>JAUMJL010000070.1:0-2907591 GCA_033558185.1 Dromococcyx pavoninus
CGGGGCGGCCCCTCCCCCCACGGGCGGAAGTCGCCGGGCCGGGCCCGGAGGAGCGGTGTCGTGGTTCCCGCTGCCAACGCTGTTGGCCCTGCCGCGCCGTCTCCGCCCGGCGGGGAGGCTGAAGGCCTCGTCCCGCCCCCCGGGTACGGGTGTGCGGCTGAGCGGGTCGGGCTGGCCGGTTTCCGCCGCGGTACGTGAGCGCCTGCTGCCCCCTGCAGCCCCGCGGGGCGGAGCCCTCGGGGCCGCCGCTGAGCTCGGGGGCCGGAACGTGAGAGTGTCCCGGACAGACCGCGAGCTCCCCTGCCGTGGCCATGTGGCTGTCAGGACGCCCCGGCCTCCCCCGGTCCCGATTACCTGGCGGGTGGAAGCTCTGTCCCCTAGCCTCCAGACCGGACTTTCCGTTCTTCGCAGCCCTGCGGCGCGGAGGCCGGCGCCCTCCATGCTGGGAGCTCCTGCGAGTCGGAGCTGCCGGCGTTGGTGATGTGCAGGGAAACCACCGCCACGTAACCTGGCACAACCCCGGCTGCAGGAGAGGAACGCTGGCTGCAGTCTCAGTTACTAGTTTCTGTCTTTTGCGTGGTTTACTGTGGCACGTTTAGGGGTCTCGTGATTTTTTCTGTTTGTGTGCAGACAGGTGAAATTCAGCCTATTGAGGTAATATAGAACAGAATTCTAAGGCAGCTTGGAAGGTATGGCTTCTGTAAATTGTCAGCAGTGGAGATGTCAGCAGCTGGAGATCAGTGTCTGCCCCTGCTGCTAAGGTATCGGGAGAGAGCTTGCTAGGTAGTACATTTGAAGAAACAGGCCTAGTAGGCAAATAAATTCGTAAGTTTTATTTTCTAAAAAATACTATTTTCACATTGGTCTCTTGTCAGACAGTAAGTAATGTGAGGGATGTCCCGTGGAGGTCGAAGCTACCAAACCTTCGAAGGAAGCCTCTTCAAACGGAGCAAGAAGGCAGTTACTTGTTTTATAAAGGGTTGACGGACAGCTCCAAAAATCCGCAAGGAACTGAAACAAAAAGGAAAATTAAACCACTTTCTATACAACCAGAAAAGAGATGCTGCAGAAAGGACCAGCCTGTTGAGGAGAACCCATGCACCCATTTTTCCCTTCTCTCCATGAAATGCAGCTGACGTAACCAGGCTGGTATCTGCCTAAAGAAGAGATCCTGGGTTTAATTGCTGAGTCCACCTCACATGTTTCTGAGGCTGGCAGGGAAAGACGCCTTGCCGAAGAGACTTTGTGTCTTGCTAGACCTGTCAGGCCACAGTGAAGCTGGTCCTCATAGGAGTGCGAGTGGGACATCACTCCGTGGTTTGCTTAGTAATTGTGTTACCCAGAGAAAGGCTAGCAAATATGTTTGAGCAGGGCAACTTGAAGAAAACCAGCACTTGCTTGTGTATTGGTTGGATGCTGTGGGAAACTGATTAATAAGGAAGTCTGGCAAGTAGGAAAGTAGTCTATGTATGAGGAGAATTATTAAGTATTCATTTTTGTGTATATAAATTGGGTAATGCTTTACAACTTTTCTTTTCCTTTCTGAGGATTGGCAAAAATGAATTTGGAATTGCAGGGTAAATGCAGTGTCTTGTTTGATCTTTAAACACCTTTTAAGAGGGGTACTGAAGTCTGGCTGCAGATGGCTGGAGCAGGAAGAGGAACAGGAGGGTGAAACGCTAGGCTTTGCCTTTAAGGGCTCAGAATAAACTGGAACATAAGGTGGAAGGATTTCCTGGGTAGCTGCAGCCTCTAGTCTTTGCAAATGCTATATTATGTAATTCCTTTCATAAATGTATCGAATTTCCTCTTAAGATCTTTTGCCACCATTATTCCCACTGGGAGGCTTTTCCCAGAACCTTCTCCTGATTTTCATGCTAAATATATTTGTGACTTTTTTGTATCCATTTATTCTTGTGCCAACATTGGCCTTAAATAGCTCATGCACCATACCATTTAGCCTTTGTGCTTTGTGTGTTCACAGGCAGAGATGTCCTTCTTGCCCATCCTCTGGCTGTGCTAGCTGAGCTTCCTTAACTTTCTGCTCACCCTCATTTAATCAGCGACTTTCTGCTCCAGTTTCATTATTACTTATTTCTCTTCAGTATAGATGATCAGCATACAGTGTTCCTAAGGGTATCTTGCCAGCACCAGGGTGAATGGTATTAATTCCTCCCGAATTCTCCTGGGAACATTGCTCCCAAGACCTCTTAGAGCCTTGTTTTCATGATCACATCACAGCTTATAATTATTTTGAGATCAACTTGTGTGTGTACATTGAGATTATATTGTTCCTTTCTGAAGCTTCATATGGGTTAAATGAACCCATGAAACCTAGGGTTGGGTCCTGGACTCAGAGGTTATCCATAGACAAATACAGATGTGGCTGGCAAATCAAGGCAGTCTTTGGAAACATTTCTGAAAGTCCTCTGTGTCCTAAGACTGCTCCTTGCTTTTTTAGATTCCTGATTCCAAGTCAGACCAAAGGTGTTGGAGGAGTAGGTATGTATCAGTGACCATGATGTCACCACAGCCTAGGATCGATTTTCATCACACCAGGCAGTGATGATTTTTGTAACAAAACTGCTGTGGAAATCTCACCGTCCAAACTGTGGGACTATGCCAGCCATTGGGAGGATAGGGAAAGAGGACAGCGTTATGCCATTATTAATATTCAATAATGTTCAATATTAAGGTTGGAAAAGATATCTAAGATCATCAAGTCCAACCATCAGCCCAACACCACTGGGCCTACTAAACCACATCCCAAAGTGCCACATCTGCACGTTTTTCTGAACACCTCTAAGGATGGCGACTCCACCACTTTCTTGGGCAGCCTCTTCCAGTGCTTCACCAGTATTTCAGTGAAGAAATTTTCCTAATATCCAATCTAAACCTTCTCTGGACCAACTTGGAACCATTTCGTCTCATCCTAACATTTATTACTTGGGAGAAGAGACCAACACCCACCTCACCACAGGTTCCTTTCAGGGAGCTGTAGAGAGCAATGAGGTCTCCCCTCAGCCACCTTTTCTCCAAACTAAACAACCCCAGTTCCCTAAGCTGCTCCCCATAACACTTGTGCTCTAGACCATTCACCAGTTCCGTTGTCTTTTTCTGGACACACTCCAGCAGCTCACGATCTTTCTTGGAGTGAGGGGCCTGAAACTGAACACAGAACTCAAGGTGCTGCATGACCAGTGTTGAGTACAAGGGGACAATCCATTCCCTACTCCTGCTGGCCACACTATTGTTAATACAAGCCAGGATGCTGTTGGTCTTTTTGGCCACCTGGGCACACTGCTAGCTCATACTCAGCCAGTTGTCAACACCCCTAGGTCAGCCGCTTTTCCCCAGACCTGTAGCATTGCACGAGGTTGTTGTGACTGAAGTGCAGGACCCTGTGCCTCTGCATACTGTTGAGATCCCACTTTAAAAAGTTAGCTAGAAGTCTATACAATGTGCAGTTACTGAAGAGGGTGGACAAGGACTGCTCACTTTAGTGTAAAATGTAGGGATTCCAGATGAAACCAGCTGGTGACAAATTTAAAACAACAGGTGGGTAGTGTTGTGACATCAAGTTAGATTTTGGGACTTGGCTACAAAATGCTGCAGATGCCCATAGTTTCTGAGGAGTGTAGGCAGATTAATGAAAAAAATTGATACTAAAATACAACATGTCCTCTGACTCAGGAAGTCTTTGATCTGCAAGTTGGTGGAGCTCTGAAGAGTCTACTGGGAAAAACCACTATGTGCTTTTGACCAATTATGAAGCTGTTTCTAGGCATCGCCTTTCCTTCAGCTTGTGCTTTACTTTCCCATCTCTCTTTTTGCCCTTTCCATACATTCTGACTTGCTTTCTGTTTATGTCATTCCACCTCTGTTCTGCTGCCCTGTGCCTTACAAACCCCTTCCCTACCTTCAATTGCCACAAACCCTCTGATTTTAATATATCGCTCCCTTCCCATCTTGCTCCTGTGCATGTCACTGGAAAACCTCTTGTCAGCCTGCACTGACTGGAGAATGAAGTTCACCAAAATAACATGTTTTGTCACAAAACACCCAGCAGTCAAAAGCAAAACAGTCCATATACTGTTTTCCAACCACACAAGGTCATTTTGGTGGCCTTCTGGACTGTATTCAAAAGCTACAATCTCCTGGAGTCCAAGCAAGTCATCCATACATTTGATTTGAAATTTCACCATTTTGGAGGGAGATTTGCAATCTCATTTTTCTCTGTCAATCAAAAAAACACCCCAAATGTTCTGTTTCCACAGCTGCAAAACCAAAATTGATGAAAAAAGTATGTTGAATGAGTTTCAACTTGTATTACTGCCTTCTAGATCTGTCCTTAGGTAGAAAGCATACTATGTGATCCAAAGAAGGCAAGGCACGCTGAGCGCTTGGGGACAGCAGCTGCCACAAAGACCTTTCTTTTTCCAGTATAAACCCATGACTTCCAGTACGTTTTTCTTTACAACAGATACTTTTCCTAGAAGATAGAAATTGAAAACTAGGGCCCAATTTACATAAACACTGGAAAGGAACAGTCAGCAGTAGGCCAGGAGTCTCTCCTGGCTTTTGCAGCTCCTGATCAACCTGGTGCACGGGCAGCACAAGCAATGACTTGAGTAAAGAAACACCGCACTGTGGCCAGGTCTGTGCAATGGGGAAAGCTCCAGTGGTGCTGAAAGTTTAGAGCTCTATAGAGCTTCATGGAGAGCTCTATAGGATTGGCTTCTAGAGTGAGTTAAATCCTGCACTGAGCCTTCAGCAATGTGAAAGTTTTTAGACTCTGTGTTTCAGAAATTGGTGTTTCTCACCATTTTAAAGTAATATTTGTTAAAGAAATTATAATCTCAACATTTTGAGAATTTAGGACCCAATCCAACTGATGCCTTCTGCATCAACTTCACCTTCACCCTGACCCTGGTCAGCTTCTGAAAAACTGCATCTTTCAAAATTTTAAGTGTTTTTCAGCAGAGGATTTCTTTCAAAGGTTACCACCACAGCTTTCAAATAGCAGTGGCAAAACGTAGGTTTCGAGCTTTTACTACTTCTGTGTGTGTTCCTATTTTGCAGCAAAACAGATGATGTTTTTTAAGAGTGGGAGAAAAAACAGAAGGATTCTAGATATTTTCCTATAGTAATGGTAATTTGAAATTATTTGAATATTTGAATAGCATTTTCCAAGTGCAAGAAATATGGATAGTGAAATGACTGGTAAGCCTTTTTCTATTTAGAAGGAGTGACTGCAAGAATGAGTGTAAGCCTCAAATTAATAGCAAATAATGTGTGATGTCAGCAACACAGATTATATCTAGTTGATTTTTGAAACATTAAAGGAAAACTGTTCTTATATTCTACATAGATTAAAAAAAATTCTCTGGAAGATTGTGATCTTATTTACCATTAAAGACTGGAGGAGCAGCAGCAAAGGAAGGCCATCTGTAAATCAATAGGTGTGTTTAGACATCAATATATTTCTTTTCTGAATACATGCTTTTTTTTTAATAATTATAGCACTTAGGACTATAAAAGGGAAATACTGATTCACCAATACTGACAAAGGAGCTAAAGCTGTTTCAAAACTAATTTTTTAAAAATAATTTTGGGGAGGCTTGGTGTGTATTAACTCAATAAATGGAACTGAAACAAACCTGCTGGAACAGTACTTTGGTACTTTGAGAACATGGGTATTTTTGGCATGTGGATTTCATGCTGGAAGCCCCATGCAGGACCGATGCAACGACCGGTGAGTGCTGGTGAGTGGATGCCATGCTGCCCGGATCACTGCAGAGCACGCCTGTGTTATACCAGGAGTTACATCAGCTGCGCGAAGGAAACGGGGTGCCTGTTTCCCGACCAGGGCGGTGGTGGAGCCGCGATGGAGCAGACCCGCAGGCCCTGGTCTGCTGTGGCCCCGGGAGTCTCAGCAGACTGTTTGGTAGGCGAGGCAGGACCTGCATCTAAATACGAGGGGCGACGTTTGAGAGCGCCCGGATCAGCCTCGGTGTTGTACAGACACTGCCCTGCTCATGCCACAACCAGGCCCGGTCCCGCGGCCGAAGTTGGCTGGGGAGGCCCGGGCTGCGGGCCGGCCGGGCCGAGAGGCTCCCCCTGCGAGCCCGGGCCAGGGCTTCGGGCTTCGAGGCGCAACGGCTCCAGCACCAGAGCAGACGGGTGCAAGCGAAGTTACTAAAACTTTGGATTAATCACCGTTTTTACAGCGATCCCCTTATTTTAAACTTTCCCTGGAGGCATTTCTGTTGCCACAAGCAGAGACAGAAGTTACTCTTTTCGCTACAGCTGGAGGCTGAATGCCACCCCCGCGAGATCTTGACTTTCCATGGTTGTCGTTCCGCCAGATCCGTGCAGCGTCCCAGCCCGCCAGGCTCCGCGCTCCCCAGACGCGAGCTGCCGGCCCCGCAGCGCTGCCCTTCCCGCGGGGGGACGGGGCCAGCGCGGACCCCGCGCGGCGCTAAGCCCTGCGCCCACGGGGAGCCCCGGGAGTAGGGCCTCCCCCCCCGGCGGAACCTTCGTGCGGGGCGCCGGGAGCCGGCGGGGGGAAGGCGCGGGACGCGTTACGCCGAGCCGGGCCCACGCTGCGCCGCCACCGCCTTCCTGCGCGCGCCGGCCCGTAGAGGAGCCCGAGGGTGAGTGACCCAGCGAGAGCGCCCACCGGCACCGACACCCGCCGGGCGGCGGGAAGGGCCCGGGCGAGCCGGCCCTCACCACTGTGGCCCTCGCCGGGCCCTGGGCGGCATTCGCCGCGTCCCCAGCGGGACCGGGATTTCCCCGCGGGGGGCTGCGGCCCCTTCCCGCCCTGTCGGGAGCGCAACCGGGTTCCGCGGGGAGGCGGCTGCTAGGGCCGGGGAGAGGCGAGGGCCCCGGCCGCGAGGAGCCGCCCCTGCGGCCGCGGCCGCCTCCTTGTCCGGGGTGTTGGCAGCGGGCGGCGGCCGCGCGGGCCCTTCGGCCAGCTGCTCTCCTCCCGGTTTCAGCCCTCCGTCGGGAAAGCGGAACTGTGCTTGAGAAGGCGGCGCTTGTACTTGTCTCCTATTAATGCTTTTTCTTACCATTGACATTGAGGGCAAGGACTGATTAAGGAGTGGGGATTGTCATTGGGCTTTGGGGCGGTTTTGGAAGAGTTTTTCTTGTTCACTGAATATATAGCCCTTCTATTTTAACAAATTGGGCTTAACAGAGCATGCAGAATCTGCTAGTACTGTATTACTTGCTTAGATGACCAGGCAGGCAAATTTTATGTGATTTATAAGCAGGTGTGCAAGCAACAGCCTTGATTTTTCTCCACAAAGAATGCAGAGTTAAAGAAACAGAACTGTTTTAGTGATTCACAGTGGAATACGGTAGTGAGCTGTTGATGTCTTCTGGTAAGCGTGTTGCAGTGCTTTTTCTGGTTTCAGTCTGCTGAATCCGTGCAAACAGAATCTGTGGTATGGCATCACCTTGAACTGAACACAGCGTCGACATAATACAACTGCTAACCAAGCGAGGGGGAATTCAAGGATATCTTGGCTGTAGGCAGTCTGGCTCTTCCCTGGCTGACAGCTCTGTTTGAAGACCAGCCAGGGGGCACTGAGAGCTGCCAAAAGAATTGCCACTGGTTTTGCCCTTGCAGTGGGAGAACTGGACAGTGAATGAGGGGAACATTGGAGGTTAAGTGGAAACCTTGCCAATTGAGGAGAAAGTAGACTGGGGAAAAAAGACCTTAATTTTACAAGTAATTTTTCAGGGTTTTAGAAAAGAGGTTTTTCCTCTCTGCAGTATGCTTGCTTAACTTGAAGGTGCTGTACAGCAGCCAGTGTTTTCCCATGATAGCCGTGTGCTACATCCAGCATTTTCAGTTTTCCAGGGATATTAATAACTCAAAATGTATTCTGGTAGGTGCAGGTTCCAGCTCCTACCCTCATATTATTCAACTACAAGTCGTCAATCACTCTTTAATGTAGCAAGTGGATCCCTTTCCTTTAAACTTCCTCTTAGGGAAAGAACTTGCTGTTCAAATAAATGTCATTGTATTTATCTGTGTAACTTAGTATTCTTGGGTCAATCACAGTCGCAAAATGTCAGTCCTAATGGAAATGTAAACTTGGCACTGAAATAAAGTCATCTTTATTAGGGTATTGTGTAGCTGAAAGGAATGCAGATTTTTTGAGGGAAGAGTGAAATCGCAACCTTTTTTGTACATAGTCTATCAAGAAGTAAGGCCTCAGATTGTGCTGCCATTTCTTCTCTGCTTACTGAAAATGGAAATAAAACCATCGTTACACTCAGTGCTGCGTGTTTTAATGTTGCGCAGTTTTATGTGTTGGCATTGTGCTATTTTTGAGGCATTTCATTATATCTTCATGAGAAGCTTTATGGCCACTGTGTGCTTGGGCAATCATTTTTATAAAATAGTGTTTAAATACGAGGCAGATATTTTCTCCGTTTTAATTTTCTTCTTTCTGTACCACCCTGTGGTTTTTCACATTTAGTGTTGAGAAGCAAAATGGTCCATGCCGAAGCATTTTCACGTCCCCTGAGCCGGAATGAAGTGGTTGGATTAATTTTCCGTTTAACTATATTTGGTGCTGTAACGTATTTTACCATTAAATGGATGGTTGATGCCATTGATCCAACCAGGAAGCAGAAGGTAGAAGCTCAGAAGCAGGTAGGATTTTATTCATAAATACTTTGTGAAATGATGCTCATTAATTACTGATCATACAAGGAAATCTGCTAACTGTAAACTAGACTTGCAAGAATCAATGAAGTAATTGACAAAAGCAAGTGGAATAATTAAAAAAGTGCTTTTTAGTAAATCTCAGGATTTAAGCTGTTAGCATTTTCAGTGCTTACATTTTATTACAAGGTAAAATTTTTAGCTTGAAGTGATGGAAAAACTGCTGAACTGGAGCACGATGTTGTCTCTAATTATCTGTATGTGGGCCCAGTGCTGTTTCTGCTTCTGACAACTGTCTAAGCACCAGTCACATTAAAAAAAACGATCTTGCCAGTCTCTTGGTTGCTTTTTAAAATCTTGAGCAGGAATAGCTTCATTCTGTGCCACCTTTTGGCAGCCTAATGGCAGAGGCACAGACTGTAGTTACCCATAACAAAGAATAACAACGCTGTCCAAATGCGTTTTTAAAAATAGCTTGTGCTTTATTCCTCTCCCTCTGTTCTCCCCTAACCTCCAGCAGCAGTCAAAATGCCCTGGGAAGGGGAGAAAAAAAGTGAGAAGCCTCATTCCTTATGTAGAACTAGAACGATTCATGGGAGTAATGCTCTGGGAAAAGATGCATGTTGGAGCCAAAAGTGGAATGTTTCCTTTGGAAGGTATTGAAGGAAATGTTGCAACATTTTTTTGTTTTCTGGCTCGCACAAATTTCAGAGATTCAAAGGGTAATTTTGGCCAATTAATTCTGTTTTGGGTGGGTTTTCTTTTTTAATGGAATCTTTATTTAAGAATTGGCCCTACTTTAAAAATCAGCTTTCACAATCTGTGCTAGTACCAGCTGTTATATAAGAAGTTGCAATATCCCAAAAGCATGTCAGAGCCAACTGCAAGTTTGAGCATAAAGAGAAACCAAATTGTGAAAGCATGTTGACACAAAAAATGCAAGACTATGTAAGGAACCTGAAGGTGCACAAGTCATGGGACCTGATGAGATGCATCCGTGGGTCCTGAGAAAACCGGTGGGTGAAGTTGCTAAGTCACTATCCATTTTATTTGAGAAGTTGTGGCAGTCTGGCAAAGTTCCCACTGACTGGAAAAGGGGAAACATAACTCCTGCTTTTTAAAAAAAGAAAAAAGGAAGACCCAGGGAACTACAGGCCGGTCAGTCTCACCTCTGTTCCCAGCAGGATCCTCCTGGAAACTCTGCTGAGGCACATGGAAAATAAGGAGGTGAAAAAAAATTGACTAGCTTCCATTAATAATTCTTTTATTTTTCTTAAAAATATGTTAATTGCTCCTTGATACAGTGCTGTGGAGATTTGGGGGCACAGTTTTATAATGTCACAATTACATCTGCCACTAAAGCCTGTGTATATTGTCTGCAGGGCTGTGAATGAAGATAAGCACATGGAAGAACTCTGGAGTTCTATTTAATAACAAGCTGCAGGCTTTTCATCTGAATCCTGTATAAAATTTATAAGGACTAATGGGCTTTCTTTAGGTGTAACATAGCTGTATCGGCTTTGAAAACTCCTGTTGAAATTATGGAAATGATTTTTTACTGAGGGTACCTGTGTGTCTGCAAACCTGTTTTGAACAGTAGACTCCCTGTTTTAATGCTTATTTTGGTTGCTTTTCAGGTGATAATGTATGACTTTTGGATCTGGGTGTGGGAGGGCTGACTGACACTTTATTTGGTGGGAACTGGGACATATGACTTAGTTTCACTCAAGTGACAAGTCATTAGGAAATAACAGAACCTTCTACTTCAGAAAGGTTTAACCGTTTTTCAGATGTGACTCATGGAGAAGTTTTTCAGATTCCAAATAGCAGTTCTTTAAAACACTAGATTTTGAATTAAGCATTCAGTTTCTTTCTCTGATTTTCTTGGCATGTTATTTCCCCCAGGCTGAAAAACTAATGAAGCAAATTGGAGTGAAGAATGTCAAGCTTACTGAATATGAAATGAGTATTGCTGCACATCTTGTAGACCCACTTAGCATGCACGTAAGCGACTGTTAACCATGTTACTCCAATGAAAGCACATCAGACGTGGAAGATCTTGATTTTGACTTTTGATTAGATTATTTGCCATGTATATGTATCTATGTAAATACATAGGAAGTACTTCTGTAATTTAAAACTAAAATTGCATTGTTGAAAGCAGAGGCTGTTTATAATCAATTGTCGTCTTTATTTTTTAAGCCTTGCATTGCTTTTAAGCTGGTGGATGCTTTTTCTTGTCAGGGACTATGATGTTCATTTCTAATACTGATTTTCCTTACTAGGTAACCTGGAGTGATATTGCAGGCTTAGATGATGTTATTACAGATTTGAAAGACACTGTCATTTTGCCCATCAAGAAGAAGTATTTGTTTGAGAATTCCAGGCTCCTACAGCCACCAAAAGGTAGGAACAAAATGTTACAGAGTTATTTGTTGGTATTAAAACAAAAAGTTACAGTTACCCAGAAGGGAAAGAGGAAGTGGGTTGCTAGTCCGAAGTGCAATGGTTAGGACTGATGCTGGGGAAAACCCTCAGATTTTTCTTCTTCATTTGCTGTGAAATCAAGTTATAGTGAATAAGTTTCATCTTAATAATGAAGTGATAATTGCTTTTCAGTTCTTGGTGTTACATTTCGTTGCACTGCTGATCTATGTAACCCACGTTTTTAATGACCTATATTGTCAATTTTTTTTTTCTTAGACCCCAGCTTGTCCTCTGGCAAAGGTGAGCTGTAACTCTGCTGTACAGCTGTGTACACTTGGATAAATATTTCTATGGTATCATAGGAACATAAATCATAAACTGGAGACATCAGTGTAAGCTAATCTTGCCAGACATCTCTCTGTTGCAGTCCTAGATTCAATTTTTATTCTGCAGATGCCTTGGTTTTCTCTGGAGTTGAGTTGCACAGTACTGAGGCAGTAAGGAAACTGGTGGGTGGCAGACTAACTTTCCAGCAGTAAAACAGAAGTTGCACTCTCTGCTGGAATGCTTATGACCATATTTGCTGTGTGTTACTGCAAACAAGCAGATTTGATCCTAAAATGTTGGGCAAAATGCTGAAATTCATCTCTACTAATTCTCTGAAAACTAATAATTGCTGCCTGATTTGTGACCATCTCAGTTTCGTGTACTAAATGGTGCAAAGTGAAGCACTTTTGTAATTGGTTTAGTTTTTCCAGGCTACTTTCTGTTTAAGTCACAAATAGAAACTGTCTGGAAAATTACTTTAATGTCATGATCTAATAAGCTGAAGGAAAAAAAAGTATTTATCTTTTTAGAGCAGATTTTCCATATAGGGTAAGCGCCCCAGTTAATGGCTTGTATTGTGTGTTATTAGGAAGTCATTGCTTCAGAGTAATTACGTTTGTGGTAATCAGTCACATAAACAGAGAAAAACCCCTAAAATTCTCTGTGTTTTTCTTTAAACTGTTCTTTTTACAATTATTTTAGAAAAACACTACTGTGAATGCTTTCACTATGACAAGTTTAAAAATAATATGAGATGTCATATTTAATTGTAAGTTGTTTAAAATGTTTATGGGCTCTTCCTTGTGCTAAGTTTTATTAGCAAGGCTGAGGCTGGCTATAAACAAATGCTTGCAGGAAATAAATGGGATTTAAATTTCATGTAACCTTTATAGTCACACTAATAAAAGTCACCTTTCAGAAAAATGTCTCCCTTTAATTTAGCCATACCTATTTTTATATATTCTTAGCTTTAATTTTGTGGTAGGGGTATCTTATATTACTCTGTATTTGACTTGATGGAGCACTGTGTGACTGTGTGACTGGTTTCTTATCTTCTAAAACTTGGATAAATTACAAACCTGGACACTATCAGGTCTGTCTGCAAAGCCTGTTTTCTGTGCGGTGACCAGAGAATGCTCACACCATTGTTTCTCTTTCAGGAGTGCTTCTCTATGGCCCTCCTGGCTGTGGCAAAACGCTGATTGCCAAAGCTACAGCAAAGGAAGCGGGTTGTCGATTTATTAATCTCCAGCCTTCAACACTGACTGACAAATGGTATGGAGAGTCTCAAAAACTGGCTGCTGCGGTCTTCTCTCTTGCTGTAAAGCTTCAGCCATCCATCATTTTTATTGATGAAATAGGTAAAAATCTATCTTTTTTTGTAAGTAATTATAGCTGAATGACATTAAACTGTTGGTTCAAGCTGATGGGTATATTGATATACTGTCTTGTTTTCCTTTAAAAGAAAAAGACTAACAATGGAGCAAGGCTTAGTGGTGTAAATTGTATTGTAACGTAGTGGTGGGAAATTAGGCAAAACAGTAGATTTCTTCCTTGTGTTAGTGGAGGAAATTACAAGTAGACAAGTTGCTGCTTGTTTTTGTTTAGGCTAAGGTGGTTCATGAGGAAAGTTGTTATGTTAAGTGAACTACTTACTTGGGAACTCGTCCTCAAATATACTGCAACACTTCTGCTGTGAGGGCACATAATGGATAATAAAGTATAGGCTTAGGAGAGCTCAGGAATAACAGTTAAATAAGGCTGAAGAAGTAAGAGGGGAGCTCCAGCTAGGAGGACAGCAAAGGTGCTGGTTGTTCAGTGCACTTGAACTTGTCACTTTAGTGTTTAAATCTCTGTGAACCTGAGCAGTTCAGTTAAAATTGCTCGTTGTCTTGTGGCACTTCTGGCACTTAGAGGGAGTGCAGAAGCAGATCTGACCCTTTCTACAGCTTAGGTTTACGAAGGGGCTATGTTCTTAAGATGCTTTTTTCACTTTTGCATACATATGGAAAATGTGGTGTTTTTCTAGCTGTTGGAAATTCTTTAGGCAACCACTAGAAGAGTTAGAGCTATGTGGAACAGAGCATATAGCCTACTTTACATCAAGCCTGCAGCTTGCTTGTCTCCTGTGCTTTGGCATCAGACTCTGGATGCTTCCATCCCTGCATGGGAAATTAAGGTGAAAGTTATACTTTCCATGAATTTGGGAAAGTGAAAATTTGAAGCACAAAATTTGGGACATTCACGTGATAGTTATGTACTTGTGTAATGTCGTTTAAAAGATCTACTTAAAAATAAGATGAAATTACACTTCCCCATTTTTTGTCGAGAGATATTTTTCATTTGTTAACAATGTTTATTAAAAAAAGTATTTAAAGCATAGGGGTTAGCACAGGTCTTCAAATGAGAGCCCAAACAACATAGCTTCTATGGCAGGATTGAAAGTAAATTGCTTTATTGAATCCTTTCGTACAGATTCCTTCTTAAGAAGTCGATCAAGCTCTGACCATGAAGCTACAGCTATGATGAAAGCTCAGTTCATGAGTCTGTGGGATGGACTGGACACTGATTACAACTGCCAAGTAAGTACAAAAGATGATGAGAAAAGTAATGTGATTCTTCCCTCTCAGATACTGTGTGTTGAGCTATTTGGGAAGAGTGGCAGATTGCATGTAGTGGTTGCCAAAAACATTTCTTTACCTGTCAGTGTTAGTCATTTCCAGTATATTGTGGAAATGAGATGAATTACATTAATACATCGTTTTTCTTCTTGAGAAGACTGTTTTGTACGTATTTAGTTTTATAACTAAGAGGTGTTATTTTCTGAGAGGTGTTATTTTAAATCTCAATAATATACCTGTTCAGTTTGAGCTGCCAAAATTGGGAATTTTTAGCTGTGTTGAAAAGCTTTTTGTCAACAATATTTTCTTCAGGTGAAGTGGATCTTTGATTTCAGGAAAGGTATTCAAAGATCTGAGTATTCATCACAGTTGCAGGCTGGTTGGGTTGTTTCCAAAAAACTGTTAGACGAGCACTAGGCTCTAGACTTAACCTGAAGGGTTTGGGAAGCTGTTGTTGGCAAAGACAAATTCTATTAAATGGAGCCTTGCTTCCATCCCTTTTTTCCTGTACAGTTTCACCCCCCCTTCTGTAGTCTCAACAGAAGTATTGTATTTTGGAGAGGAAAAATATACAAAAGCTGCTGATACTGTAAAAACAAACAAAAATTTATGAAACAGAGGACTGGAGTGTAGCATAGAGGAAGGCCTGCTTGGTGTGTTTCTGAGCTGTCACCTGGAGCAATCTCTTCAAAGCCTTTAGAAAGGATGTTGATTCTCCCAAATTTAAGATTTTCAGTCCTTTTAATCTATATTTTTCTGTGAATAGGTTCTGATAGTCTGACATCCATTAGTTCTTTCTTTGTAAAATCTGCTTTTCCTCTCTCTTAAGTTTGTACTAAAGATTTTTTTCAGTTGATGTTTTAAAAACTGATTACAATGTAGTGAATATATAGACACTTCAAAGCAGAGTATTTGCTTACCAGTAATAGGAGGCCAATAATAGGAGGCCAAAGGGATGAACACTTGCCTGGAAGCTGATATCTTCTGGCAGGCACACATTTCTTCCAGTGTTTGTATGTATTATGTTTTTTCCCAGTGTAGTGACAACTTCTTAGAGCAAGTGGTATTGTTCGTTCCCTGCAGTAAGTTAATACATGGTCTTATCCACCTCCCCAGTTCAGCCTGCAGAGCCTGAAGAGGTCACTCTTGTCCCTTACTCTTCTGCCTCTGCAGGGTAGGGAGCCAGTGGTGCAGTGCAAACCACTGGGAGGCACCTCAGGTTTGGAGGAGTTTTTCAGCAGAAGTGTTTTTTTTCAATACCGGATTTCAGAGTCCTCCTCACGATGTCAGTGCAATTCAGGAAGTGTTCTTTAAGGGACCATTTTGACATTTGCTTTGTCTCAGATTTTGACAGCCAGCTCACTAGGCTCCTTTGTTAATTACAAATCCTTACTTGGGAGCTTGGATTGCTTGTCTGATTCTTGCCAAACAAATTTCCTTTGGTAAAAATTAAATTTGGCTTTGTTACAGCAGCAAAAATTCTGAATGCTAGGAAGAAATTGTAAGTAAGCGTTGTGATGAATATTATTTGTTCCTGCGTTGATTGCACCTGAACAGTATGTTCAGCTTTGGGCTAAACCCGCCAAGGATGTAGTCTTGAGTCTTGCAGGAACTCGGGGCACAGTACCTGGAAAGGGACTGCTGCTTGATGGGACGGTTCAAGTCTGCAAGCCCCATACAGCCACATTTGTGCCCTGGGGAGGACCCTGACTCCACTGTCACAGAGAGAACACCACTTTGGGTCCAGCATCGGGCCTCGATGCAGACCCCGGGGAAGCACAGCGCGGTTCAGAGATGCCCCTGAGTAAGAGGCAGCTCAGCTGGACCTTAGCGTGTGTTTGGCACGCAGGCAGGAGAAGATGCTTGCATGCGTAACGCTTTCTAGAAGGTGAAGACTGCCGGGGCCGTGGCGAAAAACGTGCCTTTCGGGTTTTTCTGTGCGTAGCGATCAGCCACGGTGTCCCGAAGCCTCTAGGTGGCAGCTGACCCTGCTCTGGCGAGAGGCTGCCGGGCCAGTCGGGGCTGGCTACGGAACGCTGACCTCGGACAAAGGACCAGAAGCCTGTCAGGAAACTGGATGGAGAGATTTATTTCTCTGACATTTTTCACTTTTGTGACGGGGTGTTTACAGGGTACATAACTTACAATGAGAAAACAAGGCCGATGTGAATGGGAAGTAAATTTGTTCTTAAACTAACAGTTGGAATGCAGTCAAGTGAGGCAAATACTCTCCTTGTGTTGAATTTGGCTCACACACATCTATGCCCTTCTCTTGCAGTATACCACTGCGTATAGGTTCTTATTGATTTTAATGCATTTTTTACTGGTGCAAAAGAAACAACATTTAGTGCTGCCAGTTTGGTCATCCTGGTGAACTGATTGCCTTTCTTTTTTCAGCGCAGCACAAAAATGCCATGTTTTTAAATGTCTTATCAAAATATCTCCTTTGAAGATCCTTACAGACCACCAGGAACTAAAAAGACGTTGCCAAGACTCATAAGCAGAAGTTTTGGGTTACTGCTTAGAGATTGAATTTTCGAGTTGGGCTCAGAAGACTTCAGACTTATATAAAAATCTCCCCCAGGTGCTGCTCTGTGGTACCAATGCTCTCTTAAGCGGCTTGTTTAAGTCCAGTTGCTGAAAGTAGTACCAAGAAGCATTACGTAACATCTTTAAATGTCGATGTTTGTGATAAAGTGCAGAGAGTCACGTATTTGGTTTTGAAACACTAGGATGGCAATGTTTTCAGAAGCTGATTTCAGGCTGACTGGTTTATTCTGTTGGTGTATACAGGTAATAGTGATGGGAGCCACCAACCGTCCTCAGGATCTCGACTCTGCCATCATGAGAAGAATGCCAACCAGGTTTCACATCAACCAACCTGTAAGTCATGTTACATTTGCCTGAGTTGTGTGCTCATTCGCTCAGCTACAGGCAGGTGCCTTATCAGCCAGGAAATGCACTTCTCTGTTTTTGTCAAGGAAATACTGTATTATTTCGGTCTGGTCTTAGTTTTTTAGAAGCATATATATAACTGGCTTTTTAAGGTGAAGTTTCTCACAGAAATCTTGATTCCTTGTGTCTTTTATTTGAAACAACTCCGTTTGCTCTGAGGACTTCCCACCTGTTTTCCTCATCTGTAAGAATGGAGTGCCTTGGACACTGCACACTAGAAAGAGCTTAGTTTTAACTTGCAAACATCCACAAAGCACAAAATGACTGCACAGGCTTGCTTGCAGAGGAGGGTGGCCCCCAAGTAAAACAGTGTCAAGAAGCATGTACATATTGACTACCATTTATACCTTCTGGATACACAGTATTTAGGTTTCAAGGAGAGAAGAGGGACTGAAATCTGCATTTCAAAGTATATGTTCTGCTGAAGCCTTTCCCCTGTCAGGTACAGCAAGCAACTTGGAAAATTGTTTTTATTTTGATTAAGATTTATGCCAAATAGGCAGTAAATAAGGTCCTTATCATTTATGCCAGTCCTCACAGCATTACTGTGACTATAAATTGTGTTATTGCCGTCCTTTTCAAAGTATTTTAGTCCCCCTTGAACACTTAGAGATATCACAAGACATTTTCATATCAATATTATAAAGAGACCAGTTGTGGTTGTCCATATTCCCTTCTGGCTACAGAAGTACCCTTCATTATTCCTTTGTTGCAGAAACTTAAGAGACAAAACTGGAGAAATACAACTCTTAATGATTGTGCAAGCGAGTAGTCATGTTCCCAGACCCATCTTGTTTGAACTGGCTTTCACTCCTTGTGGGTGGATACTTTTCACAACAAAGCACTTATAACTTAGTAACTGCTTTTCTGCGATGCCTACTCGTAGGTATACAACTTACTTATCTTCAAGTTTTCCTTGAATTAGTAAGGAGCAAGGATGTGTGTTTTATTATTTTATTGTGTCTTTCTATCAAACCCTGTCATTACAAGGGTGAATTATCCACAGGTAACGGTGTCTCAGGATATTACAGGGGTTGGCACCCTCTCCCAGGATTAGAACGCCACAGGAGGTGTCGTTTAGGGCATGTAACTTTCCTTAACCCCACTACAGCCATCTCATGGACTTATCACTTGTCTGTTGTTCTTGCCTGTGGTACTTTGTGATACAAGCAAGACCGGTTACAAGTCAAGAGCTAAGATAATGTATGGGCTGTGGATTACAAGTGTGCACAGATAGTGTTGCTGTGGTGTAGCTAAAGCCTTACAGATATTGTAATTAAGTTTGAGATGAAAATGCCCAAAATTCCTCATAAGAAATTATGTGCAAGGCAGAGGGAAATGGGAAAAGTGTTTTTTGAGACAGGGTATCGACTGTTCAGCTGCCAGAGGATCCAAAGAGTAGATCTTTTTCCTTTTTAACAATAAAGTGAATCCAGGACAAGTTTAGTTTGATAAGACACGAAAAAAGAGTCTCTTTTGTAGCCGATGTTTTATCTTGCTATTAAGGATGTGCTCAGGACTTAACTGTTTCTTTCAGTAACCTCATCACAGTGTGTGATTTATATTGTTTAAATTTTCCCAAGCATCGTCTTTAGAATTAGATTTAGCATTTTTTTTTTAAGCAGAACAGTTTATCCTCTCATGTGATTTAGCAAAGTATTGAAAGCAACCCCTATATTTAAAGAGTCTGCCCTCCGTAAGATGATGGGAAATGTTTGAAGACAACTGCTTTCACTTAGGGCAAAGTAAGACTAAATGTCAGTGCATTTTCCCTTTCCCTGTAGTCAGTGTAAATGTATATGCTCCAATGTTTATTTTCATGTGCTCCTGAAGTCAAAGTACTCCAGATCTCATTTTGTGGAGTGATTTGCCATCAGATAGGTTTCCGTAGTGTGTATCACATCTCCCGTTTGAGGGATCAGCTTATGACACTGAAAGCCCACGCTGTGCACAATTGAGATAGATGTTACATACATTTATTTTTGTACTCAAGTAACTTTATTCTCTTATGTTTAAGGCTCTGAAACAAAGAGAAGCGATCTTGAAGTTAATTTTGAAAAATGAAAATGTAAGTAGACTTCTAATGGTTAATTTGCTGTATTACAGTTACTGTGGGTGCAAGCTCTGGAGTTGAAGAAAACATGTTTTATAATTGACTGTTTTGGAGTAAGGTAGAGATTATCTTGCAGGGTATATCTGATTATAACTTAAGAATCTTTTGTTGTTTTAGGTGTGGTGTTAAATTAAAGTGCTAGAGTTGTCTACTGGTTGAAGCATGAGCTTCAGTCAGAGCAGCAGTCTTGGATTTTGTGGTGAATCACCACCTCCAAGGATAATTACTTAATTTCTCTGTTTTCTTGTTATGTAAGAAGATGTTATATTTATCTCTCTAAAGATGCTGAAGGTGATCATGTTTGGAAATCACTTTGGTCAGGGAAAGAAATTTCATGATATGAAGCAGGGAGAAGAGATCCTGATTTTTTTTTAGCTCTGTACAGTCCATTGGCTCAAGTCAAGAAAGGAGGAATGACCATTTTGACAGTGCTACTTTTTGCACTTTGATCTATAGTTTGTGTTTTGTTTAGAAGAAGACTACTATAGACATTACTAATATTGTACCATGTTTGTGTTGCCATGTGCATTCTTAGTTGAGGTGAAGGAGTAGCCTGAGGACTTCTGGTTTTGTCTGTCGGCAGGATATGGGACCTATGTTATTGCACATTCTTGCCAAATTGGGTCTGCAATACTAAATGTCTTGAAGTTAAAGTTGCAAAGTGTCTCTTGGTTGAGGTCCGTTCTAAGAAATGTCATTTGTTAGTAAAACCGACGTACCTTTTCTTAGAGGGCTAAAAATCACAGCTTATCGTTGTGAATGGCTTGAGATCCTGGGGAGGTTTCTTTCCAAGTGGTCATTTTAGATTGTTCAAATAGGATTAGAATAGATACAAAAATGCAATTGCTATGGAATTCTGAAGGAGTTGTGGAGGAAGAACTGTCCTATTTGCAGATAATATCAAACAGACTAAAAAATTTCCACTGTGCCCAGGTGGTCATCCTGGCTGGTATCAGAAATGACGTGGCCAGCAGAACCAGGGAAGTGATGGTCCCCCTATACTCAGTGTTGGTGAGGCCACACCTTGAATCCTGTGTTCAGTTTTGGGCCCCTCACTACAGGAAAAACATTGAGTTGCTGGAGCGTGTCCAGAGAAGGGCAACAGAGGTGGTGAAGGTTCTGGAGCACAAGTGTTATGAGGAGCAGCTGAGGGAACTGGGATTGTTCAGTCTGGAGAAAAGATGGCTGAGGGGAGACCTCATCGCTCTCCACAAGTGCCTGGAAGGAGGTTGTTCTGAGGTGGTGGTCGGTTTCTTCTCCCAAGTAACAAGTGAGCATTGTCATCCAAGAAAAGCAGAAGGGACGGGGGGTATTGGAATTTTGCTCAGTGGGTGTCGGCGCCTTCTTGCGTTATCTTGGGGTGTGCATGGGTTTTTGGGATAGCTGGAAGCAACAAAGATTACCTGGGGCTTTACCTTTAGCACCATGGAGTAGTTTCCCTCTTGAAAGAAGTCACCCCTTAAGTTCAGCCTTTGTTTAGACTTGTTTGGCTTTAACTATTCGAAAATAAAATACCGATAGGTCAGAAAATGTGCCAGAAGGGACTGTTGTTGGAGGTTCTGTAAATGGACTGAATAAATACGCGGTCCTGGCTGGAATGAGTTCAACTTCTGATCTGGTACATGGAATGAGACAATATTTTGCCTCAGAGTTCCTTGTTTCATGGTTTTATAATTTAGGAGCAATTGTTCAGTAACTTGGCAAACAATGGAGTTGCTGAGGTAGTGAACAACTGCTTTTGAAGTTCTTGCTCTGTACTGAAGGGAGGCAACAACAGGACATAAATGTGACAGGAACTTTTTCCAGCCTTGCTATATTACTGGTGAAAGAAACGTTTATGAAAGCAAAATGCAGTCTTCCAACATACAAAAGAAAGGCTGTGGCTGTGAAAGGAGGCTTGCTGGATAGTGGTCACTGTCTGCAGATGAAAAGATGCACGTAGGGTCTGATTGAGCCCCTTACCCAATAACAACAGTTCCGTTGCAGGAAACTTGTGTGGGTATTTGGGAAAATGAATGCTTATTTCTGTGATTTGGTCTTTGTTGTCCAGTAGCCTTCCAAAACCTCATAGGAGTCAGGTCGGTAACTGAGTTTACCAGTATGGTGGTTCACTGCAGGTTGTCTGTCCTTTCTTTTTTTATTGGCTGTGGAGTTCTATGAGATGAAGCATCCGTTATTTCATTTAATGAAATTAACTAATTGGAGGGTTCAAACTGTAAGTTAATAAAATAATTAGCTTTTAACTCTGGAAAAAAGTCAAGACTGAAAGAGATTGTCTTAGAGCAGGTAAAAAGTACATGGAGGTGACTTTTCTTGTCCTTGTAGAATGAAGTAAATTACTTCAGAGTTTTCATGCTCTTGCCTCTTGTTTTTGGACAGGTGGACAGGCGTGTGGATCTCCTTGAAGTTGCTAAAGAAACTGATGGCTTCTCGGGCAGTGATCTGAAAGAAATGTGCCGGGATGCAGCACTTCTCTGTGTCAGGGAATATGTTAATTCTGCCTGTGAAGAAGAGACGTATGTGTCTTTGTTCTTTCTATTGTGGTAGCGGAACAGCATGTGTGATTTTCCTGATTTGAATTACGACTTTATAGAGGTTCAAAAAACCTTGCTACGAGTCACAGAAAGCAAGAGGCTCTCTTTTTCTTGACAGATTGCCACTATACAACAAAAAAAAACCCCAGTCTATATGTGCCCTGTATTCACTTTGACTATGAAAATTAAACTGTTGCAAGGTGTCAAGCTTGAGGTGGTGTGAACCAACAAGAGAGTGATATTACTGTGCTATATTGCCAAGCTAAATGCTGGTCACACTCCTGCATGCACGTAGATGTACTTGCCATGACGTTCCTCTGATGATCTCCCATGCTTGCAGGGAATACCTGCATGGTCAGGGGTATGACTCCGGTGTTGTGTTGTACTTGTGTCACATCTGCTCTTCTCAGTGGTTACTTCTTGTTGTTTGAATAGTTGTTACGCAGCATCCAAATAATTCTACTGCTATTTTTCTTTCTCTCTTTCTTTTAAAGCCACGATGAAGATGAAATTCGGCCTGTGCAGCAGCAGGATCTCCAGAGGGCGATTGAGAAGATGAGAAGATCAAAGGATGCGACGCTGCAGAATGTTTTGATGCACGTTAGTTTGGATTAAGATAAAAGAGTGTGTTTGCAGTTTCTGGTATGATTTAGTTTGACTTCTATAATCAGTTAGGAAAAATGTCAGGGGTGGGAGCGGGGATGTTCCTTGGGTAAGGGAATTCTGTTTCTGCAATTGTTTTTATACAACAAATTCTAAGTTATTGAAATTTCATCATGCACAACTAGAAGTGTAACAGTAGCTCATAAAGTGGAACAATTGTAGCCCAGACCAAGAGCGACCGCCTGTGTCTTGTCCCATAATCGATGCGCTGTGTAGCCTTAACACAGGTTCTGGTGTGTTGCGTGGGTTCAGCGGGTCATCAGTGTGCAGGGGAGACAATCCATTGCCAGTTTGTAAATATGTATGAGCCTGGGTGTGTGTATGAAATGTATATATCCACACATTTTTTTATGTATAGACTTAATCTGTAGATAACTGGCTTATGGAAACATCTTTTCTACTTAACGAATCAAACTAAATCAGCAGATGTATAAATTAAAGATTCATCAACACTCAGTTCACATTTACCTCTTCCTTTTAGCAGCAAATGCAAACACAGAAATTCTGCTTCTAGAATAACTTTCAAGCAAAATTTGAAATGTTACTGATTTCTCTTTCACATGACCACTTGAAATTTGGTGCCATTTAGTAAGGATAGCAAACTACTGTATAAACGTTTGTGTACTTTTCATTTTGTATGAATTCTGCTTTTTGAGGCTTTTAAAATTAATGCTGTTTTTTTCTCCCTTGATGTGAGTAGTTAGAATAGAATCTGAACTGGTCTTTCATAAAGCCCCCACGTATTATAAGTTCTCTGGAATTGTGGCTTTCTGATCTGTTATGCACTGCAACAAGGGCTTGCTGCTCTTTCATCTCCTCTGGAAGACCCACTGTTCCACTGTGGTGTTGTACCAGGAAGTGTCAGGTGCTGAGGCGCACGGGGATGTTTTGGGGTGTTCTGCTCTGTCACGTGCTCTGATCTGCAGAATTGAAGAGAAGGGAATGTGGTTTAGGTTTATAAATGTGATTTAGCAATGCTCTGCTGTACTTGCTGGAAACAACAAATTAATGTAACATTATGTAATGATAAAGGCAAAGGGTTAAAAATTTAACTGGATGAAGTGTTTTGGTAAACTCATTGTCAGTATCTTTTCTTCTTATAGTATTATGAAGTATGAACTAATTCTAGACAAATCTGTAATCGGAATTGTTCAAACCCCTGGGGCAGTACACTGTGTCACAGCCCTGCCAGTTGTTGAGGGAAGGGAAGGAAAGGAAGGTAACTGTGTAAAACAAAACACATTGCGAAGTGCCAGCTGTCGTATGTTACTGGATGCTGATAACCACTTCCATTGAGGACAGCTTTCTCCCTGCTGTCCTTTGGCGTGGCGCACTGGTTGTGTATGGCACCAGCTGCAGCAGGGCTTGGTTTCATCTCCTTGGGTACTGAGCATGGTGGGGGCTAATAATTACTTTGATTTTTGATGTGGGGAAAAAAGTCCATGGTAAATGCATATTGCTCTAACACAAGGACATAGGAAAAAGGGCACTTCAGAAAATACTGGCATGTGGAAACCTAAAAGTCTGGGATATGGAATGCTCATCCCACAAGCAATGATGTAAGTCAGTGCTACCCCTGGGAGAGCCCAAGTTTGGGATTGGCCTTAAGTTAAACATAAATATAGTGCTGCTTGATTCTCAGGAGGTTTAACTGACATATGTGGCAGATGAATTTCTCCAGCTACTCGGTTTGGTTTCAGTGCCTGCTCTGGAGTTCTCCCAGCCCCTCTCAGCAGTTGTTATACCTGGTGCAATAACGCAGCTTGTCCTGCACCTCCTCCTTTTTTCAGGGTGCTTCCTCCTTGGTAAAGGTCTAGTGCAGGCCGCTGATTAACACTGGCTGTCTTGGTTCTGACAGGGTGTATGTGAAGTTGTCTTTTGAGGGAGTTCAAATGTCAGGCTGAGCACTCGGGCACAGGAACCAACCCTGATTGTTTGCAGATGTTGGGGGCATCTGTCAGTCACCAGCTGAGCTCTGAGCTCCTTTTGCATTGTTTCTCCAAAAATCTGGCTGTACACTGCCCGGAGCTTGTCTTTACCCTGACAGTATGTTGCATCACCGGAGGCTTCAGGGACTGAGTTGAAGGGGCGCAAGGGGTCATTTGTAATGTCCCTGAGGACAATTTCTGCAGCTGGATGTATTTTCCACTTTTCGAAGGGCTTTCCTATGCTCACTTGCTCGTGCTGCCTCTTTGGGCATCTGTGTCAAAGCATAGACTCTCCTGGCACCTTGCTAGGGAAGGGCACCGTTTGTCATGCAGGAACACTTTAATTAAGGCCAATGGCATCTCTGCCTGTGTGGAAACAGTGTGGCCACCAGGGCACTGGTGAGGCTGCACCTCGAGTACTGTGTTGTTTTGGGCTCCTCGCTACAAGAAGGACATTGAGGTGCTGGAAGGTGTTCAGAGAAGGGCAATGAAGCTGGTGAAAAGGCTGGAGACCATGTGTTATGATGCGAGGCAGCTGAGGGAATTGGGGTTGTTTAGCAGGGAGAGAAGGAGGCTGAGGGGAGACCTCATCACTGTCTACAGCTGCCTGGAAGGAGATTGTAGGGAGGTGGGTATTGTTTGCTTCTTCCAAGTGACAAGTGATAGGAGGAGAGGAAATGGCCACAAATTGCGCCAGGGGAGGTTCAGATCAGACATCAGGAAAAATTTCTTCACTGAAAAGAGTTGTCAGGCACTGGGACAGCTGACCCAGGAGGTGGTTGAGTCACCATCCCTGGAGGTGTTTGGAAGACAGGTAGATGAAGTGCGCAGGGAAATGGCTTAGTAGTGGACAGGTACAGTTGGACTCGATGATCTCAAAGGTCTTTTCCAACCAAGTGATTCTATGAATTCCACATCTCTGACAGTTTGGTCCATGCCTCTCCTTAGGGTAGGGGTGAGCCTAAGCCCTCTGCTGTCAGGCCGTTTGCTCAAACAGAGTGTGGTTTCATAGGTATGGGCTAAGGCTGATCCAGTCTCCGGTACTGAGCTCCGAGTTGTAAGATGAAGTTTTGTGTGAAAAATGGGTCTTTCTTGGAGTTAAGTATCAAGTCCTCCAGCCCAAAGAGGCACAGACTTTCCCAGCAGGCACAGCAGTCAGTAGCAGACAAGCATGCTCTGGACAGACTGTACTTGAAGTGTCCCCAGGCTGTAGAGCGGCTAATCTTGTCAGCCTGAAACTTCAGCATAAAGAAAACCTTTGAAATAGTTGTAAGTATCAGGTATGGAAATGTGATGGTTGTTTGCACTGTGTTTTTGTTGATCTGTTTGCTGTAATGTTTAGCAGCGGGCACAGCTTGGAGTTCTGTAAATACAGGGTTTGGGGTTTGCTGGGGTGTTTTGGGTTTTTTTTTTTTGAGACTGGCTTGGGAAGGACATCTTCTCCCCAGTTGGTGCTTGGGAGCCCTGGGGTGCAAGCAAACCCACCCTCCCATTTTCTCTCCCAAAGTTGGGAACTGCAGGCTGCAGCACTCACCAAGCCTGTGTACAGCAGGTGCAACATCAGCCCTGGTTAAACAGCACAGAACTGCAGGGCAGCAGAAGACAGTGCAGTTACTGTGCTCATTAAATGTGACTTGTTCAACACCATGCAGCCCAGACAGCAAAAGGTGAATTAGGTGAGATTGCCAAAAGGAAATGGGTTCTGTGGTCAGCCTGCCTGCTGGTCGGCCCAGCCATCACCCCACCCCCCAGCACTAAGTGTGCATGGCAGGAATAAGGCAGAGGCTCCAGGTGCTACAGCCCTGTCATGGCTCTGGATGAGCCACATGGTTGCCATTTTCCCAGAAAAAAATACAAAGCTTGAATGAGTTACACATATAAATATTTATTTGTACTAAAAGTGAGTGTTTTGTAGCAGAGTATCAAGTTCAGAATATATTAAATCATGAGATGCATCAGTTGAGGTACAAATTCCAGTCTCATGTCTTTAATAAATACACTATAAAAAACCTAGTCCACATACTCTATTTTAATCAGAGGTAATCAGTACACTACACTATTTTAAAGGGATAATATAACATCTGTGTTTTGCTGTAACCATTTGGATTTACTGCGAGTTTTTTTTAACCATGTGATTATTTTAAGATGAGCAGCAACAGCACTATTTCGTTACCTAAAAAAAAATGACAAGTACTGCAATTGCTAATGGAAATGTTGTTATTGTTTCCCAGGTCCCTGCCAGAGGGCCTGAGTGGAAAAGGCGCACGGGTGCTTGTGTGTTTTCAGCTGCCAAGAGGGGCACAGGAGCATTTTCCTTGAGGTATAACACGGCTCTGGGCTCTTTCCTTAGAATACTTTAAAAAATTACCAAAAAAAATCAAAACAGCTGACAAATGAAGAAAGATTTTTTTTGCAAAAATATTCCAAATCGATCACCTGCATCCTCTTGGACACTGTCCCACGGCCACAGCAAAACAGGTTTGAGCTTGCGATGTAGCTCACTGTCCTAGCCACAGGCAGAAGTGCGATTGTTTTTACTGAGCGCAGATCCATTTGTAATTTAAACTAAAGCATAGGAGGAGAACGCTGTTTGCATTTCCTTTGAAACACATTCTGACCAGTCCTGGGGTCTCTACTAAAAAAGAGGAAGAGTACAAAAAACATCAATCCAGGCTGCTGCAATAACTAACACGTGCATGGCTGTCTTCCTGCCCCTAAAATCTCCTGCCGGAGCAGGGTGGCCAGGGAAGCAGCGTGCTCCTCGCTGCTGGCACACTGGGATCAGCCCTTTCCCAGAGGAAATCTCAGCTGAGGCAGGCAGGAGGCTGAGGTGCAGGCAGGTAACCGAGGGTCTCCCAGCCACTTACTCCAACCCCAGTCCCACTAAGACTTGCACCAGTCCCAGCACGACATACTCAGGTGTGATATAGATGGGGCCAGGACAAGCTTCAGTGTGGAGTCACGCTGCTCAGCCCTGCAGGAGGTCACCACAGTAGCCATGAGTCAGCAGAAAAGCCTTGCATACAATGGCAAAGTCCATTTTGGGGGAACAAAAAAGCAAATAAGGTCTGCAGTAACTTTCCACTGGCCAGAGCTGGGAGCAGCACCAGCTCCCGGTTTGGCTGCATCTCCCCTTGCATGGCAGCACCCGCACGGCTCAGGGGGACCCAGTGACTCTTCCACCACCCTCTGGCTGTCCCCCAGCTGGAGGCAGTGCACCGTCCCACAGATACAAAGTAAAATCAGGACACCTGTACCCACGCATGGCCATGGGTACAGATGAGGGCAAGCACTTGAGCCATCTCTTGCCTGATGTACTGGGTGAAGTTTTTCAGACCAACCGCACTGTGATTTTACTGCTTTACCTTTCATTCACCTTTCAGATGGGAGTAGTGCGAGCAGAGGAAAGGGGGAGGTGATCCTGCCAGGTGGGGGGATAGCCATGAAAGCATGTAAACAGCATCGTCAATTTTTGCTTGCTGCTGTGAGCTTTCTCAGAGATCTCCGGGCTTTACGGTGCTGCCCAGGACAACTTCCCCTGCCCATGGGCCCTCCAGACTGTCAGCGCAGGGATCACCACCGCAGAGTCCCCATAGAAAGCTGAACTCAGTAATGCTCAGCCGAGGATTTGTTTTGATCAGAGAGGTCAAGCAGGAGGAACAAAGGAAGAACAGTGAACAATCGATTTGGCCACAAGGAAATGGTGATGGTCAAGGCTGATTAAAAAAAAAACCCTTTTAAAAAAGGCCATTTAAAAAAATCCCACTGTTCGTTAGTAAAAATTGTCTAAGGCACAACTTGGAGAGCAGCGACTGGATCCAAGCACTAAGTGCCCATTTCCCTCTCCCACCCTGGCAGCAGCAACAACTCCTTGCTTCACCAGCTCCTCCTGCCTCTTCAGGCAGTACTGGGCACACGGTAGCGGAAAGGCACTTCTTCATTTCTGCCCCACACAGGGGAAAGGCACATTTTTGTCCTGATGCCAAGGTCCCAGCTCTGCACTGGGGCCGCTGTGTGGCCCTGACAGAACCAAAATGACCCAGCTCGTCTGTTCAGAGGCCGTGCTGAGCTTCCTGCAGCCACACTCAGCTGGAAAGAAGGGCCTGCTGCCCTTCCCTTCCAGCTCCATTGGGACGCTGCTGGCAGCTTCAAGGGGAGAAAGACCAGGCTCAAGAATTTTTGATTAGTAAAAAAACTCTGACCCAGGTAGGAAAATCCTACAGTCAGAGCACTGGAAATGCCAAGTAACTGATCTGTATCATAGGGAATCAATCAATCATTGCTCACTCTTAATACAAGGATTTCTAGGGAGGGGGAGTAGCATTAATTCTTTTTTTCCAGCGACTGATAGTACTCGGTGAGGACCTTCCAAGCTTTGGGGGCCATGAAGCCATCTGGTGGGTTTTCACCTTCACGAGCAAGCTTCCTCATGCGTGTTCCTGAGATGAAGTCAAAATCATCGTGCCTGCAAAACAGAAACAGGGGTGAAATCAGCACAACTTGTCCACAACATCCCCAGCATAGCTCTTCTGCTGTGCCAAGCAGGTGGTCAGAAACCTCCCAGCACCCATGGCACCTGTCAGAAGTTTCACACCCGGGCTTATGATCAGCAGCAATAGGGTTCCTCTTTGGAGAGGAACTGGGGTTGTATGTAACACACTATTCCAGCTGCAAGAGCCTGTATTTCTTCTGTCACTTAGTCCCTAAACTGTGTTTCTTCTCCATGGTGGCTGCAAAGGTGCATCCTTAGCTTCATGTGAACTTGACCTGGTGTCTGCTCTTGGAGGGGAAAGTGTGTGGCTTTCACAGGCTCTTCTCCCACTCCTCTCCTTAAGAAGAACACCAACTGCTTTTCCTTCTTCCCTGGCAAGCTGCAAGCCAGATGCAATCGCAATCTGCAAGTGCTATGTAGGCTGAAGGAACAGTGACGCTGCTGCCTGCATTACCTTCTTGGGTCATAAAAATCCATGGCTCTTTTCACTTTATTGTAAGCAGCCACCCGGAAGGGGATGATTTCCACTGAAGTCAGGCCCGGCGCCATGCTGAGGACCTTCCCACCCTGTGTGGGCTCATAGAGGTCCTTCTTAGTCTCAGGGTGAGGCATGCCTGCGGGGTCACGCCCCACAATGTAGAAATTGGCCCCGGCAATCATGCGAGCTCGGCAGTGCCACTGCACCTGCAGAGAAGAGAGACAAGGAGCATTGGCTGAGGGCTGAGCAGCAATAAAGCCACCTGCCCTGGACTGCAAAAGAGATCCTGGCAATCCAGACGTAGAAAGGAAGGAGATGTGTCGGCAGTCTTGCTGCAATGCCTCATAGCAATCAGGTTGCCCAGATTCTTCTTCCACAGAGGGAGCTAACAGTAAGGCAAATGCTACCAGCCCCCTTCCCCATGACTTTCTGGAGCTGCACGTTGGGGCAGGTTGGCAGCAGGCATTTCCATGGACAGGTTTCATGCCTTGTCGCAGTGAGCAGCCAACAGCTACCAACAGCTATGTTACCTCCGTGGGGCCGGCGTAGAGCATGGGAGAGGGGAAGATGGCAACGATAGTTGACTTGGGGTCCAGGACTTGCTCCTCCAGCACTGCTGCATGCTGCTTCATCCGCCACTCCAGAGGGACATCATCATCTTTGGTCCATCCTCCCAGGGGGTGCAGGAGAAGCACAGGGTTTTTGTAACCCCTTTCCAAAAGCTGGCGCCGTGTGTCCTGCATGAGCAGGGCATGCCCGTTATGGACGGGGTTGCGCAGCTGAAATGCAAAGACAGCATCTAAAAGGGAAAGATTCAGAGAGTCACAGGCTTGCATGGGCCATCAGTCCCCATGCCTTCATTTACACACTATGTACTACAACACAGTCATAAGATACATACATTGTAAGAGGTGTGTCCTATCTTCACATAGGCAAGGCTTTAAGTACCTTAGATGAGTGTTTTATACAGGTATAGTGCCTCTTCATCACTCTGCTGAATTTATTTTCATTGCACATCTTTCTTTGGAGCCAATTTCAGTCGTATCAGCTCTCCTACCACGTTTCACATGCCATTGGACAACTCCACCAAATGACCTGTCATGTCTCCAAACTCATCGGAACCTTCAGGAAGGCCAATGCTCACTCCCTAAAGTGAGGGTAAGTATCTGATGCCCACCAGTGTGTCAGGATAGGTACTTAGGAGAAGACACCTGACCTGTCCCCCAGACATGAAGGCCAGGCTTTAAATGCCTGGGATACGGAAAGAGAGGCTCTGACTCGCCAAGGCAGGCATGAGCAGAACACTTGATGATTTCTAGTCCCATGCTTGGAGATGCCCATTGAGGATGCAGCCCACCACAAGCACTGTCCTTAACCAAGGAGACCTGGCATCACTTTTTGTGCCGTGCCCTCTCACTGCTCGCTCCACCCGAATAGTCCATTTTGAGAGCACACAGAAGCAATTTGGCAAGTGCTAGGAGCTTGAGAGCAAGTAATCACAGATCACACAAATCTCCTTCTGCCAGGTAAGGCAAGAAGAGCTGTGTCACCAGTGCTAAACCAGGGCACCCACCAGCATTCATTTCTCTGAACTTCTGCTTGAGGGCGAGGGGTGTCAGGCGGTACTGGTCAAGGCCGTCGTTCCATTTGATCTTCTCCAGCACGAGGAGGTCTCCACCAACCAGCCAGTCTCCACTCTCCATAACCATCTGTGAATTATGCACATGTGCATTACAGAGGGAACACTAAAATATCTCCTTTTCCCTTCCCAAGTTTCCTTCAAAAACGGTTAGATTTGACTCTTGCTTGTAGGATGATCTTCCTTTTTCATTCTTCACATTGGAGGCAGAAAACATTCTTACAGTGACCGCGTGAACTGAACATCATGAGCAGTGCAACCCTGTAAAGTGAGGCATCAGCCACTGAGACTCTACCACTGCACCCAGTGGGGTGCTGCACTCCTCTCTGACAGCAAAGTGTATACAAATTATGGCACAGGACCTTCCTCCACCTCACTCTTTGCACTTCTGCACTAGGAATATGGCAGGAGGAGTAAGACTGTTGCAAGTTGAGCAACTACTGCTGAACAATTAAAAGAGGTATGGTAAGGCAGGGGGGAAAAATTGAAAGGGCTTTAGCCTTTTAAGCAGGCAGCTCAAGTTACTCAGTGTAAGCTGGAGCTCTCCTTTCCTAAGGGATGACGTTCTTTGCACTCCCAGAGAGCAAATGGGAAGGGATAAGCTGCAAACATATAACTCTTGTTAGCTGCCTGTATGAAACAGCCAAGTTGAGGATGTAGTAAAACATCGCTAACAGGATCACGAGTCTGTGACCTGCAGCGTTACCGAGATTGTCACTCCTCAAGCGCAGGACAACTTCGGGTACTACGATGGTGGTTGAGCTAAAAATATTTAAATGTAGACAAACCAGTGAAGATGAGTAAAGGAAAGGAGCAGCTCCTTGCAGCAGAGTCATTTCCCATTTCATCTTGCACTTGTCATCTGACGCTTTTGCTAAGCAGCATTAACGTGTGAGCCTAAGAACTCAGTCCTGACTGCTTGTTACACAATGGTTCCCATTGAGGAGTTGGACTTGGATAGCAGACAGGACACTCACGGCCCTTGAACGGTTTGGTTCTCCAGCCCCTGCCCACATTTCCCATCCTGACCAGGTTCCCCAGAGCAGCAAGGGGACAAACCTACTTTGACATGTGGGTGCTTCACGCAGGTTGTGCCCCACACGCGGGCGCAGCGCTCCTCCTTCCTGTGCTCAAAGTACTCGGGGTTCTTCAGGACAGCCACTCGCCGCCCCGCGTAGCTGAGCGCCAGGGCCTCACAGCCCTCCAGCCGCTCCTTGTCCTCCATGGAGATCGGCAGCACGATGGGGATGCTCAGGTTGACAACACCATCTGGCAAGAAATCGGGAAGATTTTGCTTTCTTCCAGCCTTGGGCACTGGTCTTGGACACCAACAGAGGTTTTCAGAAGTGGCACCAAATAAACAGAGGTTTTCAGAAGCACATAATCTCCCCTTGGAGAGCCACATTTGCCAGGACTAACTTGGGGATTCACCATCAGTCATGTAGATTTATTCTCTGCTCCATTTTTTTCCTAATACCACTAATAAACAGCAATGTTAGTGGAACATGAAAGGTCCTTGTCTGTGGGCCAGAGACATCTCAAATACACCTGGAGCATTTCATTACTTTCTGTGCTCTCTATCTCCCTGGAAAGATTGGGTTTTCTCCAGTTAGCTTGCTGTAAAATCTCTTGGAAAATTTTAAGCGTACTTGGAAAATGCGACCCTGGATATAACCCCTACCTACTCCACCAGGAGAACAACCTCAATTAAGACTGCTCCACCTTCATGTTCCTCAAGGAATCTCATTCCCTGCACACCTCCCTGCCTCTTCCAATAGAGAAAACATCATCATGCTTTGCTTTGTTTGGTTGGGTTTTTTTTTTCTGAATATCTCTATACTGTTACTCCTCCTCCTTTATATCTCTGTAGAGTCAATTTTTAATGGATTTTCTGTGTTTATACAGTGAGTCTACATTTGCATGTGTAGTTTCTAATTTCAGTGTTGTCCCTAAATACCTCGAAGTCATGTTGGTTTTACCCCTACTCCCCCAGTTTCCCAGTCCTCCACAATGGTCCTCCCATTGCTCCTTGGATATCCTGGTACTAATACAGAAGAATCAGTCTCTCCCATGGGTTTCCACTCACAAACAGATCATGGATTCAATTTGTTCTGATCTGACTGAAATCATTGTGGATCCTTGAGAGTCTTAATTTGAGGATTTTGAATATGCAGATTTTTGAAAAAGTTTATTAGAATGTTTGCATTTGCTTTTAATTCATGGCTGGATATCATTCATCTGCCAGACAGCAATCTCCAAGCACCATCATGAATAATCACAACAACAGTCACCTCAGATCTAATCAATATCAACTTCATCCATTTAAATTACATTAACCCATGATCAGTCAATAAAGACAGCACGGAAAAGCTGAATTATGAAACCAAAAAATGATGCTGAAGCTGAGGATCTTCTTGTTTCATTTCCAAATGCAAGATGCACAGTTAAAAAAAAAAACACTCCAGAGAAGGTAATTACTAAATTACACGGCTGGGATTTTTGTGAAGACAGGTAGGTAGGACATGGGGTGTGTCATGCCACTTCAAAATAGGCTGAATCATAAACAGGCCATGGTTGCGTCTAGTCTTAATAATTATCTTTCTTTTTTTTAAATCTCAAAAAATTACTTTATAGCAGAAAAATATAAATTGAAGTAATTTTCGTACAACCTAAGAACAGTTACATACATACCAGCTACAGAGCGATTTCTTCCTGGGAGAATACAAACACAATTAAGCTCATTAACACTCAGAGGTACCAGTGCAGTAGCCATTTGAAGAACAAAAGCCACTCATCTGAAGCCTCTGGCAAGCACCTCCTCACCTCAGGCAGGCACCTGCCAGCACCACCAGAGCCCTCCACAGCGCTGCCCCAACCTCTTCAGCACTCACCCGTTCGCCATGGGTCACGCTGGCTGGCAGCAACGCACCCCACCTGTGCTTTCACTGCCACCCAGTCCCGACAGAGGCACGTGTCACTGGTGTGGAGGACAGAGCACTGGAGACAGCAGTGCTCCTGCAGATCCATCTTCCTTCCTGGTGGCCATCGTGCTCCTACACAAGGCACCTCATCCACCCAACTGTCAGTAGTATCAAGGTGGGATTTACCTCTCAAAGTCTGAGCAAGAGGAGCACTAACATGCACAAGTCCACCAGAATGGATCACAGCTCTTCCATGTACTGCTGGAACTGCCAGAAACACCACTCACACCCCAGGGTAAAAGGGCTGGACCCTGCAAAGACCAGCCTCAAACCTCTCTTTGGTGTTGCACCCCATCTCAGCACCATGAGATGGAAACCCTCCACCATTTCCTAAAGCTCATCCAACCAAATCAGAAGTGTTCTTCCTGCCCAGATGTCACCCTGTGGGCCTGACCACAGAGATGCTGAGTTTAGAGATCTCTGTGGAGGCAAGAGGGACCAGAGATTGATCTTGATGCCCTCTACTACAAAGACCTTGCTCCAGAGAGTTCATATCCTCCCAAAAGCAGGTGTCCTGGACTTTGTCCCTGACCCCCTTGAGCTCTGCATATCCTGACCATACACCTGTATACCCCAGAGGAGCCATGCTCAGTGACACTGACAGGTTTGGGAGAGTGCCCCAAAAACAGATGCTGCCTGAGATGAGCCTCCAGCACAAAGTGCGGAGCTCTGAAGCAAAGTGGTCATCATAGGGTGCTTCTGTGACCTTGACAGGCACACAGCAGCTCAAAGATCACAGATCAGCATCTGATAACAAAAACATGTGCTTTTGAACACTGTTTGCATATTAGGCAGGAGGTAAAAGGCTACAACACGTCTGAAAGCAGAAGTCCACACACATACACTCATCCAGTCCAAAGCAAGTAGTCCCAAGCTTGGCATCTGTTGCACAGTGCCCACATCCAAGTCATTGCCCCTGCATGACCACGGGATCCTCCAGAAGGACTGCAAGACCTAAAGAGACTTGCTCGCCAAGGTCCCAAATCCCTGAGGCCAGAGATTGCTACAAAACCCAAAGTGAGAGCCCTGCGTGCATGTGATGTCACGGCAATGGCATCTACAGCTGAGAAACTGGACAGAAATACTGACCACCCCAGTCTCAGCTGTACACAATCACTGCCTGAAAACTCTTTGCCTTTTCCAGGGATGGAGCACATATTGCTAATTGAAGAGGTAAATCTGATTTATTTCAAGTTACAGTAAGGAACAGCTGCCTTCTTCTTCCACCTCAAATTCAGCCTGGCAGCCTTCCTGCTCACTTGGCTTTAGGTTTGCATCTTTATTTACCCTGGTATAACCAAGCATGAAAAGAGCAACACAATGGCTGCCAAAATGTTTAATCGGCACCACGTGAGATGTGAAAGCCGTGAGCTACAGCACAGTAAAACTTTGTCACCTTTTGTACCCTTTGGTGCATTTCAGAGCATGGTTTCCCGGCCCCTGCAGTCCTTTACAAGCCCTCGCATTACACACGAGAGGAAAGGAGGAGGACCACATGGCCGAGTGTTAAGCTTTTCTGTAGGGCTGCCTGCCTAGACAGCCCAGGGCAAGCACAACAACCCACAGCGGCTGTCTGACCAGCGGTAATGCAAAGCGTGGGGGATTCGTACCATTCAGCAGGGTGCCAAAATGGATCACTTGCAAGTACTCTGCCTCGCGCATGAAGCCGGTCAGCGGAGTGGCCCAGCCTTCGCTCAGCACCTGCACCCACTGCAGATCCAGCTGCAAAACAAACCCAAATGGCACTCCTGTCACCAGGTCATGCTCAGAGGCTGCTTTTCCTTCCCTTCTGCTGCAACAGTGCTCTCATTTGCTGTTCTTCAAATATAGGACATTCAAAGAGGGGAAGAAAGTCATGGCGGGGAGGGTGGGGGCAGGGTTTCAGCTGCTCATATACTTTCATTGCACAACTCCTTGCAGGGCTGTACTAACACAACAAAGGAGACTGATGGCCTTGGCTTGATGCAGCATAAGGTGGAGACACAGCAGAGGATCAGGACACACTTCAGCTCACCATAAACCACAGCTACAAGACACAGCCATCAGAGGAACACAGCCCCCTTTAGCAACATCCCCATCAAGGTCCTACCCTTCAAACATCTTAACTATGACTGAATTACAGCGCAGCATCTGTGTGTGGTGATACCTTAGTAATCTCCACGGATGGCAGCATTTCTGCTTCAGCTCGGACACTACTGAGTTTATTTTCAGGTACAAACAGCTCAAGAACATCCTTAATTGAGCCCTGGGGCACAATGTTCTGAAAGAGAGAGACAAGACAACAGTTGTAAGTAACATGCTGAAGGTACACCACAAGGTCAGTATCTGAAAGCAGAGACACAAAAATTACCTACTTGTGTTTGAAGGAGCTCCACAACTTGCTGAATACATTCAGACACCGATGCAACATTGGTTTTCAACACCAGTTCAGGAGATTCTGGCTTCTCATACTCTGAGTCAATCCCTGTGAATCCTACAGACAATTAAACCCAAACTAAATTTATTTAATGCAATACTCGGTGCTCTAGAGCCAACAATTCTGTACAAATAACCACCAAGTATTCAACTGTACTGGGTACTACAAGCAAAATTAGTGACAGCAAAATTAGGGAAACAGGATACTCTTGTGCACTACAAAGCACCTTTAGTAACCCACCTCTACATGCAGAGCCACAATGACAAGCTATCCGATACCTGAGAAAGCAAAAGGCAAAATAAGACCTCACTCTTCCATACCTTTGATCTCTCCAGCTCTTGCCTTTTTGTACAGACCCTTCACATCTCTGCTTTCACAAATATTTAGGGGAGCATCTACAAAGATTTCAAAGAAAGGAAGTCCAGCTGCCTCATGAATTTTCCGTGCATTTTGACGATCCTGTCAGAAGGAAGATGGAAAAATCATGTGTCCAAACTTCTCATGGCATTAATGTCACCCTTTCAATAAGAAGGATTGGCCAGGGCTCTGTGGTGGCTGTGTTATAAAAAGATGAATCCAGCTTCCTTACCTCATTCCTAATACATGATGTGTCCTGGAATTCAACACAGGTAAATCTGTCTCTCATATAGATTTATTAAATTTACACTAATTCTAATAAGAGTTTTTCATTTTCCTTTCCCCCCTTTTCTTTAAAGATAACTTAAAAAAATATAATTTAAAAATCTCCAACTTTGATCTGTTTACAGCTTTTTCCACCTGAAATATCAGGACTCTTCATTGAGCAGGACAGTTCTATGTATTGGTGGTGTTTTACAAAACAGAGAAGTTAAAAGGAGCATCTGATGGCATATATAGGAAATCCTTTACGTAAATCTCTCTTCCCTAAGAGCAATCATGAGATTAAGGCTGCCCAGAAAAGCACAGAACATGATGCAGAGAGTTTACCTTTGCGAAAGGAGAAATGAAACTAGTTATGCAGACGAGCCCCGCGTCAGCAAACAGTCTGGCCACCTCTGCGATGCGGCGGATGTTCTCCTCACGATCCCCAGCTGAGAAACCCAGGTTCTTATTCAAACCATGCCGAACATTATCACCATCCAGGGAATAGCAAGGGATGCCATGTGAGACCAAGTACTCTTCCAGAGCAAAGCCAATGGTTGTCTTGCCAGCACCAGAAAGTCCTGTTGGAGACAGAAAAGTGAGGTTCAGATTTGAAGTCACGAGTGAAAATAACACTGTAATGCAATACCTCCTGGGACACTGGCAACAAAACTCCTTTTGTCTGAAGTTGCTTTAAGGAAGGAATGAGGTAAGGAAGCTGGATTCATCTTTTATTATACAGCCACCACAGAGCCCTGGCCAATCCTTCTTATTGAAGGGGTGGCATTAATGCTATGAGAAAAGCTGCTATATCCCAACATGTGGAGAAGTTCAGCCCGGCAGTGTTGCAAAAGAACCTCTGGCTGGGCCATAGTGGGACAAATAGGTACCAGTAAGCATAGAAAAATTGAAAGGATGCTGTTGCCTGTAAGTCTCTCAGTGTCCTCCTTCTGTTCTCCCTATAAACAGAAAACTGCTCTCTCAGACTGAACCCAAGGAGAGGTTCTTGCTGCAACTGTGTGGAGTGGGACAGGCTCCACCAGCAATTGCTCCTCTGCATTCACAGACGTCTCTTTCTGCAGTAGCAGGATAGTTATGCAGACAAGCAGCACATCTTCACCTGCCCACGTCTCCTGGAGTCATCAGGAGCAAGACAGCAACCCAAAATGAGGTGTCTGCTTCCCAGCCCAACTCCATTCACTTGCACAAAAAGTACTTGCTACTGGCTGTGTCAGAAACCCTCAAATGCACCTGGAGCACCAAACTCCTCCTTTCCCTTGTGTGGGGATTCATGCATTGAAAACTGCTTGATACAGAACAGGACTTTGACTTAAGGGAGATAACACCTCCAAACAACACACCTGTCTATGAAAACACTTAACCTTGGGGAATCTCCTACGGAGACAGCATCATCTGCTCACCTGTTTTTACAACCTTTGCCTGACACCTACTATTTACCACTCATGGAGACAAGACTTTGGGCAAGGAGGACTTTTAGTCTGATGCAAACCTATGTTTGTAGTGGAGAGGAAACCTGGCTGGGTGGGCATGAATCTGGCTGTGCCTTTGGTTTTTGTAGTACAACAGACTAAGTGAGAGCTCTTCTGAGCTGGCAGCATAGGACACTCAAATGCCCTTCCACTGGATCCAATGCAATGAAATATCCTTCCGTACAGTCTGTTAAAACTAAATTGATAGAAATTTAGGAGAGCACTATCTATTTCTCAGAATAATCACCAGCCAGAGAAGCTCAAACCTTTCAGACACAGGATCTTTGAGTGATATTCAAAAAATAAGGAAATTGCCTTGTCTAAGTTTTTTGGTTTCAGAAATTCTATTAGAGTAGACTAGGTGCTGGCCTTCTCAAAATTAAAGGGGAGAACAAAACAGAAATGTGTTTTAATTCAACCACCCAGCACAGAAGCTGATATGAAGGTAAATCAGAATTGCTTTACAAACCCTTCCAAGTACATCTTTCAACATCTTCCAGTACTGAAAGAAAACACCAGTATTCAACAAGCAAAGAAACAACTGGACAAGCAGCAAAAAATAGAGTTGTACAAATATTAGTGGAGGAAAATAAATGCAATTGTCATTTCTAGCATTCCCTAATTCCCAAACAATGAGTTAATCCTTCAAAGCAGAAAAAAAGGGCAATACATCAGGGGACATACAAAATGAGAAATAATATAAGAAACCCGCAATGGTTGTACAAGGAATTGCTTCCAGTGCAACTTGCTATCTGTGAATATTTGTTCTTCAAACAAGACAACTTCCTCATTGCGCTGCTCATGAGGTCACTTTAAACACAGTAAAGCTAGGTGTCCCAATAAACTTCCCACTAACCCAGAATGAAAGGATCTACATGCTGTTTTGGACAACCCTGGGCATGTTTCATTGCCAAGGACTAGCTGGATTTGAGCCAAGGCTTCCTCATCCACACACCTGGGAACAAGGGCAACCCTTAGGGCTTCTGATGTGTTCAAAGGAACCTGATAACAGCTGTGAAATTCATAAAAACATTAGTTATGGGCAGCAGCTGCCAGGAAGAATATCTTGCTGTGCCAGCACCATATGCTGGTGCTTCCCACATGTGCATGTTTTGCAATTCCCAGTTCACAAGGAATGTCAGCGTTTCCTGTCATTCCCAAATCCCCACCTCCAAGCCATATTCATGTGTGCAAGTGGGTTTCACAGGTGAAGCCACGCGTTCACACCCAGATGAAAATACCTGTTAGCCAAACTGTGCAGCCTCGAAATCCACCCCTGGTACCAACGACTTGTCCTCTCTTACTCCTGCTGACGTGATGGGCTTGGTAAACCACATTGGTTGATCCCTGATGAAAACAAAAAAAAAAAACAAAACGCTTTTGTTACCTCTCTGCACTCCACACAAAAGAAAATCTCAGCTGGGACTAATATAAGGGAGAGAAACACAAATTCATTAAAAAGCTATGTGACTCATTGCACCAAACTTTGACAATTTGGTACAAAAGGGACAATGGCAAACAGTTGCCTTTGCCATAAGCTGGATTTCAATGTAGATTCAATTTTTTGAAGACAGCATTTGTCTCTGCTCAGAGCCCTCCTGGCTGCTGTCTGTGTGCCAGCAGTAGCAAAAGATGACTTGCTGTGCTGCAGGAGTGCTGCTGGTGACCAACACAGCCACAGGCAGGCAGGGGAGGGCACGGAGCCCCACAGAGGTATGGTCAGCACACTCCCTGCCTCTTCAGCATTTTAAAGAGCAGGCAGACTCACCTATTATTTTAATTATGCTTGCAAAACAAAAGCAACTTTAGGTGCTAATTTACTTGCCGTGTTTAACATAACACTGTGGACAATAACTGCAGCTGGGGCAAGAAATGGCGACACAACAGGGCTAAAGCTGAGCAAGACCAGGACCTGACCAGGAAAGACAGAAGGATGGGAGGCATAGAAAACAAAATCTAATGTGTAAGTGTTCACTTCCTAGTGCAAGCAAGGGACAGGCACCATGCTGAGCCAGAAGCCTGAATTTTGGTGCTACTTAACACCAACCTGCTGCAGGCAGAGTAGCTCCCATCTCTCCACTGCAATGCAGACTAAAAGAGCCTGTCTGTGCCCTGCAGACCCAGCAATGCAACTTCGACAAAGACTTTTTGCACATAAAATATCTACAAGGTCTTACTAATTGCAAGGATTATGTTTCCAACTGAGGCAGCCAAAGGAAAAGTCTCCAAAAGGAGAGAGATATAAATATTTTGTCCCCAGCCAGATTCTTCATGATTGTAGGTTTATCAGTTTCACTTTATCAGCACAAGAGCAGGTCTGGGCTTTCCCATGGTTTACATCTTTCTGTATAAATATTTCTGTCTGAAGTCACAGAAAGGAAGTGATCCCTCATTTGTTCAAGAAAAAAATTTTGACAAGAAAAAAGAGGAAAGGGAGAGACAATAAAGTAAAAGGTCACTTTTGAAAATATTTGCAAAATAGCCTGCTTTTATTTCCCCTCTGCTTGCTGGGCCATTAACACTTTAACATGATTCAGCAAAGGCATAAGCATTCATTCATTCTATTTTGTATGCAACAGAGGGCTCTGCCTGCACAGAAATCTAGGTGAAAATTATTCCATAACAGAACAGAAAAAATACCCTCCTCTCCTCGCTTGTTTTTATTATCTTTCAGAGAGACCAGCATCCCAGCAGAAACCAATCTCCCACCACAGCCATTTATAACTATACTCAGAATTTCATGCCCATTTTTAATTCGATTTTAGTGGAAGGCTCCAAAATTAGCTTCTTCAGGCCTGCAAATTTTCCATTTGCAATTGCTTCTGGGCACACTGAAGAGGTACTCCACTCCAGATCATTTTAACATACTCGTAAGAATATCTGTGTCCCAAATAATTATTATAATGGCACAAATCTTGCCTCCAAGGTTAACTGTCAGCCAGCCTCAATGTTGGCACCACAACTGTGGGATTGCACTGGAAGAAGCTCTGGGAGGGAAAAGCAATTGCTCCAGAGCTGGTCCAATGTGACCGATTCCCACCCTGTGCAACAACTGTATGACTTGGTAGAAGTCCTGGGCTGAGAAGGTTTTCAGGCCTGTTGTCCTAACTACCTCCAGTGACAGGTCTCCAGGAGTCTCACTTCCCATTTTCATTGCTGCAGTCACTAGAGTGGGTCCCTGACATCATTTCCTCCTTCTGCATTTGTTTCAAGGGATAAAACCAATTATTTGGGGGCTGGAGTGTAAGGGATGGGTGAGGTGCTGTCTGAAACACAGAGCTTGGGTACCACACCAAAACAAAAACAAAAAGTCAAAACCTCTCCAGAGCTGACGCTGGAAAAGTGAGTGAGCCCAACACATACTGGTGACTCAGAAAATAAAAGATAAGAAGCTTAAGATTTGGGCATTTTGTGTTTTGTTCTGTTTCTTTTTTTGCAGGTGATTGTCAAAAGCCTGTTTGAACATTTTGTGTTTGCACAGGTGAGGCAGCACTGTGGTTTAATTTTTACCCATCCAAAGGGTTCAGGCTTCAGCAGTGAGACTAAATGAGCACATGCATAATACCCAGCTGACAAAAATAACCCCTTTTCCCAGGACCCATGGGTGTGTTTCTGTTGTGTTTACTCCCGGATGACCTCTGCCACTGCTCTGAAATGATGTGTCACCTGGTCACAAACCTGTAGCAAAACACGAATGCCCAAACTCACCTTCTGACAGCTTGCCATCGCTCTACCCTGCAGCAAAACCTCCCTCCTTCAGCGTGATGCCTGCCCGTTGTTTACACACTTCTCAAGTGTAGCACTCCAAAAAACATAGAACAGGTATTTTGCAATTTGTTTGCAAATCACAACAGACATTTTTCAGTGGAGAATCAAAGCTGCACACATCAAATCTCTTTCACACCCTCTACATAAGTAGGAACTCCAGCCACACACTCCTTTTGGCAAAATATTGATCTGATGGATCTGTCCTGCAGGAGATGAACTACAGTCATGTCCATGCCTTGGGAAGGTGCAGGAACTAACACATTCCTACATGGCTGATGTAACGAGAACAGTATGTTAAAAGTACACATTGTCATGCCATAAATCTGCACTGTGTATGTATCTCAGAGCTTTTATTTTGCACAATAGCATCTTTCAGACTTGGGAAAGCATTTTTGCAATTCAGCAGCACTGTCAGATCTCTCCTACCTGCCCGGGAGCTCCAAAGGGTACCAAATCCCTCTTATTTTTCCATTATGGTAAACTTGCCAGCAAACTCTTCCTAACCCTGCACAACTGCCTGTCTCATGCCAACTCAAATTCTTGTCACCAGGTATGCCAAAAGTAAAACAAAAGCAGAGAGAAACGTGAGCACACCAACCACTCACATACTCATCCACCAGTTGGGACATGGTTTGGGAAGCAAGAGCTGAAGCACAATCAAATGGAGTGAAGGCACCACCAAAAATAAGCACATGTAGCCCGAAAGAAAATCCTGAAGAGATTTCATCTATACAGAGCACATACTGCAAGACCATTGGGAGGCAGAGGTAAGTGGAGGATGGGGTTTAATCAGATGTGGGGCTGTCCTACTGATTTTATTCTCATGGTTTTGACCTTGTCATCATAAATCAAGCATATCTAAAAGAGATAATCTAATCACGACAACACATTCATGACTGAATATAGGGCCCCACTGTGGGAACAACGTGAGGCCTACTGGTAAGCATTTCCTGCAATAGTCTGAAGGAATGAGGTTTGGGAGAGGAACTTTTTACATATAATTCAGCCACAAACAAGGCTCTAAGCAAGGCAATGAATGACCCAACAACGTCTCCAAAGAAGAGCCATGCAGCCTCTGCCAGCCAGATAGTTAAGAAAGACGCTGCCATGCTCCCTCCTTTCATTGGAAATCTGCTGTTTGGTCACATCTGCCTGATCTCAGTGCTCAGCCAACTCTGTCTTGTCTCATCCAGGAAATGAGAAAAAAACAGACATGGCTCCAAAACTTGTGCCAAGGCTGCAGTGGACAAAGAAGCCAAATCCTAGGTCTGCTTTTAGCCTTCCCTCCTACTAAACCTTCCCATGAGGCTGACAAAATGGGAAACACCAAGATCTCAGGTGTCTTTAACTCTAGGCTTGAAGGACCCACCTGCCAATTTTCTCCTGACCTGGCTTCCAAAAGAAACAAGACTTTTCAGCCACTGCTCTGGTGGGACAAGATGCTTCCCTGTTTTGTGAAAGCAGGTTGCAGGCAGAGGCAGGAGGCTTTTCCTTACTGCTCCTCCTGAATAAAGAGATGGGACCTCTGAGACAAGACTCCACCACAGCAGAGACCTGTTGGAAATCAGGAACCATCAGTGTCCTCTGCTTTGAGTGCTACTGCTTCTCGATTCATGGCACCTAAAAAAGTTACCTCAGCTCCTCCTTCAAGTATTTGGCCATGAAAGAGAGCAGCTGTGCTTGCCCACATGAACTGAACATCCCTGGGAGAGGTGCTATCAGGGAGCATTTTCTCCTCTCACCTGACAGTGAAATGTACCATATCCGAGAGACCTTTCCCAACAATCACTAACATTTGTTAGGAACAGAACCACTGCACAATTAATAGAAAATGCACTAGATAAAAAATGTTTAGAGTTGTCCCAAACATTACATGGATGATTTGCCATCTACCGCTGGAAATTCAAGTATGTATGAACTTTGGTTGTCCTTAGGACAAAGGCCAGCACCTCCTCCTGCCCCTGCCTACCCATTTCTTTAGTTACTATCTCCACAGCTGCATTATGAACGGGACCAGGGCAACTGCCATGTGCCACAGCTGAGGGGGCGAAACAGAGGAGAAGAGATGGCAGATGAGCAAGATATCTCCAAAGGGCATACGACATCCTCAACTCAACAGTCATCCACAGAAGGCAGAGCTCTCTGATGTTGCAGGGGGAAATTTTTGTCATTAGAAAGCAGTGCTGGTCATCACGAAGACTGACAAGATCTAAACCAATGTCGTTATTGCGCCCTTAATTCCTCACCACTGCGACAGTACCTCTGCCTGCTGTAGTTGGCATGTGCAGGGTGCTGGAAGTGGTCCAAGAGCCACAGCTCATGGCAGGCTGCAGCAACATCCCACTCTGAAGAGGGACTCCCTCCTGAAAACACATCACAGATCAGCCCATGAGCAACGTCAGCAGAAGAACGCTCTTGTAGAGCAATGCTATTAAGAGCACATTAGTCACACAGCCAACTCACTTAGCAGAAGGGCCAACCTCATAGGAACACAGTTACTGTCCAACTGGTGGCTGGCAGTGCTCACGGCCCCAGGGAAATCCTGACCCAACAGTGAGGGTCAGGCCTCCCTCAGCTGCATTTCTGTTTATATGGATATCTCACATCATTTGGAATATGATTCATTTTTTTCCAGTCAAGCATTTAACACACACCCTATTTTGGTACTGCAGCTTGGACATTGCTCCAAGAGGAATAAAAACCCAAATAAATAAATTAGAGGGTTTCAAAATGTTTTTAGTTGATCATACTTGCAAATGGTAATAATTTTATAATTTAAAAGCCTATTTAACAATGTTTCAAGCTTAAAGTAAAAGATTAAATCTCCAGAGACTGACTTAACTTATTGTCTAAAATCCCCTCCCAAATCCCACCATCTTACTTAAAAAAAAAATCTTTGTCCTATCAGTTGAATTCAATACATAAAAATAAAGTTTATGGTACTTTTCCTTAAAAAGTTATTAACTTCTACCAGGGCAATTCCCAACAGCTGCTCTTGCAAATGGACAAGCTGACATCATCAAGAATATAAAGTATTCATCACCAACACGGGGAGGAAAAACCTTCTGTAAGGTTCAAACCTTGCTTCAGAAAGCAAAAGTACTATACTGAAAAGGAGGAAGAAAGAGAAGAGGGGGGTTTTGCTTGTAGAAGCAAAGATTTTTTTATGATCATATTGAAGAACAATGGAGAAACCTCAGAGTTACTGAAGTCCTGATTTAGCTCTTGTAAGTCTAAACCCACAGACATTTCCCAAAACTGAGTTTGATTCATTGAATGTACTAAGGTGGTAAATACTGCAGAATCAGCTCCTCTCTTTCCCAGGAAAAAAACCCACCAAGATGGAGTTACCCTGGAAATTATACCCATTTCACCTCTCAGGATTCCACCACCACAATGCGGAGCCTGGTTCACATGGGAAAGTAGGACTCCTCAAGCAGTGTGGTGCCCTACAGCCCACTCTCCTGCTTCCTGTGCTGTTGTCTCTCCTTCCCGCACACAGGACTTGTCTCCTCTCCTATCACCCACATGTGAGAGAAATCATGTTACGTTTTCTTTTTGTACTTAGCTGAGTAATACCGTGATGTGTCACCAAATACCCTGCAGAGGCTGCAGGGTTGAGGTTGCCAGCTTTCCCTCACACCAGGCAGGATGCTGAACTGGGCTCCCTTTCTTCATTCAGTGCTCTGAATAAATCACAGCAAACCCTCACTTGCTCGTTGGCACCATCTGCCTTTGACGCTTGTTCCTTTTGACATCGCTACCTTGGCCTCTGTCCCCTGCCAGGAATGTAACACAAAAGACCTTAAGGAGACCAGCAGAGACATCCCAGTTACCTGAAACAAGCAGCCTTTCAGCTTGGAGACAGACGGCTGGAGATGCCAAACACTGCTAACACACAAGGTTTTCAAGGTGGTGTTAGCTAAAGTGTTTTTTTCTTAACCCACAGGTATTTCTGAGCACTTAGCAAGGCCTCATTTTTGATCACAGCTAAAATATTTTTCTCTTGGTATAAATTTGCATGTTTTGGGTTGCCACAACCAAATTTTACACAAACCTGGAAAAAAAAACCTCCAGCAAAACCAGGCTCATGTTCCAGCCACTTGGCAAATCCAATACAGACTTCTAGACTATGTGACTTCAAATCAGCAGGCTGGGTGTTAAAATCTGCCTCTCTGAAGGCACCCAGATCAGGCTTTCCTTATCTCTGAATTAGACGATGTTACTACCCTAATTTCCTGGACACAAGAAAACTACTGAGTCATCCAGCATGCTTACAGATTTTCAGAACAAATTTGTAAGGCCTGGACACATGTTACAAAAAAAATCTTCCAGTCTTCATTCCAGAAATCACAAGGGACAGCTGCATAGGAAACAGATACTTGACAAACAAAGCATCTTGTCAGCCGCTGACAAAAATAACAATTTACACAAGAAATCCTTCCATGGTTGCCTTACTTTTTATATTCAGAGCAGTTCTGCTCAGAAACCAAGGCCATGGTTCTGTATATTCTTTTGGAGAAAAATGCCAGGTTACAGAAATGGTAAACTGAATGTCAGCCCCTCAGATTTCAGGGGCAAAAGAAAAGGAGGACAAGGGTATATATTTTGGCCACATATTAACTTCACTACAAAAAAAATTTCCAGGTAGGAATTGTATTTATATGTAATAATTTTTTTTTCCTTGAAAATGAGATTTAGGAATTTAAGTAATGGGCTGTGGCTCCTTATATTAAATAAGTCCCTTTTCTTATTGTGGCAAGGCAGGTACCCTATCCCTTAAACAAGCAAAGCTGATAGACAGGACACCAAATACCATGCAAAGAAAAACTTGCAGTACAGTGTCAGAAGATTGTCAACTGAGATAAATTTTGTTCAGTTGTAAGACACAATCAAAACCACAAGCTCTGCTGCTCAGAGATGCCACGTGGGACTGGCTTACCCAGAGGGTCCTCCAGCGAATGCCAGAAGCCAGTGTGTCAAAGCAATATCCTATTTCATTGAAACCATTCACTTTGAGAGCTCCAGAAATTACTTCAGCAAACCAGGACCGTCATCAACTTACCTTTAAAGGCTGGCCTGGCATTGCTGTAACATAAAACACAGTGAGGCACATCCAACAGTTCTTAGTTAACTCGGTTCTTGGTTAACTGAGTTAACTCAGTTTGCAATAGGTTATCAAACACGGAAAACATCTAACCAGGCAGGTGGATGCCAGCTCCATCTCCTACTAAGCGAGAAAGCAGAAGCTCCTTCCACCCTCTAAGCTAGTATAGGTTGAACCAAGCCTGTCTCAGCTCTAAATGATACAGGACAAGATACCTGTTTTTAACATGCCCATCATATCCTTCTCAGGAAAGAAATCCTGTACCTTTTGAGAAACAGTAGCAGTTTTATAAGTAGTGGGAGATATAGGCTACATATATAATCTACATTTCAAGCAGCTTCATCAGGTTTTAAAATATCTCTATTTCCATGAAAGAACTAATCCTATTGCATCGCTTCTCTTCTATAAGACATCATGGCAGCCTGCTGAAACAATAAAGCTGGACACAAGCCCAGGCCAGTGGCAACTCAGCATCGTGGCCACATGATGCCTTTCACTGCCTCATTCAGTACCCAGGATGGATACACAGCCTTGAACCTGATGTCTTGAACTCCATGTGCTTGACTTTGCAATGGTCAATAGTCACCAGCAGGCAACAGGAGATCTCTCTCCACCTCAGCATTTTTTTAAGGTTTGCAAAGTGCAAAAGCAGCAGCAGGAAGGACTGTGGGGAAACTTGGCCAGAACCACCACACTGGACATGTTAATGGGAGAACTCCACTAAGCAGGTCAAAAGCTCACTTGGCTGGAAAAAATCACTAAGATGAATTCATGGAAGGGAAGTTCATTGAAGACTATCAGGAAGAAAGGCATGGCCTCTGGTGTCTCAAGTCATAAATCAGTAGAAGCTGGGACAACACACCATTGCATCCTACCCATAAACCCTTCCCTGGCCCTCACTCTTGGCTGCTGCTAGAAACTACAGACCGGGCCAGACTGACCTTCCCCCTCACTCAAGTACCCCCGCAGTCCCCTCAGTATTTCTGTTGTTTGAAGCTGGGCTTGTTTTCACCATCATGTCATTGAATGTGCCACCTACACAATAAGCTGCATGACCCAAGTCCAAAAGACTCAAGTTCAGAGACACGAGGATGAAGGTTTCTTGCTCCATCTACCTGACCCATACAAGCTGCAAAATGGGCTTTTAATTACATGAGTGCATAAGGTGTTACCTAGACCCTTGCCTAAGTCAGCACCAAGCATATTGTACTCTTCTTGAACACGCAGCTATTCAGCGCTTCCCTCACCCCTCCCTAATCCTGGTGTAGGCATGGGTCTTCGTCTTACACACCACTCCAAGGCTGGTTGAAGGACAGTTATGCATTTCCTTGGGGATTATTGTTCCTTGGTCCCACAAAAGTTCATGCAAACTCCCAGTACCTCTCATCATCCCCAAATTTACAGCCACAGAAGAGCAATAGGTAAGCCCTATAAAAATGACACATCTGAAGAACGGCTCATTTGTAGACTTCAGACTACAAATCCAAGAGCTCAACGCTCCATTCCCAAGGCCTCTGACCAGCTTTGCAAAGCCATGTGCAGATACTATAAGAAGCCCTGGTTGAGATGACTCATGCAGCACTATGTCCAGAGTCTCTGGCAAAGGCAAGCACCCAACTCAGTCCCCTGCAGCAGCTGTCACCTCCTCTCAAATGAGGGGCTTTTGGGCTCTTCTGAAAACCACTGGCAACACAAACACATGACCTTCCCATCAGAAGGGCTGCACAAGACTGAAAAATGACCTCCCGCTGACACACTTCTTTACACCACAATGGAAAGCTGAGAAACGGTTTGATATTGAAGAAAACATTTTGTTCTGCCAGCGAGTCTGCAAAGACCTCAAGGTCAGAATGTCTTGCAAATGTAGGCACAAATGGTCGTTTTCCAAATATGCCCCAAAAGGCTCATCTCAACAAACCCTGAAGTGCTGCATCTAAAGAGAAGCCATGTTTTAATGTCAGAAAGTAATAAAATTCATGCAAACCAGCTCCTTCCTTAAGGTCTGCTCTTCAAACAGGCCAACACATTTTGGCACCCGCTCAGTAGATAAAACTTTCCATACACATAGTTGTAACCAGGCCAAGTTGTAAGTAAATGAAGAAGGACTGCTCTGTGAGGGCCGGGAGGCAACACTAGCAATAAGCTACCAGCCCTACAGGCAAAATCCTCAATTCCTAGTGTTCCATTTGGTGATGCACATTCATGCCAAATGCCTTGACCAAGCCTTTTTTCATCCCTCCTTTTGTTAATAATACACTCCAAATGAATTTCCATTTAGAAATGATTAAGCTGCAGGACCATTAAGGAACTATTTCTCACTTCCCAGAGATGTGATTCAGAGGTAAATCAGAGATAACCATTAGTCACCCTGCTCATGATAACAGTAAATTAATAAACAATAACCTGAATTACATGGCATTTCTCTTAATGGACTTTTAAGATACCAAAGTGTACTAGCACTGTGACCAAAGTACAAGCTCAAGGCAGGGCATGTCATTAGGAGCATTAGCACGGGCCCTGCACACCACTTTATCTTTTGTAGGCCTGTTCAGCTGCAAGTTTATCTAGACCAACTAGCTGCAGATAGGTGAGGTCTTTTCATTTTTAGAGGCTATTCAAAGACACCCTTCAGGATCAACATCAACCCAGTAAAAAATAATGAAGTATGCCAGCATTTCTCTTGAAAACTCTCCAAAAAAACAAAATTCCTGTGGCCTACATCTGAGCTGCAGCTGCAGCACACACGTCTGGGTAGCATGGGTTCTTCAAAATCATTCGCCATCATGCCTAAAACCACTTGTAGGGGCTGCCCAAGGAGAATATGGATGGAAACCTGTGCCTGAGTTAGGGGTTTTGGTACGGATTTGTAACTAACCTTGACTTCATCAGTGCAACCTGAAAAACAAATGAGGCTGGAGTCTGTATTTATCCAAGAGTCCAGCAGCAAGACAGGAAACAACATGCTGATTCAAAGCACTTCGTGCTTTGTGTCAGAGCTGGAGAAGTTATGGTTGGGTTTAGATGCCCTGGCCAGCACCCTAGATGGCACCCACTATGCCAACCAGCACCAGCAGCAGTGGTGTTCAGCTGTGCTTCTCCAAATGAGGCTCCTGGGAGATAGAGATATCCCTAAGAGCCGCTAGTCCTGTTGGGAAAGCAAAAGATTAACCTCCAAGCACACTGGCAGGAATCAGGTCTGAGCTACTGGTCTCTCCCTTGGAAGAAAGGGGTGTTCCAGCAGGAATGACCTGCCTCAACAGAAAAACCCTTCCACTTTTCCACATGCATGCCCTTCTATAGCCCCGAAGAGATGCTCTGTCCATGCCCCATCCTGGAAAACACACCCTCCTGCTCCTGCTGCCATGACACTAGACAAGCCTTCCTGCACTTGGGGAAGGTCCATCAAACTCCTCAGCCTGCAGATTGTGGGGCTGGTCTGCACCAACTTGATTATTTCACTCCCCATCCCGCCAAGGGCTAAGCCTCCCTGAACCATGGAAAGAGAGAGGCATTCATATTTAGGAGCCTGCAACTTTTTCTGGCTTTTCTTCCTTGAAACTCCCCAAATTTACTCTTACAGAGCAGATTATGGTTAACAAACACAGGTCTGGCACACTGGCAACCCCACAAAACAGCAGAAGTGAATAGAACATCGAGGTGGAAGCAACAGACTAGAAAGGCTGAGTTTTTAATAGCAAAGGACTTCAAAAGAAATAGGTAAAAATGGGCAGAGAGCTATAGGAAACAACAGAAGTCAAAATAACAGTACATTGAGATAGTTAACCTGCTGACCTTTCTGTGATCTTTGAAGAAAAGAGATATAAAGTAAAAAAGTGATAGAAAACAAAACAAGATGTACTAAGCATGTGACGAGCTACTAAAAAACAATCACCTTTTCCTGTAATGGTGTAATGAGTTAGACACTGTGTTTCACAAAATAAATCATGGTTGTAAACCCAAGACAGTGGATAAAACACCAGAAATGCTGTTTTGAGCAATTCAATCCAGACCAAGCCACGCTAATTACCTGAAACCAGGGCTCTACTGCCTGCTGCATTGTGGCCTGTGCAGCTCTCACCGTGGTGAGCAAAACAGAGCTGTTTTGACCATGTGTCCTTGAGATGTTTTGGTGTTAAGTTCAAGGCAATGGTAAAGACTTGAGGATGATGACGTGAGGCAATAGTAAAGATGTGGGGAGATGAACGCATGGGGTTTTTTTAACTTTTTATTTCACATTGCCATGTAATTAAACTGATGAAGTTGTACATACGCTATTGTACAGTCTGTGATATCACTCAGTCCATTTGAACTCTGCCCTGCAGCTGCTTGACACCAGAACAGTTTTTAGGCAAAGAAACTACGCCTTTTTCTATTTCCTGAGAGTTGTCATCTGACCTTGTGGGTATTTTCCTTCTCTTTAAACAAATAAAAAAAATTTCTAAATTATTTTTACATGTTAATTTATCTGTAAATAAGACCACATAATTTGTAACTCTGCCTCTAAGCCCTACACAAGCGAAAATGAACTATCAGAAGTTACAGATTCGTGATCCACAGCATCCTGGTGAAAGCGAGGGATGCCACGTGCCACGCCATTCAGCTTCCTGGAGACAGTGTTGCAAGATCGGACAGATGACAAAGCTGTAACACTGACCCTGAAAGAGACAGTTTCAGTACAGGGCTTTTCTCCACTAAGCACCTGCGAAGACACCCAAAGAAAAACTAGCTGATAGCGAGCACAACAACCCTGGCCCACTGCTGGGGCTGGACTCCCGCGGTGGCCCGGAACACCATCTCATCAGATACATTCAGCTGCAATTCCACTCACTCACAGGGATGGGCAAGCCAGACAGGCAGTCACCCTGGCAAGGGGCCAGCCCTTCCAGGGCGTCTGGGCTTCATGGCAAGCTGTCTCCCTGGAACACACTGCACCATCTGTACCCTCCTGTATGTTACGAACATGCTGCTCAGTGAGGAGAGCTAACGAGGGTGGAAATACCAGTGGCACCACAGGTGTAGGGAGAACAAGCTGCTATTTCGATGGGGCTAAAAGAACAGCTCAGCCTTGAATGCTGCACTGTGCAAGAACCCACATGATAAACAAGGGCAGCCCCACAGCTCCACTCTATTCAATGCAATTACTTTATGGTGTACTTACTTCTGAGAGCAGGATTTCACTGCTGGGGCACACAGGAGGCCTCTGTAAAGAACATTAAGTCTTTAAGATCATCATTGCAGACTTTTCTTCTCCAAAAAAAAAATCAGTCTTGAAACTGGTCAGAAATAAATGCTTTTTGTCAACGAGGTCTGTGAATGGAAGGACACTGCCTAGTACACAGAGGGCTTGATGCCTCTTCCAATATCATGAGCAGAAACAAAGAGCGCATTTCCATACCAACCAGTCAGAGAGAGATTCCTGCACAGCAAGTCTTGGGTCTTCAGCAGAATTACAATTCCTTGTCCATTTTTAAGGACAGCACGTGCAGAAGTAAAAAATTTTAAATTTTCTTCTCTGTACCTTACCATAAGCTTCTATTAACAAATAGGTGTGCAATTAAAACATTCTCAAACTAGCCACCCACTCCAGAGAGTATTCAGGCTGAATTTGGGTTTTAAATCCTGAGTTTATAAATATTGTTTCCAAATGAGGAGTACAGTCAAATAAGATGACCAGTCCATCTTGCAACAGCTAGCACTACTGCACCTTGCAAAAGCTGACAGCTAATCAACATTGCTTGCAAACCCCATTTTTTACATATTATCAGAGAGTGAATAAGGAAACATCCAACCTCGCAAAACCTTGTCTGTGGGAGAAAGATTCATTCACACTATGAAGAAGAGGTAAAACCTGAGATTTTATTAGTAGTAAGAATTTTTATAAGTAATAAGGATTCATGTTAGTGGGAAAACAAAAAAAGGGGGGGATTAAGCAAGGGGCAGCAGAAGGACATACTGAAGTACTAATAGGGATGTCAGTAGGACAGATTATTCTGTGCACCTCATCTTCATTTCCTAATGGAACAGGTTTGGTTGTTGCAGTTACAAAAGGTATCATGAAAAATTCACCACCGCGTTAAAACTCCTCTGAGCTACAACATCTAGGCTGTGAGTTGGAGAAGAACACTGAGCTGCTGCTTGCCTCTTCGCTAGGCAAAATCCCTCATGTGCTGCTGGTGGTTCAACCCTTCTGAACTGCCCTGTGCAAGGGCACTGAGACTCAGTGCAAGGGTCCTCATGCGTATGCAAATAATTGTGCCGATCGAGGGAGCTGTGTCCAAGTGAAATGCCCTATCCCCTATTTGATATCGACTTGTGATGGCTGAAACTGAGAAGGAGACACTGAGGGAGCGTCATAAGGAGAAACTTCATTTATGCTCTGTGCAACACAGCTCCCAGGTAATAGAGCGGGAGGATCACTAATGCGATGTCATCACTGTTTCATCATAATTACTGAAAACTCTTGCAATTAGTGAAATCACACCTTTTCTCATTCTATCACATAAATGGCAGATAAGCACAGGAACATACACCTACGGCTGTCAACCTGATAGCGTCTGTTTTGACAAAGGTCATTTTTTCAGCCCAGGGTGGAGGCAAAGAACAGGGATTATTCTGGAACTTCAGTAATGCCTCTCTCCTGTCACAGCAATAAACAAAACTCCCATACAGGTCTCACATCCTGCACCTCCCCTCCCTGAAATAATCCCTAAACCACAGGTTTTCACAGCTCCAAGAACACCCTGCTGCACAGGCGTGCTTTGTTGCGCATGGATTTGGTTGCATTCCTATCCAGACAGATTTCCCAGTGTGTTCAAAACGTGCCAAATCCATCTGAAAGATTTACGACGAGGAAAATAAAATAAAATAAAAAAATCAACCAGCAAAGGGCACCGAGAGCCTCGCGACAAGATTTGGTTCTGATTTAAAACCTGGGAAACTCACTTGAAGCCAGAGAGACCCAGACCTCGCATCCCAAAAGGAAGAAATAAGGGAGGGCAGCGGGATCGCGCCTGCGGTTTGCGGTTCGCGTTCTCTGCTGGGACCGGGCTCGCGATGTGACCCGCGGCCGCGCTGCCTCGGGATAGGGACCTGCGGGCGGGACGCGCCCCTCCCTCCGCCCGGGCTCCAGCGGCCCCGACTCCGGGCGGCTTTAGCGCCCGCTCCGCGCGGAGGCACCGCCGGCTCCTGCCGGGCAGCGGGCAGGGGGCGCCCACCAGTCCGGCCCCCGCCCCTCCGGGCGCTGCGGGCGCAGCCGGTCCCCGCCCGTTGTCGCGGCGGCCGTCGGTTGGGGTGGTCCCCACAGCGCGCTCAGTCCACCCGCCCCGCAGTCCTACCGTGTGCTGCCGGCTCGACATGGTGCTGGCGACGCGGGACCCGGCGGCGGCGCCGCGGCTATAAGGGCTCCCGCGACACGTAGCGCGTCCCCGGGCCGGCCCCTCCCGCTGCGCCCGCCCCGCCCCCGGCCCGGCCCGGCCCGCAGCCCCGCGCGGCTCCGGGGCAGCGCCCAGCGGCAGCGGAACGTCCTGCGAGCTCGGCCCGGGAGAAAGGGGTCCTGGTCCCGGCAGGAACCGCCCCGAGGAGCGGGAGGAGAGACAGAAGAGCGGGCACCTCTCGAGGGGACAGGGATGCGCAAAGCAAGGGGCGGTGCAGGCTGGCCCCGAAGCGCCAGGAAACCCACACGAGTCCGAAGGCAGGGCCAGGGGAACAGGAGCCCATCTGACGGCTACACCAGATATCCTTAACTTTCCACTCCCGCTCAAATCCCAGAACCTTGCTGAACGGGAGGACAGGTAATGTCCCATCGGAGGGAAGCCCCACTACAGCCTTGGGATGGCCCATGAGCCAGCAACAAAGAAAGAAACCTTCCCCGTGTGTGTAGTTCTGCCCATGGTGGTATTTGTGTACACCTGAGGATGCACGGCTCGATCCAGCATGGCACTTGTCCTCCAGAACCCTACCTATCCATCCCTGAAACCAGCCCAGGGGCTATGAGGATAGCTATGTCAACAGTGCTGCCTCTCCTCTGGCAGGAGGTAACTCATGCCTAACCCTGCCCAGAAAAGCAAGCACCTCCCTAGATCCAAAGTGCAGAGTATACTTTCAGGGAGGGAGCTTAGGGCGTCTCCTGGTACCTTTTCATCCCATGGTCACCAGCAGTTGTACATGTCCTTCACCACAAAGCCAATCCTGTTTCATTAAGCCTCTTGATGGAAAAGGATAAAGATGGTGCGATTTTACAAAGCTCCCCAGGATAAGTGTGAGAAGGACCCCTAAAACAGAAAACTAGAAACCCCAAGGGAGAGATGAAAGGAAAGACAGGAGAATAAATACGGTTCCTCAAATGGGAACTTGCTAGAGGAGGAACAAGCGCCCAGCATGGGGAAGAAAGAACAGTGGCAATGTGGAGGTGAAGGAATGGGGCTGGAAGAGACAAGTAGCACCTGTTGAAACAACTCCTGAAGACAGACAGCTATTATAGCGCTATCAGGTATCAGCTGGACTAATCCCCAGTATAATTCCAGCTAAACCCATAGTATTACATTTGGGATTAATTTGTCTAAATAGTACTAGGGTCACTTTTTAGCATCTCTTATTTTGTGCCTTTGCCAAGATTGGTTTTTCAATTGTCCACCTACAGATTAAGTTCCTGCAATAAAAACAACAGTGCATGGTTGGAAGAATAGGTAAACAAGCCTGAACGTATTATCCACTGGAAAAGCACATCCTGGTACAAGGAACCCTCCTGCAACTGTTACCTCACCAGGACACAGGTTATGCCAGGATATCGTGAGAAGAACATGTTAAATGACAAAGTCTGGGGCACACAGCAAAATGGCATCAGCTTTCCCACAAGCTGATGGTATCTAAGCACTATCCAAGGCTGCTCAGTCTATTTAGCTGCTGCTCAGAAGTGACTTTATGCTGTGCCCAAATTAGAGCACCCAGAGTCAGCATCTCATCTTTTATTTGCACACAAATTTGAGTAAATCTGTTAAAAAGAGAGCTCCAGAACTGATCAAATTGATGCTGACCTGGCAAGAAAAGCATTGGGGAAAATCTTGGGAAAAATACTGGTGATGACAGATTAACCACAGTTGTCAATGTGTTTGTGGCTCTGCTCTACAGGAACATAGAAGAGCCTGTTTTTATATCTGATAGTTAGTTATGCATCTTAATATAAATATTAATTTTAGGTGGAATATTTTTGTTTAGCTGGATATTCTGTGGTATGAATGGATGAATTTTAAATTCACATCTTTACACCCTTACCATGCTACCTTTCCTTTGTAAAGAGAAAGGATTGAAAACACCCCACAGACCAAAGCAAGTAGGGAAATACATTTACTGAGGAGAGAAGCGGTCTGTGTAAAAGAAAGACAGAAAGAGGGGCTTTTCTATAACCATAAACTGCTAGAAAACCATTCTGGCCTGCTGCACAGCTGGCTCCAGTAAAGACTTCTTTGAAGGACTTGAAAAATGAACACTAGAAAGGTCAGTAGCAAGACAGAAAACTTGTGTTACCACGCTCTCCATGCTATATTTTCTGTTACATAGTAACACCTCCACGTTTCCACAGATATCTATCAGTGAGGCAAAAAGAGTCAATTTGTTGCTTCATTCTTCGTTTCTTACTTCATCAAAGACATGTCCTTTCTAGGAATTGACCACTCATAGCCTGCCTTAGAATTTGAGCAAATAACTAATGTTTTGCACATAAAAGATCAAGGGTTTATTCTCCTCTATTTTTCTAAGCACAACGGAGAAAATGGTATGAACTTCTGCAACATTAATGCCTAATAATTAAACATATATGGCTATTGCCTCAAGTTTTAATTTGTGTGCGCTTTTCAAGGAAGTAAGTGATGAAACAGAATCAGAAATCAAACAAAAAGAATAAAAAATCCAGTTGCTTACCTCAAGAGACATGCAACTTGGTGACACTCAACTAATTTTCATTAATGAACTTGCCGGGTTATTTAACAAGCTTTAAGAACTGCAATCTACCACAGCTGGGGAAAGCAGCAGCACCACAGCAAAACAGGCAGGGCATCAAAAAAATCTCTCCAGATGGAAAAAAGGGGCACTTGAGCAGCCTCCCTGCTTGGCAAAAAAACAGCTTTGGGAATGATTTGGCGACTTTTGAGTCCTATTATGTATGCTAAAGCATTACAGGGAATATTTTTATTTGCACGTATTCTCACCCTGCTTACAGGATCAGAGACTTTTCTTCCACTCCTTACTGGGAGGGATGGAAGAAAGTTATGCCCCAGGTATCTGCCCTTGTGCACATAGGATGCAGATTATTCAGCACTTCCTTGGAGATTCTCTATTGCCCTCGCACCCCAATCTCAAAGCAGCAATAAATCTCTAGAAAAAAAAAGCTTTCTTAAGAGTCCATTGTGCAACCTACTGTTACACTAATAGGATCCACAGAGAGCAAAATCTATTTACAACTCCACCAAACAGGCCTAGTGAGCAGCTGCTTGCGAGGCGTTTGCTACAGCCATCCTCCCAGTTCAAAATCCACTGCAACATCTTCATAATAAAAAATCCCACCCCAGAATAAACCAAGAAATTACCTCGAAGTGCCAAGACTCACCTAAACACTTGCAAGCCAGACACAACCACTGGTTTCCCCAATATCAACCTTGACAAGCAACAAATTCACCACCAGTGAAATATCTCTTGCAGCCCCCTGTCCACCTGCAGTGTGGCAGAGGTGAAAATTAAAACTTTCTCCTCATAGGATAATATCAGCAAAGAAGTACCACAGCCTTTTGGTGAGTGTCATGGAAGGAGAGGGGTGTCCCTTGCAGTGTTCTCCCACATGAGAGATATAAAAGAGGAGGTCACTGTCCTTCATTTTGCACAAGTATGTATTCTTAAATGCTTGCACCCCTTACCTTGCTGACCTCTAGATGGAAAAGCATTGCCCAAACTAATACCACAGCCTTAGGAAAAGGAGCCCTACAATCAGCTGCAATGTTACTAGTGCTGCCATTCCCTCTGCAGCTCCCACCTGCTCTGTGTCATAAGTTTGGCAAAGCAAGAGCAAAGGGTGGAAGAATCAGGAAAGATGGCCAAGGTTGAATTTGTGTGCCATGGAAGCCAAGCTCCCCCACATGCCAGAACTATGCTAGCCAGATGAGTGATCCTCCCCATATTCAAACTACTCCACTACTAGACTGTCTGTGCTCTGTTTCATTTGCTAACATCCCGGAACCTGCAGATTAAAGTTTCAGCCTCAGTGCCTTGCTTAGTTTTTCACATGATGGAAATAAGTTGTCATCTTCAGCACCATTTCTTCTCAGCTTCTCTGGCTTTGTTCAGATGATGTTTTCCTACAAGATCAGCGAAGCACCTCCACTTCCTTGCTCCCCGAAGTCCACTGTGGCTGCAGCATTACTCTGCGAGTTTGCTCACCAGCAGCAAGCAGTGAGGAAGAGATCCTACAGAGGACAAACAGCACAAAGACAACTCTCGGGAGGGAGCCCACGGGGGAAATCAGTGGAGAAACATCTAAGAAAGGCATACCCAGGCTCAGCAGCTTTTGGTTGTACGCAGACAACAAAGTCCCAGGGGAGGCTGTCACCCCAGCTAATGGAGCATCTTTCCCTCACCGTGAGTCTAACAAATTCTGCTCATCAAATACCGAATGCATTAAGATCAGTACCTTTGAAAATGAAATATTCCACGAATTAACATACGTAATACCTTTGGCATCAGCCCACAGAGATAACAGCTCCAACATTGAACTGCCCCAACAAGCAGTTCCAGCTTATCTATCTCACCTTTCACCCATGGCTTCTCACAAATAGGTTTGAATCCCGTGAATAAGTCAAGTCTGGATTTGCAGCCCTAAAACATCAGTCATGAAACATCAAGTCAGAAATCTGCAAAAGCAAAGCGCAGCAGTGTCTGTTGGAAGCACCAGAGATACAGGCTCAGAGGGCACTACCTGTGTGCAGAAGCAATTTGACCTTTTAATGAGAGCAGGAAACATGATTTTCTCCTCTTTTTGTTCTATAATTCAAGCGCATGGGACTATCCCCAACTTTCAGAAAGCTGTTGGAAATGAACAAAAGCTCCAAAAGTAGATCCGGAGACAGAGAAGCTCAGCTAAGTCAAGTCTTTGATGCTGCAGTTTGCTCACTCATGAAAGTGCACTGTTTTCTTTGCACTCACCTTGCATGATGAATTAGTAACAATCGACTTTACAAATCTCTTTGGAAGCAAGACAAGGGTTCATATCTTTCTGTGGTGTGTCATATTGCAATAAAGATATTTATTTATTGTATGCAATTTTCTTCTACAGATGCATTGCCTTTGCCCTATGTGATTTCTTGTCTCTATCACATATCCCTACCCTGTCCCCTTTACAATGCTGGAATAAAGACAGGAAGTCCCATGGAAACTCTACTGCTAATTTTCATGTGGGCAAGATATCAATTTGTTTTTCTTTTGTGATGACTTTGGCTTTATTTTTTTATGTAATTGTTCTTGAAATTTCCCCAAAGGCTCAGTTTTACTGACTAAATTTCCCTACAGACTGCTGAAATCTGGGAACCCAGGCAAGGAGATTGGAAGCCTCAAATATATTCTTCCAAAAGCAGGTTAGCACAGAAAAAGGTCTAGAATAGCCAGGCTGGAATTTTTGTAGATAAAACTGTTGCCAAAGCAGTCATGATCGAAGGAGAGTCACTAGGGGTTAAGAAAGGGCCAAGGAAACCCAGCCTTTCCAGGGAGAGGTAGTGTTAAGCTGGATGAGTACAAGCAGTTAGCAAAGTCAGCTCCTACCACATTTGTAAGTCTATGTTCTTCCTACTCCCCTTGCAAAGAAACCAGCACTGCAGGAGAGCAACTTGTACCTGCCACACTGTCCCCCGACTCTGGGCAGTTAGGAACAGGAGCTCTCTAGCACCAAACCCTTTTTCAGCCAGCAGTGAACAACCCCACAGTATTCACCGGCTTTGTTGTTTGCCCGTGTTCATCTGTCTTTATCCCTGTGCAAGGACAGATGATTTAGGATCTGCAATACATTAGTGAACTTTAGCACTTTTTCTCCATGCTGTTTCCTAGTGCTATCTGTTACACAGGTTACCAGCCAAGCTATCTAACAAAGACAGAGGTTAGATAGCTACCAACTAAGATAAACAACCATTCCTACAGGAAAACATTTTAAGTTTTGTGAGACTCTGGGTTTGGTGAACTTCATCTCAAGTTTGTAAGTTTTAGAATAATGTAGAGAAGTCTTTTTAACATTCTCCTAGAAAAGCAATCCTTAACTATAGGTGATAAGCTTTAAAAAAACCAGGATGTCGTTATTTACTAGTTGTGAAACTAGTAAAAGTTGGGTGATTTATCTGAGCACATTGATTTTCTACATGATAAATAGTGTCTTTGATAATGCATATTGATACAAGGAAATTCCAGAAAATAGTGTTCCTTTTCTTCTTAGCTGTTTCCTTCAAATAACTAAGGAAATGCCCAAGCCTATGCTGCCAATTGTGTGGCAGGAGACCCCTGGCTTTTACTCACTTGAAGGACAATCTTCTTCCCCACCCACCTCCAGTAGCCTTCACTCACCCCACATCCAACATCACACATGGCCACTGAATTTCCACAGCAAGCCAGCCGAGGTCTTTTTATACTATCCTTAAGCTACTGTTTTATGTCATCATCAGAGAAAACTGAGTTTGGGGCACTGGGAGCACCTGCACAGTCAGACTGAACTGATTGGGAAGAACCTCAGGTCATAAAGAAAAACCTCTTTCTCCAAATGGGTTAACAGCTCTTTAAACTTTCAGCAGGATCAAATGTCAGTTTCTACAGCAAACCGAGTGACCCAAATAACCATGACACAGTTAAAAACAATATGAAAGCTCTCCACTGTGATACAGGATGGAGACAATTTCTCATTTACCATGAAAGCTATCTACTCCTGTTTAGTTTTCTGATATGAAGACTGCACAGAAGAGCTTAACAAGGTCACATGAACCTCTGCAGTTAATTTTGTCTTGCCTCATTCAACTGGAGACCTGCGACTCAAAGCACCACCTCCAGATTTGACTTTTACAAACCTTATGCAGAAAGCTGATATTAATCAGCAGATGCAGTATCTTCTGGAAAAAAATAAAAAAGACTTTAACTTAAGAAGAACCCATTTGATTTACTACCTCCTTTGTGTCTGGCCAGGGACATAGGGCACATGGGCACAGGACAGTCACCAGCAATTTTGCATGGTGAGGTTTTACAAGCAGAAAGTACAGAGATGGAGAAAGGGGAGATCCGCTGCAAGACAGCATAGGAGCATCCATCTCGTCTGACCTGAGCCCCAGAGAAGAAAGACAATGGCAGAACCTTCTGATACTAGCTGTTGAGGCAGTGGATAATCAGTCACCGGGGAGCTTAGCTGTAAACTGAAACACCCAGGCTGGTGGATTCAGGGCAGAATCTGCATTCCCTACAGAAGAAAAACATATCATTCTTTCCACACAAAGGACTGTGAGAGCTGAAGAACAGCCCTGTAATTCTGAGTTATGTGAAATGAAATATGAAGCCCAAAGGCTTTCCTGCAAACCCAAGCCACAGCAGGACTTAGCATATCCTTCATGCTTGAGGGGGCTGGAGGCACAATGGTCCAGGCACTGGGTTTTAAGCAGCAGTACAGTCTTAAGAGGAGTGGACACATAGGCAAATAGAGAAATGCAGAATATAATCAGTTACACTCTTTATATTATAAATACATCTGTTATATGCAAATCCGCACACAAGAAATGACCTGTGACACCTGGTGAAAATGTTCTGTAGCAGAAGATGGGAGCCTGAGCAAAAAAAACCTCCACAGTGCCACAGCCAAATAAATATAAAACCCTCACTCACATAATGATTAACCTTCCCAAGAGGGAAGGCAGACGAAATATCACTGCCAGCAATGAGCAATTGTAAGATCTCATCTGGAAAACCAAGTACTATTGTGGTCATTTATGTTCAAAAGAACTGAAGCGAAACAAGAGCAAGTACACAGGAAAAATAAATCAGGTGAGGAGGAGAGTCAGGAGGAGAGATTAAGAGGGATCAACTTATCAGATCTGGCAAAGCAAAGACTGAAATGAGATGCACGTGGCACCTCCGAAGGTACTAGGCAGCTCAATGAGCATATGTGGGAAGACACAATTGAGGCACAAAGGCTGAGTATAAAGCTATAGGCTAGAAATCAAAAGGCAAAGGTTTTCAAATCTCTCTTTTGGCAGATATACCAGGAACTAGCAGATTAAGGGTTTGTTTTTTTCAAAAGCAATAGGTGGATGCAGTTGTGAAAGACATTCTGTAAGACAGTGGCTGCAGAGAACATGTGACAGCCTACAGTACCTCCTCCCCTCCAGTGTCAGGACAGTTCCTTAGAACAGCACTCTGTCCCTCTGACTAACTCATCTTTCGCTTCTGTAAACTGAGCAGTAACGCTTCACATCCATTAAATAAAATACACCTAATTAAAAGCATTAAAATAAATAAGCACAACTGAGTGTCCAGAAAGGATCAAGAGCCATCTCCCTGTGATTTAGCCAGACCTATCTGGCCAAACTATTGCCTCTGAGAGAAGACAGTGATTACAGATACACTGCTTGACTTTAATTTCCAGAAAAATACCAGAACATGACCAAACTCATTGTAGGCATGAAGAAGCCAGCACTGAGATGAGTAAGAGCTTGCAAGGGCTGTGCAATGCCAATCATGCTGCAAATAAGCCTGTTTTGCTCTACAGCAGAAGTGAAACCCGGGGATGCCAGACTATGACAGAGGCTAGAAAAGCGCTGGGCTGCTGTTTCAGGTGATATGTCTACACCCATGAAAGGCAAAGAAAGCACAGATACAGAACTTGAAAAAACAAATGCAGAGGATAATTCACCATCAAACTAGAAAAAGGTATCCAGTATAGTCCTACTTGGGTCAGATGTGAGTCCATCACTGTTCAATACATAGGAAACGAATTAGAAATTGGCACTTGCTGAATTTGCAACGGACACCACATAACAGATGCACTGAATGATAGGTGAAAACAACAAACACCCTCGACAAACCACAGGATAGACAGGATAGAGAATGCCACAGAGAATAGGGAGATGGAGTAGAGGACCTTCCAAAAACTCCTTTCTACCTTATTTTCCTGTAATGCCGTGCCTTGAAGCCAGACAACTGATTGTTTATAAACATTCCCTCTCCCATTCAACTCTCACAAATTTATTCTAGTGAATTCATTAAAATTTACCATAATTATAAACAGAGGATATTGTAAATGAATCATTAGAATACAAAGTTATTGTACAGATATTTTTACATAACCAATTTACTCAGAGAGCAGTAAATAGCCTTGAATAGTAAGAAGGAGGAATACATAGAGGACAGCATTTTCTTTGAGAAACAACCTTAGTTGCTGACACTTTTAAACAATGTCAGGAGGAAGATGAAGGTACCAGTGAAGAGCTCTGCCCATATTGGCCTGATACTCACCATCCATCAACAAATGGGATGCTATTTATGCAGAGGTGTGAAATAAAAATTGAGAAAACTTAACAAGAGTTATATTTCACCTCTTTTGAAATCGATGGTGCACCCTCACCTTGAACACTGGGTGCAAGTCTGGTCCCATAAATGTATTTATAGGCACAGGGTAAAGCCAAGCCAAAACTAAAAGTAGCAATGATAATGATTTGAAGAACAAAATTATTTCAGCACAAGGAGCAGATAAGCAAAATGGTCCTCTCCCACCTGGGGAAAATACAAGTCATAAGTAGCATAGGTAGGGCACAAAGAGATCAAGTGTTTAACTCCTCTCCCAATATAAATGCTCCAAGGAATCAGATGAATTGTTGATGTTCAGGAAAACGCAACACTGAAACAAGATCTATAGCACACAAAACGACAGAGCTGATCCAGAATACATGTCAAGCTTTAGATACGGTAACTAGCTCTGCTACTCAAGTATGTCAGAAAGCTGTCACTGTTTTTGAAATTATGGCTCTGAGAAATACGACTGAATTTCTCAGAGGTGCCAGGCTCAAGTGAAACAAAAGAAGCTGGAGCTTCACAGAGCCTACAGCTGAGCTCTGGCACCCACCACATCCCATTGCAAGGCAAATCTTTGGGTTCGGAAAGCAACAAGAAAGCCATGTAGAAGAGAAATGCATTAATAGCAATATACAAAGCTAAATGCAAACACACTTAATTAAAAAAAAAACCCTGTAGCCACCAACAGCTGGTAGTCAGGAGTATATGGGGAAATATTTGCTCTACCCTTATATTTGCTTAGGCACCACATCCTACCAAAAACCAGACGTCACCAGGGTAAAGGACCTTGAACCTGATCCAGCCTGATTCATCTTTCTTGGGTACATACTTTGCTTCCAGGATGAGTTTGGCACCTTCTGTTTCTGTGAGAGGTTCAGGACTTGTTATCACATCCAGTGAAGCCTTGGAGAGCTATACGTTCCTAAGTGCAGAAACATCTGCAGAATTTTTCTGATCCCTAAATAACAATAGTAATCAGTAATTCAGCTATCTCCTTCCATCCTAGTGTCTCAACTACTTGTTTTTATTAAACTCAGTAAGAGATGTGCTCCAATGTTTAAACAGAATGTCAGAAAAGCAATGCTTGCTTTGAATCCCTTTTCAAAGGAATTGTTTTTTAAAAAATCTGTGACTATAAAGACCACGCCATCAGGCTGAACCTCCCAGAATCCTCTGTCTTCATTTTGAGTAAAAGTATCTCTTTAAAGTTGAACTAAGTTGGGAAAAAAGCTGCAAATGCAGATTAATCTGTATATAAACTTCATTTTCTGGAAGCAAACAAGGGAGGGGAAAAAAGCCTTACGGCCTTTACAAACATCTACCTGTATCATTTCTGGAAGCTCTAGCCTGGCATATATTTCACAACCAATGAAAACCCTGTTCAAATGTTTATCAACATCAGAAACAAAGCAACTTAGACATACTCTTCTTTTCGCTGGACAAGAAATCCTGAGAAATCATGCAGAAAAACAGCACTCAAAAGCTGAACTGGAGACACTTGAGTTGCTGAGTCTTCCTGATGAAGACGAATGTGAAGGTGGCAGCATATCAGAGGCAAACTGTACCAACATCCATTGGTCACAGCAACACCAAAACCAGGCAGGACTTCTAAAATAAAGAAACCCACTACACCACACACAAAAGCCAAGTGCGTGGCTTCCCCATCAGTGATGACAAGGGTGGTGAAAGTGCAGCTGGCCTCAAGATAACAAATCCATAGGAGGAGAAAAGCTGGGGGGAAAAAAGTCGTAAGGAATCGTAAAATTATGAGCACTCCTTGGCTCCTGTGCTGCAGGTTGCCACGCTTTGGTACACTTACCAGGGTCTACTGCCAACATCTGTATACCAGCCTTGTGCTGATGGTCCACAACTGAGTGCCCTTCACATTCGGTGGAAGACACAAGAGATCTGTGCTCCGGTCCAGTAAGGCCAGTCCTCAGGATGGCCAGGTTGGAAAAGACTTAACAAGCAGAAGCAATAAAGCTCAAGATAAACACAAGAGAAACATAAAGCCCAAGAAAGTGAGAATTTAACAATTCAAAGATAAACCATTATTTCTGCCATACCAGCAACAGCAAACTAACATCTGATAAGAGTAACTTCCTTTTCAAGTTAGACAGTTAACAAAATGACCATTTAATACAGTATACATCTAAAATAAAAGGGGTGGCAATTGTGTTCTTCCACTAGAAGGTTATACTTGAGTTTAGTATCTTAGAGACATTTCACTTCTTTTCTTATGACTATATAGGTTAGGGGTTTTTTTTTATTTTAAAAAAACAGTATCAATTGTTTTCTTTCAAACTGTCTTACCGACTAACACTTCTGAAAATGAATACAGCCCTTGATTGAACATTATGCCATTCCAGTCACAGCCCACTTGCAGGAGTGCTGGATCCTCAGCATGTGAGCATGCTGCAAGCAAAGGTTAATTTTTAAAAATCAGAGAATTAAGTAGCTAACGTACCCAACCCTCAATGAGGATCTATTGCTAATACTTACAAGAAATGACAGGTTAGAAAGTATTGCATGGGGATGTTTCTAATTCTTTATCAAATCAACAGTCTCAATCTCTTATTGAGAAAGGGATAACGCTCAGAATCATAGAACATTTTGGGCTTGAAGACACCTTAAAGATCATCTGCACCCACCATGGGAAGGGACACCTCCCACCAGATCAGGCTGCTCAAGGCCCCATCCAACCTGGCCTTGATCACTCCCGGTGTCAGTTCCTCACCACCCTCACCATGAAGAATTTCTTCCTAATGTCTAATCTAAATCTTCCCCTTTCCAATTTAAAGCCATTCTCCCCATCCTGTCACTACAAGTCCTTGTAAAAAGCCCTTCCCCATCTTTCTTGTAGCCCCCTTTAGGTACTTCAAGGTCTCCCTGATCCCTCCTCTTCTCCAGGCTAAACCACCCCAACTCCAACTCTCTCAGCCTGTCCCTATACCAGAGGTGCTCCAGCCCTCTGATCATCTTTGTAGCCCTCCTCTGGACCCATTCCAACAGTTCCCTATCCTTCTTATGTCAGGGATTCCAGAACTGGACACAATACTCCATGTGAGGTCTCACAACAGTGGAGTGGAGGGGGAGAATCACCTCTCTCAACCTGCTGGCCATGCTTCTTTTGATGTGGCCCAGGACACAGTTGTCTTTCTGGGCTGTGAGCGCACATTGCCGGCTCCCATCAAGCTTCTTGCTAATCAGCACGTCCAAGTCCTTCTCTGCAGGGCTGCTCTCAATCACATCACCCACCATCCCATATTGAAACTGCAGATTGCCCCAACCCAAGTATAAGACTCTCCATTTGGCCTTGTTCAACCTCATGATGTTCACACAGGCCCCCTTTTCCAACTTGAAACAATACTGTAGGAGATTCTGGACTGCATAAAACTGTGTGTGCAACCCTCGCTGCACTTCAAAAAGCAGGACATTTCCAGACATTTTGCATACCACAGTAATATATGCAAACACTTGGTCAGGAAACCTGCCCTGTTCTTAAAACAGCAGGAGAGGTTTATAAAGTTTATTTAAGGTCTCTGGACAGACCTTATAGCAGCCTTCCAGTACCTAAAGAGGGCCTAGAGGAAAGACGGAGAGGGACTTTTTACAAGGGCCTGTACTGACAAGACAAGGAGGAATGCTTTAAACTGAAAGAGGGGAGGTTCAGGTTAGATTAAAAGAAGAAATTTTTTACTGTGAGGGTGGTGAGACACAGGAACAGGTTGCCCAGAGAAGTCACGTCATCTCCATCCCTGGACATGTTCAAGGCCAAGTTGGATAGGGCCCTGAGCAGCCTGGTCAAGTGGGAGGTGTCCCTGCCCATGGCAGGGGGGTTGGAACTGGATGATCTTTAAGGTCCCTTCCAACTCAAACCATTTTGTGAGTCTATAAAAAACAGGGCTCCTGGAAACAAGAATAAAAACTCTCAGTCATCTCAAAATGTGAGTAAAAACCTAGTTACAGCATTGTATGTTCATCACCAAGGAATCTGATGACTTAAAATAATCAGAGACAGAAACGCAATAGCAACCTACCAAATGTATTTTGAAGCAGAACACAGCCATGATACTGAAGATCATGTCATTACTACTGCTCATAAAACAGATGAAGAAATTGTGCAGTTTTATTCCAAAGCACTAAAAATCTAAACCAAGTTCTCAAAATTCATCCAGTTAGTATCACATTATTGCAAATTCATATTACATCCAGTGATTCAACAGCTTGATGCTAATCAGAATTATAGTAGCAGTACCTACCAGGAGGAAAAAATGAATTTGCCGGAGAGATTAGTTAAGCTTTAGAAAACTAACAAAATAAAATACATTCCAAATGTATTTAAGACCAGCACCCAGGAACACTGTCAGTATTGTTCATTAATGAAAGCTTCCAGTTTGAGAAAAGTTGCAAACAAAGTCCTCAATGGATGACTGAGATGAGTCGTTTTCTGCAGAGCCACATGAAGGACAGAAAGCATCATTTTTCTTGCTGGCCTTTTTCAGGATGTGGTCGTCTGCCATGCCGTGAAATATGTCAGCCTGTTCAAACGCCGCTCACTGAGCCAGAGCCCAGCTTCATGGAAATACTTTGATCCACCCTTGGTCTTCCTTTTTAATACATAAACAATTTTATATATTTACTGAAGAAAAGGGTCATGCTGAAATCACCTCTAATGGCAAGAATTTGTCACATGAACAAGTGCCTAGAACATTTACACATCCAAATGCTTCTATCGCTACAATTGTGCAAAGTTTCTCCATTCAGCCTCTAATTTTGCCAAAGGAGTGAGTCAGTGCATCCCTTAAATACAGACTAGAAATCAAATGGCACATTTTCCAGTTAATTGTTGACAGCCACTGAAGATGCATCTGTTATGCTGGAGGTATGATGGACCTGTACTCCGAGACAAAATACAAAACAGCTTCGGAAGAGTCATCCTTGAAGCCCCATGGAACGGATTTAAGCATACAGTCAACCTGGTAATGCAGAAGCAAATGATGCTTCACAGTAGAAGGACTTTTTTCAGTTCCTCCACTTCACTGGGCACATGATCAAAAAAGCAGTCAAGGGCAACTTATTCCTCCTCCATAAGGAAGAAGGATGTGTCTGTCAACAAACAGGAGATCTTAAAATCAGTTTCACTGAACTGACATTCATCTCCAATAGTCAGGCTTTCACCCCTCTGTTCAAATCATGAATCACAGGATGACAGACTCCCAGAAAAAAATGTTTGTTCAAAGTTAGATACCCTTGTAACTGCTATTTACCAAACTTAACTGCCTTTAAACAAAGGTTCATTTCTCTGTAGCTTGCCTCAAATGTTGCAATAAAGTTCATAAACAGGCATCTGTCACAGTAATTATGATCCTTTGACTTAATCTCATGGTAGGATAACGTGAAAAAAGGAGACGTGCAAAGCTGATAGAGCAGTAAAAGTCATATGACAGGCTGACATATTCCTACAGTTGTTCCAGCATCAATACTGCTCCCTAACCATTTCATCAGTTTCAGAAAAAGAGCTGCAGAGCTAGCACAGGCAAGCATTTCACTGGGATGATAATGCTGAAATAGCCACCAGTTCTAATAAGCACCAGTTCAAACCCTGATCTTCACAGAAACCAGTGCACTAATGAAACAGGGCCCTATGTCCTGGGGTAGGGAAAAGCCCTTATCTCAGAGCACAACAGTAACAAACAGGTTTTTGATTGCTCCTTAACTTAGATGTGTAAACTTTTAGTGCTTTTATACAAGGCATATCAAAAAAACTGACCAAAGCCTAAGTCCTCAAGAAAAATAAAAAACTCAGACTAATTTTAACTCCTTCTCTTCGAGCCCCTTCAGCTCTCTTTCCTGTTCCTATTTTTGCAGCAGTTTGGTTCCCAATTCTGAAGGTGAGCCTACAAAAAAAAGTTCCCCTGCAGCAAGTGAGGGTATAAATGTTTGTAGCGCACCTAATATGCTGTGACGACCAGATAATCGCATACACCAACCTTTCACCCTCTCCCCAGCAAACACAGCAAACCACACCTTGCTGTCTGGGGTGAGCTCTGCAACACTCATTACAGGGTGTGAGTGTGTACTCCAAGAGCTACCAGCACCATAAAGCCAGACTCCCATTTGCTTTGGGGCAACTTGTTCACACAGCCATTCCCTTCTGGGTGAAGGAGGAATTTTTATCTTATGTACTGCATTTCAGACATTTCTGGACAATTATCTACATTCTTTCTTTTTCTGCCACACTGTAGAGCTCTAAAACACTTTTCCAGCTTTCAGTAGCAAGTGAACATACTATAAGTGCAGTTGCTTTAGAAGATCAGGAGTACTTGTACACAATTAATTTCTTTAAAACCAGCTTCATTTCAAGAACAAGGTGGCACATCAAATGTGTAAGGCCTAGGTAAGTGACACCATGTTTGGTGCCTTGAAGCTAGCAGAAGTCAAGTTTCAGCCAGATACAGCCCAAAATCTGCATGGATTTAGGCTTAGCAACAATCCCATTTCAAGCAAGAGGCTTGACTAGAGCCTCCAGAGCTTCCTCCCAACTAGAGCTGCTAGGAAAAGTGTCAGCACCTGGACAGGACAAAGCTGTTCACAGCCATAGCAGAGCCTGATCTGAATGCTCTAGTCCAAACCTTTAATACAGGAAACTGGTAGTGCCAAGTGAAAAGACACACCAGATCACATAGAGAACAACTGCCACACCTTCCCAGAGCACTTAAAGGAAGAGTGGTCACTTCCCACCACTTCTTTTTAAAGATAATTTACTTACCCTGGAAGTTAACTTGCTATGCAGATGGGCTGATTATGACTAAGACTTTTCACTCCTGGATCCTTTTCAGAATGCATGCAGTAACACTGCAACTCCTCTTTCTTTAAATGCCCAAGAAAGAGATGTTCTCATGGTGCTGCCCAGGCAGAAGCTGGGCTGCTGTGGAGAGCGACTATGTACCCTCTACCTCCTAGAAGCTCAAGAAAAGGAGACAAAAAAGCTCACAGGATTTGAATCATTTCATGTCTGCTACAGGAAAACAGCACTAACAAAACAGACTAGCAAAGCAATACTGAATCAGTCCAACCACCTTCAGCTCTGACAAAACAGAAGTTTCCCTAGCTCTTAAAATACTTCTATGGCACATTCTTAAGAGGAATGACAAATAAAATTACTTATTCATGCATATAAACATACAAGTACGCTTCACCTTGCATCATGTATTTGTTACAAATGCTAGTGATATCACAGTTACAGCATTTGTTTTTGTAATTCTGCTTATGTAATAAATAAAGTGTGCTGAGCTAACTGGAACAACCCATCAAATCTGCAAGTTTGTCAAGTCCACAGAGCAGCAACAAATCATCAAAAGTGCTTGTTCACAATGTCTGTAGAACAAAACAGAGATCAAATTGAAGAACACTCACTGCTTCATTTCCTCAAAGTTCGTCAATAGCAGTAATATTAACATTTGGTAATTCACATTCTTCTTTGAAGTGGCAGTTTTCCAGAATGTCCTTGTAATAGTCCTTGAGGTCCACGAAAGTAGAGATGGTTTCATTTGAGTGATGGAATGACATCAGTTTTTCATTCAACAGTATCTGCACTTGATACTCTTCTTCAGAAGTTTTCACTTGATCACAGTGGTAAAGCACAAATACCAGGTTGGCTGCGTAAGGCACAATCCGGCCACTGCGAAACTTCCGATGTATTTGTCTGGCGTAATTGTTTGCCTTGAGAGGCTCATCATCTTTGAAGAAACCCATAAGGGAAAGCAGTGGCTGAAGTGTTTCTGCATGTCCAACTTGTACAATCAAAGGTGAAGAAATGGGTTTTGAACTAAAAAAGAAAAAAGTGCAGAGGATGAGCAAGAGCTTGTGCTTTAAAACAAACACACCAACATATCGCAAGACAGTAAGACAGGCTTAAAGAAGTAGACTTTGAACTTGCTTTACTCCAGTGCTTAATAAAAATCTGTTAGAGAATTTCAGACCTTTTTTTAAAGCATTCAAGCTTCCTGAATATTGTGCCAATTTAAAGTATTGACTCTTACATAAAATGTAGTTAGGCTACAACTAGAGCCTAATATGAACACAGCAAACAAAAGCAAGGAAAAGATTCATGCTGTGCATCCATATATTCAGTACTTCTCTCCTACTCCCTGTGTGAAACTAATCACTTGGGCTCTTCCCAGGTATGGGACGATCCAGTGACCATGCTACAGTTGATATACAGAGTTTGGATTAATTATAAAAATCTTTAAATAGCATTGCCTCCTCCCACCAGTAATTTGAGAGAAGGACAACAAATAAGCTGCAAGGTTTTGTTAACATATAAATCAAGTCAAGCCCTTCATTGAATGTGACGGTCCCCTTCCACTGCCGGCACTGGGGAAGGCTTGAGGACATGGCAATAAGACATTATTTCTGTTAACTCAGATCCATTGCAAATACGTTTGGACACAGTCCACTTAAAACATATCCTTTCTCTTCAGCTATTCTAAATACTCAAAATGACACAGAATTTTTTAAAGTCATTTTAATAAGTTTCTACCTAAATTAATCCAAGACACAGCAAAGAGAAGCTGCCACATTATCATCATTTTATACCTGCAAAGTTTTAAAGCTTTCAGCATTAATTTTGACAGATTTGAAGATCAAGAACCTTCTACAACTGCTGTAATAAAGGATAACAGACAATTCAGTTTCAAGATGAACATTAAATCCAAGTACAAACTTATTGGCACATTAAGAAACCACACTTAGTCCCTGCTCCCCTCTGACTGAACTATAGCCTTGTGATTGCCTGCACAAGCACAAAAATTACTGATTTAAGACACAAACTGCTTCTCCTCCTTGCCACATCATCACCAGTACAAGATTTTAAGGAGTGTTTCCTGCCTGCCTCTATGACTACCAATGCTTTTAACCATGAATTGTTCTAGAACAACAATCATAATTTGACAGCAAAATACTGCCATTTTTATTTTCCCCATATAATACAGTTCAGCTGTTTGGAAAGTACATTAACATTTACCAAAGTTTAGTCTGAAGACAGAGATCCAGTCGTTGGAGGAAAAGTTGTCCCTCCACAATTTATTAGATAAAATTATACACAGGATGACTGCTATTACCAACTCTCAATAATACCAACTAGTCAAAAAGATTATACCCCCTCAGCAAACAGGCCAGCAAATTAAGCCACTGATTTGTACCATGAAAAGAGCCTAGAACAAAAACAGTTTATGCAACAAAAGGTTACACATTGTTCAACCAAAGGAAAGGCATGAGGAAGCATCAGCCAAGAGGAAAACTTGTCCCTTGCTCCAGAGAAGGACGATGGTTTTTTGGGACCATCTCCAAGAGGCACTTAGAAGCCCAGGTCACTTGTTCTAGCACATGTAAATACACTTTTAGCTTTCAGGAGACAGAGTTGATGTTTGGCAACTCTCCAGCTGCCAGTAAAGTCCACCCACAGATAAAGCACATCTTGATTGGCCCGGAAAGGAGGCGTTTTCTCTGCTCCAACCTGAAGCAACAGACAGACAGTTAACTGAGGGACTTGCTTGTAGATGTGAACTTTGATCAGAGAAGCAGGAATTCACTAAGTGCACAGAATGGGCTCTGTACTATCAGCTCGATACAGTGGGGGTGTTTGTGCAGTCTGAAATACACACCTTGCACTACTCTACTGCCTGGTGAGTCGGCAGCTTTTCTTAATGTACTTCTTAGACAGGTATGCACATACTCTGCCCTTAGATAAAATATCACTTCAAAAATGTATCACAAACCCTCCTCTGTTTCCTGTTCAAATACAATATTAAAGCCACAGAAAGTTTCAGTATGGAGGATGCTACATTATTTCCATGCATGCCTTTGTTGCACCAAGTGGTGTACTGTTTATTATAGCCCCTTTTCAAGATCCTCCCAAATCAGTGGTTCTGCCTACATTTCTCCCCTTCTTATTTAAGACCCCTTCCCTCATTTTAAAACTGTCAAGTTTTTGATCCTTCACCTCTTTTTCCTCCCTTCCCCCTCCATTCTTTGTTCTCTCCTCTTACTCATTCGACTAATACATTTATATCCTCCCTCTCCATAAACAGACCCCCTCAAGGGAAGTCTTGCTAGGTTTTATGACACATTCACATCCCTCCTGTCAGTCAACAAACAGGAACAGCAGCAAAACACACATGCCTGAAGAAGATAATACAGAGCTATTCTTTGACCATCTGCAATTTCCAGCTCACAGATCTCCTGGGCCAGATGGGGCTCCTACTTAAAGCAGGACCTCTCAAGGAACCTTTGTCAAATCTCTCCCTTAAATCCACATACATTTCTAGCACACAACATCCTGCAGCAGGGAGTTGCCCAGCTTCACATACTATTAATATATTCTATTCATAGATGCTAGGTACCATTTCCCACTGACTGGAAAAGGGGAAACATAACACCGGCTTTCAAAAAAAAGAAAAAAGGAAGACCCAGGGAACTAAAGGCCAGACAGTCTCACCTCTGTTCCCAGCAGGATCATAGAGCAGATCCTCCTGGAAACTCTGCTGAGGCACACGGAAAAAAAGGTGAACAGCCAGCATGGCTACACTAAGGGCAGATTGCACCTGATGAATTTGGTGCCCTTCTGTGAGGGGGGTCACGGCATTGGTGGATAAGGGAAGAGTAACCGACATCATCTACCTGGACCTGTGCAAAGAATTCAACACTGTCCTTGTTTCTAAATGGGAGAGGCGCGGATTTGATGGGTGGGCCACTCAGTGGATAAGAAACTGGTTGGAAGGTAGCAATCAGAGCTGTGGTTGACAGCTCAGTGTCCAAGTGGAGACCAGTGGCAAGTGGCATTCCGCACAGCTCAGTACTGGGATCGGTGTAGTTTATCATCTTTGTTGCAGTGGGATTGAGGGCATTCTCAGCAAGTCTGCTGATTACACCAAGCTGTGTGGTGCAGTTGACACACTGAAAGGAAGGGATGCAGCCCAGCAGGGCCTTGTCAGGCTCGAGAGGTAGGCCTGTGCAAGCCTCATGAAGTTCAACAAGGCCAAGGTCCTGTACCTGGGTTGGGTTAATCCCAAGCACAAAGGTAGGCTGGGCAGAGAATGGATTGAGAGGAGCCCTGAAGAGGCAGCTTGGGGGTCTTGGTGGATGAGAAGCTCAAGATGAGCCAGCAATGTGTGCTCACAGCCCAGAAACGCAACTGTATCCTAGGCTGCATCCAAAGAAGTGTGACCAGCAGGTCAAGGGAGGCGATTCTTGCCCCTCTGCTCTGTTCTCGTGAGACCCCACCTGGAGTCCTGCGTCCAGCTCCAGAGTCCTCAACACAGGGAGGAACATAGATCTGTTAGAGTTAGTCCAGAGAAGGGCCACAAACACTATCAGAAGGCTGAGATAACTTCCATATGAGGGCAGGCTGAAAGGTTTGGGCTTGTTTAGCACAGAGAATAGAAGGCTCCAGGAAGACTTTATAGCAGCCTTCCAGTACTTAAAATGGGCCTACAAGGAAAGCTGGAGAGGGACTTTTTACAAGGACATGTAGTGATAGGATGAGTGGCAACAGGTTTAAGCTGAAAGAGGGGAGACTTGGATTACCTATTAGAAAGAATTTTTTTCCTGTGAGGGTGCTGAGGCCCTGGCATAGGTTGCCCAGGGAAATTGTGAATCCTCCCTCCCTAGAAGTGTTCAAGGCCAGGCTGGATGGGGCTTTGAGCAACCTGATCCAGTGGGAGGTGTCTCTGCCCATGGCAGGGTGTGGGAACTGGATGATCTCTAAGGTCCCTTCCAACTCAAACCATTCTATGATTCTATGACAATCCTTTCTATTTACAACATTGCAATAATATTCTTTCCAAGTTAAGAAATCCTACCTTAATCATTCCACAATTTTTCAAAATGAGCAATATCATTTTAGATCAGAGTAGGAGAAATGCACAATACTCAATACAGTAAGCTACATGGTAAATCCATGCTGTACAAACGATACTGTTTTCTCAGCTCTCTAAACACCTTTTCTAGTCAGTTACAGAAGCTTGAGATATTTCCAGGCCTCAAAACTCCTGAACACTAAGTTATCCCAGATTGTACCTAACAGATAAGAATATCATTTTTACCATGAGCATTACTTCACAGATCTGCAATTTTTAAGCCCAGTTAGTCTCACAAGGTCCTTTTACAATCCTCCTAGTAGAAACAACTTATCTTACTTATCGTGAACAAAAGTGCTGCATGTGCAGTGCCACTGCATGTCTCACCACTTCTTCCTGATCATTCACAACATGCTTAGCAGTCCAGATCCTTGCAGGTCTGTCTCTGCTGGCAACCTGTCTCTGCTAGGAAAAAAATCAATCAGCAATCCCTGTCCTTCATTTCTTGTACTATTACTCATAGGGAGTATGGGACCTTCTCCCTTCACCTGGTGCTGCTTGATTTCTTTTGATAAGGAAGTGTTTTGAAAGACGCTGGAAATCATTACTATGTCTCCCAGACATAGTACATTCATCAAGACGCTTTATCAATGCTAGTCTCAAATTGTTATTTCCGCTAGACTGGTCTGTAATTCTGATTCTTTACTAGAGTTGCCCTTCTCATTTCTCCTTTATTTAATTAATCTTTTTTAAATTATCACACCTGTCAGCCCCCACAAGCTGCTCAGCTGACACCAACACGCACTGGTGTTATTTCAGCTATTTCATTCAAGTTTTTAGCACTCCTGGGGAAGCATTACCCAGCGCTAGCAACTTCGCACATTTTCATTTCATTCCCTTTACATGCCCTTACACACAAGTCTTCCTATGAACAGGGTGGTCTGTATTTTATAATTTACTAGGCAAGAAAGCCAGTAATATAAATATGTTGCTAAAGTCTCCAAAACAAGTGTTACATAGTATGTAGGCATTATTCACTCCACAGGACCTGGATTTCACATACACCTCCTCCCCAAGTCCTGCCACCCCACCCCACAAAAAAGGGTTTCAGAGATGTTATGAAAAAAAAATAACATTCTAGCTATCAGCACTGCCTATGTAGCAAGGTTTGGCTTTACTTTCCATCCAATGCTAGTAGGAATTTTGAAATGGAAGTAAATCACAAAGAATGTAGTTAACCTCTTAGTTAGAAAACTCAGCAAGACGCACTTCCAAAGCAGGATAAATTACAGCACACATACACACACAGAAGTTTTAAAGAACAAGGAAAGAAAATCTCATGGAGGCAAAACAAGGAGCTCATTCTCACTGTAACTTGAGATTTTATTTTACCTGCTTCAGTCTCATGAAATCCTTATGTTGACAGGTCAAGCCACCTTGGGACATAAACCAGCCCTCTTCCACTCGCAGCAACCCCACTGTATTATTTTAACTAGGATTAAAACTACTTCCTTGTACAAGACAATCCCGAGTTTTCAAAAGCCTCTAACACAATATACGTGGTTTCTCACCAGTTCTGGATATCTGATTTTTAAGACTACTCAAGCACTCCCTGTTTAGCCTCTGGGGTCATGACTCCAGCTCAGATGTGGTTTCATATCATCTAATAACTGCAATAAAAATCACCATCAAGGTTAACACAGCAACAGAAATATTTTTAATTATGGGAAAATCATGAAACATTGCCTCTTCAGAGCAGGTTTACAGGCAAAGGTTACTACTGCCCCTACTTTTCTGATAAACTAAAGACAGAAATGCAAAACACAATCAACAAAACACTGATAAACCTAAAACAGTAGCAAAGTCTAATAAAATATTAAACAGAAGGCCTGACGTTTCCACACTTAATGTTCTCCACAATCAATTAATGACTCAGCATCACGTGGAAGCATCAAAGTTCTCAACGTTGTACTCTGGCAATTCTCTGCTGCTTCAATTAACTTTTTTCCTCTCTTTTATTTAGTACTAAATGACTCGGGAAAGCACACTGACCAGCAGGAAAAAAAAAAAAAACAACACACAAATCTCATTTACAACTTTAAAGGAGAGATGAAGGACCTGTGCATGAAACATAAGGTAATTAGGAACTTGTCTGAAAGTGATTGTTGGTGATTGGTTTCATCTTCATTGTATTGGGCACTTCCAAAGGAGTGAAGTGACTGTCACTAGGCAGAACACGAACAGGGGTCACTGAAGAAACAAGTCAACTTCAGCTGTTGAACTGCACATGCTGTAACCTTCTCAGTAAACCTGACCACAGCTGAAATGAAGTTACCCAAAAATTCATCAGCACAGCCTGAAAACTAAATCTCACCATGGAAAATAAAAAAGCACCATGGAGAAGGATGGAGACGGGACTTATCCTTCAGGCACATTTGAGTGCTCCTTAATCTTGGCAGACTAGGGTTTAATCCTGAATCATCAGCTCACCCATCCTCAACAGAAGATCATTCCCTCTCTTTGGGGGCTACTGATATATCACTATAGATGGAGAAGAAGTGAATTTTCTTTTAAACAAAATTTAATTCCTAAGCATCAATGTGACTTTCAGCTAGAGATAACCCAAACCCCAGGAGATAGTGGGATAAGAAGAAATATTTCCTACAGCAAAGCTTAACTAGCTAGCCTTCAGAGCTCATGTAAAAATCCCCCCAACAATTTCCAAGAAGGTAAGTTTTTACAACAGTTAAACAAGCAAGCTTAGACCACATTCTGTTGTTTTTCTCCCCAATATGAAAGCCAGAACAAAGGACTCTAAAACCTCTACTGTCAGCTATGGAATGAATTCTCCATCACTCCCGCCTTCCCCTGTGATTTATGCCTGGAAAAAAACAGCTGGAGGTAGCCTAGATCTACATCATTGAAAGATGGAGCTATCAAACAAAGTACTGTTTGAGACATTTACAGTTTATTAGCAAAAGTCATCCTGTTTCTCTGGTTTTCTGGAAATGAAGCCAAGACCTGCATATTCTTTGGGTGTACTAATATGGACTGTGTGGTCTACTGAACCGTACAGCTGGCAGGTTGTTCTATGAGTGCATGAACATTTTACTAGACTGTTTAGTTTACTCATCACATGCATGCCTCTTCTCCTCTCTTAATGCATATGCTGAAGTCAAGCAATTTTTTTTGTACGTTATAAAATCATAGAATCATTAAGGTTGAAAAAGATTTCTAAGATCATCAAGTCCAACCATCAACATAACACCATCGGGCCTTCTAAACCATGTACTGAAGCACCACATCTACACATTTTTTTAGTGCCTCCAGGGATGGCAACTCCACTACATCCCTGGGCAGCCTCTTCCAGTGCTTCATCACTCTTTCAGGGAAGAAAGATCCCCCCTGGGGATCTCTGACCTGGCTTGGAAGTCAGCCCAGGTAGTACGTGCCTGGCTACAAACTGCTTTGCATTTCACATAATGTAAATCACACATCAAGGTGTCACAGCCCTGGTTCTCCTTTGGGACTGTGCTGCTACTGGATGGGTGATCAAACACACTGGTTTACAACTTCCACCAAGGGACGGCAGGCACCTTGAACCTACTGATGAACCCAGAGAGCCAAGAACCTGCACTGTGCAAATGCAGGATCCCAGCAGTAAACAAGACATTTTATTAAAATAAATGACTGAACAATTTGGACCTGAGCAAAAGGGTTTTTTTAAAATCTAATTCTATAATTTCTACTGCATATGTGGAAGCTTTTTGCTTGGTTCCCTTTGTACGTACTATAAAAAGATAGTTTTGAACAGGTAATTATTTTTAGATCATATAGTGAATTCTTTTGTACTGAGTCATAGTTTTAAAAGGAGTGATTAGGGCACAGTAGCAAATTGCTACAGAAAGGTTATCAACTGTGTTTTGAACTGACATACAAAGAGGCAACTAAATTACACGTAACAATAAAAGCTACCAATAAATTGGCAAATCACGCTGTTTAACTTACGGCTTAGCCTGGTATAGCTAGGATCACCTTCAACTGATCTTGAACTACATTCAACTTCAAGTAAGTCTTTTACTTAAATATCTTGAACCTGCTTACTCACAGAGGAAACCATCAAATGTTTTGCAGTGTGGTGTGCAGCGAGGTTAGCTTTTTCAGCCTTTAGGCACATATCTTTAAACCGTGAGATGGCTGCACAAAGCATATCTCCCAGTTTCCAGAGCCTTATGGTTATATATTCAGAACAGCATAAATACTAGCAGGTATTTCATATTCTCTTTCACAAGGAAGAAAGGCAGATTTTATTATACTTTTTTATTCTAGCTTAAAATATTTAAAACAGCCTTAATGAATAGCTGATATCCTTAAGGTATGCCACAATTTTCAAATCCACTCCTGCCCAAGTCTGTAGCTGTTTTTTTTTTTTTCCAAGACCAGCAGCTTCATACTGCATTAACTACCAAAATACAAGGATTTCTCACCAACATGCACAGCTCCTGTTGGTAGAACAGCATTCCCAGATGACAGATGTAAGGTTCACCTGGGCATCTGACAGAACGTGAAGCTGAACAGCAATGCATACCTTTATATCTTCTGTTTTCCTAGAGATCCATACTCTGCACTGCAGGAGCAGGGGCTTCCTCCCTCAGCAGCATCATTTCCCCTTCTTCCTCCCAATTTCAGGCTGTTCCTGCCAGGAGCACTGTATTGGATGGGGTGGGGCAGAAATCATAATAGGTCTCAGTCACCAGCTGTAGCCCACAGGAGAGCCACAAAGAACCTGGATGCTCCTTTTGAGGAAAGGCAATATTCACTGATAACTCCTCTACAACTTAATGTGGAAGTGTCTCTAAATACCATAGCTTTGGGAAACTGCACATATTCTAACTGTTTAAACAGATGCTGACTGGTAAGAGCAGCCTTTCAAGGATTCTTCCTTAGAAGCACAACCACAAGCCAACATGCACGCATGTATCGCTACGTGGCAGTTTGGAGGTGTTTAAGGGTAGACTGGATGAGGCACTGAGTGCCATGGTTTAGATGATGGTGTTAGTGTTGGGATATAGGTTGGACTCGATGATCTCAGAGGTCCTTTCCAACCTTATGATACTGTGATACTGTGACACCTTCAGTAAGGCCTTAGGCTCCAGTGGGGGGAAACACAACATTTTAGTGAAGACTATTTCCCCATCAGTTTCTTTGCCACATAGTTGTCTAGTCTGACTCTGTATTTTCTATCTGCAGCAGGAAGACTTGGGAAAAAAGCAGTTTTTGCATCTGCACAAAAATAAAGTGCTTTATGGACCAAGGCAACTGCCCGAGTATGCCATTTCAGTATAAAAAAAATCACCTGTTTTGATTTTATAGTCAACTCCTGTGATGCTTTTTTTTTTTGGAAATTAAGAAAATTTGTATGGAAGAAACAGTCCTGGCTCTCATCCCCTCCCTAGAAATGCGACTGTGACATTTCCTTACAGATGGTAAGAAGGTTATGGAGGAACGTGGTTCTGAAAAGGTCACTGTGATTGCAGTAAGGTCTCAGGAAACTGATGCTCTCTACTGAAGAATTAACCTGTATTGGACATTTACACTCTATTGGAGAGGTGTCAAACTCACAGCTCTTGCTGTTCTGCTCCTGCAGCGTAACACGCATCACACACGCTGCACACGCGACCAGCTTTGGGAGGAGCATAGGGCAAGGAGCTCGGGGCTGCTACCAGGTAGAAACAAGGTGTTAGGCAGGATAAGACAAGGTGGCAGGCTGGATCCGGTCTGCAGGTCATGAGTTTGGCACCCCTGCCCTATTGGTGCTGAGGGTGCAGAAGAACAGCGCCCATACATGGGTGTGCTAACAGTAGATGGTCCAGCAGGTGATCAATAAATTCAATGCCAGGCACAAGTTCCCGAATACTGGTAGGTATTCCAACATCTTTCTATGAGCAATGGGCACAGTTTACAAGTACACAACAAAAATCCTTTTCAAAACCATCCTGCTGTACAGCAAGACCTACACAGAAGAGACTATTACTAATTTAAACCAAGAATTCTATTGGAATTTATATGATGAAAGATGCTAAGAACGTCTGAAACTTTCATGCTGCTAATTGAAGTTGGGACTAACTAGCTATGGGCATTTATTAGCACCTTCATCATTTTCTTAAGGATAGACTAATTAGCAGAAGATATTTTCCCCAGAAGAAAGAAAAGTGAGCTTTCTCAAGGCAGCTAACAAGGCAACCAAGTTCAGTGAGCGTTATTAGATGGCAAGGTCAGAAAATACTTCATGGAACAAACAGGGCTACAACAAAAGTAAAGTTTCTCTTTTTAAATCATCTGTAACTGAGAATGAAAATAGGTCAAAGCTATTGAATATAAACACTTAAAGTATGCTGCAAAAATGCACCATTGCCAACACTCTTCTCCACTGCCAAGCCTACAGCAGAGCAGATAATACAGATCCCTCAGCTTCTTGCTGGAACAGAAATGCTCCCCTGTCTGCTTTTGGATGGCCCATTTAAGCTTTCCAGAAAGAAAGGAGAACTTGGAGCAAAGATAACGCCCTGGAAGTACATTTGTTTTCCTTAGATTTTTAAGGCAAACAGACAGTTACAAATCAATGTTAAACACTGCTAAACATTCCACTAAAAGACATCTCATCATCACAAAGGTTCTTTTTCCGAGGAATGAACTGCTGCAGAAGTATTCAAACTACTTCCTTGAAGATACACAATACCATAAAAAGAGACAGCCCATCACACACATAGGCACAACCAAACATTTTTGACAATTATTGACACAGGCACATTTTTTTGCTTGCATGGTTTCTTGTTTGCCGCTGTACTCTCAAATTGTCAGGGGACCCAAGATAAGTCTCTCTCCCTAGATGAAAAACCATTAGCTACTCCTCTGCTCTCCAGCTCAGAAGAGACACAAGCTGCTCCAATACATTGGCGGTCACAGATTTCCACATACACTTAAATGCACTGAGTTACCTAATTCAGATTATAGTGAAGTCTTCAGTGCCTTAAGAGTGCCACCTTATGTCATGGGATGGAGTGACACACTCCTCCTGTGTGAATCAATGCATTTTGGAAGTTTTCAGTTCCTGTTTAGGACAATGCAGACTAAAGAGCCTGCTCTGAACTTCGCAAGATTTTTAGGGTCCCAATCCTTTATATGCATGCATAAACTCACCACCTGCTTCCCACCATGATGGCAATACAACTTGAGAGCCCTAGGAGTCTACTCCACCTTGTAATTTAGTGACTGCTGATGCACTTCTTAATAAATCAGAAGTACAGGTAGAGATTTTGTCAGCCATGCTTTTTTATTATTATTAAACTTACATGGATATCTTATACACAGCTAAGACAGAGAGCTACTTCCTAACTAGTGCATATAATTTAAAAATGTAAGGGCTGTCACTGTTCAAGGAGTCAATTATACTAAAAGCAAATGAACCTGATCACTTCTCTTATGTGAGTCAAGCTACAATAAGTTATTTTTCAGATTTCAGAACAGAGTGGTCTTAAGGGTCTTGCTTATCTGTTTTTCTTGTAACCTACGCTTCCTCCTGATCTTCTCCTTCCCAGTTCTTACTTTCTCTGTTCGTAGAGACAGACACAGCACATGACAGAAGCAAGTGCAGCAGCATGCTTGGCAATCTGTTCAGTTGGGTGTTAATGTATTTTTTATTTAACTCTCTCACAGGTTGAGGAAAGGATCCAGTGAAGAAGTTTATTTAAAGGGTGATCTAATACAACCACTGCTTTGACTCCACCGCTACCAGAATGAGAGTTACCACTGACTACCACACAAGCCTCGAATTTTCAGGCACCACAGTGATTGAGAAGTACAATTTAAGCCAGCTTGGTGGAAAAGTGATCATTATCAAAGGAGTTTTCCTTCAGCCCACCCTTCGCTCACAGCAACTCCTCCTCCCTAAAGTCAAGCATTTGCAACTGCCAAGTTTTACCCCATTCCCAGCAAAATGAACAGAGGTTTGTCCTCACAGGTAAAATAGAGAAGGGCCCCTGACTGCCACTGCCACACAACACAGCTGAGTATACTCCCACCCTTAGTTCCCATCTCCAGCCCTGTATGGCCTCCTTCCCTGGGCTCACATAAACATTAGGGCAGGATCCAGGCACCACCGTTGGGAAAGATGTTAGGATACTGGAATGTGTTCAGAGGAGGGCAACGAAGATGGTAAAGGGGCTGGAGCATAAGCCCTATGAGGAGCGACTGAGTGAGTTGGGGCTGTTTAGTCTAAAGAAGAGGAGGCTCAGGGGAGGCCTCATTGCTCTCTACAACTACCTAAAAGGAGGTTGTAGTCGGGCAGGGGTTGGTCTCTTCTCTCAGGTGACCAGTGACAGAACTAGAGGGCATGGATTCAAGCTTTGTCAGGGAAAGTTTAGGCTTAATGTGAGGAAGAAGTTCTTCACTGAAAGGGTGATTGGCCATTGGAATGCGTTGCCCAGGGAGGTGGTGGAGTCGCTGACCCTGGAGGTGTTTAAGGGGAGACTGGATGTGGCACTGAGTGCCATGGTTTAGATGATGGTTGGTGTTAGTGTTGAGTTATAGGTTGGACTTGATGATCTCAGAGGTCCTTTCCAACCTTGTGATACTGTGATACTGTGAAAGCCTGTGTGCACATCTCAAAGGCAAATTTTCCATGTGTTTACCTTCTTACATACTAAGCAGATACCCTGTTAAAACCAGACACATCAGTATGATTTTCCAGGCAAATCCCATCAGTAATTAAGATAAATAGTACCTGCACTGTTTACCTAGTGATAACTCAACTTTAGATGAAAGAAATCACGTCAGGCATTAACCATGACCTCAACATTCTTGCATCGTTCAAAGCTCCAGTGATGAACACAGGGTCTCTCTTTGCACCTCACACTAAAGAGCAGCAAAAAAAGCCAACCAAGCATTTGACAAAAATGCTTCAACCAACTTACTACACAGTTCTTCTAACACTGTTATTGTCCATCTTTGATCCTGAGTCAGCAACCTTTTACAGGAGCAAAACTTCTTCTCTGCTGTAGTCAACTTTATGGATTGTTCCTCCAATCCAAAACATGAATGCTACTTCTAATTTCAGCTTGCCAACTAAAAGGAAAAAACTGTCCTTCAACAAGTTATCAAGTAAAATACACATATATACAGCCTCAAATATCCACAAGTCATGCTTTGTTTTTGAAATATAAAAGCCATTAACATCATTCTTCTGTGTGTTAGCTAGATCTACTTTAATGTATTGAGTGCAGAAATAAAGTTCCAAGGATGCTAGTTACATTCTCCACATGTAACTAATGTTTATGTATCAACACCAAAGCTGAATTTGCTAGTTATAAGTCAGTGCTACTTATAAACTGGTTTCTATCAAGTATTTAAAAGTACAATATTTAAATAAACTTACAACCACATCCTTGATTTTGTGTACTTTTATGAACATTTCCACACTTATCTGCTGAGGTACTAATTCATATGACTGATCTCTAAACTATAAACTTATAATTGCTCTGTTTGCATGAGGGATGTGCACACAATAATTTACAACATTAATTCTCACTGCATTTAAGCCTAAAGCAGCTCTCAGAAAAAACAGACTGGCAGCACACGAAAGCAAACACAGGTAATTCTGTGACACAAGCATTCCAACCTGTAATTGAAGCCTTTGTTCTGCCCATGCCACAACAGGTTCCAGTTTCATTCCTATTTTACTTCCCCCCATCATATCAATTCATGCAAGACAAGATCAACACCAAACAGATACTGAATCACAACTGATGACTGGTCAGCTCACAGGAGCAAACAATACACAAAAGCAGCACAGGCATATCTCATCTCTAATTTTTAAGTATAGGTATGTTTACATCCACAAGACTACAAAGGCAGTGTTGAGGCCTGCACACCTCAGCAGATGGAGTACCATGGCTATTGGTCTTCCACTGACACAAAATGACTGTTGTGAAATCACAGCAATAGATGAAGACAAACCACTCTATCAGACCACTGTCCTTTGAAGACTCCTGGTTATTGTCTCTTCAACTCTACTAACAGTTACTTGTAAGGCCTAATATCTTCCTACAGCTACAGTGTTGCTCCCAAACTACAGCTTTGCTGCAAAAGAAAAAGGATAGAAAACTTAAGTATCCTAGACAGAGTTCTCAGACTGGTCATCTGAATTACCAGCTTCAGGTTCATGCAACAAATCAAGGCATTTACAATAACTTCTGGACAGAAGTGTTTTTCCTGTTCTTATAGGACACCAAGTGAACCGCCTAAAATCTGCCCTTCCCTAGCACAGCAAAGCAGGTTTGTTACAAGGCTGGTTTGCTGTTACGGCTCTGGCCTCTTGGATCCTTTAGCAGCCCGTTCCAGCCTAGAGTCACTTTAGTGGCTGGACTGATGTAATAATTATTTTTCCATAGTTACATTTCAATACCTTTAATCCGAACAGAATGCTTAATAACACAAGAGACTCAAACTCTTGCAGAAAGAAATATTGCCACGCTGAAGTGCTTGAGTGACCAGATAAAAGAACATATTATGGGTATGCTTTCAACCCAGTCTTCCATTCTTGCCACCAATGATTTTTAACAGGGACATTTTAAACGAAGAGTTAATTGTTTTAACTCAATGGCCTCTTCTCAAACTGTGCAAGAAGAGAACACCATTACCAGACACAGCATCTGGCTGTCCCTTGAAGGCCTGTGTGGAACAGTAAATTAAAAGATGGAAATACATTAGCTGGGCACAAGAGCATCAGTGGAAGGAAAAAATACATATACTTGTTACAGTAATATGGCTTTATTAAAAGTTTTACTCTCTCCATTAAAATTCTTTCTGCTCAAACTCTCCTAACACAGTTATGTTTGGAAGTACGTAACTTCTATTCACTTTATATCCAACTTGGAACTGACCACAGAAAGCTTGTAATCAAAGCACAAAAGCCTTTTTATTTACCTTTTGCTCTCTTCCACCGCTTTGTCCAAATGCTGGAAGATATCCTGGAATAAAACACAGCTGGAGCGACTATTGATATCATAGCCATATCCTCTCTTCCAGTATTGCTTCAGATCATTCAGGTATTCCAGTACCTAAAGTTACAGAGTTCAAAAGTTTTATTACTGTACTGAGGGAAAATAAAACCCACACAACCTGGAGCAATGATGCTACCACACACTACATGAAATCAACAACTTTGACACACGCAAAAAAAACAAACATCAAGGCTCCCATTCAAACTGCATAAAACCAGACATAGATCAGACTAAAGAGCCACGAAATTCAGCATCTTGTTTCCAGTCATGCTCATAACCAGGCCTAAGGAAATCAGCAGGCACACTTCACCAGACTGCAGTGATTTTCAGTCCAGGACTTTGCACCCTAAGGCAGTTTTCTACAAATTTAATACACTCCAGTACATTTTTTTCTAAAATAACCCGATCTCCCCTCTGAACAGATCAAGTTTTAGCCTTAATTGTATCCTGCAGCTTCCCTACACACTGCATAACACCCCTGTTGGTTGTGAACCTGCCTGCTGCTAGCTTCATTCGACGCCGTTAGGTACTGCACATGGCAAGACAATCACCATCCACCACTTTTTAACATTTCTGATTTTGCCTTATGAAGGTCAAAGATCCTTAGCTTCGTTAATCATTCTTCAGATGGAAGCAATCCCATACCTTTAACAGTCTTTGTCTGTTTCTATATTCTGTCCTCTTTGAGACGCACACACCTCCAAGAAACAGAACTGTGCCTTGATTTACATAAGAGCATGTGGTTTTTGTTCCTTTTCTTACAGCTCCTAGCATTACAGGTGAGGGGTTTTTTTATTTGTATAACTGAAGCTGAACTGACATTTTCATGGATCTATACCACCAAATTTCACTTCAGTGGCACAATGTATCTAATAGACAACCACGTCATATACAAGGTTTCAACTTCTTACCACACGCATCACTTGGCAGTGAACATCATCTGCCACCGTATTGCTGCATAATCCACTCTCACGGGGCCCCTCTGCAAAGCCTCTCAAACATCCTGTACTCTTACTATCCCAAGTACCTCCATGTAATCAGGAAGCTTTCCACTCTTGCTACCAAGTTATTTATAAACACACTGAACAGCACAGGTCTCAGTAGAAGTCCATGGTGACCCTCCTCTTTCAGAGGAAAGCATTTACTTGGAACTCCACTTCCTATCCTTTAGCTAACACCTATCCATTCAGAGGCCTCCCCTCTTTCCCAGGAGTGCTAAGTTTCCTTAAGAGCCTCAGGGGGCCCTTATAGAACATATTTTGGAGTGCCAAATAAATGACACCACTCTTGATCCCTTCAAAGGGTACATCAGGTACTTCTTCAAAGAAGAGAAACCAACGTAGGTCTCATTTACCTGGGTTCTACTAGGTTTATCAGTGGGCATTAGGTTTAGAGATGGGATAGTCCCAAAAAACACGTAAAAAAGTCTTCGAGGACCTAAGAGACGTCATTTGATGTCCTCTGGAATCAACGCATTTTATGATATGCAAAACAAAGCTGTCCAGGGCATTTCTGACATTACAGAAACAAAAGTATAGAATAATTAAGCACAATAGCAAAAGACCATTTTAATCAGGACAAATCCAGACTACACCAGCATTTCAGTCTGAAAGACAAATGGTATTTCAGTCTTGCTGCTTCACTAATCCAGAGCTCTCTGGAGACAAAGCCAGTGTAAGGGGCACACAATTGACAGCTTCTGACTGTGCAAGGAGTTACATCTGAACACTAAGGCATCTTTTGAATACTTCTCAAATCTCTCATTTAGCACCTACCTTGGCATCTTCTTCACTGAAGAGTGAACACCATGGGGAGGTCACATTTTTTATAGCCAACTCATATGAGCAGGTGAGAAAAGCCACTTGAACAAGATCTGCAATAAAGCCAACCAGCAAGGAAAAAATAAACCACTGCTACACAAGTAGCAGCCGTCCCTCAACTTCCCTCTAAAACAGAACGTAACTGCAATTTAGCAATGCAAACAATGTAATCCAATAAATAATCACTAGTATGAAGGCCAAGTACCAAAAATATTCAGTTTTCAACAAAATTATTGCAGAAAGTCAAATTTTCAGCTTTTGACATCACATTGCTACAAGGGGGAAACGAGCACTTCACATCAAATGCTGCAGGTCTACTGATGCACTTGCTACAGGTGTTGATCGCGTGCATGTCCTCACCACCAAGAAGGACAGAAGAGGCAGTATGAGGAAAGCATGTCTGTTCAATGCAGAGCGGTCTGACTACCACTACTCATCCTCTGCGTTACTGGCTGAGTTTTAACAGCAGCGTGCTGCAACTTTGAGCCTGCAGCTTTAGGGACATGCTGGAAACAACAGCCACACATAATTGGCACTTCTCTTCTGGACAACTGAACTTACAATGCAGACAAATACGTCCACTTCTTCCTGAGCTTCTTTGTGTGTTTGAGTTGTAACACGTTTTACAAAAGCTACACCTGCTCAACAAAGCAGAATTAAAATAACATATCCTTCCAAACAAAAGTGATGTCCATTTCCTCTACAGAAAAGATATTTTCAAACATCTTTTTCTTCTGATCACTGTCTAACAAACATTCCTTACTGCAACACCAATACACATCTGCAGCCTCATGCATTTAACTAGAGACTGCATCTCCAATTTTATATTGCCCACTCTGTCTAATTACACACTATCTCAGAAGTGGTTCTTAGCCAGACTCAGAGTCAAAGCCACCTGTAACAGGTTACCTGCGTTCAGCTCCTCCACTGGCAAACACAAGGAACTCCCAACCTTCTCCAAGACCTTCCTCATCTCCGGCCCCTCTTTGAAGGCATTCACCTGGCTCATCGCCTCATGATTCTCTTCCACCATGGCTACAAACTTGGCACAGTGATCGAAAAACCGCATCAAGGAATCGTTGACTTTAACTTCCAGCTCTGAAAGCAAATGTGGGCCTCAGGGATTCAGCTGGAATAATCACCGCCGTCCCCACGGGTACTGGGGACAGTCTTCCCACCGCAGCAGTGTCCCTGGGGTGGGACACGGGGTGCAGGGACCACTCAGATGCGGGATGTATGGGACTGGCCTCATGCCTTCCCTCATCCTCGGGGCAGCGCAGGGACCCTTCAGCAAGGGAGTCCCTCGGGGAAGCGAGTGGGGGAGGCGGGAGTTGCTGACCCCTCGGGATCGAGCGCGGGATCCCTCGGGGAGCGAGCGGGGGGTGGGAGAGGGGGCTCAGGTTCGGAGAAGGGGGGAATCCGGGCTCACCGTCACCGCCGAGGCTGAGCTCGGGCCCGAGCCCGCGGCGGAAGGCGGCGCCGCTCTGCAGGCAGCGGTGCTTGGAGCTGCTCGCCAGCTCCAGCCGGCGGCGGGCGGCGAAGAGCGCGGGGAAGCGGGCGGCCAAGCGACGGGCCAGCTGCTCCATGTCGCGCCGGCCCTGCGGCGCCAGCCGCCCGTCGAGGCTCTCCTCGTACCACATGTGCCAGGCGGCCAGCGCAGCGGCGGCGGGACAAGCGGACTGGCGGCGGAGGCGGCCGTGCAGCTGGCCCAGGCGGCGGATCTGCCCGGCCGTGGGGTAGCGGGTGCCGTGCCGCAGCACCGCGCGGAGCTGCAGCGGCGCGCAGGCAGCGGGCACCCGCGAGGCGGCCGCGGCGGGACCCAGCGACAGCGGGTCCTGCACCAGGTGCGGGTTCACCTCCTCGTAGCGAGACTTGGTGCCGAAGTAGCCGCTTAGCCCCGCGCTCGCTGCTGCCAGCAGCGGCAGCAGCAGTAGGGCGACGGAGGCGCCAGCAGACGCTGCCCGCCACGACGCCATGGCGGCAACTTGCGCGGCAGCTGCAGGAAGAGGCGGGGCGGAGCAGCCTCCTCTCGCTTCGCCCTCGCCTCGCAGACCGCGCCTCAGCTGTGGCGCCCCCCGGCTGGGAGAGGCGCGGAGAGACGGGCGGCGGATCCGCCCAGGAGGGGGGTGCCAGGCTCCCCCCAGGTCGGGTTTTCCCCCGCCTCCCTCGGGACGATGGCTGCTGAGGGCTGTGGAAAAAAACCAACCAACTCCTTTTTTGACCCATTTGTGGCTTCTCACGTCGCTAAAGCCCCGATTCTTGTCTGCGCTCGGGCGAGCCCCGCCGGGCGAGGCGCAGGGAGGCAGCGGCTCCCCCTCAGGACTTCACTCGTGTGGAAAATGCACGCCTCTCATCCATTTACGGCCCCTCGCTGTGAAAAGAGCCTGGTCCTCATCCCCCCTTGCTCCTACAGCGCCCCGCTTCCAACTGATGTGTGAGGCCAGCGAAGCTAAGAACGGGGTTTTAAAGGCGGTTTTGGCTCTTCTTAACCAAAAGTTGTTGAATTCCACTTAAAACTACAGGCAGCGTCACTGCGAGGGGGATGCTGGGTCGTTCCTGACGATGCTAGCGCCGCTGACAAGGGCAGCGCGGGGTCTGAGGGATCTTTGCCACAGCTCTCACGTTCCCAATAGGAGCAGTTCAAACACGCGGCTGTGGAACAGCCGAACGGGTGGGAGCGTGAGGTTTGCAGCTGGGGACGCTCCCAGCAGGGAGCGGTGTCCGGAGAGCCACCAGTGCTGATTGTAACCCCTGTATACCGCTGGCACTGCTGGCGGCACGGCATTGTAAGGACATATCCAGAAAAGCTTAGGAAGGTTTAGAAAAGCAAAGAATGAAAAGAGGCATCCTGTGGAAAAGCCTGAGTGCGCTGGTGGTGCATCAGGTTATAAAACAGCTCGGGCAGGAGTGTAAGAAAAACATCCCCAGTGCTAACGATACCTGTTTTCAAGGAAACTCTCGCTACTAAAAAGGTATCAGCTCGTAGGTAAGGAAACCGAGGTATTTGTAGGGAAAGCAAGGCTTGGAGTTAACAAAAACACCTCAAGTCTCGGGAAAAGGGTTTAGCTTTGGGGTCACAGCATGTTTTGAAACCTATTGAGGGTAGTTTATAAAATACAAAGAAAAATAGAAATTCTGTCTTCTAAATAATTAGTCACTGTAATGAACCTCTAGTTGGTTTTAGGAGGAAAATGCATATTACAGCAGTGTGTATGAGTTTATGTGTGAGAGAGAAAAACAGAGTTTTGCACTAAGAGACTGTAAATCTTCATATTTCAAAAATGCAAATTTAAAAGGCAATTTTAAAAAAATGATTTGTGATTGAGGTTTCCGTTCCAGAAAGGAATTCTGTGTTCTGACTTGTCAAGTGAAGACTGTTACTCCCCACTGTGATCCCTTACATGCTTCTATCACATCGCATTAAATTGTCACATCCTATCATATCACACTAAATTGTTCAGTTATATAGTTCGGGTGACTTTCACTCAATTTTCCTTATACATGTATTAAGATGAAGGAAAATCTTATCAATAACATTGTTCTGTGAGGAGTTACCTCATTATTTCCCCTTCCTAGCATGTTTTTGAAAACATTAAGAAAAGACCTGCTTTTAAAACACGTTTGATATTTGATGGCATCTGAGTCCATAGAGGCCTTTGTGGCCTCTGGTTGCACAGGGGTGCTGCTCTCAACTGAAAACATTGCATTATTCAAATCGTTGCACATGACCCTGGTCTCTTTTCAGAAGTTCAGTTCAAGGTGCTTGTCACCTTCAGAGAATAAGAAAGACCAGATGACTCGGACTCCCAGTACCTGCGCAGCATGGGTTGGGTTATGTGAAAATCATTGCTCACATTGCTCCATGATGTGTCAGAGATATATAAGCCAAGTGAGTTAGAAACTGGATAGGCATCACCCTGCCTGATGCTAGTTAGTCAAGCACAGCCTCTGCCTACTAAAATTACCTCTTTTACTTGATCAAAGCTTTTCCACACACAGAGCATTATCTTCTCTCTGGGGAACAGCTCCTGTTCATTCCCCAAAACTCTGGACAAAACATTTACATAACAGACAATTTTACCCTCCACAAATATTGCAATGTCCATTTTTTTGTCCTTGTTGTGTCTTCTTTATGTTTAAATTAGAAGCCAAAAAAAATTACAAACGTATCTGCTCCAAATACAACCATATCGATTTTTTTTTCTCTTCTGTTCTGCTTCATCCTTTTAATTTCTTTCCAACTTCAAGTATGGCGATGCTGTGGGTGGTTAATTCTTAAGTCACATTTCTATTCACTAGCATTTTTTGTTCTCTTGCAGTTCAGCCAAATCAGTTTCAAAGAACTGTCCTGAATAATTTCCTTGTTTCTGCTGCTTCTATGGATTTTCGTTAGACGTGCATCAATTTCTAAACCAAGTTGTATGCAAAATGCAACTGAGAAAGTTAATGAACTAACCTCTTCTGAAAACATTTTTCTTGTAAAACTTTCCTGCTTCTCAGCGCTTCAATGGCCTGTAATTACCATTAATGGTGAAGTATTTCTTTAGCAGTAAAGGGGCAGAGAAAACATATTTTACTATGTCTCCAGCTGAGTCTATGTTATCAGCTGGTCTTTTCCGAGCGAAGAAACTGCTTCCGTTACCACTCTGAGCATTCAGGTAAGTGAAATGGTACAGAATTCACTGTCTGCAGTTTAGAAGTGAGGAACAGTTCTAGGTTTCAGCTCTCCATATAAAGTTTTAAAAACTAGTGATATTAATTACATGGTCCAGGGAAGAAAAAGTGTTCGCCTCTAATTCTATGTTCTGCTTTCTTTCTCATGCAACCTCTGCTTTCATTTTCTTTACTTTCAAGGAACATACCTCCAGGCAAGGATCTCTTCCTGCCAGATGCCAGCCATTCTTTATTATCTGATAGCCAGCCATGGTTTTAAGAGCACAAGTAGAAGTTCTTGATAGCCTTTCAGCTTCACAGTCCCACAGTAGCAGGGAAGTAAGAAACATGGGAATGGTGCTATTTGGACATCCAGACCTTACTGTTGGGTGTCATCTTCAGAATGAGGTCTGCATACCTTCAGCAGAGGTAGCTCAGAGTAGAAAGCTATCCTCTGTTTGTTTGGTGTTTATTACTTCTCTGTTAGTAAGTGAATTTCAGCTTTTGAAGGCGAAAAGCAAAACCAACAAGATTCAAAGGCACTGCATGCTCCAGACAACCCAGTTTTATCTTATTCAACTAGATGAATCCTGCAGTCATGCTGTTGCTGGCTTTCAGCAGCAGTAGAAGGGCTGCAGGCTGGGGCTAGGTTCAGCCAGGCCAAGGCGCAGACAGCAGCCCAGTTATGAAGATCCACATGCGATGTGGGCAGGAGGCAGGAGATGAGGGGGTGTGTAACTCAGAGGAGATGGAGAGGGTGGGCTTGGAGCAACTCAGCCTGCTTTTGAGTGATGCCTTCACACTTGGACATGATGCACATTAGCTTTGTGATTTTCTTATGCACTCTGTAATGTAACAGCTGCTTTTATTTCTCCCATGAGGAGGTTGACCCTCTTCCTTGTGAACCTTGCTGGCTTACATGCAGTTGCTTGTGTTTGTGCTCAGCAAGAAAGCTGAGTTTTTGCTGCTGCTGAGTGAGATGAAATCCAGAAACCCAGGCTGCTGATCCTCTGCCAGCTGGCCTCACATCTCTGCTCTCCAGTGCAAAGCCATGTCAGCAGAGTGGTGCCCAATTTGGGTGCATGTTTTTGTACCCTAGGTGCAAAACTGCTTTAATTTGGGGCACTGTCAGATCCTTGCTGTTTCCTTTTGAATTGCAGACTTTTCAGAGGCATTTTCTGGTTTTTGAGGAAGTCCTTTGCCTTCTGCACATGTAAGCAGGGAGCAGAAGAAACACACTTGTCACTCATAGCATGTGATTGGGTTTTCCTTAGCTGATGCCACTCGGTTAGCACTCAGAGAACTGGAAAAGGAACAGCACATGCACTGATAATTATTGCATCATGCAGCAAAGGTTGAATTCAAATCTCATACGTTCTATCTTGGAGAGAGAGGGATCACCTCCTAGTACTTTTGGTTGCTATTTGATTTGCATCCCATTCCGGTTTGGGATTTGCTGCACTGCCACTTGCCAGCAGTTGACAGTGGGAGGTCTGTGACTGGACTGCTTGGTCTGGGGATCACCTTCCTGGTCTCTCCCTCCCATTGCGAAGTGTGGCTGCTGTACACCTTCTTGGGACTGGAGTCAAAGTCTTTCCCGAAGCTCCCCAGGCCTTCTTTTCCATCTGGCTAGTTTGTTTAAATGGCTCATAATTAGGTTGGAGCCACTGCCTGCTTGCTGATGGGAAATGCCATCCTTGACTTCAATCAACCCTGAGTACAATCACGTCTCCACACCCATGCCTGCATCTCTCTTCTTGTGGACTTTCACCACTCCCACTTTCTCAGTTGGCCACCCAGCACCGGGGGTATCAGATCTGTTTGGTCATGTATGGGGAACACAGAACTCTTGGAAACCCTGAGTGCTATAATGTGCTTTCCCTTCTGGTATGTTGTTTAAACAGCTTGATCAATGCAGCTATGCTGTAAGGAGGCTGTGTGCCACGTGGCTTGTTCTCCCAGAAAATACAGAAACCCTTGGGGATTGTAAGTGGTTTGACCTCTTTGAAAGCAGTTTCTGGTCTTGCAGTGTTGCTTCACCCTGTGTGGGCAACTCCATCAGTATGACAACCTCATAATTATATGTCTTATTTTCCTGGAACATGTCAAGCAAGCCCTTCCAGTTCTTGAGCAGTGTGATCCCATACAACAAACAAACCCAGGACGTGGAATGGCTTGGAGTTTGAAAAAATGCAGAATTAAATTCAGAAACCCTCAAAACCCATCCTAACGGGGCTTTCCAAGAGTAAAAATAAATAATAGCACTTTCTTTTTCCACATAGGAGGAAACTACCCAATGTGTTTGTGTGCTGTATATATATAAAAAATTAACTTTCTGGGTTGTATTTTCACCAAATAGAAAACAGAAAAAAGCTCAAAGATTGTAACATGCTCAAGGCAAGGGACTGGTTAGAATAGTGAATCATGAAAGAATTGTCAATAATCCAGTGGCAACTTTTTTACGGTTCTGTTAGACTGAGTTTGGGCTTTGATGGCTAAAAGAAGGCCATAATAAGGAAGCTGCTAACAGCTCAAGGCTGGGCAGTGACAGAGAACAACAAGAGATGAAATCTAATGGTGAAAAACTCTGCTTTTGTTTCAAATGACAGGGATTTCTACTGCAAAGTCACCAGCTCAAAATAACAAAGAAAGAGAAAGGCTTGAACAGATCAGCTGATCTCCAGGAAACTGTGAGCCATCTGTGCATGCCACCTAGTAACTACAAATAGGAATTTAAATCAGGTCAGAGGAGAGGTTACCAGTAGAGATAAGAGAAGAGTCATGCTACCCACCATGGGTATTAGCACCATCACATCTGGAAAGCAGTGTGCACAGTGCTGGCCATCCACAGCCACATTCTCCCAAGTGTAGAATTGCACAGGAGTGCTGCTGGGGTGGTGCACTTCTTACGAGAGGACACGCAGATGGGTGCCAACAGGACACGGGTGAATGTGGGCTGGACATTAGGAGGTTTCTAAGCTGGAAAAGGCAGCTTTGGGAACAGCCTTCCAGCAGTAAGAGTAAATGACCTAGCTGACCTCGAGATAAATTTACCAAGCTTGGTGAGAGAAACAAGGTGGTTTGTCTGCGTCTGATGGCAGATATTGAGCTCAGTGAGACAGGATGTTTTGATCCTGGGCCCTGTTCTCCTGCTTTTCTTCTGACCAGAACTTTGAGCCTGCAGCATACTTCTACAGCCAAGCTTTTTGTTCAATACTGACAGCATAACCTCCCCTCACCAGTGCCATCCACCCCTGCATAAAAGGAGAGACAGAAAAGCTCTGAAAGAGCTTCAGAAAAAATCAATGTCAGGAGTTGGCATGAACAAATCCAACTGTACCATGCTGCATTCAAAGCCACATCTTGTTAAATCATTAGGATCAAGAACTGGAAACGGAGGCAGTTTGCCAATTTATTCAGCAGATGTACAGTCATGGCTGGTCAGCAGCTTTCTAAAATTACAACAGTCATCCAAGACAGATTTTGTTCATGATTAAGCCACCTTTTTAATAGATTCAGCAGATAAAATGTTGTCCTGTAACATTTCTCCCAATTCCAAGGCAGTAAATTATCCTTATGGTACTGCTTTAAAATTCTTCCTGCATTTTCTATTTTATTTTCTTTAAAAAGTGTTGATCTCTCACATTATCATTAGAAAAACTAGGCTACATTAATTTTTATCTGCCAAGGGATCTAAGAAGATGTTTTACAGATAGTTCTTAGGGTCTCCAAGAAGTTTGGAGGTAATTTAAGTTCCATTCAAGAGGTCTTTCTTATCTGGACTAGTTAACTTTGTCACTTTTTTTAGCATGGGACATAACAACACACTGCTGGCTCACTTCTCTGTGTGCTCTTCACTGCCCTATTTTGGGAAGCTTAGCTTTCTTCTCATCGAGATTTGAGACATGGCAAGGCACTAGGAAGCCAGAGAGATTACTTTACTTGCCAGTAGCCTCACACAAGAGGAGAAGCAAATATTAAGCATTAACTCCTAGATTCCTTCAATGCTAAAATGAAGACAGATGCTTGTTCTGTCCTCCCCAAAGTCTGCAGCCATGTCCATGTACACCACAGTTACGGTAGCAAGCGCAGCCCATACCAGTTGTCAATAAATCTCACACACAAACTGACTGGAAATCAGTTTTCCATGTTCACAGTTTGATTAGGTTTAGCTATTGTGTATTTAGCTGTTTTCATGTTTTCCAGGCAGTGTGGGTTGCAAACAAACCACATAATCCGTATATGCTTTTTTGAAATATTTTGCTCTACCCAAAACAAGGCTGGGACTGATGGCAAACTGAGCTTTGCTAAGGAAAGATTTTGTTTTGCTTTGCAGCTTTGCCCAGAGCTCAGCTGATGCTGCCTGCATTTCAGAGTACAGATTTCAATAACAGGAATGAACCCACGTTTGTCATCAGGGTCTTTCTTTTAGTCCTGTTAGTAGCTGCAACACAAAAGGAGAATGAATAGAAAGAGGCATTCAGCTGCAGTTAGCTGGGTCTTAGTCTTTTGTCTAGAAAATCCTTAACTTCCCCATGGAAGTCTGTGGTAACAAATTAAAAACTTTTGTCCACTTGCCACTCAAAATCAGTTTGTGTCAGTAATGCTTTTAGCTTAGATAAAGGAAAAAAGAGTTATAGGCTGGATTTACTATTCATTAAGGTAAATTCATTTATTCTTCTTTCTACAGGGGTGAAAGTGCTATACAGCACAATAATGGTGCCCACAGCATTGGCCTAGAGAGAGGAGGGTAGAGAAATGGTGCTAATGTGGCCTGCTTTAGGAATGCCATTGAGTCTTGTACTGGAAGTGAAGAGCTATGAAAATTATCCTATTTTCTTTATGTGTATATGAAGAATCCACTCAAATTCAAAAGAAGACAAAGAAAGAATTAATCTAGGAAATGGTTGAGATGTTTTATCCCTTTTCAGGTTCCTGGGTGTTTGCAGAGCCTGTTTGGTTATGAGGAGGTCAAAGCCAAACCTTCTTGGCAGCAACAGGTGATGTAACAAGGAGCCTCGGCCCTGAGCTGCAGTTCGAAGGGAGTCAAGCTGGAAGTCGAAAGCACATCTTCCCCCAGCAAAGAGAGCAGCCTGGGACAGGTCCCTGGGAGGGCCAGGATCTCCATCCTGGTGTGGTCGGGGAAACTCCCAAAACAGCCTATGAAAGAGAAGGGAAAGCTTCTTTTGGAAGCTAAATTTGTTACTCAAATTCCTCACACTGCATGCCTGGCAAAAGTAGAGGTGCAGGTAAATTTTTCTTTGTTGTTATCAATGTGGTTTGAGGACATAAATCTTTGTGCACAGTCTTGTGCAGAAACAAGACATACGCTGGGGAGTGCTGCCTGATAACATGGTCCAATTGAAGCATTTTTCTTCTTGCTTACTTTGGGGGATTACAAGGCCTGCTGTTCTTTGGTTGAAGGCAGTGAGCTGGTTGATTTAGGAGGCTTGAAGTCAAGCTTCAGAGTTTCATAAGCTGTAGGGGCTGAGTTTTAAATCCCTGCTTCTATGACTGGGGAAGTAGTGCTGGGCAGAATGGGAGTTCTTCTTTCTTTTGGCTTTCTTGACATTTACCATGATTGAATGTCTGTGTTTCCTTCAGTTATGTCAGGTCAAAGCTTTTCTTTTTGGCAGGCTTCCCTCATTGGAATTCACTTTTCCATTTGGTATGTCAACGGTGCATGGCTACATATTGATTTTGTAAAACATTTTACTTAAAATGCCAGGATAATAATCTACTTTTCTTCAATGCTTGCCATTGGATCCCCTTTTGCTCAGGCAATGACTGCATTTCTTTAGAAGAGAATGTGAAATTAGCCTTATTGAAATCTGGCTAGATCTGCTCTGTAATCTATAGTGTTAGTTGTACAAGGTGTTAATGCTGAAAACCATCATTTGGTAAGTTTCAGTACCTTTACTATGCTACACATATTCAGTACATTAACATACATGCTTTGAAGGGAGGAAAATGTTCTTCAATAGGCCTACAATCCGTGACTGTCAAATAAATTAACTTGTGAACTGATTTAGTATAAAAAAAGAATCATAACCATTTATCCTATTGAAAGGAATTCCTTAATCTTTATGAAAAACAGCCACCTACAATTATCATTCAGTAATTTAAAATGCTAGTTGCTTTCCTTTCTGACACAGAAAATATATGTCTATGTGCGCAGTAAGGATATGTAATAATTACGTACTGCATTAACAGGATAGGAAAATTAATCCCATGCAATGTAAAAGTATAAATATCATTAGCTGAAACAAGATGAATGTGACTCTCATGGCAAATGAGTCTATTTCTGGGAAATTATGGAGTTGGAATAAGATTAAAATAAAAAAGGTGACTGTTGAATCTTGTTGCTTACTGTAAAATATTCCCTTTTCCATGAAAATGTTGCAGCTTGCTCCTTTTATAAAACCTCTGGCTTAGCTTCTCTATAATTTTGGCCTGGGAGATTCCAGCTAAGCTTTGAGACTGAAACAGGCTGTCTTACTATAAACAGACCTTGCCTATTTTTGCAGAACACGTTTACAAAACAGCCTTGTTTGAAATGGTGGCTTATGCCATCCTTACACCACCCTGAACTCCAAAACTACCTTCAAACTTTTCATTAGGCAGAATTCAGTTTGTTGTACTTAGGCAAAGCTGTTGTTTATCTTGTGGAAAATTTTAACTGTCTGTCTGCTCCTTCTGTTGTCAGAATATTTTTACTCTGATGTAAGTAGCCACCAAACAAAATACTTGTGGTCTGTGCATTTAAAGATCCCGTCCGGACTTTTCTGACCAAAGCTGCTGGTGGCAGCCTGAGTATCCTTTTGTAGCTTCTGTAGCCATTATAAATCTTTCTGCTAATGAACAAGTATTTTCTAACAAGTTGTTTATTTAATAGGAAAAATGATGGTCACATTTGAAACTATCACACTGTTATGATTTTAAGTCCCTACTTACTTTGCAAAAGAAAAAGACACTTTGCAAAAGCTTTGATTATGCCAGCCAGGATTGGAGATCTCCACTTAGACAATTTGGCGACATTGATTGGTTTTCATTTCCCACATGGAAGGACTCTGCATTTAACTCCCGAGTATATATTGGCATTTGGCTCCTGAAGCAACGTCAGCAAGGCAGGCAGAGTCAAGCAGCCCATTAGTCTGTGTGGTCTGAACAAGGGCTAATTCATTACCAAGAGTAACTTTGAACTTACACAGGAAGTCAGTGCTGCTCCTTGGTGTAGAAAAGCCAGATAATTCTTCCAAGACCTTGGAGCACATTATTTTTAGCTGAAAATAATCATGGGCTGTTAAACACAAAGAGAACCAGTGAAAAGCCCTCCAGTGCCAAGCATAACACTGGGAAAGTCTCGCGGCAGTACTTCTGTGCTCCGTATGTGCTGGCAGAGACATACAGCAATTCATGTCTGACCCCGTATGGCCATTCCTATATGAACTACAAGCACTCAGTGTCACCCAGGGAAAAGGAATAATACATTACAATTACCCCTTTTCAAACGATTTAGAAACAAACAAACAGAGGTATTTCATGAAATATAATAGTGACATTAAGAGTCAGCAAAACTACTTCAGTTTGTTCTCTGCTCTCCATTGAAATGGCCACCGTGCCTGTGCACAGCTCTGGTCTCCAAAGTGAGGAGAAAGGGGTCTATTCTAAGCTGTTTTCTAAAGGATATATAGGAAGTTTGTGGGAAAGCCCAGGAACAACTGAGAGCAGTTAGACCCATGATGACAGAGCTCGTTCTGAAGTCCTTGTACTCTAACTGAAGGCAAAGCAGACCAGCTCTGAAAAATGTGTGGGTGTTGTCAGAAGTAAGATTACATTTATCGGCCAATTCTTCCAAGGAGATGAGCTAAGACTGAACTGTGTGAGTTGGCTGAGAGGGAGCATCGTGACTAGGAGACCTTTCAGGAGTGCCCAGCCAGACGTGAACTCAATGATCTGCCCAAATCAACAATTTCAGGACAAATTACAGTTAAATAAAGAGATTTATCTCAAGGTGTCTTTGATCTCTCCAGTGGTAAAGAGTGGCTCTGGGTACAGAGGAGGGCAACTAGTGTGATGAGAGCTGCATCCTTGGAGCATGGCTGTGCTCTGGCGTCAGGAAGAGAAGGATACAAGGACTGTCTCAGACAACACTAAGACAGGCTTCAAGTGGCAGCAAAAGGAAAGAAACAGCACATCAAGCATTCAGTGAGCCTTTCTACCCAGGGCAAGGAAGAGATGCAGTTCCATTTGTCCCTTGTTTGCAACAGTGAACTCCACACTCTGAATTACAGCACCTTGCTGCTCTCAGCTGCACTTCTTGCAGAACAGTCCCCAGGGCACAGAGATAATAAAGCTGTTGACACCTCAGGATCAGTGGGTTTTAAAATAAGCCAAAGAAGTGCCTTGATAAGGGAATCAACCCAGCACACCACATATATGGGGAAAACCACAATGCTTTCCAACAGGAAGGGATGGTCCTTGGCTTTGTTTGCTGATGTCAGGTAGGTCAGGGCCTAGAGTACCCAGCCCATGATGCCTGCTGCAAGGGGGAGGTGGAGTGGAGACCCGAAGAGGACCAGTGTTGTGGTGACACTGTGATCCTATGAAAGAGACGGCTTTATGCATGATTCTAGTTCAAATCTTGAATAGTCTAAAACAAAGAGTTTGATCCTTGGATATTTTGCGGGGATATAAACAACACTGCCCTGACTGCAGCACGCAGCCTGAAGCAATGTATCTTTGCAGAGGATAAACACTAATAATGCTTTTGCAAAAGCTTTATCAAGAATACTCTGTGGTAACAGCTGCTCAAGCAGAACTTTCTGCAAATTTAAGCTTGTTACATTGCGAAGTTGGGATGGAGAAGGTTAGCAGGGACAGCAGTGTCCCTGGTCTCAGTTAAAACCCCATGGCTGTTCTCTCCCTTGACCCTGTGGCTGGCTGCTGTTGCCATATGAGAGGTCACTATTTCTACAGCTTGGTGAAGGAAGATGTGTGTCAGCACAGTCCACAGCCATGCAGGTGTTAATCCAGGCTGTCCCGGTAATGGCAGGGCCAAGCCCTCCTATTTCTGTCATCAGGGGTTTCATTGCCTTAGGCAGAGGAGCTGTGTGTTTCCAGCCGCGGCTTTAGCCTCTGGCCTCAGTACAAGAATGCTTGTGGTTCATTAGGCTCCACCAACAGGAGCAGGAAGGAAGCCAAGCAAGCGCAAAGGGCAGACTGTGTTCTTCTCTCTGTGAGATCAGGGCAAAGATATGCAGTTCTGGGCCAGCCGTTCAGGAGGCAATCCCACTTTTTCTCCTCTTGACTTAGGGAGAAGGAGAAGGGTTCAGCAAATCAGAGGAAGGATTTGGCCTACTGGTAGTTTTGCTTATAGGAGGCAGCAGGTCTTATGTGAAGAAAAATGTTCTTTAATCAGCATCTTTTACTTTATTGCAATTAACTCTGTTATGCTAATACAGTCTTACTGATTAAAGACCCTAAGTCTCCCTGTAATAGCCCTGAATTACTCTGAGGATAATGAGATTTCCATTTCTGAATGTCCTGTGTGTGCCATTCAAATCACATCTGTATTCACTTACATACTCAATATGAACTTCTCTTGCAACATTTGCATCAAACATCCTTCCCGCATCAAAAATGCAACACCACACTCAGTTAAAAACAGCTTTCCTGTGTTTTAGTTCTCAGCTTAATACCATTATTACTAGTCCTGTGTTATTACTGTGGTATATTTATGTGAGTGTCAAAGGACATTTGCAACACTTACTGTACAAGGTTGAGCTCCGAGGGACATGGGACAGTGGGTGACACAGGATGAGCTATTCTTTGGCACTTATTCATCATGCCTGATATATCCTTATTGCACCAGGGGTGCACGTGTGGCAGTGAAATCAAATTACTGCTGCAAAGATAATTGCTCCTAGCCTGTGACAGAGGTATGACTGGAGTGTGTCACTGCAATAGCAAGTGCAGAAAAGAAAAGGATTGCCAGGAGGTTTGACGGCAAAGCTGCTGCACATTGGTGCAGCAGTGTGACAGTCCCTGGCTCCAAATCTGTCCCCTAGTCAGCCGCGCAGCACTGATCTGCACAACCCATCTAACAAGAGGTGTTAAAGCCACTCACAGCTTCTTTTACAACAGGGCTGTTTTGAACTGAGCTTTAGATTATCTCTCACAATGCCATCTCCACGATCTGCATTTTTATCCAAAACTCAGCGTAGCCTCTCGCTTTGCTGGCTGCCAGGTTACCTGGGTGTCACAGCACGTTTCAGGATCAATTCCCATACCCTGGCTGCCTCCAGGGGCTTCAGATTTAGTTTTGTGCCAGCTGTCTCATTCCAAACCAAGACAACTTTTTTTTTTTTGGTGTGATTTATGATATATTAAATGCTTCAAAGACAGTGGCTGTTATTAATGAAAATTAAATCTTCCCTAGCCGTAAATTACCATAAAATTGGATCTGGGCTAATGTAATTTCAAGGAAACGTAATATGCTGCGTAATAGTCTTCACAATATTAGTTCAATGCGCAGAACAAACACAGTCAACCCTCAGCCCTTGTGCCCTGACCTGTGAATAATACTGCTAATAGGATTGACACGTCTTACTAGCGCTCTGGGACAAAACTCCCCTTGAATTTGATAAGAGACGCTCCACTTCCCACATTCTTCCCGCAAAACCTCTGCCATCCTCTCCTCCAAAACTCACTCACAGCCCAAGCAAGGGAGGTCCGGGCCACTGTAATATCGGAACCACTGGTAAGATAAATGTACTTTCCAGTTGCCTTTGGCAGAGGCATAAAAAACATTTCTTTAGTGTTAAATTTTGTAGCATGGTCTCTCTCCCATGCTTGACAGTAGTGAGGAGGTTATATGATTCTCAGTTTTACGTGGTTTATATATTTTCCAGCCCTACTAAAGTCATGTATGCTAGGTCCATTTGGATTTGGTTTTTAAATCTTCAAGTTACCAAAATAGCGCTAAAAATGAGAACAGTAGCATCAGCTTTTCCACTCACTGCCTTGCTTCTCCTTTGCCTAAGGGCAACATCAGATTATTGTGTCTGTTATTGTGGCTGTTACAGTGAAAACTGTATTAGCACTGAGGCTGGAATAGTGTTTCATGGTCATCCCCACATGGAAAACCTGATGCCCTATAGACTTCTTGATTTTATGTATTGGTCAAGTTGGTAAGAGGATCTCAGTTTGTTTTGTAAGAGGATTTGGTGTTTCCCTGAATGGTATGAGGGGATCTGGACAGAGATTTTTTCTTTTATTAATTGCGTCCTTAACTTCCCAGACCCACGGCATTTCAGCAGCAGTGCTGGGAAGGGAGGTCTGGACATCTCCCGTTCAGAGCAAGACTATTGCCCACACTCATGCAGGACAATCATAATATTTTTATTATTGTTAAAGTAAAGGGAAGATTGGTTTATAGACCTTATTCTAGTTTGAGGAACAGAACTGGCACAGGTGACACAGGACACAAACCACTAAGCAGCTTTAGGCAGTTAGTTGAACACTAAAATAAATGATAACTAAGCCAAATTACTACAGACTCACACTGACCTTAGTCCTGTTATCAGAGCTGCATTTACTAGAAACAGGAATTACCTTTTAAAAAACAGATCTTTTTCTGCCTTCAGACCGGCTTGCAAGGCAAGTGATGCCTCTACAGGGAAAACTGAGCAAATCCAGTCTGAGAAAGAAGCTTGTGCCTTCCCTGGTTGCCAGCATCACAGGACAAAATCCCCAAACCATTTGAAGATGGCAGTTTCCAAAATCATGTGAGGGAACAGTCTACAGGATCAGATCCTGGGACTGACCAGGAAGGAAACCTGTTGCTACGCGACCACAATATCTCAAAGCTCAGCAGAAAACCACAGAAGAGATTGACTGGGAGCCTCCAGGTATCATTTTCCTCCTCAGACAACACAGAGGTGATGTAGTCTGGGGCTCCATGGCCCCACACAGATGGACAGCCTCGGACCTGTGCACAGCTCCATTCCAGAGAGGCTTTCTGGATCTCCAAATGAGGTGACTTGAACATGACCTGGAGGCATCACTCTGTTTTTCAACTTGATGCAGGGTAGATGGCAAGCTAAGAGGGGAGCATTTCTTTCCATTCCACACTGGTGAGGCCACATCTAGGTACTGGGAGCAATCTGAGGCTCCGAGGGATCTGCAAAGGACAGTGAGCCCAGGAACACCCTGGAGATGATGAGTGGAGACCAGGTTGTGTGAGGAGAGGCTGGGGGAGCTGGGCTTGCTCAGCCAGAGATGAGGAGGCAAAAGGAGATCCAATGGCATCTCCCTCTGCCCAAAATGATCCTGGAGACTCCAGGGCTGGATGCTGCTCAGAGTGGCACAGTAAGAGCCATAGAGGTAGCGCTGTAGCATGGGAAACCCTAGCCCACCCCAAGGAAACAGCCCATACCTGTGAAAGAGGTGAGGCACCTCCATTCTCAGGGATTCCACGACTCACTTGGACACGGACCCCAGTGACCTGCTGCAGCTGCTGTGTTGGCCCTGCTGGGAGTGGGGCTGGGCCAGAGCCCCTCATCCCAGGGTAACTCCAGCCTGTGATGGCACATCTGACCCAATGGTGGGACACTGGTTTCGAGGCGACCATCTCCAGGACTTGCTGGAGAGCACAGAACTCCGTGCTGGCTGGGAACTACACCTATGAATCCAGAACAGCTATGTTAGGATGGAGCTGAGACTTCACTTCCTCTGCATCTGTGAAGTACCCAGTCCCCATTCATCTTCCTTCAACATGGCTGTTATGCTGCTTTGCCCCAAGAAATATGCCTCTTCCCAGCTTTGAGGACTTAAAAAGACATTTCCTTCCTTTCTCTCATGATTTTATCACACTTCTCTGAGAATAACCTGCTAGCAAACTGAATCAAGAAGAATCTGCAGGCTTATCTTCTCTTTTGAAACCTGGGAGCTCACTGGGGCTCTCCGAGTGACTGCACAGACACAGCTATTCTACCACCCCTGTGGAATCCCACCTCTGTGCTGCTGATGTCGCAGAGCAAAGTTTTCTTTTCCAACCCCTGCCTATTGCTTGGCTGAGGTAACTGTCTTTTAACCACCCTGTAGCTAATGCCTCTCAGGCTGCTACAAAGGCCTGTGCTGTTGGAGCTGCCTCAGCAGAAAAGCACTGGCTGCAGGGAGGAGGATGTCGTGCCAGCTCTGAGCACAACGGCTTCAGCCAAGGCTCAGCTGAGCCCTGCTACCATGTGTGTGTGTAAAAACGCCATTTACCCTTCTGGGAAGAAGTGCAGGGTTTTACAAGGAAGTGAACAAGCAGAGCCATAGAGCACAGCAAATTCAAATTCACTTTTACACTTACTTATTTGCAGTTAATGTAATTGGTCCCAGAAAAAAAAGCTTTTTATATGAGCAGCACCAGCATCGTGGGAAAAATCATGGGCTAGAGCATGTGAGGTGCAGTTTTGATGAGAATCAGATAAGAACTCCTACCACAGCCCGCAAGAGCACAGATATAACAGCCCTGTCAAGCTGCTGTTGTAACGCTGCTGTATCTATGCCCTCCATCAGCCATGCTTCCTCCTATTTCAACTTAGTGAGAGGGATGAAAAGCACATGCACAGCTAAAACAACTTGCTCCATAAACTGGCGCTGGGGATAGTTTTGGTGAGGAGCAACACACAATGCAGGAAAGTCTTGCAGGTTTTGACAAGCCTTGTCAGGAGCAGGCGCTAGCTCCCTGAAAGAGAAGGCAGAACAGTCTCTGCCATGGTTTAACCCAGCAAGGCAGACCATCACTGTGCAGCTGCTTGCTTGCTCTCCCTGCCTCAGTGGGACAGGGGAGAGAATGGGGGAAGTAGAATTCATGGGTTGAGATAAAAACAGTTTAATAAAGGGAGTGAATAAGGGTGATAAAAGTAATAATAGAATATATAGAACAAATGTGTAATCACTTGCTCATTACCTGATGACTGACTGTGCAACACATTTGAGCAGTGATCACAGATCAGTGAGCTCTGGCCATGGACCAGCTCCCCGGTTTATATACTGAGTATGACGTTGTAGGGTATGGAGTACTCCTTTGGCCAGCTTGGGCCAGCTGGTGGGCTGTGCTGCATCCCAGCTTACTGTGCACCTCCTTGCTGGCAGAGTATGGCAAGCTGAAAAGTCCTTGATATCTTAGCAACAACTAGAACCATCAGTACATTACCAACATTCTGCTCATACTGACTCCAAAACACAGTGGCTGTGGGGAAGAAAATTAACTCTATCTCAGATGAAAGCAGGACAGTGTTGGAGCCAAAGTTGACAGAGAAAAGGGGGTGAGGGATGCAAGAAAGCCTGAGAGTGCCATTCTCAGGAAACACACTGCTGCCTGTAAAGAAAATGTCTTTTTTCCCCCCAAGAAAAGCAGCAAATCCCACTAGCAGCAATGGAAGTAGGGAGAATATCCTCCTGTGGTTGTTGTGTGCTGTGGCACAGGGGGCCCCTCAGGATGCTGCGTGAGGTATGCCACTGGCTGAAGGGGCTGGGAGCAGAGACATCCGCAATGGGAGACATGGTACCATCGGCTTCATCCCGCTCCCAGCCCCACAGCTACTCATTGTCTTCCACCCACATCTGCATGGTGGCAAATCTAAGCTCCAGCTTTTATTCCCCAGCCATTTTTATGGGATCCCCCGTCAGCCCTTTCATTATCCGATGGGAAATGCCTAGCTTGGTGCTAAAGGAAATGTTGCATGGATCCAATGATGGGACAAAATGGTGGTGCCATGGGTTCTCCCAAAGCATAGGGACAGATCCAGCTCGCACGATCCAGCCCAGGCTGAACACTCATAGTGTGCTCTGGGCAAGTCAAGACACTCCCACACCAAACGCAGCTGGCCTCTGCAAATCCCCGTATTACCTCCAGATAACTGCTGGCTTGCTCTTTCATTCATACTGTCTTCTCTTCCTGCCTTTGCTGTCTTTCATGCCTCTTTTTCATTTTTCTTTCTTCTATTTAAATGGGAAATGGTTGCTATTGCCCTGCCTCTGTTAAGTGTTTCTCCTTTCATTTTGGATTTTGATGCATTTTCCCCCAAAGACACATGCTGTTTTAATCAGGAGCAATCAACCACTAAAACCACATTAATTACAGAAATGAATTTAAGTATTTTTCTAATGATCTGAAAGAAAAGGAGGAAAACTCCCCAGTCTTGCATTTATAATACCCTTTGTCTGCAACAGATCACTGGATACTATTGCTGCTGAGCTGAGAAGATTACTGCCATCTCACCATTTATCACTTGGTTGAATAATTAAATACCTGAACTGGAATCTCTGCCTCCTTTAGAAATAGGCATTTTGGTCTCTTTTACCATTTATATGGCAGTAAAGAAATAAACCTGCTCTTCAGTGTCTTAAAACCACGGCATGTGAACACCGTGTGCCCTTTGCTTAACTCCATTTGCGATGTATTTAATTCTTATTTTTCGCTCTGCTGCTACTACTGTTGTCCTTAACGCCGCCTGTCACCATCAGGGGATGGGGACAAAACCCCATGGGACTATGGTGTACAAATTTGGAGCAATAACAGTTCCTGCTCTTTCTAAGGCCTTTAAAAACATGACAGTCAGTGTTGCCCCATCCAGTTTCTGGGTTAAATGGGATCATGGATAAAGCCACTAAATAACTGATGCAACCCACTGAAATGAGGCAACTTAGTTGAATGATGCCAGCCCATGTCAAGTGATGTCAAAAGTACAATCGCTGAGGAAATGATGTCATATAATATCAGGTGATGTAAACAAAGTGATTGGGTAAATGGTCATTGCCACACCAAAAGATGTACCTGTGGTGAATGTGGTAAGGCAAAGATGGATATTGAAATGTTAATTAAATTAGTTTAATATTGGTTCATTAATGAAGTATTAATGTTCTAATAGTAAATGTATTACATCTAAATAAAAACATTGCTTCAAATTGAGTATCAATTTATTAATTATTGATCAATGCCTAATGATTATTAATGACAGTGATCTGCTGCCATATTACTATTGATCTACATCAATTTTGATTAATGGATTTAATCAAAGCTTCCACAGGAGAAACCCGCAGCCTAACGGAGCCATAGGCTGTTCCTCCACATTCTCCCAAGTGCAGGAGCCCCCTGGAATGATGTTATGTGGTGCTGGTATAATCGCCCAGTGTCTTCCCTGCTCTCGGGCTTTGGGACTGGTTGTAGCCTGGCAGAAATGTTTTCAGGAATACAAGGGGCTGAGCAGGATTAAGCCCAGGCAGCCACCCAGGACAGATATTTCTAAGCTTCTTGGACAACCCATTGTAATTCTCAACCGGGAGGTCAGGCTCCCCAGGAATCAATTTGCACAACATTGAAGTTCATAGTATTTGCTGGAAAACGCCCATATGAGGGGAACAACCCCAGAAGGGGAAATGTATCCTGCAATTACCCTGGGGGAAGTGTCAGTGACAGTAATCCTATTATGGCATTAGCAGGGTGGGGCAGCGAGAAATTATGGCCAAGGAGAAAAAAGCACCCTGCTGAAAAGCAGGAGTCCCCAGCCCCCCATGTTAGGAATGTCCCTATCTTGATAGCATCACACAAGGGGAGAAAACAAAAAGATATAATGTAATAGGAACTACCAGTCCTCCACAGGGTCCACTGTCCCAGGGAGAACCCACCAGTACTTCCAAAAAGCCTTTTCGTCCATTTTGGCTGGGTGGGTGCTTAGTGCTTGTAGTAATGGTGAAGCCTGGCATTGCTTCCAGCAGATCCTCTCCACTTTCATCATCAGCTTTAATGTTTTCCAAGGAAAAGATGAGGCAGGGAGCAGTGAGCTGACCCAATTCCCTGTTCCTAAAGCTTTTCTGGCACTACAATGTTCGTGCAAGCCAGCTTTGCAAAGCTTTGGGAAGAATCAGATTTTAAGCCTCAACTTGGGAAAAAACAGAACTGAGCAGCTGGTAATTAAATCTTCTTGCAGATAAATTCCTCCTCAGGATGAGAGAGCTCTTGCTATCAAAGCCTGGGTTGTGTTCAGCAACAAACTCCCCCAAAAGATGGAGTAAGGTCACAGCAGCAAGAGAGGGAGGACAGGACCTCGCTGGAATGGTTAGGACAGTTATTTTGTTACAGCTTGGAGGGTTCACAAGGTGCTTTCTTGTTCCATGGGAGTAGCTCAGGGAGTACTGGCTCAGCTTGGGAGGACTCTTTTTCACCTGGAAGAAACCTCTTTGCGCTGCCAAAGAGCCAGGTCACTCAATTAATTCCCCACTTATTTCCATGATGAATTCCATGAGGTGTCAAGCAGAGAGTGATGAAACTGTAGCTGATACAACAGTTGCTCTGTTTTCCTATTCAGGTGAAAAAGATGCATTTATATTTAGCCCATGAATGCTGGGCATGGACAATCATGTAAAAACTGGATTGCAAATTATTTGTCTAGGAGAAAAATAGGTGAAATTTTGTGCCGGGTTTCCCCAGCACCCTTCTTCTAAATTGCCCTCTTCCTCCTGTGTTTCCCCTCCTAATTTCTACACAGTTTGCACAGGTTGAAAGCTTTTGCCTGGATCCTGAGGTCGGACAAAACACCTTCCTTCTTCATCAATACTGATGAAGAAATGTGAAGAGCTGCATGTCAAGGCAGATCCCAAAATGTAATTTTCACGCTGGCTCTAAATCTGAGTTTTGTTACACAGAGAATTTTCCCTTTGAGTGGCTAAACTACAGTTTAAGAAATTGCAGTATTTGGTATCTCTCCACACAGGAGCAGGAAATCATTGTGTTTCACCTGTCCCTGTGCATGTATTACTATTTATTCAAGCTTAATTTTGTTTTTGCTTCAGTCTGCAATCACTTGTTGATTAGGATAAGTCATGAGGGTTTTTTTTTAGATTTCATTGTGTTTACATGCCCTGATCAACAAAAACTGTCTCTTACTCAATGTCACTGTGACATACTGGCACATCCAGTTCCTCGCTTGTGTTTTTTCATCCTCCTACTACCTGGAAAGGGGTAGCTGGATGTGGTGGTGCAGCTCTGTTATCTTCAGGATCTGTTGGCTAACAACCACCTTGGAGAGATAACAAATGCCTGAAATACGGGAAGAGTTTAATCAGACCTTGGAGATCTTCCCACACTGGGGAACAGACCTGCAGGAAACCAGGCTCCACGCACGCAGCTATTCCCACTGCCTCTGTGGGCACTGCAAAATGCTTTGGACTTTTTCTGGAAAGGGAAAGCCCCAACTTTTTTTGTATTGACAAACCAGAGTTCGTGAGGTGTGAGGTTTAAAACACAATATGAGTTGTTAATGTTCACTAAACTTAACTTTTACCGTCCTTCTGCCTAGATAAGATGACGTCCAAAGGTTGCTTCCAAGCTTAACTGTCTTGCAATTTTACATTATTAAGATTTTATTAATAACAGCTGACTTCTCACGTCTCCAGAACCCTTGATGTTACGATGACAAAGGCGAACGGAAGCCCAATGGCCACGAACTGCCCATGGAGAGTGCGATGCAAGTAGACCTCAGTGTGCTCCAGCACCGCAGCACAGCCCGCGCTTGGCGCAGGGCGCCCCGGCCCCGGCCCCGGCCCTGGATCGCGCGGAGACGGAAGGGCTCCCCGTGCCGCCAGAGGGCGCGGCTGCCCCCGCTGTCAGGGCAGCGGGTGCGGGATGGGGCCGTCTGGCTCCCCGCTGCCCCTCAGCGCTCGCCCGAGCTGCGCTGATACTGCGTTTATTGTTTGATTTTTCTTTTGGCTACAGGCGCTTCGAAAGCGCCAGGAAGGCTCGGCTGAGGGGGAATCAGTAGCCGTCCTCGCGCGCAGGGACTGTCCCGATGCCGCCGCCGCCGCCTCCCAGGATCTGCGTGCTGCCGAACCGGGCCGAGGCCGCGCACAAGATGGCGGCGCGGGATGACACGGCGGTCACGTGAGGCACGCGCCGCCCGCCCCGCCCGCCGCGCGGGACACGGCGCCGCCGCCGCCCCAGGAGCCGCGCGCCCCGCACCCGCCCCGCCCCGAGCCCAGCTGAGCCAAGCCCAGTCGAGTCGGGCCGGCGCCGCACCGCACGGTGAGCAGTGACCCGCGCCGCCTCAGCGCCGGGTCCGGTGACAGCCGGGCCGCGAGTGACAGCGGGGTCGGGGCCGCCGCCCGAGGCGGCGCCGTGTAGCGGCGGGCCGGGCCGCGGCGCGGGGGGCATCCGCGGGGGTGTCCATGCGCCCTCAGCCCCGGCAGCGCCGGCGGGGCTTCGGGCCCCTCGACCTGGCCGTTTGCGGGCCCCGCAGCCCCGGGGTCACCGGCGAAGCCGCGGTCCCCTCCGGCCCGGGGCAGTTCCGGTCCCCTCAGCTGCAGGACACAGGCAGTTCTGGTCCCCCCGGTTCCCGGAGGCAGCCGCTTCCCGCTCCGGAAAGAGCTGGAGGCGCCCGTTGCACGTGGCCCTCGAGGGCCGTGCACCCCGCGCTCCCCGGCGCAGCGCTATGCCGCGGCGGGGCCGCCCCGCAGGAGCCTGGAAGGGAGAGTGGGGCGAGGAGGGAGGCCGGGCCGCCGGCGCCCACCCTGTTTGCCTGTGAAGGTGCTGGCTGATGGGCTGGGGATGTGGGGGTTTTGGGTGTGTAATACATACAGCTGCCTTTTACCGTGCTCCTGCTGGAGGCTCCGTCGGGATCGATATTTCTAATTTATGCTCTTGTGTGAAAACCTCATTAAAGAAGGCCTCGGTGCCGTGAGGCACCGTAAGTACGTGAGGCAAGGATGGAGAGAGAGAGAACAGGGCGTTATTTGTGAAAAAATAAGAACTCTGCTATATTAATGGGGTGCTGATGAGACTGATGCAGGCAGCATCTCTTAGCAGAGCTGGAAAAGGGATGTTGGTGAACTTTCTTGTGTCACTTGGGCTGGTGGCAGCGTTAGTGTGTTGGGGTGTTAGGACAGATGTTGTAGTAATCCCTTCGGACCCTGTTCTGCCTCTCCAAGTCAGTTGAATGAAAACGATTGCTGTTGGCTTTCATGCCCATTTTTAGACCGGTATAAAATACACTTGTGAAGCCTGGCGGTTCAAGTCGGTGGAAGCTCTTCTATTGACTTTAGTGGGTTTGGGGTGTGGATGTTGCACCACTGTAATGCATACTTCTGTCTTATTTTATGTAGTATTTTGGTGGATGTTGGAATTGCTTCAGGGCCATGAAAGTGTTGAGAGTTTGGAAAGGAGAATGCAGTCAACTCCGTTTTTTTTAACAGTAATTATCCCCCTTTAAATGCAGAGAGATTGCCTGGATTTGCCGGGTTTGTGCACGTAGAGCAAAATTAAATTTAGATCAGATGCCTTGAAACTGTGTTTGTGGTCTGTACAATAAACTGTGATTCCAAAATCATTTATCAGTCTTCTTTTGACTTTTGCGTATCCGTCTAGAGACAGTATGTCTCCATGTATTTCATTAGCTTTTAGTGGAAGTGCAACAGTTTTAAATTTAACAAGTCAGAGTACATGGATCTTTATCAGGACTTAGAGGTATTAATGTATACTGTTTGACTACTCAAGCTAACAGTACCCTTAAAAACCAGTGGCTTGTTCATGGCACCTTTTGTGTACCTGTTCTCTCGGTATATAATTTTTTTCTCTCAATGGTTGTCAAGCTGCTTTTAATTAAATAATTATTGAGTTCTCTTGAACTAAACATGTGGATGAAAAACACACCCGCCATCAGTGATGGCAACTTAAAAATTTATCCTGTCTTCTGGTTGCTGCTGCTCTATGTTGTGCAGCATTGGTTAATTGGTGTGCTAAATATGGATGGCCTAGGACTTACTCAGATTTAATAGCAATTTCAGTCTGGCCGTAAGGAACAGTGGCTGAATTAAAGGCTTTTTAATTGGGGCACAGGGCATCCTGTAAAAAATGCTACAAAAATAATCCAGAACCTTGTTCTCCAGCATCTTGGGAAGGGCCTGTTTGGAGTAAAAAATCTGTATAGCACTATCAAAGAACAAACTAGGAGACTTGCATATGGCCGTGAACGCTGGTTTTATTGAACATGACCTGAGATCCTTCTCTCACAGTGTGGTTCCCAGAGACACGTGTTGTGCAGGAATGATTTTTAAGGCTTCACAGTGAGGTAGGTCCAAACTGTTCTTTGCTGAAATAGAGCAGAGCACCTGAATGCTATTTCAGTTGTAATTCAAGTGCCGCACATCAAAAACAACTGTATGCGGAAAGAATGCTCTGAAGTAGAGGTGAGCTCAAAATGAGCTCAAAAACTGGTTTGAGAGTACTTTTTAGAATCTGGGGATCATGAACTGAGCTCCTGTGTACTGTCAGTTTTTTCTGAAGGATTTTGGTGTCATAAGAGGCTTTTTGCACTTGGGACAGCAGCACACAGATAGGGGCAGGTAGCCCTCCAAAGGCTGGTGTTTTGTGTGACTCCTGTGTCGTGGGTTTGAATCTCCAGCTTTTAATACAGCTTGGATTCCCAAAGCGTGTGGCATCTTTCAAGTTAATAACTAAGTCCTCTCTGGGACTGGGGGAAATGCAGAGAAGCCTGAAGGAAGCATGAAACCTACTGGATTTTTGTGATGCTTTCATCCCTAATATATTTTATGCTTTTGAAAATCTACTTAGCCAAGACAGTGTTTGGTGCAGGTTACTTGGGCTTGATTTTTGTTGATAAAATAAGTGTCCTAATAAACTACTAAGTGCAGCTGGTTTCCCTGTGGTGTGCATAGTTTGTTAACATAAGTGAATATTTAAACATCTTTAAAGTGTTTGTCTTTATTGTTTTGGGTCTTATCAAACCTGTTAATGTAACTGGGGGAGAGGGGAGGAAGCCTTGAAAGTACCACCTGAGCTTTGTTCTCACAGCTCTTGGTCAAGAGCTGTTAGGGGAAAAGGAAGTCTAATTTAAGAGACTATAACATGTCTCTTAACTACGTTTTAAAAACTGTGTTGCTGGTTTTACAGTTAGGTCATTCAAATCAGAGGAGCAAGATTTGTGTGGAGCAGAATATTATGCTTCCTTTTTTGGCTTGTGTGGTGCTGCTCCAGTGTCCTTATTCAAAGGAAAACATAAATCATTATTGTGAAAGCATCTTCAGTAACTGTAGGTTTTGCTTGTGCTGATTAGCTTAGATTTAAACAAGCAAAATAGTCTCCCTCTTCTTAACCATGACTGTAAACCTGTTTTCTCTCTCAGACTTCCCAACATGGTCTGCCTTCTGTCTCCCTGATTTTGAAGCTCTTTGGAGGTAGCTTGCTTTATTTGAAGGTCTTTGGATGAAGCGTATTGCCACTTGGGAAAAAGGCTTGAAGGAATTCCTGAAGTCCAGTAGCTTTGTTTTTTTCTAATGCAGGAAGCATAGCTGTGTGAAAACTGGCAGCTCTCTTACCCAGCTGGATCAGGCAGAGGTGAGCAATGGGGATGCAGGGTAGCAGAATGCCTCAGGTGTGCTCACTGGGCTGGCTTCTTGGCGTGCACAGACATCCTTATCACCTGGCTGGGGACTGCACTGTGGTTTAACCCTGACCAGCAACTCAGCACCATCTGCCCCAGTGGGGTGGGGGAGTGAATTGGAAGGGTAAAAGAGAGATAACACATGGCAGTTTGATAGGAAAAGCAAAAGCCATACATGCAAGCAGAGCAAAACAAGGAATTCATTCACCACTTCCCATCAGCAGGCAGGTGTTCAGCCATCTCCAGGAAAACAGGGTTCCATCCTGCATAACAGCTACTTGTGAAGATAAACGCGACTACTCTGAACTTCCCCCTGCTTTATATGCTGAGCATGATGTCCTATGGTCTGGAATATCCCTTGGGTCAGTTGGGGTCAGATGTTTCCACTATGTCCCCTCCTAGCTTCTTGTGCACCCCCAGCCCACATGCTGGTGGAGTGAGGAGTAGAAAAGACCTTGACCCTATATAAGTCCTGCTCAGCAGCGACTAAAACATCCCTAATTTATCAATAGCCTTTCCAGCACAAACCCCAAACATGAGTTACTGTGAAGAAAACAATTTCTGTCCCAGCCAAAACCAGTGCAGCTTGGAAAATGTATTGTTACCATGAGCACCAGTTGTTGTGGGTCTGGGGAATGGTGGTGAGTGGGGCTGCATTGCCTAAGCCTTCATCAGAAAACCAGGTAGGAGGAAACAAAAGTAAAAATGGCAGAAGAGATTGTAATTCCTGTCTCAAGAACTGAAACAGCTGTACATTAGGAATATTGCCCTCAAAACCCAACAATTCAACAAGTGATCTTGCTGAATAAAGCAGCTGCTTTTCTATTTTGCTCTCACATCATATGCAGCCTTAAGCTGTGTGCAGAGATTTTGCAGCCTTGGTTTAGGAAGGATTTTTAATAGCTGTCATCTCCTCCTGTCCAGTGCAACCTATACCTTTAATTTCCTTGACTGAAAAAGAGCGTCATATTTTGGAGTGTCTTACAATTTTCCTTGCTGGTCCATTAGGGTATTGGCTTTGCTCTGCCTGTGTTGAATGCCATGAAATGTCACTTGCAAATTTAATGTTGGGAGCACTGAGATTTGTGCTAATTGAATTTAAAGTCTTATACTTGAATTTCTAAAAATGGCAGATTCAGACAATTGAAATGCTTCAAAGAGAGAGTGTGCAAACGTTTGCAAATTTGCTCTTTTAAGTGAATCTAAGTGCATTTGTGTAGATGGAAGGAGAAACCCTGAGCAGACATAATCGAGTTTCGATTGGGCTTTATTTTCTGTTCTTTTATTAGAATATGGTGACAGCTGGCAAAATCCAGAATGTTGGAAGTCTTCAAGCTTGACATCTGTTTAGGGTCATTGTCAACAGTAACTTAACCTTACATATTCCTATGGAAATAGTAGAGGATATAGAACCTTTCTCTCAGTTCAAATTGAATTTGTCCTTCTCCTGCAGCCACAATTTTAGATGCTGATGGAGAAAGGGTAATGGTTTGGGCTGTTGGTCTTTAAACTGTTGTGCTTTCTTCAGTTGTCCGTGGGGCTGACTTATGGGGGGTTTATGCATGAAATAACACTTTTTGCATCTGAAGGTTTGTGGTTTATTTGTTTTTTGTTTAGTTGGGGTTTTTATTCACTTCTTCGTTATTCTTAACTTCAGCAAAAATAACCAAGAATTAGACACAGAAATAACTCTGACCAGCTACAGGAGACTCTGCTATTGTGCTTTCCGTATGGCAGTATATTAAAGGTACTGCCCTTCATTGGAAAGAAGTCATGAATGTTGTTACTGGGTTTTCCTAGCAGTATAAATTTGTGCTTCCCTAGATAGCACAGTGCTTTTAAGACGTTGGTTTTGAAACACTTCCATAAAATCTCTTGATACCATGCTTTGACCTTCTGCCACTGAGCTGGCATTTCGTGTGGGCTTCTGGCATGAGCTCTCCTGCCACTTTTCAATGCCTGGTAAATTTTTTACTTAAAAGTTCGACTCTGCAGTCAAGCATTGTGCCAAGCTATAAAAGCCCTTTTTGTACACAGAATGGAAGGCTCAGGTAGCTCTTCAATAACTGCAAGGGAATGGCTTTGAATCTACATACTAATCAAACAACTATGTCTAAATTGAGCTCTAGTTTCTCTTCCACTCTGAAGGCATGTACTTTGTCTTCTTTGCACCCCTGCTCTTCTGTGTAGAGTTTTATGTAGTTGTTTTATATTGCTTTGGAAAACTTTGTCAGAGAGGTTAATTTAAAACTATTTGAAAGGTTTAAGAATTAGTCCTGCTGTTAAAATGATGAAAAAGACCTTGAAAGCACTTTGAGGGTGATTGCTGCAAACATACCTGCTTGGCTATGCGAATGGTATACAGTTCCCAGATTGTACTCACCATATGCTGGTGAGGTAACTCCAAAGTGGCCATCTTCAGCGCTAGCACTGTTAGCCAGCTTGGCTAGTGATGGTGCTTCAGGGCTCGAGGTCCATTTTTTTTGAACAGGAGTGAAAATCCAGCACCAGCAGGTAAGTCAGGCAGTGGGGAGCCTTGCTGCTTACAGAGAGAACATGAAAAATATGAAGTACCAGTGGTCTGTGGATTTATGGTGTTTAGGAATACGTTTTTAGTCTAATAATTAAGCGAACATAACAGAGGAAGGAAGAGGAACGTACATGTTCTCAAAATGCTGCAGCTGGGTGTTTGGGGCTGAGCAGAGGCAGCATGCAGGTAGCTGATGTTCAAAGCAGCACTATGAAGTGAACAAGAATAGTCAGAAAAAGATGAATGCAAGCATGTGAAGGTCCCTACTCAATGATTTGACAGAAGAAGTTGTTCTGTTTCCACCAGTACTTTTGGGATGCCAGGATATGTGTTTAATGGAAACGTGATTTAATGGAGATGTGCTGTGCTAGGAGAAGCTCACATTTGCCAAAAGCAATGCTTAGTAATGGGCTAGGGTTTCTTATCTACTCCTTATGAAACAGTGCAAAAGCCTTATTTCACAGTAATGAGCAATTATCTGCAAATGAACAAAATGACTTGTCAGATACTGTCTTTTTTGTGCATGTGCAGTTTCCCATTTCAATTTTTCTCCCTTTCAGAATATAAATAGATGGTTTATCAAAGGACATTTCAGAAACAAAAACAAGGCCCGAAGCACGTCTATCAGAAGTGGATTATTCGCATTCTGGTACTTTTGTTCAGAATTTCTTTGGGAATGATTAAAAAAAAAATTAGTTCCTACACAGAGAAGACACAGCCACATGTCTTGTCTCCACACATCTGTGATGTTTTTGAGAGTTTAATAAGTGGCTATGAGAATATTTGTAGAGATGACAATCACAGACATATTGATGTTACCTCCTGCTCAGAGCAAGACTAACCACAAAGGTACATCAGGCTGTTCAGTTGCATTTTGAAAATCTCCCAGGAAGGTGATTTGTTCCTTTAAGAATCTAATATGGGCTTTGGAGAGAGGTTCCCACCTCGTTCACAGAGACAGTCTGTACTGCAAGCTTTGGTCAGTGTTTCTCAGTGCCATGGTGGAATGGGAGTGGAGGAGAAGGAAGAACTGAGGATACAGATGATGTTTAAGATACAGGTACACCAGATTTATCAACAGAAGAGGCTGTTGGCTCTTATTCTCTGTTGCCTTAAAGATCTTAACTTCTAAGGGGTGCTGCTTAACTCTCTGTTTGTTACGGCACAAGTGAATTGACTGGTATAATTTTATAACTGCTTACAGGGAGCTTTCCTTGGCCATTTTACTGAGTGGCTGCCAATCTTTACAATCCTTTTATGAGTCTTCCCATTAGATAACTTCTTTGCTAATATCGCACAAAGTGTTTAAGAGGTTAAAAGTAGATTGCATTAACTTTGTAATCCCTCTCACGCTGGTAATAGTGCTTTGATGCAGTCCATTTGTACTTGGATAGGAGCAAATATTTAAAATAATTTCCACTTTACAAAAATGTCAGCTTCATAGCTTGCTTTGGATTTTATTTGTTAACAATCTGAGAATCTTGTTTCCATGTTCAGAACTGCCTTTTTGGTCTTTCAGTGGTTGTAGCCTGAAATGCGATGCTATGCTACTAAATTATTTCCTTGTGTTTATCTGCAGATTGGATAGTTACCTGATCAGTGTTTGGCCCCTCTGCCATAAGCTTTGCAAAAGTTATGAAGTGGATAATGATTTGCCTGCCTGTGTCTAACTGTCCTTTCCAGTGCATAAATAATGTGTTACGGTTTGTGTTCTTTGTATTTTTGCAAAGACACCCTGACACCATTGGGAATGGGGCTGTGTGTTCCTGTTACACGTAGCTGGGGACACACTGATGTTCCAACCTTTTCAAGGTGAAGATTTTGAAGTCGGGTCTATGTGTGCAAAGCTCACCATAGCAAGTTAAAAAGCCAAAACAGCTTGATAATTACGAAAATCCAAGTCATATTCAAGTGTTCAAGATTCAAAAAAATGTCATGGTTTCAAGAAAAATGAATTTGTAGTTTGTATAGACTGCTTAATAAATAAAATTAATAAACTATATCTGAACACTTTAAAGCACAGATAGATTTAGAAAGACAGTTTTTACATTGTGAGAAGAACTGATTTTTCTTGCAACCGAAGGTTCACGTACATCTGCTCAAAGTGAACTTTCTGGGCTGAATTAATTCACGACTATCATAGAGCTGTTTTTTTCTTCCCTCTCCCTTCTCTTCATCTCTCTAGTTTTCAATGTTAAAGGGTGTCCCAGGAGGTTTTGGAGAAATGCATTGTGGATTACCTAGCAGAGGAGGACCTTATCAAGAGGAAAATAGCAACACAGTGAATATCAGCAGGTGCGATCATGCCATGCGATTTCTGCCCTCAGCAGCACTGTAGTAACTGACTCTTTCAGATCTGTGTCATGCAAAATATTCATGGCAGTCTCTGCACCACTGAAGTAGAATTACTTCTGCAATGAATCATTTGTGGCTGATGTGTTGTTGCGGTTTTTTGGTTTGGTTTATTTTGTTTCAAAAGCACCATGGGAAGCAACTGTTGGTTTTAGTACACTAAACTGATGTGGTTATTGCTTTTGTAAGAGGTGGCAACTAAAGCACTTGCTGGTGGTGAAGAACCGGTGCAGTGATAGGGCCTGTAAAGATAGCTGGAAATGCCTGAACTTGCTTGTTTCCTGGCACTTTTCTGAATTAGAATAGCTGGAATAGAGCCCCATGCAGCCTTAATGCTTGTGGCATGTATTTTAGTGTAGTTCTCGTGTAATAGCCTGTGTTGTATTCACTCAGGGCAACTTGCTCCTATTGGAAAGAAGCGCTCAAGTGCCATTGAAACTCTTTGCTTAAGCTTTTGGTAGGTTTTAGGGTGCTGGAGCAATGCTTTAGTGCCATGCAGTGTGGAACTGCAAGATTTTTTTTCCACTGGGATGAGAGTCCCTCTGCCAAGAGCAGTCCTTCCCCAGGGATATCTCTGAGCTAGGGTGCAGCCTTTGTGCTGCAGACCTGGTGATGTTGAGAGGTTGCTAGAGCACCACACTCTCATTTCATCAGAAGGGACTGAAGTGAGCAGAGATGCCATGACTGGGAAGTCTCTGGGAAAGGTTCTGGTGGCAGGGGAGCAATGGGGCAGGGCACAGGCAAGGTGGGTATTTGTGCTGCCTGGTCTTAGTAGGATACAACTAAGACACTGATGCTGTGACATTGATGCTGCAGCAGCCTTGTCTAGCCCATCCTCTAGGAAGGGATGTTAGCATTTATAGTTCTCAGTATTCTAGATAAAATGTGTTTGTGTGAATGTATGCTTGCCTTTGGTGTGTATCCTAGGCACAAAGAAGTATGAAATCAGCCTAAGATTTCAGATGAGTGCTGGCAGTCACAAGGGGTTGGGGTGTACAGCTGTGTATGTCTTGCATCCTTTTGTCTTTGCTCTTAACATTGCTAATAGTTACTAAAAGAGGCAAAGCAAAGTTCAGGTATAAGGAAGTAAACTCTATTTCCACAGACACTGCAAAGAGAAATGTCTAAAGTATTTGGAGATACGAACATGCCGAGTTTTCTGTAGGTATATCTTTAAAAATGGGGGGAATAATTAAAATAAAACAAGGAATGATCTCTTCATTGACTTCTATGGAGGCAGTATTATTCTCTTTGAAATTTGAGGATTTGTTTCCCTTCAAGGACTGCTTTACAAACATTTTTTATAAAGCAGAGGTGAGTTGCTCTGATCATTTATGTGAAGTGACTTGCTGTATGCTTAATAATAACCTGCATTTTATATGTGCTGCTTTTTTTTTTTAATGGAGATCTCAAGTCAGCTCCTTAGAAGACAGATTGTCTTGTACAGAGCATGTTAGATGGTCTTGAACAAAGCATCTTACCATTTTTAATTGGTACTTATATTGCTATGATTTACATCTGCAGATTGAGGGCAGCACCATTCCTGCAGTGGCCCAGAGAAGCCTTAAAGTGAACTGCAGGGAGGCGGAGAGCTCTTCCCTTAGCTGGAGACTTTCTTAGGTACTTCTAAAGCTGCGTACTAGCTATTCCTCACATCTAAGCATTCATGTGCAATGCAGTAAAGAGACAATGTTTTTAAGCACAGCACTTAATAGAAGTATTCTCAGCATGACTTTGCAAGTATTTCCAAGTTAAACTTACCAGTTGTGGTACTTCTTGTTGTTACAGTGAGTGGAGGTTTGTACAAGGCTTGGAAATGCAGCTGAAATCATACACTTTAAAAACACTTCTTAGAACAGTCTGTCTGGCCTTTCTGGTCTGGTCTTCTCACCGTTCCTGTGTCTTCCACCTCCTTATGTCCATTCCCACCTTCTCAAGGCTCTGTCATGTCCTGTAAGACCTTCATTGCCATCACCTTCCTGCTGGGCTAGCAGACCTCCCTGAGAGGTGGCTCTTAGTTGAAGGGTAGCACGAAGGAAACAGAAACCAGTTTTTCCAGCTGCTTGTCATTAGCAAGACCAGAGACAGCCTGAGGCACAAGGGAGCCCCAGCTGAGTGCTCAGGGAGCAGAAATCGGAGTCACTGAGGAGCATCTGCTGCTGTGGAAGGAGGGTGCCCTGGCTCCTGCTTGGAAAGGGTGAATCTTCGTCTCACCTGGAGCACACGGCATAGGTACCGCTGCTTGCTGCCTTGCTGCTGGGGACCCTGTGCTGTGGTTGGGACCTTTGATAAGGTGAGAAGGGAAAGGGAACTTGATATTTAAACAAGAGATGCCTTTGCTAGATCAGTCACCAGGTCTGTGTGTACTGCTTGTTTATTCTGAATGTAGGAATATTGTTCTGGCAAATGTTGTCAAACTCAGATTCTCTTTTCATGCTCACATGTGATTCCTAGAAATTTCAGGGAAGGGATGAAGATGCCCTTGTACATTGTTTGTGACAACTTGGTAATATGTGCAGCTGGTCAAACATAAACTGAGGGCTCCTCTTTGAGTGTGCTAAACCAGGAAACAAATGCTGGCTTGGTAAGGTCAGCGTCAGAAATTTAGGATCTGTGTTGATTTTTCATTTTTGTTATAGTTTATAGAGAATGTTTCCTTTTTTTCCCTAATGACACTGCCTTTGCAACATGTGTAAATCCATCTTCTACCTCTGATGAGAGCAGAATCTGCTTGTGCTTTTGATGCTTCAGATATGCCTTTTGCAGCTACCAGCTCCGCAGTTAAGCCTATTACAGTAAACCCTGCAGTTGTGCCATCCAAGTTGTTTCTCACCCTTCCTCCAGTCAGGCTGCTCAGCAAACACCCTTGGGTGCAGGTTTGTGGGGGGCATGGAAAGGATGCTTTACCACAGTTACTGCCCCTTCCTTTACTAACCAAAACCCAGTGTGCAGAGCTGCAGGGGAGAGGAGGGAGGATGCTTATCTTGCTTCTTGCAAGTGTGCGCGTTTGGATTTTCACCAAGCTGTCTACCATGAGCCAGAATAAAACTAGTAAGTGAAGGCATCCCAGTTATGGTCCCACCTAGGTCTTACGTGCCACTGTGACATGCTTGCTCTGTGAGAGATCAGCCTATGTGTTTACATCCAGAAGTGCAAGTAGGATCACAATTTATGGGTTTCAAGGAGCGGTTTCATTTGCTTTTCCTAGCAAATGTATGTGTGAAGCTGGAGTCAGGGATACGCATTCCCCAAGGACAGGGCAGGGGAGCAAGAGCTGGCTGCAATTCCTGACTGTTCTCTCCTCCCTCCCTGCAAAGAGAATGTTCCCATTCCAGCAGTTAAGGGGAATTAGTAGTTGCTCGGCTAGCCCCAAGATTTTGCAGATGGCTTTTAGAGGGGTGGAAGAGATTCCTGCTCCTTACCTTGAGATTTGTCTAGTTTTGAGGCCTGTGGTAGCAGGGAGGTGGATGCAAAACCTGTGCTTTTGCCAGATCCAAGACCAGATGGCTTTTCAAATCTACCAGACAAAAGGTTCGTTTTGCCGAATAGTGGGGTGTCTGGTACTACTGATTTTTTTAAGGAACTGGTGCTGTCAGTGCATAAATTTTTTGCTTACACTGGGAACTGAAAGTGGGCAACTCGGGGAAAAAAAAAATCCTGAAAAGCGAGACCCGTGGGTTGATGTCACACTGGCTGCTGAACAGACTCGCAAAACCAGCCGTTTTCAAATAGGTTTGTTTAGTGTTGTGATTTTGATGTTTTGTGGTACCAGTGCTCTTTTTGGTGTTATGTTACTGTTATTCCTTTTGAACAAGGGATTGTGGGTCTTTTGTGCATATGGGGGAAGGTCCTTTTTTCTGTCACTGACTCCTTGCTCCCAAGCACAAGGTTTCCCTGCAGCCCCAGCAGTGCTTTTCCGAAATGGAAAAGATGTATCTCAAGTTTCTGCCCTTTTTTCCATTATTTTTTAGCAAAAATATATTACTTTGTTCAGATCAAATTTGCAAATACATTGCTGGAGCTCAGTTTAGCAGTTTAATGGGTTTGCACCTTCCATAAATCATTTGATTAACTGTTAAGATTGGAAGAGGCTCTTTTGGCATTTGTAAAGCTAATGGAAAACTTGAGTAACAGAGACATTAGAGGAGATGGACTCCCAAAAAGAAGTGCAAAAGCCAGTAATGTTTTCCCTGTTGACAAACTTGTTTGGAAGAGATTATTAATCCCTCCCATGTGTGCAGATGCAGTTTTTTTGGATTCACAGCTGTTAGCATTTTTAACAAGAGCAGACTGCAGCAGGGAATTCCCCCCTCCCTTTCCATCCCAGTACTTTGGTTTCTTCAGGGAACTTGCTGTCTTTCAAAAACCGCAGTTTGGTAACTGGATGATGCCAAAAATTACCATAGAAGCTGTCAGAAAGGGAAAGGAACTCGGCTCTTGCTGAAATACTGAAAACATTGTAAAACTCTTCAAAATGAGAAGCATTGAGGTTGCGTAGTGGAGCAATGATGAGGACTAACAAATGAGACACCAGAGGGAGAACAAGTTGCTTCTGCGGGTCAAAACTAGGCTAGTCTTACTTCTGGCTTTGGGGCCTGAGGCTTTTAAAGTAACATTAGTGATGGTGAGACTGTGACACAGTGGTTCCTGTATCCAGGAGAGCTGACTGTGCCCATCAGCCCACATGTTTGGCTTTTGCAGTGGAAAAAATGTCAGATCTCTTCTTCTATGGCTCCTCTTTAGGAGTGGTCAAAGTTACATCAGAATCTTTAGATATTTAAACTCTAAGCAGTGTACATTCGTTAGTTGTGTTGGTGGAAAGTCTCAGTATTGAACTGTTGCTGCTGGGAAAGACAGTCTGCGACCAGCAGAGGCTTTTGCGAGGTGCCGGGTGTGCAGGACCCTTGCACTGCATCTCCCTCAGTTGCTTCTGGTTTGGTTGTCCCTAGAGGACTTTGTTCTGCCTCGAAGACAGAGGCCTTGCCAACAGAGTGCTCTCAAGAGCCAACTCTTAAAGCGTATCTGTTTTGTACGGCATTTCTAAATGAATACTGATCATCAGTTCCCGGCAGCCTGGAGGTAACCATCTCTTCCCATCTATTTAGCTGCAGAGGAGTGATGTTGCAGCAATGCACAAATGCTTTTCAATGCCCAGAAGAAACAAGATTAAAAAGCACTTACTGTAGCCTGGCAAAGGTGTGGTCCAGAAAATTCTTTTTCTAAATTGATGGCTTTTAGGTCAAGACAGAATGTAGAAAACTAAGTATGTGTTCTGCTGCGAACTATAAGGACCTTTGAAAATTGGAGTAACTTCTGTGGCTGGAGTTTCAAATCCTCATTTTTTTTTTCCCTTCTGTAGGGCTGGGCTGTACTCACTTTGTTGTAGACGAACTTGAGTTACTTTATTCATGGATACATTGTGCTGCCTTCCAACAGCGATGACCTCTAAACTGCCCCTGCCCCTGGCAAGTCATCTGTCCCTTGTCAATGCCTGGGTTTAAGCCCACTTAAAAAGCACTTTTACTGAGATTTAGGTATCCTTTGCATCAGACTAGGGGTCTATTGATTTTTAACACAGAGTGATTGTTGCCCGTCATCCACTCCTATACGATGCTTTGTAGTTCGACTAAAGCACTCTTATCGGTCTCCAGGAATCATCTTGTAACTTTGTTTTTGTTTTGCAATGAATGAAGTTGCAAGTCCAGCTTGAACTTATTGTCCTCAGTGCGTGTCTGCAGGTCTCTGACCACTGCAGTAAAAGAGTAGATGAATCTCTCTCCCCAGGAGACTCAAGTCAGAGTCTAAGGAGAAAAAACTTTTGTACCGAATTTGTTTTTTGTGGCAGATGACAGCAAAGCCTTGCCGGGAGTTTGAGGTCCATGACTCTTCCTCGTCGAGGGTTGCTGCTCAACTGCTGTATTTCACAGCCCCGAGGGAATAAACCACTTCCCAGCACACTGAATGCTTGGCCTCTGGAAACCCAAGGAGCAGACATGGTTTGTGAAACCTAGGAGCAGGCTGCACCTCAGCCGGGTCACTAGTCTCCACAGACCCATCCGTGGGATTTAATACTCCCAGAGAGCAAGTATGTGAATTACTGTGACGTTACCTGTTTCAGGCTGCGGTGATGAACAGATCTGCCTTCTAGCTTCTTTCTACTTCCCATGGATAACTATGACACCAGCAGAACTGGCAAAAAACATCATGTAAGACAATTTTAGTGTGATAGGAGATCTGCTGTTTCACTTCAGCTCCACTTAATCCCTGGCTTTAAGTGGGGTGAGAGATGTGCAAGATGTGCTTGATAAGTTTAAAAAAGGAAAAAAAGAGTCTCATGAAAGAGAGGAGGAAGGAACTGCAGCAATAGTGTCAGGCTATCAGATTGCCCTTATGGGTGTGCACCCCTTTGTTGCTGGCTGTCCAAGGTGAAAACAAGCTCTCTATCAAGGGGAGGTACTTCAGGAAACGATGAGCTTGACATTGCCTAATTTTCTTCTTTTTCTTTGGCTTTGCTTTCCTCCCTTATATGGAACTTGCTGCCTAAGTCTCGCTATGCAGCACTGTTGCTTTGATGCATACCTATGGTGTATATTTGCAGTGATGTGAGAAGAACATTCCTTAACTGTAGGGAAGGATTGTATGCAAGAAGGCAGACTGCTGCTGAAGGATCGCTTTGTCCGTGTCCGTAAATGTTGTGTAAGCTTAAAATGCAGCTCTGTTCTGTGGGACATGCTTCCATACCTTTCCTTTTGTGATCTTTGGATTCTACTAGAGCTAAGTTTTATTGCTGCCTTTGGCTCATGTAACTTGTGGTTATAAAAGAGCTTCACTAACTTCTCAAACCAGAGATTTCCTTACTGAACCACCACTCAAGACTCACCTGCTTAACTTCCCCTGTCTTCCTCTTCTGTCCCTGACCCACTTGTTCTAATTGTATTCTTTACCTGTTCAGCAACAGGCAAAAAAGCAACATTTGATCTAGTTGGCAAGGATGGTGACAGGCTCTTTGTAAGCAGATTGTGACTGCGGGGAAACCACGTGTGAGTGTGACATCAGTGTGTGAGTGTAAATCTTGCCATTGTGACTCCAGAAATGCTGAATGTGAATTGAAAGTGTAGCTGATGTAACTAAATGTGTGAGAAATGCCAGTTCACAGATAGAATTTTAGAGAGGACAAAGTCTTAGAAGCAAAGAGATTTATTTACAACACTGGGTGCATAAGAGGATGGACACTCCTCTATGCACACTGTTTGGTCCCACTCATGTACATTTATTTAGGGTACTTATACATATTTATTTAGTTTGTTATTTCCCCCCCTTTACATGCATATGATCCCTCTTTACATGCATACCAGCAGTTCTGATTCACAGCAATAAAATGTTACATATTCAGTGCATTCCCCAATACGCCTATACATGTGCATTACCTGTCCCCGCTTCATATTAAAATGAGTCTTGAAAGGTTATTTACATGTCCTTAACGGGGTATTTGGAAATCTGCATTCTTCCCAACCCCCTACTGATTTTAGCTATCACAATCTGGCTGAAGCAAAACTTTTATTTGTCTATTACAACATGAAATGGAAATATCTTGTTGTTGGTGTTTCAGAGTTTGTTTTCAGCTGTTGTGCCTGTGCCCTTCATTTCTTTCACTCCTGTGTCAAATGTTATAACCTAAAATAAAAAGTGTTGTGCAGAGGAATGGGAAACGAGATAGCATGAGAGATTTCTTTACCATTGCACAGGCGTTTGCACTGTGCTGAGAGGCTTGGTCTGGCTAGGTCCAAATGGCACAGACAGTTCAGCTGCTGACAGGCTGAGCTAATGTTCACCTGCTTCCTGGCCTGTAATTATTTCAAATTAAATAAAAAGAGGGGTTTGAAGAAGGCAAAAAGTTGTTATAGTTTCTCTGAGGTGAACATAACGTTGTAAATCTGTGAAGGTGAAGGCAAAGGGAATAGATTTATTTTCAATGCTGCTGCCTGCTACAGTGACCTGAAAAGGTCTTTTTGTGAGGCAGTGGTGAACTCATGCCACTAATTGAAACTGATGATAGGGCACTGGAAATGGTCTCTGGTAGACCAATGAGTTGATCAGACAAACCAGATAGCTGTGTCATTTTTGCAAGTGTCTGGAGATGAAATTGAGTGGGCAGGAAGCCTGAAGGACACTTTTATTTTCAAACTTCTTTGTCTATTTTAGTATTGATGTGTAAATTCAACAGTACAAGGCAACTTTGCCTATTGCTCTCTGTACTGACTAACAGCATCGACTAAAATCTCTACAGCTTTTAGTTTGCCATGTGTGAAACTTCACAGAGCAGAGGTGCCATTTGCACGCCTGCTTACATGTGTTTCAGAGTTAGGCTTTCTCTCCTGTGGGTTTGTAAAACACGTGTCTCTTGGAGAAGGAAACCGGGAGATCACATTTATGGACTCAAGCTTTGTCAGGGGAGGTTTAGGCTTGATCTTAGGAAAAAGTTCGTCACTGAAAGGGTGATTGGCCATTGGAATGCGTTGCCCAGGGAGGTGGTGCAGTCGCTGACCCTGAAGGTGTTTAAGGGGAGACTGGATGAGGCACTGAGTGCCATGGTTTAGATGATGGGTTGGTGTTGTGTTGGGTTATAGGTTGGACTTGATGATCTCAGAGGTCCTTTCCAACCTTGTGATACTGTGATACAAAGGTTGCAGGGCTCTGGTGAAACCTGGAACTGCTGTGTGATCCCTTTCGGATATGTGAAACCTGCCTTTCTGCCTGCCCTGGGCTTTCAAAGGGGGAGTACAGGTCTTTTCCCCACCTCCTTAAAAAAGTCTTGAAAATTATGTGTGACTTGCTGCTTTTGTTGTTTGTACCTCAGGAAGTACTGCAAGTGTTTTTGTGTGTTGCATTTAAGAAAACAAGCTAAATTTGGCCCTTAATATGCCTTGTGTGAACCACTCTTCTCCCTGGTGTAAGAAAAAATGGATAATGAAGTCTGATTTTACTGTCATGTGGGGGTTATGATGTGCTCTTGACTTGTTCAGTACTAAGCAATAATGCACTCTTTGGCTTTTTACAGCAAGGCTGCAATGATCTGTACTCTCACAGAAAAGCTGTGATTATTTCTGCAGGTTGGTGCACCGTCAGGGCCCCACAATAAACTCACTGTATTTTCCTTAAACTCTTGAGCTTCGTCTGGCCTTCCTATATTTATTGCACAAGATTAGTCTTGAAAAACAAGACTTGTAGGGCGAAAGTTAATCTTGTGGAGAGTAAGCACTGAGTTGTCCAAATTTTATTCCACCTTGCTTTCTTTGGTTTTTTTTGAGGTACTGGATGGTCTGGGTTTCACTGCATGCAGTTCTTGTTTGTCTGAGGTCTCTGACAGCATCAGGCAAAGCCCAGCCTGTAAGACAGTAGGAGTAAGACTGATGTGAAGGGCTGCGTGATTTTTTTTAGTACCTTACAAGGAAATGGCTTATCCAACTGTAGAGCTCATTTTTCTCATTTCAGGTAATGTCAAAACTTGCTGTTTCATTGCCCTGGTGCTGTATACGATCCTAGTGTTTTTTAACATAAAAATATGGAAGTATGTATTATTACCTTGCTGTAAACCTGCATATGGTGATGCTAACAGAGTAGGAAAGCATTTCCTTACCTGCGAGATCATTGCTTTAAAAGCTTACCTTTTTTTCTGTTTATATTTAGTTAATTCTACATTTGTAATGTAGCTTGGGATGAGTCAATTGATGAATTGAGCAGTTTAGGGAAGGGAGGACTGTTGCAGAACCAGTTTGTGACTGGGAATTCCCTGGCAGGGGCGAACAATGAAACCACAGCCCAAGAAAAGCATGCACCTGGAGCTATGGGATGGGGAGCCTGCAGAGCTAAGTGAGGAGACAGTACAGAGAAATGCACTGATCAATAACTATTACAGGATCAGTAGAGAAGGGCTGGAGATAACCGTCCTCAGCCCTTTTTTCTTTTTTTCCCTAGGTAGGTATCGTGGCCTTAGGAAGAAGATACAGCACATCTGATTTAGCCATTGCTGCTCTCCTAAAACAGGGATTGGAAATCAAATGTGTTCAGAGTATGTCTAGATCATATCTTTAAATGAGAAGAGCTTTGAGCCGGGAACAGAGATACTGTTTTGCTGCTTTTGAACAAAAACATTCTTAATATTCCTGCCTTCCAGTTCTGCACCCCTAGGATAATTGAATTGTGCTGAATTGTGAGTGTTCTTTGAAGATTTTGCCTGTCAGCCAACATGCTTTTGCCTCTGGTGACCTATGTGGTTAATTCCTCTTGTCTTAAGTAACAGCCTAACTAACATGCTTTGGACAGAGTTTTATTTCTAAAGTGGATATGTCTGTTGTAAGACTTAGGTGTGTTCGATGATCTGCTAGCTGGGTTTCACTACTGCCGGTGAAATTGTGGATCAGGCTACAAGGAAACTCCATGTACTTTTATAGTGGTTTTTCAGAGGCTGCTTACTGGGGAAGACCCCACAGGTTTGGATTTACCCTGCTGCACCGTCAAGTTTTTTGTACTGAATAATACAATGATCTGCTGTGAACAAAGGGAGCAAACTGAAATGGTACCCCTGCTTTGTCCTGTTCTTTTTCTCACCCTTGCTATAACAACTTTGTTTTAGCATATTAAGAGCATTACATTTTGCTTTTTGTTTGTAGTTTTTATTTTAGCAAAACAGTCTTTCATAGCTGTACAGCCTTAAAGAGGCGAGTTCCTGGCAATACCTGTAGGAGTTGCAGTTCTTTACTGTTCAAATGCTGAAATCTATATCTTGCTTTAATTTTGTTTCTTGGAGCTAAAGTGTTTTTGGATGAACAAAGCATTTCACATACTGTAAAAACCGCTTACAGGCAACCTTTTTACCCTCAGACTGGAATGCAGCCATTGTGAATATTGCACTGTTAACAAAGACCTCTAACATAGTTGAGGGGCAGGAGTGGGTTGTAGTGGGGCAACATGTCGTATCTAAATGTTAATTTTGATTCACGTATCACATTCCAAGCCATTTATTGTATGAAAAATCACTGGCACCCATAATCAGGTTAATTTTTATTTATGGAACAGTTTATAGTAGTGTTTGTCACCAGAATTGTCATTGAATATTGCTGTGTAGTAAGTAGGAGCAGCTAGAAATGTATTTGAGGAGTGTTGGCTTAACACCAGCCTGATCAGGTTCCGCTGTAGAAAAACAGACCAGGAGTGGTGACAGAAATGCACTTGGTAAGCAGATGTGGTACATGTGGTTTAGCATTGACACCAGCAGATGTGGGTTCTGCTGTTAGCCACTGTGTTGTCTTATATCGTTCAGGCAGTGCCATGATCAGCTCTGTCTTCTGTTCACGTGGTTGTTATTCTATTCTTGTATTCTGTAGGCTGTTTAAATCCTGAAGGAAATACAGGGTATGTTGTTGACATTTGTTTAATTTTACTAGCAGCATTAGAGGCCAAAGTGCTCAGCTTTTTGGTATATTAAGGTACTTTGGCTTTGTCAGAGAAGATGCTTCCTATGAAAGAATGTAAAAATCTGTTGTTCTGCCACTTCCAGTGCTTGAAAATTTTAGTATAGCATCTTAGGAATCGTGGAGGAACCTACTGAGATAAAGTCTGTGTTTGTATAATTTTTCTTGTGGAGTAAAGGCACGTTTCTGGCGTTTGTTATTTTACAGTTAAGGTTTTCTAAAACATTCCAATGTGTTGTTACAGAGGGACAGTGTGTTCTCGACCTGTGGATTGTAACCTGGCTTCTGTTTACAAGGAAGAGCTGAGGCAGAAAACACAGCAGCTTGTGATGGCTTAAAAGTTAGGTAGCGGTGTAAATGTATCTGCATGAATCTGTAAGTAGCCTGGAAGCCAGAAACAAGGATTTTATTACACACCCCATCTGCGTGGGAGATGGGATGTGGAATCCCAAAGAGTGGGCAGTGGCACACAGACTCTTCTCTCCACCAACAGATAATGTTAGTCTTCTTGCCAGATAACATTATAGAAATGAAGAGTTTGAAGGGGATCATTTTTGGGGAGATTAAGCCAAAGTTTGGATGAAATATTCCCCCAGGGTTACTAAATACAGGCTCAGGAAACTCCTGGAGATGAAAATAGTTAAAACCTCAGACAGCGTGTTGGCTGACTCAGGGCATACTGTTTAGCTTCTCTTGTATGTTGGTCCCACTGATGTAACTTAACAGCTATGAGGATTTTTTTGTTGCATGGTGGTATCATGAAAATAAAACCCTGAAGCTTGGGGTGACTGAATTTAAGGAGTGTAATAGTGGAAACAAATGCCAGACTTGTAGCGGTGTGATGGCAGCACCAAAGGGAATCTGCCAAAAGGTCTTGGGTAGGATGGCTTCAGCCCAGTGATGCTGTGAGGATGGTACCTTCGATTTTTCCATTTTACAACCTTTCTTTCATTACATTTTCCTGGACAGTAAGGTGAATTGCAAAGGAGGTTAGAATAGGATGGCTGCCCAAGCATTGAGTATGTGGCAGCGTTTGCTGTTCTAATGTCAATATAACTATCTTGCAAATCCTTTAGATTTAGAAGAGACCCATGTACAAAGTATTGAATGATATTTTAAGAGCATAAAGAGGCTTAAAGAAGCCTCTTTTATAAATTTCAGTGTTTCTGACAGCATTTTTTGTAGACTCAAAAGATCTTCAACTGCTGCAGTAATGTAGGGCAAACTGCTTGGGCACATTTTGAGTATATTTGCCAGATGAGAAGAGAATATGTTTAGGGCTTTTTGGGGGTTTTCCACTTCAGTGGAGGTGTTGATGTGCTTCATGAAGCAGATTGCTTTTAGCTTACTGCAAAGCTTGAACAATGAATGCAAAACTTGTCAGCGGATCTCTCCAACTGTCCTGCTGAGTATCCTTTGCCTTCCCTGCCCAGGACAACCATTGGCATCCACTGGTACTTCTGGAATTTGCTGCATTCCATGCAATGCACTACGTGTCCTTGGAGAAGCAGCAAGGCCAGAATGAGCCCCTGTGTGCCTGTGGTGCAGGGTGGCTGACAGGCAAGGCATTCAGTCACTAGTGGAGGATTGCGTTCCAGAAGTGAATCTCAATTAGTGCTCTCAGCCCTGCTGGAGCTGAAAACACACAGCAGATATAGGTTTGGCCCTGATCATTTACCTTAATCTCTGCAGACCACACAGTCTGTAAATTACCCTATCTCTCCATTCTGCCCATCCTCCCTTTGAGGTGAGCACATAAGCATACCAACATCCACCCTGCTCTCCCCTTCTTCCCATGCCATCATCATCAGTACTCTGCAGGTACCGTGTTGTCCAACTAGTGAAGTCACAAACTTGTGGTATTGTCTTCTTACTAAACCTGAAAATTCTAAGTATGAATAATACAATTTCTCAACTTGCTGGTCGATGAAGAGTGCACCTCCTTTTGCCAAACCAGTTACTCCTATTTCTGTCTTTCTAATAGCTTTGTATCGGCTCTTACTTTTTAAAGACACTTGGAAAGGTGGAATATGTCTAAGGGCCTGTTGTTTTAAAGCATTTGCAAAATGGGAAGAGCTAAGTTTAAACTGCTGTGGTTTGTTTCCGAGTCAGTAAAAATAACTTGACAGGAAGGCTCTTGGATGGGACGTTGTACATTTAAATATATATGAATTCTGACGTGTGATGTTGCTTGCAGGTTGAGGTGAGCCATTTCTGTCTCCGTCCCCTTAGCAGAAGCATGCAGGTTGTGCTTGTCATGGAGTCTTCAGCTTTCATCCCATTCTCCTCCAGCTTCTGTAAAGCCAGAATAGGTACCAGTCAACTGGAAGTCATCTGTGAGATGCCAGTCACCAGTTTGATTGGTAAAAATAAGTGGACTAATAAGCAATTTGAAGTAGTTCCTATTGGTGGCAGTTGTCAGAAAACTTTACTCATGTTATTGTCTGTTCCAAGAGCAGCGACAAGGTCTGTAACTGTCATACCCTGCATTCCTTATCTCTGAGGTGTTTGTGTAATGAGAACTCACAAGGTGTGTTGTAAAAAAAGTCACAAGCTGAAGGGAAGGCTTGTAATTTCCTAATGGCTTTTCAGGAAGAAGCATGTGAGCTTTGAGTAAGTTTTCTGGTTGCAAGTTGAGAGAACCCTTGGTGGATTTGCTGGTCATCAAGGGGCGTGTGTTTCAGAAGCAAGTGCTGCAGCAGACAGTGTTGCATTCAAAAAGACGTTGTAACAGTATACCCTTCAAGAAAGTTCTTCTATTGTGGTTTTCTTCAGTTTCACGAAAACTTTGTTAATCCACTGTTCACTCTTGCACATTGACATTTTCTGACTGAAGGTAAGAAAAGGTCTCTAGTTGAACACACATCCACTCGTACCGAGTGAAGCAAACCATCTGAGCCTTGTCTTACTGTGACAGGTTAGGACATGTTCTGTAACCACCTCTCTGTCTCTCCCCTCCTGCTCTTGGTTCCCAAGCTACAGGGTTAGGCCAGACTTTTTTATGTGTTGATCCTCATGCATGCAGTAGACTGCTAGTGGGAACTGAATGTAGTGGAAACTTCATGTAAACATTAATCCAGAAAATATGATGTTTGATCATCAGAGCTTGGGTTTTTATAACGGGGGGAAATTATCTAGATAGGTCTGACTGTGAAGAGTGTTCTGAAAATGGCCTAACTATGAGTGAGTTGCAGTGCGTTTTGTTTTATTAATGTTTTCTAATATAATAATAACTTGCTTTTTTAGAATTTACTGATCTTAGCTTTTCATGATCAAAATATTTCAGGTGAATCTGGGGAACTTTTAGCATCTCACCTCGTTGGGACAATTGAAAGTATCAATATGTGCTAAGTTACTTCTCAGTGTCCTGGTGTCCATCTGGCATAAAGATTTCCAAGTGTCCATGGGGCAGCTGATGCCTGCTGTGAGTGATAAGGAGACTAGTAGCAATGTTGAGACCAGATTTGTGGAGCAGAGTGTGCCCTGTAAGGTGTTTTTTGGCAGGCTGAACAACAAGAAAGTGGGGAGGAGGCCTAAGAGAGGAATGATTATTTTCTAAACAGGGAAAGAGACAGTCTCTTGTTCATGGGATTGCTACTGGTTGCATACTGATGTGTTAGATCTCTCATGATGTGACCTAAAAATAAATCCAGGCAACCAGCAAAGGGAGTTCTGGATCTGGCTATTTTTTACTGGGAGCTGATTCCCCCTTTGGTATATCTCCTACTCTCTCTGCCATAGTTATTTAGTAAGAGACTTCAGAACTTTGTTGTCTTAACTCATTGCAGTCCTTTTCCCCCCCACTTCTAAAAATCATACTTCATGTTGTTTACAGTGTACAATGGAAATTAAGACTTGATGTTGTATAGTTGGCTTTGGTGCAAGTTACTGCAGAACATACACAGATGTCTTGGATGTGAAACAGCATGGTTATGCACTTCTGTGACTGAAGTGCAAATTTTAATAGTGAAGAAAGTGTGCTGGCTGCAATCAGTATTTTTTACTTGTCACTGAACTCTTTTGAGCTTCTTCCCCTTGGTTTTGTTTCCAGACCCCTGTTCGGGTCTCTGGGATGCTGGAAGAACCAAACAGAGGTAATGCTACGAATAAATCTTGCTAATTCACATGATTATGTTGCTGTTTGTTATGGTAACAACAGTTTTCTCATGGCTTTGGTACATTGGGTGTGAACTTGCAGTGTGCTCTCTGTTTTGCTGCCATCTTTCTTTATTGGAAAGATGGAGACATTTCTGGGTACCTCCTTTATTGCTTCACCAAGCACTGATAAAAAATGCAGTGTGTCTGGCAGGGAGAATTATCTCTGAATCTTCCTAAAGTGGAAATGGGAGTTGAAACTATTCTACTTTTTTACAATTAAAAACAGAAATGGAAGTTACCCTAAAACAGTAGCAGTAGTATTTAGATAGCAATTCTCTACTGAAGGTCCCTCTACAAAAAACAAACGGGAGTTGTTAGCTGTATGGTTTTATTGGCTCTGCAGGAAGAGTGCAGAGACAAACAACTGTACATTAGGAGCAATTTGCAAAATAGTTCTGTAGTTAGCACACCTTTGGAGATGTTTTCTGTGTTAGAACTGCATCACAAATTTTACTGGCTTCCCATATTTGAAGAGTTAATTCTGAGGAGGATTAAAATGACATCTCTGGCATCAGCTAAATATTCTTTCAAAATACCTTACATTATCTTTAAATAAATTAATTTCATTTATTTAACCCACAAGTATACTGGGCAGGTGAACTTGTGCAAGGGATCTATTTAGGCTCAAATTCTCCAGTGTATTTTAAGGAGTTTTAAGGACTCTTTAGTATGTCTGGCAAACAAGAAGCTAACATACCAAAGAAATCTGAAAATAAGCCTGCCTTCCTGTGCTGGGGTGTAAAATTAAAATGCTGCTCTAATCATTGAAGTGCCTTTTCTAAGCAGCTGTTGGTAGCTAGTTAATCCAGTCCTTGTAGACATTCCTGATCATTACTGTTTATGTTGGATAAGAAAGTATGACAACAGCCTTCTCTTGCTGATTTGCGACACTGCTGCTTGTGTATACGTAAGTGGGAAGGAAAAGAGGAAGAAGAGAATCCTCAACTTTAAACCTTTGTGTCAGTGCTTTGCAGGCACAGCTGATGTACAGCACGAAGAGATATTTTTTTATTCTGTCAAGTTTCAGAAAGTTACCCTCTGTATTTAGGTGTGGACATTACTCTCCTAAATGATTGGCTCACTTAACGGTTCTGCATAGTTACTCAGCATGGTAGCATTCGGCTGAAAAACATTTGAATAGTAATAAAGGAAGTTATTTGCTCTTTCTGGAAATTCTGCAGATTTCCATAACCTGTAATCTATTTAAATACATTAGTCAGAGATACAGTGTCATCTTTAAGCCTGTCCTAAGTGTGAGGCTGTGCTCGTTATGATATATGACATCAGGTGTTGTAAAATGGTGCCTATATTCTGAATGAGCTAGCGATGCTCTATAAGGTGTTTGGGTGCCACTGAGAATGCCTGGTAGTTCTCAGCCATCTTGTGATATGGACAGAAAGGCTGGCAGTAACTTAAGGAATTAATCTTCGTAGCCTCAAATCCATCAGAATTCCTTTTCGGCTGGTGCTTCTGCATTCAAGAAATGCTGTGGATGTTAGAGCAAGGGCTGTCACAAACAGCTGAACTTGGCTGTGCTGTGTGCTAAAACAGAAAGGGGCTTCTCTTATGCCATAATGGCTCGCTATTGCTTAGCAACTCCAGTACCTCAGCTGCTTCCATAAAGATGCTAACATGCAGTTGGTGGAAATTGGTCCCCGAACTTGTCAGCTTCCACCCCGGCAGAGCAGAAAGCACCACTGTACAAGGGGAAGGGTCTCCCTCTGGGGGAAGGAGCAGAGGAGGGAAGAGTGTGGCATCCAGGCTAAAAGGTTTAGGTAAAGTAGATCTTTTATTCTGAAAAGTGTATAAAGACATGTTAGAGTTGGAAAAAAAATAGGACGAAATGCTACGAGTGCCACTAGAAAGATAGGAATGAGCTGTAATCAAACGTCACCATACAGTTCTGCTATTGGTATGACTTTGGTAGGAGGCAGAGCTAGCTGTCAGTGTGAATTGCTTCTGCTTTACCTGGCTCAAAATAAACTGTGTCCTTACCAGGGCACTATGGCTTTATACTGGAGAGGAGGAGGCTATAGCTGATTTGCTCATCAAGAATGTGTGTTTACGTTTGAGCACCAGTTTATGTTCTGTCATCTCTTGGATCTGAGAGGGATCTGTACTTCCTAGAAGAGTGTATTCACAGAATTTCAAGCTTTGCCTCTGGATGCAGGGAGGGGTGCAGCAGGCTGGCTTTCTTGCTGATGCTTGTCAGAGATGGGCGGCTTTTGGGCTTCATAAAACTTGACAGATGAGTGAGTGAGCAGAGAGAGTATGATGACTTGGGGTGGCTGTTGTTAAGTGTGCAGTTACTCACGGAGATAGGGTCTTCGTCCTTACTGAGGACGTGCTGGTAGGTGTTCAAGATAACTTGTCTTACATTTTATAAAAATTAACTCTTATTGCTACAATCTTAGAGCAAACAGGACAGGACAGCAAGGCTTTTACTGAGTGGTTCTACTGCTGGCAGTGTGCCAAGCCTCCATCCAGATGAACAGAAACGGTTTGACTTCCATCCTGTCTTCTGGCTGCTGTAGGCTGGACTGGTGGGTGTTCAGGGTGGGGGGCACCTGATGGGTCCTGAAGCACTTTGATCGAATCATCTTGAAGATGAAGCAAGAATGCAGTGTAAAACCCAAAAGCTAATTTCCAAGTAATCCTAAGCCTAGCTGAAAAGGAGTCCAAGAAAGCAGAATTGGACTGCTTGCTTCCTGGCAGTCAGTTATTTGGATTTGGTTCTACTTCAGCAAGCAGAATTTGATTTCAGCACACCCCCTGCCCTGTATTTCAATGTAAATGTATAAATTGCCGTTTTCTAACTAATGTGAACGGAGCGGGGAGGCCATCTGGTTTTCCCTTATCTGAAAGTTTAATTGAAATAGCCCTGCATCTCCCCCCAGTGTTGTCTCCCTTGAAAGCTGGCGGGTTGGATTAAGAGTGTATTTGCTTCCCAGCTACTGGGCTGAGTGGTTTGTCAGCTGCTGCTGGCTCTAACATTTGGCTGTGCAAAAGTTAAGTACAGGGATGGAGAGAAGCCTGTTACCTGGTGCTGCCACTTGAGGATTTTGGTCACGTGCATTTTGGTTTTTACATTTTGGGTTTGCTTTGGTGCAAGTGCTTCCTCTTTCTCATAAATGATCTTGGTTTTCTTGAAGACGAGCATAAAAGGCTTTTGGCCTTCCTCCTTTGCTCCCTTGCATCAGCTAATTTGTCAGCAAAACCTGTTATCTCATGTGATGCCTAGTTAAGAACCTGTGTGATTTTACCAGCTCTGTTCAAAGGAAATGTTGAGATTTCTTTCTTTAGCTTGTGTCCTGCATAGCAGTGTGTATCCCAAGAGTTGTTCTGACTGATTGCTCTGGGTATTGCTGTAACTGGAATGGCCTTTGAGAGTGAAAACTGTGATTCTCATGCTGTTGGGAGTAAATGGTTTCTGGTCTTTGGTGCCCCTGGACCAAACCAGGCAGTCTGTGGCCCATTTCTGGCAGCTCTGTTTCACAAATTTTTTCTATGGGTGGCAGTCTCATCCAAACCACTCTTACCTGCTGCAGGCTGTGAGGAAAATGAGCGTATTTCCAAGGTATGCTCCTGGAGGAAGGCTGGTGCATGGGACAAGTAGTGGATTGGCTCTTTGTGGGTTGCCACAAAGCGGATGGAGTTCTTTAGGCCTCCTTCAGATCTGATGAAAGCTGCTTATAGGTCTTATTGGACACAGGGATCTTCTGTCTTTCTGCGTCCTTTTGGAAATGCTATTTCTAAAGCGCAGCTGTGCATGTTAGCATGAGCTTTACTGTATATCACAGCTACTGGTGGACCTTGAGGTCATCTTCGTATTGTATTAATTCCTGATATTTTGATAGAAAGCTTGCTGTTAGCTCTGCTTCTTAGTATGTAATTGCTTTTATTTGTTTTTTTTTTTTTAATAGTGACTCTCATGACTACCTGAGAAGCAGCCAGTAGCAGATCTTGAGCTTGAATTTTATATTTCCTGGTGAGCTTCTAACCTGATGAATCAAGTGCTCCGGGTAGAAAAACAATTTCAGGTAAGTGAATCTTGCATTTTCAGGCACATGTATTTTGGAATGAAGTGTTTTTTCAACATTTTTTTTACTGTAAACTGATATTAAAATGTGTCTTGAGTTTGGATAAGTTCTTGTTTTGGACTTCTATGGGCAGATACCCTTTATACTTTGGATTAATTGTTTTTTGCCTGTGTGCCAATGGCAGTGATCAGCACTGTCAGCAATCAGTGGTCCTCACTTGTGTATTTGTGTCATCTGACTTCATGTCCTACAGCTGTGTGGCGCTTTCTTTGGCACCTGGACTGGCTGGTTTCTTTAAGTGAAGTTCTCATTTAAAAGCATGGCTTAGTAGAGAATATGATGATTCCCTCTGTGTTCTGTTAGCTTGGCCATTGCTTGTGTCAGCCTGGCACGCTCTTCATTTAAGAAAAAGATTTCCACAAACAGCCTAACTGAATTGTATAATCTTAGGAAAAGTCAACTGATCGGTTCCTTTTTCCTGCTTTCCAGGTGAGGACCACTAAAAGCAAAACTTGAGAAGATGTAGGTTGTGTATAAATACTCCAAATCCCTGCTTATAAGGAAATATTTGCCATTCTGGCTGTTGAAACTGTGTGATACATTGAGTAGACAACCAGACTGGCAGCTGGAATCCCTGGTTTCTGTTCCCAGTTCTGGCTTCGACGTAGATGAATGACCTGCAAAGAGAAAATAAATGGGGCATATGTCCTTTCTTGCTACTTGTAGTTATGGTTTTGTCTTTTAATAATCCTTTGAAGCTGTGTGAGGATTTGCTTAAAGGCATCTTTTAAGATTTTTGTGGGTTTATTGGGTTTTATCTGTACTGGAAAGCTCAAAGACTGATTTAAGGGCTAGAGGGAGAGGCCTTGTAAGAATCAGAAAATCCAAGTGGAGCTATTGGGCACAGAGATTTTGAGAGAGAATGTGTTTTTAAAACTGTTATTGTTTGTGTGTAAACTGAGTGACTTGCGCATCAAATGAGCCCAGTCTTTCATGCCTCCAGTTCTTAGCTGGGAAAGCTGCTGCTATTTTCTCAAAACATTCTGGAATGTAAGTGAGGCTGAACTGGCTGGTTTTGAGCAGCTGTGGTGGGGGATAGAGCAGGAAAGCAACTTTCAGTTGTGATTCTTCTAATGCAGTGGAATTCTTCCTGTGTGTGTCCTGAGCAAATTTGTTTTTGGCAAAATTGATTTTGGCCGCTCTCCCTACAGATGTCACAAGACAGCATGCCTCTAAATCTCGAGTGTTGTACCATGAAGGTCTTCAGGAGCACTTCCACAGATACTGTAAGAAATGCCATCAGTAATCAGAAATGAGAAAGATGGCATGACTTAACATCAGTGCTGCTGAAACTGGGGGAAACGATTTTTGTGTGTTGCAAGTAAGGTGAATTGTTAGGAGCAGGTTTTAATTTCACAGTTACTGCTTTCTGAAAGCTAGCATTTATGTGATAGTTGTTCTGGACAAACCGTAATATCTAAGCTTGTTTTCATGAGAAATTCCTTCTTTCTCCACTCTCCTTCAACTATATATATTAAGGGTGGAAGACACTTCTACCAGACACCAGAAGCATTGATTCAACTTACATTTCCCCTGGGTCAAATACATAGACATTATGAATAATGCAGTAATGTCTTACTTAAAGTTTAATGCAGATTTAATAGGGGCTGAACATCAATAGGTACAGTTCAAAAGTTGCAAGGCTGCTTTGTTCTGTGCTAAATGAGAAAAAATTCAAACCAAATACATGTGGCATACCTTGTCATTCCTGTGAAGCTATTGCTTGCAAATGCCTTGGAACCTGAGACCTCTGTATTTTTTGTGTATTTGTCTCAGTATATGGCAACATGTGACTTGCAGAGTCACAAAGCACCTGGGTGACTCGCTTAAATCTAGGGTTCTAGTATAGTGGCATATCAAGATCCTGCTGTCTCTTCAATGTCTTTTCTCTTTTCTTGGTGTCAGTATTACTTTTTAAACAAAGGAAAAACATCTCTTTTCTCAATTGAAAGCTTTGCAGAACTCGAGCCTTAAAATAATCTGGGAAGCCTTTTGTTATATAAATATACTCATCCTCCAGCTTGGCACTGTACGTGCTTTGATTTGGCACTGTATGTGCTTGATTCAGGTGCTTGTTGAATTCTCTTTTAGATTTAAACTTCAGTGGCTTTGAAAGAGAGAAAACCTGATGTTACTTTTATATAGCACTTAATTTTTCTGGCCATGGCAGCTCTCTTGACTCAGAGAGCAAAGCAAATGCACTGATTGCTGTATAATGACAGTATAATGGTGACTATTTAAAGCAGACAGTGCAGTGTAAAGCAGTGATTTATGGCTGGAACTCCGTTTCTGTCTCTCTTAATGATTTTTGTTTAAGGTTGGTACTGCTAGGTATGCTTTTACCTGCCAAATTTGACTCCATGGGAGCAGAGCCTCAGTGTATGTGGTATCTTTTGAAAAATTTTCTGCCTAAGTTGTTTGTTCAGAAATAAAAATGTATATGAATAGAACAAGGGATTGGAATAGTTAAAATTAAATTCCAGTGCAGGCTACTCGGTAGTTTAGTGGGCATGGAGATTTTCAGCCATAAGATTTCCCAGTTGAAAGGGCAACAGTTGGCTGCAGCAGATGTTTTAAAAAGCAAAGCAAAGCAAAAAAAACCCGTCCCATGACAAAACCCCACCACCCCCCTGTGAAATGTCAAATGCATAGGGGATAATCTCCATTAAAACTGTTGACTGGTTTCTGGGTGTTGTTCGTGTGAAAGCACCTTTGGGGAAGTTTATTCATCATGTATGTAACTGAATGTTAATTTCCAGTTTTTCTGTGTTCTCTGTAGGACGTGTTCATTGTGACATGACTTTTTAATGCCTTTGCTGCCAGGAATGAGGGTCGCTGATGGCTGAAGAGGTGATATGGCATGTTAAAGCCTGTGATCTGCTCTGTGTGCACACAATGGGCACCAACTTCACAGCAGGTCCTGGGTGACGTACTGCTGGTTTTACCTCCCTTGCTGGGAGAACGTGGGCATCCTGTTTGACCTCCCTACCAATCTCCCCTTCGACGTTTTCTGGATACATGTGAACTGCATGCATCAAAACTGTCCTGTAGAAGTGGGAATGGCAAGTAGCTGTTACAAGTTTTGCATAGGTGGTTTTGGTAGAAACACGAAGTCCACAGGTTGTGTTTTAAAAGTGAGGAGTATGAGGAGTAAATCCATGCCATCCTCTGGGAGTACCTCCATCCATTCTGTGGTCTGATTTGCTACTGCTGTTTCCTCCCATGTTAATGGAGCAACCATGTACGAAGAGAGGAGTGAGGAGCCCAAGGAGGGAGGTGATGGTGTGATGGCTTTCTTGGGCACTTATCCAAAACTGAAGATTTAATTGCATTTTGGAGCAGATGCTGTATGTTCCCAGTGCTCCTTTTGTTTGGATTGATCAGATTCGACTCTGGTAGATTTCCTAGCCATTGCTGCTAATTAAATGGCTTGACTGGTTCTTTGTATATGAGTAGTATAAAGCAGATTGCTGTCGATAGTTTCACTCTTGTCTCCTTATTCATTTTCCCTCAGACATGAGGCTGCTTCCCTGTTTCTTGGAAAAGGCAAAGTATGGGCTAGCAGAAAATGGCTGCAGTTAATGAAAATAGGTTGTACCTGCTCCTAATTAATCCTTAATCCAAAGGTGGAATCTTCTTTTTCTGGATTTTTTAGTCCACTGAATTAGCAAATGACTGTTCCTTTGTCCTGAGCTTGCTTTGAGATCAATTCATAGCTTACAGGCCCACGTAATAGGATTTTCTGTAAGGGCGTGCTCACTAATCCTTGCCTGTGTTCAAGAAGAAAAAGGGTTTTCTGTCTTGCTTTGCATCCTCTTTACTGTGCTCCTTGTTGCTTCGGCTTATTTTTTACTACACTTTTCATCTATGTGAGGTCTCAGTTGGAGTGCGTGGTGAATGCCATCCTAGCTCTTTTCAAGGGTCACATCGTTTACCTTAGATGTGTCTGAGGATGGGACGGGGCACCTGGCAAATACCAAAAGTTTTGATAGCAACCAGTGTTCTTGGCTTGGGTTCAAGTGGTTGAAGTGTGAATGTAAATACTTTAGTCTTTATCTGAAAGGCAGTTACTGCTTTGAAGTACAGCACTGCTCTTTTGCAACTCTTTTTTCTTCCTGTGAAGACTGAGCAGCTGATGTAGGTGACTGTTCCTGTAGCTCTTAGCATGCAGTTAAAACATCAACTATTACCTTGAAGTGCGGATGTTATTTTGTGCTGAAGTCATGCTGGAAATGGTTTAAAACGTCTTGTTTATTTGGATTCAGGAGGGGAACACCATCTTGCTGATCTCTAATCTTGTTTTGTTCTCTGGTCTGTATCTTGTTTCTTTGCTTTTAGCAAACCTGTATTCAAACGGTGCTGAAGCTTTTAATGAATCTGGGCATCATCGTAGGCTGCAGCCCAGGAGATGGACTCTGAGGGTACTGGGTTTTATGCTTTTTGGGAAACTGCATTAGTCATTGGTTGTTTTTCTCCATCTTCAGTCATTAGATGGATCCAATGTGCCATGTTCCCATGTTGACTTAGACCATATGAAATGGATAAGTATAGACTAGTTTGTCTGTTATTTTAATGACAGACATGGCTGTTTAAAATTGCGCTGTGATTTTGCAGTTTTATTATTCCACAGATAATATGGGTCTTGGGATTCTTACACAAAATGCTTTGTTTCAGTTCATTCTTAAATTCGGTTCATTTTTCTCTGTGTTCATAGATTTGTTTTCAAGATGCATTAAAACAAAAAGGTATTTTTTCCCTCTGCTGTCCCCATTTCCAATGAACAGTTGAAAGGTTGTAAGCAACGGTTTTGACAGTTTTCCATGTACTATGTAGGAAGACAAAATGTTATATCTAATAAATTTTGCTCTATGGTGATAAATATGTAACAAAGGATGGGTAGAATATTTGGTGTTGAAATGCTGAGGGATTTTATAGTGCCAACGGAGGATGTCTGCTCTGTCATCAGAGTCCTCTGTGACTGTCACAACTGTTCAAATCATGTGTGCATCCAAGATATATCCAGGCAGACTTAAATATCATCATGTCTAGAGCATGCTCCTACTGTAGCTTCCTCCCAGCCCTTTTCTGCATTGTGGAGCTTCATTGTAGCAGTCTCCATACATTGACACATTGCTGAATTCCACAAACTTTACTAGTAGTTTCTTGGAAGGCTGGTATAAATGCAGCCTTGGGAGTTCCCTGAGCTATATGGCACATTTTGAAAGGTGAGTGGCAGAAAAGATAAGAAACACACCTTGCCCAAATGCTGTTTTTATTCTTAGGATGTGCTTACACGGCTGCTTCGCATGTTTCGTGAATGTTATTGCTGATCCAAATTAGACTGGTTTCTTCCTCAGCCTAAGCTACTTGTGTTTACCCCCTGCCAAGGGTTTGGATAGTTTGTTTGACAGCATAACTGCCCTGCTGTGGTACTGGTTCATCAAAGCCTGTCTGCTCCAAAAAGAATTATCTTGCACGGAAAGCATTTAAATGAAGCCAGGAGCAGATGCAAAATCAAGCACTATAGGCTAACAGGTCTGGACATAGCAGTCAACACAGACAGCATGCATCTCTCCAGAAACCAACTGTAGCCTCACTTTCTCTTCTGTTTAATGTTTTCCCCCTGTGTTTTAAATCTGTTGTGAAGTTTCTCTGGGAAGGTGACTGAAAACCGAGAATCCAAAGGCACTGACTCCAGTTTTACAATGCTCTACAGTTTTTACTGATCCTGTTTAAAGTTCGCAGACAGTTCATCTGGCAAACTTGCTGCTAAATGGATTCTCTAATTCCCAATGAATGCTGTGATCATAAATATAACCCTACACACAAATTATTTGAAAACTAGTGTGTATTCCTCAAGCTATCAGTTGTCTTTCAGCATCCCAGTTGTGCTCCTTCATCTTTAAATGCTTGTGATGAAGCTCAAATAAACTTACTTGTCAGTAGTTATGAAGATGTCTGTTTTCGTCTCCAGGTGCTCCTTAATCATACCCGTACCTGGCAGTTTAAAAGCTGTTTACAAAGGAGATAAGGCAAGTAGCTATGTTTTGGTGCTATTTTCTCTAAATGATTTTTCTTATACTCCAATAATATTCATTGCAAGGTTGTGTTTATGCCCTGTGAGGTCAACTTGCTCAAAGCTGACACGTGAGCTCCCTTTTCATAACCCCTAAGGACAAATGCTGTTGGCAGGTCTGTCAAAGCAGAAGGAAAGCTCTGACCTTAAATTACCGCTAACTCTGAAACATCACCTGCTTGTTAGGTGTCAGATGTCTTAGCGAGGTGGTGCCATTATTGAGCTGATGCTCTAAGTGCATTGACTTGCTCTGGTTTTAGAGCAATGGTTGCACAGGTTAATTGCACGCAGTATCCTAGAATACTGAATCACAAATGTGCAAAATTGCAAGTGGTGTGTGAAAGTACACTGATTTTGTGCCCACCCCCTCAAGATTTTCTCAAAGTATTCTGTTGAGAAAGGTTTAGCAGTGAGTAGAGAGCTCCCTCATCTAATTTGAATAATGTTATCTACAGTGAATGATACATTAAAACTATGATATAAAGGAGTATACCACAAAGATAAAGAGCTTAAAATTGTATAGCTCTTACTTGGCTACGTTCTGTTGGATTTGGTTTTCCAGAATATATATAAGGCAGCATTTTAGCTCTTATTTACACAGCTGAAGCAGCGAGTATGAAAGTGAGCTAATTTCTGTGTGTAGGGGGAAATATGTTGTGTACTCAGCTTCACAGCTCAAATGCACCACTGTTTGCACACAGCATGCCTAGCCAAAAATCAGGGGGGCAACAGCATATAGTCATTATTTGTATTTCTGCACTGTAAAACAGTGCCTTAATGAGGAAACTTGTTTCTGAGCCTCTTTCCCCTGTGCAATGAGTAATGCTAAATACTAGTCCAGACCCAAATCAAAACTGTAGGTCTTAGATCTACGATTTCTGGGGCTGTCATCTTAAACTTCCAGGGAAACCAAATGCAGATCATTAAGTTGCTGTTGCAACTTGTCGGTTCAAAAGGTCTGGTATTGATGGTGGTGATGATGATGTGATACCTGCAGAGCTGTGAATTGAGCAGTTGTAGAGTGGCATCGTTTGGATGCTGTGTAGTTTGACATGGTAAATACTTGTCCTAAAATGGTGTTTGGTGAGAAGTGCATCCCTCGTGAGCATGGTGCAAGGTACCACTGCAGGCCTTGGGCTGGAGCCATCAGCCTGTTTCTCTGGTAAAAGTGTGCACCGCGTGTGTTGGGGTTAAGAGGAGATCCTCTCTGTAGAGGTTCTAGCACAATGGTCAGTTTTCTACACGTATGTCTCCTCGTCTAGATTTTCTGCAGTGGCAGCAGAGAGACCCAGAGGCTGTTGAGCTGAATATGAAACAGCATGAGTGCACAGGAAGAATTCAGGATAAAGGAGACTTTCAAGGGGGAGTGGAGGGTGAGTGACAATGCAGTAACCCCCTGCCATCCACGCCTTTTCTGTCTGTAACTTTGGAGAACCATTGCATACCATTTCATACCCACATTAGCAAACTGTTTCAATAGTCTCTCCTTGTCCCTCACTCTCATGTGGCTTGATTTGATCTGAATGAGAAGTGGGCATTGAAGAAAATGATGCTGTAGCTGAAATGTTACTGTTCAGAACGAGGCATCACAAATGCTTACACCTACAGATTTACACTAGGTATTGGTGAAACAGCTGAGACCTTTCAGGATTGCAATGGTCACTTACTCAGGTACTGCAAGATTGATAGCTTGTTGTGAGGAGGTCTATATGTCAAAATCTCATGCCAGTGGGCGCGTGCATCTCTTCAGGAGTACACACTGGGAGGGTAGTAGGGTGTCCCTGTGGTCTAGAAAGGAGTGGCTCACTGGAAAAATAAAAGGAACAGCATCCACTGACCTGAATGCCTGAGGAGTAGCCTCCAACAAAAGTAGTGCTCTTTCACAGACCTCACTCACGTAATTTGAATTTTACAAGCACGAGCTCTTTTGAAACCTGAAGTTCCACGTGGAATACCCAAGAAAGTCTGTTCCTGGACCTTTGATTCTCTTTCTTCTCAAGGTGCGGTGCTGGATGCTAACTTGAGTGTAAGCCCAATTATCACAAGCAAAACTAATCCATCCTTCTTGTCTATTTCAACCAGCATCCAAAACTGTGCAGTAGGAGTACCTGGCAGGTTGTCCCAAGGAAGAGCTTATTTTTACCCCACAGCCTTGCAAGGGGTAAGTCTAAGGACTTAGAAGATTGTTTCTTAACATGAAAAGCAAATTTTCGTCTGTCCTGCTGCGTCTTGCTGGTACAAGATGCATCACCCTGCAAAAGTCAGGCTAAATCTCAAGTCCTTTGTGCATTTGTAATCACATTTTTGTCATTAAAAGGTCCACCTAAGAATCTTTTAATATTTCTGCACCAGTTCTTTAGTAGTAGCTGGAAAATTCTTCTATTCAGCCAGTATCTGCTTCTCTGTGTTAATTTGGGGTGGAGTGAAAATGGATGCTTTAAGTCAAATCTATGTTGCCATCCTGTGTTGGGAGGAGTTTGAGGTGCTGAAAACTAGGAAAAATCTCTGTATTGGCAGGAATTTCAGTTCAGCCCCTTGGTGTACAGTGATTATTTATTAATAGACACATAAAGTGTTGGGTACTCTCTTTCCACATGAGAAGAGGAAACAAGCGTGTGTCGAGTACAGGTGAAGGATATGGTATGTGGTACAAGGTCAATGAAGCTGTAAAGCAGCAATTGGTTACTAATACAAAAGCGGAGTTGTTTTTCTGTGTGCCTATGTACAGGTCATTTTGACTGTATCAGGAGATAATAAATACAGCTGACAAATATCTATCTAATTTTTTTTCCAGCACAAGCAACTTGGAATGAACATTCTACTTACTTTATATGGAGCCTGAATTCAGGCTTAACAGCTCAGAATGTGAGATCCATGCTTCCCTCTGCCCCCTTTCTCACTGTGCTCTTGGTTTCAGCACCTGTAGGGCACTGGTGCTTTTGCTGCTGCTTCTCCAGGACTTGCTGTAATGAGGGATGTGCAGTATGCTGAGTGGCTCAGAGCAAGCCCACACAGCGATGCAGAGTAGGACCAGTGATACATGCAAAGAGGGAGGATGCTCTGAGCAGAAGAGAGCGGCAGGGGGTGACTGTTGGATTGCAGGTGCTTTGCAGAAGCATGGAGACCCCCGGGTAAAAGAAGCGAGTGGTTCCTGAGCTGTGCCTGAGCAGCAGGTGACGAGTGCTTTAGCAGAGGGAAGCAAGAGGATAGAACGTGTCCTTGTGCGCAGGCAGGGATGTTATTAATGCCTTGCTCTGCAACTTTGGTTGAAATGAAGTTTTGGAAACAGCTATTGTAGACATTAAGGGATCACTGTACTTTCTTTTCTGTCTCTGAAACCCAGTGCTTGTGTATGCAACGCTGGCATGATCAAAACATTATTAGTTTGAGGGGTTTGTTCTACTCTTGAGAGGCTTTTTTTTCCTGAGTTTGGAAATCCATACACTGAAAATAGCTATAGAGTAAAAGTAGGAAATGAATGAATACTATTAGTGAAGGTGTAGAGAAATAATAAGCTACGGTGTGTGAGGAAAAAACCCCCACTACTCTCTCCATGGTTCCTTGTACCAGCTGATCCTCCATCTTCAGCATCAAAGGATGATGAAGGTGATCAAAGGCATGTAAAAGGAGGTAAATAAACTTTGACTCTTCAGTGTGGAGAAGAAATGACTCTGAGTGCAGGAAGTGTGGAGTGTTGTCCGAAGCATGAGCAGAGGATGGCTGTACCCAGGCCCTCCGCATTCAAAAATATAATGTCCTATAACCCAAGGAAGCAGCAAGCTTAAAGCAGGGGAAAGTTTTGCTTTCAGTGGTGCACAGGTATGCTGTGATATTCCCTGCTGCAGGATGTTGCTGGAAGGTTAGAGGTTCAGAAGGAGGCTGAGTAAAACCTAACCATGGCTGTTAAAAACAGTATCTCCTGTCTCAGGGAACGGTTATTAAAGCAATGTTTTCAAGAAGGTAACACCATCTGCCTTAAACTTGTTGCAGAAATGTGAAACTTCATTTTGTCAGTAGGTAATAAATAATGCTTAGCTGTTTTCAAATGCCATCTCATATAGATGTGTGCTAACGCAGGGGCTACAAGCTGGAGTAGCAGATTAAATGTGGGATTTCTTGGCTTCTGTATTATTTGATATTTTTAGTAGCTAATGGAAAACAAGTGCATAGTTAGCAAATGGTTCAGGTGATAAAAAGGTGTTTAAGAGCAGATCATACCAGTAGTTATCTTGGATGGTTTGCTGTGTTACTTTACGAAAGTTTTGCAGTCTGGAGCTAATAGGAGAGTGAGAATACCTGGGCAGGTTTAGGTGGCAGCTTGCCAGCCGGTGTCTGGGGAAATGATCAGGTTACCCTGATGCACCAGAGACAGACGCGCTTCAGTATTTTCCAACAAACTTGATTTTCAGCATGACATGATGTTTGAGTAGAGATGAAACTCTGAGATTGCACCACAGAAGTCACTGGAGTGGCTTGGATGGTGAGGGCTTCTTACACTGTACGTTGATTTTAGTACAGAGAGGTGGTTTGCTTGGCTGGCATAGAAGAGAACTGCATTTCCCTGGAGATTTTGGCACTCAGCAGCATGTGGGCGTAAGGAGACTTTGGGAGGTGGAGGAGGATGGAGGTGGAATAATGTCCTTTAAATCAGAGCTGTTTTGACATGCTAGAAAGAAATTGGCAGTGGTAAATGGGAGAAAAAATTTCAAATGTTGAACCACTCTACAATTTTGTGTAGAGAAGAAAGACTTGAAACAGGCAATGTTAGAAGATTTATACTGGACCAGGCAGAGTGAAACCCAAAATATAGGTAAGGGTATGATGGGGTCAGCTCCCTTGCTGCGTGCTCACGTGGCAGCTTTGCAGTGGTGCGCCACTCAACAGCGATACCTTGAAAATTAAGACAGAGTCTTGGCTCCATCCCAAGGCATGGATTTGGTGACCTGCATGACGACTTTGAGAGTAAATTTAAAGTGATTTCTCCCTCTTCTGATCTCTCTTGAGCTCTGGCCGCTGTGAAGCAGCTGCTTCTGTATTTATGAGCCAGGTGGAAATTGCTGCCGCCTCTGAAAGGCAAGTAATAGTTCTTACTGCAGGAAGCCAGGGCAGTATTTCTGAACGTGCTTGCACTAAATTTACTGTAAAGGAACCGGAAAAGTGTAGATGATGACTGTTGGAAGGGAAAGCATATATTTATTGCACAATGGCAATAGATTTATAGGCAGATAGTTTGGTTAATATTATTTGCCTGTATTTCTGTAGCCATAAGCAGTTAACGAGTTGGATCTAAAAGCCTAAAGTTTGCTATAATCTAGAGCCCTTTTTACATTTTCTTTTCTATCCCGCCTGCTGAGTTCTTCCCTCCTGGCTGGGATGTCATGTGGCACCAGGAGAGCCAAGAGAAGTGACGCATCTTGGTATCCCGTGGTAACTTTCCCTTTCCTTTGCTTTTAGCTCATTTACTTTGCTACCAAGATAGAATAACCTGATTGTGGGATTAGATTTGCTTTGCTCACAAACAAGTGAAGGTTAGGTTGCAGTGTTCTCAATCTCTAAATCTGTTTGCAAATGGTAACCCAAACTGTCCTTTAAAAAAGGCAAACAACACAACAAAGCACAAGCAAATAACCCCCACTCCCAAGCAGAACCAACACCCCCACCAAGTCCAGACAACTAGAAGCTCCCCAGCCCAGTTTTTCCAAGAAGCATCTGGTTGGGTACTGTACTCCTTGCTTGCTATTCAGAATGTTGAAGCTTGTCTGAGAAGTTTTTGCAAACCACAGTAGATACATGCAAACATCTGTTGGACTCAGAGGTAAAGTTCTCATCAAAGCTAAATTTATAATTCAGATCTTAAGTGTTCACACCTGCTTTGCTGCTGGGACCCCTTGTTTTTGGGCTTCTCATTGTTATATGCATTTACTGGCTATATCTTAATTAGAAATATCTGATGGATCTCCTAAGAAAAGCTCTTGGTTTTGCATTTAGATATGCTGATATTCTTTAGAATGCTGATTATTTTTGAAAATGTGTCACTTAAACCCATTTTCTCCTCTATGCCTAAATATCCACTGCTGTCTTTATTGCATTAAAACAGCAGTGGTATTATTTGGTCAGCCTGAAACTGCAAATACAGCCGCTCCGCACTTTTGTTGCATCAGTGGGTATAGTCTTTGCAGTTGTACGTGAGAGGCCTTGAACCTCTTCTTGCATGTTGTTTCTGAACTCTTATGGACCCTTTTTGTAAGTGCCTTCAAGCTCAGCTGGTACAAACCCTGGCTAAACTTTGCTCAGCTGATTTGTTTTTTCGCTTTGGGGGAGAGAACAGCTTTCAGAGACCTGGTTTATTCTTGGAGGAGGGAAGGTAATGTGGTTTTGCCTCCACGTAGTTCACATGTGCCAGAGGAGACGGGTAAAGTTTGCGGTGTGGCAGGGCTAGCCCCAGCTAGGAGTGAATTTCCAACATTTCAGTTCACTTGGCAGAGGGATGGAGTGGGAGTTCTTGGAGTTGAGGGACTGGTGCACACAAGTGACTCACTTTGTGTCCAACTGCTTTTGAATCAGTTTCTGAATGAGAGAGGTTGCAACTGTGGTGTTTCTGTATGGGGAGGCATAGAGATGTAGTTCTGAGCAATGTTTGGCTTCCTAGATTTGGGGCAGTTGATCCGCATGATTGCTCTTAACAGGCTCTGGTGTACAACATACGTACAGGCACCAGGATGTTTGGAAGTTCTGCAGAACTTCTGTGGTAAGCAGGGGCTCTTCTGTCTCTGTAGCCGTCCCAAAGTAGGGTGCCTCTCTCCGTCTGCTATCAACAAGTATTCAGTACAAAGCACTATTCTTGTTGGAATGGGAGTGAATTGCCTTCTGTTTGACTCTGTTACATGCAGTCCAGCATGCTAACATGAGCTGTGTGTTTGCATCAGGAGTGCTGCATGGTTAAATCCAGACAATTGGCTGCTTGTGGCAACTGAAAGTGGTGAGGGGAAAAAACTCCCTCCTGTAATTGCAGGAAATAAGCAAGCCTGTTTGCAACAGGAACCAGAAAGAATTTATCAAGTCATACTTTACATTTTTCCCTGCATTTTCTGCATAGATTTAGATGATTTAATCATAAATTACTCAGGCAGAAAAAGCACTTGGCCTATCTACTGATTGCAGTAGCTTTGACTTAGTGGTATGAAAAAATGCTGGACCTTTCTGAGAACGACGAGTGCAAGAACAGTTTTATTTTGACGGTGTGTTTGTGCCTGTCTGAGCACATCTCCTGAGCAAACTCTTGGTACTTACAAAAGTCTTCCAAGAAAAAAGGTAGAATTAAGGGTTTGTTCAGTAGAACCTGCTGGTGGTAGGTTTTTAGTCCAATCAGAACTGAAAAATTGTCTACATGATTTTTGGTGCATTTTTGTTCAGTTGTTTGCATGTTAGTGTTGACCTTAAGAATGCTGGTTGGAAGCAGAGAGTGTTCAGGAGCCCTTTTCAAACAGGCAGCAGGGGAGAAGGAACTGTGCTAAGAAAGATCTGTGCTTGCAGTGTGCTGAAGAACGAAAAAGTAGTGTAAGACAAGTGTGATGTGGAAAGCTGCTGTAATGTAAATAATATGAACTGTATGCGACCCTGAGTGTGCTGGAAACATAAACAAGCATCAAAAGAAAGACAAGGAGTTTCTAGTCCACAACAAAATGTTATTAAAACAAAACTAGAAAATTTGTCTTTGAGGATGGAAAATCATACCTGTGTTCAGAGGCAGACAGGTTAACATCCTTTGGAGATGGGAGTATTTGTGTGAGCACAGGTTCCATGTCAGAGAATGTCTATGCTGTAACCAGATGTTTGCCATTTTAATTATTTTAAGCAACTGTGGAATATTTAATGGGTAGATAATTGGATTATACCTTCATCTAGATAAGACTAAAAACTATCAGCTACCTTGCAAATCCCGCTGCTGCTTTTCTCCAATGAAAGGCTGCCTTACCTGTGCCTTTCACCACCAGTATTCCTGCTGCTCGTGCTTACCAGCCTGCTGTCACTTTTACAGGCTGAACTGCTATTTGTCTTGAAATGGTTAGCAATAAGTGATTTACTCTATATTATCTTATGCAAAATGCTAATATGCCACTGCTAAAAAGTGTTAGATCTGTTCTATGGTAACAGGTGCTCACTTGAGGAAACTGGAGGCTGCAGTGATAGTTAGAAAAGTTGGAGGGCTTTGATGTGTGTGGCAATTTGAATTAATGCGGGGATCTTAAATTTAAGTGAGGAACTGAATCTGAAATGTTTTTCCTCAACAAATAGCAGTAACTTATCCTGTTGGTAGCTTTTGACTGGTGTTGCCGCTAATGACTTAGGCTCATTTAAAGATTTGATTATTGTACTTCATTGATATTGTTGAGGTTTTGAATTACTATGTAAAAAAGTGCCTTTGTGTTGCTGATATACTGAAGGTTTTGCCGTGTTGCGAAGGTCTTTGTCTGCTGTAGCTTTTTTTGTTTTGGAGCTATGGCTATGTAAGTTTGTGGTGTAAAAGTTAACAAGGGAGGTGAGGAACCCTCGAGACAAACTAAACTGTGATCTTGCCAACAAAAGTACATCTCTGACACAGAGGGAAGGCAAGGTCTTACACCGGCATGGATAGGAAATGACATGGATAGGAAATGAGGTCTATAGGGCTGTGCTCAGCCTATGCTGACGTCCTCTCTCTGGGGAGAATTGCCATGGTCTCTTCCCTTGTTTAGGAAATACTGTGTCAGAGGGAAACCCTCAGAGAGAGTAGTCAGCTCGGGCAGCTCCAGCATTGGCATCTTGTTAGATGGTTTCCTGCAGTTTCCTCCCAGCCCCTCTGTGTGCTAGAAGCAGCTGTGGAAGCTGTGGAATTGAGAGCAGTGTGTGGTGCCGTTGAGTTTTGAGATGCCCAAGTCATGGTGCCACTGTATTCTGTTGACAGGTACAGCACGTCTGCCTCTGAGTGTGTCTGCGGTGTCGCTGTAGTTGAGTTGGGCTGTGAGATTGCTGTATAATGATCCCAGAAGGATCTGTAGGTTCACATACTTCTACTGTCCCTGTGCACTATTCAAAGCCTTGAAGGTAGCCAGGGAAGAGATGGTGCAGGGCACCTGGATTAGGGAGACAGAGGGGTGCCGGACACCTTCTGGAGTAGTGAGATGAGGAGAGGACGACTTTGTACCCAGGCAGGCATGGTTGATTTCCCTGGAGAACAGCCCCTCTTGTGAGTGGTAGGTCAAGGGGAAAGCTTTTACATAGGCATCATCTGCCATCGATTTGCCTTCATGTGCACCCTGCAGACTTGCAATAAGGAATTTTATCTTTTATTTTAAAAGGAAATGCCTGTTCACAAAGTAGAACAAAACCAGTAGCAATGAGTATAACAGGTAGTATATCTGGCTCCAAATGAAGAGCTTGTTGACTTCAGGAAGTGTAGAAAGAGGCATCGTTCATCTCATGGGACTCCATGAGTCTGTGGTGAACTTGTGAGGTGGAAAGAGAAGCTAAATTAAGGACGTTACTAAAGCTGATGGTGATTTGAAAGAGAGGAAGATTGTAGGCTAAGAGTGGCAGAGTCATGAGGCCCAGGAACACTGCTTCTCACTGTTTTTTTGTTTTTTTTTTTTTTTCACATAGTTGGCCAAGGAGTAAAGGTAGGTGCTGATGTGGTCAGAATTACTGGGGAAAGCCTTTTGGTAGCAGAACAGTACCACCCACAAGTGAAGCGTATTCTTGCAGGCAGCTGCTTTTCCAGGGACGGGCCTTGTTTTTTTTTTCGCCCCTTTATTTCTCAGGGCTCATAACTATGCAGAGCACAACCCTGGGATGCCTGGGCTGCACCTGAGGGGCTACTGTTGTGGTAGGAAAATTAAAGAACACGTGTGCTGTCCAGTAGATCTGCACCTGTGCTTCTGCCTGGAGATCCTGTACTAGTTCTAGTCCACAGTATGACCTTGCATACCACTGTGATGAGCATCTGCAGGTAATATCAGCTGCACAGTCTGTCCTGAAGCTGCTGCTGTGAATAGCAGGCAGTCTGGTTAAATACTCAAATAGTGATTAAAAAAAGAAAATAAAATTCGCTGATTATCAGAATGGCTTTTGGAATAGCAGAGGCAGGAGAGAATCCCTACGTGAATTATTTGGTCTCTTGGGTTTTGGTCTTTTTTTTTTTTTATTGACACTAAAATGTCCAGATGTTAAAATTAGAATGGCAACTGCTAATGAACATTTACCAGTGAATTTTTTGCAGTCAGCTTTCATTTAGTCCATTTGTGGATGCTGGAGACAGAGTAAGCACAGCTCCTCAGCAGAGCACTGGGGACTGCCGCAGATCTTGTTAGGGTCTTGCTCTTTTTTTTACCATTTTTATTTTAGAGATGTGTGATGGTTGTGGAAACATGAATTTTCCTTTACTTAGTGATGTAGCAAATACCATCTTCCAGTGTATTAACAAACAGTCACATTTTTAACAGCAAGAGCACCTAAGCAGCGCAATGACTTACAGAGGCTTACAGTGAACATCTTGATATTGTAAGTAATTCATAAATAATGTAGGTCTTTCCTGACAAAATCTTTTTGAGTTTATAACATCGCTGATCACAGAAAGTCCTGTAGCCTTTCTTACCCGGGAGGAAAAGCTGATGTGTCCGTCTTAATCATGCTGTCCTGTCACATGGTGTATTTAAGGAAGTAATGCAGTTATTTTTGTCACTAGATGAATGGTTCAAAACTACAGTGAGATTCCTGTTGGGTGGGCCTGTAATGAAAAGGCTCGCTGTGGTATGTTGGCTTTATATTGTTCATCATTCATGCATTCAGTGTTGGTATAAGGATGTTCCCTGGGCATGGCTTTATGTTTTTGTGATTTGGGGCCACTCAGAAAATAGATGCTGGAGGACAGGCTTTAGCTACCTCAGCTGGAGTGTGTGTATCGCATATCTGCTTCTTTGGGGCAGGATGGAGTACTGGCTCCCTTTTGGACTGCTATGCTGATTTCATGTACACCTCTCTCTCTCTCTCTCTCTCTCTCTCTCTGCTTATGGTTTTTGATTCTTTCTCCCAGTACTTTCCATACCTGTGAAACTGCAGCAAAATGTTAATGTTCTGCTAGCAGGAACAGCCTAGGCTGCTCTGATGGGTAAATCTAACAGAGCTGTAATGTGCTGGACGTCCTAGTATCCCCATTTGTTTTGCAGAACAGCTGCTGTGTCTGAGTGCCAGATGCAGTCTGCTGGTGTCTCACGGCTTGATGTCACTCTTGCAGAGGAGCCACACTGCTGTGGAAGGCAGCTGGCTTTGCAAGCAGGTTAGCATGTATAAAACCTTTCTGTCTGGACCCAATTTTCTGCTTTAATCAGTAAACATCCCTGAAACCTGCTGCATAGGTACTACTTAGAAATAATCGGAGCTACTCTTTAGCTCAACAGAGTGCCAAGAGTATTGAAAAGATGAAACAAATGTAGATGCTTCGTGTTACCAGCCTTCAGGCAAGAAAACCTCTGTTTATTAAAGCAGCTCATGGCACTATTACATGTAAATAGCAATCCCTCTTTGAGGCCTCTCCCCATTGCCTACAGCCTAAAATGGATAGCTTCCTAGTGTGGTGGCTGCTCATGTTGGGATTAAGCAGCAGATCAATTAACTGGGAGTAACCAAGAGCAGTTTGGTTATGGAGAACAGCCTATCTTCCCTCTTTCACAAGGGAGATGGAGTCTGGGGCTGCTGGCACTCCAGCTCCTTTCTGAGAATCAAAATCCACAGTTTAACAAAACAGTAGTGCTGATGTGCATTATAAAGACAGAGTTGCTAATGCTCTTAAGGCAGTGAGGAGATGAGTTAGGCTGTAATTAGCAGCCTCTCTTTTCCCTTGCAAGTCCAGAAGAGGATTCTGTAGTTATTTCTGTTTAGTTTGTTCTGCTTTATCAGTTTTAATTCAGTATAAAACAGGAGCTTATGCCAACCAAGAGAAAAGTACCACATAAATGAGGTTTCTTGTCTGCTAAGAGTGCTAAAGAGTAAAGGAACCAACTCCTTAGCCTCACTAAGATGAGTTGCTTTGATGGTTTGAGGAGCTGGTCTGACTTTGATGTTCACAGCTGCAGGATTTGTAAAGACAAAACTGTAGGTGAGCTTAGAATCTGAGCCCCTGTTAAGACCAGGATATCAATGCAGTGAATGTGTATTGTTCCAGGGACTGTCTCTTTGTTGCATTACACTAAAATCTAGCTTGACAGCTTCAAATGTCCCTAAAAACCTTCCCTAGCTCCAGTATGAAACGTGGTGTTGCTTAGAGTGCTAGACCCTACCAGAAAATGGACCTTTGGCCTAGCTTTCAGAGCTGACCCAGCTTGGAGCAAGGGGATGGACTCGATGAACCCCAGAAGCCCCTTGCAGCCTTGGGTGCTCTGTGGGTCTCAGCGCTGGGCTTGAGGACACAAAGCTCACATTGAGAAGTACCCATGGAAAGATGTCTGAATTGTGGATGATCGCCCTGGCCTCTCTTTGCCAGATCATCTCCTGTGGAAACAGAAAATTTTGAATTTTTAAAGAAATTACAACTTCAACTTATCTCTTGGCCTTAAAATCTTCAGGACTTTTGTTCTCTTACACAAGCAAGAAGTAGATATCTGCTAGGTCAATGAAGATTTTAGCTAGTAAACCTGGAGGGTGTCCATGTCTGGCTTTTCTTGCTTTGTTATAAAAGAAGAGTATCATCCCCTGGTTTTCAGAGGTGAACAGAGCATTTGTGGAGCTGAGAAGTTTTTTAAAGCATTCATCAAAAAGATGATGTTAAAAAAAACTAAGGCAAAACTTGAGGGAGATAGAGACTGTAAGAGAGATTTAAGGAATCTGGTGAAACACCTCCTGACTGATCTGTTAATGTTCCCGGTCTCTGACCTCTGTGTCACATTGGGAAAGCCCTGTTTGAGCCAAACCACAGCAAAGGTGAGCTAGCAAGTACTAGAAACTGAATCTCTACCACAAGAGCAAGATGTGTCGTATGTTAGTTGTCTGCTGCCGAGCTGGTGTGTGATCTGCCAACAGAGTGACACTGTGGGTTTCTGCCATAGGTGATACCTTAGGGAGGGCTGAGATGCTGCTTCTGAACACTTGTGTTTTTCTTTATCATAAATGGTATCTCAAGTGCACAAGTGAACTGACAAAGTGATCACAGAAACATAGAGTGGTTGAGGGGACCTCTGGAGGTCATATTGTGTAACCTGCCCTGGTCAAGCCAAGGCCACCTACAGCTGGTTGCCGAGGTCCACATCCCATTGAGTTCAGAATCTCTCTGGACAACCTGGTGCAGTATTCAGCCACCCTCACAATAAAACAGCTTTTTCTTACGGTCCAGTGTGTTTCAATTTGTGGCATCTGGCCCTGTCACTGGGCACCACTTAGGACAGCCAGGCCTCTGCACCCTGCCTTCAAGTATTTGTATACATTCATTAAAATTCCTCCTGAGCTTTCTTGTCTACCAGTTGAACAGGTCCAGTTCCTTCAGCCTTTCCTTGCAGGAGAGATGCACCAGTCCCTTGGTTATCTTTATGGTGCTCTGCTGGATTCTCTCCAGTATGTCCGTATCTCTTTTGCACTGAGGAACCCAGAACCGGAACCAGCACTCCAGGTGTAGCCTTGCCAGTGCTGAGCAAAGGGGAAAGATCATTTTCCTCTGCCTGCTGGCAATACTCCTAGTGCAGCCCAGGATGCTGGTTAGCTGCTTTTGCTGTGAGGGTTCATTGCTGGCTCATGGTAGCTTGTTGACATCCAGAACCACAGGTCCTTCTTTGCAAAGATGCTTTCCAGTCTGTCAGCCCCCAGCCTATACTGGTGTTTGGCATTGTTCTTTCCCAGGTGAAGGACTTCCCTTCAGCCTATCAGAGTTCATCCAAGTGACAATGCAACTGTCTGGTGTATTGGCCGCTCCTCCCAGTTTTGTGTCATCAAGCAAACTTGCTGAAGGTACGCTCTGCACATCATACAGGTCAGTAAAGAAGTGGTTAAACAATATTGCCTACTGTATCAACCCATGGGTAGATTACTAGTGTGTGGCCTGCAACTAGACTTTGTGCCACTGATTGCAACCCTCTGAAACTGACTGTTCAGCCAGTTTTCAGTCCACCTCCCTGCCCACTTGTCTAGGCCACACTTTGTCAGCTTCTCTGAGGATGTTATAAGAGACAGTGATGAAACTTACTGAAGTCAAGACAGACAATGTCCTCTGCACTCCTCTCATCCACCAAGCTAATTGTTTCATCACAAGAGGAGGTCAGGCTGGTGGAGTGTGATTTTCATCCTTCATAAATCCATGCTGGGTACTCCTGATCACCCTCTTGTCCTTCATGGGACTGGAAATGGTTTGCAGAATTAGCTGCTCTTTCCCAGTGTTGAAGTGAGGCTGACACCTGTAGTTCCCCAGATCCATTTCCTTGCTCTTCCTGAAGACAGGAGAAACATTTGCTTTCCTCCAGCCATCAGGAACCTCTCCCAGTTGCCATGACTATTCAAAAAATATCCACTGTGGCCTCGCAACAACATTGGCTGGCTCCATCAGCACTTGTGGGTTCCATCCCATGGACTGGTCTTACAGTCTATTGTTCGCTAACCTGATCCTCTTCTGCTAAGGCTAAGTCTTCCTTGCTTTTCGACTTAGCCTTAGACCACAGGGGCCTGCAATTCCTGTAGGTCGTTCTTACAGTTGCCCTTCACATCCCTTGTGAGATTCAACTCCAGATAGGCTTTGGCTCTCTTAACCCTGAGTGATTCCTCCTGGGTCAGCTGCCCCTGCAGCTGCACTTTATTTGCATTTGGGTTTGGTCAGGAGTTCCTTGCTCGTCAGTGTAAGCCTCCTACCAGCTCAACTTGATTACCTGCTTGTTGGGATAGACCATTCTTGGAGGAGGTGATCCTTCAGTATCAGCCAGCTCATCTGGACCCCTCTTCTCTCCAGTCCCATGGGATCTTTTAAGCACATCGCTGAAGTGTGCTCTCATGAAGTCCAAGGCTACAATGCAGCTTTTTTCCCAGCTCCTTTCTCTCGTGGTCCTGAACTCCTCCATTTCATGGTGCCTGCAGCCATTGCGGCCTTTGCATCCCTGACCAGTTCTTTCTTGTTTGTAAGAGTGAGGTCCAGCAGAGCACCTCTCCTTGTTGACTCCTTCATCACCTGTATTAGGAAATTGTCATTGTCATCAGTGCACTCCAGAAATCTCGATTGTTGCTGCCATACTCTGTTGTCTGTCCAGCAGATGTCAGAGTGGTGAAAGTCCCCCGTGACAACTGTCCTTCATAAAGAGCCAGAGTGCATCCAGATAACTCATCCAGTCGCGTGAGTTATCTGTGGTGGCAGAGACTGGAGCCCTGCAACTGCAGGCAGACCTTCTGCCGTTTCCCATGCTGCGTGCAGTAGTGTAAGCACACTACAGAGAGATATCCGAGGGTGCAGAGTTCCCAGAAACTGGTGTAAGAGCATCCCCACAATGCCCAGCAGGCACTTCCGGATCTGAGGACGGGAGGGGTGGTGGCTTTCCTGAAGTTTAACAGGGTGTGCAAAAATGTGTGCACGCTGCCGGGATGGCAGACTTTGCTGAGCAGAAATAGCACTAGTGAAAGGCAGGAATATGTGAGAAGCTCCCTGTTGCTGGATGGATGCAATATTTATCTTGGATCATTCAGTCTAGCTTTAGCGTCTGAGTCAATGTTGTGCATGTAGCTTTAAAAAAAGACAGACTTTATTGCTGTCTGAGATTCTCCCCTGCTTGCATCTTTCCTAATGTAACAGAATATCTACAGAAGGGCTCTATTTCCTTCTCCTCTGGCGTGTGTCTATATATATACCCAGTGACGTTGCAGGAGCGTTTGCTTTGGAAGAAGTGTCTCCATATGAACCAAACCAAAACCAAACATGCAAGATAAAGCATTGCTTTATTCTCTTCTTAGTGAGAACTGGGGCCTGGAAAGTGGTATAAAACTATCGCAGTTCAGCACTGTGGCTTTTCAAAGCCTTCCCAAGACTGTACTCAGATTGTATTCAATCTAAATCTACAGTAATGAATTTGGATTAGAATTCTATAACCGTGTTGATTGAATAGTCTGTATTGTGCTTGTCTGCAAACTGAGGCCGTTTCTTTTTTAAGTACAGGTTTTCTGAGGTCTGAAGCTGCATTTGCTACTTTTTGCTACTTGTGAGCTTTAGAAGATAACGGAAAGTAACACCTCAAGGCTTGAGGTTTTCTAAATGCCCAGCATGTTTGAACACTGTATTTTTGCACAAATGCCAAGCAATCCTGGTGGTCCTGCATAAAGGAATAGAGCAAGAAAACAAGTCCATCTCTTGTAAAGCTCAAGTATTTCCCTTTATCATTTTGTACTCCCTAATAGATATTTTAGACTCCTTACAGAATTGCATTTTTGTGAACTGTAACTACAGAGGTGAAACCTCTGACAGAAATTTTTACGAAACACAACATTTAACAGCAGACGGTCTGTGGAAATATTGTTCTAGGTTAGTTCTCTGGTGCAGGTGGGGAGGAAACTGATCTCTTCTTACTCTAGGAAATCATAGCATGCAGCACAATATTATCTCATCCTTTGGGAGTAGTCAAGAAAGATATTTTAAAAGAAATGGACACTTCCTTTGACTCAAGTTTTCAAGAGCACGAGAAAGATGGTGTCCACATTATGATATACAGATTTACCCCACCCAGCTTATGCAGGTTAAGCTTCAGTTATTTCTGCCTTTGGATAATCTACCGGGAATAACCATGAGGCAACGGGGTATCAAGCAGAATGATTCTCCTTGTCTGTGCTTTGATTATGTGGGGATTTGCAGGACCAATACTGAATTTAGAATGGTCTATTGGTTTCCTGTGTGGGTTTTGAAAAGATGTGCATAGCCTTTCTGTTGTGACTGGTGTTGAGAACAAAAATGCAATTATGAGCATGGTAAATGCCAGACAAAATATATTCAATGAATTCTATAGGAAAGGTATTTGGCCATGGCTTGATTTAGCAATTGCTGTTCTGTGCATGCTATAGTGTAATATATTTACGTTGTACATGTACTTTTAGGCTTTTTTAGTATTGAAAGAACTAGTAGTTTCTCCGGTAAGGCCCTGTACAGGCTGTGGACCGATCCTTGGTCATAAGACTAACCGTATTGATAGAAGGTGAGTTGAAATGAAATCTGGTGCTTACTTACAAATCAGATGTGTGTGCATTCATCTTTCTGAAGTACAAAACTCCTGAAGAGATTTTAGGAATTGAGCCTCATCTGGTGTGATTGAATGCTGCACTTATGTAGAACTCAAAATATGCTGGAAAATACAGGCTTCAGCTTCTGCCTGGAGTGCACAATGCCTTTTGCGGTCAAAACTGCTGAGACTTGGTTTTGGTGGAAGCGGATTGAAGTTTCTTCAGGTCCCTGTTCATGTTAGTGCTCTCCATTTTAGTCACAGAGACAAATCTGGGTGCTTGTGACAAGGTTTGCTTATAGGAAGAATGAATTGGGCTCTTGGTAAATGCTGAATTTTTGGGGGGATATCTGTGGTAGGAAGCAGAGTTTTAATAGTTCTAGTGAGAGGACCAGGTGGTCGTTTTCAGAGCTTACATGGAACTGGTGCTTCCTATAGAAATAAATTGGACCAGAGGAAATGACTGCTCATTCTGTAAGTGTGTTCATCAGAGAGAAACCCCTAAGTGAATCAAAGGTCCCAACTTTAAACAAGCAGATTGAAGTAGAAGGTAGTGCTGGTGTGTTGTAATATTTTCCATGTTTGAACCTTTGCCGTGTTTTACATCCTGTGATAGTGTCCTTTTCTTCTGTAGCACAAGAGATGCTTCCTGCAGGAAGTACACTTACCTTGTGGGACAGTCAGGCCTCCTGGGCCTGGAGTACCATGCCTATGCTGAGGTGCAAGCACTTTGGTCTTCGTCTTTTCTTGTTTCTCACGTGCATAGAGGTTAAGGTTATGAAAACCAGGTCTAACAGGCCAGCACCTGGAAATAGGGACTGGAAACATTTCTACTGCACGTTGGTAGAGTTCCTTCAGATCTTGAGCTGTACCAAAACCAGCCCATGCCTGTGCCAGCGTTGTTGCCTCTGTTTTGGGAGAAGGGACGTATTGACACACTTTCCCAGTAAGCCCTTTGAGCCTCTAGTAATTAATGGCTTGGGCTTCATGGATGTCATTTCTTCTCCTTTACTGCTCTGAGTTTATCTGGTGACCCTTTGAACCCAGGTAAACTCACGGCACTTGCTGTGTGGAGGAAGTCTTAAGAACAGGGTATGTGTAGCGATGATGGAACCACACAGCTCATCCGTGGGTAAAGCGATGGTAGTGCCAGCTGCACCGACACAGGATACTGGGAATACATCACCTTGCAGTCCTCACAACTAACTCCTTATTGCTTCTGTTGTGTTTTTCCCTTTGCCCTTGGGATGGAGGAAGTGGATATTTGAAACCCTAATTTGCAGCTTTAATTCACATCATGCTTATTAATGAGTAAGTCACTGCATAAGTGGGTATGTCTGAGTCAGTGTCATTTAACCTGTGTGTATTTACTTTCAGTTACATTGGAAAAGGGAGCTGGGGGCAGTGATTAATCGTTAACTGACTTGTGTTTCATCTTAAGTTTTTCTGAGTGGTGTATGAATTGTTCTAGATCTGCTACCTGGGTCTGAGAGGGAAGATACTCAGGTGTAGGCCATGTATTTGAGATCATTAACCATCCTGCTGAGGTGCTGCAGCAATCTGTTGCAAATCAGGGAGTTGGATTTCTTGCTGGTTTGTGTTCTGTGTGGCTCTTTTAGCGTGCAGACTCAGGATGTTGAGACTGGGTTAGTTTATGTTTAACATGAAAAAGCCCCCTCCACACCCCAGAGCCCTGTTGTTGACCTGCAGCAGGAAATGTGATCACATATTAATTAACTCTTGCTTTTTTTGTTGGGGTTTTTTGGCTGTTTTTGGTTTGGTTTGGTTTTAAGATGCTGATTTTGCTTCTACTTTACAGTGTTGGCTCCTTTTAATTCTTCCAGGTTAATAAGAAACTGCTCTGCAGAGAAGGGATAGTGTTAGCAGAGCATAAAGTTGGTGTCTGCAGAAGGGTGCAGTGCTGCTGATGAATGGAAGAAATTGGAGGAAACAACCAAGTTTGTCATGTCTCTGCCCCTCCTTAGTGTAGAGATTGGCATCAGCACAATTTCAAACCTCGCTGTTTCTACATAGGGATTGCCAGGCAGGCCTACAAGCAAGTGGTCCTGAGTGTTAATGAAATGTGCGTAAACTCCTTTCTCTTCTGAAAGGAAAAGCATTTGCTTTGCAGTGCTCTGCGTAAGCCCAAGTATGGACATTTTGGCTCTGTTTATGCAGCCAGCCATACTTAAACCAAGCAAGGGTATTTTCCTGAAAGGTTCTTGCTTGCTCCTTGGATGATGGTAGCAGCTGCCATCCATCATTACGTGCCATGTTTCTGGGTAAGGCCAGCTTTATCTGTTGAAAGCTTCAAAGAGGCTAGAGAACCTGAAATCTGCCAGATAACTGGTATACAAAACCAGCAGCGTTGGAGCAAGATGTGGATCAGACAACAAAGGAAATAACTCCATGGTGCTACCAGTGTCCCATTGCAGTATTTGGTGTAAGGAGATCATCTGTTGCTTGCTGTAAACAGATGCCTTTGGATTGAAGTTCTGAGTTTGGTAGAAATATAACCAAATTGAGATTCATAGGTTGTGACTTCTTTAGCCAGAGAATTTTGGCACATCTGGGTAATGAGAGTCTTGGAGGAAAGGATTAGTAGATAAGAGAATAGGAGTGGCACTTCATGAGCTGAGAGTGCTGTAGCTGGATGCAGTCACATATGAATAACATCCTCCCATGTGAAAAATGTTGAGATGGTGAATTTGAAAGGGGTGTCTTTTGCTATTTTTCTCTTTTATGGAAAGCTTCACTCTTCTAGGTTAAAATGTGACTGCAGTGGTATTAAACACATGGTTTGATCTAACTGAGAAAATCCAGGCATTTCTATGAAGATCTAAAGAGTAGCCATGGTGTTTAGCCAGGAACATCAGAAGGATGTACACACCCTGCAGCCTGGGGAAGCACGCATTATGAGCAAAATGACAGATTTTATCTGTTTACAAAGGTGATGCCAGTTAGATCTTGTCCAGAGATTCAAGCTGCTTGCATGGCTTGGACAACATGAGTGGTGTGGAGGCTCACTTTGTCAGCAGCAAATGGACCCTTTTCCTGGTGGACCTCCAAGGATGCATGGGGATCCCACTGGTGATTCTGCCATCCTTTTTACAGGTTTCAGTCACAGCAAGTGCACAGGGACGCACGTGTGTGTGTGTGATCCCTTACACCTGTCACAACTGTGACAATCAGATGCAGAAGGGGAGTGAATTGGGAGCTGCCCAGGAACACGTCAGCCAGCCAGAGCATTGAGAGGTTGCAAAAACCAAAGCAAGATTGAAGTACAAACACATGTTCAAATACAACAACACAGTGTATTTCTTAATTCGCTTCTGAAGGAGGAGCAGGTAATGTTTTCAGCTGAGTTTCTAGAAGACGCTGGTTTGCTACCATATTGTGTGATCATCCTCTTTGCAAGTGATTTAACATACACCTTTGTTCCTGCACACGTGCTCAAGCAAGCAGTGCTGATATTTGATCCTTTGGAATAAAGATTTTTGTTTAGGTAACTTTGTTCAACTAAAAAGCAGGTTGAGCTTTTTATAAGAAAAGAAAGAGAAGTGTGGTTTCCTCTGGACATTGCTCCATGAGTCACACGTTGTATGACACAGCATTCCTCTCTGGAAACTTAATCGGTGGAACTGATGAATACATCGGTATTCAGGAACCACCCTTTGTGTTTGGTACTCCTAAACACTTGACCTGGCCTTTCTGGAAGTTGTTTTAATAAATACCTCATAGATTTTAAAGTAAACCTTTTACTGGTAAACCTTTACCTGGTATAGAACAGAAACCCTATTGAGGTAAATTTAATGCCATTTTTTCAGTTTCAAAAGAAACTGACTGTTCTTTACAGCCTTGCACGTGACAGGTTGTAATAGCTGTTAATGCTGTAGTACAGTTGTAATAATAAATAATGTTATTGTAAATAATAATATTAAATAATATAAAGCTTCTGGTTATTTCTCAATAGGAAAGATGATAGATTTGAGGGAGGTGTCCACTGGGAGGGGTTATTTTGATTTGTTTGTATTTTTTTTTGAGCTCCTGGTCTGTATAAGATCATGTGTTATATCAAACAGAAATGAATATACACATTTGCTGGTTGTAAACCTTCAGAAGACAGAGGGGAGCAGTGATAGCCAAAACAGGTTTGTTTTAGTGATGAGCGTTTTTAGATCTTCAATGAAAAGTGCTTTATTTCTGCATCATAAAGCAGATGTGCTGAAAGGTCTGCAAAGCTGTTCAAAATTCAGCAGTGTCCTCAGTTTTGTGGGGTTTTTTTACAAAGGCGTTTCAGCTTAAAAAATGTGGTTAAAACCCCCAGCTTCGAGCTGGAACAAATAATAAGTTTTGTATGAATAATAAACAAGAGGATTTATTGCATTCACAATGTCTCTGGAGAGGTCCATGTGTCGGATTGCACAGTGAGTTTGCTATAAATTAGGTAATTTGTTTGGGGGGTAAAAGTGCTGGAAGAGAAATAAGCAGCAGTTTTAGAGTGGCATGGGCTGTTCAGTGCATCTCTCTCTCTTGGGATGGACTGCAGAAAACCTTATGCTGCTATTTGTAAATACTATTTTTTTCCACATTATTTCCTTTGTGGAGTGGAAGCAGGCCACTTTGTATGCCTCTGACTTCCCTCCTGGACAGTATCTCCTTTGTGTACAGCAGCCAGTGGGTGGTGTACTCTCATGTAAGCTGCTGGAAGACACTCTGCCAGCATTGCTCATCCCATCAGTCTCTCCAACATGTGGCTTCAGTCTGCTTTATATTATGGTTTTGTGCTCAGTTACATGGACCTCCCCGCTGACCTGAGGCAAGGAGCCAGCAGACCTCCTCCACTCCCTCTCATGCTCACCAGGAATGCTCACACCTTCCTTTTTTCCTCATCTTTGCCACCACCTCTATCTGCGTCCAGGAGGTGTGAACTTCCTCCGTCCTGTGTGTTTCCAGTCCTTGGAATCTCTTTTGGGATAAAGCCTGAATGCGTGCCCTCGGGGACCAGGGTTTCTGCTGCTGATGGCAGCAGTGGGCTGTAGCCAAGAACTTCATTGAAAGGTTGTGGAATTTGTTGGTTTGCTTTGTTTTAGTCTGGTGAAATACGATTTTCTTTTGTTGTTGTGGAGGGATTTTTTTGGAGTAGGACTTAACATCTGGTATTTATACATATTGGAAAAATGAATCCTTCCTCTCAGCACTGACTCTTTCAGCTTCACAGTGTCATCTTGAGTCTCAGAAGTAATATTAATACAGGGCTTTGCTTTGGATTACTTGCACACATTAATTATCAATAGACCTGAATGTGTATGATAAAGTTATTTCCCTCCCACCGTTTAGCTGTTATTTTGCTGGTAAAGCCCAGAGCTGCTGGCAGACGTTTTGCCGGCTGCTGTAGGAAGCTGCAGCCCTCCAGCCAGGCTTGGCCTCCGGTCCCTCCTCTCCTCCGTCTCCTCCTTTCTCCCGCTGCTGACGCACTCGGTGGGGTGAGACAGTGTTGCTGGAGAGGGAACGGCAGTGGCAGCAGGCGTTCGCTTCGTTGCCTCCGGCGTCCTACTCGCCTCTTGTACATTTCCTTTGCAGGCAATTCCCATACGGGGCTGGCGAGCGGAGGGGAGTGCTGGCCAAGCCTGGCGCCGTGCTGCCGGTGAAGGGAAGTTGAAAGGCAGCTTGTAAGATCCTTGGGTCCAGGAGTTGCTCTGCCGAAGTGGCAGAGGAATTGTAAAACATTTCAGCTCATGGAGAACTTGCTGCTGTCTCCCTCTCCTCCTGCTGCAAGTGTCGTGTCTGGCTGGTAGCTGGGAAGAGGAGAAGTTGGCTGCTGTTATCTGCCACCTGATTTCCATGAGTGAGTAGCTCTCCAGCTCTGGATGATCCTGTTTTAGTTAAAAGACATGTTGGGCTGTTGTTGAAGGGCCAGGAGCTGTGTTTTGAAAGTGAGCAGAAGGACTGAGATACAATAAGATTTAAAGTATGACTTTTGGGGATTTTTTTTTGAAGGTGACACTCAGGCTTGTGTTTAGTTTCTTCTTTATTGGTTGTTTGGGGTTTTTTTTTTGACCCCAAATAAAAGCCAACCAGGCTGCCAGCAACTCGGGCAGCAATTATCTGGCCAGTCAGTATCCCTGTCTTGACCCCCAGAATTGTGTCCAGTGTCCCATGTGTTTCCATCACAGGTTAATCTCTTGCCACAGCCAGATTTTGAGGCATGATGGAGTCTCTCTGAGGTTTCTGGGATTGGGGGTTGTGTTTGCAGCACAACAGTATAAGGCAGTCAGAGCTAAACAGCGTTGCAGGTGCACTTGCTTGCACAAACTTAGTCAGGGATAGTCTGCTGTTCCTTTTGACATCGTGGGAACCTCTCCCTACCCCTAACCCCATACTTAATTGCTGTCAAATATCCCCAGGGGAGCTGCAGCAAGTGTTTATGTGAAGCAGTAAGAGCAAAAATGTATTTTAGACTTTATGTGACTTTTTGGCAGCTGTACAAGGGAAGAGGCAGTGCCATGTGGCTATGCCACTCTGCATGTGTCACGGTGTCACCCGCTGCCCAAAAACGTGGATGCTTTGGTTGTAGGAGGGTGGCCCTGGGTGTATGGAGGAGCACAATGAGTCATGGGGAAACAGTAGAAATCTGCTTGTTGAGCTGAGCACACTTCAGAAAGAGGAATTATGACTTTATCTGTAAGCTATGTCTTAGATAGATATGCAGCTGAGTCTTTGATTGTCTGTGATCCTATTTGTGCCTTCCTGGCATAGCTGCCTTTTCTTCTTGTAATAAACCTATTTTGAAACCAATGTTTTAATCTGGAAGCGTTCTTTTAGATTTATAGTGATGAGATGAATAATTTTGGGGGGGAAGAAACTAAAGAAACCTATGCCTGCAGTAGCTCATCTGTGTGTGTATTTATGTATATGTTTGTGTATAAATACACAGATGTATACACACAGAAAAGCTTTTTCAGGTATTGTTTTTTTGGTCTCTCTGTGTGTACATGTATGTGCATGTGTATATATAAAAAAAATGGTTTTTTAAAGCAGGATGGGGTAGGCAATCTTAGAGGAGCATTATTTTCTTCTTGTCCTGTCGAGTACTACCATGTCTACTTCATTTGTGAGTTGATTTGGTTACGCAGAGGAAGGCAGACCATAACAAAACACACTCTTATCAAGTATCTGCTTACAGCATTGCCAGGTAAATCATTAACAGACAGTCTCAGTGCTTCTAAAAGGCTCCAGGGAGACCTTTTAGCAGCCTTTCAGTACCTAAAGGAGGCCTACAGGAAAGCTGGAGAGGGACTTTCTTTGCAGGAGCATGTAGTGACAGGACAAGGGGGAATGGCTTTGAACTGGAAGAAGGGAGATCCAGGTTAGGTAGAAGGAAGAAATTCTTCACTCTGAGGGTGGTGAAGTGGTGAAAGTGAAACAGGTTGCCTAGAGAGGTTGTGGATGCCCCATCCCTGGAGATGTTCGAGGCCAGGGTGGATGAGGACTTGAGCAGCTCTATCCAGTGGAAAGTGTTCCTGTCCCTTGCAGGGGCGTTGAAACTGGCAGATCCTTGAGGGCACTTCTGACCCAAACCATTCTATGATTCTATGAAAAGTTACTAAAGAGGTTTAGAGGTTTCTCATCCCTGAAACTCCCTTTTCCAAGAGGTAAGAAGTGAAGTTACTTGCATATCATGGTTTTGTGCATGGGTGTGTGTGGCTGTCATGCCTTCTGTACTAGTTAATAAAGTGTTGTAGTCTGGTGGATTAAGACTCAAAGAAGACCTTCTCCCCATACACAAAGAATAAACTGCGTTCTTAAGAGAGTAGCTGAGACTAAGGTGAGGGGAAGCCTAACATGCCAGGCTGCTTGAAGGAATCAACTCATGCATTGCTGTTGTGCAGGAGGAACTGTGGATGATGCTTTTGTTTCACGTGAGCAGGAACTTGTGTTCTGAAGCAGTTTTGTGTGGAGGGGAATCAGTGTTTCAACTCTGAAGTAACTCAAGGCCAAAAGAGTGTTGCAGAAAGCGGTGGCTAGGAGGCATTGTTATGCACAAACTGACAAGAGCAGTGTGCTTTTCTGGGCTGCTGCTGATGCATTGTATGGGGAACATGTTCTTGGACCTATCTACCACCTGTGCTACGCCTGTATGGCTCAGGTGTTCATGGTGGGGTTTCCCTCCTCTGGCCACTGCTGCAGCATGGTGATTGCAGAATTGCATCAGTTTCTGTTCCTTACCTACCTATAAATACTGTAACTCATTAATGAAACTTAATTTAGAATGGATTTATGACTGTTGGGCTGTTTTCCTCAGCAGCTTTGTTTCCTGGTGTCATGTGATTCAAATCTGCTTCATCTGGGAAGATTTGCTGTGAGCCTTGCTGTGGTTAAATCCACACCAGACTTCTGTTTTGCTTGACTTCTCTTTCTGAATGCATGTAAGAAGTGGATTTTTTCAAGGCGTTTTAATGCTTATAATCTGTAGTGTCCCATCTGCATTTGTTTCGGTTTTAATCAATTGTGTTTGCAGTAAGCCTACTTTGTGGACGTAACTTGAAGTACAGAAAATATGTAGGATATGGAAACATGGTTATGTGGAGAACAGCAAAAGCAGCCTCATTTGCTATGTTTGCAGTAATTGCTTGAACAAAAGAAAAAGGGCTTACCTCAAGAAAGGCTTAGGCCGTTCTAGTTGCCTGCATCCAAGAGCATGACTCAAAACTTTCAGTTAAACTCTTAAGCTCCCTGAATTGCATTGGAGTTGTGCCTTGCCCTCCCCAAGCTGTGTTCCTCGTAAGTGCTGAGCTCTCAACCTGCCTGTCTTATGCTAAAGCTCTGCCTGGTTCTACAAGGAGATTTCAGTTTCTCTCCCTGGAGATGCCTGGTCCTGATAAGACCTTTGAGAACAGGACTCGGAAACCTGGACCTCACTTTAAATAAAAAAACAGCCCCAAACCCAAAAGCCTGCTTCATGCCATTCTGCGTGGCTCAGTGCCCTTGCACAGCTTGTGCTCTGTGTCCCCAGGTTTCCATCCACCTGTGAAAGCTTAAAACTGCTCTTACTGCTCAGGAAGGTGCCCTTTTTGCTTGGCTGACTTTACAGGGTGGCTGTTAGCTTTTTAAAGCTGAGCTTTTTAAAGCTGCTCTACCGTGTGAGGAGAGAATTCAGAGTTCATCATGTGTCTGTGTCTCGCCTAATATCAAGTGGAGAAGAAAACTGAACCTGGAGATGAGTCCAAGACTTTTTCTGACAGATGGGAGTTTGTGAAAGGAGATCTCTGTACTGGGGACATCTCGCTAAGTGTTCTCAGTGCTGTATCAAACGGTAATGCTGGCTTGCAGCAGGCAGGAGTGGTCCCTCTGTCTCTGTTCTAGGAGAGCCTGGTCAGGCAATTTAAGTGTGGAAGTGGGGCCATGCTCTGAATCTTTGCTTAAGCCTCTCTCCTTTTAGTTTTTAAGGACAAGAGGTGCTGAGCGGGATCTCAGCTGGTTTGTGTGAGTCAGGAGAGCAACAATCCTTTGGACAAACCAGACCACCATGCTCTGTGTTCAGTTTAGAGCTATTGAGGCCCCAGAGGACAGGGAAAAGGAAGACAGCACTGTTCCCCCTCTGATGTCTTGAGGTTCAGGGGAGCAGTTGAGTGTCTGTGCTGTGCACTTGCTGCTGGCCTGTGAATTAATTTTGCCAGGAAAATCGACCTGATGGAGTACTTGGTTGTCTCCAGCTGCTCTCTGCAGCTGTCTGCATGGCAGAGAAGGTGGGGGAAGTGGCTCTGGTTAAAAATAGAAAGTTGGATTAGGAAACCTGAGGTATGGTTTCAATGTGCAGCTGATCTGCTCCATAACTCGCTGCTGCCACCGAAAGGGGAAGGACCTGCTTATGCTTGTGTGATTGTGCAGCCAGCTCTTCAGTTGCCCTGCCCAGAAGAAGACCAGGAAAAGAGCAGTTTTTCTGCCATGCAATCACCCAAGTGCAAAACAGGAGAGTGGGGATACAAGGCAGGAGGCAGGGGATGCCACCCGAAAAAGGCTTATTGAACTCCACTGGCACAGGTAATCCAAATCCAGGTGTGCAGGGGCTGGAGCTGGATTCAGGTGAGCAGCTTGAGCGCTTTGTGTCAGTAATGGCAGCTTTCTGGACTGCTCAGGACGGGTTTAAAATCAGAGCTGCAGTATTCCTGGTGCCGCTTCTAGCTGGGGCTGAGTGAATTTGGGTTAGTCTGTCCAAGTTAAGAGCAAAGCTTTAAGGCGATTGACTTTGCTGTTTGAGTCGTGTATGTGGTCTGAGAGTTTATGGGGAGAGTTTGAGTCTAGATGTCATTTACTAAATGTAAGTGTCTTGCTTGGTTGTAAGATTACACTTGTATAAGAGTGTATTTTGGAATAAACATGTGCAGTGTCAGGAGGCAGGCAAAGGGTGAGTGTGTTGTGTGCGTTGTAAACAGCAAGCTTTCTGAGCATTGCTTGTAGGAAGTGGCCGTTATGCAGTGTGTCAGCAACTCTTCACCCAATGACTATCGCCGTGCCTCATGGTTAAAGCTGATCCTTGTGACTTTGTCTGGATGTATTGTCTGTTGCCTTTCCTAAAATAAAGGAAAAAAACAGTTAAGGAAACCATTCTTTTCTTTGCTGAGAAGTTTGTTTCCTGATGCTTTTTTTGTCTTTGGTTTTGGGAGTTTGGGTTTAGTTTTGGTTGCTTTCTTCTTTTAACTCTTTGTCAGTCTTGAGAACAGTGTAACTTCTCAAGCTGCTCCTTGGGCAGATGAGCTCCTGTTGTGGGAGCACCCCCAACTACATGTCGATAACCATTGAGCCATCCTGCTCAGTGCCAAATGAAGAAGGAAATATCCAGGGGCATTTTAGATAACCTGGATATCCATCTTAGATGGAGCCTAAAAACCAGAAAGCATGTTGTACTAAGTATTTGTGACGCAGGACGCGGATGAGGGAAAACAGCAGTTCAATGTAGCTAAATATTGTTTAGCTATATAATATTTAGTTTGGAAAATTTGTGATATAACACGTTCCTGGGGCAAATTACTTGAAGACAAGTAGCATTTATCCCCTTTAAGGGGCTGTAGATACAAGCATATCCAGAGCTTGGTCAAATTTGTTATCAAGTCAAATTTTACCTTTTGGCTTATGAAACTGGGATCATTCTGTCTTTTAAAAGTGAATCTAAGAATTGAAATTACTTTTCCAGCCTCCGGACAAGAATCCTGAAGACAGGCAGCTAGTTTTACTCAGTTAGGTTTCAAAATACTTTGTGTTGCTTTCTCCCTTGTTGCTGGGCTGCTTTTCATAACTGGGAGTGAAAATTCATTGGTCCCAGTGGAACATATAACACTGTTTTCTTGTAAATTTAAAAGATCGGTTAAATGGATTTTTCACCAGTAAGAATACTGACACTGTCGTACTTTATTTATGGAGTTAAACTCAGTTAAATCCAGGTTTCTTTATATCAGGGAAGCTGATGCTTTGGGACTGGTGAGTATGAAGCATTGAGGATGAGGAGGATTTAATAGGAAGACCCCCAGCTAGCTAGTTTTGGTGCAACTTTGATTACAGTTTCTTAGTCTTCCTGGCTCTCTGGCTTCTTCCCTTATAGTCTCTAACTCCTTCTGTGTTTTGAGATGTTCTCTTTTAATCTCAGCTAAGTGCTTTTCTTTGGAGTCCCTGTTTTTTTTCTGTTCTGAACTAGTCACACCCTACCTAAATCCGCAGCGAAATCCTGGCATTGTTCAGTCCTCCACAATGTGTTTGCATGTTGTACTTGGGTTAGAACAACAAAGGTCTGACTTGGGCAAGCCTGAAGAAATTTCATTTTGTGTTAGTACAATTGCAGAGAGAGAATGGAGAGATGCTTCGGGTGGCAAGGGGATCTCTAGTGCTATTCAACTTGAAGCTATGAAAAACAAATAATACACTGCAAATGCAAAATGAGAAATGAAACCAACTTTCTGCTGTGTTACTGTTTCTTCATCTTCATGATTCTCCTTGCAGTTTCAGAAAATATCAACTGCGGAACTGTTTTCTGGAAATGGGATTTTAGAGAAATAAGGCAGCTCTTCTGGGAGTGCTGGAGTAAGTCCTCCGAACCCAGGAGAGCAGCTTGTCCCCGTTTGGATTTCTGAGCTACTGTATTTACATAAGCAACCCTCTCCCAAACCATATATGTTTTGAAATTATACAAATAGCTTCCCTGTATAGTAACACTATAACTTCCTAGCAGAGAGGGTCTATTTACAAATGTTTTCCATGTATGGAGTAGCCTGGTGTTCGCGACTTGTGAGGGAAAGGTGGGAAAGGAATTGATCCAATAATTCAGAGTTACTTAAGCTAAAAGCACTAAGTTACTGAATTAGGTTTATCTGAGAGAAAAGTAACACAGCCTTATACTTTTGTTAATGTTTAATGTTCTGTAACGGTCTTCCCAGGCATAATTGAGTCATTGGTGCAGGAGCAATCCCATCAGGGGAGTTTATTTTGAGTGATTCCAGAACCTGCTGTGGCTCTCATTGCAGTACAGCCTGGGCTAATTGGTGAACAAGGCCATTATTTATTTGCAGTCCTCGGGATCCTTGGAAACTGATTCTCTGTCTTTTAAAAACCCTTGGAAGGTGAGGAGGAGGAAGAGGAGACTGCTGGGGCTCACTGGGAGCTGCTGGGCTGTTGGTGCTGCTGCCCGTCTGTCACAGATTGATCTAAAAGGTTGTGCCCTCTTTTTCGAATGACAGTTTCGCACTGCCTTGGCTTTTGCAACCTCTCTGTTTTCTCCTAAGCCTGCTAACCTTTACTCTGGAGTGTGTGCCACACATGCTGCAGAGGATGGGGCAAAGGAGGGAGGAAAGAAGATGATGGTGATGACAAGAAAAATAAGGAAGAAAAAAGCTACAGGGCATGAACCCCCTGCACTGTTTTTTTTTTGTCTGAATCTCAGTTTGGGATAAATACTCCTGATTTTAGTTATTGGGTTTTTTTTTCCTTCCTGATTTTTCTAGTTTCCAGCATAAAACGCTTTGTCTCCTACAGCTTGCTCTACTGGTGAATCATGGGTCTGCATCAATAAATCCAGCTTTATATAAAGCTTTGAAATAAGAGGAGCTCCTGTCTCTTAAGTACCTTTCAAAATAGGTAAGCAAAAGTGATTTTACACTTGGAAGTCAGTTTGGGTACAAAGATGACTTTCAGTCCTGTTGAATTGAATAATCAGGGGATGAGGCAACCACGAGCTTATGTGTGACTTCGGGTTTTCCCCGTGTTGGGGCAGACCTGCTGTTTCTGGAGCTTCAGTGGGGATCTGTTGAGTTTTATAATCCTCTATGGTATGAAAAAGTAGTGTGGAGTCCCTTACAGACCTGACCTGCACTGTCTTGGAGCTTCGCAGTCTTGTCCTGCTGTAGAAAAGTCACTTGTTCAGCTAAGCAGTCCTCATCCTGAACTCATTTGTCTGGGTGCAAGTTAAAAGTCAAGTCCTCTTTGGAAATGTGGAGTAGTGAAAAGGGAGTCTGAAAATATGTTAGACCACATCCTAATTTTCAAGGTGGAGGGTGGTTTGCAACTAGATAGACTAAGTTTTCACAACTGAACTTTGAGGTGCCTCAGGTGCTGTTGTTTGAAAGCTACTGTCTCTTTTGAGTTGAATTTTGCAAATACAAGAAAAGAAGAATGTTCTACATTGTAACTGTGAGCACTGCAAGAGTGTAATTTGTCAGTCAATTGCCTGAAATAGAAAACATTAGGAAAAAGGAGATGGCAATGCTTAAGGGCAAGTCTTCCATTGGTAGGTCTTACTCTTCCCCAGAAAAAATTGCCAAGCCAATGCCTCTCACTGCTCACACTTGAAACTGTAAAGACATTGTGTTTGTGCTCATGTGTGTGGAAAGTGCTGGAAAACAGATACAACTACAAGTTTCAATAGGGTAATTTGTAATACTGTCATATCTCCAGGCAGCTTTGCAGAGAAATCTGGCAGCAGGATTGTTTGAGCTGTTCTGGCTTAATTGCCAAGCTGGTGAGTGTCCTGCTGCCCCATTGCAAGGTTTATAGTTGGTGGAGATCCACGCCAAAATCACGTGAAGTTTGTCTTGAGGTTAGATTCTAGCTTTCACCCATTTGGCCCGACTAAATAATACATGAACCAAAGTGGTTTCTGCTATTTCTAGGCAATGTGGATCACAAAGGTGAGGATAAATGCAACTCTTGTTAATCTTCTTTGCTTGCTAACCAACCCTGAGGTCTGTGCCCTCTCTTAGGGGACATAAGTCCCATTGTCCTCAATGATTTATGCAGGATCTACAATAAAAGACCCGCTGTTTATGGAAATGTGTGCATTTATATTTTATGTCTCCGCCTGCCCTTCATATTTTATTTAATGAAGAGTGTAAGGAAATTGGTTACTTTGCAAAAACTGGCTTTTAGTGAACTAAGGAAATGCAAGTTTCCTCATTTTTGAGCTGGTGCTGTGTGTGTGCGCTGCTCCCCTCCCCGGTGGCTGTGCCATTCTTTTTCAGGATCTTTCTAAATATACATCCCTTGTTACTGCTCCAGAAAGCGAGGAGAGCCTTCAGACCAGCTGTTGACAGCCAGTCTCCTGTAGACTACTCCAAGGTAGTGTGTCCGGGAGGGCAAGGCATCCCTGTAGCAGATGGGATCCTTGTGCTGTCCTATAGCCACTGGCTTTTCTGGTCCAAGAATTGCTTTTTTCGCCTTAAATCTTAATTCACATGGTGCTGTGTGTGTGACACATCTTGTGTTTCAGCTGGGATGAGACCAGCTGCGATACCTGTGTGCACATGCTGCGCTGGACTGAGCTGGTTCCTGTGCTGGCTCTTGGCTTTGCCTGTGCATGATGGGGAATGCTATTTTCGGTCCTGGGCTCTTGCTGTGAGGTCAGGCTTTTGTAATTTGGCTGCGAAAGTCCAAGTCAAACCCACATAGGTTTGTCTCAGGATCAAGTTAAATCAAGTTCTTACACTGTTTCACTAATGACTTGAAATAAAACCAGATGATTCTATGAGTCTTCTCAGTGCTGATGTGGTACCACATAGGGTAAGCTGCATATTTCATCAAGATTTCTGCCACAGAACCCTTATCCCCTTGCCCGCATTAAATATTTGTGAATGTAGGTATTTTCAGACCCAGTGAAAAGATTTTGGATTGCCTAAGGACGTGTAATAATGTACTTGCTTTTAAAAGCAAATTTCGTGTGTATTTATGTTCTGTGCAATCTCTGGTAATGCAGCCCAACCCTCACCCCCCAAACAAAAAAAAACCCCAGCCCACCCCAACAAACCCCAAATACAAGTCACTGTGGCTGTTTAATATTTTTTGGTATGAACACTTCAAGATACTTGATTTTATCATTTCCAAAAGAGTACTTTTTTCCCACCAGCAGTCATGTTGGCAACTCTGTATTGCTTGCAGAAGTGCTGGCTTTACCAGAGGGCAGATAGTGAATATTCATGATCTTTCTACATGGAAGATTATTTTTTTTAATGGCCTCTCATTAAATACCATGTATTATCAGGTTTAGAAGATCTTAGAGCTTTCTTAGGATTTACCTTAAAGATACATGTTGGAGCAGAGTTCAAGGATAGTCCTACAGAGCGAGTCTGGTCATGGGATGGGTAGGTAGCTATGTCAAGTTGGCCCCTATTGTTTTGTCCTCTTAAAAGACTCAGTTTACTATTGTGTTTCAAAGGCATATATATGTTTCCAGGCCTTGAGGGTGTTCTGTGTTGACGTGGGACCTGTCACAAGGTGGCTGGATGGGATTTTACCAGTGTCCTGCTCTCAAGGGCTCCTCATTGGATGAGTTTCTGCAGTATCATAACATCCTGATTGCTCCACCGCTTGGATGAGCTCCTGTGCATTGGAAGCATTGGTGTAATTGTTATTCCCTTGTTTTATTTGCTTACTCAGGTACACAGCAGGGATATTGCAATTCTGATGGACTTCTCTAGAGAGCGCATCTTCTGAGTATTTGCCTACAGGAAGGCTTATTCCCAGCGAGCCTTTTGCATCCTGCTTGCTGCTGAAGTTTGATTTACTGGAGTATTGCACTCTCCTGCATGACTGCTGCTTCGTTATTCATCATTCATCTTCAGCCTTAGCAGCTTTTTCCAACTGTGCTCTACTTCTCTTGTGATCTCCCATCCTTTCCCATCAATCAGCCACTCTGTGACTTTGTGGCTGACACTGATCCATCTGGGAGAGGGAGCTTCACTCTGCCCAGCAAGGCAAGTTAGAGTTTAGCTCTTTTCAAGCTGCACCTCATTGACGTTGCTGCCTTGCGTTGATTAGTAGCTTGCTAATCTGGGATTCACCTGTCTGCTTGCAGAAAGCTGTGGTGTCCACATGACCACAGATTTAAATCCTTCCTTCTCTCCCTTCCTCTAATCTCCTTCCCTGGGTTCCTCTGTTCCTCCCTCTCATCTCCTTCTCTGGGTTCCTCTTCTTGTGGCTGGAAGGAGTATAGTGCCACTGGGTTTCTGAAGTTCCCTTGCTGCTGTGAATGAGCAGGACTTGTCCTTCGGGTTGTGTGTTAATCTGTTTGGGTAACAGCAGCTATGAAGTCCAGTCTCTTTTTTTGCAGGCAAGCAGCTCAGTGATCCTTTTGGAATGACAGGCATCCCTGAATTGATGAAATGCTTAATTCACGTCTACCTTCTGGGAAGGAATGCTGTTTTTTTTTTCTTCTAAGAGTGGATGTGGCTTTTCAATTTCTAAACTGACTGAAATTGTCTGAGCAATTTGATTTGTTTGCTGCAAAGAGTGTGTGGGTGGTTTATGGCAGGGACTTGCAGTTGGTAGGTGCTCCATAAAGTGTACGCGCTGTGATGTTTTCCATGGAAATGACGTTACGTCTACCACTATGCCACAAGCTGTTAACTCCACCTGCCTAGAGTTCAGTTCAGTAAAAGGAAATACAGATTTTGAGGACTGCATCACACAGTTCGTAGTTTACCTCTCCTTTTGCCTTATTTTAGTTAAAAGGACGTGTTTGGACTAATAAGCAAAGTTTGCTGGAGGCTGTACACCTCTGCTGTCAGCTGGGCAATTGTGTGCTGGTGACAGCAGGCTGGGTCTGATCCTTGCATCCTTGATCTCACTGGGATCACATGAACAACCATCTCAAGGCTCTGATTTAGGTGTTTTTAATTCTTTCTGATTGTGAAGTGTGAACAAGCTGCTGAATGAGCTTTGCACTTTGTTTTGAGTTGTTTTGCAGTAGTTTTATGGGCTGTGGGTAGATAGTGGATGATAGCGTTCCTGGGTTGGAGTTTGAGAGCTGAAATACTGTTTTCATTAAAACACCTAAACCACCAAGCAACAGTCATGGAAATATCTACGAAAGGCAAAAAATGACGAACCCTTAGAGCAGAGTATAGGGCTGGGCTGTATTGACACCCCTTTCTGGTACTCTTACTTTCAAAGGCAACGATGCTGGATGGCTGGACAGGGGAGGTCTCTATATCCGCACTGGATTTTGCTGAATGAACGCAGGCGTGGTTTTGCCATCAAGCCGAATGCTGGCAGTGGGGGATCTCCACTGCAAACAGCAAGATTTGACATCCGTGTGACTGGCAGCGAAGGGAGTGAAGAAAAGCAGCTGCAGTTTGGCAAGTGAGCTGCAATACTTTTCTGGCTTGTAATGTTACCCCAAAAAGAAGATGCTAGGGCAGTTCATCTGAATTTTCAGTAGGTCTGGCTCTAGAAAGACAGGTTCCCATCATGCAGATCGTACTCCTGTAACTCATTGGCAATGAGAAATTCCCTTTTATTTTCTTTTTCTGTCCTTTCCTGGGTTTCTGATTGCTGTAGACCAGTTATGAAATGAGTCTTCTTCATACTGATATACATCTTTCAGATCTAAATATTTGGTTTATGGTATAACTCTGAACAGATATTGCTGGAAAGAGGAGCTATATGTGTTAAAAAATTGGGTTAGGACTATTTATACCAGAAATAATCTTGAATATTTGTGGTGTTCTTTCTTTCAGACCAGAGACCAGTATGTTAGATGAAACTAAATTAATAACAACAAGCCCAGGAATTGTTTTGTTTTTGCAAGAGCAACAGCATTGAAAGTTAGTAATGTTGATGGTATGCCTTTTGTGGGTGGGTTTATGAATAGTAACAGCTGAAATGCAAATAACAGCATCTGGCTTGAAGATATATAGATATTTATATTTCAACTCTTGAGGCTTAGAGTCTTTTTGATCTGGGTCTGATGCGCCTGACTTCAAAAGTAGTGTATGTGAAATAAAATATTGATATTTCTAATGAAATATGGAAATATTATTCTAGTCTGGGATTCTGGGCGTATAAACTCAATTTTCTTTTGCTTTAGTCAGAATTAGGGGAGGGGCAGTTTGGAGGAAGCAACTGTTGTGGTCTGGATGCTGTTGAATACTGTAACAGACCCAAATATTAAGGAAACATGGCAGTTAATTGATTTAAGCTTTCCATGAGGCTCTGTTGTTCACTGTAGTTTCATCTGGCATTCTTTTTCCTAGTCTGCGTGGCTGGTTTGGCAAAATATAATGAAGCATGCATTTTAGAGCCACATCACCCTCAGTCATGACTGCCCTTGGCTTTCTTAGGCAAAACTTCCTTTTCCTTTTGATATTTTGGGTTTTTTTAGTTCTTTCTCCTACTTGGGTTCCCAGAGGCTCAACACAAATCTGACTTTCTAACAATAAATGACTTTTAGGTATTCAGTGTGGGGAAAAAAAAAAACAAGAAACCCAAACACATGAACTTGGTTAACCAAGTTAAGATATGGATCATGTCGCAAACATTTAGTCTCTCTTTATTTTCTTGTTTCCATCCTTCTGCCCTACCCCATCCTCTCCCCATTTCTGTGCCTTGGGGGGGAAACCCACTTTTTCTGCTTTTTTTGAGTGTTTCAGCTGTTTCACTTCCAAGGTCTTCTGTTGTGTGCAGATAAGGAGATCTAGATAGCTTCAAGAGGAAGGCAAGCATTGTTTTGTGCTCTTTAGTAACGAAGTGAGCTCAGAGGTTGCATAAGGACGTGGGGCTCTATTTCCAGCTCTGCCCTATCTCTGGCTGACCCAGATCCCAAGGTGTTACATGGATGTGTATTTAGCTGTCTTGGAGATTACAGCCAGAACTTGCAGCCACCCGAGCATGGAGCCCCAAAACACTTAGAACTGCTTTGGTCCAGAAACCAGTTGTGCCAGTTTAGAGGGCAGCACGTGTTGTGGTGTCCACGGGTGTTTTGTTTGCATCGCAAGTGATGCGGTGGGTGGCTTGAGTACTGCTGTAGTAGTCTGCCGACAAATTACAGATCCTGATGTTCAAAGCAGATTATCTGTGGGTAAGGGTTTGTGATGGTCTGTTAATATCTTCACGAACTCCTTTGAGGGTGGAGGGTTGAAAAAGAACAAACCCACTTTCTCTCAAGGATAACGCTCTTGGGAGTTGAATGTGTTATTGTAGTTGTTTTCTTCCCTTCCTCCCTGTGCCCCTCACTGAAAATTATCTTTGTGGTGTTATTTGCATCTTTCTTGCACAGAACTAAAAGCATTTGGGGTGGGGAGTTTAAAGGTGGGTTTCTTATTGCAGTTCCAAACCAAGCTATTATTCATCCCACTGCTGTTGCAGGTGTTGCATTACTTCAGGATTTAGTCATTATGATTGTGGCATGCAATGCAAAATTAGATGTGCGTTTGGGGTATTGTCAAGAAATGAGAATAAATTTAAAAGCCAGAGGGGTTTTTGAAAAGAGGGAGTTTGTAGAGTTTAAGAGAATTGGCAATCTCTTAACCCTTAATTTGGTTAACCCTATTTTCTCTGAAAGCCTCCAGTGGCAAAAACACTGATCAAACATGCAAGACAACTCATCTTTTCCAGCTTACAGCTAGCTGCGTTTCTTGGGCCTGAACCCCTTTTTTTATCTGACAATTTTGCAAGGTCAAAAAGATAACTTGCCGAGCCCCTCAGAATACAGTAAGAACAATAACATCAAGGATATTAGATAACATTCAACTTGCTTTAAACAGTTTTTTTCTCTGATTATTATCAGCAATCTCATGAAGACAATCAGTCTTTCCATAGCGTGTTGAGTTTAAATCAGAAACTCCCTTTAAACCCTTCTTAACAGTTAGTAAGATTCCTGAGACTTGTATATATATTAACAAGTTGATTTTTATGAAAATTAGAACAACTAATAAGGGTTCAGTGGTGGCTGGGAATAAGATACTGTTTGCGAAAATACATTGAAAGTCAAGGACCTGAGGACAGAAGGAGCAATATGCAGGAAAGAAAAATGTGGTTGATCTCAGGGTATAGAGAGATACTAATAGTCAGCTTGTTGTTAAGATATATACTTAGTGTGCATAACACAAAAATCTTACCCTGACAATGCTCCAGTGTTTGGGGGGAGGGAAGATGAGGTCCAGCCCACTGGCTGATCCCAGATGTTTTGATGACATTTTCCTGCTCCCCATCCTTTCTTTGTTTGCATTTTTTATAGTAAGTTGCACCTTTTGGGGGCGAGGTTTAGGTGGAGCTTGAGTGGCTGAAGTCAATATCTGAAACCCTGCTGACTGGGGGGTGAAAAAGTTCTCACTTTGCTTGCCAAAACTTTACTACACAGGCCCAGTAGGAGTGGTTTTGGTAGGGGTTTGCCTCAGAGGCAGGGAGGAGGCGAGTAGCCTTAGGTGTGGAGGTGTGTTTTAATATTATAACTATATTACAATGGTGTTATAATGAGCAAGGGTTAATTTGAGTGCATAGATTATCAGAGAAACAGCTGCAACTGGTCTTCGGTGTTAATTGGGCCTTGCTGATAATTGCTGATAGCAGGAGCAGGCTGCGCTTGTCTATCCAACGCCCTGGTCCCTGCTTCAGGTCAGTATGTCCTGGCCACATGCCTTTCTGATGCGATGTGTGCTGCCTCTGTGAATCTCCACTTACTCTGCTTTTAAAGAAAAACTGCCTTGTTCCATTTCTCCCCCCATTTGGCCCTGCTTCGGGATATAGCTTTATTAATGCATTTACCTTTATTCCCACAGGTATCCCTGCCCCATAGCTGTTCTAGTGGGTGCCAGCTGGGCTCTGGTCTTGGGGCTCTCCCTCCTGCAATTGAAGAGATTTTTCAGTCTGAAATAATTATTTGTAACTTAAACTAAAGGCAGGACCTGCCCTCCCTACCCTGTTCTTTCCACCCTTGGATCACTCAAGGCAGGATTTCAGTAGTGTTAAAGCAAAGGCAACTGCAATGAGATTGCTGATCAGGTAATGCTTTCGCATGAGTGTTTGTTGGTTTCCATAACTACTTCCGTGCCCAAGGGAGAAGAATGGGAGAGGAAGAAAGTTGAGCAAAGAGATGTAGGGCTACAAAGAAGCAAAGGCATGCAACTTCTTTAGGTGTGGGGGAAAAAGGCTTCTCTCTGCCCTAGCACAGAACACGTGCCTACCTATACACATACACAATATAGATGATGTATTTTTGTGGCAGAAATCTGCTAGCAGTGTTTCCCATCTAAAGATGAACAGTTTGGTTATTCAGATGTGATGCAAATACTTTCATTTTGTAATCCTTGCAGCTGAACTCCAGGCTTGGGTTATGTTGAGATCCCTGCCTGTAAGTGCATTTGCATTTTGTATTTTTTTGTGGGCTTTGTTTCTTCTTCCTATAGAGTAATGTAGAAAACATGGGCTACTTGGGGATTTGCATAGTATGCAGGCAATTCTTTTCTCTCACTAAAGCTGCATAAGTAGGTACTCAGAGTATATGAGAGTTGCTTCACAAATTGATCCCAGCCTGTCTTTTCATAGTAGTAATTCTGCTTGCTCTGACTTTGCATCCACAGGACCATGTTTTCCATCTGGGACCAAACTTGGAAACCCGTCTTGGAGCTCTGTGAAACTTGTGAGCTCATCTGTGCCTCAGTTTTAGTTTTACACTTACAGATATTTTGGGTTTGCATATAGTTGTATTTACAGTTCAAACCTGGCTTTCTTGGAATGTTTTAAAATGCCGACAGCCTCTTGCAAGGGTTGATCTCTGGTTTGGAGGCAAGGCTATCCTGGAGGGACAGAAGCAATTTGGTACATTGCTTGACAGCACGTTAGTGATATTGAGCACATAATTTGTGACAGGCATCACCCTTTTGTTGCAAAGTATTCTGCAGGGGTACTTCACAAGTACAGGACGTCCAATTACTGAGGTGTTGGAGTGTTATTGTTAGTGATGATAAAATGCCTGTAGAGGAGGGTGACTCACACCCTACTGTGGCGAACAATTTGTTTTGAGCTGTAAAAATGCGATATGAGAGTTCCTGGCGTTCATCCAGAGTACTCCGTCTCCAGGTAACTTCTACTCACCAGGGGTTTGGGGAAGTCACTTGTGAGTTAATTTCTAAAGCATTGAAACTTCAGTTGTTACAGTGGTTGATTTTCTCCTGCTTACATGCGGGTGCACATGACCAGTGTGCATTTCAGCATTTGTTTTCTAAGGGAAAAATATTACAGTTTTATCTTCAAGCTGTGCTTATCCCTGGACCTCACTTGATCTAAGACTATTTTTTGCTAATGTTTTTACCATCTCAGCTTTTCTGGGGTGTTTGGGAAGGATGCTTGGTGCTGCAACTGAAACTCACCCACTGCTTCTGAAAGGATTTGGAAATCTCCTTGGCCCCTGGTGAGGAGCTCGTTGTGGTTTTTGAAATGGCTGGTTATTTTACTGATTTCTATAGTGATTGTTGCCTTGGCAGCAAAGTCCTTGCTTAGAGAAGAAAAGCACTGTACAAACCTGAGGAAGGCATGATTTGATTTGGGAAGACTTGAATTTTCTTTGGTATTCAGAGGGCTTTAGGAGGAGATGGGAGATGAACAAACTGGTTTGGGGGGTCTTTTTTGCTGTTCTAGGTGGATGTGATTTTGTCTCATCAGTGTTACTTGCAAGACATAATGCTTTCTCCTTGAAAGTTTAGAGGTAACAGGGAAAGTGTGTTAACTGGTCAGTGAGCCCCCAGGGCTGCAGAGGGAGTTTACTGCTCTGTGGGCTCTGCATCCAACCCAGAGTCTTGTGCCACCTGCCTGGGTGATATCCGTCACTTCCTCAGTGGTGAGCCTGTGGGTTTTGAAATGAAAGTTGGAACAATGATGTCCAACGTGAGCACTTCATTATCCTCCACGTAGACCTGGAGACAGAACTGCAGAATTTTCTGCACCATGGCACCCGGTCAGATGTAGAGGTGTTGGGTTTGTTGCTGATTATCTTGTCCTTTAAGCAAAGACGTGGACACTCTCAGATTCAGCCCTTATGCCCAACTGCATCTTGTCAAAGTGATGCAGAAGAGGATAGATCTCGCTAGACAGGGTTATGTAGTGCAGTCTCAAATACTTGTTTCATCTGCTGGAGTGGCCATGGTCACAGTGTTCCAACCCTCACATGTGCAATTTGAAGTGGAAAAGGAACTGAAAGTTTTGAGTTAATACTTCCGTGTTCGCTAGGAACATGGGGGGAAAAAGGTCATGTAAGCAGGAGGTGGCGGCTGAAGTCACTGCATCCTGCTCAGTCTCGTGGTGGGTATTTTGAGATACCAGTTTTATATATCATTATCACGGTGCAGTTTGTATTATTATGATGATCGCATTGTTATTTATAATTTGCTATCAGATACAGGCTCCTTAGTGAAGCAGATCTGCTGCGGATGGAGGGAGTGATTTAATTACCTGGCCCAGGCTAACAAACTTTACTGTAGCAGGGGAGGCTTGGGTGTGTACCCCTGCCTGACTCCGTGCCCTGCTGGGGTAGCAGGATCAGGCATAGCTTGTGAATGTAACCCAGATGCCCATCGCCACCATCTCTCTCTGGATTTTGTGGACTGGAGAAGACCTCTTGTGGAAGCAAGGGGGCCAGCAACGGCTTCTAGTCTCCTGTATTGCTCCTGTGAACCTCACATGGTAGAACAAGGAGATATTTTTAGTGTGACAAGCTGGAAGGTGTTTGTAAGGATGCATTTTTGCCTATTCCTCCCCCGTTAGGCTGTGAAATGGAAGTTTGATTCATGGATGTTCATTAGAAATTTTAGTTGGTTTTCCTTTTTTTTAACTTTCAGCAGTCGACTATGTGGCCTGCTACCTGAGCAGGGTATTGTCTTTCCTCTCAGCCTTTCTCCCGTGAGTATCAGTTAGTTTGCTTTCATGAAAGGTGCTTGATAGTGATTTCCTCACTGGTGTTGTGATAGTGGTGAGTGAGGATTGCTGGACTGGGTGCTGTGCTCACACTCCCAGAAACACCATCTGCAAGGACTGAAGCTTTCTGCTCCATGGTGTCTTGCTCCTTGGTGAACCCCATGCCGATGTGGTCCGTTCATTCACATGGACAAGATGGGCTGAAAGTGTGTGTCTCTGTCTGTAGGATGGGATTTCTCATTTTAAAAACCAACAAAAACTCTTAGGAGCTATAGTTATATTTTATGTTCCATAAAGACACAAAAATTGGAGTTGAGCAATCATTATTATTCTGTGTAGTACTTTTAATAGCATTACTGATGGTGGGTTTAAAGACGCATGAACAAGTTCCTGAATGTATTGTAATTTTTACCAATATTGCCAAACTCTGCAGTCTTGCTGCAAGGCACACATTTGTTATTTCTCAAAACACTGCCAGGCCAGGTATCATCAGGTTACATCACCATATTATGACTCTTGTGTCAATATCAGAATAGTATTTGCAGCTGGCAACAGATTTTTTTTTGTTCTAGACTCCACACAGAGCTCATTTTAAAACCTACTAGCTTAGCCGCAACAGGAGGAGATGTATGTGCGTGGTAAGGAATCTTGAGATGTAATTTAGAGATTGGCTGTAGGCTCCTGAACAGGATGAATGCATTGTGTCTTTGGGATCCTGAATCCTTTGAGCACACAGGAGCCTTTTTGTTAGGGCCTACTCTGACCTGCGCAGTTGAAAAGGGAAAGGGTTCTTTCGATATCTATATCTGTGTAGCAAATTGGAGGCTGACAAATCTCCCAGGGTAAATTCAAATGGAGAATTAATTTTGGTCACAGCAAAAATCACAAACACATGCTCAGGTGCACTCTGAGTTGCAGCTTCTCAAAGTCCTAAAAACAGATCCCAATCTGTTCAGATCCCAGTCTGATACCCTGAACATGGCCAAGGTCACTAAACGAACTATGACACAACTCAGATTTGATCCAAAACACCATAGTACCAAGATAAAAAAAGTATAGTAAGATAAGTCAGAGAAAGAAGTAGCAAGAGAAAATGAAAAATTATCACCACTCAGTGGGGCACAGCAGTTCCTCAGGAAAATGTGGTCCATCAACTCCCCCTCAGACTGGTTCTGTGGGGTGGTGGGCACGTGCTGTGCCTTCTTGGCAGGCACTATTTGTAGGGCAAGTCCATGCCCTGTTAGCAGGTGAGGGGGTGGAGAGAGAGGGAGGAGCTGTGCCTGCTTCTACACCTCCCCCTGATTGTTAAGCAGGAGCTACAGAAAAGCCCTTAAGGCTCATTCAGCCCTGCACTCAGACAATGTTTGAGACATAACAAATACAAGTAAAGAAGTCGGTCTTTACACTTGCAGTGTGTTGTCATGGTCTGGACAGAAAGGCTGGTATGTCAGGAGGAGAATCGTTAAAGGTCTGCTTTCCTCCTTTCTGAGTGGTGTGGGAAACTGATTCAGTCACTCAAGCCTTTAAAACTGAAAAGGTTTGATATTGCCCCACCTTGTGGTGTACGCAGTGTGCTCCAACGATCCCAAACCATGCTGAGTTTATAAAGCAAAACTTGGAGGGGCAGCTGATGTAGCTGTAAAGTGGCATGGGAAAATGAGGTTCTGCTGCAGATGAAGCCCAGGTTTTGCAACAGGATTAGAAAATAAATAACTTAGGCTTTATCAAGATCATAAGGCGCTGCCCTCCCAAACCACAAGCCTGTAGAGAAGTCTGTTGGTATTCGTTGTCAATTGGATGCTGTATGGGTTCTGTGCTGCATCTCATGAATTTTAACCTGAGTTTCGACTCTTGGAAACATGTGAAAGTGTGTGTTGCATTTTCCTTCACATAGGCACTGATTCCTTGAGTTGTGAGTTACTGGTGCATCACTTGAGACTGAAATTTTGTGGACATAAAGAGGTGATGTTTTTTCTTTCTCCTTGGTCTGCAGTGGGTGAGTTGAGCCACAGGCGTTAGTAAGCAACATAGCCCAAGGATGCCATCGCCCTTAGCGCACAACCTGAGACCAGATGGGGAGCTAGAACTGACAAAACATCTTCCCATAGCTGCTGGTGACACTGACTCTCCCCGACTCAGAGCAAGGATGCAGGGTTCGTGCTTGAACATTGTGGTGGGCTGGGGCAAACCCCAGGATTTTCAGTGCCCTGTAACTATGTGACTGCTGCAAGTACAGCAGAGACTAGTGTGATGGGAAAGCAAAGTCTGGTAGGAGTTTCTAATGTAGGCTAACATGCATAATTCAATCCTTCCTTTTTTACCATGTTCAGAGCTATGTAACTAAATACTGATTGCTAAACACAGCTTGAATAATGAAGCCTTACATGGCTAAAACGCCTTCCTTGATACATATAATCCCACTGAAAAAAAGAAAGGAAATAGAGTTGTATCCTCTCTTCCACTGTTTCAAAACAGCACAGGTATTTGCAAGGGAAAATATTTGTTTTCATCCCTATTTGCTCCATGGATTTAAATACATGTACGTGCATGGCATGTTCAGCAAGTAAGAGGTACATATGCAAAGTCCTGCCAGTCCTTTGTCGACAGCTTTTTCTTTTCTCAGTCACCAGACCTTGTTCATTCTTCAGAGAAACATTAAAAACTGCACCTTGTGTTTCTTGCTCTTGTTTGGAGATAACAGGTCAAAAAATGTATTTGTGGTCATGTTTTGCATAGGAGTATAGCTCTGTATCTGTTTTGTGCCACTTCTACTCAAATCGTGCCAATAATGTAGGTTATTTTGGCTTTCCTCAGTGGGAACTTTGCTCTGTGCAGTTGAACAGAAACATCTGGTAGCTTGTTAGAGGCTAATAATATTTCTTAAGCGGATAAGGGCATGATAGGACTTTTAAAAATATGCAGTGTTTTTTCCCTGTACTGTATTTTTCTTTAGGTCACTTTGTGTTTACAATGCTACAGTTTCCTGCAGGAGAGCCTCGGTCCATGGGATGGCCAGCTGGGACAGGGATCCTCACTCTCCTCTTTGCTTTGGAGAGGACCGGTTTTTGTTTGCTGAATAAACATCTCAGTCCTGGGAACACGGGCAACATTGAGTGTGGCATGGTCACTGCCTTATGCTGGGGATTCTGCTGCTTCTGTATCAGAAATGCAGGAAGAGGTTCCACCAAGTAGCATTTATTCCCATAGTTTCTGTACTGGACGTGATCAGCTTTTCCAAGCTTTCTAAGCTATTTCTGTAGTTAATTGAGTGTGGAAGTTTGTTACATTGTTCCTTTCTTTTTAAGTTTCACTGTCGTTTTTCTACTGTTTCCTTTTTTTAGCTGATGGCAAAGATTTCTTTGAGTTGGGGCAGCGTAGCAAGGAAACCATAGAATTTACCTTGAAGAGCTGATAAATATCTGCTAGAGTCCTGCAAATCTAAATGCTTTGGTTTATTTTCAGGCAAATCAGTTTGGGCATTAGTTTTGCTGCTGGTGCTTTGGACCTAAGAGTGTAACCTTGCTTATCTACATTTTTTTTTCTGTTACTGTTTTACTGACCTGTAGACAAGCAGTTTTTGTGGTACAGTAGATATTTTTGCCTTGTAGAACAAAACCCGGGCTTTCTAATCAGTAACTACATGTAACACATTTCCTTAAAACACCTATCTCTAAAGGGAAGAGGTTTGTGATATGAAAAACACTAAGAGTTTGCTCTGTAGATCTTTAAATCTGTTAGTGTTATGAATTTAAGAGGTGTTTGGGTACTGGACGTTTGGGACCAGACCCGTGTATTAATAGAAAACTTAACGAATATTTAATTTCCAGAGCAGGAAGGCACCCTTCCCACAGCTGCATAGTGGCATGACTGATACAAACTTAAAGCTCTTCGGAATAAACAGCAAGCTCAGAAAGGGCAGTGCTGTGTGTACAAGCCTATAGAGCTCTCAAATCAGTTAGTCTTTTCCACACCAGAGTCTGCCTCTCCTTTTGCAGTAATTTTGTCTTTGAACATGTATGGCAGACTATTGGTAATGCTGTCCTAATGACTCTGTTGGGATTTTTCTTCTCTCCAGGAAGAAGAATGCCAACACGAATATGAAGTGAACCATTTCCTATGCTTGCCACAGCACCTGGATGCTTGTATTGGATGGTTAGAGACAGGGACTTGCCTCTCATCAAAGAGCTTCCTTGGACAAGATGAAGCCAAGGAGGAGCTTTCCGACGCGCTGGAGTCACTTTGACTGCTGCCCAGTTTAAAATTGATGTCAGACTGTGCCCCAGCTGCCTGGCGAGATGAAAGAAGTGGTGTTGTGGTCACCCGAGGAGGTGACAAATTGGCTAACTGAAAATGCTGTGCCAGAGTATTGTGAGCCATTGAAGAGCTTCACTGGGCAGGATCTGATCAACCTCACAGAGGAGGATTTTAAGAAGACACCTCTCTCCCGGGTGTCTTCCGACAGCGGACAGCGGTTGTTGCACATGATTGAAACTTTAAAAATGGCTCACCACATTGAGGCTCACAAAAACGGGCACGTCAACGGGCACATCCGCATCAGTGTGAGCAACGCCACACGCGAAAATGGCTTTAGCAGTAAAATGAAGCTGAACGGGATGCCAAATGGATATAAGAAGGAGATGATAAGAATCCCCATGCCAGAGCCAGAGCGCTCACAGTATCCTATGGAATGGGGAAAGACTTTCCTGGCTTTTATTTATGCACTTTTTTGTTTCATCTTTACCACAGTGACTATCTCAGTCGTTCATGAACGAGTGCCTCCCAAGGAGGTGCAGCCTCCCCTACCAGATGCATTTTTTGATCGCTTTGATCGGGTGCAATGGGCTTTTTCTATTTGTGAAATCAACGGCATGATCCTCGTAGGACTGTGGTTTGTTCAGTGGCTGCTCTTAAAATACAAGTAAGTAAAACCTTTAAAAACTGAGTGCTAGAGTATACTTCTGATGGCTTTTGGAGGTCAGATACATCCAAATAAAAGGAAGCTTCTTGTGATTTTTCTGAGTTTGGTTTCCCAGACTGGAATAGGTATGATACCATGGGCTCTGCAGTTCGTGTGGGCTGCTTGTGCAGAAGGGACAAGTTCAGCCCAACTGCTAGCTAAGAAACTAAGAAATAGCCCTGGTCTTGTTTGCCTGTACAATTAACTTGAAGCCTTTTCATGTGTGAAAAGTGATGAATAGGATGTAATGGTGCTCATAACTCGGTTGACTCTCCTGCCTGGTTGGAAGGAGCACAGCTCACGCTGTTGTGAACACAGCTGTGAATCAGCTTGGCATCGATTTGATGTTTTTCTAGTTTGCCTGATGTAAAGACCTGCCCTAAGATTATGGTGGTCTTGGATGAAACCAACAGGCAGTGATTGTGTTTGTGCACCTGAATAAGTGCTGCATGAAAAAGCACTGAAGTATGTTTTCTGCTTGCCGTTAGATGGGACAGGTAATGTTAAACACAGAGTATGTCAAAAGCTAATCATAAAATATGCAAAAGCATAGATATGCAATGAATTTGCAAGGTCTTAGTGGTTGTCTGCCTGTTTGAATAGGACCTACGTGTGTTCTTGTTGGACTGCAAAGCTGGAGCCAAAATGGAAGAGAGCGTTGGGTGTGTCTATCCAGCCAACCGCAGTGCAGGGTTTCCCTTGGCTCCTCTTACTTATTTCTGTCCTGAAATTATTTTGACCTTCAGGTAGCATCTGGAGTTTCTGGCTGGTTTGGGGGCAAGGCCCTAGATTTGGTGCGAGGGAATCAGTGACAGCTTTCTTTGAACATCCATATGGAGTACTGTCCATGGCACTGGGTTGGACTGGTCTCTCATCAGGAAGCAGGAACAGGCTGGGTGTGCAGGTCTTGGCTGGGGACTCTGGACTACCCAAGCCTTTTTCCACAGACACAGCAGGAAGCTCAAGGAATCCAGACGAGCTGCCGAGGCAGAATTAAATTGTCTGGGAAGCATTCCCAGATGTTCTTGAAGAAGTATCATGCTGGGTTTTGGCCATGCTTGACATCTGATTCAGCCTGTATGGAATTGAATGCGCTTACCCGCATTAGGTGAAGTCTGAATAGTTGTAATAGAAGTTGTCTTGGCCAATAATAACCGTAGAGGTTGTACTTGATAGCTGGCTCATAATCACACACACACTTGCACACAGATCCTTCTGGGAAGGGAAAATATGAGGCTTCTAATTTTTTTTTTTTATATTATAATGCAGAGCACTTTGATGCAGACTTTCCAAAGCAAAAATATGCTAAATCCAAGTAAAGCAAGTAACTTTGTTGGTAATTTTAATAAAAAAACCCCTAAACCTCTATAAAACGCTTTGGTCTCTCGAAATACAGTGCTGTTCAGACTTTAGTCTCTACCCCCCATCCCCCCATTTGTCTTTATGTCAAATTATAAAGAAAAGCAAGTTTGTGTCTGATTATAAAAGCTGGACACAAGTGTGAGATCTTTATTGGATCACCTTTCGGAGAGAGAAATTCCCCTTGTGAAATGCAGGGGAAAACCACTGCCAAATGGCATGGTACCTTCAATTCTTAAATTTCAGTCCATAGAGCTACATTAATAAAGCACAGTTTTTAACTCCCATCTTTGTCCAGGTTTACACCAGGACAGGGAAGAAAAGAATTAAATAGTGTGTTTCAATAGCAGTGAGCACGTGGGTGCAAAATGCATTTACACAGTAAGTTGAAGCTTTTCTGATAAATTAAGACACTCAAGTTGTTGATCTGGCACTACAAAGTCATACTTCTCTGAGAGTGAAACAGTGCATTTTAGTACCTCTACCAAAAGCTATTAAAAATACAAAAGATGGCCAATTTTGAGTATTGAAAGAGCTTGGCTTGATAGAAATATTATTTTTTTAAGCTGAAATCTTCAAAATAGCAACAATTGAATGCCAGAACTTGCAGCTTGTGTTGTAACCCTTGTATTCCCTAAATGTTCATAATTGTAAATAGCAATAATTTAGAATCAAATGACACCAGTAGGTTCTGTAACCAGCAGGGTGCAAAGGACTGAAGTGGTTATGGACTTGAGCTGCTGTATCTGGATTTGCCCTCAATTTTTGTAAGGCTGGCAGCAGTTTCTCTGGCTAAATGCTGCATGCGATTGGATAGAGGTTTCTCACGTCATGATGGATGTTACTTGAAGTAGTTTAGTTGCTAAAGCTCTTCCTTTGCACTGTTATTAGCTGGTACGTAGCAGTGAAACTCAGTGGGCCAGTTTTAGGGCTGGCTGCTGGTTCTGTGTCAAAGCTGAGCTCTTTACCCCGTGTGCTCTTGCTGGTTTTGCAGAGCTGCTTCACAGTATCCCAAAACTTCCTCTGACCTCTCTGCATAAATCAGTGACTCGCTGGAAGCCCTCAGTGGATAAATCTCTTTGCAGCTATGGCTGCTTGCCTTGAGACAGGCTTCCCGTGAAAGCACCCTCTCCTGTAGCCAACACAGCTCTAAATTTGTATTTTGGAGGTTTTGTTGCTCTACGGTGCTGCTTGAGAAGGATGTATTCTCACTCGTTTAGGTCACACAAACTCTTTCTTCTGAAGCAGCCCTTGGAATTACTAAATGTGCATGTCAGACAAAATAAACTTACTCCTTTTCATCTCCTAGTGAAAATACAACTTTATCCCCTGCCTTGAACAGAAAATTAATGGCTTCTTAAAGTTGATGGAGGGGTGTGGTGCATGAAATTCCTTTTCATGTCTTCAACACTAAATCTGTACCAGCTTTTGTGTTCTAATCCTTAAATTTCCTGTAATCACCTTCCTGGGTGATGTTCATTGAGTTGCTGACCTGTAAAGTGGGGAATATTTGTAAAGTAATTCAGTACTCTTAGATGTGAGCTGATACTGTCACAAAATTTTAAAGTGTTGAGAACAGTTGGTAGTTTATTTTTTCATCTTTGCAGATTTTGTTTGCATTGGGTGACCTTATTTTTCTTCTCTTTTTTTTTCTTCTAGGTCTATAATTAGCAGAAGATTTTTCTGTATAGTTGGCACACTGTACCTGTATCGGTGTATTACAATGTATGTGACTACGCTTCCAGTACCTGGCATGCATTTCAAGTGTTCTCCGAAGGTAAACTTCTGGCTGCTTTTTCTTATTTTAATCTGTATGTCTTCCCCTTGTCCAGCTGTTGCGAAAACTGTAAGCAACACTTTCTCAATAATTGTTACTAATTTGAAAGTACCAGTTTGGCAGGGTGGAGACATCCTTTTGCAGATCATATGCTTCCCTCTTGGTGAGGGTATTGACGGTTGCTTTGGGGCAGGGCAGGAACTCCCATGCTTTTCAAAATGCTGAATTTGTGCAATTTCTGTAGCATTTCAACTAATTTGCATAATCAGCATTTTTCAGTCTCCACGGAAACAGTCAAAAGTGTGTAACCTGTGGAGTTGCCATGCGACTCATTTATTTCTGAACACTTCAGTATGTCGAGTCTGAGTATGATTTGTGTTTAAAAAGGGCCCCAAGAGACATTTCTGAGGCTGGTGAAACTCTATCTCCTTTGCAACTCTTTGTCCCTACATGTTTTTTTGAATTGTGTTAGCACAAGGACTTGCCACCTCCTCCCTGGCACTGACTCCTTCTTGTTTGCACTGAGGAATAAAATGGGCTTGCGAAAGCCGTGGATGAAATCAGACTATTGAGACAGAGGCAAAACCCTTGTTGTCAGCCTTGAGTGGTAATTTGTGTGCTTGGAGTGGGACAGGGATGGTGGTGTTGCGTCCATCTCAGATCACACAGACATTAGTGTAAGCGTGGTCCTTACTGTAACATGCTGTTTGTGGTAGAAAACACAATCTAATGCAGACTGGGCTTAGACAGTAGGAAGCAAGATTCATATTTAAGAAGCAAGTGTTGTTTCTCGATAGTGGCTCATCTCCATGTCCCTCTTGGAGTTTGTGCTATAACTTTATTTAAGCAGGAGAAAGAGGGGGTAAAAAATGTGATTTCTGTGAAATATCTACTGCACACACAGTTCAACAGCCACAGGTGAGATGACAGATAGTAAAACCGCAAGTTAGACTCCTGATTCCACTCAATACATGTGTTGTCACTCTTCAGTGAGGATTGCTGGTACGTACAAACATAGTTGAAATGCTTTGGTTCCATGGGGTTATAAAGCCAGTGAATGTGCTGCACCGTTTGTTTGACAAGGCAGAGCATTTACCAAGCCACATGTGGCTTCTTAAGGGACTGAGGTGTTTTGTAAAGAGAATGAGTGGGAGAGGAATCATTGTATTCGATCAATTGGCCATTATGAGATTAAAAAAGAAAGAACACAGATATTTTTGGGCCCAAGTGAGTACATCTGCCGTTTTTGGAAATTTACAGCATTGGCAAGTCCGTCTCATTACTCAAGTGAAGACAAGCCTATGTTGTGCTTTTCTGTTACCCCAGTTAGACTAAGATTATCTGGGCTTTCTTGAAAGCTATAAGTATAGCGGTGAGAAAAGAATAACCTCTCAACACGTTATTAAGTTATGTATGATTGTGAAGAGTAGGATTTTAGGGAGCATTTTAATGTTTTGCAAGAAACTGTTAGCAGGAAGTAGTTAATTGCTGCAAAGACCCTGTGTGAGTCTGTCTGAAAAATTACAATTTCCACTTCTTAAAACAAGAAGAAGCTTTTAAAATAAAGGAACAACACACATATAGTGGCCAGCCAGGGGAACCCTTCTAATTCCGAGATTTCTGACTGTTAAAGGTTACCGTGGATTTTAAAACTTCATAAAATGAGGTAAGGATACAGCATACACACAGACATGTGCGTTGGTCCATTGGCCCTTCTCCCTTGAGCTCAGTGCTTCCTACTTCCTGTTGGGCTCTGGAGGTGCTCAGTACGTCCCGGTTGTGGTTGTCTCATAGCACACAATTTTTTGCAAATTTGTTTAACGTTTGGGCTTGTGTTAGAGCTGGGAGCAGCAAAAGCAAGGTCTGGAGATGGTGCTAGTTGCCTGTCAGTCACCTTGTCCAATGAAAGGACCTGGTTTGCTTTGATCTGGCTTTCCTGAGGCAAATTGAAGTTTTTTTCAGCAATACCCTCAGAGCCAGTGTAATGGGTTGGAGATGGGGTAGAGCAAACCAATCAGGTGTGGAGGAAGGTACCCATTGCCTCGTTGGACAGTGTGAGTAGATGCCAGCGCAGAAGTTTGGCTTTGTGCTCAGACAAAACCACCACATAAGTTTCTTTTGAAATGTGAAGTGGAAAGAAATAATCTTGAAGACTTTTCAAGGCGAGGTGGTAGGAGGCCTTAGAGATTGGAGTGAGATCACAGTATCAGAAGGTTGGAAAAGACCTTTGAGATCATCGAGTCCAGCCTATGACCCAGCACCAACACCTACTCGTTTTCTAAACCATGGCACTAAGTGCCTCATCCAATCTGTTTTTAAACACCTCCAGGGACGATGACTCTACCGTCTCCCTGGCCAGCGCGTTCCAATGACCTATAAACCTTTCAGTGAAAATTTTTTTCCTAATATCAAGCCTGAACCTCCCCTGATGAAGCTTGAGACCATGTCCTCTTGTTCTGTCACTATTGCCTGAGAAAAGAGACCAACCCCTGCTTGCCTACAACCTCCTTTTAGGTAGTCACAGAGAGCAATAAGATGCTCTTCTATGCCTTAAATGTGGGTTTTGGCAGCTGGATACACCTTACACAGTTCATCCTGTTTTTGGTTGGATTATCATCTGTAGGGCCCACGCAGTTACAAACAGAATTAATTAAATTAAGCTTGGTTTATTTTAAGAGTGTATTGCCCATGCAACAGAAGGAAAACCGGATGTTTAGAGAACATGACTAAATTCTAGATATTGCTGGAAATATTTTTAATTCCTTTTTATTAGTGAAGCTGGATTTTTGACATGGCATTACAGAAGTTGTAGGTTTTCCAAGAGTGATTATTCTGAACTCAGTGTGTGTATATGTGGAGCTCATATGTGTGAGTGTATGCCCATTGTATATCCCAGTGCAGGAATATAGTGGAAAAAAAAAAAGAGATCTGAACCCATTAGATCTGCTTGAAGATTCGCACTAAAAATTATTTTCCTGCACAGCCACAAATGTTAGGAAATGCTTCAAACAAAACATTGGAGAAAGACAATGCCTTTACTTGGTAGCAGCAATAAGTACTTCCAGAAAACATAGAAAACAGGTTTTGCTCACCTGCATGTTTTAATGTAAAGCTTAGTCCTCTGAGTGAAGCCCCTGACAGGTGTTTCACACCTTTTGGACCAGTTTTTTGCTTTGGTTTTATGCTGAACAGCTGCCATGTTTTTCATTGCCACTGGAGGTGACCTTGTGCGAAGGGTAAATAAACCTGCCTTTCTTACTTGCCTTTTCAACATATGTTGAGAGCACAGTAAAAAAAACCTTAGTCCTTTACAATGTTGTGTTTATAGGGGAATTGTAATAATTTCCTTGATTCTTCATACATTGAATACTTCAAATGAAATAATATTTTAGACAAATGGATGGCGGTGCATATGGCCTGTGCTCACATGAAGATTAGCTATAGTCGATGGAAAACATCAATAAAAACTCATGTCTCATTTTCAGTCTTTTTTTTCTCTAGAAATGTGCTACTGGCTTTTGGGAAAGGCTATGAATTTACTAATTGATCTTGGGCATCAAAGCAAAAAGAGAGAATAACTGAAAGGCAAAGTTGCTGGCTACACCATTGCTTTCTTTAAACTCTGAAAGGTTAGCACTGACATTTTACTGTGCTTTTGTGTTTTACCCTTCCACCAGCTTTTTGGAGACTGGGAATCTCATCTGCGAAGGATAATGAAATTGATTGCTGGTGGCGGATTGTCCATCACAGGATCCCACAACATGTGCGGCGACTATCTGTACAGCGGTCACACCGTCATATTAACTCTTACCTACTTATTTATCAAAGAGTGTAAGTTTGTCACTGTTCATCGGGAATTTCCTGTTGTAGAATTCCTTGTTAGCTGAAAAATTATTGTTGTGCTGGTCAATGAGTAAAACTAAACTAAAAATTCATGCTTTTTCAATTAAATGAAAACAGTAGAACTTCAAAGACATGGGGCTTACTTGAAAATAAAAATTTGAAGACAAAATAAAACGCTTTACCATGTAGATGTCTGAATTAAGCGTTTTAGTTCAAAAAAATTTTCTTTAGAATATAATTGAAACCTTCATTGCACCCTGCCTGATGAATAGTATTTTGACTGTGTCTCTCCTAGTCTAGAGAGAGGTGAATGCCATGCTGAATGCAGAGTTGCACGTTTTGCAAGATTCTGGCTTTGATGTTTGCATTGTCTTTTATGAAAGGCAAGAGGAATGGATTGCCTTCTATGTACAATCAATATTAAAATATGAATCAGTCAATTTTACTGACCAGGATATATTATAAAGTATTGGGCCTGTTTCTCAAAGCTTTCATAACATTTCTGTTTTCCAAGGATCTGATTACCCCTGAGTACAATTTTAAGTAACACCTTAAGAGAATTATATGTATTTTGTGATCTCAGTATTCCTGCTCTTGATGCGGGATTGCGTTACCCACCCAGGACTGCAATCTGTGTCCTCTGCTAATTACGGCAATAGTCTTGCACAATGATAACTTACACTTTGAAATAATCACTGCTTGTGCTTCTTTCCAGATTCCCCACGGCGACTCTGGTGGTATCACTGGCTTTGCTGGGCACTCAGCATGATTGGGATGTTTTGCATCCTCCTTGCTCATGACCACTACACTGTGGACGTGGTGGTGGCTTACTACATCACTACAAGACTTTTCTGGTGGTATCACACAATGGCCAACCAGCAAGTGAGTTTCTCCCACACTTTGGATCTGTGTGGCTCTGTTTACTGTAGCATGGCCAGTTGGCCATTTTTATGACAGCAGATCAAACCATTTGAATATGGTGGAGTCTTTTTGCCTTGATTTCTTTTTTTTTCTGTTGTTGAAGCCACATGGATTTTTCTTGTATTCTGTGGTTTGTGTAGATGAGGCCTCACTAAAACTGAACCAGTTTTTCAAAGTGTTTCTAAGTGGTGGTAGGTTCCCCTAACCCAGGGAAATGTTTTCATTTTAGAGGACAGTGGAGCAGAGGGCAGGGTGCTCCTATCCTAAGACACATGTCTGTGAAGGCATGAAGAGTGGGCTGATGGTGGAAATACTGAGAACAAGGAACTGCTTAGGAGATCTAGCACATGATGGGAGAGAGCAAAGCAGTAAATGATTCGAAGGTTGAATGAAGTCTATTAGAGGTCTCATGTCATTCTTGGTGCTCTTACTTTTCGGTCACTGAACTAGATCAATAAGAGATGAGCTTACATTGTGGAGGAATGTGAGAAAAATGCACGAGTATGTTTTCCACAGGAAAGACTTACTGAGTTCGAAGAAACTTTAGACAGGATAGCTTTTCTTAGGTCTGTAACAGTAAATCGGTGTCCAAATATTTTCTGTGCAACATGGAGAAAGATATTTTGCTTATCTGTTCATATGACTCCTATTAATTATGTTCAAGAAAGACCTAGTATGATGATGGGAAATTAGTTAGTACTTTGATGGTACATATTTTTAGATCATATCAAAGTTTTCTAGCTACCATGTCATGTTATTCCAGTGGGTTTGATGCTGCTTGGAGAAATACACCGCTGTCAAGCCCTGTGGTACAATTTACCACCTAAGACCTAACTGTGAAGGATGGATTTTGATGTTCAGTCAGGTTGGGAACCACTGTGTTTGACAGCAGTCTGTGCCCAGACTTCCCAACTGTTGTGGTACAGCACCAGAATTTGCTCCTGAGCTCTGTCAAAATGATGGTGCTGAGTGGACGTACTTCCAAGCTGGAAGCTACTGAAGTCAGGCTTGCCTTGAGAGCTAACAAGGGCTAGTGTCAGAAAAGCCTTTTTGCCTTATTGTGTCTCAGCATTGCTTCCATAAACTCCAGAGATGCAGAAGAATACCCATCTCTGGATCCTTACCTGAGCACACATTTGTCTGGTAGTCTCTCCTTACTGGTGCTGCTCCACTTGCGTCAGACCTTAAACTTAAAAGCAAAAGCCCCATGGGGTAAAGTGGATTTATTCTACACGAGTTTATGACAGGGAAAGAAAGTCTGGCATACCGGCCCCGTGCTTGCACTTTCCCGTGGGCTGGTAGGGATCTTTCCTACTCTGCCCTGAAAATATGCAACAGAGTAGCTGGATGACTCCCTCAGTGCCTGCCTGCTCCTTATATTTCAGCTGTGGCTTGCTCCTGATTAGGAGAAGCAGGGAGGGGTTGGGGGCGGTTTGAGAGCATTTGGAGGACAGGGCAGGGTTCATTACCTTCTCCAGGAGAGTTGACGCATGCCTTGCTCATTGCTCCGTAGGCTCACAGCCAGGCTCCAAAGCAGTTCTTGAGCTGTGTATAATTAGAGAGGTATTTTGGGGAACAGCTGTGCTTTGGACTGGGTTTTTTTCATTTCCAAAGGAAAGATTGATCTTTTTGGCCATTCATTCTTTTCATGTGGGACCATTGAACAGCCGAGGTCTTGGAAACGAGGATGAGCCTCGCTTGGGAGCAACAGTTGGTGCGCACAGGGAGAAGGTATAGAAAGGTAGCTTGGCTCCTCTTGATCTTTACCTGTGCAGATTTGTTTGGGAGGTGTTTCTAGTTGAGGAGTGATTTTTGGAAACAGCTGTAAGCAAGGCGCCACTGAGGAATGGTAGCAAGCGACGTGCAGCGAAGTTGTGCGAGTAAATCAGGTGCTCCTTTGTAACGCTCTTTTTTCTGATTACCTTTGTGCAGGTGCTAAAAGAAGCTTCCCAAACTAACCTCCTTTCAAGGGTCTGGTGGTACAAGCCCTTCCAGTACTTTGAAAAGAATGTCCAAGGAATTGTACCTCGCTCCTACCACTGGCCCTTCCCCCGGCCAGCGCTGCACCGAGGCAGGCAGGTGAAATACAGCCGCCTGGTGAATGACACATAACAGCGTGTCAGCGGACACAGTGAGGGGAAGGACCTGTCCCAAGTGCTAAGAACTTCGTACGAGAAGATGCCATAAAAAAATCAGCCGCCCCCTAACTCTTTCTTTTAACAGTTCCCTTGACTTAACCTATTCAGTTACCTGGTAAGCACTGTGATTTTTTTTCTCTCCAAAGGATCTGCGTTGGACAACAATAAAGAAAATTTAACTTATCATGCACTGTTACACATTTCTTGTTAATAGATTTGGGATTTACATTTATCCATTACCATATTCCTTTGTATATGATGCGACAGCATAAATGGGAGCTTTTATATCATAAGTTCTGGTCTTTCCAGTCACGTCTGGGAATAAAGCATATTATTTTCTTGGGAAAACATACTTTTCATATCTCTTGCCCCAAAGATTGGGCTGTAAGCCATTTTCTAGCAAATGACTATATGAAGGTTTCTAAAGACCTGCCTTGGGTAAAATCGAGAAATCTTTCTACCTGTTGCACCACGCTATGAATAAGATGATAGACACAGGAAGGTTCAGTAATCTTGATTTTGTAGAATCTGCAGTGACTGTGTCAAAGAGTGCAAAAAAAAAAAGAGAAAAAAAAGAAAAAAAGTTGTAAAGTGATTTTCTAAGTATTTCCTAACTTTATTTTTCAAAATGTGTATGAAAATTAAATTTAAAAAGATTTTTACGTGTCTGAGAATAGAGAGTTAAAATTTAAAGAAAATGCTTCTTGGGAGAGAGAGATTTGTCTATGTTTCTAGTGCCTTTCTTGTCTTGATTGTATGGTCGGTAGGCAGTCTTAAATGTTTCTATTTAAAATAAAGTATTCCATGAAAGCAGAATTATATATACTGTATAATTACTAATTTTTGCATTTATAGCTAAATTAAACTGGAAATTTACTTCTAATGTTGAAATTGCCATGTGTAGGGGGAAAAAAAACAAATAAAAAGGGTCCGATCTTGCTCACACATTGTGGGCAGGTCAAACTAAAAAGCATCACTTTATTGTCTACTTGGTAGCTGTATTTTAAAAAAGAAAAACAGCCATGAATTCCTGTTTTTTAAGAATTTTACAAATGATCACTGAGTGAACTACAAATGATTTCTCCATCCCGTATTGAAATGTTGTTGAAAAACAACAAAGATAATCTATTTCTTTAAAATATTTGTGCAGAAACTGCATGTAATTATAAGTTTCACTCCTACCATACATACTGTATGTTTGGGGAAGTATTCTATCCTAAACTTGCCAATGCGCAGAACAAAATAGTTTTTTTAAAGAATGAAGAAGAGAAAATATATATATAAATATATATATATATCCATTCTGTATTTTACGTGAAGCAGAGTTATCTTCTGTAGGGTTTTTGTGTATTCACAAGGTGATATTTGTATTGTAAAACAACAATGGTGAAGGAAAATAAAAAGGCTTTTGAAAAATGTAGTTTCCTTTATCTTTTTAATATTAAGTTTAAATTTAAAGCTGGGTTTTTTTCTTCCAAACCTTGCTTTTGATTTTATGTGTTATTGCACTGTAGGTCATTAAATTTGGACTGTATGGAAACTGCATTGATTTTGAATTGCTGTTTGAGTTGGGCAAATCAGTGCCTTATCTGAAATAAATGCTATGCAATAGATTCTGGTCGTGTGGGAGCCGGGAGCGGATGGGAGAAGCCTTCCTGGGAGCCATCACCAGGGCTTGAAAAATCTACCCCCAAAACTGCTGGGACAGAGTGCGTGGCAGGGTGAACGTATGTGATGCCAGGATCTGTCAGTCCTGTTGCTTAAAAGACAAAAAAAAAGTGACATTTCTGTGAGTACGTGGTGGTCCAAGTGTCATTTCTTTCTTCTTCTCTTTTGGGAATGGTTTATCTGTTCTCTGCCCTGTTCCTCGGGCTTGACCAAAAATGTCCTTGAAGGATTGATGAGGTGGTACTTCTGCTGTCTTGCCTCTCTGTTGCTCGGGATGCAGAACCAGACTAACCCGTTCCTTATCAGGTCTCTTTCTCCCTGGGACAGAGGGAATTGCTTCATCCCCCCTGCTTCTTGGTGAAACCCTTGGCAGCAGCAGTTGCAGAGCTGCCTGTGAACTCTGGGGGATCAGCTCTGCATGCTTTACCTTCAATTCACAGTATTAACTTTGCAACTGTGCAGTTGAAAGTCTTTTACAAAAAGCAAACCTGCCGTGATATGATTGCTTGAGAGAATTCACGCTCCCAGACGTAAATGAGCGAGTAGATTTTTCAAGGCCTGGCATCACGCACATCAAAACCATTGACATAAGTAAATGTATGGATATATGCACCTGACATTAAATGGAATCTGCTGAATTCTGCATTGTAGTGTCTGAGTTACTGCATGGACTTTGCTGAACATGGTGTAATTGTTTTCACAGCAGAGCTGTGGTTTGGTAAAGCATGCTGGCTTGAAGAGTACGTTTGGGCAAGCAGGGACACAGAGCTCAGCAGTGTGGCACTGCTCTGGTGCTGCCCCATCTGGAGAAGGGGACTAAGGGAATAGGTACAGGATGACATTGTTGTGCAGTGGTGTGAACTTTGGACTGTGGCGCATGTGCTGCCTTGTTCCTCTCCTTCCCTGTGGGCATCTGCTCAGCAGCACTGGCTTCTTAAGATGGGTGATGGCGGGTGATGGCTTGTGATGGCGCTAATGCTGCGGGGGTTGGTGCCTAGAGTGCAGCTGCTCATGTTTAGCATTGCACTAACAATTGGGGATCCCAGATTTCCCACTGGCAAGCACTTCAGCTGCTGTTTCCCCAGACTGCTCAGGCATGGTACGTCTAAAATGATTCTTCTGCCTTTGCTTTCTGGAGAAGCATAGCCGAGGGGTGATGGTGGTCCCCTGGAGACTTTGAACGTCCATGTTTGCCTTTTGACCTTTCTGTTTCTTGGGCGAGATCCCTGGCAACTTTCAGGGGCAATTCTGTTCCCAATGAGAGGCAGAAACAATAGGTGCGCACTGCCATACGAGTGCATTGCGTGGGTCTTCCTTGGGCAGTGAAGCTTGTGCTGCTTGGGCACATGTGGGCCTATGCCACCGGTTCCCCTTGGGGAGGTGAGCAGAGTGAACTTGTGCCACTGTGCTGCAAGAAGTGAGAAAAAGAGGTGAAGTCTAGTTTTGTGCTGCCTTGATTGAAGCAGAGCTAATGGCTCTTCCCTCATTGTACCAGTTGAACCCTCTTCTCTTGGCATGTAACTGAACGCTGTTTGTTTAGTTTTAAGGCACCTTTGGGAGGGCGGATTTGAAGGCAGAACCGCCTGGTTTGTGTGTGTAGGGGTAAACCTTAGTATGTTGTCCACTGCAGATTCCTGGGGGCTGAAATGCGAAGGAGAGATCTCCACTGAAAAAGGCTGGGAAAGGACAGCTTGAGAGGGAGGAGGAGCCAGCAATTGTTGAAGTTCTGGAGAAACAGAAACCAAGACCTTTCCTAGAGGGTGGACTTAGAGTGCCCACATTGCTGAAATCCACCTGGGTGTGGAGGTTTTTGAGGATCACAGGTGTCAAGCAAGGGCAGGGGGTCCCCTTGCTTTTCTGTGTTCTCTGAAAAGAGCAATTAACCCCCATTAACCTCTCCCCTCCTGCTTTTGTTCAGGGGACAGCTCAGTCTTCCTTTGCCTTTCCTTGTGGTGACAGGGTATGGAACTCCCAAGATAGAGACAAAGCCTTCGTGTGGTGCAGCATGCTGTTCCCACACATCTCCTCTGTAACCTGGCAGGAATACACATTTACCTTCTAGAAAATGAATGTGTATTTTCCAGCATTGGCACATCCTCAGAATGGTATTTCTGCTACTGATTATTCATATGTGCTTTAGGCTTGATAGGGAATGCTGGTGAGCACCAGGATTTGGACCTGACACCCTCTGCACATCCATTCTGCAGCCTTGTTTAAATAAGAACACCTCTAGCAAGGTTTGGGAGCAGACAAGAACCCCCCAATTTGATGGGAGAAGCAGCAGCATCTCTGACCCTAGCGGTCACTCCTGTTTTTAGGCAGTTGGCACATAGGCATGGATGGGCATAGAGCAGCCCACCTTGTTCATTTTCTGCCCAGTTTTTGCCTGGAAAAAGCCAGTGGGAGTCACCTTGGAAAGGATCTGCCCAATTCTGTGTCATTGTTTTTCCATTTCCAGGCCCAAGGGGTAAGAAGGGTTTCCCAGTCTTGTGCCAGAGCTCATCTGCTTTGCACGTGCTGCTTGGCTCTTCCTTGGAGTGATACTTTACCCAGGCTTTCCTACATCCCAGGTAAGTGCTGTATCCATGGGGCTGCTGCTGTGCGTGTTTGAGCAAAACATCCATCCAGGGCCCAGGAATGACTCTGATAAACACTGTTGTGGATGCAAATGAAGATGTTGTCAACAAAGTATTTGCTTTCCAAAAAATGCTTCCACGTGCATCAAGCTGTCTTATGATTTCAGTTGCAGGTTGATAAAGGGAGAAAAGGGGAATGCTTTAGCTTGGGGGTGAATGCGCTTTGGCCAGGAGGTGATGGGCTGAAACCAAAATTGGCTGCTGTAATGTTTCTTATTATGCCTTATTGTGTCTCCTACACTCCTAAGAACTGAAAGTGCTGCCAACTTGGACTTAGAAATCTCTTAACTAATTTTGCTCTCAAAAAATCTCTGTCAAAACAAGGATGTCTCCTTTGATCACTCATCTCCAACCACGGGGATGATCCTTCAAGGTTGTGCTGCAGGGTCCAGCTGCTTTGGAGTTGGTCGCATTCCCTTTAACACAATGGGGATAACTTGCTGCAAGAGCATTTCCACAGGGTCACTTCCTCCCTAGAAAGATCAAAGCAATTCATCCAAGTCGCACTTTTGCCCACATAATACATCTCCCTTCTCAGGCTTTGCAAAGGAGCCGTAGAGTTGAAGGATTTCTCCTTTGGACTCATTTATGTTCTGGGTGACTTTTGGCCAGCATACTCAACTCTGAGCTTCTGCTTGGGCTTCAGTGCTGGTGGCCTGCAGCCACAGCACACACCAGCCATAGCAGAGTTACCATAACCACTGATTTTCCGTGGGAGAAAGAAGTGCTGCCAAATGAGTTATTTGAGCAACTCTGTTTTTCAGGTTAATTTTTGTTCAGCTCGGCTTCCTGCAGGTCGGATGTGGTGAGTCTGGACTGTGAGTCTGAGTGCAGAATGGGGATTTGTACTCCTACCTGGCAGACTGGGTTTGGCTCGGGCCTCTCTGCTGCAGGACTCAGCCTCCACTCACCCCCCCAAAGGATTTTTTTTTTTTTTACTTTTCCACTTAATATTTTACAGGCTTAAAGGAAAGCAGAGTGGCAAGGACCTTACCTGTGTCTCTGCGCTGCTGTCTTCCCCTTGGCTGGAGAATGCAGCTCTGTACCTGCCAGCAGTGAGAGAAAGACTGCTTTATTACTTCTTTAGCCGCTCAGTGTACTCGCACACATTACCTGCGTTTTGACAGAGGCACTGAAACTTTCCTTCCTATTTCATCTGGCAGCCTGTTGAGTGTTTGACAGCAGTAAAAAACATACCAGGGCTTGATTGCCCAGAAGGACAGGAGGATCCTTACTCATATACATCCCAGGATAACATTTGGTTAGTGTTTGGTAGCTGTCCCTTCAATTAAGTTGTCAGTGACCTGTATGTGACTTTTGTGTTCAGAAGCCATAATCGTTCCAGTTTTGCTACCTTTGCAAAAGCCCTCTCCCCATTCAACCTCTTCTTCCTAAACTTTCCATGCATGCTCCCAGCTGTGTTGACCAGCAGGAAAGTCACCATTTACCATCACAAACAGGTCTGATCCTGCTACCAGGAGCAGCTTTCAGCTACCCTATGGATGTGTGGCATTTCCACAGCACAGTATGCTGTCTCCCAGTAAGCTGCAAGTACCAAATGCTGCATGCTAAAGGCTGTTGCTGTCCATCCTGGAAAATATCTTCATCCTCCCAACTAGCTATTGAGCATGTGTGCAAGGACAGGTGCTTGAAGCCCTTGAGGGATTCCAGATAGCCCAGTACTGGGATTGCAGCAAGTTTTTGTTGTGCAGCTCTTTTATGGACCTCCTCTTATGTTTTTCTCTCCCTTTGGCATCACTTCTGTCCTCCTCTTCCACAGAAATTTTAGGTTTCACCTGTACCCTCAGAAAGGAGTCCTCAGCTTAAGTGATGTGTTTAGAGCTGGCGTTACCCATGTTTCCTTGTGTTGCTCAAGCCCAGGTTCAGACAGCACCTGTGAGCAGACAGGAGGCATGGGCACAGCTGAAGCTCCTCTTGAACCCAATGGAATGAGGTCTCCCAGCTCAGGGGTGGAAGATTTGACTTTACCAGAAGAAATAGAGTTTTCATGAAGCGATAGACAGTAGCTGCACCAATGCCCACCTGGACTGGCAACCTGTTCCCCATGCTCACATTTTCTGAGGAAATACTTAAGGAGCTTTAATCACAGCTCAGAACCTGGTGAAACACCTGAATTCCTGCATTGGCTACTGGAGGCAAAAGATGCATGGCCTGGGTGCTGTGTATCCCACTAGAGGGTTCATGAGAGATTTTGTGCTACCACTTGTGCTTCTGGGCCAGTTTGTGTGCCAGCCTCGTCATGGGGCTGTACTCGAGCATGACCGTCATGTCCATGGGCTCAGCCTTTCACCTGACAGAGCTACCTGCTGCTACTTGGAGTATGTGAGTGTTTTGACCAGGAAAGCTGAGGAACAAAATCCACATGGCACTGCCTGGATCACCTCCTGGTAGGTCCTTGCCAAAGCCTGATCAGCTTTATGCTGACAGCTCTATGCAGAAACGTTATCTTCTGCCATCAGGATCTTCCTAAGTCCATGTGAAAAGGACTTTAGCCGTTCTTTGTTAAATAAACAACATTATCTAAGAGACCTCAGAATTGTTTTCCCCTTCTCACATCCAGGATCCCGGGCTTTGGTGAATGTCACAAGCATTGCATCCATGTCAGCAATGTGTCCATGTTGAGATGATGGTTGTTTCAATTTTCTGCTGAGTAACTGGCTGTGGTTTAGCAAATAGGCTTGGGTCAAGGTTTCCACCCTCTCCAAGTGATGAGGCCTATGACATGCCTGACCTGGCTAGAGAGTTTTCCTCACTGCTACAGGGTATCTGCAGTGGTATCTCAGGAAAAACAAGATTTGTCCTATAAGGGGAATGGCTTTAAGTTGGGAGGGGGGAGATTAGACATCAGGAAGAAATTCTTTACAATGAGGGTGAGGGCCCTTCCAACTCAAGCTATTCCATGATGCTATGATAAAATTGCAAGTCTGATGCAGCTGGTTTCAGTGGCTGCAGAAATCCAGCTAGACTTTCTGGTTATATGAATGACAGCACAAAATATTCCAGTATAATAAAGAAAAGCTTGGCCACCACAGTGCTTTTTAAGGCGATGTCAGTCTCTTCGTTACCCAACCACCCTTTTAATACTTCCCAGCAGAGACAAATAAAAATTCAGCCAGATTACTCAGCAGATTAGTCCTGTTCCCAGCTCTGTGTATGCAGCGAACTATACCAGCTGGTAGATCTCTTCTGGACTCCTTTTGTTACGAATTTCATTAACAGAAAGGCAGCAGAATTGTTGTCAATCTCCAGGAAGGTCTTTCAAAGATGTTTAAGAACCCCACGCCTCATCCAGCAGGTGGAGGTGAACAAGGCAGCTGTGTTTTGCAAGCATGAAGCAAGGGGTTCTTCACCCCCAAAACCAGACCAGATTTGCTGTTAGAAAATGAAGTTTCAATTGTGATGCAAATGAGTATGTGTTTTGGCTTTGGGCTGTTCCTGCTGAGATGTCTCTGATCTGTCAACCAACACTCAGGCATGGCAAAATAGGATGGTTTTGTTGCTGTCCTGATGGCGACGAGACACGTAGAAAACCAGAGATTCTTTACAGAAGGGTTTTGTTCTCCTGACTGAGAAAAGGCAGTAATTACTTTAATCCTCACCACTTAAAGCATTACTTTTATTTACTATTTTTAACTGATGAAGTTTTTTCTGCTTGTTTGACCAAGGTAGGATGTGGCAAACACAGCGCCATTCCTGGAGGGGACAAATTGCCTCCTCTTGCCATTACATCCTGGATTCCTGGTTGGTCCCTGGAAACTTCAACCCCTCTGTGGATTAGCTGGAAATAGTTGTTGTGAAGAGCACTGAGGCTTTCGACAACCATCTACCATGTGCCACTCTGAAGCCTCCGTTTGGAAGGAGCTCAGACAAGTATTAAATCTGGAACAAACCATGGTGTAAGACCATGTGAAGGATCATGAAAATAAGATGGGAGGAAGAGAAAAATAGCCAGGCTTTGGGCTATTTCTTTGAGTAGAGGAGGCAACAGTGAAGCAGTGCTGATGGAGTGTTATATTCTTTCCCTCTGTGGTCTGTGAGAAAGATGGTGCTGTGATAAATTCAGAGTTAAAATGAGGATTGAAAGAAAAGGAAGGAAAGAAAGGGATGGAATAGATGAAGAAGTATCACACAGTACCACAGTAACATAAGGTTGGAAAGGACCTCCGAGATCATTGAGTCCGACCTATATCCCAACACTAACACCATCATCTAAACCATGGCACTCAGTGCCTCATCCAGTCTCTCCTTAAACACCTCCAGGGTCGGTGACTCCACCACCTCCCTGGGCAGCGCATTCCAATGGCCAATCACCCTTTCAGTGAAGAACTTTTTCCTAACATCAAGTCTAAACTTTCCCTGACGAAGCTTGAATCCATGCCCTCTACTTCTGTCACTGGTCACCCGAGAGAAGAGACCAACCCCTGCCCGTCTACAACCTCCTTTTCGGTAGTTGTAGAGAGCAATGAGGTCTCCCCTGAGCCTCCTCTTCTTCAGACTAAACAGCCCCAACTCCCTCAGTCGCTCCTCATAGGGCTTGTGCTCCAGCCCCTTCACCATCTTTGTTGCCCTCCTCTGGACACACTCCAGCATCCTGACATCCTTCCCAAAGTGGGGGGCCCAGAACTATACACAGTATTCAAGGTGAGGCCTGACCAACGCCGTGTACAGGGGGACAATAACTTCTCTGGTCCAGCTCGCCACACTATTCCTGATGCAGGCCAGAATGCCATTGGCCTTTTTGGCCACCTGGGCACATTGCTGGCTCATGTTGAGCTTCCTGTCAGCCAGCACTCCCAGGTACTCTGCTTATTTAGTGTTTCCTGTGACCTGCTTTAATTAGAGAGTGTCTGGAAGGCCAAGGGCAGGTGGGAAGTCTTCAGTGTCCCATGTGTACCTTCCCTCTGTTTCTCTTCAGTGATTTTCCCCATAGTCTTTTCTGCACGTTGCCACTGGGAGACTAGGATGGAGATATTCTCTTTCCAAAGGTTTGCAGAGAAGATGATGGTCTCCTACGCATTCATAAGGGAAGAGCTGGGTTTTATATGGTCCCAGCTTTGATGGCTTGCACAAACCAAGTCTCTGAGAGAGCAGGAAATCCTGGTCTTGTGCAGGCTGGTTTTAAAGTGAAATGTGGATGCTGGAGGAAGGGGTCGGTTTGCTGAACTGATCTGTTCTTCCTCTGGAAGGGTGAGAAACTAAAAATTTAGTAGCAGAAAGGGAAAGCAGATGCTTCATTCGTTTACATTTTAAAGCAAATTTGCTCAATTTAATTTTTTTTCCTAATGGATCATATATAGGAGTGATTTGAATCCTCTTTCTTAATGATTTGAAAGCACAGCATAAGGAAATAAAAGTTTGCAAATTTGTGTTTACTGGGTTTCCTTCTCTCTTTCCTTCTCTTTGCCTTGTTGCTTCAGTGGATGCATTAACCCCGAGTGGCTTTAGAAGCTTTTATTTTTTAATCAAGGTTACATTAACAAAATATCTTTAACTTTCCAGATGTATGAAATGTTTTAAAGAAAGGAAAAAATAGTGTCATTTTTATCCTCTGAGATCTCTTTATGTGGTTTACTTACAAAGTTGTTGCAAACCCATGTTGTTTAATCCTACTGAGTGACAGGATCCACAGTCTCTTGAATGCTCATTGTCAAATATTTTCAAGTAGTTAAAACTTAGTATCTGGTCTCATATGAGAAATCAAGAGCATCCACAGGGAGAAGTTAATATCAGCTAAGTGTTTCCAGCTGATGAGTCAGTTGGGTGGTGGTGTCACACCAAGCAGGTTTGCAAGGGCTTTGCTGGCTTGTCCCGGAGTGCTCTGCAGTATTTGAACTGTGTTGAGAGTGAAAATTCTATGCTGTTTGCAGTTACTGGATGTGTCTGGGAAAGGAACAAATGATGTCATGTGATAGCAGTGATGGGTAGAAGCCACTTTTCAGTAGGATAAGTATTATTAATAAAATATAGCTTTTTGAAGTCTCATTTAGCACAAAATGAAAAGGGGAAGAAGTTGGAGGATTTTGTATCTTGGAAAGAGGGTGATCTGTTGGAAATCTTTCATCTTATGAGAAGGTAACTTGACATGCTATGACAAGATACCAGCTCGGACTGCTATGTAGGCTGTCCAGGCACTGCAGACAAGGGCCTCACAAAGGAGACAGCCTTCCTGAATCTGCATGCTTTTGACAAGTGTGTCCACTTTCAAATCCCATATTTTTTCTCACCCCCAACATGGTGCATAATTTCAGAGATGATCTGACACCTCCAACCGTGACTACTGTTTCTTTCCAGGCTCTGGTTTCCTTCTAGCCTGACTCTGCAGAGGTACTGATCTCAATCACCAAAGAGTTAAAGAGCAGGTTCATGAGCATTGTGCTCCTGACTGGAAAGCTTTTGCCAGGAGGGGGTTATTTTTCAGGGCAGGTCCTCCAGTGTGACTGCTTTAGAGTTAAGCACTGTGCCCCCAGTGGGAACACAGTTCTTCCTTGTCGCGGTTATACTGGTAACCTGCCTGATGTGGTGGATGTGAGGTGCAGAAACGAGTGGGGAGAAATTATTCTGAGAAGTACTGGGAACATTTCCAGGCCTTCTCTGTTGAGCCAGTTTGTCATTATTTCTCACTAGATTGACAGTGGCTCTCAGGTGCTTTGGGATACCTGTTACACTGCCATGTGATGACCTCTGTGTGCACAATAAAAACTTTTCTGGTCATCATCTTGGCAATGCTCCTTCTCTGAAGGCACTGGGTTGAATTTTCACAGGCAGGAAGGTGTTCAGAGGGATTTACCAAGCAACTGACCACTTCAGCTGAAGTCTTTGCATCCAGAAAGTCCCTTTTCTGTGCCAAAAACCTTGCTGCTTCTGCAGTCCTGAGCCAGGGTGGGTGGACATGGTCACTTCACCTGGAGGAGCTGGTGAGATGTGGGTCCCCATGACCTAATTGAGCACTTTTTTAAGATACTCCCCAATACATATTTTGAGCTACTATCAAACTTTTTTTTCCTCCTCCACATCCAGAAACAGCTGGGTTGTGCTTTCTGAAGTTGCAGAGACACAGTGAGGTCTCTTCCTTCGTTCTTTGGATTTCCTGGGGTGAGACTGGCAGGACATACCATCACTGTATGAACTCCTTAAAACTCAGGTTCTTAAGTTTTCAGGATGATCTAGCAAACATACCACCTCCAGGAAGAGCTCTTGGTCTTCCTGCCAATACAAAACCTACTTGTAGCTCATCTCTGTCCCAGAACTTTTCTCGTGACAGCAGAGCGATTGACTGTGCGTGGTTTTGTGAAACAAGACTCTTCAGTTACCTCCAAGGAGAGTCCTCAATTTGGGGCAACCTTGCAGCCTGAATGAGACTATTCCCAGCAGCCCAGAGGTAGCTGAGGATATCTTTCAGCCCTCATGGCAAAGCAGGTTGTTTCTCCACCAACAGTAGGGGCAAGTGCATTCCTTTGGTGTGGCAGTGAGAAGATAATGTATCAGTAAACCTTGCTTCTTGCCACAAGCTAGTCCAAAAATCGCTGAGTCAAAAGGTGATACTGAACATGACCTTGAAGCGCTAACTCAGGCTGCATGTGCTCAGTGCTAGCTGGAATACTAACCCTTGGATTAGAGTACATAAAAGAAATGATTATCAAAGAGGAGAAATGAACCTCCTCAGATATTTGCTTGTTGGAAGCTGAGCGGGAGGGAAAATGTCAGAGGTGACCTCAGCCTTAAATTCCCATCGAAATGCCTTGGTACTGGGGAAGCAAAGGGGCATTGTTCATGGGGACTTTTATCCACCCTGTCAACAAGAAGCTGCTGTCTGAGGGTCCTATCATGTTTGGGAAGAGAGAAGTGTCAAACTCTTCAGATAAAGCATGCTTTAGCAGCTGGTCTGTTTAGGCACATTGCAACCTGTCTGGGACTCAAAAAGGAGAACAGACAGAAAAAGCTGGATTTCAATAAATAAACTTTTTAACAAATGAACATATATTAATAAGATATATTTTAAACCTAAAATAGAGTCATATATTCACGTTGTTCTTCTAGTAGAGCTTGGAAACCCTGGGGACTGATCTGTGGCCTGCTTGGAAGCGTCAGCCACCCCACAGGTTGGTCAAGCTGTGATGAAGCAAAGAGGAAGGAAAAAGTCTCATACTCCTTGTGCACTGCAGCTGATCAGTGCAACCATGGAAATGCTATTTTAGAGAGGTTAGGCACTATTTGTAACTTCAAATAAACGTACTGGGGAAAAAACTCTGTCACCTCCTTGTGTGGTACATATTATTGATTGGTTTCTGCTTATCTCATGCAGTGCTTGACTCACAGGGCTATAACAGCAATAATGTTCAAACTGAACTTTTCAGTTTGAAGTAGGTCTCGAGTTGGGAGACGTTCCTTTAGACCCTGGGACACAGGAGGCATCTCAGGTAAGTTTGCATAGATTTCACTTGGATTTCATTGGACTAATATTTGCTTCTTTTAGTGTTACTTTGTCAGTTTAATCAGTTGGAAAAAGGAAACTGTAATTGTGTACCATGTGTATGTGTTTAAGGCTGCTGCTGTGATATTGATTATCTGGACAGCTCGTGATGCTAAATGCTGCTGCCTGCCAATGCCAGGCCTGCAGAATAAAAATGTGAGGGAGGAGACCCGTAATGATAGATTTGTTGTCACTACAAAATTTGTTAGGTGAAATTCAGGAATGATCATTACTGCAGTAGCTTACTGTGGAAAAAGAAGCTGGTAAGAAAGGGCGCCTGTAACAAGTCTGGGTGACCACTTGGCTCTCTGGTGACATTGCTTCTCATTGCAACGTTTCCAAGACCACAAATGCTAATTTCAGCAATTATTTCCTGCACTTTTGTTGCTTCCAGTGCTTCCAGGGAGTAATGCCTCCAGAGACAGCCATGTAGGCATGAGTTTTACCAAACCCCATGCCAGAACCCCCATGAGGCAAATGTTACTCCCAGGAAAATCTGAGTTTCTGCGTCACTCTTCCCTTTCTAATTGCATGTCCATCCTTTCCCATCTTCATCCCTGTGACAGCTGGACCCCAACAGGGCCGATACCACAGCAGGCTGCCTGGGGTCATATCTAGGCGAGCTAGGGGCATCCCCAAGAAGGAGAACCCCCACCAGCCTAAACAAGGAACCAGTCCTTTGCTGGATATATGTGGTTTGGTCACAGGGAGAGAAGTGGTATGTGTAGTAAGTGTCATCTACTAACACATTTAAGGACATGTGGAAGTGTCCAAAGTTATTTTAAAGGCTTAAGTTTACTTTGTACAAATGCTTAGAGGAAGGGCAAAAGACACGTCTTTGCCACAAGTGCCACTTCCCACAGGGCAAGACTGAACCCCTTGTTGCAAATTTCAGGTGCCATAACAGGACAAATCAGAGCTTTTACCGGAGGAGGCAATAGTGTATTTTCCCATAATTATATTTTGAATATTTTTTCTCGTTAATCTTTAACCCCAAAATAAACCTCTACCTAAGGAGGAAGAATAGTACACAAAAAGCAAACCCGAAGAGCTCTGCATATGATGAAGAATGCTGGTATCTATACATAGGGTCTTATCTTGGAAAACTGTCACAATCACTTTTTCTAGTCAGGAGAGATCTGCACTCGGACATGCAACAGGGTGTGCTTTTCTCAGGCTCATTTTCCTAAATTAACCTTTATCATGGTGACAGTAATGTTTTCTGATGTGCTCTGAGTTCATGAGCAGCTGAAAAGCTGTGAGGCTTCAGGTTGCAGTGTTTCCCTTGGCCACTCAGTGAACATAGGATCTGGTGGAAGATTGAGGGATTTATTTAGAAGATTTCTTCAAAAGAGTGAGCAAAGTGTCCTGGGAAATACAGGATCGGCAATTCGGCCACTCTGTCCTATCAGGCCTCGTGACGGGGAGTAATCACTGCTTGCAGAAGATATGTTTTTGCTGTCTTAAGCAGATTGAAAAATACCTCTCCGCTTCCCATCCTTATCAATGGTGCTGCCTGCTCTGACAGCGGGACAAGGAGCATGAACCATTACTAGCTTTCTGAGGGTGCAATGTGCTCCTCTGGGTGGGACAAGCCTGACATCAGGGCTGTTTTTTCTGACTTCCTCATGTGCTCCCTTCTGCTTTCACAGTGCACCATCATGTGTGGGAAGAGGTCCAAGTGCTCCTTCTCCCGCCTGGAGGTGATCCTCATTGTTTGCCTGGTGTTGATGATAGTGGTGACTGTGGTGCTCCTCATCCTCCACTTTCTCGTCAAAGAGACCAATGGCAAGTTGAGCTATTTCAGTCTCACCATCACACCCTCCTTGAGCATGTGTCCAGTGCAGTAATTCAGACGAAAGGGATACAGGGAGAAGGTCACTTGGCACTGTGGAACCTTCACGATCACGTTTACATGCGGTCCTCTCACACAGCCTCGGCATGGTGCTGTTGACCTCTGTGGCAAAAGCACGGTGGTCAAACCCAACGTGAGCATCTCTTGAGGCAAGGATGCACAGCCTTGGGGCAAATGGGTGATGCTGGTTGCAGGGATCCAGACAACCTCCCTTTCTTCTCTCCACCAGGTGGAGAGTGGCCAGAGAGTCCTTCATTCCCAGTACTGCACCAAGGGGCTTCACAACTGTTGCAATCGCATCACAGCCTCCAACCCCATCGACAGGCATCGGGTAGATGTTTGTTGGGAACTGCTCAAAGTTAATTCTCAATTCACTCTAATATATTCCATATTTGCCCTCTGGAGAGACAAAAATCTCATGGGGAAAGAAAACATTTTGAAGCTTTGGGCGTTTTCATGTAACAGAGCCAGGAGACTTCCCTGCTCTGGACGGAGGCTTGCCAGCAATGGGACCTTCCAAGTTACAGATTTTTATCTCAAATTAGATGTAGTTCACATTTTCTTCATGTGTTTAGGTTGTAACACATGAGTCTTGCACAAGTGATTCCTACTTGTGTCTTAGATCTTGGAGGAGGAACAGCTTTAATGGGAAGCCCTGCTCACTCAAGCCACTCTGTGGTGACTCTGTGGCCAGTGTTTCTTCTCTGTTCTAAGGGACAGCCTAGGAAAGACTAGGCTGAGAAGACCCAGTGTCCCTTTATTCCGATGCCCTGCCTTGAGCACCAGCAGCTGGCTGGAGAAGACTGTGAGAACAGATTAAGCACAGAAATATTTTCCCACAGCGTTATCTCAGCTTCCAGTGATTTGCAACTCTCGGATTTCCTGAGACCCAGATTTTTTTTTTTTAAATTTAATAGCCCTCGATGGTTTTTCTTCCATGAGTTTGTCCAAGCATTTCATCCATCCTGGAGAAGGGCTTCTGCATCTTCATGATGGCTGGGATGAGACATATTATTCTTTGGGAGTCCTTTTCCTCACCACTGTATGTCATTGTCCAGAGCTGCCTTTCCCTTCTTTGAGCTTCTTCTGGCTCTGCTGGGATTTTTTTTTGAGACCAGGGCGCTAGTGCTGGACATGGGATGTGTTGAAAGCGCCAGGGTGACATATGGATGTGCCTGTCTTTCTTTTCTTGTCCTTTCCTGGTAGCTCCTGACATGCCATCTCCTTTTTCTTGCTGATGCTGAGCTGATTTTTTTGTGAGATAACAGCACTTTACACCCTTGGATCTTTTTCCTGTGTGGTGGTGGTGGGCTTCAAGAGCTTTATTGGTAAAGCTAGGCTTGTTTTCCCATCTCTGTGAATCCTGAGACATTTTACACAGTTAAGTGACCCTGTCTTGTGATCACCCTCTGCAGTTCTTCCTGCCTGATCCACCCTTTACCACCCCATATACCTTAAGAGCCTCAGTACACTTTGGCTACGTTGTCAGCCTGTTGGAAACCCATGCGGACAGTATCAACTGGATACCCTTGTTCCCAGTGCTCTGAGGATGCAGACTCTTTAAAAAGGCTGTTACAGCTTAAGCCCCTGATTCTGCTTGTTCATGTGCCCACTAATCTACAATTTATTCTTATTATAGATCCAAGTCCAGTGAGAGCCAACTACTTACTGGGCGTAGGTCGAGCTGACTGCACAGGACCTGTGGCAGAAATTCCTCTGGTAAGTTGGGGGAATTGAACACTGGGATGGAGAAACATTGATTTTCATAATCTCTGAACATTTTTTGCAGGACTTCTGGTTTAGAGCATCTGTTTTGCTAAATGGCTGTGGTCTTCAAAGATTAGGTCAAATTCCTTTGAGGCTTTGAGCAATCTGATCTAGTGAAAGGAGCTCCTTGCCCATGGCAATGGGTTTGGAACTGAATGATCTTTTATGTCCCTTCCAACCCAAACCATTCTGTGGTTCAAGGCAAGGTATTTGCAACTCTGAGGGTTTATATGTTGAATGAGTCCTCCGACCCTCTGGGAAATCTACTTAGAGAAATACAAACAAATCCATTGCTCAGTAGTTTGGTTGCATAGGCTTCATGGAGCTCTTCCTTTCTAGATGGGATATGCTAACCCGGACCAGGTAGGAGGTGGGCTTCTCACGCACCTCTACAGCCGAGCCTTCATCGTGGCAGACCTTGATGACTCCAAACGAGTAGTATTCGTCAGTGCCGACATAGGAATGGTGTCTCAAAAACTGAGGATGGAGGTATGTGACTGAAAATGAATGTTTTTGCAGTTTGGATTATGGCTGGCATTAACATTAAGGTTGTAGTCATGGCTAAATAATATTGAGCACAGCAGCACATTGGCTGTTTGCTTTGGAATCTCCTTGCAGCATGATCTTAAAGAGATGTGCCTGCTGAAGAAGAGCTTTTGATTCCTCAGCAAATAAGGATAGATTTTTACCATGCATTCCTTAGCGGAAAATTTATCCTGAATACATTCAAATCCCACACATGTTATCACGGTGCCTGTGTAATGCTGGGTCTCCAGCACCACAGAGAAGGGCGGGAGATACCAGAGAACTGAGGAATCCCTGGATAATCTGGGCTTCACTGCCAGCTGGCTAGCGAGGTCTTCACTAACCAAACTTTGTTATTTTAAGGCTCTTGCCAAGTCAACAGCCATAACCTACTGTGACACCAGTATGGAAGTATCAGACTGAAAGAGAGGAGTGAGGAGAAAGATGAATGATTAGTTTTTTTGGAAGGGCTGATACAATTCTCTGTAGCCTTTGGGTGTGAAAAACATTTTTTCAGGACCACCCTCTTTTCTCAGGTGCTCCAGAAACTGAAGAGCAAGTACGGTGAGCTGTACCAACAGGACAACGTCATCCTCAGTGGCACCCACACACACTCAGGGCCTGGTGGCTACTTCCAGTACACCCTCTTCTGGATCACTAGCAAAGGGTTAATCAGACCATCCCTCAATGCTATTGTGAATGGAATTGTAAAGGTTAGTTTTTTTTGCTCTGATGATGCAACAGCCCATAAACACAGAAAACATGGGGAGAGATGTTTGTGACTGAGTTCTTGCTGTGATATTCGTGGTAGCACCTCTGAATGTCTCAGTCTTAAAACTGAAATCAGATCAAAAAACAGAAGCCTTGAACTCTTTCTTTATAAAGAGACAGTTGTGAGTGATTTCAAAATATTATTGTAATTTTCTAGAATTTTAGACTACTTCAGAAAAAAATAATGCCCCTAAATTCCCAAGAAAGCATTGGGGACAGGCAGGAAGAGAAAGAGTTTTCCCTGATAATCTTACATATACCTTACATGCATGGACTAATATTCCCTGCCTTACTGCTTTTCAGAGCATTGATATAGCACATCAGAATATGAAGAAAGGGAGGATTTTTATAAACAGAGGCGCTGTAGAAACCAGCCAGATCAACCGAAGCCCTTTCTCCTACCTTGAGAATCCAGAGTCTGAACGAAGCAGGTAAAAGCCCCTCAAGCAGGAGATAAACAGATCCCTGAAAAGGACCTTTCAGTTACAACCATGACCTAGCTGTCTTGCAGCTGGTGCTTCTTGTCATTCAGGGTGTGGCTGTAAACGTGGAGCCATGACCATGGCAGAATGACAGTATTGCCATCCTGCACTTGGGTTTGTGCGTCACCAAAAATTAGTTGCAAGATTGGGCTTGAAAGTTGTAGTTGCACCCTCCAAGCATGTGAAGGATTCGTCAAAGATGTGACCTTATGATTTACTAAAACCAAATCAATATATGTATATCTTTAGTAGATGTTAGCATTAGAGTCAGATGGCATTGAAGTGCTCCTCTCTCTATCCCCTGGAGAAGCAGCGCCTGAAGTCAGCAAAAACCATAACTCTTTGCTTACCTTCACAGCTATTTTCAGATGCTCCTCTAAGGTCTCGCTGTGCTTTGGTAGTATCTGTAATAATTTCTTCATTTCCTTGCTCAACCTATTTGAGATTTAATGTGTTTGAGCAACACAGAGCATGACCACAGCTCTGACACTAATGGGATTTTCCTGCTTATTTTTCATCCAGGTATTCATCCAACACAGATAAAGAAATGGTAATGCTAAAGATGGTAGATGCGAATGGACAAGATCTGGGACTTATCAGGTACTGATCACTGAAGTAACATATTTTTCTCCAGATCCTCATAAATAAGAGTTCTGTAGCAGTTCTATCTTCCTGCACAAGCTCTCCTTCCCAAAACTGACCACTGCCTATAGACCATTGCTCCCAGCTAATCACCAGAGGATCTCTCAGGGAAGAGTAAGTGACAGTCCATGAGTTCTTAAACCAGGTCCTGTGTCCCTCGTCTACTCTGGGAGATACAGCAGCACCTGACCCATCTACACTTGGACACATCTTCTGGGATGACCCAAACACATCTGGGGAAGATGATCGTAACTGGTCTTCCCTTGTAGTGGTGCAGAAAAATTCCCTCTGGGGCTCTAGCTCTGCCCCTTGAAGCAGATTCCAACCCCTGCATCTCCAGGACTATTTGGGCTCCTCTTCTCTTGGCAATTTTCTTTAACACCTCACATTCTGTGGGAAGCATGTTATTCCCACAGGCAACATTTACGATGCCTGTCCTAAAAACAGATCTGTGGGGCAGCATTCACCCACGTGAAGTGCAGATCTCAAAGCCAGGCAAATGAAGTAATGTGCAGTGCCAAAGCCATAATTGATTTTCCTGGTTTAGAAGTCACAAGAGAGAGACTGACTGCATTAAGAGGAAGAGAGGAAGAGGAGGGTTTTGTTTTCACGAGAATGATGGTGTTTCTTTTTGTTCCTTTTTTGCATCGACTCCTCATTGTTTCTTGGAAGAAAGAAAATAAAAATCCCTCCAAAATACAGTTCTCCAGACTCAGAGGAGTCAGTTCAGATCTGAAATAGCTCTTGGTGACCCTGATCATTAGGGTGCCAAATTCATGTGACTTCAAGACCTGGAGCCCTCCTAGTCAGGAAGGGAGAGGATGGGAATAACTCTACCCTTGTTAATCCATCCCTAGGTACCAACAGTCTGTTTGTATTCTTTCAAAAAAAATTTCCATAAATCAGTAGGAAATACATAGATTGAACAACTCAATTGACAATATATAGATTGAATAATGCATTTCCTATGTGTGTCTCCTGACTCCTCTTCAGCTGGTTTGCTGTGCACCCTGTCAGCATGAACAACACAAACCATCTTGTGAACAGTGACAATGTGGGCTATGCATCTTACTTGTTTGAACAGGAGAAGAACAAGGGGATGCTTCCTGGAGAGGTGGGACTGTTTTCGGACTACTGAAAATAATGGGGAAACACATGCTGCAACAGCGATGGGATGGTTGGTGCTTTCTGTAGGCCAAAGCTAGTTGTTTCAAACAGTGAAATAGGGCAAACATAGAAAAAGGAGAAGATGAACATTTCAATTTATTTATTTCTTCCTTTAGAGCACAGAAATTGCAAGGCGCATTGACTTTCCAAACTAGTAATCAATGACATTTATTTGTACTTTAGGAATAAACCAAATTTATTTTGATTCAACTATTGGAAATACTAGAAAGGCATACATTAGATATTTGATCCAAAGGAATCACTACATTGTATCTGAAAGATGACATCAACACTGTCGTCAGCCCCACTTCTTTCTTCCATCTTCCAGACAATTCTGATTTTCGTTTATGCAGGAGATTTGTTATCCTCAGAGTGCAAATACAGGTCCTTTAGAAAGCACTGTTTCTCCTGAAGTGCAAATGTGGATATGAACCCATTTCACGGATACTTTGAGTTGATAAAGAGGGTGTCCTGTGTGTATCTCCAGCTTTCACCTTGAAACAGCTGCCCAATTCCTATTTTATTAATCTAGGCAGAGGAACACATGCAGTTCATACTAAAGATGAAAACTAAAGGAAATATACCTAATTCCTCCTTGAAAATATTTCTTTTTATAGCTGATTATCTAAAAGCTTTTAACAAAACTTTACTCTAGTGCATAGTTATGGGTGCAAGTCAGTGCAGGTTGACATGCATGCCAAGCTAAGAAGTGTTTGCAGGGTTCAATATTTAGTTGTATGGTCTACTGGACATATTATGTCTATCAATCTTACAAGAAAATTGCTTAAGAGCTGATAGTATATCAAAATATCTTATGCATCCTATCTTTAAAACGGGAAAAAATCAGAGTATCTGTGAGAGCTGAATTCAGCTGACACTCAGAGTGTAACCAGCCTTGCTTCTGATGAGTACTGCTTGGCATTAGCTCCTGCAATCAGATCCAATAACTTTCACCCTGTAAATCAGTCATGGTGAAAGCCTGGCAGAAAAAAAATCCTGTACAAGGTGCTACAATGATCCATTAATATCTAATCAGTAACATGAGAAACTGGGGACATGGTGGGGAGGAGCTGCCACTCAGGTGGATGAGGTAGGTGAAGAAACATTGCTTGGATACTAAGGCAGTGTGAAGGTCCCCCTGAAATGGAAGTTGCATCCCATACATCCTATTGTCCCTTGCTCTTCGTGTCCCTAACCCTTGAGACAGTCTCAAATCCCCACTCTAATCCTCCAAGTTGCTTCAGAAACATTTATCAGCAACACATGGTCATCAACTGGCTGTGATGCCAGCCTTGGCTGCAGGGAAGGCTGCGGGTGGTGTTTACAATCACTGCACTAAAATCCATCTGACAATGTCTGGTTTTGGCAGGGCCCCTTTGTTGCTGCCTTTGCATCCTCCAACTTGGGAGATGTGTCTCCCAACACGAAAGGCCCATTCTGCGTAAACACAGGGGACTCTTGTGATAACCCACAGAGCACCTGTCCCGTGGGAGGGGTAAGTATGTTCTACGCAATCTACATTAACTTCTGATAAGGAGAAAACTCACAGTGAAGCAGCAAATACAGAGCCACATGGGGGGCCATTGTGCACAAAGAGGAAATGCAAAAAATCACCTCTTTTTTTGACTATTCTGGATGTCTGTTTCAGGAACTTACTATATCTTGCCCTTATACACCCTGTTCTCTGGTCATTCAACCCAAATTTAAATTTATCTTGCTGCAAAAGTTAGTGCAGTACCCTGGTGCCTGCATTTGAGGCAAGAAGCAATGGTTGCAAGAAGCAATCTTCATTGCAAAAAACCAATTACTTCCCTCAGTATGACAACCACTTGTGAACTCATCCACTTGGCAGTGCCATATGTTCTCCATATTAACTGATCACTAGCTTTTAAACAAATTTCTTAACAGGCAACGAAGTGCATGGCCATGGGTCCTGGTATTGACATGTTTGACAGCACAAGAATTATAGGGCAAAATATCTACTTGAAAGCAAGGGTAAGCGATGTTTTGCTTTATAAGTGTGTGTGTATGCTCTTATTACAGGAATGTATGCTCATGTTTTTGTGAAGGTTTGTAGATTTAAATACTCTAAAGTCCATATTTATATGCTTAAAGAAAAGTTTCCTGATTATTCAGAAAGCACACACTTTCATTTAGATACATTGTTGTAGAAGCTGCAATTTGAAAACGTTGGTTTGAACTTTTAATCTTTATATTCCGTATCGGTGTATAATGTGGATTTTGCCCCTTATAATCTCCCCCTCCCTCCCAAACATGGATCTCAGAGGTGTCATGGCGGGAAATATTGCTGGTGTTAAAGACTGCTAGAAGAACTCAGAGATACCACCACTTATGATTTGTTGGCTGCCTTTGGCGTCACGCTCCCAAACTAACACAAATGTGAGTTAAAATGTGCCAGCTTTAACTTCCATGAAAGGTACTCCTCTTGCCCTACTTGAGTTTGCATTTACTCAGCCAGTGCCCTCCATCTATGGGCTCCCTTAAGTCATGTGTCCTTGGGCTCCGAAGTCACCTGAAGTTACTGGTTCCCCTTGCCTGGTTTCACATAATGTGAGAGTAGTCAGTAAGAGGACATGTTTTGGCACCATTTCAGGGACAGCAGGTCTTAGGAATTGGGGTGGGTCCAGCAGAGGAGTAAGATGGTGGCAGTTTCCTTCTAATTGCCATTTCAGATGCTTGCCCTGAAGTCACTCCAGGCCGACTGTGACTTGCAAGTGATTGTCCCAGTCCAGAGTGGCCTGGCATGTGTATCAAATGCCAAGGGAAAACGTTGCTGTTGTTTCTAACACTGCAGGCTCTTGGTCTTCAAAGTCTGTGTCCTCTCCCTGCAGTTAATAGGATTGTTACTAAACCTGTAAAATTCCTGGTAACATATTCTATCTACAAACTTGAGGCTTGTGTGCGAGAAAACCATTGACTGGAGAGCTGAATGGCTTAGCTGTCAGCTGCAGAGTAAATGCACAGTAAAGTCTATGTGTTTTGAAGAAATAAATGCAACAAAGTGCATCTTTCTCATAGAAAGTATTTCTTTTGGTTGATCTAAGATGTGAGAAATGGCAAATGTTGCAACTAGGAAAAAGAAATTGCCAACCTTGTGGAACAGGTGCAGTTTTCAACTGTAAAAAGAAAGGCATGCACAAAACTGCTGACCACAGAGTGTCCTCCCTATGTCACTTGAGACAGGGAGAGCATGTCGAACTCAGGGCATACGGATGTAGAGACAGGGTGATAGAAATAAAGGAGCCTGGGAAATACACTCTTGCTTTAACACCTGGAAGAGGCCACAGGAAGATGTCAACAGAATGAAGAAATAATTCATATAGTTGAATCTCAGATGGGTTGGATTCCTGATTTCTTCTTGCTGAAGAACTTCCAACTTGTGTGTCCATTAGGAGCTGTATGACAAAGCTTCCCAGGAGGTCACAGGACCCCTCAGCTCAGCTCACCAGTGGGTGAATATGAGTGATGTCTCAGTGGAGCTCAATGCCACACACATGGTAAGAGTGGGACCTCTTGGGACACAGGCATAAGGAAGGAAAAAATGTTACATTCTCACAGCAGGACTTGGCACCCTGGGTGGAACTGGTTTTGAAATATTGCCCTTTTGTTTTTTTTCCCCTTCTGATTAAGGTTAAAACATGTAAACCAGCCTTAGGACACAGCTTTGCTGCTGGGACTATCGATGGAGTGGGGGCTTTCAACTTCACACAAGGTAATTTAGGGATCAGATGTCAGTATGACTTCTTACAAATGGGAAAGACACAGGGTATCCCCCAAATATATTCAATACTCAGAGTCATTTAAGATCATCAATGGCTTGTCAAACCACAGTCTCCATTGGGATGTTTTTTTGGGAAGTGTGATCTTACAGACCCCTCACAAGTTTGTCTGTGTTCATTGGAAAACTTCTGGAGAAGGATGTCACCATGTTCTGAAGGAAGGAAAGGGTTAGCTGGGAAGTGGGGAGGAGAAAGATCTGTTTTTTAGGCAATATTTCTCATTTGTCCTTGTTACCCAAATGCTGCCAAGGTGAAGCTTAGCTGGGCTAAATCTTAGTTTTTCAAACCATCCAAGAAATGGGACACAGTCAGAATCTACTGAGAAATACCCTATCCCACATAAGCAGGGACGGGATAATGAGTTTTCCGCCTGATAGCTGCTGGGGCAGCTGAAGGAACAGCATTTAAAAGATATTTCCCTCTCAAGGTTCAGTAGAAGGGGACCCATTTTGGGATGGAATCCGGGACCAGCTGCTGGGAGAGCCATCCAATGAAACAAAAGCCTGCCACAAACCCAAGCCAATCCTTTTTAGTACTGGAGAGGTAAGAATACAGAGGTGTGTGCCCTGGAAGTGCAGAGATTGCTGATTTGGGCTAGATTTTGGTAGGACGTTACAGACAATGTCTATGCTAGCCCATATAGTGAAGATCAAGGAGGAAGAAAGAGCTGTGTGAGCTTTGAAGGCATAAAAATAGAAAGCAAGAATAGGGGTTGTCGTTAGTTTGAATCAGAATGAGAGAGGTGGAAGCTTTCCTCTTGCAGAGCATCTTTCTAAATATCTCAAGAGGAGGGACCAGACCTGCTGCTCTCATTAGGGTCAAAAAACTCAACCGAAGATACACCCTGGCCTCATCCTCTGTTTGTGAAACAGCCTTGAGCAGGATGCACAGGGAAAATGTATGGAGGTACCCTAGTGCAGGTGGGGTAGGAAAAACAGGTGCTAGAAATAAATTATTATCTTATTCAGATTTTCATCATTGCACCATCAGCAACTGAGAAGCAACGCTGAGCATAGTTGGCTTTCTCTGACCTCATACATTTTCTTATCCTAGGAATGCTCCACTCTTGTTTCTTAGGCTAGACCCTGCTGGTCTGTCAGTCCCAGCCCATCCCCATGCTCAGCACTGCTCTATCCCAGGCAGAACTTGATGTTTGTTCTTGCTGAACTTTCCCCAAAACCTACTTACAACTTTAAAAGAAAATTGATGCCCCATTTTCAACCTGGCATTAAGGTAAATGAACTTAAGTGGCGCAGGATCTTGTCCGAGGTCCTTTAGGGCACTTAGAGGATGCCATCTGGGTGAGGTGATTTGCTGTTATTCCTTTCATCAGTCTCTTTAAAACCTTTCCTAGTGTTGCTTTGTGTTCAATCAGCTCCTCACCTCATCTCTCATAAAGAGCTGTCCGAGATCCCACCCCACCTCCTCCATCCAGGATAGTGCTACTAAGAGTAAATTACTCTTTATTTCCTTTGAATAGGCTTCTTCATTTTTATTGAGCTTTTTTTTTAAGAGGAAACACTGCTATAGCAAGCGTTTCGGCTGCTCCAGTGGTGCTGAGTCTGAGTATGGTATGGTCCATGAGAAGGGACAGTCTGAAGTCAGGGCTAGGTTGATGGTTCCCTGAGCATCACAACTGACTTGGTAACCCCCTCCCTCTGCCTCACAACTGATTTTCTCAGCTAATGAAGAGGTAACTCTCAATTCCCATCGCTACTGGGCTCCGATTTCACTCATTCACTTTTGTTCTCCTGGTCAGATGATCAACCTTATTTATCCTAACACTATACATTTCTCACGCAGGTGAAGGGTTTCAAGGTGTTACCCTGACTTTAATTATTCACTTTGGTTTAAGCTACCCCTCTGATGACACCTTTTTTTTGGCCTAACCTGTAGTATTTACATGTGCCTTAGGTGTCTGTTACAGTCAGACAACTTACTGTACATGTGGAGGTAAAACTGTTCAGCTGTCTTTTTTTACTACTATCTTATAATAGTTATATCCACTTTTTTTTTCACCTCAGATGACTTGGCCTCACCCATGGCACCCTGACATTGTGGATGTTCAGATTGCTGCCATTGGATCACTAGCAATTGTTGCTGTTCCTGGAGAGTTCACGTATGCATTTCTTTGGTCTTGTTCTATATATTGCACATTCAAACTGCAATAGTTCTGCATGTGGGTAGAAAAGGGCTGTAGGCTAAAAATTGTCCCCAGTATATAACAGCTGTGCAGACACTACACAAATATGTCCACTGCATGTACTTTCTTGCATGCTATCTCCTCTGTTTACCTGGGATTTCCTGTTTTCTTCTCCGGTCTGTAAACTAGCCATGGTAACGAATGAGATGCAAACAGGCTTCCTAAATTATTTTAACTGCTTGTTGCAAAACACAGTTTCAAAGAAACAGAAGAAACTTGTTAACTGATTTTTTTTCACGCCACAAACACCGTAATGACGAATTACACTGACTGCTGATGGTGCAATGATGAAAATCTGAATAAGATAATAATTTATTTCTAGCACCTGTTTTTCCTACCCCACCTGCCCTAGGGTACCTCCAGTCTCACCCTGGCTGTGATGATGTGTGTGAAGTGTTTTGAGGTGTTTTGGTTGAGCTCATCACAGAGAAGCTTTAGGGGATGCTGGCAGTGCTGCAAATGCTATGTGAATTTCTGTTGGTGTGCTGCATGTCCAAACAGCAATTCCTAGTTTAGCTCCCTGCATTTCTGGAGACTAACTTTGTTCCTTTAATGTCCCTAGGACCATGTCTGGACGCAGGCTACGGGAAGCTGTTAAAAGAGTAAGTTGCTGAGGAAAAGGTTTTTCCAGAGCACAGCATATTTGGAACATCACATTTCATGATCCTTCTTTTTTATCCCTCTTTCTTACCAGCTGGGGTCATGGGTCTCATGCCTCACAGATGTTTCCTGCTCATAATTTCTTCAGACTCATTTTGCACGTGCTTACTGACATGCAGGAGAAATTAATAAGCTCCCCAAAAGAAGCAAACCGATAAAATTTCAATCCATTAAGCCAACACAAACTAATTCAACTGGGATCCAGGCACAGCTGATGCTAGCAGGAGTTTTGTCTCTGGGATGGAGTGGTTTAGTTCTTTAATCCCTACCAGGAGTTTGCAACATGAGAACACTGGAAAATAATAGCAAATATATTTTTTTCTTTTACCTACTTGATGCATCCTGATCTCAGCTGCAGCCTGAATACCAACTTAATCTCAGACGCTGTCTCTACAACTCACTGAGCCTGTCTCACATAGTTATATCACCCTTTTTTTTTTAGTAGTATAGCATTATCAGCTTCAAAAACCCCCACATTTATAGAATTTACTGAAGTATGAGGTCATTTCTCTTCTTTTTCTTTGGGAAGTGAATACAAGATGTTAGTAAAGGCAAATTACACTTGTAGGGTTGCATTCCTGAATATTGAGTCCCCTAGCAACTATAAATTTGTATTCTATCCTGGTAAATAACAACAACAACAAAATTATAATTGTGCGTTAAGCAATTGTTGCAAGACAAGTAATTTATTTCCCTTCTTAGGAATTTGATTCTCATGGTAAACCAAGAATGGATGTCGTAATTGCAGGTCTGTGCAATGTCTACACCCATTACATTACTACCTATGAAGAATACCAGGTAAATGTTAAAATTACAGTTTGACCATGTTTAACTGACTTCAACTTTTGGCTCTAGAGGTTGATAATTCATGTGGAATTATATATGTCTAGAGTGCTTTTCCTTTGCCACCACAAAAAAGCTGAAGAATCTGTGGAAGAAACCACAAGACCTCCTTGTTTATTGTAACCTGGATGACATGGTCCAAGGGCTAATGTGGTTTCCTGACCATAGCTAGAGACTACATATCAACACCTTATTGTGGAAATGGTGAGATGTACTGAAGGGAGTTCCTCTGAACACGTTTGTTTTAATAATCTCCCAAAGACTTTGATGAATTAGAAATTATTTTCATAATGTGGCAAAATTGTCAGAAGAAAGATTTGGAGCTGTAGGGTTGTAAGCTGATTGTGGATTGCAGCGCCATGCTGCTGTGGGAAAGACCCCAATGTAGCTCAGAAGACCTAGTTTTAAGGGTTCCCACAAGGCATGGTAAGTGCTGTGCTTTGAGGAAGATGTGGACCGTTGGGTGGACTCCTTGGGTTTAGAAACCCTAAAGTGTCAGGGGAGGTTGGAAAAATGGGATTGTCCCACCCAAAAGTTTGGAGAGAAGACGACCCGCACTATAAGCCTTTAAAAGAATAAAAGAGCAGTGACAACTGGAGGAGTGACAACTGGTCCTCCCTGTTTGTAATGGAACAGAGAGTGACCTGAAATTGCAACAGAAATACTTGGGCAGGTTGCTGGGCTGTCTCCCTAGTAGTAAGGGAGTAAATAAACACCTGCAAGTATAGTGCTGATCTTGTCTTGGTGCAGTAGGATCAGCTGTATAAACTGCTCAAGAGTCCTTCAAAAACTCCTTTTCCAAATCTGTCCTTTGCTAGGTTCAACGATATGAGGCTGCATCAACTATTTATGGGCCACACACCCTTTCTGCTTATATTCAACTGTACAGAGGACTTGTAAGGGCTATTGCTACGGTAATAAAAAATTTCTATATGCCATATGCTAATAGAGGCACTTAAATTGTGTATATTGTGATAACTGTATTGATTCTCAGTGAGGCTGCATGATTGCTACCCCTTCTTTTCTCATAAGAAACTGCTTTGAGAATCTCATGTGGAATGAAAGATATTCCTGTAAAGGAGGTCTCATACTACTTAAGAAATTCTGGGGGTTTTTGTTTTAATGTTTAGGAAATAGATAACTCCAACCTTCCAGCATAGCCTGAAGTTGCTGATTTTCTACCAAGAGCAAGAAAAATCTGCTACATTTCTTCTGTAGATGACAATGTTCATTACCATCGTATCTGTGGACCATGTAAATGAGCAGGACTGGTGGGCAGGCAGTACTCCTGAAGTTGTGGGATATTCTGGCAGGTGGATTTGGGGGACCACAGCAACAGGGCAGTGGGGATTTCTCCTGCATGCAAAGCACAGATCAAGATCCTCTTGTTTGTTTTGATGCTCTTGTTTATTGCTCTTGTTCTTAAAAATTTATCTGAGCAGTGGACTTTGATTAAAAAAAAAAACAGCAGTGATGTGATTCATCAGGGATATGCTGGTTATCTATATGTACGTATAATGAGCACATCTTCCCTCTCCTAGAATACAGTTCAGGATTTGCCACGTGGTCCAGAGCCCCCAGTTTTCAAGCTAGGTAACTTAACCTTGGTGCCTCCTCTCACTGCTGATCGTGTGCCGGTGAATAAGACATTTGGGGACGTGCTACAAGATGTGAAACAAAAATATCGAGTGGTGAGATCTTCAAGGCTTTTCTAAGACCTATTTAGGAAAATTGTCTTTAAATTCTTACTCCTCATCTGAAAATGTCTGTGTTTTCTAAAGTGTAATAGTGCGCTCAGATAAAAAAGGTCTCATTCTTACGCATGAATGTGATTAAATGAGTGAATGAAGGGGAAAATACAAGTCCTTTATTCAACACAAAGAAGATTTCCCCTTCTGCTCTGACATAGAATAACACATCATAATTAAACAGGCAAATATTGTACAGTGATTTCTTTACAAGCAGAAATCAGGTTATATTTGATGCCTCTGATATGGAATTTAGATGAAATAAAAATGTCAGAAAGAGTCCAGTTTTCAATGCTTAAAGTTTAGATATGGTGATCAGAGCAAGAACTTTCAGCTCGTTGTCATCTCCAGCAGTAAGGTAGGAAGAAAGCAGGGAGGCATTCTTAAAAATCTCACTTTTTTCCCTCCCTCTTTTACACAGAAATCTTATGTGTTATCATGGAGTTTATCCAGCAAGCAGGACAAGGGGACTGTTGAGGCACAGAATGCCAGTTCACAGTATAAATTGTCCATTGCAATTTCAAGAAATGAAGTTATATATAATTAAAAACAAACCACAAAACCCCAAACAAACCAGAAAAAACTCATATGGCATCTTTAAAGGACATTCTTAATGTGTGGTATGTTGCTCAGTCTTTAATATAAGTCTCAATTTCCCCCACAGAGAGAAGTTGTTGAAGTAACTTTTGTGGGTGCTAACCCCAGGAACTCTGCAGAGAATGCGGTAAATATGATGCAACAGCACTAGAATCGGGAACGTTCAGGATTAGTAGATATTAAATTACTGCCTCTGCCTGATGCATTTTGATCTTTGACATTCAGATTTCAGAAGGAGTAAGATCGTGTGCTTCTAGTGCTTTTTTTTCTTTGCTGGGAGTTCAGAAGAATATAGTTCCTCCTTTTAGCATGTGTTTTGGGAACTCACACTGCCAGAATGCTTTTGCTGCAAAGGCTGTAATTTAGTCACACAAGGACCAGTCAAGATCTCTTCACACTATTGAAGTTGAAGGCATATATACCATTTTTTAGACCAGACACTCTTCCTTAGTCAGTAGCCAGTGCCATCCAACCATAGCAAGTATGGTCTCTAGTCTCTATCCTATCAGCCCAGTGCATTATTTTAATAAAAGCAGAAAATGGGAAAAGTAGTTAATTCGTTCTATCATTGACCTTTCATAGAGATTGACAGAAAATATCTCACCTGTCTATTCTCTTTTTAATGATCAATTTCTTTACTTGTTCTTTATGTCATTTGTTAGCTTAAATCTGTGCTTTTGCAGTGAAGTATACGCATTTTTGTTACTAACTACTGCATTTGCCAGTAAGACACAAAGAAGCATAGTCCTTTTTCCAGTTTAAAGTGACACAGAAAAGGACATGCCTCAGTGTCTGGTTAACTGTTATTTTTATTCCAGACTGAACACAACTTTCTTACGGTGGAAAGACAGGCCAATGCTTCAGACAGCTGGCATGTGGTACAGAACGATGCCTCCTGGGACACCAGGTGGGTGCCCTGATGAAATTTCACTGTTCCACAGAGTCCATGGAGCAATTTGAGTTTAACCTGAAGAGCTTCATTTCAGAACTCCCAGTCATAGGTTGGTCTTGTCCCTGCGTATGATACTCCTTGAGGGAACATTGGTCCATATTTGGACCAGTCAAGACCACAACAATCTGCTTCCCCTTGGGTCTAGCTTATGCAGTGAAGGCTTACAAATTTGGGAAAGGCGGAAGGAAGAACAAGAATTAAAGAAGGTTCATAGTCCAACTTGTTCATGCCCTATGTCCATCCATCTGCCATACTGTGTGGATGAATAGGATACCAAAGACAAAACATGAGAGGTTCAACCGCAGTAGGGTTTTCAAAGTGAAAAACTGGCCAGCTTTGCTGTGCATCCTAAAGTAGAAACAGTCAACGATTTAAAAAGAGTTTGTAAGAAAGCAGAGTTAGAGGAAAAACATGCACTAAGCAAAAGCCAGTGTCACCTTTCAGATCTACACCAGAAATCATCACATGGAAGGGTAACACTAAAGGCATCTTACGTCAAACCATTTAGTTTCAAGTTATTTCCCTGCTTGAATAAAACCAGATGTTTTCTCACCTGTCGCTGCAACCTATCTGTGAGAAACCGGAACCTGAAAACCATCTATCTTGGGATCTTCTGACCTTGCAATGTCTCACTGTAAACACATAACATCTGAGGTCAGAGAAAAAATGTTGCTGACAGCTTGGCCTCGTTAGGAAAATCTTGGGAATTTTATGATGAACATTGGATAGGGTGTAATTCTCTCTGTCCAAGTGCAACCAGCAGCTCTTTAAATCCAGTCCAGTAGCCAGGACTTCTTGTCCCAATTTGAGTGATGTACTCCTCCTACCTGCACTTGGAGCTTTGCATTTCTAAGTGCTTGATCTCTGTTTAACACCTGCGTTGTGTTAACTTGTCATTCTCACTGATGTCATGCTTTCCAGTCAAGTTCCCTATTTGAGTAAGGGAAATGATGGCATTTTACCACCCATACATGTAGCCCTGTCTTCTTCCCTCCTCTTCAAAAATCTGACGGATTTCCCAAAATCTTGACCAGGAACACTGAAAATGTATAATAACATATCACTCGAAAAGAGGAAAAACATATAAAAGTACAAAACTTGAAAAATGTTCTGTCTTGATTCTGGAAAAATGGGTCTAGACATCTTATTAATATTTTCCTTCCTGAGAAAAATCAGATTCTGGATCTCTGAATAATGCTTAAATGCTTCTGCTGACAAGGAAGAGGAGCTTTTTGGCCTTTTCCTGCATAAAGAGGCTGTCCAGAAGGCAAACCAATACAGACAGTAACATGTCAGAATCATACAATCATAGAATCTTCCAGTTGGAAAAGACCTTTGAGATCATCAAGTCCAACTGTACCCATCTTCTGCTAAACCATGTCTTTCAAAAACTCATCTAGCCGTTTTTTAAACACCTTCAGGGATGGTGACTCGACCACCTCCCTGGGCACCTGTTCCAGTGCCTGACCACCCTTTCGGTAAAGAAATTCTTCCTAATATCTAGTCTGACCCTCCCCGGTGCAACCTGTGGCCATTTCCTCTTGTCCTATCACCTGTCACTTGAGAGAAGAGATCAACACTTGCTCTGCCACAGCCTCCTTTCAGGCAGCCGTAGACAGCGATGAGGTCTCCCCTCAGCCTCTTCTCCAAGCTAAACAACCCCAGTTCCCTCAGCTGTTCCTCATAGGACTTGTTCTCCAGCCCCTTCACCAGCCTCATTGCCCTTCTCTGGACGCACTCCAACACCTCAACGTCCTTCTTATACCGAGGGGCCCAGGACTGCACACAGTACTCGAGGTGTGGCCTCACCAGTGCCGAGTACAGAGGCACAATCACCTTCTTTGTCCTGCTGGCCACACTGTTTTTGATACAGGCCAAAATGCCATTGGCCTTCTTGGTCACTTGGGCACACTGCTGGCTCATATTCAGCTGCTGTCAACCAACACCCCCAGGTCCTTCTCTGTCAGGCAGCTCTCCAACCATTCTTCCCCAAGCCTGTAACGCTGCCTGGGGTTGTTATATCCCAAGTACAGGACTCGGCAGTTGGTCGTCTTAAACCTCATCAGGCTGATCTCAGCCCATCAATCCAGCCTGTTCAGATCTCTTTGCAGTGCCTCCCTTCCTTCAAGCAGATCAACACTGCCACCCAGCTTGGTGTCATCTGCACGCTTGCTAAGGATGCAGTTCTTGTTGTCCCAGAAAATTACCAGAAGTCACAAGAAAGGAGAAATGCTTCTATTGAGATGAAAATGAGTGAATTTTTATGATGGCAGTCTGTTAACCTTGAAATGTCAGTAATTAAGACAATGTGAATAGGGTGTATCAAACATTTTTTCTAGATATTAGTGGGGTTAGACCGGTGTTTTAGTACAGGAAAAACTAATGTTCAATGCTATTGAATGTGCTGACATTGCAATGGGAGAGTACCACAAGGAAACACATTATTTGTTAGCTTAGTGTTGCAAAGTGTTAAATAGCTTCTGGCTGCATTTGTAAAATGCACATTTTCAGGGGTCAAAAGATATGACGGTTTACTTAAAGGAGGTGCACCTTTTGAGGGAGGAGACAGCAGTTTTCTGCCCTTTGTCCTGAGCTCACCATTGCAGCTGGGAAAACTCAGTGTAGACTTGCCCTTTTGCTGGTTGCTGTCTTGGTGTTTGCAGTAGGGAAGTTTTTCGTTCCACCCTGCATTTGCCATGGGACACTAATTGCTTTCCTGGGATGGTTTAGGAGGAGAGGCTGAGTTACAGGCAAGAATTTGCCTAGCCCTTCCTTTAGCAAGCAGCCAACAGAGATAAGACATGGTTAAATCTCCATTAGCTCATCTGTGAGAAGCCTCTTCCCAGGTGAATTCTGAGCTACACTTCAGCTCCTGAGTCCCAGAGGTGTGGTTCTGGTTCACCAAGCCTGGAGGGCTAGATAGGGAGAAGGCTGAGCGGTAGCATAGGTCTAATCACTGTAGCATTTTTAGATCACGCTGCTACAGCCCTGCCCTACTAGGCTAGGGCTGCAGGTCTCTTGTCCAACTTAGTGCCCAAGAATGCCAATGTGACAGTTATAGCAGGTTGTTTGAGGTCATGTCCAGATGAGTTGAGGTCATTCCCAAGAATGGAGATTCCCCAGCACTTCAGGCTTTGTACTGTCACCTCGCTGTCATCTCCCAAGACAGTATCGTCTTTGTCCCGAGACAAGCCAGCACAATCCACAGATAAAACCTTGGACAGGAGGGTACATGGGCCCTGGGCCAGTCTGTGGCCTCTGTTTACCAAACAAAATTTTCCCATCATTCACTGTTTTTCACTCAGTCATGTCTGTAAATATTTATTTCAGTCTTCTGGAGAAACTAAATCAACGTATTTTGTTCATCTGCTTCCTTTAGCTAAATCCATGAAATGGGGCTGCTGTCTCAGTAGGACTTGAGAACTCTTGTGTCTAGACCAGACACAATTAAGTGGATATCCAGCAGTGGCCCTCACTGGCAGTATGAAAAGAAGAGCAGGTTTAATATTCACCTCCCCATGAAGTGTTCCATCACGGCCAGCTGAAAAATCCCGTACCCTCAGACGGTGTGTGGCTGTCTGTGGAGTTCTGAGGTTGAAAAGAAGTGGTTTTGCACAAGGGGTCTGCAAAAGAAAATGGGAGTCTGATGTGGAAATGGGTTGCAGAAGCCCTGAGCTTGATTATGAAAAATTTTGCTTGTGACCTTCAATAAACACTCATCCTCTTGATTCAGCATTTCCCCTGTGCAGGGAAGGCTAAGTTGACAAATATTGGTCACAGAGGTAATGCTGTATGGGACTGCCATATAGACATGGGAATGAAAGAACACATTGGTAGAAATATTCTTCACCTGCAAAAAAGACCACTGACTTGTTTTTAACATGTTTCTGGATATTTTTCAGCCCTGCCTAATTTTGGGTTGGCTTTTTTGGTTGCTACTTTGATAGTTTAAGTGTATGAGGAAAGGTTAAAAGTGGTTAACTGGAGTGCATTCATCTCATTTCACTTAGTAAGTTCTCAGGATATTAAAGCAAATGACAAGTGGACTTTCTTGGTTTGTCTGCTAGGTTTTACTGGACCAAAGGATTGCTTGGTCGGAGCACTGTAACTATTGAGTGGCAGATCCCTCATGACACAGCGCCGGGCATCTACAGGATACAGTACTTTGGGCACTACAAGAAAAGACTGTCGACCAATCATGCTGTCTCTATTCCATTTGAAGGCATATCTTCAGAATTTGAAATCACAGATCTGTAGATGATCTTGTTCTTTAAAGGAATTGTTTCCTTGGAGCAGCAAATCTGGTACTTGTGACATTCACAATGCATGACTGGGAGAGTTTTTTTGTGGCATATGTGACTCTACATCGTTGCTGTCTCTCTAGTGCTGCTGTGCAAAACTCGACTTCCTGCCAAATTTTGACTTTTACTTGCAATTCGGTCTCACCAGTTTAATGTGATCCATTTGTTCAAGCTGTTCCTGTCCTGGCCAGATCTCATTGCAGTTGATTCTTATTGTAATAAAAGATTTGAGTGTTTGTCTTTAGTTTTAAACAAGGACTTATTGATTATGAATAAGGTTTCTCAAAAATAATTTGTGTGTATTGGGAGCTAATCCAGACTGTAAAATAATCCATAAAATTGAGCCCAGTCCATAAAACTTTAAAGAGCTACTGAATTCACAAAGCATCAGAAGACTCCTCAATTGTGCTTGAAGTAACTGGCAAAGCTGACCTCCTAGGATGGTAAGGGGATAAATAGGATACTCATCAGAGAGGTTTGAATATTATTTCATTTAATCATTCTAGCTTAGGGGGTTTGGAGGATTCATTCTCAAATTTGAAAGCCATCACATCATTGGGGCAACTGTGTCAAATGAAATGAATTGTGCATAGTTCCTTATAAATCGGTGGTTCTAATTTCACAGGTGTCTGATGAGAGTGATTGTATAAAGTCCTGTCTCAGAGGTCTAGCCTAAGGAGAGAGGGCAACTTAAAAAATAAATTATTGAAGATGTTGGCAGGTTTTTCCTGCTAAACTGTTTTCTTCTCTTTCACAAATATCACTTTTGAACTGACCAGTGTGCCAGGCAGACTCAGTAATGCCCACCATGTGCGGGTTTGTGCCATTTCAAGGGCGTACTGAACAAGTTTTTGGAAGAGAAGTCTTCTGAAAGCTCTCAAATAACTACCAGGGGCCTGAGAAACTACAGATGGGCTGGAGACTGAGAAGGACCATATATACTTGCTCTGATTTTTTGACCTGAAGACACGGTGCATCTGTGGCATGGTCCAGAGGCAGGATGCTGGGTGAGAAAAGGCTTTGGGGGTTGGCTTTGTTCATTCTTCTTGTCTTTATGTTAAGCTCCTGCCTAGATCAAGCACAGCAAAGGGCAACAGATAGTATTTTGCCCTCTAAATATCATTTTGGAACACATCAAAAAGATGTGCCAGAGGTTGTTTCAATGGGAGGGCAAAAGCTGGCTTACGTCCAGCCATGGCAGGATTGGATTTCACTGCAACAAGGTAATATTTTGGGAGCTTCAGATGGAAATTAGTAAGAACTTGCCTTATGAATTAAAGCTGTGTGTGAGGCACCTCTGGATGGACATCAGCCTGCTTTATTTTAGCCTCAAGGAGAACACAAGGTGAGCAGGCACTGGCTGGCTGAAGAGCTTCCCAGATCTAACGGCCAAAGCCTGGAGACAACCAGGATCACCTATGGGTAGGTCACCAGAATGGCTTGCAGTGCCCCTTCAACTCATGGGAAAGATCTGTGGAGGGCTTCATCAAAGCAAAGACTGAAGATAGCATCAAAGAGACAGAGGGATGGTCCTAAGAGCTATTGGCTGGCAGGTTTTCAACACAGAAATATCCCCAAGAAGGTGGAGGATCTTCTCCTGGGATTTTCAAGAGCTGACTGGACAAAGCCATGACCTTCATGATCCAGTACTTGTGGAAGGTCTCTTCCACCAGTGCTGCCATGGGTTGTGATAAGCAGGGAAGCATCCATAGTTCCCAGGTCTCTTCCAAGCTCTGTAAGTGGTAGATCTGGGGGCCACAGTGAGAAGAAAATACATCTTTCAGAACTGGATTTTTGTTTCTTGTAGTGTCTTAAACCAATTCTAAATATTTAATAAGTTCCAAAAATATGTACCACTTTTGTGTTCAATCTCTTTAATTCTTTAGAGAGTTGTCAGTCAGGTAATTTTACTGCTCTTTAAGATCAGTAGGAGAGAATGAATTATTCATTTTAAACCAGCTGCAATCAGTCTCAGATAACCCCATCCAGATGAGCTCAAAGCAATCACAATATTGAGTCAGGAAAGAGAGAGGAAGAACAGCACTAGGAATCTAATCCCTAAAGATGTTCTTAATGTCCTTTCCTAATAGCTCAGCCTGCTGACCCATTGGCTATTTGCTCTCATTGGCACAATGGCTCTGATGGGGCAGTGGTGTCTGCGGGATGTGGGCAGCAACAGAGGACGCTGCTCCAGCATCGCAGTGTGCCATGGGACAGTCTTGGTCAGTGCAGCCATGCTCAAGCTGCAAAATGATCCAGAAGGTTTCTTGCAAAGTTTTTCTAGCATTGCTCATGTTTTTGTGTTGGACCCTGCTCTGTGAAGCACATCACAGTCTCTTAAAATGGAGCTAAATCATCTTTATGGAATGCAGGAACTGCTTTCTGGTCTGAAAATGATGCTACCAAATGAATCCTCTTATAGCAATCACTCTCTCCCAACATGCTATTTTTGTTACACTATGTAAACTGGAATAAATCTAACAGGAGTGCTCCTGCTTTCCTAAAAGAAATACATTGGGAAAAAGGGAATAATGGTTCATTTTTTTGTCAGGAAAGACTGAGACGTTTTACTTAATTTCTTTACATAATTTTGTTTGTATTATTGCAATAAGATAACTGTGGATTATTTTTTTTTTTAGTTGCACAGCTAAATTGCTCATGGGTAAGATTTACCCTTTAAAATATGAGCATTTGACCCTAAAAGAGGGGTTTTGGGAAGCTGGCGTTCCTTGTTTAGTACTAGCGTATCTGTCGGCTACTGCGGGCGCACAGTAACAAACAGCCCTTCCCTCCTGCCTGCAGGCGGTTTCGGGGCTGGGTTGAACCGAGCAGCCGCTAGGTGCCAGTGCCGTTTTACAGGAGAACGAATTCGACACTGAACAGACCAGAGCCTAGAAAAAATTTTCAGGAATTTGGGCAACTTGCCAGTTGTTAAATATAGCATTACTCATCACAGTTGTTCTTCCCTCTCTTGGGCTACTCTCTTTCAACGTATGGCCCTTTGTGACCTGCATACATGCTGAGGAGGAGGAGAGCAAAACTCCAGCTTTTTTAATAGTGGGACATAACTAGTATGAACTTGAGAAACTTGTTTGCGTCTGCAGGCTGAGCCTCCTCACGGAGCTCCTTTGCAAAACTGACCGTATCACAACTTTCCCCCTGCACAGCATTTTATCCTCCTAAATTTACTGACAGCATTTGGAGCTGCAGAAGAGATGCTAAATTAGTATCTGAATCGAGGCACTGGGGTGAAAGAGGAGAATCCCTCTGCTGTCTCTGGGCTTTTATGCAGGGTTTTAGGATCTGTCTGATCCTGTGGTTGTCTGGTGCTGTTTTTATGTGTCCCACATGGGATGTTTGTGTGCAACCTATCTACAAGTCCACCAGTGACTTATCTGCATTATAACATCTTCACAACTGGGGCTGCGCATGCACAAGGAGGAGCTGGGGACCAAAGAATGTCACTCTTCCAGTGGTTCCCCAAATCTGGATGTGGACAGTCTCTACCTCCTGCAGGTAGCTGGAGCCAGGACAGGACAAGTTTCTGGGCATGGAGAGAGTTTGAGGTGGCAGGGAATCTCTGGGGAGAGAGCAGCCTGTTGCCAGCACCCCCTGAAGGAGAGGGGTTGGCAGATTAGGGCTGTCTACTCCCCCTCATTCCCACCTCACCTCCCCCCCCACCTTGAAAAGGGCCGCTGAGGATTACAAGACCAAGGTTGTGGGTGGACAATACAAAATACTTTCCAACCCTTGAAAGAAATGAGCATCCCATGACAGTAGCAAGAGCAGCACCAGGGCCAGGCTGGCCCCCAGGAAACTAGGGAACTGCAGTGTTTTGTGATTCCTGACTTATATGTCACCCTCCATAGCAGTTTTTTATTTTGCCTCAAAAAGGGGTATCCAGGTAGGTATTGCTTGTGGAGATGAGAGAGTCTATGGGAGATGTAGCTGGGCTAGTGGGAAAAGGGAGCCATGCAAGCTCAAAAGTAAAGCAACAGGAGACCTTATCCCATGGACTTCTAGAGAGGGTTTCAGTGGGGCATGGGAGGTGGGACATTGTTCCCGAGTGGGATGTTTCAGGTATGCCCAGCTCCAAAGGCAGAGTTGTTGTGTAATCCTCAGACATGTTTTATTCTCACTTTGCATTTCAGATATGAGGTGTTGTGCTGTAGAAACCTCTAGGAAAGGGCTGGCTGGAAGAAGAGAGAAGGCCAATGCAGTTTTTTGTATCTTCTGCCCTGCAAGCAGCCAAACGTGGCCACCTGTTGATTTTTCTGGGCCATTTATCTTCTCCTCATTTGTGGCTCAAACATGTCTTAGACTTGTTTGTAGAGGATGGATATGGTTTTTGGCTTTGTCTTACTGTCCACTGGGAACCCACATCTTTACAAATGGGAAATAATGCTTTTTTAAGTTGGGTTGTGGGTTTGAAAATTCATTCTTGCTCTCCAAAATTGATCAGCCAACTGCTGCTGAGCAAAGAGGGAATCTCAGTTTTCCGGGAGGGGAAATCTTAAAGCACAAAAGCTACTTTCTCCTTTGCCCTGATTTCAAAGAATATGAAAGCAGGACATCAGGAAAAGTTAATGAGATAAAATAATAGAGCTGGCAAAGCTGCTCTTTTTGCTAAAGCCCAGAATACAGCCGACCTCTTTATAAATTTGTAAGAACAATGTCAAGCTATTTTGATGAAATCTCTTTTGGCTTGGTAGGGAGACCTTTGGTTGAGTGGTGTGTGCTATCAGTAGCAAGATAGCAGATCTTCCCCCCTTTCTTGGGTTTCAAGATCTCACTGGAAAGGCACAAAACCAGAACATTTTGTGCTGGGTGCGGAAGAAGGAATTACTAAGATGGCATTCTAATTATTAGGTCCTCATCTTCTTAAAGTGACCAGTGCTGTAGGTGATTTACCTATCCCAAATCACATACCGCACCATCTACTCCCTTACTTTTACACATTGCTGTCTTGCTATCGGTATCACCTCTGTGACATCTCCATTAGGATCAGGTAAGGATCAAAGGTATTACTGCTGTAATAAATGTACAGCAAAGGTGATTCCTGCAATGTTGACAGATATAAAAATATTGGCCAAAAAGCTAGTGGGAAAAAACCCTAACCCCTTGATTTTTTACGTAAAAGTGCAGAAGTATAACACTTCTGATTTTCTGCTGTATGTTCATGCCGTGTCACCAAAGTGCATATTGAAAACACTCTCGGCATTGCCAAACAGCTTGTGACCTTACCTGTCTGACCTCAAATCAGTCAGTACAGAGCAAAGGGTGCTTTTATTTACCATGGATGGGATGACCCTTTCAGATGAAAATTGGCATATAAAAGGACTAAGGCATGTATGTTGGTTTAAAAAGCTTTAATGATATTTCAAAGTCCAGTTAATGTCCTTGGATTACTCTAGAATTATAGACTTGCTTCACAGAATTTAATCCGTTATAATTTCCTTGTAGCTGATCATTGAGATGCCATTACACTTCATTCTGTTTAAAGATACATGATTGTCCTGCAGTAAAGAGATAGTTTTAACACTTCATAGTGTTAAAAATCTATACAAATATTGTACTATGTGTACAAAAATAAGTGCTTCATGCACACTCTTTTTAATACTGCTTCTTGCCCTTTTCTTTGACATCTTACTGAACTTATATAAATAGCTGAAAAAGCAGGTTAAAGTTACTGAACATTGAAAGTAAGAAACATCTTCTGCCAACGGTAGTCTTTTAGAGAGAGATGCATGGTTATGTTGCTCGTTGGCAATGAAACGCAGCATAAAAGACATAGAAGAAAAAATAAAGCCACAATAGCCCTAACACTCTTGGTTATTCTGTCCTCTGTGAACAGGTTTGTTGTCTCCTGTGAAGCTAAGTGTGCTGAACAGCAACCACAGAGGGATTGTAATACCTTTAGGATCACACTAATGAGCTACATTATAAATAGAAAGGGTCTAATAGAACTGCAAACAATATAGCTTATGTGGTTTTGTTCCATTCCTACTGAAATCAAGACAGCTGAATTCTGGGACTAGAAAACACTTAGCTCCTAGTAGTCACACCTTGTCACAGCCCATCATACTTTGAACAGCTTCAGGGACGCACAGAAAAGTTCTGCTTGAAACAGCTTGCATGGTGCCACATTACCTCATCTAGATTGGGTGACAAATTTGAGGTCAGATCTCTTGAAACTGATGGCCACCACCAACCCGGTTGAAAATTCCAACCCCGAAAGGGTAGTGTTTTTAGTCCTAGGCTGAGCAGATTTAAGTTTATAGGATATATTTCATAGGATTAATATATGTGCTGTCATTATCTAACACTGAATTTCTCTTATATCTCTAGAGCATCATTACACTTACCTCAATCCGATGACAAAAATGAATGCATAATGCCCTCATGCTGTAAACCAGAGGATGCTCTCAGCATCCTCAAGGCATTCAAACCAACACCAATGCCGGTGCTCTCCAAAATACGAGGCACCTTTACTGTTGACATGAATCCTCTTGCACTAAATTAATTTTTGTAAGAATCACAGCAGCTAGCATCTTTGCTTTAATGTTTAAAGCAGTATTGATAGCCTGGCAGGGCTCTTTCTATCCTGTTGAAAATGTTCCTTTTGTGTCATTTTATTCCTGCAGAGGTGCATATTATTACTGGGCCATGGCTGTGCACTCTTGTGCTCTAATTAAGTAGAGAATTGACCTTAATGAATACACTTTTCGGGTCCTCAACCTTAATAGTCCTAAAAGTTTTCCCGTCTTTCACTGAAGGTGAATAGGGGGTAAAAAAACATGCTGTTATTTGCTGTTTTTTTGACTTGCAGGTACTGCTGAAAAGTAGTGAAGTAAGAGGGGAAACTCAGTTGAATGCTTGCCTACTTCTTTAAAGATCAAACTAATGTTCAACAACATGCGATCTAGCCTGTTAGCTGGCCAGTCAGCCATTAGGACAAATGACATTTTTCCTTGGCTGTGGAGAATGAATTTAAAAGACAACTGAGGTGCCTTAACACATCCCCACAGTGATGGTGTCATGGGATGCTCAGAAGTAGTAAAATGCAAAGTGGAAACCTCCACATGGCCAAAGGGCAGCCTTTCATTTTCCTGTTGTTCTGCATAGCTTGAGAAATTTTCGGGTGTGCCTGCCTGAAATTTTGTGGTGAACAGAGGAGACCAAGTGCTGCACAGAGTGGCTTGCTGGAGACACCCCATCCTGTCCTGGTCCAATGTCACAATGTCCACAGGACCAACTGTTTTCAACCATAGGTTATTGCTTGTAAACACACACACAGAATAGTGTGTGGGTATACATACATATGTATATATACACACACATATATATGTATATGCACACACCTGAGAAACACTCATTTTCTGGGCTGAGGTTTTGTTTCCTGGTGTGAAAAATCTGATTTTGAGCAATCTTTTTTTTAATTATTTTCTCCTTTTCCTTTTCTAACATCCTGTTATGAAACAAAAGAACTACAAGAATGAAACTCCAACTAAAATCTGACTTCAGGTGACAGATTAGTTTAAAATCATGAGGGTGTAAGAATTACCAGAGCAAGATATCTTTTTTTCTGCCTGTGCTCAGTTCAAGGGAACTTGAATAAAGACAGAATTAAAATGCTCCATATCCATCACTGCGTGCAGTGACTGCAAAGGCAGGATAGGCTTCGTAGGCTGCGTATGTTGCTAAATCTTGTCCCATAGTCACTGCTTGTTTGAGCTGAGTGGCTGTGACAGTTGCAGCTGCATTAGCAATGGTATATCCTGCAGGGGAAAGGAGGGAAAGATTAATGAAAGTGCAGATTAATGAAAGATATTTAAAACTCACCATCACCTGATGGTTTTGATGGGAAGACTGCTGTTGATGGGAATAATGTAGGGAGCAATGAGTCTGTTAATGGGAATCTAATTAAAATAAAAATTTATTGTCTGGCATTTTTTTTCTCCACTTTAAATGTAGTGTAAAAAAAGATGGAAGTTTGATGCATTTTCTCTCATTGTTAAACACATTGCATAAAAAATGCCCCTCTCTGTTGAATATTTTTTCCTTAGGCTTTGACTATCTCTGAGCAAAAGGGGTGTAAATGGTGCTCTATAAATGGCCTCCCAAGCACAACATGAGGATGTCAAGAAAATGAAGTAATATAGGGGAAACCTGGGCAGGTTTCATAGGGAAAATGGGGCTCTGATACCCTTCACTTTCAAATACATGCAATTCAGGGCAACCACAACAGAGAGGAAAGAAAACCCCACTGTGCAATATCAGGGAGTCTCCATACCTGGAGGTGTTCAAGAAGCGTGTAGACATGGCACTTCAGGCCATGTTTTAGTAGGCACAGTGGTGTTGGCCTGATGATTGGACATCATGATCTTGGAGGTCTTTTCCAATCTTAATGAGTCTATGATTTAGTAAACTGGATTTTTTTCCCTCATCAGTTTCTAATGGAAAATGTGGTTTCAACACTTCAGAATTTTCCATTAGAAAATGGTAGATTTGCTGATTTAAAATGAATCACTGGGAAAACAAACATCATTTGGGGCTGGTTTGTCTGAAAGCAGGATATGGCAGCAGACCACAATATTTTGTTGTGAAAGAATTGAGAATTAAGACAAAGCCTAAATTTAGGAAGAACATCTGAGGCAATGGTTCTGCTGGACCAAGCTTTGCTGTCAAACTGTATCTCCAAAGGTCCAAAATCTCTGACTGACCAGCTTGGCAATGGGACCAACTCAAGGTCAGTCAGAGACAAGGTCCTCTCGGTGAGGGGAATGGAGGTATTGGGCAACACTGAGAGCATGTTACCTCATTGAAGATGTTACCTTAGGGGAAAACATTAGAAGTTCACTATGTGGCTGCTCCAAGTATCTTCTTTATATTGGCAAAGCAAGGAGCAACATTTTGACTAGGAATTGTGAAATTTGTCAATTAAAGCATACCTGCAACCATCATAAGAGAGATTAGCTGCTACCTGGGCATTGCCTGAGCTGAGCTGGGCTTCAGCAAGCCCTGGTCAAGGACCAGTATGTGTTGCAAGCAGAAACTTTAATGTATGTCCTTTTGTTGAGTTTCCAAGACAAATAAATAAGGGTGGATGAAAGAAAAAGGAAAGATTATGATTAAGCAGTAAGTGGAGACTGGATTCAATAAAGAACCCATTTGGTTTCCACACTGCGGAAGCCTTCACAAAGCCAGACAAATTGATTTTTCTATGGCTTTTGTGGACTTCTGTGCCAGGAAGACAGATAGATTTTTTTTTTAAATCCATCCTTGAGACACTCCAAACAACTCAGTAGTACTGACTAATGCATTCCTCATGTGCAGTTCAGCATGTGTTGCTCCCACTTCATCAGAGTAACCGTTATGTTGGAGAACACAGTAAATGTAATGCCTGCAAGCTGAATTCCTGCTCTCATCCTGTGTCTTCCGTGACTTCCCAAGCTGTTTTGGGCAATTGGAAGAGCTGTTGAGTATGAATTCCTAAACTGGGAAAAAAATCTTCCAGTGGGAGTGTCAGAGCTTGGATCAGATCCTCACTTTCATAGTTGTGTCATTTTTTTGGCAGATGAAATGAAAAGCATTGATTTAAAAGGAGATGGGAATGCTGGGGGAGGACATATGGACCGTGACTCAATCAATTATGCATCTTTGCAGTGAGGAGGATCTACTCCGTCCTGGCTGCCATCGGCTAGACCACAGGCAGTGGGTCCAGGGAGGGGACTCATCCTATATGTGGCACTAGGGACACAACTTCTGGATCCTGCATCCTATCTGGGCCTCCCAGCCGCCGGGACACATCCACAAACTGGAGGAAATGGAGGAGTTGTGCATACCTGGGACTGGGCCCCAAAACAGTAGAGAATCCCCATCCTTGGATATTGCCCTAAATTGCTTGGACACAACCCCAAACAACCTGCTGTGTCTGTGGCATTGGCCTTGCTAGGAAAAGTGCTAGACCAGAGACCCCACCCATGCCGATGTCTCCGGCCTAAGCTGCCGTATGATATGCACATCGTAATTTGGGTAGTCCTGATGTAAAGTACTAAAAAGCAATAAAGATGCTGCACACATAAGTAACACGAGTCAAGGTAGGGACCTGTGGGGAAGCACAGGCAAGTCTGTCCTCAGTTGCCAATAATCAACCAATCATCTGCAAGGAAGCATCAGGAAAAATAATATACCAGGAGACCTTTGTTGTACAGACCTTCCCATACCTGGAAAAGCTGGTGCTGCAGGAGGCACCTCTGCTCCCTCCATGGGAATCCCCAACGTCTGAAGAGTGTATTCTGCTGCGTAGGTTTTGGCTTCATCAATATAGGCACTGAGCTTGGGTGGTGTGAAGGGATGTCTGTGAGTACAGCAAAATGTTAGCATGTTGTTTTTTTCCTTCAGGACTTTCCTGCAAGATGTTTTGATTCATTCATAGATGGCATCATCTCACGTATCAAATGGGAATGTTATTTTACTGTGCTGATGTATTAGCAAAAGCACTCTCCTTGTAATAGTCTGGTTTCTTTGCTGAGTTTATTGACTCTGGGTCTCATTTTGGACACAACAACCTTTCAGAGAATGTTGTACATTTTCAGATTTTTGGATTTTCTTTAAACACACAACAAACAATTTTCTAGGTCAGAAATATTTAGAATCAGATTTGGAGCTGAATTATCATCATGTTCCTTCAAGCAGCTCTCTTTTTCCCACAAGAGCTACACTATGCTTTATTTTTGTACTAGAAAGCACCCTTTTGCCTGATTATTTCTGGCTTACTATAATTTTCATACCACCAGAGAGAGAGCACTAAGCACAGCAGATATCACTATCAGTCTATTTTAATTTGTGGATGTTTTTATCTCTAATATATAAATATATATAAAGGAAATAGAGCCGTGTGCAATTGTATTGAGGTAAAAAAAATGCAATTAAAAAAAAAATCCTAAACTCCACAACACCTCAAATGGTAGTTACGTACATGGTGGGGTTCTGGCTGGCAAGGGCGGGGATGGTGATTTTGTATAGGAAGAGCTGTCTTTGGTCTTGGCCAATTGCAGAGTGGAGCTGGTAAACGGGTTGTCCCCAGTTGTTTTTCTGGCAGACTTCTTCCAAGACCTAGAAGGGAGAACAGGGATTTTTGCTTGGGTTAACTGCTGCACAATAGCCTTCTCACACAGCTCCAGCCCCTGCATTGGTCAGCTTCCTCCCCTCTGAGAGATATTCAGGGGTGTCATAGCAGATTCCTGAAGGCTTAGCAAAAAAACCTATAAAATAAGTGGCGGACGGAATCCTACATTCATCTTGAAATATAATATTCATCTAAATCTTTTATACTTTAAAAATCCATTTCACTCCTGAAGTTAGTTATTACCCTATTAAATCAGACGTCTTTGTCCTTTTGCTGATTAGCTGTTTTATTCTGTTATCAGTGTAGCTTTCTTTGAATTCTCCCCAGAAACTATCTATGCACCTCAGTTTAACAGTGCTGAAACATTAGGGTTGCATTCATCTTCACTGCTCTGTTGCCTCCCCGGCTTAGTGGGTTACAGTTCATGAAAAGTCCAAATAACCTTATTTTATAAAAAAAAGGAAAAAGAAAGAAGACTGTTTCCATCCAATTAATTATACAGGCTTCAATAGGTGATTTCTGCTTCTAGTTTGAAAGAGTAATGCTGAACCATATTGCCCCCAGCCTTGGCACAGCTTATTTCATGATAATTGGGAATCAATGTCCAGAAACACTCTTGTTTTGGGTTTGTATTTTTTTTTTTCAACCCACTAAATATGTGCTGTCCCAAGTGAGTTTGAATACAGCATGGTATTCCTGTGCCTCCCTGTGAGTGGTGCTCAAACCAGTTATTTTTCTGAAGGAGCTCCACCAGGTCTGACACTCAACTGAAAAATTGTTAAGTCTTGGGACTGCAATGTTGCCCATGCTGCCAGCTGTGTTGGAGTGGAGAACCCAGGTGCCTTCAACCCATGTTGTTCTGTCGTCTACCTTGATTAAAATTTACAGTTAATTTTATCTAAAATTAAAATGTAAAATTTAAAACCCAGTGCTGCTTTTAATGTTGTATTCATAGCTCCAGCTGAAGTTTAGCACTTGGTAGTGCAAATAAACTAGTTCATGACATTTCTTGACTATGGCAACTCTTGTTCCCTGCTATCCCAGTGCCTGTATATGCATGTTGGTTTTATAATGTTACATCAACATTTAAATCTCAGTAAGGCAGGTCTACATATTAACACCAAGCATCTCAGCTAGACATTAGGAAAAAAATCAGTCATTCAAAGATGGCATTCAAATAGTCTCAGTGCAGCGGATGGTAGAGGTTGATCAAGATGGCAAGTATTAATGAGGCTGTCCTATTAATGAGGCTGTCACAAAGCAAACTGTAGCTGCTTAAGACCTGCTGTTGTGAAATAGTAACAGTTGGGGGAATACGGAGCTCAGCTGCTGGGAAATGTGCCCCAAAACACTAGTGTTGCAAGTGCCCAGCACTGTTTGAAATACATGTATCGGGGGTTTGGCAGCAGTGGGAAGAGTTGGTGGGGTGGAATTAGTTTATCTTGGTGTTTTGGATCATGTAAGGGAAAGGAGTTGCCATAAGACCTGGAGCCTCAGAAAGTGGGGGAATTTGTTGGGGGTTTGTTCTCAGCCCTCAGCTGCCTGTCAGAGTCCCAGACCTGCGTGCACAACCACAGCAAAAGCCTCCTTGAGCAATCAGAGTTTCTGTGCCGAACTGGGTTGCGGAGGCAGGCAACACCTCCTTCCCCATAAACAATTTAAAAATGAGTATTATTTTTCTACATATGTGCCTTCAGTTCCTTGGTGAAGTCCCAAGTGTTGCATCATGTTTATCAAACCCATTCTGGGTGAGAATTTCTTTACCCTCTGTGCTTTTATGGAGTAACAGTCATAGCTGTATTTTGTCTTACACCCATGGGTGCTTCTGAAAACTCTTCTCTGGGGGAGAACAGATACTGTTCTCCAGCAAGGCAGGTGGCTATTGCAAGCTGCAACTAGTAGTATGTTATTTTTTTTAATGTCCTTTAAGATGTAAGAATGGATTTGGTTGTCATTCCCCTGTGCAGATCCAAGCAGGAGGCTGTTTTCCAAAAATGCACTTTAGGCAAACACAGCCTCTGGATGGGATATTGACTCTGGTTTTGGGCACATACCTGAGGAGCAAGTTTGATTCCTTGGGGCTTTAGTGTGACATGATTCATCGGTGTGAGCTCCATTCCTGGCAAGAGGTCGTAGAGTTTATCCTCCCCTCTCTTTTCTCCTTTGAGCTGGTATCCACGCCCCAGGCCCGCGTATGCCAGGTAGCCACGACCTCCCAGTCCTCTAACTCCCGCAGCCCCTACAGGTACATTCATGTAAATTTCTAGGAATGTAAGAAGGCATTAAACTGAATCAAATCACCGGAAAAATTACCCTGATTCTCGCTGAAATGGAAAAGTTAGCTCCACTCGCCAGATTTAGGGAGACATGGGCAGGAGCCCCCCATAGCCTGCTGCTGGGGTAATCCAGGCTTGACGTTTATACTCTTTCTTTTTGGGCTCATATACTTGAAGAGGTGAGGGGCTTTTTGGGGAAAGCCCTGATTCTTTTGACCCAGTTTCCATCTTTTCTGGTCAGTTTGATTTTGTGACATCTTTCTACCCAGATTTATAGTTGAAAGGAAGAGAGGAGACGGCTGATACCATTTGCTGCCCACCAATTGAATTTCACTTTCTTGAAGCATTCAAAATTTTTACAATCCATTGTTTATACGAAACAAAACTCTTTCCCTTCGCCCCTCCATCCCCCCATAATGCTTCTGTTTTTCCATGGGGAGCCCAGCTTGAGAGTATGGGGAGACCGTAAAGCAAGAGAGGTCTGGTGGGTTATCACATCTTCACCTTTCCCAATGCAACCTTCGTAGAAGCAGATTTCACCATTGCAGGCAAAAACATGGTGGGGAGGAAGGGAAATTCTTGCTTCTCTGTCCCTTTCCTTGGGAAGGGGAAAAATTGGCCGACATGGTCCTTGCCAGTCCTACTGTGGTGCCATGCAGGGCCCCAGCCTGCTGCAGAACTTGGCCATGGTCTTGGAGACAGAAGCTGACTGCCACAGGTGTCATCTTTGCAAGGAAGATCAAAGGTTGTTTTTTTGTTTTGTTAGTTCCCAAACTTAATTCTGCACTTATCAAACAATAACTACAATGATATTTAATTTAGAGGTACTAGACTATGAGGATTTGATTTGGTCCCAGGTTCAGTCACCTGAGATCATAAGAGGAAACCCAGCAGCTTTCAGAAATACTCTCTGTTTTCATAGAGTGCTTATTATTAAGTTAATGATCCGCAAAAAAAAAAAATATTCCATCTTTCAGAGCATGGAATTAATGACTTTCTTGACTTCAGTGTTAGTTCCCTTCCCTGCATCAGTCCAGTGTGACCTTCTTGGGAAACTCCGTGGCTTTGGGTCAGAAAACACCACGACTGGTAAAACTTTCCCTGTGATCTTCACAGCAAAGAGGAATCATAGCATAGAGCTGTGCTAGTGACTGGTTGAGGAAGTTGACTCTGAGGGGGAAAGGAAAATACCTTTACTTGGTCTTCCTTGCTGGGGCAAAACCAGAAGGATTTGTGGTTTATTTATGCTGGATGGAGTGCAATCTGGAAGCTGATTCAAGCATGCTCTGGGAAAACGGTTATTTTTTTCATGACCTGTTTAGTCTACTGGAAGATCACTGCACCTTTGGGAAAGACAGAGCCTAAAACCTGTGTTTTCCATCCCACTCTGAAAGGGGTCCAGTATTTAGGGCAAAGCTAATGCTATCAACAAGAGTCTAGGGAGCAGACACCCAAGCCCAGAGGAGGTATTTTGCTAGCACTGAGTATTGGTATGATGGGAGTTACCTCGGATGGATGGGGGCCGAATGATGCTCCTGTTGCTGAGCCCCTTGGTGGCAGGGAAGTGGAGGTTGGGGATAGCTGTGTAGGCTTGGGGTGCATAGAAAACCGGAGCACCCAGGTAGGTGGTGGCAGGGTCATACACGTGTCCGAAGGCATAGGTATATTCTCCTTGCAGCATGGTACCTCTGCCGCCTGTGCCCCGAGTGTATCGTATGTAGCTGTCTTTGTCAACAGGCTTGGCTAAAGTCACCTCAATTGGGGACCCATCCAACACCTTCATGCCGGGAGGTGAGGAGAACAGGGGAGAAGCACAAGTGTAAGTCTCCAAAGTACAGATGGATTATCCTGCCTAGGGAGGCAGTTTCCTCATATGGTTTGCTAAAGGGACAAGAAGATGAAGAAAACCACACAAAAAAGCCAAAAATCTCCCTCCCATGGGTGGAAGAAGGCACAAGCTAGGTGAGGGTTTAATGGGTTGAGAGCACCCAGCCCTTTCCCCTGCCAGGAGAGGATCCTTAACCAAATCAGCACAGTTGTGAAGCCTTCAAAAGGCTTTACTTCCCCGCAAAGTAGCATGTAAGTGAGTGAGATTATACATGACCCTATGGAGAACAGCAGTAGCACTAAAAATAGCAGTGGGGTTAACACCTCTTTGGGAACAGTTCTTGCATTACAGTGTCGTGAATTACATGCAGTGCAAGAAGTACTAAATACAGCAACCTGCTTGCAAATCTGCGTCTGAATTTGGATCAGATGTTTCAGGTTGACCTTTTTTGTCCTGGTTTGCCATTCACACGCTGCTCTGTGAGTGTTTTTGTTGGCAGACGTGGAACAAGAATGTGAACGTGAGCCAAGGCAACTGTAAGCCCTAAAAGTCAAATGCTAGTCCTCATTTCAGCTTTGCTCTGCTTTTTTTTTCCCAAGGGGTGAACTACAGTGTGAGCTGAGCAAATATTTAGCATAAATGCAAGTAGCAAGAAGCCAAAATGAACAGTCTGTGTACAATCAGGTTTGATGAAAATGAATCCAGCAGTATAAAATAGCCTGCAAAGAGAAAATATGGCTAACACCTTAAGGAGATTTTTGTAGCTAACAAACCAGGCAGCTTTGTTTCAGTTGCATACAATATACTGTACGTAAGCCCCAAAAATTAGCATTCACGGCAGCTTTACCTTCCCATTCAAGGCTTTCATAGCTTCAATCGCATCTTCTCTTTTATTGAAGTGCACAAAGGCATAGTCTCTAATTTTCTTCACTCTCTCTACTGCACCTGCAGAAAACAGTTGGAAATTACTTAGTTGGAAAATACAGATCTGAAAGAGCAACTGCGTTGGGTTATGAGCCCTTGGAGAGCAAAGGCTGACCAAAGGTAAGAGAGAAGAAGACAGTGTCTTCTTACCTCTCAGGATGTATATGCCACAGGAAAACAAATATAAATGATGTAGTATTTCAAGGAAAACTAGAAATAATTGAGGTCAGACACCAGTAAGTTTCCCATTACACTGGAGTGTTTTTTCTGCTGTTCAAAATACTCTGTTGGACGCTACCTTTGGTCTTGTGTCTTCCTTCTGTTAGAGACCACCAAGAATTGGATGGCTGAGCAGGACAAGCAACAGCCCAGGATTTGGTGAGCTACAGGTAGTATCACCATGTAGTTGCTACCTTCATGGTTTTGTGTGTGCATTGTACGTGTTACTCAGAGGCAGCTTTAGGAAAGCTGATGCTTCTGCTGTAAAACAAGGAAGGTCTCCTCTTAACCATTGACTTGTGATATTCAGCAAGAACAAACACCAAGTCCTGCCCAAGCATGGGGATGGGTTGGGATCAATGGGGCAGCAGGTCTAGCCCTAAGAAACAGCCTTTCCAGTGTGAATGGGGGATCCCTGTGATGAGGACCCAGGTGCTGCAGAGTCCCCATCCCTAAGGATACCCCGATTTGCCTGGACATGGTCCTGATCAGCCCTGCTGCAGTTGTGGCATTGGCCTTACTGGGAGTGTGATTGGGCTGAAGACCAACACCCTGGTGCCTTCAGCCTGAGTCTTCCTATACCTCTGTGATTGCCAAGAATAATTCAAATGCAAACGGCTTCTTGTTCCTCTCTTCTATGCCCATGATCTACAGCTTTCCCTTATTATCTGCTCTGCTGCTAAGAACTTGTTGGCAGTGAGATACTCAGCACTAATAAGTTTGTCTCCAAAATAACCACACTTGTCCTATTCCCTACGGTTACAAGCTTTAAACATCTACCTTTTCTTCTCTAATTATTCGCCTTCCCCGCTCCTGTGGGTTATGAAGCATGTCATTAACCAGCCTATCCACCAAGATTTTAACATCCTCAAAGATAGCCTTTGGAAATATGGCTAAGGGATGCTGAATGACTCTTCTGTTGGCTTCTTACCCTTTAAAGCTGAACAGGTGCACAGGGAAATGTTATACTGCCGCAAAAAGCACTTACTTAAATAACTGCAGGAGAAAATACATTTCTTTGGAATTCAGCAGGAATCATTAGGATCTCTAGTGGGCTAAATGAAGTCTGTCCCAGCCTACAACCTGAGCAGCCTGCACGTCTTCAAAATGACACTGGAATGGTAAGTAGCACTTCTGGGATTGGAGGGTGATTTTCTAATTTTGAAGTTATGGGAGTTATATGCTGATGCCTTGTTTACAAGTTAAGGCTCTAATTAACTCTTTGTGTTTTGAAAACCCCTGTTCTGACTCCTTGAGAGCACTCTGTGTTGCTGATACTCACTCAAGCCAGAAACCTTGCTGTTCCCTGTTTCTGTCTATGCTGGGAAGAGCGCTGCAAAACCCAGCCCTTGGATCATCTCCATAGAGAGACTGTCTGTGTGACATTACTGAGGGAATATTGTCCCCTTTGGTACAATTGGAGAACAAGGCCTTTCTGCTGGAAACTGTGCCAGGGATGAGGATTTTTGCCAAGATCTCTAGGTAGCGAGGATAAGGCTTTTCAGTGAGACAAGTGATGCAGATCTCTATAGGACTCATCCAGCACTGAATTTGGTACAGATTTAAGAGGTGATACTTGTACTGTATTACAACTTGAGAAGCAGAAGCAGAATTCCTGGTACTGTCTATGGAGCCCATAGTGATGTAGTAATTGCTCTGTCATGGGGACTTCCGGATTGTAATGCCTTTGGTTAGGATTATTTTTTTATTGGATGACTTGTTATTGTCAAAATAGCTTCTTAATGCCCTGAATCAATGTACACTTCAGGCAAGCAGTACTGAAGTGCACCACAATGAATAAGGCAGATAACCAAGTGAGGGAAGTGAGCCATGTCAGACACTGGCTGTTTTGATTGTAACCTGACTATAATTTAAACTGCACCTGCTCTCCCCAAAGCTCAGGTTACGCTGCTCAGATACTTTTTAATTTCTCTTTTTGAAAGCACAACACGTCTTTAAAAAAGGCATATCTGATTTTATCCACAATAAAGTTGTCCATTTAAAGAAATAAAAAAAAAATTCGGCATAAGTAAGATGATAAAGTGATGACAGGAAAATTAAAGATGATAAACACCTGTTGTGCTAGAAAACTTGTCTTAGGAGGAAAGCAGGTGACTATTACTAAAGTGTCAAATAGGCATAAATGTGTTTCTAGGGAAGTGCAATGTTCAGGAGTAAAACTGGGTAAATAAAGAAGGAAACAGTTAAGAGACTGGCATGACATATATTTAACTCAAGGGCAAAATAGGATCTCTAACAGCTTGGTGGTGGCCAAAACTATTAGCTAGAGACATTAAAAGGACAGAAAAGACTCACAAAGAAATCTTGTAAAGACCTTTGCTTTGCAGCCTTGTACTAAAAGGAAAGGTATGGAGCAGAAAAGAAAAGTGAGTGAAGGAAAACTGAAGCTCTGTAGTGTATTTTAAAAAATTAATAGAAGGAAGTTAATAGGCATGAGATGAAAGGCAATTTCACATTGCCAAGCATAAGTTACTAATGCCTAATGGACTGTGTGGCTTGGAGTGCTGCAGAAATGGGTTATTTTTACTTTGTTGGTTTTGGGTGGAATTTCCTAAAGCTGGAGCAGCTCAGAAGTAAAATCTCCTTTGAAAGCCAGCAGGATTTTTATTCCCAACAAACCCACCTGTTCTTTGAAAAAAGATCACCCTGAGTACATAAAATATATGCCATAAAGGAATACTGTTATATTCTCTGTTAAATGATAAGCACTGATTATTAACAAATTTACAAAAGTGGGGCTTTCTTTGGATGAAAATGATAGAATTCAGAATTTAGATAGATTAGATAAAAAGCGTTTGTATTAAATCACTCTATTTCTGTCTTCAATCCTTGCTGTACAAGAAGAGTGCTGAAATCACCCAGCTGTTACACCAACTCTGTCTTTTTAAAGAAGACCGAAATGATTCAAAATTGTTTTTATAACACAGGCATCCCCATACAGCATTTTGGATCTCTTCCAGTTGTCAGTCATCCGAAAAAGGTTAGTAGTGTTGTTAACTGGAAATTAAGCAGCCTTTAAAGGAATGAGGTGATGTGCGTTTTGGGTGGGAGCCTAATGACGGTATTTGTGGCATTACACACGGACATTTTACAGTGGAAAACCAGTTATTTTTGTCTCTTCCTTTGGCATTTTATGAATGGAGAGAAGTTTCCATTTGCAGTAGCAGTACTTGTTTAAGACTTAGCATGTCAATGTGTCCCTACCTGGTTTGATGTTGTTGAACTCCTTTTCTATGGTCTCTTCAGTGGTTGAGAGCATGAGGTTCCTCACGTAGAGAATTTTTACTGAGGACATAGTGTCTTCATCCACCTCCACTTCTGGTTCTGCCCAGTCAACAGCGATAGGGTGTCCCCACAACTGGATCCTTCCTTCAAAAGGATTGGCATAGTCAGTGTCTGACAGGCTTTAATCCCTCTCGCTTTTGTTAAGAAACTATTTCACATGCAGTATGAACAGCAAAGCAGGCTAATTCTACAAATGGGGCTGGTATAAACCTTTCTAGCTCAAAGCTTGGTTTCATTGTTAACTCATTTTCAAAAGCAGATGGTCAATGTGCTCTTGCTAGTACCTTAGATGCCTCTAGAAATGCATCATCCAGAACTGAAGAAGTTAAAATATGGCATAATTCAAGAACACCTGTGTTCCCCGAAGGGCTCTCAGAAGGGAAATGTTTTAATGAACTTATAAAAATTCCTCTTAAATGCAAAAGTTTTATTCCCTAGATAACAGGAAAGAGATACAGAAGTCCCAGCTGGATAAAATGAAATAGTAAAAACAAAGATGTCTCTTTGTGGAAGTATTTCAAGTCATTCCCTTCCCTTCCCTTCCCTTCCCTTCCCTTCCCTTCCCTTCCCTTCCCTTCCCTTCCCTTCCCTTCCCTTCCCTTCCCTTCCCTTCCCTTCCCTTCCCTTCCCTTCCCTTCCCTTCCCTTCCCTTCCCTTCCCTTCCCTTCCCTTCCCTTCCCTTCCCTTCCCTTCCCTTCCCTTCCCTTCCCTTCCCTTCCCTTCCCTTCCCTTCCCTTCCCTTCCCTTCCCTTCCCTTCCCTTCCCTCTCCTTCTGTCACTCCCTGCCTCCGCCCCCCTCTGAGGCCTCAATTGTATTAAAACCTATACTGGTAGAGGGAAAATGACAATCCTGAAAAACATTTTTGGAGACATCTGGAAAAGGCACCCTACCTTGCATCTCTGCTTGGATAATCCATCTAAGATTGGATGGGAGCTCCAAAATAGAGAAAATTAGGGGGTAAGGGTAGAATTTGGAAACCGTTTTTTCTATATCGGAAGTGAAAATTAACAAACAAAATGGAAAGAGGCTGCTCCCTCCTAGGAAGATTCTCCCCAGTCTGACTTGTGTTGTTAGCAACCAGAAATAAGAGACATGTCTGCTAATGGTTATCAGTTGAAATGAAGGGCTGAGTGCCTCTTTCTGAATTGCGTTTTCTGTTCAATAGTGGAAATAATGACCTGGTTGACTTGCAGCAAGAAACTAAACTTGGTGCCTGCACTAGCTTCTTGCTAAAACCCAGTCTCCCTCCACCCTCTTGTTGAACCAGGAGACAGGACAAACTTTTTATAAAAAGCGTCTTCCTTTAGAAGCATTTTTATCTCTTCTACAAAAAAATCCCTCAAAGAGCAGCAAGGTTGAGAGTCAAAGAAGTGTCTTGAAATGATATTCAATCTCATATTCATCCAAGGCATCAGCTGGAGACACATTCAGTTCTGGCTTGAAACTTTTTCAAGTTACTCCCTTATGCTCGCAACATCAGAAGACTCTGGCTCGTACTCAGGCCTTTGAAATTCCCCAAACCTTTTACCACGATGTCCCCAAATTGGAAATCACTAGCACATTGCACATATCTATTCAGGGCTATGTGTTTGTTCCATCTGTCTCGCTGTCTTTACTGAGGATTTCAAGAGCTCTGCTTCCTTAAAGTTGCCAGTGATAGCTGTGGCTGTGCCTGCTCCTTCCTTTAGTCTCAGCATAGAAACCATGTCATACTGAAACACAGACCAGCTGAATTTGTTCCTGCAATTAGGGAGCTGCTACAGTGATGCAGAAAATGTAGAATAAAAGGAAAAATAGTCAATGTGAAATATCCCACAATAGCTAAGCGTATTCTGCACTCAAAATCATGCTTGTTATTTTACAATAAGAAAAAAAGGATTTAAATTACTCAGGATGTTTCATGGGCTGTCGTACAGAAAAAGTGAAAGAAGGCTGGTGGCTTATGAACAAGTCTCAAAACAGAAGATTTATTGGATTCCTTCACTAGCAAGCAAGCTGGATTTGACAAAAGAGTGAGGGAGCTGCTGAACATAAGAAAGTACAAGGAAATTGGTGAAATCACTGCAAATACACTTAATGTTAAGTGACTCCTTCATCTAACACCTACCAAAAAGTCTCTGCTTCATGATGGGCTTTGAATGTTCCCCACTCCCAAATGGCATAGTCTTGTTCTTTGTATTGTTTGAATCCTAAAGGAATTCCTCTTTTGAAGTTTTATTCCCACACACAAAATATCCATTTTCAGGAACATTCTCTGTACCTTATCAAGGCTGAATATGTTCTTGGATGCTTTCTTGAGTGATTCTCTCTGAGAGGCAATAATTAAAGCTATATTTTGTATATAACCTATGATCAACACAGGATAATACATAACCTACAACAGAGCTGTTTGGATACATATAGCTAAATCCATCTAGCTGTAATTTTAATAAATTCGAGCTCTTAAATGAAGAATATAGACAATGAGTACAGCACCACATCAGCATATGTAGTCAATCATCCACCCTTTACCCCACAGTCAGGGTAAATCCATCAATCAGCCATGGTGCGTTGAGGTCCTTCTTTGCTATGAGTGTCTCAGGGTACTTGAGTCCTCTGGAGACTTTGCTGTCACTACAGTGCAACACGCGCATGAGTGAATGCTGAGATGAAATCATCCCTATCACTATCACCACTTGCACTAACCTGGGAGCAATTTTCTCCTGGCCATTGCTGCTGCACGATGACTTTCATATTCCACAAAAGCAAAACCTCGGTTTTTTGTCTTATCAGCCGCGCTAGGATAGACAATGACATCTACGACTCCGTCTGTGACTTTCTTCATCTCTGCCAAAATTTCTTCTCTCTTCTTCGTTTTGGGGATCCCTCCCACAAACAGGCGGCAGTTGTCCACACTGGCACAGACTCCGAGGAGACGCCCATTCCTGCACATAAATAACATGGCTTGTTTGTCAGGAGTCAGGATCAGTTTTCAAAGAGAGGAGAAAAATAAAATAAAGCCCTCCTGTTGCCTCAAAACACAATGTCAAACACAACGCTCGCTGTTCCTGCAATGTATGTTGCTTGGGATACTCAGGTGGTCTTGCTCAGAGCAAGGTGTAGTGTGAAGGCTGCCACTCTGTTAAATTTGAGATCAAAGTAAGCACGGTTGAAATGAAATATTTGAGTTCAGGGAGAAACCAAAGTCAAATTTTGCTTTTGCTTCCTGGGATTCTCCCTTTTGTTATTTGTAAAAATGGCTGCTACCAGGCAACTCTACTTACCACCCACGGTCACAGCAATGACACCTGTGTTGCCACCAGTATAAGCCAGGGTTCATTGTATTCCCCAATGACCTGTAGTTTCTCAGTCATCACTGGGCCTCACGACGGAAGTTTTGGGGAAAGAACACCCCTTGTCATGGGGAAACACCATTTGGCTTACTGGTGCCAACTATTGTGCAGGCCTCAGTGTAAGTTTCCTTACATGCACTTTGCTCCCCTGTTCGTGGTCCAATCACCTCTTGCAGGTCTTGAAAAGTTAAAAACTTCTTTAGAGGAGTCTACAAGGGACAAGGGAATTAATCAGAGGAGTTGGAGGTAGATGAAGTCTAATCTTTGAGACCCTCCAGTCTCTGATACAAATTATGTTTCCAAGCTCTCCCTGTGTGCCTTGTGACCTGTTCATTCTTAGGGTTGCTAGTAAAGCAATTCACAATCTTTTTTTTTTTTTTAAATGAAAGCCATAAACCCGCCAGCAGAATGGTTTATCTCTAAATGCTTCTAAGCAAAGGCATCTACTCATCCCACTTTGAACTGGAAGAAAACACTACATGCAGTTGAAATAAAAATGAAATATATTGATGGGCCCATATGTTGTTGATTCCTGGGTGTTTTCTTCCTGATTTTTAGTCACAAACATAAAGGATTTTTCTGTTCTTGTCTATTAGGAAATGTCACTGTTTTGCCCATTCCATCCTATTTCACCATTTTTTGTAATCGCTATGTGTCCCAGAACATAGTTGCAGTACAGCTCATGAGAGAGACTGTAGATAGGAATAAATCAACAAAAACAACATAGAGGGGAACATGAAATAAACAGCAACAGTTAGGTGGAAGCTAATTTGATCCGAAACAAAATTTTATTTCCAATTTTCTGGTAGAATTTTTTTTTTTGGTAAGGAAGAAATTTCCTGCAAAATATTTTGGTTCTGATGAGTCTTTGCACTACTGCATAAAGCAACAACTGCACAGGGAGACAACAAGTGATTTCCTCAAAAAGCTCAAGTGTCTAAATAACCTTCCTCTGGGCTGTAAGGAAAAATATACTTCACATAAAAAAATAGTTTAATATATCCAATTTAAAGTTGATGTGAAAACCTTTGCCATGCTTACCTGATTTCATAATTATTGAGTTGCTTTATTGCATTCTTTGCTTCCTGTTTATTTGAGAAGGTCACAAAAGCATAGCCCCTGTTGTTGCCATTAAAGTCCATCATCATTCTCATTTCATAGATTTTGCCAATCTGTAGTTAGAAAGAAAAAGATCTGTCAGCAAGGTGGGAGGTGTTTAAACAAGATCAGGCGCTTCTATGACTCTAGCGTTCCACCAGAGGCCTGGGCCAAATCATCTCGAGTTCAGCTTTGAAATGCAGCTTTGATCATCACTAACCTCTGCAGTATAGCTACCCACCACACAGTCTTACTTTTTCACACAGTGGTATAAGTTCATCTTCAAAGAGGTCTCGAGGAAGTTTTCCAATAAAGATCTCACACCCCCTCTCTGGTGGAGGACCATCCCAGCCAGGTGGTGGGCCTCCGTATTTCCTCTGCCCATTTTCCTGCCATGGAGAAAAATCAAGGATGGTTTAGGTATAGATTTTAAATATAGGTGTAATCAACTCCATCTCATGGAATGGTACATTGGATGTTACCAGTGGGCTGGAGGCAGATGCCCTCCTTCCTTGCAAGAAGTGACTCTTTACAGACTTATCAGAGGTAATGTAGTGTGCATTGCCTGCCCCACTGCTATGTCTGTACTGAAAGGCTTTGATATTCCAGTTAATATGCTGGTGATGTACTGGAGAATCAGATGTTTTTTACTGAGCTTCATTTTGCTGAGTAACATGCATCAGTGCACACTCTGCAACTCAAATGCTACTTCAGATGTCCAAGATGGACATAGTCAAATTGCTCCATGGAAAATATAGGCCTGTTTGGCTATTGGAGGTGAATTTCCACGGAGTGTGTATTAGTTGTGAATTGTGTAACACAACACAAAATTTATAACTTGGCATGGTTCTTCACCCAATTATAAACATTTATTAGCAATTATATTGCCTCTGATTTTAGTAATTGATGGAGAACTTCCAACACAGAGAAAAAGTACTGTAACGATCATGCTTGAAAGCAGAAGGACTTTCCAAAGCAGAAGGTATCTGGACCTCAGAAAGTGCTAACACAGGGGGAAAACTGGGCATGAATGTAGAGATTTGGAGAGAGACATGGACAGAGTGAAAAAGGCCAGCCAGAGAGGCCAAAGCATCATTGCCAGTTGGTGATGCTGGAGTTGTTTGGTGTATTTGAAAAAAGATGTTTGTGCCAGCAGTTGCGCTTGGTGTAGAGGTTGCAACACTTGGCATAAGGCATGGTAATGACCTGGGCCTGGAGGGATGGTGCACCCCAATGATCACCCCTTCCTGCATCCAGGAGGAGCAAACCGCTTTCTCTAACCATGCTGGGCATTTCAGAGGGACCCCAGAGAGGAGGAGGTCTGGGCAGAGGAGACGACAGAAGCAGCCCCACAGGGGAGACAGAGCAGGGCCATTGATGGTGGGAGGCTGTTTGAGAGCCAAAAGATGACGCCTGCCTACAGAGGTGCTTCTTTATGCAGGGAGCAATTCTCAGCCTCAAATAATGTCCAAAGATGTGAGGGCAGCTAATTTTTTCTCTTTTTATTTGCTATGATTTTGCTAGGTGAGTGTGTCTCCGTTCTTCTTTCCTATTTTTAATAATTTTTCCCATATTTCTCATTTGTCCTTCCTTACCCTTCCCTTGCCTTTTCTTGTCTTACCTTGCCCTGCCTTCCCTTGCCTGTATTCCCCTCCCCTGGGACTCTGGTCATTTATCTATTTTTGCTTCCTGATGATTTCTGTAGTCATTTCCCACTCTGGGACTATTCCAGGCAAGTGATTACCTATCTGGTTGATTTAAGAGGAAGGCCAAATCAAATAACAATTCTTGCAGAAAAATAAGAATATACCATGAGCTATTTCAGTTTTCCTGAGCCTATAATAGGCTGAATTTTCCACGCTCATTCCTGTTGCACAAATGTTTTCAGCACAGTGATGGAGTCTTGGGGACATTTGAATTTACTAATGAATTCTTATAACAAATCTAACAGGAAGACAGTGATGTTTCAGACTATTTTTCTACCCCCAATTTGGCTGAACTGAGCACATTGCTGGCATGGGATTTTTCCATGTCTTGATACATTTGTTAGGTAAAGATAAAAAGTGATGGTTGTGTTCTGTGCTGTTGCAGTAATCTGATCTTCATGGGCATGTCAGCTGGAGGAAGAAGTGGATCACCTGCATGAATGCTGAGTTCATCAAAAGGGGTCTGAAAATGGCCAGAGGATTCTTACTGCTCTACTTTGATCCAAGTGAGAGACAATCAAAGAGTTCTTTTTTCCTTTCATTTTGTTGATGTATATGGGAACTGGTGTGTGAGGAGGTGCAGCAAGACATAAAATCTTTTCTCAGTCTGCAGTGGCTTTGCTTGTGGCTTGATGGCAGCATCTTAACAACTCATCTTGGCAAAGTGTCTGAAGGGAAGGAGGTCTTCATCATCCCCTTCACAAAGATGAATGACCCTGGCATGCATTGAGAAAGAAGGTGTTTTTATGCACCAATAGATAGGGTGGAAGAAAAACCCAGAGACATGGAAAAGGAAACTAGAAGGGGAAAGAGAAAAAAAAAAAAGGTGAAATGGTGAAATGATAAGCTTGGAATGGAAAAGGAAGGGCAAAAGAGGAGGTTGGGATTGCGAGGGGGTGTGATATGGGGGTTGAAATCTATGGTTTAGGGAGGAGCTATAGCTAGAAGTGACGGTATGAAAGACTGAAGACATGGTTAAAGAAAGCCACAACAAATATAAGACATGGAGAAGTTATTTATCTTCTGGGTTAGGTACAACAGAAAGCCTCCTCAAGGACAACAAACCCAGATGTTGGCCTGGTTCTAGGTTGTACACAGGATTAAGGGCCATAGGAAAATGAGTTTTCCCAGGGGTCTTAATTTTTACTTTGGGCTGTTGTGCCCTCTAGTGCTACACAAAGTGAGGCAAAGTTCAAGGCAGCCACCTGCCTAAAATTCACTGGCTTTAGCCATTTCTTTCAGGATGCAAGGTCTGTCAAAAACACTTTCAAAAAGTTAGTTTGTTTTGGTTGTGCTGAGACAGACTTCTTCAGAGGGCCTTTGAAGGACATGCCATATCTTCACCCGCCCTAAGCAGAGGAGGTTTTACACTTGGAGACCTTGAAGAGTAAATTGGGAGCAAACCTTTGGTATTTGGGCAGGTGAGGTGCCTGTCTCGTGCACTTGCATGTGTGCAAGGATCTGTACAAGAGGCAGATCTGGCAGTGATGCATTGGACTTCCTATGGCCAAGTTTGGACATATGCTGTTCTGAAACTTTGCTTAGTGGGTTTTCTTTGCTATGCTACCACTGCAGCCATGGCTTTGAGACATCAATCCTAGATTTTCCCAACATTTAGCAGTGTTCAATTTTTATTTTCCCCACCCTTTACCATGATTTGGCATCAAGCAAAGGATTATTGGAGGAATAAGATCTCACTTCATAGAAGACAGGATCTCTTACATATAGTTGTGGGCAGCAAATATGTTAGAGAAAAACAGAGAGAAGAACAAACAAGGAGTTCTTCACCAGTACAGATTCACTGCTCAAGCCCCCGATGCAAAACTTTGCTTCAGGATGAAGACAGGCAGTGTGCAAAAAAGGATGTGGCCATGAGTTCCTACCTGGATCAAATTATATCCTGTTCGCTGAATTAACGCACGAAGGGCAGCTTCTTTCTGTGTGCCGGTCAATCCATCCCCGGATTTGTGATTTGATTCCATTGTGAGTGATTATCAGCAAAAAATCAGGTTAATTAGGGGTGCTCACTGCAATCAAATTTAAGATAAATTAAGTGAATTAATATGGCTGGGAGGAGAAAGTCCACTCTCCTGAAAAAGTTAACAGGATCATTCTTCCCGGATCAGTCATTTTGAGATAAAAACAAAACACCATAGACTGTGGAAAAAGAAAAAATATCCCCCTCTTACTTGTTGCATGAAAATAAACAGCCTTTAAACCCACTGTCATATTTTTGGGCAGTATTCCGGTGAGTCACACTCTGTGTATCCACACACTGGATATATGAGCACATGTCTTAGAAGGGAAATACATGTAAGATGCTTAATGCTGCGCTGACTACATGGTGATGAGTCCTTCACACCCTTTCTTCCCATTGGTGCTGGGAAGGGAACCTTGTACAAGGTATATGGCTTACCCAGCACTTTATAAGACACATAAGACATCGGTCCAGATTTAGCTTATTTTTAAAAATCAAGGACATGCGAGAACTTCAGATCTGTATCTGGGGTTAGGGCTGGGAGACCCTTGGGTTCAGATGTTTTTATTCAGAGCCATATTTTAGGTCATATATAATTAGAGTTTGGTTTTTGGTTTTTTTTTTTTAAGCTTTAGTTTGAAAACACCATAAAACTGAAATATGAATTTGAATTGGGTTTCACACTGGCAAAGGAACATTTATAAGATAGATTTGCTGCTGATAATTTCAGGCTGCCCCATTTTTCCTGCATGTTGAGATTTGAGCTTGTGTGAAAACCATTTGTGTGAGCCAGGCATAGAAACAGGGTCTGCAGGTGCAATGGTGAACTTGAGGACTGGTGATGACGTGAACACCAGCAACAGAAAATCAGTTGTCTCCTTGGGCCCTCATAGCCAGGGCATGTGCTGTGGGTTGGTAGGACCAAGAACTCACAGTAGGAAATTAGAATCATAGCATCATAGAATCATGTGGTTGGAAAAGATCTTTGAGATCATCAAGTCTAACCGTACCTGTCCACTACTAAATCATATCCCTGAGCACCTACCTCATCTACTTGTTTTTGAAACACCTCCAAGGATGGTGACTCAACCACCTCCCTGGGCAACAGTTCCAGTGCCTGATAATCCTTTTGGTGAAGAAATATTTCCTAATGTCTAGTCTGAATCTCCCCTGGCACAACCTGAAGCCATTTCCTCTCACTCTATCACCTGACACTTAGGAGAAGAGATCAACACCCACCTCAATACAACCTTGTTTCAGGTAGTCGTAGACAGTGATAAGGTCTTCCCTCAACCTCCTTTTTTTCCTGCTAAACAACCCCAGTTCCCTCAGCCGCCTCTCATAAGGCTTCTTCTCCAGCCCCACCACCTTCATTACCCAAATTGCTAAATCTTGACATCCGAAATAATTGTTATTGCCTTAAACTGCTTTCAGTTGTACAAAGACGGAGGCACTAGTAGGCAATGATAACTCCCAGGCTTACTTGGAGAGAAAACAGGACCAAAGGGGATTGAGGTGAGTGTACTGGTGATGAGTAGGACAAAGCACCCTGAGACCTAGTGCAGGGATGGAGAGGGGCACAGGACGGTCATGGGGATGCTGAGTGGAGGAGAATGGAAATCTGGAGGATCCAAGGGGAGAGAAACAGACAGGTGGTAGAAGAATGGATTGCTGTGGTTGTGCCTTGAGTTAATGCCAGATTTAGGGAGAGGACCCTAAACAATCCGCCTGCACAACAGATGTCTTGGTACACATAGCATGAGAATGGCATGTAAAGAAATGCAGGTAAAGTGCAACATAAAGTGCTGGGCAAGCCATGTACCTTGTGCGAGGTTCCCTTCCCAGCATCAATGGAAAGTAATGGCAGATTCTCTGAGCATTCCACAATGCTAGGTAAATAACACTTTTATGAGAAGTAACAAACTTTTCTAATAATTGGTTGTTTAACACCCAAATATTTTATTAGCACATGCCGCTTTTGGGGTTGATTGAGGGAAGAGCTAAGGTTTGAGGCTGGCCACCTTGCCCTTGGACGTTGCTTGCTCTGTGTTTCCATATCTTTGTATTTCGGAAAACTTACACATGTGCTTAAATTTAAATAGATGGATTATTCGCATTGCCAAAAAATGTGGCATGATCCCAGGTCTTGTAGGGTCTCAACCTTCTGTCACTTGGACTCTGCCACACTAAGCTCCAGAGACCACAACTTAAAATACTTGGAAATAGAGATATATCTGTCATGCCAGATTTTGCAACTTTTTTTTTTTCTGAGCTTTGTGAGACCCTTCTGTTTCCTTGTCACACTCTAAGTTTGGCAGGTGTTTTATTTACTACCAGTGTGCGGGGGCTGGGAGATGGACTGTCCAATGTAATAACTTCTTCCTGTCTCTAATTCCAAAACAAGTGTTTTCTGCAGCAAATGGAGCCTGGTTATTATTTTATTTAGCCCTTGCTGAAGGCAGCGGCAAAACCCCTTCAATGCTCATTGTTTCTGTGCCTGCTGACTCCTTTGGAGCTGGGGTTCAACGTGGCATGGGGCAGGATTAGCACACTGCTGTGCAAAAAAAAGCTGGATGTTGTCCCAGGCTGTTAAAGAAGGAAAAAGGGGTTGTTAAGAAAAAACGATTAAAAAAATATAGTGGTTTTTGGTCTTCCCATGCCTGGACAGAGATGTCCTGTATGGATCTTATAGAGGAACGCCCTGGCATACTGCAAATGTGGCTGCTTGTATTTTGATTTTGTTACATCCTGATTTCACCAGGGTGATTAAATTGCAGCATGTGGATTGGTGCAAACTCACACAGCGCTCCACAGGTCTTTGTTAGCGCTTATATCTCAACTGGAGCCCATCCTCACGTACTCAAAGGCCTGTGCAGATGTAGGGACAAAAAGGGACGGCCACACTACGCAGGTAGCTCTAATATTCACCATCTTGTATTTCATAGTGTTTTTCTTCTCTACCAGGTATGTCAGTGCTGCAGTGACCAGCTTCCCAACAGGGAGGCTGCCCCAGGTGTCAGAACACAAAGGATCCAGCAGGTTGCCTGCAGGCAGCGGGCACATCGCCCGCACCAGCAGCGTCTCCTCTCCGTGCTGGGAAAGAGGCTGAGCTGCAGCCAGGCAAATCTCAGAGAGTTTCCGTAGCGGCTGAGGTTTCCAGTCTCTCCCTAGACACGACCTAGATAGATGAGTAGTGTCAGAGCCTTTATCCTCTGTGCCCACCCTCCCCAGCTGCACTATTTCACAGTGCACTTCCCTACAGGCTGGATGTCTCAATGGCTGCTGCTTTGAACGCTTTTGCATGTGGAGCCTTAAATGCCATATGTCTCCATACCTCCCCTCTGGGGAGTAGTGATTTCCAGTAACATCTCATTCCAGGTGATGGTTTCATGCAGAGCAGCAAGAACAAGCCTTGGGGCTGGGGGATGGGTAAGAATATCTCCAGGCTGATGCATTTACAGCAGGAGCAATATCCCTCTTTGGCTTCTGCTTTATTAGATAAGACTAGACAAGCTCTTCTGGGAACTTCTTGTAAGGCATCCTGCAATATTTTTAGGCTCTAGACCAGCATGTCTAGACATTGATGTACTCTAGGATATGCTCAAGCAATCCACTAGGAATAAAGGAGCAAGAGCATTCATGGTTGTGCAAAATATTAATCACAGCCACCATTAAATCTGGCATTGGATGCATCTGTTCATTTTTTGAAAGTGCCAGAAAAATTGGTCACTGTGCTCTCAGGGTGTGTGTTAACAATGATTTGACCTTAATCTGTGTCAAATGCTTCCACATACTGCTGCCTCCAAAGAAAGCCTGGCTGGCTCCAAGGAAACAGCTCTTTTCCATTCGAGCAGTGGAGGATTCCAATGCCAAGGGATGCCCTCAATTGCCTGGACTGCAGCTCTCAGCAGCTGCAGGATTGATGCTACTGGGAGCAGGGTTTAGCTGGAGACCCCCACCCGAGGGTACCTCCAGCCTGAGTTGCTCTGCAACTCTCCACTCCTTAATTAAGAGGAGCATTGGAGGCCAAGGCTGGACAACACTGTAACCTCAGGGCTTGGATGTACATGCGGACAACTCATTCTGTTTCCTGGATTCAGGTTCATAGCACTGCTCTAAAAAGTTAGGTTCCTCCTACTAATTATCAGCCCCAAATAATTCATAGCTAATTTAAAAGCCTTGTTGCCAGAGTTTTCTTCATCAATTGGATTTCTCTGGGATGGAGACAGAAATAATACCTCTCTTTTTAAAAAGATATAAATTCCAACACAAAAATTCCCAAGCATGGTACAACATCTTTCCAGCCCCTAGTTTCCTTCTCTCCACCGTTCTCTGCCACCTCCCTTGGCCTGAAGACATCTAAACACTTTTTTGCATGGGGCACGATCCCACCTCTGCTACACAAGGATCTGTATCCATTAGTGCATCCAAACTGTTTCCAGGATACGTGTCATGGTAGGATGTTTTATTTCCAAAACTGGTGGGATTTCAGCCTTTTCCTCTTAGTCCAGGCATAATTTTTAGCTCTTGCAGGCATGCTGGGCTATTTTTTTTATCATTAAAGTTAAGGGAGGAGAGCTGCTGTCACAGGACCTGGGAAAACAGGACTACTTTCTCTCCGTTGTTCCCTGGACCATTAACCAATTAGCAACTCTACCCTCACAGAGGGAAAACTCCCCTTTTGTGGCTGCTGTTGGAAAGTGTGAATGGCTGCAGCAAATTAAGGCAGTATTTTTAGCAGCATTTAAAAAAACAACCCACAACCACACTTAATAGAGATAATTGTTCTGGAACTCAGTCATTTTCAAGGGTGTGATGTCTTGCTGTTAATAATGAACATTATGCTAAAAAGAAATTCAGAAATTCATACTGAAATTAGGACCTTCAGAGGTGCAAACTGCCTGGGCGTGTTTCCTATTTCATTCTTATTTTTAACCAAATTTTTTACACCACCGCCTTTTTATCATGGTCTCAGAATCAGGAACACCACACCACTAAAAGAGAAAGGTACCGCTTTTATCTTAAATCAGAGCATTGCTTTCATTTAATTTCCATTGAACCGTCATTTATTTTAGGTTTCTATTAAAGCTCTAAAATGTCAAGGCAAGAAAAAGTACTTTTATGTCTAGCAAATCCCGTATTGACAAGAAACAAACTTCTTATAATACTGCTTCACTGCTCCATAACTGATTTTACAAATGGTTTGCTTGCCAACTACTGCATACAGATTCCACAGCTTTGCTCCAGCCAACGAGGAGCAAGATGAATCCAGAAGCTTTTATGTCCCATGCATAGGTTTTTCTTCACTTTTGAGTTATTTGCTTGGAAAAGAGAGAATCAGTTTCCCCATTCCAGGGATGTCTTCCATGCTGGGATTTTTGTTGAGAGGAGGAAAGATGGTTTTCATGGCTGGACCCTGCTCTCTTCCCCCACCGCTTTTGTACCCTGAGCCTGCCCCTTCGCAGCTGTTTCAGGGAAACTTGGTTACTGTTTCCATGAATGAGATAACGAAACTGTGCTTATCCCCTCTGGATCAATACACCTCTATGTTTGAATTTGTTGAGCCACTCAGCTACATCTAATGAAGGCCGTTTTGCACCAGTACCTGCCTGGTGCAACTGCTCCTTATGAAGAATGTCAGCATTTGAAAAGACTGGGTGAGTATATCCACTCTTTGCCCTTAATAACACAAACAGATGGTTTGTGGAGAAACTATTTTCCTTTAGGTTATCAACTTGCTTTTCTATTTTTTTTTGTATTATTTGTCCTCCCTCCTGGATTCAGGAAATACATATATATGTGTATGTATATATAACATAAAGCATTCATCATGTTCTTCCTAAAAACAGATACTTGAAGATTCGTGAACTGCTGGGGTGAGACACACTGCAGAATGGAGCCCGACTGAACAATGGAACACAAGGCTTTTGTTCCTTTGCTTTCTGGGGTGCAGGGTTTTTTTCCGGCTCAGGTAGTCCCATAAAAAGTCCCAGGAAATCAAGATAAATTTGAAGTCATGGAAAAGTGCTGCACACTTTGCACTGCATGAGCCTTGGGAAAATATTTCACATATAAATTGGCAATTTTTTTGCTCAGTCTCTTTTGTTGGGTAAGTGGCTTCTCTCTTCGAAATATCTTTCCTCTCTTGCATGTCTTTTGCAGCTGTGTTACCAAACGCATACCACATGCCCCCCAAAATTCCTTTCTGAGGATGCAGGACCCCTCCTAGCCTCCTTCCCCCCTATTTAATTAGCAGCATCATGTGCCTGATGCCTTGAAGCCAGTCTCTGTCTTGTGTCTGTTCTCACCCAAGCCTCCTATTTCACCAAGGGAAAGTAACTTAAGAGAAGCATCACATATTGTGCAGAAAGCCTGCTAGTTTGAAGAGATTGGGGAAAATTATTTATTTTAGGAGTGATTGCCTTTGAAAGGGAGACAGACCTTTTGCAAAGAGGAGGAGGAATAAGAAGTAGGATGGAAAGATCTCTAATGATTAGCCCAGAAGGTTGTGCTTTAACAAATTGAGACCTCATTATCGCAAGAAAAATCCATCCTACCCTCTCCCACTTTGCCTTCACTTTTCTGGCAACCGCCAGCGATCGGCAGAGAGAAAGCAGTAAAAAAAGATTCTTGCCATTGCCTACGGGCAGAAATTACACTGAGTGCCCCAAGGAGTCCTTATCTCTCCACCTTGCTCATCAAAAATCAAGGCAAGTAGTGTGAGGCTGTGCTGGTGTGTGGGTCAAGCCACAGAATGCAGGGGGGCCCCAGCACCTCCCAGTCCAGCCCCACCAGTGTCAGGCAGCACCCAAGGTATGAATTTGATGGTGGGGCACCACTGGGGGAGGAATGTGCATGATGGAGGAAGGCGTTCCTTCCCCATCCTAGTCAAAATCCCCATTTTGTAGGGAACCCGGTCTCCGCACCCCAAACCTCACTGAAGGATGAGTGACTGCGTACCTGAGCAATTTTGGAGATCACCGCCCGGAAGAAAGGTCTCCTTGATTATGGAGAGTTTGCGACGTGTCGCTCCAGTTATTCCCTAATCATCATATCAAACTCCAAAGGTTCAGCAGCCCCAGGGCTGGTTTACAGTCCCTGCAGGTTAAACGTTAACCTGCTCTATCTTCCAGGCCTTTGACCAGATAGCTGGGTCACCGTTGCTCTGACGGCACTTACCTAGGTCCATTTTTTTTGTAAATAAATGCAGAAGACTGAAGCCAGATAGCAGTTTAAGGCTAACCCCACACTACCATTTTGTTGCCAGTTAGTTTGTTCCACGCCAAAGGCTTTCCCAGCTGATCTGTCCACTTTGTCACTACTGCTCCCATCTGAGATGCTGGGAGAAGGGACACAGCCTGGTGCTGGTCCCAGCTTCAACGGGAGGTTTTGGCTTGCTGGAGGAACACAGCAGGAATGAGAAATCTCTCTTACTGGTGGCCTGAGTGCACGTAGCCTGCAAATTGTGGGATTGCAGGAATTGCTATGAAGTCATTGTCTGACTGAAGACTAAATATACTTGCAGTGGGGAAAGCCAACATATGTTTTGGGGAGGATTTGTTGCACCTAGAAAAGTCTGCAAGTAAATTCAATCATGATGAATCTCTGTGATTGGTGGCTTTCAGGTGTGGAAACCTCTCGGCATCCAGATACTGTGGTCCTCAGCTGCTGTTGCTGATGCAAGAGCACAATTGAATCACCTTGATTCCGGATCATGACCATACTACAGCCTGTAGGTTTGCCAGTCCTAAAGCTGACCCCCCACTAGCAGCCTTTGCCTACACCGATGCTGAACTACATTTATGACAGTCTTGGGCTCTGTTTTGAGGCATGTTAAATGAAGTGTTTATGATTAGATGTCGCTAATGTTTCAGGTTTGGAAAAGTGCCATGCTGATGTTTGCTCAGCTTTAAAAGCATTATGTATTCCTGTGCAGTGGGTAGATAATGGGGGTCTCATTCCCTCAACATGAGCAGCATCTCACTCCTTGCTCAGCACAACTGCTGTCTCTCCCAGATGCTGTTGCGTTCACCCGTTTCTTGGTCCAAATATGCAATCGCTCCTGAGAAAATGTCTGTCCTCCAGTATCCACCTTTTTTTTCCTGAATTCAGGGGTTCAAATGCAGATTTTTGGAGTGTATTTAAAAACAAACAGACAAAAACCCCCAAAGATGTCTGCCTACCACTGAGCATAGCAGGTACAGAGGCGTTAGGGTCTGGTGCTTCTTCTGAACCGCTGAGCAGATCTTGGTAGTGGCAGGCAGATACAATTTCATGTTTTTTTCCCTGTCAAAGGGATTTTTCTGTCTTTACTGTGCCATCCTGTCTCATCTGTCACAAGGAATTGGTAAGATTTGAACACAGATGACAACAGATTTGAGACTCAATGCCAGCACGCCACTGAGCACTTCAGACTCCACAGGGAAATTATCTGAAAGAATTCAGTGATCAGACAAAGGTTATTGCTCTGAAATTGTGACAGTGGAAGGAGCAAATCAGCCTCCTAAAATCAAGTGTCATTCATCTTCCTGTGACCATCTCTAAGTGATGAAAATCTTCCAGGGAGCAGGTGAGGTGGGAAAAACAACGTGAGGTGTTACCTGAGCGTGGCGATCAGGGGAGTGTGATGATATGTGAGCAAGACCAGAAAGTCTTGTTGGGGATGAAAAGCAATCTGCTTGTTAAATGAAGAGTTTGGAATGAAAAGCCAATCACCAAGCCCCATTTTGGGGTATAAACTGCTCATGCTTCCACTGGATTGATTCCTGGGAGCTGGGGAAGCAAGACATGGGCATGGGGAATGGAAAGCTGCTCAGATGCCAAATTAGTTGGGATTTTAGCATAATCTTTTGAAGGCCCTCTAGCTGTGCAGGAATGCCAGCTGTGATGCTTTTCTTCTTAGCCTTCCTCTCTCCAGGGCAGATTTTGCTCAGAGGAAGAAAAGTGATCAAAAGAGGAAATGTTATCTGTGTTTATATTTCCTTGGAAGTTTCTCAAGAGGCAGAGTTGAAAAGCCCCAAGAGCAGTGAGACATAATTTTTTCCTTTTCCATAACCACGCCAGCTGAGGATTGCCCATTCAATGGTTTCCCTTGGCTTGCCAGGTGGGATTAGGTAAAAACACTTCCAGATCAAGAAAAATAATACTTGAACAGACATTGTCCCTTCATGTTAGTTACTTACTGCCACAAAAACCCTGCAGTGAGCCTGATCCTCCAGCTGCCTCTGGAAGTGCTGAAAGAAATTTCCTGGGATGCCCAATGAGGGGTGAATGGCAAATCTTCTGGCTGAGACAAGTCCTGCTGGTTGTGACTGGGGATCAGTAGCTATCCATTAGTATAGTAATGAAGACATTAAAAAAAATCTTTGATTTCAGAAAAAGCAGGGTGTCCTGCCCAGGACCTCCTGGGAGGTTCACTTTTTGGTCTCCACTTGCTCAGGTTTCAAGCAGGGGAGATTTTAATTTAGCACTGGAGTTTCCTTAAGCATTGCTGCAGGAGCTCAGGGGAGAAGGGAGTAGGAACTCAGGAGGACATGGTTTTGGAAACCATCAATATTGCAGACATTGTCCAGATCCATTTGAAATGGCTTGACGTGTCACAGTGGGCAGATGTTCTCAGGATCCACACTGCCGTAAAGTCACGAGTTTCAGTTGGTTACTTGGCTCGGGCAGTTTACACGATGCACAAAGAAACTTCGCAAGAATGATAGCTTAAAAAGTATAAAGCAGGTGTTTAGTGATTAATACATGTGCTGATTAGCTGAGGCTTGGGAACATCTAAGCCAGGCAGTTAGGTATGCATCACCCCGACTGGATACCTGAGAAGAGTTTGCTGGCTGGTCATAGAATGGTTTGGGTTGGAAGGGACACCAAACACCACCTAGTTCCAACCATCCTGCCACAGGCAGGGACACCTTCCACTGGATCAGGTTGCTCAAAGCCTCATCCAGCCTGGCCTCGAACACCTCCAGGGATTGGGGCACATACGACTTCTCTGGACAACCTGTTCCAGTGCCTCACCACCCTCACAGGAAAAAATTTCTTCCTAGTATCTAATCTGTTTCTCCCTTCCTCCAGTTCAAAATCACTACCCCTCATCCTATCCCTGCACTCCCTGATAAAGAGCCGCCAGGTGGAGAATGTTCACCTCCTAGACTGTCATCAGCTGCATGGGGAGGGTTCACGAAGGGGATCTCCATGATATTTCCAGTATCTTCATTGTCCCCTTAGCTTTCTGTATTGGAGTTTTTCCTCTGAATCCTTGAGTTGAGAGTGAGTCCATCTCAACCACATCCCCTCTTTTACTTTCCTTATCTTGGGTGTCTCTCCCAGACAGTTTTCTCATGTATTTTAACCAAGACCATGCAGCTGGGCTGGATTTGCAAGAGGCCCTTGAGCCCATAGAAGCTGAGCTACAGGTGAGACCAAGCAAGACCTCACTGGAGATCCAGTTGCAGCAGATTTGGGAGAACTGGCTGCCAAGTGGTGAGAAGATAAAAGGCTTGATCTAGTCTAAGGGTGTACCTACCTTAGTATGGAGAGGGGGACTTCTATGGGAATATCTGCTGTACAGTGGAAAAGAAAGCAGAGGCTCTTCTAAGGTGAAAAATGACTGGGATTTTTTTTTTTTGTGGGAGTGGGAGGGTACAGAGCTGTGGATGCAGATCACAGTATCACAGTATCACAGTATGACAAGGTTGGAAAGGACCTCTGAGATCATCAAGTCCAACCTATAACCCCACACTAACACCAACCATCATCTACCATCACCAACCATCAGATGTTCTTTCCAAAGAACAGATCTGGCTTTGGGTGCTGAGATGGTGAAGAATCCTGGAGCAAGAGCGTCTGTGCATCCTTGTATCTGGAGATGTGGGATGATACTTGTGGTTGCTACGTGAGTCTTTGTTCCTGGAGACTATGTATGTTTTTCATGTAACCCAGTAAGTCATATTCAGATCTTTGTGGGGGGTTGAGTTTTAAGTAACATAAGCCTAGTCTTAGTTTTTGATGCTTGGAGTTGTGACCTATAAGATCTACCTTATCAAGCCTAGAAATAACATAAAAATGGTGATGCGGCTGGGTTTTAATACTTCAGCTGTAGTGTAGATGCATCAGTGATGCCAACACTCCTCCCTTGCTTGGTGGTGTTGAAATTGCCTCTTGAGTCCTTTGTTTGCTCTGTTTAGTGCAGATACCTGGGTTAGGCTGACCATGCTATGCTCCAGATGTGTGGATACTTGGGTGAAGCGACTCTCTGGTTAGGTGCCATGTCCACTGAAGGGGGTGGTCTGCTAGAAATGGAGGAAGAAATGGGCTAATGCTAAAAGGACTTTGAATTTTCCAGAGAGGGGTTTTACATATGGTGTGCCACATATCTGTTATTAGGGTTACATATGTGTGAGTTGTAATGGTGGTTAACGCAATCTTTAACTAGTTATATAAACATTGTTGTGCTCCCTTTCTGCAGAGTAAATCTGTGTACCATATTGCTATCCTGGTCTATAATTACAAATAATTCAATTAAAGTTTTAATGGTTTCAAAAAACAATCCTTTGTTTTTGCAGCCTCCAGCATGCCCTGCTAGAGAATTGTTTCTGGGCCACAAATGAATTTATAGTGGCCAGTCTGTGTTTATGTATATTTATAAACAAACACATATGTTTGTGTAAACTACTTGGTTCCAATTCTAAAACTGGCATCAGGTGAAATACATGCTCTTTTAGAAAACTGGCATGAATGGGGTTTCTGCATCCCCATCCCTTGGGGAGTCTCTAGCCTCTTACGTTGACACTTGTCCCTTCTCGTGGCTGAGACATTTCATGTCAAAGAGAAGTGGCAGCGATTTGTCATTGGCATAAGTGTGTCTGCGGGGCATTGGCTCATGTTGTTGCCAAATAAAATAGAATGAATTATAAATGTTTTACATGTCTGTGGCTACAAGTTAAATAAGTCATCATAAGTACTCCTTTGATTTACGGTAGTTTGATATGAGCTGTATTTGCATAAGGTCTGCATTTAGTTATTGATCAAATATTGACGCTGCTCTGGTCCATAAATATTCTCCTATTCCCTTGCTTGCAAGTGCAGTGTCTTCTGTAACATGGTGTGTGAGCCTGCTGCAATTACGATTTCTGGAGTATCATGGGTCTTCTACAAGTTCTATTGATGGAGGTCACAAGGGGAAACAAATTAATAACAGTTTTGTAATTCCATCCGTGTTCCCTGGGGCAATTTCAACCTGAATAATCATAATGCAGAAGCCGAGCCCTGTACGTAAGCATGGGTAACTCTGCACCATCAGGCACATAAAATGTGCTTGTTCCCAATTTGTCTACTTGATATTGGTTTCTAATAATAATAATTGGTTTCTAATCTGTGTCAGAAATTAATTGCAAAAAAAGTGATTTAAAACAGGAGCTGGTGGAAATGCCAGTTATGAAAAAGTTTTCATCTCCTTGTTATGAGAAGTGTGTCTTTGGCAAACACAGTTTCAGAAGATGTCACTAGATTCAAATGCTTGGGAAGTTAACTGAATATTATGTTCAGCTATTTTTAATTATACTGAAAATTTCCCGGCTTTCTTCCCGAATTATTCCTTGCTTCTGTTGATTCAGTTTCCTGATATTTATAGTGCAACATCTATTTGGTCTTGGAAAACGACAGGTTTATGACCGGCTTAATAATGCCACATATTTTAAAAAGAAGTAATAATCTTTTTTTAATAAAGCAAAGTCCTCTTACTTAGGTAAAAGTATATGAAGGCAAAACTTGAAGCCATAGGTTTTAAAGTTTTATGTAACACAGCTAAAAAACCTAATTCTCTTCTGCAAATCTTTGATGTCCTTTATGTGAAAATTAAGGTGAGTAGTTCATCATTCTCAATTGTCATGGCTTTCATGAAATGGAAGGGAACAGTATTTATTTGAAAAGAATATTTCTGAATACATGCTTTATGGGCAAAATAGTAGGCCTGTGACAATGAAAATGAAGATCTGGGTGAGTATTTCCGTACTATGGGAAAATAAGTACAGTTAAACCTTGAGTTTTACTTTTTGGTTATTTGTCCTCTGTTCCTCCTGAAGAAAGTTGATACTAAATTTATTTGGTGTGGGAATGGCTTTTTCTAAGCTTTGGTTTTCAAACCAGCTCTTGTCTTGCCTTTAAGTATATTCTAAAGTGATAGGGTCTTCTAACAGTAATGGTGTACCTGAGACAAAAGTGAGACATAATAACTTGATTTACTGTATAGATCGCTGACAGTAAGTAATCTAATACTGTTAGGACTTCTTTAAATAATACACTTAAGACTTTCTCCCAGCTGCAACCAAACCTTGCAAAAAAAAAAAATTAAACTCAAAGGCCAGGTATGGACATTTTGCAGCACCTTTTTGTAGCTTATGTGTGCGCAGGAGAAAAGTTGTGTGGGAGGGTTTTTTGTTTGTTTCAGGGCAAATAAGAAGTGACATGGAAAGACAAGACTTGCACAATTACTTATCTGTTTGTTTTGGAAGGCAACCCTGCATAAGATTGCATGAACTCTATGTGCTGCAGCCTGCATTGGGTACTGGCAGTATGTAGCCTGCTTTTGATATGGGAAAGAGGGTTTTTTTTGGCATCTCTGGAGAGATCCTGAAGCACTGGTTGAAATAAAGCTGCCCTATTGCACATGGACACTGGTGCTTGGGCTCTAATGCAGATGTAACTTCAGGATCCTGGTAGCTTCTTCTGGGTCTTTTCTTTAAATGTTGCAGTTACCTCCTGGCCCTACTGTGAGCCCATGTGATGGAGTATGTTCCCTTCGGACACAAACGAGCCAAACTAGCTGGGAGCTGAGGAGCTGGCAATATTAATATCAATCCAAAGTCCTACCTGATAAGGGAAAGCTGGTGGTGAAAGGGAAATCTCCTTTTGGTTGGCTACAGATGTAAAGACTGGGTCAATGACACTGTCCTAGTTTTTTGGAGGGGGCAAATAGTGAACTATGCACATAAAATAGAGGGGGTAGGAAATGCGGTGCTGATATGGGGATATAAGAGAAATGGTAATGATTTGCCTAAAATACTAGGCAAGTCAAGGTAGGAGAGATTGAGGGGAAGGAGGCTCAGAGATATTTTATGTTTATTTTTATATAGAAATACAACATTTTAAAAAAACCAAACTGGTGAACCTTGGAGACATTTCTGCTGGGAGATCAGGGAGAAAAACAATATTTTTCTAAAGTAGCAGGTTGGCACTTCTAAGCCAGATGTAACCACTACACTGAGTCTTTTGTCTCTTCTGAGATTTGCCCACCTGAGGAGGCAAGAGCAGATAGTTTGGGAGGATATTTTATTCCATGTGACTTTTGCTTTTTCCACTTGTCTTTGAAGGAAAACACAGACTGTTTCATAACTCCTATGTCAATCAGGTGAATGCAGGCATTTGGAGAATTTCCCAATCCATTCTTACTTGCTGCACCTTTCTATTATGGGATCATTTTTTTCCTGGAAACTGTTTCTGTAGCACATTGAATTAAGGTTTGCTTTACTATGGTGCGGTATTGCAGAAAAGCACTTGGGACATTGTGATTAAGGCATTAAGTACAAAATATTATAAAACAGATACAGAACAATTACCAGCGACTCAGAAAGTAAAACATAGCTGCAATAGGGTTTGGTGTCCTGACTTGGTTCTATGAGTCCCTGGTTTATTAATACGTTGAGAAATTGAAGGAAAAAACAGTGCCCTGTTAAATTAGGGGTGGAAGCCGGGAAGAACAAACAGTGGGAAGCATCATTTAACCTGGCAGCATGTTGTACCAGGAGGGGTGTGTGGCCCAGCTATTTCTCTGCAGGAGGGGCGAAATTATTTCCTTGAGTATGTATTTAATAATGAACACCAAACTAGGGATAAGCCTAATCCAAACACCATTCATTAGCAGAATAGAGCAGCAAGTGAAAAATGGGGAAATTGAGTTTTCTTTGCACTGATGTTGCTGTTGTGCTGCTGGGTTGTGCTTTTGCAAGTGCCCAAGATAATTCTTTTGTTTTTTTTCCTTTCTGGGACTAATTGAAAAGTTGCATCTGGTGCACAGGAAAATCAGTTAGTGAAACCACACACCTGTTCTTATTCAGCAATTTTTTGTGGGGTTCCTGCAGTGCAATTGTGGCCAGACTTGTGTGGGACAGATAAGATGTTCTTCCTTGCGCAATGAGCCTGCTGCCATCTTTCCTTTTTCTGTCACTGACATCCCTTGTAGCAGGAGAAAAAACAAATCAAGGTTAACTTTGGCTGTCATTGCTCAGGCAGAGAGGACACACTGTACATCAGAACCGTATGGTCTGTTTCTTACTTTGGATCAACAGCTTGTACCAAATCCCCTTAGGGTTGAAAGAGCAGAAAAAAAGAGATATCAGAATAACAGCTGAGTATTAGCAGGGAAGGAAAGCACAGAGCTGTGAACAGGTGATCAGCTCCTCAAATTCTGTAGGTACAGGAAAAATCACTGACATCTACAAATTGGAGAGATGCTAAACTGTGTTAAAGGTTACTCTGACCCCACTGCCCCACTACATATGGACATTTCAGTGGTGAAAACTTACGTACCTGCCTCTGGTCCAGTAGCCTTTAAGTGCTCGGAACAAGAATCGGTGCTAGCCAAGAAATACATTTCTTAAAATATTTCTATAAGTCTTGTTCTTCTAATTGTCCTCTTCTTTCCCTCAGTGGTTTGTCAAGTGGTCTGTTTCTGGTGTGTTGGTTTTTGTCAGGGGTGGCCTTGACCTGAAGGCGTTGGGTCCTCCTGGTAGAGGCTGGTGTAGAGTTGGCTTATTGGGTACGAGGCCCTGTTGAAGCATGGGGAAAAATTGGGAAGGCTTGTTTCTTCAGGAGATTACAAAAAGTAGTTTGGGTCCAAATCATGAGACTTGGCCCCTCCACCTGGTCTAAATGTGAACTTCCCTGAGGGTTTGGATCCAGCCAGTAAAAGCGTGACATTGTTGTTCATAGAGGCTGCCAAGCTGTCCCTTAGATCGGGTGGGTGGCTGGGCTGATCCTCAATATTAGGCCAAATCTGAACAAAACAGGGCCTGTGATACAGGGTAGTGGTGTTTATTTTTGGATGTGTGACTACTAACCACTAACAGAGTAAATATTTAATATAAGAGAATGGAAAAATGACTAATCTGTGTAGTTTAAGCAGGTCTGTGTCTCTTCAACATAAGTATAAGGGGTATGTTTTGTCCTTTGGAGCATTTTTTATTTTATTATTTTTTTAAATGAGTCTAGGACCCTGTTAGCTTTTGGGGTGTTGCAGTTTGCTGTCTAAAATGAGCTCTACCAGCTGACTGCCTGCCAACACCCTCCCTGAAACTGTCCTATAAAATGATGTATGGGAAATATATTCATTTTGAAGTGGTGTTTTTAAACAAACGCTTTTCAGCTGCAGCCAAGCTTAAACCTTCAAATGTTTCCATGCCTAGAGAAGTGGTGTTTCTTTAAAACAAATAAGAACTGACAACACTGCTCCAGAGTCTATTCCTAACATTTTTATAAGCTGTGAGAAATGGGGATTGAGGTTAGCTCTTTTTCAAGTTCACTGTAAGTATGAAAAAAAGTTTACTGTTATGAGCTGAAATGTTTTGGGGTTTGTGGGGTTTTTCATAGAGGTCTCTGAGGCCAGTAAATTTGGTAAGGTTTAATGTGTGTGTCTGAATCCATAACCCCCTAAATGTACTTGTTAATTGAAAGTTTAGCTTCTCTCTAGCACAAAGTGCCTTTTCAGTTCTGTGTTTTTGTATAGCATCTCTGGTCCTGACAAAAATTTATCTCCTGGAGATAAATGCTGGATGATGCTATGGGTAGGAGTAACCAGATGGAGTAAGGGTGGAGCGATGCAGAGAGAAGCTCTGGTGCAGGCAGTGTTGGAGACCATTTCTCCTCTTTGCAATGGCTCCTTGCTCTAATGCAGCACTTGCCATTTTTCAGATTCCTGCTGTGGAGGGGATGAATGAGCTTAGGGTAGGTATGGTCTTGTTAGTAAAACTAAAATAAATAAAAATTATATCCACCTTGCAAGTTTTCCTGACCACTGTTGTTGCGAGCAAGGACACCACCCTGGACTCAAGAAATGGCCTCTCCTGAAGTCTTGTTTTTTCTTTGAGAAAGTTTCAGCTTTGGCAAATTGTCATTTTACCAACAGAAAAGTGGCTTATCAGGCAGCTCCAGACTAGTTTTCTGCTGGACCTGTCATACAAGAGATGTCCAGCCACCCTGGAAAAAAATGCTAGCAACACTTACATAATGTACTGCTTTCCCTTCTTCTTTGAAATGAATGAAACTTGTTACAGAACTCTTTGCAGCTGGAAATTGCTGAAGTCTTTCTAGTGCTTAGCAAAAATTGCAGGTTTGGGATAATAGATGGCCTTTGGGTATTGGTTAGAAATGCTGTCTTCTAGATATTTTAATTATTAACTTATATTTCTGGGGAAGAAATTATTCAGATTATAGAACAATGGAATTGCTTGTTTGGAAAAGACCTTTGAGATCATTGAGTCCAACTGCGCCTGTCCACTACTAAACTATACCCCCAAGTGCTTCATCTACTCATCTTTTAAACGTCTCCAGGGATGGTGACTTAACCACCTACCTCGGCAGCCTCTTCCATTGACTGGCAACACTTTTCAGTGAAGAAATTTTCCCTAATGTATTATCTGAATGTCCCCTGGTGCAACTTGAAGCTATTTCCTCTTGTCCTATCACCTGCCACGTGGGAGAAGAGGCCAACCCCCACCTTGCTACAACCTCCTTTCAGGCAGTTGTAGACAGTGATAAGATCTCCTCTCAGCCTCCTCTTCTCCAAGCTAAACAACCCCAGTTCCCTCAGTCACTCTTTGTAGGACTTGTTCTCCAGCCCCTTCACCAGCCTCATTGCCCTTCTCTGGATGCGTTCCAGCACCTCAATGTCCTTCTTGTACTGAGGGGCCCAGAACTGCACACAGTACTCGAGGTGTGGCCTCACCAGTGCTGAGTACAGGGGCACAATCACCTCCCTGGTCCTACTGGCCACACTGTTTTTGATACAGGCCAAGATGTCATTGGCCTTCTTGGCCACCGGGTCACACTGCTGGCTCATATTCAGCCAGCTGTCAATCAGCTTCCCCAGGTCCTTCTCTGCCAGGTAGCTTTCCAGCTGCTCTTTCCCCCAAGCTTGTAATGCTGCATGGGGTTGTTGTGTCCCAAGTAATCATGGCATGTGAATTCGGTGGCCTTCTATAGTGGGGTTACAGCATTGGTGGATAACTGAAGAGTACCTGGACCTGTGCAAAGCATTTGATGCTGTCCTGCATGACATGTGTGTCTCTAAGTTGGATAGACACATATTTCACATAGGGGCCACTTGGTGGCTGAGGAACTGGCTGGATGATTGCATGCAAATTTGAAATCAATGGCTCAATGTCCAAGTGAAGATCTGTGCCAAGTGGTGTTCCTTAAGGGTCAGTATTGTGACCAGTGTGTTTAAGATCTTTGTTGCAGACACGGTTGGTGGAATAGCAGGCATTCTTGGCAAGTTTACTGATGACACCAAGCTGTGTGGCGTAGCTGACATGCAGGGAGGAAGGGATGTCATCCAGAGGGATCTGGACAGGCTTGAGAAGTGGGCTTCTGTGAACCTTGTGAAGTTCAACAAGGCCAAGTGCAAGGTCCTGCACCTGGGTTGAGTCAATTCCAAGTTCAAACACAGGCTATGAGGAGAACAGATTGAGAGGAGCCCTGAAGAGAAAGGTTTGGGGGTGGATGAGAAGGTCAACATGAGCTGGCAAGGTGTGCTCATAGCCCAGAAAGCTGGGCTACAACCAAAGCAGTATGACCAGTAGGTTGAGGGAGGTGATTCTGCCCCTCTGCTCTTGTAAAACCTCACCTGGAGTCCTGCACCCACCTTTGGAGTCCTCAGCACAGAAAGGATGCTAATCTGTTAGAGTGAGTCTAGAGGAGGCCTGCAAAGACGATCAGAGGGCTGAGGACAGGCTGAGAGAATTAGAAGAGAAGGTTCTGGAAGACCTTATATAGCAGCTTTCCAGTATTAAAGGAGGCTTGCAGGAAAGCTGTGGAGGGGCTCTTTATCAGGGAATGTAGTGATAGGATGAGGGGTAACAGTTTTAAGTGGAAAGAGGAGAGACTTAGATGAGCTATTAGGAAGAAATTCTTTACTGTGATGGTGGCTGCCCCATTCCCGGAGGTGTTCAAGACCAGGTTGGAAAAGGCTTTGAGAAACCTGATCCTGTAGAAGGTGTCCCCGCTCATGGCAGTGGAGTTGGAACTGGATGATCTTTGAAGTCCCTTGAAACTCAAACCATTCTATTATTCTAACAAGGTGAAAAAGAGGAGTAGTAAGCAAAGACTTCAAATCCCTGAGTTATTCTAATACATAAGGAGTAGTAAAATGTCCTGTCCCTCTTACATGGGGAAAATAAGTCTTTGGTTGTCTTATTTCAGTCTCTCTGCTGTAGACTAGAATATTTCTCCTGTATAGATTATTAAGTGCTGAGGTGGGTTGCTGAAAGTAGTTTTGAAGTCTCAATCATTGTCATGTCTCTTGAACACCTACTGATCTTGGACAGAGTGGTCCAGCAATAAATGGTTCCCAGTTTCCATTGAAGTAAATGGAGCTGCTGAGTTAAACTGAGCACCTGTAAGGAGAAGGGTACTTGGACCACCTTTTAGAATGTCTGGGCTCTTCACAAAGTTGGGAAAGCCTGGAGATCACTACCAGAGCTGCTTTCTGGACTTGCGCATTGATTTCCAATGCAGCTGGAAAACAATCTGGTTAAACAGACTTGGACTAGCCCTTACATTATGAGACCCTTTCTGGACCAGACATTAGAGAAGTCCACTCTAATGCTGAATAACTTCCAGCATTATCTTTGCTTCAAAGCAGCTGCCAAAAAAGGTTCCCTTGCTGCAATAAGCAGAATAACTTTGCATTTGAAGTACAGCTGGGGCCAGTTCCATTGGTTTAATCCCAAAATGTGCTAGAATTTGCTGCTGTTCTGGTGATGCATGCAGGTTTGTATAGAGTGTTAGAGCAGAACCAAGGCAGCCAGCAGCATGCTAGCCACTCATCTGCTTTACTCATCATCAAAAGAATTCAGCTTGCTTCCATTTGCAAAACCTTGCCCTCGAGGACAGAGCTGGGTGGAAAACTTTGCTTTCTGGTTCAGCCAGCAAACAAAAAATGTGTACTCTTGGTCAACTGGAATTATTGTTTGAGTTTTATTTTTCCCCCTACGCCTTGTGGAATGAAGAAACCTGAAATTCCTTTAGAGTTGACTCAGCTACTGAGACTGTTTCAAGATAAAATCTCACATTTTCTTGAAATATCTTTCTGAAAAAGTTAATCAGTTTTAGTCAATACCAGATGATTATTTTTTTCTTGTTGTCAAGAAGGTCTTCATGGCATGTGGTGATGGCTTAATTTTTTTTAATGGAATATTTCTTTATGTCAAGTCAGAAACCTTACTGAGGTTTTTTTAAAGGGGGGAGGGGAACTGATTTCTGACAAATGAATGCTATCTCCAAAGATCTCACTGTTCTAACTGCACCATCAGCAGTCCTGGAACAACCACAGATTGACCTGTCCATCTGGAAGGAGACCATCAACTCTGAGCTGAAAATGGTTGTGAAGTCAGAGCTCAACCAGCATGGTTTCATTTTTGTCTTGTTCTCGGGATCAATTAGGTTGGATTTTGTTGGGTTTTTATCTTGTTAACATCACCTCTTGCAGGTGAGAAATGTCACAAAAGTCACCATAAAGGGGTAAATACCTTCTGCTGATACTTTTTGTGATGGACATGTGGCCTGACGTGAATTTCTACTCTGTAATTAAATTCACCTGTATTTTCCTATAGAATAGTTTTTTTGCAGTATGGATTAGTTTTTCTAAGTGTTATTGCTGGCAGTGACGTGCAGGGGCAGCCAGCACTTTCTATCCATGAGAGAACTGAACACTTTCTGTTGTTTGCCATTACCTTTTCCAGAGGGTGTAATGCACAATTCTTGTAACTATCTCAAATTACTGAAACATCCCAGAGAAAGATGCTGGTACAAAAATACTAGCAGAACAGTCAAAATCAACACTATTATAAAACTATATTTAACACAGTAATGGGAATGAATTTCAATGTTTTAGTTCATCTAGTAATAGTAAAATTCATGGGGAAGGGTAGGATCTTACTTTTTCATAGCATACAGGGTAACTTTTGTAGATCTCTTCAACCTAAATGAAAGTATATGATGTGCATTTATTGTAACCTTAGATGAGTCTAAGTTCAATGTTTAAGAAGTGCTGATTTTGTAAGTATGTAGTGGAGTCCCTGGGATGTGGCTCTTTGCCAGGTCCTCAGAAACTGTTGATTATCCATTGTGCAGCATTGCAATAAAGTAGACTTGTTTTTTTTCCCCACTAGGTTATTTTCCTCTGGGCACTTTGAGTTTTGCAGCTCAAAAAGAAAAAGCCAATGTCCTTTGCAAAGAAATGTATTTCCTTTTGGTTGTGATCCTTCATTCCTCTCTTAACAAAACTTTTTTCTTTATCGCCTTTCCTGGAATCAACAAGTAATTGTATTTCAGAAATAGCACCGATATTTTTTAATATATAAGCAGCCTCATTCAGTTTATATCTGATTAAATTTGTGTGAATTTTACATATAAGACAGAACAGAAAATAAACATTTATCTTGAAATTGTAGGAGGTCTCCTGTGGTTTTAAAAGTGGTCCTGCAGAGATGTCCTAAATAATAAACCAGAAAAACTATTCAAGGTATTCAGTAACTCTACCTGCTATTTATCAGCATGGAAAACCCAGCTGAATAGTTGGACCACACTGCATTTACCACTAGGCTGGCTCCTCTTGGATGTTTTGGAGATGCAACCTAACGTCAATCCAGGGGGAAATAAGTCATTGTGTTAGTTATAGAAATAGTAAACACACAGAGCAAAGTGTTGCCAGTCACCAGCTGTAAAAGACTGTGTCAGGTAAGGCCACTGCTCGCTCTTCTGTAATGACCCCCTGTCAGCTGTCTAAAAGCTTGCCAGACTTAGGCTGAATGTTTTCCACTTAGCCTTAGATGGAAATATTTTTTCTGGAAGGTTTTGAATTGAGAGGGTTTGGAAGACATTAGAGAAGCAATCTTACCCACTATCAGCTGTGCTTATTATACTTGAATCCAGGAGCTGTGCAGCATCTTGTGGCTTTGAAACAAGGAGGATGCAGAGGCAGTGGGGGATTCTTTAAAGCTTGCAGTCTGCATCACCAGATCTCCCAGGGTAATGTAACCTGACCAGCTTTTTGTGGTTTGATGTATTTGTCAATTTATGCATCATGCTCTCCTGCCCCTAAGCTCCCCTCAGATATTGCTGGGGCAGAGGGATATAAGGCATATGGTATACCTTGCTGCTGGATGGGGATGAATAAGCTGGTTTTAAGATGCTGCTATAGTTTGTGACACAATATGAACCTGTCTGGAAGGAGTGTAGCTTTGCAATGTTTCTTGTTTGCAGAGCAACCGGGAAAGCTGCTGAGCAGTACAGAACAGCTTTGAGGTTTTTGAGTTAGAGACGTGGTTTGGAGGTGTCTTCTGAATAAATACACCAAACTGAAGCTGAGAAGAGACAGTGAGAATGTTGTTGCTTAAATATGGAAGAAACTGGAAAAAAATTTGCTAAACTGAAGGATTTGGTGAGAATAGTTCAGCTTATTTTTTGCCACTAAAATTGGCAGTTCCCCTGCTAGAGTGAATCTGGGGCAAACAGACCTCCCTGTAACTTGCAAGGGCAAAGCAAAAGCAAAAAGTACAAGAGGCTGGCTGCAAGGCAGACGCTTGGTGATGCTTTCAGCAGGAGCAAGACCAGATTGAAGCAATGTCTGACTTTATCTGGAGTTGCCACTTTTGCAAGAAGCTAAAAGCAAAGCATACATACAGGACAGTGTATCCCCATAAAGGCACAAAGTCTACGTTTTCTGTATAGAGTTGAAAAGTTCAGTAGCCTGGCATGGAGAGAATATATAGTATAAGTTCTTCCTCTTAAGGCTTGCTCCAGGACAGCCACCCTGGACAAGAGACACACCTGGAGGTTGAACAGGACCCTTGTGACTTGAATGTGGGATGCTGGTGAGCACATTCTTCTTAAATCAGAAGTTACAATAAAGGGTTTACAGTGGGAGTGCATGAAGTGTATGCATTGCAGTGCAAGTCAGCCTAACACAAAATCTGGCAAAGATCACATTTTTTTTTCAGGGATGCAGTGTAGCTGGTAGCATGTTGGATGCTGAAATGCATTAAAACATGAGCGCAGAGGTAGTGGCAAGATTGATTGCATTAACTGTTAGACAGTATGTAAATATACTTTGATTTTTAAATAAACTTAGGGTATTTCAAGTGTTGAAATAATTTCAGCTGCTTGTAAATGACTTCTGACAAACAAGACACTGTACTTGACATCTAAGATGCAGTACTTGGGTGATTTAGATCTGGAAATTCTTCCGTAGAAAGATATTGCAAGAATCAACTCTTAAATCCTGACTAGGCTGAGGGCTTCTCAGACTTCTTCAATGCAGGTACTATTCGGAGTAGCACAACCCTTGTGTGACCACAGCACAAGTAGAGTTAATGTAATGGGCATCTCATGTGTGGGTAACAAGTCCTTTCTGCCAAACCCTTATGTCTTGTGGAGAAAGGAATTTCATAGTGTCTTTTTAAAGTAGGTTCAGAATATATCTCAGCATGTGCATCTTAAAGTGCAGCTTCACTCAGAGTAGTTTCCTGTGCTTCAAACTGGTATGTGATAGATCTTGTTATGATAGAGGCAAAAAAAAATATTTTTTGAAGTGACAAGAGCCCAGTTACAACAGCAAAAACGTCTGTCAGAGAACTACAGCCTATTTGAAATCTGCTTTGTGGATTTGAGACAAATTGTTTTTAACAGGTCTTGACCTTAGTGGAGAGGGGGATGAAGAGGTTTTTATACCCAGCTTTGGGCAGTCAGTCAAGCCTGGCTGTAAAACACCTTCCCAAGTGAGTTGCCACAAGCTCTTCTCGTGCCTTCAAGGTTGGGTTGATCAGGCTTTGGTACCAGCAAAGAGGCTGTGTTTTTCCATGGGACTGAGCCTGGAAAGCAGGAAAAATAAGGTCGCTAAAAATACAGCTGATTCTATCACCTTGTGGGTTGTTTTTTTATATGCATAAACACAATTTTATCTGGATGACAAACAGTTACTCTGAATAGCAAATTCTCTCTTGTCCTTTTACTTTGAGAAACGGAGAGCACTGTCTCAGCCAATGAATAAGGTGGCTCATGAGAGGAAAGCACGCTTATCTGGCTGTTTCCAGGACCCAAAATGCTCAAATGAAGAACAAATTGACCAGAGGTAAAATGTCAATTTATACTTCAAAGAAAGGCATCTGGTTTTGTTGGGTTTTCTTTCTGTATTGAGCTGGTCTATACTACAGATGCTGCTTTGGTCCTAGGTCCCCTATTGCTGAATGGTGCTTTGGTCTTTAACAGAAAGTATAAAAAAGGTCACAAATACAGCTTTGGAGCTCAAGGAGGTGTGTGTGTGGGGGGGAACCAATACACCACAATGAAAAAACTCAGCCAGATAACATGGCTTCTAAGACTGTTTGTGACAGCTATATGCTCCCACTATATAAAAGATGCTTCAGTAGTAGTTTCAGCAGCATCAATAATTCTTATTTTCAACTATAAATATTTGCTAGATTTAAAAAAAATATTCCTTGACTGTAGTGTATCCCTGATCCATTTGTACGTACTGAGGTGGACCTTCATTAATGTGTTCAACCCATTCTACCTGAAATACATAAGTTTTTGCTGCTAAAGTCAGTGTTAACTAAATTCTAGGTTGTACGTATCATGGAGCCTTTGCAAATCTGTAGGTTTTTTTACTCTTCCCCCCTCCCCAAGACATATGAACACTCGTGGTGAACAGTGCATGGTGTTATTTCTTAGTCAAAAAGTAGTTAATCTTCAAAAAAGACTGTTTCTGATGAAGATTTGATGAAGAATTGCGTGAGAAGAGTTTGTCGGCAGCTAAGGATCTTTCTTATTTCAATGGTTTCTCTCCTCAGCAGCTTCCAAGAGAAAAGAGTGTAGAAGCTTGGTATTGTAGTTTCTTGGGATTTTAAAAGGAAAATGTATTTTGAAAGCACTGAGTCCTTAAGGGAAACAAGGTAAAAATAGCTGCAAAACTCAAGTGGAAAAGAACATTAACACTCAGTATATTAATTTCTTACAGTCAGAGATTGACATTAACAGCTCTGCTGGGAAATTATATTATTATTGTTGAAATACTGTGGAAATCCAAATAAAGACTAGGAAGTTACAGGGTGTTCTCTGAGAAAACAAGCTTTGCTGAAAGAAAATAAACCGTTGATATCTATAGTTAGGTGCTTGAGATTAAGATGTAAAAGTTAAAACCAAAAGAGCTGTGACAAGGATGTTGCAGAGTGTTATCTGGTCTCATACAGTCAAATATTCTCAGCATGTCTGTAAAGTAGTTGAAACTCATATGGTGTCCTAGAAAAGCAGAGTGTGAGCCAAGTAATAAAGGAATAATAACAATAATAAATAACAGTTAATGCTACTGCAGCCCAACTCCTGGACATTGCAGTCAAAGTGAGGAATGGAGGCCGGAGGCTGTTTCTGGGGTCTAAAAATAGCCTTATTGATGGAATAATGTCTCCTGGAAGATCATCTCTGAAACCGGAACCTGCACAACAGGGCATCCCCATCCTCAACTGCCCTGATGCACCCTGATACTGCCCTGAGCAACCTGTTGTAGCTGTGGCATTGACTCTGCTGGGAGCAGAGTCTGTCTGGAGATCCCCCCGCTCAGTGCCTCCAGTGGGAGCTTGGTGTGATTGCTTTGTGATGTGGGTGATGTCAAGCTAGAGAGATTGCACATGTTACCACTTCAAGAAAGCAACTCTTTTTTTTTTTTTTTTTGTTTGAATAGCACAATGCAAGAGTCACTTCTGGGAAAATAAACATGGAGTTCAAGGCTCTGCTTTGGAGGTCTTTTCTTCCCCTATAGCCATTGCTTGAAATCTATATACAGATCCTGTAGGTCTGTTTTTGGCATGGGGCCAGCTCACATTTGGTGTTGTCGTTGCTAAATGCACCCTTTACTGCAAATAGGCTATGTCTTTCTTTGTCACATTCCTAATTTTAAAGAGTAATTTTTGACATTTCAAATGAGTTTCTCTTTGTTGTTTACATTTCAGTCACCAACTCTAGTGTTACATTCAAAGGCAACAGATTAGCAGAACTCAGAAAGGAAAAGATGGATTATATTTCAAAATAGACTTCCACAAATACCCCCAGTGCTGCCTGTTTTTGGAGCAGATCAAATGCAAATATGGAGTGGCCCTCAGGAAGAGCAACCCTTTGCAGTCAGGCCTGGTGTCATTTTCCCAAGATAACCATCAGTTGTCATAAGCATGTTGGTTTTATTTTGGCACATGATTGTAAGAAGCAGACAGGGCTTTACATTTGTCGCAGATGAGATGATGAGCATTTTACATAAACATTGCAGTCTCCAAATTGACTGTAGGTGGCTCAATGTATTTGTGGTTGGCCAGGTGGCTGTCAGCAGATGCGTTGTGCTGCTGGATGTTGCCCTCTGACACCAATGTTATTAAGCATGATGCAACATGCAGAGCAGAGAAAAGACAAAGGTGTTTTGTGCTGTTGCTGATGATGGTCTGTAGCACATTTGGCTTACTGCTTTGGAAAATGAAACTGAAGTGCTTTGGAAACCCTGGGCAAAATAGGTGACTTTAGAGCAGACCTCTGCTCTGAAGACTTGAGGCAGAAACCACCTTTTTTGCCTCTTGCATTGCAGCCCATGGCACAACCACTTTGTGTTATATGGTATTGAAAAGTTTTTGGTTTCTCCATTAAGCAGCTCCTCTTGCTGTTTGTTGATTGTAGGCAACATTAGCAGTACCAGGACTGCCATTAGGCAGTAACGTATTTCGCTATGTAAGGGGACATCCAGGTTTCTAATCCTTTTCCCCATCTGAACTGTTTATTCTTAGGTCCTAATCTCTGATTTTCCCTAATCTGATGTGGGAGTAAATATGATGGGTTTTGTGGGGGAGAGGGGAAAAACCTAATGAAGTATCTCTATTCTTGAGATGGAGATGAGTTGACTTGCCTGGATGTGGCCCTGAGCAGCCTACTGAAGCTGTTACATTGACCCTGCTGGGAGTGGTGTTGGGCTGGAGGCCCCCAGCTGGGTGCACCCAGCCTGAGCTTGGTGCAAGACTGGGTGCCTGTACCAGCTTCCCAGAAAAGACCCAAAAACCTTCAGGGGAGTTTGTTTCTTGGGTGATGCCCTAGTGGCAGAAGAGTGACAGCTGTCCCCTCAGTAATCTGCATGGTGCCAAACAAAGAATCCTCTGATCGATGTAATCGAAGACCTGTTGTTTTTTTTTACTTCAGAGGTTTTGCTTTGCAGAGACGCAAGCATACTGAACTTGGATATATTTCTAGTCTGTATCAGCAATACTTCGGAAAGTAGGTAAAATAAAAATCAGTAAGGGGCTGGGCAATGGAGGGCTCTTACCTAGAAGCAGATTTTGGTGTATTTTGCTCATCTTAAGGGCACCACCATGCAACAAAAGCATGGAAAGTGGCTCAGAGTGCTCATCTGGGAACCACCTGATTGGTTCAAGAGAAATGAAGGATATAGTCATTGCTTGACATGGCAATGTGTTGCAGTAAGTGAGAAAGAAGGCTGATCAATTTTGTTTCCCATCAGGCACTTCAGAGCAGCCATTTTACCAAGAACTTAACTCTTCTTACTAAGTTTTTTTCCCCTCTGTCTCTGAAGAATGAGGCATCAGGATTTAATATTTGGGGTTAAATATTTTCTCCATGTCAGAACCCCTCTTCATAGCAATAATGCATTTCACAGGTCATGTTGCTTATGCTGGAAGAACACGACTACTGAGTCTGGCAGCTCATTTTTGGAGGATTACTCCTTTTTTTTTGACAGAGAAGCAAGTGATTTTGAACACATTCATTCCTATGGTTTTGTGAGAATGAGAAAGTGCTATGATGGGCCTCATAGCAGAAAAAAAGTATATTCTCAGGCTTGAATTCCTATGACTCTGGAAGTCACTCTTTGCTCCCTGTGTGGTAACACCCCATTTGTGCTGGCTCTGGTTTTGCCAAGGTTTGTGTTATAAATGTGCTATTTCACGCGTGCCTTGGACAATGTTCCTCAACAGACTTGTTCTTCCTCCTGTGTTAGAGGCTTCTTAGTGCTTTTTTGAGACATATGGGTCCAACTTCTTCCATCAGCCTTTAAAGGTCAGATCTATCTTTAAGTTTCAGATCTATCCACTGCTGTTCCAGGTGAGGCTGCAGAAGAGCTGAAACTCTCAGGAAAGATGGGCTTTCTTGAAAGATGGAGGGATTTTTTTGTATAGATTAAAAATTATTTTTATTTTTTAATTATATATATTAAAAAAATCTTTATGGAACAGGTACTTGGTTCATAAAAGCCTGTGCCTAAACTTCTAATAAGATGAAGTGACAGAAGATGAGAAAGGAAATTATATGGAAATCTTCTATTTAAAATATGAGAGAGGGAGACACAAGTCTAGCAGAAAGTAATTTTTTAAATTGAGTGATTACAAAGCTCTCAATTTATCTACATGTTCAACATTTTTACAAAATTGCAACATGCAGCACAGCCTTGAAAACCACAAATGCAGAGGGAAGAACTCTTCTGGGACAGTCCAGAAAAAAGCCAGCAGGAATTCATGCATAGATGTTCACAGTGTCTAAATTTGGATTCTGGATTTTTGTAGTCTCAACAGGTCCCACTTTCGCAGCTTAATTTTTTTACTTCTTGGCATTAAAAAGTGTTCCTTAGAGCCTGTATACTAGCAAAAAAAGTATTGGGTTTCAGTGGGACAGTGAAGGAAGGGTAAGTGAGATATTTGTATGTCCTGGCTACCTGCAAAATGAAAGGGAGTGTGTCTGCAGCATCTACATGCAGATGCCCACAGAGGGGAGAGTTAATATTATTTATATAATAACGTGCCAAAACCCACCTGAGGATTGGTAACTGGACTGGATAAAATTAGAATGAAATTTCTGCTATCCTTGGAGTTGCTGAAGGGTGTGGGGGTTTTCTTGCCACTGGCCTCTGATACTGTTGAGCAGTCATGATGAGATCTCAGCAATAAAAGCATGTAGGTGATGATACTGATGTTTAAAAATATTTTTGGCTTCCTATTTTTCCTTAAGGAAAAGGATGTTCTGGTAATTTATCTTGTATTAATATGCAGAAGAAATGAAACATATGGGGCTCTGTACAAGGCAATAAGTTGTAGGCAACAGCAAGAAAACCTCCTGAAAAGCAGGAGGAGAACACAATGAAACGCTTCCAGCTTATCATTGGAAGAAAAATATTTAATGTGGGATATCACTATATTTCCATAAGAGAATGAAACTTTGCACACTAAAATTCTAGATATCGATGATCGGAATAGTTTTCTCCAGCTCACAGTGCCTGTGATGTCATTTTGCTGGAAGTTTTGATGAGTTGTTATTAATAGCAGTGGGGGTGCATTCAATCCAGTTCCATGAGAAGGATCAAGCAGCATTGCCAGGTCCTTTCTGTGATCCAAAGGAGCAACAAATACTTGTGGGCTTTAGTAGCTGCAGATCTTACAGCTGTAAGACATACAGCATATACATCATCACATGCTGCTCTGCCCAAAGACATCTCAAAGGCATATATGAAGGTGTTGGGCAGCAAGGAAAACTAAGAAGCTCTGCAAATCAGCTGTGAGGGGATTGAGAAGGCTGTTTTTTTTTTTTTAATATAAGGATCTCTCTTGCCTTTCCCCGTGTCAAGAAAATTGGATGCTTTCCACTTCCCATTTGGGTAGTTACTGCATGGTGAAAAGATCTCATAGCTGTCAGTAAATTAGACACTGAGGAAGTGACACAGTTTATTAAATTACCTGGTGAAACAGGGACTAAAATGATGTTCACTGAAGATGGGAACATCATAAAATAAATCTCTCCTCTTTGTAATCTTAACTTGTATTAGGAGGGTGTTTTATCTTGTGCATGATAAGATAAAATTATTAAAATGAAAAACTTGGAAGATGGCAAAAATTGCCTGAGCTCCACCTGAAGTCAATCAGCATTTTATCTGGTACTACCCAGCTTTTTGACATTGTACCTGTTCCCAAGGGGTGATTTCCCAAAAAAGTTGAAAGTTGAAGGGAGAACAGGGCTGGGAGATGCTGTGGTGATGTGACTGAAGGCCAGTGAGAGTCACCAGCATCACATCTGGGACTTGGGGCTCCATGTCCCATGGGACACATGGCCACATCTTCTCCTGCATAGTAGTCACGTGTCTGAAGAGAGAACTTCTAGATAGACATATATGAAATATCTGCTGCCCTTTGAAACAAAAAATCCCTTTGATGGATTCTTTAACTGCTGCCTTTGTTATTGATTTCCTTGTCCAAATGCAAGTGTAAAACTTTCTAAATGTCTTAAGATCCTACCTACTGCTTTATTGGTGTCATCTCTTCCACAAGAGAACTGCATCCCTTAGGAAGCTGCCACAAAAGTTTAGCTGACATTGTAGTGGGTGGGAAAAGGTGTATATACTTTTGTCACTATTTAAATAGATCATAAATAGGGTTTTTTTGATACATATTTTTTAACATGGAATGATTACTGCATTCATATATCTCCTCTAGAAGGGACAGTACTGTGACCTCAAGTCCACTCTTGCTGCAGACGCTCTTCTCCTGCAAAAGTGAGTTTAAAAGCAAAACAGTGGGAGCTGTACATGCAGAATAAAAGTCAGGGTATTGATTTTATAAAAATTCAGCATCAATTTTGATACTCTGTTAAAGTTATACTAAGGGCTAGCTGGCATGACTTCCAGTGGCGTAATTACAGCTGCAGTCTGAGTAACGTCTGTATGCTTTGGGTTTGCAAAATGATCTGTCTTTACTAGAAGAAGCTTGAATGAGAAATGAAGGCGCTGATCCTTCCTGGGTTCGATTGCTGGCATATTTTACATATCTACTTTCTGTAGCCTGTTTTCTGTACTGCTTCATAACAGAAAAGCTGATGGGAGACAAGAAAATAAGCTATGGCAGGGCTGGCTAAAGCCAACAGGTTTACTTCCAGCAGCACACTGCATTTTGTACATGGAAAGTTGTCACTGTGGATGTTCATCCACAGTTGGGATTTAGTTATGGGAATGGAAAGACTTGCTCCTTTGGGATGCTCTGACACTGATGTATCTGGCAAAATGTTGCTTTTTTTTTTTACAGATGGTATTATGCTCTTTCCTTGAATAAACTATAATTCCTTGTAGTATCACTAGTCAAACTCAAAAGCTGCATTTAAAAAATGTACTAATAAAAGGTACCAGTACTAGCTGGTTGTAAAATCCTTTTCCAGCTCTTGCAGGAACTAACTGGGCTACAACGAGCTCCACTCCGAACACCCACCCCCCTCTTACCACTGGCAATAGCTGCAACTGTTGCTATTAATACCAGGGGCTATGCAAGACAAATGGGACTATCCAGAATAATGGGGAGTGGTCATGTTATTTTCTGCAGCTAACTGATGAATCTGTAGAAAAGGTGGGGAAGGAATGTAACTTTCCTCCCTAGGAAGAAGATAGGATAACACTGAATCCTCTTGATGCTGCAAGGTCACTAGCTGTGTGGCTCCAAATCTGCTTGCCCTGAAGGGCTTCCAGTATAGGAGCTGCCTCACTCCCTGCCTGTTTTTTCTTATGGGATGTCTGGAGGTCTTAAGAGGGTCAAAGCCAATTAAGATGTCTGGCCCTACTCAGCATCTTAATTCTTCTTACTGTTGCTTAGGCTGTGTTTTATATCTGTGTTTTTTGAAAGACACTCATCTTTAGATAAAACCACAGTTACTTTAGGCTCAGTCATCAGGCCTGTTCCTGGAAGGACCAATGGATCCTCAGGGTGGCTTTGGCTTAATGCAGAGACTGAGAAGAAGCTGCAATTTCACAGGCTTCACAAACCCCTTTCTCTGTGGGTAACTCTTATTTGGGCTTCTCCAGGAGCTGACTTTGATGCTGCAGCAGCTGCTAGTTGCAAAATTGGTAATGCTCCTTGGTGACTTGCTGTAGCTGTCACTAAACTCACAGATTCAATTCAATGTCTGTTCTAAGTGGCATGTATGTACATAATCCATAAAGTAGACAATCAAGTGTGGTTTCCCTTCTGTGATTCCAAAGCAACCAAAGCCAGATGAGATACTAGTAATGATCACATGTTGAACTGCTCATACAATTAAAACTGAGTTTGCATGGCGAAGAAAGCAGGTTGGGACTGGCTTCTGCTGTCCACTGCTCCAGAAACTTTGTTTCTTTTAAGTGAAAACTCCAACTATCAAAAGAGTCTCAGGCAGTGTCTGTGGGGGGGCACAGTAATGTAGCGATGAAGACTGGAGAACCTATTGGTGTGTAGTGCTGATGACTATCTGAGCCATTGTTTTAATTCATAGTAAATATAGAATTGTACGTAATTCACGGCATGCTTGGAGTTTTCTCTTTTGCGCTGCTGGCCCCAAGGGCTATGAAGTGACTCAAACCCAAAAGTGCAGGTAGTAGGGTAGAGATGTGGAATTGCACAGCTCAAAATGTTTAGCTGTTTCTTAAAAACTTCTTTGGGGAAAGTTGCATCCTTTTTGAGTGCTTGTTTAAGTGTTTTAATATGGAAATTATGTATTTTCTGGGTGCATTTCTTTTTCTAGTTCCCTAGTAGCAATTGCTTTCGCAAAGGCCTGGAGAAGAGAAGGACCATGCTCTTGTCTTCCTAAATGGATCAATTTTTTAAAAACCAAGATTGTAACATAGCACAAAGTTGCTTAACATGAGTGCATGGTTGAACTCTGGGCTGCCCCTGCCCAGCATCACCCTTTCCCATCCGCAGCAGCGTCTGGACTGTCTGCCTGTCTCTAAATCCTTGCCCCGTGCTACGCAATCGTTTTCTACACGAGATGGCGCTCTTTGCCTTGCAATAAAGCAAAATGCTATTATTAATAATAATAATACTTTTTTACTTATTTCCGCCCACAACGTTTGCCCCCTCAACCCTTCCTGACCTCTTGGCCCCAGGTATGCTCCTGGCCTGAGGACAGAAACTGGGATAAGCTTTAACTTCCAGAGGTTTCCAACCATGCATGAAAGGCTGGAGGGACAGATACAATTGTGCAAAACCACCCCACCACCTCCAACTCGTTAAAAGGGAGGCTGCTAATTGAGTCTCATTTGATAGAGCCTTGTCCTCCAAACCCAGCTCAAACACTTTCCCTTGTCTTTGCTTTTGCAGGCCTTGAGTCCCAGACCTAGGGGACAAGACCCCACTGCTGCCCCAGGTTGGGATGTGGACCCTCAGGGGTCCCTGGCTGTGAGGCTGGGCCAGGCCCCCCTTTTTGTCTGCAGCAAGGGGCTCCTGCCCTTCTTCCTGAAAGTGAGTGTGGCTTGGGAGGGAAATTTAATAGGGGAGCTGATGGTGCCCTTTGCTAGCTGGCATTAAAAATTTATATGTGTGATGGGCTCTTCCAAATAAGTCCAGAAAGGGTGAGTTCCTGCCTCCTCAGAGCTGCTGGCAAGGACTTGGACTGCCTGTCCTCCCAAGCAAGGATCCCCTCGGGGCACCAGGGGCCAGCAGGGCGCCCGTGACTGTATGCCTGGTGATGGGCTCTGCTCCTGCATGGTGTGGGGTGCAGGCTGTCTGTGAGTGCTCAGATGAGGAGTAGGAAGTGTGTGAGAAGTTGGGTGCCCCACAGGATGAGGGGTGTGGCTGGCACGTATTGTGGGGCGACCTGGATGCCAGGAAACAGGGAACTGTGATGGAAACAGCTGTGGAGTCCTTGATGGGGAGGGGTGCAGGTGCCCAGGAGGGGTGGGATGTCCCAGCGAGGGAGGTACGTGGATGTGTCCTGGCAGGAAGGGATGCAGGGGGACCATGTCGGGTACTCCAAGAACGAGGGATGGGGGCACCCGAGAGGGACTGGAGTGCCGAGGAGGAGCGGTGACGGTGGATGCTGAGCTCCCGGGAGGGAGGGCCGGGTGGGGCAGGAGGGGCGGCTCCACGTGGCTCATTAGCAGAAAGTAATTTAATATTTATGAAGTGCTCTTGTTTGAATCCCAAGTCTTCGGCTCCAGTTACAAGGAGCTGCGTCACCCTCCGATCACATGGTAATTGTTGCTATTTCCAGGATCCCAGTCTCGCAGAGTCGCTCAAAAGCTCTTTCCCCTTTTCTTGTCTTCCCCCCCTGCGCCCTTTCCCCTTGTTTCTTTCTGTTTTTTCGTTGCTTTCCCCTCCGCTCCCGCTTTCCCGGTCGCCGGCTGCCGGCAGGGCAGCGCCGGGGGATGCAGGGGCCGCTGCCCTGACCCGGGGCGGGCAGGAGCCGCCCCCCCGCCCGCTCCCAGGGAGCGGATCCGGCCGGCGCTCTCCATGCGAGCTGCCCGCCCCGAGCCGAGAGCGGCTGGGCGGTAGCGCCGGGGGCATCCCCAAAATGACCGAGCTGGAAGGGGACTTCACCAAGCTGCTGCTGCTGAAGGAGGAGCGGATCAAAGAGCTGGAGCGGCGCTTAGGGGAGAAGGATGAGGAGATCCAGGAGCTGCGCCGGCGGCTGCACAAATGCCAGTCGGTGCTGCCGGCCCCCAGCCCGCACATCGGGCCCCGCACCACCCGCGCGCAGGGCATCTCGGCCGAGCCGCAGACCTACCGCTCCTTCCACGACCTGCGCCAGGCTTTCCGCAAGTTCACCAAGGCCGAGAGGTAGGGACGGGCACCCCCCTCGCTAAACCCCTTCCCGAGTGGGATGGCCGGGACATCCCTCCTCCCTCCCCGGGTGCCTGGGAAGCGGCATCGATCGGGCCCGGGGCGGCTGGAGGGAGCAGCTGGCGCACTGGGGGCTTTGAGCCGTCGGGAGGCAGCCCCGCGGGGTTCGCACAGCCCGGTACCGGTGCTCCGGCCCCCCTTCCCTCCCTTTCTGCGCTCAGGCTCCCCGCGGGATGCTCGGCGGGGACTGGGAGAGCCCGGTGCTGCCTCCCCGGCGCTGGGAAAAGTTCGCAGCGGGGCCGGGAAGTTGTTCCGCCGCTGGGTGAGAGGCAGCCCCGGGCGGGCAGCGCTCCCCCGCCCCCGGCCTCCCTTTTCTGACCCCATCCTCCCAATGCGCTCCCCGAAAGCTGAAGCCCACGCTCCACCCGTGGGCTTCGCGCTGGCGCTTTGCCTCTCGTTTCTCCTCCTGCGCTTGTGTCGGGCACCGCGGAGGGGTTGAGGGTACGTGGGACCCGCATCGCTCAGCTCGGGGAGTCTCAAGTGCGTCACCCTCTTGCCTTTATACTCCGTGTGAAAACGGGGGAGCGCGGTGCTGTTCAGGCTCCCTGGGGATTTTGAGTGGGACGGGGAAGTTGCTGTGGGAGCGCGCAAGTTCTGTCAGAGCAGGGCCCAACATCGCTCTTCGTTCGGCAGGAGCTGTCACTGGCACTCACCGATGGGCTGATTTCTTCCATGCATAGTGATGTATTTCAGCAAAATCATCCTCAATAATATCTCTTGTGGTCGGGTGTATTTAGGCGCAGATTCACACCAGTCTCCTCAATCTTCTCACGAAACATACCTTGCCACTACCCAGACCAAACTCCTGCCCTTTCATCTGCAGTTGTCCTCTGCTCTTCATTGACAAGACTATTATTTTTTTAAAGATGCACGAGAAGCCCTTGGCACTGGGCTATTTTTATTTATTATTCTTTTTCCTGACTGTATGGGATGATTTAATAAAATAAACCACGGTGATTGTCAGCCACGCAAGCAGTGTCAGTGCATCTTTCCCAGGATTAGTGCATCCCTTCACACTCCTTCCTCAAAGTGGAGGCTGTGTGTTGCAGCTGGGGAAGAAACCCAGATCTAATTTTTTCCTTTGCTATTAATTTTTTTGAAGGCTGTGGTCATCCTGATGCTCAACTCCTGTAGGGGAAGGTGACAGTGACCCACTGGTAATGGCAGGGACCTTAGTGCCTACCCATGAGTAATAACTCATTTAGGAGTTATTCAATCTGCTCACATCTCTATCAAGTTTTAATCCTCATCTGAGACTTTCACCTGCTGTTCCCAGCTTGGGCTGGCTGGCCAGTCCCAGAAAACACTTGATATTGTGAAAGTTGTTTGCCCCATTCTGCATAATTTCCATCACCCAGAGATGTTTCAATGCACAGGAAAAGGTCTTGGTGGAGTCTGTGGGTATTCCCCATCACTCTCTGGGCTGGCACTTCATTCCCCAGCATCTTCCCAAACCTTGGCCTCACTCTTGGTAGCCATGATGATGGTAACCTAACCAGTTTTGGATTACTCTTGGATTTTGATTAAGGTCTGCCTAATTCTTTGCCTGTCTCATTGCTGGAAGAGTGATTGTGTACCAAACACACTGTACCCCCAACCTGCCTTTTTTTTTTCCTTTATTGCACCCAAGTAAATACCCATCAATGGGTTAAATGTATGCTCTTGGGGGTGGCATCTTACCTGCTGATCTGGTTCCAAGTCCCTGCTCTGGTGTCCTGAGCACTGTGGGTAAAGGGATTTGCTGCAGTCAACCTCAGCCAAGAGTATGATAATGTTTCCAGTTTTTGATGCTGACCTGAGGCATAAGTGGGTCTGTCTGGTGCCAGCTCCCTTTAATGTCTCTGTGGGTTTCTTTGGCTTTTTCAGAAAAAAACTGCTGTCAGCGTTTTGGCTAATTTATTTATGGGGGTAACTTATAGACCTGTAACTTTCTTCTGGCTCTTTCGCAAGAGCAGCTGATCACCCTGCAATTGTTCAGGTCCTTGAGAGGCTGTAGATGGGTAATGCCACTTTTCCCAAACCCAGAGACAATTTCCATACCATAAAACCCCCAAGATGATGCTTTTTTATCTCTGAAGATAAGAATATAGCTATTAATGATGCACATTTTTTAGGGCAAGCTTGTCAGTAATGTACACTGATATTTAAAATTCCCAAGAAGATGAAACCAGTAAATAGGATGATAGAAGCTCAAAAAGTAGCTAAATCCCAGCTGAAATCAGAAAATAGTTTGTCTCTGGCAATATCTTGTGCCTCTTGTAACCTATCCCTGTAATATGTAGTAGAGGCGAGGTTGTAAAGACCTGCAAAGATCAAAGAAAGGGGCTGTGAAAAGAGAAAAATATTGAAAGAGCTGTTATCTTTTGCCTGGGATTACAATGTCATGCTGTTATTCATCGGGATAACTTAATTGTACGGATTTTAATAGAGGAAAGCATCGCTGTGTAGATGGTCAGGTGTATAGGGCTAGTCTCATATAAATCAGATTTTCTTTCAAAATAGTCAGGCTACTGACACTTTTTATGTCTGTTTTTAAAAATATAGTTCTTCCCTGTTGCTTTCTTGATCCGTTCCCATTAGTGGAGATTTGTATTGAGGAAAGAGACACACTTCTTATAAATGATTCATGGATTTATATTTGTTTACTGAGTTTTTATTCACTTGTATCTAAACCCTATAAGTGTTTCAGATCTTACAGAGATTCAATGTTGTCTGATACCACATCTAGCAGGTGCTTATTGCAATATGAAGAAGGAAACCTGGTTTGTTGTTTTCTCTAGTGTGATAAGAGCCATCCGTGGCGTGACTGGATGATACAGCAGTTGAGGCACTTTGCTGATGTTTCAGAAAGCAGTTCCTAGGAAGTGATCCCCAGTTGCTAAGCAAAAGGCTCTGCCATGGCTCAAGTGCTGTAAATGATAAATGATCTGAAAAGTAAATGCTGAGGTGTGCTCAGAGCACTTGGCTAGGACTAACAGCCAGATAAGGACCGTGGGGATTTTCAAAACTGCCTCATTCCTGTGGCGAGGTGCTTTTTGAAAACTCAAGGAGTGCTAATCTATGTGTTTTCAGCATCTGATGATGCTTCATGCCATGTGAATGATCGACATGAGCTGTAATCCTTGTCTTTTAAATCTTCCTCTTGGTAAATACATTCTTTAATTCAGAGATGCAATGTCTAATTCCAGTTTAATCCTGCTTATTGGAGTCAACAAGCCGTATTCGTACCAGGATGATGCTAAATTACTTTAGAAAATGTTAAAGGTTTTGAAATTGTGACTAAATCTTTCCTGGTATTAATGTGCCAGAGCCATGAATAAAAGGCAGTCACAGCCATACAAGCAAATATACTTTACGTGTGTGATTGTATTCTCAATTTTGCAAACTTTTTTTGGAAGATCCCATCCCTTGTTTTTCCACATCAGTTTGTATCTGACGTGGTGCTATAGATTCAGTCTTAGTGTCATTTAGAAGCGGTGAGTTTCCCTGCCCTGTTTCTAAAACTTACCTGTCCTTCCTTGCTGCACCAACTAACTTTGTCCACAACTTTTTAACAGGTTTTCCTTTCTTTTACTTTATTTTGGGAAGCATTTGCCACAAGATGGCAGTGGGGTCTAATATTTAAGACGAGGTATTGAGGTGTATTGTGGTTTTAGCTCCATAGCCCTGGTCTCGTCATCTTGCAGGTGGCTTTCCAGATGAAATCCCAAGCATGAATCTATAATTTTTCTCCCTTTCCACCTTGTTTGAGGTGCTGGAGGGGAAGTGTTGCTGCAAGAGTGCATTTAAACTCTGTAATAAAGTGTTCAGGTGATTTGTATGGTACTGTGGATGGAGGATTAGAGCAAATGCTCTCAACTTTATATATCTCCTGGCTCCAATACTTGTGATATGCTGGTGTTTGATGTCAGGATCAACCTATCTCATGTGTGCTAAAGTCAGGCTTCAGGTAACACAGGCCAGGACCAGGCAAGCATGAGGTTTCTAGTCCAAAACTCAAGGCAAGGTTATCTTCAAAGCTGAATCTGGGCTGCTTAGGTTGCTCCAGCCTAAAGCAAAGGGATCTCCTGAGTGATCCTCTGCTGCTTCATCTCTTCTCCATCCCTAGAACACAGTTTTGGCTTATGGCTTGCCTGCCATGGCCACGTCCACCACCCCTGGAGCTGAGGAAGGCTGGTCTGTTGATGGCTTCACCCATTCTTTGCTTCAACCACCCTGAGCATGGCAAGAGAGAGTTTCTCCCTCCCTAGAGCAGCTGGGACTCTGCCCTTCCTTCCCCTGCCCTTTCTGGGAACTGAGATCCCCGCCTGGTGGTTGAGTTGTGTTAATTTAGACATGATCTCATCATCTGCCAGCCACTAAAGAAATATCGATCCTGCATTTGGCCTCCATGTGAAAAACAATCCAGCTGCTTCCCCAGTATCTGTAACCACCATCCCTTGAGGCCTTGGGAAGCTGGAAAATGAGCATTTTCCTAATTTTTGCTATCGGGGACAAATGCGTAGCCCACTGCAGATGTGTAACACTTCAGTTACATTAAGGACAGCTTTTAAGCTAAGGACAGGATGCTTTGGGACCATAGCTCTTCTAATATTTGATACTGCTAAGCAGCTATTTCTTAGATAGTTTAAACAGGCAGGTTTTACTGTCTCGTAGTACTCTGGGTTTCTGCTGTTTCTCTTTTTGCAATATGTCTATAAGAATCAGCATCACTTTCCAGAACTCAGAGGAAGGGTATGGGGACAGCAGTAACTTTGACATTAGTTACTATTTTAAAAAAATGCTTCTCTTCCCTCATTTACCTATCACCAATCCACTCATATCTGCACCCAGCCCACTGCTACAGTGCATTCTTTGAGTGCTTTATTCCTGGATGATTGACACCAAACATTGTAAGGATTTTATTGCATCAAGTTATATCAGCATAGGAAGAATTGATGCTGCTGTTATTGCTTGTGGTGTTGGTAGTGCATTGCTGGGCTAAAGAGAAAGGAAAATACAAAGGAAGGAAGTTTGGCTGGGTGTTATTTAACTTCAGGGAGCGCTGGAAAATATTGGAAAGGGAACAACTGAAATGGAAGCAGGACTCTACTTGGTCAGTCTCCTTTGTAATTATTTGCAAGCAAGTTAGTCTGTGGCATGAAGCAGTGAAGGACACTGAGTGAGGTTTGTAGGCAAGTGGGTTGTTGCATGCCATAGGAAGAGATATGGTGTGGGTCATCAGATCCCTTGAGAGGTTCGAGATCAGTAAAATAAGCGGAAGGATTTTAGAGAGTGAAGCAAATGTTTATGGTTAATCAATTGAAACCATTTCCATTCTTTTAATTTTTAATGTGCTGGAGATACTGTTGCCCCTTCTCTGGGCATTGCTTTCCTTCAGCCCACAGGAGCCCTGAAAAGTGAGCTGCAACACGGGGAAATAGTGTTCCTGAAGGATACTGGATGGCACCTCTCTGCTGAGTATGGCTAGGCGTCGGTCTGTCTATCTGGCACCAGCAGCCCTGGTGACCAACTCTACCTCTTCCATTGTATCCATTCACTGCTTTCTCATGGGCAGAATGGTATTACTGCTATGACAGCACATCAAAGGCAACTAAATTGAGCTTTACCTTCCATCTCCTGCAAAAGCAACATTGAATGTATTTATTTATATGTAAGTATTTAAAATAAATAAAAAAAATATTTTATATGGTCCCTGGCCCTTGTGAAAAAGGGTAGGCAAAATGGCAGAATTGAAAATTTTCTGGGTGTTTTTTAATGAAAAATTTAAATACTTGACTTCACTATTTATTATGTGATTTTGAACTGAGGTGAACCTACAATATGTGACATGGCATCCCAAACCTGACAGTCACCATCATGGCTAACGGCTCGTGCATCGCCTCCTGGGTCTCAGCACTCTTGTGCTGACACTGCACTGTGCAGAAGGGTGACTGTGTGGTGCCCAGGGGCAGGAGATAAGCTGCCACTCTCTGTTCCTAGCTGATGCAGAGTTGTTCCCAGTGACGTCATCACAATTTCTTCCTTCTGCCTTATTTTTAATGCCTCAAGTCACGTGGCTTTCAGTGCCTCCCTTGAGGCACTAAATTACAGGCAGACAGATTTTTTCAGGCGGCTGCTAGATTACTGTGTAAACCACTTTCTGCCTGCCCAGAGTTTGCCTACTTTGAGTAAGAATCCTTGAAAATGTGATTACATATAGTCTTTAAACCTATAGTTGTGCTCTCAGGCAAGGTCACAATAAACTTTTCTCTTTCAGATCTTTGAGAGTTCTTTTAATCCATAATTTCACCATCCCTGGAGGTGTTCAAAAGATGTGTAGATATGGCACTTAGGGATATGGTTTAGCAGTTGAATTGGCAGTGTTAGGTTTCTGGTTGGATTCAATGGTCTACAAAGGTCTTTTCCAAGCTAAATAATTCTGTGAAAAAAATAAAAAAATATAAAAGGAAGATGGGATCTAGCAAATGTGTTATTTTTCCACGGCAGCTTGTGGACATTGCTTGGTTTGGATGAGAAAAAGAATCTTGTTACCTCACGTGCTGCTGCATTTTTAAAGGCAGTGTGTAGATGTGGGCATATATGGTATTGTAAACTGCTTGGCCTCAGTTACTCTTTGTTTGGCTACTTTTTTGTCACAGCAAGCATAATTTTTGTCTGAACTGTACCATGAAAAAGGTGGCTCTCCGGAGAAAATCCCCTGGACGGTGATGAGTATCAAAGTAAAATGAGACAGGAAGGACTAAAATAAGACTGTGAGTCTCTCTTTGCCCCTTTACTAGCGAGAAAATCCTTTCCAAGATATTCACTTGTTTGACTGCAATGTTGATGCAGGTCCTGGAAAATATCTAACAGAACTAGGCAAGAGGCTTCTTAAAGCGCTTTATCTTCTGCTGTGACCTTCCAACTGGAAAAGATGAGGACTGCTTTTTTTATGGGTTTTTCTACATTTTGCTCATAAATGTTCTTTGAGCATATTTGTTCTGTTAGCAATATAGAGTGGGAGCGGACTAGAGGCTCTCCAAATGGAGTTTTTCTGGGGTTTCTGAATTGATCATGGCTTAATGCTCCTGAGTGAGGAGCTCTTTGAAGTCAATTCTGCCAGCAAGGTGCTTGTGACTGTATCCAGACCTCATGGCAAGAGGGTCAACCAAAGCTTTGGTAGTTTGGGAGACCAGAGATGCGCCACAGAGGGACAATCCTGGATTTGACACAGACTCAAGTAACATCCTGGCAAGCCTGTGACCAGGACTAGGTCTGCTGTCACCCAGTAACCTCCCATTCTGCGCCTCCACCAGCTTCAGTTTCGATTGCTGGTGGATGATTGGATTAATGAGATCGGCTTCATTATCAAATGGTTTCTTCTCTGCTCGGGTTGAAGTGTAAATAAATGTCTGACAATTTGTGTCAAAGGAAAATGTTTAACTGTAGCACAAATAAACGGATTTAAACAATATTGGGCTAAATAAAAATGCTGATTTGAATCATTCTCTGTTGTTGAACCTTGCTGATAAAGACACCTGTTGGTTTTGGGGGAGGACCTTTTGTAATGCACTCCAGTGTATTTGATTCCAGTGTAACAGAGCAGGTACAACTTTTTAAGTAGTTTAACTGTATGTTAGAACATGAAATTATGTATAGTCCTAAAATAGATCTGATGCTTTTCCTGAAAGACGATGAGCTGCTGAAGCATCTTTGTTGTGTTTCCCCTCCAAGAGATGCTGCTGTTCCATTGCAATTGTCCGTTAAAGATGAGGGACGTTGTATACTACTATATGCGCTGGGGCAGGACTGCCTGCGCTCTCTAGGGATTGGAAACCTTTCTATATTTTACAGGGGTAATATATAAAATGGAACTTCAGTAGAGGCATGTTACGGACAGCACATACTGGTACAGCAGCAAATGAATGTGATATTAAAATCTTTTTGACCTGCAGTGATGTACCATTTGGGTTAGAGGCGGTAGAAAAATAAAAGCTGAAGATGTAATTTAAGTATAAAGAAAGTTTTGCTTCTTGTTTGACTTATATTTGTTTTATTTTGTGGTCCTTTGGCACTGGCTTTCTTGGTGTGTTTGTGGTTTTAAGACGTACTGGTATTTAGGATAGGGTAAAAACATACACCTATGATGTCCTCATAGCAGTGAATTAATTACAAGCTGATTGTGGGACCGTAGGAGTTGAACAGCATACAGAAACTTTGGTATAAAAAGAAATATTAAAGGACATAAAAGGCCAGAAGGTAACTGTGCAGGTGGGAAACATGTTCAGGACATCAGTATCTTAATATTTGGGTTTTTTGGCTTACTGTTTGTAGTAATAGAGTACAGTGCAAGGCTGTGATTGATTCCAATGAGTGAAACAGAATGGGAATTTTGAGTAATTTTCATTTGCATTTTGCTCTTTGTTGGAAGCTTCTGTAAAATCCTCCAAGAAGTTTAAATGACCAATCAGTGCATAAAATCTGTTTAAAAGTAAAATTAAAAAAATATGTCGAGTTGTTTTAATAAGGGTAAGGGCCTGAATCTTGTAATTCTGCTTTCTGTTTATGCATCTGCATGTGATTATCAGTATTGTCAGCACTCTTTAATGCTCCGTATGCTGAAGATTGGCCTAAGAGCCATACTCCATATTATTTATCTCACAGTGTATGGAAGTGGGAAGGATAGCTAGGGATAATTTCGTATTGATATGAGCAAATATGCCCAAATCTGAGTGTCTCAACTTGCCTGCCAAAATTTGGGTGTATGGTAGATGTCTTTGGCATAATTAAGCAAAAATGCAGTTTTAATAACTGGAATCAGTAGGTGTGGCAGGAAGGGGGTCCCTTAACAAATGTGTCCTGAAGTGTGACTTCCAGCTGGGTTGTCTTTTACTGGTTTAAAGGCATGTCAGAAGATAACTCTGGTGCAGAGAAAGATGTAAGGAGAGAAGATATTATTTGAATAAGGCTGATGGGGAGTTGCTAGACTTACTTAAAAATTTACCTAAAAAAAGCTAAATATACCAAATATCCTCTCTTGCTGAAGTCCAGGGTTTTCTTGAAAGTCAAAACAAAATATATCTATGTGCTGGGAGAACTATTGTAGATGTATGGCAAGCCCAGGAAAGTTAGACTTGAAGTAATTTGGAAGGTAGCACTGCAAAAAGCTATGAAAGAGCAAATGGCTCTTGAGAGGCTTGGGTGGGTGACTCTGCTTTATAAAATTACTCTGCAGTTATTAGAGGGTAGTTTTGTCTGTGTTTGTAGGGACATGCCCAGCATTTTGGGGCTGTGATGGACTATAATATGGCTTGGTGGCTTTTATTTTTGCAGTTGGAGGAAAGCAGCTACCAGCTGAGTTGGGATCATTATTGCAGCCATGAGCAAAAGAAATGCAGACTGCAGCGTGGCAGAGAGTATTTTTGGCAAAATAGTTGGAAGGTTGCTTTACTCCGGCAGACGTGGGGGAAAATGTTTGCAATAACAAGGCTGTGTCTCCAAGGGTAATCTAAGGCATTTTACTTTTTATCTCCTAGCACTTATCACTGGAGGGCAGTGGTGTCTGAAAAAATGGTAGAAGAAAAGCACAGATAAAGAACATGGCATAGCTTCTGGGTGACTAATACAATATATGCTTGAGATATTAAGTGTGTAATTGAGGATCAGAGTAACAGTTTTACTATTTAAGAGTATTTCCTTGTGTTGTATTGAAGGCACATCTCATAGCTGGGTGATGTTGGGTATGTTGTTCCCGCCTCCATCACTGCACCACACAACACTGTGCTGACTGCATTGAAAGATGCCGTGGAGGATGGGTTGCAGTACACCCCTCTGCCTTAATTTCCCTGCCTGGACACCCAGAGGGCTCATGTGGCTTGGCCACATGAAATTAAGAAAAATGAAACCACTTGTTAAATTTGTGTAGCTTGGATAGTGCATGAGTAGGATGAGCCTGTCTTGATGAACCTCTGGAAGAGCATCAAGAAAAGTGAGCTGTACTTCAGCACCCAGAAATGAGCTGCATATGGGATGTCTGTAACCCATGCACATCCATTTAGTGAAAGCATTTCTTGATACAGCCCTGAAGCTGGTCAGACCGGAGGCTGCCCGAGTATGAGGAAAGTGGAGACAACCGGAATGTTTCTGTCCAACCGCTTTATTTCTGCATGCAAAATCTGAGCTCCTTCACTGCAATCAAAGGAGGAGAAGATGCTATTTTGGGGTACTTTGGCTGTCTGTTTTCAATGTGGACCATATGCACAGCATTGTCTTGGCTGTGTGCAGCCAGTGCTGGTATGTGTTGCATTTCTGTGGGCTCTTTTAAACCTTGCAGCGCAGATGAAATATGTTGGGGTAACTAACCATGACCTCAGAAACTCCTGACACCAACAGTGTTAGGGCCCACTCTGACCTGTGCGGGTGAAAAGGGTTCTTTCGATATTTGTGCAGCAAATCAGAGACAGACAAATCTCCCATGGTAAATTCAAATGCAGAATTTATTTTGCACACAGCCAAAATCACGAACATGTACTCGGGTGCACTCCTAGTGGCAGATTCTCAAAGTTCAGGCCTGTTTTGTGGGGTAGTGTGTGTGCATGCTGTGTCTTCCTGGCAGGCACTATTTATAGGGAAAATCCATACCCATGCCCTATTAGCAGGTGCAGGGGGATAGCAGTGCCTGCTTCTGTGTGTCTCCCTCATTGTTAACCAGGAGCCACAGAAAAAACCCTCAAGTGCACACATCCCTGCACTCAGACAGTTTGAGACACAACAAATACAATAAAGAAGTTGGTCTTTACACTGGCCACAAAGGCCTCTTCTGCACTTGCAGCAGCATCTCCGCAGTGGCAGAAGGAGCATGAAATTGCTTGCTGTGCCGGTCTGGCTTGTTTTACCTTGCATCCCTGTGCAACAGGATTTTTTCTGCCAGTCCTTTCCTATTCTGCTCCAGCAGAGGTGGTCCCTGAAGAGCTACAAGATAACAGAGTCTGCAACATTGACAATTCCACCAGTGCCATAGGGAAGGACCAAGAAGGTGGATGAAGAGCAGTATTAACACACCCCTGCAGACAACATCTTGGTTGGTTTTAGATGGTGGTCAGAGGATAATGAGAAGTGTGTTTTTTTCTTTTTTTAGTATAGAAAGCAGAATTATAGCCAAGGCAAGAGTGATGTTTGGTTTTTTTTTTCAGTAAGGGGATGAGCTCTTGGCTGCTGAGCATGGTGAACTCAGTACACCTGTATTTTGGGGTACTACTTACTGGGTGTCTCACCCTGTGGTTAGGAAATTAATAAGCTATCTCAGTGAGTCAGAGCTGAAACCAGTCTCATTTTTGGCTACAGGCAAAACTTGAAAGCCTTGCTCTGCTAATTCAGGTGAAATCCATGGGGACCCGGGCATTGCGACACCTGAATGAGAAAGTGAAGATGTGAAGATGGCTGGCCATAAAATGTGCATTTGAAAACAAGTTAACAGCAATGTATTTTCCTTCCTTCCTTCCTTCCCCCCTTTTATTTTTCTTCCCCTGTTGTTTTTTATTGTGAGTGTAGTAGTCATCCTGTACCTATATGGAAACAATTTTAAATTTTCATTAAAAAAGAGAGTATTTTCCTATTCCTCAAGTAGCAAATTACTTTGGAAGGATGAGAAAAAAAGTCCTGGACTTAAAAAAAAACCAAAACAACTCAAACCAAACAAACCAACAAAAAGCTAGACTTTTAATTTTGTTTTCCTGTAAAGATAACATTGGACAAGATTTCACTAGAGAATTGTGCCCTATAGACACAAACAGTTTACTAGCACACTTGTATCTGTTCCTGTTTCTTTCAGGACCAGAACTGGATCTTAAGTATTAGATGAGATCTTTCCTTTACTAACATGTATCTGTTAATTTTGCAGTATGATCACTGATAAAATATAGTTGGTTGTAAGAGGATAATAGGATAAGTATCACCTGGTTCTTAATACTTACCTGGCAGAAATGCATTTTGCTTTGCTGTGATGTTCATCTATTGGCAAGGAGCTGCAGCTGTGTGCAGAGTAGGATTGCTCTTTGCAACATGCAAAGCTACCATACCCTACAGTTAAGGAATTTTATTCCTGAGTCCATATTTGAGCTCATGAAAAAGCCTGCGTGAATAACCAGGTTTCTGCTGAACTGGACTTACCAGCTTACTTGGCCCATTACCCTCCATGCAGCTCTTGCTTTATGAAATTCAATTTTCCAGCAAAGGAGTTTCTCTATGTAGGCTGTGTATTTACTGTGTAAGTGGGGACAAATGGTGGAAAAATCTCCCTCCCTCCCATTTTTTTTTTCTTAAATGCACTAAAACTGTTTTAATGTTTCAATGCTAAACATGGGGAATCTTGATGGTGATGCACATTTTGCCCCCCTGGAGGTAAGGGGCAAATCTTGAGTGCTTGAAGAAAGGAGAAAGCCAAGCATTGCTGATGACAACTAACCAGGACTCAATTTAGTTTAGAAAAGAAGACACAGGGAATAATTAAGCTCAGTGAAAATGGGAGAAAAGTGTGTTTTATGACAGCAGGATGTGTTATGTTTACTTAATCAGATATGATTTATGTGAATGTTTCTACCATAATGAGGAGCAGGATGGAAGATGCTACAGTCTTGGAGAAAATGCTCATTCTTTTTGCTGCATCTGCTTTTAGAGCATTGAATTTAATTTTGCTAACAGCAAAACCTCAGATAAATGCAGTAGTCCCAGGTTACAGCTGATCTCCTGATCCATAAAAAGGACTTGCCAGGAGGATAGGTGTGAAGACAGAGCCATAGACCTTGTGCAAAGGGAAGGCAGCAGCAGTGATGGAGCACAGCAGTGATACCTATGAGTAACAGAATAAATGTGTGCAATGGTTGAATTCATTATGGTGAGTGCCAGTAATGTTATATATGTGGACAGTGTCTTGATGACTTAGTAAATGGGCAAGGTGACTTGTTTCTTTTACTAAATGGAGAAACATGAGCTTATTAAAAAATAATGAAAAGGGATTGAAACAAGGCGGAGTCTCAGGCTGTAAATAAGGAAAATAAAGGCTGTTAGTTGATGCAGTGCGGCAGTACACCATTTCCATTTCAGATGAAATCTTCCGTTTTACTTGATGATATGGTGGACGGCTGGGGATGTGGCACTCAGATAGGGGTGGTATTTGGCTGGGGGGATGGTGAGGTTTAGGCTTTCCCTTTTCACAAAGTCTGGTGGGTGCTTCTTGTGACATTTCGGCCTGAACAGAGGGGAAAAAAAATCAGCTTCTATAGGGAAAACTTTCATAGTTCCCTATAGAACAACATCCCAGGTCTCAAGAGTGTTTTTAATCAGTTGGTTTGAAGGTGCTTTCCTTTGGAAAAGGGAAAGGACTGTCATTGCCGTGATTTTGCAGATGGGAAACATGAATAACCTACCCATGGTGAGTGTACTGTCTAGTAACAGGGTCAGCAGGAGACCTGCAGCATCAACCATGTTTATGAACATTGCTTGAAAATGGAGCAGTCCTCCTCAGCTGGTGATGCTACATTTGCCCTATTTTGTCTCTCTTTTTTGTGTGCTTTTTTGGAGAGTTGTTGGTTGGGTTTTTGGTTTGATTGTTTGTTTGTTTGGTTTTCTGTCAGTGTCCGCTGGTGACAGCGTAGAGTGGGATTGCACAGTAGCCTTAAAATCGCTATCTTTCAAATCTTTCTGTACCATGTTCTTCTTGTGTTTGGCTATCCATGAGGTGACATCTGTTCACATATAAGGTCAGGAAAAAGGCTCTAACTTGTTGTTTGGGCTCTGCGGATGTGGGGTGTTTGCCCTGTCACAGCTCACACCCTGGTGCACTGAGGAGTCGCTTCTTCTGGGAGGAGGTTGTGTGAATACCTGGGCAGATGATGCACTGGTCACCTTCTTAGTGGCTTTATTTCTCTCTTAAGCTGCCCCTGTAGCTCAGGAAAAGACTCTTGAATGTGTATTTTTTAAAAAAAAATATCAAAGCAGTATAAAAGTGCGTGTCGTCCCTCCCCCCTTTGGCCCTCCAATTTGTGATGCTACTTTATGAAATCTGTGTCAAGGTAAAGGGTGAAACCTATGAGTTCCCTTTTATCACATCATATGTGGCTGGGGGTTTAACATGCTGTTTTTGCAGTCAGGCTCTCCCTGCCAGGAGCACATTGCTTTAATCTGCAGTTTTATTAACAGATGGCCAATTCAGGGAGAGGACTGAGTCTCCTTTTTGGAAACACAGACTTAGAACAATTGGTCTCCTTGCAGAAACCCTGACTTTTTGGATCTTCCTTTCCCTGTGTAACTCAGCCCTCCTAGAGCAGAGAGAGTTGAAGCAAAATTTACTTTTCTCCTTCCCTTTCATGACACTAAAATAATAAAAAAAAAAAAATCAAAATGAATGTTTTATCTTTTGATGGGAGGTTGCTCCTGGTAGCTTTAACCAGAATCTTGTTCCTCTGGGAAAAGATGCTGGAAAAAAATGGGTTGAACTGGTGGGGGTATTACAGATATGAAATTTCTTACTCCATAAAAACATATGTTTGTGGGTAGAAGAGCAAAAATGCATGGGAAAGGGAAGTGGAAATGGTGTCACGGGTCGTGGAAATTTTGGTCCATGATTAATCTCTTCTGAGTCTGCGTGGTAAAAGCTATCCTAAAGCATCAGTAATGATAATCATCTCATTACAGATTCTATTTGTATCAAATAGTCTTGCGTATCTCACACCCAGCTCCTTTTGCTTCAGCTTATTGCCAGCTATTGCACTTTTTTGACTAGGTTGACCCATAACTTGTAGCTGCTACTCCCATACTAGAGAGGAGGCACAACTGATTTCCATCTTTCAGGTTGGGTTGTTTGACTTCTGTATCATGGGGGCTTCTCTTCTTTCATTCTGTTGCTAAACATTAAGTAACTAAAATCAACTCTCTTTTAAAGGCTTTAAATAAGACATGAAGATATGCAGGGAAAAAAGAAATCTCATGAGTATAGTGGTTAGTTGTCCACCGAAATATGTCAGTAATCTCCCCAACTAGTGTTTCTTTGATAGCTCTTGCCCAAGCAAGTAAAAGAGTCCATTTGAGCAGTTTTGGTTTTTTTCCCACAATGACTATTCTGACCTTGTTCTGGATCTGTGATTAATTAGGAATTGGAAGCAGCAGTTATTTGCGTGGGTGTTGGATTTACTCATCATGCAATAATTTTCACATTGTGAGGCATAATATGGAGCTGATAAAGTCTGTACATCTGTACTCTGTGTGTGTTTCCAGTCTGAAAAGTCTGCAGGATGTTGGGCTGACAGCCTTTATAAATTCAGTGTGTAAGCTTGATTTAGAGAGAGTGTACAGTTACATTTATATCCACTTTTGAGCCCTTTTAGCATGCCTGAAGGTTGTTGGATCGCAGAAGAATGACTTAAAATGACTTTAGTTTGCATAAGTGGGTATCTTATAAGGTCAGTGAGGTCAGCTGTGCTCATCTAACATGATTTGAAGGAGATGAGCCATTAGCCTTTTCAGAGGTTTTGTTCTCAAAAGTGTATTTCTGTCTTAAAAAAATATAATTAAGAAAATCTTGTGATTGTGGTTTAAAAATTTGCTGGTGACTGAGGAAGCACTAAGGTCCCTTGCAGACTGTTGAAAAGATTAATTGCCCAAATTGCTCTCTACCTTAAATATTTGTTTCACATTTCAAGCTGGAATTAGTCTAACCTAAAAAGTCCTTCTGTTAAATCCTGCCCTCACTGTTTGCTGGATTAGCCATCCGTTCTCATGTTTCTTCCAAACACTCTTTCAGTGGCAGTTCATAACTTTTAACCTCTACTTCAATGAAATAAAAACCCCAGGAGCTGGGGACGTACTGAACGAGCTCAAGTTTGTAAGTCAACCTGTTTACAGCAGCCTAATTACGTTACATTGCTGCAAATGCTTTTTCAACCCAATTTACAGACAGTTTAATAAACCTTGCTAAGTTCATTTCATGAGGTTTATTTTCCGTAGAGCCATGTAGATTGGTATTCAGTATGTTGCCTTAATTTCTTCAGCAATTAAATTAAGAATTGCACATCTAAGAGGATGTCCAGGATCGATGTCAAGCGGACACAATTATCTGTGCAATTCCATTTACCTGTTAAAAATCTTGATGGAGTGTTTTTTTACTCTGGCCCTCCAAAATGTTTTTCTTGGTGTTTCAAAACTTGCTGCGGATCATCAGCAGGGAAAACTTAATGACTCTTTGGCCCATCCTTTTTTTTTTCCTTAATATTATCAGCCGGCTGAGTATGAGCCAGCAGTGTGCCCAGGTGGCCAAGAAGGCCAATGGCATCTTGGCCTGTATCAGAAACAGCATGGCCAACAGGACCAGGGAGATGATTGTGCCCCTCTACTCAGCACTGGTGAGGCTGCACCTCGAGTATTGTGTTCAGCTCTGGGCCCCTCAGCACAAGGAGGACATTGAGGTGTAGGAGCGCGACCAGAGAAGGGCAATAAGGCTGGTGAAGAGTCTGGAGAACAAGTCCTGTAAGGAGCAACTGAAGGAACTGGGGTTGTTTAGCTTGGAGAAGAGGTGGCTGAGGGGAGACCACATTGCTCTAAGGCTGCCTGAAAGAAGGTTGTGGCAGAGCAAGTGTTGATATCTTTACACAAGTGACAGGTGATAGGACAAGAGGAAATGGCCATAAGTTGTGCTAGGGGAGGTTCAGACTAGATATTAGGAAGAATTTCTTTACCAAAAGGGTGGTCAGGCACTGGAACAGGTGCTCAGGGAGGTGGTTGAGTCACCATCCCTGGAGGTGTTTCAAAAACAGGTAGATGAGTTTTTGAAGGACATGGTTTAGGAGAAGATGGGTATGATTGGACTCCATGATCTCCAAGGTCTTTTCCAACCAGAAGGTTCTATGATTCTAGTTGAAAAAACTGCATAAAGACCTGATCCTCTCTGTTTTCCAATATTTTGACTGTCCATAACACATGTCCCACTCTGGTTTTTTTTAAGATGGTAACCTATGAGATCATTTTTTTTATCCAGGGACTTGCCCAATAATGAGATTTTGCCTTCCTAAGGAAGATATGACAATTTTGTTTACCATCCCCATTATGCAACTTTTCATACCCCTTCAATTAATTAAGTGGAATTTTGAGTATTTCCAGTATTTTACGTGCAGGAGACTTTTCTCTCTAGCCCATGGTGTCTTGACAAAGCTGTGCTAACACTTCAGTTTTACTCTACAGAACCCTTCTTTCTCTCTTCTTTTAATACCTTTCTTCTTAGTCCAAGGTACCTAGTCCCAAAAGCAGAGATGTTCTTTCACCTGGAGACCAGCAGGATTGCCACAACTCTCCTGCAATAGATGGATTTGGGGTGGCTGAAGATGTCTTCATTGCTCTAGAGATGGGGCTGCTGCTGGTATATACTGTATAGCTCCCTTGCATACTAACCAATATACATAAAATACATAGCTCCCGTATAAACTAACAAATGCTAAATAGGTCTTTAGGTGTGTTATTTGCAGCTGCTGCACTAAGAATGTGGATGGCTTTGAGTGTGTGTGATTTTTTTTTTCTGCTCCTCTTCTCTGTGGTGATCCCATCACAAGCGTTTCTCTCCCCATCCTGTATCATAAGAGGTGGTTTTCAGTAACAGGCTTTGAGGACGCAGCTGTGAGACTGCTGTTTCAGGCTGTTTCTGTTGTCTGAGTGTCTGTTTGCAGCAGAAGATGCTTGAGCCTAATACTCTGCTAATGAAACTATTGAGGTAATGATTTCCCAGTGTGGAAGAAACATTTTCTGCTGACATTATCTTGGTCTAGCCTTCAGACCCACCTAATGATAATGGGATAATTATGACCCAATTTTGTGCGCTTAGACGTTGATTTCATTATGGACAAATGTTCCTGAAGAAGTGAAATGTCATCCTATTACTGGCTGATCTTTAAAAGCTTTAGGTGGTCTCTCATTTTTGCCTTTACAAATATAGTTTCCACTGATATACATTCAAAGATGTATTCAGGATAAAGTAATTACTGTGTTTATCAGTGTGATAAAGCAGGTCTGGCATGCTAAAATAAGTGACAGTTTACTGGTCTTTAACCAATAAAAGCGTACAGGAGGTTAAATACAGATTTTTCTTTTTAAGTGTACTTCTCATTTAAGAGCACTGAAGGAAAATTCAGGCTTGAAATGAGAAACGCTGCAGGTCTGTTTAGGACTTGCATCACTAGCACCTCCAAAATAAGATGAAGTACCTTGGGGAGGATATACTGCTGGTTCCAGCCTGGGGCTCCATTGGATTTGCTATTTAAGAAGTAGTAGGACAAGGAGAAAAAATTCAGAACAGATTCAAAGATGTGTTATTTGGTGGAGGTGAATGCCAGCCATGTTTGCTTTGGACCCACGTTGCCTTGCCCAGCAGAGAGGAGGTGCAAAGCTACTGATTTGGCTGGAGAGTGATGGTGTATGGCTCTGTAGGAAAGCACTCGTCAGCCTGCTGGGTTAAGTGAGAGGGGAGTTGTTTGCAGTCTGCAAAGTATACATGCTTTTTTAACAGGTAATTAAATGGTATGTGTCCTTATGGGTGTTAGTTATAGGCTGTGAGATTTGGTACTAGTGGCCTTTTGAAACTGCAACACCCCTTCCAAATTATTGCATGGCCACAACTGACAAACCAAAAGATAAAAGCAAAAAACCTGAATTAAAAAATGCCAGTGACCAGAAGTATTTGTGCAAAATGGACAGTATTTCAGATTGTGAAGAGGTTCAGAAGCATATCTTTAGTTGTAAAAATTCTAGAATTTGAGCTGAAAATAGTGGCTAAGTAGGAGCTTTCCTATTCAAACTGCAATGTTTCCCAGTACAATAAGGATCTGGCTTAGCAAGCAAATGAGAAAGCTGAAGTTGTTTGACTTGTGGCACCACTTAGAACCAGAAGGCAGCGTCTCGAATGAGGGGGAGGAGGGAAGAAAATAGCTTTCCTGGATGCACCTTGAAATGAAGTCTGAGCTCTGAAAAGCCAGATGACTCCTGGCTTGATAGTAAAATGTCTATTAAAACGAGGCTATTTGTTCTGCCTTTTCACACAGCCTCTCTCTCCTATTTTTTTTCATTGCTTTTTAGCTCAGATGCGTTTGGCAGAGTAGTTGATAGTGCAAGGGAAAAACGGTTTGGTACCACCACCCAGAGGTGGATTGGGTCTTGACAGAGCAGTAGTTCAAATCAGATTTAAGGCTGAGGTTAAACAGGTGGACGCTATGCCATCTCCTTCCTGGTCACAAAACCTTATGGAAGGGAAAGGAGACATAGAAGAAAAGAGCATGTATAAATGTATGATGTGTAGCAATGCTCATAAGCACCAGGTGGGACATGTAATGGTGTTATCTATGGTGTTAGGTCATTGTGGAGGATGAGGGCATTGTGTGCATTAGAGGCTGCCAGGCTGAGTTGTATTCTTAGTGCTGGCTTAACACCTCCGATAAGGTATTTGACACTGCTGAACAGGATCAGGCTAGGGTAACAATGAATATTAAAACCAGAACATGTTATCTCCCTTTGGTCTTAAATCACATCACAAAGTTGATTGTAGTCATGAATGGCCTGGCTTTCCATCATGTTTCCTGTTGCTGTGATTATTTAATCCAGTGGGAAGGGCTGACACTTGTGGAGGGGTAGAGGAGCTGGCTGATGTGGTGTGACCAACCTCTCTCTCTCCATGCATGTGCAGATGAGGTGATGGTTGTGGGGAGGCCACATGAGGCTCTGGGTACCAACCAGACAGTGGTAGTGGACAGGAGCATTTTGAAACACCAGCTGAGGTTCCCAGGCAGTCTTTCATTGCTTGAGACTAAACGCAGATGGATTATTTCAGCCTTATCTTAGACCATTACCTTACAGTGTTATATTTGACAGGAAATGTTGCATGATTAAGGCAATGACAGACCCACGTCTTGTAGCCTTGACTTAAAGTTACATGTCCTTCTAGACCCTGGTGAAGGAAGCAAAATGCAGAGGATGACCCTTCGCTTAATATTGGGAAGTGATTAAAAATTATCCAAACCCATGACGCGTCAGTTGCCAGGGAATGAAGGGAGGTTGTTGCACAGGGAAAAGCTGGAGGGCTGCACAGACCCCAAGCATTCCTGGGAATGAAAAAATTCTTTCAGGTCTACCTCCCCACCCTCTGCTCTCATAAAAGGACTTATAGACCAGAAATCTTTAAACAGATGGTTTGAATAAGGTAAAGTACATAGCTAGTGGTGCCCTTGTGTACATCTGGGCAACCACACCACCCTCCAAGGAGCTCTGCAGATGCAACCAGAGGTTGCAGTAGCCCTGTGGGACCAGGGGACGTTGAAAGGCTGCACTATTCAGACACTGGTATTTTTATCATTTAAACCTTAGAAGCTGCCAAATCCCTAGAAACAACTGTTAGCTGGGGGGAAGCATCTCCTGTATGCTGGCACACATAGCTTAGCTGTGCAGAATATTTTCCTGTTGGCATAGCTCTTTGCAGCGGCTGAAAATGCAGGGGGCGATGGATGGCTGCGATGTCTTCACACCAGCAACATCAGCGAGCAACACCAGGGTGGACAGCAAGAGGAAGATTTGTGAAGAAATGTCTGGGCAGGAAAAAGCTGGCTGGTTTGGGGCTTTTATAACATAAATATGCTCAACTTGAGTAGTGCTGGGCACCTTAGAGCTCACTGGTAGAGTAGAAGAGAAGGTGGCTAAGGTGGCACTGCTAACCTCAAGTTGCCGATGGAGATATATATGACCTACCACTTTGCCTGGGTGTTTGCTTTTGTGGTTATTTGCCCTTTGTGTTCAAAATAGTTGCCTAAACTTTATTTGAATTTACCTGTGTTCCAATTTTTGTAACACCTGTCTCTGCTTCTCCAAAATGCCATTAAATACTGAACACTTCATCTACATTATAGTGTCTTTATAATATAATCAAATTTTCGCTTAATCTTTTTTTTCCCCATAAGCTAAACAAATCAAGTCCTTTCCTTAACAAAGATATTTTTTCTCAGCTCTCTGGTGTTTGCTTGTCTTCAACGTTGTGTCCAGCTGCTGAGTAGCCTCTCCCACAGTGGGGATGTTAGCATTCTGAAAATCAGTTCAGCTTGAGCCACTGATAGATACATGTTGTTATTTCTCCATTTAGTTACTTGTCTTCTACTTACTCACTGGTCATAATATCACTGCTGTTTTCACATGGTGCCAGTTCTTCACTGAGACTCCCACCAAAGCAAAGGAGGAAGGTGGAGAGGTTCTTCTTAGCAGGAGATCACCCTGGCTTTCTTGGCAGCTTGCAGAGAGCAGCTGGTAGGATGGACGCAAATAAAGCTATGGGTAGATGATGTTCAACAAGCATCCATCCGTCCCTGACATTTTTTTGCATGTTCTGATGACCATTTCATGGCTGTGTAATCTTTTCCTAGCTACAAACCAGCACTTAGACTGGAAGAGAAGAAGATGGCAAAGATTATGGGGGAAGGGTGTCTCCCTGCTTGCAGTCTTGCCCCTTAAAATTTATTATATTGACTAGCCAAAAGAAAAGGGAGCTTAGCAGGGAGATGCAATTTTTTCACTTTCCTTTGAACTCATTGGCATTGTCTATCAACTGCTGGCCATAGGGAGTTTAAGGCATGATGCTTTTTGGTGGCTAAATGAAACCCTTCCCATTTCCCTTCTGCAATCCCCAGGATAAATGGGGGAATGATGGTGGAGCTGGCCCTCGTGGGGCAGCGCTTGGCCTTGTCTGCCAAGTCTAATAACTGGCATTGACTCCAAACAACTCCTTTGAAAGAGCTATAAAGTATAAATAATTAATACCTGTTAAATTATTCAAGTTAGAAATACAGTACATGAATTCAGCAAGCTGACCAGGATACAAATGAGTAATTATGTTAATTAACCCATGCAGCTAGCAGGAGCTGCAATTAGTTCATATTTTAGGCTGCTGTATGTTTTTTAGGAACAGAAATGAGCTATAACTAAATAGAAATAAACTAAAGCCATAGTTAAAAAATACAGGTTAAATGATGTAGTTTGAATCATCAAATGACCCTCCTTTCCTTCAAGATGGAAACAGGCTCATTTTTTAAAGCTGTAGTCACTCTCCTCTGCAAGAACTTGATGTTACTGAAAACTGTTAGTAATGCAATGTAAGATGTTGACCTCCAAACATTCTGCTCCAGTCTCTGCACATTTCTTCCATTTGTTTACTATGTGTTGCTGAAGAGGTAGAGAGATAGGGAGAAAAAATATCAAGTATAAATATTTTTAAACTCTTCTTGAAGAAGTCCTAGTAATGACATACAAATTGAAGGTCTAATTTTGCAAACATGTAACTTGCCATTCAGTGAGCAGTATAACCTGAGTGTACAGTTAAAAGCTTTGCCAGTAAAAGGTCTAAAAGTATTTAGTAGTTACAAAGAAAAAATGTTGCATTAGTTCAAAGGTTTGAGTGTGGCTAATTGGTGTCAACTGAGATTTTAGGACTGGAAATGCTCATCGACCAAATTCTCTATCTGCATTGCTATCTCCAGTGGATGAATAACACCTAGCCTCAAGAAAACAGGTCTTTTCTTCCAGGAAGTTGGAACTGGTTGTGTTGTAGATAGATAATTCATTTACAATATAGTCTTCATATGGAAAGACATCCTCTCTGCTCTTCTTACTTACTAATATAAGTGGATATATTCAGATTTGGTTCTCTTTTTTTAATTATTCCTAAAGGTCTCATGCTGAAAACATGTCTAAGACTCCTTATTTACACGAGGAGGCATCCTGATTGCCTGAAAGATATTTCAGTAAGTCTATTTTAGTCTAAAAGGAAAGCTGTTGGAGGATTCATTTTTTCCTTCTGCTCCTGTTTTGTTAATAAGCATTGCTTTTCCCTGCGAAGGTAGTTCTTAGCATTGAGTTTAAATGGACAGCTTGTTATGGACTTGGAAGAACGCTGCTCGAATGGGTCAATGGCAGAGAATTTAAGAAATCTTTTTCATTTCTAAAGATGAAATGGAAAGATTTGGCATTTACCTCTGCTCTGAGCTTCCTCTCTCATCAAGGAATTACCCAGGTGAAGCAAATTCTCTACTGGGAATCTCAAAACTTACTTCATCTTTATTGGTTTTGGTGAAATTTTGTAGTAGGATGCAATAATTAATGCAGATTTTATTTGCATGTTTAGGCTAATTACAAAGAACTGCTCTTAATTAAAGTAAGAGAACAAGCAACAGGTGGGGAATTGACTAATTTCCATCAAGGAATGTGTAAGAATATTATGTGAGAAGAGGGTTGTGTTTCAAAGCGGAGATGACTGGTGCGGTTCCCACTGCCCTTGTGCATCCAGGTTCAAGGAGATGTTTTACAACTCACTGATATTTCAAATACAGTTCAAGTTCTAGGAATCTATGAATGAGTAGTGACTATGGTGTATTGGTTGTTGCTTGTACACAAAGAATGAATGGAGATTGCAGAATTTTGCCCTTTCGTAGGCTACATGTCAGACATAGGTTGCACATCTCCCACTTCATTTCCTGGTAGATATTTTGTGGCTTATTTCTTAAAGATATCACAAATACATTTTGAGACTTAGCCTCAAAATAATACTTCTTTCTTCCAGGATCATTAGCTGGGCTAGTAGAAGATTTTACCTCTCTCTCTGCAGTGTAAGCTGGGACATACTTTAACTTATTCTCAGTGAGACCCTAGGCTGACCTTGCTTTGCCGCTGCATAATTATGTACTGTACCATTTCAGCCTGAAAATAAAATTATTTCCCTGAATCTCCTAATCTGTTTTCATTTGATTTACCTTTTAAAAACATTATTTACCCCATATCCAGAATGTTCCCTACAAAAATACATATGAGCTTGAGGGGAAAAAGACATCTGTTTAAATCTTCTATTCTGGTGAGGCTCCTGTATTGATTCTTTTCCCATAATTTAGACCTCTGTGCTCAGCATTTGCTGTTCTGTTGCCCAATCAATACCAATTCCGTCTGGAAACTCCATTAATATTTTTTAAATAAGAATTTCCTTGTAAAGTGTAAATTTTCCTCTACATCTAAGGAATTTAGGAAGGGGTATTTTTAGGTGATGCATTAATTTCAGTTGCAGTGATATATCTTTATAGGTATGGTGGTATTAGCATGAGCTATTTTAATTTTATTGACTTTTCTGAGAGTTTTCTAGGGAATATGAATGGAAAGTAAAATGATTCAGACTTCTGAAAATGGAATCATTTAAAACCTAAAGAAATGAGACTAAATACAGAATATGTACATGGTATATAGTGAAAATGAAATGTGTTCTTTTTTCAGATTAGTCATTCAGTTGGTCATTAATATTAAAAGACAGAGGTTTTTAGGTTTGTGTGTTCTGACTTTTATGTGTGTGCTTGGAGTTGCTGCATGTTATCACAGTAGCAGCATGTAATGGGTGTTGGGCCAAAAGCCAGGAACTGGTGTGAATCAATGATCTCCTAATGGCTTCTGCATAAGGTCTACTACTGAATCAACTAATTGGTTGAAACTTTCAACTATCAGTCTATATTTTGTGTCTCTTTAGCAGGAACACATACAGGTGTGGTAAAAGAAAAAAAACACCTAAAATGTGATTTCTGGTTTGCTGGGACTTGCAGGTAGACTCACTCTATGTCTGATGGTTTGCATATCAAATAAACTGAATATTAAGGAGAAAGAAGGCCATAAGTGTGACTGCTTTAAGGGACATTTAAAGAGACAGGGCTGCGGTCTTAGAAATGCCCACCTTTATATAAACATGTCTCTTAATATGACACAAATTCACTTCTTTGGAAATACTTACAGTATGAATTCTATCCTTTTGCCGAGACATAGAATAAATTAATATTGATGGGAACTTAAAGCTTTGAGCAACACCCTTGACCCCCATGGTCTCTCTTTTTCCCTAATGAACGCGTATTTCTGTTTCTGTGCATATTTTTGTTTCTATATTGCCTTTTGATTGAGTTTTTTTAATTTTTTTCTAATATTTTCTTTGGGATTTTTTTTTTGTGGTGGTAATTCAACAAGTATCTGGTGATCTGCAGCTGTGCACCTCAACATTGGCGAGCAGGGCAGTAGAGGGCGACATTACTCCTTGGGTTTTGTTTTCTTCTCCTGAAAGAAATGTGAATTTAAAAGCAGAGGAAAAAAAGAAGAATGTGAAGAATGCTGTGCCTGCCAGAGCTGCAGGCCATGTAAGGGAACAGAGCAGGGCCAAACACCCAACGTGCAGGGAGGTGGCACACAGTGCTTCACTCTACATCACGTCCAAATTACGAGCTGAAAAGAGCTGTTTTGCTGATAGTTGCGGCTTTTAAGGAAAAAGAAAAAGGAAAAGAGTGAGTTTAAAAAGAAAAAAACAGTTGACGTTTGTGTATATGGAAAGGAATGGGGGAGGGGGATTTTTGAAGCAAGTTGTGAATTTGCACTATTCCAGGGAGCAGAAGTATAAAATACATTGCTTTTCTCTCTGCCACAAAGCAGGTTTTTATGCAGCGTACCAGTATCACTCCTTCTTATTCAAACAACATGAGACTCTTTCACAGCATGTCAGATGCTCTGAAGATGAGTTTGTACACTGAGCTTTGCATATATGTATTGTGTAAATAAGGGTATGAAGAAATTGCCCTATTATTTGGGCCAAGCTGCTCAAGTAAAAGCATAGACAATAAAAGGCTTCAACAGAAATAGTTCTTGCAGAGAAATAGTCTATGAAGGTCCTGACCAACCTGGAATTGTTTCTTTTTAGAGCACAGAGAAGTAGACCCAAAGTGCATGTTGCCTTTGCAGCATCATCACTTGCAAAGGGTTTTTCCTTCTGGCTTTGAGGAAGCTCCTGTGAGTCAAAATGATACTCTGCCAGTGAAATTTGTGCTGTTCTCCACCCAGATCAAAGGTTCGGAGGTGCTGGGGAAGATATATAAGGGCAAACCTTCCCACTGTGTTTTATGATGGAGAAGAGTTGCATAAGTGAACCTTCACGGCATGTTTCTGTGCATATTTTAATACTATGCAACAGAGAGGAGTCAGAGTCAATGCAAAATGAGCTGGATTGAGATGGAGTGAGAAAAGTCATGACAGCCCTGGATAAGGTGGAGAGCTTGATTTGCTTGCAGCTGTTGAGGAACTGTGGTTACATGTGCTCTTCCAAGATGGGCTAGTGGCCATGCAATGAGAGTGTGCAGGGAGCCCTGCACCTTATCCAGGGGTTTAGCTGCTGACTTAAAGTAGTAATTGTGCAAAGCTGAGAATAAAAGTGCTTCCTGTCACCTGATTCATACAATGCAGCATGGCTGTCAGTCGAACGATGTTGGCAATGCTTAGGAAATCAGGCGAACACTGGTCTTTAATGCTCTGATGATCAGAGCGATCAGTTCAAGCAAACACTGACAAAGAGAAAACTTTGAGCATAAACATTTTTACACACTCAAAGGACCTGACTTGATGAAGGTTCCCCAAGCATATATAAGAAATAGCTGTAGAAAACAGTGGAGCACTGTAAAACCTTTGTGAAATCCAATGTGAATCCTGGTTTGCAGATCATGCCTGGGTATTTCATCGATATTTCCTTGGTACTTTAACAAGCTGGGTCCTCTGTGGGATGCAGCCATTTATTTGTGAAACTTAAATGATCATGGGGATCAACTTTGAGTGCAAACCTTTTCTGGAAGTGTTTTCAGCAAGAGAAGGTTTTAGTGTTGCTGTAGTCATGGACATAAACACTTCTAGATACTTAAGTAAAAGTCTGGTATTTCAGTAAAATATTTGTGTTTGCTCAGACATGCGCATGTCAGACAAAGACCACAGAACAAATTCTAGCACAGATCTGTTTCTAAAAAGGAAGGCAACTTTTAGTGCAACTTGTATTTATCTTTAAAAATATCCCAGTGTGTTGTCCAGGCACGGAAACCAAAGATTTAAAATCTATGGTTTGTGCTTATTGTTATAAATAGCTGGAACAGTCAAATAATAATTTTTTAAAAAGCAAATTAATTTGATTACACAAAGAGACGGTGCACTTGTTCACAATGCATTCATCATAAAATAATGGTGACACACTGGCTATTTTCATAGCGGAAGATGGTTTTATTTCTAAACCAATTTCAAATATAAATGGATTGTTTTGAAGGTTGGATAAATCAGCCTGATAGACCAAGGCAATTATGGTAGATGAGTGGTGCCTTACTGGCAAGGGGAGATAAGAAACACTGCAGGATCCAATAGGGCAATGAGAGGGAGCACCCGGAATTGCAAACATTTGGGGCTGGCAAGTGGTTTGTCACCATTAAACCTAGGAAGTTAAGAAATGGCATCAAGCAGCTTCAAAATCAGGCTGCAGAAATGAGCTGCTATCAATTAAAATAATTCAGGAGGAAAACAAGTCTCTTGCTGTTCATACTTTCCTGAGTACTTTGCTTTCCACTTCTTGCAACTAGAGAACCATGACTAAAAAATCAGCAAGTTGCAGAAGGCAACAGAGGTTGGACACAGGAAAAGACGTGTAACAGCTGATCAGTTTAGTTGATGAAGTAAGAAACAAAGGCAGAAAGCTGTGATTTGACCCCAGATGTCCTGACACCCCGTTGAGTTCCTTATTGCCTGGGCCGTGTAGCACGGTAAGGTCGGATTTATCTTCTGCCCAAGTGTCTCTCCTAACCAATGCAATACAAAGGTGGCACATGCGTGTGTTAGGCACTTATAGGGTTTCCGACTGTGTCAATGGTCTTGCCTCTGAAAAGTGATGTTTGGAGAACTTTTGGTAGCCTCTGTGTGTTGATCATTCAAAGACTGAATAAATTGCAGAACTTTTTGACATTAAGATGTTGTCTCTCTTGTGTGTTGAGGTTGGGTTGTTTTCATCCTCAGGCAGTAACCCCAAGATGTTTGGCGTGTGGGATGAGTGACAGATGAGTTGCCAAGCTCTCCCTCCCCTTCACTGCAACACTGAGATATCATACAGTGGGTGGAGCAATTGTGAAGATAAAAGGGTCATGGAGCGTGGTTGAACTCTGATTGGCAAGAATTGCAAGGAACCAGGCCTGGCTGTTCCATCTGTGTCTCCGTGAAAATCAGTGGCCTCAGATCCAACACATGGCTCTCACCTTCCTTCAAATATTTCAGCTTCTTCCAGTCTCATGAATACGTGCATGAGAACTAGAATGAATCTGTTTTTCCAACTACGTCTAGTGAACTGATGTTTTCTACAAACTTCATCTCGATTATATCCTATCTCATGGCTGCAAGTCTAGATCTGCATCCTTACATTTAGTTTAATTGGTCCCTGGGTTCATTTGCTGGTAGCTTAAGGCTGAAAGCAAAAGAAAACTATGTTTTCCGGGGCTCTCCTTGTCTAAATGCTGCTTTTGCTCTACATAGTCAGTGCCCTGGGACTGCTGAGAAAAGCAGGGGCATAGCCAGTGTCTAATTGTAGTAACTGCAAAGCAGCACTAAGTATTTATGTTGGCAGTTTTCAGAACATATTGCTGCTTAACATGAGCCTAAAGAGACTTCTTAAGGCAACTGAATCATTTTGAAGCTGCTTCTGACTTAATCCAGCCCACAGGAAGATGTGTCTAAGCTTTGCTCATGTTTGACCTTGCCAGGCAGTCCAGCCCTTTCTTGCAGATGGGAAAAAAATCAAGCAGTCAATTGAGGACAGGAGGGATTGGGATGAGAGACAGTGGTTCCCATGCCTGACCTGGCTGAAGATCTGCTACTCTTTGCAGCTCTTATCTAGGGGCACACAAAAAATGTGTTTACTGTCTTCTGGAGAGTAGCCTAGCCCCAAAGGTTTGATTTAGGTTGAGGATATGAGAAAGTGCTACCAGGAAGCCCATAGCATCCCCTCCTACACCTTCATGGGAAGCTGAACCAGCACTGAAGCAAAGGGATGCAGAGACCCACTGCCTGCAGCCATCTGATGGGATCAGCTGTTGAAAATCCAGCTTTTCATGCCATCATGGGAGAAAAAGCCTGGCTTAGAAAGACATCTTTCAGCTAAAGTGTGTCAGATGCTTTCTGGAGGGCAGAGGATCTGGAGTGAATTGGGTCTTGTTAGTGGGGAAAAGAAGTCAGAAGGACTGCTTTGGTTGCTCTAATAGAAGGAAATAGCTTTGACTTTGGCTTGTTGAATGTGTAGTCAGCTTCTGGATATTAAGAATAATTTATTGTGCCATTTTTGTATATAACTCATGTTCCTCCCGTAAAGATGACTGACTGATACTTGTCCACTATTTCTGCTCTGCAGCCCACACAAAAAACTACAGATACAGGCTTTCCTCCAGCCTGGAAAAACCATAAGGGAGGGTTATCTCGTACCTTGCCTGTGTGTTAGATCCTTTGTGCCATCTATTTTTCTGAGCAAAGGACCCATGAAAAGAACAGGAAACTTGAATCTTAAATTTGACTGTGGCACGTACATCTGTGCATGCGAGGGAAGGAGGGCTTGAAACCACCGTATTATATAGATAATTCTGTGCTATTCTACAGTCATAATGTCTCATCCTTTTGCCTTGCATGACACACACACTCATTTTTGTGCCCCTAATGCAATACAAAAAGCTGAAAGTATTGCCAATTGCAGTACTGAACACTTTTTTTTTCTTGTCTATGCAGGGAGTGATTTTTGGTAACATTAATAGGTCCGGGTATTTTTTTTTTCTCATCTCTGTTGCACACTCTTCACAATAGCTACTTTCAGTATTTCTTAGTGATCATGGAAAGAATCTACATACTAAAGGAAAATCCTTGAGATAATCCCCTTGAGATGTTGATTTGACTTTCAACACTCAGGAATCAATGGGGTTTAAAAGACAACTCTCACTGCAAGAGTGTCCAAGCCTGGATATCTCCATCCTTTTGAGGAGGAGGAGCAACTGGGTTTCAGCTTCATTCTTAGAGGCTCTAGAAAAGACCAAAATAAGAGGGAACCTCCAATGCCCCATGACAATAAGACCTATTTTCAGAGTTAAATAGAGCTCAAGCTCTCCCCAAATACTGCCAATTCCTGTTCCTTGGTCTTGGCGAGGTTGCTTTGATACACTAATTCTAGCCTCATCCCCATCCTTGGGAACTGTTATTTTCCAGCTGCCCCCTGCACTGTGGCCCCAGAAGGAGCTATCAGAGGCACTCTCTTTTGGGTAAAAGACAGAAAGAACAGCCAGATATGCCCTAAGGAAGAGACAGGGGTGTTCATATTTTAGTAGGTGGCACTCCTTCCTGTACCTCAGGGACTGGTGTGAATTTTGGGTACGTGGTGGAATAGGAGGAGTATTATCCCTCACATGAGACGTGGTGACTTTCCAGAGTGAGATGCAACTTGAGTTGCTTATAGCATGCTTTTTCCAAGAGTTCAGCTCATGTACATGCAGCTTTCCTCTAGATCTGCCCATAATTTTAGTCTTACCTTCTTCACATTGTAAAGGTGTGGCTGTGGATATGCACATAGGGAATGCATTTGGCTTTGCTATGTGCCACTGGCAGGTAGAATCCCATGGGTCACTCACCTTCCTGAATCTGCACAAAGGCCTGATCAGCAGAGGAATGCATCGTGAAATTGAAGTGGTTTAACTTTCTAGCACAGGCTGATCGGCTCCTGTAGATGTTTTGGGAAAAGAGTAATGATTGGTATTGGAGTGGGTTAGGCAGGGAAAGAAAGCGCTTCCAGGAGGAGGAAAATGTTTGTGTGTACTCAGTGATGCATCTCCAGCTTCTCTGTTGATGCTGTCCTGGCTGGCTGCAGCAACGTGACATTTGCCTGTCAGTGATCCCACTTGCTACCTGAGCTTTGATAGGTGAGCCCATGGAGATGTTTGCAGAATAGAGAGCTTTCAAATATGTTTTTAGCTTGGAAGATGGCAAGTGAGTGGGTGTGTTCGATGACAGATGATCCTTGAAAGGTTTAGAAGCAAAAGCTATTAAAACCTAGGAGCTGTGCAGAGAAGAAACATTGTGAGTCTATCAGAGCCTATTTGAAGAGAAGAAACACCCCTGTTTCGTGTGATTCCCATCAGCAAGCCCCAGTACACAGAGTTTTGGGGCAGAAAGGATGCCATCTGTACATGCTTTCTTTTTTGATTTGCTGCTTACTTGACATCCAGGCACAGTATCACAGTGGCTGGATAAGAAAAAATCTTTGGGACAACTGTAATCAAAGGCTCCCTTAACAAATTGCAAGCAGCTTCGCCCTCTCTTCCTGAAACCCAGGCCAGCTGGTGCATTCCTACCATTCTTCTCCCTGAAGCTGCTTCTTTCCAAGAAGACAAAGTAGCTATTCTGTCTGAGATTGTTTTATTGGGAACTTTGAGCTGTAAGGAATAGGATCAGAGGATATATTTTTTGTTAGAGTGGGTTGGTACCTTGGTACTTTGGTACCGGTTACGCACCGGCTGGTATAACAAATCCTGAGGTACTAACCACAGGGAGGAGATCTGCACTCACCCGACAGTTTCTTTGGGAGAGCAGTGAATAGCTGAAATAGGCCAGCTGCCTTCCTGTGGCAGAACTTGGCTGTCAGGTTTGAAGACATTTGAGCTGCTTTGGTCTCTTCCTTAAATAAGGGACGACCAGCCTTAGACTTGACAGCTGCTGATTATAGTCCCAAATCTAAAACAGAGCCATAAAAATCTCTCTTTAGGTTTCATAGGTCTTATGAAAATCTACTTCCCACCTGTAAATAAATATTTTCTTTATATATACTCAGTTAAATTCCTTGCTAGTTTTATTTCCCATAATTTCTCATGGTTTTCCCCAGATCCATTCTGATTTAGGTACTGTTGTCTCAGTGCTAGGCTGTGCACCTCTAATAGAAACCAAGTAATGTGTCTTTACTACTTGTCAAGAAATTATGCACAAATTTTCCCCCCAGGGCTGTTATTCTTTTGAAACCTGCTGGGCTTCAGTTAACCATATCACTATTTCCATCATCTAGAAGTTGATGTCACTTCTGTAGGGAGGAAAACAATAAAACTTGAAGCATGTTGGCTGAATGCTATTAAAATACTTTATTTTGATTTTCTAGTTTGTAGGCAGCAGGAGTGCATCTATTTAACACCGGGCTTCTTTAAAATGAAAATGTTCAGAAGATATTTGCCACTTTTTTCCTAGTGAGTTATGCAAAATTGAAAGGGAGGGAATATACATTAAAAAATGCTATCTGAACTTAAAGCACTTTGGCAACCCATGAAAACAATCAGGGGACTTTGCTTTTATGCCTGGCACATATGCGTCAAGGGGACTGAAAACTGAAGTGTTTTACATAACACAATTTTTTTTTTTAATGTACATCTCAAAAAAATCCAGGAGGTGTCACATACGTTGAAGAACCTGCCAAGCCTCATGCTTATGAGCGGGGGCCAGGTGGTTTCAAACAACAGTGCTGAGCAGGGAGTAGTTGTAATTCCTCATAGTTTCTTTTTTTTCCCCCAAAACTTATTTTATAAAGACTATCTGCAGGTTGAAAGCTGGAGCTTTGGACTCAGCCATGAGCCAGTACCTAACAGTAAAAGAAGCACAAAAAAACAAACCAACCAAAAAAACTCAATCCCATAAACACAATCTCTTGTCTGGATGTCTCTCATTTTCAGCTGATGCCTGAATGGGAGGTCTAGACACATCGCTAACAGTTGATACAAACATGTAGGTACCACCCACTGTGAAAAATGTATACATGGCTGCACCCTCCCAAATCACAGTCCCAGAGAGGGAAACAAAGCGGCTGTTTCTGCTGCCTTGAAAACACCCAGGCATGAAACTGCCGGTGCCCCTGTGCTGCAGAAGATCATTGTGGGCACCTGCGCCTAGCTGGGTCATGGGGCTCTCTACCCCTGACTTCTCCAGACTGCATTTATCAGCAAACTCCCAAACCCACTATCTTCTTGCTCACAGATCCCTCTTTCTGCCCCGGAGCTGCGTTGTCACGTTTTGCGTCGCTGTCCTTTCCGCGCCTGGAAAACACAAGCAAGACAAAAGAAAACAGTAATTTGGCACTGAGATCTCAGCTGATGTGGCTCATTTTTTTTTTTTTGTTATTTTTGTGCTGCAGACCCATGGACTGTATCACAGTAGAATCAGTTTGTAGAGGCCACAGTCAGTTTGTCAGCATGCAGAAGATCCCCAGTGCACGAGGTGTCACACTCGCATACAGGGAAGATCCTATCGCGTCTGGTACGGCAGAAACGAGCTCATACTTTCATGTGGGTACTGGGGCTATGCAGAAAGTATATTTCGTATATTTTAAGTTACAGTTTTTTTAATGCTCTAAACCCGATCTGCCCTGCCTCCAGGCTTTTCCAGGGCAGACATACTTGACCGATATTCACATTAAGATCTGGGTTTTTGGAGCCCGAAGCTTGCTGAGGCTGAGCAAGAGACATGCCAGGCACTGACTTGTGTTTTCACTCAGACAACAAAAATTGGCTGATTTATAAAAAAGAATAAAAGTAAACGGAAGGCAAACGGGGCAAGTTCTGTAGGGAAAAACTAGCACCCTTGATTGGAGCAGAGGCTGGGGAGGACCCGGGGACAGCCCCACAGCGGGACGGAGCGGGCAGGTTTGTGCAGCCATCTGCCCGGTCTGGACCTGCTTGATGGCTTCCCCCCCACAAGAGGACGGGCGGGAGGACTCGGCAGAGGCTGCGGAGCGCTCCTGAGGCCCCGGGGGGAGCTGCCGGGCGACCCGCGGGGCTGTGGGCGGCGCGGGGAGCGGCGGGGCCGGAGGGAGGGAGCGGGGAGTGCATGTGCATCCTGGCAGGCGCCCCTGCCTCCCTCCCCGCCGCCTTCCCTCCCGCCCCCTCCGTGTGTGTGTCTCCCGCTCCCTCACCAGCTTCGCCTGACGCAGGCGGATCCAAATCGCCCCTCGCAACCCGGCTCGGAGCGCGGGGCCGGCAGCGGGGGTCCGGCGGCGGCGGGGCCCCGGCGGGCAGCGGGGCCGCGCCGGACCGGGCCGGGCGGCGGAGGCGAAGTTGGCCCAAGTGTGGGGAGGCGGCGGGGGGCCCAAGGGGGAAAGTTTCCGGGAGAGGCGAGGGGCGAGCGAGGCGGCAGGACCATGGGCACTTTGCGGGATTTACAGTACGCGCTGCAGGAGAAGATTGAGGAGCTGCGGCAGCGGGATGCGCTCATCGACGAGCTGGAGCTGGAGTTGGACCAGAAAGACGAACTGATCCAGAAGCTGCAGAACGAGCTGGACAAGTACCGCTCCGTGATCCGGCCCGCCACCCAGCAGGCGCAGCAGCAGAGCGCCGGTACCTTGCAGGGCGAACAGAGGACCAAGCGGCAGGCGATCTCGGCCGAGCCCACCGCCTTTGACATCCAGGATCTCAGCCACGTCACCCTCCCATTCTACCCCAAGAGCCCACAGTAAGCAGGGGGTTCGCCCCAGGGCCCGCGGGGAGCGGAGCGCTCGCGCCTCGCTTCTCCCTCCTTCTCCCTCTGCTGCCCGCGGGCACCGGCGGACGCCTCTTCCCCTCCATCCCAAGTCCCTGTTCCCGCCAGGGAGGGACGGGGGGCAGCGGAGCGGAGTTCCAGGGGCTCCCGTCCGACTCCGCCGCCTATCAGGCGGCCCCGCGGGGTGGGAAAGTTACGAGCTCCGGGCTTGGGGACGGAATGCGCGACAGGAGCGACGCCGAGGCGGGGGCAGAGCCGCGCTCCCCGCCCCGGCTCCATGTGGGCCCGGCCGCCCCTCTCCCGCAGGGGAGGCACGGCAGGCCAGAGCAGGGAGCCCCCGCTGCTGGGCTGAATCGGAGCGCACCGCGGCCCCGGGGGCTTCGCGGCAGGGGGGTACGGGAAAACCCCGGGGATCTGCCCCTCCGGAGCCATTCACAGCGGGGCGGGCAGGGGAACTTGGGTCTCCAGCAGCGTTCGCGCAGTCCTTGCTCGGTGGGTTCTGGTGTTTTTTGCGGGGGAGGCAGTGACCGGGGCTCGTTGCACTGTCCTGGTCCGGTGGAAGGGGCGGCGGGAAGGGAAAGTTGCGAGGAACCGCGGCTCCCAGCTCCCAGCACGCCGGGAGATGCTCTGCCGCGGTTTCACACTTGCCGCAGACTCGGCAAACTAACAGCTATTTAATGGAGAAAACGGAGACCCCGCAGGAGCGGGATTGCTCCCCCCCACAATGCCTTTCCTAGCCAATAAATCGCATTTGGTTCAGCGCTCCTTACGGGAGGAGGAGGAGAAAGAGATTTTCCGCTGCCGAGGCGCCTGGCTCTGTATGCGAGGGCAGTGGGGGGCGGCAGAGGCCGGCCCGGGGCTCGCCTTCCCCCCTCTTTGCCGGCCCGGGACTCGACCTCCTCGTTGCTACCGTCGCTCGGTGGCCAGATCCGACTTCCCTTTGCGGCCGACATGTTCCTCGCTGAATTAAACGAGGCCGCTGGAGCCGCGGAGGATCGTTAGAGCCATCCCGGTAGCGGGGGCTGCCCGTGTTTGGGGCGGGCGTGGGGGCGCAGGGCACCCCAGCCGCCTGCTCGGGCGTATGGCGGACGGGGCCCTCGACGCCGAGCTCCGCAGCCCCCCGCGACCTCCTAGGGGCGCAGGTTCACTCCCGCGCCGAGGCGGTGGCGGGGCGGGCGGCGCAGGTGCGAGAGGCGCTGCCCAGGATGCGGGAGCAGGAGCTGCGTGCGCGCCGCCGGGGCTCGCTCGGCTCCCGGTGGGGCGCGGGCCAGGAGGTACCGCTGCCCTGCCCGCCGCCATGGCCGGGCGCCGTCGTCTCCTGGCAACCGCCGCGCCGGGGCCGCCTGCCCAGCGAGAGCGACCCCGCCGCCTCGGGACCCCCGGCCCGGTATACCGTGTGGCGGGGCGGTGGCTGCCGGCTGGCCCGCAGCTTCTCCGCAGATATTTTGCCCTTTTAAGGCGAACGGCCGCGGTTCCGGATTCAGAAGGGTGGCGGGGAGAAACCGGAGTGAGACCAAAAATCCCCACCAACCCCAAAATCGAACAAAATCACCCCAAACAGTGGAGGCCCGGCTCCACCAGGTGGGCAGATGGCTGCCCCGACAGCGGGCTGGGGCGATGACAGGCAGAGGGGTCTGTGCGAGCCAGGCTGTGGCTGCAGACGCCTAAGGTGCGATCAGGCGTTCCGAAGGCATTAATTTCCTCAATTAAACTGTAGGTCAGCGTATTGCATCCAAACCCTCTTGTTTTTCTTTTGGGGGTGTGGGTGTGTTCCTCCTTGGTGTCCTCGAAGCATGCCAGGGCTCAGGGAAGCGCTTTGATTTTCGATAGAATGAGCCTGGAGCCTCTGCCACATCCAGTGGAACACGTAGGAAGGCTGACATAGCCTTGAATTAACATTTTCCAGCTTGAATTGTAATTGCTTATTGCGTAAATTCCTCGTGGTAGTCTCAGGTGGGGAGTAATGCGTGCTGCTTGCCTGAGAAAGTGTTCCGTGTTGACCTTCTATGGTCAGTACTCTAATGCTAGTTACAATATTTAAGGCAACTTGTAGCTTCTGACCTTAATCACTGAGGTGGAAAAGATACTGTTTTTACAGCTTCAGGAGCCCCAGTGTCTCTGGGAAGCGTTCACTCTTCTGTTTGAGCTGTCACATTATGGTGATGAGAAACCCTCAAAGCCTGATGCTGAACGATGGACACCTACTGAGGCAACATGATGTCTTCTGGTGATAGATGATCATCTTGGGTGTTTGCCTAAATCTGTACGTGCACTGATGAGCACTTTCAATTTCAGCGTCCCTATGGAAAGGAAGATACAGCTACCTAAATAAAGGAAAACAGAGCTGTGTATTTTGCTTGCCTGTAGTTCTCATGATTCAAATACAATACAGATGACCTGCTCTGTTAGTGGTGAATGTACCTCGGAGACTGAGTGAGGATGGTTAATACCTAAATGTTTATTTTTCTCACGCTTTTCCATGGCTCTTGAGATAAAGGCATCCAGCCGTTGGTTTTGACAAGTCACCAAAGTTATCAGCCTGTTTTCCAGCATTGCACAGAAGTAGGAGCACTAAGACAATACTTCCTGAAGAGGAAGTTTTCAGTTGTTTGGTAGTCAGTGATTTTTTTGCTGTTAAGTGGTGCTGGATCTGCCCTCCTGATGTGATGGAGCACCTAAGTTGGGTGGAGATAAGTAGGTTCAGGACTAGTAGGAAGCTTGTTAGAAACAAGGAGGAGTGATCCTGAGGGCCGTGGCAGACCTCTGATATCTGTGGGTCCAACTCTGGTGAAGTGTCTATGGAAACTGCTGTTGATTCTGTGTAGGAGATTCGGGGTTATAAAATGGCTAAACTCTGAATGGCTTGTAAGTGTGGAAGTAAATTCACTTGCCTCGTTTGGAAAAATAGCATTAAATTTCCTGCACGATCTGACCTTACACATAACCACCACTATTTAAGATGCATATTGTTTAAAAAAATACCTGTTTCCTAGTGTTAAGAGTTTTAAGTGCTGTTGCAGGGTTGGGTGGCTTATTTTGCCCCTAAACTTTTTTTTTTCTTTATTGTGAAATGAGACTTTGTGAGTTCACATGAGGAGTTTATAGCTAAAATCCTGCCATTTTCTTTCAAGTTATGAGACCAGTGAGAGAAGTTGAGTACTGGCATATTTATCATTCTTCCTATTCAGGTAACTAGAAGCTAGTGTCTAACGTAAGTGGTTTTTTTTTTCTTGCAAGAGGTGACTGGAGTAAGTAGGTACTGACTGTGGAGAGAGCTGGATGGTTTTCCACAGTAGAAAAATGCCTTAGCAAATCCTTATGTCCTCTTCATCTTCTAAAATTGCTGCTGTTTGTTTTTCCACACCTTTGACCTCTGATAGGACATATCCTGGCTGCTAACAGCCTGTCAGCATGAGCAGAGTACTGTGAGACCAAATTTCTACCAACTGTTATTCCAATTAAGATTTTACAGAGCTGCAGACCAAAGAACAGCCTTTTTAACTAGGGAGCTGTAACTCATCTCTTCACTTCTGTTATTTTGTACTTGCCATGGGAAAATACCCAGGGCTTTAATTTTAAAAGGCTGTTTTGTTTGGTGATTGGCAACAGCTGTATGCTTTTTTTGAAGATTGTGTAATCAGCATATTTTGTTTTCCAGAAGGGAAAAAATGTAGAAGCAGAATGTAAAACAAAGCAGAGAGCTCATTGAACGTGAAGAAATGTATAGGGCCCGATCCACTCTTGTCAGAGGTGGTGTATGCCCTGTCATTAACTGACATAACAGCAAAATACTGTTTTGTTTATAGAACATGCTGAGTAAGATGAAAAATGGCCTGGTTTTGTGAGTTAACAGACTTAGGAATGTTTGAATGTAAAGTTGGAGAATCTGCCAAAATCCCAGAGATTCGTTTTTGGGCAGAGGAGCAGTCTTTGGGCAGAATCGTATTTAAGAGTTCTGGTTTGAAAAAAAATAAAATACTTGGTTGCATAGCCTTAGGGGAAGTACAACATACGTACAAGAGATTTAACAAAATCCCTTCAATGGCCAAATTGGTTCTTTGAAGGCAAATGTGCACATCTTCTGTGGACTTGAGGCATATTTTTAAGTGATTGTAATAGTAATAAACCTCCCAGAAATATTTGAAAAACACTTATTATTTAGAATGTTTGCATGGAATTATCTGCTGGTATTTCTAAATGGTTTGTGTGTGGTACCCAGGAACTGTTTGTTAATGAACACTCTCAAACTATTGTTCTAAAATACCCAAACCCCCAGTCTCTTTTCTTAAACTCTATGATTTCCTGTTTCTAAAATCATTTGGAGGATGGTTCCAACGTAATGTAACTGCAATAAGCTGATGGCTGAGATGATTGAGGGACCAGTGATCAGAAACTGATGCTCTTCTGCAGATATTGCTTCCTGAAGTGTGAGGCAGAAGCTGTGAAACCGGATGAGGACTAGTGCACTCTTTAGTCCTGTTACTTTCTGGGTGTCGAGCTGCAGAAGACATCATATCAAAAGCAGTCAGCAGCAATGGACGTACTGGGGCAACCTTGTATTTTCATAATTCAGTATTATGTGTGCAGTGACCAATTGAAATGCATTTATCATTTGTTTGAGAGTAATTAGCTGCTGTAGTTGTGTGCTATGTGATATAACGTTGAATCCATCTGAATGTAGTTAACATTGTCTTGACAAAAATTCATGTGCCTGGAAAGATCTGCTAATTCTGGACTAAATGCTGACATCCATTAATAGGGATAACCAGGGGAGGTTTAGGCTAGATATTAGGAAATATTACTTCACCTAAAGGGTTGGCAATTGTTGGAACAGGAGTCACCATCCCCGGAGGTATTCAAGAGATGTGTAGATGTGGTGCTTAGGGACATATTTTAGTGGTGGACTTGGCGATGTTGGGTTTGTGGTTGGACTTGATCTTAAAAGTCTTTTCCAACCTAAATGATTCTGTGGTTTTGTGATTTAGGGGATTAGGACTTTAGGTGTAGAACTTTACTGATGTGTGCTGAGTGGTGATGGGGCAGTGTTTCTCCCTTGGTCTGTGAGAAAGGGTGATGTGCCCACCAATATGAGATGTGGTCAAAGAGAATGGCCTTGGGGAATGATCTCCCTGAGGCCTCTGTTGACCAGCTTTCCACTCCTCTTGGTGGTTGTGAAGGGTACAGATGGACTTCTCTCATTCTCGCAGCGTCGTACCACTCAAACCCTGTTGTGGTTTTTTTGTTTGACTTCAGTCTGATTTGTGTGGACACGCTCTTGGATGCTGCGAAAAACAGCCTGCATCAGTAGCAAGTGTTGCTGGATATGAATACATGGGACTTGTTTCCTACCCAGCAGTCCAATCCTAAACTTACCTCATCTCTATTGCTGGCCCAGGCAGCTTGGTAGAGTTGTCTTGTCAGCCATCTCCTCTTTTGACTCCCCAAACACCCAACTTGCTCTGCTGCTGTTTGTGCAGCAGAGCTAAGAGTAGAACCTTCTGATGCTTTGCAGGAATGAGGTTTTATTGTGAAGGGGGATATGCTTCCTGACAGAAGTTTTAACATGCAGCATGTCAAGCGTAATGGTAAATGCAAGTCTGTCAAATGTTATTTTAGTCTGTTTTGACAGGTCTGGCTTTGGCGGCTGGTGGACAGGACTTTCCTCTACACAGGAGGCACATATGTGACTGGTGCCTGAGAGTCTGTGCTGCTTAATATGTTGTGAAGTGGCAAGCCTGAGATCGCTGGTAGTTTGGCTCTTTGCATAATTCAGCCATCAGAGGCTTCAGTTACTAGTAGTGGTAAGGAATAACTAAGTTGTATTTAGTCATGAGGTCCGACACAAAACATGAGACTGTGCCTGTGACTGTTTAATAAATCAGGAAAATCAACTACAATCACCTTCAAAACAGTTTCATTCTGAGATGACACACAGCTGCATATGATGCTGCCAATGTTCAAAGCAATTCCACAGATCATTTTCTGGAAGGCTGTTGAGGATCTCTGGCGGTTTTGCTTTTACATCTTCTACTGACAGGTTCATTGGAGCACCAACTGAATCTTTGTGAAGAGATAGAAATCACAGGAAGCTAGGTCTGGTGAATGAGGTGGATGCTCAAGCACAGTGATGTTATTAGTTAAAAACTGCTTCACAGACAAAGTGCTATGGGCTAGTGCATTGTCTGGATGCTAACTTGCTGTTCGCTCTTGCGCATCGACATTTTCTGACCAAGGGTAAGAAAACATTTCTATTAGAACATGCATCCGCTTACAGTAAGTGAAGCGATTGAGCTGAAACTTGTCTTGCTGTGACAGATTAGAACACGTTCTGCAACAATTGCTTTGTCTCTTCTCTCCCACTCTTGGTTCCCAAGCTATAGGTTTAGTCCTGTTTTTTTTTTGTGTTGGTCCTCATATTATGCAGAGAACAAAGATTCTTCTCTGTTGGCAGGTACTGTTCTGGGTCATCTCTGAAGTATGCTTGTTTAGTCAGGTAATGTTTATGCTGAATGTCAGCTCTAAGGACTCGAGGTGTTTTATCCAAAGGAAGTTAAAAAACAACTCACTGGGCAAAGCTATTAAAGCCATATAATTGTTTTGTCATTTTCTGTGTGATTCTAGATTTGATGAGTGACAGACAGCGTGTTTAAACATCACTGAGATTTCTTCTAATTTTAGTTCTGCTTAGTAGCAATGACACATGCACTTTTTTGATATTTCTGCTTTCTGCTTTTGATTTTAGCAGGGTAGTGTAAATAAACTATGTTTTAAGGCAAAATAGCTCTATTTGGAAACTATATTGAAATCTTTATGGTGGTTATATGCAAAACAGAAGTAATCAGCAAATACAGTAGTTTTAAGCAATCTAATAGCACTTAAATGAAGGTGGTCATTAACATAGAAATTATTTAAAAAGTTGTAATACATCTGCATACATTTATTTTCTACAGAATTAGCTTTTTACTTTTATCTGCATTACTGGGTGAATGTTGCAGGTGGATAGTTTTAAAGTACATCAACAACAAATGAGGTCTCAGACCACGGACAAGGATGCTTTCTCTCCAGATTTGCTGTGAAAGTAGTCCTGAGCTTTAGCATCCTGTGCTCCTAAACACAATAAGCATCTTACATGTCTGAAATAAATAAAAATATCCCAGCCCAGATCAGTGTGCTGATATGGAGGAAAAAGGTGATTTTAGACTAGCCTTCTGCTTGCTGTGACCTGCTTTGCAGACTCTCTGGGAAGGTCAGTGGGCTGTGTGACTTTAGTAAATACTGTCTTGCTGAGCACCAGATGCAAAATGTGAGTTAAGGAAGAAAATTACTCCTTTGAAGAGTTAAAAAGTTTGCAGTGACTTGGTATGTACCAGTTTTTTTGGTTACTCTGCTTGGGAATAGGTACTGTAGGATGCTAAGATTTCAGAAGTCATTGAATATGAACCTTATTTTAAGGTATGGGGGTCCTGGGAAACTGCTTTTTGAAATGGAAGTGGTGGCCTCTTACTGTCATAAATTATACTCTGTACTGCCTGTGCTCCTGGTATTTCTTCTCTTTTGGCTTTTTATGATGCCAAAATATTTGCATTTGTCTCTGGCTAAACGATAAATATTTGTATGGATGTTTTTCACCTGCTGTGCTGCCATTTCTAGGGGGTACCTGCAGGTAGAGAAGTCTCTGACATTCATGGTTCATGTAACTTGTCTTTGTTTTGAAGGGCTGATAGAACAAGGAAAAACAAACATGTTTGCTCCATTGGAGCCTAAAATAACTCAAACAATTCCTTTTTTCTTCTCTAAACATCTACAAAAGTGGTTTAGTTGCAACTGTGCAAGTTGCTTGGATACATATTGTGCGTACTGACATCCTAAATGCTGAAATGATATTAAGGTCTTCTAGAAATAGTGGTGAGGCACCTACCTGGGAGGGTTTGTGTCATGGTGATAGCTACGATGAACTTGTGAAAAAGCGAGTACAGGACTTGCGTTTTGCAATGTTCATGTAGTCTCTGGTTTCCTTGGAAACCACTGCCTGAGCTCATGTAGCCAAACTTGAGCACGGGTGCCTGGTTTCGAAGTAGAAAATGGGCTCCCAGACTTTAAAATTGCAAAGTAGTTAGGATTATTTGGACTGTGCTTGGTGCTTGATGGTAGGAGTTATCTTAAAGCAGGATATCACTGAAAAACACACGTCATCATACTGCAACACCTTTACTGCCCAGATCTGTGTTTCTTTCTCCCAAATTCCTTTTTTTGATTCAGTTTGTGATTGTGTTTGTTGGAGGTGTTTCCTGTTGAACACAAGAACTGTGTCAGGAAACCCAAGAACTGGTTCTTTGACCTAGGCTTGAAGTGAACTCGAAAACTATCTAGGCAGGCCATCTCATTTTGTTCACTTGTTCAGTATTCTGTGAGGTGGTGAGGGTTGTGGGTGACCTGAACACATAGGAGGAAACCGTAATGTAGATGTCTGGGTTGACTGGAGTCTTGTCAATATGCACCTACTTTGTGTTAAGTGTGATATCCTAGCTTTAAGAGAGAGGTAATGACAATCGTGTATGTGCACACATACTTATCTACATGTATGGGAGTGTTGCATTAACACAAATATACTGCAAGATGGACTTTTATCGGGATAGAAAACAAGCATGCTTTAATATCAGTGGTGTATATGGAATTTTTCCTACTATCATCTGGGTTCTAGGAATATTGAAATGCTATTGGGTTCTGTGTCTTAGCAGCCACAGAGTGGCATTCTGATTCAGGACTAAAAGAGCAAATAACTGGTGACATGGTTGTGATAAAAATGTGAAGAAGGCATTGCTTTCTACTAAATGGGTTCCTGGGGTCTGTCAGTACCTGTTACTATTTAAACTGCTTCTTTATGTCAGTTGTGTGCAAAGATACACCAAGTGCAGAGAATTCATTAGTGCTCTTGGAGTTCACAGGCTAAAGAAGGAAAATGACTTTCTTGGTGGGTAACATTTCTGACAAATAGCAGAAATCCGTTGCCATGTGACTCAGGCCTAACAGCACATCATCAAGGCAATATTGAGCACTCGAGGAAAATGTAGATAAACCAAAAGTGATGCAAATAGTGCCAATCAGCTATACCTTTATGTTTGTTGGAGACAATAGCAGTCTTAGTAACTATAGAGATGCTTTGAAAATCATGGCTCTTAAAAAACAGAGAAGTTCCTTAAGGTAAAATGGAAGATCAGGCATCCTCCTTTCTGCATTGGAAATACCTGTGCAGTGGAGTTAGCGTCCACCTCTTTGCTTGGAAGTTTCAGTATTGCTTAAATTAGTGAAAGCCTGTAAGGGGTTATGTGAGGTTTCAACAGTGGCTAAACTTGGTCTCATAGAGGAGAATACGTCTTTTGGCAGCTACTTTGTTCTGTAGTTTGATAGATACGCTTAAAGAATGAAAGATAAATGATTTTGACACCTGATAAGTGACACGTGGTCTTCAGCAGGGCTGTTCAACATAGCTGTCATTGAGGCAGCTCTTCCTTCTAAGAAGAGCTGACTGTTCTATATGGTAGTGTCCAGACTTTACACCTTGCCCAAAACTCTGCCTTTTTTTCCAGTATACATCAGGAGGCAGAGAGCTTCCAGCCTCCAGATGTTGGGGGAGGCTTGATTTTCCTGACAATCCAGCTCTTTTAGTATGCCAGTTAGTACATAATCAGTTGACTCGGAACTGATCAGATGTCATGTCCTGTGGACCTTCTGTCACATTGGCTGCCTGCACCTTGCTCAGCTCAGGTGAAAGGCAGAAAATGCACATCCTGCCTTTAAGAACCAGCATCAAAAAGGGCACAAAGCAAGACAGCGCCTGATTCGCTTTATGTTGGGATGTCTAGTGGTAATGGCTTTGAGTTATATTGACAAAATATCACAGTGCATGCTGCGCAATAGCTGAATGTCGTCCTGCAGTGACTCGATACAACTTTGTGCACTGCTTGACGAAGCGCTGCTCCAGCTCTGCAAGGCTCTGTTTTAGCGTTTACTTATCTTTACTACAATCCTCCCGGTGGACCAAATACCAGCAGCGTCTCACTGGTGGGGAGTGTACAGAAAAAAGAATGGGCTAACTCAGTTAGGAATGTATGGATATGTATACTTCCATGCATAACATGTGTCTGAGTGCTCAATGGGTCTGTTTATCTAAACTTGCTAGGTATTTTAAAAACTATGTGATTCGGAGTGTATACATATATATAAAATTAAGGGTTTTGTCTTTACATATCTTTTAAATCCTGTTAACACAGCAATTGCACGAAGGAGAGAACACATCTCCTACCCATCAGATGCTTGATTGCTTTCTGTTTTCCCAGTAGAAGCAAGGCACACAAGAGAAATGAAGCGTGGAGAGATGATGGCTTTTGTCTATTAACAGTATACCCAAACACAGATGTACTCAAATACCATGATAATGAGTACGTTGGGAGAGCTTAAGTAACGGAGATACTCCCATTTTATTCGATGTTGGCTTTGTTCAGGGCATTGCAGAAAGGAAGACAGTCTCTGAATTGCCACTCGAAGTTAAACCTGTTGCTACAGGAAGATAATTGAAGTTGCGTGGCGATTCTACTTGGAGAAGGGACACAGGTGGTTCAACTCTCCTATTGTGCTGCTTTTTAACTGACTCTGACAGGGTATCTTGGAGTCATAGCTTAACTTGACAGGAAGAGCTCATGTGAGGTTGTTTGGCAGTGGGGCAATGATCTGTTGCAGGATGGATATTGTGTTGCAGCCCAGCTGTCTTTCATTAGGGGAGTCCCAAGGGAACGGTAAATATCCATCTTACTTCCCTCCATTCATTTGCTAGATTTATTTATATGTCTGCAGGAGTGCACGTACCATCAGGGGTTGTTTTCTGCAGGGGTGGCAAGTCTGAATGCCAGTGCATGTTAGCCAGTAATTACAAATGCAGGTATATTATGTGTGCCACTGCTGTTTGTTAAGGAGCAGGCACTGGGGAAAAGGACATTTGACTCTGTATGATGATGGACCTGACCTCTGCTCCTGTTGTGCAGAAAGCAGCTGCTTTGGCTTTTGCTTTGCCAGTGTTGTTATTTTCTCATCAACCTTCATGACAGGTACTTCCAGAGGGTGTGTTGTCCATGACTAGCAACAGATTATTGCTTCTTCTTGAATCCCCAAATAACTTTTTCCTTCAGACTTCAAACAATGATGACTGTTGCAGTTACTGAGGTAGGTAAAGCAAGTCCAAAAGGGACAACATGAAGGAAATCTCAGCCTTTTGATTTTGAGCCATTACTCTTGCACAGACGCAGCAGGTGTTTGGGGGTTTTAAAATTTTTTTTGTTTGAAAGCCAAAAAGAGCTCAAATGGGAAATCATTAACCTGATATCTAAAGCATCACTTAGGATGAATAAACTCAGGTTAACGTGTTATCCCAGTATTTTCAGGTACAAATGGAAAAGCTTCCATAGAGGGAGGCTGCCCTGTCAGCAGGGAGGGCTAGTGCATGGGAGACCTGAAATTGGGCAGAGCCAAGGATGTGAATCTATGTCACTCAAATTTCACCTTCAGGCCACACTGGCTCTTTTCTCTCTCCTTGTTTTGACTGGAAATTCCACCTGTGAGTTATAGAGAATTCTTTCAATTGTAGGTTTAATCAAAACAAACCTGTTTCCACTTGTTTTTTCAAATTTTTTTCCACCACAAAAAATTCTTGATATGTTCTGTGGTGGACAAATGTTATAAATTTATTTTATTAAGCTCACTGGATTTAGTGGCCACAAAAATTTTGAATGCGGGTTTAGTGCTGAAGAGGGCTACTGTTTAAATACTGCCAAACAATCTTTCAGAGCTCTGTGGCAGGTTTGTTAAATTGATGTAACATTTATGAATATGCAGCAAGCAAAATGTAAAGCTTCATAAACTTGTACCCTGTTTGTATGGTACAGGATCAGGAAGTGTAAGTTAGGACAACCTGACTTATGCGCTTTCGTAAAGCAGATGTCTTCGGAACTGTCAAGAGAACTATGTAAAATGTGGCTGCTTGTGTAATGTATGAAGAAGGTAGGATGTTTACAGGTATTTGAAGTTTTAATATATGCTGAAGGAGCCTTATAAGACTGAGCTTCCTGAATAGCACTTGAAGTTTAAAAAAAATTACACACTGCACTTGCATGGTTGGAAGCTTCCACCCCCATTACCTATTCTGATTTTGTCTTTTAGCAGTTGAAATATTGTTTTGACTTTATTCATACTGAAGTAATGCTATATCATGGGGAGATAATATTCCACACTTTTTCTGATCCTCTTAATGGAATTTTTATCAAATCAACTGAAGAATGTGATGCACAAAAAGCTAACTTGATGTCAGGTTGGTTGCTCTGTAGCGCCTTCAGAGTTGCCTTGGCTTTCTGTTTGACTTCCCAATACAAAATGTGAGAGGGGATGGGGGCTATCACACCTTAAATCACAAGTCTCTGCAGCTGACATCAAATCCCTTAGGTCACCAAGAGACAGGCAAGGCAGAACTGAAGGCTTCCAGGTCCTGAGCATGGAGCCTAGATGTCACCTGTTGATCCTTGAGACCCACAAGCAGCACTACACCTCTCTGGTTTACACTGGTGTATGGATTTGCTTCTTTCCACCAACATCATCTGCTTGTTTTAAACGTTTCTTGTGTTCTATACGTTTTCAAAAGACATAAAAGTCTGTTTTTTACCTGATGTGTTGGGAATCCTGGAATTACTCAGACCACAGCCATTGAGTGCCTTGATACCGTTTTCTCTGAATTGCTTCGTAGACTGAAGTGCACTTTCCTGCAGTACATACATTGAGAATGAAAGACAGCTACCTCACAAAATTAATGTGAAAGCATTGGAGAAAAATTGTAGAATATGTTTTTTGTGAGTAAAAAGCCATCTTTTGTTGCCTGTGGCCTGTGCTTTTTAAAAGGTATCTGTGTTGTAGGGAGGGGTTCTGAGAAGTTAAGTCAATTGTCTATTTTTGCACTCATCTAAAGAGGTAAATCAGATGCCACGTTGACAAAGATGTTTCTGTATGATAAAACTTCAACAGGCAAGGTTTGATTTAAGCGATTATGGAAAAAACAAACAAACAAAATTTCTATGTAGCCCTGAGTCTAATGTAAGGTAATTTTCATCACAAAAAAAGTGTTCCTCCACATGCTACAGGTGTCCATGTATGCCATCCTACTGAAAAAAGAAAAAAAGTCAAAAATACTCTGGAGGGTTATAATGCTGCTTAAACAAGAATCTCAAACTGCTGAAACTTATTTTGGTTTACTATCTGAAAAGGCTTTTCTTAGAAGCAGCCTCTGTTCTGAATGCAGTTGGTTGAAACCTATCTTCTGGTAGCTGAATCTTGCTGAATGAAATCACTAATTAACCTGTGGGTGATTAGGAATAGCAGCCTCCTGATGTGTCCTCTTTGATGATGAGAGGCTTGGTTGACAGCCAGGCATAGGCTCCTTCATGTAAGGGTGAGGTTAAGAGCTTGTCCTCGCTGCTGGTGTTTCAGCTGAAAACTTAATTTTTATACTCAAGACTCAGGTAAGTGGTCATGGTCACTTAATTAGAGATTTATTCTTGTGAACAAAAGTAAATTCCCCATCAGAGAATGTAATAAAATGGTGATGCTACAGCTGGTTCCTTACAGCTTCTAAATATAGACAAAATAGCATGTAGTAGAGAAAAAATGTTTGCTGAGTGAACCGGGCTATATTTAGGTGCCAAATAAACAGATTTCTGCTTTTGACCCTCCCCCTCACACCCTCAAACACGCTTTTTTTACTGTCTGCAAATGTCTTGGCTGTTCATGACTTCTGTTCTTTGCAAAAAGAGTAAGTCTGAGTGGTAGGGAAAGGACATCTGTCAGAGCTGAAAATAAAAAAGGCAAGCTCTTAGGCATAGAGCCCCTATGGCCAGACTTGTTCTCTCTCCTACATCCTTTGTTGGTGCTACATCTGTAGGCTGGTCTATTCACAACAGTTAGTCCTTCAAAAAATAAACCAGCCAAACATTAAACCCTCCACAACTCTTTACCATGACTGGGGCCTTATTGATCTAGGTAAGGTCTGAGCTACACTATAAGCATCTTCCCTTATATATGATGCATTTTACATCAGGGTTTTATCTTGCAGCAGACTCTTTTCCTGGCACGACTGCTGGTACTTACTGATTGTATAGTTAGCTCTTTATTTGTGTAGGCACAAGTTTGTTTTTGGTTTTTTTTTTAAAGGAAGCAAATAGCATAGTTGTCTTGCCGGAATGGATTAGGAGAGAGAAGCTGCATATCTGCAACAATCCTCTTCAACAATCTTCTGACAAGAAGGATTTCATTTGCCCACATAAAATGCTTCTTGCAGCTTCACAGGTGGCCAAAGTGTAGTATGAAGTTAGTTTGTTTCTTTATTTTTTCCTTTTCAGACATACTTGTGGTGTTCATCTGTTTTTGCCTCCTATCTTACAAGAAGTTGGGCAGCTTGGGGCACCCAGTGTCATACCTGAGAGGAAGAAAATTGTGGCCAGCACGAGCTTTACTCTGCCCCCACCATTGCAGGCTTTGGTCTATCTAACTTTCAGTGGTGACAGATCAGCATGTGTAAAGTCTTAATTTTTATATCCCAGAGAATATGTTAACTATAATTCCTTCGTAAGCATTGAGTGCTTGGTGATTAGAAATTATGTTTCATTCCTAATTAAACAGCAAACTACGAGGCATCGTCTTTAACAAAAACATGTTACAAAATTCAAGTGGTCTCATGGGGCATTGATTTTCACAAGCAGAGAAGCTTTCCCCAGGTTTCCACCTAAATAATAAAACTTACCAGTGATATAGGTTAACAACAAATTTATTTAAGGTTTTCTGCTAACCCGAGAATAAATACACAACAATCTTAAAAATTAGGTTTATTGCTGCTAGATGTGTGCCAGGAATGAAAAGATCTTACAGTTTTGAATAGTTGAAATTCAGGCTGGAAACTTTCTGTAGGTTTGGGGTTTTTTCCTAGTCTAAAAGCCATGTGGAGCCCAGCTTAATTTTAGGAAGGTACAGCTGATTGCTTGGGATTTCTGCTCCTGAACTTCCATCCTGGAAGATATGCTGGGCATATCTGTCCAAAAAAGTGAAACCGGAGCACCTGCAAGTTGTAATGCTGCCTGGTGCTTCTTTGTTCTCCTTGACCTTTCTTGCCTCTACAGGCTTCTCTGAACAGCTTGGGAGAGAAATATGACAACTCTAAACCTGAAACTCGGTGAGATATCTTCCTCAGTGGCGTATTTGATTGCGTATGTCTTCTTTGATATTGGCTGGATGGCACAGGACAGCCCTTGGCCATCCACCAGACCTTAGAGGCCGTGGCAGGAGAATGTAAAAGATGAAATGTCATCAGGAATTCAATTTCATAACTGAGTTCAGTTAAGGAATTTCTTACGTATTGTGGTTTCAACACGTCACAGCATTTAACTGTAAATTCTGAAACTGAGATTGATTTAGGTGGGCTTTCTATGTTTGCTTGTCATTTGCTGCCTTCCTCAGAGTCATGGATGGGCTTTTTGCAGTGCTAGCATCTCCATAGATAGTATTAGCTGTGTAACTTATGCGGTCTTACACACAGGCCTCTGTGTTTTACTATAGCATAATCATCAGTATGATCATAAAAAATGTTTATTTTGAAATGGTTGTTCATTGGATAAATATTAAAAACCATCTAGCTGGTTCTAACCACACCACGGAAGATGTGTTATCAGCTTCCTATGGTGTTGAATCCTTGTCTGATCTCCTCAGTAACTGGTGTGACAGTATCAATGAACTGGGGCATCCTTCTGTTATGGGAAGATGGCAGAGGTATGGCTAAAGGCAACGGTTCTCTCCTCGTTTAACCCTCTTCTCGCCCCCAGCCCCCTTTACTGTTCTTGGTAGTTTATTACCTTGCCTGCAAGATAATGCAAAGCTTTCTCCTTGCTTGACTGCCAAGCAGGATTTATAGCTGTGGCTTATCCAAACAACCTGTAAAAATGTTATAGAGTGCTTAAAAATAATAGTTGTTATAATTCAAGTGAAGAACAAACAAGCATTTGTATTCCTGTTCTCTTCAGTGTTCACAAAATTGTGTACATACCTTAAGTTAGGTTGGAGGCAGAAAGGCCTTATTCCGAGACTGTTTTTTGCTCTCTGAAAGGGGCTGTCTAAATAAAATATTCTGTTTTAATAACACAGCGATGTTAGGGCTCCACAGACTGCATACGATTTACTTGACCTTTATAAATAAAACAGCATTTTATCCCTATTGTGAAAAAAGAACTAGGAAGTAGCATGCAGTTTTATTAACCACCACATGTAGGAATTGTTAGATTTTATTTCTTGAGCAGAAAGGCAGATTGTCCAAGTAGGATTTGGACAGAATAGCACCGTATATACCAGCTCTCTCGAATCGCTGCCAAAAAAATGCAGATGCATGTACATAAAACCAGCAGATGCAGACTGACTTGTTGTTCCCAATGTCTCTTGCCTTGGGTGTGAACAAGAATACTTGTACAAGTTTATGGTGTGGGAGGAAAGATATGCTGTGATTTGTTGATCACCTTGTGAAGTTCATGGCACCAACTGCTGAAATCGTATGCTGTAGGGAAACAAAAACATGGGAAGCCAATTCATTATGTTGATTTTAACATCTGTTTAGGAACACCTAATATTTTGGAGAGCTTTTGTCCTAAGGGACACCAGAGTTAAAGATGATTAAATAGCTTGTAATTTTATAATTGTAATGGAGAGGGAAAATTGACACAATCAAGCAAAGCTAGTTACTTTAGCGGGAAGAGATGGATGCCTGTTCTCAGTGTTCCATAATGGAGAAACTCAGGAGTTTTCATTTCTAGAATGAATCTATCTTAAAGGGATACAGGTAAAATTAAAGTGCATTTCCAAAGATCTGTCTGTGTATTGGAGCTAGCCAAAATATTTCGTTAGGTGAGCAGAGATATTTCACTTAAGATAGGTGAAACCTGCATGACCAGTGAGTGGCCTTTGTGTGCATATGGGTAAATAAACTGAAGTCCGTTGGAAGTAAAGGATGTTTTAAACCTCTGTTGTAAAGGCAGAGGTGAAAGTGCAGGTCCCTGGATGAACAACGAAGTTCAAAGTGCATAGAGATCAGCTGCTGCTTCTTGGTATTATCACAGAGTTTTCTTTTAGTTGTGGCTGCTGCTGCTGTTTGCTGACTGAGAGGAGATACTAGGCTGAGTTTAGATTTAAAATAAATACCGGTACTTCTGGTTGCTCACTGACTTCAAAGATTTGTGTGGTTTTGTTCCATAAACTCAATAAAGGAAGGTGTTTTTTTCAGCAGCTTAAGTGCCAGTTACTTTCATTGGTCCTTCGCTTAACACAGGCTTGGGCTGATCTTTCTAATCACTTTCTGCTCCTTAATGTGCAGTATATTAGCATATATGCAAAGAGCTTGTATCTGCTTTTGAAGCAAAGGATGACCTGAACATCTTTAAAATGTCTTAAATGTCTTTCAGGTAACACTTTTTAGGTCTATTGGTGTTAAACTGGATCTGAAATTGTTTCAGCTTGCTTCAGTAGTTCCTGTTTCCTATACCAAAATAACTTGGCTCCTTGGCATGCACATTTTCTCCATCTCGTTAGTTCTTTCTGTGTATTCCTTTATATAAATATTTCCTAAACGCAGGCTGCAGAGCATGGAACAAACTCAAAATGGGGAAGAGTGGCAGCAGTGTGTTTCAGAAAATGAACAAAACTGCTTTTCTAGTTGTGTAAAATATTTGGGACAGAGGAAACAAACTGTTTCCCTGGAGAGCCATGTGTGTGCTGTCAGAAGGACTGTTGTTTCTGTCTTCTTGGGAGACACTGATTTACTGTCTTGCTCTTTCATGTGTGGTTTTTTCACCATTTTCCATCAAATCTGATGCAAGTACCTCTACTCTTTCCTTTCCTATTGTTCTACGTTAAACCCCCAGGGTCCTTCTGGTTTCTTGCAGCCACATTTCAAAGCTGGCCATTTCTTCCTTCAGACCTTTGCCTCCTGGCCTGGGGCTTGGCTTTCTGCAGGCTGAAGTTTCTGGTTTACTTTGGTTGCTGTTTGTAGCAGGTCTCAATGCACTGTCCCAGGGAAAAGGGGAAATAGTAAGGGGCAGGAACTTGCAGAGGGAGTAGGAAGGGGAAACTACTTGGGAAGGTGCAGAAGTGGAGGAGCCTGATGGAGGATCTGAGGGGTGGAAGGAAAGAGAAAAGGTAGTGCAATGAACTCAGAATTTCAAATAAGGTACTCAGGAGAAAAAAGGAAGATGATCCAGAGTTGTTGTAATGCGAGGAAGCATTTCTGAGTTTGAAGATAGTGTGGGAAGGTGGTGAGACATAAGGGTGGCAGGAAATCAGAAAGTAAGTACAGGGCAGTGATTCAAGGAAAAGAAAATAATTATAAAAGTACATTAGGCATGTAACATGCATTAGGCATATAACTTAATTCTGTATCCTCTTCTGGCTTGTCTTTCTGTCACAGTTCTCAGCCTTCAGACCTGTTTAGTCTCTCCAGTGCCCCTTTTTGAAGCCTTTCTATGAACAAAAGGTTTTCTATTGAGGACCAGGGCAGCAGATTGACACTTTTTTATTGTAAGTTATGGGGAGCAGGGGCATTGATATCTGCCCATAGCTGTAGCATATGTTGTTGTAGGAGATGCTCTTAAACCACAAACAGTTTGATCTACCACATGTCACACGTTAAAAATATTTTGGGACAAACATATGTGACTGAGTTCTTGTTAGCAGTCTTGCAGCAATGAAGTGTGAGATCGTGATGGCCAAGTGGTGTCTTCATTTGAATTTCACCTAATGCCATAAATCATTGATACAGGGCATCATTTATAATGGTGGGTTGGTTTTCCATGCTATCCAATATGAGTTTATATAAGGTGACCGTCCCAGAGGCTTGAGGCTTAAAGATACAATCCTTACTAAAATTTTTGAAGCCGACTTGCGTCCCTCTCAGTGGGATTTGAGTAATGTGTGATTCCTTGCTCTTTCAAATCCTCAATGCTGTATGCATTCATGGATTTACCTACTGGCAAATGAGTATGTGCCTGCCTCCTTTCCTGTTATGCTTGTATTACCCCTTACCATGCTCACCCATGACTTTTACATTTGCTACGATTGAAAGTGACTTCCCCCCACCCCCTGCTGGGACAGCAACAAGCTGCCATGTACATTTTGTGCACCCAGTCTCTGAAAACAGCCTTGTTGACTGTCTGTAGAGCCTGTTCTGTGATGGCAAATATGTGTGTTTCCCATCACTCGTGTCTCAGCAGAATGGATCTTGAGTAATCCTGTCTTATTAAATGAATGGGTTTCTTGGTTTACCAAAGGAGGTGGATTAGCAGTCTGCTTAATGCACGTTGCTGTCTATCCTCAAGAAACAAGCAGTGCTCTCGTTTCTCATTGAAATGGTCCTGTTTGTAAAGAGGAGAGCTTTCCCTTGGGAATACCTCAACATCTTCCATGCTTGCATTATGGCTGACTGGGCTGTAACACTGCTCACAGGGGCAGGTGCCTTACTGAGTGATTGCCAAAACTTACTCAGCAGGATCATTTCCCTGGTGAGCACACCTTTCCTCTGCTTTGCCTGGGCAGGATGCATTTGTGTTGGTGCATTCTTCTTTTACCTTTGTATGTCCATTCCTGTTAGCGTTCCCTGAAGACAAGTGATGCCATGAAATGTGAAGTTACAAATGTGCTACTTGTGCAAAGATACCCTCTAATTTGCAAAAAATGTGACCTTTTGCTTCAGTATCCTTTCAGGCTGGAATTTCTGGAAGCTTCTCTGCCTGACAGTTATTTTGAACAAAGAAGGACGGTTCCTAAAGTCCTTAAAAGCTCTTAATCTTTTCCTTAATTTCTGTCTGAATTTCATGCCCTTCTATTATTTCTTAAAACAATGCTTAAAAATTCTTTCTGACTTGCTTTATATGTGGCTGGATGGGGTGGAATAGATAATAGGTTTGTCTCACATAGCTCATGGGAATTAGGGAAATTTCTCTGAATCCCCAGCGCATCTCCTCTTGCCTCCTGTAGATAGCTCTTTACAAAGTATTCTGAGATTTTTATGAACATTTGCCCTGAGGCTGCCACTTTCTAAGATTATTTTTTCTTTGTGAGAACTTTGCTTTTCTGGAGATGGGTGCCTTGTGCTGCTCTCGTGCCTGCTTTGTAGCTGAGAATCCTTGCTGTGGCTGTTGGACCACAGTCCCACCTGCAGCAGCCCTCCATGAAGACAATGTCCTTCTGCTTCAGAGTTTCTGCACCTTTTTTTGGTTACAGTCAAAGGCAGCATCACAAGTCTGGGATTCTTAGTAGACTTCCTAAAACAAAGATTAGCAAGAGCACTTCTGAACAAGAAAACATTTCATATGAGGCTGTTGCTCTTAGGATATTCTTCAAAGCTCAGCAGGATAGTAACAGTCAATGCTCATGCAGTGGAAATACAAATTAGAAGATAGTATTTTGAATGTGACAATTTCTCCCTGACCTGACTTTGAAGGGAAAGAAACCGTCACTGATGGTGCCCTGGTATGAATTTGGGCATCCCTGTTTTTCTACCTCATAGAACCTTCTGCTGCTGTTCTTTCTCCATTTAAACATTATCAAGTTGTATGTTTTTTTAGAGTTCATATTGTCTGCCAAAAGGTGCTTTCCTGGCTGTAATCTGGTTTATTAGGAGCCTAGATAGAGCCTGCCTGATGGTGCTCCCACAACTTGACTAAGGATTGCTGTATCCCTATGTGACCTTTCTGTAAGTAGGTACATGAGCAGTGCTTGCCTTTAAATCCCCCTGAGTTGCTTCTTGACTCTCACCAGGGGGTATGTTATTTAGATAATCCCATACATCTTTCAAATGTTTATGTCTCAAAGCATGGCTGCTAATGTCGGCCCTTTTACTGATTCATAAAGCAGGAAGAAATATTTCTCTCTAAAATCCCTAAGACAGTTTATTGAAAGACTAAGGTTTCAAGTGCTGGTCTGCATTCTGCTGTCGTATACCTATGGAATTTAAGCTGGAGACTTCTCCTGGTGGCTGAAAAGCAAAGAGCTGAAGCAGCTTTCCCAGTGACAGTAACATCCATCAGAGGTGTTAGGTGAATCAGAGTAAGTGACATTAAATCTGTTGCTATTCCCCCCCATACATCATATTTTCTGTGAAACCCCATCCTAAACTCACACTGGAGGCAGCTATATATTTATGCTGTTGTGACGGCGTTCACTTTTGAGGTCCTTATGCCAAGGAGGAGCAAAGTGCTTTTGCAGAGCACAATCATTTTGCCTGGACAGCAGTGCATTTAGAAAAGCTTGCGACGTGTTAGTAGCCTCTAATCCAGCAGACAAGAATGAGCTGTCTCCTCTCAGAGGAGCTCTAATTCGATTTCTGCATCTATTTAAATTAGGTTATCATCCACTTGGCAGATTTCCTGCTTGTTCTACCAGCGCGAAGGCCATCTCCGTAGTGGCTATCAGTAACTTTCTTCAGGGCATCCAAATGTAGTTCTCTGTCCACATGTTCATTTATCACTATACAGACCTCAAAATATGCTAATAAACTTCCGGGAACTGTTTTACTTGTCATTTAGCTAGACTCTTCATACCTGCCTCGAGTCAGAGTTCACTGTGTGGAGCTGCCAAGAGTGGAAATGTATGTGGATAATTGCTTGATTGATTGAGAAACTCTTGCCTTTAAAGTAGGTGGTTCTTTACAAGATGCATCATTGTGACCTTCAAGATGTGTTGTCTGGATCGCTGTGACTCAGTCTTGCTAACTTAACTCCTTCTGGGGGAGTCTGGATTGTCTCTGGATCCCTCAGTGTTGCGACATATGGGTGCGTATGTTTTCTCTGCTATTTTTGCTGGTGCAAAAAGTTTCCATCTCAGTCGCGCTGGATGTGAGCACCAAAACTGCGAGATGCATTGGGATAACAACCTTCAGAAGACCACCTTTTTTTTTGCTAGGTGTCTCGGAGAGACACCTCATTCCTCCTTCACCATGACTTTGCCATGTGTTTTCACCTATAATTAGCAGCCCAAACCTACTGTTTGCTTCAGGCGATCAGGTAGCTGCTTGATCCTGTTTGGGGGTACTGGTAGTGGTTTCTCAAAATGAAGCTCATGTGGGAGTTCCTCAGAGTTGTCAGATATTTCAGAAGTAGGCAAATTGTGTTGGCAAGAGATGCCTTTTTTTAACTGAGCTTGCCAGTGTTTCCAGGATCTAAATCTGGGTTTTTGTAGGATGCAAAATACTAGCCTAGAAAAAGGTGGTAAATTAAGATTTGTGGGGTGAGACATGTTAAAATGCAAGAGTTAACTAACTCTTGCCTACAGTATTTTTATACTAAAATCAGTTTTCAGCGTAGGTGAAGAGAGATTTTAATTTTTTTCTTAAATTATTTTGGTTTTTGAGTGTTGAATGCCAAAATATGATATAATGAACAGCAGTGTAAACGAACTGTATGTTTTACCGATATATTTAGAAAACCAAAGTGGAGCTGTCTGATCGACACATTCTCTATAGAGCAAGCTGATTCTGCAACTGTAATTTGTATTTAAGTACAAGAAAAATGAAAACAGGGAGGTTATTTTCCTTTTTCACAGGTTTAGAACAGGGCACAATTTCTTTACATCAAAATGTCAGTTTAAAAAAACTTAAGTGTGCTCTTCTGAAGAACATATTCTTTCACCCAGCTATGCAGTGACAGACTTGGTTGAAGATGCTTAAAGTTCTGTTCAGAAATTTCCTCTTGCACCCTTAGGTGTATGTTTCTTCTCTGTATGTTGTGGGAAAAGCAAGCACTATGGAGAAAATCCACAAGTGTATTTATTGGCCTTCATATTGTACAGTTCTGGATTTGAATCCTACTCTTATTCCCAGTTAACAAGACAAGAATAGCGCTTTGGAGTTATATTTAAAATTCCGTCTACATTCAAAGCGTCTTTATCCTTAGCTAAATTAAACAGCTAATGTAGAGTTACCAGCCATTAATTGCACTACAGTCCAAACAAGACTCAAATTTTACCAAAAGGTCTGGGCTTTTCTCTACTGTTCTGCTCCTTATAGTAAGATGTAGAGAAAATCCATTTGTTCACTTGCAGGCTTTCATATTTAGACATTATACGGTGCTATGCAATCCAGAAAGTGATGGTTCCTGTTGCACTGCTGTCATGCAAAAATAATGTGCTGCCCTGTGCTGTGGGTATTTGTTACTGTCTCTGGTGTAAAACCTTCCGGATCTGTCAGGGAGGATCCTCCACCCTTCCATGATTGACTTGGCACAAATAATTTCTCTGACAACGTGAACACTTTGGTTGCAAAACCAGATTTGCTGAGGCTATGGACTTCAAGTTGGTGGTTAGGGATCAAATAATCATCTCAGGAAGTTACACATTCTGCCTCTAATTCTTATATGGTAACCTAAGAGATAAGGACAATATGTAACATGACCTGTTGAGAAGATCTGAATGCAAGGACAATTGTCTCTTGTTGGCAGTCATTTTGATGTCACTGAAGACTTTATGATTCTTGGCTATTATTTTTGAACCTTGCTATGTTTGGCCAGGCTACAGTATTTCCAAACAGAACCCAGAAAATGAAGTATGCTTGCAATGCGTTTAGGACCTATGGGCCACATGGTGGATTGAATAATTCTATAGTAAACAATAGCAATTGTTTAATAAGGTTTCTGTATCTATGTATTTACTACATTTTAGAGTGTAGGGAGGTTTCTGTTCTGAAGGGAACATCTCTATGAGAACAATTAAAACATCGTATCCAAGTTACTTACCTTTGTCATTCATTGCGTTGCTGTCCTCAGTGATTAAACATACATCCTTCTGTCAGAATATTTCTTTAGTTTTGTTGGTTAAAGGGAAAAACAGGTTCATAATTGGTAGCTCCAGTGTTTTGGTGTTGACCAGACTGGAAACTGAATTGCTGAGGTTCTATTCCAGAGCAGCATTTGAGTATATGTTTTAGTCTTATGTAGTCTAGGTACACAAAGCTTAAAAACATAGTTAAACGCTGTGTAAATGTGGGCTTTGAGCAAAGAGCTTCCCAAACCTCTAGAAACCTGCAGCCTCTGCTTTTTGTGTATCTGGAATGGATGCCCCCTTACGAAGCTATGTCCAGGTACAACTTAAAAATACCCATTTAACACTTTTTACAATGTGTTCATTTCCAGCTGAATATCTTCTGGAAATCTGGAGCACGCACAATATTTGGCCATGTTTTTGCTTCTTCTGCACTTAAGTTTTTCCCTTAAACTCAGCACGACTCTTCTGATGTTGAAATAAGGACCTTTTGGGACAAAGATTAACTTTTTGTTCTAATATTTATTGTACATGCTGGAAGGACAACTCTAGCATAGAGAATATGACTTTTTTTTTTGATGTGGGGTGACTATTCATTCTGCTTTTTGTACAATGTGAATTACTGTCAGGATAACAACAGGCTGTAATACAGGGTTTGATATTTTACTATGTACATTGCAAACCACTGTAGCATTAACTCTGCTTCTTATATAGGGCTGCATAACATCTCAGATTGTTTTGTCACATCTGCTACAAACCAAAATTTTTATCTTCTGCTTTCATGCTTGCTTGAGTTGCCAGTGGATGTTAGCAGCAGGGCTTTGAGCAACACGTTCCGCCAGATTCTGTATTTTAGGCCCACTAACAGTAATGTAAACCTTTAAACAAGCCTTTTCCAGCGCAGCTGAAATATGCCTCTCTGCAGAGCCCATGCCTACTGAGGCAGAAAACGTGGAATTTTGTCCCGGCATTTTGCTGCTCCCAAGCGGTTGTGTTGGCTTGTTGGGGTTTGGTGGTTGGTTCTGTTTGGGCTGGGGACTGGAGCAGCCCCCAGTACGGACATTAGAAGGCGTATGGATTTGCATATGTACAACTGTGGTGTTCTGAGAGGCGTTTGTGACCAGGCATACAGGTGTCTGTGTGTTAAGTGTATTTTTGGCAAACTTCTTAAGGTGATTTTTGCATGACTTCTGCAAATCAAAATGCAATTAGCTTGTTCTTGTTGTTGCTTTATTAATTACTGTGGTGGACTTAAACTGATTTGGGATAGGATGTATTGTAGAGGATTGTGCACTTTTTTTAACCCTTTAATCAAGTTTCTGTTGCATTTCACCATCAATCTTTCAGAAAAATAGTGATGGCTTAGTGCCAGGTTCCTATCTCTGGACAGTAAAGGTGACAACATCTGCTTTCTTTTCTGACTGTCCCTCTGCATTAGGAACCATTAAATTCAGTACTCAGTGAATATTCATGAAAATGCCCCCTTCTTATAACAGGGTCATTTGGAAATAGTCCTTATCCCTGACAAATATTGTAGTACAGTTTGTTTGCAGATTATTTATATTAGAAACAGGAATCAGAAAATATAGAATAAATACTATTTGAAAATAAGAGTTAATGGAACAGCTGTATCTTGCTTAAACCGTGTATTTGCAATAGCAGGAGTGCGGTTTTAACCATTTTAAATAAGTTTTTTGCATTACTAGGTAGATTTATGTATTCACAAATGTGTCTGGGATAGATGCTGTTTTAAATTACTAATTATGATTAAGGAATGGTGTAGTTCAGAAAAGCATTTGTTAAGGAATAGTTGTGAACTACAAGTTAATGCAAATTCTTTGAGTTTCATTTCATGTAAAAATCAATAAAAAAGAATAAAAAACCCTATTTACCTGAAATTGCACCTGCTTAATTATATTGAAAGAAAACTGCATAACATAATGTAAAAGTTGCTGAAGGCCTGGCATGCGCAAGTATGCGGCAATGGCAATCTACATTTCAGGAATAATTTTTTTGAATTATTAGAATGACAAATATTCTCTTGCAGGGAACAATAGAATAACTTATTGTAGCTATGACAATGTATTTTTACTATCAAATGATTTTCAAATATGGTTTGTTTTTTTTTTTCAAGACTGGTGGAATTTTCTGATGAAAAGTCTGTAGAGTGCAAACTATGAAGCGTGGTTTAGTCTGGTGTGAATACGTTGATAAATATGCAGTTGGGTGTGAGGGTGTTTGTTCCTACAGGCAGCGCTGTTTATGGGCAGCTGGAGGTGCTTTCCTCTCATGCTCTGCTCTTTGTATTTGAAGCCTCATTTTAACTAATTATCCTTAAATAATGATATCTATTTTGGTTACATTCAAGTGTGACTTGAGTTATTATCCAGACTATTCTATAGAGATATTTAATTTTAAGATGCTTAGATCTGGCAGAGATGAAACTGTCCCAGCTGGCGTGTTTTTTCTCCCAGTGTATTTCATATTGTTGTTAAAAGGGTTTGAATGACTTGGTGGGCACCTGAGCTTTAATTTCTCTGGCCTTTCCCTGTTGAAGGGCAGAGGCTGTGGATCAGTTGGTTCAGATGTACTCTTAGGCTGTAATAATAATAATCTTAAGATCAGAATCCCTAAATTTGTTCATGTTGCATATGCTTTTCTGCTTTTCCTCAAAACAGACTTCTAATGGATTTTCCTAGCCCCTGTGCAGCTCTATTGCTGTCATTTAGACCAAGTTTACCGATCCCTTTCAAATCCTTTGCTGTACTCAATTCCAACAAGAAAAGCACTGTGTTTTTTTGCTGGGGGCCTCTAAATTAGACCATGTTTCTCTTATGGGTATTCTCACATGCACTCAACTTGAGAGGCAGACTTTATCAAGGAGAAAGCCTTATTCTGAGCCTTGGAATGAAATAAATGGCTGAAATGGTAATGCCAGTTGATGTGACTAATGTGAAAACTTTAATGCTTTCTTCTTTGGCAGACAGTTTGAGCAATGCTACTAATTAGTGCCTTTGTCAGGAGGATTTGGGGGACCTGTCGGGGTGACCAAGACCAAAAGAGTAGTATTGAATCAAGGCAGAGCACAGAAAGGGTGGTCTTGCTCTAGGAAAGGAAGAGGGAAGAAGGAAAGCGGGTTATCTGTCATCTGGTCAGCCTTACAACTTACCAGCTTCTTGCATTACTGGAAGCAAAAAGCAACACAGATGTAGGTTTTTCTGGTGATTTTTATTTGCACTCACAAGGAATTGGAGTGACAGTATGTGAAGTCAAATTAAATTTCTCAAAAGCGAAAGGGTTTTGTAGCAGTCCAAGTCTGTGTTGTGTTGCAGAGAGTGCTTGAAAAGTCTGGTCTGCTGCCCATCCTGCTCTTCAGCTAGGTCAGTGCTGATGGGCTCTCATGTAAAGCAGCATGTTTTGTTGAAATAACCTCAGAACTATCAAAAGCGTGGAAAGCATCTTAAACATTAATGAATTGAATCTGTGCTGCGTATAACCTTGAGGTATGCTTCAAAAGGACTAGAACACAGGCATAACAACTCCAAGGCTTTCTTGTTGGTTTTGGACTTCTCAGGTCCCACTTTGGTTCTGTTTCAAGGAGACACAAACCATAATGAATTTTTTGAAAACCGCATTTCATATTCATATCTCAAAGAAATAACACTTTTGAATGCATAATATCTGTAGGTTGCTGTTGTCTGCCTGTGTTTCATTCACATTAGCAAATAGTTCAGCCCACAGAAGTGAAGCTGCAGCATGAAAAACAAAGGGCTGAGGGCCTGGTGTCCAGCCTGTAGGTGCTTTAGGGACTTCAGTTTGGGTCCAGATCTAGACTGAGCTGCCTTAATTGTTCATTTCCACAAGTTGCTTTAGGAGCATTTTTTAAAAATGTCAGAACGTGGTGGTTCTGCTGCATTAACAGATGAATGAAGTTGAACTTGGCAGTCTGAAAGGAAGACTGGAGGGTTCACCTGTACGTGACTTACCCTGTGGGGGGGAGCACTGGTAGAAATGGAAAGAATCTCAGGAAAATCAGGAAAAACATGTCAGTGGTTTTGTTGCACATTTTCTGTCATAACATGACACTGGCAGAGGCACTTCTCAAGAAAGCAGGTTGTGTTGTGTACCCATTTGGGAAGTCTCCCAGAGAATGCTTGAACTTTGAGAAATCTCGAGTCTGTATCTTCAGAAACAATTCCTCCTTTACTCAGCCTTGCAAAATGGCTACTGAGAGCTTCAGAATTCCAGCCCCATCACATGCCAAACCTAAACTGCACGTGTAATGCACCTAATACAACTTTGGAATTTTCCATTTAGTCATCAAAGAAATGAGTTAATGGTGGTGTTATTCCTGTAACAGTGGTGCCTCCTCTAATGTATATAATGGCCTTTGGTGTTTGATTAAGATACAGAGACTCGGTGTAGTATCGCACTTTTGTATCCTCCAGTTTGTATAATTTAACAGAAAATACAATAAGCTAAGTAATAAATCCTTTAACTTGTTTGTATTTTCTTTCAGTTTTGTATATGAAAGATATTTCAAGTAGCTGTGTTATTCTTTGGTGTTATTATAGATGTGAAACATAGCTAAAAGAAGATCTTGCAATCACATGAAATCTATTTTTATGTGAATACTTGATGTATCTAAAACTTTGTTACACAAAGTAATTAGAAGTTAACATTTCTGTGTTTTTTTTACTTCTCTGCAATGGACTTTATCAAATTTTTAGGGAAAATTTGGCTTGTTTTTTCCAATGAAATACTCATTGGAGCACTGTGTAGTTGTACGAAAGGTTAGATGCTGTTAATGAGCTTGACTGATGGGCACATGGATAAATCTTGCCTTTTTTGCTGCAGGTCCAAGGAGCTAATAAAGGAAGCAATCCTTGACAATGACTTCATGAAGAATCTTGAACTGTCTCAGATCCAGGAGATTGTGGATTGTATGTATCCTGTGGAGTATGGCAAAGACAGCTGTATCATCAAGGAAGGAGATGTGGGTTCCCTGGTGTATGTCATGGAAGGTACTGTTCAAAAAGCTAATATTTATTTCCTTTTTTCAATTCATACAGAGATAAAAACTTTATTTCATGAGAAAAACTGCTTCAATGAAAGAGGCTAAAGATGTTGTCTAAATATGGTTGTTGAAAAATTCTGTGGACTACTTTGCCTGGAAAATTTCTGACTAGATTTGTGTGCCTCCCTATATAAAGAAAAAGGGTGAAAACTGTTAACCTTTCACTGAGATCTGTTGAATTAAGCTTCCACTAAATATAGTTCTTTGGCTTTGAGGCAATACCAATGGGTTGCTGTATAAATTAGGGACTTAACAGAAAGAATGGTGTTAGGAAATGGGAAATTACTGTAAAACAAGGAGCATACAGTCATGACTCACTACCTTATTAGGGCATTGTGAGGACAAGCTTATAAATGTTGATAAAGCATGTAGGGCTCTCGGCAGAAGCAATGCATTGTGTAATAGAAAATGGTACTTTTTGTTCCTGTGCAAAAAATAAGAGTAGCATTTTCATAGTATGTGTTGTGGAAGAGTTTTGTTTTCCTGGTGGAACATGAGAGCAGTGGATATTCTACTGTTCTTGTGAGCCATTAGGTGTTTGAAAATCTTTTAACAGGATCAGTGTTGCCAGTGCCCCGCTTCTCCAAAATGTCAGCTATTTGCATTTTGTATCTTACTTTTTCCAAGTTCTCTAACTCTTCACATGTCTAATTTGGTATATTTTATATACGTGTTTTCTTTTTAAAAGAAGTGCATGTTTGTCTGACATGGCACAGGAACAGGTTACCCAGAAAAGTCATGGATGTCCCACTCCTGGAGGTGTTTGAGGCCAGGATGAGGCTTTGAGCAACCTGATCCAGTGGGAGGTGTCCCTGCCCATGGCAGGTGGGTTGGAATTGGATGATCTTTAAGGTCCCTTCCAACCCAAGCCATTCAACAATTCTATGATTTGTAGGAGTTACTAAGCTTGATCAAACCTCATGTCCATCTACTACAGCATCCTTCTTCTGAGAGTGACTGCTGATGAGTTTTGAGGCAACCGTCGTTGTTGTAATTCCACTAGAACAACAAGCAGATTCTCATTTTGATTTGGTATGATGCAAATGGAGGGATGCTTATAAAATTCTTTTGTCAGATATATCTGGTAGACTTTTAAGCATTTTGGCCAGATGACACCTAGGGGGAATGGAGGTTTCTCACTTAACCCACATCTTTTGAGCAAATTTGGGAAAACTACAGGTTGTGTATAACTTGTGTGTTTAGATGTATGTATACACGTGCAAATTAATTTCTTAAATTGTTCTTTTAAAGAAATATATTTTCAAGGCGGTAAGCCATCCTTTAAACATGGTTTCCTGCCAAATTCTTAATGCTGTATAGTTTTACATGCTGTTCACTACTTTTCCAAAACAACTTTAATGTTCTGTCCTTTTAAGGTTAAGTCCTTTCTCAAGGCACAAGTTTAACTCCTTCAGTTTTTAATATTTTTCAATTTTGCACATTCAATTGGCATTTTGTGTTATGAAGTAGCTGGTGCGGGTTCAAATTCTATGTTTCCGTCTTCAGCATTACGTGAAATGACTTGGGTTTTTCAATCCTCTATTTGAATACAAAGACTACTTTGAAATGCAGGATCTGTTCTACTGCTAATAAAATACTGCTTTAAAATAATGTTTGAATAATTTTTTTTCATAGGAACATGTGGAGGCTTTTCACTGCACAGCTCTGTGCTTGCTTCCCAAAACACAACCACATCAGAGACACAGTCACATATTTTTACTCCTCAGATGGTTTTGGATGTGGGATTCAATGTTGTCCCTTGATAAACCCCATAACAACAGGAAACTGTCAAAATCGGCATGTATTTATCTTTTGCTCAGCCTCTTCATATTGTGTGGAGAGGATTTCTCCACAGTTTGGAGTATAGAAGATGGCTTGGTACTCACATAGCCCTTTATTTGGTACATCTGATGGTGTTGCACTATTACTGTCAGTTCCTTGAATTTGTCAGATATTTGTAATTGTTGGTCCAAACTCTATCCCTGAATTCTTGATTCTCGTCTTCGAAACGAAATGTGTGTCAAAGACAACTTTAGCGTCTTTTGGGCACTTCAACTTATTCTTGCTCTTCTGGCAGCCCTCTGTGTATGAGGGCATGACTTGGCTCTTCACCAGTCTTTGGCTGCTCTTGTAACTTAATTTAAGATTATTTAGATAGCTTTATAAATATGCATAATGCTTTACAAACAAAATTATGAAGAGTTTATAGTCTATGTTTAGACATAATGCAATGAGTGATGATGAAGCAATGGGAATGGAAGAAGATGCTATCAAATGGTTTGGATTATGGTTATGAGAACAGGCTTCCTAGCTCATTTTGGCTTATCATTTTGTGCCTTCTCAGTTATTAAGACCCCCTCCCCGCTCCCAGTTATAAACTTTATTCTTTACAAAACTCTACTGGATAAGCCCATCTTTATGAGTATTACTGAGAAGTATTTTCACAAAAATCAAATAAATGCTCCTAATATTTATTCCATTAGTTCATTTTTCTTTCCTTACTTGGACTTATAGCCATGATTAAGATGAATAAAAATTACACAGATCATTTGATAACCAATACTCTTATGCTTGTTTATAATTTATGATTCAGTGTTTAGACATAGCTTCTTACCAGAAGTCTGAGTTATATACTGCTGATGTTTCCTTAGACTAATTTTAAATAATAATTTAAGTAAGATAGTTTTGATAACATCCATCATTTTCACTGTTACTGTCTGCGTTCTCATTTATCATGGTGAAACAATAGTAGTGTCTGTTTTAATTTTTCCCTCCAGACATGAGGACTCTGCTAGTCCTGGTGAGACCATTATAATTGTGATCCTTGAATATTTGGGTTCTTTGTCATGAAATTTAAAATTCGTATGTATGTGACACTTGCTGAGCTTGATGCATCCTTAAAGGCTGGATAATGATGGATGTTGACTTCCAAACGCTATGTTCTTCACGATGGTTTGTTGATGCTTTCTGAAGGTAATTCCAAGTTTGCTATATTCCTTGGGCAGAAATGGCTGTAGGATTGATTCCTAAGCAAAGAGTCAGGAAAAGGCATGACTCCACTTTTCCAAGTTCTTTGGTTCTAGCAGAAAGGTGATTTCATGCTGTCCAATATTGGGTTTCCACGTGCAATCATTTTTATTCATGGATTTACCCAACACTACACACCAGTCATCTGGTGCTTTCCCCATCAGTCATATGCTCCCCTGCATGCGATGACTGAGTAAAAACTTTATATTCTTTGTCTTGTTATTCTGTGTCTTATATCAGATTTCCTGCTGTCCCTGTATTTCTTTTTGTTAGCAGGAGTGAGAGCAGCACTGGTACAAGCAGGATGGACTCTAGAGATGAAAAGTCAGTTAATACAGTGTAGCTTGAGAAAAGACTGAGGTTATTGAAAACGCAAGAAGAAAATATTTCATTTCTATTATTCAAACTATTATGTGTCAAAACTGTAAAGCCAGGCAGGGAAAAGTGAAACACAATACAGGAAAACAGGACGATAAAGTAAATTGTGATTTAGATGTGCAGAGGAGGAAGCCGAGGGAAATGTTCTTGCAGTAGAAGTTGTGAATTTCAGAGGGAAATCAGAATGAGGTACTGAATCCAAAAGGAGGATATTCTGTCTACAGCATGCTGGATAGAGGCAAATGTTGAGTTTGAGAGGTAGGAATATGCCTCTGGCATGTGCCATGCTTTAGCTGAATTGGATTTGGGAGGGAAATACCCATCAGATTGAGGAGCTCTCAATCTGAACACCCTCTGACCTCAACACACACTGATCTGGAAGCTTGCTTTTGAGAGTTTGCATAGAATAGCTAAGGGAGACGTGTCCTTAGTCTCATCCTCTAAACCCAGTAACTGGTGATATACCCAATCTCCTCTATAAAAGGAGGCCATGCCTGTCCTGGTAGACTAATATTTCCTGAGTGTCCATTGGGAATTTTTGGACTGGCTCTACATTTCTCGAATGTAGAAAGTTTTGTGCAAAGACTGTTTATAAAAAAAAGAAAAAAACAAAGGAAGAAAAATGTAATTGATCAATAGGTAGGATTTAACTGGAATCTTGCTGTTTTGCTGGTAGGCTCCTGCCTGGGCTTTCATGAGATACAGCCCTGAGTAGCTACAGAACGGGAGTTGTGCTTGTTGGAGAGCCCTTCTGGGTCTCTCTCTCTCTGCCTTGCTGCAGTAAGACAGATGGGATCCCAGCATGAAATCCCCAGGATTGCTGTTTCTACCAGATCTGGAGTACTGGTTTGGGCTGAACTTGGGCTCTGAGTCTGCAGTGAGAAAACAAAGTTATCAGTCAGGAGCTGAACCTGAAATACTTTAGCAAGCAGAATCCCAAATTTAGGCCTGCTTTGCTTCTCTAGTAGTAGTCTCTGTCTTCCTGGCCAGATTGTCACGTCCTGGAGAATAAGGGCCCCCAGCTTAACTGTTTTCAGGACTATTGCTGGCTCCATCATGTCCCAGTCCTTAAAACACCGTATTTCTCTAGCATCATCCTGCTGGTTTACTTGGGTTAGTCATTGGAGGTAAGAATGTGATGGATTTGTGGCACACAGCACCTTAGAAATGCCTTACGTGTTAAATACAGATAGTCAAGGATACGTTTGTTCAGTTAACAATGTTCAGTAGGCCAATGTATTTCTTCCAGTGGGGAGAGAAACCCTAATAGGAGGTATGCACAGAGGGGCACAACAACCTGAAGGGCTCCTTAAAAAGCACTCCTAGATAGGTACCAGGTTGGAAGACAAGGCAGTATCACAGTCAGAGCCCAATGAAAGGAGATCCCCTTATGGCTTTGTACCTTACCTGACCTCAGACAGGGTTTTTGCTATTTACAGACTGTTCTTTGCATTTTAAATATTTGTCTGTTCCTTAGCAGCAGTGTTGTCATCAGGTATCTGGGTGATTGTTAAACAGTAACACAAACTAGGTCCTATACCTAGGACAGACTTTCAGGACAGAGATGTCGATTAGGTTATGGAGAGCTCTTGGATTTGGGCAGTCATAGCAACCCACGTTTCCCGAGTAGTGTTTTATACAAGTTAAGTGTTTCTCTTCCCCTCTAAAGTTTTCCCTTAAGCCCTACAGAAAGGAAACTGGTTATAAAGACTCTTGAAGGAAATGGCACATGTCCATTTGTCTTGGGTGGCTCATGAGCTACGGAAGTGGGATTTCTATGAAGCTACAAGGTAGGAACTGGTATTTGATCAGGTTCTGAAATGGCTTGAGGCAGGGAACACCCCTTCATTCCCCGATGTTTGAAAAGTAGCAAGAAACCCCCACAACTTTTGCATATTAACTGAATTGAGTAAAAAGATGTCCTTAATCTCTAGCAACACCTAAAAAATTCCCTTGTAACTGTGCTTTGAAGATGGAAATTAGCTTATTTGTGATATAAGCAAGTATTCATGAGGAATTGAAATTGCTGGAAGCATTAAACATACGTGCTCTGTCAACCTACAGCGACAGTGTTCCTCCAGGCTGAGGAGGCTGATAGTGAAAAGTGGGATGAATGATGCTGTGGCACATACATCTGAACTATTCTCTACTGATGCTCTTGGCTATGCAAGTAAAACAATTTTGAGAATAAAATAAACTTATCAGAAATAATACTTTTCTTATGAGAAATTAAGTTGCTCTAAGAGAGTGTCAACAGCTTGTTTGTATTAAAATTGAAGTTTCTTTTAGAATCAAAAAAGGCTCTGCTGATTAATCATATTCTGTCTCTTAAATTAGTCCTCAACCTCTACTTTCTTTAAGGGAAAAAGCCAAACATTTTCCAAGTTCTAGTTTTGCAGGCTTGCATTCGTTGACTTCTTTGTTGTTGTGCCTTCTTTGGGCATAACACTTCTAATATTTTCTGAAAGCTCTTGAAAACATGAAAACCTGGAAAGGTATCTTTCAGAGAGATACATCTAGATCTATGTTGACAGGTTTGAGTTATGTGTGGGTGTTACCTCACACTAATGAGAATAAATGTGATATCCCACATCTGAAACTAAATGTTTCCTCTTGTGCTCCCTCTCTGCCTGAACCTGTCAGCTGCAGTATGTCAAATTTGATGGTTGCATTATGAAAGGAAAATATATCAGCAGAGCTGTGGGTAAATAAGGTGACTAGGTACAGGTTTTAGGTTCTCCTGTGAATAAGTCATGCCTTTATGAACAAGTGTTCTAATTTTTGTAGAAACTGTATTAATAGGTGTGAAGGATCCTCCTTTTATGTTTGTTGCTATTCCCATAAAGTACAGAAGAAATAACATAGCGAGCTCTGGGGGAGAGGAAGGTTAAAATACTTGAGTTAACCATTTCGTTGCTCATGATTTTGTATTGGCAATGTGTGCTGTAACATCATCCCTGACTATTTGTCGTTCTACAAATTAATTTGGAGTTACACCTCTGCAGCACAGCTTGAGAACCTGAGTGAAGAAAAATAGCTCCACCAATACCTGTGGGGTACTGCTTCTGTAGTCATGAAAAGGGAAGAAGCAGCTTTTTAAGAACCCATGCTGAGAAACAGCCTATACTCCCAGCCCCAATTTTAGTCGATTTTCCTCTCTGTTTAAATTTAATTTAACTTTTGTCTTCAGTCATGGAGATACGTCTTTTATTTTCAAAGGAGATGTTGTTTCTTGCTGTATTCTTGGTAGCTTCTACAAAGCAATGAAGTGGATAATTGGGACTTCCCACGGGAACGTGTTTTTTTGTGAGTCAGAGGTGTCTTTGGAAGGAACTTATTTCTAGACACTGCAGGATTTGACAGGATGTCAAACTTGGTGTTGAGAAGAAGACAAAATCCCTGTAGCCATTTGAACTACAGAGAGAGATGCAAGAGGCTGTAGAAGACCTTCCATCAGAGGTGGCACAGCTGTCTGATCTCAGATGGGTGAAATCCTCAAAGCAACTCTTCAGTCTCTACGGATTTTTGCTGTTGAATCAAGACGAAAGCAGGCATATAGAAACCCTCTGTGTTCCTCAAGACATCACCTTGCTGCCTTCTGTGGATTATCACAGCATTTGCCCAAGTTTTGTGGTGCTGTAAATCCTTTGGCTGATGTACTTATCACTCTTCTCACTTTTGAAGTTGTGCTGGAGCATCTCATCCTTTTCTCTCCTGCTAGCTTTTTCCTAACCATGCAGTTATGTGATTATTCTCCTGCCATCCCCACTCAACTGGACCATGATCACTGCAGACTCTTGGATGTTATGTGCAGTCACCCTCTCTCTGAGCCCTTGTTTGTCTCTTTTTGTTGACTACTCTCATAAAGATCTGAGTTAATAGGACCTCATTGCTCTTCTAGGCCTAGGGTTTTCTGAGTCAGTTCCTTCTCAGAGAAAGGATTTGGTAGGACTGATTCTTCTAAATGAAAGAGAAATGGCGAAGAGAGATCCATTTTGGATTCAAGTAGGCTAAATAACTTTGTTCCCAAGTGCAAATCCAGAATAGCAAAATAGGGGCAGTAGTACTGCCACCTTGATGGAGAGAATGCATCATGTGTCTTGGTCTGCAGCACTTTTATTTTTACTTTGCGGTATACTGTACTTGCAAGAGATCCCTTCCTCTATTATGACCTGCTACTATTGTCATTGCAAAGTCCAAATGCATGTTTCTCCTGGCCTTGTTGGTATTCACCAACACTGATGATGACCATCATTCATCTCAAATAAAACCATACTGAGGGGTTAGAAGTTGTTTAGTCTCTGGGTATAAGAGTGAATATGCAGTTTGTGGTTCAGTCAGATAAATGCAGAGATGTTGGCTGAGCTTTGTGTCAGCTGAGGCATTTTGAGTCAGTTTCATGCTCTGAGACCATACCTGGAGAGAAGGAGTGCAGGTAGGAATTTGCCTTGCTGCATACTGGGTTTTGTTATGTATGCCCTTGTGGTATCCTTGTTAGACATCCTCAAGATTGGTGGTCTTTTACACCACTATGAAGTTCCTGCCTTTTTGGTGTAGAACCAGACAGTTTTCAGTGCTCTTTCCAAATACGTTGCTGATGATGTAGGTAGGTACTCTGATATATGTTCCTACCTTTCTGCATCTCCCAAGGACATGTGGGAAAGTAATAATAGCTGTATCCATTGCAAACAAGGGCTTTTCTAATACAATTGAGTCAGTAAGGTTTCTAAGACTTATTCTTCTTTTCAGTATGAGTGTTTTGGGCCTTACTGGTGTCTCCAAGCCTCTTCTTGAGGGGGTTGGATCTGCCTTCCCAAGCAAATGTCAAAAAAATAGCATCTCATTGCACAGGTGTTAGATGGCACTTGAGATTGGAGAGCGTTGACTCAGTGTCCATAAAGGCACTTGTGTAGGAAAGAAATCAATTAGATGTTTATGGCAAAGTGGGATTTTCTGCACAGCATGTCAGCAAATCATTAGCCTCCAAAGAACTTGCCTTTCCCAGGACTTTCCGTTAGTTTTGTGAAGATGTGCTGTGGCAGCAGTTTCTTCTTTCCACTCCTCTGTTTAATGTTTTCACTGTTTTTTGTTTTTTTTTCCCCCTTCTTCATTCTGCTCTTGGAGAGTTGGTCTGGAGTCAGATCAGGGTTTTTCCTGTGGTCAGAAATACTTACGCTCAATGTTGGCATCCTGCAGCCTTCATGGGTTTCCCATTTAATTTTTTGTTTTCCCATGGAGATAAGTGATGTAGTGGTCATCACTTCTCTGGGAAATTTTCAATCAGTCATCAATAAACCCTCTCCACATCTCTCCCCATGTCCAGTGCCGAGACCAGGGCAAGACCTTTTTCTAAGGTTCTCTGGGCTTAAGAGATTTTCTAGGATCAATACCTTAATTTCAAAAGTTACCCTACTGCAGAGCAGACTTTATTAGGATGTGCTGGAGAGGGAAGGGCAGAAATATGAGGTGTCATTCCAGGTGCGTAAGACATGTCTGTAGCTGCCTGCTAGAAAATGGCCTCTCATGAAGCCAGTGTTTTGGTAGGGCTTGAAGACCATTCCTTGGGCAGTGTGGTGGCATTAAAAGAGTATTCCTGGAGCTCTTTATGCTGCAAATGTGCATATGGGCCAAAGGAGCAAGGGAGGTTATCAACCAGGTTCCTTACAATGCGCTATCACTGTTTTTTTTCATGTCACTGCATCTATCTCATGTGTCCAGTGAAAGAGTCTGTAGGGCAGAGAAGTGAAGGGCTGAGATCTCAAAACTCTCTGGTTGCTTCTTTTTCATTACTCATGCTTTGGTTGGTGTGTCTCTTGATTTCCATGGAGTTTAGTCTGCCTCCTTTGGAGAAGGTCAGGATTGTTTCTAACCCTCAGCTCATGCTTTGAGACTGTTCTATATGCAGTCTCAATGTTTGCAAGAAACTTGGTAATGTTACCTTGAGACCTGCTTATCTGCAAGGTAAAAAGTTTTATTATTTTTGGCATTGTTTAGTAATCATAATTTTATATCACTTGCCCATAATTTCAGTCATGTCCCAACTAGGCATGTGATGAATAATGACAACTTAATACATAGTTTTTATCTACTGTGTCTTGATCTACTTGGAAATACTCAGAGCATCTCACTGTGATTTCTTAAATGGTATTAATACCCTAAGAGTGTACCTAGGAACTGGCTGCATAAGAACACTAAAAAGACTTTCATGACTTAGCAATTGTATGCTTTTTATGGATCTAGCATGAAAACCTGGCACGTTCAATAGGTCACCATAACTTATGCACTAGATGAAAGAAGAAGCTCTGTTGACTCCAGCAGTCCAGGTCTCCATCTAAGGCTTCTTCAGCATTTAACCCAGGAATTTTCCTGCATCTTCATAGGTTTCTGTGGACTATAAAAGTTACAAAATCTGTCAGTGTAAAGTAGGAGGAGAAACCTGTTTGTTGACCTTTAGGGTTTCTTAACCATCGCTTAAAGAAATTGAGCGCTAGTGCAGCTGCTTCCTTTAGGAATCACTACTGATCATACTAAAATTTGATTTTTCTTCCCCCCCTTCCTTTGGAAGTCAAAACTGTGGTTATTTGTTCGTTATAAAAATCCATAAGCATTTCTCACCAAGTATTTTTCTAGTGTCAAGATGACCTGAAAATATTTTCATTTGCAAAATGAATGCCCTGCTTTCTTTGGGATCTGCTCTTATTCACAGTGATTTACAACTCTTGCCATTTTGTTCATCATTGTCTTGGGTTCTCTGAATATAAAGTTCCCAGTCTTTTTGCAGTGTAGTATTGAACAAGGCTGGAGCAGATATAGCAAAAGCCCTGGTCTTCATTGCTAGGGAGGAGTATTCGCCTTTATCAAACGGATACATTGTATTGTAAATGCTTTCGTACAACCCGATTCATCTGCAGGCAGCCAAATGTTCATCTTCCACTCTTCAGGGAAGAAAATGCACATGGGTAACCCCTTTGAAAAGATTCCCACTGTATGGGAAACATGATGAATGTGTATTTTTTCCCCACATAAGATCATAGTTGATGTGTTATTTATTTTTATGTTTCTCTGCAATTATGCAAAGATGGCTTTGTTGTTAAGGAGTTTTTATTTAAATCGGTGGAATAAAGCGTCATTCATTTTATTAATAGCAGCTGAAAAGGGAGGCACGAATGTCTTACTTGTCCACCTCCCACCATTCCATGACTCCCTTTTACTGAAACTCCCACAACTGAAACGTAAAATGCTTTTCATCATAATAGTATAAACGAAAGCGCCTGGATTTTGACCTTTGTTTCTGCCCATTAAAATATGTGGCTATGTAATTTAGTCTGTGTATGCAGATAGAAAGACACTAGTGTTAGTAATCCAAACTATTATTAAAGGAACATTAGAGGCAAAGTGTTCCCTTTTGTTAGGCTTGTTTCGCTTTGGATTGCTTGTTTACTTTGAAAGCTGATCTACAGAAAAAGTAATCAAACCATGCAAACGGATGCCCTTTCTTACTGCTCTAGGTTGTACAAAGAGAGCTCAAAATAAACATTTCGAAGAAGGGGAAGGAAAGAAAGGCTTTCTGCTGCTTGTTTAAACTGGAAACTCAGGTCGTTTCTACCTTGTAAAATTCCCATGTCCCTTCGTCTTTGCCCCCCTGCCTCTTTCTAGCTGTAGTGGAAAATGAGAGAGTGAAAACAAGAGAACTGAGAAAGAAAGGACCTTTTAGACTGTAGACATCCAAGGTCTCTAGTACTCTGATTGGAAAGTGCACATTACAGAATGGTAAAAATGGAGACAAAGTAATTGTTCTAAGCCATCTTGGTGACCCCTCTGCTTGATGGGGTGCCTACCCATCCTCACCTCATATAATTACTGAGTGTTCAAGACCCCTTCTCAGAAGGGTAGAGCGTTGCAAACACTGCTGCTTTTAGCTCTCCAATGATGCCAGTTGTTCTGGGTTTAAATTGAGTGGTGACTTGATCATCACTATTTCATGCAGCAGTGGGTGAAATGGGGAAATGCAATAGCAATTCCTATTGGTAAGACACAGACAAAATTTCTATAAATATGTGTGTTCCTTAAACACTTCACCTTGGTTGCATATCTTTTTGCCCCAGGGAAAATTCAGGTGAGATTTCATCTTTCTCCTCTTATGAGTGGGGAAAAAATACCATGGATTTTTGTGACCAAGACTCTCTGCAGACCAGAATTTTCACAGGGTGAAATATGAGTGTAAGTATATAATAAGGAAATAAAGCCAGGGAGGTGGGGAGATTTTTTGATTGCATTCTTTGGCAAAGTTTTCTTATTTTTCTTTTGATTTAATTTGTTGACCTTGATCTTAAATTTCTGTGTAGCCCTCACTGTTGAGTTTTGGGGAAAAATGACAATTTTGCTCTTGGGAACAAATCTTTAAGATATAAAAGTGTCAGATTAATGTTTGCACTGTATTCTTCTAAAATAATGGAAATGACAATGTATCCTGTCAGCTGCTATTCCTAGCACATCTAGGCATAGATGATAATTAAATGCAATAAGAATATGTAGGAATTTAAGGTTGAAAAACTAATGTTTGCCATCCTTGTGCTGAATATTTTTATAACCTCTCAGTTCTGACTGGAAACAGCTATTTTGTGAAATGACTAGAACATGAAATAACACTGGGTGGGCTTTCACATATGATAAATAAAAGCAGCAGCTGAGGTTTGAGATAATGCAGATCCCAAAAAGCAATAATCTTGTTGTAGTTGCATCCTTCCAGTAGAGATCCACTAGGGACTGTTTATCACTGCTGAAATGATATTAACTCTTATCTTGAAGTAAGGGGAAACGAAGTTATTTTCTGGCTGGATTGTGGGATTTTTTTTTTCTGGTAATAATGTATAACTTCACAGATTTCTTAAAGTTAAGCATATTTTGAGATGCCTGTAGTTCATCTGCTTCCACTCCTTTTCTTTCATTACTCTTGGGGGAGGATGGAGCTTGTAAAAGGACTTTGTTCATAACTAGGTGAAATCTTACTTAAATGAGCTTTTTCAGGACTTTCAACCCAAAACATTGTGTTCTTTACCATGTCCTCTTATGGAAGTTGTTTTCATTGGAAAAGTGAAGTCAAGTTATAACATTGATAAAAGAAAGTGCGAAATAAAGAAATATCTGTGGCAAAGCCCTGCTAACTTCACCAGTGCAAAATGGTGAATGACTTGTGAATTTTAGTGCAGACATCCCTGGGAGAATATTCCTAAGGATCACAAAGTGATTTTTTTTGCCCCTAGTCTTCGCTGTTTTCCAGTGATTCATTCACATTTTTATTAATCCATGGGGCAGATGCTCCACAGTGACTGAGAAACTCTTAGGTCTCAGTATAGACTTTTATTAGAACCAAGTGGTCAACATGTCCTAAAATGACAACTACCTCCAGACATCTCCTTTTAACACTGTTTTCCTGTGTTGAAATTTGGACTGAATTAAATGCATGGAAGATTTTTTAACCAAGGAATGTGTTTGTTCCCAGTGGGTATAAGATAAGAAAAGAAGGAGGCATCCTTGCTAATGTTCATCTGGAGGGAACAACTGGACCTTGTGCATGATAAATGAAAAGAAAGGAAGTTTATTATCTGCTTTTCATCAACAGCTCCTGCTTATTATCATTTGTCAGCTATCTCCAGTTTTTATTCTTGGAAAAAACAAGCCTTTTTCAGAGACCCCACTTAGCTGAAAGTATTTAACACTGTAGAACCAACTTTGCTCATAACTGCTGCTTGGAGGATCATTTATTTCCTAGTCCTGTGCTCTGTTGGCTGAACAGGTCGTCATCATCAGGGAACTGAGGCATTTAGGTTTCCTTAGGTGGTTTTGGTACTGCTTGGGAAGATCGTAGTGCTGGGGAGGGCTGAGGTCCCAGCAGCTTCTTGTGCTGCTTTGGCCCTTTAAATTTTGATGGTAATCTCAATTTTCCATCTTACTTTTGCAAAATAAATGTGTCTTACTTAACTGTCAAAATATGCAGGGCTGTGTTTTCTCAGTGGAAACAAGCTGGGGAGAAGACTGCAGAATCAAAGAGCCAAATATATCCTCAAGTCTCTTCCACTTTTTTCAGAAGTCTAGGGAATCTGGGACCTCAAAGTACACACTTGGTTGTATCCATTCCTGATATTGGGGAAAATGTTGTGTCTGTCTTTTCTGGTTTCTAATTGTGTGTGCCAGACCAGTGAGGTCGAAAGGACAGGTGATGGATGGGTCAGAGCTCCTTGTCTCAGGTGCAGATTAACCAAGACTTCTGCCATGGTAGCTGAAGTGTTTGAGGGGATTGTCCCTAGGGCTTACCTTCCTCTACAGGTGGTGATACTTGTCACAAGAAGGTGCTTTGTACATGTCCCCAAAAGTTTGCCACTGATTTTTTTAGGGGTCTGATTCTTAACAATCTCTGTCACTGGCTCATTTGCAAGAAAAACCTAAAAAAACCCCCTGTCTTACCAATCTTTTGTAAGGTAGTGTGAAGCTACTAATCACTCTTAACTTCTCACTAGATTTGTTTCTCAGTACCATTGCTGAGCCATGATCATATGTTAGCATTTGGAGCCAGGTCCTCGGGTGACATAAAATGACACAGTCCCATCTGTCGGTGAGCTGCTGTCTCCATGCTCTAGGAATATGGTCCCATTTGTTTAATGTTATTTGCCATAGTAAGATGATCAGCATGCTAAGCCTTTGCTTCATGTTTTGTCCTCAAATAATGCCGTTTGAAAAGAGAATGAAGGCTTATGCCAAAGCAAAACAAAAAATGCTGATAGTAAATGAAAGCCAATGGGAGGGAACATACTGCAGAATAGTATATTTGTGTGGACTTTCAGAGATGATTTTTCAATGCTAATCAGACCAAATCAGTAAGAAGTAGGAAGGGTTTATTGAGGTAAGTAACAAAATAAATCACATTCCTTAAGGTGATTAATATCTGAACAAGTTAAGGGTTAAAAACTCTTGTGGGGTGTTTGTTAACCCCAAATAAGTGACAAGAATGATATGTTTTATAATATAGATTTAATTTTCCAATACCTATGAATTAGAATTGGCACTCAGTAGGCATTTTCCATAAATCTTGCATTGTATTGCAGCACACAGAAAAGAGAGATACTGAGGCTTATTTCACTGTCTTGAGATTTGTTATATGCTATATTCCCAATATTATGCAGGTTGGGTGTCAAACTGGGATATCTGAGTTAAGAATCACTGTGATCCAAGAACAGAAATCAGTAAGTGTTCACTCTGATATTACAAATTAATAATTTTTAAGAGCTCCATAAGGAGTAGAAAGTAGCATCATTTATAAAAGCTTACTATAAACAACTGAATTCAGTTTTAGCGCTATGGTAGTCATTAACAACAATGTTCGGCTTTCTTATAGTCCTATCAGAGACTTATTTAGGTTGTTCTGTGTTTATTCAGGATGTTATTCCCTCTAACTTCATTTTACAGAGCTATTGATGCGAGGGGAGCTCACTGCTGACCAGCAAGAAGCCTTGCAAATTTGATCCTCAGCAAGTGCAATGTGCTTTAGCCTTGAGGCTTTTCCATAAACCTTGCATAGTTTCCTAAACCTGAAGAAATCTACCTTTAAAGAAAATAGAAAAGTCCCACTTCTGTCCTTAAGCAGAGGATTTTGCCTCTCTGACCTGTTTGGATAGCAGAGTAACCGGAAGTTTCAAAATGCATATCCGTGTGTGCCCATAAGGAAGGGCAGGAAATCTTTCCCAAGAATAAATTTCTGAAGTTGTTTATAAATATTTAAAGACTTAGTTTTGTAGAAAGCAAAAAATTGTGAATGTGCCATTGTAAATCCATCAAAACAATCCTATTAGAACAAAGGGTATCTGAATAAGAAAAAAAGTGTGTAGAATTTAAATTTCTTGTATGAAGTCAGCTCTAAGAAAAATTTGCAAATAAATTTAACCTGACAGTCTGAGAACAGAACTGTTCTGTGGTGCTCTGCAGGGAATTTAATTAAACCCACTGTATTATTCAATTAGTAAATGACTATTCCTAAACTACCCTCCTTTCCCTATTGGAAGCAGCAACATGTACAGCAGCAAATGTCAGTGGGTAGAGAGCTGTTGTCTCCTCTGAGTGGCGGAGGAAGAGTGAATCTGGTTTGCTAGTGCTGGCTCTTTAGTTGGTAGGGTTTTTTTAAGCTATCCTTCTGGGGGTCACTTGCAGCTGGGTTTCAGTAGTGGGTCATTGTGCTTCTAATTTTGCTGTTACAAAGTGGTAAATGCAGCCTATTTCAGTTCTACTGTCAGTCAATGAAGAGCTCTGCGGATTAATTTTAATGATTTCTTACAATAAACCCCTCTCTTCTGCGAATAAAATCAAGAAAGCAAAGAAAACAACTATGCAAATCTGTGGTAGTGACTTGAAAATGATCACAGAAGAGAAAATTTCATCATATAAATCAGGGCAGGCTAAAAATGTCACACCCATAGCTCACTTGTCACTTCTAAAATTTATAACTAATACACGTGAATACTGAATGTGTTGTCTTTGTACATCCCATGCTGGTGGAGTTACGTGCTGGCTGCTGGATAGCAGTGAGCTTTGGGATAAGACTGCAGTTTTTACTGTGTGTTTTTTAGGTCAACTGCTTGCTTTAACAACAAAAATAAACTTTGCTTGTTTGCTTACCTAAGTTTCGTGAGCAGAGAAGCAGCTCAATTCCACCCTGTCTTCTGCAGCCTCAGCAAAGCTGTCGGCTGATGTCCACTTACTGCTGAGTATCACCAGTGATGATCCCAAAGCTGGGGAAAATGCAGGCTTAACATCCTGGATCAAGTTCTTCTTAATTTGGCTTTAAGGAAAACTGTTTTGGGATGTGTAAACCGAACACATTTATATATGACTCCTCAAGAATAAATCTGGAAATGCTCAGACTCCATAGTAAAACACTTTAAACAGTGTCCTGTGCAAAGTGTGCTGTGTTTTACCTGAGCACTTGTTTGTGAAAATTGGTTTCATATGAGGAGCGACTGAGGGAGTTGGGGCTGTTTAGTCTAAAGAAGAGGAGGCTCAGGGGAGACCTCATTGCTCTCTACAGCTACCTGAAAGGAGGTTGTAGTCGGGCAGGGGTTGGTCTCTTCTCTCAGGTGACCAGTGACAGAACTAGAGGGCATGGACTCAAGCTACGTCAGGGAAAGTTTAGGCTTGATGTGAGGAAGAAGTTCTTTACTGAAAGGGTGATTGGCCATTGGAATGCGTTGCCCAGGGAGGTGGTGGAGTCGCCGACCCTGGAGGTGTTTAAGGGGAGATTGGATGTGGCACTGAGTGCCATGGTTTAGATGATGGTTGGTGTTAGTGTTGGGTTATAGGTTGGACTTGAAGATCTCAGAGGTCCTTTCCAACCTTGTCATACTGTGATACTGTGATACTGTGATATGTACAAGGAACGTCCTATACAAAATATATATAGAGGAAGCAGCTGGATGATTGAAAAGATGAAATTTGTTTTCAGGAACCGCAAAGAAGCAGTTATGGTGGTTACAAACAGTGGGATTTAAATTAGCTGTTGCACTCAGGAGAGAAAGGTTGGGTTTGTCATTCCTGTGTGCCCTGGCTTGTGCCTCCTTGTGTCCCACAGTGAGTAAAAGAGTCCCAGATAAATAGTGTATTTGGTTTTATTGAGAAAGGAGTTGAAAGTAAACCAAAACCCATCAACGCAGCATGGTGCAGGATGTTGGTTTGTCACCGTATTAAGGGCTCCATGCAATGCTGATCACATATCTGAAAGGGACAGTAAAAGTCCAAAATCTTGTCGAGAAAGGAATGCTTGGAGATATGGACTAGTTGTGGAAAATGCCAAGAAAGAGACAATGAAAGGGCAAGGAGATGATAAAGATAAAAAATATTGTGGAGACTGTGAATAGGAAATGAAAAAAATGCCAGGGCTGAGGGGGATTTCCACCATCCAAGAATGAGGAGGCACCAAGAGACCTGAGCAGACATCAAACTTCAACAGCAAAAATGCAGCTTTTAGTGTTGAAAGTGATGCTAACAGGATATATATATATGAAGCCAGAAACATAAAAGGGCTGAAAAGGGGATTAGGTGTATCTAAGTGGAGCGATTCCACTCTCCTCTCGCAACCCATTATCTTTGTTTCACAGTGGAACAAAATCCCTCCAGGAGCAGACTGCTTCTGCTGAAAGGAGGTGGTGCAGGAACAACACAGCTGGGATGCAGTAGGGATGCAGTTCAGGAAGAAAGCGTTTGGCACCGGGCATGCACTGGAAACTTTTACACTACCTGCTGCTCAGACTAACAATACAAGAGAAATGGAAGCTTGCTATAGAAGTCATAGCAATTCTGAGTGGTTTATGCTTACAAAAACACCAGTCAAATTCCTTACAAAAGTTTCACATAATTTCTTTATGAAGTGTAGAAACACTTTTAAATTTCAAGTATGAATATATTCCTAAGGGAATATGCATTCTATAAAATTGTAATTTTATTAATTTGTCTTAGATATTTCCTTATATGGCTTTTGTTTTACTGCCTTTGCTGTGTGCGGATTTGTTAGACTGTATCATTCATGGCTTCTGAGACTCTATTGTTGCTCTTCAGTGGGTGGCCTTCCAGATCTCCTGAAAATCTTTAAGAACCAGAAGGGCAATACATTTGATCTGCTCTTGGTGTGGATTAACAACTACTATGTTTCTTTTGAAATAAGTGTTTTACCAACATTTCCCCCTATTTTTCCCTCTCTTATTAAGCCTGATGTTTACCACATAAGTGTGACTGGAAAAGGTTGGGAGCAGGTACAAACATAACTGTTCAACATTATGGCTTTAGATCAGGCTATACTGAGGAAAAAAAAGGCTTTCCCAGAGGCAGCTGATTGCTAATGTGCAAAAATATTACTGCTGATCTCTCCAGACTGCTTTTATTTCTAACATCATTCTGTCATACAGTCAGGACTGAGAGCTATGAAAATGCCCTGCTTTTCCTAGCAATGTTGAAGTTCTGCGTGCCATGGAAGTTGAACAGACCAGAATGACAAGAAGGGAACTAAGCCAATATTTCTAAAATTGCTCATTGCTACTGTGTGTCACAGCTTCAGTAGTTTAACTGGTAGTTGTCTCACTCTGGTGAAGAGACCGTTGCTTGCCAGAAGACCATGACTTTTATCTGCTTTACAGGTCAACCTAATTTAAATTCTTTGAACACTTAACACACCTCAGGTCTGTGAATGGTGCCTCCCCTTGCAGATGGTGAGTGTTGCATAAAGTTTTGCTGGAATGCTGACTTCCCCAGACATGCTGTCTAGAGGAATGGACAATCCTCTTCAAGGCTTTCCATCACAAAAAGAGTGTTCTCCCCTTTATTTCTTGCTGATAGAGAGAAAAGAACTCCTAAATGTATCATCATCTGGTGAAGAACTTAAACTTTGACTTGCTGGGTTGTTAATGAAAGAGCATGATGGTTTAAGCTATGTGACTCCAGTACATATTGAAGAAGGCTAGAAGTCCCTATTGTATGAAGTCTGGAGTCCTGCTTCTGTTCATTGAGTTCTTGGACTGTATCAAGAACATTTCCATCCCTCACACCCCATGACTCAGTGGGTGACTAGTGACCTAGTAAAAAAGGAAAAGGAAAGAACTGAGAAGGAAAAGGATCTTCCTGATATATCAAATATAGACAGTGCACTTATAATATATGGATGGACAGAAATGGTTCATGGCATTCTTTTTTCAAAAGTTTCATCCATCAGTGCATGACTTGGGTTTAAAACTTTGTTCTGAATTTAAAGGCCACATACTGAAGAAGTGCTTGCATCTTGTCTTCTACATCATTCCCAAGCAATAGGAATTATTAGCGTGGTAAGTTCAGCTGGGGGGACTCTGCAACCTAAAAACCTCGACAGTGGAGTCATTATCAAGGCCACATGCTACGTGAATTTAGATTTGCATTTGACTTGCACAGAACCTATGAAACGTGCTGGAGCATGTCACAGCATTCTGTGGCAGAGAGGCATGTTGTTTGGACAGTGATGCCATCTTTTTTTATAGTTAGAACAGAGCAGTTTAGAGCTTCATTACTATTCATCAACTTTTGATCTTTGATAATGATAGTAACAACTACAATAAACCTACAACCTCCAGACCATTTAAACATACCAAACATCCAGCTGGACTGGAGCAGCACTAATAATGCTCTTTAGTCTGGCTAAGTGATATCTCTTCGAAGATATCCACATTTTTTCCTCTGTAACCGTCCTGAATGACCTCCTGATCACAGTTTTCTGTAAGTTTGCCTTATAGTCCTTATTGCATGATTTTTCTTGGTCGCATGTAATAGTCTAGATTTCCTGGTGTGATGGAGACTTCTGGCAGGAACTTGTACAAAACATTTTTCATAAGGTAACTGAAGTATTGAATCTAGAAATGAACTTTTTTTAACTGATAAAATTAGTTCTTTCATGAGAAATACTGATTGATACACAGACTATATCACTATTTGACTTGATGTTTGATGTGGGGCTTTATCAGTGTCCTTCATGTTTAAGAGCGCTTTAGTGGCACTGTAAGGGCCAATCCCTCCAAGCTCTTTCCCCAGTGCCTGTGCTGCAGGTGTTAAACTCAGCAGGTGTCTTGGGGAGCAGTTTGGAGAATCTATGGATCCCCAGGCAGTTGCCTTTGTGGTGGGCTAAAAATTCTCCATAGGCCTCCTCCGCTTGTGCTTTTCCTGCAAAAATTAATCCAGGTTTCTAGGCAGGGTACCCTGCCTATGAATTGGACCAGGTGCATTTAATTCTGCTGTCTATGAGCGGTATTTGAACTACTGATCATAGAATCACAGAATCTTAGAATTGTTTGGATTGGAAGAGACCTTTACAGGTCATCTAGTCCACCCATCCTGCAGTGAGCAGGGACATCTTCAACCTGACCAGGTTGCTCAGAGCCCTATCCAGCCTGCCCTTGAGTGTTTCTAGGGGTAAGGCATCTGCCACCTCTCTGGGCAACCTGTGCCAGTGTTTCACCACCCTCAGCATGAAAAACATCTTCCTAGTATCTAGTCTAAACCTCCTCTTTTAGTTTAAAATCATTACTCCTTGTCCTATTGCTACAGGCCGTTAAAAGGTTTTTCCCTGTCTTTCTTATAAGCCCTCTTTAAGGACTGAAAGGCTGCAGTGTGATCTTCTCGGACTCTTGTCTTCTCCAAGCTGAACGACCCCAACTCTCTCAGCCTCCCTTCACAGGGAAGGTGTTCCAGGCCTTTGATGGTTTCTGTGGCCTCCCCTTGACTCACTTCAACAGGTCCATGTCCCTCCTGTGCTGAGGGCATCAGAGCTGCTTGCAGTATTCCAGGTGTGGTCTCACCTGAGTAAAGGGACAGAATCACCTCGATCTGCTGACAGTCCTTCTTTTAATGCAGTGCAGCATATGGTTGACCTTCTGGGATCCAAGCACGCATTGCCAGCTCATGTTCAGCTTCTCATCCCCAGGTCCTTCTCCGCAGGGATCTTCTCAATCTCTTCATCCTGCATCGATACTGAGGGTTGCCCCAATCCAGGTGCAGGACCTTCCACTTTGCCTTGTTGAACCTCATTTGGATTTCACCAGCCCACTTCTCCAGCTTTTCAAGATCCCTCTGGATGGCATCCTGTCCCTCAGGGGTGTAAACCTCACCACTCAGCTTGGTGTCATCCGCAAAATTGTTGAGGGTGCACTCTATCCCATTGTGTGTATCATTGATGAAGGTATTAAATAACACATGTCCCAGACAGACCCCTGAGGGACACCACTTGTCACTGATCTCCATCTGGACGTTGAGTGTTGACCCCTACCCTCTGGGTATGACTATCTGACCAATTTCTTATCCACTGAATAGTCCATCTATCAAATACATATCTCACCAGTTTAGAGAGATGAATGTTGTGAGGAACTGTGTCAAAGGTCTTAGAGAATTACAGATAGGTAACATCTGTAGGTCTTCACTTGTCCACTGATGTAATCAGTTCCTCTTAGAAGACTACTAGATTGGTGAGGCAGGATTTACCCTTGGTGAAGTCATGCTGGCTTGTCTTGAATCACCTCTGTGTGCCTTAGTGTAGCTTCCAGGAGGATCTGTTTCATGATCTTCCCAGATCTGATGCAGATATAAGGTTTCTCTCACACTAGAAGTGGTAGGTATTTTGTAGGAATAACAATTGTTTTTGTAGTGCTCTTTGGTGCACAGTTCTCAAACCTGAATGCCTGAATTGAGGTGCTTGAATATCTGCTTCAGCGTTGTAGGATTCCTAATGCATCTTTCCAGCCTTTTTCCCCCACTGCTACCAAGCTTACGGCAAGGACTCCCTGCATCACCTCTTCTTGCAGTCTTAGCAATAGGTGTCTTCCTCTGTACTCAGAGCCTCAAAAATATGTGTCCTAAACCATTGTTATTTTGAAGCTGGCTGGAGAGAAAAGAAAGGGACTTCAGGATCCATGACACAAAGCAGCATCTTACACTTGCAAGCCTTACCCAGTTTTCCTGTCCTTGTCCAGTGTCATTTACTGAAGGAAAACCTAATTCTTACAGTACGAGAGCAGCCAGATAATGTTGTTGACAAGTTTTAACAAAAATCTCACAGGAGATTTTTTTTAAAATCCTTCCCATATTTTTCCTTCTGTAATTGTAATAGTTCCCCCCTTAGCTGTTATTGCTAAGCTGCCCTAAGAATTTGCATTTCAATCTGAAACTGTCTTTTAATTTAAAAGAACAATCTGAGTAAATACAACTCCATAATCTAAATGGGAACAGAGCTGAAACAATTGCTGGTACATTCAGTTTGTTAATCACGCCAACAAATAAGTACTTAGGCTGCTGTCTGAACCAGAGGGATCCATTTTATAAGATGTGCAAAATTCTCCCAACAGCTATCCAGTGCAGGTTAATAACTTCAAAAATTATTTTGTATCGCAGCCAACGGAACTAAGACTTGCGGGGAGGGGAGGAGAAGGCAATGCTGGCTTCAGAAAAAAGGCATTTTAAGTTTGCCTTTCTAAAGATATCGATTCTTGCACTGAGGGAACCTGGACAATGCTGTAATTCCATGTGGGATGTCTTTCTGAATGAATTGGGAAAACCAGGATCCATAAACAGATAAAGCAATTGACTAAAAATGGCAAAGGTGGCCAGAAAGGTCTTGCTGAATATTGTAACTGAATGGCAGAGTGGTATTGGTACCGACACTCATTTTACCTGCTTTATTCTAAGAGGAAGGCAAGGCTTGTAGGAGAAGTTCCTTGCTAGATCAGCTGATACAGTTTGAAAGAGGAGCCTGGGGTACAGAGTCACTGGATCATGTGAATGCTCAGACTTAATATCAGCTTTGAGAAGAATGAGAAATACAATAAGCATGCACAAAACTGTGCAAGTGAGTAAAGAGTAAGCAGGATGGGAAGAGTAGGACTGAGCAAGACAACACTGTCTTGGCAAAGAAGGTGAAACTAAGTCTCCAAGACTGAATCCGCTGTGATTCAGCATAATGACAAGGGTGCCGTTAAGCTGAGGGTTTACGTGCTATGAATCAAGGGTCTTACCAGCACCTACAGACCGTTGTGCCCAGTAAGCACAGCACTTTCCTAAAGAGCCACAGGGATTTTGTTTAATCTCAAAAGGAACAGAACAAAACTCAGTTGTCTTGGTTGGGAAAAGACATTTCTTTTTAAAAGCAAACTAGTTCTATGCAGACAGTTGAATTGATACACTCAGGTTATAAGTATTCAAAGCATCTGTTCTGAGTGCTCCGCAGACCAAGAAGTAGTCGGTGGCACCCTTTGTGAATAATCCTGAGTCAATGAATAGTAGGCAGTGTCACAATCTTTTCATCAGTAATCCAGGTAAAAATCATCCAATTTGTTTTGCTGTGCATTATTGACTGAACCCTACAGAAGGACCGACTGGCTAAAGGTTTTATCATACTTTCCAGTTTCTTTTGCTCAGAAAGAAATCACATTTTCTCCTGCAGACTTGCACTTCATTATCTTGGTTTCCTTTTACGTGTGACAGACTGTGTGCCAAGTCTTGTTTATAGTACCTTTGGTGGTGGTACACCCATCTGACAGTGTAAATCATCTCTTCTCTAGATTTGCAGGCAATGGCTGCCCTGAGACAGCGAGGTCTGTGTCAGTGTGCCTGTGCTCAGCAGAAATTGCATAAAAGCCACATACAGAATTATAGTACAATACAGCCACATTGTCGTTCACCTCTTTTTATTACTTGGGCAGATCTGCTGTGGCTGTAGGGCTGTGGTAACAGGACCAAGACTGATACAGCTGGCAAGACCTTGTGGGACCGTGAAGCCTTTCTCTGTCCCATTCTTCATGCCATCCCTTTGCGTGAAATCTCTTTACTTCTTTTCTTCATTTTAGCCTGAGATATAGGAAGATGCTCCCACATTGGTGACCCTCTCATCTCTCCCACTAGGCCTGCTGTGCAGCGTGATGATGGTGGGCCACTTTGGGTTGGGCTGCTCAGGGGACCTCAAGGACTCCTCCTGTGGACTGTTTGTAACTTGGAAATTTGACAGCGTGTGTGCTTGTGTGCAAGGAAACCACAGCATCTTCCTTCCTTAACGTGTTTCTTTTTCATCTATCCTTCCCATTTCACTCCTGTCTCATGGAGCAAGGGGTTCCACCTGCTGGAGTTGAATGAAGGATTAACTCCAGAGGAGGTGCAGATCCCAGTTTTCTGCAGCAAACTAGTAGATGACATCTGCTTCATTTTTGGATGTACTAATATATATCATTGCTGTTTCAATAACTGGTGAGATCGCTTAGCACCCCATTCATTTCTGATCGAGTCTGCCATCTCCACATCAGGTGAATTACGTTTGCCCAGGGTCTCTGTTTCTTAGTCTGGAAACACTCACTTGTTGTCATTCGTTATCTGCTTCTCATTTTTCAGTGGGTCAAGAAACAACCATTTTGTTTAGAGAGAGAAAAAAACAGGTGCAGAAAGGCATTTTCTTTTCCTCCAGCTGTCTGAAGCCTATTTGATACTGGAGGCTGGCTTTGCAAATACGGATAGGCCTGAAAACGCCTCCATCTTCCACTTGAAAGAAGGAAAACTTGTCTGACCTTTTAAATACACTTGTTTACTTTTTGGAGGGTACTTTAAAGAAAAAGGAACCAAGATTTAAGAGGAGTTTGCTATTTAATGGCTCGATCAAGCAGCTAGTGAGGTGAGAATGTTGCTTTCTCAGCCAAAAATAAATCGCAGTGCGCACCTGAAAAGCTCTCAGAAGCAGCTACCAAAAAATAGGTATTGGTGTGTGATTGTTCTGGGAGTCTGATAACGTCACCTAATCATAACTGTGTCTTTTCAACCACAACAGCAACATCACCACTGTGATTCATAGCATGTTCTCTAACATTTCTGGCTAGCATTTGCATGGTTTGTTTTCTTCAGCTGTCAAGGTAATTTGTGGAGGTGTTTAATAGCTGGTTCAGATTTGAGTTGGCAGCAATTTCATTCTTTCAGAATATGTTCAGGATTTGTGCCCTTTTTTAAAAAAAAAAAAACAAACCAACATACCCAAACAAAACCAACCCCCCCAAACTTGTTGCAGGTCCCCGAGGAGGGACAGAGGATATATTGGGTTCATGAGCTGTGTTGGTCATCTGGAAAATGTTTGCTTTGCCATGAATGGAATTTTAATCTTTCTGCAAGAGTGAAGCAAGGAGCTCTGTTATCTTTTTGGTTATGCCACCGTTTATTTTAACATTCTTCATACTTCTCTGCTTTATAAGAAGTCTTGATGAAGCCAGGCATTGCTTTGTCACCAAAATCATTCTGAAATGCTTGTGCCAAGTGGATTTGGTGAACTGAACGACAAATGTGGATTTTGGATCATCTTCACTATACTGTGAATAACACCTCCTTTGTTTAAGTCATCTTAACAAGTGATATAGTTCATGCTATATTTGTGAAACCTCAGAGTTTCCCAGCTTAGAAGATGAAGCACATGAGGAGTTATCTATCCTTTCCTCCTTCTTTCCCCAGCAGCTCCTTTGGGTGCAAGCTAACGCAGCCCTTAAACCAGCCAGTGTTACATGCAAGTGCAGCAGTCGTGGCTGGAAATCGATATGTTCTTCACTTCTCGGAGCACTCAAGACAATGACCTCATCAAGCTTCTGGAGGATGAATGAGGCATTGCGAAGACAGACAGAGCTGCTAGTCCAAAATTGCATCTTCACTCCCGAAGGCAGCTCGGCAGCGGTACTGATAACCCCAGAGCGGGGGCAGAGCACAAAACCAACCAGATGGAGAACTCCTGCAATGCAGAGGCATTATGCTGATGTAAATCTCACCAGTTCAGACTTACTTTGTTTGTGAAAAATGATAGCTTGCCTTGCTAAACGCCTAAAGTGTTCACAGTGAGAGAGGGTTTACGTAGAGGTGCCCAGAGAATCTCTGTCTAGGAGCCTGGAAACAGTTTTCTAACTCAGAGAAAACCCAAGAGAGCGAACGCATGGCCTAAGTCTTACGTTTCACCTTCATGCTGGGTGTCTGATGAAGTTTTATATTACTTTTGTAAAGCAGGTGCATTGAAATTTCTGACAGGTTTTGAAACCAGGTTGCTCAGTTATTTGTCTGCTCTGACACCTCTTTTAATGATTTTTTTTGTTGTAATTCCATGTCCATGTGTTGAAATTCATTGTCTTTGCACCAAGCTGTTGGTATTTGCATTTGAATTGCTTTTCTGAGTCTGTCCAAATTTTAATTTTCAATTTCACAGTTCTTTTGCAGTTAGAGATAATTGAATGAATAAAAGATGAAAAAATTACTAGCTCCGTTTTTTAACCTAACAAATACCACATTTCTGAAAACTTGCAGAAGGGTTACCTGTAGTTGTGGACCTTTATTTTTGCTCTTCAAATAACTCGAGAGTCCAGGAATGACAGTACAAGGCAGAGGTGATTGCCAATACTGAGGACAGCTGGGAGTACATAAGATAGATTACAAATTTTGTGGCCAAGATCACTCTTTTGTCTGCATACCTTGCCTGCTGTGCTGAACCTGGGATGGTGTGTTGCATAAAAATCTGAGCCAAACAGCCTCTGTTTCTCTGGGATGTTTTAGAGGGTTTGAATAACACAAACGTTTTTCCTTTTTTCATTTGATAATGATGCTGTCAAACTTGGAGGAAGAAGGGAAGTGCTACAGACTCCTCTGGTCCACGGAGCTTCAGTCAGTAGCTGTGTGCACAAAGACAATATTTTAGTAGTCTACAGGAGATGTGTTTGTTTAATGAGAGGAAATGAGACTAACCAACATTGGGCAAGAAGGCCACAGTGACAAAAACTGGCCCTCTCTTGCCCTCCATACGTATTGTGTTTGTACCCAGGCTTTGCCAGCTGTGTAGTGATAAGAATTTACTGGAAAGCAAGTCCAATGCATCAGTGAAAATTCTGCACAGTAATTTGGGCTGGTTGAGTAGCGGTAATGCAGTCTCAAATAACCAGAGTGGTTGTTTCGTGAGTTAACTTTATTACTGTGTCTCCCTAAATGCTCCAATTACTTCTGGTGTTGTTTCCCTTCATTCAAAATAACTTGTCATTTGACTTCCTTAAGGAAATGTGTGTATTTGTTAAATAACCGAAGTCCATCTTTTGGAGAAACTAGAGTTATTGATGTACCTGTTACAGTCTTATTATTTTCAGGTAAGTTTTTTAGAGGCTGTGTGGTCTTCCACCCTGCTGTCCTGCCAAGGCAATGCTTCATCATCCACATCAGCGTCAGCTAATTTAACAGTGGAGCATGATTGTGACTATCTAAGAGCAACAGCTTCTGACAAAGCGAAGCTGGAGATAATACTGCCTCATCCCTTTTCTCTTCGTTATCTTCATTTAGTATAAGTAGGATGGATCTGTTGACCAGAAGAAAGCACAGCAATGAACAGAGAGAGACTGTGTATCCTGACCTGGATCTTTAAAAGAAGTTTTTAGACCTTCAGGTTCTGGTTTTCCCATTATTGTTTGTTGTTGCTCATTTTTGGTTTGGTTTTTTTTTCCTTTAAAATTGATTTTATGTCACTGAATGTTGTTTATTTCCTCAAAGGATTAGCTTTTCATAGGCTCTGGAATCTTGTACTTGTGTGTAATGTAGATGGAATGTATTATTTTTGTGTTGTATTTATCCATCATGTCTGCTGCTGGCTTTTTTCGCTGGGTACTGGGATCACCTGAGGACCATTTCCGCAGGTGACTTCCCAGCCTGGGCAGGGCACGACATTATTGTTTTTGCTCTACGAGACCATGTCACTCAAAAGCAATGATTTTCCCCCTTTTTACCTCTCCATTTTCCTTATCCTTGAGAATCTGAGAGAACCTTTTCATCTTTGCGATTTCTATTTTCCTCAGGAATAAAATGAATGTCCTTTGCGCTACGAATAGTTTTCAATTTGAAATGAAAGCAGGCTCATTTTCCACAGGACCTAAAATAATTTCCCCACTAGTTCTAATTAAGCTGTGTTTGCACTTGAAATCAGGACTGTTTATACAAAATTGATGTTTTCAAATGTGATTTAAAAGCAAATAGTTGAATATAATCTCTGCAAACTAATGAAAAAGAATAAAGTGGAATGGTTTAAACCAGCTTTGTTTACACTCCAGAGTTACTTTGTATGCATGTTCACTGCTGGCTATACTTTCCCAAATCTAATTGCTCTTTTTCTGCTGAAGTAGCTGATAATCAGATTTACATGTTAAGTTTAAAGAAACAGAGCGTTTTATAAAAAAAAAAATGCTCATCCCAACCTTTTGATTTTTTCTGTCCTTCCAAATTTGAGCCTGGGGTCAAGAAGCAACAGGGCAGGGATTGTGTCAGTGGTAAGAGTTTCTGAAAACATGCTCTCTCATCATGATCTCTTGCTGTCTGCTTCAAGGACAGCTAAACGATTCCCACTTTTACTGGAATCCAGCCAGCTGCACGTGTCTCCAGCCCCAGAGAAGCTGAGTGTGGTGGCTGTCTTACTGAGGGGTTGGTGTAGGAGATCTTGCAAAGAAATTCTGCTAATTCATTTAGTCTTCCTTTTTTATTTTTCTTCCTGGAACAGAAAGAGCAACAGTTTGGCCTCTTGCAGCTTAAAAAGCAGAGACACGCTGATCTCCTGTGGTTTCTATTTTTGTTTGGCTGGGAAGCAGCGGAGGAGGGTTCACAAACCTCGAGTGTTCGCTGCATTCCTCTTCCCTCTACTTTTTCAGCTCAGAAGAGCCTTTTAGCAAAACACCGCCCCTATTCTGCGAAAGGGCTGTCAGTGCTTTGTCCGAGGTGGGTGGAGGCAACAAGCTCGATGGCTCTGTTAGCTTTGGGGTGGGATACAGTGGTACGTAATTACACATATACTGTCTTGTGTTATTATTTATTTATTAGTGTTTGTGGCTTACTCTGTCCTTGGGAATAAGGGTAGTTATTCCTGGAGGAGGCAAAGACAGCCAGCTTGCCAGTACTTGAGCTACTTCAGCAATATTGGTTACACCAGGGTTTTCTGGCTGAGGGTTCGTTTTCATGGTAATCTGCATGAAAGGAGTTGCTTAATTCCCTCTCTTTGAAATCAGGCTGTACTTGATGCCTTTTATTGGAAAAAGGAGAAGAGTCATAGTGGGAAGAGGATATGGTTGTAGTGATAATATGAAGAGGACAAACTTTTTTTTTTTAATTGGCAGATACTTCTGTTTTCTTCTTGAATTGAATAAAATGGAAGAGGCCCCTGCAAGATGCTGCAGGTTCCCTGGCAAAAATTAGTAACAGTGACCATCTGGGAGCTGTAATGTTTCATAATAATAAATAATTAAATCCAGCAAATTAACTCAAATTCTCATTCATCAGCATAATGGCAAAAAAGTTTTATTGAATAATTCTGAAATCAAATTATTCAACATCCTACTCGCAGGGGCAGTTTCTGAATTGTCTGTCTTCTTTATATGAAGCACAAGAAGTCCTTAGTTTCCAAGCACTAAAGGAAAAGCCTTTTTTTTCTTCTACTCATCCAGGGATATGTGTACTAGTGCCTGAGGTCATCAGTCACTTATCTTATTGTCACCTCATTGAGATAAGTCTTTTTAAAAAAGATTTCCTTGCACTAAATTTTGATTGGAATAATTCAGTCTTCCTCAGGATGTCTCACGCCGTGCTTTCTGACTGTTAGGCAAAATAAATTGCATGGTGTTAGGCAAAATAAATTGCAGTTTACTGCAATATGTGGGCAGCAACCAGAGACCTCAAAATCCTATTGGCATGTGCAGGATGTGCAGATGTAGCACAAAGCTGCCTAGGTTTTGATGTCTGTGTAAAAGGTCTACCAACCATCAATGGTATGGTTCTGCTTCTTTATTAAAATAACTACTTCAGATTTGCAAAAGGTAGGGCTTTGTTTATTCTGTACTACGTTATGTGTAGAAATAATGTGAAAGTAAGGGATCATTAGTCTTGCAATGGTGGAGTTGCCATCTGGAAAGTGATGCCATCCCCGATCCAAAGAGACATCCAAAGTGCAAAAGAGGGTCAATGTGACATCACCCTCATCCTTTTCAGAAGCAAACTTGGGGAGAAGAGGAAGAAAATACCATTAAACTTTGGGGCTATATAGGTTATATGTAATATATATGGGTTATAGTATATAATTTTGGGGTTATGTGCACCATCATGATCACTCTTAGGCAAAATAAATTGCATGGTGGTGAATACAGTTTACAAACACTAACCACTGAAAAAAGATGACACAACACTTCGGTTGCAAGTATCAGCTTATCTTAACTGACAGAAGAGACTGCTCATGCAGATACATCTATCAACCAGTAGCCAGCAGTACTTTTGTAATCATTTGGGTTTTGCCAATTAGTTTTCTCTGAATCTTTGGCTTCGTGTTGCATTTTCTCTTCAGTTTTGTCATTTGTTTGCTGTCATGTTTTCCTTACCTTGTCCTCTCTCAATAGGTGGCCACTAGGACAGGCCCTTTTGTTAGCAACTCTCACACAGAAAACACTTGATATGGGAGAAGGGCCATACATCGAACCCTAGACTTGCCATCAGTCCCACGTCACACAGGTAGCAACTGAAACAGTGGTTTTTCAATCTCTGTGGCATTTGTGGTGGGGTTTTTTTAGTGGTCAGGACTGGTACTCATGCCTGTTCTTCATTCAGCAATAACCTGGGACTGCTGAGTTGTTGCCTTGGCCAAGGCAACATCTGAACAAGGCCTGTGTGGTTGGGAAGCCTCAAATTGCAGGTGATCACAGTATCACAGTATGACAAGGTTGGAAAGGACCTCTGAGATCATCAAGTCCAACCTATAACCCAACACTAACACCAACCATCATCTAAACCATGGCACTCAGTGCCACATCCAATCTCCCCTTAAACACCTCCAGGGTCGGCGACTCCACCACCTCCCTGGGCAACGCATTCCAATGGCCAATCACCCTTTCAGTAAAGAACTTCTTCCTCACATCAAGCCTAAAAAATGATGAAAATGAAAAGATAATAAAAAAGCAAATCTTCATAGAACTTCTTTCTTCAAAGCTTATGGAAGGATTGTGATGTGCTCTGCAGAAAAATGAGCAACAGGAAGGCTTAGGTTGGAGAGGCGAATAAAACTTGAGATAAGGGTGGGTGCACAGGATGGATTAATGCTGCCCACAGAGGAGAGGGCAGCAATGAGGAGATATCTTTGGGCAGGCAATGCTGAACTTGGATGGCCACAATTTCTGTGACCTTGGCCCTAAGTAGGCCCGGTTGCCTGCCAAACTGATATTTTCCAATGCCCTAAAACTTGTTTGAACAGGCAAAAGTATTTATTAGTGGTTTCATCTGGGAGTGCTCAGGCAGGAAAGGGTCTGGACTGGTTGCAGATTTGCAATTCTTGTTTTAGTTTAAATGGGGAAAAAGAGGAGGAGGACCTGGTGAGAAGCAGGCTTCTTGCACACTCCTCCTACGTCTTACAACTCTACTCTACAGCCTGGGTGTCATTTTTGCAGCGTAGCTTATTATTATTTTTATTAATCTGGATAATAAATTGCTAACAGGTAAAATGATGCTGGGAAAAATGAGTCAGCTCTTCTATTAAAAACGTCATACAGTTTGATCTACTTACTACTTGAAGAAACGTTAGAGGAATTTGAAATACACTAAATAATTGTGGCAGTTAAGGCTATGATTGTGTGCACCAAATAGAGGTTTTAATTTTATTTCATTTCTGCTTACCTCTGAATATTAAATTGTGGAAAGATTATGAAGTTTGCAAGTGTTTTTTTACTTTGGAATTTCCTTAATTTTTTTTTGGTGTGGGCTGAGCTTTGAATGCAGGGCCTGGAAATTATGTGTGCTTTTTGACAGGGAGCAGGGCAGCCATAGAGAAGAGAATGTCAGCATTGTGCAGTGATTCTTTCACCCCACACTCTTTCTGCGTAAGAAGCTTTGGGTTGCGCTGTCAGAATAAAAGATCACCTTTGCTGTTGGTGGAGCGGTTTACTTTTGCTTCGTACAGCACTTCTAGGAATGCATATTATAGTTTTAATTTTCACCCCCTACTGCTGTATACTAGGAAATCCACAAAATGCATGTTTCTGAATTTCATCTTCTGGTGTAAACTTATCTGTAGTTACAAGACAATACAAGGCTTTTAAGATGTTACTTTTGGGGAAAAATGTATATTTTTATTTGCTCTAAATTGCACTGCAGGAATAATACTGAGGTTTTGAGAGATGAATGCTTTTCCAAATTAAGCCATGACAGTATATTTTGCAGTCACAGAATCCCCTTTGCTGGTTCACCACAACATACAGTTCCCAAACTGTGGGGGGTGGATGTGACACCTCTGGACAAAAGATACTCAGGCTGTGAGCACAGGAGTTAAGAAAGCAAAGGGTAAGTAGACAGAGTATTTCTGTTTCCTTCTTCTCCCTGTGTCAAGGGATTTACAGCAACAAGCCCAGCTAGTTCATTCAACAAATGTCCATTGCTGTTATGATAAATTTTAACATTGATTACTGCTCGGTTCAGAGGACTTGCCTGTTTGTGGTGACCTGGGGGGGTTACACAAAATGCTTGAGACAGGATAGGAAATGTTTAACAGTTTCAGAAACAGTAGAAGTTTTTGCTCTTCCTGCATCTTCAAAGCAAGGTTTTGTCAAGATCTGCAAAATAGCAGCCTCCAACAAGTTGGGGAGTTCAAGTAGTCTGGAGGTCTGTGGAACCTGAAGGACTTGGGGATATGCAAGAGGCAGAGGACCATCTGCAGGATCTCTTACTTCTTCCAAGATAGAGTGGGGCAGATGCAGTATTTGAGTTGACTGGGGAGGGGAGACTTCAAATTGTTTTGTTTTTTATCATGTGGTGGCATTGGGGTGTGTGCGTGTGTGGCTCCAGGGTAAGTGCTGTACCTCACTTTAAGCGTATGGGATGTGTCTGTGCATAAGTGAGGGCAAATTTGGCCTTTTCTAGGTACAGATAATTCAACTTGTGTCCTATGCATTAATTGGTACAGCCCATTTGTCTCTCAGTTCATTTGGAGTGGAAGTGGTAATGTTGTTGACTAGGGTTTTTCTAGTTTGGGCTTGGTCCATGCACCCTACTTCCAGTTTTAGCCCTATTATTAACCTTGTCTTTCTAATAATTTAAATTACTGACTTATTACTAGACTTTGGGAGCTTGACATCATTTTTATTGACCTGACTTAGTCTAAGCCAGGCCTGAATCCCCGGAGCATGCATTAAATATCAAACACAAGTTCATTCAGGAGGGAGCCTGTCTTTGCCTCCTGTTTGAATGGTTTGGCTCAGCCTGTCCTAAATCTGTTCAGTTTGAGTAAATATTTGTTAACACCTCGTAGGAGGGAGACAGACCTCCCAGTTCATCCACTAAAATCCTGTCTCTTATATATGTGTCACCTTCAACTCATTAGTGTTGCTGTTGATCCCTATGGGTTCTTCTGATATTTAAGAGCTCAGCCTGGGCAGAGTGACCTTCAGCCAGCAGCTTGCCATGGTCCAGTCCTGCCCCTGCATGTTTGGCATCACTGATGTATGACTTCCCTTATGCACTGCTTTGCATTGAAAACAAGCCTGTAATTTGAATTTGAAATTTCCTTTTCAAGAAGAGTTATGCAAATTACAGTTCTGAAAATTAGATGATCAGCTTTTTTAACAGCAATGAATTACATTTAAATCTGTAAACTGTTAAAATATATGGCCCTTCTGGGATTGGTACCTTGTGTGAAGTGTCTCTGCTTTGGGTTGTCCCAGGTTTGGTTAAAGGATTGCAAAGAAAGTTTTCTTAGTTGTGTGTTGCTAAACATTGTACTTTCAATGATAAGCTACTGGGCAAGAAAACCCCAAACCTTAATCATTATAGTGAAATACTTTGAAAACAGTGGAAAAAGCATGCATTTTTTTTTTTGTGCAATGACGGTTTTAAGGCTAAGTGATGTTAAACACGGCATTTGGAGCTGTTGAAAGGAGGAGTAAGGTTTCCTATCAGGTCAGACAACAGTGCTCATTAAACATGATGAGCTCTGGTGCTGTGATGCTGTACGTGGGCTTTACTGTGTTGTACTGTGTTCAGTTTTGGGCCCCTAAGTACAGGAAAGACATTGAGGGGCTGGAGCATGTCCAGAGAAGGGCAATGGAGTTGGGGAAGGGGCTGGAGAACAAGTATTATGAGGAGTGGCTGAGGGAACTGGGGTTTTTTTAGCCTGGAGAAGAGAAGGCTCAGGGATCCCATCACTGTCTACAGCTACCTGCTACCTGAAAGGAGGTTGTGATGAAGTGGGGCGTCAGTCTCTTCTCACAAGTAACAAGACATAGAATGAGAGGAAATGGCCTCAAGTTGTGCCAGGGCAGGTTTAGATTGGATATTAAGAAAAATTTCTTCACTGAAAGAGCTGTCAAGCACTGGAAGAGGCTGCCCAGGGAAGTGGTGGAGTCACCATCCTTGACGGGATTTAAAAACATGCCAATGTGCTGCGTGGGGGCATGGTTTAGTGGTGGGCTTGGCAGTGTTAAATTTACAGTTGGATTCCATGATCTTAAAGGTCTTTTCAACCTAAATTATTCTGTGATTCTGTGATACTTCACATACTCAATTATAATAAAGTCAAAGAAAACATCAAGACCAAATTTCTCATTTTTGTGCCTGATGTTCTCTTTCCTAAAGAAAAGATACTGTAAGTACAGTGTGCTAAAACACACAGCCAGGGTTTTTATATGTTTGTTTTTTGTTTAGGTCTCATTTCCCATTAAATATGTTTCTTCCAAGAAATTAGGTATTCCTCAAATGACTTTTAAAATACACTTAAGCAAAGTCAGTTCAGCCCCTCACAGCACCATTTTGAAGGATAACATGACCATACATTTTTCAGCTTGTCTTCTGAAATGAATTTGGGAGCCTCTCCAAGCAGATTATTGGCTTTACATGTGAAAATATGTCCCAGGGTTCCCTGAGGTTTTTGACTAATGCATTTTCACTGAAACAGAGAGCTGGGGCTCAGCATAACCTCATTGGCTCCAGACGAGCCTCTCAGAGTTATACTAGTTGAGGATCCGTGCTGTGTGGAGAAAATTATTTCACTGAATTGACTACTTTGTCAAAAAGATTAACCTGAAACATTTCTACCATTTCAGAGTGAATATATGTTCATGACAATGAAAACAGTTTCATTCATCAGGACATGATTAATGAAGGTTGGCAGCTTTTGACAGGAATCTGTATTTTCCTGTTATCAAGCTGATACAGTTTAAGCTTTACTGTGATATTTTTTACACACGTAGCTGAAAACACTTTGAATAACTAATTCCTTCAGTTGTAGATTTCCTTTTAAAATTTATGATCAGGGAGCTTTAACTTGAGCATTTTTATTTATGACACTGCAGAATAAATAAAACCGAGGTAACATATTTAAAAAACAGTGGATGTACAAAATTGGTGAGGGAGCATTCTGAATATGAATAGCCCAGTGTTGTTGTGATAGAGTTTGCACAGGTAGATAGTGGGGGTATAGGTGCCCTTTTAAAACATTGTTTTAAATATACACCACGCTGAACAATCTGACAGTGATGGCATTGTGCTAAGTCTTCCAGAAGATGGATTGCCCTGCGTCTCAATGTCTTCGAAATCACATATGATGTTGGTACATCCAGGTAAAAAGTATATGAGAAGAGAATATGATTATCATTGAAATAAAAAACATTACACTAAAAGAAGTAGATAATTGGAGTTGAACAAGCAAAATAAATTCTTCAGTTTCCTTTTCAGTTTTTAGGGCCATTTTTTTCCCTGTAAATTTTAATGTTTTAGGATCGTTTTCATTCAATAGTAAGTGGAGGTTGAATTGATTTTACTTTCATTTATGTTCCAGTAGTTGTTTGTTCATATGATTATTTCCTCTGCTTTCTACCATACCATATGTGCTGATGAAAGTCAAGAATAAATACACATTTTTTATCAGTATAAACAAGCTTCGAAGAAGTCTCAGCTGTATCTCAGCCTACATAAAGGAGTAATTTAAAGTTACCTTGAATATACAGGTTAGCTAGAAATGTATATCTTCTGACTATAATTGATTTCCTCTCAATCTATCTCCATTTGCTAGCTGAAATATAGAATTTTTATTCCTGTCAGCATGCATCAGTCTAGGCTTGATGCTGCCTTTGTCAAGCAGTAAGTGGGAGGGTAATGGAGATGCAGTTTGTGAAATGTCACCCTAGTGTAAACACATTCAGATCCTGATGCAGAAGAACAGCTGATGTATGTATTTTCACTAGGTGAGGGGAGGTTGTCCTGTATTTTAATAGTAAGAATTATTCAAGGAGAACAGTGTTTTTGATGCAGAGGAGTCCAAAACGCGTGGCAATATTTTCTCTGATTTGTAGGCAGATCTGGTTTATCTTGATTACTTGGCCACAGATTGACCCATGTGTCCTTCTGAATGTAATGCTATTGACTTCTGAGCCATTACTAAACCCTTAATATTTGATTGCTTCTCTTATTGGCTTCTTAATTATTGACTGGTTTTACTTTTTTTCTTACTCCTATTTTAAACTTTTGAAATAGCTGGGCCACTTCAGCCCAGTTGCAAGCTCAGAAAATGCCAATGTGTTAAATGAAGCTGCTCTAGTTGGTTTATGAAGGCAATCACATTATGAAGGGAAGAGCTTCTGGATAGTTGTTTTGCTACAGGCAAACAAAATGCAGGTTAAATTCTGCACATTCTCAGCCTCTACTGAGAGCTGTAGAGCATACAGCATTTTACAAGCAAAGACCTTAAGAAGCCGAGCTGATGTAGTTTCACTGCATAATACAATTGGAAAACAAAGAGGAGAAAGCATCAATCAGAAATTTGGAATTCATGTCCTAAAAAAAGGTACCAAACAAATTTCAGCACTAGAGTTTTGATTTGTAAAGGATTGTGTAAGCAGGAATTGTCCCTGCTTTAGACATTTAATATTCCTCTCAATATCGTGTTAATTAAACTGGTAAAGTGCCTGTGTCAATGCTACTTTTCTTCAGAAGGTCTAAACAAAAGTCACCATCTGCTACAAAATTATTGGAGAAAAAACCAAGCCTCTGTCTAGTCTTGATTCCTCTCTGATCCTCGAGGTCAGTTTGGTAATTGCTGACATTGCCTTGAGCTCGTGTAAATTTTATATGACCATGATTTCAGAAAAAATTGTTGAAATGCTGTTGTCATTGGGAGGGTGGTTGAGGGGAAGCTGTTGGAGCTTCATCTTCCTGTATGCTTAACAGTGGAGTCACAGAGTCCTATCAAGTAATGAATTCACCTTTAAAATGTAAGTAGAGAAATAAACTGTTAATTGGGGAACAGGCCTTCTCAGACAGTTGTACAGCTTGGGCATCATCTACATCAAAGCATTCTTGATGAAGTTTATCATTGTTTCTGCAAAGCTGGTCTGCAGGGCCCGGAAAAGGGCACTTTATTTAGATTTTGGTGATGTTAATCTGCTTAGCCACTGCTTGCACTTGCGACTGTGGGCCTTCCAGCATATTGAAGCCCATCTTGGCTTGGATATTTACATTATTTTTCAATATTTCTTTTTTAATGCTGACCTCCTCAGGGCAATACTGAATGAAAAGTCAATCATCTCCCTCTCTGCAAGAAAATTAAATGATTGTTTGCCTTAACTGGCAGAGGTTCGAGGTTGGCATTAAAAGCTTGTGTGACTCTGTTAACTGCTGTGTGCATATTATTTTTGCTGCTTCTGTGCCGGAAAGCAACTGTATAGCTGTCATCTAGTTATACTTCTATGTGCTTTTGTGAACTGTTGTGCCAGCTGCCAAACCCTGACTAGTAATTGTGATTGAATACTATTTACTTGGCATCCAAATTTATACAGAGATAGAGCAGCGACTGAAATCTCATAGCACAGGAACAATTTCCTAAGAGAGGTGTTCATAGCAGCCAGATGGGCAAAAGGAGAGCTTTGTCCAGTGAGCAGTCTTCAGAAGGCAAAACAACAGAGTTTGTGCTATTAAAAAAAAACCCAAAACATTTCAGATAAGTCTTTAGACTGTTTCAAGAGAAAAACTCAGTGCACACTTCCATAAGTCATCATACTTGCATATTCATAGATAACACGGCAGAGTAACTGTTGGGAGAAGTCTACTGTTTTAGGAAAGAATAAGAAATAAATGCTTCTGAGACAGCTGCGTACTCCATATCTAATACCACTGTCTGAAATCCTGCAGGGTTAGTGCAGGAGGTGTGTTGGATGCAATGAACATGACACATGGTTTGCTCTTTGATAACAATGTTTATTAGCGCTGGCGAAAGAGTAGAAAAAATCCATGGGAATCTTTGAGCTGTCCCTGTCTTGGGAGCAGATGCTGCTGTTTCACAGGATATAGGAGAGGAAATAAATAGCAGTTTGGAGCAATGAAAAAGTGCCTGCTAAGCTCAGCTCACGGACAGTAATGTAGAGGGTTTTTTTTAATTTTAGATTCTGTGTACATATTTTGTGCTCTGAGTTTACTTTTTTTTACATTTCATTTGACAGAACTAAGAGTGATTCAGATTAGCTGGTGAAATTAGACTGAATTAAGCTTTAGATAGACGATAGACAGTGATGGAATTCTTTTTTTTCCACTGTGCTAGCTATGAGATGTGTGTTGCACAAGGCTACTGAGATAGCCTGAGGAAAGGCTATGACTTCTGATATCTCCAGTGTTTATGATCTACTCACTCTGGACAAGGGAAAAAGAAAAACATCTTCTGTTTTTTTCTCCATTCTTAGCACTTATCTGCTCACCAGTGCTGCACTAATTAGTTGAAAGCAAAATGAGGATCAGTCAATTAGAAGCAAGGTAAGCTGTTGCAATCCTCTTCCAGCCTCTGGTTCCTGGGCTCATGCTTCAGGTATAGCCAAAGCAATGATAACTGGAGAGGCTGTAAACTCTCCATCCCAGGATTTTCCCCAGATGTGGCTGCTCAAAACCATGGCTGCTGTCATTTCCAGGCTTCTGAAGAGAGTTGGACCGGGGACAAGTTGAGGTCTACGATGGTATTTGTGGTGGTGGTCGTTTGTGTAGTGTGTCAGGTATCAGTGCCCTGTGGAGAGGGCAACTCTAAAAAGCCTTCCAGTAAGACTTGATGCTTTTTTGGTGTATGGTCCATCTAGAAACCTCTGTCTATAGGTTCTTTTTACCTTTTCATTCTCAAGAGCTTTAAAATCTTATTTTGTATTTCTCCTTAGAGTGAAGGAGACTATGAGAGAACTGTCTTATTTGAGTAATTCTTAGGAACAGAAATGGTCTTGCAGAGAAGCTGTTTTACTAAGTTATCCTGGGAGACTTTCTTAGAGGCTTTTCCCAAGAGACCCACTGACCAACCATTTCCATTTTTCTTTTAATATCAGTTCAGATTCAGAACATGGTTGATGCTCCTCCTGCACAGCCTGACGTGTTTGTAATCGAGTTCCAGGCTATCTTGGTCTGAGACGGGACAGGGAAATGTCTGGCTTCCAAAACCATTATTTTTATAGAACTGGCAGTATACGTTGCAAAGCTAGTCCCAAGATAAGAAGTTATTCATCCTTGAGAAGAACAAGCCTTTGTCAAGCATTACCTTGTGTGAAAAGGAGGAGAGTTTTGGAGAAGTGAACAAGTTTTGGGGGAAGGCAGATATGGAGGGGGCTAGGTAAAAGCCCTTGACTGCTGTCTTGTGAAATACATGGCAGGCAAAGGTCTGCATGTTCTGCTTTCTGCCCAAAATATTGCAGGTCTAGTCTCGTCTACAAGCTCGATACAGTGATCCAGGTGAGAACTGGGCTAAAGCTTAGTACCCATCCCTGGTAAGGTACCACACTGGGGAACACCGTGGATACTGGATAACAGTACGAAAAGTAAATGTGCACGTATTGTATTTCAATGTTTCTTGGGAATGTATTTGAATGATATAGGGAAAAATAATTTTTTACAGGGTGGAAGTTTTTTCCGTGTCTCATTTGTTGACATTTCTTCCAAAGTTCGGGTACTGCTAATATCAGCTGTTTCCTACAGGAAAAAAAAATCAAAACAAAACATGCGTGTTACATAAGAAAAAAGAATAAAGCACACTTCAGAAAACCTCCTTTATTTTTTACTTAGAGCCTATGAAAATGATTAGTAAGTGAGTATGAATCTCCAGAAAATAAGCATTCTGAAGCTTTGAAAAGGTAACTTACTGCAGAATGATTTACTAATTCAGCATAGTAGTTTTTGTGACAGAAATCAAATATTCTACTGTAGTTTTGTCCCTGAACTGGATTTACTGAGCACAATGTATTTAAAAAGCTCTAGTTCAAGCATTATCTCATCCTTGGAGGAAAAAAGCGCCTTCTATTCTGTCTCCACGCCTCCAAGGACCCCTTGCTTCAGTTCATTTTTAAGGTCACTGATATTTCATTTGCATTCACAGTCAGAAATGCTATAATTTTTTTGATCAAAACTATTCTTCTTTTTCAGTCTTGCCACTCGTTTTATTTAATCGCAATTTGGTATTTTTGGAAAGCATGTCTAGCGCACTGTGTCTTGACTAAAATGATCTTGCTGTGAAGTCTACAGAGTCAGGGTCTCAAAAACCTGAAGACTCATTCAGTACCTCTAGAGAAACAAGCAAGAGTTTTGTGCATGCCATGTCCCTATTTACCCAAAGGTTATGAATTTTTATGCTAATTTTGTGTTGGTCTTGGAGAGAGGCATTTATGAATGTTTCTTGTTGATCTCCCTCTAAGCATTAATTTCACAGAAAAATGTGTGCTTTTGTGCAAACCTCAGAGACTAGAATTTAAAAATAATTACTTTAATAAATTGCTTTGCTGAACACTGCCTGAAATATTAAAAAAGAAAATTCTAGGAAAAAGCTTCTCGGAGATATGCAGTTAGAGCATGATTGCTAATAGAAAAGATCCCCTTTCTTCCCCTTGTTTTGTAGCCAGAAAGCCTCATCCTGAGACAAATCAATCATCAAGATCTCCAGTCTAGAAAATAATAGAAGTGCAACTTTAGAGAAGGAGAAAAGCAGAAAAACAAAGTTGCATAGGATTGCTACCAGCCAACAAAAACACAGAGAATAATAGAACTCGCACAAAGAAAATTAAATCCCTCCTTTCCAGAAAGGTATCATTAGCAGAAATGCGAGATGAATCAGAACTGAGCTTCTCAGGTTCCTGACTTACACAAGAAAAAGAATGGCTATAGAGCTGGGTTACAAATCCTGGGGACTGTAACATGTTTAGGCGCTTCTGGTGTTGCTTTTCTCCACGTATATCTGAAACATGTGTCTTTGACACTGCAGTAGGGAAGCAATGGTTCATTCTCTCTATTTTGAGAATTCAAGATTCTCCCCTGTCCTCTCTACATTTGCTATATGGTATTTCTTGTTATTCCTAGTAGACAGAGAAATCACGGTGGCCTTTTCATTGATAATAAAGGCAGGTCTGTGTATTCCAGATGGGACAGCAATGGAAAAGATCGACACCAAAAGCTTACACCCAAATTTAGTATAATTATGAATTAAACAGTATCTTCTGTTAAGGGAGCAAATTACTTTGAGACAGTGATTTCTGGAAGCAACCGTAACTTTTTCATTCAAGAAATCAGATGTGTTTTACAACTTGTAAATGGAGCTTGGTTACCTTAGGCTGTCCTTTCACTGTGCGATACCATAGCAAATATGACAGATCTGATTGCTAGAATTTAAATACCTCTTGTTTGTAGATTAAAGTCTAATAATAGTGTTATTTAAACAGGATTTCAAGATGGGTGTCTCAGGTATCCTTCCCTCTTCTGGTTTTACATCGATTTTTTTTTTTTCTGGCTTTTCCATGGGAAGAATAGTTTGTCTGCAGCATAAATTTAGCAAAATTTTGGAAGACATCACTATGAAAAGGATATTTAAAAATCTGGTTTGCTGGGAGTCTTTAAGTATGTACCTTTTTAAAAGAATAGAATGAATTGACTAAAATCTTCGACCTACAAATTTCCTGGTTTAAAAAAATTGTAGCTTTTGCGAACTGTTTTGTAGACAATATTTTATTCTTGATTTCACTCTTAATTTTTTTTTTTTTAGAAGAAACTGTAGAATTTATTGTCTTGTGCCTTCACATGTATCTTGTTCAATTGTTTTGGTTTTAGTTCTGAAAGCTACTTGGTAGGTTGTGTATTTCTAAATTTTGCTTCGTTGTATTTACATATGCAATAATTTTCAGTTTAGAAGGAGGACTGTATGTGGAATGGGCTTACTAAAAGGAAAATAAATACATACTGGAAAACCTTGTATTCCATTTCGCTCCAAATCATACTTTTAAACTATGTTAGAAAAATTTAAGGTCTGGATCCCAGTTGCTCTGTGAAATGACTGCTATACTGTAAATAATATACACATCCTGGGGTCACCTAGAGGTCTATCCTTTGGTTTGCTGCTGCAGACGAAAATTAATTACAGACAGATGTTTTAACCAAAGTACTTTTATATCTGGTTCAAAAGCTGAATTTACATTGTTGCTTCTAGTTCCTTGAACCAACAGAAATGTGTTTTATATTGGTGCCAAAACTGGTTTCAAAGGCGCCAGTCAGCTCAACTTGCAGAAATCAGATTACATATTGTTCATTGCCTTTGGCAATGACCCGTAGACTTGCCATAGTATTTTCAATTGTGATCAAAGGATTTTCAATATTTTTGATATAATCCACTCACAGACTCCCCTTTATAGGTATATGAAATACTATTTTTTAAATAAATGCTCTCAGTGTTTTCTGTACTCACCAGAGGTATATATGATATTGTCAGGTTTCTCAAACTTTAGCTTGGGGTATGATTAGAGAGAATTTCCATGTTTGTAAAGTCCCAGGCCTTACGCTGTGGAAACAGAAAGGAAAAATAATGAATGACTAATTAAAATCTCAATTCAGCACCTAATCAGCATCATCTTCCATCCGGGATTAACTTGTTGGGAGAAGATACAAGACATATAAACTAGTTGTTTTTGTAGCAATGATTTTGAGGCTGCTAATGCAATCTTAAAACTTCAGTGCAAAATCAATTATGAAGAAGAGAAACAGGCACTGAGCAAGCAAAGCATTATTACTTTAAAGCTATTTCATTAGGTATTGATCGCGCAAAGTCTCTACTGTCATCATTTTCTTCCTGATACTCTGTTCGGATGAATACGGAGAAATCCAGGAAGATTCCTTCTGCCTAATCACTCTGTTCCTGTCCACAAGCCGGAATTTTCTGGATTAAATCAAGTATTGTATTTAGTACTATAATGTCATGAAAGTACATGCTTTTCAGTTGAGTATTCTCATATATTGTAGTATTTGTTTGTTTAATAACCAAAATAACCAAATAATAACCAAAGCACTGTTAAACCTTTATGTAGCTCCTTCTATGCTGTCAGCTAAACAATTATCTCATTTACAAATAATACCAAAACTTGGGCTATGGAGGAGTTGGGCAATATGTGACATTATCCTCTCTCAGCACAGCCAGCTGCTCCTCTTCACTGCTTGTGAGCCTCATGTGAATGTCGGCATGTGATGCAGAAAAAACAACCAGGTGTTTAAACTGATAGCGATGGTGTGACTGCAGCCTTTGTGGCACAGTTTTTAAGAAGACCAAGGCCAGCTTTATGATGTCTCTTGAGCTTACAAAGGAGCTTAAATTGCTGCTCCACCTAACCTGGGGGAAGGAGGGCTCAACAGAAGAGCTTTAATTTGTGCCCCAGGTCTGCATGTCTTATGTTAGTCAATTTCCTTTAATTTTCCTGAATGTCTCTATGACTATAATGTGTTTTTAACAGCGAGAGGAAGATTTAAGCAAGTATAACTGTATTTCTATTGAAGCTGATCTGAGGATAGGGGAATTGGTATCATTCAGGTAGGAGATTGTGTAGACTTCACCTGTTGCCTGGAAGTCTTCAAGTACAGCACAAGTGTTACATTACCTTATTTTATGTTCAGAGGTTAGCTTTGAGATAGTCCTCCTGCATTTTGGATTTGGCTTTTATTTCATTGGAAATCTCTAATGAACAATGATTTTACTAAGAAATTTCAGGCTACATAAGACCGACTCAGGTTTTCATAAATTTCTATTCATCTTCTAGAATTCCGAAAAGGGAATTGATTATCAAAGGGGTTGCAGCGATCTATTGAATACTTGATGCTGAAGAAGTCTCCTCTTAGGCATTTTCAGAAGGTAACATATTGAAAGTCAGATGTTAATTTGAAAAGTCTTGGCTTGGTCATGGCAGAAGTGGAGCATAGTTAATCCAGCCCAGTGAGAAAGTAGAGTACCTTGGGACTTGCATAGATTTTTCTGATGCTTGATGGTTTTGAAGCCTTTTGGTATTTTATTCTGAATTCTAATACAATCACTGTCTTTTGGCTTTTTTTTTTCAATTTTATGCCATACTGAAATGTCTTGTTGGTTTAATAAATTGCCTAAGTGCAAAAGAAAGCCCTGTTTTAATATTTATGTTTCCATTTCTCTGTGCTTGAGCAAGCATTTACTTCAGTCCAAAAATATGTGGTAATTGGCAAATATACTGAGAAATGTTATAGAAAAGCAGCGTGTTTATTTGTGTGATACATAAAAATGTTTTCTACAGTTTGCTGGTTCCTTATTGTGTGTTTGCATTGGTAGGAAATAAAATCCTCTCATCTTATTAAAATAATTAAATACCGTTTGCAAAAAGAACTGCTGGTTGAGTCTATACTGTGTACCTATTGACAATTTTAATGTGCCTTGTTGGTTGTAGGAATGGTGTACTGAATGCAAACAGGTAGAAATAGCATGTAGTTCCTGTCTTTTGCTTTGTGTATAGGTAATTTAAAGAGCTTGAAAACTATGGCTTTCATTAGAAGGAAAAGACATTCCAGTTTATTGAATCATTTTTGTTTGCAGGTTATGAAATAGCTTATTTGTTCAATCAAATACCAAGAGGCATCTGCAGTCCTGATAACCCAAGATGTTAACTGTGCTTAGATATTATTTTTGCTTGCAGTCAGAAGAATAGGAGTTTGACAGGGAAATAATGTGCTTTAATGAAGTATTCATCTCTTCTCCCCATTTTTCATCATTAAAACATCCATTTCAATTTAGAAATGGACCTGAAAAGTCATGAAATCTACCATGCAGAACAGATGGTTTCACTGCAGATGGAAAAAATTCAAGCTGTTCCTGAACAGCAGTCTTATGTATTTTAAGCAATTATCTGCTTTTCTGGAGGTATAATAGGTATAATAGGTCAATTTCCTATTTTTTAATAATAGATGGCAGAGTTTAGTTGCCCATAGTGATTAACTTCAAATTTTGTTTTTAAACTGTCTAAATCAAGTTCATATTTAAAATCCTATGTTTGATGAAACACACTCTACTTTTTGGTAGAGTTTGGGGTGGATAGGATGAATGTCTTGTCATTTCTATGGTTTTATCCAGGTACTTTCTGATTTTTGACTGGAGAGGCACTTTTTTTTTTGGTAAAAATCCTTTTCTTATAGCCATAGCAATTGAATTTCAGTATGGGATTTGTAACCTCAAATGTTCCTGGCTGCCTGCAGCCATTCGTTTTGAGCTGACTAGAGTGTGAATGTGTGTGATGCTGTCAACATATAATGTGGATTTCTCTGGCATATGGCTTGTTGCTAGTTCCTTCCTCATGCCTGACCTGTTGATCTGAAAAAATTTTCCTTTTGGCAACTCTAGCAACAGAAAGTTCTGTTTGGTTTTTGTCATGTCTTTTTGGATATAATTTTATTTCTTCTCCTGAAGCTATCTCCTAAGTAGTGGGGACTTCTTGAGACTCCTGTTCTCTTGTTGGCTGCAGTCATATTTGAATTTTCTGTCCAAGTCCACTGTTTTTCTGGATGAGATTCTCCTGCTGGTTTCCTACTGCTTTTTCTGGAGGTGGGAGGACTGGTTGCTATTACTCAGTGTTTGTGTAAGAGTAGCTTTAATTGGTGCATTGTTTGTTTGTTGTAATGCTTGTTGCAGTTGCATTTACCGTATGGTTGTGTTTATCAGGAACATGACCTGTAGAAGATAGTATATATATTGCTTTTCTTTTTGTCTACTCTTATGACAAAGCATTTGAGGGTCGCTAATGAGATTTCATGAGATGAAATTCAGCCAGACAGATTGTAGAAAATGGATGGGCTGCTGCTCAGACTGATGAATGGGTCTGAGAGCTGGAGGCAGGAAGGGATCCTATTGCTTTTTCCTGGAATCTGTCCCTCTGGCAAGGCTTGTTCAGGCAGGACTGTACTACAAGTTGAAGGGAGTCTGAATATCAGTGTCTGCATAGCTTTTATAGCAAGGTCTACTAACCCAAAGGTTATTTGTCATTGAACTGTAGCCTTCTGTTAGGCATGTAGCTGGTGTCGGCTGTTTCCTTTGCTGTGGGTGGAGATTCCTTTTTCTGCTTGTGTGCTTGCCGTGATACAACATACACGAAGAGAACCTTGCATTGCATTTTATTCTCCAAGATTATCCTTTTAGGAGTGTTCCCAGACTTTTCCGTGAGGCTTTAGAGCTTCCTAATAACATGCCTGGGGTGTATTGAGGAATTCCTCCTGTCTTTTAAATGTGTGAGATATGGGAGCATACTCGTGAGCTCTTGTCACACTGCAACACCACTTAACCTAATTTCAGTGTTGATTTTCCAAGACTGCATTATCACAGCCAAGACAGGACTTGGCCCAAGATGGTTTTATGCAAGGCAAAATCCTTTCTGTTTTGTGAGAGCTGCAGATTGGCTTCTAGCTTTGAAAGATTTAAGCGGTGAATGCTGCGGCCAGAAGGATTTAAAAGGTTCCAGCTCTGGTTATTTTTGAATTGAAAATCTACAGAGGCACTTTAGATTCCATGTTCATCGTCTCCCAGAAGATTAAATATGTTTTTGTTGTATTCCAGACAGTGTGACCCCATTGGATTGTAAAATCCGGCTAGGGTGCAATATTTAACACAGCAATGCCTTCGTTGCAGGCCAAGCACATTTTTTGATTTTTAACTACTGGTGTTTTGTTCTGCCATTGTTTCTGCAATATCAGCAGTGCCCCAGCCCCGTTTGGGGAGCAAACGTATAACAGTAGCTTAATAAAGAAGGTTGACTTGACATCTGACTCTTTCAGTAGAGCTGGAGCAGTTCTCTGAAATCTGGAGAAATATTTCATTTGCATTTTTAGGCAAGTCTCTGGGATCTATTTAACCCATTAAAGCCAACTTTTCAAATGGTTTATTAGACTTCTGTTTCTTTTCCAGTAGCACTCCTGTTTGAGCAGCTTCTCTATTTATCTATTCTCCACAAGTTTCTGGGTTGTAGCTCAAGAGGTTGGGTGTTCCTCCAAGGACTGGATTTTCACTGCATCTCTTTGCCTTAGGATCTCAGTCCCAGACTGTGTTATTTAATGACTGGGCATGGGCATTGAATCTCAAAGCATTACATACAGTTGCAGAATGGTTTGTTTTGGTGGTGTGTGGCAATTTGATGGCAATAGAGGACACGAACCCTCAGCTGGGAAAAGATCTGTCCTGCTCAGTGTCATGGTTTTGTGGTTTTGTGGGCTTCTAGAGATTATTGATGTAGATTTCTGCTCCTTTCCAATTAAACATTCTGCCTGGCCAAAAATATTTCCAGACTCACTGAAGTGCTTCAAGCCTAAGGGAGCATGGGACAACAGGAGCTTTCATCTGTGAATAAGCATGTTTGAAATAAGAGCTTGAAATTTAGGGAGGAAAATGATGCTTTCCCTCTGCTCTGTGTTATGAGCAGCCTCAGACACACTGATACTGATAGAAAATAAAGTGAATTAGGGTTTTTTTCCTCCTGTCAACCTGAACCAGATTTCACTAAAGATGAGGTAAAATTCAGGCTTCTCAGTGGAGTGAAAAGATTTTTTAAAGCAGTGAGAGGTTTATTAAATCACTGACCTTTTTAAGGAACCGTGATAACACATCCCCCCTATGAAATTACTTTGTCTAAATAAATAAAGCCTTTATGCTTCTCCAGGAGGCCTCTCCAATGCCCTTTAGGTCAATGGGGCCTGTCCCATATGGTGGTGTCCAAGGGAGTGGGGAGCAAGGATTGTCCCAGGGCACCATCCTGGGGAACAGGTGGCCATTAGCGACCGTGGGACCGGGCACCTGCCCACTTCTTGAAAGGCTCCCAGCTGCCTGGATCACTCCGAGTGCCCAGTTGTGCAGAACAGACAGATGTAAAAGCGTATTTTCTGTGCCTGTAGAAGCCCAGGGCAGGGAGTCCTGCCAGCACTTGGCATTGCTGGGGGCCCGGGGTGCCTCGTGCTTCCTCCAGGGGCTGTGCGCATTTCATATGTGCACATGGAGCTGAAATTGTGGTTAGTGGATTGGAATGAGAGGGCTGCTCGATGAGAGACACGGAAGTGAGTGTTTTGGATCATAGGAGGGCAGTGTGAAGAATGTAGGTTTTTTTCCTCACAGGCATACATTGGAGCAATGCTTCTTTGAACTGTGCCATCGCTGCTGTTTTAAACCGAGTGAAACTTTCTGAGTGGCATTGCATTGTGAAGTCGTTTATTTGCGATGCGTCTAAGCATCCTTGCAATAAACACCTTCCTAATTAAACTGTACTCCTCGGAAGCCTAAAAGAAGGGCACCGTAGAAGCGCGACAGGGATAAATACTTTATTGGTAAAGGTGAGAGGTGTGGGCACCTGCTGGATGCCTCTGTGAGGAAATGTTTCCCTGGGCTGTCTCATCCTGCTGTGCCCTTTGCTTGCAGTGATACCCCCTGTCTGAGACCTCAATTCCCCATGCAGTAACCCACACAGAAAACGATAAAAGTATGTTTTATATACACCCTAAATCAGCCTTTTTGTCTTGGAGGAAGACAAGATGACAACATAGACAACACTTAACTTGTGAGAGTTGTTTCCTGGCAGGGTCAGATTTGGTTTTTCTCATGTAAGATACACGTGATGGTTATTGAGTCTTCTGTGTGCAAATGAAAGTCAAAAGCAGGGCCGGAGTCCCAGGCCTTCCCTGCCCTCTTGCTTATAACTTCAGCGGACTGTGTTGTTTGAGCTGTGTGGGCTGTGCCCTGCATTTAAATGAACCAGGGATCAAGTTTGGCTTGCATCTAATACGCTCAGTTGTCTAGATATGCTGATTGCTCAGACAAAGCTCATCTTCCTGTCTGGGGAGATAATTGGATTGCCTTCCCTCTTCCTTCACAGAGAACAGGACTTGCGATACATTTCCTTCGTGCTTTGAAACAACCTGAAGCTTTTCCATTGTGGTGAAAAAAAGAAAAATGCGCAGAAGTGTCTGTGCAGAATTGCAGGCAATCCTGCAACTCAAAGCATATTTCTAGCCTTCTGAGACCATGGGTGACGTTAATAAAACATGGCTTGGCATTTGGATCCTCACTTTCTCCTTTCATTACTTGCAGAGGGTTGGTTGCTGAGATATCATACTGGAGAATCAGTGAGTCCTTTTGCACTCTTGCTCGATACTGGGAGCCCTTCATTAAGCTAGCACACATTGAGGGGAGGCCATAGGGACATGGCAGCAGAACTGGTGCTTCAGATTGGTCTTTGGAGAAGATTTCTATTATTTTCAGTCCTTCTCTGCAAGCTATAGGAAAGAAGACTGGCACACAAAATCTTGGCTTAACCCATTATGGCAATGAAAGGCAGCAGCAGGCTCCAGTTTAGCATCCAGGATTGAAGGACCTGAGGGTACCTTGGGCCTGATATCAAATATTTAATCACACCTGTTTGAATTGTAGATGTGGGCTTCTGCAAAGTCATGGTCCTCTGCAAGGTCATGGTCCTCTGGGCTGAGAAAATATCTTTTGCTTTTGGATCCTTTAAAATGTGAAGATGAACCCTATTTTTGCCAGCTTTTTTTGTAAGATAGAACAACCCAATGCAAACAATGGCTACATTGCTTGATGCCCACCATGTCACATTTTTAGTGAGTCAACACTAGTTTTTAACTCTGAGAAACTCTCCTAAGCCTCAGACATCCCCAGAGATTTTCCAGCATACTCATCTGTGTACAAGCTGCTCTCTTCGTTGGATTGCTTCTTTTAAACTCTTCATGTCTCATTTGCAGCTAAGCTGGACGTAAAAGCACTGAACCATTGTGAAAAGGGAATAAGCTGTTTCCGTCTTGGCAAAAAGTTAGGAATACAGGAAATACTACTGTAAGAGAGCTTTTTCTCTTAGGATTTCTGGTCTGGTGTGTAGATCAAAGGAACTTGATACACACTTGAACTCTTGGATCCTTGCCTGTACAAAACTGTACCTCTAAACCCATTGAGATTTTCAAAACACAAGCTCACAAAAAAAATTTATTGTTGCTGTTGGGGGGGAATCCTCCAGAGTTTACTTTTAAATGCCTATTTTCCAGAAGAAATATTCCACTGTTGTAAAAGCAGGGCATGAAAATGACTTTCACACAAACACGTAACTTTCATGGGTTTTCCCATCTTCTTCGTAACCTCAAAGAGACCCTGTGAGGCAATTACATGTGTATTTTCCCTTCCTTTAAGTGCTTTTTAAAACTCACAATAGTGTAGATCTGAGTAAGAGAGTTGTACACTGGAGCTGACTACAGATTGTGAAAATGTGTCCACTTTTGCTTGTTATCGTTGAAAACGCGCTGAGAGTGGCAAATAGCAAGTTGACTCTTGCCCTGCTTTATTCCACATAAGTACATGATGGTCACAGGTGTCACTGTGCATTGGCTGACTTTAGGACTAGGGAGTCCAATGTATTTCTGTGCTGTAGTTTGTGGATGGCTTGAAGCGTGAATTCTAGATACTCACCCACAAAGCAGAACAGATGCAGTACAGCTTTCAGTGATACAGATGTCCTTTGCTCTGTAGGCCCACGATAATAGCACAAATTCTTTTGGACTTTTCAACGTTGATCAGGGAGTTGCATTCAGTTCCTTGACTCAGCCATATTCTGAAACACTGATTAAGCTGTAAACTTGTGGAGATTGTAAACCTAAAGGTGTTTAGATCTGATCTAGATTTCCCCTCATGAATTTTCTGCTCCTGTGACACACCTGGCAGCATTTACATGTCATCCTTCAGGAGAAACTGCTCCCTCCTCATGCACATTATATGGCAGAGCATTTCTCCCCAGCTAGTGCCTTTGATCCAAGCTGCCAGTGGGAGCTGTGCGTGTGGAATTCTTAATTTCCCCTCTCCCAAAAAATCAGAACTAGAAGCAAAGAGTGGCCTCGAACTGCTTAGGGATTTGAAGATATTAACCAGGATATGAATTTCACACAGGCAGTTTGCTGGAAGCCAGTGGAAAGTGAAGCAGGGTATTAAAAGCTGTGTCTCAGCTCCTTCTGTCTTTGGCGAACTCTGCTTCGCATTTAAAATTAGTCCCTTGAATCTTGTTTGTAGTTATGTATAGTGAAGATGAAGAGTTGAGGTCAGTGTTTTAAAAATATACAAATGATTTGGTAGCATGGGGGCCTTTTAAAAAAGGGGTTATGTGTGCCAATCATCTTCAAGGGTGTTTAGTATGGTAAGCGGTAGCCCCTCATGAGGTTTGTCTCAGCTGCTATTGCCCAGAAAACATGCGAATCCTTTCTCGCTGGAGGACAGTTGTTTGCTTTTGCTTCTAGTGCCGGCTTGCTGGGTTAATTTTGCATGGTGAAGATTTCTCAATAGTCATCAAAGCGCAAGCTGACTTGTTTTGACATGTTTGAAGTTGGCTAGCTTGTAACCTTGTGAGATCTTGCATTACAACCCTGGGATGACTCAGGTCTTGTGAGTTTACAGTACTCTAGCCTAGTGTGTGTGTGGTTAGGCTGGGTTTATCTTTCAAGGTACAGCTAGCAGGACTAAATACTGTGAGTTACTGGTGAAGCCTGTTCAGGCTCGAACCACTGGTTGGATGGGCCTCACTATTCATGTGAGCAGTAGGTCCACCCAAAATTTTGTCCATGGAGCTTAATAAGTTTTGTGCTTATTGGTCTTTCTGCTCTTTAAAAGTCATGTCTGCTAACACCAAGATCAGAACTTGTTATTTGCTTGTAGAGGGAAAATGGAGAGGTTCTCAGATAAGAATATACGAGAAATATCTGGAAACGCTACAAAAAGGTAGGACATGAGTGAACAAAGTGTTGAAGCAGTCTTTTTTTTTATTGAATAAGCTTAACACACACACAAAAAAGGCAAATAGCGTAAACATTAGCCTGTATAATTGAATTAATACTTGGAGCAGATCTGGCTTTCTTATGCTAAACTTTTGAGGGCTTACACTGGATAAGAATATCCCAGGAGGAGCCTGTTTATGTGGATTCAGCTTCCTGTTGCCATGAATACATATTGTCATGAAGTCAGTTCTATCATGAGGTCTGCCAGTAGGCAGCTCCCCAGAGACTGCAGTCTGTCTGTCTGCTTGAATTATGCCTCTCTGTGCTGCATGGAGTTGCTGAGTACAGGAGTATTCCCTTGCCCAGATCTTGGCATGGGAAAGAAAATGGGACAGGTAACTACTGAAACGGTAAAGTTTTTCTTTGTGCTTTTGATGTCCATTTTTGCCATGACTTTCTCGTAGTGTTGCCACTGTGCTAGCTTGTAGGGGTGAAATCTAGATGTAGTATTCCATTGCATGTCAGGAGCTATATGGCTGATTCAAGCCAAGGTTTGCAGTGCTGTTGCTGCCTGGAGTCAGTTCAGTTGTCCAAAATACGCATGATGATGTGCGCCACAAATTGCATAACAGCTTCCTAATTTGCAACATGTCATCACTTCCCAAGCTCCTAAGAGCAATTCTCGTATCTTAGCTTGAAATCTACTCAAATATATTGTGCCAGAAGGCTTTGTTTCTGCACTTGGAAACCTTACCAGCAATGCAGGGGAAATGTGTGTTAGGGGAGCTTGCAAGTGTTGCTAGCAACTGGTAACTGCAGTACCAATCTGTGCAGGTGCAGCTGCCTGCAGCACGGTGAGGGCAGCTCCAGAGGTGCTCCAGCTTGGCACCAGACACAGTCTTATCATTGCTGGGTTGCAGGTTTCCTAGAAAGGTGTGCTGACTTTTTTTTTGTGCACCTTTTTTTATTATAAAAGGTAGAGACAAATGTCTCTTGTCATGTAAATGCTTGGCAGGACTGTAGCAATGCAGAGCATTTTTCTGTCTCTGATGTACGACCGTACAGAAATTCAGTGGGTGCTGAGACTGTGCCAACTGATTGCATGTAAAAGAACAATCTTTATGGATATAGTTCTTTGCACGTGTGTGTGCTATTTCTCAGTTCAGCAAAGTAGAATAATAATTACATCTATTGCTGTTGTGTATCTTTGAACAAGCCAGGTCAGCAGCAATGCTCTCCAAGCATCAGACTGGAGTATGATAGCAACAGAATTGTGTTACTCTTGATTAGAACAAAATACTCCTGCAATATAACCTGTGCTATGCACAGGAGATGACAACATGAATATTTAGTTGTGCCTCTATTAGCATCTGTGTGGAGATGCTTGTCTATGCACATATAGGCTCTGCAGTAGTGATAGCAGGGAACTGAGTTTCCTATTTCTCAGAGCTGTTTTCCTCTGCAGGAAGTTTATTGCAATGCAAATTGCTTTTCAATTGATTCTCATCCAAATCAATTTCTGAAGGGAATTTTGTTATTCTAACAGTCTCTAACACACATTCAATATTAAAGGTGAGGAATTTGAGAAAAACCTAGCAAACTGAGACCAGAGTTCCATTACTAAGATAGGCACCTTCTTACTTACTATGCATTAAAAGCACAAATCCTTATGCCTTTTCTTTAGTGTTATTTGTGTGCATTTGTGATTTCTAGTAGATAGGATTGTGCTTGAATTAATTTTCTATTAATGTGTTTTAATTGTTAAGAAAAGTTAATTAGTAAGCTTTTAGTATGTATCAGATAATGTAGTAGCATCTTTTTTGGTGTAAAGACCTGTGTCAGTGAGGATTCAAAGTTTACAATATATGGCATTGTTAAAATTTGCATATTATCCAGCTGTAAGATATACTAAAGTATTCATTTGGAAAAATGAATATTTTATAGCAAATAAAAAGATGATTACTTTTTTCCAGAGATTTAGGCATTTCTGTCTGGAGTTCAAGGAAAAGGATTTATTAAGAAAAAAACCAAATAACAAAGCAGCCCTGTGTAGCCTGCCTGAATACAAGGAAATGTATGTTTTACCTTTTATTTCCAGCTCATATAACCCATCAAGAGGCTTCACTTCCATTACAAGAAGTGTAAAATATGCCAAAACCAATTCTTAATTTTTTTTTTCTGATGGTGAAGGTAGGAATAAGCAAAGGCAACATGACTTTGGAGCATGGAACAGAGCATCTCTCTCTTTGCAAGAGAAAAAACCAGAGTAACACTCTGGGACCTTTCCCTAGGATGCGTTTTCTTCCCAGCAGGTTTGGTGAAGGTGCCTTGGCTTTGAGGCACTCTATAGAAAGGTGCTGTCAATTGTAAGCAGTATTGGATGTAATTGCTGGAACAGGGCTAGTATTTAACTGAGCAAGCTCCCCAGGCATGTGCCTGGTGTCAGACCTGCCAAAGCCCATCTACCTGAAACAGACTCACCAATAGTTTTTGGCCACTGGCAAGACCGTGTATGACTTGCTGTATCAGTGAGGCACCTCATGAGTGTGGTGCGGGACTTTGGAACAGTGTGCTGGGAGTGAAACCAGCCTTTTCTGAAATGCTTCCTTTCTTTAAAGGGCTAGTGTGTAGAAACTTACGTGCTGTTTTGCTTGCATTATGTGTTGACCAAATTGGTGGATTTTTAGACATGAGACTGAAGAATTTGGGTTAGATACCGCACAGTGGCATTTTGACCAAAAGTTGCATTTCCAGGGATATATTATCCTCCTTTTATTATTCTTCTCTTTTAGTTGGGATTTTTCTCTGTGTTCCTCAGTACAGCTCTGAAGTTAGAGTTTGACAGTGAGTTGGTAATGGTTGATTTTAAAGTTTTATTTGGGATAGTTTGTTCTGTGTTTTGGGACTAAAGCTGATTTTTAAAGATTTTTTAAGAGAGTTGTGTCCAGTCCCAAGAAAATTTAGGGAGGAGATCTATGCAAAGTTCATGCAAACCTGGAATTGTAAAGAGGTAGAATTCTAAAAAGAACTATTTAGACTTTAAGTTTGGGCCTAATTTAGTTGATTTTAATAATGTTCAGATATAAATTTGCAGGCTGAAAGTAGCCAATGGCAGGTTGAGAAGCGTGTTGAGCTGCAGTGGGAGCTGTGGGGCAGGAGGATAGTGAGGGTGGAGCTGCTTGGAAAAGCTGAGTGGGATAAGCCACACATGAAATGGGGAAGGCAAATCAGATGGAGCTGCTGAAATGGTGATGAGGATGGAGCAACTGCCAGGGAAGGCCAGGGCTCTCTGCTTGTAAAGCAGCTTCAAGTACTGTGGATAAGGTGAAGCATGTCAGTGCAGGAAGACTACCTGCAACAGGAGAATGGGGATTTTAGGCAGAGTTTTGGTCAGGTTGTGGAAGGAACATCCTCAGCTGATTGAAATTAGAGGTAACAAGCCAAGAGACTGAATTTTCTTCTTCCCTTATAAAATGCTACCAGGAATTTGAATTTTTCGAGAAGTTTCAAAATGGAAAAGGGGCAGAGGGATTGTTAGTACGTGTTCTTAAGAAAAGAAGTCACTAAGAACTTTTTATTCAGGGGAAAAGGAGGGGATAGGACAGAAGTTAATAAATTTCAAATAAGAAAATGCAAAGAGTAATTTCAACAAGTGCAATCTCATTTAAGGAGGGCAGCCGAGCAGTCAAGGGAGTATGTGTCCTTGCAGATGTGCCAGAAAACCAAAGAGGACAGCTGAACAGAGGTGCAAGCTGGAAAGTGCTGGGTCAGTGCATGCTAAGAGCTCAGCGGTGCAGCTGAAGCCACCCAAATGTGATTTATGACAGCATTGCTGAAGCACCTGGGGCTTTGAATACCAAATCTGAAACTGCATGGATGTTTGCAGGTACCTGTGGGCATTAAGCCCCATTCAAAGGGATGGCTTTTTTCAGGCGCTGTGTTCTGTCTTCAGTGTTTTGTATTTACTAACAAGTGCCAAATCTATACTTGCTTACTGAAGCTTTTTCAGTGGATTTTCTTACTGTTTTCTGTTTTACTGGAACCTACTAGTTTATAACAACATCTGTTAGACCGTTTTGTTACACTGCTACTGAAGACTAATGCGAAACTAGTTGTTTTTTCTTGAAATGAGTGCATTGCATCGCCTTTATGGGGTAGGAAAGTGAAACACCCTTTTGCAGCTGTGCCCTGTCATCCAAATTAGGGGCTTTGGAATTTCCTTTTTTAAAACCAGAGACTTTGTGGGACCTAAAGCATTAGTATGTCCTTTTATCTGCCCTGCTGTAGTTTTCTACACTGTTTGTTTTTTGTAGTCAAGTGCTAAAATGTGAGTAGGGTGGATATGAGTGCAATTTGGTTTTTTTGGCTTTGAAAAGCATTGAAGTCTTGCTTGCAGTTTTGAGGGGCAGATCTTCATAACATAGGGTGTGCCGGCTGGTCTTCTGTCTGCAGGGGACTAGTTAGTGATTTCTGTGAGGGCGTTTTTCTCGCTGTGGAGGTACCTAAGATCGGTTCCCAAGTTTGCTGACCAAGGCTGTTACCGCAGTGTATTAGTTCATTAAATTAAATTCATTTTGCTGCTGGTGGCTCAGTTCCTGTATTTCCACAGGCTGCACTGCAGGAATCCAGCTCTGCAAACATCAGTCAAAGGGGACAGTGGAAAGCACAGTAATTATATGAATACTCTAAAAAATGTTTGTCTTGGCTATGTGCACCTTACAGGCTGTGGCTGTCTCCTGTATCCTGTGAACAAATACTGTGTGTGGATATTTAAAAGTCAGCAAGTAGAAGTGCAACAGGTTTTGATGTTAACAGCTTATTAAAATGAGGAACAGTTTACCCATTTTGTATACTCCTGTTTTGCTGTCTGTCTGCAGGCTCCATTTCCCTTGCACCTTCCCTGGCTGCAGCCCTGAACTCTCCATTCTTCTGTGCTTTCCCATGAAAGCTCACTTGAAAAAAACAAGCACAAAACACAGGGTTTTGCACTGTAGCATTTTTGCCCACAAAGGTTAACAGCCTCATTTTTACTTTATACCCATGACTCAGTGTTTGCAGAATCAAAATGTGTTTTACTGGTATTATTCGGGGTAGGCTCAGTGGTACAGTGTCCTGACTCTTAATTTCCAGCTCAGCAGAGCTGATAAACAAAGATCCCCACGTTTTGATTTCTTTTTCAGGAGGAATAATTGGCATCTGTGGACATCCTTTGCCAGACCTTACTTGTCATTAACAGCAGCAGCAGCAGCAGCAGCAATGAGATGCTCATCTGTGTGTTAGGTATACAGCATATTTGAAATGGTTCTGTGAGTATCCTCTTGAGGGCTGGAGAGGTCTTAAAAACACTGCTTTATCTGCTGCTAAACTGCAAAGAGGGCCTGTTGGTTCGACAAACAGTTTGTGTGACTATGTTCAGTTAGAACAAAATTATATTAAAAGAATTACAACAGTTATATTAATTAAATAATGAAAATTAGAACCTGCCAAATTCGCAAAACGCGTGAGTTGAATTGGACATTCTGATGTTGTTGTTTAATAATTTTCATGGTCAAACACTGTCAGAGGAAGTGACTTTCAAATGTTGCATGGAAAACTTCTTCTCAAAAGCTGCTGTTGTGTCCACAATATAACACTTTCTGATTCTGCTTCGCTTGCATGTTATTAGCACTGATGCACAATTACTAAAGAAATAAAAAGTACTTGCTAGTATTTAATATGCTTATAATATTAAGAGATACCACAGCCTGTAGAGCTCTCAGTCTTTTTGCACATGATTTCAAAGCATCATATTGTATCTTAAGTAAGATGCAGAGTAGAACAGTCATGAAGATATCAAGGAGACACACATAAGCCTTTTTCATTCACATAGTTTAAAAGAAAGGATTCTGCAAAGAAAATGTCAGGCTAATTGCCATAAATAATTGTATTATAGTAGAGAAAAGATTTGTAACAAGCTCATGAATTAAATCTAACCATTTAGTTGGAGGAAGGTTATATGAAATTAATTTCGTATACTGTAAAATTTTATTCAGTGAGTGGGAGCCCTGTTATTCAGAAAACTTGTTTTGGTGGGGCATATAAGAAAGACTGAAATATTTCCAGCTTAAACAATACAGATGGTGATTTGTGTGCTGTTCAAGGAGAAGAGCTCCACAGCTTTTTAGTCGCAATAAAAGTAGTTAAGATCCAGCTGGTACAGAAAATAATAGCAATTTTTTTCTAAAGAAGCTAACCTTATCTCTTTGTTTCACTAATGATCTGTGCTGCTTAAATACAGTGATGGGAATGAGCAAAAGGGACACACACTACATATCTCTCCCATCTGTGGCTTGAGGTGCAGTTCTACAACTGGTGGTCTGGCTGCTGCACAACCCTACTCCTCGGGGTGTTGTCCCACTCTCCTCTTTATGCCACCTCTTTCTCTCCTGAGATCTTTTTTGGATCTTAGGAAGACTGAGACATAACAGGAAGAAAAACCCTAAATGAGCAAAACAGGGTATGTCTTGACAAAACCAGAAATTACTGCAGGCTTGTTTCAGGTCAAGCAAAGTTGTAGCTACTTCTTGTGATTTTCACATGCATAAATGTTTTGAATTTTGTACCAAAACCCAGGATGTGTTATAACATAGTTCAATATCAGGGTTTTGGATTTTTTCCACTTTTTTTTTTTTGTGATTAAGGTTATGTCATGTAAAAAGAAAAAATATCATGTAAAAAGAAAAAATGGGAGTGGGAAAGGAGTACTGTGCAGGGCTCATGGGCTGGCCCAGCTGTGTTGGTTTCTACTGCGAGTAGGAGCGGCTGTGAATCATCAGCTTTCTTGTTGTCTTTCCTGAGCTCTGGCTTTTGCAAGGTTTTGCAGGTGCTGCTGGCCCAGATGAGGAGCAGCTGTTAAACAGCAAAGCTAATTTTCATGTGGAAGAGCACAGAAATACTTCACAATAACCAAAACAAAAGAGGAAAGCATAGGAAAGAGTCCTTTTCATGGCGTTATCAGAACCAACATATCCTCTGGGACTGTCAAGTAGCTGGGCAGTTTCAGAGGATGGTTGTCACTTCCTTTGCTCCCTTGAAGTATTTTGCGGAGAGCTTTCCAAAAGCCCCTAATCATGTTGCTTTATGTCCACCCTGTGCTGTTGATGCTGCTCATGGAGGCACTGCTGTTCGCTCTGTCATGCACTGTCATGTGCCTGCTGTGTAGAGATTGATGGGTTTTTATCCTGTAAGATCTTTCTAAAGGTTTCTCTTGTGTGCCCTCTGTTCCTGGTTTACTTGACAGGGTGCTGTTTGTGTTATGAGGAGTGTGTGCTCTGTGTCCCATGTTTCCTGCAGGTACCAACAATGACCAAATTCTTGAAAATCTGGTGGTGGTGAAGTCTTTGCATTTGATATCCCACAACTTTGGCACATGTGCAGTCAATATACCATGATGGAGCTCTCTTAGAGCCAAGAGGCTGGCAACAAAATTGGATTTGTTTTGAAAACTCTTTGTTTTGTCCATCTTAGATTTGGATACTTTTGAGTTTAGGAAAAGCAGAGTCTGCCCCTGCTCTCCTTGCTGTGACTTTCCACTTTGCCACAGCTTCTGAATTGCATGTCTTGGGACTCCCTCTGCTTTCCTAAGGGTCTTCTGCTTTGATGATACCAATTGACAGCCAGGTTTCAGGGGTCCTTTTGCTATAGTGGACTGGGAGGGCTGTTGAGCTGTTTCATTTTGAGGACAGTCTGGCAGAAGAGATGGGAGGGACCTCCCTCTCCCGAGCACAGGGACAGGCTCAGCTATGAATTTTGTCTTCCCTGTCTTTGAAATGGTATCATCAGCACAAACAAAGCATTCATGACTTTGCCATCTGTTTATGGTAGGACAAGATTTATGCTACCTGTAAACTTCTTCAGACCACAGCAAAACTACACAGCAGTGGAGAGAATCAGCTCTATTTCATACCAGCAATCACGATGAAACACTGTTTTGTTGGGAGAAGATCCCATAATACCTACACTTGAAATTGTTGCCCTCATGTCTTACACTTTCTGCTTCTCAAACAGCTTTAGAATGCTTGCATTTTATGTACTCTTGAATATGTTAGAGTAATAGAAGCATTACTCACTTCGTGACCCATTACTCTCCTTGCCTCTGTGAAATGAAGAAGAAAGTATTTTATATTCCCAATAACGTTTACTCCCTGTTGCTGAATTTGTGACAATACCTTTCAAGGGCCTGGTATTTTCACTCATTGTGAACATTTCTCTATTTGTTTCAATTTTCCTTCCACTGTGTAATCTCTTTCTTCCTTTTCTAACATCCCACAGAACAGTCACGTCTCTCCTTAATCACTGTCTTTGCTTAAAAGCAACAACAACATCACCTTCTCTTTCAGCTTGGTTGTTTATCATTTTCTTCCTGTTTTCTCCTTTCTTCTCAGCTAAACTATCCCTTTCCTTGGTTTTTTTTCCCTGTTTGTCCTTGACATTTGCTTTTTTCCCCTTTTAGTACTTCTCCCATTTGTGCTTGTTGGTGGTCAGCAACTCTTGGACCAGTACTGGAATATTTCAGAATATTAAATAGACTTGCAACATGGCCATGAAGATTATCCATTTTCTCTGTGTTCTAGGACTGTCACAAATACAATGTTTTCAACCCCACTGTCTCTGGGTGCGTCACAGAATTGTGGTGCAATGTGCTGCCCCATTTACTCAGTGTATGTGTCCCCAGTTAATGTGTTGCTGAAAATGTCTGTAGGTATCTCTTGTACTCCCATTGAGACTTTCACCATTGGTTCTTCCCTTGCTGTACTTCATTTGACCTTTGTGTGGTTTGCAACATTTACTTTATTGAAGCAGCATTTATAATTTCTCTGCTTTTGCATTGGAGTCTGCTGTAGAATTTCACTTCCAAAAGTCTATGGTTGCATGTGTCTTTGAAAATAAAAGAGTGAAGGGCACTGAGGCTTTCGGTAGATCGGTGTTGAATACTTTGTGTTTACGTGTCTGCTTGGTTGGCTTAAAGTCACCAGGCTGTGATGACCTGCGTTTTTGTGTTGGAACGCATTATGAGGATACTTTGACATTGGAGCAGATTATGTTGGTATATTGGTTCTGCAGTGCAGTTAAAGCACTTAGTGATCCGTATCCCTGTAGACTATTTTTTTTCACTATGAAAATGGAGCAGTTCTGCTAGTCTGGGACTAGCACATGGGGTGAGAAATCTGCGTCTGATCAGTATTTTGGCCTTGACTATGCAGAAGTTTGACCAAAGAACATTGCACTGTTAAAAATTTCATCATGTTCTTATAGACTTGAATGCTAATAAGGAAACAGTAAATGGCAAGATGCTAAAAGATAATGTTACTGCCTAGTAACAGTAATTTGCTTAAGGAACAAGAAAAACAGCAACATAAAAAAATGTGCACTGGCTTTCAGCAGTGAAGGTTGCATGTGTTGAGAATTCTTTCCACTGCGCTTAACACATGCTGAATACTTGTTTTTAGGGTGTTACATGCCTTCAGCCTCAATTTTGATGTAAATAGAAACCTTGCTCTGGAAATAACCATTAAAGGACATTTTCCTCCTGCTGTTTTGTTTTACAGAAGGACTTAACCATTTTCATTATGCTAAGGAAAATAATAATCATTCTGAAAGGAGATCATGCAAGAAAAAGGCTGAACAGAAACCCACAGAGATGTGGAGGAGAATTTATTTTTTTTATAGTAGCAGTAACCATGTTTCCACATTGGCCAGCAAGAGCTATATAGTTGGAGAAGATTTTATAGGTAGGCCTACCTATGGCTTGGAATGCTTATTTCAAGTTTACATAATTAAAGACTAAACAAATGAGTTTGAATAAGATTTACTGATGCTGGTATGTTTATCTCCTTCTTCTTTGTATATTTTGAATTTGTATTGTCTAAAGACAAAGTCCTTCCTATGGCCTTGTTTCTCTCTTCTGCCTTTCCTTTGGTGAAGGAAAGAGGTGCCTGGCATTAACTTTTGTTCCTTACCCTCTCTTTTCCCAAATGCAAGGGAAGGATGGTGCTGACTTGACCCTACTAAAACTATAGTGTTAGGGGAAAAAACCCACCTTTTTTCTCTTCCATCCATAGTAACATTTCTGCCTGTACCCCTTTCTAGGACAGAGATGATGGGATAATTTTAAGTCCAGAGGGCAAAACTTTAAGCTTAGCTAAGGCATGGAACTTAGTGAGGACAAAATAGAGAACCAGATGTAATTCTAAATTTCAACAGTGTTGTTTCAGCGGATGCGATCAAATGACAAGCTAAGGGTTTTGCAAAACCAGGCACAGAGTCCTAGGCCACATTTGTGGTGTGTAGGAGCATCCAGGAGGGCTAATCCCTGCGGAAAGGGGGTGAACAATGAGTTACATCCCTGCAGGGATATTCTTGTCTGGAGTTAAAGTCTCTGTGGCTTGGTTTAACATGACTCACTTGCAATGCCAATGAAGCCAACCACATGAAAGCCATGCTGTTCTGAAGGAGAGCCTGTGCAGGTGCATGTTCAATATTGATATGGATTAATTTTTCCAAGCATTGTCCTGTAGGAAACCTTAGGTGGAGTTTGAGGCAAACAGTTTAAATCCCTGAAGTTTGTGTACTTCTGCGGTGTGATTTGTTGAACAATGTATTTAAAACTGTAATTGCTGTGTAGGGAACAGAGGCTGGGGAAATTTTTTCAGGAGCTGGGGCAGTCGAGATGAGAGGAGGAGCTTTTATATCCCTAGGGGCGCTCTGGCTCCTGTGCTCATCTGACTTCAGCTGTGGACTAGGATTGGCAGGCTTTATAATATACTACAGGCTGTACTTTCTGAATGATGCTTCGTGAGTCAAACCTGATACTGTGGGATATGAGGGGTGTGAGCATGTTGACCACAGCCCTTCAAAAGTGGGCAGATGTTATTTGCTTCTTGGCCTTGCTGTTTTGTGTGAGTTCTCCATAGCAGCCTTCTGGCACAGATGTTACATGGATTTTGGAGACATTGCATTGTATTTAATCTGGAGTGGTGCCACAACCTGCTTCGTGCTACGTAGAGATGAGCCAGTGAAGAAAAGGTTTTGTGCTGCCTTGACCTCAGACCTTCTGAATCCTTAGCATATATATAAATACACGCACACAAAATACATACATGCCCCTGAAGAAATTCTTCAGTGCTTTAATCTGAGCAGGAGTGAGTTTGCTATGTTTTCAGTCCCCTGTTTAGGAATGTGTTCTGGCTGCTCCATCAGGTGGATGTGCTGATGGCATTGCTTGAATCTGTGCCATTATTTTTGGGTGGCACTTGCAGATACGAACATGCTTCTTTCCCTGGAAATCATAATAGAAGTATTTTTCCCTGTGCTCTTACTGTTGGTAACGTGACATGTTTTTGATTGAAGTCAGGGTCTAATTTAGATGCCTCTTGCTCCAACTGTTAAGATGCCATCTGTTATTACGCTCTTTGGCACCCTTTTCCCTGCATATTCTTGGCCCCTCTGTGACAGGATGAAGATGTTGATCGTGCCAGCTACTCTGTCACTCACTTGTGTTGCTTTGCTTGGTAGAGGAAACAGCTTTCTTATATCATGGGTAGCCCATGTGCAGCAATGGGAGGAAGGAAATGCTCATCTAAAAGATGTGGTTTTCTATTACCTGATAATCTTATTTTTTTGCATCAACTAACAAAATAAAAATTCATTGAATAGTGATGACAGTGACTGCTGTGTTAAAGCATATGCTTTAATCCTTTGCTTCACGTGACCTCATCTTCAAAGACAAATGAGCTGCTGTTATTCCTCTTGTTCCTTTGTCATTACATTATGCTATGTCTTTCTCACTCTTTCAGATTGCTGTGCCACTCACCCATTTAAGTTCAGACACTTAAATATTGGGAAGACTTACAGACTTAGCTGTTGGATGCAAGTTACTTGCACAATAATTGCAAGCAGAAAAGAGGTTTATCTTGTGCCCATGAAGCTTTAAGTATTTTGTTGTTATACAGAGAGAACATAACTTGTCATCTTGTGTAAATTTGCACCCACCCACCCACTTCAACACAGACAAGATGGATGTCAGGGCTCTTGTCTAGAGTCTCTCCCCCTTTCTACAAAAATACTCGCTTATTGCTTTGGCCTCTGTACGTTGCAGAGTTGCATCTTTGCCAGTGGCTGATTTACATACATACACAGTCTGTATATGACAGTGTTTGTGTGCGTCTGTGCACTAACTGACTTAAAATCTCCTTGTCTTTTCCCTTCTTGCTGTTTTTAAATCTTGTTCTCTGATACAGTCTGGTGTAACCCATGGGGTTGTGGTATGTGGGAGGTAAGTATTAGCCTCCTACAGTCCTTCTGTCATGCTGAACCTAGGACTTATACTGAAAGTCCCATATTCCCTGGAGAACATCTGCTCTTTTCCAGTACGTATGCAGTGCTGTAGGTGACAAATACCCTACGACATGGCCATGGAAAAATCACAGAATCATTTAAGTCGGAAAAGACCTCTAAGATCATGTCCAGCTGTCAGCCTAACAGCACTGGGCCTACTAAACCGTGTCCCACAGTGTTCTACAAGTTTTTTGAAAATTACACCTACAGGGATGATGACTCCACCGCTTCCCTGGGCAGCCTCTTGCAGTGCTTCACCACTCTTTCTGTGAAGAAATTTTTCCTAATATCCAGTCTAAACCTCCCTAACACAAATTGAGGCCATTTCCTCTCATCCCATCGCTTGTTATTTGGGAGAAGAGACCAATACTCACCTCACTGCAATCTCCTTTCAGGCAGTTGTAGAGGGTGATGAGGTTTCCCCTCAGCCTCTTTTTCTCTGCCATTTTAGTGCTGCACATTCACTGAGAGGCAGAATCATCTTTGTTATGCTGTGGGCTCCTTGGTGACCATAAAGCAACGTTGCTGTGCTGTTTGAATGTGTCCTGGGACAGACCTTTACTGGGGAAGTCCATCAATAAATGGGATGCTACAGTAGGTTTGGTAGGGAGCACAGTCCTGGTTTGGTGTTTGGCTGTAGTATGTTGGTATGAGTTCAGGTGTGCAAGCGCACTGACACTCAACTTTTCCTGAGGAAACCCAGAGGAGGTTTCTATAGCTCTTGCCTGCTCCCTTGCTGTGGAGTGCCCTGGGAAGGAAGAGTAGCTTCACTTACCCGTTTTTTTCCCTAGTGAGGGGTTTGCTTAGTGCAGTTGTCTGTGTAGGGGTGTTTCTTTGCTCCCTCTCAGCATAAACCTCCTAGGAATGCCCACAATGCAGTGACGAATCAGCGCCCACTGCCAGCTCTTCCTTATCCATGCAACTGCCTCTCTCTGGCCCTCTCTGCTGGGTGTACCTGTTGGGCAGGTTCTGGCACTAAGTGTCAATTTTGTAATGCATTTTGATTAGCCCTGCTACTATGGGGTCACTTAAAAACTGCTTTAGAGAATTGAAGAAGCTGCGTAAAACACATTCTGGATCCCAGATAGTGTTGTTTACTTCTCAGTTTTGGAGACTACTTGCTTAATTTTTGAGTAAAGTTCATCTTTGCGGATACTTTCTCATTTGTTTTCCAGCAGAGACACAAGTAGTCCTTCCCCATCCCTTTCCCTGTATCCCAAGGGAAGTCTGTGGGTGAGTAACCCTATATATATCCACATTGGGCAGATAACAGCAGGACTCTGTTTTTTGGGATGTTTACTACCACCTGTATTAGAAACATTTATTCACCAAGAAAACTAATTAAGCCAACCCTTAGATGTAGAAAAGTATCTAAATATACAAAGCATTGACAAGGAGAATGTAATTGAACCTCACACCCCATACAGTAGTGAAGTGTTTGCACTAGCAACTCTGTTCGACTGTGTTCTGCCAAGCAGTAGCACGGTAATGTATGTTTGAGGCAGATTGAAAAAGGAAAAATAAAGCTCTTTTATATAAACTAGGTGAAGCATTTATTCCACAGAAATCCAGAAAAAGCCTACAGAAATGTTGAACTTGTTTGGCACCAAATTCTCTGGTCTCGTATAGAAAAAATAACTTCTTTGTTACTTAAGAAAAGACAACCAAACCCTCCTGTAAAAAGTTATTTTTTTAGTAATAGCAGCTAGTAATAATTTCTGCAGCTTTGCACATGTCATATGATAGTGTTGTTAAAAACCCCAAACCCTGAAAGGGCAGTGTCTTATTGACTTTGTTGGCCTCCCATGCAAAGGCACTTCTGTGGCTTGTGTGTGGTTAGTTGCACTGTTTTTCACACCAGCTCTGTGTGGAAGGACAAAATTTGTTTTCCTTGTTATAATACTCCTTTTCTCCATTTAAATTACTGAATTAAATGACATAAAAGGAGAAGAACGACTTCTTGAAAAGGACGTTGAAAAAGGAGCTAGCAAAACTGGTTTCCTTAAGCAATGGCTGAGGCAGGAGTTTAGGTGCTGTGTTTGCTGTTGGTGAACATCACTGGGTCTGCACAATGAGCCCTGTGCCTTCAGGTTTTCCTTTTCAGAGGTGTCAACTGGTTTATCACTGTGGATGACTTCTAGGTGCACATCTCAGAGGACGTAGGAGCCCACTGGTTTTTTTAAACTATCTGGAATTCTAGTTCAGGATTGTTTTGTGGCTGAAAGCTTCTCAACTCAGAATACTTGAGGAAGGTGAGCCTACAAAGGATTAGACATAAGGTGAAATACGTATTTTCCCCAGGTTTTAGAGGAAAATAATTTTGCTTAATTTTTCTCCCTGGAGGAGAATTGAAACCAAATTGTATCATGCAGAAACTGACTGCTTTTCTCTGTTGCTCAAAAGGAGAGAAGGGTTCCGTTGAAGAGAAAGTGTTTTTCTTGTCTCTGAACTGTTGAGTTGAGGCTGTAGGGAGGCTCTGCTCTTGTTGGGGCCATGTTCCTGTACTCCATGCTCACTCACTATTCATCCTCCTGCTCCAAAGGTAGTCTAGGATAGCAGAGAGAGGGGAGTGGGGAAGCTGATGTTTCAGAGGAAATACAAAGTACAGTTTTCTGGTACTCCCGGTAACATCTCTGTATCATTCTATCTTCTCCCTTCTGTTTTTCACAGTATTTATTGACTGCTCCCTGGTTTCCCCTCGGACTTGTCATTCCCGTTCAGACCTATCAACCTGATCCTTTAAATTGATGGGAATCGAAGGCAGCAGGCTCTGCTCCATCCTTACTGTCAAAAAGAGGGGCTATTGCAGACATTTCCTTGTGATGTTTAATCTGCATAAATGTACTTATGTTTAACTCATTTCTGTTTTGTATCTTTATGCTGTTGTGCCTACGCTTGAGGAAGCTGCTGTCATCTCAGCATGTCTGTCCTACCGCTGTCAATAGTGTTCCTCTCAATCTGCACGCAGGAGATGTTTGCAGTCATCTTGGTCCTTGAACATAAGGCAATGAGATAGCTGAAGTGGTACACTTCATTAGCAGCTGGTGTTGATCCCTCTTAAACCGTTCTCTAGGGAGTTTTTTTGCTATTTTGCTTTTGTCAGCAAAGAAGCACAGGGAGAAAATTGTCCTACTTTGCTAGTTCCCACTGGTCTCTGCTCTGTTTGATTAGTTGGGTGAGTGTATAGGTTTTGAAAAATCACCTTTTAAGCAGAACTTGGCTCAAAAATTGACCACTGTGAACCTCCTGAGACATTATACTGTCAACCTGAGGCAGGGTTTGCAGTGCATGTCTAAGAATCCTCCAGATGATATGGACATTGTCTTTACTTGATAGGCTTTGCAGTACGCTAGGTGTGACTTGAGATGTCCTTTTGGCTGTAAACACCTCTGTATGTATCTACGTCTCATGACATTTCCCCTTCCCTAAAGTGGTTTGAGTGTTATTGAAAAAGAGTGACCAAAACATGCCTTATTCTCCTGTCTTGTCTCTGCCTCCTGTGGTTACAAAGACATACTGAGAGGGTTGTTGCTTTTGAGTGCATGAAATCAGCTTAAAATAAACTATAGAAAGGAAAAATTTCTGTCATATAGTTGTATAAAGTGCTTTTTCTGTAACAAAACCTACAAGTTTTACTCAAAATGCGCCTTCTTCAAGTTATTTTTGAGTAGCAAGAGTGGCAGAAATCTGTTGTTGTATCTCTCTTTCTGATCACCTAGATCCAATAGAGAAAACTATTTTTCCATTTCTGCTTTTTTTTTGTTTTTAAAAAAATGTAGGCAGATATATCACATCCATAGCTTCTGTCTGAAGGTAAGAAAAGTAAACCTGAAGAGGAGCGTGAGGAGAATACATTTTTCATGCCATAAAATATGTTCTCAGCTCTGCCATTCTGCTTTCAAAGAGGTGATATGTCTGGGGCTGGTAATGGCAGTTCAGACAAAGCCTGTGGCTGAAGCAGGAGAAATTTTTTTCCAGGGACTGCAGGAACCGAGTGTCTGCTGAGGGTGTACGAGATCATTGGGCAGTTTCTGAGATCAGTCATTTGCCCCAGATCCCTGAAATCTAAGGAAGTGTCCCCATTTGTATCAGGCAAAGCCCATGCTGACACTGCTGAGTGCTAGCAGAAGGGCTACCTGCTTTTTCACGTCCCTAAGATGGGTGTTTTTCAAAGCAAACAAAATCAAGTGAAAAGCAGGATAACTGAGCCCTTGAATGAAGTAGTTTTGAAGTTAAAGTTTGAGTGGTATTTTTCTTGCTACCACAATTCTAATTTGGTTTGGTGGATTATTTCTGTACTTGAAGTTCAGATTTCTTTATTTAAAATATACTCCAGTTTTAAACTTTAAATGTAGGTGCCAGACAGGCATTGGCATGTGTTTTTACAAGAAGTAGGCTATAGATGAATTCAGATATGATATGCATAGAAAGAAATGACAGGCTGGTTTAAAAATTAATCAGGAATACGTAATTGATTAATGAGGTGAATTAGCAGTGTCTGTATACAGTATACTCTGAAATAGTGTTTTGACTATAGATTCTGTAAACCCATCTATAGTTCTGCAGAATACCCAGGAAAAGCACCTGCAATGTGAAATTATTGTAGTTATTTCTACATTAACTGTCTGATGCAACTATATAGATACTTGATCCTTTTGACAAAGGAAAATGTTCTTTGTGAAATCATCTGGAGATGGAAACATATGGCATTTTCTATTCATTTGAGATAAATGGTTCATCCTCTTACTTCTACATGATCTTTTGCCAGCTTGAAAAAAAACAAACCTAGTCAGCTCAGATCCTTTTATTTCATAGAACTGATTTCCTGAAATGTCAGTGCAAAGATTTTTTTTCTTCTTTTCATCTGTTCTCTTGAAAATCTGTGGTAGCTAAGCCTTTGTCATCTCTTCTGTTTGCCTGCAAATGAGAGTAACAGTGGTTTTTTTGAAACTGTCTGAATTTCTTTCTCTGCCCTTGTATACAAAGAATCAAGAAAAGGCCAGATCTTGGCAAGAATTCAATCCGAAAAATAGCTACAATACATTAATTGTTCCAGGATGAAAACCTCCCCATATCTGTAAATAATAAACAAATAGAAAAGAATGAGGTGTTTCTATAGAATCCTTAAGTATCTTGAGGAAAGTTCCTGGCAAGTTTTCTAGTATAATGCAACTTTTTTTTTCTAGTTTTAAATAAGGAAATATATTTTACTTGAATATTAGCTAATTTAGTGCCAAAACTGTACAAAAATGTGAAAAGAAACATCATAACAGCTTTCAGTTGTTGTAGATTCTTAATCTATATGACATGAAGTGATGAATTCTATTGAATGCATATTACCAGTACAGACTAGTAACTCATATTTTTGATTCAATTAACGTGCAATTAAAGCTGTTATAGCTTTTCTAATAAATCCATTGCAAGAAATACTTGAACATCCCAAATACCTTGCTTATAACTGTAATTGTAATATAGCTAGGTGGAGTTGAGAAAAATTGGGCAAAAAATGTCTCTTTCCCCCTCATCCCCAGCCCCATGAGTGTGAGCTGAATGAAATAGTAGCAATTAATCAAAAGGCCAGAAAAAATAACTAGATGCCATGTGGAGGAAGCTGATCTAATTTGTATCCAGAGGAAAGAAGACACCTGGAAAGGCTGTAGCTGGTTGTGGGTGGCTAGAGATGCTGCTAATGTGTCTGCTTTTGTCAGTTTTCCACAATGTTATCTGGGTGAACACCTTCACTGTGTTATATTGTCATCCTAATAAATGATCTGGCCTTATTTCAAGGCAGCTCCATGTTTTGTTTCTGCAGATGTGCAGATAAATGCTTCTTGATTCTTGAGACCGTGTCTGTCTCGTATGGGTTCAAATAACTGGCGGCCATCCAGATGCTCTGTGAAAGCTTTCCCATTCTTAAGGCTGTGGTGGATGAGTGGCTTAGTGTGTAGTGAGGGTGCTTGAAGGAGATCAGTGCGGGATTTTTAACCATTGCCTGTATACAGGCTCTCCCAGGGGTTGCTGTGATGACTAAATGCTGTGCTTGCCTTGAAAACTATCAGCCCTACAGTATCACTTTACTGGGTTTTGGCAGCGTTTGCATGTAGGTTTTGTCACTCAGTACCAAGTGACTAACTAGAAAAATGTCCATTTAATGCAAAAAAAATGTTTCTGCTGGATGCTCTGTGCAAGCCAGATGTGTCCTGAGGTACCTAAGTCCATGATGTGTAGATTCAGTTCACTCTTTGGTGATGCTGGAGAGTCACTTGAGTGAATTTGCAACATACAGGAACCAGCTTTCAGTAGTTTGGTTTCTGTCAGCTTAATTAATTATCTTAAACTTTGATGGTATTTTATGGATTGTTAATTTGGTCTTAATAAAACAAATCACACAATTTCACAGTCAAGGCACAAGGATGACTTGGACAGGCACCTTCAGTTTTGCGGAGACGTAGAGCTCATTCTTCACACCGGCAGCTGTGATGTCTCAGTTGGTAATAGTTTGTGTCTCATGAGTCAAGGCCCCAAAATGCATTTAATTATTTTAAAAGCGCCGTAAATCATCTTTTAATAGATTGTATGATATTTTTTTTTTTATATGGCTCAATATAAATATGCATGGTGTTTTGAGAGCTTTTGTGGGTTTTTTTGTTTCCTTTATCTTCCCTCTGTTTTCACCCAGAATAATATGAAAACATCACTAGAAAGTGCATTGGCATTTGTGACTGAAGTGCAGCAGAAGCTTATAGAGGATCACTGTGGCTCTTGGAAAATTCTTCAGTGATTTCTTCTTGAATCAATACTGTTTCATGAGTCAGAAAAATAAATAAAATAAAGAAATAAAATCTGAATATGTCAATGAGGTCAATATGTCTCTAGCAAAAAGGACTGCTTGTGGTGAAATTTCATTTTCCAAACTCTCTCTAAGAGGGTACTGAAACCATGCTTCTCAGGAGTTTCCTTTCTGCTGCAGGGAGTCAGGGAGCTTTGTTTTTGGCTGTACTTGAAGTGTCTTTCCTCAGACAGCTTTTATTTTCCTTTCTTTTATAGGGTGCAGGTTTTCACGCTGTATTTGGTAAATTAGTTGCAACTGCTCCTGCTAGCAAGAGCATCTTCTGTCAGTATTTGATGGGTTCACACATAGCGACCAGGCGAGGGAATTACTGCTGTGCTTAATTGTAGATCTTGCTTTGACCAAATCCCAGGCAAGGTTAGGCAATGCTGTCTTGTTGGGACGCTGAATGCTTGTAGGCTCTAAGGATCTTAATTTTTTTTCTCCCATGAGACTTACTGGACAGTGGTGGGAAGTTTTTTATTGCATGAAGCTTGGTAGAGTTATTGCTGCATTTGTTTAAAGGCCATCAAGCATGGGTATATATAATGAGTATTTTTGAGCAATCGATACAGTTTTCATTGCCTGGAGATAGTTGGGGTGCATGCTTGTTTTAATGATTTTTGGAACAGAAAGTGTCCAAATGATTTAAAATAATGGCTTGTGTTGACTTGCTATTGTTGAACTACTTTGTTTATGGAAGGTAAAGGACATCCAAATTTGGACTCTGTTTTGGCTTACTTTTCTTCAATAATTTAGTACATTCAAAAGCAAATCTCAAAATTTTATGCTATGACTCTAGTATGCTATTACACACCATGTATTTTAAATAGCGTGAATTGGAATTAGCAAGTTAAAGCATTTCTTCTTCCTTGATTAGAAGAGTGTTGACCTTATTGTTAGAATAAAAGCTTCTAATTTATTTTCCTGACAGAATATGAACAGCTTTCACTTTTCTTTTGATCTGGAATTTGGTTTCTCTTGAGAATTTTCACAGCTTCTTACCTTTCTTTCTCCCCACACCACTGCTCATGAAATCCTGGGTCTGCCTTACTGTCCTGGGGGAGAACTCTTGATTTTGGAAATAAACTTTCCATTTATAAGGGTGTAGTGTGTTACACCTGGGAAAGATGGAGTCTTCCAAGTGTAGTGGGAAGTATGGAGGTAGAAGCCCCAGGAAAGGACTTGGCTGTTGCTGGAAACATCCAAATATCTCTCTGGCCAGGGAGGCATCGGTGTCATTGCAAGAAGATTTTGGTTTAATAAAACGCAGTCGTGATGTGGATGAGCTGGCTGCATGCAGGCTTTTTTTGGTTGAATTCTGTAGGTTTCAGGGAGCAAGTGCTGTATTTTGAATAGCTCTTCATGGATTCACTAAGAATTAAACAGATAATAATGATAACATGTATCAGCAGAAAAAGCCCATGCCTGACTCGGGTACCGAGAAGCCTAATTTTACAATTAGTTGTTTTGGTTTTTTTTCCCACTGTGTATTTTTTAACAGCATTCATTAAACTGTCATTTTTTAAAAATACCTTAGTGATATAAATTGAATGGCCTAAGTGTATATATGACATTGTCCCTGTAGCAAAAGGCTTGTGGAAGTGCAGAAGCTAGAATTTGATAGGAAATTATATATTTGCTATAGATTTTGCTATAGATTTTAGAGTTTAATGTAAAAGTTTCTGAAATAAACTAAGTATAACTTCCAGATCAACCCTGATGGTGTGATTAATGATTTTTTTAAGAAGAAAAATAGAACATTATTGAAATAATTGATACACATGACCATGAAAGAGAATATTTGTCATTCTAGTTGTGTAGATAATCAGTACTGAAACTTGAGTTTCCTTAGTTTGTCACGGCTGTATCTCTGTATCTCTGTGATCAATACTCCCTAGATGCTTTTTAGCTGGACCTATGAGAATCAATATATCTGAATATTCTGTGAACTGAGAGAGAAATAAAATTAATTTTCAGTAGTGCTTTGTAACTCTTATTAAAACTTTCATCACCCTTGAACATTGTTCATATCCCTCTGGGTGATCTTTCGCATCCCGGTGTTTTATTTCAGCATTGAGCCCATTACTTGTGTTGCTGTTTGTGTTTAGCAGAAGATAGTAAGACACAAAGGTGCTGTAACCTGTCAGGAGGGGATTAGCGTCTCCCCTTGAATAGAAGCAACCCCTAAATAATAAATGGTTTCCTACCACCCTGTGTGATTAAGCAGAGTAGACGTTTTCACACATCATTGAATCCAAAGTGTGTCAAACCTGCGGCAAGTCCAACCATGCCAAATTGTCCCAACAGTATAATTTCACTAAAACATAGCAGGAGAGTAAGGAACATGAGTAATAATGTGTTGGTTTTTTTTTAATCAAAACTGTTCTTTATCTCCATGTTCTTCAAAGCTGGCGTTTGATGGAGAATTACGGGAAAGCTGTCTGGTGCCAGTATATCAGTTGCCATCTGCAGAAACACAGAAGGAAAACCTGAATATGCCTCTCCACATGAGAGGTGAAATCTTGTGCAAGCAACAATTATGCAGAGTTTCACTTGTTCTTTTTTTTTTTCTTTGCTCAAAGAGGTTATTTAGGAATTAATTGGAAGTCAGAATTTTTGCTGAGAGCTAAAACATGATTGGATTCTTAATTATGATTTTTTTTCCTCCTTTATTTTACTATTTAAGGGCCCTGCCTACTTTTACCCATTACTGTTAAGTGGTTTTGAAAGATATTTTTCCACCTTCATTTACAGAGAGATCAATTTGCTCAACTGGTAAGGGGTCTGTGATTTATTTTTAACAGCCTATAATTTTGTGTGCATGAATTGGCTTACCACTGTGTTTTTTCTAACATCACTCTCGCTGGCTTTTCTGTTGCAGTTGTGCGATGGAAAACAGGCATAAAATACAAATATTCTCCTCTATTACTTTTCTTAAATAATTTGAGGTCTTGTGCAGAGAGCATGAGCAAATCTGCCCTGGAAGTTTCATGCCAAGTGAAATACTTTTAGCTGCCTAGTGTCATCGGGGTGCAAACTGTAGTCTCAGCTTTTGTCTCTGCTTTTTTTTATTTGATGTAGCCCTGTAAGAATAAGGGCTCTGACAATTCAGGTTTGTTCTGTTTGCATGGAGCACCTTAGCAGGAGTTGAGCTAACAGAGCAAAGCAAAAATCACAAGTGAGCTGAGGTGGTATGTTAGTAGGAGAAAAAAGCTCGAAAATTCCACTACTTCTGTGTTTCATTTTCACAGCCCAGTGAAAATGGGTACCCAGCCTTTCCTGCCATCAGCAGAAGCCAAGCCAGTAGCATGCCCAAGCCAAGATCTGGTTCTTAACCATCATTTTAAAGCATTCTGTGTGTCACTGGGTTTTCCAAAAGCTTTCACTTATGCTTGGATATTCGATTTCCTCCTGTGTTCCTTCAGATTTGGTCTGGGAAGTCTTCATGTTAGCATTCGACATAGAGAAAGGTTTAGAACTTTGTAGGTAGAAACACATAGCAACTGTTCCCAGATTGTTTCATAACACCAAAGCACTACTGTTAATTTTACTCCAAGTATGTTCTTCCTTAAACACCTCTTTTCTTAGACTAAGGAGCATAAAAAATGTTAGTTTATTGCAAAATAAGAATTGTCGATTACTTCTTGAATGTAAACCTATGGAGCAAATCACATGGTGGTGTTACATAATGGAATTATTTACATTGCTGGATTGAACTCAGATTCAAACATTAGTTTAAGTTCAGAGGGTGGAACTGAAAATTAGATGTCGGCTCCTACTGTGGCATTTTTTCAGTTGGTGAAATGTAGGGAAAAGTTTTTGATCCTAGAGTTCTGAAAATAGGCTAAAATACCCACATCCTTTTGGACTACATATTCACAGGAGCATCGGGGCACATAAGAATTTGTGTGATTTTTACCTTTAAAATGTCCCTTGCACATTCAATACTGTGATGTTCCACTGAACAAAACTGATGTGAAGGTTTGCGTGAGGCCTCAGAGCTCTGCACTGAGGCGCTGCACTAATTGCAGCTGAACATCAGCCCAAATGCCACTGCAAGCTTGGAATTTTGCTTTGCAGAGGTGAAGTGTAGATAAAGACAGATTCTTACTTTTAAATAGATAAATCCAGCTCTCTGAGGTGACTATTTCAGTCCTGCTGGCTGGCCACAGCTCTACCTTGTTTGTACAAGAGCACTGAAGACTTTTGCTACCTTTCTGCTAATGTATTTCTTTATCAACACGCGCGAGGAAAAGAAATCAGATCTTTTTGTCTTCCTGCATCTTTGGCAGTTGTTGATGCAAACTTTGCACCCCTTCTGCAGTCAGGAATTGTTGGAGGAACTTTCTGCTTCCTTTGCTGTGGGAATATGTATTTTTCCCAGACATAACTGGTGTTTTATTGAGTTTATGCCACCAGGTCATCCATCTACAGGAGGTCAACCTCAGTTTTGCTGTGTGCAATGGCTACAGCTCCTGGGGACCTGGAAGGGGTTTTTGCTGCAGTGTGAAAATATATTTCTGGCTGCTGAATGAGCCGGACCCAACCATTGCTCAGGAAATGTTGCCGGAGCCTCCTGGAGAATCTGAATAAAAACCTTACCAATTTACTGTAAAATAAACAAAGCAAATTTCAGAAATGCCCTTTAAGTCTATTTTTTTTATTCTTATTCTTATTCTTATTCTTATTATTATTATAAAGCTTATTTAGGAATATACATGGCAGATGATATAGCAATTAATTTGCTAAAAAAATCCACAAACCTCTTGGAAAGCTTTCCTGGTTATGTGACTGTCAGTGTAGGTGGGAAAAAGTCTGGACCTAAATATGTGATTAGATAAAGAAGAATAAATGATAATTTCTGTCAAGAGGTATACAACAGACTTGTTATTTCAAGGTGTCTTTCTTTGAGAAAATAATGATGCTATTTTTAGTTGCTTTTGGAGTCAATGCAATGATGAATTTTGTTGGAAATGTCTGGGGTATTTTTTCAGCAGCTCTTTCAAAGAGAAAGCAGAGACCTTTCAGTGTCAGCAGTGGTGTGGATTGTAACAGCCACTGCTACATTTTAGCATTTTTCCTGGGTTTGTTACAGCATGGATATCTTGTAGAAAATGGGGGTGTTATGTAGGTGCTTCTTTTATTTCCCCTTCTGGGAGAGGCCACATGATACTTGAAACCACTTTACATTTGCTGTGGAGAAAACTAGGGTTTTCTAAATGTCTGTGGGTTTCACTGAGAAAGGCTTGGAAGTCCCACTGCCAGCAAAAGAGTGTTAGGCATCTGTTTCCCCAAAATGGGAACCAAATTGGCTTAAAGTGCTCCTCCCTCCCCAGTTTCTTCCTGTCATATTTGACATTGGAAACGATCACTATCTAATGCAACATAACCTCTCAGAAGTATTATAAAATGCAGTGCCTTTGCTCTCTGTGTACGAATGTATTTTATAATCTATGCATACTCTTGAAGACCCCATTTCCATGTGGCTGTCAGTTCTGCTATCAATTGTTTGCAGACCACAGCTGATTAAAATATAAGCTGTTTAGACTCATTAATGAGGATGCTAGGGTGAACACTTTTGAAAGCAGGATATCCTTTCCCTTCTGCTCTGAAGGCACTGGAGGTTCAACTGCCCTGTCCTGCTGCGCTGCCTGTGCTTCTCAGCCCTCCCGTGGGATTAAGCTGTGTGGGTGCTATCAGTGCTCCTGGGAACCACGAAGGTAAATCACACACAGCTTTTTGAAAGGGGGGACAATAAAAAAACCCTTTACAGTTGTTCCAGCCTTCCTGGCTATGGAGAAGGCAATGTTCCTGTGCGTGGTTGTCTAGGAGTTAAGGCAAATAGCTGTCTGCAGTCTGTAACTTCAATTACACAGGATTTAATTAGCAGTGCTACATTTTTTTTCCTATGTACGTCTTCTAAAGGAAACTGAGGGAGTTTTAATATCTGTGCAAAACTTTCTCCCACTTTCTTGGGCACCTGTGTCTGAGCAGAACATTTCTACAGGACAAGATTTGCTGCTGGGGACAATATCCAGTCTCCAGCAGCCACTAGCAGAAACAGGGTAGGAATTGGTGAACAGCTTTAGCAATTACCAGTTCTGAATCAACCAAGAAATGAGAGTTAACACCATCTATAATACAAAAAATACCAGGGGACCTTTAATGAGGCATTAGACTCTTCTCTAGTCCTGCAAACAGCTCTTCCCAGCAGTGCTGCTCGTCCCCAACTGCTGCTGGGGCGAATTCAAAGGGACAAATCCAATTTGCTGATTTACAAATACCGTGCCCTGCAAAACCTGAGATGTCTGGAAGGCGCTATCTCCTTAGTTCGTGTGATGAATTCTACGTGCTGAATCTTTGGTTCATCATGGCTAATATACACAATGCATAACTCAGCTGGAGGAAATACCAATAGCCCCTCTGCAAACAGCTGTCTGGGTTGTTTGTTGTGTTACCACAACATTTTGTAGGTAATCCATTTCAGCAAAGAAAACAGTGCTGTTAGAACCTGGTAGGTTTCAAATGTGGCTTTTAAGTTACATTAAACTTCGCAGCAACATCAAGTTTCTGTTTACTTCGCTGCTTGTCATTCTTTCAAGCACCACTTGATGTGAAAGTTAAGCAGGCTTTCTTGTTCTTGCAGGCATCACTATTAGCTGAAGGTTTTTATGGTAATGTCCAGGCTTCCCACTGTTCATTTATCTAAAATCTGATCTGAAAGCACAAAGGAGAGGCTGCCCATTTCTCACTCATGGGATATCTTCTTTTTCTGAGCCTCCAGAGTGGCTAATTTAATGCCTTTCCAGCACTGCTGTAGGATTGTCGGGAAAGATGTAAGGAAAAAATTAATTTCTAAACGTACTAGTACTCTGGGTGGTGTGTTGCAAGGTGTCATCATTCTTTTCTCCTTTTTTGTCACTCTTTGCTTTCCTAATAATTTTCTTTGTTGGTGGATTGAGGACCGAATGGATGAGATATTCTCCCTCTGACCTGTACGACTGAGGAGGAGTTTGTCACAGACCAAGTGATAAATGTGTGACTTTGATGTGTGCTGCAGGATCAAAGTGTCGTGGAAAAAATCCAAGATTTGATAGCACAGCTTCTAAAAGAATGAGAATAGAGAAGGTAATTTTCTGTTGTTTGTGTGGTACCTATTGGTTGATCTGTTTCTTTGCTAAGATATCTTGTCACTGAGTGCAGGGCACATTAAAGCCTGGAACTGATACTTGATAACCAAACCCAATAGTGTAGACAGGTTTTTTTTCTGTTAATGTGATATTTTTCTCCCCTTTATCAAAGAGCAAATGTGTACCCTCAGTTGCAATTAATTTCATTTTAGATCAGAAATAAAGCAGAACAGTATAAAGCCTGTATAAACCGTATAAAGAGTGTTTTCTTCCTCTGGCTGGCTAAGAGTTAGGCATTAAAATAAAATAGTGGCTAAAATAGGTAAAAATGTCCTGATGCAATAGAGAATGTCCTGATGCTTTTTGATTCACCTTCCCTAGCATATGTGTGTTGCAAGTCAAAATTCTTTGTGTTTGCAATCGCTTCCAACAGCAATACTGAAATTTTGGGATAACAAGTATTTTAAAGACAGTTTATGCGTTACTGCAGTACTGTTCTCACAGGATTCATTTTGATGAAATCTCGAACCATCAAATTTAGTGGACTGCTGAGGATTATTACATGGTTTGCATGAACCAGTTTCTAGTTTTGTTTCTTCATTGAATCAAAGTGTACTGCTAAATATCCTTCCAGAAATGAAGGAGCAGGAAGCATGAAGAAAACGTCATTTTGATCACCTGAACATGAGACCTGATAAATAAGCCACGGGAGTTTGTGCAAGGTAAATGGTTCTGTCCAGGCTGTTGTGTTTTCAGGCATGTTCTACACAAGGCAAGCGAGGAGGGAGGGAGGGGGAGAGCTGTCTATGGCATGAGCACCCAAATGCCAAACGACGTTGAAGGTTCCTTTTAAGGATACCACTCTAGCCCTAATGTCTTGATAACTTATGGGAATGTTTTATCCTCAAAATATATCAAATACATAAGGATAATTGCCTGGCACCACCTCAAAATGAAGGAGTAGTTGAAGGCTTCGTCATGAGCCCCTGTAGAATACACCGAGCAAAATCCTCATTGAGTGTTGTAGAAGCTAACACATAAAATTCAAAGAAGAAAAAAAGCGTATGTTCTAAAGTACTCGATAATCTCCATAGAGATTGTGAAGGCTGTAAATATCCATGGAGAGGACAGGGAAGACTCTCTGTCTGATGATCTGAGGCAGTAAATTAAAGGGAAGAGATCTGTAAAGGAGGGAGGAAGCTTGGGTGATGCTGAGCTGCTATATGAGTATAAAGAGCGCTGGACAAATAGATATCTAGGATTAAAGTTTTCAACATGCTTGATATCTGCTTTTCCTTTCATTTAAATTTTGAAAGTTTTTCCATGGAGGTTGTCTACAACAGAGTGACAGTTCCTGTTGGGATTTACTGTTTAGTCCTTGCTTAAATGAATGGTAGCCCATTGACAGAAGATAATTAAATTTTAAACCATTATTAATATCTGCTAAAGACAAACATCTCTTCTGCACTAAAGTTGCCTTAAAGTCCTGCAGCTAGACCGCTGATTGGTTGGTAGAGATGGACTCATTCATGAAGTCCAGATATGGTTTTGGTACACTTTAAAATGTGAAAATACGTGTGCTTTTAGTTTTGTTGTTGCCTGTTGTTTTTCCTGCGTGTATAAGATTAACATACTGTGGGCGGTTTGATTGCTCTGGTTTTAGCAGTCGAACAATTTTTGCCTAGACCTGCAGGGACACTACTTTTTGTTCTAATGTCTACCACTGTGTTTCCTTTTAGAAACAGTTTGTTACCAGCATGTGATAAATAAGATAAGGAAGAACCTGCCAGGTTTTAGTATCTTCTCCCATTTTCTGCTCAGAGGTGACCAATGCACTTTTCTTTCCTTACTTTCCCCACCTTTTTTCCTCTGTCCTTCAGTAAATTACTGTAATCCAATTTTGGGATTTATTGAATCGTAGCCTTTTAAGGAACAAGGTAGACCAGATGTTAAACATTATACTTTGGGTTGCCCTGTAAAGCTTGTAGATATCTGGGGGAAAAGGATCACCGAGCTTCAGTGAATAGTGCTTTTGTTTGCTTTAATAGAGTAAAATTGTGTGGAAAATCTTTTGGTAAAATGGCACAAGGGAAGGCGTAGTTCTTGGGTAAAGAACCTGTTTGGAGTTCTTTGTCACCTATTTAGATTTTAGTACAAAACAGAATTCTTCAGTTTTCATGAAACATCTCAAACTTGTCTGCTCTCCAGAGTAAAATGGCTCTAGCAAATGCATCTTGTGAATTTCATTGCTGATGCAATGTGTTCTTCACCTCTGGATTTTAATAGCTGCCATCTGTCACTAGGTTTTGCTCTGATTTCTCTTAAAAGAGAAACAGGCAATAACCAGAAAGATTAGTGGCTTTTATTGTTAATAATCACATATATTAAGTCAAAAACAATAGAGAAGATGCCCAATTGTTTACCCACAGGCAGCCCAACACCACATGCCTTGCAGCAAGACAGCAGTCAGGTGAGACAACAGATGTAGGACTTGTTTGATCTGTATGTTTTGGCATAAAATTCTATGTAAAGGCTGCAGATTTTATTGTTGTTGGCCAGACCTGCTGTGTCAGTGGGAGAATAGTGCCAATGAGGGCAACATATGGAATCAACCCAACTCTTAACTGCACAGGTGATGTGACAGTCTTCATCCATACAATGGTCTTTTCATATTAGGGTATATTAAACAGAGTGAGGAGAAGATTTTCTTTCTCTGTTGCAAACTCTGGCCAATGTAGCCGATGTAATTTCCCCCCTCTGGCTGTTTCCCAGGCAACCAATGCATGGCTAGAGCAATAAGCGGCAAATTACCTGCACCCCTTCCCTCCATGAAATGCTAAAAATATTATAAAATAAGACACAAACATAAGTGAGAAATACTATAGTATAAATAGTTTATTAAGCAGATGGACTCCCCTAACTCATTCAGCAGGGTGGAGCTGCAACGCTTGTGCAGCTGATGTCTCTTTGCCATTTGTTCAAGGGGCGGGATGTCAGCCGTGCAAGTGAGAGTGCACTGTTCTCTGGCATTGTGGATATGTTTGTGTATTGCTGAATTGTTTTCACAGGATAAGGAGAGAGTTTTTGTGCATGTATGTTCATATATAATTAAGAAAAAGAAAGAAGTTTTAAACGCTGAGGAAGTTGGAGGTACAATAGATGACAGTTGCTTTTACGGGTCTTATTTTAAGGCTCTTGCGAAATGGCTAGTACAAACCCTTGTCAGCAGCTTATGGTGAGGGCATTTCCATGTAGGAGTGTTATTGCTGTGCCCACAATGTGGAAGGGAGCATTTCTCATTAGCCTCCTTCCTCTGCTACTTGCTGAGATGGCTGCCTGATTTTGGGGTGTTAAGTCCCACAGTGGTATCTCTAGTGTTTGGTCCATGAGGATGTTACTGCCTTACCCTTATCAGTAAGAAAAAGCCAGCTCTCATTTTCATGCTCACTTTCAGATTTTATTTCTGCAGTAGCAGTGGATGTTGGAAATAACTCTCTTGTTTCGAAGGTAACATTTCTTCTATGAGCAAAGAAAGCCTCATCTCGTGGGCTCTTTTTTTTGTCACAGGACAAGGTCCTGTCTTGATGACCTGCCTAGGGCTGATGAATCATTTCAGTTCAAGTAGCATCCAAGGGTTGTTAGTGCATTTCTGCTGAAACCCTCTGCTTCTGCTGTAGTGAATATAACAGTCATTTATCTGCAGCCATTGACAGCCAGAAACCTGCGAGACCTACTCCCGTGTGGTTTTCGCAGGCCACCATGCAACTAATGAAGGAGAATGGTGTGGTGGTAGCAGAAAATGTACTGCAGGTTGGATTGATTACAGCACAGGGAATTTGTATGTGCCAGACTTGAGAGTGTGACAGGGACAAAAAAGTGTTTACCCTCATACTGCAAGATGGGAAAAGACACTGCCAGCAGAAGAGTTTGGGGTGATGGGCAGCTGGTCAACTCCAACTTGTCTCAGCACTATTTTTTTTTTCTGTTTCCCTGGAGAAAAGACTTGCCTCAGATCCAACTGGGCTGCAAAATACTCTAGAAGAGATCCCAGATGAGATGAATCGTGTGAGGACTTGTACCAATAAAGATCTTGTCTGGATTTTCTCGTTGAGAGAGTAAAAAAAAAATGCTGAGGATTGTGCTTATCCAAAGCATTAACAAAAGCAATCAGTGAGACTTTAGGCTTAATAACTGCCACTTTTTGTATGTCTGAGTTTTCTGCTTGGCAGCATGGGGTGGATTGCCTTTAAACAGATGATCAAACAATGTAAGTAGCCTCCTTGACAGTACCTTCTTTATTTTTGTCAGTTGAATAATATTCTGTTATTATAAAAAGGAGTAGCAAGAGGTTTTGAAAGATCTTTACTCATATCTCCTCTTTTTGAGAATATCTTCTATATTTTCTGCTTTAAGCAGCAAATAATAATGTTTTCCTATGGTTTATTTGTTGATGGTGGTCTAATATCTGTATTATCACGAATTCATGATTTCTCTGATACTTATTAGCCTGTTCTCCTAAGTTAATGGACTTGTATTCTTTTTCCATTGGTTTTCTGTAAGTTCTTATTAGCCCACTTAAGAAGGGCATAACATACTTGGCTATAGCTATGTGCCCATAAGTTTGTCAAAGCAAATGGGAAGGTGGAGTATGGAGACGCTGTCTACGAGTTACCATCCAGTGGAAAGGCTGTGGATGTCATAGCTGGCTTCCTACAGAATGCATCATGATTCCATCCAACTGATTTGTTTTGTTTTCATAGAAGGTTGCAGAGTGGAGGGCAAGACTCAGTTTTGACTTTTTATTTTTCTCTTTCCAGGTAAGACTACAGTCTGCCTGTTTGCTGTAGATACTCAGATAAAACTTCTGGGGTTGTTGTTCTCCCCAAGTATGAAAGTTTGCATTAGGTCAGATCTGTAGTCTCATGTTTCTTGTCCACAGCAGAGAAAATGCCTCCTCAGAGTGATGATATTCTGAGGTTGAGCCCCTTACTCTTCAAGTGTGCCCATCCCTGTGGTTTTCCCAAGTACAGGAGAACCCTGCAGCCTTTTGGCTGTAGGAGGGTTGTGTTTGCACCCTCCCTCTGGCAAACCAGAGGCCAGGGAGATGGGGGAGGATTAGTCTTGCAGGGACTGTCTCCTGTAGAGGTTTGCAATTTCTTTCAGCCTTACTCAGTGGTAAGTTAGCCTTAGGACAAGTTTAAGTAGCATGTATGTGATTTGGGAGAAAAATGACTGGAGGAACTCAAGAACCAAAATTGAAGTTATTTCCCAGTAAAGCAAGGAGGGGAACGCAGACACCGGCATTTTTGTTTGCTTAGTATAACTTTTTCATTTCCGCTTTCACTTTAAGGATTTGCTGGCATTTTCCTCAAGTTTGGCCTTTGGATTCAGCTGCACAAATCTCTGGCTGGCTCTTGCCATCCTTCCTTGCACTGCCTGGAAGACAGTGGGATGGGCCTTCCTTTGAAAACCTGAAGTCGGTGTCCTGCGAAACCCTGGGCCCAGCTTGGGGCCTGAGGTCTGTACTTGCTTACATCCTTGAGAGCCTGGTTTGGCTTAAATGGCAGGGATTGGCATGTTTATTTTCTTGAAGCTGAAGGGCAGCTATTGTGTTTTAAGAATATTTTTCATAAATGCAAAGGACCCTGGTGCCAACTGAAGAACATGAACATCAGTTTCTAGGTAGATTATTTCGGCTCCCTAAGTCTTCACAGCAGTCATTTTGCAGGCAATTAACCTTACAATAGAATGTATGAGATAACTGGCATAGGGGGTGAGAATTGAAAATTGTAAAGATTTCTAAATTGCTTTTCAAATCGGTGTTGTCTGTGCCTTTCCTGTTACTACCCTCTTCTGCAGTGGCTCCTCAGTGGTTGTCATACAGTGGCCAACAAAGGGGATGCTCGACATTTCCTCACCTCTCAAAAAGACTCTGGAGTACGTGTCCCCTCCTTTTAAGCCCTGCACATTCAGGCAAAGAGAATCCCGCGCCGTTTCAAAGCATGTAGTGTGCCAACTGTCACGGCTTGGCTGAAGAGACCTTCCCGCTGCAAGCAACACCAGGGATTTTGGCTTTCTTCCAATTCAAGTGCAAAATGGTTGGTTTGAAACGGTAGGTAATTTTTCATGTACTTACCTACTGTTATTACATGTTGCAGAATAATTGTGGAGCAATTAGCTCCGTTGTATTTGTAGAGATGAGTCACTCATGTAAAACACTGCTAGGAAACACTGCATGGGCTTCCTATGCTGGAACATGCTCTGTTACTGTACCAGGGATCACAGCACAGGACTCAGGTGGTACCATCTAGGTCTGATCTCTTAATTTTTCTCCAATCATTCCAAGTTTTCTCTTTACTCTGCAGCATCTTTATAAAGGGGTGAAATTAGCAGAGAGGGATTTCTGTGCATTACTTGAGCATAGCATCTTCTGTTGCTGCTGCCCTGATTATATATTGTGGTGCAGTGTTGTGTTATTTCATTTTGTGGTTTTTAAGTTGAGAAGCTGACAAGGTAGGCAGATCTGGGACTGGAAGACATCTAATCTTGTTCTTGCATCCAATCAAAAATTGGAGGCCAGCTTAACCTTAGGGATTTGGGTTTGAATCTGAATATTGTTGTTCTAAGCCTTGCAAAAAGCAAAGGTTTTAGACAAGAGAGCCTGGTTCAAGCCCAATTTAAGTTCAAAGCAATGAGTGGGAGTTGTGCATACTATAAAATCCTGTGAATATAGGATGCATACATTTAATGAGGAGTGCTTTGATAACTTATCCCATATATCCTAAAGGAAATTCACCTATTTATTGGTAAATTTTTTTTGCCTTAGATGTAAATCTATCAAATGCAATATTTTTAGTATATGAGACACTAAATGAAAATATTGTAAAACGAAATTAGACAGGTAGATACTGAAGATAGAAATGGCTTATTGATGTGGTGACTTGAGAGCCCTTGTCAGACTGACAAGAAATTTTCTAACATGGTCTTGGGTGAAACTTCGGATATGAGAGAGAAGATTATAGAATCATAGAATGGTTTGGGTTGGAAGGGACCTTAAAGATCACCCAGTTTCAACCACCTTGCCATGGGCAGGGACACCTCCCACTAGAATGGCCAATGAAGTGCATTTCCATTGCTCTTTCTGCTGCTTCTCTAGTTTAACCTGTCTACCACCGCGGGCCCATGGCTCTCTGACTCTGAGTACACTCCTTGTGTCCATTAAAAGCCACCAGTAGGTCTAGCTGCAGCACACATACATCATGATGGAGTGCTATGGCTTTGCTTTCATCAGGCGTCACTACGAGACAGCATTTCAGTCTTCAGTTCTTGTTCTAAATGTCATATTTTCCCGAAGAGGTATTAAACAGATGATGGATAAGTCATGACAGCAATAATGGAAGAGCTGTGCACTGAAATGAAAAGGTTTATCCTAGCTACCTTGGAGGTTTGAAAGTGATTGGCATTGAATAAAGGAAATAATGAAGCCCAAGACATATGCAAAGCTGTGTCCACTGTTAGACTTAAGTTTGGATTAGGCTTTGCTGAAGCTGGTCGTGGTAGCACCTAATGGCATTGTGCTGGGCTAGGGCTTATCTGAAGTGGCATACCTGGAACATCAGAGTACAAAAAAGGTTTGTCAGGAGCCATGGTTGAAGGGTTTCATTGGAGCCTAGATCCATATTAAATTAAATCTGGAAACTGTGAAAGGCATGAGAGAAACAGGAATTTCTACAAGGAAAACACAGTGAGAGCTTTTGGTTAAAATTGTGGTGGAAAGGACTCTTAGAATCATGAGGGAAGCAACCTTGTAGTGCAAGGGAGCAGGCATCGCTCCTGTGCCATTGCGCCTGTGTCGCTGGAAACGATGGTTTATTCAAACAGAATAGTCAAAAGAAGACATGATTATTTATTAGCAATATTTGAATGATATGCAGAAACACTGTGGTTCCTAAATACCAGCTAACAATGACTGGTAAGAGGTAATTGTTTACTAGAAGAGGACTTTCAAAACAGAAGTAAAACTCTTTGTTGAACAGACAGCAATGCTAACCAGGAGGCTGAGTCATTAATAAGTGGCTAATTTTTATATGGGGTTTTGAATTTTCAAAATATTGAACCAAGAAACACTTTTGGGAAGGGAGTGAGCATTAGCTTTCTGTAAACTGGTTGGTGTGGCTTTGTCTTTATTTGCAGAGTTATGTGGCAGTGGTATGTGCTGTAATAAATGCTTTCACTGTACCAGTGACAGTAAAATTCAGTTTTGAAGTGAAGAGTTTATTTTCTGAATGCATTTCTCTAATCTCTAGTGGAGAAAACATAACTTTATTTTTTCTTCTGAATTTGTAATCTCTCTTTAGTGCGTGACCTTGTTCGCTATGTGAAGCCTATCTGTATTTTGAGTAAAGCTAATCTTTCTAATGTGACCTGCTCGAAATCAAAAGGTCATTAAAGCATACTGAACATCAGTTAAAACATTTTGTTTGTTGTAGTCAGGTTAAAATATTTGTCATCTGCTTTACTTGTATAGGAAAAAAATCTCAGAAAGATGTCGCTCCTCTCAACTTTGGCTGAATCTGTTGGCTTAAGACTTGTGGCTACAAGGACAGCTGGGTCATAAATATTACTGTGTAATGGAAACATCTGAAGAAACCAGTGTTTGCTCTATGGTAATAAAAGAAGCCAATGAGGAATTATTTCAGTTTGGAGTAATTTTCAAGTAATTTGAAGATGTTTTAGTTTTCTTTTCTCTTTACTTTGCTATGCGTTTTGAGGTTGGAGTACCCATTCTTCAGAGTGCTAGGCACCACTAAACCACCTTTTATGTGAAGTGTCAGGCTTCCATTGTCCTCTCTGAGATGTAGGAGTGATGCAGTGATAGGCTAGTTTATCAGTGATAGGCTAATTTATCAGTACGACCAAAAAATGTTACTTTTGGCTTATTGTGTCTACCGATTCCTTATTAATGCATGTATCTTCTTGGGCACTACAGTGTTAAGGTGGGGTTTAAGTACAGCAATAGTAGATTGGTACTTACAAGTCTTCAAAGATGAATATTTTAAATCCAGAGACCCATCAAAGCATCATCTTGTCAGAGGAATAGTATGTTAAGGTGTCATAAAGCACAAAGCAGTTGTATGAGCTCAGTGTTTTGGAGTTCCCTTTTATCCTTGTCTGAAGTGCATTGCGATGGCAATGTCTTCGTAGCCTTGATGGTCTGCAGAGATGCACAAGTGGAAGGCTGTATAAAGAAAGATGGAGCAGTGTGAGATCAGAGGATTTGTCTGTGAAACCCAATGTGCTCCTAGGTACCTGGTGCACATAACTTCTCATTGCAGAGAAGTTAATGCCCACTCTAGCAGGGAGCCACTCGTGTTTGTAGACCACATTTGTACTGTCTTTTTGAGGGTGTTACTGTCAGATACATGTGTTCTTCTGTTTAGATTGCTTTGATTTTACATTGAAAATTGCTTCCTTATATCGTCATTTGAGTGTTTTGGAAAAATATCAGTCAGCACCAGCGGTAAGAATGGTTGTTGAAGATGAAGAAAATTAATCAAGGAATACTAATGATGTGCTGAGTTAAAGCAGCTTTTGTTACAAACAAGCTTAACCTGTTTGATGAACACATAGATATATCCAACAAGTGAAAACCATCTGATAATCCAGCATTTGTGTCTTCCACTTCTCTTCAAAGAACAACAAAAGGAGGGAGGATTTCTCCAATTGAAGCCTTTACTGTATATCAGGTTGCTCCAAGTTGGCTTTATTGCTCATTTTTTATAAAAAAAAGAATATCACAGGTTAAAAATAGAACTGTAACAATGTAACCACAGTTCAAAAAGATAAGCTTGAGAAATACACTAAAAAGAATATTCTTAGAAATAAAATCCTGTTATTCTTTCAGCATCAGGGTTAGTGTCTGCCTCTTAATTTAAGCTGGACTCTCCCTCTTTTCTGTCATTTAGCCTGGAGAGAGGAGAGTGGCACTGACCAAAGATGAATCCTTCCCATGCTGGGCTCCTCCAGTCTGCAGTGGCCTGTTCCCCTTGCTATGGAAAAAATCCTCTCCTTGTGTGACTGTTTTTTCTGACAGCAAGCTTAGGCAAGGCAGGGGTGCCCACAGTTTTTCCTCTTCCCCTCTCCTTTAAGGTCTGTTGGTTAGTGTTTTGGCTTTACAGTGCTGTAGAAGTGCCTTGCTAGGACCTTGTATGTCTCATCAGGAGCAGGATTATATGGGCTCCTTCCCGCTGGCTTCATAACCACTCTCATTTTTTGAATTTTGTGCGAATACCAAGCAAGTTACTGTGGCTGAAGTTGAGACCATCCTGTTGAATTTGACCAATACTGCCTCCATCCTTTGGATGGAGCTGTTATTTCCAGACTCCCTTCTCTGGTCTCTGCCCTTCCTTTTGAATGAGTGCCTCACAACATACCAGCAAATATGGGTTTCTTGCATAGCAGACCTGGAGCAGCAGCTTTCAGGCAGTTGCTACTTTCGACCTCTGGTGATTGGCGGACACCTAAGGGTTGTCTGTTAAAGGTGAAGACCTTTTATTTTGACTTCAATGTGCTGACAGCAGGCTTGCTTTTCTTGGTCATTTCTGTTGAGTGATTCCCTGAGGAGCCAAGGAATGCAGAGCTACGAAGTTGTATTCATTTCTAGATTGTTCTACTGTCAGATCAAACTTTTATCTGTGCCTTTATTTACAGCACCAGCCTCATACACTGAGCTCTCTGTCTTTACAAGTCTCATCAATCTGTGGAAGTACAATCATCCATTTTGTCTCTGAGGACACAGTTTTTCTCTCTTTAAAATGTAATTGATTTTGGTTTTTTTTCCCGGAGGAGCTACAAGGCATCAGTATGTTTTCGACACAGGTGACCACCTTCATTTCCCACCTGCTTCCACAAGGTCCTTCACCACAGCCGTTCAATCTGGGTGGTCCTACTGAGACCATAGACAAACTGTTTACGAGATAGTACGGAAACAACTCACTGGAGAAAGAGCCTTGTGCAGCACAGACAACTATGGTTAGTAGGACAACCTGTTACAAGAAGAAAAATTTTTGTCACCCATGATCTTATCTTCACTGCTGGCTGGAACAGAGGCTGTACCCCACCGACTGTGCAGCCCTGCAAAACTGCACACCGGGAGCAGGAAACACCAACTTCAGATTTTCCAGATTTCTTATGTGAACTTGCACTTTCTCCTAACGTGCTTTTATCACCCAGCAGGACAGCGTGTGGCAGGCTGGTGGGAGCACTGGTCTGCAGCTGAAGGAGCCGTGCTCCACCAGCTTCTGTTGGCTGAAACCATCAAAAGAATAAGGAGCCACAGTTGAAAATACTGCCTCTTAAAAGGAAAATTATTAGGTCTGTTGGGGCAGGGGAGAGGAGAAGACTTCTCAGTCTTTAAGGTTTGGCTCTGCAGTTCTGTGTGCTGGTATGCTTGGATCAACTGAATTAGCAATTTTTATCAAATAACTTGAGCTTCCTAATAAATTTCTTGAATGCACTGAAGAGTGACAAATAACCTTATAAAAAGAAAAGCTGGCTAGGTTTTCTTGACAGGTACTGCCTCTTCTTTTTGTGGGGCTGTTTGTCACCAGCCAGAAGAAGAAATGTCAGGATTTCTTTTGTGGGTGCATCCCTACCTGAATTCCCACTGGCTTCATTACCACAGAAATGTGAGCGAATAGGGAGGCATGTGAAAATATTGCTACATGGTTCAGCAATCAGCTAACTTAGCAGGCCTGAGGCAGTTACAATGCTCACAAATTTCTTCAGGAAGATGAAAGATGTTTCCTTTAATTAGTGCTTATGCCCAGAGTCCTATTTTTGGGTCTGAGAAACAATAATGTGAAAATTTTCTGCTACTCTTAGCTGTGTGCTGTGCAAATCGATGTTAAAATCCAGCAGACACAATTGGTGCCCAGTCTGATTTGGTCATTTGAAAACAAAACCAAAATGATCATCTGAATAGGTCCAGCTGGAGAAAACCATAAGCCTGGCTTTGCTGGGGGTCCCACGTATCCTCTGAGATTCTGGTTCTGGTGTGTCTGTTACTGAAACCCTTCAGCACATGGCTGCCACGCCAGTGCCATCTGTCCTTTAGCAGGTAACCCTGCTTTATTTTGTCATGATATGTTTTGAAAGGGCTAGTGAGAACTTCCCTGTGAAATCAAAGCAGTCAGGAGACTCGTTGTGGTGGTGCAACTGAGAGCACAGAAGACTTTAGAGACCTCACTTTAGTTCTGCCTTGTGCTATGATTCATGCGGACCAAGCTTAATTTAGCTACAGTCAGTGTGGCTTCTCGGGAAGACCGGACGATCTTTTCCATGATGTTAGTTGTGGACAGTGTTGTGCTTGTGAGGATTTTTGAGCTCTCACAGGATTAGAGGCAATGAAGAGTGGTTCAGTGGAGTTTCTTTGCTGGCACATGTACAAACCAAAGACCGTATTGTTCCAATACCTTGATATTTTTTTGTTCCTTAAGAACATGCCTGTCAGTAGTATGCCAAACAGAATGCCAGAGTTCTGTTCATATCTATTCTTTTTCCTGGTTGTGCTGGCAGAGGAGTTGGCTTTTGAAGCATGCTAAAAGTGTTGCTCCAATTGCTGCTGCAGTGGAAGTCATTGGTGTTCACATAGGAAGAAAGACAAGGACTCGATGGAAAAAGGGAGAGGAAGAAGAAAGGCTCAAATTCAAAGCAATCTTTGAAACAGAAATCCTTCTGTTGTCTTTCTCACAAATGCCCATCACTATTTTATCTAGGGGAAACCAAGGTAGGGACAATTTACCTAGGCAAGGAATATTGTTAAACAAGTCAGCGCGAGAGTCTATGTATGCCATTTCCCACTTTACAAGTGTAGTGTTGATGTGAGCTTTTTAAACATCACGTTCTATCTGAGCCACTTTGGGAGGTTTGGCTAAGGTTTAGCAGTTATGTTCAATTCCTTTCTGCTTTTTGTAGGTATCTATTGCACCCTTCTGCTCTCTGAGATGCCACCTAAAACCTTTCACCGCTGCAGATACGTGCATGATTTTTGACATTACAGTAGGTGAAATACCACTTCAGGCAGCAAAATAACTAACCAACCATTAATGTCAGTTCTTCTTTAATGTGTATTTTTGTTTGCATCCGTTATAACATATGCTCTGAACACAAAATATTTACCTAACTGGCAGTTTCTGCAAACTGGTCTTCGGAAAATTCCCAAATGAAAAAACAGTAAAAAGGAAAAATATCTTTTAGCTTTTGTGCTGACTAAAATACACTTGATTGGCAAGTAGAAGTAGGATTTGCCAATCTGTAAAGTTTACTGCTTTGTGCCAGCTTAAGTTCTTATTTTGTAAGACATGCAGTTTTATTTTAGTAAAACCACAAACTTCTTGGGAGGAAACCCTCTCTCAACTTTCAGAAATACTTTAAGTTAGTCTCAGCAAGTGATGGGAGACCTGTTGTCTTGTCGTTCCTGACTCTGCTGTACGCCCAGAATATTTCAATGTGTATGTACCCAGGGCAGCAGTGGCTTGGACTCTTAACAAGCTCGTCCCCATTGTACTCATTCTTCTCTGTGACTTGGTTTACTGCACTGAAATGCATCATGAGTCTTGCACCCAAAAGATTTAGTGATGTACTTGAAGTATTACAGTGTTGGTGAAACCTCTAATTGGAGTAGGCTGCAAACTGGAAAAGTAAATCAGGCTCACTGCAAAGTGATAACTTGCTTGGTTCAGTAATTGTTCTGCTTCACACCAGCATACCTAACAGTAATCTTGGCAATGTAAAAGTATAGTGAATAACTAAAAAGTGATGGGTTAGAATTCCTGTTTTGTATATAATGGTGAAAACCCAGCCTCCCTTAGTTAAGGGCTGCACGAACAGTACTTCGTTTTTCTTCTGAGAAGGGTGTTGCTATGCAGCTTCAGCTGTGTTTTTTAAGAACCTGTGCTGGCAAATTGGAGAAGATGGTCTGTTAATTGCTTTTGCTTAGATGTTCAGTGATGGAATGATTTGCTTTTGCTGTTTGGTTTTTGTTTCTTGGTTTGTTTTTTTTTCTATCAGCAAAAGCAATTACACAGCATTAGTGACTGGTCAAAATGTAACTACCTGCTTCTCTCTCTACATCAGAGCTGCAAAACATTAACGTGAATCATTGTCAGAAGAAATGGGCAGAACTCACTTGAAACTGTTCTGTGCAAAGCAGCTACTTCTGGTTTTTATTGCTCCTCATGTTTCCATAGGCTTTCTTTCTAGGCATAACTTCTACCTTTCAGACTCATGTAAAGCAAACGATCATGTAAAATGTTTGTTGTGGCTGATTTTCCTCTGTGGTGTGAATTTGGCACAGCTGAAGTCTGTGGGAGGTATTTTGTAAAATCCCATTCTCATCTCGATGCATCCTCTCTTATTTCTGTTTGGTGTGTTCATAGAGGTATGAGTCTGCTGTGGACACACCGTTTCCACCTTTGCCTTTCAGTAGAGAGAGTTACATATCTAGAAAACTTGGTAATTTTTCTCTGAAGCAGGGGAAAAGCTGTGCAGCTCCAACACTTTTCAGACAAGCAACACTTTGTGCCTTTTCCTCTTGGAAAACTTAAGTGTTGACATTCGCCACTGACAGCTACGTATGAGCAGTGGTAGAAGGAAAAGGAAAAAAAAGAGCTTAAAAGCAGTCGTAGCACTGTGTCAGCGGTGAAGCGTTGTCCTGGCAGGGTTCAAAGGCCGTGGGAGAAGGATATAAATCTTTCCAATACCTTAATCCTACAGTGACCGTAGCTGCTGTATTGATGAATAATGGTTTACAGTTCTGCTGGTGTCAGACACAGTGGTGGCACAGCCTCCTTCAGATTACAGATTATATGTGCTTTCAGAAGTCTAATGTGGTCGAGTATGAAGGTCCAAACTGATAAGGTTTCACAATGCTCAGCTGTCATCTGGAAGGGATTATGGGCTGCCTGGACTCTGCACCACAGCTGCTTTGGATCCTGGTGTGGCAGTTGGCATTGTGTTGCATAGTGTGCTGTGGGACTGTTGCCCCAGCTCTCCTCCTGACAGCTCAGCCCAACTGACCTCTCCTGCCTCTTCAGCTGCTGGTGTCTCAGCAGCCCGTTTGTAAGAATAAATGCTTGCAGACAGGAGAATGTTTGCAAATTCATTGATCTGCAAGCTAAACTTCATCTTTTTTGACGTTCCCTGAATAAGGAAATGCAAAGCCTGTAGAGATTCTTTTCTTAAGAAGTGCTTTTAATCAGAAAACCCCCAAACTATGCATGAATCTTAGAATTATGCTTCGATTTTCACACTACCTCTAACAATGGGCTAAAAGCAGCATTTTCCTCCAGTCATCATGCAGGTCTGTAGTATAGCATTAGTGTTGGGGATCTATTACATTGTGAGTGTCAGCTCAGTCATGTCAAATTGGAGTGTGTGCCCTAACAACTGCATTGTATCGCTGCTAATAAGAGGCTGCCTCAGAGCAGGCTTTTATAAAGTGCTGCATTAACCTGGTGCTTTGTTAAGTGATTTGTAGTGGTCTGTGAAAGCAGGTACCTGTGTAGCCATGTGCTCTTTCCTGGTTTCCCTAATTCTTCTCTACCTCAGATTGATTATAATAGCTGGGAATGGATCTCAAGATAACCAAGGAAATAGAGAGCTAGTCCTTGGATGAGAATTTAAGGGTTAGCACTATTAGTCTTAAAAAATGAGAATCAATGTGATTAGACCCATCATGTTAAGACTAAGGTGCGATAGAAGCTAAATAAGCAAGAGGATGATGCTGGCTCAGGAATCACCATCATTTTGAAGTGGATACTTGAACAGACGTCTCATTACCAGGACATGGTGGTACAGGAAGACTTGCCAGTAAGATGCAAAAGACAAACATCAGTCTTAGGGTGACACTTGGTCAAGGCATAGACAGAATGAAATGCAATGTGATTGCAGAGAGTGGACTCAAGTGCACCCAAGTAACTTTGTCCTGGGCCTAGGACAGAAAGAATCGCTGCTGTCCCCAAAGCTGTGGAAGCGATCTAGAGCTCCAAAATGCATGCTGCTGGCTATATTTTTCCCAGACTTTTTCTTCAGTAGAAGGCTGGCATAGCTGCTCCATGTGACTGGGTAGCGTTGGTCCAGGAGAGGGAAGCTGGTCTCAGTTTTTGCAATTGCATATTCTAAGCATGCTATTGGAGATTCCTATGGAGGTACCTTGATGTGTAAAGCTACTTTGGGATGAGCCAAAGGGTTTGCTCACCATATTCCATTGTATGTGAAATTATAGCTGAGGAACATGCTGAGGGGGCTGTCGTGTGTTCTCTAGTATGCTTCTGAGCAAGGAAAACTTGTACTTTCTGGATGGTGCAGCAGCAGTGTTTGGTTTGTAGTTGTCCTCATTAAACCATGGTTGGCTGACTATACTTGTATCTTCTGAGTTTCTGTGAATATAGGACTAAGTTTTATAATACTTTCTCACTTGCCCATGAAAAGTAAATATTGTCCTTGTGCTCAATTAAATTGGCATAGCAAACTGTTAAAAGAACTCTATTAAAAGCTGTAAAGTCAAATATACACCTTCAGTGCAAATGTCCTCTACCATGTTGCTGCCTCTGGCCAATGCTGAGTTCCAGGTTTGCTGTGCTCATGGCTTCCCAGCAGGACAGCTCCCCACCACCCCACCAACGTGGGAGAGACATGGCCTGAGACAGATGTGGCAAGTCTATCCAGGCCCCAGATTTCTTTTCCCAAATCTCCCTGTTGATCTCTGCCTACCCAGTTGCTTACATCTACAGCTTTCCGCCTCTTCCCATGGCAGGAGGGAGAAGTGTCCTCAGCAGGGCTGAACAGTGCTTAACTCCTACCTGTCCCTGAGCAGAGCCTTCACCCTCCTTTCCTTGTGATCCTCCTGAACACGAGACTGTGTTTCCTGTGGTTCCTCAGCTTCTGCGAACTGAATTATTCTGGACCTTCCTGGGCCTTCCTTTTAGGTGTTGTGCCCAAAAACTATGATATCCCCAAAACAGAGAGTACATTCTTAGGTATTACGTGTCCAATCTGTGGGTCATATCTCTTAGATGACCCATAGAAACAGCTACCAACTGACAGGTGAAACAAAAAAACCTGTTTTGAGTCTCAGGAGAAAAAGCAGGTATGTTTTGCAAGACAACTATCCCAATAAGAAATGGGTTAAGTAAAAAGAATAAATTGTAGGTTAAAATTGCACAGTATGTTGTTTCAACAAATTCAGGTGCACTGTGTAGGTATTTTTAGAGGGGAAACACAGGGAAAAGCTGTTTGTAAATAGTATGCAAATATGTCTCCTATGTTAATTTGCTACATTGTCATCAACTTTGTGGCAATCCTCAGAAATTATTCTTAACAAATTACTCATAATTGGATCCTAAATGTAAGGAAATCATCAGTTCTTTCTTGCTGAATACTTTAAGTCATAAATTAGGAATGCAATAGTGATGCAGATCTTGATTCTGTAACCCTTATGTGTCCATGGACTTACATGTTCAGCACCAAAAAAAGGCAGAAAAATCAGTGTGGTATGTGCTTAAACTGAGCTCCTTGAGATGCATTGATATTGACAGTCAGTGTCTGAGCATCTCCGTGGTCTAGAGCTAAGCTTTCAAGAGAAGCAAACCAAACTGTATTGAAAACTGTGCCTCCTAGTCTGAAAATATTTGCAATTTTCCACCATCAGTGGGGTACACGTTCCTGATGCTGATCAGGAATTTGTAGCTCTTGTTTTGTAATACAGTTTTAATTATCTTCTGAACTGCAGCGGAGCGCTTTTTCTGTAAGCGTGTAGAGGGAAGATAAGAGTTGATGAAGTAGGAGAAGTAAATCTTCTGTGGCTTTCTTTCACTACCAAATTGCTCAGAAAAAGAGCACATAGGAGGACTTGTATCAAAAGCTCCCAGCGTTTGGTGCTCAACAGGTGTAACATTTTAATGCAAACTTACTTGTATTGTTAAACCTTTTTGGACAACTTCTTGCTTTGCCTTTTGCTCTCTTACCTTTTGTCTGTTCTTCCCTTAAATGGAACCGGCTATAAAGGTGTGTGGCTGCTAATGGATGTGATTGCACCAAATAAATACAAATTGCTTGTGGGACCAATCGAGCCTGAAATCCCTTTAGCAGTGCCATAAGGGAGGCCTTTTCTCCTCACTCCTCTGTGAGAAATAGGTATGACACAGGTGCGTGAAACTAAGCACATAACCAAATGCCTTTTATTTTATAACACTTCTGTTTTCCAAATTGCCGATAAATACAATCATATTAAGGAAAATGTAAATAATATTTAAATTATGTAAGTGTGTGATAAATACTTAAAGGTTTTGCCTTTCATTAACGTGCTTTAAGCCTGTAAAGGAAAGCCTGGAGTTTGGTATGTGGAAGAAGGAAATGATTTTGAGGTAGAAAGAGTTGATTTTAGTTGTTCCAAGTTACTCATCTGCAAACCAGGGTGAGAATCAGATTTCAATTTCCATTTTTCCTGAGACCTGCTGTACTTTGCTGCCTATCACTGTTTTTTCCAATTTCACCTCTCAGATATTTTATGCACATCAAACACTTAAAAAGCAAAATGGAGAACAGAGCAAATTACAGAGCCTTAGATCTACCGAGGGTGGAAGAATCCTTCAGCTCGCAGTGAAATTCCTCCCATCACTTCTGCCTCCCAAATTGTGCCTCTAGAGAGAGGGAAGAGGAGGATGGTGACAGGTAGATGTATTTCTTTGTGACCCAAGGTTTACTGAATAAGGAAGATGTGAAGGAATATTTCTGCTTCTTTGCCCCCTCTGAACTGCAGAGATCCATTTAGAAACTTATTTGTGTTAATTGGATATTTGAGTTTGCATCTTACTTTCTGTTAATCAATGTATCCAGCACAGTTTGCCAGAAACTCGGGTTCACTGGACACCAGCTTGTGATTTGAGCATGGGTGCACCGGCAGATACTGTCATTTGTTGTGTCGAAAGAAGCTAGAAATTAATGAATGAACTGATGACAATGCTAACTCACTGCTGTCTGTGATCCAGGTTTGTTGTCACAGCTGTAGGGCTGCATGGGTGAGAGACCTGGATGCATCCTGCCTTGGCTAGACTGGTTGTTCATAGGGCAGCAGGAATTCTCGTTTTCTCCACACCGAGCAGCTCTAGCAGGCAGTTATCCTTCTGATGAAATGCTTCTGGACCCATCAGGATTTAATGAAACCTCTTCTCCCATCTTAAAGTTTCCAAAATAAACTGCTTTGTGGGAACAGACAGAGATGGAAGGTATGAGGTCACATCTTACGCCCTGTTTCTGAGTGGAGGAGGGAAGCAAAATCCTCTGTATTTTTCTGCAAAGAGCCTTCCTTCCCACAAACGCCTGAAGAGCAGCCTGCAAGAGTGGCTGGGTGAAGCCATGGGGGTGCTCCAGTCCTTCTTCCCATGGGAAGAATGCTGCCAAGCATGTCTACTGCTTTCAGGAATTGTGCCCATTTTTTACTTCTTGGAAGGGGATGTTCCCTGGTCAGAGGGCTCTGGCTGCAGGAGGGACTCATGGAATCAGTGGTATTGCCACGTGTGACTTTTGGTGCGTGTGTTTGGTGCGTGTTGTTCCAGGGGTGCTGTGTGTGGCCCTTGGGTGGGGAGAAGCAGGAGGCTGAAATATATTGTGTTTGGCATTAGAAGTCGGTAACTACACTGGTGTTTTGGGCAGTGAAATTCAGCAGTGTCACTGTGACTATTGATTGCTCTGTTTTCCAGGCTGAGAAGAACATTTCTCTCCTCAGTGCTTCTCTATCTGCAGCCTAGCCCAGGAGTGGCTCTGATGACAGAGAGAGGCTCTGCTACCTTCTCCTCCTCCCTGCTTTTCTTCTCTTCCTAAACTGGCACACAAACTCAGTTTACAAACACAGCAAATGCAGAGACTGTCACTGAAAAAGGCAGTAGGCACGGAAAAAATCCTATTTTTAAAGCACAAAAGTGGAAAAGTGTCCTGCTGAAGATGTTAATTTGGAACTTAAAGTGTGCTAGAAGAGGTTAACCCTACTCTAGTAACTCTTTGCTTCTAGTTTGTTTGGGAAAGCCTTATCTCCTCCTGTCTGCAGAGATTCACTTAAAAAAAAATGAATCGACACAACACAGACAGAGAAATGGGAAACCAAAAGATGGCAAGCAAAGTGTTGGCGGAACGGAGAAGGTATCTTCGCTTTCTTTAATGTGTGACCCTCAAATAGATAAGGCTCTGCCTAAATTTTAAATTCCCAAAGATGCCTTAAAGTGCCTGATGGATGAATACTGTCTCCATAACCCCCAAAAGGGGGTCTGGGAGGCAAGGCAAGATCCTGAAACCACACAGTGTTACACTTATGGGAAATGTATCCCATGCTTGGTCCTAAGCTGGGTACCACCTGAAGCTGATGTTTTTTTTTTTTTCCCTGTTGAAAGCCAGGCACTTGTGCTCTGTGGAGACAGGGTCAGGGCTGGGAGCAAAATTGCTTGCAAATCTCAACGTTATATCTGCTAAATCCACATCCTGCATATAACAATGCAAAAAATAAATGTATTTTGCTGTCTCTTGCTTTTAAAATGCCAGGAGGAAGGCTTGAGGAGTGTGGAGGGAAAAAAGGGGATCAAGAATGTGGGAAAGAGTTTGCATTCTGGATGGGCTGAGCTTTGGACCTAAATTGTTGACCCCAGTCCTTTGGTACGTTCGTGGGACATTAAATATTTTTCATCATTAACTGCTCCCAGGAAGGGATGAAGGAGGAGAATCCTGTTGCTTTCTGCTCTTGTGAAAGTGGTCATTGAGCAACATAATTAATGCTGTCTCCCTACCACAGGCACTCGGATCGAAAGGCTGAGGGATCTGCACGTTGAGAGCATTCTCCAGGTGACCCTTTCATTAATCTTAATCACAAAGATGGATTATGTACTGAGAAATAATTAACCAGCCTTCAGCCAAGCAATATTACAGTATATTCAGCAGGAGGCAGGCAGCCAGATTCCTTTGAAAAGGAGTTTTAAGCTCAGGTAGCTGGTGAACCTTCAGGTAGTTCCCAGCACAGTGAAGTCATCTGGAAAGTGGCAGTGGGGAAGGCAGGAGGGAGGATGGAGTGAGGGTCTTTAAGAGTAGCTGACAGTGGGTTTGCATTTGTCAGCCAGCTCTCCTTATTAATGGCTCAGCATGACATCGCTTATTCGGTTTCAGACCTCATGTTTTCGCTGGCAGCACAATGAACAGCCTCCCTGCAATTCAGTTGGCGATGATCCCATTCTTATTGACAGCCAGAAAGTGTGAGTAGGAGCCATTTAGGCTTGTATCCTGCACGGGGAGCAGAGTCATTATCATTGCTTCCCTGTGGAAGACACCAAAAGATATCTAACGCATCCCCCTACCTCTCCTGCACAGAGACAGCAGTAAGTCTGGGGATGCTTTGACAGTGGAGAGAAATGTCAACATGCTCTGCTGATGCACAGTCTTGCAGTCATCAGTGAGCATCTTCAGCTGGTGCGGCCTTTTTGTTTTCCTCTGCTTTTTGTACTTTAAAATGTGTCCTCTTCAGACTCTTAGCAGTGGACTACTGTGTCACCTGTGTGTAACTTCATCTGCTCACTGAAGATGTCCACATCTTATTTCTTCATCTCAGTGCCCACATGGAGGGTTTCTCCTGTGGCTGGAGGACCACCTTTTGCGGCTATGTTGTCTGAAGAGTCACATCAATATAAACCCATGTGATTTGATCAGGGCTGCTGGATGCCAGCTGTCATCCAGAGTTTGCAGCAAATGACTTTGGTATTGCACTGCCTACATCAGTGTCCTTTTCCCTCCTCCCTTTAGCTTGTCCTTCAGGACTTTGGTAGCTTCCAGTGGTATGATGTTGTGGATGCTGGATATCGCTGTGTCAAGTGGTATGTCCTTCTCAGAAGATGTAGAATAGGAGGGGCTCACTTGACTTTAAGAGGCAGTAACATCTGCAGTAGAGATGAATTCTTTGCTAATTCATATTACAGAAAGTGAGCAGGGATTCTAGTTACTATTTGTGATAACCAGTTTTACCCAGCAGAAATTCACAACTGTAGTTGCTTTGAGGCTGTTTTCTATTGTTTATTTTGTACTATCAAATTTGCAAAGGCTGAAGCTCAAAGGTGGACCAACAGCTTGTCAGCAATGGTATCATTTTCTGTTTCCAAAGGGTAAATCATGTTAGCGGAGACGGTGTTCAATCATGAGATCAGGTGGAAAGGGCTTGCCCATCCAATTAATAAATTGATTTTTAGGGAGCAACGTGAGTTTGGAGTATCCTCACTGTGTTTCTCTATGAGGTAGTTTGCGTCACTTACAATGCACTAGGGAAACCTATGATCATTGTCTGTATTTATGGCTCTGCGTTGTTGTGCAAGACACAACTTTCCATCCACTACTCTTCGATATAACATTATATACTTGTTATTAAAAATCTCAAGAAGTGTCAGGTAAATTACAGGTTGTAGGAAGAAGGCAACCACTTGGAGAAGCAGAAGAAAGCTTTATTGAAACTGCTCAATGGAAGAGAAATTAATATATCCTCTTGGGAAATAAATGGGAGTTAGTTCCTGAAAATACAATGATGTTCCTATGAAAAGGAGTAAATAACCTCCCTCAGAGGAAAAAAAAATCTATGTAAAAGTTCAGCTGTCGGACCCTCTTTGGCTTTTTCTTCTTCTCTCATCTCCCTGTGCACTCACAGAGAAATAAAACAAAGCAAGCGAGATTTGTGGGTGGTTCTATGTTTCTTTTGCTTCTTTGCGGAAGCTCATGTCTATAACCTTTCTGGCTCTTTTGTGTATGTTCTTTCTTAACTAATGCTCCTTTCTGCAATTTTAATCCTCATCCACAGGCTTCAATCTAGTGTGAACTTTCTCTTGATTTATGCAATTCTGTGTATTCACTCAGAGCTCTTGGCACTGCTGTGGCTGCTGCATATTAGTTAGGGCTTGATGCTTCGGGTGCAAAATTCGGAAGACATGGAATAATTCTCCGAGCTCTGTTCATCACAACCTTCCTCTTTCCCAGGAGGAGGGCTGGGGAACAAATGGCCCTTTCAGCATGAGACGCTGAGAGACACTTAAACTCTCTGGAAAACTGATGGGGACTGGCAAATCTGCTGCCTCCTGGTGAAGCTTGGGCTGACAAGAGCTGCAGCTTTGCTTGCAGCAGAGGAGAGAAGACCTTTCAGAAGCGAGCAGAAAGCAGCCCATGCACTGCTATCTAAGTAAGATACTTTAAAATGCTATCTCAAATGGTTGTATGGGAAGATGACTCAATTTCATGTAATGCATTCTAATGGATGCATTGCCTTACTTAGCTGAGATTTGTGAGAAGTTTTGAATGGGAAGGTGAAAAGAAAGCCTAGGTGTGAGTGTTTGCGTCCACATGGGGGAGAAAAGCCTGAAGCCTTTTAGCTTGCACAAATGAAAACAAAAACATTGCGTGCTGGCAAATACCCAGCAGAGCTCCTGGGTTTCGCTCCTGGAATGACCTCAGTGGAAGGGGCTTTATGAGTAAATAAGTCGTGCATCATTTTGCATTTTAGTGAAATATGGGATGACTTTTTGGGATGTATTCTTACAGTAAATGGTGCAGTATTCCAAGCAAGCATACAGCTTCTCAGTGTGACATGGGAAAGCATCAAATGTAGTTATATAGGAGTTAGGAAGTTTCTAGATAGGAAGAAGTGTGAAGCCAAGCAGAGAAAAAGGATTACAATTACCATCTCTGTGACAGAACTAAAAGATGAGTGAATTGTTGATGTTGAGCGTCAAGCTTTGGGCTTCTGTATATTGAAATACCTGTTAGCATCTGCAGGATGTTGCCCTGAGCTGTGGAAGTGAAAGCCAGTATTTGCCATGTGAAAATAATTTGAAAATGCCAAGCCTGTTTCCCATCCAAATCAAAACTGCTGATCTGCTTTTGTTGGCCTGTGTGCTGGTACTTCCTATGTTTGGCTGTAACATTTGGCTCTTATGTTTTTCATGTACTATTTGTTTGGATAGGAACACTGAAATTTTCTTTGAGCTTGCTATGGAAAACTTGCTTCATCGCACCGAGTAGCATGAAGTTGCTGAATGTGAGCTGAAAAATTGTTTGCAGGCAGATCATCACCTCTGCTTTGTTTTCTGAAATTGCATGCCCAAAAAGAGCATTATCAGATTTTTATTTTCCCTCTTCCACAGTCAAGAGACTGGTGCTGTAACACAGAATCAAAATGGTAATTGCCACTCTGTATTACCTCCATGAGTTAATGGCAGTGCTCTGAATCTTGCTTCTCTCTGATGTCTGCAGATGTTAGTAAATCACATTGGACTGAGTCGAGTCAACATGCTGATTTGCAAACATGAAGTAAGATCGGATAAAAGTATGCCTTTTAGATTTTTAAAGAGTGAACTTTGGATTAACCTGGAGTAGCGCAAATTGCAGCTGCAGTGAGGGAACTGAAGCTCTGCTGCTTGGAAGTTCAGCATATCCTTATTTATGCAAAACTCAATAAAACTCAGTTTGCTCCTGTTTTCAGAAGAGACTTCAAATACATTTAACTGAGAAATCACATCTCTCTGTATACAAGGTGTTTCCAATCTTGTAATTTTCCCATTTGTCAACTTTTATTTTAAACAAGAGTTTGTACATTAAACAGTCTTTTTCTCTAGCAGTGATCACGTGACAAGCCTCATAAGAATAAATAATTATTCTTACATTGCTATTTCAAGTGGATGGTACCAAATATTGTAAAAAATGTCTCCAAACATCCTCACTGCCCTTTTAGGTTGTCTTGTCTATTGAGAACAGGGGGATTGTGATCATGCTTGTACAATGTGAGCAGCACCTATCAGCCTGATCTCCAACCCTGAGCATATCTGTTCCCAGCAATGCCTTACGTCATACACTAAGCTTTCTTTTCCAAAGTAACAGTGTAGTTTTTATATATGTACACTTCTTTCCGTTCCTTGATATGGTTCAGAAATCCTCATCCATAGATTTCCATTCTACAGAGCAGCCTTTCTGGTGCGTGATTTCCATACAGGTGTGGGTTCAACAACGTTGGATTTTCTAGGGAAAAGCAAAAGTGAAAAACAAGTCTGGTAAAAATAAGGTTGAAAGAAGAATTTACAAATGCTTACAGCTTACCTGGTGCGTCTGCCAAAAAAGGACTGCTCTGTTTGACTTTCCCAAGGAACCAGACAAGCAGACTTGCCCTTCTTTTAAGACACATGTAAGTCGAAACTAGTTCTAGTTTCATTTTAGAAAGAAGAGGCTGCACTTTACAAAAGCTTGAGTTCAAGGTGTCTGTGCTCTATTTTCTGTGTCTAGAAAGTTTTTTTTGAACTCACATGCTGCTTTCACCTGAGTCTTCCAAACACATACTGTGGAGCTTTACCACTTTCACAACGGCCTTTAGCAGCATGTCTGTCTTTGCTGCTGTAGAAATGAGTGCCATGGGGCATAAATATGCTGCAAGAGGAGGGGAAGAAGGATGAAATGTTTAGTTTAGGTTAAGCCCGGGTTTCTTGCCTCAGATCTGCCACCTTGATTGTTAAATGATGACATTTGATCATCTGAACAATAGTAGCTCCCAGTTGATAAATTTGCTGTTTCTCTGTTGCTATCATTATTGTTATTATTTCTCTGCTGTTTCTCAGTGACTATATTTTACTTATTCAGTTTATCTCATTTTCTCCCAAATTTTTATTCTTGAAATGAAATGACCTCTTAAAAGTTCACAGCCCATGTATTATTTTTTCCAAATGATTAATACCTTAACATTTCTCAAAACAGTTTCCTTGTTCCCTTTCTCAGGTGTCAGCTGCTATCTGGAGCAAGGCATCCATACTTGGCCTTCTGATAAACACAGCTCCATATTTTAGTTGATTTTTTCAGCCTCATAATCCTTGCGCTGGTGGTGAGACTGCCTGATCTGCAGCAAGGAAATGAAGATGGTTCCTTCTGGCTAGCAGAGAATACATTTGACCCAGTCTTAATTTTTCTTTGAGTTGTGTGTAAATCATTTATGCCTAATGCTCTGTCTTCATTTTCTATAGTGATTTCATGTGCCTTTGGAGAAAGCAGGGACAAGTTTGAATTTAGCTGAGAGAAAAGAAGAAAGTATAGCCTAAACCATCTTACTTTTCCAAAGCATACTCGCTTTGCTTGTTATCACAGGCAAGGCAGAATGGCTGTTTAATCCGGACTTCCTTTTCCTGTCTTCAGCGCACAAAGGACATGGATCTCTTCGAGTGAGTCCAGAGGAGGCTATAAAGATAATCAGAGGGCTGGAGCACCTTTCATATAAGCACAGGCTGAGAGCGTTGGTCTTGTTTAGCCTGTAAAAGAGAAGGCTCCGGGGAGACCTTATAGCAGCCTTCCAGTACTTAAATGGGGCCTGTAGGAAAGCTGCGGAGGGGCTCTTTATTGGAGAGTGCAGTGATAGAATGAGGGGTAATGGTTTTAAGCTGAAAGAGGGTTGATTTTGGTTAGATATTAAGAAGAATTTTTTTCCTGTGAGGGTGGTGAGGAACTGGTACAGGTTACCCAGAGAAGTGGTGGAAGGTCCATCCCTGGAGATGTTCAAGGCCAGGTCAGATGAGGCTTTGAGCAACCTGATCTAGTGGAAGCTGTCCCTGCCTGTGACAGGGGAGCTGGAACTGGATGATGTTTGAGGTACCTTCCAAACCAAACCATCCCATGATTCTATAACCTATATATTTTGCATGCTTTTCCTGTTGCTCAGTGAACTCTTGATTTTTAGAGCTGTGCTTATATACTGGAGAAGGAGACAATCTGTATCAGCCAAAAAGCTCTGGACAGCTATGGAAATTTGAGAGCTGCAGTCATTTGCGATATGAATGGAGAGCAAGATTTGGAAATGGTGTTGAGCAGTAAAAGAGCAAAATCTGTTAAACAGATGTAAGTTGTTATTAGGTAAATGTCCTCTGCAAGTTTATTTTGCAATCTGAATCCTCTAGGCACGTGAGGGTCTCTGAGGAGTCAGCGGTTTTGTTGCTACGGACATTTTTTTCATATTCTTGGTTTTGTATAAAATTTGCGCTGAGACAGTAATGCTATTTTCCCTTCTGTCCCTAGCAAAAAAAAAAAAGCTTAAAACTTTTGAGGTCAGAATCAGGAGTCTTCTCAGTGCAAAGTAAACAAAATAACAGGCTAAAATGTCTAAATAAGAGGCATTCATCTCCCAGTGAGGCTGCAGTATAGATACTGGAAGGGGAGCAGCTCCCAAGTCACCTTGCTGCATATTTCTTTCGCTGTTTACAGAGCTGTGAAGTGTTCAGGCTTGTGGTAAAAACCCCTCTGCCATCTCGATGAGCTCTGATACCTTGTTTCATGTGTTGCATTATGCTGATAGCCCTTTTCTTGGATGCCTGGCTGGCTGCAGCTTTCTTCTCTTGCTAACCTCGCTCTGTTCAGTGAATTTGACGGGTTTGTTTTCAGCAGATGTTTCTGCCTCAGATCAGTCTCTAGACCATTTCTCTGCTTTCTGTAAAGTGATTGAATACCAGCCGGAGGTGTAGCATGGATAGTCTCACCTGCCAAGATTTAAAATGGCTCCATTCATTACCGTATTCACTTGTACTCCTGGTACAGAAGCTTTGTGTGTGAAGCTTGAAAAGAACAGCACAACTGTTGCACATAGCTCTCCTGGAGGCTGATGCTGATCTGGCATAAGGAGAGGTCCCATTATGGTACTTTCAAGGATCTCATCTGCTTGACAAGAGGCTGCCACAATGCCAACATGGTGTGCCCTGGCTGACGAAAACAGATCAGTCAGTGGCATTAACCAGCTGGTCTCCTCTTCTCAAGAAACTTGCTGCAGAGCATGACTTGGGCTGAGCATGTATCTGGTACTGAGGAAGGGCTGGCCACTGGCTTAAAAAGGTGGATGGGTTCAGTGTGTTTGTCAGCTGTTTTCCCAGTGTAGAAGCTGAAGGTAGCTAATGAAAGTTCTTCATCTTATTTTGAAGGTTGTTGGGAACCCAGCAGGGCCTCTGGTGGTGGAGTATTATTTTGGTGAAATAGAAAAGGATTTGTTTGCAAAAGAAATTGTTCACTTTTTGTCTTGAGGTGGGGAGGAGAAAGTGAAATTTTGATGTGCCTGTTTTATCACTAACGATTCACTGTTAAAAATGCTGCTGAGTTTGTTGACTAGCTATTCAAAAACTCCTGTGTCTGGACAAGAAATGAAAAGTCCAACATGCTACTAGTTCTGTGTAACTCAGAAACCTGGGCTTATTGCAGATGCCAGCTGAAAACATTGTTTTACTTGAGATCTTTTCCTGCTTCGTCTGAGTCACTCGAGAAGGTTGCCTGTTGGCTCAGGCTGTGGTTCGAGCTTTTCTTCCAGCTGCCAGGCCCATGAAAGGTGCCATAGTTCTATCTCATCCCAGGTGAAAAATGGGAAACAGGGAAGAGAGGAGTTGGACTTTGTAAATGTCTGATCTTTATTCATATATGTAGACGTAATGTTACTTGGCTTCTTGGCTTCTGAGCACTGTGCGATAAAGTCCCACATTTCCAAAGACAGTAACAATGGAAATACCAAGACTACTTATTTTTCCCTTCAAAAGTGCATCTTTAATTAGCAATAGTAATACTATAATTGTGCAGTCCTTTTAGCTCCTCTTCCTTGTACAGATAGAGAAAGAAGTTACGATTGTAAGATAGTTTAGGTCAGAAGGGATCTTGGGAGATCTCAAGTACAGCTTCCTGCTTAAGCAAGGTCTGGGGTCAGACCAGGCTGCCTGGGGCTTTATCCTGTCTGGTCCTGAAAACATCCAGGGATGGAGCCTGCACAAACCTTTGATGCTCAGTCTGGAGTCCTTCATGTTACTTGCCACCAGTGGCCATCAGGCAGGTAGGGAACTGCAGAGACAAAGGCAAATGGCTCAGGCTGGCTCTGGTCTCTCTGCTTAGCCAAGAAGTATGGACTGGAAGGACCAAATAAGTTGTCTTCTCCAGGTGTTCCCTAGGTGGGTTATCCATACAGTTCTCTTAATATTATTTAACATCCATAATGAGTAGCTGTGTGAGGCAGTGAAGCAGCACGTACCACATCACTGATGTGCATTAAAAGCATTGTAGCATTTGAATGAATCCAGCTGCAATTGAGCTAATAAAGCACTATGCTGTTGTGGTACTGCCTGAAAGAGGTAAAGACTCTCCTGGTTATTGCAGGATCTCTACCTTGAAACTTAGTTCAGGTCTTGAGTGTTTTTGTACTGATCATATCAGTCTTCTGCTAGCTATAAGTGAAGAGTACATGTGTCCTCTATCTGGCACAGACCTCTGTCCTGATCTGCTCAGGGCTTTGGATGCTTCCAGTCTTTCATCAACCTCTTTGTTAAACCAGAAAACTTGTAATTTGAGGACAGTCTTTGTTTTCCTCACACTGAGATCAGAATTTGCCAGGGTGTGTATGTTGTCTGGCTGATGTCAAGGTACTTTTGGGCCTCTTCACTTGCTCTATGTGGCATGTTTTAGCCCCACAAAGTGTCTTTCAAGAATGTAACTGGTATCAGAGTGTGGAAGAGCTACTCATCCAGGATTTCCCTTGAACAATTTTGTATTTGCAAAGTCTGATTTTAATTCAGAGCTATAGAGGTTTGGCAGTCAGCTGAATTATATGTTCTAAACAGTATTCAGAGTGTGGTATTATACATGGTGGTATATGTGGATATACACATGTATAATACCTTCTGAAATATTTCTGGTGTGTAAATTTTTATCAATTTTAGTATTTTTGTGGATTTCCAACTTCTGTGTAAAATGTCTATCTCAATTTTCAAAAAAAAGTGTCTGTTCTTTTATCATTGCCTTTCAAGCACATGTTTATCATGGGTAAAAAGGGAGCAAAGGGAACAATGTTATTGCTGTTCAAAGGGATCTCAACCTCTGGTTTTGTTCTGTTGTGTTTAATAAGAGATTGCAACGATTGCATGTCCTACTATCACTTATCACATCACAAAACCAAGTTTGGTTTTCATTTTAATTAAAAGGATAAATTAAAATTGGCCTCTTCTAATGCTTTATACGTTTATAGGTTCAACCTTTTTTTTGGCTAACATTTTGAAATGCATCCAAAATATTTTGAAAAGTCAGGAAATGAAAGCCAGAGCTCTAAAGAGCAAGGGAGGAGGGTTGCAACTAGAAAATAAATTTGGATAGGATATTCTAACATTTGTTTAGGGCAGGTGAGCAAAACATGTTTTTCCTCAATGTATTCAGCAGAAAACATCTCAGTGTTTTGAGAGAGGGGAATTTAACAAAGTGTCTTAGAAGGGGGGAAAAAATCAATGTTTCTCAGCATTTGAAATATGTCAGTAACAAAACCGCTGATATGGAAAACCTGAAGATGAGTATAAAGTTTCTTGTCTGTTGCTTTGCTTTTTAAATAACGAAGTCTGTCCAGTTTGGAGACAGTTGTAAACCAGAGATGCTCATACCACCAGGAGCAGAGCTCGCTGCAGGGTCAGCACTCTCCATCCGTCTCCTTCGCCCAGCTCCAAGCCCAGCTGCTAAGTTAATTCCTCCCCTCTTTATAAATTATATAACAAGTTTCTTCCTGTTTGGAAAGGTGGTGTGTCATTTATTAAAGAGTTTCAAAATACAGCTGTAGCCTGCTCACATTTCCCACCCTGACTCCCGATTGCCCGAGAGGCTGCTGTGGCCCATTTAGTAAAAGCTGTGTGTACACCTTGAGGAAACCAGATCTGGTATAGAAATATTCAATCGTGGTTTTATCCAAAGAGATTTCTGAGTATGCTCATGTGAAAGCACCCATACCTGAGGGCGAGCTGACTCATGATGCATTCTTGCACCGTACAGGTTTGCTGCAAGACAGGGCAATAAATTACTCACTGGCTGCATTTAGTTTTGAAGTGCAATATAATTCCTGCAAATCTCCCATCGTAGCAGCATCCTGTACATTATATCCATCAGTGACAGATACAGTGGTGGGTTGGACTCACCAAGAGGCTTTGAGTACCAAGAAGAGACAATTTGCACTTGTGGCATTGTGGTCACAATTCCAGATTAAGAGTCACTCAGTCAAAATGGGAATTTGAGACAAATACTGGGGCTTATGAGGGTGCACTGCATCCTTCCACAGAATCACCTGCTCAGGGGAAAAGCAATTTGTGTTTGAGGTTGTTGGGTTTGTTTGCTTTTGAGATTGAAACCTATTATTTGTTGAGGTAAGACTGAGTCAAATTATAAAACAAACCAAATGTTTCCTCAAAAGTACTTGGAGTTTTCAGTGTTTTATCTAGGATAAATATGGAATTAATCTGTTCTCTTTGATCACTGTGTTTCCTATGTAGGTTTCAGAAGCAGTGGAGTAACTGTGTATGAGAATGAATGCCAATACAACCCACTGGCCGCAGGAAAAAATTGTTCTCTTGAATTTTACGTTAATTGGGTTTGAGTTCCTCAGAAACTGGGAACTGAAACTGAGCAATCCCCCCACATGTAAATTGCAATTGAAACCTTGTGGCACACTCTGCTATCCACCACAAAATTGAGAAGTGTGGAATTAGTGGGTACAAACGCTCTTATGTTGCTGCCCTGCAGCCGGTAACTGTTGGTACAGTGAGGGGAGTGAACAATTCTTCAGTGTTTGAGGGAGGACTGTTATATATAATATATATAGTTATGTATATATATCCCCTAAATATGCCTCTTTGCATCCATCTCCTCTTTCTACCTCCCTTGGTGCTGTTTGGCTGTGCCTCATCACTTTGCCTTCCAGCTCAGGGGAATCTGGCTGGCCAGAGTTTGTGATGATGCTGTGACATGGTGATAGGTCTGAATGCATTCCAGGCTGGGTCCCACCTACCAGACTTAGCTGCCCTGGGCTTTGAGAGTAGGCATAAACAGATTTGTGCAAACCCAGACATATATTGCTTTCAGGCAGACTTATTAATTATTTGGTATGGTCTCGAGTTTAGGGGGAGAAACTAGAATCAGCATGGGGTAGACAACAATTCATGCTGATGTTTAACAGTGCTGTCAGACAAAAAGTGTCTGCTAATGAGTTTATGGCCTTGCAAGGCACCTGTGTGAATCCATGCTTCGTTAGTGCTTCTCTATGCTGACTGTAATGAATGTACTCCAGACAAACATCTCCTGTCTGTGCTAACTGGGTTCTTGTTTCTGTTTTTTCTTTTTTTTTTTTCTGAAAACAGCTGAATAATCTCCAGGAATGTTGTACCTTAGATAAATTTTATTTGACTTTAATTGCATTTTTTTCATATTCTCTCTCTGCTCAGTAGCTATCTTGTTGAATTCTTGTGACCTTTGTTTGCCAACTCACACTCTGTCTTAAGAGGTTTCTCTATCAGGTTTTTTCACCATTTTACAGATTTTAATGTGGTCTTACAACCTCATTGCAAAAAACCTCATTGTACAGTGTTTGCCAATGAAAGTTGCAAAATCCTACATGCACACCTCTTGGCTGAGACAAACCTTTTGTTAGAAGGAATTTATAGAGATAATTGAGGTTGAAAGGAACTGCTGGACATCACATATCCATCCCCTTGAATATATATATTACAGTTATAAAGAGCGTGGTATTTAAGCTTGGAAAGAGAGGATAGATCTATGTGTATGCATATATATTTTTGAATGTTTCACGTGGTTTCATGTGCTTCTCCGCTAGGTTCCACCATTAACAAAATCCTAATAATAATCAAAAATCGTACTAGCAACAAAAATACCCTCAGGGTTCAGATCCTTTCATATAGAAGCCCACTTGTGCTTTGGCTACAGAGTTTACTTGTGAAGATCACAAGAGGAAATAGTTGAGAATGAAATCTCTACACACGCAGAGTCTTTCTTCTGGGATTATTCATTAGCAAGCCAGACAGTAGTTATTTGCTTCTCCTATTGTGGGTAATGTTAGCAGCATTCTTTGCAGGAGGTTTGTTTGGCATGGGGGTGTTAAAGAAGGTTTAACCATAACCCATACAGGTACTTGAACTAAATCTGAAGTTTTAAAACAGCATCAGCATCCTGTTTACTTCTCTGAAGGTGAAATCTTGCTTCAAATTGCTTTGGGCAGATTGTTTCTTCTGTTAGGCAGTCCCCAGCATGACTTTTCTGTCCAACAGCCTTGTTTGCTGCTTTATTTGTGCATGTCCACAGGCCATGTTGCCATGTGGTGTTGTCCAAGATGGGCTGACCTTTCGGACAGCTTTGATTGCTTCCTGAGTTTTCTTCCACCAACCAACCCAATTGATCTTTACTTGGTTTATTTTCTCTCTGCCCTGCCATGCTTTTATGGCTCTCATTGCCCTGCATACCTATTCCCTGCTCTGCTGGGTGCACCTTGTTCTCCTTATGCTTTGCTTTACTTTCATGCTTTCCTCTCATCTGAGTGTTAACTCCTACCTTTAAAACCTAGAGGAAGTTTCTTTATCCTCGTTTTCAGATACTCTCAATCCTCCAAGCTCCTCTGTGCCCCTAGCCTGTTGTTACAGATTTTGTCAATCACCTCCTTTATTTCCATTCTCTGTTTTTCAAAACATTTCAGTAGACAGGGGAGAAACTTGGATGCTCTTATCTCCAGTAATCCTTTCTCTAGAGTAAGTCTTGATTTAAATCCAAGAGGTGTTACTGTTATTCACTGCTTTGGGTCTCTAAGATTCTCTGTTCCAAAATGAGTTTCAAAACCATTACTTAAAAGCAAACATTAAAAAATAGACGTAGTGTGTCATTTTTGAAAAGGGGCAACACAACTACCCGCATGTTACTTGTGGTCCCAGCCAGCAAAACAAGGTGGAGCAACGTGGGTTGGTAGGTACTTACTGGTTTTTGGACATCTCTTGTGGACATCCCGGCATGGGTTTCTGTTGCTGTTGGTGTCTGTTCCATCTGCTTAGTTCTTCTAAATAATTCTGAGCACTGGAAATCCGCACGCACAAGGTGACTGGGTCAGACAGCCGAGCGCTTCAGTCTTCTCCACTGCCATGGAGAAGTTGTTGATGTGCAGTCTTAGAGGAGACTGTCCCAGTTGTCCATCTGATTCGATCTCTCTCTCCAAGAGTGTCGTATAGGAAGTGAAATAAATTTGTTCCAACCAAAAAAGGGTTTCCTAGAACATTTGAAGGGACTCATCAGTCTTGGAACTAGTCTGGTTATGCCAGAGGTTTGAGAGTCATAACTTTTTGTGTCGTGCTTCATTTATCTTCTGCTTGTTAGATTTTATCTAACAAGAAAAAATAGATAAAAGCTTACTTTAGGACTTTTTGTAAGTATGATACAGATGAGAATCTTCAAGTGTTATTAATCTCAACATTGACTAGGTGCTCAGCTTTGTCAAGCCCTGATTTTGGTTCACTGTCATTTGCAAAACTTTAAAAGGTTGAGCTTTAAACTGCTGCTGCAGATGCCAACTTAAAATTGAAATCCTTCTGGAAAATGTCATCAGAAGTTGTTTAGTCTTTTCCAGGCAGGCATCTAAGGAAAAAGTAGATTTTTTTTTTTAACATTGAAAATACTCTTGCAACAATTTGCAATGTTGCAATGTTTTGGAACACGACTTAAAATTTGGTAAAACATACCTCCCCCCTTCTTATTACAGTACTATCAAAACTTACCCAGATTTAGGTAAGGGGATAAAAGGATAAATGTGTCAGGACTTACAGTTCCCAAATGCATATGAGCTGAGAAGCAGCATGGGGTCAGGGCAAGCTCTGGCTCGGTGAGGGCAGGGAGTGCTGGGGATAGAGTACTGGGCTGTGGTGGAACACAGACAAAAGGGACCAAAACTGGTCTTTGCTGGGAAAGAGATGGAAACTGGGATGGGAAAGGGGCAGCAGCAACCTGCTGTTGGTAGGAGTCACTGGGTTAGCTTAACTGGCAAGGCTTTATTATACAAAGCCTGCTGTTGCTGATGACAAGATGTAATGCTGCGTTGCCTATTTGTAACTTTATAACCACTGACCTTTCAGTATTAATGGCATCCCATTAAAACAAGATTACAGGTGTGCGTCTCCAGGCTTGGAAGTGGCAGACTGGAGATCGCTTCTGTTAGACAGTTATGGACAAGCAAGGAGTGTAGGCACATCCCTTCAGCTTTAACCTCTAGTTCCCGTGTCTCCTCTTTCCCTTACCTGAAGATTTACTTCTTTTTGTGAGTAATTCATGGAGCTAGGAGTAACAAGGCAGACTTCTTCCAGAGAAGACGACATTGAATAGCAGGGAAAGCCAAAGTAAGGCAGTGCTTAAAGTGGCTGGCTGCTTTCAGGGACAACTCATTTCCATTTTGTGTCTGGTGCAGGTGAATGTCAGTAATGCTGAAGTCAACTGGTTGTGAAAAGTTTGGTTTTAATAAAGCCTGATTTGCCAACATATGGAATATTTGAAAGCTGTATTTAATGTTGGAGTTGAGCTTTCGGAATAGAAAGTGTATACATTAAGTATTGTTAAAATAAATTTAACTCAAAATTGAGACTGTCTTATTGGATGCTCCAAAGTGAGTGTTCCTGATCTTAACCCTCTTGTCGCTCTTGTGTGATGAGATAACTCCTGCTTCATCTCAGGCCCAATTTTTTAAGTATATTCAATAGCATTCAGGAAAATCTACAGATCCATAGTGACATTTCCTAAAGAAAACTAATTATGACTAATTACTATTCTGTCTTCAGAGCGGAGATTGAATAGCATCCAACAAGTAAAGCTGCAGTCCAAGTGTGAAACAGCATGGATGAAAAAAATATTGAATAGTCATTCATGAATTCTGCACTGACTCAACTGGGAATCCCGCTCCCACCCCTCCAGTCATTTTGGAGTTGGGTGAGGAAATCTGTATCCTGATAAAACATGTGAGCTCACGCTGAACACAGCTTTGCTACATTTTTAATTTCTGCACTATGAAGTATTTTTATTTTTAAACCTTGCACAGAAGTGTAATGAATCATTAGTCCTCCTGGGAGACCTGCCTTTTTTTTCCTAAGGGTCTAGGAAAAGAAAAAGGACTGATAATGTGAATAATGATAAAACTGATTACTCTTATCCATGTCTACAAAGTCGTTGCTAGGTTATACAATTGAAAATAAAGAATTAGGCCTTCCAGACATCTTTTTATACTCAGGAAGAGAAATGGAGAATACAAGCTAGAAATGTTGCTGCCGAATTCCTGACTTTAAAGGCTGTCCTGGATGACAAGAAGAAAGCATATGTTATTGAAACCTCCTGCTGTGCAGAAATGACTTTGGATTCTTAGATATCCACTTACATACTCTTGTATCTTTAAAATTAAGACATTAGGAGGCTGGTTTGGGCATGTGAGTCATGGCAGACTTTGACTTGAAGTGACAAGTGGCTTTCCACCTGTGCCTCTAAGCTGGGAGGAGAGAGGGAGAGCTGGTAACACACTGCAAGAATTCTGCCCATTATATAAATTACACGCAGACTGACAAATGCCTCAAGTCAACTTAATCTGTTTTCTTCTGCACCCGGAAAGAGAAAATGGCCATTTAATTATTGGGAGAAAAAATTATCCTACTAATTGAGAGCGTCACATTAGTGCAATTTAGTTTATCATTTGGTTTATTTGAGGAATATGGATGCAGTTCAGCCAGAGATGTTATTTAATGTTTAATTGGATGGCCTCAAAGTGATGAAACATTGCATGTCCTCATCAAAAAAACCCCAAACAAACGGGCTGTGTGCTTTGCTAGTGATGTTATACAGGACAAAATGGATCCTGCTTTCTTCATATGTGCTTAAGTTATTTCTACTTTTATTTTCAGTGCTTGCAATGACACATATTTAACTTCGCATCCTGAGGATGTTATACAGTAACTTGTAAGAGCAATAACTTATCAAAGCAAATGCTAATAGGAGAATTTTCCATGGATAGACTGTTTCCTAGGAATTATTTCCGTCATTCCTGAAATGCAGCCTCAGGGTCCGAACGGTGCTGACTGCCACCCATGGTCTTATTTTCACTGCATTGCCTGAGCACGGGATACTGACGCTGTGATCTGAGTGGACACTGCAAACGTGGGGCTGGGGAAGGACACAAGCTGTGAATGATGTGATGTGGGCCTATTTTAAGAAGGGCTTTAAGGAATAAATAATTATTATTTTTTATATTGTTAATGTTAATATTAATATCATTAGGAAATGTAGTACTCCACAGCCACCACAGTTAAGACATACGGTGGCTTGGGCACAGCCCCATGAATAATGCAGGCCATTATCAATCTGTGTTTTGAAACAAACAAAAATATTAATAAATCTTAATTGAACTGGCTCTGATATCAACTAGTCACTTAGCAATTAAAGTTTTAATTGCTCCACAATTAAATTTCCAACCACAATGTAATTAGCACGCAGAGTTTAATTTGCCAAAGCATGGTGCTCGCCAAGACTCCCAGGGCTCGGGGAAAGCGTGGAGGGGCTGGTGTAGTGAGGGAAGCTGTTCCTGCAGCTCAGGGCTCCTCACATGTTGCCTGTTGTGTGTGCTTGCTGAAGCCTCTTGTATTTCTGAGGAGAAGCTTCCTTTCCCCAAGTCTTGGTGCATGTCCCCAAAATCTTGCAAACTGACTCCAGTTTTCAACCTGTCTTGAGTTACAACCAACAGCCATTAACAGTGCAAACAGTGCATTCCATGAACGTATTAGGAGGCAGCAAGAATGGATGAATTTAGCTGCACACATTGCAAGCAATTTTCCTTGTCCTCAGCTAATTTACAAACTGCTAAGAAAAGTTGTGAGTTCTGGATGACAAGTGAAAAAATGTATGGAAAAGAGAACAAAATGTTTAGAAATGTGGAAATTTTATGCTTAGGTGAACGGCATTTACATAAAATTCGGTGTGAAGGAATGAGGATAAGGCTTTAGCTTGTATCGTCCAGGAGGATGGCTGGGAAAAAATAAACAAGAACAAAAGGGAAGGTTCCTGGTCTTTGAATCCAAGGAAAGACAGTAGAAAATTTCCAGCATAAAAATTTGTTTTTCTAGAAGTGGGACATGATCCAAATAATTCTTTTCCGTGGAAAGAGAACCAAAGAACCTGCTATATAATTGAGACTTCTGCGCATCTGCCAAACACAAAATATCTTGAGTCATATATGGTGAAACTGCTTTCTGGCAGTTATTGCTGTCAGGAGCAGGCTGCTGGCTTCTGGAAGTCGTGTTCTGTTCTATATCCTCACACTGGTTACCTTCATTGTGAGAAAGCCAAATGGATGGTACCCTTTGAGCTAGAGAACTAATTCATAAAACTTGCCTTGCTGAATAAGTGCGTCAGAACCACTGACGTGATATAGCAAGGGCTCATTTCACTGCTTGGAGTACCATTAACGAGGTGACTAATCAGTCAGATGGTAGCAGGACATATTTTGTCCATCTGGGAATGGAGAAGAATAGGGACTTCAGGGAAATTCAAAATATAGCCACCAAGATATAGTTGCCAGCCTTTGCTGTTGGCAAGCCCTCCATGCTAGGGAAGACACAGAGATTTTAATTTTATTTTATGCTCTGTCTATATGAAAAATAATTTGCATTGTCTTCCATCAGTGTGGAATATTTTCTTACAGCTGACATAAAAATGCATAGGTTTTTTTCAGGGTAAAGCTCCACAAAATCTGCTCAGTTGTAAATTAAATTTCAATATTTAATTCAATAATGTTCAATATTTTGGCAGACACAGCATTTTCCAATCTTTTCTTCCTGCCTCAAGTAAAGCATCACTTGCATTATTTATTATTTGCTTTGCAGAGATGTCAAAGGGAGTTGCAAATTTATCTTCATTAATTGATCAATATTGTATTGCATTTCTTTTGGTTTCTTTATCGGGTCGATACATCAAAGCAAGCAATTTATTTCCTACATGGAAAACTGCACTGCATAGGCTGCCAGCTAGGAAAAGGGAAATGGGTAAGATTCCTTCTGTTTATAGCTGCATTAGACCCTTTATTTCCATGAGAGGTGAGTTTGGCTCACGGTCTGGGGAGTTTATTGTTGGATGTTTAATGTTCCAGATTGCTTAATTACACAACAGGAGAATAGGAGACTTTCTCCAGTACGATAAATTGTAATTAAACAGCACATTTATTACGAAACTGTACTGAAAGAGGAAGCAGTCTACTGTATCTCTTCTCTTGCTGTAGCGTCAAAGATCAAATACCTTTCCCTTTCAAATCCAGCCTTCCTCAGGCTACTGTCCTGTCCAATCTTTCTCTTATGCACTTTGAAAAAGAGATATATTTTTTCCTGCAGCAGCTGAGTTTGTCTAATGAAGTCTCTCGCTGACTATTTTGTGGCTCGGTAGAAAATACAGCTGTCTGAGGAGTACTGGGGAGTGGCTTGGCTCTGGCCTAAGAGTTACAGAGCTTTGGAGTAGGGGCAAAGGAGCAGCAAAGGTGGGCTTGGGGCTGTGAAACACCCTCACCCTTGTAGCCAGGGGTGGTGAGCCAAGGCAAAGTTTACTCAAGTGGCTTCTTGTACTCTGATCACCTCTCAAAATGATTCATTCCTGAAGATCTGTTCAAGTCTGTATTTGTCTGCGTCCAGAGATTGCAAAGCCCAAGAGCAAGGAGCAGCTTGTCCTTGCAGGGGACCCTGTGAGGACAACCCCCTGGCACCCTGAGATGCCAAGAGGGGCAATGGGAAAGGCAGAGTTCTTTAATGCCGTAACTGTAGCTTGAATTCCTTGTGGTGCAGAGGAGGACCAAGCTATGGTGCGCTTTGTAGCTTGGGCTTAAGACAGGACAGAAACAGGGTCATCATGAGCCGCTGTTTGCAATTGCAATACATTCCTAGTGCCAAGGCACTGCCTTGCTGTAGCAAGAAGGTCACTGGGAGTAACAGAGAGCTGTTTTGCAGCCTGAGGGGAGGGAGAGCTGCCACCTGGTTGCGAGGTGGGAAAGTAACATAAGGCATTGCTCATCTTCCTATGAGTGAAACCTCCCTTTTGGAGGATTGTGAGGAGGGTGCTAGAGGAGGAGATTCATTGATGCTTTGCAGGAACAGGGGTTGCTTTCACATTCAAAATAATTTAGAGAGGTGTTTCTTAAATAACAGAATTTCTGTTGTCACATGCTTGCATTCCTTCTGATTGTTTTAAGAAGAAACAGGAAAAAATTTATAATGGCCATTTCATCTGCATGTAGTAAATTTATATTCAGATTTGCAAAATAAGAAACAGGAGTGGGAAACAAAGCACCACTTTATTAGCTGAACAGGTAGAAAATGCTAAAATGACTACATGTGAAATTTATATTCATTAGCTTTCAAACCGTCAAATTATAGGCCTGTGCACCATGTCATGTTCTATACTTCTGGAAGAACCAGGTATTGTAGTAGGAACTGCACCACAGTTTGTGCACTTTCTCTGCAATCTATACTTCAAACAGCTTTATCAGGAATAAAACTGAATAAAATGAAATGGTTGAATGCAAATGTTAAATGAGTTATTACGTAATTCTTGCTTCTTTATAAACAAAGCATTTTTAAATTGCTAAGCAATTAAACAGTAGTTCTTGATGACCACCTGCAAATCTGAGCAGTCCTTATTGAATTCATCACAACAAATGCACATCATCTGAGTAGCATCCAAACCCTACGCCATTTTGAGTCTAAATTTAACTCTAATCTTTCATTTAATGCCAATGACTTTTTGGGTTTGCCACTAAACAGAAACTGTATCGAATTTGAGCTGTTTGCACTTGTCCAAACATTTCCCAAGGCTTACAGTTTTCTGAGCAACTCTATAGCTACTGCTTGAAGCTCAGAGTTGCCAGCAGGTGGGATAACTACATACAAATCTTAACTTCCATCTATAGAATCTGACTCCCTCTTCCGTATTTGTTTGCTTTGGTTTTGTTTTTGTAGAAATTCATCTTTACATATTCTTGCCTGTAGCCACGTACTGCGCTGGGAAATCTTCTCTATGCTTTTTAAATTGGTATTTTAATTTCGTCACCGATATACTTCTTGGGTACTAGGGGAAATGATTGATGCAGTAAAAGGGTCATGAAGACTATAGTTAAAATAATCCGTGCAATATTGTGCTTTCCAGCTCATACCTCAAAATCCTTTGCCATAATCAAGCAGGAATTTGTCACTAATATACGGCAGTGAGTGTTCAGTTTTCTACATGTGAAAAACAGGCTGTAAAATGATGGGAGCTGAGCTAGTATTTCTGCTTATTACTCCAGTGAGATCTTATCAGCACCGAGGTGGTCCTTTCCAGCATTGTCAGTCACTCATGGGGATTTTCTTCTCTTCTTCCTCTCAGCCCTTGGAGACCATCTATGGATGATGCAACATTGACTTGTAGCGATGCATGGTCATGAGTGAACCACGTGATTTTTTAATACAGTGAGAAATGCTTCCCCAAAAAAAGCCCCACTGAGCTGTAAGGATCAGAACCTAGCTTCTTATTTTTAATTCCTTATAAGAAAATAAATGGGGTGTGAGAATATATGTAGTTTTCTTACAAAGATGAATGATCAGCATGGATTGCTTTGAAAAGTCACAGATGACATCTTGAGCAGTGGGACAGATCTCAACACGCTTTTGAATAATGTGATCTACGTGTGCATTGCTGCTCAGATTTGGCTGTCTTTTCACTGGAACCAGTTATGACTCCATGAGCCGAAACTCAGGTGAACTCATTCCCTTTGTGAATATTTGTTGTAGAGCTTTTTGCAGAAATATCCCCCCTTCAGCTGTGCTGAAACTTGGCTTTACTAAAAAAAAGCATTCTTCAAAAACATTTAGGAGTCTCTGAAGCGTGTGAGGGAACGCTAAAGATTGATTTTTCTTCTTCCTGAGATAAACGTCTGGTTTTGTGCTTCATATTACACTGATACTTAATATGACCAAATAAATAAAAAAAATATAAAAAATAATGATCAAAATAAATTGACTTTTAAAGGGAAGTTTGCCTGCGCAAGGAGTGGAATTGGGGTCTCTGTGAAGCTATTTATTGGCACCAAAGTATTATATTACATATTTTAGTATTTCTGTGATGGTTATACTGTGTGAATACAAGTGAGTGCATTCTTGGCAGACTTTTGTGAGGTGCTAACTCTGCAGTATCAATGGCTGGTATCAATACTCAGCATGATGATGCCACATCCTTGTGCTTTGTTTGCCTTTACACGTTGCCATCCTGTGTATCACTTCCAGCCATGATGGGAGCTGCAGAGCTGTGCACACTGCAACTACCAGCCCACCGTAACTGGCCAGCATCTCCTAAAGGAAATGGCATTTTCTTCTCCTTATCTATGTGTGTGTACTTACTTAAATAATCAATCATAAGTACATTTGCTGCTTTACTTGCTCTTACTATTGAAATATATACTTGCTTTCTGGTAGTAATTTCGTAGCAGCTTAATATATATAGGTATATTTGCCTATTAATAATAACTTGTAATAAAGAAATTTTAATAAATACCTCTCTCCCCCGTCCAACTTCTCTGTGTTTGTGTATTACAGAATACACAGCTGCAATCTTTATACTCCCACAGGCCAGGTAGCCTTTGGGTTGTGATATTTATCAAATAGTAACTTTTAGTGGATTTAATTGACATTACTTTAATATGGATCTAGTAGGGTTATGATGTCTAAACTTGTTTCAGAGTCCTCAAACCTAGCTTTTTCTCGTTGGTGTATGTTTTTGGTTAAGTAACACGGCTAGGCTTGATTCGCTCTGCAGGAGGTAGGTTTGTGTAATCTCATATCCAATGAACTGGAGTTAGCCTTTGAGGCCCAGTTTGGTATCCAACGTACAAATGCAGAGAGCTGTAAGGGAGGTCAGAGCTCGTGAATGCTCACCATCCCTCTCGCCACGGATAGACCTGCAGTGAGCAAGTCACTGATGCCCTGCAGGCTGGGGTAGCAGCATCCCCTAACAATTCACTTCCCCGTTTGAGGTGAGAGAAGGCTTTTCAGGACTGATAACATCTGAAACTCTCACTTCCGTCTTGTACTTTTTTACAGCCTAAATGGTAGTCATAGGCACAATAACCTCACGTTTCCCTCTCCCCCCAGTGTGTACTCTGCTTCTCATTGTGGCAATGCTCGTGTGCACACAAGGTGATGGGACTGTCTCAGTTCCTTCCCTTCTCCTGGCTCTTGTTCCTCAGATGTTTTGTGAAACCCCCAGACTGGCCCTGAGCTGCTTTCTTTCCATTCAACCTTTGCTTTTAAATCCCCCTCACATATCTCATCTCGGGATGGTATTGGTAAGCAGATAAAGCAGACTTGCTTTCGTAAGATGAAACATTCAAAAACGAAAGGTATGGTGAGATGGGAATTAAATAACAGCCACAGGTCAAAGTAATTTTCCTTTTGATAATAGCTGTGTTATTCATGGATGACTATTCTCAGGGATTAGTTTCTCAGTGAAAATGAGAAAAAAACTACCCATGGTTTTCTTCCGTGATATTTAAGACCTAAATCTTTTCCTTTTTTAAGACAAAAATTGGATAAAATTTCACCTGGAAGTGTAATATGTGAAGCAAAGTTCCTCTTGAGCTCAGTGTGCTAAGTACTGTATCAGTACAGATGCTGCACAAGTACAGATACTCCTCTAAAACAACTCGAGTGTTGAAAGCTTATGTATGTGACAGGGTATTTTTAACCTTTTTCTGAGTTTACGTGCTCTCCTTCATTGTACATTTAATTGGTTTTCAAGTAGCAGAGCTCTGGAGTTTGTATTAATAGTACGATTGAATACATTTCAAAACTTAAGTCTGAAAGAACTTAAATTCCCTTTTAAAATGGCCTTGTTCTTTCTTTTCCTCACAGATGGGAAGGTTGAAGTGACAAAAGAAGGTGTGAAGCTGTGCACCATGGGACCTGGCAAAGTCTTTGGGGAGTTAGCCATCCTCTACAACTGCACCAGAACAGCAACTGTCAAAAGTAAGGATGTTTCTGAACTTTTACATTGAATGACTTGGGGTTTCATTGGGAAGTAGGGTTCTTCTCATCACTTCTTTGGAGTTGCGGACTCTGTTAGATGCTCCGCTTTCTTAATCAAAACATTTAGGGCATGTGTAATTGTACAGAATTTAGCCAGTGTGACCACAAAGAAGGTGCAAATTGAAGTATTTCAGCAGGTCAGTTTTCTCAGGTTTGTTTTTGTTCACATAGGGAACCTCCTACATTATTACGGCATGGCTGATGCGACCTTGTGCAAAGGAACATTTAGCTAATGCCATAACTTTCCTTCCAGCTTTTGCTGAATCTCATGATATATATGACTGTTGCTTAGAAGAGCATATCTGACCCTTGTAAGGTTAAATCTTCAAGGGGAACTCTGTAAATTAAGTTTATGAATTTTTTCTGGACGAGCCATTGTTTTCCTCCTATACTGACTGAACAAAATCAGGAAAAAATCTGGATGGCGCTGATCCCCCTGCTCTAAGTCATCAGCACTTCTCCTGCAATCGGGTTTGTTTTATGAATGTTCTGGGCAGAAGCCTAGATTGCACAATAAATAGAGAAAAAAACATATTGCTATGTAGAACATAAATATGCTTTCATTTAAATTCAGAGTACTAGTTGAGATGTGGAATATATAATATCACAGTCCTTGATACTGAGCATAAGAGTATATGGTGACATCTTAAGCAGAGAGGTTTTATAGGAGATAATAAATAGTTCTGTGGTCTAAAGACACCATAGGAGAGAAGTTAGAAGGATACAGATGGGATAGACTAATATAAAGACAAACAAGTAGAACCAAAATAATGAGGCATGTGAGTGCCTGTTTAGAAGATAGCCTTTTAGAAATACTTAATTTTGCTTCAAAAAGAGAAAGAAAGAGAAAAAATAGGCAGAAATGGCAAAACAGGAAAAGATAGCTAGATTTTTTTTTTTGTGATGAACGTGCTGTTCTCCATTGTGCTGAGGAAACTGACTGATGTTCTCTATTTTCAACTGCGTCAACATTGCCTTTCTACAAGTACTGTTTATTACAGGTAAATCCTTGGCTACAACATTGTCAGTTCATCAGTGGTACAATTTGTGCTTTGGAGTAGTCCAAATGATTAGCAAATGCTTTGGAGTGATCCCAAATGATGTAGCAAATGTCCATATTGCACAAGTCATGACTAGTCTGATGGGGACTGCCTCAGCCCCAGAGACCTCCAGGCTTCTTCAAACAATGTGTTTGGCTACTCTCTTAGGGGATGCTTTGTCTTCTTCGTCCACCCAGGGGAATAGGAGTGTGAATGGGAAGCAGGTACTGATCCGCCCTCTCCTCCCCATGCCTTCCTGCCCTGTAGGTACATTATCCATGTAGTTGTACAGAGTTTCTCAGTGCAATTAAAGGTTTGGGGGATTGATGATGACCATGAATTAGATAAGCTGCAGACTTATGTGATAATAATGTTATATAAAGTTGAAAAGAGCAGAGAAAGAGAGGAGATTGTTGAATCCTAGGAAAGGAAATGAGACAATGGTTATTATTTAGTTACACTTAGAAATGCAGTATTGAAAGCGTCCTGATCCAGTGGTTCCATGAGCACTATATCAAGTAATCCTGCACAATCATGCTGTTCTTGTGGTGTGTCCATTTCACCTGTTGGTACAAGTGACTCCAGTAGGAAATTATACTGACAGCAGTTCTTACTCTCAGTTTTACTTGCTTTTTCATGTACTAAGTCTCTTCTCTTGAGCAAGCACCCAGATTGTCACTTGGCACTTAGTTTTATTGAATCCTTTTTTCCTGGTTAAAATGTGACTGTCCTCAGAGAGATCTTTCTTCAAGGAAAAAGTATCTGCAGTTGTTCTTACACCCTGTTCCTTTCCCACCGGCATCGTAAAATTATGATAATTGTGCACCTTCTTCTGCCGGCAGCTGTCGGGCATGTAATCTCATTTCCAATGCCTGCAAGTAACTTCTAAGCATTTTCTTTCTAATTATGGCACCAGTAAGTAGCAGTTGTAATTATAATTGACTTTATATCCTTTCAAGTGCGATGGCTCACAAGGTCACTGTTTAACTTTGGGGAACCATTTCAGTCAGACCTAACTGAACAGAGGTCTTGGAGGTGTGCAGATCAACTTAGGGCGTATTATTGACTTAAATTGTTGCCACTGCTGCTAAAAACAGCTTCAAACATCTGTTTGTTCTTTTGGCTAAATGATAAATAAATGTCATGAAACTCTGGAAAGGCGAATGCTAGTAAATATTCCATTACATCTAATGATAACTTTGATCATTACAAGGTTTATTTCAGGAGAAATGAGCAGTTGATGATTGTAATGAGAATAGATACCTAGTCAACATAGATGTTGGAGATGGTGAAGATGTGTCAAGGGGCATCATCCAATTTTCATTTAGAGAAATGATTTAAGTCAGGGCTTCCCAATTTTCAGGAGATAGATTTCCATTACATCCAGAGTGTCAGAATTGGTTTTTGATGTGCCTGCTGGTACTTCATTACAAGGATGTTGAGTATTTCTTTTTGAAAAATGAAGTTGCAGCAAAGACTGAATGAAGAGTGTATTATGATAGTGAGATGCTCAACAGTGCCTTTGGGCTGTAATGATGTGTTACCTGTGTTGACATCTCTTGCTGTAACTTATTTCTATGTCTACTCTTGCTTTGGCTTTGTAAATAATAAAGGTTTTAGCATCATTACTCACAGCATTAGTCTACTTAGCCTTTTCAGCTGGTTCTTGCTCTGTAGGAGATTGCAGACTTAAAAGGATAAATCACTGTGATAAAGACTTTATCTTTTAAAAATAATTTAGAAGACGTTAAAATTTAGTTATTCTGATCTGACTTCTGTTTTATTACAGCCTCTTTAATAAGACAACCCAGGCCTTAGGAAAGCCTGCCCTGAGAGAATTATTGTAATATTTTTTTCAGTATTATTTCAGTCTTAAATAAAAGCATGATGAGGTTTAACCAGGGTCTGAGAGGAAAAAGTGACCAAAGCCTTGGGCGTTCGGAAGCATTGAGGAAGGTAGGACCACCTCTCATGACATGCAGCCTCATCTTTAAGATACTTACGGTTTTTCAACATCTGATTTTTTTGGTTAGTCTGAAGCTTTTTTGCTTTACGTTTCCAGATATTACAGAAAGAATAATTGTAATTTATTTCTGATGGAGACTGTTCAGTCTAGTGCTCCAAGGATGTCACTGTCACAGCTTTATAAAGACCAGCTTCCCATTACATAGTGAAGTCTTAAATCAGAAGCTGATTTCTTCCTCTCTCTGTATTGATTATTCAGAGTTCTCAAATGTTTAGATGCAAAAGTTGATGCTACTTGCAATTTAAAGCAGAATCACAGACTTTTCTCCCTAATTCCAACAAATAATTAAATTCAGCGTATTAGAAAAAGGAAAAGAAAATTAAGAAAATTCCACTCATTATGGACAAATTATCTCACACCTAAAATGAGGTTTCTGCTGCCCTGGGAGAATGTTGTTCTCTGAATACACCTGTTGACCTATATATCTTAAACTCTTATTTGTCATCTTTTTGAGGATGCTAGTTAATTGTCTTAAAATAGTAATGGTGGTAAGCTGTGTTTTCAGATCACTCAGAAATAACATTGACTCAGAATGTGATCCAAATATTAAAAATATGCTAGCTTTTGTTGTTGCTTTTGTTTACCTCTGCTCTGGCTGGCTACTCTCTCCCTGTAGAAGTACAACCACCACCTATGTAGATTAATAGCAGGCTGAACGTTGGTGTGCCCGAAATCTCTGCCCTGATTGCCAGTTAGCAGCAAGGCAAACATTGGCATATGAGTGACTTACTGCACCCTTCTCCCCTCATCTGGGTGGTACAGCATTGGTGTGATAGTCCGGCGATGGCAAAGGAGGCTGGACGATAGAGGGGCAGATGCGCCTTGGCTCTACTCAGGCCACCCAGCTACATGTTAGACCCTGTTAATTAGGAATCTCTCCTGTACACCAAGAAAGAATTTGGTCTTGCTTATTGCCAAGCAAACAGGATCTCCAAGTGTGTTATCGCAAGAGTCTGAAAGAAGCAAAAATGTATTAAAATTCAAATGTGTTTTTGTTTATTAATGACATGGATGTAGAAGGAACTATATGAGATGTCAGGAAAAAAGAAACAAAAAAAGGCAAAAAGAAACCAAACACCCAGTTGCATTTGGGTTGTAGATAAAGCTTTGTAATTGTTAATTTGATAACACAAAAGATCTTAGTAAGTGGAAATTTATCTGTTGTTACTACGGTGCAGTAGTTCTCATTCCTTATATAGAACAGTCTGGTGAGCAGAGTTAAGTAGTATTTCTGCAGGTATTTCTGGGAAGCACTGATTTTGTTGAAGAGGTGGATTCTTCATGCTCTAAAGATATTGCATTTATTTGAGGGTTGGCTTTAGCATCTGAAATTTTATTTGCTCAAGGGAAAAATTCAAATAAAAATCTTCACGTAAAAACATCTTGATGCAAGGCTGCCAGTTTTGGTGGAGTTATAGTCAACACCAGTCCATGCTTTTTGGAAAATGGTATTAGCGAAAATCAGAAAGTACAAGCTGAAGTTGTTAAACTGTAAGCTATGTAAATCTTCTTTCAGGTAGATCTAAGTGTGTCTCCTTGAATGCCAGCACAGAAGTTGCTTGAGGTTCTCTGCTTATGAGCAATGCTAATTGTATAAAAGTCAGTGCCATACAGTGTGATTAAGGGAGAAGTTTAGAAATTTGTTGCCAGTCTTGGGTGAGTTTGAATTTTCCACCACAGTTTTTTTTTTAAATGGAGTCCTATGGCATTACTTTCCTGGCTTGCTAGCTTCAGCCCCAGAAATCACTGTGATGTTACAAGGAGCTTGATAATGTGGATAATTTGCATGATAAAATAAGGCAACAGTCTATTGCCAATTAAAACTGAGAGATTCATTAAAAGCTTTTGAGAAGGATTTTGCCTTCATATGCTCTCTTCTAACAGTTATGGGGGCTTGTGTAAAGTTTGCTCAGATCTTCTTAAAATCAGCAAATAAGTCAGAAAGAAGTTGATATTAGATATTCAAACATTTGATTAAAACCTCTCAGATATTACTTTTAGATATGAAACCCAGGTTGGCCAAGCCAGACTTGATCAGGCCACAGATAGCCTGGTGGGCCTGGGTCTGTGTGTGTACCTGGTAGGGGATAAATGGATATATCCTTTCAGAAAGTAATTTCAACCATCCCTTGCATTGCCTATTTTGTTCTCTGCCAGGTAATGCGACAAAGTGGAATTGGATTATTCCTCCAACAGAGGGAAAACAAAAGAAAATGATGTTGAGGGCAACCAACAAGATGTAGCAGAACATTTTTTTCCCTCTACTTGCTCAGTAGGCAGGAGCATCTTCAGTACGGTATCTCTGTGGCTCAGGAGATACAGACATAGGGATGGGTGGCCCTGACCACTGCAGCACAGGATGGTGAAATTTAGAGCAAGAGACAGTCTAATTGAAGAGAGACTAACAGAAGGAAAAAGTCATACAGCACCTAGGTTTGTTGTGTGCCTGAAAAGTTCAGAGGCTTGTTGAACTCAATGGCAAAATAGAGGAGCTTGTTAAGGAAGCAGGGCAAACAGGAGGAAAGATGGAATGATTCAGCTTGTGATGTATTGATTTTTATTTGGTTGTTAGTTATTTTTAAATAATAAGGAGTCCAGTGGTGTGTTGTAGACAAGAATGGCCAACCATGACGTTTCAGTTCAAGGTCAGGCATGCTGTTGTGCCCTGCCTGGTGGCATACATCTGACATAGCTGTGGTGTGAAACACTGTGTTGTCATTCTACTTTACATATACACCTTTTCTGAGTAAAAATAAGAAGCTCCAGGTGCCGGAAGCCAAGCCATGCACTTGATAGACAAAATCTGCTGCAGTTTGGGGCACTGCAGTGCTGCAGCTTGCTGTTGACCACAGACACTAGCAAAGGCAACTGATTCCTTTGTACTGCACCTTTAATATGGGAAATGGAAATTAAGTGACTGAGCAAAAGAAAATCAATTTGAATTTGCGTTTGGTTATGGCTAAGTATTGAGTGAGTGCTTAGACTGGTTTTCTTCCGATTGTAGTTTTGATACCTCAGGACTCAAGACATTGGATCAGTTGTGAGAGCTGTGGCAATGCTAACATTTCCAAAGTGTAGCAGCTGACCATCTGTACAGAAGCTTTAGGGTTATTGCTTATCTTGACCTTTGTTTTGACTTATTATTTTCAATCATGTGAACTTCAGCAGGTTTCTAGCAGTGCAGCAAAGTTGAGCAAAATATTGCAAGCAAGGTACCGTCAAAAATAATTGGCAGGTGAAAGAAACGTATTTTCTGATGATGAATGAGAATGATCTTGACAGTCTTTTATAGAGAAAATTGATTCAGGGAGCACTGATGCTGTGGGGAGCTACTTATTGATGGTCTGTCTTTAAGTAGCACTTTGCTTGGCATTTTGAAGAGGTCCTGAGCTAGCAGAACTGTGTTGCACATGCTTTGTGTCTCTCATTTCTACCTGTGACATTCCCTCCCTCCCCGGTTATGTACTTACTGGTTTTGATTGTTATTTCAGGATTCTTTGAACGGGAAGGTTTGGTCCTTATTGCTTCAGGAGTTTGAGGCGCGCTATCCATTGAAATGTCTCTTTGCCCCATGTTTTCACCACTGAGAAGACTTTAGTACAGAAAGCTACCAATCCTGTTTGGGAAATACGTGCTTTCTGCTGTATCTTACATTTCTAGCCCTGGTAACACAGAAGGAGAGGTAGTGTCTTATTCTGACTTAAACACTATGACTCGAATCTTGAAAGTTGCTTTCTTTGTTCTCTTTTTCCACCTTTCTGTGTTTATAACATAAAAAGTCTGAAAAAGTCCCTTATATCCAGTTCCAAGAAATAAAAAATTACTTATAAATAAGGAAGGTGCAAGTTTGGCATCATTTTATTTGACTCTTTGAAGAAATGTGTTATCTTTTCTATTTTATTGGGTCAAGGTATCAATTTGAATACTATTGTGTTTTAGTTTCTGGGTTAGGAACAACTGCAATTTGAGCTGAAAAAGAAGCAAGGGCTGGGTGCTGCTGCTGTGTGGCTCTGCTGAGTTATAAAGCACTGATTCTGCCTCCAGGAATTGTCAGTCTGATTTTCTATTCTTTTATTTGAGAACTTTTATTAAAACCAAGAAATTCCTAGTATTTGCTTGCTGCTTTTTTAAATGCTCTCCTAGTTGGGGTGTTTGTGTTGCCTTTGTTCTTGAGAAAATCATCACTGTCTCTCAATGTCTTTAATTAGTGCTCTTAATTAAATAAACTTTTTTCTTTTTTCCTTTTCTTTGGCTTTTGTTTGCTTGGCTTGTTATTTAGCAATATAGATTCTTTAGTTTGCCTGCCTTTGGCATCTTCTGCATTTTGCTAGTCTTTTCAGGATCAAAAGTGTTGAAAGTGTTGCAGTTTAGGGGCTCAGCTTTCTGTGGTTCCTTTGACTGGAATTGTTTTCTTTTTTTTTTAAAAAAAAATGAATGTTTATCTTTTTTTTCCTACTAAATTTATTCTAGATTAGCTTTGTTATAGTGTTTACCCAGCGCCCAGAGTTTTTCCCTTGATCCTTTAATATTGCAGTTATCTTTGTTGGCTCATCTGCAGATGCTGTGGAGGAGAGGCATTGATGTGAGTTGTCTTTTCTAGCCGTGCTCATTAGATCAGAGAGACAGAACGCAGTGATGGTTTTGGAGCCAGCTGAGTGGTTTTGCTCTGTGAAGACACTACAAGCTGTCTTGGAGGCAGGAAGGGAGCAAAGATGCTGAAGTGTGGTTGATGGCTTGTGCTGGGGGACTGTGAAACAACATTTCCGTGAAGTCCACAAAGAAACTTCTTCAGTACAGCATTTTGTTGTGCACGCCAGCGTGTTGGAAAAGGGGCAAAACCCAAATGCAGCAGCATCCCATGAATCTCTTAATTTTCCTCTCCTTGTTTAGATTATTTTCTAGTTAAATGTAGAATAGGTCAAAAGTTTTATTCTTGGATTACTCATTTTATTTTAACTCTTCCTTCAGCATCTACTTTTAGGCTTTAGAAAAGATATTATGAAACAGAGCCTGGAAAACTTGTGAATCATTATAAATTAAGAGACACCTTTGGGAATGGAACTTGTTGCAGCTAACTTTGCAAATGGAACTTGGAGAAATCTCGGATGGGATTTTAGTTTTATTTTATAGTGAGATTGAATATCCAGAGAAATAAATATTCAGCCCAGTGAAATTCTTAAAGAGCATTCCTCAAACACACTGACAAGAGCAGATCCTGTAACACCTGGAGGTTTAGGCATTATGTGCATTTTTAAGACTGGTAGGCTATGTGTTAAGTCTGGAGTGGAGGGAGCACCTTAGCCACCTTGTGGGCGTGTGCACTGTTGGTACTCTACCTGCCTTCAGGAACGCTATGCAGGTCCTGAGCTGTATCCGCTTGTCCCTGAGTGATGTCTGCATTCATGTTCGCGTTCCAGAGAATAATTTTCCTCTCCTTCAGATACATGATGTTATTTAAAACTCAGTAGTACAAAATAATTTTATTGTAGGAGAAAGCTTTCAGTGTAAATCCACATTATAGGCCAATAGTCTGTATAGACCTGTTTGTCAGAGCTCAGAATGATATTGTGCTGATTGTGTCTGAGATAGAAGTATGATCATCATGCAAGGGAAATGAAGCACCTGAGTTGTTTTTAAATACACCTGAAAATAATTTTGTTGATATTGTTCATGTTGGTTCAATTGCAGAGCTGGATAATCTGAGAAATCATCACATTTAAGCATATTTATAAGTAGTTTATGACTTTTTCCAAGTAGCCTTTGAAGAAGTAGTTGATATTAACAGCAGCAGTAAAATAGTCACTTCACAAGAGCTTCCTTTTAATCCCCTTGTACTCGTGTCTCTGAAAATGTTACTGATGCATGAAATATGACTAGAGCAGTTTTGATAAATGAGAGGAATGAACTTTGCTAATGACAGTAAACCTTCAGTCTGAGCAGTGTTTGATAAACAAAGGAATGGAATAATAGTATTTGCCATTTAAATTAATTTATGGGCTCAACAATGAATGGTCTCTTCTCAGATTAAGTTGCAACAGACTGCACAGGGTCTGTTTTTGACACCAAACACCAAAAGTTTCTTCTTCTAGACTATATTCTGTTACTAATTGTGGGACAAAAACCTGCTTGATGCCAAGAGACACAGAAACGATCAATTTGTGTTTCAGAGCCGAAGCTACCGTCCCCTTTTGTTTTCTAAAACCACTTTCAAAGATGCTTGATGAAATGAAATCACCTGTTGCTGTCTTTCCTAGTGTCCATAAACTCATATTTTGTACAGGTGTTTTTACCCTTTTGTTACAACCCACTCCTGCCCCCAGTAGTGTTAGGGCCCACCATGATCTGTGCAGTTGAAGAGGGAGGGTAAGAAGGGTTCTTTTGATATCTGCACGGCAAATCGGAGACCGACAAATCTCCCAGGGTAAATTCAAATGCAGAATTTATTTTGGTCGCAGCCAAAAACACGAAACAGATACTTGGGTGCACTCAGGATCGCAGCTTCTCAAAGTTACAAAACCAGATCCCAGTTTGCTCAGATCACAGTCTGATATCCTGAACACAGCCAAAGTCATTAAACAAACTACAACACAACTCGGATTTGATCTGATACAACATAGTGAGAAGAAAGAGGGTACAACAAGATAAGTCAGAGAGGGAGAAAGAAGTAGTAGGGGAAAAAGAAAAATTATCACCACTCCAGTGGGACACGCTGGTTCTTTAGGAAAAAGTGGGCCATCGAGCAGCAATTCTTCAGGAATATGTGGTCCTGTAGTTCTTCAGCAACAATTCTTCAGGCCGATACCATGAGGTGATGGGTGTGCGCTCCATGCCTTCTTAGCAGGTACTATTTATAGGGCAAGTCTGTGCTCTTTTAGCAGCTGAGGGAGGGAGCAGTCCCTGCTTTTGCACCTGCCCCTCTTGTACTTAACCTGGAGCGACAGAAAAACCCCTCAGGCTCACACAGCACTCAGACAATGTTTGAGATACAACAAATATAATCAAAATCTTTACACCTTTATATTTCAGGGTTTGTTTCTGAGTCACAACGGATTAATTTTGAAGATTTGAATATACTTTTCTGTATTGAGGAAGTTGTGCTTTCCTTTGAAGTCTATCACTTTCAATAATCTTCCATTAAGGTCTTAAAACAAAGCCTCCCAACAATAAGCTCAAGTATGTAACTTGTCAGTAAATGTTACTGTAATTTATATTACTTTCAGCCAGGCTATAACACCATCACCTTTACTGACCAATGTGTTTGGGGGTGACCAAGGCTTTGGACTGTGCTGATCATAGAATAGAATAGAATCATAGAATCATCTGGTTGGAAAAGACCTTTGAGATCATCAAGTCCAACCATATCTGTCCACTACTAAATCATGTCCCTAAGAAGCTCATCAGCCTGTCTTTTAAAAATCTCCAGGGATGGTGACTCAACCACCTTCCTGGGCAGCCATTCCAGTGCCTGACTACCCTTTCAGTGATGAAATTCCTCCTAATGTTTACTCTGAACCTCCTCTGGCGCAACTTGCAGCCATTTCCTCTCATCCTGTCACCTGTCACTTGGGAAAACACCCACCTCACCACAATCTCCTTTCAGGTAGGTGTGGACAGTGATGACATCTCCCTTCAGCTTCCTCTTCTCTAAGCTAAGCAAACCCAGTTCCCTCAGCCACTCCTCATAAGACTTGTTCTCCAGCCCCTTCACCAGCCTCATTGCTCTTCTCTGGATGCGCTCCAGCACCTCAATGTCCTTGTAGTGAAGGGCCCAAAATTGAACACAGTACTCGAGATGTGGCCTCACCAATGCCTGGGGACACAATCACTTCCCTTGTCCTGCTAACCACACTGTTTCTGATACATACCAAGATGCCATTGGCCTTCTTGGCCACCTGGGCATGCTGCTGGCTCATGTTCAGCTGCTGTCAACCAACACCCCAGGTCCTTCTCTGACAGGCAGCTCTCCAGCCATTCTTCCGCAAGCCTGTAATGCTGCATGGGGTTGTTAGGTCCCAAGTGTAAGCCTTGACACTTGATCTTGTTGAAACTCATCCCACTGGTTTCAGCCCATCAATGAAGCCTGTCCAGATACCTCTGCAGAGCCACCCTTCCTTCAAGCTGATCAACATTGCCACCCAGCTTAGTGTCATCCGCAAACTTACTAAGGGTGCACTCAATCCCTTCGTCCAGGTCATTGATAAAAGTATTCCAGTATTTTAGTACCTGAAGGTGCTACAGGAAAGCTGGGGAGGGACTTTTTACAAGTAGTGACAGAACAAGGGCCAATGGCTTTAAACTGGAAGGGGAAAGATTTAGATTAGGCGTTAGGAAAAAATTCTTCATGATGAGGGTGGTGAGGTACTGGCACAGGTTCCCCAGGGAAGCTGTGGCTGCTCCCTCCCTGGAGGTGTTCAAGGCCAGGTTCAATGGGGTCTTGAGCAGCCTGGTCTGTTGGGAGGTGTCCCTGCCCATGGCAGGGGGTTAGAACTGGATGAGCTTTAAGGTCCCTTCTAACCCAAACAATTCTATGATTCATAAAAGCATTCTGCTCCTCCCATCCCATTCCCAAATAACGTTGAGAAGAAAGAAATAAGTGAACAATATATGCTCAAGAAAAAGCAGAGCAAAGCAATCCTGCCCTAGAGCTGCAATCCTGATGCTTTGCTGGTGTGGGCACTGTGGGGCACTCGAGCAAGGGCTGGGGTGCCTGTTCTTGCTGAACCCCAAAGCCTTTTTGTCTGCAGTTTGCAGGGAGCTGTAAATCCCTCCAGCCAGTCTCATATCAGGATCTGTTCTGCCTCCTTGGGCTGTTGTAGTGTCATGGAATCGTAGAATGGGTTGGAAGGGACCTAAAAGACTATCCAGTTCCAACACCTGCAGCTCCCCCATCCTTGCAAGCACAACGGGGGGCAAGGAAAGGCAGCCAGCAGCCACCAGGGAGAGATGGAGAGCACCGAGCCGGGAGGGGAGAGGGAGGAAAAGAAGGAGCGGGGGAGATGGGGAAGAGAAGGAGGGAGAGGGGAGAAAAGGAGGGAGAGGTGACCCTGCCTCGGTCCCCCAACACCACCTAATGAGGGGACTGGGCTAAGGAGGACCTGAGGCAGCCCCTGCACCCTTGGGGCTCTGCCAGCACCTCCTGCACCCCACAGCCAGGGACCCTGCACCAACCCCCCGCCCCGCACCCTCCCACGTTCAGTGCATTTCCCCAAGTAGGGAACAGGATTCAGAGCCCGCTGCCAGCAGCAGGAACCCCGGCAGGGCAAGGGTTGCTTTGCTTTGGGCCGAGTCTCCTGTCAAGGCACAGGGTAAGGCTGTGCAGGACATGTGGAAACAGAGAATCGCTTGGTTGGTGTACAGACTGACTCTGCTTGCATTGTCTTAAACGTCTGACTCGTATTGTTGGTTTGAACATCTTGAGTGCTGTGGTTCCTGCTGGGCTGACTGTGCTGCTGCAGAGGAGGGGGAGGAGGTGCAGCAGCAGGCGCTGTTGAACTGCCAGTGACCCTTGAACCCCCAACCCCAGTTTCAGGACCTTCCCAAAGGAGCTTCTGTGCATGCTCCAATTCGAGAATTTTCTCAGGAAAATCACCCTTCACGCTCCCCAATATAATGCTAATTATTGGGGGGGGGGGGGGGGGGTTGGGGGGAGGGGGTGCTTTTTAGCTATCCTATGGCTCAAAATAAAGCAGGGCACCTCTGTAACCATGTTGTATCAGTGGAACGCATCTTCCCGTTGCATTTGGGGACATCCCTGCAGGAGTGGAATTCTCTGTAGCAGGAAAGGTGACAATGAGGAAGTAGGAAGGAAGAGCAAGCAGCGCTTGTGGGATTATGTAGGAGAGGATGGAGAGCAGCTTTTCTGGGGAATCAGGAGGGGCTGTGGAGTTGTGACTGACATAAGTACTAGAAGTTGCTGATGGGCAGTAGGTGGCTCTTTCTGAAAGCAGTCTCCACTCCATTTTTTTTTGTGATGTGGGTATTTTCAGAGTAAGAGGTGTTGGTGTGGCAGATGGAGATGCCATGTGCTGTATTCCATAGTGTTTGAGGTTATATTCAATACATGGAAAAAGCAAAATAGAGTTGAAAGATAACGTGTCTATCTACTACATTGCAACTTTGTTAGTGGATTTTTTTCCTGCTATTGGAGAAGAAGAATGATGCTGTATTTTTGGAAACTATACTGTCTCATCAAAATTACCAACCTTTTTCATCTGCAGATACTTGGTGACCAAACAACTGAAAACTTCTCTCCTACATGAATCTTCCACCGTAAATCTACTTACTAGTGTCAACTTGGTTAAATCACTGAAAAAAAATGGGTGAGCTTCCAGTGTGTTGTGGTACTTTAGGTAGAGTCTATAATGACCAGTACTTACTCAGTTTTGTGATGCTGTGAAGAAGGGTGTAATTTACTTGCACTTATCTGCCCTAAAAGTTTCTGGCAAAGATGGATGTCATATTATTTAGCTGCCAGTGTTTGAAACCACTTGGATACCAAATAAATTGACAAAATGGCAGATAGGCTTTTTAATTAAATAAAACCCAACTAAACAAGTTCTCGGTATTGCAGGTCTGAAAAAGTCATTACATTTCATGAATTGCATCTTCTTGCTGAATGTGATCAGTACAGGAGCAGTTTTATTTGTCTTTAGGCTGCAATAAGAACCATACAGGTAGAAGACTCTTGACAACTGGATTCACTCCTCCTAAGGTATTTGCAAAAATCTTTATTTCTGGATTTAAAAGTAATTGCTGTTTGAAATAGCTTTGGTGAAAACCTGTTCTTTTCAGCCTCTGCCTGGCACACCGTAGAAGGAGATGAGATTTCAATAGTGTATCATTTTTAATTAACCAGAGAAAAATGAGTGTGTGAAGAGGCTTGACCCTATTTTGTTACTTCTTTGTTTTTTCAGGGTAGTCTGAAATATCTCTAAATAAAATAAAGTGCAGGTGCCACTGTAGAGCTGTCTTCTACTTTCCTGTGGCATGACCTGGAGACCCTAAATTGTTGTTTTGATGGGAACTGACTTGAAGTCAAGACATTTTAAGCCACAGCTGAGCATCTCAGATAGCATTGAAAACTAAATGCAAAGATCTAAACAAGGAAACGTCACTGTTAGCTTGTTGTGTTTGTGTTTCAGCTCTTGGGTTGCCCTGCCTGCCTTACTTGTAGTAGTGGGCAGGAGCAATCATTGATTAGATTCAGACAACACGCCCAGATTGGTCCCTGTCTTTTTGAACTTAGATTTTCTTTCATAAGCAAGGCAAAGGGAAGAATTTCTTTGTGGTAGAGTATCAGCATTGAATGAGGCAGCACCGGGGAATTTACCAAAATCTGGCAGTAGGTAGTTTATAGGATGCCAGGCCATCGAGCAGCAGTGCTTATAACACTGTCGGGCACAGAACCACTCAGAGCAAAACGTTATTTCCTTACAGAGATCTCCTAGGTGAAGCTCTCTGGAAATTACATCCCTAATGCGTAAGCATGAAAATAATGCTTAAAATATCAAACTGATCTTACAGGAGCAATTTTCACAATGCCAAAAAAGACATGTAGAGCTACTCCAGAATAGGGGGCTTTGTGTAAACAAATTTGTGGTGGTTGTTGGGAGAGGACCATGTACCTAACAGCTTATATCAGAAGACAAGAAGAAAATCTGGTGAGCGAAGAGCAAATGGCAGGGACTTCTCAAAGGACTTGTGCTGGGAACTCAGCAGGATGCTCAAAGCTTTGTGGTTACGCTCATCCTCAGAGGAGAGAGGAGCAAGCTCATGGGAGGAGCACTTGCAGGGTGGGAAGACAGGGTGGGTAATAGGAGCTCCTTAGGAAGTAGGCTAAATTGGCTGAGCTCATCATTCTCAGATGTGAAAATGCCTCACAGCAGGTGCATCAATGTTACCAGCCCTATTTTAGAAAGGCCAAGCAGTTGCCTACATCCACCTGTGAGGGTTGGCAGCAGAGGAGGCAGTGGTGGAATATCAACTCTTCTGCATTCCTGACCCATTCCTTTGTTGGTAAGGAACATTCTGCACTTAAAAGAATGTTTAGCATATGATTAGATCCCGTATTCTCCGATTGGTGAGATTCATGAACCACTTCAGAATCCTTTTTTTTCTTTAATTTTCTTCTCTGCTTTTTTCACTGTGCTTTTATAAACCTTTATCATTTTCACACACTTCTGTGATTCTTTTCAGTCGTTTCCAAAATACAGGTTTATTGTTGTCAGATACGCTCTGTGAAAGAGCAAAGTTGCTTTGTTCTGTGTTTTTATAACTCCACTCACAGATATCAGACACAAGTTGATATCAAAGCATGTCACGTCTTTTCACTCCCCAGCAGAAATATAAACACTGATAGTTTTATAGGTGTTGAGTGGGAGCTGCAGCATCCATAGAGCTACCAGCAATTGTGGCACCTGAGGATGTGCAGTATTGTTCACAGACTACACACATGCTCTGTGCATTCTCACACAGTAATTAGAGTCTAGAATTGCAGAAAGATTCTTTATGCTGGAAAGGAAAGATTAAGAGAAACCACTGTCCCACTTCTGTCCCTACTTCAGAGTGGTTTGTTGCTCAGCAAATTTGTATCTCTTCCTTCTGTGATGATGATAGTGGAATTGTGTGCTCTCTTTCCATCCCTCTGCCCACAGCCACCTTCCAGCATTTGTGCGTAGGTATTCCAAACATGTTCAACAGCATCTTGTACAAGGAACTTTGCTAGGTCATGAAGCTGAGATGGAGATATGGGCTGCTGGGGGCAGAAATTCAGCTCTGGAAAAGTATATGAATAGTGGGAAACTTCATGCTTCCAAAACCTGTTTTCAGGTTTTCTTTCTCATCGCCTCTTGTTACTGCTAGCTGTGCTGAACTTTATTTTGGCTATTCAGGTGAGGGATGAGTGTCGTTTTGCCTTTTGCTGCCTCTCCAACCACTGATACAAATTCGGAAAACGGTTGCCTCTGATTTATCCCTCTGTGCCTGCATTTTAAATGCCAGGCATTTTAAAGCCTCCATGTATTTGCTCAGCCCTCTAAGTGAGAAGCAAATTTGCCTGAGGTCTAGTAATCTTGTATTGTATATATATCCACACATAAATATACATATATAAAATAGATGTGCAAAAAAAGGCCATCATTTTAGCCAGGAACCTCAGACTGCACCATAATACAAAACAAGATATTCCCATCTCATTCTCGCAAGAGGAGGGAGCTGATTGTCCCTCTTTAGCTGAGAGAGGAGATAAGCAGGAGTGATATTTTATAGCTTTGATGTCTAGGTGACACATTTGGTCCATAGGCTTATGAAGTGCTGTTAGCTGCTGAAAAAATCAATTGAGCTGGCATCTAAGCAGCTTGCACAGCAACTATTTAGTGCCCTGTGTTCACTGCATCCTAAAACCAGCTTTGAGGAGGCCTTGTTTGATGTGCAGAGATCATTGTGCCATAACAAACCATTAGTTTGCCTTTTATGTCATCTTAAAGAGAACTTCAGTTTTTTTCCCTTTTTAGATCACACAGGCACTTGTCGATTTGCCTGTGGCACGTGCCAAGGTTGATCTTCTTGTATTAAAAATTCTGTTGGCTAAAATAGAAAATATTCCCATGGGGAGGCTGTGTGCTTTCTGTTTCACCCTCACTGATGGTCAGTCCCAACTTTTCACTTTTGAAAGCACAGTCTGGGAAGCTGATTATATTTAATAGGAGGATTTCATAGCATTATCTATTCCTGGCAACAGGGAAGAATTTACCTGTATGCCAGATATGAAAAACCTACTGAAAATGATGTGTATTGTTAAAGTGTGTGTGTGGGACAACCAGTACTATGTGTAAGGCCACCTTTTGTTTACACTGCCGGTAATGACTCCCATTTCCTCTCATGTGGGATAGTGCAAAGTTGCAGCTATGGGGCAATTCAGGATAATTCAATAGCAACAAGTGATAGAATGAGAGGAAATGGCCTCAAGTTGTACCAGGGGAGGTTTAAACTAGATATTAGGAAACATTACTTCACCAAAAGGGTTGTTGAGCACTGGAACAGGCTGCCCAGGGAAGTGGTGGAGTCACCATCCCTTGGAAGTATTTAAAAGGTGTGTAGATGTGGTGCTTAGGGACACACTGTAGTGGTGAATTTGGCACTGTCAGTTTTATGGTTGGACTCAATGATCTTAAGGATCTTTTCCAACCTAAACAATTTGGTGATTCTGCGATTCTGTGAATTAGGCAATCAGTTGAAGGCTGCTATGTTTTGGGGGTAAAAACTCTTAGAGAAACTAAAATCTGGTGTAATCTATGATGAGCAGACACCTCTGTGTTGATCCTAGGCTTGTGTTGGTTGGATAGGAGATCAGCATGTCTTCTCCAACATCCTACTTGAAGAAGGACTTCTGGGGCAGCCATAACTTTGTATAGACAGGTCCTCAAACCCTGAAAGAGGGAGCTGCTCCACTCTCCAGTGCTCTGTCCCAGAGGGAAAAGGTAAAGAAGTTTTCCTCAGGAAAGAAATTTTCCTTCATGTCCAACCGGAACCTCCCAGACATTACAGCTTCTGAGCATTGCACCCAGTTAGGAAAGTCTGGCAACATCATCTATGTAGAATCAGTCACGTCTTCTGTCCTCTACTCATGCTGTCACCTCGTCAGGAGTGTGGCTTGAGGAGATAGGGCTGTTCCTGCCCTGTCTGCCTCCCATTACTCAGGTACACAATCTCTGTGTCCAGTGACACGGGAACTGGATTGGGAAGATATCTGGGTTCAATCCCAATGTCCTCCCAACAAGCAAAAAACCCCCATCCTTTAGACTATTTTTAACCTAATGTGTGCTTTTCGCTGCAGCTGAATGTACAGTTGCTGACAGGAGGGAGGGGAAGTGCATGGGAATGGGAAGTGTGGGAGAAGAGGAGTGCAGTCAGGACTGCTCCAGTGATCTGCATCATTGCCCCAGATTGTAAACTTTCTGGGACAGGGCTAGTTTCTACAATACTGCTGACACCAATCTTATTTGGAGTTTCTAGACTATGTTCTTCTGCAAGTAATAATTACTTGTGTGCATTTGCTTATGGCAGTGTATTACTGAACAAAAATCTTACATAGCCTGGTGAAATGCTAGTGCGTCTCATTATGTTCTTTTTATACACAAGACGATTGTAATTGCATCATATAATTTGGTTACTGAAATATTTAGATTTTTCAATAGATATTGTCATCTTCATTTACTAAGAGAAGGGGTTTTTACCTGCTGTTAATTTCTCCTGGAAATTATGGACACTGAAGCGTTAACAAATGTTATTGGCACTAATATGTAATCCAATTACATTGTAATTAGGTAGTTATACCTGTCCAATAGTGTTTGCACTTCCATGTATCCACTCAGTGGAGGTTTTTAAAATACGTTTGAAAACCAAAGTGTTTTGAATCTTCAGAGGATCAAATCCTATTACACTTCAAGCTTGATTTGGGATTTTTTTTCTGCTCTTCTACACCATACAAATATTTGACTGTTTCAAATTAATTACAAAAGGTTTATGATATTTACTTAAACTGTTGCATTTTTAGTTGTTGGTCAACAAACATTGTAAGATCTTACTAATACCCAATCATTATGGAACAGTGGGAAACAAGCTAACATATTTTTTGTTGCTGCTACTGTAAACTTTTTCTGTGATCTAGAAGAAATCCTTCTTTCTTCCCTTCCAAGTAGAGGAAGATGATGATGACTGTGTTCAGCAGCTGGTATTCAACTCCTGCTTCATTGATATAATAATCTTCCCTCAATTATGGGCAAATAAAAGGCTTCATCAATATATCAGCTGCAGTAAGTGAAGTTATCAAGAAGCCAGGAGACTCCCAGGCTTTGCTGTGCCTACGTTTATTTCTGGTTCTTAACAGAAGCATGAAAAGGCATCATTGAAGGCATATTTTTCTCCAACTGGCCCTATATGAATATATTTCGTCCCAGGATTCCCGGGATATGTCTGGAATGAACTTGCAGGCAGGAGTGGGCTGGAATACACTACACAGAGTGCATTACTGTTGCTGCTTCTCCCAGGTAGCAATAATCTGTGGCTCCAGGAGTGGCTATCGTCATGCTAGGAAGTTGGGCTCTCCTTCAACTGGTTTTGGAGCACTTTGTTTTGTCTGGAGAAAAGCAGGGATGTGTTGTACTGTCTCTATAATGGGAATATATAAAAAAAAAGATGTAACATTAAGCATGAAATCAAGAAGATTCATTAGTGCATTGCCCCTTGGTGTTGTTTAATGCATGCGTTAAAGATATTGACATTAGCATCTAGAAAATAGTTGTTCCATCCTTGCTGGATTGGCGGTACTGAACCACGCACCCCTGTTCCATTCCTCTTCCCAGGTACCCCAAGTGCATTGATGAATCTGTGTCAAATTGATGTGTGTATCACAGTGATGCTGATGTGTCAGTAGATCGCCCAGTAATACACTTGGACTCTTTGGGAGATGGCTATTTTTTTGGTTTGGGGGTTGTTTTGAGTTTTTTTTTTTCCATCTTGAAGCCTTTGAAACAGTTGAAAGGTTTTCAGAATATCCTTGACTTGCTGTAGTGATACATTGTATGAAGGCAGTTACAACAGTTGTGAATGTAAAGCTGAAAACTACAGATCTGGTTCAGTACTGGACCGGAGACGAGTGTATAAATTGGTTAGAAGATTAAGGCCCCTAAATCCGTTAAAGACTGCAAGGTTTCCTTTAATTTCACAGGATTTAAGATTATACCCTGAATAATTTTTTGGCCATATTTACTTATTGGTACTAATAAATTGTGTGGGTTTTATAATGAAAATCTTTTTGAATTCTGCTTAAATTGAAAGAAAAGTCTGGAAAACTGATTGGTTTTACAGTGCTGGCAGCATAGCTTATGCCATCAACAAGAAAGAATTAATCAGATTTTTCTCTCCCAAAGCAATCTTATCTTTTATTAATAAAATAGAGCAAAAGCAGCCTAAAGTGCTGCTTCCTTTTCAGTAAATTGGAATACAGAAAGCAACATATTTATACTTAAAGATGCACAAAAAGTGTTGCTGTATGCGAGCATGATTCTTGATTTGAGTGTTGCCCCAGGTTTACATGATACATTAGCATTAACCTCAGATTGTAGGGGAATTGCAGCATGACAATCGTCAGGCAAGACTTGCCTCCAAACTTGTGCCGTTGGTGTATAATGCTCGTTGGAGATTGCAGTTGCATAGCGTGGCGTTTGACAAGCTAAGTGGCTTTCCTGAACTACCCTAACAGCTAAAGCAGACCGTTTTAATTTGTAATAATTTGCAGCTTTGTGTAGAATCATCTTGTGAACGAAGTGGGTATGATTGCTCTGCTCTGTGGTTTCTGTAGAGTTGGGTAAAGATTTAACAAATTCATGGCTTTTCGTGATTCTTTGTCATCTTGTCTTCTGTTATCCTACCTTGTTTCAACAGAAATGAGTAGGCTCAAATCTCTCGTCTTCAAGATTGCATTTCAAAGTTGGTCCGGTTTTAAGGTGGGAAGGTGCTTTCATCTGGTTGTGGTATGTCTCTTCAAGAGAGTTGGATCTTCCCTCTGTAGAGAAAATTTGAAAAAGTCCTCAGTTGGGAAAGGGCTGGCCCTGGTCCTTCCTTGTCATGAGCCGCCATGTCCCTCCACATGCCATGTGCCAGCACCAGAAGTGACTGATCCTCCTGTGCTGGGTAATTTGCCAAAAAAATCCCTGAAATCTCCTCCTTAAATGAAGCTCTGGTTGACTCCGGCTGCAGCTGATTTGACAGTGTTGTGACTCATTGGGAGGATAGTCAAGGTCATGCACCAGGGATGCGAAAATCCTGCCCAAAAGTGTCTTCCTGGCCAGAAACTAGAGACGTGGTAGAAATGCAGAAAAAGTGAACTTTTAATTCCTGCAGAGAAGGTTTGTTTGAGATCAGGCAGAATGACTGTCAACTGTTTCCCAGACATTGAAATTTTTTTGGAGGAAATGATGTTGCTATTCCAACTTTTGGAAATTAAATATTTTCTCAATACATTTGTTATACATGCTGTGTTCTGAAAGAGAAAATGTAATGTTATGAAGCCATGATTAAAAATAATCCTTATTTGCCTTCAGTCTGATAAAGGGAGGTGTTGAGAGCTTTGTCCTCTAATATGAGTTTATCCTTGAACAGCGTAGAAACAGAACCTGCCTGGTAAAGAAATGATTCCTCATGGAAAGAAATACTCATTTCCATATTGCTTTTTTTTATGTTATAGTCTTAGTTAATTAACTGTGACAAATTTGTATGAGCGATTAACACACAGATTCTGAATTCATCGTGCGTCTGATCTCAGCTATTACGTTAGAAGTGGAACAACGCAAATGCCTTTTAATTACTATTGTAATTCTTACTGCAGTTGAGTATTACAGCTCTCTGGTGTGTTTGAAATGAAGGCCTGACACAGAGTAGTGTGAATCTTTCCAAACCAACACGTTCCAGACTGTTCAAAGAGATGAGCCTTTCCATGAACCACCTTTTGCTAACAGTGTTTTCTGACTTTGATGAATGTAGGCCAAATGAAAACCAGTCAGTTATTTTTCCTTAAAAAGGAAATGATGCAGATACTATAGATTCATATACATAGGCTTTACCTATTGTCCATCTTTACCAGTGGTGCAACCTGCAGAGCAGGAAAGGTCAGTCCATTTACACAAGCCTTTTTCGAAGCTCACTGTTAGGCACAAATAATGCTCTGCTAAAATTTCCTTCTTTCCCCAATTCTTGAGTCCCCAGTACTTAGGCACCAGGACAGGAGCAGGGGTTAGTAGCTTAGCTAGATTGTATTTGTACTGCCAACCTGGGAGTGCTGTGAGGTTCTCCGTTGGAATCATTTCTGAGCTGCATCTCCATCTAAAAACAGAAGCTAAAAAAAAAAAGGCCCACCTGTGCATCTCTGAGAGATTTTGGGTCTGGAGATGAGGATGAGCCAACCGTAGTCTTTTAATCTTCCTTCTGCTTTTGTGTCATCCATAGTTTGTTCTCTCCTGTCCCAACAGCCTCCTTTGGTGAAGGTCTGTCCTCTTGTGGAAAATTAAGATGAATAGCTCATGTGCTGTTGGCAAGGTATGATGTACATAAACCTGCCTTCTCCTTGACAGCTCTTCCATGACTCACCAGTTCATTGTAAGCTTGGTGATGAGGAGAGCTCCCAACAACTTGCTTGTGAGGTTGCCTTTTTGTAGAAGCCCTTAATTATCCAAACACTGTCAGTCCACTTCTAAATTTTACACTGGCTTTAAAGAGTATTTCCATCCAGTCAGAACATCGTTGTTGTAAGTATTACTGACAGCACCTAATAGAGGAGGGAAATAAGTTCTTTCCTTGTCCTATAAAATACAGATGTACTTAAGTATAGTGGTTAATGTAGCAGAACTACATAAAGGCTATTCTAACTATTGCTTGGCTGTGCAGCAGTGGCAATATTAGTACAGCCAGGGCTGTCTGAGACCACAGGTCTTGTAAGTCTTCCTTGAAACTAATAAGGGGTGAGAAAAAAATGCCTATAGTGTGATTAGTTACGTATGTTACACCGCAATGGAAGGTACTATCTGTATGTACAAACCTGGTCCAGGTGGAATTTAGTTCTTTATAAACCCGTAATTATTCTTTGCAAGCTGCTTAGGTTTAAGGCTGATGTCATATCTGCAATAACTTATCCAAGGGACATTCTATGTTGTAGGAGGTAGCAAGGGGCCGGCATGGACATGCATTTCCATGCTGGCAAGCGCAACAGTAGCTGGACAAGCAACCTCTTTCTGCCATCAATGAAAGCTCAGGAGGTGCTGCTTGCCAGCTTCTTGGCTCACCTGTGTCATCGAGATCTCTACTTCACAAGGTTCGCTTAATGATGTGCAAAAAAGGATTCATATATTTCTCACGCCAAAGGGTTCTGCTATGGTTTTAAGAGTTGAAGGAAGTGCTGGACACATTATACCCACACACACTTCAGCTACCTAATGCCATTTAATAGTAGGAGCTGCTTCTTACATGTTATATGCTCCACTGTCCGTTGGAAATACTGGAGAAATTCTGAAGACTCAGGCTGGGCCTAAAGGTAGCAAGTGCCTCACTCAGCGTTTTCTAAAATTTTGAATTTTACACCTGGGACATAAATGTTAATGACACGAGAAGTCAGTCTGTGGAAATGACCTGTCTGGAAGACCTTTTACTGGATGGATGTTGTTATATTGAGGAGTTATTTCTTGGCTTTTCTAACTTACTTTCCACCAAATATTTGTCAAGTTACATATGGTATTTCTCCAATAGTAGAGGCATTAACCTTTATTAACCACTGCAGAGACTGTAACTGCTTAAAGACTAACGTGATAATTGAGACCGCTTCTTGGGCTAAGTTCATTCCTGCTGAAAGTCCATTAATTTTTAAGACAATGATGAATTTCAATGAAGTAGAAATTAGTTTTTCTCTATGTATGGAAAAACATGTGGAACACTGTTGTAAATTTGATCTGAGTCCAAAGGGTTAGGAGATGTCCCTACTCATGACTAATACTGTAGTTAGTTTAGCAAATGTGTTGCAGTCTGATTGCAGCTTTCTATCACAACCTTGATTTTCTTGTCCTAAGACACAAATATTTAATGGAAAAGCAAAGATACCACCAGCTGGGAAAAAGAACACAGTTGGATGTATTATCTTCTGTAGTAGCACCAACACTGTAACTCTGAACTGTGGCACCGAGCAAAATGGTTTGAGATAGATCCATCTTGCCTTCATGTGTATGTACCGAAGTTAATCCTGGCCACTTCATAAGTGTTTGTGCTTTGAATAACAAGGGTGCAGTTTCCAGGTAAAGCTGTAGGAAAATATCCATTGTGAAACCTATTCTAACAAGCATTAAAAGCTAATTGTAATGTGCATACTAATAGTAGTGTAATCTTAGAACAGTGGATAATTGCTGAATACCTTTTGATTTTGCTTAAAGTTTTAAGCAACAACATTTCTTACAATTTTTTTACTATGATTTCCAAGCTTGTGTGAAGTTTACATTGTGGACAGAAGTGATGTGTGTTGGGGGAAAAAGTATCCAGAAATAACTGGTGAGATTTGCTGTGTGGGCATGCAGTGGGAGAGCCTCAAAGCTTGCCACAGGCTTTAGCTCATACCAGCAAGCATTTTTGCTTGCAACACATATGTTTTGGCTGTCCACATCCTCCTGTGATTTGTGGATCCTGCTGGTGTGGGAATATTTCCTCTCCTCTGGTTTTGAAGTGGAATCATATTGGTGGGATGGCAGGCAGCCGTCTGATCTTCTTCTGCAGCTCACCAAAGCGATTTCTGGGAAGAACTCGCCAAGAGTGATTTTTTTTTCCTCCCCAGACATTGCATTTTCTATCACTGGCCTACATCCATTGCAAAAGCAATGGCTGGGTGTACTCTGCAGCCTCTAAGGAACCTGGAAATCCAGTTGGAGCCTATGGAGCGGAGAGTTATCTCCTGTTCTTTAACAGTACTTCCTTGTTGCTGAGGTGTGGAGAGCCCGGTGTTTCTCAGATCATGGCAAGTGAGCTTTATGGACAAGGTTTAACCTTAAACGAATAAGGTTCTGCAAAGGTTCTGCTTAAGCAAAGGTTAAACCAGGTTGATTTAGAATAATGAAGTAAAATTGTAACACTGCATGTTGACACAACGCAATTCCAGATTGTATTTATCAGTGGAAATAATTCTTTGCACTTTGACTGTCTGAAGCATCTCAGTGTGCAGTCACCACCCCGCACTGCTGAATCCTTTACTGCTGTTGGGGAGGAGGCAGCCATCGCCTTGCACCTCTGCTTTGCAGGGAGGGAGAAATGAGGGGGGAAACAAGGTAAACAGCTTTCTGCATCTCCATCAGGCTCCTGCGAGCTCGCATAGCTTGGTTTCTGGTTTGCATAGAAGAGTTGTCCCACCGTTGACAGAGATGGATCCCAAGCTGCTGTGTGGTCTTGTAGAAATCCTCGTCTCTGCCCCAATAAAAGTCTGGATTAGTTTGCACACTGTTGCCATCTTAACCCCACATCCTCTAGCATGGAAAAACGTGGATAAAATCTTATAGATAGTATATCTTGGCAAACAGTGGGCTGATGGTCACATTTGAAAACTTGTGCATTTATTTTACTGTACAAAGTATGCTTTCTATCAAGCAAAAGGCAAAGCTATATAAATGTAATGGTTTAACCCCAGCTGGCAACTAAGTACCATGCAGCAGCTCGCTCATTCCTCCCCCCTGCCCTAGTAGGGTGAGAAGGAGAATTGGAAAAAAATAAAAGATGTGGTTTGAGATACAGACAGTTTGATAGGATGGCAATTGAAGAGGAAATAATAATAATAATAATAATAATAATAATAATAATAATAATAATAATAATAATAATACAAAACAAATAATACAAATGCACAGTTCTCACAACCTGCTGAGCAATGCCCAGCCTGTACCTGAGCAGCGATTGCAGAGTCGCAGTCAACTCCCCCCACTTTGTATACTGAGGTGCTTCAGCTAGTGTCTGCCCACAGTTGTGGTGGTGGTAGATCCCTTCTGGAGGTTCCATTGTAGAACAGGTTCTCCCAGTGCTTATTTTATGTTTTCATGTTTATCTTGGCCTTATGCTGGGGTCAGAACATGTGAGATTACCGTTAATTCAACTTGCAGGAGAGAGAAATTAAATATGAACCCAGGTATTACTATCTTGGCTAGAGAAGTTTACATTTTATGCAGTTTTATATTTTTTGTTGATACATGTATGTGTACATGTATCTATATAGGCATAGATTATTACAGGCTATAATGTAAGACCATACCCTTTTGCCAGTGAAGATCTATTTCTTTAATTTTTTTTCTGTTCCAATCTCAATTGCTTTTCCTAACTATCTGAAAATACCATGTCTATAAAATGGATATTTCAGTGATCTGAAAATTGTCTGGTCACAAATTCAATATGCTCAATTCCCATGGAAATTTTCTATTCTGTTCTTTAAACTATTATTTACACACACTGGTCTGTGAATGTTCATACATAATAAAAATGCACTAAAATACTGAGAAAGGAACAGTAATCTGAGAGGCCTGACAAAATAGCATGGTGGAGATTTTACAGTACATTTGGTTAAAACCATTTTTCCCATTCATTTTGTTACTAAACACTGCTTTCACTAATTACTCTTTTCTTTTGAATAGCAGCTCGAAACGGCTCCACAAAAGCAAATTAGTTATGTTCATAATGCAAAATATAGCACGACCAATAACACTGCATTAGTTCCATGTATTTAAAGTATGATAAATAATCAAAATACAGATCAGAATTTGTTTATACAGCTGCACATACTAAATAATCTACAATTTTTGTAAGATTATTTTATAAGTATGCCAGCTTCATGTGCTATGGCAGAATATACTGGGGATTACTGCACAAATTTTTGATGAATAATATATAATAAATTATAATTATTTTTAATTAAATATCAGTATACAGTAACTTTTTAACAAGGAAATGTGCTCAGGTATAGCACTCATTTGAGTCTAATAATAAATCTTTCCAGTCAGAGAGTTATTTTGATGTAGGATCTATATGCACATCGAATAGAATAATATCTAATCAAAGCTGGGAATGAAGAGTTAGAAATGGCAAATGGCACCATCAGATATGAAAGCTGGATCAGATAAGGTCAAGGAAGAATATTACAGAAAGAGGAACTGTATAGAAAACAAATGAAATGTCACTGAAGGAAGATTTGGTGTGTTAAGTGCCATCGTGTGCTGCTACACAGAAACTTTTTAGGTGTTCCCTACAGCGACTGAAGGAAGTGCATTTCAGGATGAGGGTGGTTTGAGCCTACTTAACGGCGCAAGAAGAGATAAACAGCCAGAAAAAATGTGTTGTGCAGGGACCACCAGAGATCCTTTCCAACCTAAACTCTTTTATGAATCTGATTCCATTCCATGAAATTAAATCAATGAAAAACATTTTCTAGTTTGATTTCAGTGTGCACATCCATTGGATAACTTGTTTTCTCATTATAAAAATGTATCTTCTTAGTTTAAAAGAAGATATGTTTAAGTACAAGCACAGAGGGTTACCATTTTGTAAATGTGCTTGTGCCATATCTTTGCAGTAATGGAAATGTACTGTAAGAAAACAGACTAAGAGAACAAAGATGTGAGACTGAAAAAGAGAACAGAGATGGTCATGTGAATGATTCCATGAAAAGGATTTTCTCCATGCTATATTAAAGTTGGAAGCGTGCCTTCTTAACAGGTCAGCTTTCTGTGCATACATGCAAACTTTTGTGCTTGCTTTGGTGACTTGCTGAGATTTTTAGTGTTTGGTTACTAGCTTATAAAATTATTGAAGTGATTCATTTGGGGATGACAAACTAGGTATTTTTAGCAACTGCTGGAATAGCTGCTGAGTGCAGAATAGACTGCAGAGAGTGATGCATAACAGAGCAAGAGCCCAGCCTGACTTTCAGACCCCAGAGTGATTTTGATGATTTTATGTTGCTAACAGATAAGCTGTAGAATGAGACCAGTGAGACAGGGTGAGCTTGGGAGCTCATGGTACTAGTACAACAGGTATTCTGGAGTTTGAGAGCTTGCCTGCCTTTATTTACTTATATCTTTTGCAGTTCATTTTAGCAAATTATTTGCCAGAGCATCTGGAGGCCCATGGCTGTTTTTTCACATGATGGAAAGTTGAATTCATTTATGTGGCTGGTTGTTTACTTGATTCTTATTATTAGTTTTACCTGTTAGATGTGGGTGTATGTGATAGTCACATAACATGTCTCCTTCATGAGAGATCAAGGAGTTAGGGCGAAAGCAGGGAAGAACGTGTTACTTTTGAAGCAGACGAGAGATATGTGCCTTTTAGTACATAGCAGATAAGAAACTCAAGTCCAGAGTAGGATCTTGGTTCTGAAACCCTTTTGGATATCAGTGTTCCCCCCGTGAATTCTTGCAGTGAAATACGTGGACTCGGAGGGTCCACTGCTGCCTGTTGAGGTCCCCAGTGCACTTACTGGCATGTATGGAAATGCTGTTTGTCAGCCACAGGTAAATATCTCCAGTGGGATGTTACAGTAAAATTACCATAAAAAAAAGAAAAAGATGTGGTGGAGCAGAATTTTTGTTTGGCGTTCATGTAGTCCTTGTGTCCAAGGTGAAAATTTGCAGCTTTGCTCTGTGTCCACCCACAAGTTTTTCCACAGCAACTGCCTTGTGTTCAGCCCCTTGTCAGCTCAACTCTCAAGAAGTTTTCTTAGCTAAAGGCAGCGGTGAGCACTTGAGTCTCACACTTGGCTCTCATGATGATGTGGCCAGGTTATGGTCCTGGAGACCACAACTGAAGGTTCACCATGAAGCCCACTTTGCCTTGAAATGGAGAATCAACCACTCACTGAGTCACTGGGCCAGGTCCTGCTTACGCTCTAGTGAAACTCATTGATGTCAAAGATCTGTGCCCATCCAAGCTATGGTGGTCTTTGGAACTCTTCATCTTCCTATCAAAGGTGTGTAGCAGAGGAATGAGATTTTTGGGAGACCTACTGGTAGCTCTGGCATCTCACCTGTTGAAAAACACGCTCTGCCCACCTACACATGATCACTTCAGTCCATGAATGCAAAGCCGCTGGGAAAGTAAGTTAAAATTTACATCCTGTTCAGTACATCTCTAGTGACCTTTGTTCACTTGACAACTTCTCTTTTAGTGGATGTTGTCATTTTGTACCTCAGTGTTCTTAATCCTGCGCATTAAGTAGTTCATTAGTTGCACTGATCCCTCAGTTAATCTGTGCTACTCAGAAAAAGATAATTGAATTTAACTTTACTTCACAACCAACATATAAATAGATAAAACTCCATGGTAAAGTCTTGGTTTGCTTGTATTATTTTTTAATATTTTTTTATAATTAGACTGTGAATATCCTTCCACTGACGTGAGATTTAAAAAATTGCTCACTCAAGGGAAGTATCTTCAAATATCACAAATAAATGTGGTAGTTCAAAAGTGAATTCCTTTAAAATAGGATGGTTTTGTTTTGTTTTGGTGTCTGTAGCAGCATGGGAAGATAAAACATATGGAATGTTTTTTATGTCCATACCTTTTTTTCTGAGAAATGGTTGTATTTAGAGCTGTTCAAAACTTGGAAGGTATACACAGGAGATGTTGAACAGAACAAACCAACCAACCAACTAAAAAACCAAAACAAAAATGTTTCATATTGAAAAGATTTTCAGATTTTCAACTTATGAGGTTTTCTGACTTTTAAAGTTCTGTATGCTCTTTCTGATGTATATAAGGAAAATAAAATCCAAAGATGTTCTCACAGCAACCAGCACTGCAATATATTACAAGTATATAATCTACAGCCATGGGAGAGGGAAATTAAAGCTTTGTAACAAGAAGAGAATTTCCCAGAAGATTGTTTCCAGCATTAGTATGCTTCGGGAATGCATTAAGTCTTTGGTCAGGAGACTTTGTATTGCCCACCACTTCCGTTGCAGACATGTAACAACGGGTACATCGATTTCTAATGTGTTTCTGTGTTTTAGAACATGCTGATAAGTGAGTGGCTGTGCTGTGAATTCCTAAACAGCTTTAACCTCTTGTTTGGGGGAGAGGGGAAGAGAGCTTTCTGCCCTTGCATGCTTTAGAACATTGCAGCTTTGATTTTGGTTGTGTGGTACAAATTTATTTCATTGAGAACAACTATTAAAGTCACTCACAAGCTGAATAGTTGCAATTAGTTTCAACTTTAATAGTCTCAAATCCTTTTGAGACTTTAGAAATGTCCTTTAGAATATTTAGCATATTTAGTGTGTTATCGTGTAAAATCATAATAGAAAATGAAATATTATATGATCTGTTCTGCTACGATAAGTACCAAAGCCTAGAACAGTCAAAATGCAGATATAGGTGTTCTTTTTGGTGTCTTATATATCAAATAACAGAAGTAATTTGTGGTTTATGTGGCAAAGAAGATGGATGAGAGGGTGGAAATCCCCATAAAGCTTTTGTTACTTATTACAGATTTCAAACCACTCCGAACTTGTATTCCCCTTCCACAGCTCGCAAGTTGTAGGCCTGTCTTCCTGAGATGGGCTTCATTTCACAGTGTTTATGTGCAATACTCTGGGGAAGGGAAATGACTTGCAATCCAGAAGTTGGAGTTTCAACTCCATCTGCATAGAAAGGGAACTGATGGTTTTTGCAGAAAAACTACAGGGTGCGGACTTCCCAACGTTTCTGAATTTGACTCTCTATAAATTCACTGTTCTGAGATCTTGGTAAAGGCTTTTACAATCATGTTACTCATTTTTAGGAGAAAAGCTACCTTGTGTCCTGTTGGAAGGCAGGAGAATCATAGAATCTTCTGGTTGGAAAAGACCTTTGAGATCATCAAGTCCATTCGTACCCATCTTCTCCTAAACCATGTCCTTCAAAAAGTCATCTACCTGGTTTTTAAACACCTCCAGGGATGGTGACTCAACCACCTCCCTGGGCAGCTGTTCCAGTGCCTGACCACCCTTTCAGTAAAGAAATTCTTCCTAATATCTGGTCTGAACCTCCCCAGACACAACTTATGGCCATTTCCCTTTGTCCTATCACCTGTCACTTGTGAAAAGAGATTTGACACTCGCTCTGCCACAACCTACTTTCAGGCAGCCATAGACAGTGATGTGGTCTCCCCTCAGCCTCCTCTTCTCCAAGCTAAACTACCCCAGTTCCCTCAGTTGCTCCTTATAGGACTTGTTCTCCAGCCCCTTCACCAGCTTTGTCGCCCTTCTCTGGTCACACTCTAACACCTCAATGTCCTTCTTGTACTGAGGGGCCCAGAACTAAACACAGTACTCGAGGTGTGGCCTCACCAGTGCTGAGTACAGGGGCACAATCACTTCCCTGGAGAGGGGATGGGTCTTTGATTTCCTATTTCCCATGAAGCAGGTGGGCAAGGTATTAGCTGTAAATGAAACATGAGCATTGTTTAAATGAAGGAAGTGCAATAGGAAAAGTGATACATATATTTCTGGGCAAATATCTCCTGAGTGCCATTCACTAAAATGCTATGGGCAGGCATCAATCCCTTACATCAAAGATGTGCTTTAATATGGAAAGGTAACTTTGCCACAGGAATATCGCCCTCAAATGAAATGTCATTTTTTTCCTGTAAGGAAATAATTTCAAAAGAAAAAATGCATTATGCACAGATCAAACTAAATGCACAACTGGTTTACTACCTACATACCATTCTAATAGTTATTTTGAAGGGCAATATTAATAAATAAAGATTTGTGGCAGGAAATAACAAGCTTTAGATTTTTTTTTCATTTGTAGTCATGTGTTTGTTCAACAGAAATAGCATTTGCAAAGAAATTTAATTTTGTCATCGAACTTACACTTCACGTTTCATTTGCGGTACAGTCTTGGACTCCACTAGCAACAAGTGCCACTGTTTCTCACCTCTTTTGCTAGGCGAGCAGCATGCAGTGGTCCCTAGCTCCTTCCTCCTGGCAGCTCACCGGCAATCCCAGCCGCTTGTGCAGCAGCCCTTGTGCGAAGCTGAAGGGAACAAGCTGGATACCATAGAACAGCGTAACTTGAATATATGCAGGCTGGATTTTTTTCTGAGTGATATTGTTGTGACCATGGCATTAAAGAACAAAAGGAATGATGGAAGTTGTAGGATGGAAGAATTTTTGATGGAAAGGCTTTTTTAGCACTGCTTGCAGGGAGGCAGCTCCCCTCTCTGCCAGTCTGTTTCAGTCACTGCTTACAATAAATGTAATATTTGTGCTTTTCCAAATGAAAATGGGCATAATTCACGAGGAGGTCTGGAGGTCTTTTATTAGAAGGCATGAGAACAGGGGAATTGGAGGACATCTCTATTTATATTATTCACTATTTTATTTGATCACTAAATGCTTTGTGACTCCATCTCCAAACTTCCCAACTGGCATAAAAAAACCTAATTAGTTGCCTCTCTGAAAAAAGGCAGTGTTCATACATCATGGGTTTTGACAGCTGTGATCACAAATGCAAAGTGAATGTAGAAGTAATTTCACTTTATATCATCAGGCCAGCGTTGAAAGAGTAAGACAGGTGATGAATGTCAGAAACATCAGCAGTACCTGACTGCTATCAGATTACACTTTTCTAAATATAACTGTCAGTTATCAGCTTCTACAGTGACATGTCCTGTGTCTTCACATCAGCCTTTCCCATTCCTGGCTGATTGCTCCTGATGAGTGAAACCTGCGGCTGGCTGTCATGCCATTTCCCTTTAGTCCACAAACCATTTCTACCTCAGAAGAGAGAGGGTAGCTCATGGCATGACGTCCCTGTGGCTTCTCTTTCTCTTCTCTCTGCTCCTTGGCAGTAAATATCTTTGCTTTTCCCTCTTGTATTTCAGCACCTGAAATCCCTGCAGGCCTGAATTCGTGAACAGACAAAGAGTAGCTGGGGCAGTGGATATTTTATTGCTTAATGTAAAACCTTCTTTCTAATAGGCCTGGAGCCTGTAAACAGTAGCTGTTCTGCCTCTGACTTGATTTAATTAGCTCTTGGATTGTTTTCAATACGATTTTGTTGAGTAGACAAAGCTGCAGTATAACACATCTCAGAAATGCTTTGCTGAGCAAGCCTCCTAATGCGTGTTTTTACCCCCTTGGGTTGGCTTATGGAGGCAGGAAAAGACCAGTTGGTTCATAAGCCTGATCCACATCAGAATGTTCTGTTGAGAGTGATCACTAGAGTAAAAAGAAATGAAGATAATGTGTGCTAAGCAGCATTGCAGTACAACTGCACCTTGCCCCCCTCCTCCCCAGTACTGAAATAGGATGCCTCATAGGAAATGCCTCATAGGAAATGTCCAGTGTGTCTGTGCAGAGGGAAAGGTTTGGAATTGTGTATCACTTTTCTGATGGCAGGTTACTTCATTAGATGACCTACACTGTGGCGAATATGGCATCAGCCTTCTGGGTATTGAAGTCATACTGCTTGTTAGGTAAGCTAAGATCTATAGGGGAAGGGGAGAAAGGGATAGAGAAGCTTTTACCAAACTTACTGCTTTCCACACGCTTTTTAATATGAAATACAAGGCAAACGATGTGACCGAGATTAATGGTAAGTGGTATGTCTGGACTGTAAAATGGCAAAATTAAAACCCACTGAGATTATGTCCATAAAGTTAATGTCAGTACACTGTTAACAGGCAACACTTAGAAAAACATTGACTAATAGTGCTGAAGCCATGAGACAAGGGAGATCATTCCCAGTGAAGTTTATTGAGGCTCTGCAGAACAAACCAGCAATGTACAGAGCCTTCACAAGTAACCTAGAGACAAAAAAGCTAACAGACATGAAGTCCTTGAAGGTGGTGCCTATTTGCTTAAAGTACCTGGGAATTGTACATGTGGTGATTTGATAATGGTGAAAAATGTCGTGGTAATAGGACCTTCTCCCAGTAGGCTAAAAATTAGTGCAGGGCCCTACATCTCCAGTTACGTTGCTTGCAAGAGCTTTTGTGCCACATGGTGAAATATCCAGCATTGCTTGTGAAAAGTTTGTCCTCTGGTGAGAGCTTTTACTATAAATTGTGGTTCTCTTTACTGCTTCACAGTGATTTTCTCAGAGTTATGTGGCAGCAGCTGTGGCAGCGTGTCTCTGGGGACACATGGCAGCCATGTGTGGAGGTGGCAGCTGCTGCTGCATCTTCTCCTCAAGCACTGGATATGCATCACAGCTCTGCCTCTCTGTTGGCTGTGACCCATACTGATACTTGAGGAGCAGATGTGCAGAAGACACTAAAACAACATTCACGTGTCTGGCTGTGTTGGAAGTAGACCTTCACCCTCCAAAATCTCTTCTGCCTGATTTTTCAAAGTGTCTCTAGGGAAAGCTTTTGTGATTTGCAGTTTCTCATAACAGTCAGATATGTTTTGGCAGTCCTGTGGAGGCATCCAGCCTACCTTTCTCCACCAAAGCTTGCTGGAATGTCTACATTTGCTGCAGTTATGCTCACACCTACTCTGCGGGATTAAAATTCTCCACCACCCTGGTTTTGTCTTCGTGGGCAACAAGAGAAAATGTCAAACTTTGAAAATGTCAAAAAATTTGTCTTTTACCTTCAGGCTTTGGAGGTGCTCAAGTGTTGGCTGGACTACAAATCACATTATCAGTTATCCAACCTGCAGCTACCAACACCTGGTGACTGGAAAGCCCAGAGAAACACTGACCATGTCCATTTTACACTCCCATACCTCCCTATGAAGCAAGAGTGAGCCCCAGGCTGTCCTCAGGCCAGACATTGTGGCAATCTTTTTCTTCCCCTGTGAGCAAAGAGACTAATGTGGCCTGTAGCCTGTAGTTAATGACCATTCAAAGGGGAAGATATGCTGCCAAGAGACTACTTGCAAAAACAAGGCATAAAAGTAGGTGAGATATAGGTGTTAAAGACTGTTAATTCAGACCAAAAGGAAGAATCTCATCAGTTCCCCGGTGGGTTTGGCTCAAAGTGACATTTCATGGTTGCTTTTGGCACCTGAGGAACTGCCAAGTGCTATGAAAGCAGACTTTTTGCGTTATCCCATATCTCTGGGGCATGTCTGCGGAGTCATGGTTCAGGCTTAGGGCTTGGGGGTTGTTTGGGGGCATGAAGTGGGGAGAATTGCAGCTCGTTCTGGCCAAGGGTGCAAAATACTTCCCCCAGGAAAAAGGAAGGGGCTTTATATAAAGAGGTAAACAAAAATAACAGAAGTAACTAGGGAATCACATCTGCTGATGCTCTGCTCTGAATTATCCATTCCTTTTCCTCCAAGAGATTCATGAGGATCTCACACTGAATTTTTTAAAAGAGTACAACCTTGATCTTAAAATGCAATTTCCAGAGGTTAACACCTAGGAAATTGTTTGGTGGATAGTTCTTAAGTTGAATGGTTGGTATTATTAGATCAAACCACGTAATTAACTGATCAGATACAACATGTTACTCTTTCTAATAGTGTGAAGTAAGTAGGTGGTAGGTGTCTGCCAGAGAGAGAGAGAGAGAGAGAGATGTCAGTAAACTCTTGTTTTCCTTTTCAGTGTTTTCCTTTGTTTATCTAAAGAATAAACTCCTTCTTGTTATTTCTGACGGTGCCTCTTATTTTCTAGGGATGATTTGCTTTCTGCTTATATTAACAAATTAATTAAGAGAGGGAAACAGTAAGTGATGCAGCTTGTAATTATGCTGAGGAGCTTAAAACATGCAAACATCCACAAATTAATTGCAAAGCTAGTTCATATATGAGTAGCCAGAATTAATCATTAACCTAATAATTCCCTTTTCCACATTATTTCTTTGTTAAAAATGAGTAGTTTTAATTGGATAATGAGGTGCCAGTACAACTCATGAATTGCACATTACCCAAGCTAACGGAAAAAAAGGATCTTATGCAAGTAGCGTTACAGATGCTGTTATAAATGCCTCCAAAGTGAACATTTTATTCTGATAAATTCTTAATTTATTTCCAGATGGCTTTCGAATTTCTAGAACATTTACTGTATGCTGTCATTTTCCCATTTGATATTCTTGTTATCTAGTTCCTGTGAGCTGTATGGGTGAGGCTCAGATCCTTGGGCAAGACCCAGTCTCTGGGTCTTGCCTGGAACATTTCTCAGCCCTGCTTTGACTGCAAAAGAATATGAGCAATGGGTGTGTGAGAGATTACTGGATTAGCAAAATGATACTGAATACTGATGCTGTGAGAGGATGAAAATAATTGAATTTTTCCAGAAGGAAGGAGGGCTCTGGCCTCAGAAACCTAGAAAATATTATTGGAGGGAAGGTCAGATTCATTAAAGAAGGTTGTCAAATACCTCATTTTTAAAAAGCCTACTTTTCCAATAAAATTGGTTTGGTTTTTTTTTAAAGAAAGGATGGTAGGTTGAAAAATGCTGAGTATGGTATTTCCACCCTGAAGGAGAATAATTCATAGAAATAAAGAAAGAAGCCTCCATAACATATTGATCACCATTGGAAATATATTTTATTTGCAAACAGGAGCTGTACCTGAAACGAGAGCTTTCTTACCTCTGTCCTTGTGAAGAGGTTGCTGGATAGCACGCAACAAATATGAAAATGCAGCACCTTTTGAATACCTTCCTTGGAGCTATAATATGATGAGTGTAAAATAACTGGGTAGGGAATTGCCAGTTCTCCTCTTTGTCAAAGAGGAGGAGCGGAAGCTTTTTGTGTTTGAGCTGGCCTGAAGCCCCTGTTCTGCTCTGCTTTTCCCCAGCTCTCCATGCTCAACAGAGCTCCCTTTGTGATCCAGCTCTCCCCATACCAAATCCTTCCATGCCATGACTGAGATCAGTGAAATACAGGGCTACTGATCTTGGCCTTGCCCAAACCTGACCCGAGAACTGCTTGTGCCCTGATGGTTGCAGCCACTTGGTTCCTCCTTTCCTGCCCTGCCCTACAACATCTCTTCCTTGCATACCTGTTCCTGCTCCAGCCTGTGCCAGTCCTCCTGCGCAGCTGTGCTCATCCACCTCTCCTGGCTTTGCCTCGCCTCATAACTCCTGGTTACAGTAATTGCACTCTTTGAACCTAATTATAAATGAGTAAGTTAAGTGGATAATTATTTCCCTGCATCGAGGTGCATGTAGGTTAAATGACTGAGTGCACTCTGAAAGGAATTTCCTTACGTATCTAATAATTGAAGAAACGTGTTGACTCTCTTAATATGTTTCCAAATGGCTTTGTATGGTTGGGTTTTTTTCCCTCCCAAATTAGTTCATTTTTATATAAAAGAACAGCCAAAATGCTTATGATATTTTGGGCATTTTGTGAGATTTAGGAACACGGATGTCATGGACTTCATTCAGAGTTGAAGGGTTAAATGCATCCATAGGGCTTTAAAAACAGATACTATGCTGTTATAGTTGATATCTGGTTTGGTTTGGATACTCTCACTAGGCGTATTAAATAGGTATTTTTATAACTACTGTCCTTAAACAATGCATACTTTTTGCTTTTGAAGATGGGAAAGGAATCTAGCAAGGAAACTTAACTGCCTCTTCATCTGTTTAAACTTACAGAGCTAATGAAATTAGGTTTTAATTGAAGAGGCTAGATCACTGACATGTTTGTGGGACTGGCTATCAAAATTTTAGCTTGACTAATCTGAAGACTGATTATTTTTTTTTGGTCAAAATAGAGATTTTTCCAAGCTGCTTTGAAGTTTCTTGGAGTTTATGGCTACGGCAATCATTCACACTCTTATCAACTGAGGTACAAATGCAACAAGTGTCTTTTTGGTGCATGTTAAGATGATGGTTACTTTCCATGTGGATTTTTTTCCCCTCTCAGTGATGTGGTTCTCCTGAAGTCATTGTGAACTCCTTGCAAGAGTCTCGTGTGCATTATGCTGCATGGTCTGGACAGTGGGGTTCAGGCATATGGCACCATGGCAGACATGTAGGTGTGTGCCATTCCATCAGTGACTACCTTCACTGGTCAGAACAAATCATCTGAATGTTGACCCTACGTCTCTGTCATTCAGGTGTGCAAAATAGACACAAATAATGTGTCATGCACTTTGCTCTTGTGTTTGCTTACTATGATGTGATATAAATCCATATCTAACCCCGAGAATTACTTGTGATCTGCCAATGCTGCACCAGGGTTCTCCCCGGCACCAAGGCTGCCAATTCACCACTTCAGTAGCATGAAGTCTGATGACTTTTCTCATGGACTATTAATTGCCTTCACGTCATCTCCAATCCCAAAAAGAAATTAAATATTTCCCCAATGTTTAATTAAATAATTGTCCGGTGAATCTGCTATGAGATAACAGGCTTTTTTCACCCAGTAAGACAGAGGTTGTATTCTGTTTTATATGTGCATAGAAAGTATCTGAATTTCACACAAACATAAATGAGGTTGGAACATGTAGAAGTCCTCTTGATTGAGATCAATCAATAATGCTGGAAGGAGAGCAGACGGGGGGGGGAGGCTGTGCTCCTTCTGTGGGTGGTAGGCACAGTGACAATATCCATATGAGACCTCGCACTCCTAGAATAATATTAATAATTTTCAATTTGAAGATGAATATATAAAAGCAAGTGGGAATGGGGAAGTCTGCTGTTGACTGAGACTGAGTGTCATCTCTCGGGTATCTTTGTCTCCATCTTCAGTTCCTTCCTTTTTTTTTTTTTAATCAGGTCTCCCAGAGGAAATAGGGAATTACAAATCCAGGCATTTCTCCCCCCAAATGATAAACTTGATAACCTAAGTGCTGGTGCTCCCCCATAACCCCGAACCCTACCCGTTTACTATTTCAAACCCCTACATATTTACTGCTCTGTTGTTGTGCAATGTGGCTTTACATTTTTTCCTGTCTTAGTAAGAGTATTGAGTTATAACCACTGCTTAGCACACTTCTGTTATAATAGCAGATGGCTTATTTTTTGATTAATTTCAGTAATTTTGCTCTTGTTGCTCCTGACTGCTCTATTGCTACTGTATGCTGTTTTTCTGTTATTATTAGTTTTGCAGAAAGAAAGAACACTGGGGAGTAAATCAACAGCTTAGGAAGTTCAAAATAAACCAAAAAACAATAAAAGTAAAAAATTAATTCACTAAAACTCTATGATATAATCTTTTCTTTTTCATTAAAGGTCTACTTTATGAATGTATTGCAGAAAATTCTTACTTTTCTGTTTCCATGCAATCACTTTATAGGCCAAGCTCTGACATATAAAATGTTTCAAAAATCCTCTCACTTATTGTATGCATGATTTGTGATTTATATGGCTTTATAAGGAGCATGAGAAATAATGTATTATATAAATTATGAGACATGGAATGAAGGTAAAGTAACTTAATTTGTGCATTAATTGTTTGGGCTAAGGGGACCATGAATAACAGTCTAACCCCCAAGCTCAGCAGGTTTTATTTGTGAACCTGCAGGGGGAAAGGCTGTAGCTAATATTTCTGTGTGGTTTGCACCCATTTTACTACCTGCCACCTCAGCTGAAGGTTTAACTGAGAAGTTATGGCAGGTGCTGAAAGGCAACATACATCTGGATGGAGAGACTGCTGCATACACAGATGTCCGCTCTTAGCTGGAATATGAGTAGGTTATTTTGGAGTGTGTGCAGAAGACTCATTTTGTTTCCTTGTTTTTGGGGTGGTTTGCAGGACTTGGGAGTAGAGGCAGCTGGAGTTTTGTCTGGGTTTGTTTCATGCTACATCAGGTTGAGATTTTCCAGGTGTTGAAGGGAATGTCCTTAAACATGAGAGTGGCAATAAAGTTTTTCAGGTAGGAAAAGGCTTGGACTTCATGACACAGTGTTTCGAAAGGGGATTTCATATTTTGTACGTATTATTCCCCTTTGTAGTTACAACAGGTAACTGATTATACAGGGGTCAGGACCTTGATAGCATTGGTGATTGAAGGGTTTGAAAAAGAGGGTCAAGAGGTAAAATCCAAGGCACCTCCAATTGTTTACCTGTGATGGTCTTTGCAGGGAGCCACGAAATGTGCATAGCTTTGTGTACCTGCCCAGCATCAATCTGGAAATCACTTTTGAAGTCCTTAGACAACACCACCAGAGAGGTGAGAGATTGGTTGATCTGAACAGTACGAAGTTCTTCCAAACTTTGTGAAAACAGGTTGGCAAAAGGAAGGCAGACACTCTGTAAGCCCCACACTGGAGAGAGAAGAGATAATGTGTCTCTTGAAGGGATTCATATGCTTTACTACACAACACAGATTTCAGCAAATGAAGTTTTCTGGTGGTTGGAAAGGTGACCTCAGTGAAATGCAGGCAAACAGCCCGTCACTCAGGATACAGAGCTGGGAAGCCAACCTTTGTTATTATGAAGATGAGCTCATATGAGCTTGCATATATGCATGCTTTTAAGCTTTTTAGTATCACTCAGAGCAAATGGAACAGAAATGCATTATTTTGGTTTTATTCTTCTAAACTAGAGCAGGAGAACCCTGTTTCAACACAAACTCTGAGAGCTGCCCTTTGAGGAAAAAAGAGAGAATTTGTTAGGTGAAAGATATGCCAGATGAGCAGTCTCACTCTCCATGTAATGAACTGAGCTATCTCACATTGTAGGTAGGATTTCTGATGGGCAGACTGCACAAATGAAAGGGCATTTGCTTGTACAAGGCAAATTTCCTAGCAAGACGAAGAGACCAGCCCTTTTCTTCTGCATCCCTTAATGAATTGCCTAACCATTCCTGTTTTTTTCTCTCAAATTTTAACTGGTTATAACTTACTTATGAAAAATGCCCTATTTTGGAACATTTCCAAACAGCTCAAGGGTGTAGTGACAACAATTTATTGCTTTCCATCGTGCTGAATATAGATATTGGTGAGAAAATACAGAGCCACATGTAGAAAAATTGTTAGTGTTATGAGGAACACTTGAAAAGGAATGGAAGGAATGTAGGTACCAAAAGTATGAGAGATTTGATTTTAATTATTTGATTTTAATTATGTCATTGGAGTTTTCCAAGGAAAGACTAAAAATCTCAAAGTGGGTAGAAGTTTTTAGAAGAGTTTGTGATGTGAAATACAGTCCTGGAAGGTGTGAAAAGGTGGAAAAAAGTTTGAAAGCTCATCCACTGAATCTGTACAAGAGTTTGAATGGGAGGAAAGCGTGATGACTTCTTTATGAAAGTGTGATCAGCGTTTTTGTTTCCCAGATCTAATAAAAAGTATTGAGGAAAGCCATAGTACATCCTGTCCATTAGAAATTAATGTTCATTTAATATTTGCTTTTTGGAACAGTACACTGAAATGTCATCTGTTTTTAAGGTAATTTTGTGACACAAAACAAATGGCCTGCAATAGAAAGAACATGATCATAAAAATCCATGTTAATCAGCGACTGCTTTAATGTATTTTGGTGTTGTTCATTTTTCATAAAATTACCTGCAGAAGATTTCCTTCTGTTGCCAAGGGTAAGGGCCAGTTTTTCCTCTCACAGTTTATAAAAGGTATGAGCTAATTTTGAAGATTGACTCTCCATCCATATTTTTATGTATTTGGTTTAAGCTTTTCATTTTTCCACCAAATTCCCAAAGTCAGAGAATTAAAGTTAATAAGGGGTTTACATTTGCAAATCACAATGGCTTTGATGACCCCCATAGGACATCTGACTTTGAGGCAATATGGAGCCGAATGAAATGGTCTTGGAAGAGCTGGACATAGCTCAGTGGCAGTGACTGACTCGCTTCTTCAGTTGTAAAATCAAGTTTTATACCTGAAATCCATGGAGACCTGAGTTTTCCTGGATTATTTTGCCATCTTTTTATTAGCCAGCCAAATTAGATGCCAGTTAGTTGGCATCAGCCACTGCTGGCTGTTAGAGTGGGACCATGTTTGGTAGTATTCATTTTATTGAAGGAGTCGGGGAGTCATGACTTCATGGCTTCATGCCTAAGATTTACACAGGTCCAAATTCGTGATAAGTTTTGATGCTTTCAGCATTTTTAATTCATTTCAAGAGTAACTATTTCAAAAGGTTATTTATGATTTGTCCAAGATGTGAACATAGTATCAGCATTGTATTCCTCCTCTGTCTATATATGCTAAATGTTATTCTTGCAGTAGCATGGCCACAAGACATTGCTTCTGCAGACTCCCTGGTGTAGTCTTTTGGTGAAATTTGCAGTGGTTTGTGGTTTGTGTGCTGATCTGAAAACAATATCCCTGGCTTTATCTTGGCTTCTCTTCTCTCCTTGTCTGTCTTTATGTTGAAGTAGTGGGAGGTCATAAATAAGAGGGTAAGTGTCATTGAGAGCATTCCCTGTTCCTTGGAATGACATTTTCTCCAAATCACTTTAAGTTGTTGCCATCCTGATAGGCATGGCTGGATTCAGCAGGTATTGGTCTTTAGCTTTGCAGCCTTTTCATTGCCCTTACTGCCTTTTTTCGAACACCAGCTCTAGACCAAAATAATTATTTCCTTTGCACCTCAGTAACAGCTGTTTATGTATCCCCAAAGGTTTTTGGTCTAGGGGATTGTTTGCTGTTAAAAAGAACAAACACACTGCCTTACAGCCACAATGCTACCTCTTCGTGTAGCCTTCCGTATTACAGCAATACTTTATCTCTGACAGGAATTAAGTGATACAGCATGATTATAGACATGGGAGGGGTTATCACTTGACTTCAGCCTTCCTGTACAGACAGCTCAGATGTGGAGATGGCTAAAACAGATGCTATAAATCACCTCCTGGAGAAGGCTACCTCTCTCTCCCCTTTGGGATGTGTTATCCTAATGAGGCATGTTCAGCACCTATATTCCAGCAGTTAATAGCTTTGATGGTGCCTCAGCTGCTGAGCAGGCTTCAGAGGTTGAGCTCAAAACATACTTTGCTACTACTGGAAACCAGCATGGTGTTGCACAAAGTCCTCGCAGCCCAGCTCTGCGTCCAGCCCCCGCAATGGTGGGGGTGAGCCAAGTGGTCTCTGATTAACTTCTGTGGCTCCATGTGTAAGTTCATCTCCCATAACTTTAGCTTTGAAAAATTCTGAACAATAGACTGACTGTATCATTACTCCTTTGTTCTTCATGAATTTTGGTGCCAAACTAGAGACCTGGATATATTCTTATTGATTGCCTTGCAAGTTTTACCCAGAAACGTAATAGCCTTTAGTGAATCTCTTCATTTGTGTATCTGAGTCTGTAAAAAACCTCTGTCTGCTGGCAGGAAGGTTTAGCATGATTTTATTTTAGTTGGAAACAGCTTTCCAAGCACTGATCCCTTACAAAGTGATAGAGGATGATCTTTTGGACTGAACATAAGCCTTTTCTGCACTTTTCCTGGCTCTGTGCTATGTGTTCACTATTGCCTTTGGCAAACCTCCTCCTTCCTGTATTGTTTGGTTTTGATGAGTTAATTTGCTAATTTGTTAGTGCTTGTACAGTGCCTTGGTGATATTAGCTTTCATGCTACCTAACCTCAGCAAAATACAGGCTTATATTATTAACTAATTTTGTCTCATTAAACCCAGCCTTTCTCTTGTTTCCAAAAAAAAAAAAAAAAATGCTGGTAAGTGCAGTATTATCTAATCACTGATGAAGAAGAATAATTGCTTCTGAAATGATACTTTTCCTAATTTTGATACCATTTTCTTCATGGTTTCTGGAAAAATCCTCCCACTTTTCCACGTAATACCCTTCTCTGTTGTCTGGGGGTAGTTTGTGACTTGAAAATAACTTTCACGTGGGCTCACGCAGGGAAATATTTAATAGCCAGGATATAATCATAGAATCATAGAATGGTTTGGGTTGAAAGAGACCTTAGAGATCATCCACTTCCAACCCCCCTGGCGTGGTAGGGACTTTTTCTACTAGGTCAGGTTCCTCAAAGCCTCGTCCAACCTGGCCTTTAACACCTTCAGGGATAGGGCAGCCACCAGTTCTCTGGGTGACTGTTCCAGTACCTCAGCATCCTCACAGTAAATAATTTCTTCCTAATAGCTAAGCTAAATCTCTTCTTTTTCAGCTTAAAACCATTATCTTCCATCCTATCGCTATACTCACTGATAAGGAACCCCTCTGCAATTTACCTGTAGGCCCTCTTTAAGCACTGGAAGGGTGCTATAAGGTCTCCCCAGAACCTTCTTTTCTCCAGGCTGAAAAAGCACAACTCTCTCAACTTGTCCTTGTAGGGAGGGTGTTCTAGCCCACCGATCATCTTCGAGGCCCTCCTCAGGGCTCGCTCTAACAGATCTGTCTTTCTTCTGTTGAGGATTCTAGAATTGAACGCAGGGCACCAGGAGAGGTCTCAAGAGAGCGGAGGGGAGGAATCACCTTCCTTGACCTGCTGGTCACACTTCTGATGCAGCCCAGAATACCGTTGGCTTTCTAAGCTGCAAGTGCGCATTGCTGGCTCATGTTGAGCTTCTCATCCACCATCACCCCTAAGTCCTTCTCTTCAGGACTCCTCTCAATCCATTTTCTGCCCAGCCTGTAGCTGTGTTTGGGATTGCTTTCGCCCAAGTGCAGGACCTGCACTTGGCCTTGTTGAGGTTTGCACAGGCCCACCTCTCAATCCTGTCAAGGTCCCTCTAGGTGGCATCTCTTCCTTCCAGTATGTTGGCTGTGTCACACAGTTTGGTGTCATTGGCAAACTTGCTGAGGGTGCCCTCAGTCCACTGTTCATGTCTGCAACAAAGATGTGAAACAAAACCAGTCCCAATAACAACCCTTGTGGAATGCCACTCGTCACAGGTCTCCACTTGAACACTGAATTGTTCATCAAAACCCTTTGAGTGCAACCATCCAGCCAGTTACTTATCCACTGAGTGGTCCATCTGTCAAATCCATATCTCTCCAATTTAGAGACAAGGATGTCCTGCAGGACAGTGTCAAATACTTTGCACAGGTCATAGAAGGCCACCAGAATCATCAGACACAATTTGTCCTTAGTGAAGCCATCCTGGCTGTCACCAGTCACCTCCTTATTTTCTGTGTGCCTCAGCAGAGCTTCTAGGAAGATCATGGAGCAGATCCGTGATCCTGCTGGGCACAGAGGAGACACTGACCAGCCTGTAGTCCCCCAGGTTTTGCTTATTACCTTTTCTTAAAAATGACAGTTACATTTCCCGTTTTCCAGTCAGCGGGGACTTCCACAACTTCTGAAATGTGACAGATAAAGGCTTAGCAACTTAAAGGTGTTAACAATATTTCTGTATTGCAAATAAAAATTTGCAGTACAAAAATAAAGTTGGAGTTGAAAAAACAGAGACCGCAAAAGTCTGAGGACACCTATTTATTGTGCCTTCTTGCTTCTAATTTAGTGATTAATTAAAATGTTCTATGTACTGGTTTTGTTCAGACCTCTGGAGTAAGGTGAGAGACCCAAAAGAAAACTCTTGTGTAGTCTTGAGTGTGGTAACATCTTATTTATTCACCAAGATATTAATACACGTACACTAAAGTAGTTCTCTTATTTTGCAGTACTGTGTTTATTAGTTTCTTAAAGTAGGTTTTCTCTCATTACTCAAGTTTCAAAGTGAATCAAAGCAGAAATGCCATCATATGGCATCAAATGAGCTTCATGAGTAGGTGGTCCATCAGATTGGTAACCAAATGAGTAGTGACTTGACATACTGTTAGGCAAGTAGCAGATGGAGAAGGTCCATTTACAGGGGCTCTTGCAGTACTTCTGGAGAGCAAAGAGAGGAGTCCTGCGAACTTTTTGAGTGTAGGCTCTGGCACATGGACAGGTAAGTCCATTATACATGAAAGAGTCACTTTTTGGTCCAGTCTACAAACCTTTCCCAGCTGTTCTCATCATGGGAAATCCTTCTTTTTTCCACCCAATGCAATTATATTTTTAGATGTCAGAATTATAAACCTGTATAAGACTTTATTCCTGTTTTCAAAGCTTACTGCTGTAACTTGGGCAGACTTTTGTTCGAGAGGTATCTCAGAGAGAAAGCCTGCCTCTTGAAGATGCAAAATCTATGCGATAAAGTGCGAGTGTATGAAAACATTTAAAATAATTCATCTTGAGAATATGGGATGACAAATTAATTATTTATTAATGATGGGAGTTCCATGGGTTAAACCTTGCTAAAAATATGACCGTGACCTGGCATCAGGCAGAACACAGCAATTTTAACACAGGGAAAAGCTGTGAAGTCCACAGCTTGTGTTTTCAAACATCTTGTCATATTCACCCTAACCATGCCCTGAAATATGTAGAGAGGAAAATTACTTAATCCAAATTTCTCCTGGCAAGGTTGGGAACTGTGTTACAGAGGCTCTATTGTTTCTTGTGTTGATGCAGATGGCAGAGAGCGTTGCTTACATCTCTGACTGCCTCTTTGAAAAATGCTGTGTTGATAGTGACAGAATGATAGCTCTGGAGCACAGATTGCATGGGGAACAAGTGGAACAAGTGCCTTTCTGGGAGATTGCTTTTATTAAATGCCCATTAAAGTCAAAGGCGAAGTTTCCTATTGACTTTTATGAGTCCTGGATCAGTTACTGCAGGCATGATTGAGACACACATTACCAGAAGAGCTCTGTTCTTAGGAGATGGCGCTGAGGTTGTAGAGGAGATAATAAAAATGTTTCTTGTGATTAGAGAGAGACAGAGAGAATGGAGTCTCCCAAAAAAGTAGTTGTCTTTATGGAGTAAAAATTGTTTCTGTGTTTGTTGTTTGCCCAGCTCCTGGGAGGTGGGATCTTTATGTGCTGCCAGACAAGTAAGAACAACCCTGTGTTGCTGCATTCCCCCTGTGCCATGGCACCTGAGAAATTATTTGTTTTCCATGGGCAAAGTTTGAAAATACATGTTTTATTGTTCACAGCAACGTGAATGTTTTCCAGCAATGACACTTTGCCTATGCTGCAGTGGAAGGGCATGGTGGCTGCGCTCCCCTGAAGCCGATATCTCTTTTGCTGTATCAGGGGCTTGGTCTCACCTCCTGCCTTTCTGCAGATGCAGCAGCTGACCAAAAACAAGGTGCTTGGGGCTGGCCAACCATAATGAAACAATTTCCAGTATCAGCTCTTCTCATTCTTTGTGTTCCAGTGGGCACCAAAATCGGACTGCAGAATTCAGTTTGGTCCAATATGGTCCCAGTCTGTTTTTTCATGGGATAGTACTGAAAACCACAAAATTTGAGCTCCATTTTCATGTGTGCATCAGTCAGTAACATGTATCTTTAGTGGGAAAATGGTGGTTTTCCATAAATAGGGCAAAGTGCACCTTTAAAGTGTAGTTTTGGGGTTTTTTTTAATCCATTATCTCTTTTGAAGAATCAAAGTCTAATAATCTGTTACAGATATTTTAGCAGGACTTACCTTTATTTTGTTCCCAATTACTACTACTTTGAAATGCTTGTGGCCATACATAAACTGGTCATGAGAATAATAAATAGGATTACTGGTAAGAAAAGTGAGTATTGTAAGTATTAGTAGGTATGCCATCATCACACTTGAGCAAAAGTTAAGAGAAGGTGTATGCACAAAGCTAGTTAGCTTTCCTGTCAGGTTCTGTATTGGTTGTTATTATTTCTCTTACAGTGGGTATCTCAGCCCTCATCTCTGGTTCTTCTATTACCACAGTCTACAATAAAGTTATAATCTTGTGTTTCTGCAGTTAAAGACTGCTTTTAAGGGAAGGACAGTGTTATTGCTAACTCTGTAGTTGCTCTTCCCTGTGCAAGAATTGGAGGCGAAAAGGTATGGATTGATGAGTGAAGGAGCATCTTAAATCACTCCCACCTGGGGTGGTGAACGAAAAGGATGATGCAAACATTTTTGCAAGGTGAGGGGCGGCTGATATTGGCAGTCTGATTTATTTCTTTTGATGTGGGAGGCATAGTTAAAGGCTTTTCAAAAGGATTTTGAGGTTTTTTTTGGAAAGGATTGGACAATAAACTGAAACCTGTGTTACAGAGGTCTGATACTTGCTATTTCACAAACTCTCTATTTACCTAAATAAATAGTTCAACCTTCCTGTTTGTTAGATCTCACATCTCAGCCTCGCAGAAGCAGCAGACATGTAGGGTGAAGATGGAGCAGATCTCTGTTGGGCAGTAACATGGCCCGTGGCAGTGCCTGGCACCACCACTCCATGGGTGCAGTCGGGGGTTATTGTTTGAGGGGGCTGCCAAATCGTGGGGACACTTGAAAACAAAAGCAAGAACGATGGTTATTTGAGGAGGCGTATGTGCAATGGTTTCTTGTGGCAAGTGGCGAGGGCATTTCTCTAATCCAAGCATCTGCCTTGATGAATTTCAAAGTCTCGAAGAGAATTCTGGGAGAAGTACAGCTTCTTAAAAGCATACTGCAATAGCTTTTTTATTGAGTGAATTTATATAGTTTGATCACAGCTGTCCACGTAATTACCTTGAAGAAAGAACCAGGCAGGTAAGAAATCTTTATTAAAAATACAGGGAAGATAAGTAAGATCGTTTTCAGCTCCCTGGTTTCAATTCCCAAGGATTCTGCTAAGTGCCTTCATGCTTCATTGTAGCATAAAAATTTGTAGATTTTAGCATTTAGCGTTGCGGTACAGGCTCTGCGGTAATGACAATGTGATTTGTACGTCCTCCTAAATGAAAGTAGCAATTTATTCGTCATGAGAAACGAAAAACAAACAAACTAGAAACAAAGTTACAGAATAAAGGCTGAAAATAGTCCTTTTATGAATGATAACCTTAAGTAGATGGGCTTATCATCACTGGGTGTCATGCTTCACAGGCAACTTTGTCTGGCAACTTTAACGGTATCGTCTAGGGGGTGCAGTTGGTTCGGCCAAACTAGAAAGCTTCTCAAAGGAAAAACAATAGGGACAAAAAAAGGTTAGCATGATTACTTTTTGAGTAGTTTACAAGATTAATCCTCCAAAATTCTGTTTTAAGATTCAGCTCTATGTTTATATTTGAAAGGCAGGAATGACATTACCATCCACTCCGAGCAAACAGAAATTCCACTTTTCCTTCATCCCAATGGTCTCCTATAAATGCGTATTTTTTATGTCACCTGTAGAGATAGTTACTAACCAGCAAATGTACTTTTTTGATGCCTTGATTTGAAACCTATGCTAAATATTAGATTTAAGGAACATATGATTATGGTTGCCCACGTGAGTCTCCTCCAACAGCAACAGCTGTTGTAAACAGTGCCAAAAATTAAATGGGATGATAATCTCACACCACGCTTCAGACCCAAACCCAGGCTCTTCAAAGAGTCCTGAATTGGTTTCTTAGTGGTTCTTAGTCATTGATGTTAATTGTCAAGGTAGTGTAGGCCAATATACTGTGATTCTTGTTGCTGTTTGTTTTCCATTTTTAAAGTCAAGAAGAATGTAAGATTTCAGGGCAGCTTCCAGTAACTGAATAAGGAAAACAAGGTGAAAAATCTCAGCCAAAAGGGATATTAATCACATTGTTATACATAACATCAGGTGAGGTTTCTTCTGGTTTATTTCTGCCTAGAGCAAGTATTTAATCCATTTCTCACATAAGAATCCTGAGATCCTTGCTGCTAACTTTTTATCTATTATACTGCTCTATTTCTAATTTTTATTACAAAGTAAATGATTTATCTTGGCATCGTAGCCAACCACAGGTCATTCCTTGCAGCTACGTGCCTCACAGATTTGATTACTCTCCTGCTACCAAAAATACAGAAGCAGCATCCTATGAGCATATTCTGAGCAGTTTTCAAAATCTGTAAATAATAAGGTTTTGTTTAAGAAATGATGTTCATAAATATGTTACGTCTAAAGTAGAATTTTTCTAACCTGTAAACTTGCTATAAACATTAAAAGATGCTGTTTTCTCCATGGTGCAGGTAGGTGGTTTTGTATCTTTAGAGAAAACTGCATTGGCATCACCATTGCTTGCTGATATGGTCCATTTCTTGTTTCCCCAGTGGACAAACCTAATTATCCCTATTCTCTAATTATATCAGTACAATTTCACATATCATCAGAAGCCAGCATTACAAATTCCCATCTTTGTAGTATCAGCAGATCTGTCAGCTTATCCAAGCCTTTTACCTTTCTGATGGTGAAATTAATTCCAAGAGATTTTTCACTGTGGGGAACTGGAGGTGCTAAGACAAGCCATCCAACATTAAAAAACACGCACATAAAAGATTGTCTGCCATGCTTATTATCCTGATTAAGCAGGTTGTGATGTCTGTGTGCCTAATAGAGTGATGTCAGGCCACAAGAACTTGTAAATCTTTCTGCAAAGTGGAAATGCCTAAAATGTCAGTGTACCAGCAAACAGTGGCCATCTTTATCTTAACTGAGACATAATCTCCTCAAAGCCATTCCTTCTGCAAAAATAAATAATAAAACCCCAAGATTTGACAGGCTTTTCTACTGGTGTTTATTTTGAAGTTTTAAAACTCTCTAGTCATTATCCTTAAGTGTTGACTTCCTCCAAATCCTGAACCAGTAGTTTTATTTTACAAGATTGGAAAGTCTCTGTTCTATTTTATGTATTTTGTTTTTGTTCTTTTGTCCCAGCCAGCACGAGTTCATAAGGGGAAGGTCCTGCTTAAGAAACTATTTCTTTCAAGGTCTTTCTATGAACTCGTTGACCAAGTTGATGTCAGTTGATGTAATCTTCCTGGATTTCAGTAAAGCTTTCAATATGGCATCCTCCTGAGTACAATGTCCAGTATATAGCCGGATAAACACATAATGCCATGAGTGAGCAGCTGGCTGATGGATTAGGCTTAAAGGGTAATAGTAAACAGGTTTACATGGGGCTGGCAAGCAGTCACTAGTGGGGTTCCGCAGGGATCCATCCTAGCGTAAGTACTCTTTAATGTCTTCATAAATGACCTGGATGCAGGACTTGAAGGTTTATTAACCAAGTTTGCCGATGACACGAAACTAGGGGGAGCTGTTTACACTCTTGGGGGCAAAGAGGCATCTAGACAAATTGGAGAGCTGGGCAATCACCAACCACGTGAAGTTTAACCAGGGCAAGTGCCAGGTTTTGACCTGGACACAGCAACCCTGGATACACGTACAGACTGGGGAGTGAGAGGCTGGAGAGCAGCCCTGCAGAGAGGGATCTGGGGTTTCTGGTGGACGGCAAGTTGAACATGAGCCAACAGTGCCCTGACAGCCAAGAGGGCCAACCGTGTCCTGGAGTGCATCAAGCACAGAAGTGCCAGCCAGTCGAGGGAGGTAATTGTCCTGCTCTGTTCTGCACTGGTGTGGCCCGGCCTCAAGTGCTGTGTGCAGTTTTGGTGCCACAGTTTAAGGAGGATCTAAAGCTACTGGAGAGTGTCCAGAGAAGACCACATAGTTGATGAATGGTTAAAAGGGGAAGCTGTATGAAGAGTGACTAAAGTCACTTGGTCTGTTCAGCCTGGAGAAGAAGAGACTGAGAGGAGACCTCATTGCGGTCTACAGGTTCCTCACAAGGGACGGGGGAGAAACAGGCATTGATGTCTTCTCTCTGGTCACCAATGACAGAACCTGAGGGAATGGCAGGAATATGTGCCAGGGAGGTTTAGGTTGGAAGTTAGGAAAAGATTCTTCATTCAGAGGGTGGTGGAGCACTGGAACAGCTCCTCAGGGAAACAGTCACGGCACCAAGCCTGACAATATTGCAGAAGCAATTGGACAGTGCCCTCAGACACACAGTGTGAATGTTGGGGTTGTCCTATGCAGGGGCAGGAGTTGGATTTGATAATCCTTGTTGGGTCCCTTCCAACTCAGGACATTCTATGATTCTATGAATAAGTTCCAAAGTCAATCCAATATTCCTACCGTGACAAAGGGTGGGAGAGGAGTGTATGGGGTACTCACTTCAGACAGAGCCTCCTTACAAAATAACAAGGCACAGCTGAAAACACATCGAACTTAACTGGTCTCCTAAAGTACCTTATCTGCTTGAGCGCTCATCATTTTGCTGGGAACAAGCATATTGATGTCTCTTATCAGTGTATCCCACCATTATGCTATGTTCAGCAGAAGGTCCCTCACACCCTGGAAGAGTGGAATGCTTATCTGTGTAAGAGAAGATGTTGGCACCAGCAAGTCCATGTTTTGTTCTAATGTCAAAACTGTTGGAATGTAAGAGGAGCAAGTTCCTGCACCCTTTCTCTTTCTCTCTCTCGTCTTCTAAATTCCTGCCTTTCATTCCTCACCTGCTCCGCTCCTACCACACAGAGAAACCAAGACAGTGCCTCATGTCAAGCTCGGGGCGTGTGTCTCTGAGAGTTTTTTTGTGTTCATCTTAATGAACTGTACCCTCAAAATGATTTGTACCAGATGAACACCATTTGACCAGCTAGGAAGATGCGTCCTTTGGAGTTGTCCAGCAAATGTGGATTTGCAGGTGGCTCCTTTAGGGCTAGGAGCTACCCTAGGGAAGGGTGCGAATGTGATGGCTGTTGCTTAACAGCTGCAGAAACTACGCTGATACAGTTGGTCCTGTATCATTTAATGTTCAAAGTGTCTTTGTTGTATTATAGTAGTGATTTTCATTTATGTTTATGTAAAGCTTTAGAAAGGCGTAACTACACTCGTACACGTACTTGTGTCTGCTTTGTCAGGGCAGCAGGGCTCTGAAAAAACTTGAAAAAGATTGTTTTCGTAAGTGTTGTCTGGAGTAAATCACCTGTTGTTAGATAACATTCTAAACCTGTCATCAGTGTTAAAATTTTCATTTATAAAAAGCCTAACATTCATTAATTTGATTATTTTCCAACCTAAGAAAAGGATTTTGCTTTCTTTTGCTGTAAATTGAAAGCACCGATTGGTTTTAAATCTCTGCTGCTGCTGAACCCTGTTTTAAAATCTCACCTTGCTTGATATGCATGTGAATATTTAGCAGAAGAAGAGAGGGAATGCACCAGGTATGAACGTTAATTTCTGGAATGGAAATGAGAAGATGCCAGGTGAAGTCACCATGGTCTGATTGTATTTTCCAGGGCATAGTTAATGGTCTGTCAGTATTTTCTTATGGTTTTCTCATTTTGATGAATTAACTTGTTTGCAAAATTAAGAGTGGTTTCTGATGAAAGTAGCTGTTTGAAATGAAGATGAATATGAAAGACTGAACCTAGCTTGAGACGTGATGTCTGTTTAACAGAGCGTAGTATGTTAACAAAAGGATTTTGGAATAAGGAGAAAATTCTGAATCCAGCTAGCTTAGGAAGTGAATACTACACCCAAATAGGGATTGTAGGAAGATTTTTAAATTTGAGCTGCAATATTTGGTTAAATTTCAATGTGCAAAGCATCCTCTGACTTCGGAGCAGCCAACTTTGAAGTTTAACAGTCAAGTTTAGTTAGAAAATCAGGTTTTCCTGGTTCATCCTAGTAATTAGATGGTGACGAATTTAAGAATGTAACCAAAGAAAAAAATTTACTTATGGAGACACCAAAACTTCTCGTATCACCTATGCTTCCAAAGACCTTCCATCTCCAAATTAATTCATCTGAGTCTAATTAACCATGAGCTCTGAGAGCATTAGAAAACAAAGCGATGAACTTGTTTTAGTTTATAAGTCAATACTCTGTCAAGTCATTAACATTAGTTCAACATCTTATTACCTGGAAAATAGTATTTCATAGTCATCCTGTCTCTTAGAGCTGGAAACAATAGAATACCATTCACTACGCATTCCTAAAGATTACTTGCTGTTTATAGGGAAAGAAGTATGTGCCAGTGGGACTTTTAGTGGTATTACCAAAACTCATCTCTTGTTTGTTGTTTTTTGATTTGGTAAAAGTGCTGTTTCTGAGAACTGGGTGTAGTTTTTTAACTAAGAGCCCCATGAAATTTAATGATCCATTTACTAATGGAGTGTGGTGCAAATTTGAAAATTCACAACACTTTTGTGCGAAATGACAATTAATATAAATATGGTCCAACGTCATAGCTCTTGGTTTTAAGATAAACTAATGGGTATTAACTGTAAAAGTAAGTAAAATAAGAATTTCTCCTATATCCCTTATTCTCATAAAAGAGTATATTCACCTTATTTACAGTTAATTCTGACTTTAGTAGTGCAGTATGAAAATAATGAGAGATAAATGATAAAATTGTAAATACATATGTTTATGGTAATGCTGCTGTGCATTTTAGATGGTCTATCTTTTCTCCCTGTGGCACAGTTTTTCTTTGTTATTCTTCCCTTTTCCTTTTTGACAAACACAGGTTTTTAACTGTCTTGTTTTTGAATATAAAACTTCCTCTTTGAGTCCCTTATCAGGTTGTACCATCCCTGCTTTCCAGAGATGGGTCTGGCTATTCTAAATTCTGTGTCATAGTCTGAGCTACGTTTCAGGTCAGTACTTTTATTTTTCAGGGAAGAAAGCAAGGATTAAATGAAAGAGAAGTATGCGAATCTTTTTTAACCATGAGAAAATATGTCATTTTTAGGGCAGAAGTGAAATAACTGAGGAACAGGTTTTTCTCCTTATCTCTGTAATAGCCTGTAGCTAAACACTGGGATCCTTTCTTCTGTTATCTCTTCCTCACTGCTCAGGAGACGCATCCATGGGCAGGCATGGCACATCGCAGCCAGATCTCCACTGAGGTCTGGGGCTCGTGTTTACATCCTTAGGAGTCCTGTGCTTTGGTCTGGGAAAGTCCATTTTAATGCTGGCTTGGACAAAAGTGGAGGAAATAATAATTTCATTACAATTTCTTCTCAACTGTGCAAGTTGGGAATAGGAGCTAGTGGAAATATTGCTTCTGTTGCACAGCTGTAAATCATTTTGCTTCCTTCCAGCTCCAATTTTTTAATTAATAATTATGTCAGTCCTCTTCAAATACTACTATGAATGAGCAATTTAAGGGCAGTCTCTGCATGTGAGCTACCTTGCTGGATTTTTTTTTTGTGATGTTAGAGTATGAAAAGACTAAAACTTAAATTTACAACCTTGAAGTGTCAGTGTGTAGATCCCTATCGTTACCCAGCTGTTTTGCCTGTCTACTCTCTGATTTCCAATGCTGGAACAGTCCTGCTCTGGCTTTGCTTTTCCCTCGCCCTCACCAGAAGTTCAAGCACCACTAGAACTCTGTGTCAAAACTCTCATTCAGGAATGAAGAGGCCTTAATCCTGAGGAGGATTAAGTTACAGTGCACCTAAAGCAATTTAACTCCTGAGTATGAGCCACCGCAGATGAATGGAGCTGTGGTTTAATTTATGTCCCTTGGCCTAACTGATGAATGAGTCTCTGTGCCTGGATGCTTGGACCCTGTTCCTTGCAGTCTATACAGATAGACCCTTCTCATCTGATTATTGCCGTCTTGATTTGATACATGCTTCTCTGGCAAAGAGACATTCTCTCTAGGGCTGCCTGCATGGGGTTTTTCCCCCTCTCCCTGATCTCACTGATTAACCCTGCACTTTGAAGTATTATTTTTCAGACAGCAGTTGAAAGCAGGAGAAAGATGGGAGAGCACTTGGGCTGCTTGCAGGAAGACCTTTAGAGTGAGCTTTAAGGTTAGAGATGGTCTTTCATAGGGTGGGTTATGGCCACAGTTGTTTTGCAGTACCAGGAGTGTAAAATTTGAGATCAGGGGTGCAATCCCAGATGGGATCGCATCAGAGCTTGAACAGTTAGAGAAGTCTTCCTTTTGTTTATAAATCAATTATATACGGAGAGATTTTATATGTTTTTTAGTCACTGAATGATAATATTTTATTTTTTTGAACAGCATTTGAAATGGCAAGAACTGCCCACCCCCTTAACCTAGTACTTTGGGATAATTTTGATAAAGAGCCAACAACCACTTAAAACTATATGAACTTAATGTAGGCCTAAAGAGATTAAAGGATTAATTTTTTAAATTACATTTGGCAAAAGATTAATTGATTGTAACATTGGAAATAGTCACCTCAAATCTGTACACCAAACCTCAGTGTGCATTACTTACAGTCAGGAATTAGATGGTATGGTGTGTTGTGTGCAGGTGGGCTTTGATCACCTTCCTCGGATCATGAATCCACTTTGGTTGAACACTGTGCTTGAGCACCGTGCACAAATCAATCCAGCATTTTTCCTTTTTCCAATTTCCTTAGAGAAAACAAATTACCAGCAGGAAATGTTTGTCACCACAGGATGATGCAAAGATGAGATGATCTGTCAAGTCAGTTGACTTAATGCATGAATGCTGTCAACCTGCTCTGAGTGGCGGGGCATTTACAAACAAGCGATGCTGCGGAGGGAACATCATAACTATACGGTTTTGTGTTAGGACATCATTTGCATTCAAAATGACACAGAATGCCAGGGAGCTGGGGAGAGCAAATGGGATGATGTGAATTCATTAAAAAGTGGCTCTGATCAGAGCTGTAAGTGATTGATGAGCAATTAAGTGGCAGGGCTCCTGTGGTAGCCCACAGCCTGCTGTGACTGCTCAAGAGGACATCTATTTTGGCTTTGTCTGCTTATGGTGATAGAAATGGGTTATTTAACCTTCTGATGGTGTGTATCCAGAAATACACATAAATAAGGATTTTTTCTATTAAGTAGCTGGACAGGATGAGTTTGAGCAAGGAAATATGTTGTTGCTGGTGAAGATGTCATAACTATTATTAACACATTACAGTTTGGGTATTAATGTTATCCCCCATCTCTTCTTGATGTTCTTTGGTGCTGCATTTAACTACTTATTTAACTTCTGTGTCACTTGCCTCTGCTGCTTTTTGTTCCTTCAAACTGCCGAATGCACTTGAATGCAGTTGGAAGCCTGCACCTGGGAAAGCAGGGCCTTTCCTGCGGTTTGACATCAGAGACCCTGACACCAAAGTTAAGGTTTCTTTATGGCTGTGCCACCAGAGCTGTTGTGCCTCTGCTTGGAGGAGATAGATCGCATGAATGCAGCACTTGTGATTGTGTAAGAGAAGAAATTCGAGAGCTAAATCCTCTGTCTGTCCATCCTGATGACTGACCCACCTGCGACGTTCCTCCTGCTGTTGTGCCAACTAATTCAGCTCTTATCCTCCACATGCATAGCTCACTTGCACCTCTGTCTTTTGGGACTGTTGACAGTGATGAAAATAATTGTTGTGTGGGAGAGCTGATAGTAATCTAAGCGTAATGAGCTCCAATCAAGGAGCCAACCAAATCTTCACAACCCACTAAACTGACATTAATAGTGACAGGTAGCAAATCAGGCTGGCTAAGATTCCACTTCCTAAAACTCAGGCTGGAATGATGTGAACATGCTTTCTTGCATTGTTTTGTATTTTTTAACAGTTTTAGAACTGCTTTAACAATATTTGCAGTAATTGGATCTTTGGACCATGAGGCAAGTTTAAGTTTGTGCCCCCCTCTGCAAGTTGCTTTATTCTAGTAAGATTTTCTAGCAGCTCGTTAATGTTTTCCATTTACATTATGCTTTTCTGTTTCATCAAGTGCATTACTAGAACTCTGATAATGTCTGCAGTATACTCCTGTGTGCTTAGGATTTGCTACTATTTCTATTTTAATTAAAGTAATGAAAAGCATAGAAATAAAGTGACTTCTATAAGACATAGATCAAGGCTGCTGCAAAGCTGTTTGTATGATACTGATACCCAAGGCTTGGACCATTGGCATGCTGAAAGATTGGGACCACCTTAATATACTGTATGTTCTTATATACCTGTGCTCGTTTTGAGCCAATATTCCTGGAGGTCTCTGTGTCTTTTTTACTTCACTTTTGTCCCAGAATTGTACTTGGAAGTAATTATGTAAATACCTTGCTCAACTCAAGTTTGTTGTGAAGCCAACAATAAGTGAGAATAATGATTTGATACTTGGTACAATGTAATGGTTAAATAGCATCCTTTGATGTGTGCAAAAACCTCAGCATGGAGTTTCCCAGAAGAAAATTTACCATTTAAGTCTTACCTGAATCAAACCCACTGGCATGGATGGGCTTCTGTTTGCCCTGTAACCCAGATGCATGTTTTCTGCAGGCAAATATATAAGCTCTCCTGCAAAATCCCCTCTAGAGTATGTGTTTATTTTATCAGTTTCATAATACTTTCAGGGAAATAACAGGAACTCCTCATTTTTACCTGTTATATGTACTTCAAATATTAACCATGAAGTTAAATTGAAGAGCAGCAAATGATGGTTTAGCTCTCTGGATCCCAAAAACTATGAAGAGCGAGCATTTTTTGTTGATTTTAGACAGAGGATGAGTGAATCATAGAGTCATAGAATCTTCCGGTTGTAAAAGACCATGGAGATCATTGAGTCCAACCGCACCTATGATCCACTAAACCATGTCCCTCAAAAACTCATCTATCCTTCTTTTAAATACCTCCGGGGATGGTGACTCAACCACCTCCCTGGGCAGCTGTTCCAGTGCCTGACCACCCTTTCGGTAAAGAAATTCTTCCTAATATCCAGTCTGAACCTCCCCTGGCGCAACTTATGGCCATTTCCTCTTGTCCTATCACCTGTCACTTGAGAGAAGAGATCAACACTCGCTCTGGCACAGCCTCCTTTCAGGCAGCCGTAGACAGTGATGCGGTCTTCCCTCAGTCTCCTCTTCTCCAAGCTAAACAACCCCAGTTCCCTCAGCTGTTCCTCGTATGACTTGTTCTTCAGCCCCTTCACCAGGCTTGTCACCCTTCTCTGGATGCACTCCAACAACTCCATGTCTTGTGCTGGGCTGGCATGCACCTTTCCAAACTGCAGAAAGGCATAGGGATGGTGTGTATAGGATGGACAGAGGCATAGGACATGGATTACATGGGAAATGTAACTGCTCCTCCTGCCACCACAACTGCTGCCTTCCCTCCCATCTTTCTTGAGATCCAGCCAGCAAACTTCTGACCTCTTCCAGATGCTTGTCAGCTAACCCATTAAAGATAACAAGTGAGGAAATTGTAGTGTAGAAATAAAAGCTGTGGCTCCAGGAGAGACAGGTATGTAAATCCTCTGCGTACCTCTCCGTTATGTCTTACAAATAACAAGCCACCAAGGGCAGGTTAGTGATGGGGATAAGTGGGTAGAGTGCATTCAGAAATAGCACTTACAGCATTTTTCTGACATCAAATCTCTTCTACACCAGCTGATCCACTTGTTTTATGTGATACAACCAACGCACAGACTCAGCCCTCTCTTTTGGCTCCTGCAATAGCTGCTTTCAGTCGTGGGTGCTATCTATAGCAAAATCTTTTCTGGAGCTGAAAGTACAGGTGAAAATGGATTTTTTTAAAAGAGTTTGAAATGTAATGTTTACTTTTTGGTTTGTGGAAAATGCAGTAAAAAAAATTCCTAAATAGTCCCAGTCTGATTTTCAGTTGGGGTTCTGCTGTGTTGACAGAAAGAAAGCGGCTAAGAGGAGGTTGGGAATTCAGAACATGTGGGGGACGTTTTTCCTACAACACCAAAGAAGTTCTTTGAACAATTGAGATTTGGTTCACTTTTCAGGATAAAACTTCATGATGTAGAGTGGACAGAAATTTTCTTGGGCCCAAGTCAGTTTTGTTTTTTTCATTTCTCAAGTGGTCATTTGGTTCTGGCTCAATTCAAAGCAGTATTTCCCTCTAGCTGTGTTTTAACCTGTACTCAGGACTGCATCCTTCCTTACATTGAGGGTTTGGGCTTTTTTTCAGACATTAATTGCTTTATAATTTATTTTCAACAACTTTTATTCAACAGTCTTCCAGCAATTCAACAAAAACATTGCCAACATATTTCTTGAGTGTTCTTGTTGCTTCTTGGGCTCCTCAACATTTAGTTCATTCACAAGTATTTCAGAAACCTTGATCTTAGCACAAGAAGGATATTAAGCCCTTCTTCCATCTTCCGGCACTTTCTGGAGTTTAGACTTAACAGATTTTGGTTGCCTTCTTTACTAGATTCACGAATCTATCCCTTTGCTCTCAGACTGGTAAAACACATCTGCAGCTTTCATTTATTTCCCAACTCCAGATCTTCTAGCAAGGTGCACAAGAAATGGTTTTTGCTTTTTCTCACTAATTTCTTGGTATATCTTGTGGCTTCATTTTACCCTGTTTCTTAGACTCTTACTTGATTTGAACATCTTCTGAATCCACAAAACTCTTCTTAACTGGTATCTGCAAGCATTTGATTTTTATGTTGCGTAGCTCAAATGCTCTATTGAACTTGCAGCCCATTGGGTTTATTTTTTCATTTTCTGTAACATGTCCCTTTATTTTAAAAAAAAAGTGACCAGCATCCTCAGAAGTCATTCAGTGAACTGTTCTGCTTTCCTGGTTTATTCCTTTTTTCTCCAGAATTGGTAAATAAGTGATACACTATTTGTTATCCGGCTTTATCACCCTTATTATGTTTAGAAGTTTTCTGATGATTTTTAGCGCTATTCATGGTCGTGTTGTCAAATGCGGAAGATTTTCTTAATTTCGTCATTTACATGCTTCCCTTCAAGCAATCCCAAGTCTTATTTAAGATCTGATTAACTAGGCTTTTAATGAACTTTAGAAGCCCGTCTGCGTCCTTCTTGCTGTATAGCAGACCAGTGGATTGCTCTTTGCACTTTCTTCCTCCGTCCTTTGGACTTTGTGGCCACAAAATCTTTACTACTGGTGAAATTATTGCTCTAATTAACTCCTAGCATCATGAGGGTACTACGTGCAGCTTTCTCTATTCCAAGGACGCTCAGCCCCTCTTGAGCTGAGAGGCAACCAAGGTCTGCAATAAGCTGCTTCCTAATGATGGTATTGTTCTTGGAATACAAGGTTTGACAGAAAAAAACCCCTGAGACTGGCCCTATAGCTCAGGAACCAAAAGTAGGAGAGAGGAGAAAAATAAATGGTTATAGAACATGTTCTAACCTGTCACAGTGGGACAAAGCTTGGCTCAATCACTTCACTCAGTATAAGTGGTTGTGTGTTCAAACAGAGACGTTTTCTTGGAAAATGTTCGTGTACGCAAGCCCACAGCGCTTTGTCTGTGAAGCAGTTTTTAGCTAATAACAACATCACTGTGCTTGACCATGCACCCCATTCTTTAATGTTGGGTGAGAAAGTTAATTTCTTTAGGTCAAGGTCATCTCCATCCCAGCCTGATGGCTTAGACGCAGGATGCAACCTCTCAGACCCAAGTGCTGCTTGAGACTTCTTTTTTATTTTTAATTTGAAAAATACATATCCACAGTCCTTAGTAAGTTACCACAAAAATTTTCAAGGTTTATTATTTACTAGAAGGATTTAGAGATTTCTTTCAATTTCTTTAATGGCATAATGTGTGTTTCTGCAGTTGCTCATTTTACTGCTCTCCAAGCATGATGCCCGTGACAGTTTAGTATCTGTAATACCCAAACACAATGGAGGCAAATGCAGCTTTTTAACACCTCAGTTTCACCTGAAGAATTGTTACTATTCACTATTTTAAATCAACATTTAAGCATGTTCCCTTACAGAGCAACAGCTTGCTAAGCACACTTTTTGGTATAAACGGATGTCATCGTTGTTAATGATCGGCAGCATTGGCTGCTTCCATGTGATTAAAAATGCCATTGACTATGGTAACGTTTGCGTTGTTGTTGTTCAACCTTGACTGGCTGAACAGCCAATTAGTCATTGAAGAGACATTGGACGAAATAGAAAATAATCACAGCAACTTACTGACATTGCATCGATTAACTTGTCATCCTAACTCAAAGCAGCGATGCAAATATTGCAGAACAATGTCAAGACAGTGATTATTTTGTGCTCATATGTGGTAGAAGATAACATTCAGTTTTATTTCCTTTTCCAAAAATATCCTTTTTCTACCATACCCAGTGAAAACTGGAGGGGATGGAGAACCCTTGCTGTTTTTCATAGCATATGCTGGTCACCTTTGCAGATATTATCTGTTATAAATTTAGACAGTGCTTTTGACCTGGATTTACAGCGTCTGTTTCCATCATGATGAAAATTGCAGGTTTACCACATCACCAAGCAGAGTCACAGAGGATAAGGTGAGGCTCAGGCAGCTCCTGATCTCATTTAGATTTCTTGAAATCACAGCAAATTAGACCAGTCCAAGTCATACATTGAAAAAAAAAAAAGATATTTTTTAAGGGAAGAGGACAGCATTGGAAGGACAAGAAAGTCCAGTAAAGCAGGGATTTTTGCGTTTAGACAAACAAAGTGTCCCCTTCTGAAATGTATGAGTATAGCATGGAGTATGTTCAGATACTGTATATCTTTATTTGAACAAAAAAATTTTGGGTTTTTTTTGTATTCTAATTTCTTTTTTTTTTTTTAAGAATTAGGTCATGTCCTTGATAAATACTAAAGCCTGTGTCATTCTCCCTGCTTCCCTGCTAACTGTGTCAGCACTGATGAAAGGAGTACAGAGATTTTGGCTTTTTTTTAATTATTCAGTTATTTTAGCACCAAGACATTAGGCAGCACCTAATATATTAGATGAGGAAGCTCTATATCTTCCTCTTTCAATGATCAGTGTAGCAGTTACTATCAGAGAGGTAAGGATGCAGGGAATTGTGTTTTGTTATGGACTCACATCAGGTGGTGTGAAAGATATAGCACAAGGGTTTTTAAAGTTTATTTTAAAACCCAACTCCAAGATCCTATTTACAGATAGCTGAGTGATCCTGTTTACAGGTAAAGATCAAGTAGAATATATACAACTAGATTTTGTACAAAATTGCTTTCAGGAGATCCTAGTAAACTCAATAAGCAGAATTAGCTCAGCTAGTCTAATGTCAAAGGAACCAAACCGTCCCCAGGTGCTCAACACATCTTGGATGAACTGGGTGGCAGCAAGTCCCTGAGCTTATCCACCACCCCCTTATCTGGTTGCCTGTAAACAGGATCACGCAGCTATCTGTAAATAGGATCTTGGAGTTGGGTTTTAAAATAAGTTTTAAAAACCCCTGTGCTATATCTTTCACCCATAGGTAGTCTTTAATTTCATAGTAAATGACAGCAAGCTGGTTTCTTGTGGTGGTTAGGCTCTGTTTCCATAAGCAGTTCAGCAGACTGCTCTGAGCTTATTCAGTGAAAAGTACTGTCTTCAGGTACTCTTAAACAGCATCTGGTGCAACTGGACTTGGTCATCTTATTATGATCTGCAATAAGGACCCATAGCAACATTGCCCAATTCCAGCACACTAAGGTCCTTGTTTTTCCTTCCCCACCTATGCTTTCTAATATCTTCTAGCGCACTTGAAATATTTAAACATCCTCTGCTTTTTACAGGGACTGAGAATACATGAGTCTTTCAGGAGATGGCCCAGACCAAAACTAAACATAGTAAACAGTAACTGAATCTCAATAAAAATCTCTTACTGCTGTAGCATTTGAGTTAAGGCTCTGGAAGGGCTTTCCTCCTGCCACCACATTCAGTGATCTAAATGCAAGTGTACTCCTTTGCTTTAAAATATACATTAAGGACATTTAATGTGATGGCTTCCTTTTTTGTGTATTGTGAAATTTTTATTATGGAGAAGTAAAGAGAAAATTAAATGTTCCAATAGTAAAATCAACATGTATTTACCTCTAAGCCTTTTAAACATATGAAAATTAAAACTTTTGATATTGCAAAATGACCTTAAATTTTAAAAAAGTCCCACATCAAGGAGTTATTGGAATTTTGGGGTTTGAACATGTGTGGAGTAGCATTGGTAGAAGGGATGCCTGAGCAGTAAGTCATTGGGAGGGCACTACTGCTCTCCTGGGTTTTCTCAAACCTTTAAAATTAAAGGCCAGCAAACGCTGCCAGCACTTGTAACCTGTAAAAGAAGATTTGTCAGTGCTTTTGGAGGTGAGTGGCAGCTGGGTTTGTTGGTTGTGTTAGTTTTTAATGCAGTTTTATAAATAAGAAGGAAACATGTCATAGCCGTTCTCATCAGCTCTAAATAGTCGGCTGCAACAGAAATAGTGGGGTGGCCCTTGTGGAGAATTCACAAGGCACTGGAGAGATGCGATGTGGAAGAGGGGATCCTCTGCTCGTACAAAATCATCCATCTCAGCCTTGCATCAGTGTGTTAGGTGTGTGTTGGATGGAATTGGCTGAGAGTAAGTAGAAAAGCAAGAGAAGTGCGCATGAAAAACTTTAGAGTGGTCACCTCTCAATCTTCCCTCCTAGGAGAAGCTGTTTGATATGTGGTAAATACCTGTCAACATGCTCCCCAGGAGGAGTAAGCCATCTCAAGCTTTTGTAAGTTTGTAGCTGCCTGTTCAGTCCTGCTTCCTGGTCTGTGCCTGCGCACATGCCTCTTGTCCTGTTCAGTATCCAAGTGAGCACAGGTGGTCATGGGCAGTGACAAAAGAGCTTTCTCCATGGTGTGTCACCTTCTTCAAGCCAAAGTCCCCATCCTTTGAAGGACTGTACACATTTCTGCAGTATCGGGGTCTGCTTGGGCAGCAGTTTCAGGCTAACAGAGAGCTTCTGGATTAGTGCTGGAACTTTGTTCATTGGGTGATATTGCACAATTCCCAGTTTATTGCTCAGAAGAGACAACACAGTTGCTAGGGCAACCGGGTAGAAAACCAAATCTCATTTACTTCATGTTTAGGATAAAAGTGCTTGCCTGACTGTCAGGATTAATACCTTTCCTGTAACTTTTCCCTGATGCAGATATTCTTTTTTCTCACTTTGTGGTAGGAAAGTCCAAGGGACTTCTGTTTATAGTAAAACAAAAATTAATATGGCATTTTTGCAAACCTGAAGCCATGCTACCTTATTTTCCCCTGATTATACTAGTGAAAAATACATCTAGGAAAACATATATTCAGACTGAATTTTTGCTTCTATTTGAGGAATTTAGGGGATTTCACAGTGTCTAATAATGTTTGAGTTATTTTCTGGCACTCATGATATCATGCAATCTCCTCTTCAAACCCAATTACTTGTTGGCAGAAGGCTTGTGTAATTCATTTCTTTTGCACGTAGTTTCTTTGTACCCCATCATCTCTGAGCAAAATTAGCGAGAAGGTCACCAGGTATTTGGGAGGGACAGAGGGAGGCCATGTGCTGTGGGGATTCCTTTGAAAAAGAGACTAAAAATAGAATTGAAATATCACAAATCATAGAATGGTTTGGGTTGGAATGAACATTTTCAGGTCACCTAGTCCACTCACCCTGCAGTGAGCAGTGATATCCTCAACTCGTTCAGGTTGCTCACAGCCCCATCCAACCTGACCCTGAGTGTTTCCAGGGATGGGGCATCTACCACCTCTCTGGGCAACCTGTGCCAGTGTTTCACTACCCTCAGCATGAAAAACGTCTTCCTAGTATCTAGTCTAAACTTCTCCTCTTTTAATTTAAAACTATTGTCCCTTGTCCTGTTGCTACAGGCCCTGCTAAAAAGTTTTTCTCTGTCTTTCCTCTAAACCTCCTTTCAGTATTGAAGGGCCGCAGTAAGATCTCCTCAGAGTCTTCTCTTCTCCAAGCTGAACAACCCCAACTCTTTCAGCCTCTCTTCATAGGGAAGGTGTTCCAGGCCTTTGATAATTTTTTTGTCCCTCCTCTGAACCCACACAAATAGGTCAATGTTCCTCCTGTGCTGAGGGCTCCAGAGCTGGACATAGTATTCCTGGTGTGCTCTCACTGAGCAGGGCTCACCTCCCTCAACCTGCTGACTATCCTTCTTTTGATGCAGCCCCAGACATCGTTGGCCTTCTGGACTGCAAGCGCACGTTACCAACTCATGTCCAGCTTCTCATCCACAGCACCCCCACATCCTCTGCAGGGCTGCTCTCAATCTCTTCATCCCCCAGCATGTGTGAATACTGAAAGTTGCCCCAACCCAGCTGTTGAACCTTCCGCTTTGCCTTGTTGAACCTCATTTGGACTTCACAAACCCACTTCTCCAGCTTGTCAAGATCCCTCTGAATGGCATCCTGTCCCTCATGGGTATCCACCTCACCTCTCAGCTTGGTATCATCTGCAAACTTGCTGAGGGTGCACTCAATTCCATCGTCTATGTCAATGATGAAAATATTAAACAACACAGGTCTGACTGCCATGACTTGTTAAATATTGTAGAGAGTGGCTTGGTGACCACATCAGCCAATTCCCTCAGGACACTGGGATGCATCTCATCCAGTGCTATGGACTTATGTACATCTCAGGTGGTGGCAAACCTAATCTTCTCTTACAGCGGGAGAGACTTTGCTCTCTCAGTGCAGCCCATCCTCTCAAGAGGTGTGGGAAGAGAGTTTACTAGTGAAGACTGAGACAAAGAACTCTAGAGGCCATTGCACTCATTTTAAAATTTGGGGGAGGGGGGCAAGACAAAAAAAAATAAAATGTGTGAAGCCTTCCTTATTAAAGAGCTGTCCGTAAATGAAAATGCTGTACCACAAAGCAGGCAACATGCTGATATCTACATTCAGGAAACCTTTCTAGTTGAGACTAAACTTTTAATACAGATTCAGGTGAATTTCTGTGAAGGAGAAAGTGATGTAGCAAAGATGCTAGGAAGTGTTGGGGGCTGTTCCTCAGCAGGTGCTGTTAGCAGTGGGCTCTTAGTCGGGGACAGTAAATGCTTTGTTCTTAGCACTTACCCAGTTCCAGTGATAAATCTCTGCCATTGTTTAAACATGTGCTAACATGTTTATTTGTATTTTTGGTTATTATTCCATAATCTTGGATTAAAAAGTAATTGTTATTTGGCAGGATTATGCTGCCAAGTGGGGAAAGGTTATTTTCTGCACTTTTTAAAACCAGAATACATAGGACTTTTCAACACTATTCTGTTCTGTACAATGCAATATCTCATGAGTTTGGAGACTTTCTTTTAGGGTTCTGTATTTTTGCAAAATGACCATGTTTTTCTGTCTTCTGCGCACAGACAACTGAAAAAAAATGTATTAATTGGTCTGATTTTACCATAAATAAAGGTAGTATATTCTCAGTATATATAACTCCTCATGGCTATGTGCTGGCATAAAGTGTTTTGCTGCCGGGACAGAATTATATTTATGCAGTATGTTGTGATAAGATTTAATTGAAATTGAGAAATACCATTGTCATCAGCAGTTAAAACTCAAAAAATCCATCAAATACTTGGAGAAAGCATGTTCTTTGATTCATTACATCTGGCTCAAAAATATTTATTGTTTACTTCTCTCCTGTTTTGCAAAACCTGGCAAAATGTGCTGTTTCTAAACACTGCATGAAAATGAATGGTATTCTAGAAATTGCATGGTGCATCTTGTATTAAGATTGCATTTAGTAAAGCAAAAGAGTTCTTATAACTGATTATTCTCCATCAAAAATATTGCTTCCGGCATCAAACTTTCTACATCTCAGTATTGTGATTAGTTATGAGTCTTACAGCAGTGGTTTAGAATTGGTGCAATGAGCATCCCCTTTCCCTTGATCCATGGTCAACAGTCCAGTCCACAAATGAGTAACCAAAGTAATTGCTTCATTAAATGACTACGAATGTTGCTTGATTTGCAAAAAGGCAAAATATTCCATCCTTTTAATAAGAGCATGTTATTATACTGGGGTGATTTAAAAAATGCAAAGGAAAAGAGAAATCTTTAAAAGCAATTACTTTGGACAGTTTTGTTGCTATAACGACGAGATGCAGCTCTTGATGAGCTATCATTTTCTTAATGTTGTTAAGAAGTTTAGTTGTCATAACAACAGAATACATTTTTATTTTCAGTAACTGATACTTTTGCTTTTTTCCCCATGCTTGTAAGAACAGCGTGTGTTAGGGTTTTTTTGTGTATGAAGTATTTTTATATATTAATATATTAATTGTGCAATAGGAAGGAAGTGGTTAGTTTTATGCTACTGCACTGGAGTACGTAGGAGTGAACCCATATATCTCTATATCTTCTCTTGTGTGTTAAATTTGGCTTTTAATAATTACTGGGGACATGGAAACTTCCTGGGGTTTTGGAGGATAAAGTTTTTTGTTCTTAGAGCATACTAAAGTGAGTTTTTCTTGTACTCAAGCACTTTGTTGTTGGCTGCTCTCACAACAATGAGCACTGCTGGCACCATGACATTGCGTTGGAAGTTGCTAAATGGTCATCTTGGACCTTTTTGAGCCTTTTTACAAAATAAACCACTTTTCAGCTTAGTTTCCTGAGTGTGTATGTATATTCCTTCAAATAATTTCTGCCTAAATAATTCAGTCACTATTCAAGAAGAAAAACTGTTGGAGTTTTAATATGTTCTCAAATCTAATTCTTTTATTAGATGTATTATCTCTGTGTTTTATGTACAGAAGAGATAACGTATTTGGCTATCGCTCTCTTTTCCATACCATATTGACTCTGTAAGGCCTTCTATTTTGAAGTGATTTCAGTCTATGCTACATTTGCAAGAAGCTATTTTCCAGGGGTAAAACGATGGATTGGTAAATAATGTATTGTAAAGACCCACATTTTCCTTTGGGAAATCACTTGCATCTGGGCAAAGTGCTGGTGTGTGTTGTCTGTACTTTAAGAAAAAAAAGAAAAGTTAAGGCAGTCACAGGTTAGTTCAGAATGAGCAAAGATAAAAAGCAGATCTTGGGAAATGCTCAGTGCTGTGGAACTGTGTTCATGTCAGCGTGTGACAGCTTTTTCAAGGCTGTCCAAAGAAACCCACATCAAATAAATAAATAAGACCAAGTAAATTATCTTTTTCAATTGCTTTTGTTTAACTCCTCAATACAACACTGCTGCCACATCCTTGGCTTGGCCATTTTTTTCTCATTGAGTTTGCACCCTCTTCTTTCTCTCTGTCATCTCTCATTTTCAGAACAACATATCAGCCTGCGCCATGGGATTGCCGTATCATGCAGGGAAGGATGCTCAGGCTTTTGACTCAACAAGCTGTCGTATTTCATCAGTGTTAGCTGGGGAATGTAAGATGGGTATGGGACAAGTGATGGGATTGGGTGTTTTATTCTGGTGAATGGTTAGCATAAGTTTCCCGCTCATCCTGGAATTTCAGACACTTCTTGAAACCTTCTTATTTTGAGTGGAAAACCAGCTAGGGTTTGAAATGATTTACTAAAAAAAATTAAATTCACAAAAAAGTGTGTTGAAAGAAATATATATGAATTTATATGCATCTATTTGATAAGTCTTGCTGTGAAAGTTGGAGCTAGTTCTGAGCATTGATGTGCTGCATTGGCGTTATTGAGTTGAGCCTTGGAGTCTCCATGGGAGGAAATTTTGACTGAAGAGGGTGGAAATCCCCTCTGCATTTTCCCATGATCATGGTACTTTTTCTGCTGCAATTTTTTCCCCTTCAGAATAGTAGAGGAGGAGAACGATATAATCCTCAAAGAGCCTGGCTTGTTCCTTCTTGTTCCTCCTTATCCATTTTCCTTTTGGACAAGAAAGGAAGAGTTTGATTGTACCTGTTTATACCTAAAGAAAAAATAAAAATCAAAGGTCTAAACACATCCCTTCAACAACCAGGACTTTCTGACTGCCAACAGGTTTCTGTAACTACAGTTTTGTTATGAATAAAACCCTTAAAAAGTCTTTCAAAAACTCCTTGTTTCTCAGATTGAGATGCACGACATCCTACGTGCAATTTGAACGTGCTTCCAGAGTTTTTACTGAGGACTAAGAGGAAATGATTGGTAAGGTCTGATCTGATGATTTTGGTTAAAGACCAAAAAACATAAGTCTTGATCTTCTCTCTGCTGTGGCAGAATAGGACAAATCTCCATAACCTGCAGTTGTGTTTAGCTAGTGCAAGCCTGGAAGGGTTGCTATCAGTTTATTAAATTTTCAGCTTAAAGGAGAGGGAGGTGCAGGATTGATGAGACATAGAAGTTAGCTTTGCTGCCTGCAGTAATTTGTGTAAAGTTTTAATTTTTTTGAAATGACAGTGAAGAAATACATCTTTATGATCTGGTTTTAAAGACAGTGTTTGTACCAATTATTTATTATTAGATTTCTGTCCTGTTTTACCTTCCTAAGTCAGCAACTGTGTCTGTAAAATGTTGTGCTTTTGGAATAAAGGCATGTAATTAGTGGAGAGAGATGAAAATTAAGGGAATTGCCCTTTCCCCAGCTTCAATTATAGTTTGCCAGACAGTGTCTGGATCAAAAAATCCCCAACCCTCAACTGTTGTTGCTGATATAATTAATTTGCAGTAGTTTGCGGAGAGACACCGTCTCTGCTTGCCCTGTTCTTCCCCCAGCCAGGCTTCTGTCCCCAGCAGTGGCAAACCTCAAATGGCACAACTCAGAACGAAAAAGAGAATATTTTGGATCTGCATGTGTGACTGAGAGCAGCAGAGGGATGAAAACAGCTTTCTGCAGCAAGGATGCTGGGGTTTCGCCAAGTCCAGCCCTACTTTTAGCCAGTGGAAAAATTTTAAAGAGCGATTACAAAGATGACAAGGAGGTAGCATCATTATTCTGTACCAGCCTGAGTAGTCCTGAGGAGAGAGCCTGCAGGATATAGATAGTGTGCTCTTTGGTGTTTCAGCATGTGTATGAACATTGTTTCGCTAGTGAGCATGAAGAATATTGCTATCTCTTATTACAAGCATGATTATTTCTGATGCGTTCAGGGAGGGTGAGGTGTGTGTCACCCTCTGAGAACATAGCAGTAGATGCCAGGAGGAGTAATCCAATACCCCTTCTCATCCTTGCCTACATTGTAGACATATGAAAACCTTGGGAGTGAGACGTGATGTAACCATTTTTAAATTAATATCTTTGATTATGAGGTGCAATTTAAAAACCCTGTGCTCAGTAGCTTAGTGTTTGTGATTACTGCTTATTACGTAAACTTAATTGCCTCAACCTCCTCCCATGATTTTTCCTTTTTTCTGTTTTATTTCCCAATAATTTAGTATAGGGGTTTTTTTATTAAGGCAGTGATGGGAACTGAGGGAGAGCTGAGACAGGGCAAGCACGTTTTAGTTATCCAAAACCAAACCTGAATTAATCCTGAAACTAAATTTCCAAAGTCCCAGCCCTGCCATTACAAAACCTTTGCGCAAGGAGGAACAAAGTGTACTTTCAATATATTTCCCCTCTCTCTTAGGTGCTGGTTTTGAGATAGTGTTTTCTGCTATAAATTATGTATGGAAATAACAGAGCTCTCTGTATTTGCAGCTGGATGTATTATATGTTTAATTTTTTTTTTTTGGCTCCATGAAGTTATCTTTAGCTTTATTGCAATTAGGTTGCAGTCTGTTTCAGAGATCTACTGCGTAGTGCAAATTATTTTAGGCTTTCTTTTTTTAGTATTTCCTCTCCAGTGTACTGTAGGAGCTGTTTACAAGAAAACAGTTTTTCCCATGTAAATAATGCTACATTTTCTGACAGTAAAATATTTTACCACTCTGATTTCCCAGATAACTTTATCCAGGATTCAGGTATTGAAGCTTTTGAAGCTGCCCGAGGAGAAGGGTTGATGACTGTAGCTACCTAATTAATGACAAGCCACTCCAATCCCATGAACTGCTTTACTCTCTGCATTCCCATTTCCCATGTTGACTTTTTCCTGCATATCAAGTACAGTCTTTGTATGCTAAAGATAAAACAGGTACTTATCTTTCAATTTATTTTAAACTAAAAGAAAATGATCTTTCCAAATGAAATAGCAAAGATGATGGCCTATAGGATAATCCAGGTCAGAAGGGTTCTCAGGAGTTTCCTAGTCCTAGCTTCTCAAAGCATGGCAGCTCTGGCGTCAGACCAGGCTGCTCAGGACTTCATCTGTTTGGGTCCTGGGCACAGCCACTCTGTCAACCTGCTGCACTTTTTTCCATGTGGATAGCCTTCATTTCCTCCCTAGAAGACGGTTTGACCACACCTCTATAGCTCTTTTTGGGTTCTTGATAGAGCTGGGACATTTTGGGAGTGGCAGTGGATTTGAGGGGACTGACCTACCACAGCTTTCTCACAAGGACAATGTAAAAAATGCCCTAGGAGTCTCTCAACGAGCTCTCAATGAGCTCTACTTGCTTCTATAATTGTCTTACTACACTTCAGCACTCCTAAGTTCAAAAGAAAAACCTGTTTCAGCACATCAGTATTTATGACCACTTAAGGAGATGGAGAACAAGGATGCAGAAAGGGAGGGTGTGATGGACAGGGTTGGGTTTATGTTTTTCTTTTTGGTAGCAGGAAGTTTGTCTTGAGATGTAATTAATTTCTCTTGTAGTTGAGAAGATATGCTTACTAATAACTCCAGCACCCTGTGCAAAAGTTAGTCCTCCAAGGAATAGATTTCCATGGTACAGGGTTGCTGACTTTTTGTCGCAGTTGATTGTAGATATGTACCAAAAATGAACACAGGACTGAGGTTGTGTAGAAGCCTCTTGACCTGCAGTAGCTATCCAATGTAGAGAGGTTTTAATTCTCAGAACAAAAGAAGTCAGTCTGGATGAAGTGCTTTCTCCAGTTGGAGTGTTTCACTAAATTCATTTGATGCTTCCTTCTGAATGGGTGGAAGTGGAAAACAGTAAATTTTCTATGCAGTATTAAAAATTTACCAATGTATTGAGATGCTGAACAGGTAGTTTTGTAATTAATATCACAGAAGTAATTTCTGCTTTGTTTTATTCACTTTAGGCAAAGAAACTCAAAACATGCTGCTCTTCTGTGTGTTCAAGACACTTTACAACTCTTTTAAAGCTCCAGTTCGAGTTTAAGACATCTTTCTATTTTCAACTAAACAAACACATTTGATACAAATGTGTTGGCATAAATATAGATGAGGGACAAGCAAAACATAACCTGTTTCTCCCTTTCTAGCAGCAGGCCTGTTTATTCCTTTTCCAAGCTCTAGGCTGCGTGCACCTCTCTGCGTTACCCAGTGACTGTCCTCTGTTGTTGGAGAAAGCAAAAGGATGGAGTTCTCGAGCAAGTAATATGCCCAGATCACAAAGTCAAAAAAGAAATGAACCTATGCAGAATTCATGGCAATTAAAGTAGATAAAATGCATACAGGCCTGACTTATTTGTTCTCTGCTAGAGCAGATGAGATCACATTATTGACCTAAAATTGCTAGTTTTAATGCAAATAGTATCAATAAAAGTTTAAGGTAGCTTGTGCTTTAGTGTTTTGGGGTTTTTTAGTTTTTTAGTTATTTAGTTTTTAAATTCAACTGGTGATCATGGTGAACACATTAATGTGTTGATGTGAGGGGCATCAACATGTTAATTTATTTTCCAGCTTATGGAACAGTAATGCTATAACTGTGCTTCAGAGGGAATATTTGCAGAAATGCTACCTGGATATTGTCTCCCCAACCTCAATCATTATTTGGAAGTGAGAAAGGAAAAGAAATTCTGTTAACAGAGACAGAGCGTTTATGCCTCCAGGATATGTATGAATATTGTATACATCTGCTGTTTAGTGCAAGCCAGTCCAGAAGCATAATTAACTGTATCCGAGTCCCTGATGTATATATTCTGTTACTGGAGTAATTACTGGGAAATCACTGGTCAAGGGCCTCCTAGAGAGCTGAATGTGCCAACCATGGGGTTTATTCTTTGCAGTGGTATAAACCAGTGCAACAAGAACAGCAGGAGAGGGGCACTAAACCAAGAGGAAGGTCGGTGGAAGTTTCTGGGATAGGGAGATGGGAACTGTAAAATCATGATTTTGATGCATTCTTATGAAAAGTGATGTCTCCGCGTTAGAAGTTTTGGAGAACTTATATGGTAGATGCATCTCTCTCTCTCTCATCAAAGATTGCACCTTATTTTCAAAGTACCTTGAATTAAGAATAGATAAAAAAACAAAAATTGTAGTAGCTCATCCTAGAAGAGTGAGATCAAAAGCATGCAAAGCTTTAGAAGACATTTTAGTGGAAATAGTAATTGGCGATGTGGAATTAAATGCAACTGGGTAACGTGGCGGGTTCCCTTGAGAAGGTCATCCATCCTGCCATTGAAGGGGGTGGTAAATTGAAATGTGTGGATTATTTGAATTTCTAAAAGAAAACTAAAGGCCCTTCCCAGGCTGATGGAAACAAGTGCTTGTCAACATCTACCATTTCCGCTAGTGGGTTTTCAAGAGATGTTCCTTCTTTCCCTCCAGTGATTAATATAAACAATGTAAAAACTCGAAGGTAAAGCATTGCTAGGTGTTATTAATAATTGAAAATAATTTCCAATGTCAGATTCCTGGTTACAGTTATTTGCAACTCCCTGGTGATTCTGGACTCATCATGCTTGAAAAATAAACTATATTACATTTAATAATTCAGTACCATCCACTTTGGTGCTTTTATATCAACTGTTAGAGTGACATTTAACACTCATTAGTAGGTTGCTGGGTTTTTTGAATACTATATTATGCCAAGATTGCTGTACAGAAACATGTTCATTTTAATTGCATTTAGCTTTGGTTACAAAAAAAAAGTAAATAAAGCACTAACAAAGGGTCAGATTGTTCCATTTGGCCTCAAGCTGTTTTTCTTTTGAGAGCAGATATTTTATTTGAAAATTTTGTCCATTTATTTTATTAATTATAAAATGCAAAGAATCAAAGTTAAAAATGAAGGTGAATTTTAACAGTATTTAATGAATACAAAATATTTTCAGAGCAAATTTTGAATTCTTTTTTAACCTTAACTTTTTAACTTTATTTTTTGAAAGCAATTCTTACCCATCTCTAATGCACTGGTCTTATGGTAATAAGCTATGTTTCTCGAGTGAATAGAACCCCAGTGAAGGAAGATTCCTTAACTACTCTGGAAACAGTGAAAACATGCCATATTTCTAATCAAATGTTAAAATAGTTGAGTTTTTCTTTAACAAAGTAACAAAAATCTTACAGGCCTTAGAGCTCTATCTATTGCCAAAAAAGTAACAAATCCCATGTTGTACATATAAAGAATAATTCCAATTGTCTTCTGTAAGCTTTCTTCCATTCCCCTTACAAATAAATTGGATTTGGCCATTTCCACCATGTTGTTCCCATGCTACTCAATATCCTAGCTTCTGAAAGGGTCTTGAAAACCTGTTGACACCTCCTCCTAAATTATATAAGAAAGATTGTGAAAGGGAAGTGCTTTGTCCATAGCTTTTAGATATGCCAGAGCATTACTTGAACCCCAAAGACAGCTTTTATTAATCTCAGCAACGAAACTCCTTGTCAGCTGGGGTTATTAGGGTTTTCTCATATTGATTGATAGAATCCAGTTGTGTCAAATGTGTCATTTTCCAAATACAGAAATCTTTGATGGGGAGTGGGTTTCTTTGAGGTCTTCTCCTAAATGATCAAACTGCTCCCTGATGCTCAATGTTGTGATTGTGTATAACAAAGATACTGAAGAGTTGGGCATATCTCAGACTTAATCTGCTTTAAATTGATTTTGCTTGCAATCTTTGTACTCATTAGGGTCTTGGAAACACTTAACACTTTGTTTTCTCTTAATTTTAGCTAGAACCTCAAATGCTCCTTGTATTTGGTGAAAGATGGTGACCTATAGGGACTTAAATCACTTTGTTGTTAGCAACGGGATAAATCTCCCACCTTTGTGAAGTCCTTTTTTCACCTGAGTGGCTTGTGGTGATGATTAAGACCACACAAAAGTCCATGGACTATAAATGAGGTGAGTTTGGATGGCATTAGTTCATTTCTGTTCCAGCCTTGATATTCTAGCGAGATTGGGCATCTCCGTAATATTGACAAATCAACAAAATAGCTATCTGTGCTTAGAAGTGAATAGCTAAGAGACTGAAGCCTTTCCTGACACAAATGTGAAGAAGGTGCAGATGAGCCATATGTGGCTGTGCTGAATTCCAGCTGCACGAGCTGCTTCTGCCATCCAGATCATTGAAACTTTTGGTAGTGTTGTAAAAATTCCCTTTTCTAGCTCACCCTTCTTCTCTGCCTACAAAGGAACCTCTTCAAATCAGTGCCAAAACTTTTCGGAGTCCAGCCTGACCATTCTGACCCCAGGACAAAATTGGCTTGATACTAAGCTTGAAGAGCCCAATTGTCTCTAGTCTGGAGTGTAAATGGTTCTTGAAATCGTTTTGCCAGGAAGAAGAGTCCAGGCATGTTTGTCACAGAGTGCTGTTGTTTGTCTCCACATCGTAGCATTTTCTCCAAATCCAAGGCAAAGATGCCTTGAGACCTCTGAGCATATCAGCATCAAAAGAAGTATCTTGATATTTTATATCCCAGTATGTGTTAGTAATGATGTTAGGATGCAGATGAGCAATGTAAGAATGAGCATAATTCTATGGTTTCTTTTGAAAGTGTTTCTACTTTAGAATTTATTGCATTAAATGTTCTCCTTTAGACTTTTTAAGTTAAAAAAAAAAATCACTGCTTGCAGTGACCATGTATCTAGGTAGCAAATGTAAGCGTCTTAGGAGGGTGACGTAACTGGGAAATTCTTTTCAGAATTGGGAGCACTGACTCCCAGCAAAGGTCTACAAACTCAGTCGTTCTGCAAAGGGAAACCCAGGAGGGATGTCTGGTCTAGTGGCTACTGGGAAACTGTCTGGCAAAGGCTAGAATGGTTAAACAACAGTGGAGAATTGATTGATGAGGATTTGCAGAGGAGAAATAAGGGAGACTTATCTTTTGAGGGCAGAATGGTAATGATATCTAAAGGGAATAAAATAGGAAAGCAGAGTTTTTAGTGTCTGCCACAGTTTCCCACTCCTGGGGTGTGCACCGAGCTGGATGCTCATAGTGTGTTTTCATAGAGAGGCGTAAATGAGGGTTCCTTTGCACATCCTCTTCCAGCACCTCTGCTTGAGCTGGACTGTGGCACTGGACATCTGCTTTCTAATCCCATCTGCAGACTCTGTGAACCTGTTGGATCTGCTAAAAAGCCACCAAAAATGAAGGTGCAACTCCAGTAAACACATCCGAGCAATTGGTAGATTCACTGAGGCAATGCTGGCTTTCCTGAGCTAGAAGGACACTTTCAATACATACAACTTGGGTTGTGCAGCAGTCCTACCTTTCATTTGTTTCTATTTTTCCATATGTTCTTAGTAGGCATGCAAGTGCTGCTGCAAAAATTATGTGTCAAAATGATTTGGGTTTGGGTTTTTCATGCCTAGAGAAGGCTGTGTGTACTTCAGTCTATTAGTAGATGTGTAGTCGGTCTGGGGTTTAAGGAATAATTTCATCTCATGTGGTCTAGAATCTCCATATTAATTTAAATGCTTTTGGATAGGAAGATACTTATTGACTGAAAACGGAAAATTAAAAACAGAGTAATTATTTGAAATTACTATCAGTACCAATGCAGCCAAATTCTCCTTACCTTTAGTCTTTCTGAGGCTTAATGTATTTATACATTTTAAAAGGAAGATTTTGACTCAACCCGAATCTTGAGAATTTATTATTTTCAGTGCAGAATTTTAATGGCTCAAGATAGATTGGAGCTGAAAGTGTCTAAAGCCTTAATAACTGCAGCCTTGCCAAGCAGTTAATAGTTTTTTAATGTTTTCCCACTGGTTTTGTGCTTGCTTTAACTCTAAAATTGTAGTTTCTCGGATACATTGACGGTCCCTGCCATCTCCTAAACTGTTACTGTTGTGTCTGGAGGGTTATGGCTCTACAGAGCCTGCACTTTGAAGCCAAGCCAGGACAGGGATTTTAAGTCTAAGGGGGAGATTGCACAGGGGATGTGTCTTTTGCATAGCAGTAACATTATCATAATCGCTTCTGTGTCTTTTGCCTCCACATCTAACTGAGCACTAGTAACACAACATCTCTGCTTTGCAGCTTTCCCCCTTGCTGCTCTACAAGTTAAGCAGTGATATTGTCTTTTAGACCTAATGGAGCTCCCTAAATGGCAAATTACAGTCATTTGGACAGATAGTGTCCTGGAGTTGCATATAAAAATGTACAGAATAAAAATCTCTCTTACTGATGCTCACTATTGTAGATTTCTCTAGCACAAGTATTTTCATCCATTTGACATTTGTTAAAATGATAGAATAAGCCTGGGCTGTATTTTGTTATCTGGATTCATACACACTTTTCTGTTTATCTGTATAAATACATATCTTATAAAATCCCAGTGTATAATCTTTTTTACATCAGTAGCTATATCCAAGGTATTTTCTCTCAGGAGAAAAAAAATGTATATAGGGTGAATATGTATTTTCTCATATTGCCATGTTTTCGGATGTTGGCACCAGGAAGTTCTCTTGTTTTCACAGTAAAGAGCTGCCATCATCACATCAGAAAAGAATCATCAAATAAGAGAAGAAAATTGCTTTTGAGCATCCCACTGACTTTCCCATCTTCTGGATCCCCAAATACTTTAAGATGGGGAGGATAAATTTTATCTGGATTGTGAGATTTCTTTGTGTGTGGATACACTTTGGAGAATTGCACGTTCCTATTAGTTAATCTTTTCTATGTTTTTTACAGTTTTGCATAGTTTCCTGGAGAACTTTGTTGTCATTCTTTAATAATAAGGGAATTCATTAAATAAAAGTAGTATATGCTGAAATTATCCTTTAGAAATATTTATCTGAAAACCAGAGTAATAAAATGTGTCTTGAGGAGCAGAGAGGGAAACTTAAGTTTCATTTGCACGGTGTTGTTCTCCAGTAATATGCTGCATTCTGATTTTTCCTATGAAAAGCTATCTAAAACTGCAGAGTGGATTATATGTGATGTTTGTTTAATAATGTGATGATCAGACATGCTCTGTTGAGAAGGATTGGATGCAGTCCTCAATTGCTACCCCTTGCCAATGGGACTAGTATTTTTATTAAAAAAAAATAACCTACTGATCTTGTGGGAGAGGTGCCCAATAGTGTGCAAAGGAGTCAGGCTGTAGCCTGTAACAAGTAATGTTTCCGGCCAACACTGAGTTTTGTTTGCTCTGTTAAGAAGACTTCTTATTTCAATCTGTGTTGTCTTTTGGTTTAAAAGAAGTAGTGTACTTTTGACTAAACCTAAACTCTCAAATTCTGCTTCTAAATCACGTTGACCTTTTTCCCAAAAGGTGCAAAGACTGTGGGTTCAGTGACTGTGGTTGAGTTTGGGGTTTGGGTGTGCTGTTTTTCCCAGTGGTTCCCCTCCAAAATAGGCTCAGCTGACCCAGTAGTCTCGTGATGTACTGCTGGACTCTGAAGGAAAGGGTGGGCTTATATGTTTCTGTGGCTTGTTTGTGCCTTCTTTGTGAAAAGTCCATAAAAGTCTCAATGCAGAATAGACCTTCATTGAGTTTCACTCAAATGCATTTTTTAGAAGGAAGAAATGTGCTAAAGATGAGGTTTTGGATTCCTTGGAGGTTACCAGGCACGTGGGAATGTGGGCACGGTGTTGAATGAATGTGAGAATCAAGCCATAAATGAGACCAAGTCCTCCGCATTGCCTCAGGATGGAGAAACATGGATCTGATAATTTTTATGCCCTAAATATTATGCATCTTTTGCTCCCAGTGAGGCAGATCTGATTCCTTTGTGTTTTGCATAAGGAGGAGATACAGATCTGATGCGTTGAACTGTGCTCGACTTCCATCAGAGAAGCCCCATGAAAGTCTGAATGTGACTCAGTGCCTGCTATTTGCACAGCATGTTTTTTAAAATACTTTGGGAACCGCAGACTCAAAAGACATGCAGAGAAAGATCAGTGGACAAGACGCTAATCTCGGACAACTAAGCCAAAGCTTTGATAAGTTGAATTGTTGACCTGGAAAACAGGCTCAGATTAAGAAATGTCAAGTTGGTATGATGTCTTAACAGCAAAGGGATAAGAAAATTGAGAAATTTAGTGATAGCACAAACAGAATGGAAACAGATTAGGTTGGTCTCCTTTTGATGTGTGCTGACAGTGCAGTATCACAAGATGTGGGACAAGTGTTGCTTAGATGAGATGAGGGGAGAAAAGCAGATATTTTTTGTGTTCATAGATGGCCTGGGAATTTCTATAGCGAAGTGTGCTCAAAAATCTGTTTCTGATCTGTACAAGTCACAAGAAGGGGACAGTGATGGAAAAAATCATATATTATCTTGAGTCAGGAAAATATGAGTCAGGAACATTTAAATGGATGAATTTTTTAGCTTGGTGTGACCTATTGTTTTACTCTATGGCAAATGAGATATTTGATGTTAGTGTGATTAGGTCATTGGAAATGAATGAGGGAAACAATTTTGCATACTATGTAGACATTAATTAAAAACATTCTTAAACAGAGTCAAAATGCATACTAGGGAAAAGAATGGTACAGAATAAAAAAGTATTTAATAAGGTGTAAAAAATCATTGGTATAGTTTTGGTCATATCTTCAAATGCATTATAGGGGAAAGCAAAAAATTAATGACTTTGTATTTCTTGATTTAGTTGGCTATTAAAAACAAATCTCTTCAAAATGAAGACGAGTCCTATTATTTTATTTTTAATTATTAGTTTTGTGTTACTATTTTACAATAAATTATTTCTATTGACATGATGTAAGATAAGGATTTGAATTAAGCACGGTGCACATTATATATTTAGGAGTTATCCCATGGACATTTTACAGTCAAGGACCTGAAACGCTATAGACCAATTTCAGAAATGAGATGCAAAGTTTAATAGTTGTAGCTCTTATGTTTTTTTAATTACTGGTAACACAACCTTGCTCAGTCTCAGCGATTAGAGATTCCTCAGTTGTTTCTAAAAAGTCATTTTTCAGCAGCAGGCGGTAATAATCTTTTCTGGATTTGCTTTAATCTCTGAAACACAAGGCTGGATCAGTGCTTAGTCTTTAAATGTTCATAAGCCATGATTTGACAGAGACCGTATTTGTTTCAGTCTTTGTGATTGTCTTTTTCTTGGAAAATATGTCAAAACAGGGTAGGCAGTTCTGGGGTTGAATGGGCTGGCTTGAGTGAGTGGGTGTAGCAGGAGTTTATCTTGAGTGTTTTAGGCTATAGGCAAAGCATGTGCTCTGATTTAAAGGAGTCTGTGGTACAATCGGACTACCAGTCCCATTTAAGCTAATAAAGTGAGGAAAAATCAGAATTAAGGTGATTATGGGAGTTGGTATGTTTGCTTTACTGGGAAAAGTACAATTCATAGAGGAAGATCTGAGCTGTGAGCTGCTTTCCTTTGGGGAGTTTGTCAAAATGCCAGTATTTGAGTATATACATGTAAATACTGAATATATATTTGTAGTTTTAACGAAATATATACTTATTTATATTATAGTTGTATAAATACAAAAAATATAGAGAAATATAAAAAAGGAATATATATTTATAGATACATTTTATGAAACATATCTATTTCAGCATATATTTCTAAAACATACGTTTAATTCTGTTGAGCAATGCTTGTGGAAATCTGCTGGCTCTGACAGTTTTAACAGCTGAGCATGAGGATAGCTAGCTTGGAGTAGAGCTCTTAGTGCTGCAAACATTGGCAAATACTTGAATAAAATGAATCCCCAAAGGTGACTGAAGTCCTGAGCTGGATTTCGTGCCCAAAGTACTCTCAGTGTGCTGAGAAGTGTCCTTCTACCATTATTGCAATTCCTCAGACATGCATAGGTTTATCTGTCTCTTCTATTGACAACAAAAGATGGTTCTTTTTTCTTCTTCTTTTCCCCCAAACAGGCATTTTAATAGAGAATCTACTCCCTTACTTAGCAAGTGGTAATTGAGAATAACTCTCTTGCAAGATTTTATGAGCTGTAAGAAATGATAAACTAGTGAAACTAAAAGTCAGATGAACAACTTCACACATATTGTATCATTTAATTCCATTTCTATACATTTGAAATGAGAATTTCTCTAAACATGAGTGGAGGGAGAACATGGTGTACCCATTATTAGTAAAGCTGATGGTATAGAACATGTTTTAAGACTGAAAAGCAAATAGTTATGTGGATACCAAAGGAGGATATTGTTTAGAGTAAGTTATTTGTGTTGTGATACTGATCACCAGCTTAAATTTACGTGTTCTCTAGTATGCCCGTGATACATTCTTAGTCATTTTCCAGTCTTTGCTCTTTTAATTCCCCAATAAACCATGTTTCACCAGTTAATTACCTTATTTCTAAGTTCTAATATTCTTGCGTTCATGTTGTATCATGAAAAATATTATCTAAGATACTATTCCTGGGAATCTAAACCACTGAAATCTAAAATACTGTGTTTGTGTAACCAGCCATCTCTCCTTCTCAGTGATTAATGATTTTCTCAATGCCTAAATCGTTATTAAAACAACAAAAAAACCCACCCAAAGTGTATTGAAATCAAGCACAGTAAACATAATTTTTGGAATACTGTACAATTTTATCTCCAATATGAGAACCATGATTATCTTTAATGCCATCCATTTGAGAATACAAAAATTGCTGTGGAACTGAGGGTAGACCTCAGTCTAATATGTTGGGAATCCCTCACTTCATAGATGTTTGTGTGTGGTTTTGTTTTCTTTTTGTCCCTATAAGGTCCCAATGGTATGTTGTGTTTTCTAGAAGTGCTGCATCCTCATGGCCCCTGTTGTTAACTTGATCTCACTCTTCAGTGAAAATACACTCGAGCAGGAAAAGGATGGGTTCTACAGGTCGAAAATGTGAGCACGAATTGCCTTTAGTAATTCATACATCAAGCCGAAGGATACTTGAAGTTGGTATGTCTTAGCCGTGAAAGACTTTCTGATGAGGTTGGAAGTGTGTTGTCCTCATGATTACAATTGGGGTGTTATGTACTAGATACGAAATTAAAAAGCACACTTTATGTATGACCAAAATAGAACCTTCCATCCAGAAGGAATGAGATTGTTTACTTTGTTCAATGCTTCTGCCTTAATCCAGTGCCACATAAACAACACTCTAAGATTTTACAAAACAATTTAAATGGAGGCTAATTTAAACCCTCTAAAAGGAAGCAATACAGTGTTTTGATGGGCAAACATGGCTAATTACGTCTCAATAAATACGAGCGAAATCATCATCTCTGGTGCAGAGATAATTTTAGTCACAGCATGTTGACAGCATGTTTGAGAATCTATTATCATTGTCACTGAAGACCTGCGCAATGGCTGAGCAGGAGCAATGTTGGGTTCTTTCCTACCTGGGAGACCTGCCCACACTCAGGGAACTTTTGGAAAGATGAGGCAAAGAGAGAGCAGGACTGAATGTAGATTAATTTCATGGTTATTACCTTACAGCAATTTAATGAAGTATGAATATATGTTTTTGGAAGGAGAGATGAGTTCTCAAAAACTGAACTACAGTGTGAATGATTCAGCAAATGTAGAATTTTTCTGAAGTTATTAATAGGTTTGTTAATTATTACCTAATTCCAATCTGTTAAATATTTGCCTCAATTACTTGCCATTTTAGATCATAGGTTCTCTTGGGTTTCTTTATCTGGAATCTGAAAATCAAGTGCTGGTGTCCAATGAGAAGTTCAGGGTTTCCTCTTGATAACTGTAACTTTTGCCTTTAGAAAAGAGCTAACCACTAGTTTTTTTGTCACAAAATGAATCCTGTGCACCTGTCCAACAAATAATACTTATAACAATAACTGTTCATGTTACAATACTTTAAAACCTTCTGTATTAGTTTGAATTTATGTTTATTTTTGCTCCTAGTAGTGTTTCCGTCATGAAAAATTGCGTCAGCCTGTTGGATAGGCTGTAGATCTTGCTAATGCAGGAAGGCTTGTGATTTCTCTGTGTGTACCAAATACCATCCATGGATACACTATTTAGTAAGACTTCTAATAACTTGTCCTTACAGCAAGAACTCCAGACTTACAGTAGCTGTGTCTGTTAGGGTTAAGGCTGAGCATCCTCTCCCTCAGCTGATTTCAGAAAGCAGTAAGAGATATTTGAAACATTACAGGATTGTACTCTTGGTATGATAATGTTTTCCAAAGTCATTTATTTAGCTTACTTCATCAGAGAAAGATTTTGGGAGAAATAAAAGCTTTTAAAAATCTCTCCCACCCCCTCTTTTTTTTCTATTTAAACATATTCTAGTAAAAAAGAAATTCTTTCTGGACTACTATAGCAGAATTGCTTCAGATGTGAGTAATATGTGTACAGGATAGGTTTGTTTTTGTGGAATAGTGAAGTGTGGATTGCTTTCTAACAGTCATTAGTGCTTTCTATGTATGTGCAGAGAGACATATTTCTTTTTCGGTTTAAAACTATTTCAGATTTGCTTTTATTTTGCCCTGAAAGAAGAATAACCTCAAGAAGTTGCTTGACCGGGAATGAATATCTAGATATTTGTGTGCTAATAGTGAAGAATAAACAAGATATTGGAAGGCTGAGTGTGTAATCAGCGTTATGACTTAATTACACTACTGAGGCTTATGAGTTAATTTACATTCCTGGAAAGATGATAGGCAAGGCTTCAGCTTGTTCAGGATAGATGAACTGAGGGAGGGCTGTCTTCTGAGTTAAGGAGGTACAGACTTTCAGAATATGAGAGCGCATGATATTTGAATAATAATAAAAAGATGCTGTCTACTGTGGACTACTCAGAAAAGGCAGACAAGGGATGTTTTTTGCTAGTAGTCAGTAATGTCAGGGAGGCTGTAGATGATGTCTCAGGGAAGCAAGGCAAGGCAAAGGTATGAAAACCCCTTAATTTGGACTTTCCCAAACTTACCTCACTAACAAAGAGGAAGACCACACTGAGAAAAGGCCAAGCGGATGAAATGGGATCTCTGGGACCCTGGAAGAAGGACCTGGGGGTGTTGGTTGACAACTGGCTGAATATGAGCCAGCAGTGTGACCCAGTGGCCAAGAAGGCCAATGGCATCTTGGCCTATATCTAAAACAGTGTGGCCAGCAGGACCAGAGAAGTGGTTGTGCCCCTGTACTCAGCACTGGTGAGGCCACATCTTGAGTACTGTGTTCAGTTTTGGGCCCCTCAGTACAAGAGGGACATTGAGGTATTGGAGCACGTCCAGAGAAGGGTGAAGAGGCTGGTGAAGGGGCTGGAGAACAAGTCCTACAAGGAGCAGCTGAGGGAACTGGGGTTGATGCGCTTGGAAAAGAGGAGGCTGAGGGGAGACCTCATCACTGTCTATTGCTGCCTGAAAGGGGGCTGTGGCAGAGTGAGTGTTGATCTCTTCTCTCAAGTGACAGGTGATAGGATAAGAGGAAATGGCCATAAGTTGCGCTAGGGGAGGTTCAGACTAGATATTAAGAAGAATTTCTTTACCGAAAGGGTGGTCAGGCACTGGAACAGGTGCCCAGGGAGGTGGTTGAGTCACCGTCCTTGGAAGTGTTTAAAAAATGGGTAGATGAGTTTTTGAAGAACATGGTTTAGCAGAAGATGGGTATGGTTGGACTCTATCTCCGAGGTCTTTTCCAACTGGAAGATTCTATGATTCTGTACTGCAGTGGGAAGTAATATGAAAAGCAGAAACAAGCTCAGGGTTTCACTGATGAGTATGAACATAAGCATGATGGGATAAATTATAATATGAGAATACTCGACGTTGTCCTGAAATTTTTGGAGAAGAAACTTGTGTTAGAAGCCATGGTGCTTGGTCTAGTTGTAGCTCAGTTGCCTCTAAAAAACAATGTCATAGCCCACCATTGTTTTCCTGGGATTACAGTGTTCTGCAAATTCTTTACCTTTGTTGAGGAAGGGAAAAAGTAAAACAGTCTGCGCTGTGCATAAATGCTAAAGGTGTGGAATATGCTGAAGTGCTTGGTCCCATTTTCAGAAGCACCGGACACTTAGGAACCAAAGCACCATTTAATAAAAACAGCGGGACTTTGATTTCTTCCTGTATAATAAGCTCTGGGAAATGGGACTTTGGTGCCTAAGACAATTAGACAGATTTTAACACTTTCTTACAAGCTTCCCAGAATAGGTAGTGAAGTTTTGAAATTTGATTAAATTATTTAGGCTGCATTTACCAGTTTGATGATTGCATGTGCTGATAATCAGTGTTACTCAGTAGCTAGCAGTCCTGTTTTGAATAAAAACCACTATTGATCAGAGTCTTTGGAGTGCAGGGGAAAGGGCTCTGGAGTAAGCTTGGCATCAGGTTAGAAGAAAGCTGTAGATGTCCCATATCTCTGTCTCCTCCTTCTATCCCACTGCTGCCTGAGATACTGACACGTCTAAAGGAAGTGTTATTAAATGCTTCCCAAAAAAAGAGACTGAAAAAAAGTGCAAATAGTATGGTTTTCAGCTAAAATTCAGGTTACGATTACTTTCAAATGTCATCATTTCCAGCAGTTAATAAATGCTATTTGAATATTGCTAATAGTCAACAGATCACTTTTACCATGCTCTTTTGATGGAAGCAATAATTAATAAGCTTGGAACGATGAATAATAAAATAGAGTCTTACAAGTAGCTAAACAATTCTATTCTGATCTTTTAGTCTTTGTTTTCATCTTAAGTGTCGTATAGGTTGTCAATGTTCATGTAAGACCACTTAGGCTGTACTGACCCTTGGGGTCTCAGTATGAACCATGCAAGTGTGGGATTTCTGTGGGAGAAACTGTCAGGATATTTTTCTTGTCCTGGGGTTAAATACTGTAGACTTGTTGGATTTCAGGCTAGATTACAGCTGACAGAGTTTGATATCAAGCCAAAAATAGACTCATTTCTATAAGAAATGCAAGACCTTGCAGAGTGATTTTTGATTGACTCCCATATTAGATCATCGTATATTACACTAGCTGAAAGTAGTGACGTGACCTCAGAGTCCACATCCTATGTACTTTTAATACGATTTGCATATTTGGCTGACTTAAAATTAGCTCAGAAATAGTTTAACTACTGACAGCAGAGCCTGAAAGTAAATTCATACAAATTGATCCTTTTCTTTTAGATACTTGTAGCATCTTCATCGCCCACAGCCAGCGTAAACTCGTATTTTTTTTTATCTTGCTCCTTTGCACTGACAAAGGGAGATGAGACATGCTGATGTTTGACAGCCCTTCAGTTTGAGGGCAGTTGTTATTCCTATGTGATTTGATGATGTTGACTATCAAAATCCCTTTCCTTACACATCCATCAATGTTGGGTCTTGCTTTGATTCGCTCATGGAAATTTTTACATCCTTGCTTAGCTGCATGAATAATAATCCAGAAAACAGAGCCTCTAGCTTTATGGACACTTTAAAAAATATTTTATGTATATGTAAATATATGCACATACACACGTAACATTCATAGATATCTAGATAAGTTTGTATGTAGATATGTATATTGATGTCCATATGGCTATGACTGAGTATCAGTATAGTTGTGTCTGAAACAATGCATGAACCTGTGTCCTTTCTGTCTGCATTGACTTCAGGAGTTAATAGATGAAAATATTTCTCTTCTCTACAGAAAAATAATGCTTAGAAAACCATAAATGTTTCATTGTAGCATTGTTTTGGGTTTTCCATGTGGTATTTCAAGGAAATGTGACAAAGCCATCTTATAAATTTTGTGTTACTTAAATTGCAAAGAGTATTGAATGGTCGCAGTAAAGGTTCTTATCTTATTTAGTATGACCCTGAAATATATAAAAAGCCTTCAGTTTTTCAAAACTTCAAAGTTGTGTCTTATTTTTATCTAGATTATTGTTTAACACAAACCAACTCTCACTTTGATTATCCTTTTATAAAATCAAGTATGATCAAATAAAAAAGATTTTGAGTAACCCTCATAAAAAAACCAAAGAAAAACAAACCCAAAAGAAACCACTGAAGATGCCCCAAGAAGGCAGCTGTTTCGTTCCCAGGATATAATTGTTGTCTGGTATTATGGAATCATAGAATGGGGTTAGAAAAGGCCTTAAATATCATCTGCCATGGGCAAAGACATCTTCCACTGCATCAGGTTGCATTGCAGCCAAAACATTTATTTTACGTTTACCTTTGATAGCAATCAGACCCCAGAAAAAACAAAATGAGAAAACCCAGACCAGCAAACCGACAAAAAAGCAACACACACAAAAATAATTATGAATTAATGCAGCAGCACTAAGGGCTGAAGTGGCTTTCTAATAGAAAGTGGTTGGATCCAGAGCTGTTTTTTAGGTAAACCTTGATCAACTGGGAAAAGGGCATGTTACTGTGCAGGCCTGGTTTGGGACTGAAGAGATTCCCTACACCTGTACCAAACCCCACTGCTCTGTTAAGTCCTGAACCTACGCTCGATTAAATTTGAGCTCGACTCGTCCAACCCATAAGGTTGTTTCCTTTGGTTCGTCAAGACTCTGTTTTTTAAATAAGGTTGGGCTGGCTTTCAGTTCCTCTCTGATGAGCTTTCCCAAGATTCAGAGTTAATGCCATTTGCTTTTTCTCATTGTATAAACTGAAGATTTTCTTATGGTTGCCTTGAACTTGTCATTAACATTTAAGGAGTAATTTGCAAACCCTGAAAGCATTCAACTGGCTCAGAATTGGGAAGGAGTCAGCTAAATAGCCTGGGTTTGCCAGCCATAACTCATCCACACAGCAATTACTATATCAGAAAGAAAAAATAAAGGTACAGAAATACATACCAAAGAGGGTACTACTGTATTTTGGGTGTTGGGCAGACCCTGGTATACTGCAGGCTGGCTGTGTTTGGGAAAAAGCACGTAAAACCTGTCTCGGGCAGTTTGGACTACGCTGCAGAAGCAGTAAGCTGGTGGTAACAAGATGCCATTGAGTCTGAGTGCCTTTCCAGTGAACACGGTGTTCCCATTGGCTCTAGTGCTGGGTTTCACTGTTAAACTACCTTTGGTTTTCTTACTGGTTGATAGCTGAAAAGAAACATAAAGGATTTAGCAGCTTTTGTTTATTTATTCCTTCTCGTCTCTCCCAATATGTTGTTGGGTTAGTTCCTTGGTGTTAGAGGTAGCCCACAGGGAAGAAGAAATGTCTTAATTGACATTTGTGATAGTCTTGATGTTTCCTCTGTCAAGAAGAAAGTTGCAGTTCTGTGTAGGTTAGGAAAGGAAATAGTGGAATGACTCTTTTTTTCTGTTCTAGATAAATTCCAGTGAGTCATGTTCTATAGTGATGATGTATTCATGTCACTGTATCTTGAACAAAAATGGCTCATTTTCAAGGAGGGACTAATTTCCTTCTGTATAAGAATCAGGGGTTAAAAATCTGACTGCATTTAGCTAGTGCAGATAGATTTCTACAGTTGACAGTGTCGTGGCCACTGTGGCCTCAGTTGAATATTATTGAACTTATGTAGAAATTATGTTCACTTACTGGCTTGTAACTGGATGCAATATGACAACCACTGAAAATGACTTTTTAAAAATACTTTTGCTTGACATTCATAATGTCTTTATGCTGTGTTACAAGGTGGAGACACCTTGAAAGGTTGAATGCAGACACTAAACTCCTATTACAAAGGGAGAGAAGTAGCACATGCCAAATCTTCATCATGAGGTATTACTGAGCTACTCTAGCATGTTAAGAAACGGAAATGCTCAACTACATGCAATTATTGTTATTCTTTGCTTACATTTTGAACTTGGAGAGGTTCCAAGGAAAAATATGTATCTTACATAATATGCCTAAACTTTCTATGTCTCCTGATTGCATAGCCTAGTTAAAGAAATATAGGTTAGAGAATAAATACGATTATTAAATATATAAAGCATGAGTGAGGTTGATGAATTTAATGCTAAGGCTCTGTCCTGCAGGCAGTGTACAGGCAACAAATGACTCCAAAAGCAGCTTTGTTGGGGAATAGGTGGTAAAGGGAAATCACAATTGATTTTTTTGAGGACTCCTTATTTTACTACACAATCCATCATTAAAAATCTTGTTTGCATTTGTATGAATGGCAGTGTATATCAGTGTAAAAATTACAGAAAAGGTCAAATGAGAGTAATATATCTTATGTTTAGGGAAATATAGGTGAGTCACAACTCATCTCCCAGTCTTCCAGAACATTTTCTGGTTACATCAGTAGCTTTTTCCTAAAGTTTTTTTGCTAACCAGCTGAAAAATTACTAACAAGGAGATGACATATTCAAAGGATAAGTTTATTACAGCATATTTTGAGGCATTGATCGCAACTGGGCAGGTCTCTGGAAGTTTTGTGGCTTTTATTTTTTTTATTTTTTTTTAACTAGCAGAAGTGAAAAACTTCCCTGCAAAGATTACTTTATATACTTCCCTAAAGAAGGCAGCAATTTACCGAGTATAGTTGCTTATATAGCTGATTTTCAATGTTTAGGACAAAAGACAGTATATGAGGAAGAAAATCGCTATCTTCTCAAGATAGAATTGTCAAGATGACTCCTAGCCAATGCTAACCACACACCCTCGTACAGTTTATTTTTGATTATTAACTATATAGGTATTAAGGTTTCCCTACAGGCTTTGTACGCTTAAAAAGTCTCAGAGTGGCTATGGTGTCTCTATTCAGGTCAGACCTGTTTGATGAACTCTGGAAATGACGCTGAGTTGTATCCTTGAGAGACTTGATGTTTGGACCGAACATTCCCTACATTTCTTACATTTCAGTCTTCTGTCCTTTAACCTTCCTGTTCTTAAATAAAAATTATATATGTTTTCTTTGCCAGCTGTGAGAAACGCAAGATCTGAAACAGTTCTCCAAAGAATTCATTTATACGCAGTTTATGGGGAAGGAGCTATTGATAGAAAGAGAATTTTAATTTAAAAAATTGTGTTGCTTTTCTCTTCCTGGAGCTACATTTTGTAATCATCCACAACTAAAATATATTTTTCTCTATATATATCTTTCAACCGAGAGCTAGGTAATGATTATTTGAAAAGAAACGAAACCCAAAAAAACTCCAATGCATTTCAGAAGATGATTTCAGACATCAGAAAAGGTATTCAAAATTCCAACTATCTTAGTCTGCTTAATGTGAACTAATGCCTGGGTGCTGTTTGCATGCTCAAAACCAGTAATTTTCTCCTCAGGAAACCGGCATATCTTTTTTTTTAAAAAAACCCAACTGTTTTTCTTATTTAAGAAATCTTCCGCTAAGCATCTCATGTCAGCTACAACTTTCCACTTGTATTGTGTGAATTAGCTTTGTTATATGCTGTCATTTTGAAGCAAAATGGCCTTTCAGATCGAATTCCTCCACACGAAGTTTCTTGCTGCTGAACTTAATAGCAGTAACTACAGAGATCTGTACTTCTTCAAACTTCAGCCACAAAATTAATAAAAAAGAATGAAAAAGAAACCCCACAAGAGGCTGGAAATTGATACTGCAGGTCCTTGATGAGTTGTCTGCATGTGAGCATCCCGACCGTCCATCTGAGCAAAAGCTGTTATCCTGGTGTGTCCTGCCATTGTTGGTCCTGCTACTGTTGGTCCTGCCACATGGATATGTCCTTCAGCAAATATATGTTTAGAAGGCATTCAATAGCAGGCAGAAAAAACCTATTTCTGGTCAGTCATAAAAGAACTTAGAAGAGAAGATTCATTAACTCAGATGGATCCAGTGCAATACAGAGTGCACTTTTAGGGCTAAAAGAACCTGGAAAGAAGACTTAACCTGGAAAGAAGACAATATATTTTTTTTCCTTATCTTGTGTGAAAAACCTCCCTCACCATGCTGTTTGTAGGGTGTGAAAGTTCTTTATGTTCTGTCTGATGCAAGCTGGCACATAGCACAGATGAAGATGATTTGGTAAAAAGTGTGAAGATTTTCTTTTCATATTGCCATGTATTTATGAGAGGTTTCCTGGAAGTTTTAAATGCTTGAAATGGGATGCTTTTTATAGCTTTCTGTAAGTCTGAGATAGGTGCAACAGGCAGGCTTTACCTGCATCTGCTTATTACTCATGAGTACTGAAAGAACCTTTTTCTCATGTCTGAATTCATTCTCAGAGTGCGTTCAAGTAAACACGAACTGACAAATTTATCCAGTTGGCTTCAAGAAAGTATTTTTCTGACTTTTTAGAGAAAGAAACATACCCATGTGATTCCGTGCAGCAAAACATTAAAAAATGAGTGGTACCCTTGGCAGCTTTCACTGTGTTAATGTACCATTCACCTTGTTTTGTGACCAAAACCTGGTGTTCTAATGCAGGGATGCTGCTCAAGCATTGCAGTATCCAGAGGCATCCAACATCTGTCTGGGGGGGAGAGAGAAGGAGAGACAACATGTTTTCATTGGATTCTTTCACACTGAAGCAATAGGATACTCTTGGTTGCCTTTTGCCAGTTGCATCGTCTGGTTCTCGACCTGGAATAGCACTGGAGCTTTCAGGTAAACTGCACATGACCTTTCCATAAGGGGTATATCTGGAAGGTGACAATTTGATGCAAGGTCTGTGGTTATGGACTCTGACAGGCTCAAATGGTTAGCATGCACCAGGGCTGAGCCCCCTCCCTGCTTCCCCAGGGTCCAGCATGACTATGTGAACACTTTGACAGTGGTTTCAAGCTCAATTAACTCCTTAAAAAAAAGAGGATGCAGTTAGTGCCTGGTTATATTTCAGCCTCTGAATTTTGTTTTCTTGTTTAATTTTCCTTTGAAGGGCCCAAGTCTCTGTCCTTGATGGTAATCGGAGTTTTACTGCACTTCCTTGCTTTAATTCGCAGTGGATGCCAATAATATAAGAATTTATTTAAACAGAGGTAATACAGGAATTCAAACTCCAATGTACACATAGAAATGATGGAAGTGTAAGGAGTAGAATACAAAAAGTGACAGCAATCATGATACTGATGAAAGCTTTGGCATCCATAAATAGTGCTACATTAGGTAGCATGTTAATGCTTTGTATTTCTTATACAGCATTTAAATGTCATTTTCTTCCTGACCTGAATTATGTATCTCTGGGTAGAGTTTGCTTTCCATCTGCATACTCGGTCAAAAAAGAAAGTCCCAAAATGCTTCCCTAGCACTCTACATTTATGACTTAGTGTTGTTACCAACATTATTTTTTTGCCATAAAGACATAACTCTAATGTAGTTCAGCTACTTTGTAACATAAAAAAATGCCATTAATGATATCTAGAATTAAAAGTTCTTCAGCTGACAAGGATGTGCATATTCAACTTGCTTAGGTGCGGTGATGAGTTTGGCAAAATAATACACAGTGCAGTAGAGAACACAATGCAAATACAAAACCTGCAGCAGTGTATCGGATCTCTCTAATTATGTCATCACCCAAAATTCGTTCACTCAGAGCAAATTACTATGATTATTGTGTTTCTATCCAAGGAGGAAATTAATTGCTAGACAGAAATTCAGACAAATCTTCTCATTCTCCTTTGCCTTCCTTCTTCCCTTTCGGTTCAGAAGCCCACTTGTTTCATCATGTGTGTTACACAAATGTATTGATCTGTTAAACACTCAAAGATATAAATTTAAATTAGAGATTCTTTACATAGATATAGAAACTAAAACCAAGTCTGTTGATATATCCTTGGTATACTGGACAAGTTCTTCCTTTTAAAGTTGGACTACATTTTTAATCTCAAGGTTATGACCTGTGCTGCTGAAACTTGGCTGTCTAATGACCCTGTTTTGATTAAAGAGAAGTTCAGCTTTCTGAGTTAGCAAGGTAGAGTTTTCCCCTTCTGGTGTTCATGACACTTCACCCAAAGCTGGCAGAAACGTGGCACAAATAGGTAGATTAATAATAATTCTGCCTCTCATGGCCCTTGTCTGATGAGAAAGCTGCAATGAATTTTGGCATTCTTAGGCTCAAACTGGTGCTGAAACTGTGGTCCTTAATTTTGTGTGGAAATGAGCTTATAATTAACCTAATATGGGATTGTGCAGTGCTTCTGGAGATCACATTTAAGTATGCTTTTTCCTTATGTATTTTCTTCTTTTGTGTTTTAATTCACGTGATGATAGCATATAAATATTTGTTCATAGTAATTAATGTTGTTATTAATAGTAAAATTAAAATATTAAAATTATTATTAAGTAGTAATATCAAACCATGTAATTAATTTTTTTTCTACCATCATTAGGGAAAGGTGTTAATTTTATGTAGAAAAGCAATTGGTAGATGATACCTTGTGCCCTTTTATCATCTCATGACAGATGAATAGCTATATGGAGAGCCAAAGCTACTCACTGTAGTCAACAGCAATGTTTGCCAAAATGGGAATGTGATGGTTATTAAACTGGAAGTATATTTTCGTGCTCCTACACTAGAAAAAAACTTAATGAACGAATAACACTTTTGCATTTTAAAATTTCAACATGTTCTTCTGTTAATTGCTTGTTTCTTTTTGGACTAATCCATTTTATGAAACCGAACAATGTGATAAAGATAATTCAGTATATTTTGTTCCATTCCTTAGATAACTTGGTATCTTTAACTAAAAATAGAGCCCAGAAACATGAGAATTTTGGCTTTTCTGTTGTTTAGATATGCTGTGGCTCCCAAGGAGACCAAAACCTAGGCACACTCTCCATCACTGTGTCTATTCTATAATCATATTTTTACAGCTGGATCATAAAATACTGCCAATTTAAGACAGTAATTTTCTCAGTTTCCAGTGTTTCCCCATGGATTCACACGAAAAAGGGAATACAAATTGTTTAGAAAAATGTTAAAGCTCAGGCAAGTGCTTCACCAGTCTTTAGGTGTAGGTAATGCTCTTTCTTTCAGCTGAAGATGAAATGATGTGAAATTCTCCTAGGACCTGAGCATAACTGGTGGGGATAAATAACCATCCATCTCAAATTACAGCTTAGAGACTGTCCTAGTAGAAACCCAGTATTGTGTTAGCAAGTCATAGCATCCATAGTAGCTGTTGGGTGCGCTTACAGCTTCAGGAGCCCAAATACAATTGGTCGATCTCTGCATCACAGATATAGAACACCACCATGGGCTTTCCAGGTCTAACCTTATTTATGAAAAATAAATTAAAAAATAAAACAAAACCAACCCTGAGAGACAGGGGAAGGCTATTCTTGGTTATTCAGGGTGGAAAAAGTAGGCTGAGCTAGTGTAAAGTAGGGCACTATTAAAGCTTTTTTAGCCAAACTGGTGAATGTTTTGCTGTGATGAATTGTAGACAGAGACGCCCATCTTCCCTTCTTGCTTCATTCAGCATTGTTCAGGGCACCCGTTCAGTCGCCCAAATCCTTCTATGATACATCAACGGTTGTAAATTATTTCTGTTGAGATGAGATATCAAAAATATTTTAAACACAGAAGCTTCTCCCAAGAGAGGTTCAATCAAATGGAAAACTATCAGCCAACAAAGTGGAATCTAGCCTTGATGATCCAGACCCCATTCTCTGTTAAAATAAGCCCCCCCTCACCAGTGTCAGGATTTCATTGTGAAATTTTTGACTTTGAAAAGTGGTGGGATTATAATAAAATACGATGAAAAACTACATAGCAATTAGATCATACATAAAGTGTAAAATCTATAGTTAAGTAAAAGTTTAGGTTTAATATGAAATAATCAGCAAGTGTTTACTTTTTGTCACTGAATGTTTGAGTAGTGATTACCTCATTGTAAAATATACAGCAGGTCCATCTAGTATTTGTCCAGCTGCATTTTATTTTCTGTTCTTGTTTCTGTTTCCCAGATTTAATAGCCTGAACATATCGATGATATGGATTGTTTAAAATGGCATCTTATTACTGAAATGCTATTTGACTTTGCAGTAGCTACTTTTAAATGTACGTTGTGTTATTTAGTAGATACTTTTAAAAGTATCTCTACAGGATGACAAAAGTCTATAAACAAGTCTTGGATAGCAGGAAAAATAGCAATTCAGTCAACAGTCATACAGAGTCCAAATCTCATTTACTTCTCTGCTCTTCAAAAGAAGAGGCTATATTTAAACTAGAATTTTGGCTCTGTGCTACAGGCAATGGTCTTATTGGTAAATGCGGAAACGATTCTCTGTCTCATCATCTTTAAGCTATCACAGTCAATCAGTGGCACAACGGTGGAAGATTACTGGAGGGGAAAAAAAATCCTCAGAATCTTTACTGTTGTTAATTTATGTTGTATACTTGGAATTTTTACACTAAAGCCACCCAAAGACTACTGCTGATAGCCCACTGGAATAAGTATGTTAACAGAAAATGGCTCCAGTGCAAGTTTGGCTGGTCCGAATGGAAGTGCCAAATCTAAATAGATTTACAGTCTCTTATATTATTTTAGGGGGTGCTGTAATACTCATGTTTTTTTCCACCATTGACACACTGGCTCATAATCTGTGATCACAACATTCAGCCAATCCATTGCTAGATGAGCTGCAAGAAATTACAATTGTAGCAATAGCAATAAAAGCCTTTGCGGTCTTGTGGAGCATCAAGGAAGGCTGCAGAAAGGTTTCCTGCCTTCATCACCTTTGCACTGTCCTCCTTTGTTGTTGCCTTGGTTAATCCAGACTATTCATACTCCTTGTTAATCAAAATAGAGTGTTTGGAATTGTGAGGAGTTGTGAGCATCTTACAAACATGAGTGACTCAGTGTTAGTAAGAAAAATGGAGACAGAGGAATAAAGAGCTCTATAGAAAAAATAGCTTTCCTATTTTCTGTATAAGCTGATGGCCTCTGAACTGAGACTTATAATTTAGAAACGATGTTATGAATTTGTGATATATTATGCTGTGAAATGTCAGCCAAATTGTCCGTCAAAAAATGCCGTATTGAGCACTGTGAGAGAAATAGTGATTGAAAAAGAAAAGAGAGAAGGAAGGTTTCTCTGCCTTTATGTAAATCCTCTTGAATAGTGTGTACACTTCTGGTTTCCTCTCTCAGAAATCTCCAGTCAAACTGGAGAAGGTTGGAAGAAGAGTGAAAAGAATAATGAAGGCATTTAACAGCTTCCATACAATAAAATACCGAATAAGTTTGCCAGTCTTTCATCTGCAAAAGAGACAACAGAACATTTATGAGTGAAGTCTATAAGTTCACGATTAATATAAAAAAACAAGACAGATCAGTTGTCCAGTTCCTCCAGTACAGAAGGAATTCAGAAGATATGAATGAGGCTACTAGTTGGAGGCAGGTTAGGTTAGGCCTTTGGTCTAACCCCATGTGGCCATAGCTGTGCTTACGTGAGTGGTCTTCATCTGTCCAACTCAGCACTGTAACAGTGGCTCGGTTTGCTGGTTCCACATTGATCTGGGGGGTGAGGGCGAGCCTGCAAACTCCGTATTATAGCTTTCCTGGGGAAACAGAAAGATCGTTTTATTTCCAGGTGTCAGAAAACAACCTAAATTAAATCAATTGTTGAAGCCTCCAAAATTTTTGAGCCTTGATGTGTGTGGCTTTGGGCTGGGCTACAGAATAGAGATTGAATTGTCTGATGAAAATCAGATTTTCTTTCTTTTTAGATCTAGTTCCTGCTTTCAGTGCTTTGCTGGAAATTTGGAATTGAGGAATACTGTCCTACAAGAGCCAGAAGACTACTGAAGGCATCCTCACAGTCGCTCCATGTATATCGCTGTTCTAAGGGCTCACTAAACACAAGTCTTTTTATTTCCATACCCATATTGATGCCTTTTGGGAGGAATCAACAGTGATGTGGCAGCTGGTGTGGGCTAGAGTTGAGCTGAAGGTTTATGAGTGTTGGTACACATGGGAATAGGGAAATTCTTATTAATTGGGATAATACCTAATGGCTGTCAGCTGTACATGCACATTCCAGGCAGAAATCATCTTTTAAAACACCTGTGTAAAACTTAAGGATTTGAAGAGTAATTGAGAAGTGTAAAGCATGGGTTACACTTGCACAGTGTAGTGAGCTATCCTGCCTCTGCTCAGCCTGAAAAGGCTTGTCCACAATCTACTAGATGACACATGTGGTGTCCTGAAGATGGCCTTGCTGTCCTAAGCTGTGAGAGGCCAGGAGTCTGCATTGGGGTAGAGATTTATAAGCTCTGCTTTGCTGTGGGTCTGTGCCTTCTTTGAAAAAATGTAGTTAGAAAGAGTTTAATATGTCTCTGATATGTCTGACAATGCCATCAGTATGTATTTATGTAAACCAGAGTTGGCCAGGCGTACCTGATTTCTTCCTCAGGGAAGATTTACAATTGTTGCAGATCCAATGTGTTAAGGCTGGTTTAGGGTGTTTGGTTTGGTACTGTTCATCATTTTGATTTCCAGCACTTAGTGCAAGGCAGAACATGCATGTGGAAACTCTCCTAATGAGAGCATAATTAAGTTGAGGTTATGGACATGGGGCAGCGGCACATATTCCTTACATTTATTCTGAAAATAAATTTAATGCTCTGGGGGCAATATTTCCAGCGAACTGGAAGACTATTGGGATTTAGAGTATCCAAGTAAGGATGAGGACAGAGTATTCAGATTGCTCTCTCAAATCTCATGATAGACATGATATGGTTTTCTGCTCTTTTAATTGCAATTCACTTTATAGGAAAATTGGATATATGGTTATTTGGTAGCACAAGCCACATTTAAATGCACACTCCAGGACAAATGTTGAACATTTGAAGTCTGAGGCTGATGGTACCTCCTCTGCAAACCTAACTTCTGTTAAGAGTTTATTGGAAAGCATGAACATTCATATTTTTGAAGGTGAGGCATTAGCTGCTTTGGGTTAAGTCTCTCCTGAATGGACAGTGTTTTCATGATGAAAAATGAAAAGCACAATTTATAACTTCTTATTGCTTGTTCACAAGTTGGGCAGTGTTAATTTAATTTGACAGAATTACCTGTCCTCCATGGCACAGGGTTGCATCTATTTTAAATTCAGTGCAAGGAAGGACTGAGTGAATACATCTCAAATGAAACTATTTTCCCCTAATGACATTAATTTTCCAAACTTGGATATGTTATGCAATTGAAGCCACAATGACGAAGACCTGGAAGCTGTTGCTGATCCTACAAAGAAAAAACAGTGTATCCAAAAGATATTTTCTGGTTGCACATATGAGGGGAGAGGGGAAGGGCATCAGCAAGCAGTGGATGTCTGTAGAGTTTTGTACTGTAAAACACAAAAGAACAGCCATTCCTGTACATTTGCCTGCCATTTATTCTTGTGCTGCTTACAAAACTCAAGTTGCATTTGAGTTTGTATGGGTTCTTATCTGATCCTTTATCTTGTTTGCATACTTTTAAATCATGTAAAGCCCTTTGAAACACTGCCACTTTCTGATCTTGTGGTAACGTGCGAGGTATTTGAATTGCTGTCACAATTATTTTCGCTGGTGTGCTTACATTTTAGTTTTTTTACTGGAGGATTTTATTTTTCTAACAATCTTTTCACAAGAATCGCATGGAACAACCTCTTTGTAAGAGCCAAAGGTCCTTTCCATGTCTATGTTTCAGCACTGCTATTGATGCACACTTCTCTGGCAGAGATGGTCATCAACAAGAAGCCTGTTTGGATTAATGAATGTGATGTTAATCAGCACCATGCCACCCAAGTCTGTGGATACCAGGGCTGTGATGATATGCAGGAGCAGAGAGGGACAGATCACACAGTGCTGCTGATGTCCATCCACTTTTGGCTATGGGCAGCTCGATGATGTTAGCCAGAAGAGGTGTCCATAGCGGTTCAGCATCTCATGCTGGTGTTCTCTTTTTCTAATTTTAATTTTACACAGAACGTATAGATTTGGCTCCTGTATCCTGTGGCAGTGAAGCCCTTATCCTTTTCTTTCATGTGTTCCATTTAATATCTACTGCTTGTCCTGTGAGAAGGTGCAGTGATAAATTACCGAATATTCACCTTTATACACTATTTCTTGTTTTACAGACATCTGTGATGGCTTCCTGACCCTACCACCTCTTTCCAGCCTGTCCCGAGCACATCAGGAGTAGGCTGTAGCTCCCTTCCAGCCTCCAGAAGTGCTGGAGCAAGTCCCTCATATATGAACCAGATGCCGCTAATCCTCCTCCCCTTCCCTATTTTGTGCTCCTTTGTGCTGTGTTGTAGTCAGCTGGTGATGCCGGGGTCAGGGCTGCATGTGGGATTGAAGATGGGGACCCTGCCTGTTTTTTCACAGTGTCACAGCAGGATTTTCTTCTTGGTTCTCTGTTTCTTATCCTAATTATTTTTGACCATAGCCAAACATGGAGCTGGTAATTTAAAAGCCCATTGCGTGGTGAGTTCTGCATGGCCCATAATATTCTTGTCAATCTGTTAGTAAGGTCAGTTTTCTCCTTGTCCATTATTTTGCCTCCATCGGCATTGGATCCAAGCAAAGTCTGTGTTAAGTGGTATCCATCAGTAGCTCCTCTTCAGCTTTTACCTCCAAAAAGTTTTACTTGATCATCAAACTTTAACCCCTTCTTCTTTTTCAGAGCAGATTGAATGGCAGGAATCCCTCTGCAGATCCCTGGATTCTTGTTGTGTGCCTTGTATCTTTTAACCCTCCTGCACAAAAGGGTATTTCTATTTTCACCCCGCAACAGCTGGGTTTCTGTAAGAAACCCCTTTTATTAAGAGGCCACGTCAAAAGCTTACTTGAGATACACGTTACAGCAGGGTCATCCCTATCCACATGCTAGTTGAATGAACCAAGGGATTTATGCCATGTTCAGACACTCAGGAAAAGTTGTATTGGCTCCTCATATGTATTCATATCTACACTGTGTTGTAATTTTTACAAATTGTTCTGATACTAGAAATCAGATTGAGCAGTGTGCAATTTCCTTAAAGCTTCTGGAAGTCATTTAAAAAGCTGCTTTGCAATTGCCACCTTTTTTTTTTTTTTAATTCCAAAGGCAGATCTAACGATCTGTGTGCTAAAATTATTAGCTTGACAATGGGAATGACGTTTGCTCATATGTGTTAAAGACAACATGAGTCAAGCCAGGCAGTTCCTCACCCTATCTATTTTCTGTAAATATGTTCTGCTCACCCTTTAATTTCTTTTTGCATGTCTCCTGTTCATAGTAGGAGAGTCAGGGAGCTCCCATAGCTCCTCTTGGCTGAACAGCGGGGTCTAGTCCTAATCTGGCTTTTCTGCTTTGACTTCATCTGCTCTCAATGTTTGTGTTAAAACTTGGCATCATAGGTCCCACAGGTTTTCTGGAATGCTTCCTACTTTTAATGTGCTTGGAAAAGCCTTTCACTAGCAACCTTCTGCGAGATGCTCCTCTTATATATCTGTTGGGTACTATTCTCTTTTCTCTTTCTAGGCTCTGTGCTGTTCTCTTTTTTTACCTCATCCAGGTGCAATCACTGTTTCTAAAGGTTATCTTTTTCCTTTTCATACTTTTCTGCACTTTGCTGTTCAACTATTGCAGTTTTTTATTACTCTACTTAAAGTTATTTTGGGTATAGCTGACACATATTTCCTCCAAAATTCTAATGGATGCAACAAGACAATTTTTATACCGCTGTTAATTTTTCTTTTCCCTTTGGGCTACTCCCTTTAATTTCCTTTTAAAAATTTTCCTCATTTCTGTATTATTTTTTGTTTTGAGGCTAACCATGCAGTAACAGTAGTTTTGATTTTTCAGTTTCAAGGGGATGAAAAATTTTGAATATCGGGTGACTTTTCAACAGAAACCTTTGAAAGTAGACTTTTCGCAGTGGTCTAAGAATTGTTTTGCAACCAAGACCGCTTTAAGGAGGAAATGTGAAGTTCTGAAGTTAATGTTTTTTGCACTCCTGTAAGCTGTCTTTGTTATTTGTTGTAGAAAACTTTCCAATGAAAACTTAATTTTTTGAGCATCAGAAATGGATGGTCACTATTTCGGGGAAGGAGATCTGATCTGCCCTTTAGCAGTCCACAGGGAGAGATGGCTCGAGCATGAGCACAGATGTAGTGTACCTTCTCAAGGGTTACTTTTTATAGCTTTTGATCATTGTAATTACAGAAATTTGACAAGCTGGAAGGCTGGGAGAAAAGAATGTTTGGCATTTTTCGTGGTGCAGGAATGACTGAGAGTGCGTTAGGTGTAAGTTGCAGTTATCTGCTTTGTTTACTAAGAGTTGAATAATGCCTTAAGCCACTTTTTTGGAAGGATCATGGAAGAGAAAGTGGGGAAAACCATTCAAGATCCAAGTCAAAAGCAGCTACTCAGAACTCCCAGACCTCAATAAATGAATGGTAGCTGCCTTCAACTCTTTTCTAGTAGAGCTCTGTTAAAACAAACTTATTTTGAATCCCAGTTTGAACATGTATTGAAGAAGCATGTTTAATAAGCTCATCTCTGGAGAACAGAAAAATGCACACTTTGCAAAGATTCAGAGTGATAAAAATAAACATTAAGGACTAAATTCTGGCTGGCCAAAGTCACCAAGGCCAGTAATGTACCTACCTTATTCTGTTGACAAAAGCGTGGTAAAGAATAACTATGGAAAAAACAGTCGGCACTGCAGTTATTGCTGCTGCTCTTGCTGTTTCTCATCTCAGTCTGATTTCTTTCTTCATTTCAGAGCTTGTGGATATGTAGAAAACAATTTCTTTCTCATTAGAGCCCTAATTCAGTGCTTTTAGTAGTGGGATGCAACCCACAGTGCAAATAAACTGAATGCATGGAATCCCAGGGAGCCTGGGCACATAAATAATGCTGCTAAAGTCTGTTTGCTTACTCTCTTAATGTATATATGCATCTGTGTGCTGCTTTGGATCCTGTCCAGCCTCTTCTGCATCTTGCAAAATTGAAATCTTAGGGCATAAATACGTTGAAATTCCCTAAATAAGAAGAAATATGTGCTGTGAAGATGCTTGGAACACTGCTATTATAGGAGGTTAAATGTGTAATGATAAGTGTCATTTAATGTTAGTTTAGAAAAACATAAGATAACAAATTTCAGGTTACAGGCAGGAAGAAATAAGGTTTAAATAAGGTTTGGCAGTTTGTTGCAACTGGTTGTTGGAGCACTTAAAGGAGGTTTGATGCCCTCTCTCTGTTTAATAAAAAGTTCAAGCTCCTGTTTATTAGGGGGGAGAGAGAGATACCTGGAATTGCTTGAGACTACTTCGCTGTATAGGCTGAACTGCTCAAATTGTTGGAAATGAGCAGTAAAATGCCTTCCCTATGGATTAGGAGAGTAGATTCTTCTTCAGTGTTCACCTCCTCCATTTTTCATCTTTCATCTTGAAATCTGGGCAGATGCAGAAGCATCACTGCTCATAGGCTTGTCTAGATCACGTGTGCCGCAATGTCTCCTAAACTCTACCTGTCCCAAGTTTACCCTAAGTTTCCTAACATTTATCTAAGTCTGGTTCTCCTTGTGATGACCACCTTCTCATTTTCCTTACTCTTTCGCACATTCTCCTTAGGAACTAAAATCAAGTCCAGCTTTGATTCATGTTTTAAATCTTTGTGCTTGTTAGCTCGTACTTCTTTGTCTTTGTTTTTTCCGAACAGCTGAGCTCATTGATGGCTCTTAAAACTAAAAAAATAAAAGAAGCCCTGAACAGCAGCAATGACATTTAGTTTGCTCCGAAGTAGATAAGAAAACATCCCAGGGTAGACTGCCTGCAGTGTGTTTTAACCATGATTACTGGTTGACTTTGGGATGTACAGTCAAGTGGTATGTGAATTATGAAAAATTGGTGCTGGCTGGGGACTGGAGAAATTTTAAAATAATTAATAAATGTTATTATAGGAAGAATAAGGCTGTTTAATATTCAGTTTTTAAACATGACTTCTAACCACTAAAATGCTTCAGTGCACTCAAGATTGACTGCTACCACAGTTCATTTTTAAGTTAGCAGCAAAGTCAAAATGATCTGTAATGAAGGTATGATGCCACCATCTACCCTTTAGCTCTCGAGTGGGCTTGTGATTTGGCCTCTGAGGGTAGCAATGAGGCATGAAGGCAACCTGGCTTTGGACCACAGAGGGTCTGGAGGGACCATCATGTAGCTGAGTGTTTGAACCAACCAGCTCAATGCAGAGCAGAGGGAAGGTTTCTCCCCAGAAAGGGAGCAAGGGACAGGATAGATATTGTCCTGTTGGTTGCAGAGGGAAGGTGGAGGAGGTTTCTCTGCTGTTAAATACTGTGTGGAAAGGCCAACCATTGCTATCTATGCTTAGGAAAATATCAAGGTGGTAATGTTTTTGAAGTTCTCAGGGTGCTTTAAGGCAATGTCATATCTTCTACCTCCTGCTTTCTCATCGAATGAATAACAAGACCTTGTTTTCAAAAGGCATAATGCTCCATCCTTCCATTTCATAAGTGATATTTTTAAATTGCCCTTTTCCGTTTCCCTGCCAGTGCTCTTGGTATCCAATGTTATTGCTGCTGTTTGACTTCTGCTTTGCTTAGACTGTGGTCATCCACTGGTTTCCAAATACAGAAGCAAGAAAAGTCCTTTCCCAGAGATCAGGTCATTTCAGGAAGACATAGACACAGAGATGGGATAAAGAAAGCAAACAGGCTAAGTCATGACTGAATGTCAAATCTTACACAATATTAAGGCTATGTGGGAGCAGAAATATAATTAAATTATGTATAATACTTGGCAAAGGGTGGGGAGGGAATGGTGGTGGGCAGGAGAAGCTTTTGTTGGTCCCAGGTCTGGTTTACCCGTCATGTGGATAGCAAAACCCCTTCCCCTGGAGGATCCATCAGTAATACAGGCTATTTTTAGTGACTTAATCTGTGGGCTCTTTGCTATGATCAGCACACTGCAGACGGGAATAAAAGATTTACTAGAGAGGAAGCTGTCTGCTAATTGCTTGCACAGTTATTTTCATGCAGCTGGACGTGAAGCTACCATGTCTTTTCACTTGAGCCAGCAAACAACCAGGACATGGTGCTAATTTTTGATCCCCTTCGACCTATTTGGTTTTCAAACTGCTTACCCAAGGGAAGAAGCTTTGCACTCTGTTTTTAATTTCTTGGACTGTAGGTTGCACTCCCAACGCTGCTTTGCTTGCTAGGAGAGGTGCTAGAGATGCATCCCCACCATTCCTGTGGTCTTAGAGGCAGCCAGTCATGCTGGGGAGGCGTAGGGTAATGTTGGTGTAAATGAACAAATTTAAAATGACATTAGACAAAGGAGGACCAGCAACAGGACCATTCACACTCACCAGGAAATCCGGATATGGGGAGGAAATAATCTCCTAGAAAGACATTTTAAATCTAATTAATAGTTATCAGATAATATTGTCTTACTTTAATAGCTGATGCTGTGGGAAATAAAAGTCCAGATCCTTGGAGCTGGACTGTAATTCTTCCCCAAACCATTTCTTTCTGAAGGAAAGGTGAGCCTATGATCTCTGCCTTAGCTAGAATTACATATTTATCAAGGAGGCAATGGTTTCTTGAATAATTATATTTGAAAATATTAACTCTGGTACTGGATAAAATTTAATATAGACTCCTAAATATGATTGCTTGTTAAACCTCGTTAAAGTAAACCTGCTGTCAAAACAAGCAAATGGTGAAGCAGCTAGAACAAGGGAATTTTCTGACTCTTGCTAGAAACAACAATGCATTTTGGCAGCCATGCCGAGCTTGCTGCAGCAATGTCCACTGTTTTTACATGACTAGTTGTGTGTTTTACTTTTGCTAACTTTTCCACTCAGTAGAGCTAAAGCTGGCTGAGAAGTAAGCAGAAACGTGACTTGCTCTTTGCTTTGCCAGCAGAGGCAAAGCTGCGCTTAGATTTCTTGTTTTCATACTTGTTTTCATAGGCATTGTAATGGCAAATACCAGTGTTTGCTGTCAAATTAATGCAGTTACTAAAATCTTAACAGTATTTTAGGCTATGCGATGAATTGTGAGAGGAAAAAAGAAGCTTTAGCATCCCAGGTTTTTGTTCTGCTGTCAATGCAGTTGATCACAGCTTTTACTGATGGTGCTTTTCCACTGACACGAGTGACTGTCTCAGGCACCCTATATTATCCAGGTGCCACCAGCAACAGATCTCTCATGTAAAGATGATGACTAGTGCAAGCATGTATGTGATCATTCCCCTTTGATCATATAATGATTAGAGTTAGCGAAACCCATAAAGCTTCTCAAAGCATAGTCCCTGCTCTTTTAAAGCAGACACACAACCCTTGTTGACCGTTTAATTGGTCTGTGGCTATGGAGGTTATTGACAGCTAGTTTGCATTACCTTTTAGTTTTGCTGTTTTTTTCCCCCCAGTCAAATGCCGTAGCTGGTGTGCTCTTCCCATCGTTCAACACTTAACAGCTTGAGTGCATAAGAATTAATGAGGAGGAGGAAGAAGTTGCGGTGACTAGAAGTACATAAAAGATGTACAGAAAGAGTACAGTCCTGGAGCCTTGTGCCTTTTGTTTGGGTAAGGGTTGTGCCATGGTTCTGCCTATCTCTTAGTTAGGAATTTGCAAATATCTCAGTGTTGTGATTATTTCCATTTTATTGTGTCCTACTAGGACCATTGCTGCAGAGTGGGTTATAGGGCTCAACTGTCATCAGTTTTACACTATTCAGAGAATAATTTATTCCATCATTTTGATTAATACTACACAGTTCAAAAATTCATCCTTCATTTACGTACGTGTCCTTTGCTTAGCAGAATAAGATTGCTACTAATTCTAATAACATCATCTAAAAAAGAAATTCTTTGCTTTGCTTTCATATGGACAACTGTGGTTTTGCTTTTCCTTTGTATTTCTATTTTGTGTTCCATCATATCAGAACACGTTTTAAGTCTGCATATCAAAAGCCCCAGTGGGCAATTGTGAGCTTCAGTAGCAAAATAAATTCAAGACACACACTTGAACCGTCTCGTACGTGACAGAAGTAAAAACATATGATAAAGCCCCTCCATAAAATCTATGAAACAGTTCTAAAAAACAGTGGTGTTGTTATCCTTTTGGAAACTCTGGAGCCAAACATACAGTGCTTTACAGATCTGGCTGTCTGATGTATCCCAGGGAAGGCTACATTAGAAGGAAAGATCTGGGAAACGTGCTCCTGCAGCAAACTGTCCACTGGAGCTGTAATGAGTTTTATGCATACCAGGGCTGAGAAAGTTGGCGCAGGGATATTTTGGTACTTGTTACATTAAGGAAAAGAAACCCCACTAATCTATTCTATACTATGTGCCGCTTTAATTAGGCTTTTCAATCAATAAAAAGCATCTTGCTAGAAAGCTGTCTCAGGTCAATTAGTTACACCTAGTGAAGGCATATATGGCACTTTTCTCATTCTTGTTGTTGTTATTCATGAATTAAAGCATCCTGCAGCGCAGAGTTATAAGTGAGAGTGTCTGGCTGTGTAAATGGATTTCCACATGGCTTCATGCTGATCTGTCTGGTTGAATAAGCATTATGGGAAGTTGGCCGTAGGAGCTACTTTTACAGCTAAACAGTCAACTAGCACCTAGAGCTGGAGGGGTAGGGGAGGGGGGAACTAAGATAATAGTTTGTTACTTTTTAGAAAGTATCAATAATTTAGCTATATGTGAACAGCTCTTTAACAAACTGTCATCCTCATGACACTATTCTTGATAACTCAGAGTGGAAAAGAGATTTCCTGGACACATGTGGTGTTGTCCTTTAGAAAAAAAATCAGTTGGTGACACTGAAGCTCCTGCTCATTTTAGGTCTTTTAGTATTAAGATCCCTTGCAGAGCTCAGTGAGAGATACTGGAGTAAGAATGGAGGAAAGGACCTCATGACTTTGTGGCTTGCTGGGAAGTTAAACATTTAAACCCTTTTTTGTGACTGTTGGAGATCTGGTGATAACTCTGTGGAAGAAAGAGGGTAACTTCCACCTAGCTTAAGGTGTTAGCACTACCTTGGGTGGTAATGGAACAATGAAAGAACCACTGCTCTCTTTTGAGGTGAAGAGATGGGCATGTCTACCAGAGAACTGGTGAACTGAGGAGATCTGACGTCTTAGCAAAGCTTTCTCCCAGCAGTAGCAGAGACATTTTCCTCTATTCTTTTCCAATGATATCAACATATAGTGCTTTGTAGCTTTCACAAATGTTGTGAGGCATAATTATGACTCATAAAGTGCTCCAGTTTTCTGTTTAGAAAAGGCATTACATGTGTGCTTCACTTTAGTATTTAAACAAGCAGGTGTTATCTGTTATTGGTAGTCCTGTATCCTTAAAGCTATATTTTCTTTTGAGTAGAGTATAAAATCTCTTTTGTATTTTCTAATAATTCCTGAAATAGCCCCATTACAATTTTCAAAGATATTTTTAGGAAACTGTCCACTGGCTTTACCCCCTATGAATACTCAAACTAGTTCTAAACTTGTGTGGATCACCTCAAAAATCAACCCCAAGTAATGCTTTGTAGGTTTGTGTTTTCATGTCCACTCAATTGTATTTATTTTTTTACTGACTAGACAAGCCACTTTTTTCCCAAGATCATTTTTCAGGTGAACACAAAAACATGTATATTTTCAAATGAAAAGTATGGAGGAGGCTCTTTGAGCAGAAAGGCTGTCAAAGGGAAGCCTTGACAGTTTCAAGAAATGGGACAACTTGCAGCACATATTTATACTGTCTTTACAGATTCTTCCATAAGGGTCTTGACAATGTTCCTGGTCAAATCCTAGGAGCCACAGTTATTGCTGCCTGAGATTTTCCTCTGCTTTTAGCACCTTTTTTTCTTTCTGCCCTAATACCATGAAGTCACACACAATTCTTCTGGCCCGTTTTTGTTTGCTAGCAGCAGAGCAAGTTCTCCCTTCCCAAAGTACAGACCCTGGTGCGGTCCCACCTGCGTTGCAGCAGGCTGGTTTCCATATTGGGAAGTCTCTCTGAGATGCCTCGTGCTTTCCCTTTCAAATTAAGGCAGTATTAAGACACCTCCTTTAATTGGGTACATTCAGTTTCCTTGTTCTTGGGGCTCCTTTAGGCAATTAGCTAGAACTGATTAGTAAGTCTCCTGAAAACGTGAATATATTGCTTTGCTCATTATTTTTAGAAACAAGGTTTCTTGGTAAGCTCGTTATGATCTTGGCGTGTCCCAGGCTGAATCTCACACCTCCATGACAGGTTTGGTTTTTTTTCTCCTTTTTCTTTTAAAAATAATTGGAGATATTTTACTTCAACTCTCTTGTGTTTGTTGCATCAAATGAGTTGTATGAGCAACTAAATTTTGGGCTTCTGACCTGCATTAGACCCTTATTGGTTTTTCATTAATCTCACTTAAGGCATGTCACTCTCCATCAAATTCAAAATAGTACTTGGAAGTATTTTTTGTGGCTTTCAAATTGTTCTGAATAGATTCTTTCCAAACTACTTTAAGGAACTGTTTCAGCCTTCATCTTTTATATTGGTGTTCAATACTGTAATGAATATTATTTCTTAAGTATTTGTGAACTCTTGCTCATAGAAGGTAAGTTTAATTAAAAACCTAGAAGAACTTCTATATTATGGGACTGTAAGAAGAGCAGAACTACACATATAGACGCAATGAGTAAGAGGTGGCATAGTAAAGGTTATATGAAATAGTACTTAGCTTAAAAAGAGCATATTCGCAGGTTTTGTAATACAAATGATATGGATGCTCTGAAATGCCAAGGAAAAAATCCTGACACAATCAAATACTTCTGTAACGTTTATTTAATTTTTCTCATAATTTCTTATTAAGGCCAAGTAGTTATGAGTCTTCAGAAGAGGACTGAGATATTTGGGGGGAAGTGGAGGCAATAGCAAGATTGGGAATTAAGTTAGACAAAACCAAACAACAATATATACCATCTGCCAAAATGGGCCTTAAATTACTCAAACCACCCAGGCTGGGGTTGGTTATTCCCAAATAATTCATTAGGAGACGTGTGGTTTTCTTTGAAACATGGGTGAAGTTGGTTGCTAGGCCGGAAAGCTGGGTTACTCAGATCACTCTTCTGGCAGGGATCCTGCATAGTACCTAATACAGATTATTGTACTTAGCACTGGCTGATAGATATTGTCATACCTTAACTATAAGGGTATTTTAAGTTCTAAGCAGTATGATGGAGGAGTAAGGATGAAATGCCCTCCATTGAAGTCAGCCGATGTTTGGCTTGAAGCTTTACAAAAGCTTTGGGGCTTGCATGAGTCAACTAAATCCCAGCTACCATCTCTTTTTACATAATTCATTCCTCTCCTGCTGCAATACAGGATTTTCATTGGGGATCTCACCCATAGCAAAACAGTCAGAGGCAAGATCTCCTGGGGTGGGAGTCTGGGGTAGGACCAGCTCTTCTCTCTGAATCACACGTATGAAACAGCAGGGACAGCTAGCACATAGCAGAAATGGGAAAGGTCTCCCCTCAAGTGCATTCCTTCCTCTGAAGAACGATAACAGCATAACACGGGCAATGGGATGAGTAGATCCTTTTTTTATTTTAAATAGAACGTTTTGTGGACTTTGCAGAACCCAGTCACTTCAGCGGGAGAAGGAGTCAGCCCGCATTCTCCTGCATAACATACTGAAACCATGGTAAAACCAGCAGTGAATTCTGTTAACTATAATGAAATATCAATGGTGTTATTCTGTTTACTAGTATCTTGCTAAAGAGGAACAGAAAGTGTGGTCATAATTTCTACTGAGTCATTTCTACAGTACACCCACAGCATTTCATTTTGTTTGTTCTAGTTTTCACAGTATCACAGTATCGCAGTATCACAAGGTTGGAAAGGACCTCTGAGATCATCAAGTCCAACATCTTCATAGCTATCCCTAAAATTTGGTTCACTGACTTTTTAATACTAGAGGTAATTTTATTCTAGTGGAAAAGAGCAGAATTTGTTAATAATTGTTTCAATCAGTTTCTTTTCCTGGTCACTCATGATATTATCTGGGCATGTTTCATTCCTATGCAAAATGTTTACATCTCCTTGGGATGTCCAGTATCTTCATGGTTTATTGTAGAGAGCTATCTGGAGAACTACTATTAAGTCAGGTCCTTCCTGCTTTGTTTCCTCCTCAGGTAACTTGAATAAATCATTAGTCACCACTGAGATTAGTGCTTAAACAGCAGCCAAAACCAGTTCTTTAAAAAGTAATACGATTCTGAAGTAAGCCCATTAATCTGTTTTTGAATATTTTATGCATTTAGTATGAAAAAATGCCCATGTTTATAAGTCTGTAGAAATCTTGATTCCTGAATGTGATTCAGGACAAGCTTGTACTTTGAATACTATGGAAGTGCGAACAGTACCCAGTTTTCAAAAGAAAAGGGTTTCTCTCTCGTGCAAAGAGCAGATTATATTAGCTGTATCTACACAATGTGTATGTGACCATCCAACATCGTCTGCCAGGGAGCCTGCAAAATGAGTTAGAGGTGACATGCGTGGGTGCAGCCTCCTCCTGTGAGATGTCTGACCACCCATAGCTCTCTTTAATGGCAAATTATCACAGGTACACATGTGAGAGCATCCCTTGTTGTGAACACTCAATTGCAGCTGTGCCCAAAACTTGAGGATTTCCTTGTCTCCTCTCCTTAGTGTTAGGAACTGAGATAGGTCTGGTGTGAAGGGGGAAAGGCTGGGGTAGGTTGAACACGTTGTTAAGAACACCCTCTCTGCAGTATCCATGACAAAGCTGAGGCTCTTTTCTTCTTGAAAGATCATGCAAATCCAAATAAGAGATTATTATTTTTTATGGCCTGAAAAGAGCTCAAGTATTGAAGTAGTTGTTGTCTTTGAACAGCAGTTACCTTCAGTCTTCCAGGTGAGCAATACAGCCCAGAAACTTCTGCATAATGTGGTTTTGTCAAGCATGTAATACAGATGTTTTTTTATGTAAAATTCAAGTCAGTCAAGTTCAGGGAGGGAGGTGGAAATAAAAAATTTAAAAGATCACAGTAAAGATGAAATGTGTCTCTACCTGTTTCAGGTCATAGTAATATGCTGATAATTTCAGGCACTCATGAAAGTGCATATTTGACCTCTGCTTTAAAGACCATTGCCAAATAAAGCAGTCTGCAGGGAGGTAGATGAATATGATAAAACCTCATCCTTTACTGCACTCCTGTGTTGAAGTGCAGAGTTACCACTGTGTGGACAAACCCCTGCTGATCGTAGCCCAGTGCCATGAGAAGGACCATGGTTAGAGTGTCCTTCTATCATCCTGATAACACACACCAAAAATTCACTGCATGGTATGAAACGCTGCCTGAACACTAGCATTGAGTATCCTTCCGCACAGACCCTGAGCATCCTAACTCATCCTGCACTCTGTTGTTAGGAGTAGTATGAGGCCTGCTGGAAGTGGTTTTGCCTTATTTTTTTTTATTCTTTTTAATTCTCTTTAATTCCTGTCCTGCACTCTGTGTGCCACGAAGAGCTGCAGCTCTGACCTGAGAAGGCAAAATGAATAATATTTTATCCTGCTTCTGTGGACATGTTTTCATTTTTTTTATTATGAAACATCATTTTTAACAAACTGTCCCAGTTTAGGAGCACATTATTATGAACTGTACTGGGGGGGAAAAGCAGGTTTAAGTGTTTATCTGTCCCTACTTGAATGTTGCATCTTTCCTTGGCCAAACATAAATTTGTTCCTTGCTTTGCACAGTATGAGGTGACAAAATTCCCTTAGGGAGTTATGGGAAAAGACCTGTTGAGAAAACAGATAGGATGAAGTCGTCATTATACCGGTGCCAACGTTGTTAGAAACTTGAAACAGAAACATGAAAGAATAGAAAAAATTATTCTTGCTCCAGCTGTTAAATACATTCCTTATGTTGCTCCGCATTGTACCTCAAAGCAGAGCCTGCTGAGGCCTCTTCATGATTCACAGTGTGTATGGCAGGGTATAACAATTCAATGTGCTCCTTCTGTTTAGCTAAATGTACTCTGCGTCATCGTTTTATATGATATACATGACGAAACACAAGTAACTGGAAATGTCTGCGTTCTCCCTGATGGTAATTTGCACAAAAATCTCTGCAAAATCAAACCCAGGTGGGAGGATGCTTAAATTTAAGTGGAAATTTTATGTATCATTGCTGCCAGAAAGGCCCTAAGATGCCACTGTTTCTTTGCCTGAGGCTTTCCTGGGCAGATAAACAAACAGGTATTTAAATAAAATAACCTAAAAGTAAAAGCAGGGTAATGAATTCTGGCTACAGTGCAAGGCAATAAAAAGTTTAAGGTACGATAATGCCACCAGCGAGTGCTTGAGCTAAGGATGATTCACTCAGTGATCCTTGAAAGACTTGGAAAAGCTTCACTGAGCACATAAAAACTTGGAAAGATGCTAAAGACTGCAGGGACTTATGAGTGTTGCATTTCATTTTTAATAATAGCCCTATCTGGACACTATCGGTTTGTTGCTGTGATTTTAAGGATTTAAAGCATTTTTTAATGTTTTACTGATAATGCATGGCTGCCTTGGCTGTAGTTAAAAGAGCATTTTGTGATTGACCTGGCTTCGCAGAAAAGCAGCCTGTGCTTAAACCTGTGTTGGGAAGATGTTTTTCCAATAATGCAATGCAAAATGATGCTTTATTTCTCTTATCAGCTGCACCTGAAGGATTTCCTCAGCTATATTAACACATACTATATAATATTATATTACACATATAGCATAAATAGTACTTGTGTTGCTCTTTTGTAAATACTTTCTTCACTTGAAACTTTGCAGTGTTAGCCTCTGTTTTGCTGCCTTTGCGTGTGATGCTGGGAAAAGGAGAAGAGCTGGGGTCCGAGCCTGAAATTCATGATTTTCAGCTGTTGTGATTGCAAGAAAAAAACAAGCGAAAGAGCAAAAACTTTGTCCTTCAGTAGGCCGGGAACATGACAGCAGTATTAAAAATTAAGATAATTAAGCCTCGGAGGGGATCAATAATGAATAGTCCCTATTATTTAATGAAAGAGATGGGGAAAATCTGCATACTGTCTCTTAGTTTTTATGGAAATATACATTATGCCCCTACTAACACCAAAATAATCCTGTGTAACTGATAGCAGTGTATACAGTAAGAACCGGATAAAAGTTGCAGTTTATAACACTTTGCTGTGGATTCAGAAGGAGACATAACAAAGCCAAAATTTTGCAGATGTCTTGACAGCTCAGAGGCGAGAAGAAGAAAGGCAACTTTCTGGCTGTTCTCTCTTCAGTGCCATCTCATGTGCCTGTCTGCCATCCCTGGCGTCCCTCCGGCTCCAACCCTGTTGTGCAGAGCACTGGGTTGGCCCCACAGGGACTGTGGCTCAACACGAGCCCCCATCAGAATCCCATGGGGTGGCAGGAAATGCGCATGGTCAGCTCAGGACTGGCTATCACCTAAAAAGCTGGGTTTATTTTTCCACCTTTGCATCAACCTAAAATTGTTCCTGGCCTTGAGCAGGGAGAAACACTCAGACAGTGTCTGAGCCCCTGAATCCATTAGGCTTGTGCTGCATCATGAAGAATACGCACAAATGATCTGTTATAACCAGAGAAAATTGCTTTATCTTGCTTTACTTTGTGCTCAGAGACCTCTCGGCACATGAGCGAGCCAGTAGGTGTGGGTAAACCAGCCAGGACGCGGCCCAGGCTTTGGGCTGCGTTGGGGACTCTGTATTGCTGGGGATGTGCTTTCGTCTATTTAAAATGGGATTTTTTTCCATAGATTGCCTGAGTAAATGAATAGGAAGAAAACTTCTTTGTGGAAAAACTTCTTTTGGGGATAGAAGTTTGAAATAGATAATGGAATTGTTTATTTACTTAAATCAGTAGAGAGATCTGACTTGTATACTGAAATGATTGACAAATAGTTTCAGTCAACTTGTTATCAGAAATAAAGTATCGACCACAATGAACACCTTAAATTTAAACTTTGATTATAATTCTCCCCATCCAGTTTTGACCCATGAAATCCCAGTTCCTTTGGTTTGGCTCTGACTGCTCCTCTCTCTTTATCCAGAAGCATTTAGCTATGGTCTCAGCCCTTGCAGGGTATCACTTTCATCTGGAGTTTCGGATTCGGATGAATCTTTTTCTCAGAGGACATCTTGCAGGCAAGCATACGAAGTTATGTCTTTGCTGGTTAATTTAACCACTCTGTGCTCTGTATTTTTCTAATTATCTAGTGCCTTTGTTAGGAGCTCGCACCAAATCCTCATTTTGATGGGATTGCTCATCTCTAACGCACAATTAAAATATTCTGCAGTGACTGCAGATTGCCCTGCATCATTCGAGCCCCTCACCTGGAGAGCTGTGGCTCCTAAAAATGCAACAATGATACCAGATAATCAATCATCTAGATGCCCTGGTCCTGGGCATCCCTATTTTTATCCATTCCACAGGGTGAAGGAGGAATGTATATGTCAATATATATATTATAATATACCTTAGTTTGTGAGCATGTATGTTGTTGCCTTATACCATTGCTACTTTTTTTTACATGAAAACCAAAATCTTGGTGGCTTCTAGCATGATCAGTGATTGCATTATGTGCTGTTAAAAAGATGAAAGGAAAGCCCAGCTATAAAATTTTAGTATGAAAAAGTGTAGAAGAGGCAATAAAGTTTAATTGCAATATAACTCCACTGTAGCTGCTTTGATTGCAGTATAACATTTTATATTATTTTATATTATTGAGTAGTCTTATAAGACTCCCATTATACATATGTGTGTGTACACACATCTCTTTTCATGTTATTTATCATATTCTTTTATAGCTGCAGAAAATAACATGTACTCCTGAAATCACACTTCACAGAAAAATTTACGTACAACATCCAATGCGTATTCATTGCAAAGGGGCAGACAAGAAAGTCTCTGTGTCACCTCTGTCTGTATCTCTTATGAGTCAGTTATTCACAGTGGAATGGACTCTGTGATATACAACACATATACACACTTTTCATCTCCAGGCACTCATAAATATATATCTTTGAAGTTGGTAATGTTGTCGAATCTTACAGAATTCATGTTGTTCCTTCAGTGTCCTTCTGACACAGATACAGAGGTTCTTAAGCATAACAGGAGATGATGGTCGCTTCTGATTATAAGGGCTTTATTGACATTTAAAGCTGTACTGTGATTAGCCATTATTAAAACATCTGTTTATCATTAGGTAGGATAAATATGAATGTAAAGTATCAGTAGTTATATAATTAGCAGTGCAGAAGTGCATTGTCTGCACGTAACTTTTCCTAAACTAAATGGTCCTTCTTAGTACAGCCAGCTAGTACATAGTGATATGTGCAACTGGGAGATACATATTTAAAAAAACATATAACATGTTTTATATTACATATTATATAAGTATATCATATATACTATGTCTGTAAAATCCTCAATAATTATACATTATAATATATAATTATATTAGCGTTGGAACAGGCTGCCCAGGGAAGTGATGGGGGTCACCATCCCTGGAGGTGTTTAAAAAAGTGTAGACGTGACGCTTTGGGACATGGTTTAGCAGGCACGGTGGTGTTGGACTAATGGTTGGACTTGGTGATTTTAGAAATCTTTTCTGACCTTAATAATTCTATGTAAATATATGTATGTATATATTTAATTTTCTATATGTGCATTCATACATGTGAATCCATACGTAACTTGGGTTACTGTGGGGTACCTTCAGGAAAATATGACGTGTTCTAGGCTCATTAAGCCAGCCTCTGGTCCTGTGCTCCCAGGAAGATTGCCAGCTGCGGAGATTTGTTTTAACGGAACACTTTCTAGCAGCAATAAATGGATCTTCATTTTGCTCGAGAGGTACTAAATTACATTTGCCATTTACCTAAGTGCATTAGAGGCTGAGTGAGAGCCTACCTGGCATGGACCATGCAGCAATCACTCTTCCTGGTATTTGGGAATTGATATCAAATATGCAGTAGCGCTTTGTAAAGCATCTGGGAATCGGATGAGAATGAGTAAATGTTTGCTACCTACCCAGCCCCATGGCACCTGTGGGTACCTTTGCAGTACCTCTGAACCTGTTGATGGAAGGATATTACCCAGTGTACCTTCATCCTTCCCTATGTACATGAAAAATAAGAGTTAGCTGACAGCCATCAGTCGCTGACTTAAAGCATAATAACATAGAGCCTGTAAATGCATCAGATGGGCCCAGGATGGGGACTGTTCTGTTTGCAGGTTGTGCTCTTGAACTCTGTGATGGACTCCAACAGGAATTTGGTTCCAGGCACCAATCGAACGTGTCTGCTAAGGACCAGCTGACCAAGATTGAGACCAGGATGAAACCTTTTGTTTTTCAGAGCTACTTGTTTGTCTTAAATGATGAATCTGTTAAAATACATTAGGAAGCAGCCACAGACAGAATTATTTATGGGAAGGATGTCCTGTTTTTCACAATTACATGAAAGAATAGAAAAAAAAAGGTGAATTTAAGCGGTGTCAGCTTAACAGTCATGCATTTGTTATGAAGACTGTATGAAAGAATCACATGGGAAAGCTTTCATTTAACTCTGGTGGATGGCAGTACTGTGGAAAAAAATACTTCTGGTCAAATAATAAAATATGTTGATGGTATGTGTTCATGATAGGGCACTGTGATCTGTGATGCTGTTGGATATTTTAGCCCAAGGAAAAATACTCTATCAGTAGTGTTTTTGTCATTTAAGCAAACAAGTCACTATTTTCGCCTTGTGTGATAATCGTACAGTATACTGAACAAAAACCATCCCAAAACCACCAGGCTGGCTGAATTCCCTACATTTTTTTCATTTCTGGTAGAAAGCACCTATGTTACAAGATCATCTTTTCCTGCTGCCACTGAATTTTACTGTTTTTTTAATGATTTGGTGTCAGTCTTCATCCTCATCATCAGCCAGTACAACAGGAGACCATCCCTTTCAGTGAGTGCTGCCCCACTCATCCACCCTTTCGAATAATACTCATTTCCTTCTCTAGAGGATACAGCTCATCTAAAAATCAATTAAAACCTTTCTTTTGCAGAAGACATTAAAAAGCCTCAGAAAAATAGTGATCCCATTCACATTTAATTGTCTCTTCCACTCTGAGGAGAGTGAAAGACTAATTTTCTTTACAGAAATCTCTCATTCTAAAGCTCTAGGTTATTCTTTCCCATCAGTTTGATTATGAAACTAAAAACATTTCCCAAAAAGGAATTTCTGTCTTGAAAATGAGAGGAGATTTTAAATAATGTGATGCATTCACTTAATGTGATGCATTGCACTTAGTTGTGCAGTACGATATGAGAAGAAAAATCTGAATTTTCATTTTGAAGGTTTTACATCTTGCAAATGCTATTAGGGATAAAACCTCGTTATCCAGGGTGTTTGTGAAATAAAGGACCAGGGAATAAAAGCAAAATAATGTCTTGGATTTTTATTCCTGAGAATATGTGTAAATATTTAGTTAAAAGTCATTTTGCTCATTTCTGTTTCCTGTAGTGAAATGGGTTATGGGGATGAGATTTATTGCAATTATGCTGTGGAAAAAACAAACAAACAAACAACAGGTGCAGAGGTCTTTAGAGTGGATTTGTTCAATTAAACTGTTTCTCTAAGGAAAAACTAGTGGAAACTGTATAGGTATGCTAACATTTATAGTTAATGAAAATGTCCAAGCTGCATTTAAAGTGAAAATCTGGACCACTCAGGGTTCTTGTGCATCCAGTTCACTTGAGCTTGGTTTATTTGAGCATCTGCATTTTATGCAATGATAATCTGTTATGTTTGGTTGTACAATGGGGCTTTGCTTCTGAAATATATGGTACAGAGTACAGTGCAACACTGAAGTCTTGGAAATTGATTATCAGAGACCTGAAAACTAAAGTTGGAAAAAAGTTAAAGACATCCAGAATTGCTGAGTTCAATCATTAGGATATAACAGGACTTGGTCTGGAAAATCTGTTGAGGCTAAGTTGAAATTTGTCATCTGTTTTGGGAGCAGGATGAAACCTTACTGAATTTTGCTGTCTCAGAAGCAGGATAATGCACTAAAACTTCTGCAGATCACTCAGTGTCATAGGCAGTGGCATGTCCCAGGTTACAATGAACTGAGCACCCTATTCCTTGTTTGCTTTCAGCCTGCGTTGATTTCTTCTCATCTCGCAGTTGCTTTTAGGCTATCTTCCCTAAGCCCATGCACTACAGCTAATATTTTAGATCATTTCAATGCATGCTTAGTCCATTGTCCAGTGGATGAGTTTTATGTTACTGTTTTGAATTGTGTACCCATTTTCATGCTTTCTCATGAATTAATTCATTTTTCTATGCAGTTCACAACAGTTTTTTCAAATTTTGACATTTTGCTAATTACATTTTCCCCTTGTCTTGTTTTTTCCAGCTCTCGTAAATGTGAAACTTTGGGCTATTGATCGGCAATGTTTTCAAACAATAATGATGAGGACAGGCCTCATCAAGCATACTGAGTATATGGAATTTTTAAAAAGGTATGACACTTGTTTACTTTATCAAAAAATATAGTGAAACTGCTGTCCCCATCTTTTGCCTTTTTTTTGTGAATGCAGTATTTGATTTGTTTCCTTTTCATCTTTTTTTTTTTCTTTGCTGTTTAACCATCTGTAAGCCATATCCTCCGGCCCCAGGAGGAGTCTTGCCTCAGATTAGTTTCATTCCCATTGTGAATTATTCATTGGCAGTTACACAGCCAATGTGTAAGAGAAAAAGCTTTAATGTTAGTCATTTGGAGCATACCTTATTAAAGAAAATACCCTTTAAAAAAAAAACTGGTTTATAAACTGTTTTAAAAAGAAGCAAGTCCATTCAAAATGTGTTCTTGTGTTTCCAAAGGTAGAATGCAAGTTTCTAGAGACGCAAAAACTGTAGCTTGCTCTTAAATACAGATTAGTAACAGGAAAAACAGAAAGCCAAGTCTTTCACTCCTTAAATTTGACTCTCTCAAACTTCTCTTCAGTTGGTGTTGCCATCTCAGACAGGAACAAATTCTCCTTTCCAAAGTGACATCTCATTTCTCAGTAATTCAAACATGCCACAGCAGTGAGGAATGGGCTCTGTCTCATGTCAGCAAAATAAACCTAAATAGAAGCATAACATCACCGTATTTCAGAGAGGAAAAAATCAATGTGATGCTGTGAGTGATCCCATCACTGCCAGAGCTGTTACTATACCAGGCTTGTCCAAGATCAAAATGCTCCCCACTGCATCATTGTCCCTCCAAACTGACAACTCCCCACACTCTTCAGAAGTGGAGAGAGAGGTAAAATTATACCCGAGAGATGGTTTCTTTTGATGGTGGATGGGGCTGGGGATGTGCACAAAGTATTTTGCATCTGGGTTCCTTTCCCACCATGTCTCTCTAGGAGGAAACTGCAGAGGAAACGTTCTTTTTAGTTTGGATTCAGCTAGTTTTCAATATATGGCAATGTTTTAGAAATTATTGCTTCATTTCCAGAAGTTGCTGCTTTATTCCAAAGAGAGGTTTTCAGGGAAAAGTGCTGTTGTAGGATTATAGCAAATCTTACAGCTTGCAAATGGTCATGACCTGAGTGATGATACACCCCTTAAAAGGGTGGTTTGAATGAGAACTCAATCCCACACAGCAATATCAGATGACAGGTAATAGATCTCCCTAATGTGAGCATATGAATTTTTGTCCAGATGTGTCCTGTGCTTGATTTACTTTTGTTTCTGACCTGCTTTTTTATGTCTTTTCAAACATAAGACTTCTAAAATTGGAACATTGTGCACAGTACATTGACTTGGGTATTCAGTATCATAAACTCAAGGAGTAACCTGTATTCATTCAAAGCTAGATTAGTTTTTCTATTGGAAAAAAAGTGACTTAGAAAAATATTTAATTTGTGGAATATATACAAAATACATAGATCAAAAATAATAGATATATATATATACCAAATAAATCTCATTGATGCTGTTGTCAAGGAGTCACAAAACTAGGGTGACAACAGTCTTGTGATCTGCAGGCAAAGCTTTAGGGATGGGGCAGGGCAATTGAAGGCAGGAAGGTGAACCCATACGATTGATACCCTGGCCATGAGGGTGGCTGTAACCGCAGCTCAGCCAGGACCCTGGGTCAGCTCAGACACCATTAGGTGCTTAGTTATGGGGGTAGAGTGCCCAGCTCACTACACTGTTTCTTGGCTGGGTTGATATCCCACCTCTTGGCCTGTCCTTATGGTCTTGACTTTCACCTGTTATTATATTTTCAGTCATGAATAAAAGTAATAACAGCAAAATAATGAAACTGAAATAATTGGCCAGGCAGTGTGGCCTCTGATGAGGGCAAGGTGGTTTCCTGGAGAGACCTAGAACCTTCATGGAGATGTTCTGCTACTCAAAGATGACATGGAAGTGCAGTCATCAGTCAGTCTTTTTCTTGTGTCTCAGTTTTTGTTTATTAACAAGCAAAATCAGGAGAAAAACCAAAACCGGTTGGCATATTGAAAGCATTTAAAAAATCATAAATTTAAACATTAATAAGCATTGGCTTTTCTCGTGTACTGGTGAACTAAACTAAAAAATAAATATAAGCTCATTTCTGGGGGTTAGAGCCTCTGGCTCTCTTTCAAAGCATAAACTATGCGCGCATTAAGCTCTTGAGCTTTGAGCTTTAATAGAGATTTTCTAGAAGATTGTCAAGATTAATTTGGAAGCAGGTTCCACAGAGCTTGCCCACCTTTAATTTTGAAGACAATAGTGTGAGGAAAAAAAAGAGAAGTGTCTCTTTACACTATGTCTGAGCATCTTGGACACAGCGTCTAACAGTGTTGAGCTGCACGTTAATGCTCATTAGAAAGGCCTATGGCAAGCAAATATTTTTTTCTTTCAGTCTTACAGTTTGAACTTAGGAAAAGATTTCTTCCTATGCAAAAATTGTAGCATGGGGCAGGTAGCTGTAGAAAAGTCCTTGCAAAATGGTATCTACCCATTGTGTCTTCCAGTTTTGCTGAAGCTTAACATAGATTTCGTTTATTACAGTGAATACTCATTTTTAAGGATGCTTTCCTTCTAAATATTTTAAGGAAAAAATAGGTTAAATCTTGAAAATACATAGTATGTCAGATGTTGACCTTATTCTGCATTCTTTTGTTCTTTTTTTTCTTTCCTAATTAATAAGTGAATGAAAATGTTCTTGTTTTGAAATTGAATGGAACAGAAACACAGGTTTAAAATGTACCTGTTCAGAGAGAAGTCAGTGGGGATGAAAAGCATGATTTTATGCTTGCAGGGCTCTAAAAAATTTGCCCTGTCTAATTGTGTCATTAGTAATGATAAAATAATGGCCATTGTCTTCAATAACATATTTTCACCTATGAAGAAAATACAATAGAAATACAGCTTCTGGGGGTGAAATTAAAGCATTTGTATCTCCTCATCTTGCTGAGAATAGGTGCAGAGAGAAGTGGTATCACAAAGGCCTTTTGTCGTCATTGTACGAAATGCTACCCCTTCTGCTGGTCTGGTGGTTTTGCTGTGTTTTTCCATGGAAAGAACATATTGATAGCAAGGGTCCAGAGTATGTATAGTCCAATAGTTTTGTTTGAACATTGTAAGAAAAAAACAAAAAAGGACATTTCCTGGGTAAGTCCTGAATTACCTTTTCAGTAGGTCCTGTGGCAGAAGGTTGTCTCCTGGTTTGCTCCAAGGAGTAGAAGTATGTAGTTCTCCTGGGCTTATAAAACTTGAGATAACTTTTCTGGCATATAAATCAACTGCAATATACTGGAGTGAAGAACAAGTGAACACCCTCTTTTTCATAGTGTATATGAGGAACTTTTCTGTGTATCCCTTTCTGTTGCTTGTAAAGTCAACAGATGATCCTTGAAGTGATTAAAGGGTCGCCTAATTCCATAGCAGCACCTGCTTCAAGTAAGGGATGGAAAATTCAGGTCGTTTTTTGGTCCCTGTGTATATGGTGAATGACGAATTATAGCAACAATTCCCTTTGAAACAGAAATTTCAACTAGCTCATTATATGGCTAAATCAATGCTAGATCAAAGTAGTTGGTTATGCAGCTGACAGTAAAAAGTTAAAATAAGATATTGTGCTGTAGATTTAGTAACTATATATGGTATAGGTTTTTGCATTGAGCATTTCTTTAGTTTTTACCCAACTTGGTGCTTTCTATATCTCATTAAATATACTTGCCCTTATACAAGCAAGCAAGAGCATCATTCTGCAGTGGAGTTTACAGCTATGCTAAAATCAATTATACATCTCACTGCGGTGCTATTGTTCTAATGTTAGAATGATTTTCTTCTCAAGTCTGTACTAAAAATAATTTGGTTTAAGCAAGATCAGAATATTTCAGTTAAGGAAACAGGTATTTATGAAACAAATTTGTCTAGGTAATAAAAGATAGGGGGAAAGTCTTATGCTGTAGCAAATTTATTATTTTCCTGCTAAATCATAAAAGTTTTAAGGAGCGATACAAAGACCCACTCATCAAAAAGACCAGAATAACTTGGAGGAGTAAATATTGTATTTTTTTATGAAAAACTTTCTCAGTGTTCTGTAGAAAGAGACCTCATGTTTCAGTCCACCATGCAAACTCTGATTTATCCAAGACCTCAGAACAGATCAGGAGAATAAATGATGAATACTCTGTCGCGCTAGAGGCAGGATCTGGCTTTAGAAGTGGAAACTTAAAGGAAGTTTACACATACGCACTATTTTCAATCTTATAAATAAAGATTCAGCAGTGTTAATAGAAATTGAAGTATCTTGTTAGCTCAAGCTTTGAACTTAATGATAACATCAAAAACTTTCATCCTTTCCCTATTTGTTATAGCACTCTGGCGTGATCTTGAGTCTCATTGACAGTTTTATCCAACTCAAAATTGGCTTAAGTGAGAAGTTTTGATCTGGATAGACAAGCGGAACTGAGCTGGTGAAATGTAAGAAATGGGAGTTTATGCATTTGTGACTTAGTTGTGTGGGGAATTAAGCTGGTAACCTCTTTTATGTTTAGCCACGTATTTAATTGTTGCAACACGTAGTGAAATTGGTCAATGTGAGTAGCATGATGGTTTTAGAGTGAAGGGTTTGCATTTCATGTGAGTCGTTTGTCAGTGACAGGAAAGCAAATGCAAAAATGTGTGAAGCTTTATTAAATGACTGTGTCTTTGAAAGACTGCCTGGAGTATCACATGAAATGTTTCCTGAAATGCATCTTAGGGTGAAATTATACTGGTTAGAAGTGGGAGAGAAATTAAGAGAGTGATGCAAAGGGAGGAGAGACTTTGGAAAGAGAGTTGGAGATTGATGGTGGTTTGGTGAAGTATGTATGTTAAGATTGTTTCAGCTAATTAAATCTGCAAACAGGTTTTGGCTTGAAGAAGACAACTGTTGTGGAGCACTGGATCATAGACAAGGTGAACAGAGGAGAGAGCTGAGAAAGAAGAAAAGGGAAGTTATTTCTATAAGGCAAATAAATACATCTATTCTTAATGGAAATTTAAATATAAGAACAGATGTACTGATTCAAACCAGAAGCCCATCTAGATTGGTGTCCTTTTCAAACCAAGTTGTTCCTCAGAGCAAAAATACTCAGGACCATCCCCAATCAGATTGGGTATGCAGTCCAGGTCTTTGAAGGCCAAGGGTGTTATCTTGAAGGATGTTCGCAACCACAAGATCTGGCCATCACTTGCCTTTGGGATGTCCGAATTTTCAAAGATAGGTACAAGAAGTGTCTCTAGGGGAAACAAGCTGTACTCGTGTCATGATCGACTTCTGTCTGACCCCAGAAGGCAACTAAGAATTCTGTAGAGCTACCCCACTTTCACTGTTGCTGTCCAGGCTGACGAATATCAGATCAAATGCATGATCCATGAGCCGTGCTATTGATATAGTGACAAGAAAGCTTATGTCCAGATTATAATTTGATAGAGCTAGGAAGTCTGGAAGCATCCAAACAGCATCTCCCAAGATTTTAGTTAAGATGACTGTGTGCCATACTGACCATAATAAGCTCAGGAAGAGTAAAAACAGGGAAAGGTAATATATATGTAATTTGTCTGCTTTGTAGCCGAGCTGTCTTTCTGACTCCTGTCTCTGGAAAGCTCTGAGTTGTTTCTTTCTTGTGAAGCATTTACATGTGACATTTTTCAGCCCTCTGTTTCCTGGTAACATAACCCAAGTGAGGTGGATCATATACCACCCACAATTTTGCTCCAGTTTGCAGAGATGTCAAGTAATATCTTCCCTTCTCTCTAAAGATGCATTGTTCTTTCTGTAGCCTCATGCTGTGTGAACCCCACAGGTCTGTTAACAGAGAGAAGACTGAATGACTAATCTGCATTAGAGCATATCTATTTTGTGGCAATTTTAGCTGGAAAGTGTAAATGACAGCACTCTTTCAACATCCCAAGTGGGGTCCAGCTTTGAAGAGGACAACTGGAAACAGCGGGAGTACTTTCAGAACTGACGTCCACCTAGTTCATTCTTGGCTAAGGTCCATAGTGAGTGTTAAAATTATCCTTTTTTTCGTAATTGTGAGCAAAAAGGTGGACAAGGGGACATATGAAGCAGGCAGAAAATGAACTCAACTTTGAATACAATTAGTACATGAAAATTTAATGGTTTTTAATGGTCCTCCATGATCCTCAAAATAAAGAATGGATTCATACTTGTATGCGTCAAATAAAAAAAAAATCTGTATAATATCACTTTCAATCTTTTTGTTTGGTTGGTAGTTTTTCATATGAGATGGAAGGGACTTTCTGAAGGTGATGTGAAACTCACCCTGCCGTGAAGAGCTACACAGGGCTTTATTGGGGAAAGCTAATATAACTTGAGAGAGTTTGCAAGACTGAAACTTCAGTCTTTTGCATTTTGATTAGCTAAAATCATGTGTTATAGCCAGCACTGAGGAAAAGAGATATTTTAGCCACACATACCACCACTACTTTTGTGTTTCTCAGCTTGGATTTCTCACTGTTAAGGACAAATTGGATGCACAGGGAGCCACATCCCAGGCTGTAATTCATGCCAAGGGCCACAAATGCACGCATGTATCAACAGGATGGAGCTAATGGGCTGCCAAGGATTGCCGAGCCCACCCTGGTAAGAGCAGGAAGGAGCAACAGCATGTTGGAGCCGGACGGTTAACCAGGATGGGCATGGCAGGGAAGGGTGTTAGTTACTGTAACAGGAGGATGGCAGCAGGTGGCAGGATGCAGACCAGAGAACAAATAAGATGTCAGGATGCAAGTTTGGGGCAGCCTAAAGGTATAAAAAAAGGAAAAGGCTGTTGCATTTCCTTGGGCAGGCATGGGAAGGATTCAGGGATGGTTTTATGTGAGAAGCGGTGCATAAGGCTGCAGATAGTGAAAACACAGGAGCTCTCAGGAGGTCCTTGCATCTCCCGGGCTCATGCATAAAGCATGAAGACAGCCTGCAATATGGGTTTTGTGGTATTTCAGGAGCCCTGCATGGAGAAAAAAAAAAGGGCAAAAAAAAAAAAGGCTGTGTTTCAGCTTTGGAAATCACACCAAATCGTGTCTGTCTAGTCTGTTTGATTTTTACTGCATTGCTTTAAATTCATTTTGTCTTGTGGACACTTAAAGATATCTTGAAGGAAATTTCTGTTCACAGGTGGCTGAGTGTAAGGAGGTGATTTCACCGCACCACAGTGCACAGGCAGGCACTGAAGTAGAACTGAAATGATGTGTCACACTATCAAACTGTCAATTTTCTTTTGCCCTTTAGCAAGAAAAATAGTCTTTCTCATCTTTCAGTGGAGAGAAGGCCAGGTTAAGATTTTTTTCCTGTTTGTAATGAATTATTTTAGTAGCCAGAGTCAAGCCTCCATAACCCCTTGTGAATGCTACTAATGCATTTGAAGGGGCTGGGGGAGATATTTTTTAAGTGACAGAAATGTAATATTGACCAAGTATGTTATAATCTAAAGAAAATCTTTACTGGAGGCAATGCTCCACAAGGAAAAGGGAGGAGAAGTGAAGAGAAGGTGGAAGTCTCGTGGTTCTATTGATTCAGAGCATGAGGAAGTGTGGGGAATAATTACTATATTTCTTCACATGGGAGCATTTCAATCAGGGCAGCTGCAATAACTTGATTAATTGCATTAAGGGGATTGAAGGCAGCAGCCCTTGAACCACCCTGAAGACTGATCTTGATGTCTAGTGTGTTTGAAATGTGGGTTAACACAAATGGGTTGTCTATATCTTATTTTAGTGTCATTTAATCTTAGACTCATAGAATGGTTTGGGTTGGAAAGGACTTTTGAAACTTATCTAGTCCAACTCCTCTGCCATGGGCAGGGGCACCTTCAACTCGATAAGGTTGCTCAGAATCCAAACTGATCCTGAATATTTCCAGGGATGGGGTTTCTACCACATCTCTGGGCAACTTGTTTCTGTGTTTCACCACCCTCACTGTAGAACATTTCTTCCTTACATCCAGTCTAATGTTACCATTTTTGCACAGACTATTCTTTTGCACACCCAAGTGAGTCTCAATGGGGCATCCTATGATTTCCATTTGCTACTCACTGCTGCTAATCTGCAATTTGAGAGTAAATAATTTACCCAAGGCAGGTGACGGACAGTGACTTTGCTCCAAGTGTCCATCCATGGGGCAATTTAGGGCTTTGCAGAATTGAGGAAATGATACATCTAGCGGGAAGCAGCCAGTTGCAGGGACTAGGGGATACAGAAATGGACACTCGGTGGTGCGATGGAGGCCACAGGGGGCAGCAGTAGTTAGATATCTGCAGATGGTGAGGATTTTGAAGTGTTTGACTTTCTTTGCCCATTTTTTTTTCATTCAACTCTGAGTTTAATTGGTGAGGTAAAATCTAATTTGCTGGTGGAATTGCTGTGCTACATGACACAAAGTCTTTATGTTTCAAAGAAGAAATGTAACCTTTATGTCCCCTTAAGTGCCTCAATCAATAAGGAGAAACACTTTCAAAGATGCACTCATAATTTCAGTAGACACAGTAGACACAGGATCTTATCTTGGTTTAAATCTCTGTTACCTTCTTTTAGATTATTTTGCTGTAGTGGTTCCAAGTCAACATTATCAAGGTAAAATCTATTCTGTAGGTACATGTGAAGTCATTTGGGCTCTCCCAAGCTTATTTATATAGAAAGGGGAGAGAAAGACAATTCCTTCATCACTAAATATTAAAAGATAATAGTGATGAAGCTTTGTAACCTTACATAGAAAGAAGGAAGAAAAGATCATGCATAAAGATTCACTGTTGCAGGGGTGAAAACCAATACATGCACGAAACTCAGCTGCTATTTAAGTTGGAAGAGAGAATATTATTTTTTTAAAAATGAGCAGGAAAAAAACCAAGGAGCAGTTGAGAAATAAAGAAATTGCATTATTCAGATCAGTCAAAATATCCTTTTTTGTTATATGGCGAGCCTCACAAAGCAGCTGCTCTCAGGGAGACCAATGGAATATCTCAATCTTAAGTTTAAGAAAAAAAATTTAATTTAAAACACTATCCAACAGCAGCTCCAAATGGTGTTACTACAGTTTTCTTGGAGGTAAATGTGAGGACTGGGCTGTGCTTCTGTTTATAAAACTTGGTGAAAATAAGCAGCCTAGGAGCAGGGAGAAACAAACTGGCAAGGTGGTCAGTGTCTGCAGGGAAGGCAGAGACGGCAAAAAGCTGAAGTCAAGCTAGAATAAGGTTCTGAATGAATTAATCCATTGTGTGTGATCAGATAACAGGAGGCTTTTCTCTGTGATGTTTTTTAACATGTTCTTGCAGTGTTTTTTGAAAGCTTGTGCTCTAGGGGTCCTTGTATTTCTGGAGTGGTTTAGCCCTGTACTTCAGTATAACTACTAATTAATCAAGGAGAGATGGTGTCAGGAATTAAATCTTGGACTTTCTCTTCTTGGGTAGTTGGCTGTTAGCCCTTAAAATTAATGATTAATGTTTTTTTTTTATTTGAATTTTCAAATCCTTTTCCTCAGCTAGTAATCAGATATGCATCAGCTCCTATGTGAAGGGAGGATTATTATCATTATCCTTATTATTCTTCAAATGAGTGAGTAATCTGAGCATTTCTTGACAGGAAGATACAGGCTAAAGTTTAGCTGCTGAATCTTTCTTTACTCCCCTCATCTAAGGAGAAATGCCTGTATTTCACTGCAGTGTATTTGGTTGCATACGAAAGGCCTTAGCTTGTTAGAATACTTGGGAGTAAATAACATTTTTATCTACCTTAAATTATTTAACAGATTTTCAATTACAGTTGATTAAACACCTTCATCTACAAAAAAAAGATGAGTACTTTGATGATGCTTATAAATATTTTGCTCCTATTTGCTCAAATAAGGCAATTTATAGAGATGCTTAAATGGAACCACAGTCTGTTGACCTACTCCCTAAACCAATAGATACTGAAAATTGGGCTGAAAGTAACACCCTAGATATTCTTCATTAGTTATTCTGTACGTAACAAGGCTTCCAGAAATTACTGTCAGCCTGTTATTGCTGCTTCTTTTTCTGTCCAAAGTGATCGTTAAATAGGCAGTGGAACAGTCATGCTAAATGAATCCCAGTTTTTCATCAGTGTTGTTTTATTAACCTTTGAAGTCCATGGCAGAAAAGTGCTCTTACCAGTGCTTTTATGCAAGCACTGTGTCTGGCCGCAGTCAATCATGCTTTTGGGTTATGTTTGCCCTTACTTTTTCTCCTTGCAAAACAGTTTGTCTTCTTGAGTTGGTAACTGGAAAACCAGCTGAGGTCTCCAGAAAAAAACCCGAAACTTTTAGGGAATTACTAATGGCCTACGAAGAAACCATTCTGTGTGTGAACTGAATTCTGTGTGCAAACTGAAATGCTTACAATATGCTCGATGTCAGGGAGAGAAAGTAGTAGAGAAAGTGACCCTTTTCACCAAAGCTGGTGGAAAAGTTTGAGCACAGACTAATTGCTAGAAGGATGTCTTAGGCTTTGTGTTTGAAAATTGTGTATTCAAACTGTCTTTGATCCTAATGAAAAATCTGGGTTTGCCAGCAAATATGCAATGCCAGGCAAAGCATTTTGGCAAACCATTTATTTGATGAAAAATGAGCTTTAAGGCTGAGTAATTTGTTGACGGAATATTTCAGAAATGATGAAAGAAATTTCTTCTCTACAGTAATGGATTCCTTGCATAATAAAATAACTATAGGGAAGCGGGGAGAATGGGGATGTCATTTATTTGGGATTTAGAAAGACTTTTGATACAGCTGCCTGCAGCATTATCATTTGGAAGCTATGGACAAGTAAGCTGGATGCATGGGTGGTTAGATGAGTTGAAAGTTGGCAGGACTGTTGGGCTTGGAGAGAGGTAATTAACAGCTTTGATTTTTCACTGGTGCCAGTGAAAAGCAGAGTATGCTGGTAGTTAATACTGGGGAAAATACTTCACGTCTCCATTGACAGTCTGGGTAGTGGGACAGAGCCATCTTCAGGAAATATAAATCCAGAATAAATTAGGGGAAGGGGGCTTTTAGTGCCGAGGCATAGTGGACCTTCATTTGAAAGGGACATTGAGAAATGTGTCTGTTGGGTCAAATCAGCTTCATAAAACTTATCATGGAATGCAGGGTAGAGGTTGTGTTTCTGGAGCTGAATAAACCCATGCACTGGCAGAGGCCAGGGACTGACTGGCTGGACTGGAGTTCTATAGAAAAGGACCTGGGCCATACAATGAGGCCAAGTTGAGTAGAAGCCGCCTGAATGCTGTCACTGTGAACAGTCTATTAGGAAGAGCATAGCTGGCAGATCAAGGTAAGCATTTAGTCCCTCTACTCAGTGCTGGAGAGGCCATGCTTGAAGCAATGGGTTTTAAGCCCCAAATAAGCCTCTTAAGATCGATACAGAAGGAGTTGAGGGGATTTCAGGACAGTCTCCCATTACTGCAGGGGCAGCTGCAAGCACATGAAGTCAAACTTTTCTTGGTGCTGGCAGATAAAACAAGGGACAACAACCATGAGCTGAGCTTTGGGCTGGTCATGAGAGCAAATACTTTTCCCGTAAAGATGGTGCAGGTCAGGACAGGTCACTAGAGAGGTGAGGGGGATCTCATTCTTAGGAAGTAGGACATGTTGAAGTATATGTTTGTTTGAAGAATACTTTTGTGGAAAGATTTCAGGAGGAGTCTTATAGTCCAGATTTGGATTTGTTGGCACCTCTTTGTGGTTTGGCATCGCAGCTGGACAACTGGCACTAGAAATTGAATCCCATCACCTTTGTTTTGCTTTCTAGTAGACTCATGGTGTTCTTGCATTACCTTGCTGGCTTTGTTTTTCAGTCTCAATTTTTTGCTTGCAAAAATGAGCACTTCCAAATACCTTTGGCTTCAAAGTAGTGTCACGTATTTCCTATGACTTCGTATTTCAAATAAAGTCTGAAAATGTAAACTGCACTTTAAAAATTGACTGTTAAATAAATACAGCTGACACTTTTGCAGTCAGTAGCCTTGATAGAAAAAATAACAAACAGGAGGTTGTATATGCTTTTTATTTCAAGTTTAGATATTTATCAAGGCAAAATGCCACAGCAAGAAGTAATACTTCACATGATGACCACCGCATATAGGAAAAATAGGTCAGGCAGATCAGTTTCATTTCCATGGTAACTGCTTAATCACTAGTGAAAAAAGGCTAACTTGAACCTAAGTGCTGTTTCTTTACATTAGTTTCATTGCTGGATCTTAAACAGGCTTATTTTTACAATAACCTGATGGGCATTGAAATCACAGTAAAGAGTGTGAGAGGGAGTTAGGTAGGTGGAGGCACATCCTGCCATCACTGAGGCCAAGGCCGTAGGTGGAGGCTCCACAAGAAGCTGAGAATCCCCACTCTCTTGCCACCGAGCAGAAAGAAGGGACCTAAGATACAGGGGGAATGGAAACAGGTCCCTGCTCGGGGCGGCAGACGAATCCCCTCTTCTCCTCTCTCACCTTCTTAGTTGCCCTTACGTAATAGATATGGGGCTCTGGAACTTGAAGGCCAGACAAAGGAGTAGGTAGATGTAGGTCCATCAAGGGGATTGCCTATGGAGAGTCAGTCAGCCCTGCACATTATAATTACCTCTGTTAAGGGAAAAAAGGAGGGTAATTGTCATGGGTGATTCCTTTCTGAGGGGAATAGAAAACCCAATTTGCCAACCAGACCCTTCCCACAGGGAAACCTGATACCTCCCTGGGCCCAGGTTAGAGATATTACTAGGAAAATCCCTGGTCTGGGATGGCCCTCTCATTATTACACACTTCTAGATATACAGGCTGGCAGAGATGAGGTTACAGAGAGAAGTCCAAAACCCATTAAAAGGGACTTCAGGGCACTGAAGTGATTGGTCGAAGGATCAGGAGCACAAGTAGTGTTTTCCTCAATCCTGTCAGTAGCAGGGAAGAATACAGAAAGGAACAGGAAAACTCACGTGATTAATACATGGCTCAGGGGCTGGTGTCATCAGTGGAATTTTGATTTTTTGATCATGGGCAGGTTTACACAGCATGGGGCCTGCTGACAACAGATAGGAATTCAGCTGTCTCAAAGAGAGAAGAAGATTCTTGCTAATGAGTTGATAGTGAGGGCTTTAAACTGGGTTCAAAGGGAGTGAAACTAGACTGACTAGAGATGAGCCTAGAGAAGAGTCTTGCATCACAAGACAAACTGCTGGGGAAGGCATCTGGCCTGGTTGAACAGAGAGCTTTTGCTGGGACTCAAGAAAAAGATAGTTTACCACATTTGGAAAAAAGAGCAGAAAACTCAAAAAGAGTTAAGGGGTCTTGTTAGGTCATGCAGGGACAAAATCAGAAAGGCAAAAGCACAGCTCAAACTCCATCTGACCACTGTTGTAAGAGACAGAAACAATGTTTTTACAAATATATCAACAACAAGAATAAAACCAAGGAGAATCTACATACTTTATTGGATATGGAGGGGAACATTGCTTTTGAGGATGAGCAAAAGGCTGAGGTGCTTAATGCCTTCTTTGCCTCAGTCTTTGTTAGTCAGACCAGTTATCCCCAGGATATTCAGCCCTCTGAGTTGGAAGACAGGGATAAAGAGGAGGATACCTCCACCCCCTAGAATCCAGGAGGAAGCAGTCAATGACCTGCTGGGCCACCTGGACACTCTCAAGTCCATCAGATGGATCGGATCCACCCAAGAGTACCGAGCTAGTGGAGGAGCTTGCTGGCCCACTCTCCATCATTTATCAGCACTCCTGGTTAACAGGGGAGGTCTCAGATGACTTGCCAATGTGGTGCCCATCTACAAGAAGGGCCAGAAAGAGGATCTGGGGAACTACAGGCCTGTCAGCCTGACCTCTATACCAGGAAATATTATGGAGTGGTTCATCTTGACTACGCTCACCAGGCAAGTGCAGGTCAGCCAGAGGATCAGGTTCAGCCAGCATGGGTTCATGAAGGGCAGGTCCTACTGGACCAACCTGATCTCCTTCTATGACCAGATGACCCACTTAGTGGATGAAGGGAAGGCCGTAGATTTTGTGTACCTAGACTTCAGCAAAGACTTTGATGCTGTCTCCTTCAGCATCCTCCTAGAGAAGTCGGTGACTCATGGCTTAGACAGGGGTACTCTTTACTGGATAAAAAAGCGGCTGGATGTTCGAACATGGAGAGCTGTGATGAGTGGAGTTAAACCCAGTTGGCAGCTGGTCACAACTGGTGTTCCCTGGGGCTCTCTGATGGGGTCAGTCTGTTTAATATCTTCATCAGTGATCTGGGTGAGGGACTTGAGTGCTCCCTCAGTAAGTTTGCAGATAACACCAAGTTGGGAATGGGTATTAATTTCCTTGAGGGCAGGAAGGCTTTGCAGAGGGGTGTGGACGGGCTGGATCAATGGGCCAAGGCCAAGTGCTGGGTCCTGGACTTGGGCCAAAACAACCCCATGCAACGCTAGAGACTTGGGGAAGAATGGCTGGAGAGCTGCCTGGCAGAAAAGGACCTGGGGTTACTGGTTGACAGCTGCCTGAATATGAGCCAGTAGTGTGCCCACGTGGCCAAGAGCGCCAGCAGGAGCAGGGAAGTGATCATGCCCCTGTACTTGTCGCTGGAGAAGCCACACCTTGAATACTGTGTGCAGTTTTGGGCCCCTCACTACAAGAAGGACATCGAGTTGCTGGAGCGTGTCCAGAGAAGGGCAATGAAGCTGTTAAAGGGTCTGGAGCATAAGTGTTGTGAGGGGCAACTGAGGGAACTGGGTTTGTTTAGCCTGGAGAAGAGCAGGCTCAGGGGAGTCCTTATCACTCTCTACAATTGCCTGAAAGGAGGTTGGAGTGAGGCGGGTGCTGGTTTCTTCTCCCAGGTAACTAGTGATAGGACGAGAGGAAATGGCCTGGGGAGGTTTAGATTGGATATTAAGAAACAACTCTTTACTGAAAGTGTGGTGAAGCACTGGAAGAGGCTGCCCAAAGAAGTGGTTGCATCGCCATCGCCTGGAGTGTTCAAAAAATGTGTAGATGTGGCACTTCAGGTGCCTGGATTGGTAGGCCCAGTGGTGTTGGGCTGATAGTTGAACGTGATGATGTTAGACGTCTTTTAATGATTCTGTTGTTCTGTTTGCAGCCATCCTGATGTAAGGACTGTGAGTTTTGTTGTGTGTTTCTTTTCCTGTTCAGAGATCCAGCTCCAATATTAAAACTACATGACAAAATAAGGAATGTGGAAGTCTAACTGCTGCATTTGAGGAGGTCACAGTGGCAACAGGGCGTATGAATACTTGAATTTTATCCTTTTATTTGTCATGTCCAGAACTGAATGGATGTGATAAAATTCCTAAACTGATAGCAGTGTGTGAAAGAAAGCTGTCTGAGTTTTCAAACTCTGTATTTAGCTGCTCTGGGGCGAAATTTTATTTTACTCCCAGAACTTGTAGTGTAGTTTTGACGAAGCTACAGGGAAGGCCTTGGTGTGCAACTCCCATACGCTTTGCATGAGTGAAACATGGAGTATTTTTATTATTAGACTTGTTAGATTGCTTTGACAAATTCAAGTTGCCACTAATAGATTCTGCTATGGCAGCGAGTCTTAAGCATCAAGCCACAGCTGGGAAATTTGAGATCTGGGAAGGAAATGAAAACATGAGTAAGATTTCGGACCTTAGAGAGCAAATAGTAAATATTTAATGTTTGAAGACTGTGTCTCAGCTGATTGTGTCCCTTATAGCTGGTCTCTGATATCGTACCCAACCTTACACCGTTTTCAAATCCTCAAAGTCATGTCTTAGGTTTCAGTGGAATTAAAAAACTTCTGATGGCAGTGAGATTTGATTTGAAACATTTGGGCAGGAGTTCCAATGTCAGGAAGTGGTTAGTAGTGCATTACCTTGGAGTCTGCTTTTTTATGAAGGATTCATTGAAGTTTAAATTTGCTGTGAAGATGTTCAGTGATTACTAAGTTGTTTCGCAGTGTAAAGACCCAGCACTTTGCACAAGGCTTTAGACTTGATGAAAACAGTCTCTATCATTGCTGCTTTCTCCTGGCATCAGTTTTAATAGTGCTTAGTAATGTGGGGTCAGCCAAAAACATGCTTCAGGCTCCATTTAAAGGGATGCTTTAGAAACAGATCTGAAATATTATTGCCTGGTCTGGAAGATGTGCAACCTGAATCAGAACTTTGGAAGTTAAATTGTGGCTGAGGAAGAGAGGAAAATTGGGGTAACTGGAGTTACACCCCGTAGAGTAATATGGTGCTTAGGTGGTGCCAGTTCTTTTAACAAATAAAGGGTTGCAGGACAGGAGGAATATCAGCAACACCCTTGTCTGCCAGCCACAACCTTCCTCTAATGAGGTAGTAATAAAAAACGGCACAAGTTACAAAAAAACTGTTATTTCTTCACATTGTCTAATTGGCATTTATTTTCTTAAATCAGAAAGTTCCAATACGAATTCACAGGTGGAGACAGTTTGATAACTATTACTTAAATACATTTAGACAGATTATGAAGAAGTGCTTTTTTCTCTCTGCTGGAAAAGGCTGGCTGGTACTTTTGAAGGGAATGACAGTGGGGAAAAAAAAAAAAACAAAACCCGTATGGTTTTGTTAGCAAACTTGCATATCAAAGGCTTTAGCCTTCATTTCATCTTTGCTTATGGGTGGCTGACAATTATCACATTGCCCAGTTAACCCAGCTGTGGATGAGAATCAGACTGATAGAAAAATGGAAATTGATGTGCCACTTGTCGTGAAATTCTTTTTTTTTTTCCCCGGGCCATTTGGTAAAGCTTTGCAAAAAATGTATTTCAACAAGAACAAAGACTTCTTCGACAGTCTGATTAGCTGTCACTTCAGTTAACTCTTAATAAACACAAAACCCTTCAGATGTATTCATTTGAATAAAAATCACATAATCATGTTTTGCTGATTGGAAATCCTTTGGGGATTAATACGTGTCGAAGTCTATGTTTGTTCAAGCAAAAATGAAATCGCATTCTTTGGTTCTTAGGCGCTTTGAAATAAAATGAATTATTACTTCCTCTGCAAATTGGAACCATGCATATGGGAGCATAAAACGCATGAATTGGTCTGGATCTTTCTGAAGGGGCAATCTTCATTAGTAATCTGGATGAAACAGTTACTGACTACAAATAAAACATATTGCTGGGTACAAAACAAACTGTACTGAGATGAAAAATAGGGACAGCGTCTTTGAATTCATCTTGTTGCAACACATAACTTGGGAGCACATCTTGTACTTTGAACTGTATTAGAGTTTAAAGGGCAAATTAAGCAAAGAACTGGGCATGCTTCCAAGTGTGTAACTCATTAAAATCCAGCCCTCCATTGGGCTGTCTGCTAGGAAGTCTGCAGTGAGGCCAACTTTTGGCAAGGAGTAGTGGATCTAATTTTGGCCTTGACATTAAAAAATGATGCTGTAGCTTCTGCTAGAGACATGAAAGCATGCTGTGCTGGAGATGAAGCCTCAGCAAAGAAAGAGCTGCTAGTTTGCTATTTGGGTGCAATTAGAGGTGTAAGTGAAATATTGTGATAATATTGTGTTATATTAACGGGATAATAACAATGATTCATAAAGAAAAAAAGATCCTTTCTGTGTTTAGATTGCATTTCTGTAAAATGTTCATCACGAAGGATGGTTAAATGTGTTAAACTATTGCAATTTATTTGTGTTTATCCACTTTTTTATCCTATATATTGCAATACTAAGTTGCCTTGCATGCCTGCAACTTGGTGAGCTCATCAATAGCTAATTTGGTAGGTAAAAGAAGAAAACTGGCTTTTGCAAATATTTGAAATAAGTCTTTTGAAGGTGGCTTAGGGAACCTTTTTTTTTCCTCTGAGTACCAGGTTCTGCTCCTTCTGTTAATACCCAGACAAAACCTCCTACAACTACCCATGACTACCAATGGACCTGCAGCAAAGGAAGCATGTCAGAGTTTTTGCCGAATTAACTTTTTCTATCATTCAGTTTACCTTTCACTCTTTTTAGTCGTTCAGTGCCTCTTAAGTTGTTGTCACTGGGTGACACCAGTGCTGATATCATAGCAAAGGATTTCTGTGTTTCAACCAACAGGCCAAGTGAGAGTGGTGCGAGATGACCATCGTGGTCTGGATACAGGTTGTAGAGCCTGTTGTGGTGGCTCGAATAGCTTGTCCCACTACGTGGCCAATAGCTGGGCATGTTTTCTGTATCTCTTCATGATTTACATGGTTCCAAATGTTGCATCTGTATTCTGTATGCTTCTCTCTCTCTGTCCTGTAACTTGGAACAAGATGAGAAATATAATGATGATAGTTTTTTATTCTTCTTTTTAAATAATCCATGATATGAAATTGGATGTCGATCTTCAAAGGCTATAAAACATGTTTGCAATGTCTTTTGGCATGAATTGATAGCCTTTACAAGGGAAAAACTCAGTATTGTTTCAGCCTGAGTCTATGGTATTCTGAGTATTTTTGTTTGGATGGGCAGTGCAGCATACAGGCATGCAAATTCTGCGGTCTTGGATGTAGACTACATCCACTGATGTATAAAACCATCTGAAGAAGGAGTATTGAAGGAGTTGAGAAGTCAAGCGGATAAGACAGCAGTGGACTCTGAAGTGCCAGAAATATTCATAGCTGCAAGAGAAACACCATGTTGGTGGTAGTTTGAATGCTGTGGTCCATTGCTACAGGGGTGGTGTATTGTGATTATGTTAGAATAGGAAGGTTATTTGCACTCTCAAATATGAAGATGCTTTTCTAACAGGAAAAGACATTGAATAGGGTACGTTCTTGGTTTTATTGCGGTATATTTAAAAATTAGAAACAGGCCTGTGTAAACTGTTCTCCAAGTACATCTTCATTAATCTCTCTGAGCAGAGTACATATTTTTTACCTGGTAATTGTTGTGTATTGTATTAGCAAAGTACAAGAAAGATTAAGTACAAAACCTTTAATGTGATTAGAAATTGCTGTTTAGATATGTATCTCATTTATTGTTTGTAATTGACTTGAGACTTGTTGCTTCTTTGGCTAAGACAGAGGGAACACAAACACATTGCCATGCAACAGCTACTTGGTTGAAATGGGTTCAAGTGAACAAAATTAATTGAGTTTTCTAAATGTTATTTCCATGTCCTCTTCGCAGAGACAGGTAGCTTGAATATTTTGTTGCTTTTAACGTAACTTCAGATGTGAAAAAAATCTAAATAGAGAGATAGGAACCTAGAAGGTGCATATGGACAGAATTTTAGAAGGGAAAAGACAAATGACAGCAGCTCCATTGGCCCAGTTTCACAGAGACAGCTGTTGACAGCAAACTCAGGGGTGAATTTCTGAACCTTAAATAAATACTGAAGTTCTGTTCTGAGTGTGAATAGATTTAAAATGCTAATAGTCTCTCCTTTGGCATATATGTTCATCAGAAAAGTAGTCACATAGATAATTTGACTGTCTGGATAGGATCGCTTAACCTGAAATTGTATATTTTTGGGGTTTTATTTCAGGCAACTAATTCTAATTTCACATGGGATCCGCATTCTTGTTAATAATGGTATAAATCATGTTTTTGAAATAAGCTGAAGTGGACTTAGGTTACTAATGGGAGCATTTTTTCTTCAGCAACTTTAGAAAAGTTCAATAAATACTGCCATTTGAGCGCAGATCTATTAAATGTTTTTATGACCACTCAGAGACCAGTCTTGTTTTCCTGTATCTAGTACATTTATACATTGTAATGATCATTTTATGCATTTGTCCTCTGCTTGCACGGGATGAATTTTAATATGCAGGCAGAAGGTGACATTTTTATGGCTTTTGTGGACATCAGGAATGAATTTTAAATTCAATTATATACTGTATGTGGAAATATCACACAAGAAACTTGCCAATAAATACAACTCAAAATTACTGAAATCTAAGGAGGAGAGTAATCACCAGAGCGACTTAAACTGTGGAAATTGAGTAGCATATTACATGTGACTTCAAAACATACGAGGTAATGCATATTAGGAAGAATAATTCAAACTTCATATAGACAACAATAAACCAGCATAATTATTTCTGGAAGAAGATTAAAAGAGTTTCTACAGCTCAATGAAGACGAATCTACAGTTCATAATGCAATTAGAAATATGTATTTTAAAGAGTAGACAAAATAGAAAGGGCATTTATACAATTAAAATGATCTCACAGAACATGCTTGCAGGAATTGTGCTGTGGAATTGAACTATAGACGTAGGCAAATCAGGCTTATGTTAAAGTGTCCTCAGAACGACAGTAAAAATCCTTAACTGCTTAATAATTTGGAAAATTACAGCTGACCTGCAATGAATGTACTCTGTTAAGCTGCTAACAAGGAGGCTAAGGAGGACCAGCTCGCCAAAGCACACTACAAATCAATAAGATACTGATTTTAACAAGAAAATCCAAACTCCTAGATATATAAAACTTTGATGAAAGCTTTCAAAGCAAATTGGACATGTGTGTGCATGAACACACATCGACATACACAAGATTTTTAATGCTTTGCACTAGAGTGGAAAGATAAAAGATGTTATTAAAAAAAAATCAATTTGGCTTGATATTCAGAACAACCAAATAAAGTGTAAGCCCTTATTTGGAGTAGGTAAATACAGAAGATGTCAGAGTTTTCTTGTGGAGCAGAGAATAACAGCCAAGTTGATGTCTGAAGGGCCCAGCCCACGTGGTCATTTCAGCCAAACCCCCTTTCGAAACAGGAGGTGAGGTTGAGCTAATCAAACCAACATGGAGAGGTCTGAAGGGAGGAGGTGTTCTGCCTAACATGGCCTCCACTCTCTACAGTTGTAGGGAAGGGAGATGCTCAGCATCTCCTGGGTCCTCTATTGAAGGAAACTAGGGTTGCAACCCAGGACCTGGATTTACAGATCCCTCTAATGGGATTTGCCCTTCCACATGACACGAGAAATCCAGGAGGTTTTGTTCCTCTGCATTTTCAGATGACATTAAACTGATGTTTCAATTAATTTCCAACCTTCATCAGCAAATTGTTCCCGGAGGTCCTGGATGTCTAAAGGACAACTGAAAACTAACAATCTCCCTAAACCACTAAAATTCTTATACCCTCCCTAGACACATGTCACTGAATTGTTATTAGAGAAAGGAAAAACACATCTTTATAAGTAAATATCCAGCCTTGTCTTATAGGCTTCTGGATGGAGATGGCTCTGTCCCAAATAATGCTGTTCCAATACTTACTTTATTGCTAGAACCTGGGAAATGAGATACAAGTCTCAGTTTATCTGATTGCTAATTCCAGTGGACCTTGCCTACCTTCACCTGTAAGATGGTCTTCACCATCTGATCTTTTTCCCATGTAGGTAAAAATTACTCTGAATCTATATTGAACAATAAATTCGCTATTTCAATGAATGTTAAGGGAGCTTTTTTGGAGGATGTTATCGGGAGAGCCTGGTTACCTTAAGACAATTCTTGCATGCCCACTGTGGTCTGCATACATATTCCAAAAATGAGTTATTGAATATTTGGACTATTAGAGGACATTTTGTTAGATATTAATCACCTGAGAAGAGTAAATTGCCTCATCTGCAAACTTGAGGAATGATCATCAATAAAACAGAAATGACAGTGAACTAGGAATGGATTTATGGGAAGCTCTTTCAACAGCCATTGCTCACTTCTTTTAACTCTATTTAGATCTGCTGGTGAGTCAGATTTTAATCTGTAGTGTTTCCTTCTAAGCATATATGATGGCATTTTTAATCAAGATGCCATGTGGCCTTGAATAAATCACCGTACAGTAAATAACCATATTTGCCTTTGTCATCCAAAGCCGTAATCTTATCATAATGACTTTCTTTCTATGAAAAAAAAGCTCACTGGCATGAATTATATTTTTTTAAACAATTTTTGATAGAGTGCTACATTCTCTGTTTTTTGAGGACAAGCTGTACTGATAGCCAAGCACAGGATGCTGCCATGGGCAAAAAAGGGCAGCATGGCACATCCTGGGTTACAGGGCTCAGAGCAAAGATTCTGCACCAAAACCGAGTATGCCAACTTCATTCCTTTTGAATCTGTATCCCCAGTCCTTTATCCTTCACTGACATACCTATGAGCTAATTTCAGTGTCAGTTTTCTGTTCTGCTTGCTACATGTCTGTAACAGAAGTCTTGAAATTGTGTCCTGCCTTCCCTGTATATTATTTCTCTATCTAAATATCAACTAGGTTGGCTCAGGGAGTACCCACTAGAAATTCCCAAACACTCATGTTTCAATATTGTCTTTATCCTTCTTTTGAAACATGACAAACTGCAAAAGGTTTAGAGGTTCAACTGCAGGCAAACCATCCAAGAGTATCAATGATCTCAGTCTCCTGTCAGCTTGGAAGGATTGACATAACAGCATGCCTGCAAAGATTCCTTCTTGGGTTACAAAGGTGATCGTGTAATGGGCTAATCTTTTGATTAGCAATTAATTAAACAAATTGATAGAAGTTAGTGAAGCTTTCATCTTGCAAGAGAAAAAGTGTGGAAAATATAGGACAAGCTGCATAAAGCAAAGTGGAACATCTTTTGCCATTCGAGTGGGGACAGATCTGATTTGTGCTGGATCGAACATAAAATTTCCCAAGCATTTCCCTTCTGGCATAGGATTGGCCATTAGATAGATCAGTCAACGTGTGCCTGATCAGTCTTGCTGCTTATGGCAAACAAAAAAGTTTCCCCCCTTCTCCAAACCACTTTTTACCTGGAGGGCATTGCAGATTGAAGTACGTCCATGTTGGCTGGATCTGTGCTCGCAGTGGTGGTCATCCAAACCTGAGATGCTCCAGTGGGAAGGTTGTGTGGGTTGGGCTCTGTCTCCTGACAGGGACTTTGGGTTAGCCTGGGTGTAGATTTACACCTGGTCTTAACAGTGGTGTCTTCTAATCGTTAATCTGGGAGCCCATTTTAGGGTTGCAGTCCCTAGATGGATTGTTCTATAAGCGAATGCAGAGGAAGAAATAACTGATGATTGTTTGACAGCAGCTGAATAGAGTTGTATTAAGTAATTGAAATTGTCTTCCCAGTACATTTTTTCTTTTGGTTTGAGGTTTTGTTACCCATTATATTGTTTGCCTGTCTATAATATTCCTAAGATTATGTTTTCTTAAACAATTGACTTTTCAAACCTTATTTCAAATCTGTCAAGCTTATTTGATTATTTCTCCAATACAATTCAAGCCACTTGAAATCCTCAACATTTAATTCACTTTCAGCTTCATTCTATTTTCAGCACATGAAAAATGCAACGGAGACTTACTGTGCATTGCAGACTTTGGACTCCTGAGATATAAGGGTTTTACTGAGGGGAGGAGAAAATCAAAAGCATTGTATATGCAAAGATTAAATTATTCTTCACTTTAATTCAGTAAAGGGACTGACGCACATCCTGGAGAAAGGGAAGTATACCAGTTATAGCTTTAAAGGCATTTTAAAGGCATTTGGTGTACTGAGCCTCCTAAAACTTGATTACACATTTGAAGAAGATCCAAACTGAACTCAGGCAAAGGTCCCCTGTAACATCTATGAAAAAGCATTCAGAGATGAGAGCTCTTCTACAAAAAGACAAAGAGCAACAGCAGCAGCATTTCTAGGAATATGAATAAAAGCCATTAGACATAAGGAATTAAGATGAGCCACCATTTGTTAGCCTTCAGAGCTTCACAGAGGATAAATGACCAGAATTATACCCCCAAATCAATTACACATGTGCCATCCTTTCTGCTGTGAATAGCAAACGAGCACACTGCCTAGAGAATGAGTTTGCTTAAAATAGGAAGGGATTTGCTGGGTCTGTATTTTTGCCTCAGGTGTCCCTCTTGTGTCTCCAACTGAGTAGTAATTATTCAAGGCTGTCCTGGGGCTCTACAGGTTAAAAATTAAGAGGAAGGGGGTTTTGCCCATACATGTGTTGGGTTAGAAATACTGGATTAGGCTGGTTAGGATGTCCTGAATGTCTTACAGTACTTTCTGGTGTTACCTGGGGTTTACATCAACACTACTTGTCTGTAGAAAGATCTCAAATGCCTCCATCAAGCACTCTGAGATTAATTTACATGGAGCCACTCATAATTTCATACAACTGTGGCTGACCTAGGTTTCTATCATGATGAGGAACAAACTACTCTGTTCTCCAGTGCTTTTTTCGTAGCTTATTTCACTGTGGAGGAGGTGACTAGGTCAATATCAGGAAGACTATTTTTGGTGATGATCTACTGATGGACAGTGCTTTTATTTGGACTTGTTTCTCAGTAAATCATCTCAGATGCATCGATCCAGAGTGAGAAGCTCAAGATTGCCCCCCAAAACAGTTCTGCTGCTTTTTGTTATGTCTGGAAATTATTGACACTGCTGACTGTGGGGTCAGCCCTGCCAACTCACTGTGTAGGAATGTGTTGGGCAGGATTTCCACTTTTCTTTATCCTGTATTATTCATTGGCTATAGTGCAAAATGTCTTCTGACTGTTTTTGTAGTAATTAACATTGACAAAACTAGAAGATATTTAGCTATTTTAATGCTTGCTTTATGAATCATGTAGATTCAGTCAAGATCTATGATGGGGAGTAATTTTTCTTTGAACCTTCAATATTAGGGACCCAACTCTCAGTTCCCTTTAATTTGGTGGACACTGAAGGAAGTTGCCCAGGAGAATGTGAAATGCTTGTGATTCAGATGACCTTAAAAACATTTATAGCTTATTTTTCTTTTGTAGCTATGTAATTATGAAGACAGAAAACTGGAAATCTTTTTAATATGTTCATTTGATGGTGACAGATAAAAGGATGGAGGCAGGAAGCAATGTTAACAACAGCAGCGAACATTGCAAAACAGGGGCTGTGCTTTGGAAATAGTGTTATCAGTGTCTTCGTGAAAAAAATATTATTATGACAGTTTCCTGTCAAGTGCAGTAGACATCTGTTAGAGACAAAATGCCTGGCTTCAATTGGTTTTGAAGATGTTATGAATACCCAGTTTGGAGGAATGGGACAAAATGGACTGGGCATTGCAAAGACAATTTGTCACTTCTTTAAACTCTACCATGTCTTCAAAATACTGATCAGCATTTAATAATCTCTTTTGAGATACAGCACAAGAGTCAATCACGAGCCTCTTTCCATTTTTGAGGCACAGTATTAGCATCTTGTGTGAGATAATGTATTTTGTTTGACTTTATTCTGGTGCTGCAGTGATGGATTTGTAGTTTCAGTTGAGATGCAGAAGCAGAAACAAGGCTTGGTGCACTCATTCCAGGATTGTCACAGAGGCTGAAGGGTGAGGGTTTGTTTCCCATGATATCTCCCAGAGAAGGGGGGAAAATGCTGGAGAGAAACTCCTTGACAGTAAACTGTTTTGAAGAGGTAATAATAACATTGCAAGCCGAGGACAATTTAATTATGGCTGCATTGCAATGCCGCATCATAGAAACAAGATATCAGGGTGTGCAGGGGTGTGAGGTTTCTTGTGGGAGCTATTGTCTTTAATAACCTATATAAACATGTTAGAAAAGACAGGTAAGTTGGAATGTACAGAATCTTTCCTTTAGCACTTTCAGTATTATTTGGTTTACAAATACGAAGAAATACCAACTGGTACAGCAGAGAAAATCCCCTAACATACTCAAACAGTAATAGCAGGTACAGGTTTCCTCTGTAGGCTGGCACAAGAGCAGCACTGCTGGGCAGTGTGCATCCTTTGGCTTGAGCCGAGTAACCAAAAACATAGCTGCTTGAAGTCTGGTGATGTTTCCAAAGTAGTTGTTGCTGTTGAGCACTTGTAGCACTTTGGAAGCAACAGCTCTTTTCAAGATGAATAATCTTGTGTGAATGCATGTGAAACAGGTGAGGGAGTTTCCATACCTGCTAATTTCTCTCCTTCCCCCTCATCATGACAGTAACAATTTATTTTTTTTTAAGTTGTACAATCTCCCCGATGACTACAAAATGAGATATGGTAGGAGGGCTGTCTCTGATAATGAACCCCTGTCGGGGAAAGACGAGGACTGTCAGAAGCAGAGAAAAAAATACTCTGGAGTACCCGAGCAGCCTATTGAACACAAACAGAGCTTGGACCAAAATAAGGTGTGCAGCCATATCCTGATGTGTTGCCCCATGTGCCTTCCCTGCAGGGGAATCTGAGTTTTGACTTCATGGTATCAGCAGACTTCTTCATCCATTAGCATTGTTATAGCCCTTTTATTATGAGAGGAAAAAAATGCAGTCCTTTGTACTTGCTTTAGTTTACTCTTTTTCATAAGAAAAAAGATCAGTTCATTTGCTTTTTGAATCTCTCCCATTTTCACGTGTATGGCAGCTCTTAGTATGTAACCAGATGTCTGGGAGAAAAAACTTACAACAAACCCCTTTCAGGAGTTTATTTACCAGAATAAGGCCTGTGTTGTGAGTGGCAGAGCTTTAAAGCTGTAGTTGTAACATTTTCACACTCTCCAAGATTAACAATTGCAAATTATTTTAACACTTTTGTAGCTTTAGCAGACAAGTCATCTACAGCACCTGTAGAGCAAATCTGTTCTCTCTTTCTAAGAGCTGCATTCTATGAGCGGCTTTCAAGATCAGGCATAAGTGCAATTAATGCAAGAGTGAGTGACTTCTGCTCTCCATCTCCCATGATTCCTTTTTACCTAATATTCTTCAAGCTAAGCAAAATTGCTTCAGAAAATTGCTTCAGGAAAACTAGCCTCGACTTACCAGTTGCATTTGTAATAGGGTAAGGATTGAGTTTCTGGAGAACTAAATACACCTTTTCTGCCATTTCTATTGTGGTGGGTAATGTGTATGAAAAAAACCCCAAGAGTTTATCTTCCAAATAATACCTGTTAATCTGACAGAAAAGAGGAATTGTATTTTGATGCAACAGTTTGCAACACAAAATGAATATACAGCGCTCTCCCTCTGCACCCTTGCCTCCCTTGCATGCTGGGTCTTGCACAGAGGCATCCAGCAGCTGTGTGGGCCTCAGGAACTACTTGCAGTTTTTCTCACCATTCAAGAGTCTCCCTGTCCTATCACCTTCTCCAGACTTTCTGTGTTTTCTCCCTAGCAAGCTCATACACTGTTCAGTCAGTGGATGATCTCAGTGCTCTGTCATTGCCAGGTACTTCCAGCAGTAGATAATTCCCGTGTCGTCTCTGAGCACCCTGGGAGATGGTTTTGCTAATGAGCTGAATCTCAGTGTGCAATTTGCTTATCAAGATGGAAACGGATTTTTAAAGCACTGGAATGAAATCCCACATCTGGGACAATGCAAAACACAGAGGCAGGTCCTGCTTTGTGCTTTTGCTCTGGCTTGGGTTAGGGTATATTCCAAAATTATCCTTTTTCTTTTGCTCTCTATGGCTGTATTAACATGTGACAGGGACAGGATCTGTTCTGTAAGATCTAAGTATGGCATAGGAGCAATAGAATTTTTTTTTTATTATTTTTTCCTCATGAAACTATCTTCTTCAAGTTCCCACTTGAAAACCAATGCCAACCAGATCTCAGGATAGATGTGAACATGGGAAAGGTGGGAATATGTGGGGTTCTCTGCTGCAACATGTCCCAGTTTAAGAAGGCAAAGAGAAGGCAACATGAAAGACTACACAGTAAATTTTTATACAGTTCCGTGGATCAGGCTGCAAGCATGTTTCTTAGTTCTTTTTGTTAAGGTCATGATCCTTACAGAGCTAGCAGTCCCTGTCTGATACAATTTGATGGCCAGTGGGCAGCTGCATTTCCAGCTTGATTTGTTCAAAACGTAGTCTTCTATGAGTATCCTAAATCAATCATCAGCTTCTGCTAGGTAAAGTTTAACCTCAGTTCTTTCAGAGTGGAGAAACAGACCTGGAAAGGCACCTCAAATGTGGCAAAGGAGAGACAAAAACTTTAGTGTTTTTCAACTTTCATTACAATTGGGTGTAAAAAAAAATAGTTTCAGGAAATTCAGGCAAGGCTTCCTTTCCTTTTACTGATCTGTTTTGATTTTAAAACTGTACTTACCCTTTGGGCCCAAGGTAGAGAACAGTGACAACAAATGCATTTGTTATGGTGCCAGCCAATAATAAAAGATAAAGGGTTTGTTTAGGAGCTAACCCACAAGGACTGTCTGCCGCTGGCTGCAAGGCTGGATAAACATTTTCAATGAACACGCTTTAAAAGATTGGGGAACACATCTTGAAATGCATTTAGAAAGTGAAGAGTTGCTTTTGTGTTAGGCTGAAGAAAGACGACAGCAAAGGAGCCTGCATAGTTTTCAGAAGATAAATGTCCTGTCACGGTGTTGGCATTTCTGACACTGAGTATTGTTTTTTAGAGTAAAATCAACTCTTTGGGTTACATACAGGATTATTTGGAAGACCTCACTAGTTTAGCTTGTACTAAATCCCATGGGATTATCCAAAAGGATGAATTAAGGTGTTGCTAATGGTGTATGTTTCTTCAGTCTAAAACTTGAGAGCAGCTCAGTGACTGCAGATCATCTGTGCTTTTATATTAGGCTGGAGATTCAACATGGACATTTTGGTGCAGCTCTTTCTCCCCATTTTGGCAGCCTCTGTTCAACATGTTTAGCTCTCTGTGAAAATGTGTTGCTTTCAGCCTCAGCTGGAATAGCTGCTCTGCTGTTCCTGCAGACAGCAAGCAATTCCCCACAGTGCTCTCACCAGATATATGGGCTGTCATCCCCTACAAAATATTCCATAGCTGAATAGCATGGAATATAGCCAGCAAAAAGTCACCACTCCTTGCCAGCACGAGCAGCCCTTCCACCAGTGCAGCTACTTCTCTGTTTCATGTTCAATCTACAGAGACTGGAGAAGGTCAGAGGTTACCCTCATCCTGTTACCCGCGATAGCAGTCACACATTTTTGTGATAAAACATTGTGATGTTTGTGGATTGAGTAAAAAAAAATTGGATTTATTGGCAGTTGCAGTTAAAACTCAATTTCCTTAAGCTAGGAATCTGGTTTGCCTTGTTAAGTCCTACCTTTGTAGGACAGCCTGGATCTTCATGTGGATCTTGATATGTACTTTTGGAAAGGGGCCTATAAAATAAGCATAAATAGTTTGTTAGAAATACGTTCTAGCACCCATATCACCATAAATAACTTCAAGGGCAGACTGTAGGTGTGTAGAATTTCAGTTGTGAAAGCAACTTTAATCCTCATCACACAGGAGCGGGGGTTTTTTTGACTAATCAATGTTAGACATCTTAGGTGGTGTAGTGCTGATCACCGTTCAGCTGCTTGCTTCATGTGGGAAATTGTAGCAGACCTGGAGCCTCTTCTGCAACTGAGTACTTAACTAGTTTCTCTTGAAATATGTTTGAAGGATCAGGCAGTAGAGAAAACCCTGGTCATCTCTTTGGCTCAGGAATGATCAAAGTGTTCACCTTGGATGAGCAAGATGTAGGTTTGATTCCCACCTTAGCATGAGTGTGTTGGAGTGTAGATCTTCTCCTTTCAGGGCAACTTTTCAATAGTATATTCAGTGCAGATAGACAAATTTCTCCTTGTTATATGGAACAGAAGCACCTGGAGAAAGTCCACAGGTAGACTGGGTAACCAGACTTGTAGGAAACACAGCTTGTCAGGAAAGGCTGAACAAGTTGCAAGTGCAAGTCCTTGGCTGTGTGGGGGAGAGGTTTGTGCAGAAAAGTGGAATGAAGTGGAATGAAGTCCTCTGTGTGTACAATAGGTAAGAAGAAGAGTTATGAGGTTTAAACTTTGTTGAGAGACTTCAGTGTTGGATATCAGAATATCTTTTTTCCTAGCTGTAGCAATTATTACTGTCTAGAGTAGATGATGTGGATGTTTTAAAATCTTCATTGTTGATGGATTTTAAGAAGCATTTGGAGTCTGTATTTGCTTGATCCTGCTTTGTTAGGAGCAGAGCAAGTAATTTCTTGAGACTGAGTTGCATTTGCTGGGGTTTCTTCTGTTCTAAATAATGAGTGCATCTGAACTCAAGTGTTGAATGTTTTCTTATGTGTCTTTTCAGACTTTCTCACAAACTTAACAAAGTTATAGAAAACAATACAATTTTTCTTATCTGTTGCTCTGCAGCAATATCATCAAAGATTTTCTTTCTTTTGAGTCTTATGCTACTCTTTGTCTTCCTAGTGTGTGTTTTCCCACCTGCAACATTTTGTAGCTCAGCTGTTTTCTTTTAAGCTTTCCCTTTGGAGCTGAGGCTCCATTTTCCTTTGAATGCAAGTACCCATGTGGAAATAATGACCAAAAAGAAAAGATCTTTAAATAATACAGGCAGATTCTGGAGGAAAGAAAGAATCTATTTTATGAATCTATGTTTTCATGGAGTGTAGGGGTATATTTTTATTGAACTGAAGAACCAAACCAAACATTCAATGCTATCCTATACACTTGACCATATTTTCCAGTCTCTTTCTTCGATTGATTTTGTCATCAGCTCTGTTGGCCTGAATACGTGACATCTTTTAGCAGGTCAGTAAATGTTTTGTCTCTGCTATTTCATGAAGGCATTTTTTCAGTACAGGGTTTTTTTGGTACTAAAGTGATGATCAGACTCTTCTTTAGAGACTCAAATAGTATTTGACTGCATTGTCACTTCTAGCTCTTTAGAAAGATACTGTCCTATCATAAATCACCATAAATTTGTGATATTAATTGTGTAATTCTGTGATGTGTTGTAGTTGGAGTTTGTTTTGCCAACAAGTTGATTTTTCCCATTATCTACTCCACCACTGTGTTAAAGTTGTAAGCATTTCTATTAGGAATTTTTCCTTGTTTATTTAATATCCCAAGTTTTCAGTAGAAAGATTTAGAATTAGTTCAGAGCTCACATGCTTCCCGCTTCTCACACATTTGGTCTATAGTACGTGTGTTCCACTACACTCCCTTGCATTGTGTAAACATAATTGTCTGTAAAGAATATGCTGTTTTGCATTCTTTCCCAATCTGGGAGTGTAATAGTGCAAGCACAGTAAAATTTGTCCAGATGTCTGGGAGTGTTGTCTTCTCTCATCAGTTTATTCCTCACTTGGGAATGCTAGAGTTGGTATAATGGACTTTCAATTTGTACTTAGGCCCAAACATTATATAATTTCTTTTTAGTTGCTTTTTTTTTCTCTTTTTTTTACATTGTGGACTCGTGTTCTCAGTGAAAAGGAGTGCTTCTTGAGGAAAAATCAGAAGATGTTAATGAAAGCATGAACAATCCTATTTTTCTGCACTTAGTTGTACAGTTCTGTCTTGTTATCAATTAACATATTCAGCTGAAGTTATCTTTTTTTAAACAAATAATGAAGGTTTCCAAGTTTATTAATTCCACTGCAGTATAGCATATGTTTAAGTGAATAAAAGCAAGTTCTGCTTTGATTGTCTTCACAATTCAAGTTCACCAGGCACATTGCGCTTGGCCCCAAACAAAATACTGGGGTTTACTATGAAGCCCTCTGCAAGGTCTTCAGACCTACCTTTGCTTTTATGAGTGGAGAAGCAGCCACCAAATTGAACATCCAGAAAGTGTTTGGGGTTCGTGAAACACAGGTTGGGTGATTACCCCAAAGTCTCATGCCAGGAGTTGCTTTCCAGAGTTCTGGGTTGCAAAGAACATGTGGGTTTGGTTTGTCATTTTTAGCTCTCCAGATTGTGGACGACAACTCTTATGCAGTAATGAGATCCAAAGTAAAAAGTGAAACGTGTGAAAGGAAAACATTATTTATTTTGGGTTATATTTACCTGTCTGCAGGGAACTACTCCCAACAATCCCCTCCCTTCTGGCTTTGCACCTGACCATCAGCATTCCTGAAATCAGAACAGCGCGTTGGGATCTCAATATTAGGAGCAGAGAAAGAGACCTGATAATGCAGCTTCTTGGAAGTAGCCTCAGTAGAGCTGTATGAGCTAGGCTTGTGCTAATATTTAATGTATATGAGTTGTGAATTGATCTACTGATGACAGAAATTTTTAATTAAAGCAGATACAGCACTGAAACATGCTTTTGGCCGTGTTTCATTTAATATCGCTTGGGAATATTGATGAACATCAAGTTTTAATAAAAAAAATAGAGAATGAGAAACCAAGCTATTGCAGAATCACTGACTGAGCTTGGCAGGGACCTCTGGAGATCATCTAGCCCAACCACTCTGCTTAGGCAGGGCTACCTAGAGCTGGTTGCCCAGGACCGTGTCCAGACGGCTTTTGAGTATCTCCAAGGAGGGAGACTCCACAAACTCACTGGGCAGCCCGTAAGATAGTGGAGCTAGAGCTTCACGGTCAGGGTACTTGCAGGAGATTCGGAGACCCAACTTGTTATCCCTCATTCTGCCCCAGATTGAATTAAATCTCAATCCTGTGGACCCTAGGCTGTATTGCCCTCTCACCTCAACCAGCAGTTTCAGGCTGGCCTGGGAGACCTTTGTGGAAGGAAATACTACCAAACAAGAGGAAAAGTTGGCCTTTCAGCGTAAGAAAGCAACACTGGTTGCAAAGTTCCTGATGAAGTCTTCAATAATTCTAACAGTCCTTCAGTGCTGTTTTGTTGCTGACCCTGTACCCTTCACAGCTTCATACTTCTGCATTTTTTATGTCTGTGTGTGGCTTCAGTCAATCTTTTATCTGTTGTTGGTTAAAGCTGGTCTTTTCTGCCTTTTTTGTTGTTATTTATTTTTGGTGGGATGGAAGTATAACAATAAAAATTTGCACAGGTGTTCATGTGACAGAGCAGATTCGTTGCACAGATTAATTCTAGTAAATCCTTAATTGATTGCTGGTTGATTACCAGCTTTACAAGTATTTCTTCAGATGTTTACTGCAAGTGATCTTCCATCAATAACATACATCTTGGCTGCTAGAAGTTCATCAGATTGTTGTTACATATGCTGTTTTTCTGGTGAATCCTTGTTCAGCCCCAGATGATGAGGGCAAAATATCTCTGGAAGATAGATGAGAGAAATGCAGCTAGATTTATGGTGTGTATAGAGGGAGCCATTAATCGAGAGGTTTTTTGTATTGCAGTGTTCCAACATTCCAGAGCCTTCCTGAGGAGATACTTAGTAAGCTTGCAGATGTCCTTGAAGAGGTAAGTGATTTTAATTTCGAGAACTAATGAGTTCTGAGCCTTCAAACCTTCTGGTGGCAATATCAGGCTCTATTTTCCGAAAGAACAGCTTCACAATTTTGTTCCCAGTTATGGTTGACTGTTCTAGCACATCAAGATGATGAGTGGAGCTGTGTGAAAAATGAATCCAGTTTTAAACAGAGCTTACATATTTTTAATTGGTTTTGTATCCAAATTGTTTGGTTGGAGAAGCCACAGGTAACAAAAAACAAAACCAAATGAAACAAAAAACGCCACCCTACCCTGAAAACACTCCATGCCCCCAAAACAACCCAAACCCCGCAATCTTACTCTTTAAGTGAATGTGTAAATGGATGTAAACATACTTGGGTTCCATTGCAGGCAGTTTGTCCACATAGTTTATTTAATAGTGCTCAATCCTGGGCCTGCAGAATTATGTGTAATTAAATATTAGAGAAACTGTTAATAAAACATTTCAAAAGTAGCCCTATATAATTTAACTGCAGGAAGTTTGTGTCCAACAGTATTTTATTTCTTGCCTTGTCAATTTTTTTCATCATGCCTTGCCATCACAAGCAACCCTAATAGCTATGTTTATCGAAGAATGTTCATGTATGCCACCTCTGCTGTTGATTTTAAGAAATGGGACTGCTGACATTTAATTTGATTTTCTTTTTAAGAGCCATGATAGGACATTGTTATTTCTGTGCCTTTTTATTTAGTATACAGATAAATTCTGTAATCCAAGCAATCGACCGTCTGTCATACAGAATAATTGCATATCCATAGATAAGCTTTATTTCCTTTACTGCTGGAGAAGTGTTCAGACTTAGAGAAAAGACGCAAATTAACTTGATATGCTGTGAATTAAATTTGCCTATCTCAAAACCACATGCCTAACCAGAAACAGATAGTTTAATTTGCTTGGGTCACATAACTAAGTTTAAGCTCCTTATAGAGAGTTAAGGAAAAGAATGCAGTTAGTAAAACTTTTCCCGGGATGCTCAAAGTTTCTTCACTTAGCATGAAGAAATGAGGCATGGAAGCACCATCTGTATCGGGGGTTGCTATGGTAAGAAAGGATGGTCATCCCAGTCTGTACTGAGATATGGCTCCCAATTTCCTACTTGGAATTGCCCTTGTTATTCCTTCGGGGTTTGTCTTTGATTTAACATACCATGTTTTACATGAAATAAAAAAAAATCACTACCATGATATTATGCATTTAGTATTTAACAGTATCTAACATATTGAAACTCAGTGGCAATAACGTTATTTTATCCTCTCTGTTGCTGTAACAAGGATTGGATAAAAGTGACTGATTTGGCACAGTTTGAGGCAGGGGAAAAAAGTAATCTCTTAATGTCAAGTTTTTGTGCATTTTTTCTTTTGATAAAGTGCTGTGAATAATGCATCACTTCTGTCCTATATTCTTTAAATAATTTCTAAAAACTGTCAACTAAAATCCAGAAGAAAGAAAAGGCTGGTTTAATTGCCTGTTATCGAAATCAAACTTGGAAATGGCGTTATAAAAACAGTGGGGAGGAAAAAAGGTCAATAACATAATTTCATTTCTGGAATTGATGGAAATACTATGACAAGTTCCTTGGATAACTCAAGGAGCAAAAAAACCCATAGGAAATTCCTTTTCTCTTGCAGTGGCTTCTGACTAGTGTGAGATCACTCCCATCAATGGAATTGCTAATAATTTATACATGTGAGAATAGAAACAAGCCTGAGTTCAGGTTTAGCACATTCAAACCCAAGCTACCAGCATGTTGTGCGTTTGCCAGGAAATCTTTGATGAATTAGCTTTCTAGAGCCATAATTTACCCCATTTTCAGGCCCTTGTTCTGTGTATGGAGGTTTCTTCTGCTGTAGATCGTTGCAGTTAATACCAATCTCAAAACAGCTTTAGATTGCCCCTCTGGCCCAGTCTCAGAATCTGGGAATCACAGTTGGACACTGGCACAGCTTTTCCCTGACCTTTCTGTCTTCTGCCGTTACATTTTTTTAATTATTAATGTTTCTCAACATTTCATATTAAGAAGCATCACTGTAATGTGTAGCTGACTTTATTAACATCTCTAAAACCATTGGGTAACGACTGCAGTGATTGCCACTGTGATGCTGAGCATCCCTTCCAGCACAGAGGTTGATTTATTTGATTCTAATACCATTTCTCCTGGAACATCACTGCCTGGCTCCTGATTTTATTGCATTGTTTCTCCTTGTGCTTGGCAAACATAATGTGTGAATCAACAAGTAATATGTTTCTGCAGCTTGAGATTTAACTTTTGTTTTACTTGGGTTTTGGCAGCTTGGTGTCTTAAGGAGATGAGGTTTATGTCTGCCTATAGGACAGTCCTCTCAAATAATTTGCAATTACTTTCCCAAAACCCATTTGATGCAACATTCCTGTGAGATGTATTCAAATTACAGGGTAAGACAAGAAATATTTAGATTGGTGGATATTAAGTCAAAACAAACACACAGATTTTAGATCAGCTCAGCTAAGCTATTGTTGGGGGAAGCTGTATGGGAGATGCAGGGAAGCAAGGGTAAATGATGCTCATGCTGTGCAAGGGATGAAGGACTCAAGTTCATCAATTATTCTGTATGTGGAACAATTTTTATCTTTTCGTAGAGTGGTGCATATCACCTCACCTTTGCCGTGTCTGGGATGTGATAGGCAACACATAGCACTAGAGCCTAAGAGTTTAATATTGGCATTTTGAATACTGCCCTTAACGTCTTCCTAATTTGTTTTTCCTTAGTGCCTGCTTTTTCAGCTGAAGAAAAATGTGAAAAAGCCCTTCTTGATCTCCTTGTGGTTTCTCAAGCACCATGCCCTGGGCTGCTCCTTCCTATAAAAACCTTTTCATAATACCTCTGGGCTCTGGTGTGTGCACTCACAGCTCTGTTGCTTAACACTATTGAACTGATGGCAAAATAGCTTCACTGTTCTGTTTTTTGGTAAAGAGCATAAACATGTTGATGTTTAAATCATGCAGGATTAACATAGTTGGAGAAGATAACAGTGGCCAGGATGCTGCTTAAGCTGTGTGCCTTACCCCCATCTGAGCGCTGCGTAACTCAGATTAAATACCTGGATTGGTATTTATTGTATAAATATCTTTGCTCTGGATGAATGCAGATCTCCTTTGGAAACAATAAAAGCTCCTTCTTGCACATTATTTTTATTCATGAAACATCCAAGTAATTTTAGTTTTCTTTGGTGAAAGAGGAGAATTTGTTTGCAAATTGAGAGACTCACTGTAGATGATTAATAGCCAAGCTTACAAGTCTCCTTTTGAAAATCTGAAAAACTTTGTGAAAATACAGAAGCCTGACCTTTCTCCCCCTACTTTTGAAGGCTTGAAAACAATTTGTGGTTGTCTTTTCTGAATACAGACTTTTTGATTTTCTTAGAGTTAAAAGAAGTCTTTTTTTATCAGGCACTCTTAAATATGTATCAGCTCTATATCAGAAAAATAAATGGGGTTTTGTTAATATACAGTTCTTTCCTTAGAATATGTAGCCTTATCCTGATGGCACTTCTTTATAATGTGGGCAGTTTATGACAGAAAGGAAGTATTAATTTATTTTTATTTAGGAAACTAAAATGCATTGGAATACCCACAGAATAACTTACAATTGTGGTGCCATTCACATATGACTGCTCCAGCCAACATTTAGGGTACTATCCTCTCTTACAACCCCAAAACTGGAAGGTAGCGCAGAGGCATAGCTGCCCCAATGTGAAATTTAGCAAGAGAGGGAAGAGCATTTTCCCCAGCTTCAAGTCTTTGAGGTTTTAACCTATTCCCCCCTGCCCCACAGGGATGGTGAAATTGGTTTCTGTAAGGACTGGGGTATTGTCAGAAACCCTGTGGGTCATAGCACAGTTAATATGACATGGATGTGTGTAGTGTCACCTGGTGATTATCTGGAAGGTACTGACATTGTCAGCATTTTTAGTCTTTCTGGATTCATATGGACTCAATTCATTAAATGAAGTGAAATCCTTGAAGAAGGAGAATGGCCAGTCTGTAAGAAGTGGATCTAATCACCAGGAATGACACCACAGGCAAGAGAATAAAAAGGGTAATTTATGGTCACAGAGGAACAAAAAAACCCAAAATGTCTGACCTCTAGTATAATTTCTTAAGATGTGGCTCCTCATGGAAAACGTATAGGTGCTTTATCTGCCCACTGAGTTTGTCCAGTGTTAAGCACCTTTGCTTTGCCTGCGCAATTAAGGGGGAGAGGAAATCTGCCACTAATGTAGCAAGGGTGACCTTTTCCCCACTGGGCTCACAATACAAGCTCATCACCTTTTGGCCGTGTATGTGAGAACAAGTAGGAACTGATGTAGACACGTGGGATGGTAGAGGGTGGACTTCCTATCAGTGGCCTTCGACTCTGACTATGTGTTTGGAAGATCTTTCCAAGAGCTCAACAGGAAGAAATTAGTTCTTGCAGGAGGCACAGTATACGCTGATAAAAGGGAAACCAATGGGCAGGCAGAGGCAGAGACATGCTGGAGAAAATGTTTGAAATATCTGGAAGAAGAGAAATGTTGTTCTGAGGTCTGCATTCCCAGTGTGGCCAAGGAGTGAAATGAGCTGGTCATGAGCATGGTCAGTGCTCAGAAATGCTAGGCTGATTTTTGCCGTTTTTTTTTTTCCTTCTTTTTCTTTTCTTTTGGGGTGAAAAATAGGGATTTCTTTTCCATGTTAAAACTGTTTCACTTTCTGGTGGACTTTTTCCTCTTGCAAGGTTGTCCTCTATGTCATTCAAATGTACAGCTTATATCCTTGGAAGATTTATATCTCAAATCAGTAGCTCAGGTAACAATAAGTTAATTAAGGTTGCTTGACCTTGTCTCTTGAAACTATTTCCAGTTTCTTATGATTTTGATGACTTATCCATTTGATCTGAAATTATTCATTGCAGCTGCTGGCCTATGGTGATTTTTTTCTAATTTTTTTTCCCAACTAACTACTAATTCTCTTTCCAAGAAGGAGATTGCTTTGTCTGTATGTCAGGGATGGACTTGTTATCTGCCTAAATATCTGTCCCAGCTCTGAGTTATATAGGGCTTTCAAGGTAGATGAAAGTGGCAGGAAGTCAGAGAGCCTGGGGGAGCTGGAGAGAATAATATGTGATTTTAAATTTTTGTAGTTATACATACACAGGAGGAGGTTGAATTAAGGTTTCATTGGCATTTTTCAACTAGCATTTTCTAAATCCTATGTACTTGATGTAACTTTACTGTTTCAGATTTATTGTACTAATCAATGTAAGAAGTTATAAGTATGAATCTGAGCAGTTTGAGCAACAGAAAAGCAATAAATGCAATCTCAGTTTGATTGCCAAAGTACTGGAGACTCTTTTTGTGTAGATAATGTCAAATCTAAACTATGTCAAATGGATACTTCTTGCATATTGTATGTCCAGAACTCCAGGTAGCTTTGCCTTTTATGTATTATTGTCATATGTATATAAATATAATAATTTGTAAAATATTATTAGAGTGTGTATTACAAATATGTAGTATTTGTATACTATATATGCAATACAGAAAATGTCTATAATATAAAATATTATATGAATATGAGTAATTGCCCTAAATCAAGGATGCATACCATTTCATTACCTGGTCCTAGGTTTTCCTTGCTCTACAGTACAGTTTGTCTAGGGAGCATGTTAGAGGCCCAGGACTGCCATTGCCCAGTTTTCACTTCAGAAATTATTTCACTAGAAGTGATGATACTTCAAAACTTTAATTTAATTTAATGTACAAGGAAGGTCCAAGTGCCAGTGATGTGATTCTACCAAACTTGGGTGGCTATGACTTGGCTGCCTCACTGATCCCTGTGCATATATGATCATGGATAAATGGCACAGCCAAAGTAATTGATCAGTGTAAGTGAAGAGCAATGTGTTAAATATCACAGGCAGATGATGCCAAGCCTGAAATCTGTGTTCTTGCAGCTCAATGGCTGCATGCACAGCACATCTTGGGAGTGTGATCTCAAAGTGCTGAAAGCATGGATCACAGTGCCTGTCTGCAGCCATTTCATTAATGCTGTTGTTAATTTGTGTGATAAGGGTTGCTTGCCACTCTTCTTTTTTTTCTTCACAATTAAAGACTGATATTAATAAGACACGAATTGTAAAAGAAAAACAAAATTCATTTCTGTTGCTAGCGATGCAGGTCCTTGTGAGGAGCGACAATCTTGGACAAGGTTTCTTTCTGTAGTTCAGCTTCAAAGGCTGATTTAGGCTTGCTTGGGCAGGCCTGTCATGTTTTGCCAGCCTCCAAGCAAAGATGTTAACCATCCTTCTTGCTCCACATTGTGAAATTAGTATGGATCAGAAATTCTTAGGATGCCTCTGTTTAATTAATGGAGCCTGAATAGAATCTTCCTTTTATGCAGAGTTGCATGGCAGCAGTGAATAGAACAGGAAAAATATGCAAAACTAATTAGCTTTCAATATAATTAGCATTTTTTTCCTGCCCATAGAAGACTGAGGATCATCCCTAGATAAAGGAAACCAGGTCTGATGCAATCCTTTGCTAGCCCATCCTGCATTTTACAAGTATCATTATGTAGAGCTTGATGGTAGGGTCTGCCTGGACCAAAGGTGACCACTCCGTCCTACCAGAATTGAAACCCAGAAAAACTGAAGAAGATAATACTGATAAGAAGCACAGTTTTTTTTCTCTACTTGTTTGGGATCTGGCACCCAAGGTGTATCCGATCACATTTCCGGTTTTCAGTGGAAGGAGAGTGGAAAGCTGCCTTTGGAGAAGGAAACACTGAGTCTCTGCCAACAAAAATCAACCAAATAATGCATTGTGTGAATAATGGGAATGGAAAAATAGAGGAAAGGGGCAGGAATGGAAAGTCGAACTTGTGAATACCCAAGCTAAACAAGGCTAAATATTTGTCTGGTTCACATGACTATGGTTGAGGAAACTAGAGTGCTGCTGGTTAAAATAAAGGAGCTGGGAAGTCAAGTTGTAATCAAGTCCTTGACTGATTGGCTAATATTTCTCTGTTTTATTGCTTTTCTAGAAGAGTGTGTAGTTCAGGAAATTTTAGAGTAATCTATATCCACAGAGCATATAGACCTCTTTAGAAAAACAGCATAGGCATGTTGGTAAGTAGGGGACTTCCTAAAAATACACATATAGACATTAGTATAAAAATGGGATTATTAGGAATGTATGAAGAGAGGGCAGGAGCTCTGTCCTTTCCGAAAAGTAGATATCATAAGAAACACAGGGAAAAGTTTCAGCATCCATATGCCCAGGACTTTGAATGAGTTATACATTATGTGTCTTAAGAAAAAAACACAAAAACAAACAAACAAACAAACCCAAATTCTCGCCTTAGCACCGGTTGGGTCCCTGCAGACTGGATTTAACAGTGAGAAAAACAAGACTGTGGTTTAAAATATCAGGATTTGTGCCAAGAAGCTCTTCTGAAGGCTAGTTTTCCTTTTCTAGTATACTTGGGCTCCTTGGTGGTGGGTGGTAGGTAAATTTTGGTTTGAACCATTACCATTATGGGGAGCTAGAGGTTGATTCATCCTTAAATGAAGCCCCTAATCATGCAAGGGATTGCTTCTCTGCTCCAGCTCATGACAGAGGCAAAGGAAGCCTCGAAGTGATGCTACAGAGAAGAAGCGAGAACAAGTGGTCTGGCAGGACCTCTCCTTTCAGTTTAGGCAGGTTGGTGTGCATGGTGGTGTTACTGCACTGCTCAGTGTAAAGGGCAGAGGTAATTACATGGCACTGATGAAAGTGAGAATTAAGACCGTTGTATGCAAAGGAGTACCTTACACTCTAGATGTGAATGTTTTTGCATACAACAAGGGTGATTCTTTAGTGCTGGGTGTAATTATCCTTTTCTCCACATGTATCTCCAGAATACATGATGCTTGTGTTCTGCTTATCACAGGAATGTTTTCTTTAGAAATAGCTTAATATTTCCACCTTGACAAGCCTTGGCAAAATGTGCTAAGGGTTAGTTTTAAAATTCTTTAAGGCATGTTCATCTTGGGCTCCCTTACTGCTTCATATCCCATCTCCAGACTGCAAGGGATTGTAGAGGTCTTGTGGGCATTGGTATTGCAGAGTTTGCTGTGCCTCCAGTTCAGCAAGAAATACTATGTTGTCCCTGATGCACTCTCTTCCTTACCAAGATCTCTGTGAAGTCTATCTCTAGCTTTTAAAACCATAGCTGCTGCCTTTGCAGTTTTCTTGAGACAGATCTTTCCAAGTTCTTCTACTGACTGTATGGGCCAGCGGCGTCTTTCTCTTGCCCTTTTTCCACAAAATATCTATTGCCTTTTCTTCCTCAGCGCATCCTTGTCATCATTTACCATCAAACTCCTCTCTTCTCTGATAAAATACCTGTGATGAACACACATGAAGCCATTTCCTTGACTTGCAGGTGCTCTGCATAGACAACAGATTCTGGTCTTCTCACAGTGGGACCTGTTGTGTTTTGCAGTGGGTGCAGCTGATGAGCAGTGCAAACCTGCCAGTTGCAGAGGGCTTCTGCCAAATACCCTTCACAGTCAGGGAATTCTATTCTCTTTTCAACTCATTTTTATGAAATGAATTTTAAAAATCTTTCAGCTTGCATTTGCACTGAAAATCTCAGCAGCTTCAGATTTTTTTTTTTCAGGCTTTCCACAGGGAGCCAGATTCCTTCAGAGACAAGTAGGAGTTTATTATTATTTAACTTAGTGACAGAAGTACAGCTACCCTTCTCTCTGGGCTTATTTTCTAAACCACAAACAACGGATCTGCGTTGTTTGTTGGTTTTTTTTTCCAGTGCAAATTGTAAAATTCACTGAAATTAGGTCAAAGCACCCTGGCTGGAGAGTTACATCTCCTGTGGCCACCTGAAGCATGTAGATATATGTATTAATGTAAATCTCCATGAGAATCATGAAGAACACTCAGGAGGGTAAGAGTTTGGGGTTGTATAGAGATATCCTCAGCTGCTAACACAGCACAATAGCTTGCCATGCTGTTGCAGAGCCACCTGGAGAAGCCATGGACTGCTCATTAGCATCAAGTATTAGCCGTCCTGTCTATTCAACAGCACCCAACAATGAAGGTGTAAAAGCTAATGCTAATGCTAAGCCTGAATTTTCAAGTGTAGTATTTGTACTGTGATTTTTTTTTTCCATGTATCCTGCGAAAGGGTTTTATAGTTGCCTGCTTTTCAGATGCCTCTCAAGTAGCATATCCTTTCCAGGTTATTATGCTGTTCCCCTGCATTAGGCATTTATCTCATTAATAAAGACCTCTCAGCCACATCAGTGGATAGAAAAAGCCTCACTGGCAATGAGGTGCTTGCAATCAGGGCACTTGGTGACAGCAGCATCGTGGAACAGTTTCCAGCAGAACAGAAGAAAATACCTGCAGTCTTCTCTGAGATCCAGTATTTTATATTTATTATTATTTTCGGTAACAGTGGGTTGAGTGGATGTTGAAGCTTCCTGCGGTGAGTTACTGATAAGGCACTAATTTATAAAGCTGCCACACTTGCTGTTGCCACTCTCAGGTTACGCAGGTTTTTGGGCAGAAGTGTTTGCCCTTCAACTTGTTGGATTAAACCCAGCCCTGGCCTATCTGGAATATTTTTTTATGTTCTCTCTAAGCAGATTCTTCAGACAGTCTGTCACAGCTATAAAAGAAAGGAAGAAAAAACAACCACATGAAATTGTTTTTTGTTGGTAGTCTTAGATGTTTTCAAGGGCTTCATACATATGAAAAAAAGGATTTAAGTAAATCCATAATTTATCATTTGCACTGGCAGATTTACAAACTCTCATTTAGAAACCTGTAAAATAGAAGTGGGGACATCGGGGAGGTCACAGGATGCAGCTCAGGACAGCCAAGAAAATGTTTCATCTGTCATCTTGATTTTTTTAGTTTACTGTTTCTAATTTTAAGAGGCTTTGCAGCATACAGTTGGGCAAAGTGCTCATGGTTTCTATATTACAATGCATTTTATTTGTTTCTTTTCACTACAGACAGGTTGGGGCCAATGGGATGGTGGTTGCCCCCCGCTTCTCATGTTAAGTAAATACAATATAATTGATTCAAAGTGAAATATAATTCAAATTTGTGCATCTGGTGGTTTCTGCTGCAGCTGATGTGGCTCAGCTCAAGCCCTTCTTCCCAGCAGTGCCCTAGCCAAAGCTACTGCTGCCTATGGGACATGGGCAATGCCTCTGGGCCAAAATCACTGCTGGGATATTTCCCTTTCCATCTGGGCAAGTTTAAAATTGAACTAGAAAAACTAGATCAGACACTAGGTAAGAAATGGTCTTCTAGAAGTCCATTGATGTATCAGCAGAAAGATACGGCTCCATCTTAACTCCAACATGAGCAGATAGATTCATATAGCAAATACTTCCCTATTTAAATATAATTACAATAATGATTTGAATAGAAATTTTAAGATAGAACAAAGCTGTGTAATATGTAATCTATAACAACATGCAGGTTCCTCCTGCATCAACCATCTAAGCTCAGGACTAGCAGCCAGGGGTATTTCCAGGGCCTGACATCAACATTAGAAAGGAGCTTCTCTGACAACCTGAGTGCTCTCACCTAGTGATTTTCAGGATGGGTCTCCCTATTGATGAAGTACTTGCTCAATGCCATAGCTTTGTGCAGGCATAGGGAGAAAGAGACTGGGGGCTTTGCTTTGCTTTACTGGTTTAATGGAAGCCTGGCAGGAGAGTGTGCATGTGTCTGGGCTGCTGAGCATCTCCTTCTGTGACTTTATATTAACAGTGGTTCCTCAGAATCAGAGCAGTTTCTGAAAATCCCTAATTTTAACCCACATATCAGTAGTTAAATACATACATACACTAATTTTGATGGCAATGAACCAAAGAAACAAAATCCAACTTTGTACTGACTGAAAATATTCTGTGTTTTCCAGTCTCTAATCTTGAATGGTCTGAAGCAGAAGTGAATTGTTGCTAATAAAGCTCCTTTGTCTGAGCCTCAGATAAATGCACTTTTATCTGTAAAAGCAGAAAAATGTAATTAGCAATTATATTAAAAAAACAAATATTAATTAACTTGATGGGTGTTTTCCCTTGAATTCTCTTTCACTGGTTTCCCCTATAACATTGCCCACAGTGACACCTACCGGCATTCTGAACAAGGCTGGCTTGAAGGCTGTAGCCTCATGAGCAAGCCATGCCAGTGATTATTTGGGAAAATTGAAGAAAGCAGTAAATATGGTCGTGGAGACAAGCTGTCGCCACTCAAGGAATGGCCATCAAGCATTGAATGTTGGCCCTTTGTTCTGTGCTGGGACATCAAGCTTTGAGTTTTCCTGCACCACCTGCTGAAGACCCTCTAGGAATGGAGCTGGTCATTAAATCCCAGCTTTATCCTTGGCAAAAGATCAAGCATTAAAATGGGGAGATCTGCCCCCCTCTACCCCAGACCTTGGTGGCTTCTCGTGATACACCTTGGCTGGCAGGTGTTACTTTATTCAGGGAGTTTTCTTTCCTTAGGAAATGAACTTGCACCTACTCACTTAAGTAGCTTTCAGTTTTGTGACTGTATATTATTAAATATTCAATTAAGGTCTTGGGGATATATTTGAACTTACTTCTTTTTTCCCACTATTTGGTGTGGTATTGCAGTGTCTCTGAACTGTAATAATAGTAATTTAAAACTGTCTTTATGATAGCAGAAAGCCATTTCACCCTTAATCCATGAAATACTAGATATCCTAATATAGGTGACCACAAGACTAGGCCACTGCAGGAGGGGAGAAAGACACCAGAAATGAAGTTATTGATGTGGTAAAATTGAAAAGGCCTGATTTCCATAGTATGCAGAATGCAGCAAAACACCATGTGAGAGAAGTTTTATTATTTAATTTTTTAATACTTTGTGGCTTTCTGTCCTGCTTAATAGGTGAAGCTTCCCAAAGTAGAATTTTTACTGATGTAGGGGTCATATCCTGTCTGCCAGATTGGACTCGTGTGAAGATATGAGGCTGGAAGTAGTAATGAGTGATTGTGGGGCTACCTGCTGATAGAGGAAGTTTACAGACTGCTTGCTAATGGCTAAGTCCTCTTCCATGACACTTTTTGGTGGAAACGGGATGTCTTTCTGAAGGAGAAGCTTTTTGGTTTGACTGTATAGGGTTTGTCAAGTTAGATGAAGGGAGTTTTGGTTTTGGCTTTACGTATTCTGAGGATTAGCTGATTCAGATAATTCCTTCTGACCCTAAAATGGTATGAAATTCAAAAATGTGTTCCTAATCTTCAGAGTTTCTAGGGAGTTGGGCACAGCTTGGATATTTTGCTTGTCCTTTGAAGTCTTCAGGGATTGTGGAAATAAGCGCATGAGACTGTATTTGGGGGTCATACACAAGTTTTTATTTATATGGCTGCAGACCTCATAGTATTAGAACAGAGATGAAATTCATCATCTCAAAACACTGTCAGAAGAGGTCACCAAAAGTTGTACAGCTTAAGATAGGAGACCTTCGTAGAGCATTCCTGAAACAGGTCTATCTTCATTGCCCTTTTTTAAGCATCCACATAATAAATCTGTCTTTAACTTCAAGGAAGGGTCAGATTGGGACTGGCTCCATATCTCGCTGATTCCCAAAAGAATCCTTGCCCATAGGTAGTACCAGTGCTGTGCTGGTTGTGCATTGACAGTGGGGATCTGGAATGAAATCAAAGTGTGGGCTTTCATCAAAAATATCTCATGATCAAAATGTGTAGAAGTTAAGTATGATAGCAGAGAAATTAGCCTCTGAAATGTGTACTTGGGACAGAAAATGTGTATTTTCCAAGAATTTAAACAAAAATATAAAAGAAAGAGATGTGGATCATTTTGGGCTCTGCCTAAAGCAATATCGCTGTAGTATATGACAAGGTGTATTTAACCTAATGTTTTTTACCTTGGAGTGGAGTCTAGCTTTATAAACTCTCTGGTACAATTTTAAGCAGCCTAATAGCTGTTTAGGCAACCTGAATTGCTGTTGTAGCCCATAGCCTAAGGACAGTGTAGTATAAGGAATTGACACAACTTAGTCCTGCGGTACACTCTCCTTGCTTGCTTTGCCTCTCTTGCGAGTGAGGGATTTGGAAAGGTGAAGACAAAGCCTAGGCCTGTAGTACATGCTCACTAGGAACTCCAGGTGGGATTTACAGGTTTACTTCATGCCATCAAAAGTCAGCTCAGGTCAGTTCTTTATTGCTTTCTATGAAGTGGAAATACTAAAAATGTTCAGACCTGACTTGCCAGCATGGCAGGAAAACTAATACTGTTCTCATTTTTAAAAATGAGGAGAGCTTTGAAAGCACAAGGGACTGTGAGGAATTGTCTGCTTCTTCTGAAAACGGTTTTTACATTAGATTGCTTGTACTCAGACCTCAGAGATGTGTTGAGGACAAGAAGAAAACCCAACTTTGCAATGGGTAAATGCTCATTATCCCTGGCATTACACACCAGATGGGAGGTGAAGGGTCAAAGTGCACTGGATCAGGTTAGCATCTCCCCAATGTCTCCTGCTAGATGTGCCAAAGAGCACTTTGATCCCCTTCTCGAGTCGTTTGATTCTCCAGCAGCAGCAGGCAGCTTTGCTAACAGATGCCCAGCATCAGAAATGAAATATTAGCTGCTGTCACACTGCCGTATGCTCAGAGGCCATAGCACAGAAAGGCTGATTCAGTGTTCATCCTTGAATTTCACCCCGTTGGGTCTCAGTGCACAGCTGGGGTGTCAGGAGGTTGCCTGACCTCAGCACAGCTTGCTGCATGTTTGGGTGTCCCCAAAATGGGGGAAAATAGCCCCTAAAAGCTAGCTAAATATTGGAAAAGGCTGAAACTCAGCTCCCTGCTTGACTGCAGGATTCTTGGGATCAACCAAATGCGTCTTTGGTTCTTCAGCTGAAAGTTATGGAAAACAGGCAAGAAGTGATCTCTTGCTGGAGATCTGTGTCCTTCAGCTGCCCTTCCTCTGTTTAGCATTACACTTGTGCTAAAAAAAAACCCAACACCACTCCCATGAATCTCAGAAATAATATAAAATGAAAATAACTTACTGTATTGGTATTTCAGGGAGAAAACAAGTGCAAAAATAGCTCATTGCTGGGAAAACTTATGATACTGCTGTAGTGGAAAAAAATGATGTCCTAAATCAGGGCGTCAGTGGAACAGATGTGCTCTCCTCCTCTCATCCCTTCTGATTGTGTCCACCATAAGAGATTTGAAAATGTAAATAATATGGCTGTTTCCAGAGCATAGTTTTATGCTCTTCTTTTACCAGGATGAAGCTTTTCCTTGGCTATGTAGGAGTGGGATTTATTAACTGTGATGACAGGCACTACCAGATCTGTTGCACTAAGACTTGAACTTGTGCTTGTCTGCTTGTACATCCAAATCATAATTTTTCATATTCCTTGCAGAGAAAGCCACAAAAGAGATAATTCTCTGTGCTTTGGAGTTCAAAATAACTTCCTAGGGAAGTAATCTGTGGATCGATGTGCTGTCCTTGTCTGGTAAGGAAATAGTCAGCTGCCCATTAACAGTGCTGCATCTTGTGCCAAAAATCTGACCTAGATTACATTTCCCAGTGTCGGTCTGGTTTTCTTTTCAGGACTGACATTAAGATATACTCAAAAAAAAGCTGCTTTAAAGAACCTAATAGCTGATGAGTCAAATATTTATATACCCGTTCCGTGAGAAATTAGTGAAAATGTTACTGTTGCAGGGTTAATTCTCCACATGCCTTATCTTTTAGTAATCTAAACTTTTACTGTGTTCTGAATTCATAAAGAGAGTTTTTATTTTTTTTCTTTAAGCTTGATGTTTCATTACTAGTTGTGTAAAAACCTGGAATAAGTTGTAGACAGTCGAAAGATTCAGTAAAATTTTCTGTCTAACAAATTCATAGCAAAGTTCAAATTGACATGGCCGAGTTGCATGAGCCTATTGTAACAGTAATAAGCCTATAGTAAAAATAATAAACACTGAATTCTGTACTTAGGGGAGGATATTTTTCATTTCTGTATTGAAATGCAGTTTTTATCTGAATTTTGCAAGTTCTTTTGTCAAAAAGATAGTTGCAACCCAAGTTATGGTGCATGATTTGAGGCAGCTTTTGCTTCCATTGAGAAAAGCTGTTATTGCTATTTGAAATAATAAAGCTTTTGTGTTTTCCTATTTCGTTACACACTCAGAGTAAAAGTTCATTTTTGCTTTAATAAATTTCAGGCAAACATGTTATCTTGGTTACCCCAGTGTAATTCACTTCCAAAATTCCTTACAATCCAGAGTGCTCGTTGGCAGACTGGGAGTGAAGTCTGAGTCTATGTGCATGCCAGCTGATAAAACTCTGCTGGTTTTTTCCCTTTTGTGCAGTTAATGAGAGAAATCGAGGGAAAAGGAGAGTATTTTCTATCAACAGACAAAATCAACAGAGGTTTAAAAGGGAGTACAAGCTGTGATAGTGTTTAATTCATCTGGTGCTGCAAGGCTCATGTGTTAAGTCAGAACTTGTTGTCACCTACACAAATCCCTAAAGAAGTTGCCAAACTGGAAGCAACTGCTGAATTCAGGTATTTGAGTTGGGCAAATCACCAGTTTCTGTAAAACTCTGTAGCGACTGTCTGACACAAATACTTTTCATGATTTTCCTTCCAGTAAAGTTGACTTCTAGTGACAATTAAAAGAAACACTTGCATATGGAAAGGTGGTCTCCTCTTTGATCCAGACCACAAAAAGAAAACATATTTCATTGCAGGTTACTTGAAGACTGACTGAATATATTCAATTAATATCCTTTTTTGTTCTTCATGATAGATTGGAAAATTAGTTTGGATCCTTATGGCGATACGAATAACTTATCTGAATAAGCATATACGATTTGGAGCAAAATAAGAAAACTATACTAAACAAATATGTTGATTTACATTGTTTACTTCAAATTTCATTTTTTGTAAGGACTTGATTGCCATTTTAATAGTTGTAGAACTGGCCTTTGGATTTACAGAGGGAAATTAGTGTTTCATATACGTTCTTCCAATATATAGAGAAAAATCAGCTATTCAGGAAAGAAGGAGAGAAAAGCAGCTATTTTTCTTGCTTTTCAATGAAGTTTAATTAAAAATCCACATAGTTAAGTTGCTTGTAATTGGGCAGACATTTTCTGTGCAGTGACATAGTCTAATATTTTTTCTAGTGGTATTTCCTCAACACAAAGCTGTCAAAGTCAATAAGCTATTATATCGCTGAGGGAGACCTTTCAATCTCTGTATTTAAAAAACAAAGCACCTTTCCCTTTCTAAACAATCTGTTGAAATGAAACAATCTGAGTTACAGCAAGTTGTTCATTTTCAAAGTAGGCTGGAAATGCCAGGTGATGGGGGTTGTTGGGATAGAAGTTTCAATCCTACAAAAGCTTATAATAAAAATTAAATGTGTAACTGGGCACGAGCATGCAAAATTTTTTCTTGTGTTAATAACTTCCAGTTTTCAGTTGACAGTCTGATGCCTTCTCCGCGAGTCAGCATCAACCTCATGCAACTTGGTGTATATATATTTTTTACTTCATTTTACTGCTTGCTAATTTTTAGTCAGGATAACTGATTAATTAATTCAACTCTGCCTAGTTATCCTTTTTATAATTACTTACCGCTCAACTGATTCTCACATTTCCTGTTGATTATTCGTGAATCAGTTATTTTAGCTAGCAAGTAAACTGTTGTTTTGTCTACCCCAATTCATTGATGGCTTGGTGTGTGTCCTAATACCACTATCAACTTCCACCTGACTAATTTGGCATCTCTCATTATCACCATAATCTCTCATGGGAAAAAAATCCTATTTTTTCCATATCAGTTCTTCTCTTGTCTTTCTGAGCAACCCTCTTTGCTAAAATTCTTCTCTTTCTCTTCAGCCTGTCCCATTGTGCCACTCTCACCCACCTGTTTCAGCTCTGCACTTTCTCAGTCTTTGAAATACCTTTCCTTAAGTTCTCCCTCTTCATCTTTGGTGTTCGTCATTACCTGTTACTCTCTTCATCTCCGTTTGTATCTCTTTGAACTTTCCAACTTTTTCAGCACCTTCTCCTTCCTGCATTTCTCATCCTTCTGAAATTCCTGTTTCTTCTTAGAAGATCATCCTGCACATTAATCTACTTTTATTTCTCTTTCTCTGTTTCTTTACACTTAAGGAAATGAAGCTCTGCCCCATTGACAGAGCTTCTGCAGTTGATTGCTTCTGGTGGCCTCTCATGATACCAAATAAAGGTGTGGTGGCAGGGCTGATCTTCCTTCTCTGATCCCCTCATTCTTCCTCTCGCCCTTTCTCATCCTTCAAATATCTTTACATGTGGTCTTTCTCCAAGAACAGCAGGGACAGTGTCAGGCTCGGGGGCCAGGACAGCAGTGGCACCAGCTGGTGACAGTGTTTTACAACTCAATCTGTTTTCCAAGCAAAACCAGAGAAACAGATGTCTGCCTCAGCGCTATGGAGAAAAAGTAGCTGAAAGGTGGTTTTCTCCCAGGCTGTTTGCAACTTAGGAAGTCTGATTGGTCTTCAAAAATTGTTGTCAGAGTACATTACAGTAACAGTGGGGATGGAATGAGAATTAAAATGTGGTTTCTATTGCCTTGTGTCTACTTTTAGAGCAAATTAAGGCAGGAAATTTCTTTAGTGATGAGGCATTGAACTAAATGCATTCTTTTAGATTCTCCTTCCTCTTCTTTCTCCCTTAGAAGTGCATGGTGCGTTTAGGAATCAGAATTGTATCTTGGATCTTCATTACAGACCTTAATGGACTCATCCAGTCCAAATCACCCTGGCTTACAGTTTGTAGATGTCTCATCATCAACTTGATTTTCTGCGTCATCTTTTAGTCTTAGAGGTGACTGTATAAAAATATTTGAAGCTCAACCAGTCTTCACCTAAACAGGACAGCTGCTACTATTTAGCCAGTCCCATTGGCATTCAAGAGTCCCTGAATATGTTCAGGCTTGCTCACAACTGTTGGTTTTGAGAGTGGACTGGGAAAGAAACTTGAAGATGGCAGTAGGACTTGCCTCCTGCCCAAGAAATTTTAGTCATGTCAGATCAGAATTTTCCATGATTGTGGAGCCTCCTTTCACCACAGGACTCTTTGCCAGCTTTCAGGAGGTATGAAAGAGAGAAGTTCCAGTAGAAAATTGTTCATTTTTAAAAGGCGTGGGTAGAACAGAAAAGGTATTTCTTCCTGTAGCAGTGCTGTCCACTGCCTTGGGTGGCAAGGAGGACGCTCAGGAGTGGGAAAAGGAAAGGGCCAAAAGCTCCTTCCATCTTGTGCATGTGTCTTCCCTTTTGAACACAGGAACTCGCTGTTAAAGTTGGGTGTTTTGATGTTAAGACCTTTTATGGTGAAAAAGGAAATTGAGCTGATAAGCGGTACACTCTAGGTTGTGGAAATATTAGAGATTGGCACTGCTGCCTCTTTCCATGTGAGAAGTCAACATTCAGGAAGCTTCTGAATCATCACAACTGTAATGTCATATTTCAGGTCAACGCAAAAGATTGGTAGATGGTAGAATGGTTTGCTTTGGAAGGGACTTTTGAAGATCATCTGGTCCAATCCCTCTGCCATGGTCAGGGACTGCATCAACTTGATCGCGTTGCTCCGAGTCCCGAGTGAACCTGACCTTGAATGTTCCCAGGGGGGAGGCTTCTACCTCCTCTCTGGGCAACCTGTGCCTGTGTTTCACTATCCTCATTGTAAAAAAATATCCTTCTTACGTCTAGTCTTAAACTCCCCTGTTTTAGTTTAAAACCATTACCCTTCATCCTATTTCCACAGGGCCTGCTAAAAAGTTTGTCCTCATCTTTCTTGTAGGCCAACTTTAAGTACTGACAGGCTGCAATATTGTCTTTCTGGAGCCTTCTCTTCTCCAGGCTGAGCAACCCCAACTCAGCCTTTCTTCATAGCAGAGGTGTTCCATCCCTCTCATCGTTTTTGTGGCCTCCTTTGGACCTACTCCAACAAACACATATCTCTCCTATGCTGAGGACTCCAGAGTTGGACTCAGGGTTCCAAATGGGGCCTCACCAGATCAGAGGAGAGGGACAGAATCCTTCCCTCCATGCTGCTTTTGATGCAAACCCAGGATACTGCTGGACTTCTGGGCTGTGAGTGCATGTTGCTGGCTCATGTCTAACTTTTCATTCACCAGTACTCCAAGTCCTTTTTGGCAAGCCTGCTGTGAATCCCTTCATTGTCCGGCCTGTATTGATACTGGGGGTTGACTTTATTGAACCTCATGAGGTTCGCATAGCCCACCTCTGAAGCTTGTCCAGATCCCTCTGGCTGCCATCCCATTCCTCAGGCATGTCAGTTGCACCACTCAGCTTGATGTAATATTCAGACTTGCTGAGAGTACACTTGATCCTGTGGGCTGTCGTTGATGAAGATACTAAACAGCACTGGTCCAAATATGGACCCCTGCGGGGCACTCTTGTTACCAGTCTCCGTCTGGACATCAGACTGTTGATCACTACCCTCTGGAAGTGACCATACAACCAATTCCTTATCCACCGAACAGTTCACACATCAAATCCATGTCTCACCAATTTAGAGAGAAGGACGTTGCGGGGGACTGTGTCAAACACCTTACAGAAGTTCAGGTGGATGACATCTGTGGGTCTTCTCTTGTCCACTGATGTAGTCATTCCATCATAGGAGACCATTAGTTGGCTAGGCAGGAACTTGCCTTTGGTGGAGCCATGTTGGCTGTCTCTAATTACCTCCCTGTCCTCCAGGTGCCTTAGCCTAGCTTCCAAAAGGATCTATTCCCTGATCTTCCCAGACACTGAGGTGAGGCTGATAGGTCAGTAGTTCCCAGGGTCCTCCTTTCTACCCTTTTTAAAAATGAGTGTGATGTTTCTGTGTTTCCAGCCGCTGCAAACTTCACCCGACTCAAATATCATAGAGAGTGTCTTGGCAACTTCATCAGCCGATTCCCTCAGTAGTCTGAGATGCATTTCATAGAATCTTTACGTTGGAAAAGACCTTGGAGATCATCGAATCCAATCATACCCATCTTCTGCTAAACCATGTCCTTCAAAACTCTACCCGTTTTTTAAACACCTCCAGGGATGGTGACTCAACCACCTCCCTGGGCAGCTGTTCCAGTGCCTGACCACCCTTTCGATAAAGAAATTCTTCCTAATATCCAGTCTGAACCTCCCCTGGTGCAACTTATGGCCATTTCCTCTTGTCCTATCACCTGTCACTTGAGAGAAGAGATCAACACTCGCTCTGCCACAGCCTCCTTTCAGGCAGCCGTAGACAGCGATGAGGTCTCCCCTCAGTCTCCTCCAAGCTAAACAACTTCAATTCCCTCAGCCATTCCACATAGGACTTGTTTTCCAGCCCCTTCACCAGCCTCATTGCCCTTCTCTGGACACGCTCCAGCACCTCAATGTCCCTCTTGTAGTGACCCTTTGCCTGGTCTCATAGACTTAGATATGCTCACATTCTTCAGGTGACCACAAACCTGATCCCCTCCTATAGTGGGAAAGACTCTGCTCCCCCAGTCCCTGTCTTGTGGTCCATCCACTTGAGAGGTGTAGGAAGAGAGTTTACCGGAGGAGACTGAGGCAAAAATTTGTTGAGTGCCTCATCCTTCTTGTGTATTGTTACTTTTTTGCCGGTTGTGTAAGTCCTATAGACTAACTCCTTGAACAGCTGCCAACTTACTTTCCTAAAAATTGGTGTCCTGTTTTACTCTTTGCCTGACCCGTATCCCTCGGGACTGTGAACTCCACCAGTGCGTGATCACTACAATCCAGGCTGCCTCCAATCTTGATGTCACCAATTAGAAAAAGGGAAAAGAAACATCAAGTTTTGAATAGATGGTGAAAATTCAAACTATGTTTCAGGACTGGCGGTTTCACCTAAGTATTTGTCAGAGCTCTGGTCAGGGTTAGAAAAATCTCAGTTTGGAGATTGTCTTGCTCTAAACTGAGTACATTGAGTTTCTCTCTTCTCCAACTTCAATTTTTAGAAATTTATTTCCATTACCTATCTTGCCTTGTCCCCAGCCATGTTGGTGAGTACCACCCAGTAACTCGTATGGGAGCACATATGGGAGAAGACTTATTTAAGCTCATCTCATGGATGACATGTATGTCTGCGGAGCATTGAAACTGGAGGAGGTTTTGAGAAAAAGGAAGAGAAGGAGAGTACCAGTCCCAGCTCCATCCATGCCTGTGTTTTGTGCTCTCTCCCTGCTGGCTCTCTGCACAGCACGGTGAAATTCAGATTCATGGAACAGTAGTGCCAAACCCCAAAAGAAACAACCAGAGAATTAAAGCAATCATTTAACAAAAGAGCTTCAAATTAGGAACATTTATCACATCTTTACATTTCAGAAACAGCAGAGGACTGTTGTAGGACTGCTCGTTTATTCATTTTGGTTTGTACACAGTGGTGTAGGTATAGACTGTATGTGCTTTTGCTTGAACAAAATAATTGTTGAATATACCTCTTTATTCCATTACATCCTGTTGTATTCTGTTCACCTGGAGAAATCAATGTGATTGAGTTCTCAGGAGTACATATTGTATCTTGATATTTGGAGGTGTGTCTACAGAAAAGATATTTCTTAGCGTATGATTTGCTCCCTGTTTTTGATTTATAGCTTGTTTTATTACGAGATCTTCACCTCCTATCTCATGAGGATGCAAAGACAATCTCTGGCAAGGACAGATAAACCCACCATTTTGAGGAATTTGTATTATGTGGGCACATGCAAATTATTATTATGCATCCACATGCAAATAGTCCCTTTAGGTGCATTAAGAATGTTGCTGTTTAGGGGATGCTTTTGTGGGAATCAGAAGCAACCTATAAACTGCAGAAGACAGCACAACTGGAGAAGACACACAGACTGTCCAAAGCCCAGGAGGATTTTATTTTCTCATCACTGTCACAGTCCATTAAGAAGCCATAGTGAATTAGTGCAGTACAAATGAGATGTTTACCACAAGGCTTTACCAAGGCTACAGTCTCCTATAACTATTACAAAATAGATTTGACCTTAAAATGTATACTCAAATACCAAGTTTGAATTCAAATGGCTTTATTTTTAAGGAAGAAGAGTAAGTTTATAATCGTTTAGTGAGCAAAAGAAAAATTTCCTGTAGAAGATTGCATGTTGCCATAGGGTCATCCACAGGTTTCCAGCTCAAGTTCATTTCCGTTTGGCATAGTGGTGGTGTGCTAGTAACGTACGAGTTCCTGCCATGATACCCCACCATGGGTCAATCTGGGCTTCCTCATGCTCCAGTGTATGGTGCAGGTGAACATGGGACAAGCTGCTAAGAAGCATTCCCCATCTGTTGGGTTTATCTTATCTGCTTTCCCAACCGTTTGCGCCATAATGATGTTGAATTAAAAGGCTTTCTTACCATCAGCAATACATGATTCTCATATTTTAATTTACCACTTGCTTAACTTTACTTAAGCTGCTGTTCAGAGTGGTGTTGAGACATCTTGAGTATCAAACCTCAAACCCACCCTCTGTGCTTTTGAATCACAGGATAAACAAGCGTAGAACCACAATATGGTAATTTTACCCTTTGGCTATTTCATGGAGCAGCATTTTTAGATAATTCACAGGAGTGAGACACATAGTAAAACCAGGCAAACAAAGTTCTATGATTCCGAAGGAATGCACTACAGAAGACCACTATTATCCTGCTTGATTTTGCAGTATTTTTCAGCAAATAGAATTTTTAAAATTCAGTTTTGTTAGCATTGCTGTTGTCATTTCAGAGTTGAAAAACATTTAAGGCAAAAGTCTAGAACAGAAAAAAAGGCATTTTAAAAGCTGCTTACGTTTGGAATTATATTGATAGTTCTGTGAATATTTTTTTGAACTGCCAGCAAAATAACATATTGAGATTTATTTATTTAAAACAAAACAAACCACCTTGATGGAGATGGATTATACTTTGAGCACTGCCATCAAACCCATCTTACCCTCACTGGTTTTTATGATGCAAACCTGGCTGCTAGGAGTGAAACTCTGTTTCAAAGCTACCTTTGTATTTCTGCTCCCCTAACGTGACCTTTAGCAGGGTTTTGGCCTCTCGGCGCCACAGCTGACGTAGGTTACATAGTACTCCAAACATCAGATCTATTTTCCACCTTTTTCCAAATGTTCTTCATATAAACAGAGCAGTCAAAGGTATCCAGGTGGAGGAAAATGAAGTTTTCTGTAGCTTAACCATTGGGTTGGTCTCCAGCATCAAGGCTGGTCCATGGAGCCTATGTCAACACTTGGTCAGGCCTTAAAAACTTTTCAGTTTTTGATGGTGGTCAGGAACAGACGCTTCAATTGAAATTGGTGACTGACAAGATAAGGTCAGTGAACTAAAACCTTCCTCCAAATGTGGGTGTCCAAAGTTGCAAAGCCCATGTTTTCTCTGCATGGTGAGTGAGACACGTCCCCTGGCACGCTGTGGAAGAGGGCTTTGTTGCAATGTGGTGGCATGTGAGGAGTGCCTAAAGCAGAGCGAGGTGTCTGAAGCTCGTATGGTTGGCACAGATAATGATGGCACAAGGCTAGGTCCTGCACAGTGCCTGGATGTTGTGCATGCATCTGAACACTCTTCATGGTTGTCTATCTGAGCTTCTCTTCTTTGGTTGTTCCCACCAAAGTTTTGGCTCTTTGGGTGTCATACTGAGAAGTAAGAAAGGTGATCTTTCCTCCATTTAGTGTAGTGCTGTGAGTCCTTTCCATGCAAAATGGAAGATTCTGATAAAAACCTCCCTGGGAAGGACAAAGTTCAGAAATTCAGATTTCAAACTTCCTCATTTCATTGCAGCCGCTATGTCCGTGTGGAATATTTAATAAAGCAGGATATTTACTTTTTTAGAGCATAATCTAACTCAATCACAGGATGCTCTGCACCTCTGAAAAAGTACATTGATCACATCAGGGAGTCTTACTAATACCAATCAAACCTGCTGAGTAAACATTTTTTTTCTCAGTGTGAGGACTTTTTATCAGTTTTAAGTAAAACTGGCAATAGAAGAAAGGAAAAAAAAAGAAGCTAATGTCACTGGGCAAACTGGGGTTCTGTGGGAGAGAGACATTTATTGTGCTGGTAAACCACACAAACTGACTTTAAAAGAGGAAGAGCTTCCAGGACTTTCTTTAGTTTAGGTTGGAAAAGATTTTGTGAAAGATTGGAGCTTCTGTGAGTGCTGAGGTTGATTTTAACCTAAACATGTGAATGTAATTTAGATACAGAGTAATACATGCATTGGATTAAGATCTAGCTATGATGTTTCATACAAACTGGCCTGTTTAGGATTTTTTTTTAAAAAACCCCAACTTTATTTTAATTTTATCTTTACTGTAAGGGGAAATTATAGTCTGAAGTGTCTGTAACAGTTAAGAGAGAATTAGGATTTCAGCACATTCAATCTGCATTGGGTATTCACTGTTTCTACATTTGGACCCACCAAAGAGCTTTCATTTATCCTTGAGCATCATTTTTCTAAGAAATCTGATTTCTGTGCTTGCTCTCCAGTAGCAATTTTTATCTCGCTCCACAGGTAATAAGCTGTATTCTAGATGTGCTTAGGACTTCGTCATAAGTGTAAAACTGTGAAGTAGTTGAAGATGATGGTAACGTTGATGAAAATGGAATACTTAAGGATGGGAGCAAGATATAGTGTTCACTACGTGATCCCAGTTCTGATGTTGAAATTCTTACTCTTCCTGCAGTCATGATAAATGCACGTCTGCTGTTCTATCTGCATTGTCCAAGTTGATTTTAAATCAAGGTGTGATTGTGTGAGTCTCCTGTGCTCTGGGAGAGCTACTTTGTTTTCTGCTGATCTGCCTGGCTGGCTGTGCAGGGAAGCATAGAAAGCTGGGGTTGGAGGTAGTTGGAGGATGTAAGAAATGACATGTTTTGACCCAGTGATCTATTGTAAGTGCTATTTAAGCCTGTCCTCTCTAGCTTTCCTAATGTTACGTGATGTTACATGATATAAAACCATGAAAGGAAAGAGTTGCCCAGATGAGCTGTAGCTCCCACTGGTGAGATCTAGCTGTTTCTAATATTATTTAGTTGAACTCAATTATCTCTTTAGGTAACAAAGAAAATAAATCTCTGTTAGTTCTTGGTGAGAAAGTGAGAATTATAAAGGATAACCGATGATTACACAGGTCTCCTTGTTGCAAAGATTTTTTTTAGTATACTGTGTTAGTTTGTAAGAAACCAATTAGATTTAAAAAAAAACCCAAAACTCTTAGTTCAGCTCCTTAATTTTGTTTTAATCACAAAAGGTGTTTGAAATGATTTGCACGTATTTTTTAAATAAGGGTGCTCCTGATCCTGAAAACTCTTATTTAATAGCGTACGGAAGACTAGAAGCTGGCAGTTGTCTGAGGCAAGGACCCTAGAGTTAACAAGTTGGTGTTAGGCAGAATTTCCAAGGGGAAAAAAAGCAGTTACAGAAAAATGAAAGTTGAGGGGTCAGAAGATGGACTGTTCTGACATGCTGGAAACGCTCCACTGAGCGTGGTGGTTTACAGCTGTTAAACACTCCAGGGACTTAGAAATGCTGTTTGGACTGGCTCTCTGGTTTTGCTTGTTTATTTTTTCCACTACTGTCAGGCTTGCCTCAGTGTTGATGAAGTAAGTTTGAGGAAAATTTGAGTTTATGTGATATGTACATGACTTTCTCTTGCTTATGCATGTTTCGGGTTTGTTTTCTATTAAAACATTTTGGTTAAGGACCTGGTCTTCTTCCCCGAGAAAGCTAATTAGAGATTTCTCTTTTTTGTTTTTCTTTGATTTTGATTTGTTTGCTTGTTTTCTGCGTGACACGTTTTTTCTGTAAATATAATGCTGTGGCTTTAAGTCCTTAGAGGGGTTAAGGCACTTTTTGGACAGATATGATAGTGATGCACTCGGCATCCCCATGGATATCTCTGCACTGATAAGGAGAAGGTGGTCTCTTCGTACTGGTTTAGCCTGGGTAAATTTTTTATTGTATAGAAAAGTGGGGGTATTAGGAGGCCAGAGGCTCATTCAAGAGGTGATAAAGCAATAGAGAAGTACCTTAAGGGCCTGGTGTTATGTTATAAAACAACAGTCTAGTTAGGTAGACAAATGCTCTAAATTTTGTAGCATGTATAATTCATTGAAGCTCAGCCTTCATCCTCATTTGCCAAAGCTTATAAAATACACATTTGTGGCTTGCTGGTATATGAGTGTTCCCAGCAGTAGTTTCTTGGCTTTATCATCACTGTTGTTCTCTCTGACTTTGATGCCAAACTGGGGCCTGGATGCCTTTAGCTTACAACATTCTCCCTTTCCCTGTAAAGACAAGCCCTTGTAACTATTAGTTTTGATGCCTACTTATTTTGACCTTGGCAGGTCATACAGCTGTGTTTCTGCAGCCTGCGTTTCTATTTGGGTTTTCTCTGTTCCATTTTTATGCTGGATTTCAGCGGAAGTTTTCTGCTGGAGAGAAGAAAATGTAAGAATAGGTAATATAGCCTGGTCTACTCTTCCAGCTTGGAATTAATTTCTGTGTTTTGCTTTAACTTGTTCTGGCCTGAAGGAGCTATGTCTTAAGAATGATGCTCAAAAACCTATGTGATGCTTAGGTTTTGGTGAGATCTATCTGAGATATTAAATTAGCTTTCATCACTGAATGCTGGTATTGCCTCTGAAAATACAGTATTCTCTCTAGATTCCATTTCTCTTGGGAGAAGAGTCTAAACACAGAAAAATTCAAGTTCTAACCCCAAATCTAGGATATTACACTAGTTGGGGTTTTTTTATTTTTATTCATTTGTGACTGCAAAGGTGGGATAGAAATATTTATTACATTTTTAAAGACATTCTGGAAATTCTTTGACTAATATATAGGGCTTTGAAGGTAGAATTTTAAAAAATGCCTCCAAATTGTTCTTCTGTCCATCAGAAGGATTTCATTCAACAGAGTCTGGCTTCCAACAGCTTGCTAGAGCTGTTCATTCATTCATTCAATTCAGTCATAGAATTTAATCTTGCAAATGCAAGTCCAGAAGAAGTGGAGGGGTCAATCAAAAGCCAGACACATTGAAAGCGATTGCTTTACTGCTTTTCTTTTTGTGATTTTAATTCAAGTGTTATTCCATTGTATGTACCACCACACCATTGTAGAGCCTTAGGAATTGTTGATTTTCCTCATATTGTTCTTGGGGTGGTTTTTATCTAAATTAAATGGAGCTTGTGTTGCTAAAATATGAATCAGCTATATCATGAATATGCAACATGCGCCAAAGTGCTTCTTCAGGTGACTCTGTATAATGGTACCGATACCTGAGAACGTATTGCTACCTTATACATGGCCAGCTAAAAGCAAGAGGCTTCTATTTATTTTTATTTGCATGTGTTTTAATTGAGCACTTATGCACGTTGACTGCTTTGCACAGTGCTTTCAGTCTAAATCAACAGAAATAATTCAGTTAGAAGGGCGAAGAACATGGATGAATTAATTTGTGTTAGAAAAGGAGGACTTGAGGGGAAGAGCATTGTTAGAGAATGGAGAAGGACAGGTTGATTCAAGAAAGAAGAATTGCAGTAAGGCCAGGTGGAATTAGCTGTGAAAGAAATGGGCTGAATAAATAAAGATGAAGATGTGGACTGCAGGAAGGGCATAGAGAGAGGTGCTGCTGAGGAAGAGGTCAGACAAAATGAAAGCTCTGTGCAATTGGGCACTCCAGGAAGGACTAGAGCGGAGTGTTTGAATTTTGGAAGAAGAACTTGCAGTATATTTTGAGTGAGATTAGAGCCAAGGGGAAAAATATATACAGTGGGCAAGAGATGCTAAAAGAAGACGCAACTTCAGATCCTTCAGTTCCTTCTGGGGAAGCCAGAGTAAGAATGGTTGGGAGGACTCATGGGTGGGAGTCAGATATGGCAGCAGGACTGTGACTCTTGGTGTTAAGTGATTGGTACAGTTGTAACTGATGACTAAGACCAAGAAATGGCTTTTTAAGAAAGTTTTGTCACGTTGAATGTGATATTTGGCCAGAAGCTGAGAGTCAACTATAAGATAGTATCAGCTGAAAACTGCACGAAAGCCATATAAGCTGTAGCAGTTCAATATGTTGTTAGACTCCACTCCTGACACCAGTAGTGTTAAGGTCCTCCTCAACCTGAACAGTCAAAGACAGAGGGTAAAAAGACAGCATATATCATATCCGTGCAGCAAATTGGAGACTGACAAATCTCCCAGGGTAAATTCCAATTCAAAACTTATTTTGGACACAGCCAAAATCACAAAAGAGATACTTGGGTGCACTTCGAGTTGCAGCTTCTCAAAGTTGTGAAAACAGATCCAAATGTGCTCAGATCACCATCGGATCTGAACATAGCCAAGGTCGCTAAAAAACTACAAGACAACTGGGATTCAATCTGATACACTTTAGCGCCAAGAAAGAAGGTACAGTAAGATAAGTCAGAGAAGGAGAGAGAAATAAGTAGCTGGGGCAAAGGAAAATTTATCACCACTCCAGTGGGTCATGGTGATTCCTCAGGAAAAAGTGGTCTATCTGGCAGCAACTCCTTCAGCAGCAATTCTTCAGGAACACGTGGTCCAGTAGTTCTTCTTCAGGCCATTAAGCAGCAGCACTTCTTCAGACCAGTTCCATGGGGTGGTGGGAACCTGCTGTGCCTTCTTGGCAGGCACTATTTGTAGGGCAAGTCCATGCCCTGTTAGCAGGTGAGAGGGATGGAGAGGGAGGAGCGATACCTGCTTCTACACCTCACCCTTTCATTGTTAACCTGGAGCCACAGAAAAGCCCCTCCAGCTCATGCAGCCTTGTACTCAGACAATGTTTGAGACACAACAAATACAAATAAAGAATTTGGTCTTTACATATGTCTAATGAATTTCCTGTACTAAAATTAAAAACCTTTTGTCTAATATTTTCCGTCATTAACTTTTTGAGTGCCTACAAGATTCCACGTGACTGTGATCCCAGTACCTTGTAAAATCAAGTCCTTTCAAGGAATCTCAACCTGGATGCTCAAAAATGTGCATTCTCAAAATCTGCTATCCAGAAACACCCCACGTAAGAAGTAAAATTCTGCAAGTGTGTATCCACGATGTCTTCTCCAGGCTTTTTTTCTTCTTCCTACTCTGGCACATGGAAATAGGAAAAACTCTGGATTTTAGATCTATCGCAGCCCATTCAGGATCAGGGCAAGTCACAATTCAAGTCTTCCTGACCCACCTTCTCTGATCCCTTTTCTGAAGACTGATGTTATAGTATACAATATTTATGATTCTCATAGAGAACTTTATTTTTTAATATATTAATCTTCTGGAGAGTCTGAAGAGTATAGTTTACTATCATACTGCTTTAACATTCTGAGTTTATTTACCCAGAATATTTTGTAGGATGGTGTAAGCACCCACAGCCTAATTATATGCATTTTAAAGAACTAACCTAATTAATTCCATGTTAGGTATCTTTTCTTTTTCAATAATGTGCCCATATGCCCTCTGCTTCCAAAGCAAGGGGTTGTTTTTTTCAGATGTAGCAGATACATTTACATGGACCCCAAAAAGGTTGAATGTAAAGATAAATAAATAAATCCTGGTCAATAAAATACCCTTGAAAGTAAACATCTCAAGCTTATCAAATTTCTAGGATTCTGATTAATTCCTCTGTCTTAGCTAAAATCCATCCTTGCTGTTGATTATACATACTTTGTAATTAAAAGATCTGGTGGTCTTTTCTGGGGCTTTGTGCTTTAGTGTAGCTTCAAATAACACCCGAGCCAGAGCGCAGAGGCGTTTTTGAGGAGGTTTTTTCCCAAATCAGTGCTAGGCCACAGCACACCTGAACCTTAAACTCGCTGCGGGGGCTTGATTTAAAAAAAAAGCCATCATTTGTCCAGTGGGAGATGTAGTAAAGCTGTTAAGTGGGAAGTTTTTGGCGTTCTACTGCCTCTGCTTGCTATCGAGCTGATGGTTTTTGAATTTGCAGGGGGTAGAGCATCTCTGAAGAACATGCTAGGATTTGGAGGGGCTAAATATAAAAGTACAGTCTTTAATTAGAACATGCCAGCTTTTATTTATTTGATGATGTATAAATGTATATTTGTTTTGATGGAGTAATACAAGGGATGAAGCTATCCTATTAAGTTTAGATGCAAGTGACATAAATTTACCAAGAATGTTCTACAAAACAAGGTGAAAAAGACAGATTAAACTACAACAATAGTGGGAGAAGAGCAAAAATTATTTGTTGAATAAAGCCCTTGCTAACAGAGCTGGAAAAATACCAAAACCAACCAAAAAAGATAGAAGAACAATTTTTACAACAGACAAATTTTTGCAGTTTAGTTCATATACTATAGTCTCTAATGAAAATTTCTCTGTCTGGTTTACTTAGTATAAATGGATTTAGGCCATGAGGATAATTCATTTGGGCAAGAGTTGGCACTAGCACAGTAAAAAGAAAAATGATCAAGCCATAAATGGTTCCATTTTAATTATTATATTCCTTGTAACAGGACATTTTTTTTTTTTTTTTAATATCATGGCCAATGTCAGACCGGGATAAAATTGGCCCAAGATTATGTTTCCATAAGTGTTATCTTGCAAAACTGCCAAGCTGTCTTCTGAATAACAGTCTCTGGTTCTGTTTTTTCATCTTGATTTTATGGTTTTTTTTTACAGACGCATTATGAAAGCGGGGAGTATATTATACGACAAGGTGCTCGAGGGGACACTTTCTTTATAATCAGCAAAGGAAAGGTAAGTTGACACCCTTCACAGGCAAGTGGGACGCTGGCAACAATAGTGGTGATATGCTCTTGAAATTCAGTGCCAGCCAGCGCTTTTCCTCTCTGGTCCCTGAGGCACAAATGTTGCAACACTTGACGTTTAATTAAACTTCTTGGCACTATATCAGTAGGGAAGAGTGGCCTGAAGGGGAAAAAATAGATCTCATGCTGTTTTACACAAGTGCTCACAGTGAACACTTTGGGGTTCAAAACAGTTGTTGAGTCTCTCAGTAAATGACTAAAAAGTTCAGTTTTTTTTTCTTCCTTGGGGAAGGTCTAAGTTTCTGTTCCACTGTTCACAGGGAAAAAATGCTTTTTGACGTCTTTTCTGATGGTTAAGAGTATTTTCCTTCCATTCAACTTCTTTGTTTATTTTTTATTTTACTATTACTCTTGAGAAACATTTGGCTTCATTTCACATAGCAGGTTGGAGATATTCAAGGGAGTCCACTGTGATTTCCCACTGGAGATGAGAAGTGATACATTGAAAGTAAACACAAATGGATAAATATGCTTGAAAGTAGGCCAACCCCAGCTGCCTGGTTTGTGGATCTGATATTTGCACCAAGGCTCATGTTAACGTTGGCCTTGCATAATTAAAGGCAGCATAAATCCCGTGGCCTCTGTAGAGGAACAGTGTGGGTGTTATACACGCTGTTGGGTTGTTTTGTGAGGGAGGTATCAGCTCTCAGGTACTAAAATTAGATTTTCCACTCTGTCTCTTGAGAGCCAGTTTTCATCAGAAGAAAAAAAAATATCTCTTTTAGCTGAATAAGATAGTTGTAAAGAAATTTCTGAAATTAAGATAATCATGGACCACAGAAGGCCAAGTGTTATCGCCTCATGCTCTTTCACTTCCCTCCACTCAGAAGTAATGTTGCCTCTTCTCCCAGAATAAGGACAACCATGATGCGTACTTCAAATCTTGTTTTTTTCCCCTTTTTCTAATGGGCGAAAATAATGGAAACGTGCACGTCTGTCCCTTGTCAGGGTTTTGAAGCCTTCCTTGCTATATTGGCCAATCTGTTGGAAATTATGCTTTTGCTCCAGTTGGTCAGGTGGATCCCAACCTTTCCTAGCAATCCTCAATCTCAAGAGAGGCCATTGGTTGTATAAATCAAATCCCTGTTGTTGACACCAGCTGGGCAACTAGTTGCTCATTTGCACCTTCTCAGCCCTTATAACTCGCCTGCAGGATGGAGGAGAAAACTACCCATGTGGACCATTGCTCCAGAGCCCTGTAGTCCTGCTTGAGATGCTCCTTGGCTTTATCCTTGACCTTTACTACTTTATTTTACTATAACAGCTGATAGACATTAAAAGGGAGCTAAAATAAACCAATACACATGAACTTGTCACGAAATTCCCAGACCCTCTGTTGAATCCTGATGGCCTGACAGAAGTTCCCACAGGGACATTTAAATGCTGCCCAGTTTTTTCTTCCGAGCTTCCTGATTTGGAAAAGAGGCATCAGTGACTGGTAGAAGATGGACAGAGTTGGACAGTGTTTAATTCTTATGCCTGTATTGGGGCATAAGAGCTACACAGTGGATGTGAGAAGTGACCCATGTGAAGGGTACAGCCCCAGACAGGAGGAATAGAGACTTAGCAGTGAAACATGGAATAAACAACAATGAAATACAGAAGTAACCAAACAATGTATGCTGCCTAGGACTTCCTGAAGCAGGGGCAAATACTGTCCCATGTTCCATGCTAAAACCTGACACAGACAGCTTATTAAGCCAAAAAAATGCTGACTGCAGCTCATGCACATCTAGTTTCTACATTCAGCTGCATTGCATGAGTATTATCGATTAAAGCTACTTTTAAGAAAAACTCTGCCTTGCCTTTTATGTCAGGGCATCTATAGTGACAGTCAAGTGAAAAGAGGAGGTTTTTTTACATTTCTGAGTCAGACATGCTTAGAAAGACTTCTGCTCCATTTTCTTTCAGCCCATGATCCATGGATATTTCTTTTAGGATCAAAAACCTTTTCCCCTTTTTCCCACTCAACTCTGTTCACCACACTTGATCCCACTCCTGAGCTTGTTTTATTTATTATGGTGTATTTCCTTGAGTCCAAGTGAATAGAAATCAAAAGTGTGCTCAAAACACCCTGTATGCAGAAATCTGCTGAATAATGCATCAGATGAAAACAGCTGGATCTGTTCTGCTTCTAAATGCTGCTGCTCTGTGCCTGTTCTGTACCTTGCCTTTACCCAAGGATGGTGTGTGCTGTGCTGTGCCATTGTGCACCATTTTTGCTTTAAAAGCCATGGTGTGCCACCAATTTAATGGGGGATTGTGTGGGTTCTTCATTGATACTTTGAACCATGTAGAAATCACAGGTACCACTCATTGCTCAGGATCAGTGGAGGACAACGACAGAGAGCTTCAATATCTATTAAAGTTCCCTATGTTTGTCCAAGTTTTTTTTCGTCATCTACAAATCTTCTTGGCTCATCCATTACGTGTTCCCTACTGTCATCTGTTCTTCGATGAGTCACTGCCGATGTTAAATGTAGTGTGGTGTGTGGTGTAGACTGAGCACTCATTAGTGACTCAAACCCACTGATTTTACCACCCATAAAAGAGATAGGAGGAAGTGCGGGCCACAATTGTAAATGTAGTGGTGAAATTAAACTGGAGCATCTCTAAATCTGAAAGGACTTGTCCAGTATCCCAGATTTTTGCTCTGTGAATTTGAATCTGCAAAATCTAAGTAAAGCTCAACAGCCTGCAAGGGAGAAGCAGATGAGAGATTTTCCTGTGTTATTGAACTTCCTCTGAGACTTGCTACTCCCAATTAAATTTTGAACAACTCAGGCTTCAGAAATGCCTATTTGTCTGCACTAAGCCTGGACAACTAGATTTATAGATGGTTAATATGGGGAGGGTAATCCCCACCATGCACTGGTAGAGGGGGATTGTAGTTCACCTGCCTTCTTGTACCATAAGAAATGCGAGTTACCTCTGATAACTGCTGAAAAGGAAGAAATATTATCTGATAGAGAGCCGTTATGTACAACATTGACTTTTCATGGAGCCTTTCGTATCCTTAGTATGTCATGCCATCCTCAGCACGCAGCAAAGTGTTGGGCTTTGTCATTACGTGGCAGCTGGGATTTATATCCTGTAATGGAATGGGGAAAGGATTTTCAGATGATCAGTTGCTATTTTCCTTCTTAAATTGTTTCAGAAAATAAGAAGGACCTCCCCCGGTAATAGTAAATCATCACTCACAGATGTGACATCATCTTCCTGTTGTTGCAGTGTCAGCTTCTTCAAGTTAATCTTACACTAGGTTATACTACCCATGGTGTTACAGTGGATAGAAAGGCTGCTTTCCATCAGCAGCAATTGCTTTTTTCTTTCACTGCAAAAATAAAAAAAATTAAAAATAGTTGGTATTTTTCTTTAAATTTACATGAAAATATTGGATTTTTGCTCCAGCTAGAGTTATCCCCTCACTGAATTTGGGAGACAGTAAAAAGGAGAGGAGGCATCCTGCATCCTGCAGTGCTCTACTTTTATGTCTAAATGTAGGTTATTTTTATTATTCCTTTCCCTTAAGTGAACTTAGAAATGAAAGAAATCATGTGGAACAAAGCTAACAGAAGCCTATACCATGTGTCTATCTGATACACGCAAAATATTTGGAACCAGTTTCTGCTGCTGACTCCATATGGATAATGACTGTGTTTGTGCAGCCAACTTCATGTTTAGCACTAAAACCTTAAAAAAACCCCAATATTGCATTTTTGCAAGAGTAGTAGGTACCTTAGTGGAAAATAACCACTCATTTTATTGGGTGGGTGGTTGGTGATGCTGAGGGAAAAGTGCAGGACTCTGGAGAGCTATGCAGTTCCCAGAGGAGATGAGGACTGGCACTTTTGCTGAGAGATGCAGCAGAAGACAAATCCCTCTCTGAACAAGCAGGTTTTATTTGTTAATTAAAAGTTTTCTAAATGTTGGGTGGGGCTGACTTTTTCAGGTGAATGTTACTCGTGAAGACTCCCCCAGTGAAGACCCGGTCTTTCTCCGTACTCTAGGGAAAGGAGATTGGTTTGGAGAAAAAGCTCTGCAAGGGTAAGTGCTTCTTATGTTGTGGCTCTTAGGTTGAGATATTTTTTCAAGGACTTCTGTGGCTTTCAGACTGCTCTTGTAATTTGGAAAAAGATTGAGAGCGGGTTTATGCTTTTGCAGTTTGGCATTGGTGCTTGGAGTTGCATGTTGCAACAAGGATGCACCTTAGTAGGGAGATATGGTTTGTCTTGCAGTTGAGTGGCCAAATATATATTATCCCGTGTTTGTAAACATCAGAAAATAGGTTATCTTTGCATTGTCTTCCCTGTTTAAAGTCTTGCTACTCTGTAGTACCTTTCATGTATGGTAAGAGCATAATTGTGGTCCTCTTGATGGGACAGACAGCTGAGGGCAGGGATGGTGGTGGTGGTTTTTAAATTGTCTTACTCTGTATGTGTGATTTTGTTGGAGGTGAGAACTGTGTGCAAGTGGCCTGTATAAACATTTTCCTTTGGGGATAACTTTATACTAAGAGAAGAGAAATTGTAAATCCATGTGCAACGGGTCATTGTTATAATAATATGCTTTATTTTCATAGGGAGGAATAAGAATAGGAATAGTCAACCATGTTTCATACAGTAATTTGAGGCACCCATTTATGTTCATTGACAAATATTTCACTCTATCCTGGATCCTTATCTGGGCATAAGAGCTATTGGACTTCTGTTTGATGCTGTCATAACGTGATCAATCTCTCCTAAATCAGCCTTCTTCCAAAAAGAAGGCAGCAGAACATTTGAAGGTCAAATTTTGTGTCACTTCTTGCAGCCAGAGACCTGTGTCCAGCACAAAACTCAAGTTCTGTCCCTGCAAATCTATACCTTAATTTTAAAATACTATAATTATTAAATAAATGACCTTATTTTTAATACTAAGTTGGAGATGAACTATATTTTTTTATTTTCCACAACAAACACATAAGATTTTTTGTTGAGTCTCACAGAGAGTTGGCTCATGTAGTTGGTATGTTTTTCAAAAAGCATCAAATATTTTGAGACATCCACTCTGCTGGTGAGAGCAGGCAGTAGTGTGCCAAGCAAAACCATCTCCTGAAGACAATTCAATATGGGAAATAAGAGATTTCCTACTTTGCTATCCCCAGACAGTTCTAGTGACACACAGCACCACCATGAGGAGAATTTCTCTGCATTTCAAATATAGTATTTTGGCTGATTGCCTCAGACTGAGATTAGTTAATTTACAATAGCTACTGGTCTGAATATATTTAAATATTCAATACATAATAACTTCAGTCTTCTGAAAGTAAACAAAGCGTGCTGTCAACGTGCAAGGAAAGCATAATACTTAAATATTCTCTTAATAGGGAGATGACATACCTGAAGGACCATACCTCCAGTTTGCTAATAAGCTCCATAATTCTGCAGCTAGATTTGAGTAGTGTGAAAATACTCTAATGTAAAGCATCCAGCAGCTCAATAAATTGCTAATAAAAACGTATCTTTCAGGACTGTGCAAGTTATCACTGCTCAGCAACTAGCTAAACCTTTAGGATGTTTCTACCACATATGTAAAATACAGTTATGGCTGAGAGCTCAAGGTGAAATAATTTTTTCTAATATATTTTCTTAACTTTTTAATCTTGAAGTAATTTTTCAGACTTCTGCGGGATTTGCTGAACAATACTTAGTTACATGCTATTAAATTGTATTTTACACTTCCCTGCATGTGAGATGTAGTAACAACTAAAAGATATTTCTTCCTGACAATATAAAATAATAGTTGCAGTACTCATTTAACATAGTGCTGCTCAGCAGGAGGACAGATAATAACTATCTTCTAGTCTCTCATAGAAATATGTGTACCGACATAGACATCAGGCGATGATATCCGCTATTCTGAGTTTCGCACTCTCACCAGATGGCATGTGTTATTTCACAGTATCCCATTGCATACTGGCAGGAACAAAACAAGATGGGAAATGATCAGCCACATCATCTTACAGTAACACTCAAGGCTCTCAACTGTTACATGGTTCTCTTACCTTCCTGGCTACTTGGCACCAGGACAGCAAATGTATAATTTACAGTATAGCTACATAATTTACAGTATACTCACAATCAGTTACTTGTGATGATGTTTTCGTAACGGGAAAGAAAGCATTTTATAAGACAGTTTACAATCATTATTTCTATCGACAGGGGAATAAAATAACATTTCATTCAACTAATCAAAGGAAAATAACTCAATGCAACTTTGTGGCTCATGTATGAAAAATAGGTAATAATTATGGTGTGCTGTCTTGGTGGCATCACAGAGCTGAACCGTTGCACAAGAGCATCTGTCTGGACTATGTCACATCGTCTTCCAAAGGTGGTGGTCTTGGTGTAGCCATCTCATTGGATGGAAAGCATGGTTTAGTCTGCGGATGACAGTTTTAAAAGAAATGATGGGGGAAGAAAAGAGGAGAGAAAAGCAAATCTTTGGGATCATTAGAGAAGGGTCTTTCTCCCTCAGAAATTGTGTGAATGTTGGTGGGGCAAAACAGGGTCAGGGGAACAGTTATATTTTAAAAGCAGCTTAGTTTGCTCATTTGTCTATGTGAACTGTCTTTGAAAATTATGAAATTATTTGCTTTCACTTAGAGTTTATCATCTTCAATTCTACTGATTTATAAATCCACAAGGGTGTCTATTTGTGATGGGGTTAATCGAAAGCGAATCTTGACTGTGAGCAAAACCACAATAAGGTGAGAATCAAATTGAGGAAAAGAGGGCATCTCAGCAATCAATGTGAATGATTTTAGTGCATGGTGTATGATGGAAAAGATGTGGCAATTTGGGAAGCTTTTCTCCCTCCTGGTTGTGGTGGGTCAGCGTGCGGATGGGGTCACTGGAGAAAGTTCCTCCTTGATGCAGAGAACCCTATCCAAAGGGGCTCCTCCTTTTGCCCTTCTCATTTCTAAAGAATGAAATGGAGATTTATTTTTTTTTTAGTATGTTTGTGATGCATAGGCTGAAGAAGAAATTGTGTTCTGGGTTGTACAGGAGGTGCTCTGTTGTGGGGACAATTGTAGTAATATTTGAGCTACAGTAACAGATTTATATATCAACTTTTTCTTACCTTCATAGTGTTTGCAAAATGAGTATGGTAGTATCGTTCTATTATAAGATATAACAGCATCTTCCTTTTGAAAAAATTTGTACTATTTTCCATTTATATCTCTACCTTTGAAGGCGTCTGTGGAGTTTTTTTCTCAGTGTTACAGAAACCATCTCTCCTCTAGTTCCCCAAAATCCCTGAGGTATGTTTTGTGCACTGATAATTTACAGAAGCAGTAAAACAGTATATATCAGTGTGGGTAGGAGTGTCAAAAGACAATTTCCTTGCTGACCATCCAAAAATTTCATATGATATTACCAACTCAAAATAGTGTGAATTGCTGTGATTGAAGTTCTCCTCAGGCTCTGGAAAGAAATAGTGATGCATGAGGAAATGCTGTTGCTGCTTTAGATCGGGATAGCAGCTGGAAATGTCAGAGCTTTATTTATTCATAAATTAATGTAGAAACTGAATATAATCCTCAAAACTACTTAAAAGGTCCAGTAAATTATGGCTGTGACAAGAATAAGACATCAATAAATAGGGCATTAGAGTATTGGCAATGCTATAGATATGTTCCTTTTTCTAATATATGGTTTGGTTTTTTTGCTGCAGCCAAGATTATGAGTCAGATTCCAGAATTAATCATTTTTATTAAACCTCTATAAATGCTGCAAGAGATGCTGGGGTTCTGCTCATACTCCTCACTGCTCTAATTCTGAATTTGTTTCTGTCAAGTTGCACTGATGCTATTGCTAAACTGACCTTTACATTAGTCTTTTTTCCAGATAAGAATCTGAAAATTCAGTTTTTCATTAACAACTTAATTGCTAAAACCTGGGAACCTATTTAAGTGCCCCACCTTGCTGCTCTGCTATCTTCTTTCTTGCCCTTTCTGTCTTACTACTTACCTGTTTACTTTCTTTTTTCCCAGAAATTCTTTTCCCCTGTTTTACCCTGATAACTTTTGAAGGACGACAGAGACTTATTTACCCAGTTCGAACAGTGGGAGAATAAGATTGGTTCTCAGCAATTAGAAAATATCTAATGTAGTAAATCATAAAATGGATTTGCATGTTGGCATCTTATAATATTTTTGATTTAAGAAGACCCACGCACAGTGCCCTGTGCACCTCACAACCACCTTGGCTGTCTTGGAAACTGGAAAGGAAAAGTGCAGGCTGGAGTGGCTTTTATTTTATGTTTTTATGATTTGGGGTTTTTTTTTGTAAAAAAGATGCTGCTGTTCAGACTGATCTTCATTGTCACAGTAAACCAGGGCATTTTTCAAATTCCCTTGCTGTCAAATTTTTCCTATTCTTCCATTTCATTTGACATGCACAAATTTCTGCTTCTTACAGATCACCTGTTGGGAGGTATCTAATAGAGTTTTAATTTACTGTAATTTATTTTATTTAATTTCTCTTGGCCCTCTCCATGTCCAAACAGTTGTGTCTAGAAAAGCTTTTTCAATATCCTTGACTGACCTTTTTCAGGGAAATGAAGAGTTATGTTTCATCTCCTTCAGCACAATACTGTGCTTCCACTAAAAACTTACCATTTGATGACCTATTAATCTAATTGTCTTGAAATTTCTTGGGGAGAGAGAAAGGGATGAAGGATTGGAAATGTTTATTGCTCTGTGATGTAGAGTAGTAAAGGTTTCCTCAATGGTCACTCAAGTATATGCAGGGCAAACAGAAGCCTCAGGATGGTATTATATATGTTAAAAAACCTATTAAAAATTATATATGTATATATATTTAAAAACTCTGTATTATCCTATAGGATTCTATATATAATCTCTGTTTCTCCGGGGAGAAGTCCTATTCTTTCTGTTGTAATCAGTGTGCTTGGGAAAGAGGCAACCAAACACCAAAGAGTGTTGGGGGGTGGTTTCGGTAGCAGCAAAATTATGGTGTAAGGAAGCAAATAGGATCTGTAATTGAAAAGATATGGGAAGATGGGCTGTGTGGTCCTGACTGGGAGAATTATGGAAGATTCCTGTCAGCAGTCATTTTATATGCTCATGGCCTCAGCATGAAGTCATTTTTCACTCACCTGTCATGCCAGGAGCCACGATGTGAAGAGATTTCTATTTCAGCCCAGTTAGGAACAGGGGAAAGTTAAAAAAGAAACAAAATCAGCCATAGGGTAGAATTCAGTTCAGGATAATGTAGTTTTCCACCCAGAAGCCCTGTGGAGATGAAGATGTATCCATTGTGGTGGTTGTCATGAGGAAACTGAAGCAGTGCTTCAAATGAAAGACCCTTTCAACTTTGGCTAATAAGAGGGAGCAAGTTGGGAAGCGCTGTTGATCGCCCTTGTTTCTAAATAATAGGGCCTTCTTTAAGTCCTGGGTAGTCCCTTTGTAGCCCTTGTGTCTGGCACCTGCAATACTGTGTGAGTAGCTCACGGAGCATGGATGCAACACACGACCTCCAAGGACCAGTTGGAAGTTATTTCATCCATTACCTCAGCTGCTTTTAGCATTTATAACAAACGTTGGGTGTTTTTAAAAGGTGTTTCAGCCATTATGGCTGTATTTCCCCTCCACAGATGGATCACTTCCCATACAGCCTGATGAGACCTGAGAGATGGGAGCCAGGGGTGACAGCTGGTGGGTTTTGACCCATCACCCCAAGATGCAGGGAACACCAGAAGCTTTTAAAGGATTTGGAAAAGCTATTGGCAACCCCCTGAAACAAAACCTTCCCAGGGGCTTTGAAGGGTGAGAGCTCAAAAGCCTGGACAGATGGAAGGAGGCAAAGTCACCATATGGTTTCCTGAAGGGGTTGGCTTTCTTCCTGCAGGCATCTGGCCCCTGCTTGGGTCGGGAAAGTTGACTAAGTGGACCTTCTGTCTGATTGATCTGCTAGGGTAACACCACAGCAGTAGTTAAACAGTACTAAAATGTCTCCCTGTCCTGTCCAGGCTGAATTCTGGTGTTTGGGTACCCGGGTCTCAGAGTCCTTAGGGCATCACTGTAGCACAGATGCATGATACTGCTGTTGCAAAGTAAATTATGAAATCTTCATCACAGCCTTTGCAAGTTGTTTAATTACATTATTCCAAGCACATATCAATCACTACTGTAGTTGTTTTGATTTCTCCAAGTACACATTCTTCATCCTTCATTTCATCAAAAAACACAAACCAATACTGCATTGGCTTGCATGGGAGCTTGTGGCAAACTCTTCAGCTGACTGACAAGAGCTCTTGATGCTCCAGGATGTTCCCTGGGATGGAAGAGACTCCCAATTAAAGGATTCATACAAAGCCTTTTAAAAAGTTCACCCTGGATGTTCTCTAATTCACGAAATCACAGTTATATCTTCATCACCTAGCAAAAATAAACCTGATTCTTGTGGAGCTGTGTTGACTTCAGCCACCTAGCATATCAAGGACCCAGACGGACAGAGCAAGATGTGCTGGCTCCAACAGCATTGTGCCTGTAAGCTCTGTGTTGTGACTACCAAGATGAAGGTTACTTTACGCTTTTCCAACAACAATGAATAGATGTTATTGAGGCTTGTCTCACATAAGAACATAGAATGGATCACACCAGTTGAAACCAAAGGTCCGTCTGACCTGGCATCCTATCTTTAACAGCAACCAAAATCAATTGCTGAAACCAAACTCCTGAACCAGAGCCAGTGGCTTTATGATTTATAATCCTTGGTGAGTTATTGATTTACTTTTCAAATATGTGCAAGCAGTTTTAAAATCCATGACCTTCTGTAGCAATTAGTTCCACAGCTTAAGGGTGCAAGATGAGAAGAAATGCCGGCTTTAATGTGCAGGGTTTTTTTGGGTGGGCCATCTGCTCCTCTTACTAGATGCCTCAAAGCTCTCAGAGTTACAGTTGACTTCTTGATTTGCAGAGAGCTCCAGAGTGTGTTGTCTGAGACCATAGATATGACAACAAGCTATTTAACGTGAAGACAAATAATGTTTTTTCTTTACTATGTTTATGGTTTCTAGCATCTTAATTGACTTGGAACTCAATCCTACTTTTTGTTTTACAAGCACAACACTTTTGATAACAGATATTTGGAACCAGAGCAAACTGGCTGCAGTGTCATTCTGCATTTTGAGAAACAACTGTTCAGTTGATAATTTGAGGTTTTTTACTAATTTGTGTGCTGTTGTTACAGAAAGTTGGTAACATCTTAGTCAAGCAGATATTGGTGAACCTTCCAAAAAAACATGCAGCTTTTCAGATTTGTTCCATGTGACAAGTTGCAGACACAAGAACTAGTTTTCTAGGCTTGAATAGGCAAAGTATTTCTCTAGGACCAAAGCAATACAGCAAGGAGGGCAACTGCAAAAAATCATACCCACAAAGGCTCTTTTAATGTCTGTGTTTAGATGATCACTTAGAAAGCTCAAGTAGGGCTGGAGTTAAGCAATGAGATGATGAATCAGCTGCTTGATTTTTGCTTTGTCAAATATCTTACTTTCAGATTTCTTGAATGTTCGGGCAATTGACTTGGAAATGAGATGTAGCTTTATTTTATAATAAAGCTGAACAAAGCCTGTTGCAGTTGAGTGACAGTAAACACTCTGTTAAGAAGGAAAAACAAATGATTATGTACCTAAGCAAGATCAGTGAACACCAGAATTGGAGTCTTTTGTGCCTTATCAGCTGCCTGTCTCGTGCTGCGTTTTGAGCATCCACTTTGCATTTCATAAGCTTGTTTACATAAAATACATAATTATGAAGATACATCAGTTACTGATGGAATATAGACAATTGTATTAATAGAAGGCTTATGCACAAAATGCACCCTTTTTTTTGTTTATTGCCTAAGAGAAAAAGAAAGCAAGGATCTGGCTTTTTATATGCTCCTATCAAACAAAAATCTTCTTTTGGGAAAAATGGCCATTAGGAGACAATTAGCAGTAAATTCAAAATTTCACTACTCATAGTAAAAAGAACGTAAATAAAGTTGCTCCAGTTTCTACAGAGAACTTGTGCTTAGAGCCAACTAAATGACTCAAGTGTAGTTAAAAGATAATCAGGTTGGTTTGAGTCTTAAAGATGCTAATTGTTAGTTTATAAGAGTACAGCTTATTAATAATTCTGTCTTTTTTACAACTGAGTCACAGCTTGGAAACTAAAACTATATTTGCTTTCCTTTGAGGATGCAGTCCTACAGAGCAAGCACAATATTCCTCCTGCTCAGTTTAAAATATATATAACATTGGGGAACAAGATTGTGCCAGATGGAGGAAAGCAGAATTACAGGGGTTTTATCGTTGTGAATATATTTGCTTACACTTACTGCAGTGAATTTTTCTCATGTCTTTTTGCCTTTGTGTTATTTCAGAGCTTGAAAGAAGCCCTATTACAGAAATATGTAATGCATAGCAAATACCACAGAGGTATTATATTGTTGCTTTTTATTAGCTAACAAAGCTGCTAGAGCACTGTTCATTTGAAAGTACAAGTTTCTTAGTATAAAGTTTTAAAAATAGCACCTAATCTCGTATGAGTGAAACCAGTTAGTGATAGAAAATATTACAATGGTCAGATTTGTTATGTCTGGCTTACTTAAAAGAGTATAAACCTGAGGTTACAGTTTGTTTTTCTCATTTGGAGGATGTAAAATAGCCTGGAAGGGCTGAATCCTCCAAACTCTTCTCCTTTGCCTCTTTTTATGTTATTTTGCAGACAGTAACTGTGCTATGTAAAAGAAAAAAGAAAGCAAAAAAATCCCCATCTAATTTCTGTCATGCGGACACTTGGGGCTTTTACTTTCTTAAACAATAAGAATTTTATGTCAACATATTGGCAACAATAAATACTGGCAATTAAATCAAAATGTTTTATCATAACATTGCAAAATAGTGCTTTTGTCAAAATGCTGAAATATTGGTTTACGACAATTGTTTCTAGTTGGAAAAAAAAAAAGAAATTCATAATCCAAAATAAATGTATTAGAAGGGAGAGGTGAAAAAAATACTTGTAGAAGACCTCTGGAAGAAATGACATGTTTTCTAGGGAAAAGGCTTCCATCAAAATTCTCCCACTAGCTCTGTTCAAATTTGTAAGTGTTAAGTGGAGCTGCAGAGTACAGCACCAAATTATAATTCTCCTGACTTCCTTAAAAAAGATAAAGATTTCCACTGGGGATGGAGAGGCATAAGTATGAATTACTGCCCTGAATGCTGCATGCTAACTCACAGCCTGACAGCTGCTCTGCATAACTACCCATGACGCAGACAAGGTAATTTGTGTTAGCTAACTCTCAGAGCAGGTATCCAACAATATACTATGAAATACTTAATATTAAATGTTGTGATTTAAAAGTAGTAGAAGGTTCTATATAGAAGCATATTAAAATAATTCCATCTCTAAAAATATAGAATAATATATTTTCATGGCTTTCATTTTGCATGCTGTGTAATTTAAATACAAACAGTAGACCATTTAAATTAGCTAGTAATTTTAACACAGTCATGATTTAGCCATGATATAGTAAATTAGGCCCCCATTTTTGGAAGAAGAAATTAATGCAAGTTTCCTTTTAGAAAATTTCTAATAACCTGTTTTTTCTTAATTGTTTTCGTATTCAGTGTTATGAGCAAAGCATAATGACATTATGTCATCCAAGTGATTCAGCGGGGGAAAATGGTCTTTCCCATTACAGACTTGCTATTTTTAAGGCAACTTTTCTGTAACATATCCTCCTTTGATGATGTAGTTCCCTTTCTGAGCTCTCCTGCCTGTCATAATCCCAATCCTGAGTTCTCCAGCATCACTGACTGGCTAGAGGGTATTTCCTATGGACAGCAAATGCAGAAGTCCGAGGACTATGATTGTGCTTTTATCAATGCGGTAGATTATGCATTAAGAAGAGGAATATTGTGTAGCAACACTAAAAGGACTTTGGGGTGCTGATTGATGAGAAGCTCTACATGAACCAGCAATGTGTGCCCACAGCTCAGAAGGCCAGTTGCCCAGGGAAGTTGTGGATATCCCCTTCAAGGCCAAGTTGGACGGTGCCTTGAGCAGCTTGGGCTAGTGGGAGGTGTCCCTGCCCATGGCAGCGGGGTTGGAACTGGATTGATCTTTAAGGTCATTTCCAGCTCAAACCATTCTGTGATTCTATGAATTCTGTAGTTCTGCAACACCATAAATTCATGTGTTCCTTCTGTTTTATAGACTTCTTTCCCCCAGGAGCTTTTTATCCCACCCAATTTTGCTTAGTGTCTATAGGTTTGCAGTAACATGGTGATCCTGCAAGGGGTGAGTCATTTTATGCTGAAACTCCTCTACCATCTGTCCCCTCTGGAGCTGCAGACAGCTGGGCTGGATGAGATCCCAGTGTCACGGAGGGCAGCTGAATCCTACTCAGAGGCATTGACCAGATTTCCTTTGAGACTAAAAAAAGAAAAAGACTCTGAGTGGCTGCATATAATAAGTATTACCTGTGGGGAGCCTAGTGATGAACATCTATTCTCCAGATTTTGTGTTACGGCCTTCTAACAATTAAGTAACATAGTTAACTGCCACAGACATGCTCAAAATTAAGGATGAAATATTTATAGGACGGGAGCTGGCTGTTTATCTGTGTGAATGCTTATTTAATTCTTCTTTGTTACGAACTCTACAGTATCAAAAGACCATTTTAGGTTCACCATTTTCAACTAATGCTCATTTAAATTGACAAGAAGATGTCCTCTTTTATGGCATTTCACTTAAAAATCTGTTGGAGCCCAGAATGTCCAATTTTGGATGTCTGGGGTTTTTTTTTGTGTGCTTGTTTTGTCTGTGGAATCTTCTTGGTAATAGGCTAATGTCTCTCTCTGTGGCAGAGCTATAACATCATTTGTACCCAGAAGACTTCACAGTTGCTTTTCCAAAGTCTGGAGCAAATAGCTTGAGGCCCTTACACAAAGCTACAGCTTGTCCCCTGAGCAGTGAACTGCCTCAAGGAGCACTTTGGCAAGTAATTGAACTTTTCACAACCCAGAGTCTTTGCTTTCATTACCATGCCTTTCCCAGCCAAGAAAATGGAGCAAAGTGTGGAGCTGCGTGCCTGCCTTCTTGCTGGAAACCGGGCCCAGAAGCAATGGCTTAAGCATCTTGCTGTAATGCTAGGCAAAAAGGGCAATACAATTATAAATCCTCTTTTTTTGCTTTTCTTGGTTAAATGGCTCCTTTTCCTGGGGCACGTCAGGCATTAGCAGCTTTACATCCTGGAGATACTTTCTGTTGAAGAGCACAGCTGGCATGGTTTGTTATAGGGAGGATGGTGGGAAGAGAGCTGAAGACTGTGGAAAACCTGGTGTGTGGTTATGTAGGTACTGTGTCCTGCAATGGAAAACCATTCAGACCATGTCGACCAAGCTGGCTAATAAACCGAAGGAAGAAAACATTTCCAGGCAGGCAGGTAATGATATCTCAGTGGCCTAATTACCTTCACAGCTTGTGGTGTGTTGCCCTGAAACACATATCAGCGTTGTCATCTGCAAAGCATTGCTTATTGAGTAATACCAGCTCAGCAGCAACATGGGGACAAGCCTGTGTTTATTACATCCACTTTTTCAGTTAAACGCTGGCTCTCAGCTTTCTTCACAGTTTTGCTACAGAATGGGAAGCTTTTCAGTTTGAGTGGGTCTAAGAATTAGGAACGATAAACAAGTGCTGCCTGCACTAGGAGTGGGAGATGTGCTTGTGTGTCCTGCAAACTGGTCTTGACAAATTCATTCTTAATCCAGGTGTGAGCACAGCACAAGAAATGTTACCTGAGCTGTCTTTCTCTCCAGAGAGGTGAGATGTGGTGCCCGCCCTTTGTTGAAAATGGCTTTATTGTTGGAGAAGATGCATATTGGTGTTAGGCAATTGGTGCAGGACCTCCAGACCAAGTCTCTTAAGGTTTACTTTTCTCCTGCTCATCTTTCCTCCATAAGTACAAGGAATTTTGTAGACTGTATAATATTAATATATATATTTCTATTTCTTGACAGTCACCAGTCTACCAGACCCCTGGTTTGAATTTAATTATTATTAACAACAATTTGAAGTCTTAGAACAGATCTTTCCCCCATTTCAAGGCTTTGCAGAGGGGCTGTTTATACTGGTGATGGCAAAACAGGCTCTGATGATTCCATCTTTGGTTATAGCCTCTGAACATGAAGTAAGTTGCGTCGATAGTTAATGCAAATGATACAGTTAAGCTTTTAAGTACTCTGCACGTTAAAGCAAATATATGTTGTCCTAGCCTGTCTCTGTCCCTGTGGGGTGTAGGTGGCACTGCGAAAGGGGAGCTGGGATCTTGGAGAGCAACTAGGCTGCCTGGAAATATCACTCTGAGCATGTTAACATTTAAAAATAAATAGATTATGTTGTCACTAAACAAAGTCAGATCTTATTTTAGGCCAAGGCACAATCTGAGCATAGCTTTTACAAGATGTGGCAGAGCTCCTGTTACAGCGTTGGGATGTGCAAGGCTCTTCTTACCTTTATGTTTGGCTTCCTTAACAAATGTATGAAAGCTGATTTTTTTTGAAGTTGTTTTCCTATTAGGAAAGTGTGTTATTTATTTGTAATGTTGATGTGGATGTTCACCTAAGTATCTGTTCACTTAACACAAAAGATTCAGATTATTATATGCAACATTATTTAGGAGTGCTCCTTATAGGTGCTTAATGCCCTACTACCATTTTGTTGGGTTGAACCGTGTTATCACTGAACCTCAGAAACTTCATCTGGGGCTTGAACTTTCCATTTTTACATTGAGTTTAACCGGGAAATGACCTATGGCTGTGCCAATTGTGTGAGACGGTGTATGAACTGGTCCGACGTTGTGGCTGCCAAGCTCCTCACTAACCATCATAGATAAGATACTGCAAGCTCTGTGAATAGGGATTAAATGAAAGTTCTTTACAGGACACTCTGCAGCACCGTGATAGACACAGTGTTTTTTTCCAAAGAGACACCTTTGATGGATATGGGAACCTTAAGCAGCTTTCTTCAATATACCAGGCTGCCAATGAACTAAGGTGAAAAACAAGCACAAGCTCAGCGCTGAGATCAACCTTTTGGTTCTAGGTCTTTATGGAATAGATTGGACCGTGCTGCCTTTTCCAAAACTGAGTTATCTGCTCTATTAAAACCTCTTCATCGCATCAACACCATTGATCAAGTGTCTGTACAGTTGAGAGCCCATCCAGCCCCTCTCACAGTCTCTGGGACTTCTTCTTTCCTTCCCGAGGCTTCATCTTCCTGTGCCCAGACCTGCAGTGGTTGTTTCTCTGCAGGTTTAAGGCCCTAAACCTCCTCTCTCTTTTTGTCTTTCTCTAAGTGAAAGGTTCTTATCCCTGAATTCATTTGCTCTTGTGCTGACAAACAATGCTGGCAGAAATCCACAGCAGGCTGATTTCCTTAATTATGGTTATTGTCTTCCACTTTCTACTTTCTCTCCAACTGAAAACCAGCACCCTAGCTATCTTCCCTGACTGCCATTCATCAAGCTTGTCTCCTTTCTCTCCCCAGTAGCTCACTGATTTTTCTCTTTTTGAGAGAAAATGGCCAAGATACAGTTCTCCTGACTTGCTGTCCCATGTCCCACCACAACTCTGTCTTCATCCTTTGCTGCTGCAGATACAAAATATTCTCACCTGTTCTCTTCTTGGAGTCATCGTCATGGCCCCCATTAACATATATCTTGTCTATAATCTGTATCTGCCTTTACTCTTCCCCTTAATTTCTTGCTCTCTCCTAGCACGATTTTGATCTCCTCAGTACAAAGACAGAAGCTGCTGCCCCATTCTTTTCTTCTCACTGATACTATTTGTTGCACTGAAAGCTCTTGGGATTTTTTGTCTTCCAGAATCATTGAGTCGTGATTTAAGCTGGGAGGGACTTGCAGAGGGTATCTGCTACAAGTCCATGCTCAAAACAAGTCTAATTAAAGTAGGTCACTTGGGGCCAGTGCCATGTTCAAATGCACATCCCTTTGTTTGTTTGTTTGTTTGTTTTCCTTTTCTTTCTTCAGCTTTGTTTGTCAACTCAACTCAATTGTTGTTCTTTTAGTAAGCCACTCTTAAGCATTCATAAAAAAACCACCAGGACTAGCAAACTATTTTTGCTCTTTTAGAATTGTCACTGAAATGGAACTTTGTCCTTCTCTTTGCATCTCTGACTTTCTTCTTGCTATATGTGGTGGAGAAGCTGTGTTTGTTCTTCAGCCTCTGTACGGGGATTTGCAGGGGTTGTTTGCTCCTTTGTGTCTTTTTACTCTTGTCACTAGAACTTTATCTCTGTTTATTGTCCCTATCCTAATGTCTTGCAGCTTATTTCTGGACTTGTCTCCATCCAAACAGGAATCTCAGCAGTTTCTCTGATACATGCTAGAGATGACTGGCTGCCAGTAGTGTTCCAGTGAAATATGCAGACTTCCCACTGGTTTCTTTCTTCGTGCACAACCATGATATTCTCTGTCCTTCATTCTTCAAGATGCATGTCATTTTCAGGCTTTTTTCTAAAACCCTACGTCCACATTAGGTTGGATCTGTGAAGTTCCCTATATAGAAAGACTCCAATACACTTTCACAGAGCAGTCAGAATTTGTTACATCAAAGACGTTATGACTGTTACTGTTATCCTAAACGATTGCTTTGACCAGGACCTTTTTGTTTGCATCCTGTTTCCTCTGCTTTCTTGCCTCAAACACCAACTCCTTATCTTTGATTACATGACTTAACTCCATCCAACCTTTTCCTGTAGTCCCTAGTGATTTTGGCATCTAATGCCCATTTATTATGCTTGTCTAGAAAGTATCTTTCTGCTTCTTCCTGGTGCCCCTCAGCCTGGGAGAAGTTCCTGGACACAAAGCTGGCCAGGCTTCTGTCCTCCTTCAAGCTCATTGTTACAACCATGCATGAGAAGTGGTTTCCCAGAAGTCCTAGAGACGTACTAAAACTACCTCTTGTCATTCTGAGCCATTGTATACAATTTTTTTCTATATATTTTCTTCTATTCCTCACCAGCCAGCCACTTTCTCTTGGTCTTGAACTGGAGTGTAGATTTTGGTGTCAATATAATAAATTGTTCCTGCCACAGTTAGAAAATATACAGATCTTAACTGCTAGACCCTCTAGAAAATCTAATTTGCTAACAATAAATGTATTTCCTATATTCATTTCAGCAAACATATATGTTTGTTACTTAGGTCTCCGCAAGCTTTTAGTGAAGTACAGGGTGACTGTGGCCAGTATGCAGATGTAAATTATGCTCTCAAGAGTTACGCCATCAGGGCAACACAAATCATCTGAACAGTATGAGAGGGGAAATATTGAGCTGCATGTGTTGGATTCAACACAGCCATTTTTAGAAGTTTAATTGTGTTTGTATTCACTAAAAAAGGAAAAAGTTCGCTTATTAGTACTAAGACTGTGGCCAGCCTTCATCTCAGTTTAAATCTTAGGTTTGTTCAGGCTGAAACAACTGTTAAAGGTTTATATGGCAGAACTTCCCTAATGAAGCAATTTCACTCTGACTGCTAAAGGGGCTGGCAGAGATTTAAATTCATATAATTTTTATGTTACTATCAAATTCATTTTTTTCCCCAGCCTCTGGGCTTTGTAAAATAAGGTTCTTGATTCCTGAAGTCTAAAGCTATAAAATGCAGATCTTTAAGGCACTTGCTAAATTCCATTATTTCCTCAATCATGTTATAATTAAATGAAAAGATGTTTTCAATTATAGAATTGAGAAGAAGCTTGAACATTTTATTATAGTTCTTGCCACAATCTTATAAAGATGATAATAGCTGTTACAGCAGGTTAATCATCATTTGTCTTAGGTGCTATTGTATTTTCTCATTCCATAGTGTAATTTTAGATATATGATGTTTGGGAGATTTACAAAGAAGTAGTCTTAACCTGTGCAATAGTGCGAGTCTTATACTTTTTTTCCTTTCAGAGACCACAAACTAGTGATTAGGAAATAACCTCGGCAAGAGACGCTAAGCATTAAGTAAGGAGAGAGGGTTGAGGGTTTGTTGGATTGACTTTGCTTTCTTGGCTCCAAATCTACATTATATTTTCCTAGTGTTTATTTTTTAAAAATACTGTCTGTGCTGATGTTAGAATGAAGAAGTTCTTTTCAATTTCTTCCAAATTAAGCAATTAGTTTTCTTAGGTAATTTCAGTGTTGGGGTAACCAGCCCAACTCAACTCTGAGAGAAGAATCAGTAACATTAGCAAGAGCTTGATGATAATCTGGCTAAAAATCTACAAAAGGCATTACTATGAGGATACCCTTATTTTTAATTCTTATATGTCTTCTACGATACCTGAGTGAGTTTTGCACCATGCTGTGATAGAGAAGGTGACGTGAAATATGTAGATGAGCCACTTCTGGTCCTGGATTGTAACCTTCAAAATTGTTTTTAGTCTTCTATGCTTGAGTAGGTGAGGTCACATTTAACTCAGGGAAAAAAGAATTTTGAAACTGAAGTTAAATTGGGAAGAGGGATACATGAGTAAATTTCCTTGCCAAGGAATTGCTTTTATAGACTGCTGACCTACAGCTCCTTCATGCCGTGCTGGTGTGCAGCCTCAGTTGTAGAGCCAGCTCCTCTACACACTTCATTACTGAAGCAGTCAGGAGTGACTTTCAGTCTCTGCTCTGAAAGGACAGGTATTAAGCAAGATAAAACTGGATGGAAATATCTGGAAGTTAAACAGAGCACAGTATAAGCGTCAGACCATAAATAGCCCGGAAAGACTTTGCAGTCTGCACAAGCTTTTTGCGAAAGCTATAGACTAAATCTTTCTTCTTTCAAATAACTGGGAGGTAATATGTGTTGCCCACTGCATCTACTCTTGAAGGCTTCCCTGTGATTTTAATATCTTGGTTTTGGACATTCTGAAATTTTCTCCTGTAATGGCTCGAACTTTGAAAAAGAGATGGAATGAATTTTAAACTCAATATCATTCTGTTCTAAAACCAGGTATATCCAACATCTTACATTACCATAAGTTAATATAGTGCTTTTAAAATTTTTTAAGATGACTCTACTTGTGATTTCCTCTCCTATCTTGCATCTGGAATCCTCATCTAAAATCCTTTTAGTGCTCTCTTCAGAATTTCTCTGAATATATCTGCCTTAGGGAGAACTGAGAGGCTGGCATAAAAAGGCATTTGGTTCTTGTTATTCAGGTGACCTGGGGTTCGTAACATAGTTTTTAACAGTTCTTAGTGCCAGATTGAAAGTATGTTTTAGTCTAGAAAATGAGTCTGTTACATCATTCTTAAAAATTAGTTGAATTTACTGGAGGGGGGATCATGTACAGAAGACAGACAAAAATCAGATGAATGTTGGCTGAAAGGGAGCTCTGGTGGTCTCTGCTTTGACCTCCTGCCTGGAATGGGGCTGTCATAAATGCAAATCATCATTTCCTTGTCCAGGATAAGCTTGAAAATCTCTAAGGATGGAGAGTCAGTCACCAGTCGACCTATTGCACTGCTGTAAATTTTTCTTAAGTTTTCCATCATGTCCAACCTGAACTTCCTAAATGACAAATTCTGACTGCTGCTTTAAAAAATCCCTGGGGAAAAAATACCAACAGAAGTAATTTAAACCAAACAGTCTGGCATTTAACAGGAATTATTGCAGCTATTTGCTTCAAAAAGCTATTGAGCCCAGTCTTTTACCGTCATGAAAAAACTTTTATTGTAATGAAAATAGGGATATATCTAATCTGCATGGGTTTTGAGGGCGTCCACAAGAGCCATGGAGTAAATCCATAGGAATCACAGTATATTTTTTTAATCTTGCATCATGTGTCCTTTTTGGACAGGTTCATAGAGACTTGGAGAAAGCCTTAAATGATTTGGCACTTTTGGAGAGGTCTCTCTACCTAGGAGAGTTGAAGATCTTTTGAACACTGGGAAAATCTGAACCTTTTGTGCTGTTGGTTTATTGCCCTGATGCTACAAAGAATTTAGAATAGATTTAGGTAATACCAGCATGTGTCCTGATATTTTACAGATAAAGATATCACCTCTCTAAGTGAGGCATCTCAGAGAAGTGCAAATCCATTTAGAGAACATTTTATCATTTTAAAACTGCTCATGAAAGGTTTGTAATGAAGTATTGTAGTTAACCTTATAGGCTTATTATTTTTTTTTTTTTCCTTTTATGGCTGTAGAAGATGTTTTTCCAATTTGGAGATTCCAGATTAAGAACAGTGAGATTGTGGATGGGAAGTATTTTAATTGTCAGGAGCTTTGATTTAGTAATGAGACACTGACACTATGACACTCTGTTCTTCCCAGTGCTCAGGAGAAGCGTTGGACCTTATTGGAAGCTTCACAATTTGTGTGTCTTCATTTTCCATCCAGGCTGAAAATTTATCAGTACCCAGGGCTTGAAGAGAGATGGGTCAACCATGGGGAAAATTAAGATCCCTAAGCCCAGCACTTTTCACAAATTTTATTGCTGATACCCCCCAACTGCCACAGAAGTGCTCAGTTTACCTGTGATTTTGTTGATAGTTTTGTTGACTATTTTCATATTCAAATGACCACGATATTTCCAAATTATTTACACTCTGTTGCCAAACTTTCCAATATCAGTTAATCTTTGCTTTTCTAACTGAAGAGAATATTTGAATATATATGATTAAGTTCCCTCTCATTTCTAAAAACACAGTGGGAAAGCACTAATGTTTATTTGGAAAACGTCGCCTGTGCAAAAAATACAGCAAGCCACTATGTGCAGGGAATTAGTCTACATATATACCATTAACCATGTGGGAATCCATCCAGCTGGATTTGTGTCCTTAAGAGCCCTGTGCCAGTCCCCAAACTCATTTAGGATGTTCAAAGTCAGCTGGGTTATGTCTGTGCAGCACTGCTCTGCCACATAGGCAAACCTTCACATTACAGATTTAGCTGCTGTTCTCAGAGGTTATTTTTCATGGACAGCAGCTCTAATTTAATAATGTGAGATGTTAAAACTATACCAAAGGATGGTGTTTATTCATCTCAGTAGGTATAGTTTAGTGAATAATGCTATATATGATCAAATCCACTCTGCTGCATTTCATCATGGTCATTGGCATTTATTTTACCTCTTTCCTTTATTATAAGCATGTAATGAGATTTAGGTGATTATGAGAATAATATGGTTTCTTGTGTTCACAGAGAGGAGCAGGAGTCTCATCCAATGTTCTAATCACAGAATGAGCAGTCCAGTTGACAGGAAGCACATTATTGATGTGCACACAGTTTAAAATGAAGGTTGCATGTTTGATGATAGGCTTTGATAAGGCTTTACTAGAATTCATTTGCCATTAGTATTGCAGACTTTTGCTAATTACTGCCCAGGCACTTTGAAAATGTTCCCTCCTGACATAACGTGTGGTGGTTTATATCTTTTATACGGCACCCTCTGCAGTGAATCAGGACCTGCTGAGGAAGGATACAGTCCCAAGGACATGGTTTAATGAAGGCACACTTTCATTAATTTACTCATCTGTGATCAGGCACTATTTCACCATTTGCAGGTCATGTCATCTTTTTTCAGTCCCCTCAGTGTTTCTTGCAGGAGTTGTAGGGACTAATGAGAGGCAGGTCTTGACATGGGTTTCTCATCTTCTCAAATAATCACACATGCGATTGTCCTTCACTGAGAATGTACACACGGTGCAAATATGCTTAGCAAAGGCTGAAGGACCTCAGTTTTCTCCATATCCTTCCTTGCCCAAGGAAATGTTGCTTATCCAATTCAGTTGTCCTTTCCCATCTCCTCATTTTCCTTCTTTTCTCCATCTGCTGGTATGTTGTAAGCATTCATACCAGCTTCATCCAATTTTGAAATGAAAACTAAGATATCAGAAGGTTCTTACACTCATTCCTAGAACAAAATACACAGGTTCATTGGAAATGAGCCATTGTTGCTTCTTGCAGATCATGAAGCAACATGTTTTCTTCCCCAGGCCCAGAAGAGCATACAGAGATGGTCACTGATGTCTTCAGTTTTGATCTGTAGAGTCATGATGTGGCTTGTCCATACATGTCTATTACAGTCATCTTTTGATAATACAGAACCAGAGAAGTATCTTTTGCATTGCTTTTCCAATTTTCATTTGAAAAAATTAAAGCTATTTTGTGGACTTCTTTTTCATCTCGTAGTCAGAACAAGAGAGGTTTGGTTTCTTCACTATTTCAGCAGATCCTGTCTTTGTAAGCAATAGGCCTCTTCTGATGACCAATTGGCCTGCATAAGCTGTAAAGAATTACACACGTAACAAATTACTCTGATTTTATTCAAATAAAATATTATAGTAGTCTTCCTTGATTTAAATAGCTTAAACAAGAAAAAAATAAACAGAAACCCCAGGTTCTTAATCTGTTTCATTTTGTGTAAGTTACTCAGAAAAGTGTTTGTTTTCATTAGCTAGATTGTGACCTCAAGATTTTATTCATGCTATTTAATGGGGTGAAATTATTCTCATTAATGTGTTTTGAAAATTAATTGGTTTACTAATAATAGAACTTTGTTTCCTCCAAACCCTTTGATTCTTTAACAAGGTTCAAATATCAGTATATTCCAAAGCGAAGCAATTATCTGAGAGATTTTGAGGGTTTTTTCTATTCTCTGTTTGTGTTTCTCTCTAGTGAATTATTAAATAATAAACTGAAGTGCAGCTGTTGAGTTCTTCCTGAAGAAAATGGGTCAAAAACTGTTTTACGTGGTTCTGTAGGCCAAATTCTGTTGCTGCTCTTCAAATTACTTTTCCACAAGTAGTTTTTGTAAAATGATGCAACTTTTAATGTAATTTCAAAATACATTCATAAGAGCCTATTTATCCTACCAATCTTTCAAAAACAGTAAAAGACTTAGAAAAGAAACAATAACATGCTTGTGTTGATACGTAAACACAGTCATCTTGGTAATATGAAAGAGTTTATACTGTTCAGAACTTATTAAGGTATGACACCTGCTCTGTTCAACTGCAGTGCTGTTTATTTTGAGGAAATCTGTACGCAAATAAATTCTTTCCACTTGTGCAAATTTCTTGGTCTTTTGGCTTTGACTAGCTTTTTATTATCTGATCGAGGCTGGTAGGTATGTACCTTATGCAGTGTAGGTCTGCAAGGCTCTAGTTTCTAGAACTCTTCTGATTTGCCCAAGATTTAATTGAATTTTCCTTGAATGTGACAATTAACATTTAATATATCTTAAAGACATTCTTGTCACCCACTGGCTGATTAAAATAGTAAAGTCCTGTGTGTGGTAGGTTACTAGTGGTCTTTTTTTTAATAGAAAAATTGATCATTTCATACTTCTGGGTTGTTTTGTATAGGGAATGTTATTAATTACTTGGTAGTGAGACAGTAGTTCATTACAATAATTCTGAATAAATTGCAAGAATTATTGGGATAAATCATTAACAAATTTGGCAAGTAAGTGTTAACATCCTAATATCAGTGTTACATACTTAGATTCTGCCTTACTCTTTTATTTCATCCATACTAAACTTAAGTGCCCTTCTACCTAGAAAATGTTGATATTCCTATAGACAGCTGCATTTGCTCTTCTCTTTCTTTCTGGTCTTTTGAAAACACTCTACTAATTCATATAGATATTATTGAGTGATTTCTATGAGAGGCACTGGTCATACTCCTGATGGAGTGGGTCCACTGGAAATGGTTTTCCCAACAGTAGAGGATGATTTCTAAGTGTTGTTGCCATCTCAGTAGTAGGAAACATGCTCCTGGAGGCCTGTCAGCAGCTCTGACCACTGCTGATGGACCCCGCTGTACCATGCATGGTGGAACACAGTGAAATTTGGCACCTTTGACTAAAGCTGTACCAGCTGCAAGACTGAATAGTGTTGTATGATGAATATGGGTCAAATAAGATAAATTGATATAGTAAAAAAAAAAATGCTAATACATTTGGATTGGCTACGTCTTTGGGTTTCTCATGTCCCTTGTACTTTACCTTTTAGTGCAAAATGTGCCTTTTTTCCCCACTGGCTCTGTGCAATAGTAGAAGAGCAGAAGAAAACTGGTAAAGATTCAAAAGGGGGTAAAAAAGATGGAATGAGTGGGAAGGAGGATGGAAAAGAAGAGCCATTGCAAGCACACATAAAGGAAGTCCTTGAAGTCCTTGTAACTGTTGCTATACAGAAAGAGTAAGGGATGTTGCAGTCATGCCTGCACATACAAAATATCCCAGCAGTGTCATTTGCAGTACTTTTAAGACTTGGTAGCTGTAAATTTGCAATTAAATCCTGTTGCAGAAGCTACTTACAGGACAGAGAGCTCTGCTTTCACACCATTGACTCCAGCTGCCAGCATGGGCCAAACTGGGATGTCACTCCCGCAGTGACTGATTCCAAGCAATGAAAAAAACAGGTCGTATGTGTATGTTTTCCTGATACTTCTATCAGTTTGACCTATAAACAACTGGTATATATTTAGTTCCAGAAGAAATTTGGATTTATTTGCTTAAATAGAGGACTTTCACTTTTATCTTGTGGTCAACATATCGTGCAAGGTCTGTATTGTGGCAAGAGTTAAATACTGAAGGAGAAGGCAACAGCAGTGGTTTCAGTAAAGGAAAAATTGGAGCGATGCTGCTTAGTAAGCAAGCCACCATACAAATAGCCTTTTTAAATCATGTTAAAATTAGCATTTCTGGGAAAGAAACTGAAATGTTTTAAATAAGAAAGGGTTTATTCTTTAGGCTCACAAGGCAGGATAATATACAGATTAATATTTCTGAAATTCTTGTGTAGTTACAGGAAATGTTAACTTTTGTTTGTAGAAATTAAACTGGAAATATTTATTTTGTATTTCTAAATAGGAAACATATTTATTCTGGGAAAAGATGATCTAGTCTTACTTGCATCTTGTCAAATAAACTGATAATATGAAGAAGCCATTTCTGGCATAGGTCTATAGGATCGGAGCCTTACAGTTGTGGTGTGTAGGGTTCAAGAGAGTCATAAATCCCTGAACCTTGCACGGACTCATGCAGCCCTGATTGAACTCAGTATGTTCTAAAAAAAACTAAAGCAGTTGATAAAAATCTTGAAGACAGTGAAGGGGAAAGGAAAAATCTTGAGAGAGAAGGAACCAACTATGCAGGAACCACCGTCGCTAAAGACGTGATCTCTCCATGAAAAATCACCTGTTATGATTGAATTACTGCCATTTCAATTTAGTATTATAATTTCATTTATAATTGTGAATAGAACTGAGCTGGAAATGAAATTTCACTTATAGACTGTTAGGACCTCGGGGATCTTTTGGTTGGACTGTCAGGAGAAGACCTGCTGTGGCCCCTTGGCCACTTGCACCTCTTTACACCTTCAACTTGCCCTTCAGAGCGAGTTAGTGAAGAGTCCTTGTCACATACCAAGAGGTGCTTGGCAGGCTGTCTGCAAACCCAACTGTGATGAGGTGGATATAATTACATCAGTTTAAACCAGATAAGGTTCCACGCACAACTTGATAGCAAAGGATAAGGGAGGAGATAGCCATCTATTTTTCTTCTTTGCCCTTAAAAGACTGCAACAAGAAGTATTTTAGCTGATTATGTGGCTATCTTCAACATATCTCCTCTGTGCTTTCTCACAGATGTTGTTTTATTGGATTTCCCTTCCCAAGCAGATGGGTTCCCCAAGGGACAGCATAAAGTTGAGTTTCTCTGCCTGGTAAAAAGGCAGAGCAGAGAGATAACAGCCTACAAGTACCTGACCTGCAAGTGTTTGCACTCTGATGCTGCCCATAATCATTCTTCTTCCTTGAATCAATGAAATAGCTGATTACAACTAATCCAGAGCAGGCTTTTTGGTGTTGGGTTTGTTGTTGGTTTTTTTTTTTGGTGGGGGTGAAGGGGGAGGGAGAGGGTTTGCATGCAAACTATCCTGGCTGAACACCCTGATGCTTAAGTAATTGATGCAACTTTCAAGTGTTAACACCTGGGTGAACAGCTTGACCCAATAGGGTCAAGAGAAGCCATTGGGGTCAAGGGAAGCCTTTGGGGTCAATGGGGACCCAACCATGGCCAAGGGAAACCAATTGGGTCAAGGGGACCCAATGGGGTCAATAGGAGCCGTTGGAGACCCAATAGGGTCAAGAGGAGCCACTGAGGTCAAGGGGAGCCATTGGGAACCCACTGGGGTAAAGGGGAGCCATTGGGGTCAATGGAAGTCATTGGGGACCCAATGGGGTCAATGGGAGCCGTGGGGGACCCAATGGGGTCAAGGGGAGCCATTGGGGTCAAGGGGAGCCATTGGGGACCCAATAGGGTCAAGAGAAGCCGTTGGGGTCAAGGGGAGCCGTTGGGGACCCAATAGGGTCAAGGGGATCCAATTGGGTCAAGGGGACTCAATGGGGTCAGTGGGAGTCGTTGGAGACCAATAGGGTCAAGGGGAGCCATTGGGGTCAAGGGGAGTCATTGGGGACCCACTGGGGTCAATAGGGACCCACTGGGGTCAATGGGAGCCAATTGGGACAAAGGGAGCCGTGGGGGACCCACTGGGGTCAAGGGGAGCCATTGGGGTCAAAGGGGAGCCATTGGGGTCAAGGGGAGATGTTGGGGTCAAGGGGACTCAATGGGGTCAATGGGAGCCGTTGGGGACCCACTGGGGTCAAGGGGAGCCATTGGGGTCAATGGGAGTCGTTGGGGTCAAGGGGAGCCATTGGGGTCAATGGGGACCCAACCATGGCCAAGGGGAACTAATTGGGTCAAGGGAACCCAATGGGGTCAATGGGAGCCATTTGAGACCCAATAGGGTCAAGGGGAGCCACTGGGGTCAAGGGGAGCCATTGGGGTCAAGGGGACTCAATGGGGTCAATGGGAGCCACTGGGGTCAATGGAAGTCATTGGGGACCCAGTTGGGTCCAGGGGTGAGGTGAGGTAGGTGTATAGGCATACTTCCCATGTTTATCTGTCACCTTCCCTGGCAGTGCTGGCTTTTGGAAACATTAAACTTTGGCTTGTACCTCACTGAGCAGCAGAGATGACCCTGAAGAATCAAAGGAAATTGGGTTTGTGTGAGTTTTGTTAACTGTTAGTTGTGAATCTGAGTAAGTGCTATTTATCAGAAAATAATGTGGTTTCATATATATATATATAATATCAGAAAATAAGGAGTTATCATGCGTTCTTAGCAATATGCTGCTAATATTTAGATTTCTTATGCATTTAATGAACACATGGCTTCAATATTTGTCATAAAATGATACTGATGAACTCAGGTCAAGTCTTTGATTACATAGCAGTGGTATAAAGATAATTTTGCAGAAAACAGGAAACATTCTTATTTCTATTTTAGAAGTGAAAACCTTTTTTGTGACTGTTTCTTACCTTTAGGTTTTTTCTGTGAGACCTAAGAATTCTTATCAACTGGTTTTGTTCATTACTGTCTGTGTTTCTGCTATGAAATAAGTGAAATAGGGATCAGCCTCTGAGTTTCATTTTAGAGTAGGGCCCAGGGACTTGAAGTAACCCCAGCCCCCAGTTCAAACACATTGTCACATGCGAATACATGCAAGGAATCATGAATAAGAGCCATTAACAAATGTTTAAAGTTTAAGATATTGATTGTAAGCACAAAGCAATATAATATTTTTTCATGGGTTTTTCAAAAAATTTCTTTGAATCAAGAAGTTTAGTAAGTGTTGACTGAGCGATGCCTTTATTTTGCCTGCATAAGCCTAATGGGAATCCTTCCTTGAAATAGACATGTGAAATTTTAATACACTGTGAAGATAGTAACTTCTAGATAATGTCTAGAACTTTGCTATGTCAGAAGGGCACCAGAATTTCACATCTGTAGAAAATTGAGTAGAGGTTGCGTTCCTGTAGAGACACTGACATCCTGAGAACACCTAGTGGTATGATTTCTCCCAAGCAAGAAAGATCCATATTGTGACCACTAATACAACAAGAAGAACACTTATAAAGAAATTCAGTTCTTGGTTTCCAGATGACTTTCAGGGAATACTTAAGACTATTCTATTCAAAAGCTGTCTATGTAATTCAGCCATAGACCTCATTTCTATAGATGAGATTTCCAGGCTTGCCACTCATCCAATTCACTGCAGGTGTGATGAAAGTTGTATACAGATTAAAAAAATTCCCCAATATCCCATTCTTGATTGTTGGAACAGGGTTTGCATTTTGCCTTTATAGAAGATGACATAGGCCATAATGTAGTAAAACAGTACAAAAGTAATCCTTGTCCCAGTCATTTTATAAAGCCATATGTGAATTATGAAAAGTGATACCCATAAATTACAAGTCTAGCCTATTTAAAATTCTGCTGCAGTTTGCTGGCATTTGAGCTAAATAATGACCGTAGAGAGGAAAGCTCTGGTAATCTTTCTGTTACTATTGAGTGATATAAAAGGTTTCTTTTTCTTGTTTTGCGGAAGTTATTACTAAACCAATGGACTTTAAGTACCTTGATATGACAACAAACTATAAGCAGAACCCCAGCACTTTTTTCTAGATAATTTAAGGGGAATTTTATATGGTATTTATGTCCAAATTCTAATCCTACCTAAACTTTCTGCCTTTCCAGTTCTGGCTTGATACAGTTTTCTTTATATATATTCAGATTAAGTGCAGTTCAATGTTAAATCGATTAAAAATAGCTGGAAGCCAACCTGCTTCAATGTTCTTGATAATATTATTTAAGCTTTGACTCATTTTTCTTCTTCATCCAGACATTTTTTCAAACCTTTTCTTCCCTTATCAAATTTCAGTAAAGAGATTGCACATCTGAATGCTTTAAGTGGTTTAGTGCAGACTCAGAGAGATACTTCACTCCATTAGAGGAGAAGCTTGAACTCATCTTGGTTGTATCCGTGGGGCAAGTCATTCATCTTTCAAAGTTTTAGGACTTACAGTTTCATTGCAGGCCCATCTATCATTTCAAATTCAGTTTTGAGTTAGAAATACAAAACATTAGCAGGGCATGTCCACCTCATCAAAAGAGGTATGGTCTCAACTGGATTTATTTGCAGCTATTTAATACACTAGGGGTGTTGCATGGGACTGTGGTTTTCAGAGGGTTTTGCTCCAGGTGCAGATGATGATCCAATAAATTGTACATGGACCAGAGGGCTGAGAAGCTGGAGAAGAGTCGCAGTCATGCTGTGCAATGCCTTTGTACACTGGATGTGCGAAGGAAAGGGTGAACTTGTACTTGCAATGCAAGTCATTCTGCTATTTTGGGTTGTAAGTGGCCGCATATTAAAAGATGATGTTGAGATTCATCACAATTTGTTCTTAAGTATCTGTTTGGCTGATATAAATTATAAAAGAAGGAGAAGGTTTCTTGAAGGTTTATAATTATTTTAAATTATGGCTTGAATAATTGCTTAGGTTTTTATTATGTGTTCTCTGGTGCTGGGTGCCGAATCTTCCACCTTGATATTCAGATATTCATCAGTGTGTGTCATATAAAACTCTCAAAATCATATAAAATTAGCCCTTGAAGCCCTCAAAGCAATAAAATCCATCTTATTGAGGTGGTGTATGTCCAATCAGAAGAAGACCAGCTGCTCTGCAGCACAAAGGAGCTGGTATAACATCACATTGTCAAGGCCACTGACTGTCACTGTGATAAAATATCTTTTCTTGAAATTGTTCAAAGCAATAGCAGTATTCGTCAACATGCTGCCATTTGTAAGAGTCGAGGCTGGGAATGAGGATCCATCACTTTCATCCTGGGAATATGCTAGGTGACAACTCTAATTGCTCTCTTAACACTTCTATCATACTCTTAGCAGCATAATTTCTTGTAGGTCAAAGTGTTCCCCCCACCGGTGCCTGAAACTAATTCATTTCTTTCCTTGTCGGTTCGATTCCTTGGGTAGGATTCTCACGGTAACAGAGAAGAGCTGGTCACAGATGTTGTTTGTAATTCTCTCAGACATGTCAGTTGTAAAAATTAATTTAAAGTTGCTTTCTTTTTTAAAAAACAAGTAGTTTTTATCAGCATGATATACTTCTAGCAACTGCAGTGCTCTCAAATAATAAATAAGAGGGATTCTTTTATACGGATATGTTTATCAGAGTTGATTTTGATGTTTTTCTGCCACTGATGGATAGAACAGTTATGGAGAGTAGAATGTCGTATCTTGGATGCTTGCTCTGTGATTTCTTGTTTCGATTTGGCTTTACTAAGGAAATATATTCTGGAAAACAAGATCTGCGAAATCCTGTGGTAGGGACATGTCACATCCTATGTGTGCAACTTATTGTTGAGAATAGTAATCTTTATTGGTAGAAGATCAGGCTCTTTTTCAATTTGAAACTCTATTTTAAATAGTGTATTATTGGTTACTCTGGAACTTGTAATTTTATCTTTTTTAATTTGATTTCTTTAACTTTAAAGACTGTAAACCAGAGGTGTGGTGTAATGCTTACATTCATGTTCTCTGAAATACTGTCTTGTGCTCGTCATGGGAACATAGAGCTGCTCAGGTCAGAAGTGACCTCTGAAACTCCTCTGGTTCACTCTGCTCCTCCAAGAACAGCCAATTGTTTTCTTCATTTACTAAATTAAGAGTAGGCACTGGATGGGAGATGGTTGTTGTAGCAGACCGTGCTGTGACTGTAGGCCAAGATTAAGGTGAAGGCACAGAAATTATTACAAATAAAAGGTAATCAAATCTTTAAAAAGAAAGTAGATTTGGACTTAGGAGGCCTCCTTATCTTCATCCTCAAGTTCAGATCGGTCTAGTTTCTGAAACTGGAGGTGTGAATCTATTAAGTCACAAATGCCATCATAACTGGGAGGAACAAGAAGCATCAGAAGTGATGGGGCCATTGAGGCAGTTACAAGCTGGAAAAATGGCAATGTTATATGATCCTTAATTATCCTTACCATCCAAATTTGTTGCGAAGATTTCAAGGAAAATACAATGTGTTCTGTCTGTGCAGGAGAACCCTATTTTTGGACAAGAGAATCACAACAGGTATCAGCTGTCTGAATTTGAACACAAAGTTGTATGTGGCACCACATGCAGGTGGAGAAATTAAACAGTGCAAGATGGAATTCTAGGAGACCTTCAAAGGCGTATACAGTGAGAACAGGACAATATTTGTACCTGTGTAGAAAACCCTGGTGAAATCTGGTCTGGAGTATTTCAAACCACTGAGGACACTTATGTTCACGGAAGGTGGTCCAGGTACAGAGAGGCCAAGAGAGCTCAGGAGACTTTGATTCATTTAACTCAATGAAATAAAATCTGAGAAGGTTTGGGGAGGGGACGTGTATATAAAGAGGAAGAAAAGAATGATTTTAGCTTGAGGTCCATTGGTTTAGATTTAAGCTTGCAATGAGTAAATTTAGCCTGGGAAACAGAAAAAACTTACTAACCATTAGAGAAGCAAACTCTGGAAGTATCTTCAATGGCTATGCCACCAAAACTGATTTTGATTTGAATCTATAAGTTTGTGAAAATTATTTTATGGCATATCTAAAATATCAGGAAAATGGACTTTGTCATCCATGAGATTCAGAGAATTCCCACTGGCTTCATGTCCAGAATCAGAAACGAGGATCCCCAGGAGGTGGTCCCATTCCCCTCTAGCTCCAGAATTCAAGAGAAGTGCAAGTATAAGTTTCTACAGACACCAAAAATAAGGCCAAAACCATCTAGAGTTCAGGATATTTCCTGAAGTCAAAGGTAGCCATACCTGAGTGAAGAAAAGATGTAAAAACTCCAGAACTGTTACCCTTTCCATACGATGGTGAGTTCTTACGTGTCATGTCTTCTGCTTTTACAGGATGTGAGCACGAACTCACTAGGACAAGGGGAGTGTCGGTAGTAACCACAAAGCACCATATGTATTTCTAGTGTAATTCCACTTTCAGACGCAGCCAATCATTTCCTGCTGAAATAGATTCAGAAAAATAAATACATCCACCTCCACAGTAATTAGCATTAACTACATAAATGTAAAATGCCATGCAAATGAAGATTTGTTCTGCACAACTGCTTCGCCAGGAGAAGAGTGATGAGATACTCTCCATCACCAGCCAGGGTGATGGCACATTTTTCTACAAACTCAATTCTGGAGTGATTTTTAGATCTGCAGAGAAGTTGCAGTTATGCGTTGGCTAGGACTGCCTGGAGTATCAGTAACTTTGGGCTTTTATTTCTTTTAAGTTGGAATTTATTTTGTGTTGTGGTTATTGAATGAAGACTGTAAATGCTGCCTTGAAAGGACTTTTGCCTGCTCATCTACGCTTGGTGTAGGTGGAGCGTGAAATGCCTTTTGGCTTTTTCAGTGCTTCTCTAAAGTTTTTTGCCTCTCCTCAGGCTGCAGCAAATTGATTTTTCAGATTTTTTACTTTATTTTCTAAGACTGTATTGTGCTGCTCTCCAGACATTACATAACTGGGTTTGGGTGTTTTTTTAGGAAGTGTATTAGTGGTGATAGAGTATGGTCAAAGGGGTTTTTTTAGCAATATGTGCTCAAATGTACTGTATCCTTCTTTTTTTTACTATTGAGATTGTTCATTAAGGTTTGTGAATACTTCCTAATGAGGAAAAAATAGATTTTTTGTGATTGTACCTTTCACAGGCAAACCATCTTCTGCGTTTTCTTTGGTTTTGTGCATATAAGCAGTTCTGTTTGTATTAGAAATGCAGCCTTTCCATGGCTGGGAAGGTATTGTGAGTAGACCATGGTTGCTTAAATAGTGAAATCATGAGGCAGTGCAAACTCAACATCTGAAAGATGGGGTGGAGGTTCTAGTCCCATCTTCACTCCTTCAACAGACAAGGCAGGGGTGAAGGCTTGGCCATGCCTGTCCTCTAGACAAGTATAGATCATTTAGGACGTCGGTAAACAATCGCCTTTGGTGAGTGTATTGCTGTGTTTGTGCCAGAGACTGGTCCTAAACTTCTCCCTTCCCTCTTAGCCATGTGTTACCACCACATCCTTTCCCTAGTACCAGTGATTACTGGCTAAGGAGTGAGTTGTGCTGATCTCCAATAAAACTAAGCCTGCAGAAGGTTTAATTTATCTTAGATGAAGTTAAGGTGATCACAGAGCCAGTGTGTAAAATCTGCTCCATAACTCCATGCACACAAAAAGAGAAAATTAGGCCGAAGAAAATGACCATTTTTACATCTTTACTAGTTATAAACTTTGCCCATATTTTTTCCTTCCATGCTATTCCCACTATAAAATAACACAAGAAATTAAGAACTTGGGCTAAAATAGGGCTCCATCTGTATGTCAGAGACACAGACCATGGTGTAGCAGAAGGATGCTCTAGTTGGCCTTGCAGGAGTTAACCTGGTTGTCGGAGTTGAGTGTGGAAGTGTGCAGCCCAGCATGGGCTGATGAAGTCTCTGTAGCTCTTCTGTGTGCTGTTGGCACCCACTCCAGCTGGCTCAAAGTTGTGTCAAGTCTTTCCATGCTACAGGACAGAGCAGTGCTTAAATGAAAGCACAAACTGGATGGAAAGCACAGGCTTGCAGAGCCTCAGAAGAGCTAATTGCATCAGCAGGAGGCTTTAAGAAGTTTGTGGAGGATTCTTATTTCTCACAGGCACCCTGCTAGCTAGTCTGGGAGCTATCTGTGAAATTTCACTTAACGAGATAGAAAAGGCAGCTGAAGAAAGAGCATCAGTGAGCATCTTCAGCTCCCTTGCTGCACTTACATCAGCAGGCACCAGTGTGGTCCTTCACATTGTTAACCATTGGCGTCTAGGATATTTATTTTGTTCTTCCAGTGTAAGGTAAAGTATTTGGGCGCTTTCTGTTCTTGCTTGTGGTGCTTTTGTTCCTATTATTGGTGTGACCTTTCATGCAGCAAACACAAGAAAAGTTTTGCTTTAATTAGCCCAGCAAAACTCATTCAAAGTGGAAGTGGATCCTGAGGTGGGTACTGATAATGCAGTGCTCCTACACTCCCAGTAACAAGAAGGGCATAGCCTTGGTCCTGGATCTGGTCCAGAGCAGCAGGAGATGGGGTGGAGATGGAGGTAGAAACAAGGCTACAGCATCAGACATGGCCCATCCAGGAGAAGGGACACAAGCTATCTACATTTAGATCTAAAATCCGTCCAAGAAACAGGGCTTGAGGTAAGAGATAAATCTGTACCTGCAACTAGGCGTCTCAGGCTGAGCTGTAATGGGGCTTCTGGACCATGGGCAGAAGATGTGTGAAGGTTCTGGTGAGGCTGCTCAGGGCAACTAAAGCCTATTGGCACACTCAGGTCAAGGACAAAATCTGTATCTTATTGCTATAAATTTAAGTCCTTGACATCATTGACAGCAGTTGGTTAGTATGGAAGAAAGTCAAAGGATTTGTTTGGTAAAGGAGGGATGCAGTGAATTTGGCCTGCAGAGTGAAGAAGAGATAGGTGGATCTGGAGGTGTTGGTAACATGGGGAGGAAGTTAGGATGGGCACAATCACCAGGGTGGGGCAATTGGATCCACTGGCATAGGTGAAGCATTGGCCTTGGGAAGAGGCAGAAAAGAGTATGGTGCAAACCACACGCTTTGGGTGGAATTGCAACAACCTGAAGTATGAGGGCATGGGAATTCGGTACCCAGGAAACTTGTATCACAGTATCACAAGGTTGGAAAGGACCTCTGAGATCATCAAGTCCAACCTATAACCCAACACAACACCAACCCATCATCTAAACCATGGCACTCAGTGCCCCATCCAGTCTCCCCTTAAACACCTCCAGGGTCGGCAACTCCACCACCTCCCTGGGCAGCACATTCCAATGGCCAATCACCCTTTCAGTGAAGAACTTTTTCCTAAGATCAAGCCTAAACCTCCCCTGACGAAGCTTGAGTCCATGCCCTCTAGTTCTGTCACTGGTCACCTGAAAGAAGAGACCAACCCCTGCTTGACTACAACCTCCTTTTAGGTAGTTGTAGAGAGCAATGAGGTCTCCCCTGAGCCTCCTCTTCTTCAGACTAAACAGTCGCTCCTCATAGGGCTTGTGCTCCAGCCCCTTCACCATATTCGTTGCCCTCCTCTGTAGTGTCAGCCAAGGATAAGCAGTAGAGAAAAAATAGCTCCCACAGCTTGCCATCTATATCCTGCTGCTGGCATCCATAAAGGAGAAGCCATAATCCCGTTAAAACTCCCCTTCCATTCTTTGCAGAGTCTAGGAATTTAACAGTAACATTGTTTAAATACAGTTCTGCTTTTAAAAAAGTCATGATTTCACAATAAAACCTTAAAATATTTCTCACCTGAAAGAGCCTCTTATTGTTTCCAGATAAGTCAGATATCTTTGTGGCGAGACATGATTTCAATAGACAAATACATTGGTCATCACTTCAGCACGACAAAGGGTATTTGTCCCAGTGCTCTCAATGCACAAAGGAGCCAAACAAAAAAAAGAACGTAACATTCATAGAAATACTTGAAGGATGGGGAAAAAAAAAGATATGTGAGGATCTCAGCCTGTAAGAAGCTGCTTTGTGTGCAGTCGCTTTCACTAATCTAGCTGAAGACTCTCCTGAGTTAATGCAGGGCTTGAGATATAAATATAGTGGTTACAGCTAGTGAGACTGGCACAGTGTCTGAGTAGCACAGTTAAGGGATAATCTAATCCCTGCCTCTGCATTGATCACATGCATGTGGCTTTATGAACACGCCAACACAGTAAACACTTTAGGCCAAATGGATGCAGCCTTATTAATTCTTGAAGAGAAGCCAGCTACCAGTTCTGGTAGCACTGAGGCTGATTGCTGTGCGTAGAATCTAATGCACCTCGCTCAAGCTCCTTATGCACTGGTTTACTCACCTATAAAATATGTTTACAGAAATTATCATATACACTAACTGCTTCTGACCATGGTAATCTCTTATATATGGTTTAAAATGATGTTGAGTAAGCACAGTGTTGATATTGTTTGTGTTTATTGGATCTATCATGTCACTTTAACTTTCCCATGACAGTTTGATTTGATTTTTAGATAGCTGTTTGCTTAAATAATGGCAAATTAGTAACTTACTGCTCAGAGAAAATGTTTGTGGGTTAAATTAATTGTGGCAGAGGTCATAGATTATTTCCTTAGTCATTTGCAATTTTCAATTATGGATTAAATATGGTAAGAATATATGAAAAGGAATGCATTCTTTGTTAACACCATGACCTGTGTAGTTTGTAACCCTTTCATATCACTGCAGCCATGATTACCTTGCAGTCAGGATTTAGAAGAAGAGCCTTATGCCTTGCAGCAAGGGGAAAATCCTCATTCTGACTGTCAGAAGAGTAGGTACTGTCAGATTTATGCCAGCTTTGTTGTAATCAGCTGGTAGGAAGGCCTTTTTTCTCTGCTTTCAGATCATGAGAGGCACGTACACTTTATTCTCAGAAGACCTTTGAGCAGATAGAACCCCCTATAGGTTTCCTGAATCACTTGCAGCTTATGATCATATATATAAATGTGAAGGTGGCTACACCAGCTTCTAAAAATGCAGCAGAAGATCTCTGTGTTGTCAATACCTTTTGCCCTCTGCACCTCCCCATTCCCTTCCAAGTGGCAGGAATGTGTTCAATATTATCGTATTATATATCATATTGCCTGTCATAGTGCTTCTGCTTTAATAAATAGTATTTTTTGGCAATATTTAATGTGCATTACAACTGTTGATATCAGCATAGGTAGTCTGATAACGTAATACTTGTTACTTCAGCAGCATCACTATGTCAGATCTATAATGCCAACAAAAATAACAGCAGCCATCTCATGCATCTGTAGACCCAGGGGATCACACAGTAAATTAAAGCTTTTTTTTTCATTGTAATGTAGGACTTAGATAATGAAATTTAGCAATATAGTGAAATGCAGGAAATACTCATCTATCTAAAAATATATCCCTATATAGGAATATAGTGGAATATAAGGATTAAATAGTGAAATAACTTTTTCAAGGCTGCACTGTAGGCAGTGGTAAGGCAGACGAAGCAGTAGTCAATTCGGTGCAGAATTTGTAACAGCAGTTGTTTCCCCAGAAACCTACAATGATTATAAAAATTATATATATATTAAAAAAATTGGACATTTGCATTAATACAAAAATAAATTGTATTTTATGTAAACTGGACTTGATTTTCATTGTTCATGAAACAGAAAAGAAGCAGAAGCCCTCCAGGCATTTCCTTTTTCATGAAATAGCAACCATCATTAATACGAAGCAGAAAATAATAGTCAGTCTCCACATAGCATCCTGGAATGATCCCAGCACATCAGGACACGTGAGGAGAATTTTGAGTTAAAACTTAACGTACTCTTAACAGAAGTTGTAGGGAGTTTTGTTTGCTTTTAGAGTCTACAGTAAGGTCAGAGCAGATTTTTTTTGACCAACAGAGTCTTGAAAGACTTATTCACCATCTCCAAGTCCTTAAATTTATCAATATTGAAACATGCTTTCAGGAACAGGTCTTTTTTATAAATTCTATTGTGCAATCCTTGCAAGGGTTTAAACCTTTTAGCTGGAGCCGCTGGGAGTATAAATATATTTTACAAACAATAAAGAAGTGCTAATGATATGTTCACAAGGCATAAAACATTTTTAGAAGGAGTTGGTACATTTTCTATTTGGAGAGTCATACCATTTACTTATATTGAATAAAAACTCTGTAAAATAGTATTTTTAAACCATTTTGTCGGAACAAACAGAAATGTTGTTCTAAGAAATGTTTCCTTTTCCCAGTAGCCATATCACCTCAGTTGCACAGAAGCACACGTGATTATGTGTTCATTTTGATATATATGCCTTCAAACTGGGGTACATTAAGGCAAAATCTCTTTCCAGTTGGGTTTCATTACCTTTATAGAAGATGTGATTTTAATGCCTACAGGGATTTTAAAAGGTTTTGTTAAATGGCGTAACTCTTCTTAAGTGAAGATTTTTCAAGTTGCACATTTTATTAGGTTTGCATTAAAATATTTATACATTGTAAATATAAATACATCGTATTTATTAATTCAAGCAATGTATTTTTATAGCTAAAACCAATGGCAAATGGATATTGTGTTCTCAGAAATTGTTGGGAAAGCAAACAGGAATATACGAAGTATGTTTTTGCCCTATGGAAATCCATCAGTAGATCCAGGAGCTGATACAGACGATGACAAACACCATCAGTCATGCTGGACCACATCACTGTGCTTTAGGTATGCATTGACTTGACTTCAGCAATGGCTACTGAGAAAAGGTAGTAAAGAAGGTGCAGATTGGCACAAACTATACCAACTGAATGTACCATAAAATCAAGCTACATTTTTGCTTCCATGTGTCTTAGGTGACCACATAATTTGCAAGGATAGTCCCAGTGTTTCAGATAAAACTACATATATGTGACTGTCTTGATCAGACTGTGTTTCCCAGGAAGAGCAATGACCATGCTATCTAAATGGGCTTGTGAATTTCCAAACAGTTATTGGCTGCAGCAGTATTCCAAAATGTATATTTAGGATTTTGGGGTTGTTTTTATTTTTTTCTCTAAAAATGATGACAACAACCCATTTTTCTTTGACCCAGTATCTGAAGGACCTTGACTGACTCTACCAAGAGTAGATGGGTCTGTATCTCATCCTTGGTGGTTGCTCTGCAGAAGCTACTGCTGCTTGGGAGAGGTCTGTAGTAGAAAGCTCAAGTCCTGTGGGACTTTTGGAAATGAACAGTTAGGTGATTTAAACTTGAAAATGGTGTTAATGAGAGTTTTCAGAAAAAAAAAGATGGAAATCAAAAATTAGGTCTTCCCTGGTGGGCTTTAAAAACTTGGCACAGGAAGGCTGTTCCTAATTTGCTGATATTCAAGTTCTTTAATGCATTTTACCACTTTCCAGCACTGTACACTTGACCTTGTTACAGTAATTTGAATAAGGCTCATTTAAAGTATGTAGAGCAAAGCATGTCAGAAATAAGTGAGAGAAAAAAACCTAAATTATGGGAAAATTCAGTTAACTTGAATTTAGTGGTAGTAGCTCAAAACCCAGCATCTCTGCCTTCCTGTATCATCTTGTTGGGTATTTTCTGGTTACATGATAACTTTCACATGGGAGATGAAAAATTATCTTTATTGTGTATTCTGAAGAGGGGTACCCAAATTCAGTGGTCTTCTGAAAATATGAGCCCTAGATCTATCCATTAAAGAGAGGGTTTTGCCTACCTAGAGACCTAAAAATTTCTCTACTATATTAGATCTTTAAATCAATTTTGACAGAAAAAATGCCAGTTAGGAGACAAGCCAAAATGGATCAGCTTTAAACATGATACTATCTACAGCAGGGTTTTTGCATCTCATAATAAACACTGTTTTGTGTCAGGAGGTTGCATCTCGGGGGATGCTGATCCCAAAATCTGTGCAGACATCATGCCAAGGTAACACCAGTTGTGTTTGTCTTCTCAACAGAATGCAGAACAGTGTTTCCTGGCAGCGTAACAGCAAGGTACAAGCAAGTCTAATGATGTGGTGTTGAATTAAATTGTCAAAAATATAGTTTCCATTTATTTGAAACGTTATATTGGCATTATTAAGGGGTTAGGTGTGATAGGAGCTATAGGAAAGCTGGAGTTGAAGCAAGACTCCAATGAGTTAGGAGATGTCAGAAGGATAAAAAATAAACCAAAAACCAAGAAGATGTGAATAACCTCAAAGATTTTTTAAATCTAAGTTAATTTTTGCAACCTAAGGTAAAATCAGGAAACAAAGCCTGACGTATAACCTTAATTCTGATTGAAACTGCATGTATTTCTCATATTCACATTTTCCAACATAGCTTTAGAAATAGTGGGATCAACACACTTTTATTAGAAAAGTTCCTGGAAATGCTTAAAAAAAAGATTGTTCTTAAATTAAGTTGTTGGCAACTTATCAGAAGCAGACTTGTTGAAACTTGACACAAGTTATATGTGTGAACTGGGTGACAAATTATAACCAGAAAAAAAAAATACATTTCTTCTCTTAAATAATGTACTGGTGTTTATGGTGACATGACAACACACTTTGGAATGGCTTTAGGAATGTGGATAACACTGTCTCTTTCCCCCATGGGGTTAAGGAGCTGAAGCATGGTGATAAAATTCTCCTGACCCAGTTTTCAAACACATGCCCAGGGCAGGAGCTGTGCCTGGAGCAGATGCAATGCCCACTTGTTTGCAGCCTTGTACCTCTTTGTAGCTCCAAAATACCCTCTGCTTGTATTTCCTGATGATGCACCCTAGAAACCCCTTGCAGCAGCTGTGACCTTTCTCCAGGTCCCAGAGTTTGAAGCTGAAGGGGCTGTAAAATACCAGAGCTTAGTGGGAGGACAGAACATAGCAAAAGGCTGGAAGGAAGCAGGCATTTTCCTGGGGGGGAAATGGTGGAGGCAAACGTTAGCAATGGAGTATTCGGAGGGTGAAGGCAGTTCCTCTGATGAAGAGTGCTGTTTCTTAGGGAACGATGAGTACTCCGGCAATGAAATCCAGAAAGTGTCTGAGTCAGTGCTTGCAAGCAAGGCTTTCACATAATTATTTGTGACATTTAATGATGAACAATTGTAGTAATTACTCGTTGTATTTAATGCCATATATTTCAATTAACTACTTTTGCATTTAATACTGTGTGCTTCTAATAATTACTTGTTGCGTTTAATGCCTTGCGCTTCTAATAACTACGTTTGCATTTAGTACCATGTTCTTAAAATAATTACTTGTTGCATTCAGCGCTGTGCACTTCTATTAATTACTTTTGCATTTAATGCCATGAAATTCGAATAAGTACCTGTTGCATTTAATGCCATGTGCTGTGGCTGGTGGACACCTGTTGCAATATTACTTTTTAAAACATGGACTGAAAATTTGTTTTGCTTGAAAGTGACTGAGGTAAATTTGTAGGTCAGTGGCCCGGCCCTAGATATGCTTGTCATTTTTAAGTATAGGTGAGGTGTTGGCAGTGGTTGGAAGTCTGAGCATGGCCTGTATTTCACAGCTGATGTATGTAAAAGTCAGATGTTTGTATAGAACCGAAAATACATTGATTTTTTTCCTTCTGTTTTTAGAAACTTTATGAGATTTTTAATCATGCTTGCAGCCTGATGGGTAAACACTCCCTAACAGGAGAGCACGCAAGGGTTATGAACTGTAGAAACAGAAACCTGCTTTCCCCTGTCAGTCCCTTCATGGGGTATTTATGGGATGAGGGTCCTGTAGCAGTGACAGGGGTGGGGGTGTAGGCAAGAATGATGCCCAGGGTGGCTTTGGAGATACCCAAGGGAAGCGGTTTCTTGATTTAACACTTTATAAATGAGACACTATCATTCATTAAAAACTGGGAGGTGGGGGTGGGTGTTTCCTGTTTTGTCAGTTATCTCTACTCATACAGAACATAAGGAAGCCTCAGAATTGCGCGACTTTCCGCATTATATATATGGTTCAAGTGTTTATGCCAAGTGAAATGTCCGTTGGAGAACTGCCTTTGTTCTATGTTAATTTCATGCTGATTAAAAGGATGTGTTAAGTACAAGATGTGTTAAGTACAAGATATATTAAGTACAAGAGTTACCTGTGTGTTTTAATCTCTGATTTTAAGGTTCATTTAAAATATTTGATCTGAAGCCATAAATAGGTTTATTTTACTTGTTTGTAATCCTCTAACTGTAATATAATAACTATAATCGTATCTATTACCTGTAACTATAACTTTATAAACTGTCTTTTTGGGGCAGAAAGGCAGCTGAGATAATGGCACAAATATGTTAAGTTTTACCTGGAATTAATGAACAACCAAAAACTTTGCACAATCATTTTTAATGTATTAATACACTGGCAAAAGTTGGCTACAGCAACTTAATGAGATATTAACTATTGTAATTCCTTATCTTCTCTGTATTTACGAGAGTTTTAGAGGTTGCTAGAGGTAATTGTCTACTGCTATTGGGCTACTTATGGACTCAAAGACAGCATTTAAATATAGGCTTGAATATTGTTTCTTTCATTTATATCTCTGCTTGCTCTGCTTTAAAAATATTAAAGGTAGCTCACAAGTAATTAAAGTTAATTAATTATTACCTTAAAGGGAGAGCGTACATTCCTGTATGAGTGCATATGCACCATACTTTTCTTCACTGTATTACTGCTTTAGTACCACAAGTCTTTAACCAGGGGAACCGCTTTCTAGCATTTCTAAATAATTTCTAATTTAAATTTTTAATAATTTTTAAATTAAATCTCATTTTCTGTTTCAGTGGAAACGTACAGTAGTTTTCCTGTCTAAGTAAATTAGGTTTTTTTAAAAGAGGTGGGTCTTTTTTACCTGTAATCCACTTACCATTCCTGTGTGAAAAGGTTTGAATAAAACAGCAACTCTGAATCCTGCATATTTGTTTGGTTAACACAGAAAATGCAATGACATCTCTGTAACCCTGATGAAACACCAAATCAGCCTGATTAAAATGAAATAACTTCATATTTTATAGCTTGAGTTGGCCATGGCCGAATTCTTGGTGGGGCAGGGAAAGGGAGAACGTAAAGGACTCGGTAATGAAGATACAGGAAAAAAGTGTGCAGAGCCAAATTCTAAGTGCAGTATCTCTTATTTCTGAAAAGCTGGTGAAAAGTACCAGTGCAGTGTTTTAATGCTGAGACCTTTCAAAAACTCCTTCCTAATAAGGCTATTTTTATGGGCACAGTCCCAGCTTCCATCATGCTCAAACAGCAAATGTATAGTGAATTCTTGTAGCTTGTTATACCTGCTGTACCTGATACAAGTAGCAGAGCTAAAATCCTACTTAACTGGATTCTTCATCTTCCAGTTTGGGGATATTGTGTAGGTTTCTGGGGAGAAGAGCATGAGCAGAAGTCTAAATGTTCAGAAATAAATGGTGCAAATAGGCAATATTTTGATAAAACTGAGACTTTGCCTAAAACAGATGAAAAGCATGGGCCGATACATAGCAAGATGTCTTGTTTATAAGAGGAGCCTTCTCCTGTTTTCTACTCGTGGTTTTTAGCTTTTGCATGCTTTAAGCCTGTATGGATGATGAACATCAAATCAATGTAAGGAAAAAGCTGTGAAATCCAAAAATTTATTCTTGAAATGCTCTAAGAATGCAATAAGTTTGGAAATAAAAAGAATGTAATTAAAATAATACAACTTACTTAAGAAATGTATTTTTTCTTTCAGGGAGGATGTCAGAACAGCCAATGTTATTGCGGCTGAAGCGGTAACTTGTCTGGTAATAGACAGAGAGTAAGTACCTCACTTTCCTGCCTTGGGACAGGGTCTATCTCCAGTTTGCACCTTTTACAGTTTTTAAAAAACGCCTTTGATAATTTTCTCCAGAGAGGTCATTTAATTTTGAGAAATACAGTCACAGTATATATGTGTCCATGATGAAGGAGAGAGAAGGTCCCCCTAAATCAATAAAACAAAACTCAGTAGTGACAAATACAGATAATTAAGAAGTGCGGAAAGACAAAATGGAAATAAATTGAGAAATAGCATTACTGTGGAAACAGATCCAGGCGTTATGGTAGAACACAGATTGAGTTTGTGTCAGCAAAAATGTCACAAAAGGAATCATGCTTCTGGCAAGTCTTAGAGCAAGATGTTGTTATTCTAGTCCATGTGGGGATGGAGAGCTCTTGTCCAAAGGATGTAGCCCTGCTTGAAGCTCTGTGGCTCAAAGAAGGTAGAGAAGATCAAAAGAGTAAAATAATGTCTTATATAGGGAGCTTGAAGGAATTAGGGAGTTTTAATCTGGAAAATAAATGCCTGGGTTCCAGAAAACAGTGCTGCAAATTCAACTGCTCTCTACAATTGTTGGGAAAACCAGTATTACCTTGAAATTCACATGAATCTTGGGGTTGTTTTCCGGTTGTAAGGGCAGTGTAGCCCTGGCATAGACTGTCAAAAGTTATGGACAAACTTTGGAATGCTTCCAAGAGAATTTAGTATAAATCTGTGAAACCATGAGAAATGTGGGTAGGACAAGGACTGACTTTCCACTGCCTCCTCCAGGACGAGAACCCAAAGAAACCTGCAGGAGGAAAGTGGAAGCCAAAAGGAGGTGGCTTTTCATGTAGGCATCATTCACAGAGCTACAGGAAAACAAGAAGATTTTGCAAGTGTTCAAAAGGAAATCAATTGGCTTTTTAGAATATGTAGGACCTACCTTCAGGCTAGGAACATTCTGAGTTGTGTAAGAGAGTATCAAGACAAGTATCATAAATGGTTGCACTGTCCTTGAACTCCTCCTTTAGTGCAAGATACCATCAAAGGTCAGATGCTGGCTTAGGAGTGACCACTGAAGTTTTCCTTGTATTCTGATGAGATATATGAGAGATGCCAAGTATCTTTTAAGGATTATCTACATACACACAACCCTGCTTTGACACAAGTGTTTTGTATTCATTTATCTTACAGTCCCACATTTCTAGAAATCTAGTATTCTGTTGTGGCTGAACTGGGGAATAATACTCCAAAAATCCTATGTCTTCTGATATGTTAGTTTGTTTATGATCAATTAAAAAAATTTACTGTCTCTCTGTTGAAAAAAAGATATTGAACTTCATGACTGTCAGCTGAGTGGCTTTCTTTCATATACACAAGCAAGGTAGCCTGGTAGATAAAGGACGCACTATTGCTTATCATTCTGTGAGGCTAAGAGAAGAAGTAGTTACATAATTAGATAATTTAGCAGGTATTGATTCAGGGAAATACAAAGTAACAAGTATTTATGCTTTTTTTTCTGAACACTTCTGAAAGAGAGAGATTTTTGGTTAGCACTGTAAGCATTAAAAAACACCAAATAACTAATAATTGCATAGTCAGTCATTCCTGATCATTTTACAGGCTGTCTTTACTTGTCTCTTGTTCCCTTTTCTCAATATACAATGTCCTTGAAATGGTAAGGAAGTACATGTTAATTTTAAACTGATGAAACTGTAGTTAATCTATAACAGAGATTCTAGTAATGCTCTGCAATTAGTAGCAGAGTAACACTATTTGTAAGAGTGCAAGAAAAGTAAAGCTATTTATAGCACTATTTATAGTTTAAGGAAGGTTGTCCTGTGTCCTGACCAGTTCCAACTTTCTTGTCATAGCTCTTCTCAGATTATTATTTTATAGGCATGCAAATAACTGTAGAAGCTGATTTTAATATGGAGAAAACTTACTAAGACTTCCGTAAATTAGGAAAATTGTGCAAATACTGTTCTATAATGAAGAAAAATAGCATTTCTTTATATCCAAATGCAGAGAATGTTAAAGTATTTGGTTTGTTGTGGTGGTCATGGTAAATGTTCATGTTGAGTTATAGGCAAGGTGGCAATGAAAACTGGGTCAGCTTTACCGCTTGTTGGAAGCTGTTCTATGCAGAAGGAGGAGTGACGCATCTCATTAAGATTGCCTAATATTTTCTGTTACAAGACAAGCTCTTTGCTTAACCAAATATAACTGTTGAAGCAGCAACCTTCCTGTTCCATGTGTGTCCCAATCTGAAACATTTCAGCAGAATTGTTGTTGCAATTTCAAAGAACAAATTATGGGAAAATATCATTTCCTTAACAGTCAGTCCATTTCTCTGAGAAACTGGCAGTAAGGGTTTAATGCTGGCCATTGGCATTATCTTGTCATCAGGGTAACTCTTCCAGCTTCCTTGTAAAAGTCTTCCTAAGACATCCAAAAAATTGTTCCACAGAACACCTGAGAGTCACATTGCTAATACAGCTGCTGTGCGCTCATCTAGTTAACACTTGAACTGTAAGGGTCACAACTTAGTATAACTGTAGGTTATTCCTAAGAGAGGTGGAAGACTGGTCTATGGATTTGGCAATATTATGAACAATTGTAGGGCTGTTTTAGTTACTGGAGGATTTTGAGGGTAATAATGCTGGGTAGTTTCTTTATAGGGATGAGCCACACCACCAAGCAAGGTGTGAGAGAGTTACCTTTGAGATAGGACATTGCTTAAGTGTGAAAAGATGGAGTGGTTTGCTTACAATACTTTCTGAAATAAAAAAAAAATACATATTAAAGTACTTCAGAGTTGAAGCAGTAAGATTTGAAAATACCATGAGGAAGGCCAAATGGTAGTACGTGATGGGTCTTTAATTACCAAACTATCAGGATGTTGCTGCTGCCTTGCTTTTTAATTTCCTTGGGGAAAAAAAAGACCATTACCGTCACAAAAACACCACAAGGATGCCCAAAAAGTAGTATAGCTATTTCTTGCAGATCTATGTAATTGTGCATTGCAGCAGTGGTTTTTCAGCACTGTTTTCTGATTAGAAATGAGCTATGTTGTGATCTAACAAAGAAAACAATCTGCAGTACAGCAAACATTTGATGTGTTCCACAGACATTAAGCCATTTTGTTCCCACTTGTCCTTGTCCTGAAAGTCTTTGTTATGGACAGCATTGACAATCTTTCCAGCTTGTAATTATCTTTTTAAGTCCCTTCCTTTACCAGAATAATGAATTTCAGTGGGATTTGGTCCTTAACGATCTCTGGCTTCATCAGCAGTCTCCACCATGCAGGAAGTGAGATCAAACTGATCATTTGACTCCAACCAAGCTGTAGGAGAATCTGAGAATTTTCATCTGACTTTGCTTAGTTAAACATCAGATTATGCTATGTTTTACTTCCACATGAATAAATATATATCATGAACAACCTGCGAGTTGAACAGCCTTTTCTCTACAGTGGAGAGATACAGACTTGATGGATGGGATGTTAGATGGGTAAGGAATTGACTGGATGATCACATCCAGAGAGTGGTGGTCAATAACTCAAAGTCTGGATGGAGATCAGTGGTGAGTCATGTCCCTCAGCGGTCCATACTGGGACAAGTACTGTTTAAGAACTTCATCAAAGGGATCGATTGCACCCTCAGCAAATTTGCAGGTGGCACCAAGTTGAGTGATGCAGTTGACGTGCCTGAGGGATGGCATGCCATCCACAGGGACCTGGACAAGCATGGAGAAGTGGGACTATGTGAACCTCATGAGGGTTCAACAAAGCCAAGTGCAAGATCCTGCACCTGGGTCAGGACAGTCCCAAGCACAGAAACCAGCTGGGAAGAGAACTGATTGAGAGGAGCCCTGAAGAGAAGGACTTGGGGATGTTGGTGGATAAGAAGCTCAATATGAGCCATCAGTGTGCACTGGCAGTCTAGAAAGGCAGCCGTATCCTGGGCTGCATCAAAAGAAGCATAACCAGCAGGTAGAGGGAGGTGATTCTGCCCCTCTACTCCACTCTTGTGTACCTCACCTGGAGTACTGCATTCAGTTCTGGAGTCCTCAGCATAGGGGGAACATGGATCTGTTCGAGCAACTCCAGAGGGGGGGGCTGTGAAGAGGATCAGAAGGCTGGAGCACCTGCCATACAAGGACACGCTGAGAGATTTGTGCTTGTTTAGCTTGGAGAAGAAGAGAAGACTCTGGGAAGATGTTATAGCAGCATTCCAGTATTTGAAGGGAGCCTACAGGAAGGCTGGGGAGGGACTCTTTATCAAGAAGTGTAGTGACAGAACGATGGGTAATGGTTTTAAGCTGTAAGAGAGGAGATTTAGATTAGTTATCAGGAAGAATTTTTTTACTGAGTGATGAGGTTGTCCAGAAGACTCTTGGAAGTCCCATCCCTGGCCAAGTTCAAGGCCAAGTTGGATCAGGCTTTGGGCAACCTGATCTAGTTGAAGCTGTCCCTGCCTGTGACAGGGTAGTTGGAACTGGATGATGTCTGAGGTCCCTTCCAACCCAAACCGTTCTAGTATTTAAAATGAAAAATTGAGACATTAAAGGAGCTCCTTGGGAAATCAGCTGTACAAGGGCACCTACGATTCCTTCATCTAATGAGCTTCAGTTCTTAGAAATCTGCATCATCAAAAGGCAACACATTTAGGAAATGTTTTGTAGGGGTTTATAGGAGTTTGTGTTGGGGAACAGCTGAAGAGAATTGACTAGTTGGTTTGAGATTGCTACTATTTAGAAAACCTGTAGAAAATGAAGTGAGTGTTAGACGTGGGATTTCCAGGTACTGCTGTGGTGCAGTCCTACAAGCTCCACAGTGACCACTCTATGAATATCATTAATTTTGGTCATCCAAGGAAGAGGGCGATGACAGCACATATATTATTTTTTATGGGACTAGAAGTTGTCATCTGGCTAGGAAAAATCAGTGTAGTCCTTCAGGTGTATTTCAAAGAAACAAGCTTAGTAATTGGTAGGAAAAATTTTCAGGGAATTTCACCTTATATTCAAAGTTTGGGCCTGTTCATGCCTGCTGTCATTGAAAAGGAGGTTCTGTTAACCCAATAGGGAAAGAATAAGATGGTGACAAGGCTGGTCACATGACGATGACATCTTCACTAAGAGATCTCAGCACTGGGCAGGCTGGCATCTTCTCCATGCTCAGGCTTAATGATAAGACTGGGTTGATTCAGCCAGGCTGTCTGGAGGGAAAGAGGTATTCTTGCTGCCAGTCATGATGCATAGACCCAGCTGGGAGGCTTAGAAAGTTGCCTTCAAAAGTTCAGCAGAATCCATGTGCTGTGCGTGGAAACTGTAAAACTATACGTCTGACCGTTTCAAGGGATTTGTAGAAGCCTTTGGATATTTGAGTTGCCAGACAACTCATTGGAAAAATACAGTTTTCTTCTGATCAAAGAAATGATCTAGGTAAATGTATTAATATTTTGTAGCAGTTATTAGTTATCAGAAATATATTATTCATTTTTATTTCAAGGAGCATTTTTTCTTCACAGTTCATAGGCTTGCTGATTTTATGACTTTCTACAATCCTGTGTGAGATAGTGTTACTATTTAAATATTTCATATTGTGATACTGCAGTAATTCATCCTCTAGGAAGAAACTAATTGTGGGAAATGCACAACATTGGTGTCTCCAAAGCATGTCACTGTCACAGTTCATCTTAGTGAATTTTTTAACTCCCTGGAGGCATTGTTAGACTTGTTGCAGAAATACAGTTGGACTGATTGGGAAAAAACTTAAGAGTTACAATATGCTGGATTTAATGGATTGGTCCTCTAGGAAATTTTCTGTAAAATGTCTTCTGATAAAAATTGTGTAGTCGTAAGTGGGACAACCTTGAGCATCTGTTTTTACATCAATTTGAATAAATGTGTAAAGACACACTTTACTTGGGATAATTTGTATGGAGATAAACCAGGAGGAAAACATTCAAAACCCATTTCTAACATTGTGAGCATCATTCAGACGCTGAAAAAGAAATTAGTGCAACTTTTTAATTTTTTTCATGTACCTCTCGAACCTGAAGAAGTTTTTGAAAATGTTCATAGATTCTCCTGAACTGTAAGACTATTTACACTGAAGCTGAATTGGGTTCATCTTTTATTTGTATAATATTTTTCTCCTGCATGTAATTTATGTATGTTGATAACAATATTTTCCTGGAGTGCTGAGATTTACCAGGTATAAATGTTGTGGGTACTGGGAGTACAAAATTACCTAATGCAAATGTTAGACAGAGAAACTGAAGGATAAGAGCCACTAAAAATCAAGGCACAACTGCTGCTGATGGAGGCTGGTAGTGCTACAAAACTACATGCTGTTTGCAGATATTGAGTGCTAAAATCTCTTTTTTTCTGTTTATCGTCATCTTCAGCTACACATATCAAGATGATACAGGGTTTTTTAGGGAAACATTTAAAATATTTTAGGTATTTTCAGATTTTTTCACTTTGGATTTTACATTTTTTTCTGTTTTTTAAAGCCTATTTATTTTAACAGGAATAGATGTCAAGAAAGGTTACTGTATTGGGCCTCTTAGCAATGAAAATTGGGAAAAAAAAAAAAAAAAGTATTATCCTAGCATGACTGACCTGAACTCTTTCATTGGAGATTTTAGTTTTTGCTGCATGAATGTTTTTCCGAGCTGGAATGAAGTTTATCCATGGAGAAAATTGATTATGAGGAAAGAATAGAAAAAATGGAGAGGGCTATGTGGAGAAAAAAACCAAGGAGTTTTCTGATTAAATTCTTAGGGAAGTTATGACTGAGATGATATTTCTACAACATTGAGACAGGCAATAAAGAAGAGATTCAAGTGAACTTCAGTGTCTTGCCCAGTCCTGTCTTAAGAAATTTTAGTAGAAGTGTAGAGATATTAGACAAACTGTTATTGCTTTCAGTGACTTTTTCTCATTTGCCCAGATAATGTTCCAATAGATAAAGATTTATTTTCATTGCCAAAAAAAATTGGATGTTTAACCCTGCTGCATTTTCCTAACCACATGAAAGCAAACCAAGTCTAGGTATTTTATATTGCATTTTAAGCCTTAAGTCATGTCTTACAGTGTTCCAGGAGATCTATGGTGTTACTGTGTCTCAGTTGCCTAAATATCTGTTTGTGGTGCAAGTTAGCATTAATATACACATCTTGATTTGCTTTCACTGTCCTCTTACAAGGGTTCGGCTTCATCTTATGGCAAATATTCAGCACAAGAAAAAAAAACCTTGACATGTTGAATAAGCTGAATCTTTCATTACTTTCACTGCTGATTAGGGAAAATTACAGCCTGCCTTGTTAAAAAACCCAGCACAATTTCATGCCAGTACAAAGGGATCTTTGCCTTTTCTTTCTCATTAATGCGTTCCTGTTGTTTTCCCTGTGCTACTGAAATGATTTCCTAGATTGTATAATTTAAAATATTACGAATTAAACAGAGTGGAAAACTCACGGAATTTGTGTGGACAGAGGATATTTCCAGAGCTGTGATGACTGTAATTGCGTAAAAGGCCACACTAGAAAGGCCTGTTACAGCAAATGATGCTAGATAGAAACCAGTATAAATACCTCTCCTGACTGTGACCTTTTGCCTCATATTTATTACAAAAATGGGTCAAATGGCTTTTTCCAGCTGCTGTTCTTGAAGTAATATAATTAAGCCTCCTTCCATTCTTCTGGAAGTTGAGTCCCTGCTTGCCACGAGCACACTGGGTACCTTGCTTGGGGTCAGGCATCTCCTGATGCAGCAGGACACTTAAGTACCCACTTAAGACTGTATGGCTCTTTAAGCTGCTTGAATGAAGTGCAATCCGGATAGTTTCATCGTGCTTGAGGCCAAAGGGAGCACAAAGTCACCCTGGTTAACCTTGTACATCTCAGAATATTGCATTTCCCACAGCTGCCCTTTGCTCAGCCCTAATACACCAGGTTGATGAATTCTGCTCATTGCTGTATTTGCACAAACAGCTGGGGTTTGGAGCTTTTCCGTCAGTAGGTTTTTCGTCTGTGGCTCTTTATCCTATATGATGTCATGTGATCTGAAACCAAATGATTTAGGGAGAGAAACTGCAAATGATCTGCAAACTGTTGCCTTATTACTCTGCCCTTTGTTTTCCTCACCTGTTGAATACTATTTATTCTCTCTCATCCTAAAAGACTTTGTTGAGAGTCTGTTAAATAGTCTGTTCTTATTCCTGAATTCGTAAATATGATCCTACATAGTAATTTTTATTTTTTTAACTTCCTGGGGTTTTATTTTTAAACTTCTTAATAGCGATTTCTGTTCTTTGGCTCTATGTTGAGTGCTGTAGGAGTGTCACAAACACATAGAAGCCAGAGAAACTGCAGGACATTAATTTCTGAAACTGTGACCTGAAGGCAGAGACTAATAAAGAGGCTGTAGTTTACAGCAGTTCATCCTTTCAAATTAGCCTGGCTGTTTTCTCATTTTGCAAGGGGTGCTTTCTTTCTTGAAGAAAAGAAAACAGACGCATTGGGAATGATGGAAATATATAGTAGGAAACTACGCTTCTCACTTGGACTTTATAGGTGTTAATTGATTTCAGGTATTAAAGTTCCTAAAAATATTCCTAATTCTTATTTAGTCTAATTTCTAATTCTTATTTAGTCTCTGACACTGTGCAATATCATTACTAAAGACATGACAGTTTGGGGTTGGTTTCTTTCCCTCTGGAGTGTTGATTGTCAGTTGATCAAATGGTCATTGATATATTTGTTTGAGTCACTCATGATATAAAAAGATTTTTCTTATTCTTTTTATGATATGTCTATGCCCTTTGTATCTCCGCTGAGACAGAGGATGGTGTTAGGGGACTGCTCAAGCTGCTCACAGCTTGTACAGAAGACAGCTCAGCACCGAGTGTATCAAGCACTCCTAACATTTCACCCTGTCTTACTCAGTTTAACCCAATTAAATCCGAATTTCCTCTTAATTCATTCATGAATTCCTCTTAATTAATTAAGCAATTTGACTTATGAGGATTTGCTTGCCTTTCTGCCCTCACTTGCTTTCCTTCTCTGCTTTTTTTTTCTTTTGTTATTTCTCTCTGCTGTGTTTTTGGCTGCTGTTTCTCTTAAGATGTCAAAGCTAAGATATTTCTGATAAAGATTGTCCTTCCCTTTGAAAGCAGAGAGCTTTCTAGGGTTTCTGAGTAGAGGACAGGGGTATAATGGTGGCACCTCATCTGACTTACCAGCCGTGTTGACAGATTTAGTCTGAAACTTATATAGGAGGAAGGCAAAACCTCAGCAGTAATTTCAGTGGGTTCAGTCCCTGAAAGAGCTGGATAGTAAGTTTGGATCTTCTTGGCACTGTTTATTGCATTTCCACCCCTTCTCCAACATGTCTGAGGCTGTGTTTCTCAGCATATGCCCAGTTGTTTACAGTCGTCTCTGACATCAAGGGATGGCCGCTGGTTGCTGCTGCAGAGCCACGTGGGCTTGCTTGGTTCCCAAATGGAGATTCTTCCTCTAACAATACTCCTTTATTTTTACAGCTCCTTCAAACATCTGATTGGTGGCCTAGATGACGTTTCCAATAAAGCCTATGAAGATGCAGAAGCAAAAGCAAAGTAAGTGTCTGCTTGTTGTGCTCGCTGTAGAATCTTAACCTCGTTTTTATTGATTTTTTTTTATTGTAGTTAAAAAAAACCCTGCTTTTTCTCAACACAATAGTGTAAACCAGCTTAAAAAATAATGAATTAGTCGCTTACTCTGAATTTTCCTCTGGATGAACCTCATTCTGTCTCCATTAAGGAGCTGGGTTTCCTCAGGTCAGTGCCCAAGGCCAGGTGGCCCCAATGTCCATCTTAATTGCAATATTTTGAGTCTGTGGAAATGTTGGATCTTCAAAATTTACCGTGAAATGATTCTCTTGAAATAGTTTAAGGTAAGAAAGATCCTGGAAAATGCAGGTAATGCAGAGAATTGTTCTTGAATATGATTTGTTTTTTTAAAGATCTCTGATCTTTCTCAGACATTTTCACGAAGTCAAAACATGTTCTGAGCCAAAGAATGGCAAAGTGAGTTTATCATTTTCAAATTAATACAATAGAGACTTTGAGGCAAATCATATTCACCGGAAGTCCTACTAAAAATATTGATTACTTTCAGAAGTGAGCTGTAATGTATTTTAAAATATTTCCAGAAAAACCCACTCTTCGTTCATTCTTAAGGTAAAATTTGTTTTTAATAGGAAAACTTTGTTATGCTTGTACTTTGACTCTGTAGCAGCAATAAAGCTTTTGAAGAGGAGTGTGTTCTAATCTGAGGAATATTCAACATAGACAAAAATGATTCAAGAGGATTGAAAGTTGTTTTATACAAAATTATTTTACTTTTCATCTGTTTGGGTTTTTTTCTTTAATTATTATTACCACATTAAAGAAGGGGATAGGTGTTTTCTCAAAGTCAAATGCTCGGTGTGACTGTAAATCAGTGGTCTGCTGCCATCTAAATTTAAGATTGCTCTGAAGTTATACATAGTAACTTCTTATTAAACCAGAGGGGTTTGAAATAGCGTATAACAAAGGCATTTGGCACTTCTGTGGAGAGAAAATGAGAAGCCCTAATCAGTTAGTTGATTAAAAATAACTTCTTGTTTGTTTGTTTCAGAAAGTGAATATGCATCCTAAGAAACTTAGTTTCTCAGACAAGACTTGCTATTATTGCAAAATACCCACAAACTAAGATCATAATTTTTTTTCATCTTTGAGTGATATTTGAAATACATTTTTAAGCATGTTTCATTTATTTTAAAGTACTAGAAGGCACCCAGGGTTGTATTTTTGTTTAGAAGACTATTTCCCTGCCCCAAATCAAACATGTAAACGTTCTTCTTCAAATAATTAAGTTCCCTAGAATTCTTATTGATTTAATTAAAAAGGTAGAAGGCTGTCAGCCTCTTTTACCATCCAGAAGACAGATACTTGAGGCACAGAATGCAAAAACAAATGGACACAGTGCTATAGCAGCACATGACAAGCTATTAGGTATAAGAAATAAATATATAATAATCTGTGTTAGCTATTTATACCATCTGAAAACAAGGCATTTTAAAGCCAGCAGCAGCTTATGCAAAGCATTTTGCAAAGTGCTGGAAAATTAACTTAAGCAGCTTCAGAGAGATGGTCCCAAGTATCCCAGGCAAGTGCTATTATTATTTTAGATTTTTTTCTTTTAGCTTTACTATTTGGATTGTATTGATTTCCATCTGAATAAAAAGGAACAAAACACTGGTAATGAAACTGGGTTTTTGTTTTTTCAGTAGTAACATGATGTTATTATCACAGAAGCTTTTAAAAGGTTAACCCACGACCCATTAGGACCAAGCAAAATTTGCACATAGGACTCGCCATTCCCCATTTCATAGTTTGTCTTTTCACATCTTCAGCTTTAAGCTATATTATTTATAGAGTATCACATAGTGGTTTGTTATCACAGTCACTGCTTATGTATCCAGATTGTATTGAAGGGTTTTTCAGGGATAGCATCATGAATTTAGGGAAGGCTTTCAGGGCCTCATCTGAGCTTTATAATATGGCTTTAGCAGGGGTTTGCAGTTTTGGACCTATTTTAGATAAACTCCTTATTTTGGGAACAAATGGGCCAGTGTTGACTTTAACATTTTTGAGCTTTTATCTTCTTTATTCCTTTTCTTTTCTTCTAATACCAAGTATTTGTTTCCAAAGAAAGGGCAAACCGAAGGATTCCTGGTGGTGGAGGAAACGTTCCCCAAAAGGAGGAACCGATTAATTTTGATAGCAACTTTTTTATCTTAAAAGCCAGAAGCCTGCACTTGAGTCCTGTAACTCAAGACTGTAGTTAACAGTGACATTAGTGCCCTTCACATATGGGCATTTTGACTTTGAAAAAGCAGCAGAGATCAGTGATGTGTGCCTGGAGAAACAATAAAAACAGGAATGCTCTTTGGAAAGATACGATATTTATTAGTCAAATACTATATTCACACTTGCTCAACTCCTTGGAAACAAGCAAATCACTGCAAAGAAGTGAATAGAAGAGTTAAAAATGGCCAAGATGCTATAAGAGTAAAGTAAGATATGTGCTTTGGAAGCTGCTGCAGAAAGTTTTGTTGCTTGAGAGTTATTGTTTCTATATCTCACAAGATAAGACTCTGTTGGGAGAAAAATCTACTTGGCAGAAATTCCAACCCGGATTACTTTTCAAGCAGCTGTTAATTAGATCCAGCTAATTGTCCTTCAAAGGGCTTATCTTTTTGGTGGGAAAGTCTGTGAAAGGGAAGAACTTAGCACATATCACATTTGGGTTTGTTGAAGCCTTTCACATAAAAAAAAGTTTCCCTCTTTCTGCATCCTTATAGCTAGTATCTCATTGTCAGTGCTTGTATTGCAAGTGGAAAAAGACCTTTGGATAGAAATCATCTCTATATTTGTGTCTCACTATGTATCAAGTGGATCAGGTTGACCCACGCAAAGGTTAGACATTCAGCAGAGGTAACCACACTGAGTAAATAAATACAAAGGACATCATTGTGAGACATCATTATGGGGTCTGCTTTTGACTGGTACATTGCTTTAAGAATTAGGAACTGAAATGATATGTGTAAAAATATCTACAAAATGACAGCAAATATATTTTTTTAATAAAACTATCATATGAAGGTGATTATTAAATCCCTGTTAATTTGTAGGCTCCTGTTCAGCAAAAGCACAAGTTTAGACTAGTGCTGTGTTCATGTTCTTAAAGCAGGACTGGGGCCATGGGCAGGAGTTCATTGCAGAACTTAATACGAAATTGGTAATGGGACTGATGAGTTCTTTTTACCTCCATGCTATAGTGTGACCATGGGATCACAGAGCTGGTAGTCCCAATGCAGACATGACTGAGAGGACGTTACGCAGAAGTTACGGATTCAGACAATCTTTCCACGTATCCAAGAGTCCTCCAAATCTGAAAGGGCTAAATGACTTTTCGTTGTCTTTATCTCTTGGTGTTTTCCCAGCCAAGCCTTGACGTATGCTTAGGGTGTCCTAGGACCCGGGAGAATGTTCTAGCAATCAAACTGCTGTAGACAACTGAGATACCACTTCCTAGCCTTGGGCATGATTTGAAGGAAAGAGAAAGCTCTGCTTAGCTCTCGAAGGCAAAGGAAATGCATACCGCCATTCAAAAATAGTTCAGCTGAGCAGAGGGACTTCCTGCACCACCAAACACAGTGTCACAGGGGGACCATGGCTTTAGGTATCTATATACTGGCCGTGACGATTGTACATGTGTCTCTGTTCTGCATGGATATCTTTGGATTGTGTTCTAAATGCCTGGTTCTTGGCTTGCTTGGGCAGCCAGGCTGCCCAAAGCAAGGCTATGTCAATGCTTCAGTGGGATGGTTCCCAGGATTTCCTGCCAAGCAGACCTTAAAGAAAGTTGTGTTCTTCAAGGGCTTTGGCCTTTCCTCAGGAAGACATGTCTCTCTAAGAAAGCAAGTGTGCACCTGGACTGCTGAATGCAGTGAAATTCAAAAAAGGTTGTTCATGTGCTTAAGCTAAGTCATCTTTGATGCTGTTTTATGAATTTTCTTAAATTCAGGGGAACATAAAAATAATGGCTTTCATCTAAATGGAAGAATCCTTTTTTATCCTCATGAGTACAGAGAATGTATCTATAACATGATTTTCCACCAGCACCAGAACTGATTTACTTTTTTAAAACTAATATCTTACTAGTATCATATTTTGGAGACAAGTTCCCCTGGTTTTTGCAAGCAGTTCTCCTTAATATCCGTTCTTTGTGTTCAATGTCTTAAGTTAGAAATCATCAATCTATGAAACTATGTAATTAATATTCTACTCCTCAGATATATTCGGATAAGTCAATAAATTCATTGACTTATGAGTATTATAGTTACATCCTTACCAGAGTATAGGTGAACGAGAGCAGCACACATTTAATTTGGTTCACGTTATGAGAAAATGAGAGTTTCAGAGGAATGATGCACATGTCCCGTTGTCAGGCCCAGCACACTGGTATTTAGGACATGAAGGAGTTGCCTACATAAGCAGGAGACCCACCTAAGTGTAGTTCAGCTCTACATGGAACCCCTAATGCAGCTGTCACAAATCCAAGGCAAAACAGGTGGTTTCTGCTGCACTCGGTGCCAAGTGAGGTGAGGGTTCAATGAACATCGTTAGCTCCAGGCACACAAATCCCTTGTGCTGGCATCTTTGCCATCCAGAAACTCCTGAAGTTAGTCTCTGCTCACTACTTTAACCCCCAACAAGGTTATCAGATGAGATCCCTTGTTGGCTGGTCTCACCTCTCTGTGATGTGGCTATAGCAAGGGGGTAGCCTCTCCTATGGCACAAGGACAGTAACAAGGTGGACCTCACCGTGAACCTGGGAAACATGGCAGCTGCCTGGATTTTGCCCAGCCAAGCAGAAAGCATCTGCTTCAGCAACCAAGGTTCCTGCACTCCTTTTCTTCTCTCACATCCAGAATTATCTGCTGATGTTGATCTTCTGTGGCAGTGGAGCTTGAAATTAATACCCTGCCACAGGTGCCTTCATGCTGTTGGTCCAGGCTCTCTCAGGATCTCTGCAGACATGACTATTTGGTTTGCACTTTTTACTTTTTGCCTTTTTTTTTTTTATGTTCCAGCCATGTTGCAGACCTGGTAGGTCTTGGTACTCAGCACCAAAACTATCTCCTTTTCATAGGACTCAAGGAGTCAGGGCCCTTTGTGTAGCTATGCAATGCTTTTTCCTTTCCTGGCAACTGTGGCCTCAAACGCCCTTCATCTTTACTTGAATTATTTTATAATAAAGAGCTCTATCGAAAACATTTATTTTACTGGCCAGTCTTGTCCCTTTTTTCACTTTGCACCTCCTCTCTAACTACATTTATTCATAACAAGGCATCCTAGCAGTTGATTGTCTCAGTTTTGGTGCAGAGAGTAGTTATAAATATTTTTCAATTTTTATATGCATACTTTTTACATATTTTTCCCCTTCCACCCTGACTTTAAAATTAAAATCCACTTTATTCTAATGAGAAAGGTGCAGGTATATAATTAGAGTTTGAGCAAGCAAGGTGGTATGGTGCCCCATCTTTTTTCCTTTCACTTACAGCTTACAAAATGGTATTATGTACTGCAATACCTTTTAACACTAGCTTTTTTGAAGATGCCTGTTTAGGAGAAGTGTTCATCTCCCAGCCGTAAGCAAGTGCTTGTGTGCTTGCCTGGACTGAAGCCTGCACCTCACATCTCCCAGCAGCTGGTATCTAGTGTACAGGTGCCATCTGCTGTTGAAGGCTTCCCCTGACCTGTATTCATGTATCGTGTCTTGCAGGATGAAACCTCTGTATCCTCCAGTCTGTCTAGTTTCTCCCTTGGAAATATGTTTACAAGAGAAAGTATTCTTAAGTGTCCTGTGTGGCTTCTCAGTGGTGTTCCTTGGAGGGCCACTGCTGGCTCTACCTGTATCTCCTTCGTATACAGCCTGTTCTTTTGCTTCGTGATGATGTCTTTAAAAGTTATTTTAATACTTGAAGTCGTCTCTGGGATTGGAAGCTTATTGCACATGGATTGGTCTGTATTAGTAAACTGTATAATCCAGAGGAATGTGTAAAGAAAAATGTTGGTGACAAGGACCAGCTGTGTAGGCTTTTTGGATTTCAGTGGGGTTTCCTTTGGCCTCCTTCATCTGGTTCCCTGGACTCAATGTTAAACAGTGCTTGGGGCACATAAATTGGCTCCTGAGGCATGTCTTCCAGTTTAACATCACTTGAGAGGACCCCAGTTCTCATGTTTTTGCCCCACTCAGAGACATGAGAGGCACACCTCAGAGGACTTGCTTCAGAAACACACTTTTCATCTGGGCTAAGAAAAATTTAATGCACCTTGCATGTAAAGACTGTTCCTTTATTCCTGGCTTGTGATGTTTGTCTGAAAGTGGTTGGCAGTGATCTGTTCGCATGTGTTGATGTGACTGTAGTGTAGACATCTGCTCTTTGGTGGTCTGTAGGTGCTGGCCAATCTCTCCATAAACGTATTAAGGGTGGAGTTGGCCCTTCAGATCCAAGACATGGGCCATGGCACACAGCAGAAACTATCCTGGGTCAAAAAGATGGGAAAGCTTTGAATGTAGATGCTGTGCCGGAGTGTGGTGATTTTGAGCCAGTCCGTGGATTTGGGGTGAATAATAAACAATCTGCTTATTAGGAAAGAATGCATTGAACTTCTTTATATTGTTTTCTTTTAGAAATATAGGTAAGATAAGCCAAGAAAGATTGTAAACTCTGTCAAAAGGGAAATTTTCAGAATTTAATGTTTCAAAATGGAAGATACTAATTAAAGAGAATGATTTAATTAAGGTCTGACTATCTGTTGGGCCACAGCTTTGGAAAACATTCACTGAAATAATTCACCAACACACAGAGTGTGATTAGATTAGTAACTTTTCTGCAAGAGAAAATATTTTCTGGCTTACAGCATTAGGAAGATCTGAGCAGCCTGAGAGCTATAATAATTGGCTCCATCTCTCTCTCTGTCAATTGTTTTCTGAATTGGGGGACATATGGGAACTAACTTTTGCCTTGGCCATCCGCAGTGCCAGACTGGAGGAAAAACTCATTGATGCTATAAAAAGCGGAGATTGCAAACACTTCTTTTAAGCCATGTAAATAATTAAAATAATTCTCTTACTTGGTTAATACTATGGAGAAATCATAACTGATCATGGCTTCCTGTTAAGTTCACATGAGTTTAAATATCTTGCTGTTTAGAACTGAAACTTTAGATAGTGTTTCTTGGCCTCTGGTGTGCAAAAGCTTTTTTCTTTCTACTGGAGAATTTTGCATATAACGGAGTTTTACTCTAAATATGTAATTTCATACTGAAGCCACTGGTAGTTGGTATCCAAGTCGGACTATCAGATTTTCCCAATTGCTGTAATAAATAGGTGTTTATGTAGAAAAACATTTCTCAGAAATGATTTTAACAAGACAAGAGCACATTGAGATAACATGCACTCAGTTTTGGGCCTCTCACTACAATAAGGACATTGAGCTGCTGAAGCTCGTCCAGAGAAGGGCAACAAAATCTGGTGAAGGGTCTGGAGCTCAAGCGTTATGAGGAGCAGACGAGGGAACTGGAGGTGTTCAGTCTGGAGAAGAGGAGGCTGAGGGGAGACCTCATTGCTGTCTACAACTACCTGAAAGTACGTTGTAGTGAGGCGAGTGTTGGTTTCTTCTCCCAAGTAACAAATGAAAAGGACAAGAGGAAATGGCCTCAAGTTGCACCCGAGCAAGTTTAGACTGGATAGTAGAAAAAATTTCTTCACTATCAGAGTGGTGAAGCTCTGGAAGAGGCTGCACAGCGAAGTGGTAGAGTCACCATGCCTGGAGGTTTACAAAAAAACGTGTAGACATGACACTTTGTGACAAGGTTTTAATAGGCATGGGGATGTTGGGCTGACAGTTGGGCCTGGTGATCTTAGTGGTCTTTTCCAACCTTAATGATTCTGTCATCTCTAAATGAAGGCAGTGGAGGGTCTTAAATTGTGCCCTTTTTTTAAGGAGAATTGCTGTTTTCTTGGATACTTGCATTACTCATGCAGAGATCTGCTCTGGGTAGCCTTTATGGCTGCTTTCCTCTTGAGAAAATGCACTGCATCACTCATGAGGGATATATTAAATTAGCTTCTAAAACCAGTTCATTTTTACTTAAGTAATAATCTATATGCTCTCCTCTTACTAACATGACCTTTCTATATGATAATGGGCTGTGTCAGATATCAGGTGGAAGTGATAGTGAAAAAAAATCATTGCTTTTGAAGCAGACTGCTATTGGAATATTTTATGCCAACTGATGAAATAAAAATGCAGTAGAAAGCTTTCTGACAATAATGAGTCTTATTCTAGAGGAAAAAGAAAAATGGTGCAGCAAATGCTTCTGCTGTGTGCCAGTTCCAGTTCTATGTGGTAGCACTTGATGGAAACAGAGAAGTATGAAGAATTCTTTTGGCATGTATCTAAATACTTTTTTCAGAAGCCACTGAGAAAACTTTACTAATGCAAATGTGATCATTTAGAGCTTCTCGTAGCACTGCCTTAGTAGCGTTAAACAGAAACCTTGGCAAACTTCGGCATCTATGAGGGCCAGAGAGGCAAAGGTAGCATTAAAACGTTCTTGCATGGTTTTGGGGTCTGTACATTTGGTGTCCAGCACATTTTTGAGCTATTCTGAAGATTTATTTAAATAATTTTGTTTGCAAGGATAACATCCCTGGAAGACAGGCTATTTCTGTCCCGCTTTCAGCTTTTGAATTAAGTTATAGAGAATCACTTGTACAGAGTCAAATATATTATAAATAAAACTCAGTCAGGCAACTACTGATTTTTTGAACTGCTGGAAATAGTTGTGGGGTCATTTGTGGGTTTTCCAGCACCAAAGTTGCCTGCTAGACCAGGTGTTCTTGATTGTACCTCACCAACTCCTATGAGATCCAGCAGGAGTTAGATCAGACCTCACTTTAATGTCCAATCATTGGTAAGGGAAAGGAAAAAAGGAAACAGAGCTGGTGAGAGCTGAAGGGCAATTTTATGGATGGTGTTGGCACCTAGAAAACGTTTGGAAGGAAGAGATTCAGACTCGAGGAGGGAAGCAGCAGGGGAGGAGGTCGAGGAGCACCAGTTGCCAAATTGTCTTGGCAGAGCTGGAGAAGGTGTTGCCAAATAAGAAGTTTCTTCCCATTCACATAAGAGAATTCCCAGGATGGGATGTGATGGAAGTAGCTCCAAAGTTTTGAAACGTTGGTGTACGCAGTTGTTTAAATATCAGGGAGAGGGCAACAATTAAATGTTGGAGGTCCATATTTCAAAGGTGAGTGAATACTTACTGTTTTCCCTGAGAAATTTTGTAAGTATGTTACCAAAAAAACTGTGTAGCAAATTCATTTCACCTGTGAACAGTAATTATGTCAAATTCAAAGATGCAATTCCGTCACCGAACTGTGAAATGGAAGGAATGGAAGTGAAAACCTCAATGCATCCTTAACTCTGAAGTTACTGCTTACACTTTCATCCCACCAGCAGCTGTTCCACCAAAAAAACCCCCTTGTTTCTTCTTTTCCTTTTTCCCTATAAAGGATTCTTAATTGTTTTTTTCTGAAGGTTCAAATTAATTTCTGTATATAGCTTACAGTCTAAACTTAGTCCACATTACCTAGTGAGCACGAGCTTATTATTGCTTGAAATTCTTTTAGGAGCTGATAATCAGAAATGGGCTGGGAGCAGTCCAGTAAACAGCTGTGACACTTTCAATGTGCAGGGAGATTGCCAGGGAGTCCCTACAGAAACTATTTGGTTATTTTGCTATTTTTTTTAAAAAAGCTAAATATTTGGCTACTTTGAAATGTTAGCCATCTCCTTAAATTCCCCCGGGTTCCTAGTTTGCTTTCTGATTTCATACTCTTAGGAAAATGAATGTCTTAAGTTTAGCTTTGCAAGACGTTTTATGATCCTATTATCAACCCCACTGCTTCCAAATAAGCTCTTTTAATAACTGTGCAGTAGTTGAATTGTTATATTTTACATCTGGGTCAGGTTCGGAGATGAAAATATTTTTTAGAGGTTTTGCATGTGCTTAGTGAAGGCACGACCTCCTGCTTATGAAAAATAGCATTTCAGCAAGAAAATACAGCTCCAAAGTTTACAGCTTGGGAAAGCAAGACCTGCAAGTGATTACTGCTGCTTCAAATGTGCCCTTGCTTAGTACTGAGGTTGGCACTTAAAAAAAAATAAAGGAATTAGTTTCATCTGTTATTGCTGCAGCTTTTACAAAGGGTAAAGTCCTGCAAGACCGAGTGCTGCGAACAGCCTTTCCTTGGTTATTGATTGCACTCAGCAAAGTCCCTTCTAAAATTAAATACAATGAAATGTTTTTCTTCCAATCAACTAAAACATAATCCGGTAACCTAAAATTCCTTTAAGTGAAATTCTTAAATGCAGAATCAAAATTAAGATTGTTTTCTTGTTTCTATATGTGTTTCAATCTCTCTGTTTTGTTTTTATTTTTAAAGCAGGTAGATTTTTATCATTGCTACCATCTGTTGCTCCTGGAAATAAAAAAATATTCCAACTTCCCAGGAGAGAAATAGACGGTATACAGACTGGAAACAAGCAGTCCTGTACTTTCCGTTTCCTAATGTGATGGATAATGGTTGGTGATGGTCTCAGATGAGGGCACATACAGAGGAAGGAGTCTCTTGAGTGAAAGGTCTTTTATAGTGAGTCTTTTTGAATGGCTTCAAGCTTTTTGCAAATGGTCTTGAAAGTGGATGAAGGAAAGAAATTGAGACGTTTATTTGACCTGCAGCATCTCCTATGCCATTTAATAGAGGAGCCAAACATTAAAAAAGCTGAACTCCAGGTGTGCCAGGGGCCATATTGCTCAAGAAGTAAACAGGAGCTACTGATAATGAATTCCCCTTTGAGTCAGTGAATGCTGGATGTCACAGTTTGGCTTGGAAAAAAGTTGTACTCACTGGAGCTATTTTAAAATTTTCCTAATTTTCTACAAGTTTTAGTGCATAGAAGTGCTTAGAAGATGAACATTTCCAGTCGATGGTATCACTCCTTCTATTGCTGGGACCCAGGAGAGGCTTATCTGTTTCTGTCACCCCTTTGGAAACGGCACCATGAGGATGTTCAGAGATAATCACTAATGGGATACTTGTATATGGGTGCTTGGAATTGTCTTTAGAAAAAAATTTCTACATTCCCATATATTCAGTCATATTTTATTGTGGACTTCTCAAAACTATTTAGAGCTTGAAATAATTTATAGTTGCATTAGCATGTCTCTCATTTTTAGTGATCTTGTTATGGTGTGAAAAATCCTACTATCGTATTGGCAGTTCACTGGGACTATCAAATGGATAATTTTCCTGAAGTCCTGCATCTTTAATAAATCCTTTTCACTAGATTTTTGAGGCTAGTTCTATTGAAAAAAAAAATCAGAAGCATGTTCAAAATAAATCAACAGTGTGAAGAAAGCATCTGGTCTTTACTCAGGAAACCATTTCTACAATGCAAGTGGTTTTTCAGAGAACTTCTATCTATATACCAATGTGCACTTAAAACTATAAAGTCCCTTTTACGAGGTCCTAAACCTTGAGAAATTATTGCTTGTTAGCCCATTCCTACAGTGCAAAGCTCACTGTCAATAGATGAGAATTGACAGTGATTTGGCATAGTTGGGGGATTCAGGGTCGGACCTGCAGATGAGGAGAAGGTATCTTGCTTGGTCCAAAAATGAATAATCTGGACTCAGTTTCAGAAAGCGGTATCAACCTGTTAATAGTCAGCATTCAATGACTCAAATCTTGAAATTTTGTGTCCTGTATTTATTTGATAAGATGTAGCATTATCTGGCTTTTCCATTAGAAAGGAACCCATACTCAGCACCTGTTTGTCATGTTTATATGTCTAACAAAACATAACACTGCAAGTTTAGACCTGTTCGTTTGTATTTTACACATTCACTCTTTACTCTCAGTTTCTATGGGAACCTGGAATGTTATGACAATAGAGATGAAGAGAGGTCTTTGAAAACATAATTCCCTTTCTCTGCTGAATTGCTAGCATGGTATACCTGGCGCAAACACACTTACAGCCAAATAAACTGGGAAGGGAAAAATCGAGGCAAGTTAAAGGTGAGAAAGTTGATGCTAGTTGAGTTTCCTCCTTCCAGAAACATCTTGTTTCGGTGCTTTTATGCTTTTTGCTTTGAAAGTCTATGTATGATGCTTAAAAGTTAGCTTTATGTTTTCTAAGGAGAAGATGACAATTTGAGTTGCTTGCCTTTTGTGACTATTTTTGTGTATAGTGTTTCGCTACAAATAAAAACTAAAAACCCTCTCCTTTTAGTATAATTAATTACGGCTCACGATTTCAAAACATATATAGTTTAGTATCTGCCGTTTCAGTATCTGTTGGTGAATGAAGGTGAGTAATGTAGATGAGCTGAAATACTTAGTAGGAAGTAATTAGAAAAACCTCCTTAAGGACATTTCTTGCAGTGCCATGGTGTGTATGAGAATTGTTTATAAGACATTTGCTTTTCAATCTAACTTGGAAGAATATGAATGTACTGCTTTGAATACACACTGTCTAAGACTATGCTAAAAGAGTAAAGATATATTTTACATCTTTTGACAGATCTGAATTTAAAAACCAGTGGATTTGCAGACTTTGCAAGGATATACACAGCAAAGGGCTTTGAAACAGTGGGCTTTGGTAGGGCTAATACCAGCAAGATTTATAAAGCAGTTTCTGAAACAAGTTGTGCATTTGTTTTAATGTTCATATGCATCAAGACTGACGATCACAGCTGTGTTCCTGAATATCTAGAAATGCCTTTGAGCAGGGAGATATTCTTCACAGAATCAGCTGCAAGAAGGGCATCATATAGGATGCTAAGTAGTGTTATCTTTAGGCTATTTTTTTACTTACAAATGCTTATTTTTAAGGACAAGCAAGCCTGTTCAAGACCTTCTGGTCTACAGGGTCTCTCCAGAACCCACAATTCTTTGTTGGTTAGTGTGGCGATCAACTTGAGATAACCCTGCTCTTAACAGGTGACCTTTCTTCTTGCTTCTGTCTTCCTTGTAGTTGGTTTAAGTTGGTATTGGTGAGTTAGGTTTAGTAAGTTGTAGTGAGATGAACTTGTGGGGCATTCCCTGCTCCCACTGCTTGGGTCTGGAAGGAATAAGGTAGCTAAAAACGTTCTCAGTAGTGTTGAACGGCACCATGAATAACTCTGGGTAAGTTGCTTTTCACTGTCCTTTGGCTTCCTGCTCTGAAAAACAGCATTTAAGATCTACTATTCCATGGTACTACATCAGAAATTGATATCGTTATGTTATCGTCATAGTCTTGCTTTGCAGCTTAAGAATATGTCATACTGTTTATGCTTCCTTGTCACTTTGTTCTTGCAGTAAAGTAATTTTAAAATTATCTTTTAAAATAATGTTCAAAAGGGGAGTGGTGAGCACTTGACCCCTTAACACAGCATCTACAAATATTTTTTTACCCTTGTTAGGATGTTGCTTTTGTGGGTCTTTGTTTTCAGGCATCTCTTTACAGTTGGTGTTACACTTTTATATGTATTATATATGTACCCTATCTGCTGGCCAAGAAATTGCCTTTGCAATCTTTATCAAAGACAGGATGACAGTACATGAGTTAAACTCTTGTTCAAACTGATTATATTATTTTTTAATGAAAGAAGCCTAATTCTTCCCTTTTCCTAGGCAAATCTGTGTCACAATATCTCTCCCCACCTCCACTGAAGGTTTTGAACTTCTCCTGTGGCCTACAGTTTGAAATGGTGTTGACAATTTCATAAAGGTTTACTAATGACGTAGCCCATTCGATTAAAACAACTGAGTTGAGTTTGGTGTCCAGGTTTACTCTTCTCAAAACAGCCAGGGTGCCAGGTGAACCTAAAGGAGCAGAAGGTCTTTTGACTGGTGATGAACTTTTAGTGCTTAAGAGGGTGGGGAAAAGAAGCTTACTGGTATCTGCTGTGGGCTAGGATATTCTTGGGGATTTTAGAGGAGCTCCACTGGGTGTAGGAGACCTGCAGCTGGTAGGATTGGTAAATCTGATCTACCTCTTTGTGGCATCATAGCTCAGATGAGTAGGTGGTAGAGAATAGACAATCGCACGAAGATTGAATGTACAGTACACATTGAGGACCCAGATAGCAGATTTAGCTGTTGTTGTGAGAGTTCCTGTAACGAGATCTGGACTCCTGATTCAGATAGTGGGCAGCCTCTTGACCCCTGTAATAACCACAGGATCTCTGCTCCAGCCCCCACAGGAAGAGATGAAGGAAGAAAGATTCAATGATCTCAAACCTCTGCCCCTGAATCCGGAGAGGCTCTCTGCTGTGCACTGCCCAATCATTTGATCTACTGAACACCTGCTCTTCTGGTTCACAGGGGTGGACATAATCCCTTCAGTTCATCACTACTGACTCCCACATACATCTAAGCATGGTGTGCCAGAGCCTGGTGCTCCCTTGCTCCTTCCCAAGCTGGGCAGTGGTGAGCAGAGCTGCATCTCTCCTGGTCTCCTCGGGCTTTTGGGTTTCCTCCATGCAACCTATATCTCGAGTTGTCCTAAGTAGGCACCTAACATCAATTAGTGCTCACGGGGAGTGTCCAAACCATATCAGGATGCTTCCAAGCACAGACAAGCTGCTCCAAATTGCAGGTGTCTTTGGCAAGCCTCTTACTCCTTAGTTTAGCTGTAATGAGGAATTGCTGTGAAAACTAAGAATTAAATTAAAAATATCACAGAAAGGATGGTTGATGCTGCTGCAGCCCAGTGGTGTTAACAGTGATAAAGCATGAAGATGCAGAGATAAAAACTATGTAGTGGGAAACACTGAGCTGCTGAGTACAAGAAGATGCATCTACTGAAAAGGTCCCTTCACCTTGGAGACTGAAAAAGCAATCAGTAGTGCACGGACCTAAGCAGGAGATAAATAGGGAAGGCAAGTGTACAGCGGAAGCAGAGAGGGCAGCATAGCCGCTTGCTCGACACCAGCAACTGCTGCTGGGGTTGGAGGCTCTGGAAGAAAAGCCTTTTTTCACAGCCTTTCAGCTGAAATAGGATTTTCCTTCCCTCTGTGAACCCGAAGAAGGAATTTGGCCTGTTTGGAGCCCTGGAAGCTTTGGAAATGCCATGACTGCTGTCAAAAGGGCTATGGCAGGTCTTGCACAGCCTTGTGTAGAAAGCATCGAAACCTACTATACTAGAAAATAAAAGAAATACATGTTTTTATATCATAATAAGATAAAACACTGCTACCTATTTAAAAAGTAAAATTTTATTTAGCCTTGTTAGATACAGACATTCCTAATCCCCATCTATCACTTGCAGATGAGTTCTGACCCTCCCTGGCTTGTCTGGTATCAGTTAGGAGTTGGCAGCATGCGACACTGAAATGCCTGACAGTAAATTTCACAAAATTATGCTTGTTTGGCATGTAACAGAGTTCAGGCCATTTCTAATTCATTTTCAGGTGAAAGGAAGCTGATTTGAAACCACTGATGCTAATTCCAGGAAAAGAAGAAGGCATTAAATGTCTTCTGGGAGTTTCAAGTGACAGCATAGCCATTAGCGGAGGGGAAATGCAGGAAGACAATCTTTATCAGAAACTATGAGTCTGCCTCTATAGTTCTTCCCCAGAAGTCACTATTTACCTTTTGGCTAAGTATTATTTTGTTAAATTAAAAAAATAATTGAGTTATTGAGTCACTGCATCTTCTTGGTGAGCAGCAGTTAGAATTTTGTGGTTTATTAAAGATGCTGAAAGAGGGAAGAGAAAAACCTACTCACTAAAAGAAATGTGTGATCCTCTTTGAGAACAGAAATAGTCTTTTGGAAAGTTTTTCTGTATAGATTGAGCACCAGGTGATATTGGAGAAGTATTTGTAGTGCGAGAAATCCTTGCTTTGATCTGGGTATTGTATCATATCATGGAGTAGAGGGGATTATCCCTTTGTGACTGCTTAGGTTTCTGTTGGAAAAAGCAGCTCTGGACATCCTTGTGCCACAAAGATACTTCAGAATTTAATGACAAAAATTTTGATTTCTTGCAATAATAGAAACAGTGGCGCAATCCTGCTCTTATGTGGGACAAGGAGGATGCTAACCTCCTTTTTTGACACCTGAAGCAATTGTTATGGAGGCTCTCATGAGGATCGTGACAACCAGGATTGTTTTGGTGTGCAAAACTCTACTCCTTCATGTAACACCTTTACAATAGCTCCTGCAAACCCATTGAGTTTAGAGAGGCTACAAGATTATTAAAGGAAATATCACTACATGCTTGCTCCCCTTCTCCATGTTCTTCCTCAGAGCTGTTCTCCAGAGAAGATACTGAGCAAAATGGACCTTTGACCTGATCCTCATTCCACAGATAAACTGCTTCTGAATCAGTCTCCTAGTGTATCTTCATTTTACAGACAAGGAAACAGATATGTAGAGATTAAGCTGATTAATCAGAAGCTCCAAACTGGAGTTGGCACTGTCCTACTCCCTCCCGTCTTTGGTCCTCAGATGTAAATTAAACTGGCAGACAAGGAGACAAAGTAGAAGAAGGTTCACCTGTGGAATCGTTTCCTGTTTAAAGAGCTAGCATTAGGGTCATTATTGCAAATAACAAGAAAATTTTGACATTTTTTTCTTTCAGTTGTGAAAGAACTAGTCTGTAAAACCAAAATACTGAAACGTGGAGAAGAGTTCCTCATCACAGACCATATTCAGCATTACCCCAGATATTAAGTCTTTGGATACTTCAAAAACCCCACACATTTTAGTGAAGTAGTGTCCTCCATTTATTAAGTAAATCTTGAAAATGCCAGACTGTAGGCAATTTTCAGGCCAGAGAGTCCTGGCTTGCTCAATCGTCACTCTTGTAGAGGCATTTCCCTTTGACCAGCCATATTGCCTTTCTCTGAATGTTTCCCAGCAGTGCTCTGTCTTCACCAAGGTGAACTAGAAGGGTGTGGAGGTACTGGGTGCTGTAGGTTTGTCTAAAGGCAGGATGGTTTCTACTAGTAATCCCTGACAATTCAGTCTATCTTCTTGACCAAGCCTGAGAACTGAGTTGATGTTTTCGTGGGCCTGTTGTAAACTCTTGAGGGGGCAATGATCATCTTGTAGCCTATCTTTTGACGTTGGAAGTTTGGGTTTTTTTTCTATGCGTATCAGTTTATCTCTGTTTCATTTTATCTGACATTTCATTGGCAAGTTACTAAATCACCTAAGGTCCTTCTGCAGGTCTTAATGGTTCACCCTGGTTTTTCTGCTGCTCTAAATAGCTTAATGTCAACAGAAAACCTTGGCACTCTGCTGTTGAACCATTATTCATGCAAATTTTAAATCCATGGAACAGCACAGGTCCCAACACAGCAACACATAGAATGTCTTCCACTCTCTGAAGCACTTATTCCTTTTGTCTCCCAGCAGCTTCGTGTCTTTGCCTTTGCTGGGACACTTTCTGAAATGCCTTTTGGAAACCAAATAAACTCTGCCAAGCAGATCAACCTTGTATGTGACCCCTTCAATAATTCTAAAATGTCCTTTTGAGGAAGACAGTATATCAAATTTCTTCCTGTCTACCCTTGCTGATAGTTTTCACTAATAAAGATATTGATGATACAGGCCATAACTCTCCAAATCAGCTCTCTGAGCCTTTAAAAATATTTTTATTGTTTATTGGGGAAGCAGTGAGGATGTTAACCTAGTGGTCAGCACATATGTTCATACTTCCAGTACAATTGTGCTACCTCTAGAAAAATCAGGTGTAAAACATGAGGGACCTTGAAGTGTTGCAGGTAGTGCAGGGAGCAGAGGCAAAGGGACATTGGGAGGGGAGGTATTGATATGGTGGTAAACTGGTAATTATTGTAGTTGTTTTATTAAAAGAATGATGTTGTTTTGAAATGGAGCTACTCATCAAAAGCAGGGTAGAAACCAAATTAAAATCTGTAAGTGCACCAGAATGTCTCCCTGAGACCATGGCTTGCTAAAGCTGTTTTAAGCGTGTGGATGTGTGACACTAAGCTGAAGGGTCGCCTGTGGAAACGTGGGATATTCCTGCCCTCCAGTGGAAGTATAGGAAAGTGCCTTTTGGAAGTTGCCTCAGCTGGAAAACGGATGGGAGAGCCTGTGAAAGAATGCTAAGAAGCTTCCAGGAAACTTGTTGCTTTTTATCCGTTTTCCCCAGAATTATCTTTGGAATTTCTTGGCAGAGCCCCTTTGCTCCTCTCTAGGTCCCCCAGCCCATATGTGCTGGTACACCCATTGTTAACCTTTATTCAATTATATTTTCCAAATCTGGGACACTGAACCAAGTAGATGATGTGTAGCCAGTGACATTTCAGTACTGAAGTATGGGACCGTGTCTTGGAGGTGTATTTTGAGGAGCACTCAACCATATAAGTCACATTGAGCTCCCAGTATGCCATAAGATGTTCTCCAAAATGAGCTGACTACATGGGACATAGGCTATGAAATATTTCCCTGCATTAGAAGAGTGGCAAATGAGTTGTTGAGCTGCTGTGACTTGAAGAGTTTTGAGTCTTCCAGCTTCCTGGTATTCCCTAATGAGATGACTTGCATCACTTTTCATCTGCAGTAGGGAAACTTAGGGGTTAGGATGGTTTATTTGGTCCTTTTTTTTCTCTCTCTCTCTCTCTCTCTAATTAGCACACGATAATATTCAAATGTTGACAAAACACTTGGTAGTTTTCTCATGTGATGAATTTAGGATTAGCATCAGTGAATAAGTGAGAACTATGCTTTTTTCCTCATGATAACCACTATGTGTTAAATAATGTCTGATAAAATCTTCCTTTTATCCAGTCAAGAGAAGTCATAAGATTGAACAGCTCATCTCTCACCATGTAGAACACAAATAGACTTCCAGATCAGGCACCAGACATTGTGAAACACAACTCAGTGGTTTTCTTTAATGCTATTATACATTACCAATAGGGGCCTTGCGTTTCTCAATTTATTCCAGTTAATATACAGATACATTGAAAATACCAATATAGGATTGGCCTCGCTGCATCAAGATGTAGCTAATCCTGTACCCTGTCTCTGACCGTGCCCAACAGCAGGTATCTAGGAAGGAGAATAAGAGCAAACAGGTGCTTATTTATTTGAGTTCCACCAGTGTCCAGTGATTTGGGACTTGGGGACTTCCTGTGTATGGGTGCTGTCAATATATTTAGTAGCTCTTGTAGAGTATTTTTTCTCTGAATCTGCTTAGCTGCTTTCCATGGCTCACCCAAGTTTTAGACCTTTGTCATCTTCTACCTGACTTGTCCTTTTCCCAGGAAGAAACCCCTAATACAAGTCATTGTTACAATAGAAGAAACCAATAAAGACCTGTGCTCCTTACCAGCACGCTTCTCAGTGCTTTTTCCAATTATTCTCTGTAGTTATTGAAATGGGAGGTAGGGTAAATGTGGACAAATTAAACCATTACTGCATATGTAAGATCAGGATTGTTTTTCCCTGATGTTCAACACTGCATTTCTACAGAATTTCAAGTGAATATATTGTCTTGTCTTTCAGTAACTTTAAGTCCTTGTACAATTTTTCGCCTTGGGCTTTTGTTTGCTATCTTTGGTGATTTAATATCCATGACCAATGTTGTCATTTTACTTTTTTCCTCTTTTTCTACACATCATACGTAAAGATGTCGAGCAGGAAAGATTTGAGTACTTTTGGCTTTCATTCACTAGAAAAACCATCTTATTATCTGCTGTTTCCTATTTTTAATCTTTTTTTTAATCAGTTCAAAAACCTTTCCTGTTATCTCACAACAGCTTCATGTCTCTAAAAGCCATTCAGACCTTGTCAAATGCCTTTTAGAAATCCAAGCCAACTATATCAACCAGATACCTCCTGCCCCCATGACTGTTGACTCCTTCAAAGAACTCCAGTAAACTTGTGAAGCATGTTGGTTCTTCCCCAAAGAAGTCAGATTTACCCATGTGTCATCTAGTTCTGCTAGGATAGATGTTGGGCTTAGTTGAGGAGAGTGCCTTGATCACATCAAAAAGACACTTCCATCCCTCAGCAAGAAGAGCTGGTTACAAACCACAGTTCGTAGTTCACCTTGAGTTCATGAAGAAGTGCTGGGTGAACACCATTTGGCCTTGAAGATGGGATAACGTTCCTTTGGTCAAATTTGGTACACTACAGACTCTTCAGTTGGAAGCAGTTACTCTGATGATTCCTCTGGGAAAGACGATTACAGTAGCAGGATGTCCCCAATATCTTCCATGTTGAACCCAGGGGTAAATAGTGCACTGAACTTTTCTCGCATGGCTTTGTTTTTCTCAGTGTGCTCTTTCTAGAACATCAGTGTCTGGAGACCCTGCAGCCTGTGGTCCTGCCTTGTGGTGGTTTTCCTTTCAACTGGACATGGTTTGATTCTTTGTTTTCTTTTTTTTTATTGATTTGTTGGAAACCACGTTATATTTAAAGGATGCCTCCTTACTTTTAATGTACTGTCTCATCCTGCTCTTCAAACACACTAACTTTTGACCTTTTGACCCATCTGAGGTCCATGTTTGGTAGGTGGTATTTTTTCTATATGCTATGTGCTGCTGCTAAGAATAATTCTCCTAATCAACTCTTTTTATCTACTCTTTAAATTCCCCTTTTTTTTAATTTTTAAGTGCAGTAGTGGTGCTTTTATTTTAAACCTCTTTTCAGACCTCCAGCTGTCTTAAATCTCAGGACATCATGGTTTCTGCAGCAGGGATGTTCTTCAGTGGTAATGCTTTGAAATGGGCCTTACATCTTGTTTGGCATGGAGTCATAAACTTTCTTTGGTTTTGGGCCACCTAATTAGCCGTCTTCTAAAATATCCATTAATTGCAAAAATTTAGGCTTGACAGATAGTATATCTAGAGTTTGTTGCACACACATCCTAGATGTCTTGTCTTTGCTGAGATCCTTCAGCAGATCACAGCCTAGTGGGTACTCAGTAATCTCGTCCAAGTACTCTCCTTCCCTTCTTAGACTGGAATCCCCATCTTCAGATGGTCTACTTCACTTGATAGTTTGATTTGTTACCTGATGTAACATGTAAATCACTTTTAGGACAGACTACTTAGTGTAGCCTGCATATTTCTAGTGTCTTCTGTGGCTGCTGTTATGTCATCCCAGCCATGGTCGTTTCATACCTTCTGTACGTTTCTCATCCCATAGCCTTGTTGAGTGCTGGACCTTCTAGTTCTCCCATTTTCTTTCTCAGACCTTTCTTAGATGTTTGTGGGATGGCACATGCAGAGTTATTTTGTTTATTCTATTTCTCTGGATTTTCTTTAAATTGTCCCCTTGTTTTGATGATTTTTCTTATTTCGGCCAGCTAATAGTCTTCATTATTTCTGTAGAATTGTTAAAATACAGTGAAAACTTTCTGCCTCTGCAGAGTCTCTCCCACATGGAGCCAAAAGGACCTCCATTTCCTAAGACACTGAAAGCGATATTTGCACAAGAGAGCAAAATTTTAGCAGATAAGTCAAATTAAAAGCAGGTTTTACACAGGCTGATACTTAGATGGGGTTGGTTATGTGGAGCCCAGTTTCACTGATCTCTTCCAACAGTTTCATCTGTCTATCAGAATAAATAAACAGAGTGAAAAACCTCACTTTGTGTGCACACGTACTTGCTTTGTAAGGAAATATCTGCTTCCTGCCTGCTCCCACTTTTTCAGTAGGATCTTATGTAATATTCCACTCCTTCCTGCTTTCCCCTTACATGTCACCATTTTCTTCAAAGTTAATTGCTGGATGCAACAACTTCCACCAGTAGTGCCAGCATGGCTGGAATACGATGATATGGGCCAAAAGAACAAAAGTTTGAGGGTTTTGCGGTAACGCTGTGGTAGGTTTAGTCCAGCAACCCCAGTGCAATTAATAGCTCTCACTTGTAATCTGTCAGCACTTTGGGAGAGCTACTGGATTCAGAGAACATCATTCACCCATCTGCTACAGCAACATCTCCAGATCCTGTCACACACTGGTCTACTTGAGAGTTTCTAGGAGGCTGTAAGAAACATTGTAGAAATGTCTCTGGGCAGCCCTTGGAAGAGGGACACTTGTTCACTGAAGGTAGAACTCTACTTTTCAGCGGCCATCAAACTGGAAACCATCTCTCTCATGAGGGAAGGTTGAGAAACTTGGGTCTGTTTAGCCTGGAGAAGACTGAGAAGGGATCTCATTGATGCTGATCAATATCTAAAGGGTGGGTGTCAGGAGGATGGGGCCAGACACTTCCAGCAGTGAGCAACAATAGGACAAGGACCAATGGGCACAAACTGGAGCACAGGAAGTTCCACCTGAACTTGAGGAAGATCTTCTTTCCTGTGAAGGTTCTGGAGTCTCCTTCTCTGGAGGTAATTCAAACCCCACCTGGACGCATTCCTGTGCAACTTGCTTGAGGTGACCCTACTTTTGCAACAGGGTTGGACTGGATGAGCTCCAGAGGTCCCTTCCAACCCCCACCCTTTTGGGATTCTGTGATACAGCAAGTGATTTTTTTTTCCTGGAGGATTAGGCCATGTGAAAAAGAGAAATGGGTAAAACATAGTGCAAGTTGTTTTCTGAGTCCCATGAGACTTGAACAAATGTGCAATAAGTAGTGAATACGGTGAGGTGGACAAATAAGTATGTCTAACATCAGCAATATATCGATCTTCTCTCCATGTTCTTTAAAAAAATCTAAGAGAAAGAAAACTGCAACCAAATCTTTTTCATCTGAATATTGCTGTTGCCATGGTGAGCATTTACTTATGCAAGCCAATGCAGTCCTACATTATGGCTGGAGGCAAAAGGGCCATTTAGTGTTTACGTGCTTAGATGAGCCAGTTTGAGGTTCATGGGATCTATTTAGCAGTTTACAATTAGATTATGAGTTTTTGTAAAGTAGAAGGGCAACGAGACAAACTGACTATGATTTGAGCAATTTCCAGCTGTAATTAGACTGAATATTCATTGAGATCATCTCTCACTCTCCAAGGTTGTAACATGGCCATGCCTCTTCCCCAGTGACTCCCAACAAGTTGCCTCGAAATAACTTTGGTATCCTTTTGTGGTGTGTAGTGGCACCTTTGCACCAAGTTTAGTAGCTGGGATGTATTGACATTACACGGGTCAATTGAATTTTTAATGTGAAATGTTTTTTTCCTGAGTACTTCTCATAAGCATGTGTTTTCCTTGGTGTTCTCCAAGGGAAAAAATAAGGGATCCACAGGCATTTCTTTTGAAGTGAATCAGAAAGGTGAACGGAAAAACCATTGATGCCTCATCTTCCAAATACATTTTCTTGTCTGCATATCCAAACTGTTAAATTCCGAGCTAGTGAGAAGAATAAAGAGAAGTTAGTAAATATTCTCCTTCCTTACCATAATACTCTTTTTTCCTTAAATTATTCAAGGGCAGCTAGCATCATCTTGGGAGGTTTATTTTTCACTGGCTTTGTATTACTTTAAAAGTTGGGGTGTGAGTGCTATGATAGAAGTTGGTGTTGCCAAGTATATCCAAACTATAGCTGATTCAGCTGGTGAATCTCTGGGTTTAAACCCAAATTTTAGCTTGGTAGTAACCCATGATTTAGGAAGAGTTATATAGGAATTATTACACTATAGGCAAAAGTCCCTGACAATCCTTACATTTGACTACAGCCACGCCACCCTGCAGTGGGATGTTAGATGTTGTGCAGCATAATTTTAGTATTTTATTTTGAAGATTGCTTATTCATATTAGTGTTAGCATGTGAGGAGAGAAATGTGCCAAGAATGCCATGAAGTCATAATACTGCAGAGTGCTGGCGTAGTAAAGATAAAAAAGCTACCTGAAGTGTATTATGTGCTCAGTTTATTCCCATAAGCCAAGCAGAAGAGCTTTCTCTTTGTGATGCACGTGTCTGAGAGCATAATAAATGTTTCTTTGCAATTTGATCCTTAGCCCACACTTAGATTGTGATGATCAACTGCAGGAGAAAAAACCAAACCAAACCAAACCAAAAACCAAGAAAACACCAACAGCTTTCTTGGAAGTAGTGGGTGGTCAGGACATGAAAGTCAGTAAATTACAGTGTGCTAAAGCATACCAATAGCTGCGTGTTATGTAGTGAGTGTAATATTTCAACTGAATATCCTTAAAAAACTCACCACAAAACTCAAAAACACCAGTACCACATATCTGCTGGCATTGAAATATGATGATACGGGGGTATGTGTAGAGGAAGGATAGTAAACCAATATTTCTTCTACCCGGCACCTGTAACCCATTGCCCAAAGAATAGAACTGGTAGGAATTCTTCTAATGAAAATGTTGAATTGTCCAGGAAATGCTTTACAGAAATGTGTGATTTGAACATGGGGAAAAAAGATGTCGATAAATAACATTTTTAAATCATCTTTCGTTTTATATTTGATGTTGTTTTCATTGAAATGAAATTAAGATGTCAAGGTCTCAGTGTGGCATTTGAGATGCCATGACAAATGATTTGCTTTTGCTTAGAATTTTGTTTAGCGTGGAATTTTAGGTTGTGCTGTTGCTGCCTGTCTTGGGGTCAGAAAAAGTTATTAATGTTTTATTTTTCCACTGTCACCTATGAGTTTCCTACCTGGGTTAACCCAGCATACCAGACACAATTGTGCTATCAGCAATGATTCTGGATTCAATCCCTCGCTGCTGAGCCAAGATGCAGATGCAAAGCAGAGATCTCCAGCTAGCAACATCCAGGGGCATAAAAAACAACAAAAAATAAGGAAGAAAAGGAGGGGGGGACAACCTGCCTGCCTTAAGCACTATCTTTTAATACTGTACAGAACAGGAAACACCACTAGATGAAGGAATACTCCACATCCTCCCTCCGCCCCTTTTAATTAAAATTTATTAAAGTCTTGTTTTGGTCAGTCAGGTTATTCTGTAGAATATCTTGTTTGGACTATTTCAGGACGTTCTCGGCATTAGACGTATGACAAAAGTGCAAAAGTTGTTTTAACCAAGGCTGAAACCAGGACTTTCTATACATAGGACGCAGAGAATCCTGTTGGAAGCATCAGGCTGTTTCATTAGAAGTTGAATTAGAAGCATATGCCTCTGTAAAATAAAACAAGCATTTCAGTGGTGACCTCCCTTTAACTTTGAGTGAAACCCAGACACCTTATTCCCTAAAAACCACCCTTATAATCTCATGCTTTATTGAAAGCACTCTGCTTCATATCTGACAATGTTATCACTTCTTGTTCAGCTGGCCTTTTATATCTTGGTTTCTTTAGTTCTTCCACCAAACTATTTGCTTGTTTCTGGCACATGAGCTTTGTGGGGCTGTGTAGTAAAGTGGTGCAAGCAGTCAAAGTACACCGCTTTATCTGCTTGGATTTGAGAAAGGAAAGTTGTTTTTTTTCTGAGCCGTTTGACTGTGAGCTTCAATATATGGGGGAAGCAGTTGTGCTTTTTAAAGGAAGTGATGCATTTCCCCATGTTACAACAGGAGAGAATCTCTAATGAACATCTGAAAAAAAGGTGAAATTTGGATTGGGGGCTGTGTGCCCTAATAAAGTTGCTCTGTGCAAATCTTGTGTTCAGATAAGATCCCACTGTAGCACTCAGACTCTTACTAGACAGGAGGTAACAGGCACAAGTTGTTTAATAAGGTATTACCAATCTCTTGGCACATTTAGGAGTTCAACAATATTAGCTTTGAATTTAAGATGTCTTTAAGAGCCTGGATGATGAGAAGGTTGTTCAGAGCTGTTTTAACTGACTGTATTTTGATGTATTCAATTACATTTCTTGGTGAAATTGGTCTCCATGCAATAGCAAGTCTTCAAAGCCCTGTAATTCAAATAGATCTTCTATTTGCTTATCTACTGAAACAACTTACAGTGAGGACAGCGTAATATCATGTTCACATTGCCAAGTTCTAATTGAAAAGTAATGTGCTATTAAAAGAGGAGAAAAAAATAATTTCTCTGTTAGTTTTTTAACTTTATGTTTTTAATTTCAGATCTCCTTCCCCTTCCAGAGGAAGTTAGAGATGCCATAGCCTTAATGTCTGTTTTAGCTGCCACTCAAATGTTCACTTTCTGTAAGAAAATCTAAACCGGGAGGTATGCTATTTCTCCTGATCTGAAAGTCATTAAAGGCAAGTATGGTGCAAGTTCCAGTGCTAAGTGGATCCAAGAGAAATTCCCAGCCCCGACAACATGAACTTGAAAAGAAAGCCTTTCTTTTTGATTCAATGGTCTGTGCATCATTGCCACTAGCACATCGCTTTTAAAAATCTGAACAAAATCTCTCTTGATTTGGATTTTCAGTCAAAGGTGCAAGACATAGAATGAAGTGGTTGCAGCTAAATCAGGAGTTAAAGCCACTGCACTGCTGACCTCAGAAGGATGGTCTGGAAGAAGGAGACCTGAACTAAGGAAGAGCTGGGTTATTAGTTTTCATACTTTCTTCCTCTATCTATCTATAGGTATGTGTAGATAGATCAACATACACGTTTACTTTTTCAGTGTTATTTGCAATTAGAAAAAGCGGAAGAGTAGAAGATGAGTTTGATGTTCTCCTCCTTGGTGTTCCTTGGTGCAGGGAAGCAAGTCCTTGTCTGCAAGTAAATCCTCTCTAAAGAGTCTGGGTAACACCATAACACCCATCTCTTGCAGGAATGAGTTAGCATTAGGATAGCAAATAACAGGCAGAAATTATATATGGGTGTAATAACATGCCAGCAGTCTGTTGTGTCTGTGAAAGGGCAGAAAACTCCAACTGGATTTAGGGAAATAGCATGTCAGTTTAATACAGTTTGGGGCCTGGTGGGCAACAGCAACCTTCCTGCTGATAGGAGAAGTCACAGTCGTCTTGTACCAGTACTTTTATCCAACAGCTTGGTGTCTTTGATTGGTGTCTTCCTGCTTTCACTGTCAATGGAGATGGCCTGGCATGGTTTTGTGATCCCGTATTTGTGAATGAGCTAATAAATGGCAATAATGTGATGGAGCTTTAAAAGAATTCAGCTTTACTGTAGTGTTATACAATGGGCAGTAAAATAGGTGAAGATTTGGTCTTTTTCTTATATTTCTGTTCTTACTCATGCCAGTGTTTATCTGAAAGGGACATTTGAAAGTAAAAAAGTGCATTTTTGTATCAGGAGAGAGACAGACATCTGTTACCCAGAGGAAGAAACACAAAACATAGGCATTTCCCATACAGAAGGATAGTATTTAGGAAATATTTATTCTCTGCTGTCATTGCCTACTCTGCCTGACTAATTTTGGAATAAGCATCGCCCTTTCAGCCAGTGTAATTCTACGGAGACCTGACAGTGCTCTTCACCTTGAAGAATCAAACTCATAGAGTGCTCTGATAAGCATGTTGTGGTCTTCCCCAACAGGTTTTTGCATCCATACCCTTGGGATGGTTTTGCTGCTCCAGTGGTTGGTCAAGGGACATCTTCCCTCCTAAAGTGTACTGACCCAAATGGATTGTTATCTGCAGGAAATGCTAGATAAGAAGGGTTTTGCACGTGGGGTGGGACCTGAGAGAGGATGAGTGGCAATGCGGCATAAAGAAATACAGATTTGCTCTCAATGCCTCTCAAGAATTTACTTTCAGGCATTCCCAGGCTCTGGATCTTGCTGATTGTGTAAAATACACTGTCGCTGTGCCATGCTTCTGTCTGTTGCCTGAATGTGGCTAGATCTTCTGAGCCTCACTCAAACAGGGCATAGTTGAAGGTAAGGATCTCATTTGGACGCAACACGAGCTGCTTTTTATTTCGCTTTCACCCATATGACCATTCATAGATTTCCCTTTGTCCAAAATCACTCAGAAATATGCAAACCTGAGCTTTTTGGAGTTATTTGAGCAGGTTGGGAAGAGGGCTGGCTGGCATGGAAGGGAAGGCATGGGAGCCCTACCACCATTTGCTGCATCTACTCTTCCTTGCATCGCTTTCAGATGACAAAGCCTCCTCGTTACATGAATTTGATCCATATCCTCTGCTACTTTTCATTGATATTTGGAATTGAATCTCTCTTAATAGCATGAATCCAATCCAGAAAACCTGCTGTGACTTCAGGGTACCAGGCAGGCAAACAGCAGCTGGGTGACGTGAGTAGCTTAGACCCACGTGGGTTATTTTACTAGGACTGAAATATCTTACGTTCAGGTCTATAGAAAAAATAGTCACAAAATTGAAGATTTGAGGTAATCATTGCACATGTGTCTTCTTGCAGGCTGAGTCTGATCATCACCATTCAAGAATTACTATTCAGTTTATTCTAGTCTTTGCAGAGATTCAATATTTCTATCTGCAGAAGCACACTCCCTCTGCAATGGGTGACACAGTGATCAGGCCAGCCCACAAAGATGAATAGAAGGCCAACAAAACAGCTGTTAATCGAGCAGGTATTTGTCACTGAGGGAAGCTCTGAAATTCTGGCTTTATCCACCCAAAATGGTTATGTTTGCTTTTCTCAGGGAGTTGGTGGTTAGTTCCCATGTGGTTGCAATTTATGTATAGTTGGCAGCACACAGGTGGAAAGAAGCCAAGTTTTCTATCAAGATGACAGTTTGGTAACAGATGTCTAATGTTTCCCAACACATTTAACTCGTGATAGGAATCGTGAGCTACTTTACTAAAAAGTTGAGCAGTTGGGTAATTGCAAGACTTTGCCCCTTGTATTTTCTCATTTATCCTTTTTAGCTGCCTAGGTAAGATTTTTCTTTTTTTTCTATTTGTATTTTTGTGAGGAAACCTTGAAATGTGTTTTAGAGTAATCATTGTCTTAGGAGACAATCACTCATTTAAATATTTGGAAACCTCCAGCAGTGCAAGAAGCCACATGTTTTCCTCTCCCATTCTGCATAATAGGCATTGCCCAAATGCTTGGACTGTGGCTCCTGCGCTGCTGTTTCAAAGTAATGGGACATGTGGATGATGGTATTTGCTCCTGATCCTGCTGATTATTATGGTTTCTTGCATATGATGCCTGTCCATGCTGAAGAGGAGATTGAATCAAGGCATTTTAATGAGACATTTTAATTAGCATCTCCTTAGGAGTATGTATTTTATTTGGAGAGAATGTAGTGGTGGTCCCAAGCCCCAGCTCTTCCATAGGAGGGCACTGATACATGCAAGATACAGAAAGCCAGTTGTTTCAGTGAGATTTCAGTAGGTATCTCTTTCATTCAGATTTGCAAGAAGCCTTGGGAAAGAGCTTGGGAGATTCTGCAGGATCATAGAATCATAGAATAGTTTGGGTTGGAAGGCACCCCTAATGGTCATCTAGTTACTCTCCCCTGCAACAAGCAGGGATATCTTCAACTCAATCAGGTTGCTCAGAGCCCTATCCAAACAGACCTTGAATATATCCAGGGATGGGGCATCTACCACCTCTCTGGCCAACCTGTGCCAATGTTTCACCACCCTCAGCATAAAAATTGTCTTCCTTATATCATCTCAATCTCCCTTCTTTTATTTTAAAACCATTAACCCTTGTCCTAACACAACAGGCCCTGCTGAAAAGCTTGTCCTTATCTTTCTTATAGGTCTCTTTTAATACTGAAAAGCCACAATAATATGTCCCCAGAGCCTTCTGTGTTGGTGAGGCCTCACCTCGAATATCGTGTTCAGTTTTGGGCCCCTCACTACAAGAAGGACATTTAGGTGCTGGAGCACATTCAGAGAGGGGCAACCAAGATGATGAAGGGGCTGGAGAACAAGTCTTATGAGGAGCAGCTGAGGGAACTGGGATTGTTTACCCTAGAGAAGAGCAGGCTGAAGGGAGACCTTATCACTGTCTACAACTGCCTGAAAGGAGGTTGTAGTGAGGTGGTGTTGGTCTCTTCTCCCAAGCAACAGGTGATAGGATGAGAGGAAATGGCCTCAAGTTGCGCCAAGGGAGGTTCAGATTAGACATCAGGAAAATTTCTTCAGTGAAAGAGTTGACAAGCACTGGAACAGCTGCCCAGGAAAGTAGTTGAATCACCATCCCTGCAGGTGTTTAAAAGGTGGGTAGATGAGTTTCTCAGGGATATGGTTTAGCAGTGGACGGGTACGGTTGGACTCGATGATCTCAAAGATCTTTTCCAACCAAGCAGTTTTATGATTCTATGATTCTATGCCTCAGCCTGTACTAATACCAGGGGTTGCCCTTGACCCAAGTGTAGGAGCTTGCACTTGGCCTTGTTGAACCTCATGTTTGATCTAGATCTGAACATCTCCTCCTCTATGCTGTTTTCCAGTATCCTCTACGGAGCAGATACCTCTTCTGTTAGCTACAGGATTGGACTATAAGCTCTGGCAGGGTTGGTTTGGTAGGGCAGGTGACAAAAAAGGTTTCGGAAAATATAAAAGTTCAATTAAGAGTGCACTGGGAGTTGATACGTGGTCTCCCCCATCTTCTGTGAAAATATCAGCCTTAATTTTAAAAGCTCTGTGGTAAAAAACAGGCTTTTTGTTGTTTCTCTGTATTTGGATCACAGGTTCTCTGTATCTTTTCTTTTTGTGCACTTCCAGCTATGATTTTCTGGGCATTTTGGCCTGTGATAGCTGGGACAAGAAGCACAATTACCAAAATATCTGGAGAAGGACTCTTTCTTAATTACATCTAATCAAACTGGAAAACCCCAGAAATCTCAGCATACAAAGTTTAAGCCTTGGATCTGTGTAGCTCCAGAACATCACTGAATGTGGGTGTGATGCTGATCAGCATTCACATCTCCAAGCTTACCTGAGCTGTCTTCCCAATGCACGTCTTCTCTATTAATTTAGGAACTTAATCAGAGGTCAAAAAATCATTTTCTTGTTTGAAAGGACTCAGAGCACCAGCATATGGCTGCATTTTTAAAATTTAACTGCCTTTCTCATTAGACTGCTAAGTACCGGATGGGAAGAGGCTGTGGCATCAGTAAAGCGGTACCCAGAAGAAATATTCCCTGACTTGACACATATTTATTTTTCCTACAGAATGTGAAGTTATTTACAAGTCATCTTGCACAAGTGTGGTCAAACTGTCTCTACTGTTCATTCCATCTCTGTTATATTCCTGGGGAACATTTTCCTACAATATTAATTTTTAAACAACTTCTGTATTTCTTTGCACTGCCGTCCCAGTGCCTTAAAAGGGTCCCTTTTAATTTTGAAAGTGATAAAATAAGACATCACATGTTATTCACTATAATTTTGTTGAGTGAGAAGCACATGCTGCAAAACCATTGGAGTTTCTGTCCAGGTCGTGGCACACGCAAATTGGTAGTTGGAAGGTCATTGGAAGACAGAAGTTGAATTAATATTTTAAATTTCAGGATGAGAATATAATCCAATTTCTGATTTAGAAGATGGCTTGGGAATATTTGCATTTTGATATTTTTATTTAAATTACTTAAAAGATTTATATTTGAGATATATTTTCAGAATTTCTTTTGGGTTTTGGATGCCTGTTGCAGACTAGAAAACTGCATCCAGTTTGTTTTATTGCTTCATTGCATTTGTATGTACTAACAACACATAAGCAGTCTGTCAAAGAGAATTAGCCAAAAGATTTCAGAAAACAATCACCATAATGCTGCAAGTGATGATAAATGAATTTTTTTTTCACTTTAAAAGCCATCAGCAGAGCTTTCAGCTTCTGCAACTCAACACACAAAATGGTGAAGAAGTTGGGACTAGAGCAGAATATCCTGTTTCCTATAGAACTGAGGGATTTTGAGGAGAATTGGTGTAATTTGCAGGAGCTGGGACTAACGTCTGCCTTGCCTTGCCTTGGCTTGCCTTGCCTTGCCAGCACCTTGCCAGCACCTTGCCAGAAAGTCTCACCTAGTTTTTGTCCTCTCATGTTGCTTTTGTAAACCATATGTCATTTTTTTGTGACTTGGCCATCTCTCAGGATAAGAGGTATTATAGGTAAAAAAGCATTTCCTCTCTCTGTCCCACATGATTTTGAAGACCATAACCCTTCTGACAGACTACTGTTTGGCATCTCTCATCCGCTGCTTGCTCAATATTGAGAAAACCTCACTAGCTGCCCAGAGGAGAAGGTGGAATAGCTGGTCCCCTGTCTCCCTGGGAGCATGGGATGGCTTCCTTCCACTCCCAAGCCTTGGGGAGTAGTAATGCAGGAGATTTTCCATTCTGGGATTTCATCGTCCTAGCAGGTATAAATCATCAAGGCTATTTAACTGGTCTATACATTTATCATTGAAATTAGATGCAACTCATTGCTCTGTCACCCTTAAAATGATGTGTCTGCTGTGATTTAGAAGGGAATACATAAATGTGTCTTTCCTTTAGCACAGTTTTTTTAGTGACAGGTTTAGTATGCACCTCATGGTGAGTATGAAGCGATCAATAAGCAGCTGTGTCACACAAGGTTATCCCAAGTTCGAAACAGGCTCGGTACTGAATGGTTTCCAAAATCAGATGCATTAGGCTGCTATGACCGCAGGAGCAAGGTCACCGAGAGGATCTGGTGGCAGCATAAATAATAAAGTAGAGCTTAAGTAATTTGTTGACAGCACCCGTGAGATAAAATTGCGCTTTATTACATCGAATTTGGGGCTTGATGATGTGACTTTTCACCTTTCTTATTTTTTTCCTTTTAACTTCAAAATATTCTTTTTTGCTCTTTCTCCCCTAGTGTCATTGCAGTTTTAAATAGACTAAAGAAGGTGGTTTGAAGGGAATAAGTCAGTAAATCAATTCCATTCCATTATTGAATTAGAGAGAGGCATGACGGATGAGATACATTAAAAAGATAGACAAGTGGATATATAAATATGATCATGACTAACACTATGATGTTTTATCTTTATGCTAGCATTATCATGCACAAATGAAGCATCCAGGTGAAATAGAGGATTACAGTCTCTCTGTTTATTGCAAGATATTATGGCTAAAATTAAATACTGAAAACCAAACCAGCTCCCTCTTACACCCTCCATTCCTCTCTCCATAATCCTGTCAATGTTCTTTTTCCATACACGTCTTTGTCACCAGTGGCCAAAGGTTGTACATGCATGGAGACTTCTTTGGCAGCTGAATGTCAGACTTGATTGAGTGGGTGGATCCTGTTCATCCATTTCCCCTCTGAGCCTTTCTAAAAATACCATAAACCTTGACAAGGAACTATTTTAGAGGAATCATATTCATGAGGATAGTCATGGGAAGCTTATTTTGGCAGGCTTGCATGTGTTCGATTTGCATGCTTCCTTAGTCAAGGGCTTGGTGAACTTGTGTTGTGAGCCAGTTGGACACGAGCTTAAGAGAGAGCATCTGGATTTTGGGACCTCCTGAGTTGGGACATCTACTCCAAGTGAGTTTGTAGGAGGAAAAGAAGTGAAGATATTTTTATAGGAATGTTGATATATGACTGAAGTAATTCATTTCAGGCATTTGCACACCATCCCGCAGCTTATCGGATCTGATTTCATAAAACCTGGCTGTGATTTCTCTCCAGGGACCTTAATGATTTTGCCACTTTCAATAAACATTTATAGAAACTACTGCCAGCCTGTGGATAAGAGAAACTCTTATGAGAGACTTTGTTTTCCAAAAATACTTAAAGACACCAAAAAAACATGCACAAGAAGCTCAATAGAAAACGTCAAAATGTAGCATTTGCTGGGTAGCTGGAGCTGAATTGCAGTACCAGACATTTGCATTGTAGGCATGCAGTAGGTATGTTTGCTTTTCTCACTTGGAAAACTGTGCACGCCGGAGTGATGCTATAATTGGGACCAGCAGAACGATGAGTGTGAATAAAAGCAAACTGTAAGAGATAAGATGGAAATTAAGCAGGTAAAGGCTGTTCCACACTCACACCATTCGGGTACGGTATTGCGCAGTGCTCATGTTTGCACCTCTAAGAAATTTCCATTTTTTCGCATAAAAAAATCCAGATATGAAGCCGAAGCTGCCTTCTTTGCCAACCTGAAACTGTCTGATTTCAACATCATTGACACCCTTGGAGTCGGAGGGTTTGGACGAGTTGAGCTGGTAGGTACCCTTTTATTCTTTGAAGTGTGTGTGATGTCCTAGAATACGTACTTTAAAGTTTAGTTAACTCATTCAATTTTTCTTTGTTTTTACACCCAATGACTGGAAGAAAATTGTGTGATAGGATTGTATGTTTTCTAATGGTTGAAGCAAGCTGAATTACTTTTCCCAGTAAATAAAAATGTACAAATTAATGCTTTGCAATAACCAAGAATAATTTATGTATTAAGATGAGAGAGGAGCACACATCATCTCTTTCCAAGAGGTCCTATGTTTATGGCATTGACTGTCTTTTAAAAAAAACTTGAAGACTTATGTGGCTGTTGAGTGCTAAGATTGAAAAAGCAACCTAAAATCTTAATTAGCCAAAACTGGAGTAATGGTACGATGTCTCTTCTAAGCAGTTTCTAATTCGGGTCTAGAGATCAACCTCCTTGGTTATCACAAAAGTTGTAGATCTGTTGTCTGTACTATGACAACTCTTCACAGAAAACTACTTATTATTTGCAGAATTATAGAGAAATGGAAAAATTTGAGCTTGCTTTTTTCTCTGCTTGGATTTAGAGATCTGTAGTTTTTTTGAAACAAAACCTGAGCAGGAGGAGACTGAAACAGCAGCCATTGTGTGACCTGTTTGTAGTATCATGTAAACACAGAAACTTATAATAGAAAGAGGGAGCTTCGTTTATGTCACGGAGGAGCTTCTGATACTAGACACCAGTACAGTATGTTAGGAACTCATGCAAGTTAGGGGCAGAAAAGTGAACAGAGTTACTGCTGTTACATGAGACTTTGGGGAAATCCCCACTCTGTAACCCTGTGGGAGCTGAACACACCTGTAGTGATGGGAGCTGGAAAACTGGCAAAATGAAGTGTTTTGGTGATTATTTGTGATGTAACAGGTAAAGTCTATGTTAAAAGTGCAACTCGCTCTTCCATGTGATTTATTTCTGAGTTTTCCTGTTTGAGTGTATGTAAAATAGTGTGGAGGAGAGCATGTCCATGACAGCACTTGTCCCTTCCTAGGGTTTGGGTTTCATCCTTTTATTTATTTGATATTAGCAACTGTTGTTTTGGAAGACAGTCATAAGAGTTCGTGTGTAGCCTCGGAAGGCTGTTCTCACTCCTTCTATAGCCAGCAGCTGTGGAGGACGCTTTAAGCAGGAGTTTAATTTGGATTGCAGACCACCTCTCTTTTGAAGGCCCTTTCCCCTCTGTTGACAATAGCATAAAGCTCAGGAGATTTATCTTCTAAATTAACATCACTCCTGGCTTCACCGCCTGAGGTGCCTTGTAGTGAGGGACCCACCAGTCTGAGGCTTGTTTTCAATCCTGTGGAGGACTTTATGAGGTTTGTTTTCATTTTTAAGTCTTTTTCAATGCACGTTGTCAAGCTTTGAAAACCGCAAGATGCTTCTGGGAAGGTGTATGAGTTCGTCTTCATGAGGGATTGTTTATGAGACCCTCAAACCACACAGGTGCAAAACCGAATTGGACCATGCTATTGACGGCCATGGGCCAGTCCTGTACCTCTGTCTGCTTAAAGAGTTAATTTGGAAGCTTTAAGATGTTGACAAAACCCAAATCTTACCAACGCATGACACTTGACCAAGTGTGAGGAGCACAGGAGTGGACATGCTTTGTTTCTTCAATGTATCAGATCACAGTTAGGTAGAAATATTGAAATCTTAGGAAATGTCTAAATCTCAGAAGCTTCCAAGAAGACATGGTGCCATCTATGCAGTCTGCAGAAGGTTATAGAGACATTTCCATTGCCTTGTAGGGATTTTTTTCAGGGGTGGGTGCCCCTTGTCTAATCAGGAAAATGCTGGTTAATGTCATTTTCTGTAGTTCTTAAACAATACGGAATTACACATGGATAAAAGATATTTAGAAGTGTAGCTTAACACTCCAGATTTTATTTTTCTTCTTTATCACTAAGGGAAATTTTCTCATTAAAACAAGAAATTTTTTTTGTCAAAACTGAGCCTAGAATTGCTACCTCTTTCTTCTATCTTCTCTATGAAAAGTATGTTTTATAATTCAAGGTTGAAAGAACGAACTAATGCAAAATGCATCAGAGGAAGTGACTCTTATTGCCTCTGTGTGTTGTGGTAGCTTGCTGGTGCACAGCAACATTGAAATTTGTTCCTGGAAAACATTCATATTTTTGCATATTCCAAGAGTAAAATTTATCAAATAAAGTACATTGCAACAAAGAAGATTTTTATAGCTTAACCTCAGCTGCTGTGGGCAGACTCCCCCAGGGCATCTCTGTATCCTTCAAGAGGGTAACTGGTACTGTCTGGTTGGAAGCTGGAATGTCTCAGGCTCAGTCTGGGTCTTACTGGCCGAAAAAGAATAATGCTGCCACTGGCTCGCGTATAATTTCCAGCTGTGGTTTGTATCGATAAATGTTAGTTTTCCATATACCTCTGTGAATGCTGCCTTTTTTGGAGAGGTCACCCCTTCAATACATTCGTACACAAGCACATGGCTTTTAGGTGGGACAGTCTAACATTTAAATAATTTTTGGCTCTATGGAGATTACGTGTGGAAATACCTATTTGTCTTGTTTTTCTAAGTAGTTTTATTTTTTGTATGTCAAGAGACATTTTCAACAGCTTTGCATCGGTGTTTTCCATAGTTTGCTCAGTTTTTTGGTGGCTACCTGATGCCTCTTAAAACATGTTTTGTCTTCATGGGGGCTGTTTTCCTTCATCCCCAGCAGGACTATATAATCAACTTTTATCCAGGCTTCTCTCAAGAGAAGAAAGCAGCTGAGTTCTGGCTGTGCTATTTTAGACAGGAATCGGCTCTGCCACTGGAACAAGAGCCTAGAGCCAGCAGTGCCACATTCCTAGGACAACCCTCCAGTATTTTGGAGGACTGCCAAGTAGGTTTGAGCTGCTCTGGGACGTCTTGCCCAGCTGGTGGACACCTCCCTTAGCAGGTCAGAAAGAAAACAGCAGGAATGACTTGTTTTTTAATAGCACAGATTAACAGATGCATCTAGTATTTTTGCAACTCAGTTTCTCACCGCTATGTCAGGTGAGCATCTTCTGTGTTGGGATCCAGGTTCTTCTGTAATACTTTGGAATAGGGAATGAAGATGTCATCTCAGAGTTTTATCCCACCAAACACTGCTTTGCAGAGGAAGGAGATATAGGTCAGGTGTGCTCAGCCTTCATAAATCATCTCTCCTGAACTTTATTGCTCCTGTCTTTGTTCTTCAATTTCTTTTTAAGTCCTATGTTTCTAATCATCTGCCTCAGGTCAGCTATTTTGGATTTAAATCAAGATTATTTTAGACTGCTCTGAAAGAAATGCATTGGAATATCTCAGCATATGAAAGCAGAGTCGTTATTGCTGTGAAATCAGTTCATGTAGGTGATGGCTGAGCACAGGTAGAGTGAAAATCAGGTCCATGCCTCAACATGCGCCTTGTTTTGTTATATTGATTCATGCAGTTATTGTTTCCAAAAATCAATCAGCAGTAGAGGAAGGAGAAGATTTTAAATCATTCCTGTTATAAAATTGTGAAAATAATATATTTTCTCCATACTCCATCACAAGCTTGATTGAGGTTTGTTTTCAGCTACATCTTTGTTCACTTCTTAGGACAGATATGCCTGTGAAAACCTATAGAATTACCCACCATTCCTGCTCATATGCAGGCTTGGAGGGAGCTGTGCCTTCTGCACTGCTGTGGGTAATTTGTGGCTTGGGACATCCTGAAGGCAGCAGGCAATAGGCAGATTAAGGACAGTCTCAGTTTTTAGCCCAGTTTTATAGAATTCAGTGGCGCTTAAAGCGCATATTTCAACCATATGGTCATTAAACTTTGAGCTGGAAGGGACCTGAAGAAATCATCATTCAAGCAGAGTCGAATATACCTAACCACTTCTGACCAGTTTTCCCTAAGTTGTTATTGGAGTCTTTAGGGAAAGAGGTTCGCAGGAAGGTTTTTCGTAAGATTAAACATCTCCCTGCTGTAGCCTGTAGTAGGCTCCAACTACAAATATATGCAGCCCTTGAGGTTGGATTGTACTTATTTGAAGTTATCACATGAGCCTTAAGATCCCTTTTCTTTAAATTAATAAATGCACTTCTTTTGATCTTTACAGCTAATTCGTGCTTTCTAGGCCTGTGATTGTTCTTGCTGCTCAGGCTCCAGCTGACTCTCACCTCTTTAGAGCGATACCCAAACCAGGTATATTAGTCCAACCTGGACCTTGCTCTGCTCAGGTAGAGCCAAACAACTGGGGGCACCACTTTGCCAATGTTAAATAGTATCCCTTTTATTTCAAGCCATCCCTTCAATTTGTAAAAAAACAGTTTGAATTCACTTCTCTTCTCAAAAGGGCTTCCAGCCTCTCTGGCTTGATTTTATTGGTACAAAGTTAATAACACTCTTCTTATTTCATAACCCAGGCCATTAATTCAAGTATTTTATGGTGCTGTATACTAGACAGACCCTCTTGAAGTCCTTTTGGCTTGATAGTGGCCAGTAGAAGCTAAACTTCTTTACAATATTAAGATTAATAGAGACATACACATAAAAATAAGCCTTAGTTTTAGCCACATTTTACTGGGGTTATATAAGACCTTTTTAAAATGGACAGTATGGAATTTTTCATTTTTTTCATGTTTTAAGAGAAATCTGGCCACAGATTATGAAGTGCAATCAAATTTATTATAACTTCCAGCCTGTTTTTGTAAACAAAACCATTAGTGAATTAATTAGATGGCAAGGAAAAAGCTGCTTTAATTGTCTTCCAATCAACTGACAGATGCATAATTCAGATATTTATTACTGGAAATTTCCATTTGCATAGCTATCCTTTGGTTCCAGCTATCACGAAGCTTTTTACTAGAAAGATTACTCTTTTCTTCATAATCTCTTAATTTTTATTTTTAAATGTCAGGAATCTTTTGGCCTCCTTCCTTTTGAAAGAATGAGTATTTGGGGTGCCATTAAGGTGGGGAAACTGAGATGTTAAGTGAAGGATTTGAAAATCAAGTCCATGACTAAATCCCACATTCATCTTACCACAAAGTTGCAGCTACATAGCTGAGCAAAATACTACTACTAATAATACACATTTAGCCCTTTTTTTTCTTTCCATTCTTAACTGTATGCAGTGTGCTTAATTGTAATAATATTGTCAGATGTGGCTGGACCACTGCAAAGCTATGTTTTCATTTTTCCTTTTGATTTTTCCTAACAGAATTAAGTACATCCTTTCTATATAGAAACATATTCTTGGGGCTTGCCTGTTAATGGAAAGGATGTTGTCAAGGTTTGGAAAGATGAGGTGCCATTTGTAGCCCATCAAATATTGTTAGCAGCTGGATCAGGATATAAGCTGTCAAGTCAGAAGCTTCAGCTCTGTTTGGAGGCAAGAATAAGATGTTAAAACAGGTGCTGTATTGTGGACAAAGGCAAACTCCGGAGCGGGGCCAGATCATGTACGGGGTTGGAGAATTTAGGTCCGTCTCATATTTTCAAAAAACCACAGTGGTGAGGTTTTGCATTTGGTTTAGCATATTTTAGCTATGAAACCCTTCTTCTACTATTTACTTTTTATTGGAATGTTTTTATGCATGAAACAGTTTACATTCCTCATGCTTTTTCCTTTCTAGGCATTTTAGCAAAATAATATTTACCTCTGGGTTTTATAGAAAGACACAGATTTTAGTACTTTTCTCTAATTTATAAAAACTTTGTTGTGCGTGTTCTTATACATTGAATATCAATTTTCAGTACAGGGATCAAAACATAGAATTACAGATTTTTAACACTGAGCCTTAAGGACATGTGCAAAGTACCCTCAAAACCCTAATGGGGACATCCGCAGTACTGAGCACCTCAGTAGGCTTCGAGGCATAAATATGAGGAAGATATTTCCATGTTGTAACATGAAGAGCAAGATTATGGGTAAATTTGATTAAGAAATTTTAATTGTTAAATAGCTGAGGTTTTCTAAGCATTATGCATTTTATAATGTATACCTAAGTGTATTCATAGAGTGCAATTTTGCAATTAATTTTCTTGTAGAGCCCCATAGCACTCCGATGGTGATAACGATATTCAGTGCTTTTCCAATGAGCTGAATCTAGAAAAGAAAATAAGAACCCTGTCATGGACATTTTTTAACCTGGTGCCCACTTATGATTAATTCTTGATTCGTCTTTAACAATTTCAGCCTCCAGTATATCCTAAAGACTTCATTCTTACTCTTTTTTTTTTTTATTTTGCTCCTAGGTCTATTTTTTCAGTCTTGACATCACTCTAAGCCAGTCCAGTGGCTGTGTCTGTTTGCCTGTGGCATGCAGCTAACTCAAAACTAGTGTGATGTTGAGCATGAGGTAGAAAGGATATAGCAAGAAGCACAAAGTTACCTCCTTGTAATTTGGATATGTGAACTAAAGTTTCTCTCTAAGCCTTAGGTCAGGAGAGCCTTAGGAGATGTGCAAAGAACCTTCAAAACCCTGATGGGGACATCTGCAATACTGAGCACCTCAGTAGACTTCGAGGCATAAATATGAGGAAGATATTTCCATGTTGTAACACAAAGAGTATGATTATGGGGAAATCTGTTTCATCCTGGAAGAACATAAATATATCTAGTATTAAAAGCGTGCTGAACTCTTTGGCTGGGGAAGGGGGGAGAAGCTGCCGCTTTGTTCACACAGCCATTCAGCTGTTTGGATTAGGAGAGCTCAGCTTGCAAGTGCTGCAGTCAGCAACAGCTGCTGCTATTTTTGGTGGTTTGAATGCATCGAGCTGGGAAACAGCAGAAAATAAAGGATCTTGGACATAGCCAGCAAGCAAAAGCATTTGCACTTCAGTTCCTGAACATTGCGCTTGAGTCAGTTGTTGTTTAGCACAACACAAAAATATTCATAACGTGTAATAGCACAGATTTCTGGCTCTATTATATCCAAGTAATGCACACATAGTAAAATGCAACCTAGCAAAGGCCATTTGGAAAAGCATCTTTGTTGTTATAGAGGTATCTCTATACAAGGAGTTCAATGGGAGACAGGAGAAAGAAGAAACTTGTTGCTCCATAAACACGGGAGTTCAGAAAAGCTTCTGTCCAGCTCCTAAAAGCTCGCTGTGACTGCATATTTAAGAAAAAGCCACAACTCTAGAGTAAATGAAATATTTTTTACTTGCACAAACTCTACTCCCTGTGTGTTCCCATTTAGTTAGGAGCTTGGCCAGCTCCCTTGAAGAGCAGCAGAAAAAGCTCCTGAGCAAGGTTTTTGTGATTGCAGAGTCCAGATTCTGTGAAAGTTCATGTTCAAATACCTCTATTATGTCAGCAAGAAGAAATTGGGAGATTGTTTGAGTGGCAAATGCCATATTAGTTGTAAACTCTATGCAGCTGCCAAAATGAAGGAAGGATAAACTAGAAATGTAAATAAGTGTTCAGTTCTGCTTTCATGCCCAGGGTCTGTTCCCCTTTCGTAGGGTCTGCAAGGGTCTGCACTGCGTACTGTAGTGGCAAATATTATCTGTGGCACCTCCCTGAAGAAAAAACATTATTGTAGAACTTCCTGGAAGACCCGTGGTCGTGCAAGAGCTGTAACCCACAGGCACAACATCTGCAGTAAATGGGAATTAAGAAAATTGGGAGAGGTTCTTTGCTGTCTTTTCCTAGAAAAAGATCATACGGGAATAGAAGACCAGATGTGTGTGGCTTAAGTGCTGTCAGAACAGCATTTCCACAGGCTAGATATGGCAAGGTTCAGGCCCTTCACTAGTCTTCACTGAAAATAAATCCTTCTTTTGGGGATTGTTCCACATCCTGGTAAATATTTATTAACGCTTACAGATTCTTAAGGTCAGCTTGCATTGTATCCGTTCAGTCCTCACTGCAGTTGCATGGAAATTGCTCACATTATGGTCTATATATAACACACATACATGATTTATAGTAAATAGAGGCAGAAAAAGAGGAAGGATAAGAAGCATACAGATACAGCCATTTAGTCTTCCATCGAGGCCTGGATTTCTTCTCATCAACATCCATTTTACTAAAAAGTCTGAAAAAGCCCTAAGGTGTAAAACCATGTTTATTTATACATGAATTATAGCTGTGATAAAAAAAAAAAACACAACACAGCAGGCCTTGAGCTCACTGTATATTTTGGAACTTGCAGAATTTTATACACTATAAAGCAAAGCAATGCATTTGGAGTGATTTCAACATTTTCATATAAGCAAGGGAAGCAGAGGAGAAACTGGCTGAGGTCTAATGAAACAAGAACATCGAAAAGCAGGAGAGATGGGATCACTTCTCTTTCTCTTGCCCTTTTCTTCTATTTCTCTTGCCCTTCTCTTATCTTTCTCCTCTAGGTTTGTCCTCCTCATCTCTCCTCTTCTCTTTTCTTCCCTGCATTTGCATCTTGTTGCATTCCTATTCCACTCAATGCACTACCAAGGCATTTTCACCCCTTCATAATGGACTTTTAAAAATTTCTTTACAGAAGCAGCATAATTTTCTTAAAGTAGTCCTGTGAGTTTAACTTACAGCAAAATGAAACCCATTTCCCTGCCATGTGCTCTTCAACGGAGATTCTCCTTGAATGTATTTTCAGATAGTGACCCATCTGTTTGGGTTCGCTTAGGGATGGCTTTGTCATGATGACCCAGGCTGCCAAAAAAAAGTATGCTAACATGGGAGTGGGGCACTGAGGCACAGCCCAAGAGGAGATGATGAGGCTGTGACAGCGGGTGGGTGACAGTCCCAGGGTGACAAGTCAACTGCAAGGCATGTGAGGAGAGAGCAGCTTTGGGACTAACATAGAAGAAAGCTGCTTCTTTCAGCTCCTGTCCACCCTGATGTTGTGGGGCTTCCTTGCTTCAGAGATCTGGAAGGGTGTCACATGTGGAGGAGAGGAATAGCTGCCTCTTCATGATGCTGGCAATTGTGAGCTCCCGTGATGGAAAGGGGCTAAAGATGGAGGAGCCTGGATCTTCCCATGTAGCGCTGTCCAGTTAATACCTTCTGGTTGAAGATGCTGCCATGGCTCCAAATCTGAGGGTGATATCCCATCAGCATAGTGCTTGAACCAGAATATTTTTGCAAAATATATATGTATATGTATTTTATGTTATATTTATACTATATATACATGTAAATATACATGCCATTTAGATTTTATATACTTATGTGATACATATGCAAAATATATATATATGCAAAATACAAGCAGCTATTTCTTGTTCCATGTTGCTTCTACAATTGGCTCGTTTAGTTACATATGACATTTCTGCAGTTATTTTTGCCACTGGGATGCATTTTATTTTCTGGGTAAGAATCCTGCAAAACAACCTGATCTAATTAATTTTAGCTCTTCTCTCTGTCTTTCTACAACTTTCTACCTCTTTAAGATGGTGTATGGACTTGATTGAACTATTCTCCCTATTGCATTTTCTTACGTTTTGGACAAAAAATTATATTCCTGTTCCACAACTGAAAGGGTTTATATGGTCCTCCAGAGGTTCATCTGTAACAGAGAGGGCAAGGGCTCAAGCAGATTTACCAGGAGAGAGTCCATCCACGAGAGCATCAGTAGTAGGTACAACTTTACCAAAGTTCACTGTTTGGGGGATTATTGCACTGGAAAGGACGATATGGGTCTGCTCTTGACAAAGGTTTGCTGTTCAGCCTGCTTTGCATTTTACAGTTAAGGCAGTGCAAGTTGAAGGCAGAATTGCATATATGGAGCCTGTGCCAGAATTCAAGGATGAGATGGACATAAAATGGGAAGCTGAAACACGTATAAAGTTGGAGAGAAAGAGAAGAAGTATACTCAGTGCTATAAATCTTATTTCTAATTTTTTCCTGCCACTGGACCTTTTGGCAGATATGCAGCTCTAATATTATTGTTGAATGTGGACATTTACAGTGACCTTGATGTTTGCTCTTGCCATGAGTGTGCTGAGTTTCCAACAGATAATTTTTGCGCTGGTGAAAGGGCAATGACTGGATACGGTCAATGTGAGTAAAGGGAGTGAAAAAAGGAGGGAAAGAGCCACAAGTTACCTTCTGTCCATTCTCTTAGCGGCTGGGCTGCTGATGGACAAGAGCAATTGAAACACAAGGCTCCAGCAGGTCTCCATCAAATCAATAGTCCCAGGGCCTTTGAAATAGAAGATGTTGTTTTCAAGTGAGTGAAAACTGATCTCGTGAGCTGTGTTACAAGGATGACTCCTTTGCAAACTTCCATGTAAAACTGCACACTTTTCCCTTTTATAAAGCATCTGGAAAATTTTTGTGGTGGGTTTCTTTGGGAGGCTGAGTTTCCTGCTGCCTCCTGAGCTAAATGTCAAAATCCTTGTGGCTTCTGTGGCTCTCTGTGCTATCTTTCTCATTATAACTGTAGGACAGGGTGTTCTCAGCAGTCCATTCTCATTTGCTCAACATTAATCCTTTTTTTTTAAAGTAAGAAGCCCAGGTGATACCATTTTTTTTATCCAGCCTGGATATTATTTTTTTACTTCTTTTGAAATGAGATTAGGATTAAACATGGGATTTTTGCTATTAACTGTCATGAACTTAATATTAAAAAATACCATTTGTTAGAATAATAGAAATTATCTAGAAGTCCCCAGATTTACATCATGAAAGTAGCCCTCACAGGTACGACATTTGACAGGAACACCAAAGCAAGGGGAGGACTCACACATGTTGAAAAAGGAGGGGAAGATTGCAGGGTACATTTTCCAGGTAGACAACCAGGTGATCAAAAATATAAGCCTTAATTTTTGTACCTCAGCAGCCTGTCTTGGTGCATGAGCACGTTCAATGCATATTAATCCCCTTGTGCTCTGAAACTCTTGCAAATCCTCTGCATTATAAAACACAACAGGAGTGGGAATTGAAAATGGATCTAAATTCTCCAGTGGCATTAGGGCAAAGTCTTGCATTAGCTAATTGTAGCCACATGATTGTTCTATATTTAAACATTTTAGCAGTGATCAATCACCAAATAAAACCAATGCCTTCTGCTTCCTTATAGTAATTTACTTTCCTGTACTTCTTTTGAATTTGTGCAGGTATGTATAGGAAAGCGGATTACTTCCCCAGATGCTCCATCATGTGACCAGGCATCCCTAAAAAAAACAGTAATTAATAAAAGAAATGGACATTTTAATGAAAGACACAAAAATTAGGTAGTCAAAATCCATGGTATTAAAATGAAAGGGACACATTGGAATTTATTCATACTACCCTTAATTATAAAATATTGGAATTCATTCATCTGAGCCTCCACCAGCTGCTTGTGTTTATTTTGACTGTGATGCCTAGTACAGATTAACATTAGGAAAATAGGAATTTATGTTTCAAGTAAGTTTAGAGTGCTAAGTACATTTATTTTTTTTTAATGTTTCATATCCAAATTGATCTAGAAGTGTTTAAATTTGCTACTGGAGCTACTTTCTTGCTTCCACTGTTCATTATTATTTGTGTATGGATAGCCTAACCTTAAAAAATACAGATTGAAAGAAAACAAATCTGATCTATAACATCTAAGAAGGATTTTCACAGGCTTTTTTTGAGATAATTTGATGCAGTTAATTACACTTGTCTGTTGAGAAACTAAGCAATCTGGATTGCCATTGAAATTGATGAGTTCTCCCGAAGTGTATGCTTAGAGATATTAAACTTTATTTTTTTTTTGCAAGTTTTGAAAAATTCTGCTCAGCTTAGATTTTGCCTAAACTGTCTTCATTGCTTCATTCCCCATGTGTCACCTTACTTCTCACCCTGCTCCCTTAAAACAGCCTGATTTAGATGGGATAATATCAAATAATTTAGTTAAAATTGTTGAAGTCCATACGCCATCTATTCAAAATAAAACAAAAAAACCAAACAAATCCCAACCCCAAACCAAAAACGTTTTTATCACTTTCAATCTGCTATAAATGCAGAATTTCTTTCTGCTTTGAGCTGTGGTCAAACCACATTGTGAAGGCAGTGCCACGTAGCACCAGTTCAATAAATAACTGGGCAGCTCTACAGCATAAATGAGGAAAAAGGTTTTTCTTTATTTCATGTGGATTGTTTAGGTCTTTGTACCCTGTCTCCCTGAAGATTAAGTGGCAAACACAGGCTTCATGCAAGGCTGGTAATTACAAGTCTCAGTGTGAAACACAGAATAGCGCCTTTGGGAAAAGTAAAGTTTCATGTGGGCTTGGAAGTGCCTGTGGCTGCAAGGAAAATAAGAAGCCACAAATCCAGGGGCCGAAAACCCAAGTGATTTTAAATCAGATAGATAAATACATACATATAGATATGTATGTGTGTGTGTGTGTGTGTGTGTGTGTGTGTGTGTGTGTGTATAGACATACACGCACACACTTGAGCAAACCAGTATTGAGTCAGGAGCAGTGGGTACAAAATTGCCAATGAAACCCCGGAGCAACAACATGCTTCTCTGAAATCAGTAGCAAAGTGTTGGTGAAGTTAGAGGTTTTTCCCTACTGGTATTTTGAGAAAGTTGAGAGTTATCTCAGGAAGTTCACTCCATTTTCAGATTTTTCTCAAAATCTTAAACCGTGTCAATAAAAATGACATACTGTGAAGTTCTACAGCTTCTTTTCCAGTGCTCAGTGAGCAGACATGCCTCATGGTGCTGACGTGGGCAATAATGTCTGTGTTTTGGACCATTGTGGATTAAACCACTGAAATAGCATTTATAAATCAAAGAACTTAACATGAAAACTTTGGCCATAGACAGATAGATTTTTTTCAGGTTTATTTCTGAATCATTTGTAGTGCTGTTGGGAATCTCTTTGCCAGCTGAGAATCAACTTTTTGGATTTGATTTCCTTAAACTGTCTATGTCTTCGCGGACATCAGAGTACTTTTTTTTTCTGGTTTTCTGACAAAGATGGGATGCTGAGGATACCATTCCTCCTTCCATTTGCCCTGAAACCTGAATCATTACACAAAAAAAAGCAAAACCAGAGGAAACTGTTTGAGGTTATGGTTGCAGGGATAGCTTGGGAAAAGTGTGAAATGTTCCATGTCCCATATCAGCCTGCATTTCTGTTACCAAGAAAATATAAAAATAGATATATCATTAAGTAAATTGCGATTGCATGACTGATGTCTCCTAACCAAAAAGGCAAGCTGGATTTCCAATACAGCTTGATGACCGACGAGCCACTTGTCTGGTTGCTGAAGCCAAATTCCTACAAGAAAACCAAAGTAGGAGTCACCAAATGGCACCTCTTACTATCAAGGGGGAAGACATTTAACTGGCAATATTGCAAGCAGCTGCTGGGGCAATTTAGCAAACTAAGAGGCTTGGTAGTTCAATGATGAGGTTCCTTTATCATTTGTTGGTGACTAAGAGGATATAGCCAAGATGGAAAGGATGGCTGTGTTCCAGCTGTCTTTGGGATGGGTACCAGTCTCTCAGAGTGGACTGCAGATGGCTCAGGGTTCAGAAGTTACCAGGGTTACACCGGCAAGCAAGCAAACAACTTCCTTCAACCTCATCTTGGGGAATCGGCTAAAAATAGGTTGCTGAGGCTTAAGGTTAAAAGTTAAGACGTGACCAAGCAGTGCCACTGAAAAGCCAGCTCTGCTGATCCTCTACAAATATCCAAGTACTACATTTCCCTACCAGAGCTGGTGCGTTTGTTGCTAGCTATAGAAAAGACTTTGTGAAAGTTGTACGTTAGCTAGCAACCTCTTCTGACCTGAGAGTAATCCTGGTGGTTGGGTTTTCTCTAAAACACATTGAATTTTAGAAATTGCTTTTGAGTTTGGCAATAGGCCAAGTATTTAGAAATCTGGTTCACGTCAAAGCAAAGCTGATGACTGAAGAGTGAGAGGAATAATTTGAAGGTAAGATGGTGGGATTACTGAGTCCCCATGTGGTCGGACTGCCGCAGCTTGGTGGTAGGGATGCAGCCTGCTTCTAACCATTGTGTTTGTCTGCTTTTCCCAAGGTCCAGTTGAAAAGTGAAGAATCAAAAACATTTGCAATGAAAATACTGAAGAAACGTCACATTGTGGACACGAGGCAGCAGGAGCACATCCGCTCAGAGAAGCAGATCATGCAGAGTGCGCACTCAGACTTCATTGTGAGGTACTGTCCCTCTGCTTTATGCACTGCTGTGGGGGAGTGAAGCAAAGCTGATCTTGATATTTCATAAAACCACATAGGAATAATCCATCCATCACCAGCAAACCCTTTAACCAAGGGACTGCAGATACAGTGCATGGAATAAGGTCTTCTCCAGGCAGACATGAGATTACTCTGCCTTTGGGGATGTACACCCAGGTCTAAACTTAACTCATGCCTTAACTGCTTTGTATTGGTCTCATGATGTGCTCACATGGCTTTGTGGCTTCTGGAGCAAGCACACGCCTAGCCTGCAGTGTGAACAGAGCCTGTCAATGCTGGCAGGTGATGCTCCATATAGACACACACAGCATGACTTGGAATTACGCCTACTCAGGGTTAATTTTCCTCTTTTTTCTGAATTTCTGAATTTTCCTTCCTGAAACGTGAAGCTGGAAGACATGGTTTAGTCTTTTGAGATTATGTTCTGTGAACAGATTGTAGCCAGTGCTTCTCTTTAGAGTGTATTACATAGATCCTTGACTCATCATGGGCAAATGCCTGAACTACACTCCTCCCCAAAACCTAAGCAGATGCAGTTCTTTGGCAAATACAATCAGGTGCCAGGCACTTTTGTTTGTTTCAACCCTAATACCAAAGTTCTCTAACTCTTCAATGACTGTGAGTATCTGTCAGCACGAAGCAGAGATGGTTCTTTATATGGTTAGGTCAGGATAAGAGTGGTGGGTGGTGAGAACTCTAGCAGGGCAATGCATTTCACTGAGCTGGAGGTGTCTGAAAGGGCAGCCCCTCGTCTAAGCCACCCTCAAAAGATGTCTGAAGCACTTGCCTTTTGCCAGAGGAGATCAACACTGCTCCCAAAAATTTTTCCGGAGAGACATACTAACCCCGGAGCGAAACCAGACCCCTGTGATAAATGCAAAAGCAAGTGCGTGGCCCCAGAATGGCCACTTATCAGTTGCTAAGGGGGCCTTTCCTTCCCCAGGCTGATCCCTGGGATTCCCCGGGAGCCCACAGCTTCACCTCTGATTCATGGGTGACATCTGCAGCCTGACACCCTACCCAGCTGGAGTTTTCTTCATGCTGTAATATTGATTGACAACCATGCCCCTGTTACCTAGGCTAGAGTCAAATATACCCCGCAGGCTATTTCAGCCTATAGATGTATATTTTGAAGCCTGAGCTGGCTCGAGATGGGGATGTAAAGGGAGGTGAAGTGCAAGGCCAGCCAAACAGAGGGACATTTTGACACCATGTCCAGAAATACACACTCCTAAATAAAATGCCTGAGCCAGCAAGCGTTTCTTAATGGAGCAACTGATATTCATAGCTTATAAAAGAAATACTACTTTTTTCTCACTTTTTATTCTTTCAGTAGACAGGTGAGAAAAAGATGTGTTAGCCATAGGTCTTTCTTTTCCTTTCATATACCAGACTCATGGTTAGCCTACCAGGACTCCCAGGTCCTTCTCTGCAGAGCTGCTTTCCAGACAGTAAACCCCTAACCTTTACCAGTGCAGGGGGTTATCATGCAATAATTCCTATCCTTTACAGTAACAAGCCTCCTTTAACTATTTTTCATACCCAATGGAAATCCTGCACTGGGAAAGGACTGAGTGATGAAGTCCAACCTTTTGCTATTACATGTGCAACAGCTAGAAAGTATCAGGTTTATCAAACTCTGTCTGTTTTTCCCCCTCACTTCTCCTTTTGCACATCCACAGGGATTTGAAGTTGTCTTATAGTTTTTATCCTAAAATTATTCATAACCTGTTTATACTGTTTCTTGGGCCAGCTGGGATAATATTTTTCTGGGTGCTAAAAGCAGAAATCTTACCACTTCAGTACACTAATCGTGGTTTGAGATGTTGGGTGAAAGGTGCATTTAAAATCGTCTTGGAACAGGGACACAACTTCTGGGATATCAGAACAGGAATGACAAAGTTCCCAAAGAACTCAGTTATTTTCTTAATTCATGATGAAACTGTTCATTAAAAATCTTTGAAGAATAGTTCAATTAAATCGGGCAAGAAAAGCGGAAGAGGCTCAGTACCACTAAATAAAATTTACTCATAGATAAACTAAGAACCTCAAAGAACAAAATGCTCTGGGTTTGGTAAAGGGGCAAACGAGTGTTGAGCCATGGCTGTCTTCACTGGATCTGCAAATACTTAGATGAATAAGAAAATAAATAAAAACTTAACTCAAATATTGTGACATTTCAAACTTAAGACTGCTTGATCTACTGAGATAGTGCAGTTCTATCATGTATAAACTTTATGCTCCCATTACAGTTGACAGACAATATTTGATTCTTTTCTGCATGTTTTGGGCCAGATTTGATGCCCATAAAATTTTATGGAAAGCAGTTTTCCAGCAGGGCTACCTTAATTAGAGAGAGTAATGCCATACGTCAGTAGCATTTAAATTACTGAACATTATAAGTATTTAGTTACTCATATCTTGGATTCTTGAATGTGCAGGCTTTCTGTAAACCTTTATATAGATGAAATGTTTATTAAGATAAATTATATTTTATACAACTGGCAAGAAATAAGATATTTTTTTGTTAAAACCATAAATTTTAACAATAAGAAATGGTCAATAAGCATGTTCCAACTTTTTCTGAGAAGCACGTTATAACTGACGTTTTAGATGTCAACATAGGTAATACTAGAGTAAGGAAAGATCTGAAAAACTGGTTTATTTGTTTTCCTTTAAATTTTGTGTGGCTGCAGATAATACCTTTTAGCTATAGAATATTTTCCAGGTAGATAAGCACGAAGCATATTCAGTACCCAGACTCAGGCCTGTATCTCAGCTCTGTCTGCTGGGACTTTTTTTCTGTTAAACATGCCAAAAATATAGCAGGTAACTGCTGCTAAGCTGTGTGCTGGATGCTGCACAAACACAGATGAGACTAATGTTGTCTAGTATCGTGATGTGAAAGTGTATCAGAGCCAAGCTGTAGCTGCAAGGATATTTTTGCCCTGTGCCTTAAGTTAGTATTTAACTGCATGCCTTCAAAATGAACCAAATCCTGCTGTGTTTTTCCGCTGGTCCCTCACACAGCTCCATAAAAGATATTAATAACTGGATTTATCACTAGCTGGGAAGAGCTAGAATCTGGAAAACCACCTATTTATATCATGCTGCATCAGCCCTTTAATTTTTAGCTCTTGGAAACTTACATGAATGCAGCAACTACACCGTAACAGGATATGACCCAGCATCCCCTTCTGCTGCAGAGCTTGGATCTTTAAAATTAATTTCTAAGCAGTGCAACTGCAAAGAAACCTTTCCAGTACCACATACCATGGGCTCGTTCCTGCAGGTAATCTGAACTGATATACCCATATGTATAATGAGAAGTACAAAACTGCTTCAACATAAAAATTAAATGAAACAGCTAATATTGAATTTCCTATTTTTATTTCCACAGTTTTATAGTTCCATTTGCTTAATATATCACACTAAACACAGAGCATGGATTTAGATTGCACTTGGGAAGGCAGATGGGTTCATAAAGCCTGGCCCATCTATCCCTTTAGGCAATTTTTTTCTCTACATTCAGTCCCTGAGAGGAAGAGCACTTTTAGCTATCTGCATGTCAGTGGGTTCTGTCTAAATTGTACCAAATCAGTGTCTTTAAGTTCTGAAATTAATCACAAATTGGGCGGTGCTCCTTTGAAATGATTAAATGGAAGAAAGACTCTGATCTGCAGCTAGACTCTGTAGTGTGAAGAATAGGATCATATGGCTGTTATAAAAAATGGTAGGAGAACTTTTTCAAACACATCTGGAAAGCCGAGGGTCAGGTTATGCTATTAGAAATAGCAGATTTTAAAGGTGGTGCCTAGAGTAGAGGTGACCTCTTCTTCTGAAGTTCATGATACACTTCACCTATCCTTTTCTGCTGAAATATTTCCCACCCAAGAAAAGACATTAACATGATCTCCTTAGATGTAGCTACAAGCTCTGAAAGATTCCCCTTACTCTTGTGGTGCTTTCGGTGATGAAACCCATGGTCTCTGAGAAGTGGGAACAATTGGTGCCTTCATTTGTACTGTGGATTTATTTATGATTTTCTCATTTGCCAACCACAGGCTTTATAGGACATTCAAGGACAGCAAGTACTTGTACATGCTTATGGAAGCCTGCCTAGGTGGAGAGCTCTGGACAATTCTCAGGGACAGGTAAGTTGTAAGGAACTATTATCCTTACAAAGTGGAATATTTCCTAATATGCCTCCAGATAACCTTTATCTTTCATGGACAAAATCTGGGATCTTACCATGCTATGTATGATTTAAGATCCCTGAAATGTGAGGAGCTATTTTTGTTCCTAAGCAGTTGAATAGAGACAGAGTAAATCGACTTATAACTGAGAATAAGGACTGATCCAGGTTGTATCCAACATGTACAAAGATTTATGTAAGTGTAGACTTATCCAGAGCTGCCTTGTTGTGGCCTTTCTGAAAAAAAATAAAACATAGTGATGGTAGCGATGGTAGTCATGTGATAAATTGCATCTATGACAAGTCTTTGACTGCCTTTCCCTGTGTCTTCATCTCTAAAGGGTACTCCTAAATAGCCAGCAGCGCATATTTTGATATTAATGAAAAATATTAATTTTTTAATTAATTTAATTTTAAAATACAGAGAGCAACAACCTTTTGCAACCACAGAAATTATACCTTTGTCCTTGGTGCCCACCCTACCATTCGTCATGTTTGGGAGCCTGGCTGGAGGCTCAAACACCTGATGGGGAAACGTGGGATTGTCTTAAGACAATTGTCTTAAGATTGACATAGACTTTGGGCACCATGTGTGAGAGCAGAGAATGACCCTACAGAGTGTGGCCAGGCATTGCAGGAGGTGCAATGTCAAGGCCAGTCCCACTGCATTCCTGTAAGACACAGTCCAGAGAGACGGTCTTTCCAGCGCGGCACTTTTAGACATTGCTGCTGTGGCCATTTTAGAATCTGGACTTACAAACCAGTCCCATAAGGCAGTAGTGCCATTAGTGAGAGTTCAGAGTTGCAAATGAAATCCATGAAAAAGCATATTTTCAAGGTAAAAATGGCATACTTCTTCAAAGTAATCTGAAAAATCTCCCATCCCAGAGAATTTTCATCTCAGTGCTTGCTCCACTGTCCACCCTCTGTAACTGTGAATATGTAATATCTGTTAATATTTCTTAATATTTATGACACAGTCAGGTATAATAGCGATGAGCAGGAGGAAGTCAATAGTTCTGTGTGGGCTTTTAGTCCAGATATCACATATTATATGAGGGCCACTCATCAAAGTGGGAAACAGGATGGTGCATCAAATCCACATCCTGCAAGGAGCAGAAGTGCCATGGAACAAAATAGTTAGGAAAGCATGAAATTACATACCATGCCATAATGCACGAGCAAATGTGATCCTGGTATTTCCCGTCTTGGGAGGGTTTCACCTTGCAGTGGTTGAGTTGGTTGTGGGTGGGTAGGTGGCAGGTGGGTTGCATGGGACTTGCATGTGATACATCCTCATGTAACTATGTAATAGGCTTATAATTGCAACATAAATTAATTAAGTTTGGAAGAGGAAAGAAATGCATTGGAAAGATTGATCAGAAAGCAAAGATTAAATGATTTTTTCAATTACCTAGAACGATTTTTTTTTTAATTCTTCCTTTTCCTAACAGCATGTGTTCTCTGGACCATTAAAATAAGAACTGTAGCAAAGTTAGTAGGCAACAGGGGATACTTTTCATCGTCATTTTCAGAGCCTTATCATTTCACGTTTAATTCTCTCGGCTTTAAATTGTGGTTCTGCTGCCACCTAGCTTAGACGCACTACTGAGCTCAGCCAGCTCCTACCCAGCTCCCCAAGCGAAGGGGGGATGGTTTGCTTCAGAAAGCTGATTGCAAACCGGTGCTGAAATGAGGATCCAAAAGAGCAGTTTATGCTGAATTTGCAGTTAACACTTGAAGTCCCAGCAAATGTAATTTTTCTGTCTTTTGTCTTGGTTATGAACATTAGTACAGGAGGTACTCAAAATAACTTTAGCACCCGAAAGTCAAAGATTGCAATAAAAAAATCATCTTTGGTTACAAGGTAATGATTATAAATTTTACCTCTATGAGATGAAATTATAAAATAAAACCTAACATATTTTAGATATGAATATTTGATATGAAAGAGGACTGAAGGCAAAGATGTTAACTTCAAAAATGGAAAAGCAATTCAATTTTTATATAAAAGTAAGTTTAGCAACAGGTACTTTCCAGGTGTTAAAGTGATACTACTGAACTGTATAGACATTTAACAGTAGAGTGAAGGCCAGTAAGGGAAGAGATCTAATTGCTTTATACCTTTTCCTTCTCTTTGTTTTATATAGAGGTTCATTTGAGGATTCAACAACCAGGTTTTACACAGCATGCGTGGTTGAAGCTTTTGCCTATTTGCATTCCAAAGGGATCATTTATAGGGACCTCAAGCCAGAAAACCTCATTCTGGATCATCGAGGTTATGCCAAACTGGTGAGTGTCTACAACATCTGGTTTGCCAAAAAAAGTCACGATTACTACCAGCCAACTGATCTTAGGGGTAAAGGAGAACACGGGATTAGCCATAGAGGATCAGAAGCAAATTCCACCCAGCCCAGGGTCCTGTTTCTGATGGTGGCCATCAGTAGATGCCAAGATGAGATCAGGGCAAAGATGTTGTCACCCACCACTGGGATGTTTTCCCAACCTCCAGCAGACCGAGGCTCAGGTTACAGCTGAGCTGGGAAACACTAGTTGAGGCTTGAAAGTTAGATCCGTTATCCTGAAGCGGGTTAGAGAAGGACATCAAGAGAAATTCATCCAGCGGTTTTGGAGCTACTTGAAAGACTAAAAAATAACTTGTAAATAGGTGTCTTAAAATATTGGTGGGAGAGATGGAGAACTGGCATCTGTGGGCTTTCGAGGTAACTGGTGAAGCAGATTTTGCAAGCTAGTGTTTCTGTGTCAGGTCCTTTGCATAAGCAATAAAAAAGGCATTCTTAATGGAAATATTAATCATGACCCTGTCATAGCAAGAAATTATTACTAATTGCTCCAAACTGTGCTGCTGAACTGTTGCCAATAGAGCTTCTTGCTTTAGGATGGTCACTTCTGTTTTAGCACCAGTAACACACCTGACTGATCTGTACAAACTCCTCTGGGATGACTGTGTAAGGCTTTGACTGTCCCCCTGCAAAATCCACCTCCTCAAACCAGGATGGCAGCATGTGCAAGACTTCCACCCATCAAATTAGGGAGTTTCTGATAGGTATCACTGTATCACTTTGTCCACTCATATTACTTTTTTGCCTCAAAAATCACTGTAGAGGAGCACTGCATGTAACATAGACCCCAAATGCCAGGTGAGACCATGGAGAGAGGGGGAAGAAAAGGGATGTCTTCCTGGTGAGAGGTGCTGGAGGATGTGGGCACTTGTGAAGCCATCAGTGATGGAGGGGACAATGCACTCCTAAAAAGGGCTACGTTCAAGAGAGGTTGTTGACCTCCAGAGAATCTCGGGAGGCCAAAGTTTTTGTCTCTTGGATTCTTCCCTGCCTTTGGGAAAGGAAACCTGGGAGTGGCATCAGCAGGTGGGAGCAGTAACTCAGACCATCTCCATCACAGAACTTTATGGCCTGGTGGCAGCCACCGTGTCTCTCCATGGCACCAAGCCTAACAAATTACATCAGAGTTATCCTCTACAGCATTTCACTAAGGCCAGGGGAGCCCAACAAGGTGTTGGATGATCAAGGAAGATTAGGGGCAGGACTGTCTTTCTTCCCATCCCAGGAGGATCTGGACTGAGGTCTCTGCTGGTCCTATCACCAACCTGCAACTCCTTAGACATTTTGATCTCCATGATAGCACAAGAAGTGTCCCCTGTGGGACTAGGACTATGTAGGACATTTTGCCCCTGACCAGCATAGGATGGTGCAGGAGCATCTCACAGCCATCAAGGAACAGCAGAGTGTGCTACAGACACAGCTCTGGGCCAGTGCAGCACTGAGGCAAGGGAGGGCAGAAGGGGTAGAGCTAAAAATGCAGTAAGCCTATAGCCTGAGCTCTGCCTGGGCCCCAAAGGACAGCTTCATTTCCCAGTATAGTCTGATTTTCTGTGCTTTCTAGTGCCATAGGAGCACTACTATGGGGGCACACTGAGGTTTGTGAGGCCGCCAGCATGTTCCAGCAGCCTCAAGCAAATTGGGAGGACACTTGTACTGCACTGCTCTTTATACTGGGAGAGAGATCTGATTTTTACAGTAGATACCAAAATGGCTGATATTTAGCTTAATGGCTGATATTTGCTCAGGTTAGGGCTGAGAGTTAAAAAAACCCCAAATAAACAAATAACCAAAAAGCAAAATAAATCAGCTTGAGTTATGAATGATATGAAGTTACATCTCCCAAGAAACCATTGATGCTGGCATTTATTTTTCTTCCCTCATACGAATCTTCCTTTTATATTATGAAAGATAAATTGGTGAAAAGGTCACTGTGGTTGCCTGGTTCCAGAATGACCCACAATGCTTTAGTTAGGAGAATATTCCCACGAGGAAGCCTGTTTTCTTCTTTGCTTCACTTCAAGAGGAGGGAAGCACATGGCTGACATTCCTTCTCATGCTCTGCCCTGATGGTACCCTGTTCCTTTCTGCAGGTTGATTTTGGCTTTGCAAAGAAAATAGGATTTGGAAAGAAAACATGGACTTTTTGTGGAACCCCAGAGTATGTAGCCCCCGAGATCATCCTGAACAAAGGTCATGACATTTCGGCAGACTACTGGTCACTGGGAATCTTAATGTATGAACTCCTGACTGGCAGGTATGGGCATTGGGGCCGGCGCTGCTGCTGAAAATAGATCAGCATGTTTCTGCCATTGTCACCCTGATTAGGCAAGGGGAAGGTTCAGAGCTAGGGTGTGGTTTAGTGGCACAGCACTGTGCTGCTGAACCAAATAATTCATTTTTCCACTTTAAATCACAGCTTCCATGTAAACCTCTCAAAGGGCAAGACATGAGCAAGCTTTTTAGGAAATGCTGTGAAATTACACCAGAAATTCATTTCCGGCCTTGACTAAGCTGAACATGGTAGAGAAAGGGAAAGGTTTGCAGTTAAACTGGGAAGGAGCAGTGATCAGTTGCCACACATCTGAAAAGGAGGAGGTTGAGCTGACATCACAGGGACTTGAGTCTCTATATCCATCCTTTCCCTTATTTAGTTTTGGATGTAAATATTACTGCTGATGTTAGCAGTAGTGGCTTCCTGATATTTCTTCACCTCATCCCCCATCAGTCACTCCCAGGATTCAGGAGCTGGAAAAGTGGTTCATCACCTCAACGTGCTTATCCTTTGGGGTTAGACTCAGGCCCCTATTCTGTTAAAACAATGGAAACCTAATTAATCCCCACTGAAAGCATGTCACAACATCAAACAGAATAAGCCAGTGAGCATTGCTTGGAGCCTTGTTCCTGGGGCTGCTGGGACATAGGCCACCATGGAAATGGAAGGTTTAGCATCTGCTGCTGCAGAAAATGTGACTTACTCTTCGGTACTTCCCTCCAGACAGTATCACTGAAATCCAGATCATGTCAGAGCTCCTTGGCTGAAAAATAGTTACGGTCATAGGAAGAAAGACATAGCTAGTTGTCATCTCCCTTTTCTCATTTCAGTAGGATACTATGATTTGCTTTGTTTTTTGTTTTTTTTTTTCTTAAATCAATCATCAATGCTGTTTTAAAGATAAGCTTTAAATCTTTTTCTTTTTCCTCTTCCTACTGAAGTCCCCCTTTCTCAGGCCCAGACCCCATGAAGACCTATAATATCATATTAAGGGGAATAGACATGATTGAATTTCCAAAGAAGATTGCCAAAAATGCTGCTAATTTAATTAAAAAACTATGCAGGTAAATACCTGAAATAAAATCACCTTGATCTTATTTGCAAAGAAATGAATAATTTAGAAGCATTAAAAAAGTAACTGATTTGTTATTCATTTTATAGGGACAATCCATCAGAAAGATTAGGGAACCTGAAAAATGGAGTGAAAGATATCCAAAAGCACAAGTAAGTGTCTTCACCATCCATCAGATCCAGCAAACAGGAAAATGCCTTCCAAACACTTCAGTTTTCAGCAAAAAGTAATATTCTTGAAATCTTTTGGCCTTTCCCTTCTAGTGTGCTGTAGACTCTAATTGAATTTCCATCAGACTTTTTTTCCCCATTGATTTAGTATAGATGCCAACCTTGCCTGTGAGCAAAATGCATTGCACATTGACCGTTACATTTTAATTACTCTAATGCAGTGGAGCATTTGGAAGCAATCCAACTTGGCCACTGCCTGCTTGGAATTTTTTGGTTTGCAGAATCACTTTCCAAGGTTTCCTCAACTTCCTTTCCCCCTTGCCACCCAGCACACTTTCTTTCTACCTGTAACGTTAATTCATCATCCCTTTAGGCCTGATAGGAGAGAGTTGTTAAGTAATGTCTCATAAGTTTTCACAATGATGGAGGGGAACAAGAACAAATTAGAGACCCACTGCAGAAGCAGGTTATCTCATCCATCCTTACTGATCCTTCTCTTTTTCCATTCACAAAGCAAGATAAGTGGATTGAATGGATATTTTGGGGTGGACAGATTGAAGGCTCAGTTAAGGATTCATCCACCTACCCAAGCTGCTGTAGCTTAAGCACAAACCCAAGGCACACAAACAAGGAGGAGGATATCACTATGCATGGCCATAGCTCCCAATCTCACATGAAGAAAAAGCATAGGATTCTCATATTGGAGACATTTACCCTACAGGAAGGAAAAAGTGACTGCCAGGACACCTGCAGTGAGGAATGGCTTTCTTCTGAGCACTGGTAATTTGAACTTGCCATGGTATCACCACTGGGTTGCTCCACATGCTTCATTTTCAGTACCAAAAAAACTTACGTGAGATGACAGGAAAAATTATTATGGCTAACTGTATGATTTGAGGAAGACCACTGAAGCAGATGAAACCCACTATTTAGGCAATTTAAATTTCATTTTGTGTTACAGAAAATTTTTCACCGTATGTCTAACTGTTTCATTATTCCTTCCCTTCTAGATGGTTTGAAGGCTTTAACTGGGAAGGATTACGAAAAGGGACACTGACACCTCCTATAATACCAACTGTAAGTTTTCCTACTAATATCCTCCTTCCTCGCCAGTAAGTTTCTTTTACATGGATATTGTGAGCTTCTGGCATTAATACGCTGTAGATAAGTGCTGACAGCACATGTTTTTTTTCTTCAGAAGATGCTTGAAGAAGTCACGTTAGAGACATTGTCAGTTATACTGAGTCTCTAGGCAGTCTCTTCCAGGAGAAGGTGGTTTAGAGAGGGCATGACTGCGATGAAATGCCCTTTGCGGCAAGGAGATCAGGGCACGATCACTCACTACTATGCATTTTTATTTTCCTCAACTGCTCTACTTGCTTCTTCATCTGCATTTCACATATCACTGGAGACGTGCCACTTTCACCCCTTCTCTCAGATGTGTCCTTTTTCTTTCTCCTTTTTTCTTATTTCTTTTGGTGAAGCAAGTGGGATTTGTGTGCTTTCTCCCTCTTCTTTTGCATTAACCTTTCCTTCTGTCTTTTCTTTTGTGCTTTTCACCCTTTTTCTCCTGCGTCCGTGTCCTACATGAAAAGCCCCGTTACCGCCTAGTTTATGTTTAACTGGGAGCAGACGTGAAGGGACAGTTCGACTCATTTTCTTTTGGAGCAAAGCTCTTCCTTTGATGTCTTTGTGAGCTCTTTACCCACAAAGCCTGCCGCAAAGGGAAACCAAACAGGATTAGCTGATAGAAATTACCTTGGCCCCTTCTGTTCTGCAGCCTTCCCTCCTTGTTTCAACTTAATCCCTTTCTCTCCATGCCTCTCCCGCAGGATCACCAAGAGAATGACATTAGCAATCGTGTTTAATTGCACCCCGTTGCTCTGTCCACCCGTGGTCCTGTACCTTCTGCAGCAGTGACAAGCATAGCTCTGAGGCTAAATCTGCCATCCCAAAGTTTTCTTAGTAGCTACGAAAAAGCAAGAGGATTTTTCATCCTCTTTTGCTCTATGGGATGCAGAAGTTACTGGCAGCCAGTGGGCGAAAGCAGGACTTCACAAATATTTACCTAAAGCAGGATGCCCAAAGAACATATAAATGTTTTATAAATGAAAACTGGTTTTTTTTCTGTTAAGCTTCTTTTTAATGACTATTAATTTGTTAGCAGTACTGTTCACTGCATTTCTAGTCAGACAATAAAGTCACGTTTGCTCTTTTGCATCCAATTTCAGTTCCTGGTTTACCTGTGCAGGATGTCAGTGTAGCCTGAAAATGCTACAGAGAGACTAGCTATTTTCTTAAGAAAAAAGCCTTCCCTAGCTCTTAAACACTCATCATCAGTTATGTGGTACTACCAGGAAGGTAATGAAAAGCTGTTCCTTAGCTCGTATTCCACAGGATTTTAGGACCTCTTGGTTTTCAGCCTGCTCTTGGGACATTGCTTCAGTAGCTAAGCCTAAATACCACCGCTTTTTCAGTGGTAGCTATCCTGAAAAGCTTCTCCTACTTCTTGATTCTTCCAAAGATGTGCTTTCTTGCATCACAGCTGTTGTCTTTGAGAAAGATGTGCAGACCTTTGCACTATAATTAATCTCAAGACCCTATGTTAGTAAACAGCCAGACAGCTGATACTGACATTTGCACTTATCTTCTTGGATGGACAGGAGTGTCCCTTCTTGGCTGGAGAGGGCATTGAGAAGGACGTTTTTTCCCATGTCTCTGACAGTGAAGGACTGCAGGCCACACAAGTGACCTGGACCTCAGAGTTGTGGGGAATTGCACACAACAATGTTAGCATCACATAAAGTCAATCAGCAGAGTAACAACTCATCCAACCTTTCTTACACAAATCATTTTTTTTTCTAAGAAAAAGAAAAGCCTCTGCATTTGAGGTGTTGGATACACTCAGCCTTTTTATTTTGTCAGATGAAGACAAAAGGGTATCAATTTCCCAAAGCAGGACTTATTTCCCTTAAAGCCCCATCTAACCAGAGCTCAAAAAACCATGCCTGCCTTGCTAGGTGTCTCAGAGTAGGCACCTGCAGAGGAGCCCTGAGGAGCTCCATAGATGCTTTCACCCAGTGCAGTCCCCTTACCCACTGTCTGTCACTGCTGAGAGGCTTTCACAAGAGGCTCTAGCTCATGCACGTCCTCCACGAATGGTCACCAACTGCACTTCTTATACTTCGGTATCACATATACTTCAGTAGCTGGTATCTTGTACACACATCATCAACACTTACGCTCCCAGTTGGAGAGCGGGGTAATGCTGATCCAACTGGGCAGCAAATTAAATTTAGAGCTGAAGCTGCATCTCTTCTTGATCAAATAGTCTTTTTCCAAGGCTTTATAGCAGCATCCACCATCAAACATGTCTCCTGGATATGGTCTGGCCACAGCTTCTCCATCAGCTACACAAGTGAAAAAAACTATGGCAAGTATTTCCTGCACGGCACTCCTACGGCAAGAGCAGTCCCCTCCAGCCTGCGCTGACTACTTGGGGTATGGCTTAAAGTACCAATTTTCTCTAGTGAGACACTATTTTGGTCTGGAGAGCTGCTGGTCTGGTTTTGTATTGTTTCATTTTTTTAAATTGCACTGAATGTATCAGGGTCTCATTGTAAGAAAGTTTCAGTCATTATTGTAAAGCAAAAAGTTTCAAATTATCTAGCTCTTGCCTTTGTCCTAGCAAGCTGGGTTTCTCTAGTAGGCTCTGTAGACTGAGCAAAACTTGAAGGCAACAGGGCGTAGCTCACAGTCTCAAGTTCAGGATCCTTGAGCCGTAAATTGGAAATCCTGGGCTTTTCCAAGCCTTTTTTGACACCCTTGTAAATATGTGTAGGACAGTTGCTCTTGAACTAGAGACTGTCGAGGGCCTGGATCATTAATGTAGGGAGGCTGTGGGAGGTCCTCCTGGTAATCAGCAAGAAGCTGTAGAATGCAGAACTTCCTTGCTTGCTGAAGATAGCAGTGAATGCTTTTGAATTATCACAGTTGTGAGACAGAGAGGGAACGTCTGCAAAGGTCTATTTTGATGACCATCCCCTTCTTGTCACTCTCTTCTTTCCACAGGTTGCATCTCCAACAGACACAAGCAATTTTGACAGCTTTCCGGAGGACAGTGATGAACCACCCCCTGATGACAACTCAGGATGGGACATAGATTTTTAACGTATTTCTCTTACCTGCTTCTGCCTTGCTGAAGACAGCTTCTTGGGAAACGGCTGCCAGCAGAATTGAAAGAACTGGGGAGGATTAGTGCTCGGGGTCACCATGATGCCTTGATTGATGCTGCTACAGTAACTACAGTGGCATTAGGACTTATTGCTTAGATGACAATAGCGCTCTTCATGTTTTATGTTCGAACTTAAAATAGCAGTTGACATGGTGGTCCTGATGCAAAGCCTTTCACCAGTAAAAAAATGTTTTCTATCACTGCAACGACCTTGCTACACTCTTAATTATAAAAGTCGAGAGATACATAGTGTAAGATGCACTTAATTCTAGCTGCAAGGTACTGGCTTTATCAGTAGGATCAATAGTAATTTATTAAGTGCTGGAGCTAAATACAGTGCAGGATTTGGGCTATTCCCATCCTCCAAACTCTATAGGTCTTCTACTGTAGGCCGGTGTAGGAGTGAAGGAGGATCACAATGGTACTGGTCAAAGAGTCCACTTATCCTTTGATAAGGAGTGGTAAACTTTGTCCTTTTTAGTTCCGAGCAGTATTCCTGACCAGACTGAATGTTACCTTTCCTCTTTCTTTTTGGGATTTTTTTTCTTTGCCTGGTAAAACAAAAGCACAACTGCTCTAGATCCTTTTAAGGCAGATATGGGGCGTTTCTTTCATACAGCTGAGAACATACTGTAACACAATAATTGGGTTTTTTTTCCTTTCCCTTGGTACAAATACATAACCACATGAAAAAAATCATAAAATTAATCCATTTTACATATAAAATAGTGCTTAAATAATGGTCCTGTAACAAAGTGACAGCAGCCCACTGGTCTTATTGATTAGCTACTACACATAAACTTTTACCTTTTTGGAACCCAAAGGGAAAACATAAGATCCATAATGTACTTTATAGGTGCTATGTACATCCTTCATCTGTGAACATAAATAGTGAACCACCATTTCAGAAATATGTAGCAAGAGGCATCATTCTCCATCACACTCTTACATGATTTTATGTCTCCATGTCTGCATCTTTTCCGTGTTTAGTACAAAGCTAATTAAAATTAAAAGTGATACTGGGCCAGTTTGCTGGCTTCATTTGTAATACTGCCCATAAAAAGTGTAACCCTAATTCCTCACTAGATTAAGGAGCTCCACAGGGCAGTCAGTGGAATTAAATGGAAAATCAATATTGAATGTGTTTGTGCAAGGTCTCCGTGTTTCTGCTGTACTAGGTCCCCAGTGACCGTGTTTAAGGCATGGGGATAGCAAGAGCTGAATCAGCTCACATGAGAAAAAGAGCTGACGAAACCGATATTATCATGTGTACACTTTTCCCTCGCTTCCGCTGCTTTTCCTTTGCTTTAGTGCAGTCTCTTCTGATTTGTAGGACACAACAAAGGAATCCTGTCCTGGATGCCTGCTTGTTGCCTATGCATGAGAGTAAAAGTTTATCAGCTTTCAGTCTCTATAACAGATCCTGCCCCAAAAAATTAACTGATGCTGCCCCATTTAACCTCAGAGTTGCCAAGAGCTGTTGTAGATGATGGAAGTCAAAAGATGAACTTCTGCTCAAAAGTAATTTATATGACTTTTGCTTACATACTATATGGAAAATGTATGTTTTAACCATAAAAAATAATTCCCTGATACTAGATCCCAGCTCTTCCTCATGTTCCTAATGAAAGCGACTCAATAGAGTGTATTAAAAAAGTATTTTCTCCCCTTCTTCTTTGACAGCAATGACAACATCTGCTGCTTGCCAACAAACTAAAGAGCTCGGTCATCACAAGCCCTCTAAAACCAGTGTCCCTAAATTTGCTCCTTAGTTTTCCGAAGGCACAATAATTTCAGGTTATTTCTGCTATTCATTAATCATTAAAACTTGTTTACCTTGAAAACCATAGGGAAAAGATAGTAACTAGGTCTACCAGGAATTACCCATATAGGGCAATTATGCGCTCGCTTTTCAGCCTTTCTCTGAGGGATGGAAGCCTGCGCTGAGTATTAGGGCTAAAATAATTCACTAAGCAAACAGACTGCTGCCTAAAAGCTGAATTCTTTACTCATGCGCCCTGTTTTTTCACTCAATGAATGCATCAACATTGGAGGAGAAAACTTGCTGTATTTGTCAAGTTGCTATAAAAGACTGCAGAGAGAAGTTTGTCCAAAATGGTGATATTCAGTAGCTGAGATGTACTTGTCAGTCAAGGACTTGCTGAGAAGAAAAAGCATTACAATTATTTTGGGGGACAACCCAAAAACATTATGGGAAGAAGGTTTTAAAGAGGGCTGATAAGTTATTTTTCTTTCTTCCTGTCCTGTTTTCCTTGTGCCACATACAGTAATTAATACCTGCAGCGTGCAGCATGCAGTGTACCGAATATGTTTATTTTGATATCAAATAATTCACTCGATTTTCATCACCTTTCCTAAGCATACTTTAAACAACATACTTAGCCTATGTATATGATAAATGCTTTCATTTATAAGTGATATATTTGAGTTGCATTATATATATTCACAACAATGAATTGCCTGTAGGATGATGGCGTATTTACGTAAGGGGAAATCAGCTCCTGTATTTAAAACAAGTATATTAAGATTGGTGTCGTTAGGACACAGACGATGTGTAGCTTATCACAGTGCTGCATTACCCATAGCAAACTCTTATTTAACAACAGGACCACAAGTGAATATTTATGTAAATAGGTATTTTCGTGTTGATATTTTGTGGTACACATATAACTTTTTCTTTTAGAGTTCCATGGCATTACTTCATTTTCTTATTTGTAATGTAATGTTTTTAGATCAAGGTAGACTTGAATTAATGTCATAATTGTCAGTATTATTAAACTTTATGTCAACTGTACTGTTAAATCATATGCCCCATAGTTTTAGGACATGACTAGCTATCTGGCATTGTTGCAAGTGCCTTAAATCTGTGGCATCCTATTAAAAAAATACAGATTTGGTGTTATGCTGCATGACAAAGACAAACACACCTCAAAATGTCATCCTTTCTTAGCTTGCTGCGTTTTACAGTTCTTTCTGCTACCAATTTCTAAGCCTTTATTATATAATATTGATGAATTACAGAAATGATGAAGTTGTTCTCTTATTTCTGTTCAATGTACCAGAGCTGTGTATCTGTTAATGAGATACAGAGTCATTTCTGTGAAATGTATAAATGTTATGTGCGGGTCAAATTAATATATGACATCCTATCAGTCCGTAGACAGGTATTCCTGTTTTGCTAAGCTGTGCAGATTCAACCCATCGTGCTGTCCAGCACCAACCTCCTGTCTTACACAAACCCCTTTAGAAATCTCCCACTGGGAAGAAACAGTGAGTGACCCGGTGTGCAGACTGACCTGCATTTTTTGACCTGAAACTCCAAAGCAAAGACATAGCTCCTTTGCGCCACTCAACAAAACAGGATCCGTGCTTTTCCCCTAACTCCTATATGCAGCCTAATGCGGAGGCGAGCTCTCAGCATTCCTGCAGAGCTCAGCTGGAAATCTGGGAGCTCCTTGTGCCCTGCAGCTCCCTGGCCATGTAAACTAGGTGTAATGCTGAGACTCAGGTGGTTTTGGGGCTTTACTGGCAAAAGGGGAAATTCTTACTTGGAGTTGCCTATTGTCCCGAGTCCCAACATACACTGGTTTTATTACACTGGCCCTTTGTTTTATTTTCTTATTTTCTCCAGTTTTCTTCTCTACATAAGAGGTTTTGTTTGATGGACAAATGTTGGTCATCCACCGGTCATCAGCCGGTTGCACTCTTTTGATGTCGATTTAAGAACTTTTTTTCATAAATTTTAACCGCTTTTGTTTTGCTCTGTATTTTCCCTGCAGCTGTAATTGCCGAGTGCCTGTTGTATACTTTATAGAGTTGAAATAAAAATAATTACTTTTGAATGGCATGTCGATATCTTTCTTCCATGGCAGAAGCCAAGTTCAGGAGAGTGCTTCTGCATAGCAATTAAATCAGATTTTTTATTCTCATTTATGATGATATGCAGTAAGAGATAACCAGACAAAATCTGTGGTACTTATAGACTACTACCAGCTCATGACTTCATCTTGCAAGATCCAAATGCAAATGGATACAGTTACTGTACTTGAGTGCTTATTTGAGCACCAGCATCATCCTGAGCACCTTGGCCAAAAGGGTCCAAGTCTGGTGCTTTGAGCAGGGTTGGGACCAGGTGCGTACCCTGAGTTTGTTTCCAACCCTGATTATTCTATGAGTATGCTATGCAATAAGTGCATTTCCATCATGTTTACTCTTCAGGGATGAAAATTCAGTTTATAGTTTGATCGCTGCCAATGTAGGCAAGTCCAGGGCACAGAGCTGGGAAGGGACTGTATTTCCATCACAAGCTGCATCATCCCTAGATGGGACATGACTGCAAACAATATCCATGCCAAAAAAATATGGTATCCTTGTCATTACTGTCCCTTATGATTAATGCTGAGAGGTGGTGACATGGAGATACAGCATAGACACTGGGTGTCATGAAGACATCACCACCGTATGTGGGATAACGCCTACATTTTACAACATTCAGGATGCTGAAGCCTTGCCCATTCCAATGGGTTTAAATCCATGCTCAGCCCTCATGTGACATAGCTGTCTTTAAAGTCTCAGTGAAGTCAAGGGTGTACTTCAGTGCTATAGGAACACAGAGAGAGGTAAAAACTGGGGAAGGCGATAAAGGGAGCGAGAAAACTTCCTTCCAGAAGGGAAATAAATCCAGTAACTGCCTAAGAAGGAGCTGGGAAGCATCACAAAATAATATTGCAGGATGCAGCAATCAGCTACAAGTCAATAACAATTAAAAGCCCAGGGTGACGTGGCTCTCACCTGAAACTGCCAGGGGAACATAGGGATTTTGGAGCAAGGTGTGGCTCTCCTCCTTGCAGGCTAAAAATAGCAACGCCCCGGGTCGCCTGACGCGGCAGGGATGTCCGCTGTCCGCTGACTCACGGTACCCGCTCCGCCAGCCCCTGCGCCGGGTGCTCGCCGAAACTCCCAGGCAATCATTAGCCCGGCGGCAGCCCCTTGGGCCGAAACCCCCGCCAGCAGCTCCGCGGGAGCGCCAGCGGTGCCCCAGCCAAGGCCGGTACCGCCCACCCTTACGGGGATAAACATTTACGGTGGGCTGGGCACCGCCGCGGTGTTTCGGCCTTTAGCCTATGTTTTCTTTACCCCGCTGAAGAAAATAAATGAGAGCTTCGGGCCGTCACCGTGAGAAACAACCGATTGGGTCTCGCTCCCGCGCTCCCGCAGTAGCCGAGGGGGGGGCGGCGCTGCCCCGAAGCGGCCGCCAGGGGGCGCCGCGCTGCCCCGAGGGGCGGGGGGGCGATGGCGCCCCGAGGGCGCCAGTGGAGGGACCGGAGAGGGGCGGGCGGGGTCGGTCTCTTTGATCTCCCCGCATCAAAGGGCCCTGGAGATCACCCCCGCCAATGTTGCCCCCTCTCCTCATCCCGACGAAGGCTCCGCCTGGGCTGAGGTGGGGCGAGTGCGCGGACAGGAGCCGGGGAGGGGGACGGGTCGCGGCGGACACCGGGGCTCAGCCCCGCCCGTATCCCGTCCCCCCCCCCCCCCCGCATTCCGTCCCCCTCCGTGTCCCGTCCTTCCCCTCCACCCACCCGGGCTGAGCGGTACGGAGGGCTCCTCTCCCTTCCTGCAAAGCTGCGCTGGCGCCAGGAAGGGCGCGAGGGGGGCGGGGGGGTGCGGGGAAGCTTCATAGGAGACCAAAGGACTGACTCTGCCCTGGGGGGCGCCCTGCACCCCCCGCGGCTCCCGGCAATGGAGGGGTTGCATGGAGTGAGCGGGGCCTTCCTTTCCTCTTCCTCCAGCGTGGCCCGACTGGAGACAGCGGCGGCGTCGGGGCGTGCGGAGCATCTGGCCGGGACCAGAACGGGGTACTGGGGGGTGGGGGGTGTCTGCCCTCGTCATTGCGAAATCCTGTCCCGGGCCGGCGGCCAATGAAGGAGCCCTCGGGACGGGGTGGGGGTGGTTTTGGAGGCTCATCGGCACAACCCCCCGGGGGCCCTTTGAAATCCCATCCGCTGTGCCCTCCTTCCCGAGGGGGCGGGCGCAGGAGGCAGCCCCCGGGAATATAAAGGGGCAGCGGGCAGCGCAGGGAGCTGCTGTTTGGGGGCTGTGGGAGCTGCTGTGCGGACACCGTCGGGACGAGGGGCCGGGAGGGGACGGGACGGGACGTGAGGAGGATGCGGGGGCTGCTGGCGCTGCTGGCGGCGCTGAGCTACGCGGCCCCGGTGGGGCGGGCGGCTGCCCCCGGCGGCCCGCTCAGCTCCAACGCCATCAAGGGCCCCCCCCTAGGAGGAGCGGCCGAGGCCAGCGTCGCCCCCGCCGCCCCCTTCGACGGCAGCAACAAGGCGCCACCGGCCGCTACCCGGCAGGTAGGAGCGAGGACGCAGCGGGGATGGACTAAGGGGATGCACTGTGGAGGGGGAGTGGCGGCGCCACTGACCCCCTCCGCCTCCTCTCTGCCTCCTTCTCAGCCTTTCCCCTGCGCCGAAGACGAGGACTGCGGCCCTGAGGAGTTTTGCGGGGGAGCAGCCCGCGGCGGGGGTGCCCCGCTCTGCCTCGCCTGCCGGAGACGCCGTAAGCGCTGCCTGCGCGACGCCATGTGCTGCCCCGGCACGACCTGCAGCAACGGTGAGGGGCGGAAGGGCTTGGGAAGGAGAGGGACTTCCCGGGGGTGTCCGCGGGCGGGGGTGTCGGGCCCCCACCCGTGGCTGACAGTCGTCCCGCTGCCTCCCGCAGGGCTCTGCACTCCCCCGGAGCCTCCTAACGGAGCCAGCGAGCTGGACGAGATCGGCACCGAGGTGCTGCCCCGACGGACGCCCACTCCTGCCTGGGTCCCGACTGCCAAAGGTAAGGGGGTCCCTGGTGCTGTGAGCCCTCTGTCCGCTGTGGGGGCAGTCCAGGATGCCCACTCTGCGTCCCTGGAGGGGGATTCCTGCCCTGCCCTGCTGTCCCCCATGGGGATGCCCACCCCACCCCACTATCCCCCGTGGGAACATACTAACCTGAGCACGTGCCACGTTGTCCCCACACAGGTGAGGAGGGTGACTTCTGCCTGCGCTCGTCGGACTGTGCAGCCGGGCTGTGCTGTGCCCGTCACTTCTGGTCCAAAATCTGCAAGCCAGTGCTGCGGGAAGGGCAGGTGTGTACCCGGCACCGGCGGAAAGGCACCCATGGCCTGGAGATCTTCCAGCGGTGCCAGTGCGCCGAGGGGCTGTCATGCCGCCTCCAGCGAGAGCAGGGCCCTGCTGATGCCTCCCGCCTGCACACCTGCCAGCGGCACTGAGCATCACCAGACAGACGGACATGAGGGACAGACTCCGGCCTTGCTGGAGTGGAAGGTTGTTTCTCAAGGGAACTACTTTTAGGCGACTAATTACAGTACGTTACTGTGTTGTGAATACTCGAGCTGGCACTTAGCTGTACATAACGCCGGGACTTGTAATGATTTTTTTTTTTCCAAGGGTGCTGCCTTGTGCTTTTCAAGCAATGACTGTGACTTTGTACACACTGGGTTTTTAAATCTAGGCCAAAGGGATGTGATCGCCTGTTTGTGAGCAAATAAACCATTCTTCAAAATCAGCCCGAGCTGCCTGTGCATTGCTGCCTGCACATCCCTGTCTGCGTGTGACTGTCGTGGTCCTGAGCTGCCCCACAGGAGGGGAGACACGCCCTGGGGTGGAAGTGCTCAGAGAGACAGGGGAGCAGGGTGGCTGATGATTGGCACCCCATGGGAAATGCTGTTTGGTTGTCAGTATTTATTGAGTTACTTTTTAGGAATTACAGTGTGCCATGGTCGCCACTGATACCCTCTGGCTGCCAGATGCAGGGCTAAGGATAGGCATTATATCGGGGGCTCAAGGAAGGGCAGGCAGCAGTAAAACATCCTACTGTGGGATTTTTTTTTTCATGGAATGAAGAGGGAGCAAAGGATCACCAGAGGGGCTGTTCCAGACTGTGGCATATAGCTGACTATGTGACTGGTACCGAGGAGCATAGAGAACGCAACTGCTTCATCAGAGCAATCTTTCCACCATGCACAATAAAGATTTATTTTTCATTTCACTTTGCAGCCTGTTACTATGTGGTTTCTCCCTTTCAGGATCGCTTGGAGGGAGTGAAATCTTCAAGCATGCTTTCCCACTCCATTCAGATTCTAATTACTGTCTGCCTATTGCAATGTTTGCAAATGTGTGTGGGGAGAGAGAGGTGTGTGTTGGGGGATATTATGCAGCATGGGGCTGGTGGACAGCAAGCGCAGTGCTGGCAACTATGTCCTGTGTCTCCCTACAGTATGGAGGTGTTCAGTTTACAACCCCATGCTGGAGTCTTCCCTGCACAACCCAGAAGCAGTTTGTTCCCTAAGCCCAAACCTGACTGCAAAGCAGCACATCCCTGGGTGGCTCTGAGGACACCATGTCCCATTTGTAGGGATGCTCCAGGGTTGCCACATCTTGTTTTAAAATGCAACGTTGTCACCATTGTTTGGTGCCCATAGGGTTAATGCTACCTATCACCTTGAGGACTGCACTGGTACATAGGATTACAAAACAGTAATCTACAAAACTACACATCTCCCAGGAGTGTGCAAGTACCAGCTGGTGCTGAACCAAGCCCACAGCTACAGAACATGCAAATAAGGGAGAACACAGTTCCATGTAGAGGAAAATGATTTAAAAAAAAGGCACCTTCCTCTTGCATGGGTGAGGCATCATCCTCAGCTTCCCTCCAGGTCTTTTCAATGCTGGCACTGGGTGGAATCCAGGTAGTCTGAGAACAAAACTGCCCAAAACCAGAGGGTAAGATATTGGTGCTCCTTAGACCACCTAAATGCACCGGGAGTTTGTCCCCATCAAAGAATTTGCAGCAACCAAGGAAGGCTGCTACAGCTCCAGTGACTGCAGCCAGAGCAGTGGATGCCATAAGCTAAGTGGTGATCTGCAGGTTGCAGTGATGTTGTGCAGTCCCATTGCTGGATGGCACCTGTTTTAAGTTTCACTGTACTGAGTCTGCACTTGGGAACAGCTTTTACTGGGACGGCAGCATGATCTGGGGTTTGAAGCAACCCCTGAAATACGTTGCAATTCAAAGGTTTGAGTTTAGTGCTTTAACCATTGTACAAGTTAAACAATAAATTTAAAAAAAACTTCTAAAAAAAGATACTTTAAAAAATACTATTTTATAACGTATTTGTTATTATTAAAAACACTTAGAAAAACTCAATGGAGTAATATAGTTACCTATGAATAAAATCATCAGTAGCTCTTCAGATAATTCATATCTGACATTAACAGGGTCATATTTTAACCCTAGTACATATAAAATAGCTTAGTTATGTTAAGGTTTCTTTCCTCCATACAGTTATAGCACTTTCTCCTTCCCAGGTAAACCAACACAGCTTTGACAATTTGAAGGCAGTCAAAAATTTGTTCACAGTGATTTAATTATGCAGCTTTTTGATGCAGAATCATGTTGTATTAATCTTGGCCACATACAAGAGCACTTTGGTGGACACGGAACTCAGCATTATCACACCCTGCTCCATCCTAGCAGACACATTTTAGCACCAACATGTCCTTGCAGTAGCACTCAGCGCTCCAGATACAGTGATGCACTTCAGATAAAGTGATTATTTCTGTCTGAAAAACTTTGGGTACTCTTTCTTGTAAATCAGTAGTACCGTGTCCTCCATCCTCTTTTGTTTCAGGCAGTTTGGCAACCTGTGTACTTGACCATGCATTAGTCAAAAATCCTTTTATGTTGCTTATGCACTGGTTTTCTTTGCTTTCTCAGTCTGGTGGGAAAAAAAAAGCATTTTTAGCAGCCCTTTTCAGGTGAGAAGAGCAGCGCACATTGGCGCTGTCTGATGCTAGGTATAAGGAATGTCTGAAATACAGGTTGCACCTATGCCCTGGTGCCTAAGCCCCTGCCCAGCAGGATGGATGCTAACACAGCAAATCCCCGGAACCATTAGTTTCATGGCTAGATTTCACAAAAACAGTGGTTTTGTTGGGCTTTTTTTTCCCCTCCCTTTCTCTTACCTCCTCTCAGTAAGCAGTCATGATCTCTTCCTAATTCTGCTCCATTTGAACTTCCGGGGTTTGTTCTTTAAGTAGAGAAATCTGATTTTTTTAACATCCCTTATTAAAAAAATATAACAATATGATTCATGCACGTTGAGACCTAAGAACTCTATTTAAGGAAGAGATTTTCAGTCTTCCCTGTCCCCATGTTCAGTGCCCAGGACCCGAACCTGTATTAGGGCTTTGGCAGCCTAAGAAGCCAAAATATTTAGTGCCAGCAGCAGCACAGAAGCACAGGTAGATGGGTGTGAGCACTGGAATGCCCTGAGGAATAAACAGACATTGTGACCCAGGTGCCTCCTGTATTCATCTCCCCACCACTGGATGCTCCATATTTCAGAAGTGCCTGAATTAACAACTACAAACTAAAAAAAAAAAAAAATTATGAGTATGGGAAGTTGAACATATATTGATCAGACTTGGCAAAGATGGAACATAGCAAGCCCTTGACTTTGAACTGGATATTGTGTCTGGATCTCAGGCTCCCATCCAAAGAGAGAAAATATGGAGAAACACATTATTTCAGCACATGACACACAATCCAGTAACACCTACAGTAAAAGACATCTTAGGATGTGCTTCATGACCCAATGAAATTATTCCCCACCCCCACCAAAAAACCCCCAAACCGAAACAAACCTTTTTTCTAAGTAAATTGTGGAGCTGACAGAAGTAGGTTTAAGTGGACAAGGAGGTTTAGCAACACTTGTTTTTTCACTGTCCCAGGTTATACGGCTAGAAGAGCTAACAATAAAGCCCTTTAAAGTTAAATATTGTTATTTATAACAGTATAAAGGGGAGAATTATAAAGAAGCCTCCTCTAATGGCTGGTTGCTGGCAGCACAGCTTTGCAGCTTTCTTGCAAATATAAGCCTTCCCATCATTTCTCCTACAAATTAAGTCCTGTATCATGTACAGCTGGTGAACTCCTTCACTATTCCTCCTGATTGCTACAACTGTGGTACTGCAGGTTTTAAAGGTCCTATTCCCTTCAATATCCATTTATGGATCAATTTGCTATTAGATTGTCTAATTGTTGCTTTTGCTTTTGGGTTTTTTTTTTAAGTTCTTCTGAATTCTTAACCACTGGCCTTCTATGTACCTTGTATCTCTGCAGCACCTGGCTAGAAATAATAAAACAACATCCCAGAACCCCCCAGTCCTGAGATTACATGTATCAATACAGACAGCTTCAATGATGTGAAGAGAAAATTGAATTACTTTTCCAAATGCGCTATGGTTTTCCTGAGGTGATATTTCTGCACTGTGGATACAGATTTCAAGGAGATGCTTTCATAGAAGCATCATCAGAAACCCCCTCTCTGCTGCACACAGTGATAATATTGGTGTAAAGACAATCTCGCAAGGAAAGACGTGGGGAGGATGGGATACTGTAGAGTTTTTATGGTGATTTGTGGTGAAATGAGTTTTAGGGGAGGCAAATACAGTTTACTTCTAATTTTTTTCATAAGTTCCTTCAGAAACTAGTTTGACCCCAAGTTGTAGCACAAGCTCTACTTGCTTCCATCAGTCTTTGCATTACATTTAACAGTAAACTCCCAAGTCACTAAAAACACTTGTCCAAGGAACAAAAACCCTCTCTGCCTCATGCAGTGCAAGAAAGGGTTACAAAAGTTCTTCAATCCACCCACAGGCATATAAACTAGAAAAGCTGCCTTTTTTTTATACTCACCTCACCTAACACAGAGCAGAAAACTGCATATTGTATTTGGTTCAGAAAGATGAAAGCCCTGAACAGAAAGAGCAGGTGAAAACCTTAATGGATGCAACATAGTACAGAAATTGTCAGTTGGTTTTGGGTTTGGTTTTTTTGTTGTTGTTGTTTTGGAGTTTTTTTGCTGATTTTTGTTTTATTGGGGTTTTTTTTCTTTGTTTTTCCTTATATTTGGGGCTGGAATTTTTTTTCTTCTGGTGAGTTTAACCACCTGTTTAAGATACTCTTCATCCTAAATCTCTCAAATAAGGAGTTGGTGAAACAAACCTTGATCTCACTTGGGGTGGGAAATGGAGCATCCAGGTGGTCCAGCTCCTCATCACCCCTTGCAGAGCATTAAAGCTATAGTTTCCTTCATGCCTTGCACTTCTTCAAATATACTACATCCCTAATACAAAGTGATGTTTATTACTATTCTTTTCCCCCAAGTAGATTTTTTCTTCCTCTGCCCTCCTCCTAGTGCCTGACTTGTGTCCCTAATTAACACCTTAAGAGGGGGTGAGGATAACTGAGATACTTAAGGAGGGCACTTCTGGGCAGAGCTTCTAATCTACCTTTCAGTGAGGGAGGGGACCCATTAGCAGGTGATTTAAGTGAGTAATAAGTCCATCAGCATGCAAATCACTGTTGCCTGATGAAAGGGTTGGCTTGGGAAGGTGAGATCTGCAGCTGGGCCACAATGGGATGTTAAGCCTCCCCTTCTGAGCATCTGGCAGGGGTGTCCCCCACCTCTTCAAATCCCAGATCTGAATGGTTGCGTAAGTAAGGAGAAGCAGCTGTAGATGAATGGATGGATGGATATTGTAGAGCGGGTGAAGAATCAGCATGAGTTTTGCATGAGAAAGTGGTGCTTTGCTAGTCTAGGAGTAGGTTAAAAGAATCAACAAGGAGGTAGAGGAAGGTGATCCAGCTGATTGCAAAGACTTTGCAAAGAAGCCTCACCAAAGGGATGAAGTTGCTGTTGTTGGAGAAAACAAAGGTTTTACCCTCCTTTGAAATAACTGGGGAGCAAGCCACGGGACCAAATAGTTGTTGCTTGTGATGGAAGGAAGTGATGATATCCTAAAAGGAGGAATGCTAGATCTTGTGCTTTACATCTCTGCTTACTTTTTCATTTTCTTTAAAAAGAAAGAAAACCCTTTATTAATCGTAAGTCTGTAGCTGATGCAGAGTTGGTGTACGTAAATCATGGAAAAACCAATGCCAATAGCAGACTAGGAAAATATTGCAAGACAATATGGTAATACCAAGTGATTCCAGAAGCTCATTGTCTAGAACTATAGAAAATAAAGGGTAAGGAGGTGAGACCATGCTCACATCCAAGGACAAGTTTGGCAGCTCTTCTCAGTTGGAAAATGGATGACTAAGTAAGGGTGCAAGAGGTCGGTAAAGTTGTAAACAGTGCTGAGGATGTAACTGGTTATTTTTGTTTCTTACAATGCAGGAAGGAGATAGACTATTCAGCCAGTGGGTTTAAAACAAACCCAACACATGACCAAGTGTTTAACTGGTGGCCACAAAACTGAAAACTCATAAATAAAGTCACATGGGGACAAGAAGAATTCATTCAAGACAGGGGTTTGAATGCAAATACCAGCAGAAGATATCTCTAAATGCTTATTATTGGTAGTGGGAAGTATGATACTAAAAGTATCTAGGGCAGTGGGTTGTGTTTTTTTCAGTTATACTTTTGTTTTGGGTATTTTTGAGTATTGGCTCCTTAAAGGCCTTGCTATTTCCTCTTCGAGAATGTGATCTGGGGATGCAAGTATGAGGGTGTTAGACCTACAGAGGAGTGCTGACCTATTCTTAATTATTTATTTATTTTTAGTTTTAAACTAATCCCCCTTTAAAACATGCAATTGGTTCAAGATGCTGATTTTGGGAAGAATAAGTGATGATGCAAGAGCTTCATCACTGGAAGCACAAGCCTGGCAAGCCCACAGTGACTATGAGCCCACCTCATCCTCTGTCCTGATGCACTTGTTGAAACAATAGCCTGACACTCCAGGCTGATGTGAGCAGTGCATCTTCAACCTGTATATGTTGTGCCCAGGGGAGGACTTCTTGAAGTGGGTCAAGTTGTCTCACCACTTTTACCTTAATGTTGATGCACTTTGAGAAGAAACAAAATTGCATGTTTAATTTTACTGTCTGCTGTTTAACATACCTGGGTTTTGTGAGGTAGACTTAAAAATATGCCAATGCCATCATAAATCACTAACGAACAGAAGGCCAAAGTGTGGAAGAACATGTTCCAAAAATGGGTTCAATTGCTCTTTTTTTAATATTGAGAGCAAATTCACCACAGATGAATGTATTTCTGTATGGTTTTGATCTTGCAGCTTAACATCATTTCTCTATTTTTCTGTTGATCCATAAGGATTTTGTGTCTTTATAGTCAGCCTTGTGGTGTACAGGTGGCACTTCAAAAAGACTGCTTTGCAACCTGATAAGAAGTCAGATAATCCTCGTAAGGTAGGGCCTGGACTTAACACTTCCTTTTCGGAATAATTGTATTTGCACAAGGAGCAGTAAAGCAAACTATAATTAACTTTAATAATTTAGTTTATTTTAGTTTGCACATTCAAGGAACACCTCTCTGTTGATGTGGGGCAAAATGAGAAAGGAGGATCCTGCCACCGTCAATTTTTTAGAAGTGTGGAGAGCCTCTCTCAACTCCTCCTCTAATGCAAAGCAGGTTTTTTTGCACTCATTGCCAAGCTGAGGTCATGTCATCTCCAAGAGGACCTCGAGAAGATTCACACAAATGACAGCTCTTTCTCAGCTTGTGAGAGCAGGCTGGAGTCCCATGGGCTGTGGGCTGGAAACGAAGAAATGAAATGCTAACAGAGCTGATTTCCATCATAAATATCTACTGGGGTCTTTGCTCTGCTCTTTCACTGGTATATGAGCAGGTCTCTGCTGGCTTCAGGTGGCCTGGAGCTACCCATCCTCCCAAAGGACTGGCCTGCCCTAATCCTTCCCTATCGCAGTGGCTTTGCTGTCCCAGATGTCTCATGTTAGGGAGGCTTTAGCTGCCTTAGCCAGGAGGAATGCCTGACCATAAATGATCATCCAAGAAATGTAATTTCTTTTGGCTGCAGCCCAGCCTTTATAGGGGGATGAGTGATGGCCACGATAGCAATGAGCCCAGATCTTTCCCCTATTTGGAGACTTGCATTTCGCATACCCATGGGCTGCATTCAGAGAGAAAGTAAGGGAAGAGCCTGGAGCTGTTTTCAGACTGGCTTTTATTCCATTCCCACATACAGGGACTCCTTAATCTCATGGGTTCTTGAGTTTTCATCTTAAAGCACAAATTTTTTGTGCACAAATCTGCTTCTACAGGTGTCCTTTCAGTTTCAAGACTGTAAATGTTGCAGGGTATAAACAATTTTTGTTCAGGCGCCTTTGCTGAGAGAACAGCCCAACTTGTCACAGGGCAGGTTGGATCCAGCACCTTCATCCATGGGCAATGCTCCTACTCAACCCTAGTGTTGCCCCAGAGTATTATGTGACATATAGAGATGCATTATTCATGCAAGGTGTCTTGGCTTCTTCTTGTCAAGATGAAGACATGGTTATGAGCAGTTTTAAAGTATTTTGTCCCATCATGTGTTGGGGAGAGCTTCCAGCTCCTCCTTGGAGAGGAGTCCTTTTGAAACAGATGGGGACTTTATAGTCCATGAAACATGGCCATGTGCCAGTTTCCTACCCTATTTCCAGCACATTGATAAAAGACTAATCCCATCACTGAGTTGAATACCTTTTGCCAGAGTGGTCTAATATTATTTCTGTCAGAAAACCAGCAGCACTTGTTGGTAACAGATGTTGTCAGCCTACTTGATCATCTAGAAAGCAGTAGGAATGCAAAAGAGAAGCCCTTGTGATCCAAATTATCGATGCATTTTGGTCATTGTTGTAGGATTTTATATTCTTCTGGGAGCTCAGAAGCTGAGAACAGCACAAGTTCAATGTTGTCCAAACCTGGCAGCAGTAACAATGATCCTGCTGGCAAGGAGAGGTGTGATGGGTTCCTGGAGAAATGAATTCAGTATTTCCTAGGTTATATTTTTACACCACCACAAGGTGAAACAATCAGCAGTGAGGGGAAACCCCTTCCTTCAGTTCATGTCACATGCATTGAAAATATGAGGGCTTACCAGACTTGTAAGTAACACTTATTTTGGTTTAGATATGGCATTCTTAAAAATAACATTTAATTGTTTGCTGAATAATTGCATCATGAAAAGAAGCTTCCATCTGACCTGTAAAGCTCATTTGGATCCCTTTTTAAGCCTATCAAGGTTTTTTTCTGGAAAACTCAGGACAAGGAATCATTGCGACATATGATTCTCGCAGGTTCCTTAATATCCAGCAAAAAAATTATTTCTGTCTCTGTGGACTTATTTGTATCATGTGTTTATAAATACCTGATGCATTTATAAAGGAGTCTTCATGGTACAATATCATCTTAAAATGCCACAACAGCAAACAGCTGGACAGACAAATATTAGCTTTCTCTCTTGCAGATCTTCCAGGTTTCATTGCTTTTTAAAAGCTTGCTGACATATTGTACTGTGTGTTACCCTATAGATTGCTATTTGACCTTTTGTTATTAAAGTTCATAAAGTGATTGTCAGCAAACTAGTGTCAAACGCTTCTAACACTTGGAAGCTGTCTAGCACCTGATTTTCATGCTATTGAGCAACCCCAGGTATTAGCTGCAACCCTCATGTCTGTGTTTTCCCTGTACTCGTCTGCTGCTTAACAGATCATCTGTCCACATTCCTGAACTTTGGTTCTGGGTTTTGTAAATGACCAGGTTCTGCCCTATGAAGTTTTTGGTGCTGCACAGGGTCCAGTTGCCATGTCCTGCTGGCCAGTGGTGTGTCCTGCATGTTCATGACATCTTGCCTACTGTGTTGATGGTGGCTGTGCAACTCAAGTATCCTCCTTAGACCAAGGAAACCAGATTCAAAGCAGTGTTCAAACAACCCCTGGAGAGCAAATGGACTTGAGTCATGTTCTTGATGAAGTTTTTCAGCTTTTGTTATTTAGGCTTAGTCATTAATTAGTCATTGTGTCATAAATGCAGAGACCTCAAAAGCCAGAGCCTTATTACTTGGGAGTCCTGATCCTTTCTTAGATCTAACTCTGTCTTAAGCTGTGGATGTAATTAAATAAATAATTACTAAAGAGATTTTAGAGAGCTTTTAGAGGTTTTCTTTGTTGCCCTAACATCTTAGACCTGAACACTTCTTACTGTTAAGTAGCCTGTTATTATTAAAAACCTTCACTGTCATTAAAATTTGAAGACCATTGCCTGCATTTGCCTGTTACAAAGGTAAATTTATTGTAAAGGGTTGTTTGGTTAATTCAATAACCCTAATTTCTTAGTTTATCCATTAAATATCGTTAAGCCTCAGAACATCAGTTTATATATATTTTGGGGTTTATTTCCTCCTTGTTGACATAGTTCCAATAACTTTCAAATCGATTCCATCTGAGAATTTCACATCTAATGCTGTGAAACAAGATAAAGAGCAAGGGCACATGCTTCTTGATTTAGGATGAAGTTCTAAGGCTTATATTTCCAGGCTTGTATTTTAGGAAGGGTGCTGTTTGTTTTTGTTTAGTATTGTGTTTACATTTCACAGAACCACTGAGATGAGATAAATCAGTGTGGGATTTTTTAAATAAAATTTATGGCTTCTCACTGAAACAATCTCGAACACCTTTGTGGTGAGAAAGAGGAAGGTATGCAAAATTCCTGAATAAAACCCACTATTTTCCTCCCAATCTGACTTGGCATGCATGCAAGCTATTCAACAGGCATATATGACATAGAGATGAATAAGAAAAATCAGATGTCACTAAGAACAAGTATAATTCTGGATTTTGCTGGAGCTTTGTGTTTGTTAATTCCTTGGGGTGTTTTAAAGAAACAAGCCAATTGGGTCATGATGAGGAGTCACGGTAGAGGCAGAGCTTTTTAAGGCACCAATTGGCCTCCTATCTCCCTTCTAATCTTTGCTAAGATGACTGATTGGGATTTTGGCAGAGCCAGAAATTTTGTTGCAACCTCTGGTTAAAAAACTTCTTAAAGCTCTTAAGTTCTCCCTCCCTCATCTTTTAGGCTATGTGTCACATTAAAAATCTCCTTATCTCTACTGTGATTCCCAGCATCTGTCCCATGTGGTTGCGTCCTTATCCCCTGCTCTTTGTCTCTTAGAGTGCCAACCTTGTGGTCCCATTCACAACCCAATGGCAGCTATCATGGGGCTGTCCACCCTCTGATTTACTGTTGACTTGTTTCAGACCTCTTATGTCCATTTGACAAGCTGCTGGAAAGTTCCTTTTCTTCTATTTTTTGATGCAATTTGATTCCAATGTCCTTCTGCTTTCTCCCCTTTCCACCCCTTATTAGCCCTTTACTCATCCATCAAGCTTTGGCTTTTAAGACATCCAATGTGATGTGGAGGTTGTTCCTTACTAGTCCCACCAGTTCTCCGACTGTGTAGAGCCCTGACATTGAAAACTTCCAACAAATAATCATTTCCTATGCCTCCCCTTGCTGGAAGCTACCCAGAAACTCTTAACACAATCATTTTGCTATTGCAGAGCTGCTCTTCCAATACCCGAGAGCTTACGTACCCAAGATGTATGTCCAATGGGACGTGGTGAACAACAAGAGAGACATAGCAGTCTAGACCCAAAGTGTACCACCCGCTCATGTATATTTGGTAAAAAACAACTCTGCCTGCTGTATTTTATTTTTCTCACTGAGGTACATGTTGCTCTTAAATAAACATGATTATACCCTACGTGGAGCTGCAGCTTAGTCCAAACACTAAAAATAGCAGGCAGAAAGTAGAGACTTCAATTAGATGCATACTGCTCAACAATTTAACTTCTAATTGGCTTGTGGTTATCCCCCAACTAGGAACCAACCCTGTTGTGTTTAAAGGATTCACAGTCTAGGAAAACAGGAACCTGAAACAAAGTCTTTTTAAAGTGAAATGACCGAAACAAGAGACCCAAGTGTTGCATATTGAGGAACTTACATCTTTGGTGTCCTTTTACCTTTAGCTTAGAGCTATTCTGCAGTGAGTCTGACCATCATGGGTCTGAAAGCTAGGTTCAGCTTCTCACCCTTTCCTCAAGTTCATTGCCATGGCCCCACAGAGTTTTTCTAACATAATTTGGGTTAGATTGATCCAGCTTGTGGTACAATACTGCAGAACTAGTGGTCAGGGACATCCCAAGAGCATCTTGATTTCTGCCCTCCACTGCTGCAGTCCAAACTCTATTTCCATTTCAGTTAGCAACAGAAGAGCCTCTATCATCTTCATTTCCTTAGTTTTTATCTATTTTTTAATTGTTTTGATGACTTAGCCTGGAAGCAGTAGAGCTAAGTGTGTCATTTACCATGGCATCAAGAAGTGATGCTCATCTATAGTAAAACTTGTGCCATACTTCAGATGGTCACACACACACATAACACAAAGTGGTTTTCAACACCATGGGAGTCGTTTGTCAGATGCTAGCATCACCTTTTTTCCTCAAAGCATATTAAGCTGGGTACAGAATGGGAGAAGGATGAAAATAGGGCTCATTTTTTGGCAGAATGCCAATACCATGCCACTTCCTGTGCCCTGTTTTAGCTGAAATATGAGTTTAATTCTGCCTTGGCATATGGTGGCTTCAGAAGACAAAGTTTTTCTAAGGCTCTGGTGGGATGGAGAGGTGAATTTCAGTGGTATACCAGTAAAAAAAATGTGGAGTTGCCCATGTGCCCAGCAAGAATACAAGAGACCTTGCAGCTGCCTACAACAAATGCATCACTCCTTTCCTTCCCTTACCCACCCCCATAGCAATAGTTCTTTCCTGCCCCTTTTTTTCAAACCACCTTTTCTCCCAACTCAACCGCAGAAAATTTGTCTGCTACAGTCCTATGATCACCAGGGCTTGGTCTTGTACCTATGACTGGCTTAATTGGGTGAATGCATGACAGTTTAGGGGGAGAACCCCTATAATCTCTAAGTGAAGGTAGTACATGCATTTCAGTATACTCTGAACATTGTTGGAAGGTAAATTATAGATGTCTTTCCCCAGTGCTGTCCCTCAACAGATGTCTGAGAAAGCATTTACACCATTGTACTGGGAAGAGTGCACACAAATAGCACTGTGTTTAGTCTGGTTAGGCTGAAACTAAATTCAGCCTTTCTGCCCAAAGTCACGTCCCAGCAGCCAGCTCTTCCTCAAGTGAGTAGATTTTACTCCAGCATGAAGCATCCCAGAAACCACCGTGGCCTGAATGGTTTCAATTTTACATTATTCAGTGGAGTTCAGTCCAAAATTATTTGACTCCGTGCCAGTGATGTCCACTTATCCAAGGCTCTCGTGTGGGGCAGGAAAACCATGACAATTATGGGGTTTTTTTGGCCATATTCTTACACTGATAGTGAAACAATGCCCTCTGTCACACTGATTGGTAAAAAGCAAAGGCAAGTGTCTAGCTGTCCTTGAACTGCTCATAAATTAAGTATTAATGAAGCTATTGTAATAGGAGTACAGCTCTGGGATAATAATCACGTATAACATAGTTAACACCAGAGGGCAACTCTGCATAAAATGCAGAAGGACAGTAAATGATTCAAGCCAGCATTTGATCCCCAGAAAAAGATATTTTCTAACATAAGACTTAGCTTTTTAATTCATAGACCTGATATATATTAATTTACTGCATCAGGTGTTTTGTCACAATTCATTCACCCCCAAATTATAGGGGGAGTTTGTATGTGAAATAGGGTTTATCATGCTCTAGAAAGAGTGAATAGAATTGAAACACAGAACTGAAATCATGATTGTATTAAATACAGCTTGATGATTAGGCAAAGGATGCTTTCAGTCCTCAAAGGCGAGACCGCAGCACCATCATGCAGTGGTGACGCTCTTGCTGTGTGGCTGACACTCAAGGAGATTCCCATTTGAAATTGCTTTCTTGCAAATTGTTGCATGTCTGGGCTCATTGGGTTTTCTTTAACTCCTGTAATTTCAAAAAAGAAAACTGAGTAAGTGCAAAGGTGCATAAGGGTCTATTCTCTGACTGAGTGCAGCATCTGCATGAGTTGCTTATAAAGGCAGATGTTGCATTGCCACATACTCAGTCATCATACAACTATGTGAACAGTGGTCATTCTGGCAGTGCAAGGTCCAGAGGGCTCACCTCTGCAAGCCATATTCTTGCACAAATCCATCCCTGTATCCCCGTGTTTGTTGGCAAGTATCTCTAGACAAGCTGAAAAAACCCCAAATTATTTTGTTGCACACAATAGGACCAAGATTAATGTCCAGAATTTTTTTTTTTTTAGAGCCAAAATCTTGGGAAAAAAAGGTTTGGCTTCTTCAAATATGGACTGTTTGCTAGAGTACCTCCAGGTCTGGTATCCAGAGTTATGAACAGGAGAGTCTACATTCCACTCCTGACCACCACAAACCCATCGTTCTCCTGGGGTTTCAAACAGTAGCAGGGCTGGCAGCCCCAGGGCAGAGTTCATCCTTCCACTCTCTTACAGAATTTTCAGCCTAAGAAGAAGAGTCATCTGCTGCAAAAAGCCTACCATATTAACTCCTCTGACAAATGTAGAAGTAGCTAAATAACAGGAACAGGAAATAACTACCCAAGGTTTGCCAGCTGCCAGCCAAACTGTAACCCACTTGAATAATTTTCGAGCCCAATTTACTAAAAATTGTGATCTGGAGTTAAACATAGCAAGATGCAAATAACACAGGGCAAGAGCTGGCTTGGGTTGGATCCTTGCTTTGGTTTGCAGACCTTGGAATAACTCTCCCTCTTTATTTGGTGCTGGGAAGCACAGAGGGACTTCTGGGAGTGCTTGCGGCTCCCTGGGGGTTGTGGATGCTCAGCACCTCCCAGGAATTGCTCCACATTTCTCAGTATCAGGCCCTTGATAGTAGGTTACCAGTTCTGCAGGGTGCACACAGTATACTTACGGATGGTTTGAAATGAGAGGCTGCAAATGAACAGATTTTGCCCAGAATCCTTTCATTAAAGCCTGAACAGACACGCATGCAAGCTGAATCCCATCGTCAGGGGAGCACAAGGTAGCTTTTCCAAACTCTGTTATTGGCAATCCCAGCATCTAAAGACTTGGTCACCACACTGAAATGCCATCACCAATTCAGTCCTCTCTGGATGGCCTTTGGTTATGAGTGGTAGAGCGAAACACCCCAAAAACTCCTTGCCCTTTGCTAGGTGAGGTTGGAGGTGCAAGGAGAAGCTACAGGAGACCTGGGCTTCCCATGATGGAATGATTGGGATTTCAACCATGAAATGCTCTGGGTTTAGGCTCGCTGCCTTTTTATTTTCTCCCCAAATACAAAGAGTCCATGCTCCCTTTCACTGCACCACTATGTGGCACAGTTAATTTTTTTTCAAGAGAGACTTATTTCAGTTTGGGACCCATGGAGCTGGGGAAAGGGGAGGCCGTGTCTGTGACAGGATTTGGGGTATCTGGCTATGCCCACGAATCTGCGGTGTTCATGCACTTTCCAAATCAGGGGTGGGGAAAAAGGGGTTTTAAAGAAGATTGTACAGAAGAAGAGGATGCTAGTAGTGCATAGGCATCCCAAGGGTCCTTGGGCAGTTAACCTTGGGCTTTCATCAGCTCCCATCTCAACATGCTGAGTTTGCTGATATTGAACAGTGAAAGTGGGATGCCTTAGGTACAAAAAAGATTTAGGACCAATTGCCTCAGAAATACAGTTTTGCTGGGCCATGGTGGTGCCTCTACAAGGTGACACCAGTTGGTTGTCATAACCACCAGAAAACTGGTTTCCTCCACACAAGATAAATCTAACTGGGGAGGTCAAGCTGTCATAGCTGTGTGACACTTCCAAAACCAAAAGATTTTAGATGAAATGATTTCTTTCATATGCAACAGGGAAAGCCAGCAACTTGCTGGTTAGGAATATACTTTTAAATGCTGAGAGTGATTCATCAGGAGGACTGTGACCACTCTGGTGTTCAGAGTTCCACAGCACCTTGTGAAAGGCAAAGAGTTTGTTCATTAGACCCTTTTATTTACCTGTTTATTTATTACGAGAGAGTCTTGTGGGTCTGTTTTATTTGGCCTGACACATCACTGCCTTCTTATATTTCAAGCGGTGGCTCTTTTTTTTCAGATCTCTCTAGGATTTTTTACAGTGACCTGACAGCCAGCAAAATATGTTTTGTTTGGTTTGGGTTTTTTTGTTCGCAGCAGTAAATATTCTCTGTACATTGCTCATGATACGGCATGCTTAAGTGAATTTGGCTGAAATTTTTAAAGTCATGCTTAAGATTCCTGCTTCAATTTGACTCCAAACAGCTAGTGGTGATAAACTGAGATCTTCTCTTGAGCTGTACATCCAAATGCTGCAGGAACTGTTGAGCTCATTTATAAATTTGTCACTAATTTATAAAATGGTGATGATATCAAACCAACAGGAATTGTTTGAAAATGGTGGGGCATGGCAGAGTGGCTAGTTGAAGGGTGCTGGCAGGTACTGTGGGTGATGAGCACTGCTGGAGGTTCAGAATATTATATACATCTTCAAGGAAGGCAACAAAAAATGCCAATCCAGAGCTATTAATTGCCAAGATTTGTGTTTCAGCTGCTGCAATTGGTTCGTTCCCAGTGCAGTCAGTAATACAACTTGTATGCACCTGAAAATACGGTACATAAATCACCTAAAGATGAAAAAGAAGATATTCAATCTGATTGCTATAATATTGGTATACACCAGTGACCAGCAAAAAAAAAAAAAGAGCTATATTACAGTAAATGAAACTGAAACTTGACAGCCGAGGAGTAACTCCTTCGAGGTTCAGATCAAGTGAATCAGAACAGTGCTGGGTGCTGTGTGTATAAATAAAGTGATGCTGTTAATAGTAAACAGCTCCACTATTCTTTTAAGAGACATATTTCTTTGACACATGCAGAAAGTTAAAGTTACAACTCTGTAAAATTTCAGTTTGCTCTATCATCTGTTTATCATTTACTCCTTGGATGCTATTGCTAAGAATTTAGGCTTTCAGAATAATGTTTATAGTAGGTGGTCCCTTCAAAGCTGGTTCCTCTCACTGAAATGTTTTGATTTGCTGCATGAGACTCATGCAAAATTTTCCTTCAACTGTATCCAACATCATGATGAACCAATGCAAGAAAAACTACTGTTGTAGTATTTCAACACAGTCGGATACTTAAAAGTGTGATTTTTCATTGAATTTCAGGGCCTAAGATCTTGTTTGGAATTTCACTCCCCCCCATTCCAAGTAAAAAAGAAAATGTTTATATATATGAAGGTACTCTACATATATCAGCTTATAATCTAAATATAGATATATTTATATCATTGCTTTTACACAGATACATGCACACACATTAACATAGCAATATCTGCCCTTTGTGGTTACTCTGGCTATGGCACTCTCAGTCATAAAGTAAATACACATTCTGTTTTAGAATATTATTTTTTCGAAAGATATTTACAATTATCATGACAAAGATGTGGGATATCAACACAAAAACTGAAATGCTTTCCTCCTTTGTGTTCACCTAAAGAAGGTGGCATCCCACTCTCCTCAATAAGCCATGGGAAATCTTTCCTCAGGACATTTATTTACTGCATAAAAGAAAAAAGGCTGAAAAACAAGAATTTAATAATTCTCTGTAAAGATTAATATCATAAACCAGTACAGCCACTGAGGCATGTAACAGGACTCCTTTTTCATGTGGGCAGGCACTATATGGAAAGCGTAGCTGAGCGCAGGATGAATGTACACTTACTATGGAAGCGATGTGCACAACCACAAAAAATCAGCCAAAAGTTTTCAAAAAACTAAGAAAATCACCATGAGAAACCTTTTTCCTAAGAGTAAAACAAACACAAAAAGAAAGTGGGTTTGTCTGGGTTAATGTTTCACTGCTTAATAAATATGACAATAAATGTTCCCTAACAAGTAAAACACCACAGGATGCATGCAGAGTGCTACGTTTATTTCATTTTTGCTAAATTCTCAAAATCAATGACTTCAGGCAACAAATGCTCAAATCAAGGTGAAATAAAGTTGTGAGATATTTGCTAGTGACCTCAACTCAGCTCTCATTCTTTTCACACGGGCTACTTCAACCTGTGTTGAAGTTGGACACAGGGGTGGGGTTGACTTGCCTGCATGGAGCTGGAAAACACAGGAGGTCAAAATACATGGAGGGAGGCAAGGACTGATTTGCTGGGAAAGATGGACAGCAAACATACCAGTGGGAAACACAGTTTAAAAAACCCAAAGTTTGGATTTCTCTTGAGATATATTGCTCCCAAAGCAATAACGTATTACTGAAGAGTAGCACCAGCTCTTTAAATAAGAAGCCTTGGATATTATAGGAGAAGTATCCTTTTTTATGTTGATTTTTAAAATTATTTTTATACTGATTTTTAAAATTTTTAAAATATTGACTTTTAGATTTTTTTCTATTTATCTTAAGAATCTTTTATATTGAGTTAAAAAAATATATATTGATCTTTTTACCTCTGTATCTTTGTCTAAAAACCCCAAAGCAAGCAGCTCATTTCCCTGCAACACCATGCTGCGGGTGCAGCATCCTCATCTGGGCAGCAGCTCCTCATGGCAGCCTGCACTGCCTGACTCGCTGGCCTTGAAAGGCACTGGTGGGAGAGCTCCAGCTTCCTCTGAAAGCCTTTGTGCACTCTGGTGAGCCCATAAATCAGCTTGCTCACACTGCGTGACCTTCTGACATGACCAGCAGACAGGAAGATGGGGAGTGCGAATGACAGCGCCGCTCAGCAGGTCACTGCCGACGATTGAACTATAATTTAAGTGCCTGAAAGAAATGACTATCAAGGTGTTGCATACAGAAAATGATATGCTGCCCTTTGTGGCCTCCTTGCCAAGGAGGTAAGAAAGCATAGGTGATTATTATTTTTTATTGCAAAGGTTTTAATTCAATTCAAGACCCTGTGCACCACTACTGGCACTGTGAGACTGGATGTAATTCCCATTGGTTTTCTTGCCCTCTAGCTATTAGTGGATGGGGAATTCATTGACGGTGACAGCTAAAAGTTTGCAAAGCTGAGGGCAATGCTGGAGTTGTGTTGCAACTGCAAATAGTTGGAATTCTACCTCTTTTTGTTTGAAAACTATGTTGCTTTCACCTCTGGTGCACACACCCCCTCCCCATCTCTACTCTCAGACACCCACACTCATGTGCATTTTTTCAGTAGTTTTGGGCTGGAAGGACGGCAGAAGAAGTAGGAGAAATTAATCAATTCATCTTATGGAGAAACTGCTTGACGTCCTGCAGAGTCCCAGTGGGATTGCCTTCAGCTGAACCACATGCCAAAATTACAGTGTTCAAATTGTTCGGAAAAGCAATAGAAAAACAAACCTCAGCTTCTTGGTGGTTCCATTTACACTTTAGCTCTACTCCTACTGGGCAGCTAAGAGTAAAAAAATAAACCTTTTTATTTTGAGGGGGTAAATTTCTCTATTTAAATCCAATATAGCCATACCCAGGTAGGTGCTTGGGTGAATGTAGATGTGTACGTTTAGCTCCTTTTTTCACCCCAAAACTCCTGTGAGAGGATTCATTTTATCTGTTTGAAATGGCTTATTGAGGCCAGGCATCTGCCTCTGCGTTTTCCCAGTAAATCTGAGTCCGAACAGCAGTAGTTAAATTTGTACCACAGGCAGCATCCTTACCTCATATGGAGCAGGACCTGAGTGGGGAGGGACTTTCCTTGCCTTGGGAAGGGGGAATATGCACCCTCAGGTATGGATGTCCCCCATAGCCAGCTCCTGGCAGTGCTTGTGGATGTCGGTGACACAGAGGCTTGTCCCTACACTGGTACCCCATTGCTTGCCTTTATCGCTTAGACTTTAATGGGATAATGTTAGCCAAGTGCTTTGAAGATGAAGAAAAAAGACCAGGCAAACACAGGCAGATAAACAAAGTGCTTCATCTTCTGAGTGGCACTGGGTGAAAAGTGCTTCCAATTATTTTTCCCAGTGTCTCCACATACTGGAGAAGACACAGGTCACAGCTGAGTTCTGCTTCTCACCACAACCCAAAACATACCATTTGATCTGTCCCTGCAGGATGCTGCCAAGAAGCACACACACTGATGCATCGCCTGAGCTGCTAGTTAATTCAACAACCATTAACCTAAGTAAAACTATAACCTGCTGAGTAAACATTTCACTATTGTTTCTAGAGATTACTGTGCTGGGAAGTCATTAATAACCTGGAACTACATTCAATTTATCTTTGTTTATTAGCTGCTTTTGTCAGACATGAGGATCGTCCTTCTGCTATTGAAGTATCACACTATGACATTAGCCTCGACTACAGCCTCTGTAAAGTCAACAATTGATATGGTCATTAATCTCACACTTCAAAAGGGGAGGCAGGAGACTGTTTAGGAAGATCTCACATCTGCTCCTCCACTTGACGATTGCTATGGCCTGAATTCAGATAATGGCTTGGTCTAGCATCCCCCTCACCTGCTAGATCCTGCCAGGAGCTCCAGATTTTTGCTTCCAGTCAAAGGTGAGCAGCAGATATGATGCAGGACCTGCAGGAGACTTGTACCCTGAGGAACAGGAGCAGGAGAGATGTTCCGCATACCCTCCCCACCCCCAATAACACCTCAAATAACTACACATAGGTGACCGAGTCTCTAGGTGTAAAACTTCATAGGTACTCCTATGGACACATTCAGTTAATTTTTGATCTAAAGCCAATACACTTTGCTCCAAATTCCGGTTTGGTGCCACAGATCCTTGTGGGTTCAGAGCCTTGTGGGTTCAGTGTGGAGCTTCAGAGGAAGCTATGGCTCATCACAGACCTCCCAGGTGCTAGGGGCAAAGGAGGACCTCAGCTGTGAAACTCTGTCCTCACAAAGGTTAAATGATAAGCATTTCCTCCTTCACCTACCTTAGTATGGAGCCATTCATACATTATCCGCTCTTTTGAACAAAAGAGAGTTAGAAAGTCCACTGGAATTGCTGTAAGAACAGTCTGGCATGTTGGAAATGAATTGATGTAATGCTTAACCTCCCTTATTTTTCTGGAAGGAATGACTTAAACCACTGTTAAAATAAGATATTCTTTACTAATAGCATTTTTTTTCATGTGCTTTCACTACTGCCAACGCTGCCACATGTCCAGAACAGGAATTACTGTAACATATGGAGCAGGAGAAGCCAGTGGATATTGTATCGTCTGTGGTTAAAGCAGTGACACATTCACGCTATCACAGTCAATCCAAATTTAGCATCATGTTTTTCTGGGCAGTGTTTGCGAACCTGGTACAAGCATTTGCTCATAGCACAAACCACAGATGACGAAGCTTTGCCTTCACTAGCCCTGGGAAGGTCAGTGGCAGCTCTCTCATGGGTAGGAGGAGTTATTTAATATCAAGAAAAAGAAATTACATTAAAAATTAAAACTTCATTAAACTTCATTAGAACTTCATGAAACTTCGTTGAAGTCCTGTTTTCACCAAGATATTATTTATTCTTATGTATCTCTGTGGGTAAAAAGAAAGATGCCAACTCTTCTCTTTGAAGGTATGACATGTATGATCTACAAGGACACCTATTTTTCTCTTTTCACTTTAAACAGAGGATTTTTTTTTATTTTATTTTATGCTTCCCAGTCCTCTAGGAGCTGTGATGTGGGTCTGGGTGGGGAGGTTTCCTCTCCTCTCTCTCCTCTAGCTCATGTGCTTTGCCCAGCTGGCTGAATGTTCTCCTGATGTTGGAGATTAGGTCCAAACCCCTCCAGGCAAGGAGGAACTTCAATGTGCATCTCCCACGTCCCGAAGCTTCAATCACTGAGATATTGCATAAGGAGAGGGAGGAGGATGACTTAAGAAAAAATGGAGCTTTTTTGTGTTTCTTGAAAGAAGGTATTAGGACAAAATCAAGCAGCAGTTTCAAGACCTCCTGAGGCCTCCAGAGTGATGAACCCTGCCTGAGAAGAGATACTAATTTCTTTGAGCCTTAACTCTACTTGTCTTTTCATCATTTTCTTCTAGCTGGTTTACATGAATCTTCATCTGTTCCTCTCCAGTTGCTCCTAATTGGAATCTAGTTGTCTTCTAAGTTGGCTGTTCGAGACTTAAATACCTCGTCCACCTCCTCTACACGGTGATCATAATACCCTTTTCTTTTGTTTTAAACACTGACACACAGAACACATTACATACTACCCATGACTTAAAACAAACACTGCAATCTGCAATATGGCTCATATTTCACTTTTGCTGCACACCTTATACATATGCTAAAGGTGTTGTACACAAGGTAGTATTTAACCACAACTACTGCTCATGCAGATGCATGGTGCTCCATAGCATGTAAAAAGGAGAAACTGAAATAGTCTTTTGATGAAATATACCTTCTTTTGTGTGTGTGTTGCATGTGTCAGACCTGTCCACAGAGGATGCTATTTTGATAACACTTGTTCTGGGATTGGTCTGCTATGCAGGACAAGACCAGTCAATGGTTTTGTAGAGTATTTTCAGGTATGACCAAGCAATATCCTTTCCATCACATTAGACAACACAGTTTAGTACCAGGTATCCTTTAAAATCATAATTGCACACAATGTAATATATTTGTAATCATAAGCCTTGTGAGGATTTTATTGTTTTTATTATAAATTCCTGTGGGCAAAGAAAAATGCTGTATGTCATCTCCACCTTGTAAGAGAAAACATTTCCTCTTCCAGCCCTCTCTTAGATTATTCCTTTGGGGAAATGACCGGGGACAGGCAGCCAGACCTTCGAGTATAATGTAACCATTTGCTCTGTAACAGGGGGAAGGCATGGGCAGGCAGGAGAGGGCTCGGTGTCTAAACCTTTGAGTAGGTAATGGCAGAAAGAAAGGAAAGCGAAATCTTTGATCTCAGTGAGGTGCTAATTTGTAAGATTTGGGGGTTGTTAGGGCCTTAGGAAGCGCGGGCCAGCACATACACCAGGGCGCTTATCTGGCAGGGGATTAATGACGCGTTGCTATCTCCGCACTTAGCCGTTTACCCAAGCGTTTGAAGACAAGCCTATGTGTCAATAAAGGCATTAGAGCGGACACCTTGAGCCCATCAGGTTTATCTGGCCGTTGCTGACAGGAACAGTAGGTGACACCGAGCCAGGCAGGAAACTTCAAAGTTTTGTGGGCTGAAGTCTTGCACCAAAGGCAAACAACCTTTGCTGCTGGGGCCGGGACAAACAGCCGGGTGGGGAGGGCAGCTGGGAGATGAAAGGCTTGTCCCTTCGCAGGCGCGTTGGAGGCTGTGCCGCCCGAGCTGGCCTTCATCCAAGGCGGGGTAGGGGTGGACGGGACTCGTTTTAATGAAACTTTCATCTTGGCCCTCCTGAAAGTGTGGTGTTTTAAAAGGAGGAACGAGAGGATTTGAAGCGGATGAAGACCGGAGAAGTCACCTGCTGCTTGAGCAAACACAACATCCAAGCAGAGCGACGGTCCGTTGATGTTGTTGTCGGGGGATAAAGTACAGCATTTATTTCCAAAGGATGAGATGCTCTATACAGTGAGGCCGTAGGGAGGGAACAAGGGAAGGCAAATAAAAATATAAGAAGCAGAGAGAATTCACCCAACACTTCTATATTTTTCCAAATATTTCTTAGATTTTTCCTGCAGATGCTATTGTCTGTCCTATAGACCTCACCATCCGACTTCTGCAGTTACAACCACCATGACTAAATCCTGCAACCACCTTGAAAACACCACTCAACCTAAAATCTATATGATAGCTTTCACAATTTTTTAAATAAATGAGATGTTTGTTTAAAAGGTAACGAGGTATTGTTTTTACAGTGAGGTAAAATGCTGATCTTTGAGGGTAGGATTGATGTTTGAATTAGCGAGCTTAACACCATATAGTTTGTCTCTCTGATGTAATTTTAACTAATATGCATCTCAATGAAAAAGATTACATGAAAAATCCTTTAAAAATAAGTATTACCTGTATTTTACCTTTATCTGTATTGTATGTTATTGAGGAGAAATATATAAGAGCCAAGAGAGTCGCTCCTATTTGTACATTTTAAATCTCTGAATTATATTAGTTTGAATAAATCTCTCATGAACATTCCCAGACATGGAATTACTTTTAAGGAGTCCTCATTAAGGATCTGACATCTAACTTTGTATGGTTGTGAAAATACAAAGCCATGCAATTAACCAGTATTCTTGCAACTCAAAGATTTTTCCAGCTAAAACCGAAGTGTTTTCTCTTCAGTGCCAGTCATTTTATTAATGGCCCATGCCATTCGATTGCAACACGCTGGGACTTGGAGAAGCAGCATGATGAATGTCGCACTTTCTAAAGGTGTCCGATAAGGTGTTGCAAAGGCTGCAGAGCTGGTGGCTGGTACTGGTGGCTCCTGAAGCCACCTCAGTGCCAGGTTTCATTGGAAAGAGCACCTCTGCCCTCTTCTGGGGCAGTCACAGCATAACTTGACCTCCACAAGAATTTAAAACCTCTTGGATATGCAATGTCACTTGTGATGGTTTGAGGAGGACAGCAGCTCTGAAGATGCATACATTGCACTTGCAGCTCTTGCAAAAAATCTGTGCATTTAAATCTCACTTGGGCTGCGGGACTCAGTACCTTTGTAGGGGTACTCAAGAGTGAATGTAGAGAAGGGGCACTCTGCAATTTGAAAGTCACTCTAAAACCAGTACATCCTTCCTGCTGGTGATCAGCAGACAAAAAAACTCATCCATGCTTCAGTGCATGTCTCAGTCTTGCTTGCTTGTGGTCCAGGCTTGCTTCTGGTTTTTTTTGGCTGCCTTTAATTTGTGGCCATTCAGTAACCACTAGTTGCAAGCCTGCTGGGCTTAGCCCCCTTTACAGAAGCTGTTCTCTGCAACCACAACCATTTTAGAAAAATCAGGATGTGATGGAATGTTTACTCTTTAATTGTTTAACAACATCTGAGAATTCGAGCAATTCTGATTAAGACCCTGAGGAATGTGGAGCCAGAGGATAAAAAGTCATACGAGCACCATCTCCTTTTCATTTCTTTGGACTGTGGAGACTGGAGCCAAAGAAAAGCTGGGATAACGAATGGTACAGTGGTTTTAATTAGCTGCAAGCCAGCACATTTCTGGAATGTTGAGTCTGATTGTATTTGTTTAATGATGAATAACATAGAACCATGTGGGTGGGTGTACGGGATAATATATAATGCTATAATGCATAGGGAATATGGGGAAAGTTGCTGCCATGTCATAGCATGGTCACATCATGGATAGACCAACACAGTTGTGGTCTTCCCAGAGGAAATCTGTTTGCAGAGGATTTAGGGTAGGTTCTTTGGGTTTGTTTCAAACATGCCAGGAAAGGAGTTTTTTTGAAAGAGAATATTGTTCATTGCTACATGCTTGCAGAAGAGATGAGTAAAAGGTTGGAAGTTGCAGCTGGAGAATTAAGTGGTTTGCCTGGTGAGATGCTACTCAAAGCTCCTGGGATGCCATGTGGTGTTGACACCCTCTGTGTTTTCCCCTTTCCTGCTGTTACAATACACAGCTGGGAGCGCACCTCTTCCAGGGCAGAAGCGGAAATATTCACCAGTATGTTTACAGAAGCAGAGGACCATCAGCCTAGAACAACCAGCCCTCATGGTCAAAAGCCATTGAGCAAAGAAATTGGTCTAGGAAAATCTGCGCACCATACCCCAAACACTCCCTGGCCTTTTAGTATAAAGGCTTTTAGTATAAAAGATCAAAGGTCATGAAAACCTGATGGTGTTTTTGTTCCAAAACTAGCACAAGTAGGGCAGAGTCATTGGGCTACCCCAACAGCTCATCTCTCACTGTCACTATAGAGGACAGCAAAACCCCAAGCAAACCAGCTATGCCACAAAGGACAAGAAAAAATATTGGTCTCCATGGTAGATACCTGACATTAATACAGTACGTGCACACAGATATTTACATTTCCATATGGTGTAATAAACAATTATCAAATCATCTTTGGACCACACTAGGGGATATCACAAGCCACGCATACCACGGGACAAGTTTTAATGTTGATCTGTCAACTCACCCTCGCTCTCATATCAAGCATGGTCTGGGAACAGGTTACAGTCCTTGTCTCCAGAGCCATTGCAGATGACCACTATGAAGATTTCATGATTGGTTTGTTTAATGGTGTTTTACAGCTATGATTATGATGTAGTGTATTTCTAGGTTATAGAATCATTTAGGTTGGAAAAGACCTTTAAGATCATCAAGTCCAACTCTTAACCTAATATTGCCAACTCCACCATTCAACCATGTCCTGAAGTACCATAACTACCTGCCTTTTAAATACCTCCAGGGACTGTGAATCCATCACTTCTCTGGGAAGCCTATTCCAATTCTTGATAACCCTTTCAATGAAGAAATTTTTCCTACTATCCAGTCTAAACCTTCCCGGTGCAGCTTGAGGCCATTTCCTCTTGTCCTTTCACTTATTACTTGGAAGAAGAGACCAACACCTGCCTCACTCCAGCCTCCTTTCAGGGAGCTGTAGAGAGTGGTAAGGTCTCCCCTCAGCCTCCTCTTCTCCAAGCTAAACAGCCCCAGTTCCCTCAGGTGTTCCTCATAACACGTGCTCCAGACCCTTCACCAGCTTTGTTGCCATTCTCTGGACACACTTCAGCCCCTCAATGTCTTTCTTGTACTGAGGGACCCAAAACCGAACACAGGATTCGAGGTGCAACATCACCCGTGTTGAGTACAGAGGCACAATCCCTTCCCTGCTCCTGCTGGCCACACTATTTCTGATACAAACAAGGATGCTTTTGGCCTCCTTGGCCACCTGGGCACACTATTGGCTCATGTTCAGCCACTGTCGACCAGCATCCCCCAGTCCTTTTCTGCCAGACATCTTTTCAGCCACTTTCATCAAGCCTGTAGCATTGCATGGGGTTATTGTGGCCCAAGTGCAGGACCTGGCACTGAGTCTTGTTGAACCGCATATAGCTGGCTTCGGCCCATTGATCCAGCCTGTCCACATCCCTCTGTAGATCCTTCCCTCCCTCAAGTAGAACAACATTCCCACCCAATGTGGTGTTATCTGAAAACTTATTGAGGGAGCGCTGAATTCCATCATTCAGATCATTGATAAGGATACTAAACTGAACCGGTCCCAACCGAGTCCTGGGGAGCACTACTTGTGACCGGCTGCCAAGTGGATTTAACTCCACTCACCACAACTCTTCAGGACTGGCCATTCAACCAGGTTTTTACCCAATGAAGAGCCCATCAAGGCCATGAGCAGCCAGTAATGTTAGTAATAGTAGCCACTTTCTGCATGATTGTACTTCATTTAATATGCAACTCTGTCAAGAGGCGAATACACCTGAGACTGAATCCTGCACTCAGGGATTTCACCAGGAGCAGTGATGGGCACTTTGCAGGTTGTACTGTCCTCTCTACTCCGTACTCTTGCCTTGATAGGCCTGCTTGAATCATCTGGAAATCCATCGGACACCTTGTTAGGGAGGTATGATTTTGCATGTCTTGCTTGTGAGCCACCTCTGAAATATTCCTGCTACAATAAGTACAACTCAAACATACAGCCATGAGAGTGAGTCATGAAAATACAATGTATAATGTGCTATGTTGAAATCGAAATGCAAAATCACTTCAAACTCTAATAAAAAGCCTTTCAGACACAATGGCATGCCAGAATTAAGGCATTAGGCATTAAGGTTTCTAAAACCTGGTTACTTGTGTGATAATCTTTTATCTTCCATAGGACACAGTTATAGTTTGCGTAAAAAAGGTTAGACCTAAAATCTTGACTTCCCTCTTCCCATCGTAGCCTGTTTTCTCCCTAAAAACATGGCAAAGCCCATCTCCATCAGCACATTTGAGGAGAGAAACTGCTGCTGACGTGAACAGGAGTGGTACACATTCCCTGCTAGTGCTTGCTGCTGTCAGCAGAACATAGGTCTGTAGGCTGGAACACTACACAGGCCCTGTAAACTGCTAACCACCACCACCACCACCTTTCTTCACTTTTGCAATGAAGCAATAGCAAGGATTTTGGACAACTTTCCAGCTCAAGGAGACCAGAGCAACCAAAGATCCCATCTTGCTTGAAGATGCCACAACTGGCCTAGTACCTTCAGCATCATTTCCCTCTCTGGACATATCACTTTTAAATTCAATAAACTCCCAGACTGAAGCTCCTGCTGTGGTGAGCTGGTCCTTTATTATCCTTTTCCTTTATGGTGCAGCAGCCAAGAACAAGACAGAGTTGAGTCCACTGCTATGGGTCTCTCTGGAAACTTAAGCATCTGGTGTTGCATCTTGTGGCATCCTTTCAAAAGATCAGCCAAGCAGCTGCCGAGCACATGTGCAAAGGAAAAGCGCTATCTGTTAGTTAAAGCAATGCTATAATAAGAGCATTCACTGTCTGCAGCACCGTTGTTTCTGGGGGTGGCTTCCTGGACCCTCTGATCTCTGTGATTTCAGTGCAATATAAAGTAGCTCTCACATCAGTGGTGAATGTCAAGATGAGTACAGGGAGGTAATTTTATTTCGCTTACAGAGCAATGGTCATTGAAAGATGGAGATGCTCAGATTGTAGGTTGTGCTCTGAAGCGTTTGAGCACCAGGTGTTGCATTGCCAGCCTATGGCTCTCCATTTTAGGGTAGAACAGCCAGAAGGGTAAGGGAGAGCTCCAGTTTGGCACTGTCTTTAGAAAAAGGATGCCTAAGAAGCACTCGAGTTGCACTGATGTCCACAGAAAACTGTTATTTGCATGGTGTGGTTAATGCGTAGCAAGATCATGCAGGAGCATGCTGGGAAGCGCAGGACTGTAGGCATTGCCTCCAGCCAGCTGCAGAAGGACCAGTCCCATTCTTCTCACTGGGTGCAGCACTAAATGCCGGCAAACGTCTGCAAAATGTCAGGACTCAGCTGTTACACAAGTGCCACCCTGAGTCTCCTAGGAAATAATTTAACAGCTTCTAACATTAGGCTGAAAATTGGGAGATTTGGGCCAATGAAGGCCCCATTTGCCAGGTGGGTGTGATAACTTTAATTACTCACCCCCTGTATTTTCTTCTTATGGCATGATATGTTTTTTCGGCACATGAATATCCAGTTTTGGTCCCAGAGAAAGGTCAAGATCTTCCTGGAGATGTAACTATGCCGTGTAAAAATTACCTATTCTTATCACTGCTTCATGGACCTGGTATCATGCAGGAGGAAGAAATCATCCCTGTCTCCTGCAATAGTCTAGGGCATGAGGTCCATTACATCCTTCATCTGCTCCATTCCACAACTTCAGCTGGGGTTGTGATGACCGTGCACCTACAGCATCATCACCCTTGTATTTCTGTGCTAGAACACACAATATTGTAAACACAGAGCTGTTGTGTTCAGGGGGAAAGCTAAATGGTACAACTATGGCAGCAAAGTTAGGTACCAAAGTACTTTCAAATAGAAAAAAAATGGAATGTGCAGGAAGATTGTAGATGTATAAGAGCAGAAAACACCTGTAATAATCCCAGGCTTGGTTACCCAGCCAATCTAAATTCCCTTCTTTTTCTTGGAGATGTGCTGGTGGTAAGATAAGACACGCTTCAGGGATAGGCTTATATTTGCTGTGAGCTTGAGCTTTGCATGTCTACCAGGGTAGGGAAACATGCCAATGTGCATTTTGCTCTTTTTCCTCCATCACTTTTCTCAATTGCCTGCTTTCCCTATTCCCCAAACCTGAAAGGACAGAGCATACCCGGTGCATACAGCAGCCTGACAGAAGGTGAAGTAAGTATGCAGGAGGTAAACAGCTGCCCACAAACAGCTTCCCTGCTTTCCCTCCCACACACAGCCACATGCATCAGTCGCTCAGAGGAGTTTATATCCAACTTCCAACTCTGCAGAAGAGTGGATGGTGATGGAGAAAGTTTTGCCTTTGGCTCTCCATCCCACAAAGTGTCAGACTGGGGCAAAGCCATGTTTTCCCTGGGAGTAATGGTGCAGTTTGCAGAATAGACAGTTAAGCGTGTGCTTTAACTGCTCCAGGATGTGGGGTTTGCATTGCCAAAAGAAAAAACAGAAAGAGAGAAAGTCTGAAGTCTGCTCTCACTTTCGCTGGTTTAATTCTAATGACACTAATTTCAGCAACACGAGTCCTGTTTTGCACAGTGGGAGAAGCTCTTGCCTTGCACAATTTATTCCTCCAAATCCAATATCTCACCAATGGGCAGACAACCTGTGGTCCTTCTGTCCTTTCACATTTCATTGGTAGAGAAAAACACTACCAGTTTACAAACGCTTAGCACCCTGATCCAGCAGAGTTTAGGATAAGTGCTAGAACTAATGTAAACAGAGAATTACACTACTACAGCTGCATGTGGTGTTATAATTACACAAGAATGCAGCTCAGCCGCTGGTGCATCATATGCGCCACACTGTCGCCAAATTTGCAGATGTTCAGTCTTACTTTTATTAAGCATGACAATACCCAGCAGGATCTATTTTCTCTGATTATACTCAAATGGAGAGGAATATTAAAAGGCAGGATAATTAAAAATATATGCCTAAACAAAGGATGTGTCTACAGTTCTTTTTCCTAGTGCTTTGAAATAGTTTAAATTTCTTGGCTGGCTCGTGTATACAGGGAACCCAAAGGATGTCTTAAATTCAGACATATGTCTTCATTCTGTTTAATGTGCCAGAACAAAAACATAGCTTGAGACCACCAAGAATTGATTTTTAAGTGACGACTCCTCGTTATACTGTGCCAGACTCCAGGGTAGATTTTGCAGCTAGGATATGATAATTTCCTACAAGAAAAAAATAAAAGATAGAGTTTGCCTACTGGATATTATGGTTAAATGGAGACTGTGACATCAGTTCAGGTATTAACTATGTATTACTAAGCATTATTTTTTAAAACAGATGTTCAGAGAAGCACGTGTGCAGGGATGCTAAGCAGAAAGTCTTTGTGAGCGGCATTTCCTTAAATCATCTCCAGCAACAATTATGGCAGACCCTGAAATAATCATCAGGCTCGGAGTTTTTCCTGAGGATGAGGATTTGAAGAAAGCAAACAACCTGATTTGGAGGAGAGACAGCCAGTCGGTAGCAGTCGAGGGGATGGGAAAATAGAGGCACTAATATGGCACAACTGGGAGCTAGATCATATAGAAATCATGTATTAAACACGGGAAATGTGAAACTCGGGCCTGGAAATATGTTATTATGGGAGTGCGTGCAAACAGGGCACAAGTTAACCTTTCCCAGTGTGCATGCTTCCAGGATGCAGTAAAGAGAGGCGCAGGGTGCAGAGGGGCTGGGAGTGACTTGGCAGTGAGCAGGAGCAGTGCTGCTGCTGGCAGAGCAGGAAACAGCGACAAGGATGGATAGAAGAATGATGGACAAGACGCCGAAGGACAGGATTTCAGATAGCTGCAGCTCGGATGGTGGTGCTGAGTGCTGCCTGTAGAGGAAGAAGCAAGGCTCTGACTTGTGTGAATCCCCCTCTGCACTGCGAACTAACCACCCCAAACCAAAAGTAAAAATCAAATAATTCAACCTTTACTCTATCCATATGCATTCCCCAATGTCTTACCTTCTAAACAGAGCTGTGGCTCCTAGTTGGTTTGGCTATTTAAGACAAAGAGGGAAGAAAAGCTGAGGGAATGAAGGCCGTCCCTCCCCCCTCTGAACCCATCAAAACTTCCCTCCATGCAGCAAGCCTTACAGAGATTGTGGATGCCTGGCAACTTGCCAAACATCAGGATTAAAAGAGGAAGGTAGAGTCAGGCTAGCTATGGGGAGGGCTCAGTCATCTTTCACTGGGCTATAATATAGGCTATAGAGGTTGGTTAGCACTGAAAATAGCAAAGCTGTGATTTTTTTTTCCTTAAAAGAAGCATCTTCCTCACTCCACAAAACTGGCTTAGAGGTTTCCAAATCCTTGTTCAAGGCTTGGACTCTGTTTTTGGCAAACCTCAAGTGGTTGAGCCGATGTGTGCCCTGGTGCCTTCACCCTGGAGAAACCACCTGGATACTTTGGTGATCAAAAAGCTAAAAACAGCTTGAAAATGAGTCCCAGTGCCTAAAACAGAACTCTGGCAGCATTTACGTGATTAAACCCCAAATTATGACCTTGAGAATCCCCAGCCTCCTGCCTTATCTAAGGAGACTAAACCCTGCAGGCACCTAGACTGTGATAAAAAAATCCCTGCAGACACCCCGGGCTCAGGGTCTGTATTTCACCCATAGACTCCTTGGTGTCAAACATGCCAGGAGCCCTCGAGCAGGAGCCGGGATGATCCTCTCCTCCAAAGCTATCCTAAAATAGCCCAATTTAGCAACAATCACTGCGGTTTCAGCTCTTGTCTGAAAACTACATTTTATGCAGTGATAGCACGACATGGTTTCCCATGGGGAATTTAGGCGTGTGGCCATTGGATTTGGTGGTAAAGCCTCAAAAATTAGTTTTGTCCTTTGGCAGCGCATACTGCTGTCATTCCCAGAGGAAAATAGCACTTGTGGACCATGTTTCATCACTGTGATTTAGTCTGGACTAATGCAGCAGCTTCCCATGGTCATCCCATATTAACAGGTTTGCCCCATCCTGCAGCAAGCCATGTATTGATCTAAGTTTGTGGTTTCTTGATATTTTAAGTACCTTAGAATCCTACAAGCATCCCAGCATCAATGCTCATTTTAACGACTTTACACTGGCTGTGAATGATCTCAATCCTGCAAACTCTTTGGGCCATGGATGCCCAGAATCAGATTTACAAATTGCATCCACTATTTTTTTTCTTACTTCTTCCTATATAGAAATAGCCATTGCTCAGCCTTACTGATCAAACTCATTGCCCACAGGCCAAATCCGGCCCTCTACCTTGTTTTATCCAGCCCAGCATCTTGTTTCTACCCGGTGGCAGCACCGAGCTCCTTGTCCCTGCGCTCCTGCCAGCGCTGGTCACATGTGCTGTGTAACGCGTATTAGGCTGCAGGAGCAGGAGAACAGCAGGAGCTGTGAGTTTGACGTCCCTGCTTTAGGGAAGAATGTAGACCATGCAGCAGCAGGGGAGGCTTGGGCAGCTGTGAAATGACCAGGAAGGTAAGACTGGCTGTTGAGAGGAGTGGGAAAGGAGTCTGATATCCAACAGGAACAGCTGGAACTGCTCTTGCCTCTCTGATAGCAGAGCTCTGTAGGATGCTGAAGGCTCCCCCCACTCGAGGAACAAAGGAAATGAGAACAACAGCAAGAAAAAATAGGTTATGCCAGGAGGAAGTCTGGATTAAGCAGCTAGATTTCCTCTACATAAATCTCACTGTGAAAAGACTCATTAAAACACAAGCTCTTTCCCCTCACTTGCAAACACTTCTCTTGCACAGAGCAGTTTCCTGGGACCATAACGAGCTTCTCCAAAACATCTGTAGGTCCTTCTAGACAGAGCTACTGGGGTCTGGGAAAGGGTTCCTGCCCTCACTCATGCCTGGCTGCCTGGCTTGTCCAGGTGGTCAGGCCCTGGGGATGCAGTGGTGAGTCCACACTCTCAATTCACAAGCAGTCCTCAGCCTTCTGGGACACTCACTTTCAAAGGCAGGACCCATCCCCTGAAGGACCAGGCAAAGACAAAGTGCTGTTTGCAAAGCCCTGATTGAAGCTGTAAGAACTCATCTAGCTCCTGCTCCTCAATTTTCATAGCTCCTTTTAGGACCTTTGGCATCTGACTACCAAGGTTTTAGGGGTTGTCTCTTCCCCTTGTGCTTCTTGCAACTGGTCTGGAAATAATTTGGATAAGACTGGTTTGTTGCAGCCATCCTGAAGCAAAGTCATGTCTCATGGCATTGCAGAGCACATTTCTTACAGGGTCACCTTCTTCCCTCCATCCTTGCAAGGACTCAGCTATTATCACGGCCCAATAACTGTCCTGGCACACATACATACTTATATGTGGATTTCCTATACTTTTTTTAGACCATATCTGTTTGTACACACTTAATATATGAGATCAAGGAGAAAAAAGAAAACCCAAACCAAACAAAACACAGCCCTTCATGCTTTGTTTTCTCCCACAATCGTTAAGTGTTAAACCAACATCTGGATGCTCTATAAATGTGTTATTTAAGGAGAGAGAGTTCCCCAGAAGTGTTTATTTGCAATGTCTCGTCCCTGTGGCAGAGTGGCTTTTTGACGTGAGGCTCATTGGCAGCTCATTGCATTGAAGTGACTTGTTTGTAGTCTCAGTGTTTGTACAATTGCCAGAGCCAGAAGATTACCACATTAAAAATACACGTCAGTCTCATTAAGGAGCGGTGTCTAGCAACATCCGTCAGGGAGCTCACTGGTGGAAGTTTTGATTTAAAGGCAGGATTCACTTGCTCAGATGGGGAGGGAGTTTGTGGGATCTCTGGCATGGTTATCCCTCTCCCTTTTTATTCTGTGGCTGGTATGGGTTTGCTAATTGAGGGGGGAGGGATGGTAAAGGCATCTTTTGCTTCATTGGTTGCTTTGATCCCTGGGCTCCAGCGCGACTCACTCAGCACAGACTCCCTTCTCCTGCGAGGTAACTGAAGGGGCAAAGTGCTGTGGTTTCTTCAAAAGCTATCAGTATGCTTCAGGTTTCTGCTTCAAGTCCTTTGTTACCTTTAAAAAGTGACTGTGGTGGCATTTTCTCTCCAGGGACAGATGGAGAGCTGGATACCACCGTGCCTCACCACATTCATGACACCAAGGGGTGGATGTGGGGTGAGGAGGTGTAGGGTATGGCTCCACAGAAGGGATGTAGGCAGGTTTTGGCTGTTTATGTCTGGTTCAAAATCTGGACAAATTTGCAGAATAGCTCTGGTTGGTGCCTAGTACTTGTCAGACTGCTCCCGGTGTGAACATCCATTCCCATGGCAGCTTTGAAAAACCTCCAAGCCCAAGGCTGAGCAATAGGCTCCAGCTAAAACACTACATAAATTGTAGTCAAATGGCACAAACAGGAGCATGTCCTTCCACATTCTCCTCCCCTTCACCATTTTATGAAAAGGTTTTGGGAGGCATACACTGCCACAAGCGTGGTGGGAGTTTGAAGTTGAAGCATCAATGAATTGCAAGGCAATAATTCTCCTGTACATCATATAAAACAGGTCAACAAGGTAAAGAAAATAGTGCAATTGTGTTGTACTTCTCCTGGTGCACTGGAGCAATGTTGAACTTCAAGGAACAGCAGGGCAAACTGCTGGGAAAAAAGGAAATGAGTTCCATGGAAGAAACTAAACCAAATTGTATTGCTGTGAACGTGGTTCCAGCTTGAAATTTATATGTAACTTGAAATACATGGTTATTTTTTTCAAATTCAGAGTTTAAAAGTAATTGAAAACAACTCAGCTTCATTAGTCTGAGTCTGGGTGGCAAGGGAAAATATAACATGACAGATGGAAGCACCACAGTTAAGCACGACTGTTTACAGGAGTTGAGATCCTGTCATCCTCAGTCAGAGATATTTTGTTGAAAACCCTATGGGGGAGGGAAGCAAAGCAATTAGTAAACCTTAATAAAAAAGTTTTAAAATAAATGTGAGAGTTCCATTTTTCCCAGTGCTTAAGATGTTGACAGGCTTTGTTTTGCATGTCCTTGCTCTATGCTAGAACAGGGTGAGGGTGGCTCTGGGCGTCTTTGTTTTGCAGGAAGATCCGCTCTTTGCCATTTGCTACCACGAATACAAGAGGATGAAACAGCTTTTGATGAAAAGGTGCCATTGTACAACAGGGATGGTTTCTCCTGTAAAACAAACAAACAAAACTAATAATAAACAAACAAACAAACAAACAAACAAACAAATAATGTCTCCTTAATTTGTCTTTTGCCAAGAAGTTGCACAGCATCCGGGTTCATGCAAAGCATGCTTTTAATTATCTCCGATGAAGACCATCTCCCTGCTCTGGAGAGAAATTAAGAGAGGAAGGAATTTTTTGTGATTGGATTTTATTTGTTTGTTTGCTCCCCCCCCACTGCCCCCCCCCGCCCCGCCCATGGGAAAGAACATCGCTTTGGAATACCACTATCCTATATTATAAAGCAGTCTATCTACAACCAGATGTGCTGCAGGGAAAGGATTTATGTAATCTTCTCTTCTCCTTTGGCATTGACTCTAGAGAAAACCTCAGAAAATCACCTTTACAGAGTGAATGGCAGCCATTCTAAGTACCCATCAATCTCTCCTGAAGAACTTGCTTCATAAAACAACTTTCCTCAGCCTTCTAAGGATATTTGGTGTGAATACACTCACCATGTATTGCGTTATTACATTAGTTATGCTGGATGTAGTACCCAAACTATAGAGGTTTATACTAAATATTATAGAGCATTTAACAACACATATCCCATCTCAGAGTTGAGGATGCAGAGCATTGTGTTTTTATTCTTCTTTTTTTGTTCCTAGTAGTGCCTTTAAAAAACATTTGACTGCAAGAAGGCCTTACTAGGTTGGCAACAGATGCACTTCCAGCCATACCTTTGGTGGAACCCTTCACAGCTTTAATATGATTTTAACCAGGTTAAATCTGTGGTGTTCTCACAGGGGCAAAATTCCTTCTTTCCACTGAGAAAGCTGGGAGCAAGCTGAAAGCTTCCTATTTGATCAACATCTTCCTTCTCTTTTGGCATTTAAACAAAAACAAATGAGAGTTAATAACATGCTTTTGTTTCTCTGCTTTTTCTTACATGCAATGCCATGTAAACCTGTGTTTGTGCAGTTCTGAAAGGAAAGCCTTCGGAAAGTTGAGCAAGCGCATTTTTTTTAATGGGAGGCATTACTTTCCTTCAGGATTTCTAATCATGTCTAACCATGCCATTTAAGCACTGGAGGGAGAATTTCATTCTCCTAATGATTTACCACTGAAACATTTCTAGCATAGTTAGCTATCCCAAACTGGCTGAATATCCTGACACTTATTAAAACTGCATGCAGCTGTAGATTGAAAATCAGTCTGCCCTCCACCTCTCCTACAAAGTCAACTGATGTATTTTCTGTGCTCCCCATTTGCTTTCCAATTCAACATTTCAACAAGATAATATGTGTATGTCAAAACTGCAGTAAATGACTTGGGAAAAATGCTTTCCCTTTCTCTAGGTGTGATGTTGTTATTTAATTACTGAAAGCAGGCAGTGTGTTTCTTTTTACTCCTGGAAATAGTGATGCAAAAAAAAAAAATCAGCTCTGGCCCCTGCTTTCCCTTTATTACTGGTGATAAAAGAATTCAATAAGCCTATTTATTTCACTGCTGCAATAAATAATTGCCAAAAAATAGTCACATATATTAAATGAATATATTCACACATATTCCTTCATATGCTCTTTCACATGAACTGTTACATCAAACTTATTTTCCCTCTGCCACAGAGACAGCATTTAACAAAGGCACAAGCTGTCCTTCTGCCAATTTATTCCCTGAACTAGCAAGTTATACTAATTCATGGCTCTTTACACTCAGAAGGAAAAAGTTGGAGGGCTAGAAGAAAAATCCTCCAGGTGACCCCATATCCTCTGTCCTGCATTGCTATGGCATGATTTAAACAGTCCCATGTCTTTGAAGACCCTTTCTCCTACGTGTATCCTGTATAGTGTTTTGAATTATTAATATAAAGATAAACATGGCTAGGGTTTCCAGTGCTGTGATTTTCCTGCTCAACAATCAAATGGCTTAAATAGGGACAACAAAATCCAACTACAAATAACGGTTTGAAAACCACATGGTTTGTGAGAGGGGACCAAACACACAATGTTGGCCTTAATGGTCTGACTTATTTCCCATTACCTGTCATGATTAAACTATTATTTAAGCATACATTTTCTTAATCTTAACATTGGAACAAATTTTTAAGCATCCATGGTCTGTCATGCTTTGGAAAGAATTTGAAAGCAAGCTGCTTTTTGGTAAAATTACATTTGTATGCATAGTGAGGGTTTTTAAGAAAAATGGCTCAGCTCTTGCACCCCTTTGAGGCAACATCCCTTGAATTTAATGGATTTGCTGCAGGAATTTATTTATTCTAAGTTGTGTCTTTGATCAAGTTTTAAATGAAGACTACAGACTAGCTGCTGCCAAGTTATCATACCTATTCTACTTGCAATCCTCCGCTGCCAAAAACTTAGTCTATTGTCCAGTGAATATGTAGTGTATTTGTGAGGACATTAAAAAGAACATATTTAAATAGTGAGTCCTGGGCTAGACTTTGCAGTGACAGTCAATGTGTTTTCAAACACCCCAAAGCAGCCTCTCGTTTCTTCCAAACTGTTGATTCAGCTCCTTCTAGCCATGTAAAAGAAGACCTGTAGGGGAATCAGTATGTAATTAACATGTTTTTCCAGTTCTTTTTGATATTCCTGCAGTGAAACAAAGGGAGAAATGAAGTCTCTGTAGACTTGAACCAATGAATTCACAGAATATCAAAAACCATCTCTGCCCTGTATGAAAAGCAAGAAAGCCTACTGCCTGCTGAAGAGGATACACCACATCTAGCTCTCAGTTGTACTTGCAGTAGCACACAGCGGAACGGCCCCCTGTGCACCAAGCTGTGAGGCTCCCACGGTTGTGTTATTTTACTCTCTCTTGCATCAAGGGTGACAGTATCTTTCTTAAGGGCAGGAGGCACTACCTTTATGGGTAGGTTTGTAGTGCCTTTAGTTGTCTATCAGCTCAGTTCACAGCTTGCTGGATTTTACAAGTGTGCTGCTAAGCCTGTGATTTCCTTAAACCTGAGCAAGCTGTTTTATAGCACTAAATTTAAACTCTGTTCCTAAGAGGTTTCTAGGATTTTCTTGCTTGCAGAGCCTGCAAACTCAGTCAGATCCGTGTTGACAGGCCAACATTCAAACAGCATTTCATTTGGATTTTTTTGAAACTGTATAGCTAATGTAGCACGCCAAAGGTTTCCACTGATTATATGTCTTATGTATTCAGTAAATATTCACCTTTCTAGTACCTTCCCCAGATCCCAGGCTTACGCTGCACTGTTCAAAGAACACCTTCACACAGTTCTGTAGCTCAAGTGCGTAAACTTTGTGGTGTTTGAGGTTTATGAGTTTGGCAAGGTCTGTTTAGGTTCAGGTTCATGGAGTTTGCTTGCTAATTTAGGGTAGAAAAGTGTATTTCAGCACTATTTCAAATCATATTGTTTTCATCCAAGGTACACAGTTTACAAAAAAACAAGCATATTTTTCTGTGTCGGGAGAGCAGAACACCTCTCAATGGGCACAGCAACAAAAACAGGTGCTCTATTTATTGACCTTTGCATAAATAGTGTATGCCCCCCCCCTTTCTAAAGTGCATGTTTTTCACTTCACCCGTTCTCTGTTTTTTTTTGCTTGCTTTCTCCCGTGTTGTTTTTCAGAATTTAAAAGAAACACAAAGCAAACCACATTTTGTTTTCAGTGACTAGATAAGACTGAGAAGATTGTAGCTATGGCATACATCCATTATCCTGTTTCGTCCCCCAAATATTCCAGGTAAATTAGATGAAGATGAGCTTGTGTATCTGGGAGTTACATCTCCAAAGAATAATGGAGAGAACAAATAGGCATACTAAACCTTTATGGATATGGTTTTGTACTCAATATATCCACCAAAAAAGTAGGGTGCATTAGGTTCCCATGCTTCAACCAGGATTGGCTCAATCAATCTCATGGGTTTTCCTTCAAGTACTTCTCCCGGTTTAAGATCCTATTCCACAAGCCTCGAAGGCAACCAAAATGACTAAAACCTGTCCCTAGTCACACCACCAGCAGCAGTTGTACTCAACATCAACCACTAATCAAGGCAAATGTCACACCTTTTTTTTCTGCTCACAAAATTATCAGTCATTTCAGGATCTGAAAGGCATCAGAGCCAGACCAAGGATCAAGATATATTTTCACTTTAATTTGATGATGGAGATGGTCCTATCCTGCACTACTGCAAGGAAGCAGGCACCCAGTGGTGTTGAGGGGGACACGTACATACTTACCTATAGACTGTCCAAAGAATTGCCAGGACTGACATTCTGGAATCAAAGGATTTGCCACATATTTTCAGAAGGGAAGCTACTCCAGTGGAAGTGGTGTGAGATGGAGGGATGATTCACAACTTCATTTGGGCGCTGTTGTTTTCACAGTCAGCTCTGCAAGCAATGTATAATCTTTTGGCTTAGACGGGGATGTGTCCTCCTCACACGTGAAGTATCTCCATTTGCCTCGCTTCACATTTTGCCTGCCAAACTCTAACCTGTCAATGGGAGCAAAAAGTAATTAAGCCAGAGGTTCAGAGCATTGTATCCGTTTTGCTCTTCAAGCCAATTTGTCTTTCTGAACCAATCAGGTACATCACGCACTGTGATTTCAGTGCTGATACAAGCTCAAGTTGCTTGCAGAAACCTGTGCCGTTTCTTCAGAAGAAAATAAGTACCAGACTTCTGAGCACCTGCTGAAAAGAGGAGAAAAGCTGTTGTCTGCTTCCTGTCCCCTTGAGTGCCTGTGCAATTCTGAGAGCAGAGAGACCATGTGCGCTGGTCCATGCTGTACAATGACACACACTATGTGGAGAGACACAACATCACAGCAGCTGACATCTCTGATAAAGGGAGGCATTTGGGTCATTAGTTAAACTAAGGGCAACAATACTGTCTTTAAACATTTTAATTTTTACTTTAGTGGGTAAGGATATAACAATCTTATGCCTAAACCTTGCAAACATTTTGCCTAGTGGCTCATGTTCCCAATGATTTCAGTGCTGGCTCTGAGGATGAGGAAAAAGTTGCTATTAAAAGAGATGGGAGGGCAGTGCTTGCCAGTCAGGATTATGACTTGTCCTTGGAGTTGGAATCAGGTAGAAAAGTCCTTTTGAAACAAAAAGCAAAGCATTAAAAAACATATGAAAATGTGGGGAAAACCCCAACCCCTCTGGCTTTTTAAATTGCCATAAATCTTTTGGATAAACTAAAAAATACTTTTTGGATTGAAAAAAGGGTTCTGACTATAATTTTTTTAATTATTTTTTTTTATAATGCCACTTTCACCAATATCCATAGAATCACAGAATGGTTTGGGTTGGAAGGGACCATAAGGATCATTTAGTTCCAATCCCCTTGCCATGGGCAGGGACAACTCCTGATAGACCAGGCTGCTCAAGGCCCCATCCAGTTTGGCCTTGAACACTTCCAGGGAGGGGGCAACCACAGCTTTCCTGGGCAACCTGTGCCACTACCTCATCACCCTCATCGGGAAGAATTTCTTCCTAATGTCTAGTTTAAATCTTCCCACTTCCTATTTAAAGTCATTCCCCCTCATCCTGGCACTACATGCCCTAGTAAAAAGTCCCTCCCCACCTTTCCCGTAGACCCCCTTCAGGTACTGGAAGGCTGCTATGAGGTCTCCCCAGAGCCTTCTCTTCTCCAGGCTGAACAAGACAAACTCTCTCGGCCTGTCCCCATAGCAGAGGTGCACCAGCCCTCTGATCATCTTCATAGCCTGGAACTGGACACAATACTCCAGGCGGGGTCTCACGAGAGCATGACAGTGGAGCAGAATCACCTCCCTCGCCCTGCTGACTGCACTTCTTTTGATGCGGCTCAGGACATGGTTGGCTTTCTGGGCTGTGAGCACACATCACCGGCTCATATTGAGCTTCTCTTCAATCAGCACCCCCAAGTCCTTCTCTGCAGGGCTGCTCTCAATCACATCATCCCCAGCTTTTGTGTACGTTTCCGATAGAGCCACCCTCTCTGAAAACACAAAATGTTCTTTTTGCTATGTTCAGAATGAGCAGATTAGGCTACAGCTAGCGAAGGAGAGGAAAGACAAAGGAATAATGTGTTGTTGAAAACATGATGACTCTATCGCTTGCAGAAAAGGTGATGAGACTATTGCTTAGTGCCACCACACTTCTTCTTGCTTGCTGGCTTTCACTCTACGGAGCCCTTTTAGTCTGCATGCAGCAGAGGGCAGGATTTTGGCCTATAGACATTGATGGCTCTCCTAAGCCAGCCAATATTGTTTTTATAAAATGTTGATAAAATTTCAGGGGTGGTGTTGTACCATTCTGTCAAATCATTGGGGGAAGCTCAAAGTATCTGAAAATATTTATATTCCTTGTTAGAAAATAATTACACCTACAGGAGAATGTAATGATTGCTGTAAAGTTTCATAGAACAAATACCCATTTTGGCTTTATGATAAGAAATTGTATTTTGTCCTTGGAAATGCACTGTTCATCTTCTACTACTATAGCAAAATGTCTCAGTAGAAAGAGATCAAAGGCTTGGTGAGACTTTCTTACCTACTCCAAACAGAAACTGGAATTTCTGCTGTTTTCCCTCAGTAACTTTCTTCTCCAGTGATTGCCTTACGTCTGCGTTGGAGACTGAGGCCCTCTCAACAGGACATTCCCATCATTTCCCAGAAAAGTTTCTGAAAATAGACAAGTTCGGGCTCTTCTGGTGATGTTTCATCAGACAACAACACTTGGTGAGATCAGAGTTGGTATTGTTGTAAGTGCATGCTGGGGAAGATGGGAAGAAGATGTCCTCCAGTTGAAGGTACAAAAAATACTGACTGACTTTAACGGAAATAAAACCAGACATTGATTTTGTTGCTCCATAACTTGCTTATAACCAAGTTCTCCCTCTCCCACAGCTATAATAACTTGAGTCACGGTTCATTAACATCTCTGCCTGATACATGATGCAAATAAATAATTACAGCTTGAGACCTTGTCCTGTATCATTAGCAGGAGCTTTTTTGCATTTAATGCTGAGAATGATTCAAGTGAAGAATTACTTTCTGTGACCTGTCATAAATAAGGGATCATTATAATCAAAATCCCAGCCTCGATTTATGTAGGCTCTTTGCTCAGGCTGCCAGGACTGAGTCTCTTAGTTCCTATTGTTATTGAGAGATTTTTGTGGACATTGATCTAGTTTAATCAAAAACTTGCTGTTTCTAATAATCTTTAGAAAAACAGCAAGAAACAAAACCAATCCTATCTGAATGGATTTCTCCTGCTCTTCAAGTTTGCCCCAGTCTTGGATTATTAATTGCTGTGACTGTGATATGCTTTGATTTATTTAAATCAAAGCATGCTTCTTTGGCTTCGATTGTTCTCAGTTTAACTTTAAATAGACACTGATACAAGACATAGTGATATAAAGAACATCTGTTTTTGATAAATGACATCCGGAGATGCATGGGACTACTGAATGCAGAAATTCCTAAAATATCTGCAGGTTACTTTGCATCGTAACACACACATTTGTTTTACTTACAATACCAAGCGCAAAATTAAATAATTTATAAAAAATTTCATGTAAGCACATGGACATCATAAGAAACAAAAAAGCATTTCTGTAAAAGCGTATTAAACAAAGACTGGGAGGCTGAGTCTCACTTGTGTGAAGTCCCCAAATACTACTCTGACTCTGTAAAGAACATGAAATTCTGGCTGTATTGAAAAAGAACGTAGTGTTGATACTTCCTCCTAAATGGGTTACAATGAAATGTAAGTTCCAAATCCACAAACCTACCTCAAATACACTGCAAAAATACTCTTCAAGAAGAAAACCAGGGCAGCATTTTCTTTTGCTGGCTCTGCAGCCCTGGTGCAGCTCTAGAGGAAGGACATGTTCCCCGTAATATCTGCTGAGCGTAGCCAACTGTGTTGCTTGAGTAACTGAGAGGACATATTTTTTATCTTCTAAGTAATAAAGAATGGTGTCCCGCTATTAAAATGACTACAGACTGAGACAGAGGGCTCATGGCCAGCTATCTCCCACACTTCAGAGATCCTTCACATGCTACAGTGCGCCTTTGGCTTCCTCAGCACGCACAGGAGTACAACACTGTTGAGCTAAGGCACAAGAGACAGAATATTTTGTCAGCTCTAGACCTACGGCCAAATTCACAGGGGACAGTGGGAGGTAGGATAAGCCTGGAGTGTGTGGTCTGAAGGCAGGAGCAGGGTTAAAGTTGTGGTGATGGCTCATGTCGTGTTAACACACTTGTAACACGCTTAACACAATTGGAACTTGTTTCTTTTGCTAATGAAGTTGGAGTAGAGTCTGGGCTAAGTGTAGTCTCACGGCCATAAAACTCTGGTTTTGATTCCAGTTTTAACAATACTTTTCTTATCTTTGTATGTTGCAAAATGCTAACTGGACATGCAAAACCTGGTGAAATAAGGACAAAAAAGATATATTTAATATACCTGATGTTCTTCTTTGCCCCATCAGTTATTTTCTTTGATTTATAGCAAGAAGCTGGCCTAAATGGTCAGTGTTTCCTTGATTTTAGAAAGCTGAACAGAAAGGGTTAAGTTGTGAAAGGTTATGGGCATGGAATTTCTAATACATAGCGTTATTTCCTTGTTTCAAGGTCTTCAGGCTACAAGGTCCAGTCACAGCGGTTAATGTAACTCAAATACCTTCCTGCTGGAGAAATTCAGCAAGTGGTACACTTGCAGGAGCACTTTTATATAGTGCTGGCCAAGAATGATTTTTTTTTTTTTTGCTAAAGAGAAACAACTCCTTTAATATACAGGACACTATCAATAACTGATAAGGATCCCAGCAGCAGGACAGGGAAGTCCTGTAAGTCTAGTAGTTCACAAAGGCAAAGGCCACAAGGAGAATTAAAACATGCCATAAGGTTCACTGCCCATCACCTAATCCTCTCTGAAGTCATGGAGTCTCAGTACAATCAGTTGACCAGATTATCTCATGGATAGTTATTTCTGTTTTGATTAAGGCATTGATTTCTCTGCAAATTGTTTAGTCTCTGAACAGATTAGTCTCTTTTATGAGGTTATTAATGCTATAAGCAAGAGGAGTGAAATTAAGAGCTCCACAAACTACATATAGTCTTGCTGAAATCCATGGCAATATACTGTCTACTTTTGTAATTTATGGATAAGGTCAAGTCCAAAGGATACTGCTTGGCTGTTTAGGGACATACATGAATTAAACAGGCAAAGAATTTGCCTAAAATGAGACCCTGTCATACAGGGAAGGGCAATGCCCATGATTTGCCAGTACCCAAGGTCTGCTGCCTGACTCAAAGAGCTGTCAGCTGCCCTTGGCATAGAGCTGTCATCCTGACCAGGCTGTGATCTCTTCCCTATAGTTCTGTGTCTGGAGTCTTCTCTCTGATGCTGTAACAACTTCAGAAGCACACTTGAGAACCTGAGTTAAAAGTAAAAAGGAATCAGGTCATGAAAACACCTAACAATGTATTTCTGCTCAGGCGTTTGTACAGTGTTATACATTTACTAATATAAAAGACTACATTGTATAAGCTACATTGAGCACTTTTACCTACCCACGCTCTTAAAAAATTCAACATCATTGGCTTAGTGCAAGATTTCATCTTTTAAGAACAGGCAAGGGTCTGGAGTGCTTTATTAATTTTGTCTAGCTTATGGCATGTTCTCAAGTGTTTGATACCTGTTGTTGCCACATAAAAACATTTCAGGACACAAAAATGTGTCAAAACTCTCAGGTCACATGTCTTTACATATGTTTGCCACGAGCAGTAAAAGAGGTTGTTTTTTACACTTTCAAACCATTAAAAAACCCACGTAATATACTTATATTAGAAAATAAAGAGGGAGAGATCCGTCTTTATTATAGAGTGACTGTACTTGCTGCCAAGGTGAGAGATTCTGAAAGGGGTGCTACAAAGGTGATGAGAACAGTATTGGGTTATGGTCACAATGGATGGGTTATGGTCACAATGGATGGATTATGGTGGAATTGTCCAGAGACAAGGAGGCTTCAGGTCAGTAGGAAACACCATCTGTAAGACCCTGAAGCCCAGGACTTGCCCAGCAGAGGTGGGTGACTGCAGTCTCTGAGAACAGGCTGAGCTTCTGTGGGAGAAGCTCTAGACTGGATAACTTTCTTGGGTGCCATGTAGCTTTATAAATCTGGAGCAGTCAATATTCACTGACCTTAGGAGAAGGAAAGAGGATTCTCATCATTTTGCATGTGTGAAGAGGGGAATAAACCTCTTCCCTGACTTGGAAGACAGGCCTGTGGTCATAACTATTTACACATTTTTCTAGATGTACATATTCAAAGGGTTTTATTCTAGCACAACTCCTGAAAGCCAGAGACTAAAACTAGTTTATCTCAAACCTTTCAGCTATTCCTATTATTTCATTGTTCAGAAATATTTATAAATGTGAGTACAAAATCACACCAGCAAAAGATTAACTGAAGTCACTTAAGATTCTTCCTGCAGATAGTAGAGAGGGGTTATATTCTGTGAACCCCAGATGGTTTCCTTTACTAGGAGAATGTTTGGGTAGGTAAGGATTATTAAGGATAACCAAACTACCTAAACACTTGCTTACTTAAGTGCTTTGCTCAGCCAGAGACTTAATGGACTCAACAGCCCTAATGCTATTTAACCCCTTAGTATACTAAAACGAAGGTCATGAATGGGACTAGTAGGGATAAGATAGTAGTAATGAATTTATGCACGAATCTGTCTGCCTAGCTGTAAATATTTGGAGTAAGACAGCTGTGTTCTCTCAATTTATATAATAATCTCTCTATATATAATGTTCAGTGATGGAGCTGCTGCCCAAAGCTGTAAAGCTGTTGTAAAAATCAATGGCAGCTTTATTTCCAAAGTGAAAATTCACTTATGGCAATGCTAGAACAGAATAGGCTGAGACAGGTGGGCCTTCACAGAGAGAGTATTTTGATTCTACATTATATTTGATCTTTCTCTTGATTTCCTTTTAGCATGATATGTTTATAGGAGCTGTATTTTTTCCTACTGAACCTTGAGGCTCTGCTCTATCATTCTGACCAGGTGTCAAGCAGGTGCTCTTCATCTTCACAACAGGTTTGGAATCCTGACACACTACATCTCGACCTTAGTACAGTATATACATCCTATATCAATATGTACAGTTCACAGACTAGGAAATTTGGGAAAAAGGTGAGGACTAGCACCTGTGTCTGTATTGATTAACCTAAGGCATGGTGTATTATCAGTCAAGCAAGTGTCTGAATGACACTAGGCAAGGTGAGATAGTTTGACAACTTCTGTAACCTCATCTGTTGTTTTCAAGACAATATGAAATCCATGCAAGGGAAGATGGGCCTATGTCAGAGAAGACAGGCATGTGTATAAGTCAACTCTGTCTACCCTTTTTTCTCAGCAATGCCGGCCTCAGCGGCTTGGTGGGGCAATGTGTGCACAGGCACCATAAAACTGACGGCCACCTCTTCAGCCTGTGATGCAAACCCGAAGTCCAGAAGTATTGGAGTGAAGCTTTTTTTGGCTGTACGTTTTTTAAAAGATGTTAAAAAATATTTTTGCTCATTATATGGCATCCATTGGGGACAGCTATTAGGATCCATCAGGAATCACGTGAATTTGACAGCCAGTGGCACATGATCCGTGTGGCTGAATTTTGCCTCAGTAGCAGTCCCTGTGGTTCACTAGCAGCTACTGATAAAATACCTGGGACGATGTGCAGGAAATGAATGAGGATGCTGATGCCTCCCCATGACTGCCATAGCCCAGCTGGTGTGGGCTGTACCTGCTCACATGGTCTACCCAGCAAACTGAGCCCCTGGGAGGAGGGAATTGGTCTATAGGAAACTCATGTTTGAAATGGAAGAAATTTTCATAGATTAACTTCACAAATAACAACATTGTACCAGCTTTTATGATGGTCAGGCAGATAGATGCACAGCCAAATGAGCATCAAAGGGTAAACAAGGGTCAGCAAAGACAGGATATGACAAATTAGCCCGGGAGACAGAGTTTTGTGCAGGCAGGGCAGGCAAGGGAGAAGGACTGGCTCCTTCAGGTGAGTAAGGTTGGGAGTGGGGGGCCTGTGTAATCAGTGGTGGCAGCTGTGGCTTTAGCCCAGGGGAGCATGCAGCACTGGCACGGGTCAGCTGAATTTACTAATTATTTAATTAGGGAGTGGAGGTCTGAGGCTGTGTCATGTAATGCCTTCCTCCTGCCAAGGGGGTAGGACTCTGGCCAAACCAGAAGAGAATAAAAGAATTGATCTCCCTAACCTCATCATCTTCACACTGGTTTGGCCTAAGGAGCTGTACTGAGGAAGATCTATACCTGACAGGAAAACTCATGTGTTTCTTGTCAGCAGCTTTCTTTCCAGGCACTTGTTTATAGGCTTGTTTCAGCAAAGCCAGATCTTGTTTTTTGTTCCTAGTGTAATAAACCTAGTGTAAGAGGCAGTTCATGCCTTCATCCCTTTCTCAAAGGGGAAATGGATTTAATCTGAACCTTAAAAATGAAAAAATAATCAGAACTCAGAACAGAGGTATCACTCCAGCGCTAGAGTAGGAAGCCCTGGGTTCTCACACAGAGCTAAGTGTGGGTGGTTACCAGTAGAGACTTGGGGGTGTGTCCTCCTGGGCCCCGTAGTTGTGATTTCTCCCCTGGGACCAAGGTCTCCCTTGGCAGCTGTTGTGGGGTGATCCTGACCCTATGTGGTCCCTGCCTTGCTGAGGAGAGGAAGCTTCAGGCCAGGGGGTGGCTGTGCTGGTGAGGAGGAGGGATCAAGTTTTATCTTGAAAGCAGTATTCTCCTACTGTTCTAGAGGAAGATTTGGGGTAAGGGTGGGGCATGAGTGATGCAAAAGGGCTGGCAGTTGACTGCAGGAGAGTTGGTGAGCTGATAATGCCTGCCAGAACACATGTACTGATTCAGCAGGGTGTTGGGCTGGGTTGGGGGGAGCTGGGTATCCTGTGCATACTGATGATGTGGTGGGGAGCAGGGATATGCTAGCAGTTCAATGCTGGATGCCAAGCCCAGTGGTTGGCACTGTCTGTCCCTGCCATGAGGCCCAATGAGCAGCAAGTACTACAGACCACCTTGAAAAGGTAAACACTCCTGCATTTCTCAAAAGCAGAAAGGCAGCCTGAGAATCAGTAGGACCACTCACGGAGTCATAGAATCACTTGGTTAGAAAAGGCCTTTGTGATTGACTCCAACCGTAGCTGTTCGTTACTAAACCATATCCCTGAACACTTCATCTACCCATCTCCTAAACACCTCCAGAGATAGTGACTCAATCCCCTCCCTGGGCAGCTGTGCCTGGCAACTCTTTTGGTGAAGAAATATTTCCTGATATCGAATCTGAACCTCCCCTGGCGCAAGGACGAGAGGCCATTTCCTCTCGTCCTCTCACCTGTCACTTGGGAGAAGAGACAACACCCACCTTGCTACAACCTCCTTTCAGGTAGTTGTAGACAGTGAGAAGGTCTCCCCTCAGACTCTTTTTCTCTAGTTTAAACGGCCATAGTTCCCTTGGCTGCTCCCCATAACTTTTGTTTTCCAGCCTCTTCACTGGCTTTGTTCCCCTTCTCTGGATGCGCTCCAGTCCCTCAATGCCTTTCTTGTAGTGAGGAGCCCAAAGCTGAACACAGGATTCAAGGTGCGGCCTCACCAGTGCTGAGTACAGGGACACAATCTCTTCCCTGGTCCTGCTGGCCACACTGTTTCTGATGCAGGCCAAGATGCCATTGGCCTTCTTGGTCACTTGAGCCACTGCTGGCTCATGTTCAGTGGGCTGTCAAACAACATCCCCAGGTCCTTCTCTGCCAGGCATCTCTCCAGCCACTCTTCGTCAAACCTGTAATGCTGCATGAGGATTTTTGTGTCCCAAGTGCAGGACTAGTAGCTTGGCCTTGTTGAACCTCATCCCGCTGGTCTCAGCCCATCGATCCAGCCTGGTGTAAAAAAGGCAATTGGAGATAATAAGGCTGTGCCAGACAAAATAGTAACTACATCACCCTCTCCTCCCGAAGTACTGGAGACATGTGTGGTCTGCAGCAGGGACTGGTTAGAGGAGCAAGGTCAGGTTGAGTTACAATAGATGGGATTAAACTCCAGGATTGAATGTCATCTCTTTAAAGTCCTGAAGGAATTTAGCTGTGAGACTGTGTCAGGTTTTAACCCTAGCCAGCAACTAAGCACCTCACAGTTGCTTACTCACAGCACCCCAACCCCTGGCGTAGTCAGGGAGAGAATCAGAAGAGTAAAAGTGGGACAACTTGTGGGTTGAGATAAGAGCAGTTTGATAAGTGACTTAAAATAAAATAATAATAAACTGTAATAAAAAGGAAAATAACAAACATATAAATAAAACCCAAGGAAGATGAGATGCAAGTGAAAACCAGTTGCTTACTGCTAACTGACTGATGTCCAGACAGCCCCCAAGCAGTGGAAAACTCCTGGCCAACTCCTCCCAGTTTATATACTGAGCATGATGTCATATGGTATGAGACATCCCTTTGACCAGTTTGGGTCAGCTGTCTCATCTCAGCTTTTTGTGCATCTCCAGTCTTCTCGCTGGCTACGCGTGGAAAGCTGAAAAGTCCTTGACTTAGTATAAGCACTGCTCAGAAACAACTAAACCACCAGTGTGTCATCAACACCATTCTCATACTAAATCTAACCACAGCACTATACAAGCTACAAGGAAAAGATTAACTCTTTTCCAGCTGAAACCCAGAGAGACTGGAAAACCCTTAGCTAGAGTGTGTGACCTGTCACTGCAAACTGCTGCTATGCTAGGCAGCTAGAGGGAAGGGTTGAGTGGGTTCCTTGAAGCTATGGAATAGATCCAGTCCTATTGATGACTGGGAAAGGAAGCCAGCAGTGAAAACTCCAGGTTTGTGGAAGACACAGAGCTCTTCTAGGTAATCAAATACTTTGCTAACAGTGAAGATGAGGATGTCTCACCCCAGAGTGAAAAAGCAAAAAGGAGATAGAGGAGGAGAAGTCTACATAAGCAATGTGTTTAAGGACAAACCAGAGCCTATTCACCTAATACTGAGTTCTGAACTGATAGTCGCAGCCAGAAAACATCCCAGAGTTAATCTTGATGGTTTTCTGAAACTACAGCTCAATTTGTGATGCCAGCCAGCTAACAAACTTCTGGGACTTGTTGCTACTGAACACAGCACCAGCAGTTTCAAAAAGGGTTAGATGAATTTGTGATACAGTGCGTCTCCCCAGATACTCTGGATGTACCACAAAAGCGGGCAGGCTCATGTGCTTGCCATGAAGAAGATTTCCAAGACAGCACCCTGATGGGCTGCTGATGTGAGCACACAATTTCTAATGTCTTAGATAGCATTCCTAAAGGCTCCTTTGGCTTTAATGAAGAATCAGCAAAGTGTGATATGCTTGAGCCCAGTTACTCCTGTTCCTCGTCAGGTCAAAGCAAAGCTCTGCCTGGATCAGTAGTAATTTCTGACAGCAGTTGACAGCAGACAGTGTTTTGTTTGTGTTTGACAAACTCCTTCAAGTAAGTTTATGCATGACAAGTGCGATATCTGAACTCCTATTTGGGAAGCTTGCTGTACTCATCATGGATTGCTGGCAGTCTGCCATCTTGCATCACTCACAACTTGTAATATACTTTTTTTGTAATAAGCCTCCAAACTAAATAAAAGGCAAGATTTTTTCAGCATGATTGCAACAAGGGTGGACTGCTGGGCAAGACAGACATCACTTACTTGCAGGATACAAACACTTAAAAAGGATCAACAACAGTATCAGTATCTTATTATATAAGGTTCTTCAACATGTACAGAACAAGATATAGCCTAGGGCTTGAAGGATGTTCTAACTTGCAAAAAAACAGTGAGGAATAATACAGAAAACATGCTAGAATGGGAGTCAAACTGTCATGAAATGCTCTGTATACTTGTGTACATATAAATAAATGAGCAAACCACTGAGTATAAAGTTTCTTAAAACTAATGACTTCAGATTTCTTATGCTTACAGATAAATACTAAGTAAAAAGTCAAATACTTGGCACAAGAAGAATCTATACTTTTTCTCAGTAGCTGATAAACTGTATCATGGTGTCAACTCAACAAAATCAATTAACGCTTCAGATACAAATAAGGATTTTTTTCTGCTTCCATTTATCTCAGGAGCAAAGTTTCTTCCAGCTTCAATGGATGTGACATTGGTTCCTCAGTCTTTAAATCACACCCAGGCAGTGAGGCTGCCTCTTGCATGCTTTCTGGTGCAAAGCATCAATGGCCAGTGAAGTCAACTTGAGAGTAGCCATACAACAGTTCTTTCAGGGCGGTACATAATGATAGTCAAAAGGTTCTCCAAAGGTGGATGAGCAGACCTGCCAGAAAAAAAACAGCCTAGGAGTAGGAGGATGTCCGTTCTTTGTTTTATCAGATGGGGATGGGCTCTCTAGACTTGTTAACCTGCAAGACCTATCATATTGGGTCAAATGTATTGGCTCTGCATGGAAGAAATGTGCCATTTGCGCGCCTCCTGCACAGAGGCTGTTTTGCAGTGAGCAGAGGCGCAGGCCAGTGGGACTGTGTGCAGTGGCAGAAACTGTGCTGTGCAGCCCTGTTAGGAGCACTGAAGACCATTCTTCACCATTGTTGTCCTCTACCAAAAGCAGCACAGGTGAACAGCACCTTCCTCACTGCCCAGGCTAGATAATTGTCCCTACTACCGGACAAGATGCCTGCAGTATTGATGGGGCAAAAATCCTAGTATAGGCCTTCTGATGGGGAAAAAAATCCTGGCTACAAGTTAAGTTTTTGGAGTTATTCTCTGTAGTATTTCTTCTTCCCAAAACTGCCTTTCTACTCAAGAACCCCACTGCTGCTAGAGCGAGAGACATGATGTCAGGGAAAATAAGGAAGGATTTTCTGCGAGTGACACTTGAGATCGTATGTATGGAAATGAATGTTAGAGAGGGAGATTAGATCCATGGAATAGCATGATTTTTCTTGGGCTACTGTTGTTACTGCTTTCTTGTCCTGTAGCCTGCAGTGCAGACACAGTGAGCAATCAGAAAGACTGACTGGGAGTGAGAATCTTAGTGATGAGAGGAGAAGGAGACAACCTTTTCCTTCTCCCCACCTCCAAGTTAATTCAGTGCGGGCTTTTCTTGATCAAAGTTCCTACTCCACAATATGTTGTAATTTATGTGTGTTGGAGACATACAATAATGCTGAGATAATGTGGTTTTGTACTTAAGTAAACATGTTTTCAGAGTTACTAATGCATGACAAAGTGCTGGGTCGAAGTCTCTCCTGAATTAAGAGAAGAAAGAAAACCAGCTATATAAAAGGAGCAATGCATCTCACTGAGTGATGTCTGCAAATCAGTACCTTAGTCTTTGATAAGGAACTATTTTTTTGTAATTGTGGAGCATCCCATTATACCTGGGCTCTTCTGCTCTTCCGGTTTCTTAGAGCAGTAAAAGATATAGATCCTCTCAGGTGTTAGGATTATAAGTCACAAATATCCCATATGGGCTTTAACAGGGCAAAAAGCACACAGTAAAGTTTGCCTTAGTTGACAATGAAAGAATAAACCATGATGTGTACTGTAATAGGTAGAATGTAAATTAAACATCACTCCTTATTTTTCTATCTCATGGAGTCTCAGCATTTTTTTAAAATATGACTACGCAAATGTGTAATATATCATTAAACTAAAAAGACACATTTTTTATCATTTTAAAAATCTTTATCTAAGATTTCTTTTCGGACCTATTTGGGTAAGGGAGTTTATCTACTTACATGGCAACACAGACACAAAGTCCAAGTCCTTATTACTGGTGCTGCTTTCCTACTATTCTCTTAAAACGAGATAGTGAACTACACTGATTTTGTTTGATGTATTTTTAATGTATATTCTAAAGACTCTTGTCTGATAAACTATTGTGAGAAACGGACCTTCCATAGTATTTCTTAATACAGCATGTGGTTTTGATCTCTAAAGTAAACCACAATAAGAAAACCACGTGTTAACAGCGTGGGAACACCAAGAAGAGAGACCTTTCTTACTGTGTTTTGAGCGTGATGAGCTTTCTAGATAGTTTTGCGTCACTGACGTCTCTTTCATCAGTGAGATAGATCTCAGAGCGTGGTCAGAATAACAAAAGCAACTTAAACCAGGGAAGTCAGAAAATTGGGGGAGTGCAGGGAGTGAACTGAGATAAGCCGGTAAGGTTTACAGATATCTCATAGGTTCATGTGAGAGGACATGGTCATGATAAAGCGGTCTGAAACTGAAACGTGTATGTGTCCCACAAATCTCAGAGTAGAAACTCAAGCGGCAGGAGCTCTGCTTCCATGGAGTTATGACAAACACTGGATTACCTGAAGTGTCCAAATATCCAAATGTGGACAGAAATTCTCGATGCACAGTACTGACTATACCTAAAGGAAGAACTGCTCTCTTCACCTTGAGTAATGCTCTGATCCTGCCAGCACTCGCTCCTGCAAGTATCTTCATTGGTCCCAACAGAACCCCTCAAGTGACAGTTTCTTGCAGAAAAGAGGACACAGAGGTCACATGCTATGACTGCCTGGGTGGCATGGAGAAGAGGAAAGTGGAGCTGTAATCTGCTGTCTCATACCTCAAGAGCAAAGCAGTGTCCCACAGAACCAGGAGACAGCAAGTTCAAAACAATCCAAGGAGATGTTCTGTCATACTGCATCCCATTAAACTGTGAAATTCTTTGCTGCAAAAGTAGATGCTTGAGCTCTGCATGCATTCAAAAGCATTAGGCTGTGTCAAATAAAAGTCCACCTAGTGCAAAAATCATGTCACTGGCTTAAGATCTTCAACCTCTAAATCACCAATTAAAAGGGAAGAATATTTTGGAGAACAACCACTGTATGCTGAATCTGATCTTATGTCCTTCCCTAGGAACCCACTGCTGAAAGCAGGAGAAATTGACTTGACAGACTTAAGTGATTTGGTAGGCTTGTTTTTATATTTTCTCCTAAATGTAATTGTGAAAATAAATAACAGCTCAAAATTTGCAGATAGGGAAGAAAGTGGTGTAAAGAAAATACCGTAGACAATGGCTGAGACAGTGTCAGCTAGAGCTTCCTCTTCAGCTGCACTCCTGCTGCCAGCTGTGACAGGTAATAATCTTGTGACAACATAAAATATTTTACTCATATAAAAGGAAAAAAGTACTTCCTAAATGCACATACACAAAATATATTTTTAAATTATGGAAGTACCACCTTATTTTTCCACTGCTTATTGAAGTGAATGAATTCAACAAGTTTCACTGCAGTAAATAAAAGTGACTCAATGTAGGAACATGCTTATTTTTAAGGGACTTAAAGTTAGATGTGTGCTCAAGAGCTGTTACTTGAACTGAGAAGTGGGCTTAAAGCATTTTCCTGAGCTGGAACTTGGCTGCATCAATAGTCAGCTATGCAACTGGAGAAAAGAAGAGTAAAACCTAAAATAGATGCACGCACACACAAAAATGCAGAAAGAGTGTTTCTTTTTATGTCTGTCTGCTAAGCTTAGTGGGCTTTCTTGGCTAAGTCTGAGCTAAATATTACTGAAAATAGCATAGTACTGTAGTTATTTCAAAGCACTGTCTGTATTTGTTCTGTGCACTGGGTGGGCAGGAAGCTTCATTTCATAAATCACTTTCAACGAGACAGTAGGCTATAAAAAGGGAGGGTTTTTTTCCCTTTAGTGTTTTTAGTTTTGAAAGTTCTGAAGTGGCACAGCCTACATACTGGGAAAAGTTAAAAAAATATATTTCTCAGTGTTCTGCAGACCCTCTCTTGCACACAAGAGAGCCGGCAAGATGCTGAGCAGGCACCCCTATGCTCGTAGGTCTCCCAGGTCACACTGCTTAGACTGGGCTAAAACATGCGTCAGCAAAACTTCTAAAGTATCTTCTCATTCCCAGCCCCATGCAAAGCCCTTCACGAGCAGTTTCACAGAGCACAGCCAAACCAGGGAATCCATGTGGAGGAATAATTGCTCAGGCAAAGAAGTGGGTTAGTTTTCAGGGGAGTCTCCTGGTACCCTTTAGGGTACAGTTGGGCAGGGAGGTGCTGCAGGATGGAGCAGTAGGAGGAAGAGGGGAGGAGTAAGCAGGTAGAAACGCTTACTTAATTCAGTCATTCTGCTTCAAGATACTTGTTAAAACTTTGTTAGATTGAGCTTTACACTCAAAAAAGAGCCAATTGCAGACTAGGTTGCTCCCTGTGATAGATATGAGGAACAACAAGATAGGAGGGAGATGGAGTTACAACTGGTTTGCTGCCTGAAAACATGCTCCCTAGTAGACCAGCTCACACCTTCCACACTTGCAATGAGTCCCTTTGCCAGGTCAACCTGGTCCATACTCTGATGTGGGAGAGCCACTGAAGCCCTTCTCTGCGTTCGGAGTCACTGGCCTGGGAAACGCTTCCCTCAGCTACAGAGTACTGTCAGTGCCTGTCTCTGCTCTGGCAGTTCAGGGATGAAAACAGTTGTGAAGGCTTTACTCTGATCAAGGTTAACCTAATTTTCTGTATTCTCCAAGCCTCAAGAAGTCGGTGTCTTTTCTCTGTAGTAGAACAGATTGTTCTGGTTTTGGTAGAAAAAGCTACGCAAAGAGCCCTGGGAAAAATAGCAGCAAATATGTAAAGTTTTGGGTTAAAATCTGGTGTTACCTTTCTTTTTATGCCACAAATCCAGTCTGTGAAAGTGTAAAATATGGTTTCTTGAAATAGTTGAAAACACTCCTCCAGCAGTAACCAACCTGATGGACTGAATACATGTGCAGAGTTCTCATTATAATACTACCCATGTATGAGAAGGAAACCAAATTAAAATTCATATCTGAGGCTATATCCGATTTACTTTGTGAAGTGCATGTAGGATTGCCTTTTAAAAGCCCTGTGAGACTGAAATACCTGCAATAATCAAAATACCAGTTTTTAGCAGAAATTTAGATGGGAACTTTGGAACTGGTAAGCAAGACAACTCAAAATATTGTCGGTGGAAAATCATGTCTCTTTTCCATTTGGGAATACTGAATTTGATGGCAGACATTTATATATACATCATTTTGTGGACATCAGAACATAGGCAGTAGCCAAACATTAACCTAAGCTCTTTTCGGTTGTGTTGATGCAAGCATGCATTCTGGTTTTGCCAGTTGACTCCACTCCAGCATGTAAAATATCTTGCAGGAGTTAATCCATTTGATCGTGGAGTTCATGGCAGATTATGGCCATTCAAGTTTAGATCAGTGCTCCACATTATGCATCAGAGGAATAATTCTTAAAAAAACAACTCCAACCAATACCAGGAACTCCAAAGCTTTTCCTGATACATGGTGGTAGTCCCTGACCTGAGCCAGTATTTCAGTGGTTCACCACTGTGGTTCAGATTTCGCTCTGTTGTATTAATAGATATTGCCTCAGAAGAAAACATCAAATGGTGGGAAGGCGCCTTTTACAGGCGGATTAAATATTTTCATTTTCCATGGTAATTATTAAGATGAATCATTAAACTAAGCCTGCTAGCTGCGCTCTGTTAGACTGCAGTCTCCCTTGTTCAACAGTCTCTAGCTGCTTTTAGCTCAGTAAGTTTGTCATTGGATTTCCATGAATTTGCTGAGTGTTGAAGTTTGCTTTTGAATTCTCTTGCAATCATGCAAACCAGACAATAAGGCTAACCATTGTAATTTGATTTACAGAAAATGAAAATGAATTATCTAGAAACTAGTTCTAGTGGTGCTATATTGGCTAAGTTTGTTGTGGCTCATTTATATCACTTTGATCAGAAATAAAATTAAATCTTTGAAAATTAAAGCCAGAAAATGCTTGCCCCAAGCCAAGACTCTGAAATGTAAAAGTATTGGTTCAAGCTGAGTCATAAATGGCAGAAGTTCTCTGTGTTCCACAATGGTGGAAATTGTTAGTTCAAGACAGTTGTTGCTGTTGTTACGTATTTAAAGCTGAATTTTTATGTATATATCCTATTTCAAAAAAGGGAGCTCTGCATGTCAGACAACAACTTTTCAGCTCTTCTGTCTTTTAGACACAGATTTCAGGCCCCTAAGGAACATATGGAAGACTGTAAATAAATAATACTTTGCATAGTAAGTGTAAGCCATAATCTTGATGAGGGGTGTGTATAGCTATTTTTCACTACTCTCCCCACCAGGGCAGAATAATGGATTTACAGTTTGAATTTTCATGCATTTGTAAATTCAGATATACCTTGTACCCTACAAAGATGCCATATTTGTAGATGTGAATATGTATTCTGTTTGAAGTCAGGCTAGCTGTAACTCTTCTTTTAAAACCACCAGTACCTGAAAAATGTTGCTGTCTGGAAAATGTACACATTTTATCTTTGACATATTGCATGAGACTTCATCAGAATTGGTGTGAATAGCACAAACCCTACTAAAAGCTTTTAAAATAGTACCAGTGAAAGTTGTCTGAAGAGACAGTCTCTCAAAGCACACCAGTTTGAGATGGTGTTTCTCAAAAATTCATGCAGAGCAGCTTTTGCCAGCCAAATTACCTGCATTTGAAAAACAAAAAATAAATCAAAGAACTATAAATCCCCTCTTGCCCCTGGCTCACTAGCAGCAATAGTACCTGTAATACACATAATTTTAGTAAGAGTCTTTAGTCCAAGACGCTGTTGAGAGTTACTGCAGTGCAACCCACATTGGGGTAAAAAAAGAGAAACATGCTGTTAGGGCGTAGTCCAGACAGTTGTTGTATATATTGACTGAGACTAGAAGACGGCAGACAGATGCAAACCAAGCAAGTGAAGGAACTAGGCAACTCAAAACTAGGCCAAAGTCTTGCAAAGGACTAGTATGTGAAGTGAAGCTGGGGACCTCAATGGAAGGATGCTGTGGTAGGGCAAGGTGTCAGGAGATACCAGCTCTGAACACTGGAGTGTGCAGTGTAGGCAAGTTCCACTTGTGAAATGTGGATGAAGACCTTGAACAGGATAAACACCTTCTGCCAAAGAAAAAGGATTACAACTTATCTCACACGTGCTCTACTTAGGAAGACAAAAAGGAAGCAGTCATTTTTTTTTTTTATAAGGAACTATGAAATGATGTTATGGAAGAAATTTAAAGAGAGAAGTTTCTGGAATGGGCCTTCAGGAAAGACATCATCATCTTTCTCATGTAGACTTCAAAGGAATTGTGTTTACAAGCTGTAGCTGGGTAGAAGAAGATGACCAGTCTGAACACATAGTAAGAGCAGATGCAACGTATTACAGTGTGTAGCATTTTTTAGGCAACTTTGACTAGTTTAGGCAGACAGAAAGGTGTCTGGACTGTCTTGGTTGTCTTTAAAGCTGTATTTTACAGCTAGATTTCCAGTGCCTCAAAATTTTTTGACCTCTTTCTGTGCTTGATTTAACTTTTTCATAGAAAATGATCAGGACCTAAAAATGTAAGAGAAAGGGCCTCTTAAATCATCTACATAATTCCTTCTGCAAATGTAGGACTGGCCTATAAATTTGCACCTGTCAAGGTCATTCCAATTTCCTTGTTTTAGAACCTGCTGAGCCATCAGCCTGCTCTTGATGCTGTAGCCCAGTATCCCACAAGCCTCAGGGAGACCTATGCACCCCAAAAACTTTCATTTTAATTTCAACCCAGTCTAAGTTACTGAGTAACTAGATACAATTTATCAAATAATACTTCTCTCCTTAAGAAGATGACATCCTCCAGGTATCCCTAATCACTCACATCTTCCTACCACGAGGATCCTCATTCAAGATAGATATTTACACATGAACACATGTCCCTGCTGAAAATAAATTTACACTAAACAAGATTTTTGAAACCACTTCCGGGACTTGGAGCTCTTTTCTATCTAACTTCTAGTGGGACTTGGAAGCCAAGTCCTTCAGATAGCTCAGAAAAAAAAATCTCCATCTTAATAAGTGGTTGGGTTTTTTTGAAATTTTTTTTATTTGTACTGAACTGAATGACCCACAAGCTTTAATGTGTTTCACTACTTATCTTAGTCATGCTGTTCATTTTCTGATGAGCTAACGGATCACTATTTCTTTCTCCTGCAACGTGGCAGTATTTTAAGTAGGTCTAAGTGCTCATTAGGATAAGTAGATGATAACCTAGCTGGCTGCTTGCATTTTCTCACAACAAAAAACACCACAGTAGCAATCTATTTGTTCTGTTTCCTGCTCCAACACATGGGATCTTTTTGGAAAGAGTTAAAGTGAGTTTTAAAATTGCTGGTACTCCTGGAAGCTGCTGGTTCTGCTCTGGGCTACAACAGCTTATGAAAGGAGGATGACAGAGACCAGAGCAGAAGAGAAAGGAAAAGGACAGGCAGATAATGGAGAGATGGAAGAGCAGTGAGGCAATACATTCTGTAAACTGTTTCCTTCTGTGACTTGCTGGAAGGTATAATCAGTCATCTGCTGCTCGTTTTTGTGTGTATGATGTGTATGTTTTTTTAACTCCCATTGCAATCCCCAAAGACTATACTCCTGGTTTTACTTTTTTTGGTGGTGAATAGTGTATGTTTGTGTAAGGGGTGTCAGGGGACTGAAATTGTGATACCAACTAGCAATTTGGGTGTGTGGGTGAAAATTAACTGTTGTAGTTGGTTATTTTATGGGCCCAAAATATGGCTGTTAAAAACCCCAACATTCACCATATGAGCTTTCCGTACCCAGACCATAAAATGTCTGGGATACATAGACGGGATCTGAGCTGACTTCCTGCCATGAAATTGTGCTTCACTAATGATCACTCCAGCCTGTTTTCTAAACTTGGAGACTTCTTGTTTTCCCCAGAGGATATTATATTGTTTGTCTTTGGGAAAAAGTGTTTGTTTGTGTGCTACAATTATGAAGTTTATAGAACTTAAAAATTCACCTGAAATGAGACTACTATTTTACAGACAGTTCAGCTTGGGCACAAAAAGAATAAACTACATTTGAAAGCTGCAAAAAAATGCAAAAGTAAGGGATCATTTAAAAAGCTAGTTGTCCATCAAAATCTATATTTAAACTCAGTGCTGGAAGTTCTTTTCTAGGTGAGGTTCTCTCTTGCCACCCCAGCCCCTGCCCCCAATACTTTTCTCAATGTAGCATTTCCCTAGCATCCCCAAACATTGCTGTTCCAATCACACTTTTAGATAGAAAATATGCTATTTTTAGCATCTGTAAAAAGGCGTCTGAAACTCTATCTCCACTGTTTGATGCCTTGCAACACAAAGATCTCCGTTCAGAGTGCTCATGGTGTATGCAAAAAGAGTTTATAGGAAAAAAAAATATTAACCTGAGATTTGGTGCAAAGAATGTGGATTTACAATGTTCACTGAGAAACCTTTTTTTGTGTTTCATCATCACCCTGATTAGGACTAATTTCTCTGAGCTGTCTTTGAAGAAAAGAGTCATTTTAGGTGCATATGCCTGGGTGACTGTGGAAGGCTTATAAAGATGCATTTGAAAGAGGGCATGTTAGCCGTGTCAGGGAAACACACACTTATCTCAAAGAGTGCTACCTAAAATCTAACCAGATTTTAATACTTTTGATTAATCAGAATATTTTTGTAGAAGGAGAAATAAACATAATTCGTATCTGGACTTCAGCTCAGTGAGAGTTTTGAGGATCAAAACTGGGATTTTTGGATTTCTTTAGAATGGAAAGGCAGTGTGATTAGTGTCATGCATGCCTGTGACACACTGAATGTTGCTATGCAGAGCAGTATACATGAGCAACAGCAGCCAAAGTGAAAGGAAAAATTCTTCTTAAGTCTGTTCATATATTTAAACATCACTAATTGAATTGCACTGGTTCACATGTGGGAATGTACTGTCAGCTCATGCATGAGGCTCTGTAAAAGAGCCTGCTTAAGATAGTTCCCTGCTTCCCAGGGCACACACATTTGAGGAATAAAAATGTTTACCAGCAACATATAACCCAGAGACAGTTTAGATGGGATTTTTAATTTGGTCACTCCCTCTACTGGAGGTTTTTTGCCTAGGTCTTATTCAGATGGTGATCTCATTATCGATTAATTAATCAATTTTTATAAGTTCGTCTTTGTAAAAGAATTTTTTTAGGAAAAAAACCCAGCAAAGCTGCATTTAACTCTTTTTTGTAGCATCCAGAGTGTAAATTGTACGGTGTTGGCAGATTTGTATGTGCAATGAGAAACACAACATAATTGCCATGCCGCCTATTATGATTCTGTGCATATACATAGTCACACAGTGAGGCAGTGAAAGATGGTCTAAGTTGGTTAAGAGAAGTTTGAGGGCTCGTTTTTTTCAAGAGCATTCAAAACTTCAAATTTTAGCTTCCCGGTGTCTGATTTGGGGCCACACACTGTCAGGATGCTAATCCAGTTTACTAATGGGATTTTTAAAGCTAACGCCCAAATTATTTCAAGTATTGTTTCATAAGAACATGAAAATCAAGAAAAGGGCGTTGTAGGATATATCCCAATAGGTTTTAGCTTAAGGAGTAGAGGTGATGGAACCACTATGAATTTCAGTAACCTACTCAACTTTTATTGCACAAGCCCATCAGATTAAGGGTATTGCTTTTAAGGCTTTACAGAGCATGCATAATATTTAGTTTGAAGATGGCTCTGGTAAATAGTAAAAGCCTAGACTAAGGGTAAGCAAATGTAATTCCAGTGTATTTTGCTGAGGAAGGTTAATAAAATGTAGCAATAACAAAAAGCTCAATGAATGGTCAAGATGTACCTCAGTAAATATAATTAATTCCTAGCTTCACTAAACGTTATCTCAGTAGCAATCTCTTGCGAGAACAATGCAAAAACTTTTTCCTGCCTTAATCTGCTATTAAAATGGAAAACCTGGGATAATTCACAAAAAGTTTTGATGGAAAATTAATTATTTCCAGTAATTCAAATACTTGTCAATAGCAAAACTACTCAATCAAAACACAGCATTTCAGCTGCTGTGATGTATTTAAATGTTTGTTTCTTTGGAGGCTCTCACTACAACACTAATCATGCTCAGAAATTGTACCTCTTGAGCATCACAAGATTTTCTTAGTCAGGTTTGGTTAAGCAAGGACTGTGTTTAAGGCAAGGGCCTGCTTCTGTTTAACATGGGCATGCATTCCAAACTCTCTTGTTTTCAGAGTGCTGATGGAAATTTTCATCTCTCCTGTCTGTGTTTTCTTCAGAGCAACCTATTGCAGTTCTTATGAGATGGGGTAGTTTTCAAGCAACTGGTGAAAGTCTTTATTTTCCCTGTAACTCTTCCTATTTCTTCTACTGCTACACTGTCACTCAGTCTTTGATCTGGTGGCTTGATTACCTGAGAGAGTTTTTACCAAAAGCCTGGGTAATCTAATCAGACAGGAACATGCTCAGTCTCCAGTTTCTTTTAGGAATGAGGTCTCTGTGTGAAGAGATCTTCTGTTGGTGTGACACACCCTGAGATCAACCCCTTGGCTCAGTCCCATCTGGAATTTAGCAGAATTTTGGAATGCCACCCTCTTGAAAACATGAAAGTTTTGTATTAAATTAGCCCTTGGTGTGCCTACCTGTTAAATTTAATGCAGATAGTCTGATGTTTGGAATTAGCAATAATTCAAGAAAAAAATCTAAGCTTTGTTGATCAGTAACATTGGGGTCACTACAGAAACCTGTTAACTGTGAAGTTAACACTGTGTGTCATGGGCTTATGTCTTACCTGGGTGAGAGGACATTGCGAATATTAGAGCTTCACAGAAGAAACAGGGGACTCTAATATTTCTATTTAATATAGTCTATAACCTGGTGTGGAAAATCTGGTAAAAATGGTAAATTTGTGCCTGGCTACGCTCCCACTACATCAGAAATAAGGAGTATAGAGTAAGCGTTTCTAATCAAATAAGCAAACACTAATAGATATCTGAAGTTAAAATTCAAACTCTCAACCTGAACATTGAAGATGTTCATAAGAGATGGCTAGGGACAAGAAAGAATGAAAATGCTGAAAAATAAGAAACGTTTAGGTAGCATTGTTATTTTAAATATTGTCTAGCAAAAAGATGATGGTATTTTTAAAAGCTATTAAATTGATTTCAACATCCAATAACCCAAAATTTCTGAAACTTTCTAAGAAAAATCAGAACCCACTTACTTCTTCTTGATAGCCACGGTAGATATTTGCTCATATATAGCTACAAGATTAGGTGTGGTTAAAGGTGATTGAACAGCACATGGTTTTCCAATTACACCATGGTTATAGCAACATCCCAGCCAAATAACCTGCTGATGAATCAGTGTGAAAAATCACAAAGTCAAGTCCAGGCCTGCTATGCAGGTGGAGCCATGCTGAGTGCTGACATCAAGCAGGAATTCAGCTTCTCAACAGGCTGCTTTGTTGCATATTTAGTAGCTACAAAACATATAAAAGTTTTATGTTACGACACTTGGAAAGACTACCTGTACTACTTCATGCTGACTACTGTAGATTAAAAAAAATAGCAGAAGGCAATAGTAGCTGTCAGTCAGATTGACTAAGCGAATTTATAAAAGTGTCATTTGAAGTCTCCAAATTTCTCTTGGGAGTCAGTTGATTTCTCTACCAACAGGGGTATCAATTGCCACACACTGTTTCACCGTCCAGATAGAAGAACATTGCCTGACAGCACATGGTGTGTTCAAACATAATTCCTCCTTCCTTATCCACAAAATCATGGTGTTCTTACATAAGAAGTAAAGCAGCAACGCATGAGATCTGCCACATCAACAACAGATCAAGAGAAAATTTTCAAAATTCTGTCAGCTTTTATGATCTAGGTCTACCTGTTGCTAACAAAAAAATCAAAATATAATGAAAAAATAATTTCTTAAGACGTTCCTGGTTATCCACATCCATGACCCACCCTCAGCTCCAGCTCACAACATCCAGATCAGACTTGGACATGAAGCTCAGCTAACATACCAGCCAATATTGCCAATGCCATGCAGCCTTTCAACTCTCAAATAGTTACAGAATAAAGATGTTTCAGGGTTGGGGTTTTTGTTTGCTCCCTGCTTTTTTTTTTCAAATTGTCAAGAACCCCAAAATGAAAAAATAGCAAAGACCAGCTGTGAGCTAAGAGGCCTAAACATGTCTGTACATCCTGGTAAAATGAATTATGTAGATCTTTTTTTTCCCCCATAGAAATGAACTCTCCAGGCTGCTATGGATTTTCACATGTACTTCCTCAATTATAAGAGTTTTCAGGCTCCCTCATCTGTTCCAGCTACATCCTGTAATTTCCAGTGCTGGTTGATGCGTTTAAATCTGGTCAGCACAACTTACATGTACTTATCAGTGACTCATCCACATATTTGAAGATCTTAAGAATGAATCACATCTACATGTTTGCTGAATTCTTTCTGCTGCCTGTGAAGGAAGGCTCACGCTGATGGGCTGTAGAACAGAACTCAAGACAAGAGAGACTTTGATGTTTAGGGACTTTATACAAGTGTGTTCTCTCTGAAGAGAGGATTTAAATCAATTCATTAAGCCATGTTGACTTTGTTGTCAAGCTAAGGCAGTGACACCTTAACAAAGCACATCCTTCATAATTTTTCAGGCAGTAACTGAACATGAGGTGTAATTAAAATGTTTGGGTTTGAATCTGGTATTTAAAATACATTGTTGCTGCTGTTAGAAAGGCTCTCTGTCAAATCACATCAGAGGAGGAAGTGTCACTCAGCACAACAGGCCACAGTCAGTGCATATAAATTGTCTCAAATCTTCCCTTTCAAATGTCAGCTGACAAATCAAAATGAGAATAGGCTATGCAGCATAAATAGTAGTTATACATTAAAGACTTAACACGGGGCTCCTGTCTGCTAATGTCTGAGAACTCCAAACATAGAGAAACCACACAGAGTTAATGATAATTGATATCATATGGTCTTTATCAAAGACTCCTCAAGAAAAGCAGCTTAAGGGAAAATCTGTAAATGTGTGTCTTGACCACAGTCTACCAATCTTCTTCCGCATTGGAGCCTTTAACTAATTTGTTGGTTTAATTACTGAGACACAGGAAAGTTTGCAAGAGTGATAATTGTGTATTCTTTGATTGCTGATCATTACATTGAATGGTCTTTTTAAATTAAAAATAACCCCTGAATTTAATATGAGAACTCGGAAATCAGTCCATGCCTAAATCTGGAAGTATAAGCTCACTAGTCCTGGCTGACAGCACAACAAAGCAACAGCCAAGTTCCAAAAACCTGAAATTTCCGTGACAGACGGTTAACTGTAGCCTACAAAAAAAAATGGGATTCAAAATGGTTCAAGCAAGATCAATGAGACATTGGGCTCTCATTTCAGAGGGGTTTAGAGGCTTGTTAGGTAGCTTCTAAAGTGTCACATAATTCTATCTTTAATTGGAGGGGTTAGTATAGCCCACTGCCCTGTTCTGAATCAGTGCCAGAGGAATTACCAGAAGGTCAAACGGAAGAGAGAGGCAGGGGGAGGAGGAAGTGGTAATTGAAGAGACAAGAGATGATTGTGAAAGTACTTGGAGGAGTCTGTGTGTCTGGCAAGATGCAACGGGCCAATCTACAAACAGGAGGCAAGGCACTTACTGGAGCAACGTCTTTCCTCACTTCCTTCCCAGCCTAGAGCAATGTCGTCGCTAACGGTCCCCAGCAGCTGCAGGAGCAACAAAGCATGGTAGTGGCTAATTAACTGCAGTGTCTATCCCAGTGTAACAACAGAAATATTGGCAGTACAGGTACTCACACAGCCATCAAATATGTAACTATAGATGCCTCTGCTGAAATATATTTATTTTCTAGAGATAACTAAAATGAGAAGACAATGCATCCAGTTCTGGGGTCCTCAGTCCGTGGACCTGTTGAAGCAGGTCCAGAGGAGGGCCACAAAAATGATCAAACACCTGGAACACCTCTTCTGGGATGAGACGCTGAAAGAGTTGGGCTTGTTCAGATTGGAGAAGAGAAGACTCTGAGGAGATCTTACAGCGGCCTTTCAATATTTAAAGGAGGTTTATAGGAAAGACAGAGAAAAATTTTTAGTAGGGCCTGTAGCAATTGGGCAAGGGGTAATGGTTTTAAACTAAAAGAGAAGTTTAGACTAGATACTAGGAAGAAATGTTTCATGCTGAGGGAGGTGAGACACAGGCACAAGTTGCCCATAGAGGTGGTAGATGCTCCATCCCTAGAAACATTCAAGGTCAGGTTGGATGGGGGTCTGAGCAACCTGATTGTGTTGAAGATGTCCCTGCTTACTGCAGGGGGGTTCGACCTGGTGATCTTCATGGTCCCTTCCAGCCCAAACCATTCTATGATTCTGTGACAGCAAAATCACGCAGCCAGTAGTTGAATGGCCTTCCTTCTCTTCTGGCTCAGGTTACAGTAGGTCTTCTCTGCCCTTTCTACTGTTTATGAAATGGAGCATCTCATACGTGTTTGCAAAAAATTGGTCTGAACTTACCTAGGAAACAGGCCAGGCCTTCTGTCATCAGCCTCATAGGCTAAAAAATATTGCATTAGACAACAGGAGTAAAAGAAGCAACAATACAGATGGAAGTTTCTGAGACACAGATGTGGTAGTAGAACCCAAAAGACATCAACAAAGAAAATGGCAACATTTACAGTACTGTACGATGACTCAAGAAACTGCAATCAAAACAGGAGTAATCAAGGGTCTGATGATTGCAGTTCATCAGAGCAAAGAATAATGAATCCAGAATAGCATAGATCATGGAAGGGGGTTGAATAAGGAGGAACCACGTGACTGAACATGTGTGAGACATCAATGCATCAGTTACGTGGAGAAACAGAGTGAGTCAAATACTGACGATGGCTTATGAAGACACTGTTTTTAATTCAGATGCTGAATATCTAGTCTGCCTGATTGGGAACAAAATGTTTGCCTAAGAGAAGATCTGGTGTGTTCTCATCCCACTTTTACAGCAACCCTTATTATACTTTTCTTGGATTTCAAAGGATTCTCTTGCAGATTAAATGGACTCAATATTTTCAGCAGCTCTGCTAACCATTGTTTACTAGTGTTATCTTATAGCTGTAAAAAGACTCTCTATAACACCACCCCAAGATATACTTTTAAATTATCATAACCTTCAGAATGTGTGGTGGAAATGCTTAATCTACTCTTCAGAATTTCTTCTCAGATCTCTATGCACCAGCTTGTTCTCATATATACACACACACACGCCTGAAGGAACTATTCTGACATGCAATAGTAAATTTGAGACACAAAAGCTATGTTGGGTGAGAGAGTGTAGAGCTCCTTATGCAGCACACTAAATTTTGACTTGGGAGATTTAGTTATTTGAAAGCTTCAAGAAAAGAGCAACAGCATTACAGCTTGAACTTCTACACTGTTTAGATCTTTCCCCTCCCAACCCCACATAGATAAAGAGGATGAAATACATAAGCAAAATAAGGGTTTGTTACTTGTATTTTTGATGGGTGCTTTAAGAGCAATTTCAGTTTTCAAAAACCCCCATACATTTTTGGTTAATATATAATCTGGTTTTAATGATGGGTTTTTTTGGTGTAACATTTACCTTCAACACAGATACAATATATCTTTACAATGCATGTCATTTTCTGAAGCAGACATTACAATCGTAAAGTGTCTTAAAGTGTTTGCATAGTATTTTCAAAGTTGTATTGTAAAATGTAAAGCTACAACAATATATCATTATGATTCAAATTTAAAGGCAAGAAAATTCAATATTAAGTACTTTTTTCTGCAATAGTTCTGAGACTGATAAGTTGATATTCTGCTGCATAAGTATAGACAGTATTTCAGATAATGAGTTTTTGAAGTATGCACCAAACCTTAAAACACTTACAGACATACCAGCTTTTTCCTTGTGATCTGTTGCAGTTTGCAGTGTCATCACTCACAGGCAAAAGATATCAGCAAACTGAGACCAAACTTGGAGATCTTGATCAGAATTTTGACATGCAGTTACAAAGGGAAAAGGGGAAAAATTATTGACATTGAACTGTTGGTCTGCAGTCACTCTCTCTTTGCGAAACTCCTTATTTCATATAATTGTATCCTATCCTCCTGAGTGTTTTTTCCCATCTGATGAGTCCTCCTATTTAGTTAGTGCTCATACAGAAGTCACGTCAGACTTCTGATTATCCCATCAACTTCCTCTGGGATTTTCCAATTGCCCACATCCTTTTGGGAACGAAGGCAACAGAACCACATAGACTGCTCGACACTGACCTACAATAGATTTGTAGTGTTACAGTCATCTCCACTACTGACACTTGATTTCCTCCTTCAGATGTTATTGCACTCAACCAGTGTTTTCACAAAACTGTTGATTATAACCAAGGTGGAAACAGTAACCTTAAAGCTGTGAGTGTAAACATGAGAGCACTTTCCCTGCCCTTTAGCAAACGGCCACTGTCACTGCATTGTATGCCTTGCCATAGGAGTCCTTTAGTCTCAGTGTCTGTTTGTGGCCCTTTATAGTTGGTTCTTAACCCTATTGCCACGAAATACTTGCTGTCATCAACAAACTTGTTCATGATACTGTTGTCCCACTCATTTCTCAGTATATTGAACAAGTCCTTGCACAACCTGCTGGTGATCTCTCATTTCTGAAGGCTGGTTACTTACTCCAACTCCATTTTTCCTGTCTTTTAACTAATTACTCACTATGTAAATACCTTCCCTCTCATCCTGCAGTACCTTTACTTGCCAAACACTTCTTCAAAATCTGTATTAATTGGGAGTCAGGACACACACGGCAATGGGGTTCCCACAAAGAGCTCAATAAATGTGAGACGTAACTGACACCCCATTGGCTTCCCCCCCCCCCCATCCCCATTGCCCCGATGTGAGATGTTTATCAAAGCACCAGAGCACCAGATAAGTCTGGGCTAGACATGGTCCCTTCTGGGTTGCCCAGTTCATATGTCAGGCTTCTCAGTCTATGGCTCCCTGTTGCACTGCTTTCCCTATTCTCAAGACTAGGTGCCTTGACCTAGTCCTGTCTTTCAAGTTGGTAGAAAGACAAAGCTACTTTTAAACTACCATATTCTAAAATATGTAATTCCCCTTTTGAAACTGACTGCAACAGTAACAGATCTATGGCCATTTGCTGCACATACAAGAAAAATTAATTAACTTACATTATACCTGCTGCAGAGTAGTTTGGTACTCCCCCAATACTGTTCAAGGTTTCTAATATTGGAAAGACCTCAAAATTTTGTGAGCAATTCTGTTCCTCTCCTCACTCTCCTACTTTGGGCCCTTTTGTGGGTCTCCAATAGTACAGAGTATTTCTTGGGCAAAACTGTAAGTATTATCTTTTATCTTTCTTTCCGTTTTATTTAAAGGCACTGTCTTTCTTCTTCCTTTATCCTCCTTCCCTTCGTCCCCACTGGCGATTTGTTAAAAACTTATTCAAACATTAGGAACTACTAGGAAGGAAACTGCAAAGGAAACCAAGAATACTATTGTGCTGCCAAACCCACAATCTGAATACTCCTGTCTCCTCATCTTCAGAAAGGCTGTAACAGATAGTGCTGGGAGATGTAAGTCAGGGCAGTCATAAAAAATACAGAACAGCTCCTGGACAAGGAACAACAATGTAGACTGAGACTCTTCAGTTTGGAAAAGAAACTCTGCCACGCATCATGCAAGAACCCACCAAGAACATTAAAAAAATAGGAAGCTGTGCTTAAAACCATCTGGTAAGAAGCAAGTCTGGAAAGTGAGTGTTCATCTAAGCTATAGTAAAACATGCACCATTATGTGTTAGTTTAAGCCAGTTAACACCTCCATGTTTGTTTGTCTGCTTTTTTTAATATGTTTCATAGTTGCTTAGTGACTTGGGACATTCTTGTTCTTTTGCAGAAGCAAAAGACTACTGGCTCACAATCCTCACGAGTGGTTTCTTTCTTTTTACCTTCTATTGTACAATGTACAAATTCTTCTCCATTTTAATTCTTTGGCAGGACACAGACAGACTTAGATGCCCTGAACCCTGGCAGAGCAAGAGGCTAGAAATGTGGAGGCAAGATGCGGACTACATCAATCTCTACTAATAAAGGTCTCTTACAGTTCAGAGAAGAAAATGAGTGCAGATTACAATTTATATTAGCTCTCAAATCTTCTTCCTTTCTTTGGCATTAAATATCTCTGTAACCTGCCTGCTGGTCTAAGGCAGCCCAACAGAGAAGGCAGGTCAGACCATCTGAGCCTGCTTTAGAAGTGGCCCTACTGCAGATGACATGCTGTACTTCTGCCACTGAGTTTCAGTTGTCCATAATCTCCGCAGGGGCAGACACACCTAAACCAGATATCTACTTGTTTAGGAGGCTGTAAAAACTTAGCTGCAAAGATAGCCCTCCGCTACTCCTTTAAGGCAATTTGACCTCCCTTGCACTGTCAACATAGCATAGAGAGGGCTTCCCAAGAGGCAGAGTTTTTTCCATGTGTTTCAAGCTTTTTCATCAGTAGTAGACATGGCTCTACATTCCTCTCCTACCAAACCACTAGTTATATGCAAAGCATTCTTCTGATGCTCTGCAGTGGGTGTCCATAAAGACTTCTTGCCTCTATTACCACAATCTTGTTTACCTCATCCTTAAATGAATTTGGTTATGTGAGCCTGCTAAAGAAGTCTGAGGAGACTTCATTTGCAACATTTTAAATGAATGTTCTAAATGGACCTGATTTATATTGATACTCAATGGAAGAAGTTAATCATTAACAATATCCTTACATCTAAAATCAGGCACAGACTGACAGGTGCTCTATTTTGAGAAGCTTATGTTATCGTTCAATGGCAAAGAGGGCTGTAATCAAGTGTAAATGTGAGTTAAAAGAGAAAAATACATGGTATGGTTTAGTGTATGTACCTACTGGGGAAAAACTGAAATGCTTTTCATGCTGTCCAACCTGCTCTGTTATCCCTCATATAAAACACTCACTTGATATGACTTATAATGGGGTCCTAAATACAAAGGAGGATAAACCAAACATACTGTCTCCCCCCGCCCCTATTTCTGCAGACTAAAATCCTGATAAGTTCCTACCAAAGTCAAAGAGAAAACATTTTCCCAACATCTCCCACCATTTTCTGCAAATGACATGTACTCTGTCACAGACAGGATAAATTTAGTGGGCTGGATGCCAAATGTGTACAGCAAAATAAAGAATTAGTTCAGGCTTAGCCAGCATTTCGGTCTCCAAAGGTATTTAAATTCAAACAATGCGTAGCAAGGATCAAGGTTTCTTTACAATATTAAAAATAGTAATCAACAAAACCACAAAACAAATCCCAACATATACCCCCCCCAAATACACATGTTTGACTTCTATCATGCTGCCAGAAATATTTAGTCTTCCCCCCCCAAGCCATTTTATATTGAACCAAATACACTATAGATGAGTGCCTGCTTCCTGTTTGTATCCAAATACTGATATGACATCGCTTCTGGAAATAAACAGTCCTATCTGTCTTTTACACTACCTTGATTAATTGTTTTTCCATTTGTATTCTTTGTGATGTTCCTCCAAACAGTACACAAATTATTTAGCTCTTAGAAAGCCAGAAGTTGTTTGGCTCCCCCCTCCACACTCCTTTAAACTCGAAGGCAGCTTTGAGAGGCTTAAGATCTCACATTAGTTTTAACTGCTTCACTGTAGACCTGCTGGCACCATTGACAAAAAGGGAGGGGTCTGACAGACCATGAAGATGTGCTCTCTTTGGTGGCCAACAAAGAGCCGAAGGCAACCCCCATTATTAGTGCTAGTGAGACTAGATATACCATATTATTAATCATTAAAGTCTGACTCAAGATTCAGACTGGCTTGTACTTACTCCATGGGTCAGGGAAGTTTACCAGAGCTCATTAAGTGTGCTGGACTACTCATTTACTCTTTCTGCAACAAAATTTTTCCTAATGCACAAGGGGAAAATGAAATACAGGTGATTTTTCAGTTTGAGGGATGTTTGCTGCTTGATCTCAACAAATAGAAGCAGCAGGAGTATTTCGCTTGTCAAGAGGTCAGTAATTCTTCAGATCCCTCTGAAGAGATAACGAGTGGCGATGTAATGCTTTTGATCTGTCATAATTGTAAAATAAAAGAGAACGGATGCAAAGCTCATGTGCCATGGGAAGGTCACTCACTTTTAAATGTCTAGGATTCCCTCTGTGGCTAATATCAGCATGTCCCGAACGTGGGCTATTTTTAGGCACAATATTAGGTCCATTATACATCCTGTCCCCATAAAATGAGTTCCTCACTGGCGATTCTCCTGTAGGGCAGCTAATAAGTAGGTAGGAAAAATGACATCTCTCTACTTTTGACTTGCATGCTATTGTAAGGAAGGACAGCAGGAACGTCTCCTCTCTGGCGTCAAACAGTCCCCATGCAGCATACATGCAATTTAAATTATTACAAGGCAATGTTACAAGTATGAACCCTGGCACAAAATAAAGTAATTACATTTAATTAGGCAGCCAAAAAAGTGATGGCCTGAGACTCACTGCCTTAGATGTAGCTTTTTGCTGACTTAACATAGGACAGGTAATGAATGAAACTTCAAAGTGTAAGCAACTAAATTGCTACTTAATTAGTGGAGCCCTTGTCAAACACACAGCAAAATAAAAAAGCAAACCCTCAATTTTCTTTTGTCAAAGGAATTCAGACAAAGATCCTACGTCTCAGAGAGGCTCTGAAATTAAGAATTATTCTATTAAGTATGTTTGTCTTCAAAAGTGAGTTTCTGGTTTTGTTAATGCAGAGCTCCTGAAAGGTGCGAGATTAGCAACCCTGAAGTCTGACATTGCCCAAAAGGGAACTTAGTGTGAAAAAGTTGCTAGCTCACAAATCTCACTGGCTCTCTGAGCATCAAGTACAGATATTTAATCCTTTAAGTACTCTGATCTGCTGGTACCCTTGCACCTAGCAGCCTACGACAGTAAGACAAATTTCAGAAGTCAGAAATGGTAGCAGATAAAAAAAAAAAGGAAGATAAAAAAGGGAAAGTAAGTATTGTAACACTAGATTTTTATGTGCAGCCTCTTTCAGTTGTGCTATTTTGTATCTAAGATTACATAGTTTGCAGAGCCCTGTCTGGAGGCTTCTTATGCTTCCATAAGCATCCTGTTATTGTATCACACAATTAAATGTGAAAAACAAAAGTGGGTTTGAATAACATAATGAGTTACGCTAGTCTGTCATCCCTTGGTCAGCATTTTGTTCAAATTTCAATCAGAGACCAAAACAAGCGATTTATTGTCATCTCATTCCTCCTAGACTTACCTCAGACTGTAAGTCTCCTCTCCCAAGAGGTGCTCAGGATGGATTCACGTGTACCTCAGCAGCTGATGGAGCCTTTATTTCATCCATCTGCCTACAACTGTGTATTATCGATCAAAGCAGCTGGAATGTAAAATAATATCTATTATAAATTTTTCTACCTGGTTCAGGTTTTCCCCCTCAGTTCTTTTCAGTAAAACAGAGCCTTCAGCCCTTGACAATTTTGTCCAGTTTTAACTCCAGTTCCCACCCTGACTTGCCTACCTCTCACACCTTTCCTTTTATTCTTCCCTCACTCTCATCTTTCCCTCCTGCTTGTTCTTCATCCCTTTAGAATGAGTCTTTTCATTGACATCTTATGTGTCACTTTGTACTCTCCACTTCAGACTTCATGGCTGAGGTTAGAAGCAGCATAGAAAAAGGTCTGCAGGGTGATCAAAATATTCATCTACATCCTACTAAATCATTTATTTCAAGGTGTTTAGAGGACTAAAATAGTACTTTTTATTTTTTTTGGAGGAGGGGAGCTGTGTTGTCATGTCCTGTCCAACTCAGGTCTCTCACCTCCTTGACCATGGCATGCAGCACTCACTGAGGTGCTACTGCAGTCCAAAAAATGCAGTGGCGTCATCACCTGCATTATTTTACCAATATCATTGCCTCGTCACACACTGACAGGTAGTGCAGCACCATCCACTCTGCAGTCAGCAGCACTGAAGGTCACAGTAAAACACCCTGGCAATGATCATCCTTCAGTTCCTGCTTGCAAATGACATAGAAGCCAAAATTAGGAAATATCATGGTTTAACCCCAACCCGGCTTCATTGGCAGCTAAACATGAACGACTGTGTTCCCAATTCCCTCCCTTCCCTTCCCTTTGGGAAAGGAGAAAGGGAAATGAGAGAAGGAGACTTGTGTGTTAAAAACTAAACAAGCTTTAATGAAGCAACAACAACAATAATAATAATAGAAACAATATTAACAAAAATGATATGATATATACAAATATATGAAATTGAACCCCCTTTGATTACCATATTGCCTCTAATGCCAGGCATAAGGAAAAAGTCCCAGGCTGTACTCAGCAGCAGATGGGAGCTGGACTCAGGAACTGGATTTACGAATGCATGGATACAGGATAAGGTGCAAAAAAGACAGACAGAGATCTTACAGCCATCAAGGAAAAGAGATCGACCCCCTTCATCCCTCAGTTTTGTACTGAGTATGATGTATATGGAATGGAATACTCTGTTGTCAGTTTTGGGTCATGTTTCCTGTCCACCTTTCCCTTCAGGTATGATCCTTTTATGCCCTTTTCACTTATGGCATTCCACCAACATGAGGATGACCTTCATCCCTATAGCAATAGATGTAAGCAATGGCCTTTGTACATACCAGTGCCCCATGTTATCACCTCTAGAGACAGACACTGTCCAAAACCATACAGTCAGTTTTCATAAAATGAAGGTACTTGGACTAGACTTAGCTGTTGATGACAGCCAATTAGGACTTAAGTCTACAAGTGAATTGAAGCTCCATAATCCTGAGCCCATGCTTTACTAGTTAGGCTACAGTATTAAAGGGAGATGCAACTCAACCCTTTGGCAGCTTTGCTATGAAACTGGCAAGCTGACTTGTTTAATAGCTGTTATTAGAGAATTGTGGTCAACCTCAGAACAAGAATCCAAAAGCATCTAGGGTGGGGCAGAGCTCAGATCCTCTCCGTTTCCACAGCTCCTCACATACCACCCTGTGGTTCTGCACTCACTCCACCAGCTGTTCTGGGAGCCAAGATCTCACACAAAAACCATCATGTTGAGGCTAGGGGCTTAATTCTGAAAGAACAGGGCTTTCAACAAGCCAATAGTGAGTATTTAATCACTAAGTCTGGGGTCCTGCAAACAAAATCCAACCAGAAATACTGTGATGTGTTTAGATGAGAAAACCTCCCCACCCCGGCTTCATCAAGAGACACAGTGTTGGAAGTGAGCTTTGCAGGCTGGGAAGCAGTTCCAGGATAGCTTTACTGCATTCAATATGGGCACCAAAGGAAAATGAACATTGTAGGACCTCAGTTAGATAATACGATGCGCTCACGGCAACCCTCACATTTAGTTGGCACAGTTCCTTTATTGTGTGCATCAAACTTAGCTGGAGGTATTTCTTATGTCTAAGTACAAGAGCTTTTATATATTCAACTCTCAGCTGCAAGTCTTCAGTTATTCGAGCAAAATGATGTCCCTCCCTAAAACCAACCACACCGAATGCTTTTGCTTTAGGCTTTGTGCTGCTGTCCCCTTCTCTTCTGCTTCCTACTCTATTCCTACACTACTATTGAGCCAACAGCATTTTTGTTCAAATCCACATCACATACCCACCGGTTTGCCTTTTTACTGGAGATAAAAACCTTTGAAAGAGGCACCTCCTTCCTCTCTACCTCGCACCAAAATGCTGAGCGTGGACACTGCTTTCTGCTGGGGTGATGTAAAAACCACCGACATGCACTTGACAGTCACATATGTTTTTCAACAGAAAGAACAGCAACACTGAATCTGCACTACAAAATCATAAGACATGTATTCACAGAATGCAATATTGTATATTCAGTGGCCTTCTTCCTGTCACTACGCACAGCACTATGGAGTATACCAGACTTACAGCTTTATTTGTTTGTATACCCTTTTACCAATTGAAGCAGCAGTTCTCAGAAGACTCCAGTGCCTCAATGAAATCAATAGGACTCCTGTAGTCCTCTGCACTGTTTGTTTTTGCGGCAGTGCTAGAAAAAGATGCAAGTGTAAAATAGAGAGAAGGGAAGAAAAGAATTTCAGCAGAATTTCATCAACTTTTGGAAGAGATAAGCAAACACCAGTGGGACACTAAATGCAAGCATGAGCCAGCTGAAGTTGGATTTGAATTGGGTTCCTCATATCTTTCAACAACACACAGAAACGATTCTTTTAATTATTTAAGATTGATTGTGAAGTGCTATGTGGAGTTTCATTTTCCGTATATGACCAAAATGCAACTGGAGGGAGAACAGTGTACATCGTTGCCGCTGCTACAAATCTGTGTTCACTGAGAAGCCTTTGCTTGAAAAACAGAGATAAAATTTTGGAGAAGTCTGTCCCCTTTTCCCCACCATCACTGGGATAGCAATAGAAATGCATCTGCTCAGATGGTGCACATCGATGCACACGCAGAATTGCAACATGTTAGAGATCAAGAAAAAAATCAAAGAATATAATAAAGAATATTTTTGATGTCTTGTGCTTTTTAGTATCTAGCTAGTGTCAAAATGTGTGTCTCAAGGAAACTGGTATGTCACCACCTCACTGTCTTCCCACTGGTATGTAGCTGTAGGCTCTTGTCTAAGCTGTTAATCGATTGCATTTACTATCATTTACATATAATTATAGACAAGCTGTCTAGCTATACCATTGTTTTGTCTAAAAATAGAATGAAACGTTAATGGTAGCATCTCAGAAATATTTAATGAACAAAATCATACATTCACATATCAGAAATTCTCTTTCAAATCCATTAATAATTCTCTCTCAAATCTGTGCATAATACTATAGAACTATTTCTAGTGTGTTGGCTCTTTAGGCTATTGTTATATCAAAGTATTCATGAATGTGTATCCATTAGATTTCCATCACTTTTCTGGATAAAAATCTTGCTTTTCAAGGCAATACTTTCTAGAGCTAAATATATGCAAATGTCAAGTTCCCAGTCAGGTTTCCTGAAGATGCAGAGAGTTTGAAGAGGTCCAGAATAGTCATCATATCTGATTAGTGAAAGATAAATCGCAAACCTTTTCAGGAGAACCAGTCCTGAGTTTTCCAATAGCATGGACCAAAACTGATTTTTGTTGCTTCAGAGAGCAGGGCTCAGGGACATCCTTCCTGCCCTGGGAAGGACAAAGGTGGGATGGGAATTTAAGAGAAGACTTAAGAGGCAGACATCCTCCACTACAGAACTTCCACCACCCTAAAGTAGAGCCATTAGATTGCTTTAATATTAACAAATTTCTCCTCCCTGTGTTCATGACATCTGACATGTTCAAAGGCATCTATTGGATTAAAGGAAATAGAGAAGTAATTGCACCTTGCGGTTAACCTGAGGAACACTGTCTGTCCCAAGACAAGACACAGCAACTCCCCACCATTCACACTTCCCAGTTTCTGCTTCCTCCTGTCCCCAGGGCATTCATCATGCAGAGGATCTGTACCCTGGTGGAAGTCCAATCTTTTCTGCATAGCTCATGGCTCATTTTCTGAACGGAAGGGATTTTACAGCTCACTTTCCCTTTTTGCAACACTGCTGAAGCCACTCATCTTCTTCCATGTCTTGCTCAAGGCTTTCTGGAAATTGTCCCAACTTGTTATGCAGCTCTCAGTTTGACAGCAGCCATCTCAAACTTGTGACCTTCTCCCCTCCCAGAGGTGCCACTGCACATTACTTCTTCCCCATTAACAAACCTGGCCAGGCTCATTTTCACAGGGTTCTGATAGCCACTGTGCTAAGTAGTTTACTCTTTGACAGACTCCCACCTTCAATCTCTGCTCTGTTCACAGAGCATTAAGAAAAAAAAAGACTACGTGTGCACAAGAGTAATTGAAGAAACAGCAGTTTTGTGAATAGGCCATAATATGCACAGGTCATTTGCAGGCAGATTCTGAATGCAAATGGAATCATCTCCAAATCTTGCCCTATGTATTTTTAAATCAAAGGCTGCCTTCATTTTGCAATACCATGCCTTTGGCTTAAAAGAAGCTATGATTTGTCAGAAAAATATTCTAACGTAACTGAAGTTGTGAATCTTGAAGGCCATCATAAACAGATATTTTAGAGCACACTGTCCCATAAATCTCATGATTAAGTTGGGCAATTACATATACATTTTTACAAGCACTCAGCTGAATCATCTATATGCATACATACTCTCAGCAGCTAGGCAGTAAAAGTTTCTACCTTACTGAAGCTTCTAAATTGCTTTATTTTTATGTTTTAACATATGTAGTAGTGTTCTTGGTTATTGCAAAGAAACATTAAAAACCTGTTTGCTCTCAGCTCTTTATAAAAGCATTAGAAAATGGGGGAAACATACCACTCTTTGAGTGTCAGCATTATAAATGGCCATACAAATACAGTGGCTTATTTAACCACATATAGCACAGCTAGAGGGAAAAAAACCTATTTTGGTGTTTATTGAAAATATCTGGGGGGAAATCAAGTTCGGTAAGCTTTTAGAAGCATATAGAAAATGGAAGTGTCAGTAAGAGGTGATTTCTGGACAATTTGTAAGCATTTCGGGATAACAACAACAATAACGTTTTGGTCGTTCATAGCGTACTGGTGCCTCTCTGACACCGAGCCCGGTTGGTACTGTTAAGTGAAGCACTTTGCATGTCAAAGAGTAGAGAGATGTGGCCCTTCTTATTATGTCTTTATGAATATGAACATTGTACAACAAGGGAGATTATTAGAAAATTACATTATTTGAAAAACTTCCATTGGTGTTACCTTTCTTCTTCTCTTTGAGGACCATTTTTACCTCCTCAAACACAGTTTATTAACTGTATCTGCCCTTCCCCTTGGGGGGCCAAGGCGGCAGTCAGGGAAGATTCAAGGAATTGCCTGAAAACCCTGCTAGCCATGCTTTGCTTTGCTTGTACCTAATCCACATGCAGGCTAGAGGAACACCTAGCCAAACAGGAAGGCTTAACTTCCAACACAGTCTGGCAACTGTAAACCCAGGAATTACTCAGATACTAATATAATAGGCACAACACAAATCAACAGGGGAAAAATCCAAGCAAGAAAAAACGGAAAAGAAATAGAAGCAGAAGTTTGTATAGAAATAATGTTTTCCTTGTGTATGAAAGATTTTTTTGATATGTTGGTGTTAAAAAGAAGGCTCCATTCTGAGAGAACAAAGTTTTGTGACCCTATTCCCAACTTTAATGAACAAACATTCAGTTAAGTTAGGGGGATTTGAGTTGATTGAAATTCACTGCCCAGCACTTCAGAGTGGCAATAAGAGAACTGCTTAACTCACATACAAAGTTAGAAAAAATGTTGTTCTTTTTTTTTCTTCTATAGCAAGATTCTTGTGTGGGAAGAAGAAGTTCGCCACCAGGGAAGAGTTCAACTGCTTAACAACACCAGTCACAGCCTATGCATAATGGACAAGCAAAACTGAATTCCTTTCACAACTGTCAGCCAGTGTTAAGCCAGCCTTGTGCTTTGGGGAGAAGAAAAGGCTTCAATCGTGTCAAGGACAGGAGCATTGCCCATTGAAGCACCTCAAGGAGACATCCTGCCAACAGCACAGAGCCTTTCTAGTTCCCTGACTCTCATTTACCAACACATCCGCACCACTGAAGGTGGATCAATGCCATCAGGGTGGATCCATATCCATCAGGAGGAAGGTGAATCAATGTCGTCAGGGATGGATCCATGTCTATCAGGCAGAAGGTGGATTGATGTTGTCAGAGATGGATCAATATCTATCAGGAGACAGAAAAAGATTTTTATGCAAAGCTGTCTTAAATAAAACTGAGAGTTTTATTTTTTTTAACTTATTTTTTTAAAAAATATATTTAAAGCAGCCCTTTTCTCTCTTCTTTCCTGAGCAGAAAAGCTTAACTTTCTAAGTTAAGTTCTACCATGTACTTCCGTGTTGTACCAGGGAGGTCTCTTCCAGAGCACAGTATCTTGTATTGCACAACATCCTTCCTGGAAGGTAAAAACTTGCTGAAGCGAGTCCAGAGAGTCACTCCTGTGCATTCAGGCATTCATGTGGAATAACCAGACTCATCCATTCCAGGGTACTTGGAGAAGAGCTAAACAGAAGAAACGCACAATAACTCTTTTCAAACTGTTAAAAAGCCACTGCAGGCTACAAGGAAACAGAATTCCTGTTCTCTGGCTCTGCAGTGGAGAGGGTAAGAGGTAATGGAGGGGTTAAGAGAAGGTTTTTAATGAAGAGATAGGTACAGAGAGAGTGTCCAGGAGGATGACAAGTCTTCTGCAACTGAGGTGATGCAAGAATCTCACAGGCATGGCTTACCTGTAATCATTCTTGACTTTGGGCAAGGAGCTGGACTTGCCAACTGCAGGAGGTCGCTCCCAGCAATCTTTCTTTCGTAATGGTATATTCTCAGTATTTAAGATTTCCCAGAACACAGGGAAATACCTACACTCATGCAGAGCCACAGCCCAAGCAGAGGCTATTATGTGGGACAATTTCCTTTACACATGAAGGAGGATTCAGCAGGCAAGGCATTTCAACCTCAGGGGCAAAGTTTGGTTTTGCTTCTGCAGCAGCAGAGGTTGCAGAGCAGGCCAGGAGAGAACACTGGGATTAAAAGCCTGAGGGAGGAGGAAAGCACTCTTATGTTCCTCCTTTGAGGAATACACTAGCAGTTCTCTACAAGTCCCCTACCTACTCCTCTACAAAGACACGTGTACACCACTCCAACACCCTTAGGATAAGGGTCTTGGACACAGAGGTCTCGGACAGAAGGGTATTTCCTACTCCTACCCCTAATATAAGAGGCAGCAGCTGGAGCTGCAGGGAAGGTAGCAGGTGCTGCCTCCCATCACGCCTGAGCTCTCACTGTGCAGGTAAGACAGATACTCTTGTGCAAGGGTGGCCCAGGCAATGTAGTCTCCTGCTGTGTCCTGAGCTGGCTCAGGAGGGGACAGGCACTCCTCTGGCTTGCATTTGCAAATGCAAGGTGTTTGCAATCAGCTTCCTTCTTGTGGGCTGCTAAAGGAAGAGCTGGGCTGCATGGTGACAGGAGGTATGTAATGGCAGATAATTTTCACCCTACATTTGCAGATGTTTTAATGGATTTGTGCTACTACCATGTTTTCAAGACAATTTATAACCTTGGTTTGAAAAGATCTGAAAAAGAGAAGGACAAATTTACCAAATTACAGGTAACCGTCAGTTGTTTTTCCCTGCTGATGCTCCATCACCCAGTTCTGCTCGTGTAGTGTGTGAACAGCGAGGAATGCACAGCAGGAGCTGCCCTTCTGATACTTTGAGAGTTTGGTTTAGCTCTCTCCTACTGAGTATTTAAAAATATATAAAAATGCACGGTCTCCTTCAGTGAGCCCCTTTGTAGATGAGCAAATCCACTCATTGCTACATCAGATGAGCAAATGTTTCCAAAATGGTCTGGGTACGTGCCAGGAGAGGTGCAGACAAGGCACAAAAGCAGGGAGGTGGGGTGAACAGCTTCCACGACAGGAGTATTGAGCAGGGGTTGCTGTGAAATTACATTAAAAATACATCATCACAGAAAAATGTGTCCCAAGCACTATATCCTGCCTTGGCTCTGCCAAAGGTCTTTGATTCTTCAGGCCACCATTTAAAAAGGCCACCTGCCTTTTTAACCTTCCTTTGCCTCTTGCTAATCCAAAGTTCTGAATGTGGGCCATACCACAAGATACAGTTGCCTGGAAAGCAAGAGCATGGGAGCAGATGTTTTCAGTGAATCAGTCCTTCCTCAAAGCCAGTCCAAAGGCATCTTAGAACAGGCCTGTACAAGCAAGAGGGAGGGATGAGTGGCTCAGCTTACCCTCAGAGCAGCCAGCTCATCTCTTCAGCCGTACTTACATACCTACCTACCCTGCTTTGCTACAACCAACTGTAAGTCTGCTTTCAAAAAATATGATTTTCTCCTTGCAATGAATACTCTGAAGTGCAGCAAAAGTCAGGCTTGCCAGGAAGGAGTGGAGCACAGGGGCATAGCAAAATGCAGAAGTAAGAGTGTGCAGGTGGACAGCCTAACATTCCCATACAATTACTGATTATTTCCTTCTTCCCAAGCAGGCTGCAGAGAACATTCAGGGATCTGCCTTCAGGGATGATTTCAAAAGGTGTTTTCCCAGGCTTCTTGTTCTAATCACACAAGTATCCTTTCAATCAAACTTGCTACACTGAAGAGTTTGTTCTGAATCACTGTCAGCTTTAACATCTTACCACATTGCACTTTCAGGAAGAATCACACCTCTGCTGGAATTTGACTGGTATTTACAGCTGTGATAACAGAACCAAGGTACTAATGATCCCCTCAGTGATACTTCGTGACGTTAATGCAGACTAACTCTTTTGTCACTATAATATGGAAAGACAGAATTAAAGTGGTAGTTGCATATAATAAATACTTCCTTAGCCAGGAAAAAGTAGCAGGAAGAAAACCTGTCTCAGGATATATAAATTCTACAGGACAATTATTTTCAATGTATTTCAAGGGGAGACAGTCCACAATCTGCCCTTTTAAAATAGCTTATTGCACCTTTGAAGCACTAAGTTAGAGTATTTCTCTGAAAGCAGAAAACAGAAAACTTTGCAAGGTCTCAAAGAGGCATAGGAGAAACCAAGCAGTTAATTGCAAACCCAGATACCACAAATTCTTTTACATTGCAAAAAAAAAATGGTTATGATAATCACTTAAATACAATCCATGATGCCATAATGCGGCACTGGAAGAGACAAAGATAATGAGATGAGTGAGATTTTTCAAGCTACAAAATCCACAATAGCTTCTCTTCTCCACTATAAAATTCAGAAAGGGGCAAAAAATTTGGACAAATTGTAGACTGAAGACAATGAGTGCTCTACTGCAAATCAGGATGCTCCTTTTTCAATTTAATTTAATATTAGAATTAATTAGTTGTTTCCTATCAAGCATATCTGCAGATTATGTGGTTTCATAGGCTTAAAAGACCAGATTAGTTAAATTCTGAGTATTTCGTAGCTGTTGTTCCACAGTTGACCTACAGCTGTGAGTAAGTGTATTTTGAAGTGTAGTCTGAAATATACCTGGGACTTGCAAGCTGAAATGCAAAATAGTTGTTATTGAGAAAAATTTAGCCATACTTACCCATTCTTAACTGTGTCTGGAAAACTTAAGCGCACTCTTTTGTTTTCTTTAACACTTGCACAATTTTATGGCCACTCAATATTCCCATTAAGACACAGATTGCCCTTGCTACAATAACAATGCAGATACACAAAATGCTGGTGTCTTACGTCAGGAAAGGGAGCTTTTTTCATCTTGACCAGAATTAGCCAAATGAATGGTCTCCATTGAGATAAGACTTAAGCAGGCTGCCACCTTATTATCCCACACAATCATTAATCCAACAGAAAAGGTGATCAGTTGTGTAAGAGATTGTTCCTGAGACCTACCCAAACAGACAGTGTCTCAGTTGGTCACAGAGGCATTAAAATCCTTGTAGAAACCAGAGCATGTCAGCTGGTAATCTTCTTGGCCACCTGTAGCGGTGGAAAGAAACAGAAACAGAGAAACCAAACGTCTGTAACATCTTTGTGTTGGTTTTTTTTTCCCCCTATATGAACACTACTACAGAAACTTCTGAAGTGTAGGTTTGGCTTTTGCAAGCCAGCATTGTGGCCACACACCCTCACATTAACTATTGTTTGATTTGTCTTACCTGAATATAAAAAGCCACAGTAAGGAAACATTAAGAACCAAACCCCTAAGGTCAAAACTTATCTTCTTCAACCAGTCTTTTCACCCTGTGAGCCAGCGCTCACTGACATACTCAGTATTTGGTGCTTGCTGCTTCCATCCATGCTAACAGCATCCTTTATACCCAGCAATTTTTATCCAGCTCTTTCCTTCTGCTTTCCTCACCAGATAAGGGGTGGTCTTCCATATTAAATATAGGTATTGTCACCTGACTCACACCCATTTGGACAACCCAGGTGACTAATTACTGCTCATACAAGTCCCCATGCTGCAGGTGCATTAAGGGTACTCTATGATATTTCTTCTTTCATTTACCATCTTACAGCACAGGAAATACTTATTGCTGCTACAGGGATTTGAACAGGATTGACATTTTCACCCCACAGATGCTACATTGCTCTAGTCTCAGTTGGGCTATTCCATCCTCGCAGACCTCTCAGGTCATGGTTGGAGGAGCCTGCCACCCTTTCTAATGGGACCTCAGAGCAACGTCTGCATCCAAGACTTGATCATTCACATTCTGAATGCTGTGTTGCAGCTTTTGTGCAACAAATTGGGTACAGCTCCCACAGAGCTAGGGTTCAGTCTTGCTGTCACAGCTTTTAGCAGAGTAATTCCATTTGATATGTAGTCCAACCAGAACTCCTCCCCAGCAGAGTGGACCACACCTATGTTTCATCTGTCTTCAGTGGAATCTGAATCTGGCTGTCAGCTCTCACTTCTTCTGTGTCCAGGCTAATGACAGTGTCCTCTCAATGTTTGATTAACGTATTTAATAGATACCCACCCGAACCAAAGCAGGTTGGGAAAATCCCAGGGTGCTATTGTCATGCACGCTCCCCAGCAAGGAGCACAAGGTTATGCATTCCCACAGAGGATCTGAAAGCTGTGATGGAGCTGCTGTTATCTTTAGAAACAAGTAGTTGCGCAATGCCATTTTTCCACTTTTTTTAGACACCAACAGCAACAAAACAGCCCTGGCCAACCCTAGCACATAGCTAGAGACTAGGAACCGCAGGAGTGTGCAAGCCGCAAAAGGAGCACAGAAATGCAACTGAGGTGATATTGGTCAGTAAGGCAAATTGTTTTGCAGTGGCTGCCAAACCACTTGTTTTGCTGCTTGCACGTTAAATCAACAGCATTCACCTCCACAGGCTTTACAGAAACACCTCAGTTTTCTTTTCCTGGACTCCATCTATTTTCCTTCTCTCTCTCTGGCTTAAATGCTTTGCCTCATACTCAAATGTCATAAATAAATTATTATGTGGGATCTTCATGCACATCTTTAGACAAACAACAGAGACTCTTCTGAGCATCGTAGTTACAGATGCAGCTAAACCCAAAGTAGCTCCTAAACAGAAAGACATACAGAAGTCTTATCTGAGAAACTGTAGCAATTATTGAAATAATGAACTGATTCCACACAGAAGTGGGTCTTCCTGCCTGATAGATTTGGAAACCCTGTCTAAAAATTTTTCACCAAACTAGGCTCTACAATATCTGTTTGGAAATTCAACACAAAAAGAATGGCATATGGGGCAGAAACATAAAATCTACTTCAAAAGAAACAAATGAGTTTTGTACTACCTCCCCCCTCCCAAATTGAATCAGAAAGCACATGGTGCACTCTGATTTTCCTGCGAAAATGGGGACCAAGACATGGCACTGACTAACAACTCTGAAAACGCAGCACAGAACATTTGCGTTAAGTTTTTAGGAGAGTCTAGTACAGCAACTAAGAGAGGTGGAGCTTCAAGGCCCACAGTTTAAACAAGGATTGGTGAAAGAATGTGATATAGATTGCAAGGGTTGGTAGAACACAAGAAGTAGGTCAGTCCTCCTTAATAATGATCCTTATTCAGAGCAGCAACCATTTTTGGCCTCATCACTGTATCATAACAGCCACAAAGACCTTTCTCAAAGACTGATGTCTCACTGTGATATACCACTAAGCCTTAAAGTGGTGATTTACACTAAACTGGATCATTAAACCACAGTGATTTTACTGTGGCAACTGGTAAGTATAAACATACACATCTCATTTCAGCCACGGATTCTTAAGTAGCTACTGAAATCTACAGTTCATATGATGAATGGAGAGGGGTGAAATATCAGATTGGATATTTGTATTTTACAGTGGGTCATCAAAACCAGGATGGTTCTTCTTGCTTCATCAAGAAGAGACCTATTCGTATTGGTAACTGTTACTTGCATTTCACCCAACTAAACTTACTGTCACTTTGGCTCACTTCTGTCAAAGAGCAGTGTGCATAATAAAACCTCAAACATTTCTTCTTACCATCAGTATCTGGGTCAAGCATACAGCAAAGGTGTTGCTTTGCTCTGATGCTCCACTCCCTGTACTGCACAGGAGACACCCTCAAGAATGGTCATACTGGGCACGATGAGGTCCACATAGCTCAGTACCTTGCCTTTGCCCACAGGGCATTGAGACCATGTAATGAAGAGGAAACAACAAAACCTCCGTACACCTGCAGAGCGGATCCACTGGGGAATTACTGCAGTGAAGAAAAGTTTTGCCTTGTGATAATCACACGATGTACAAAAACACACACATCCCTCGGTCACACTTCTATCAGCTCAGTCAGCTCTCCTGCGTGACAAAATTTGTCCGAACACTGCTTGTACGAGGACTCATTTCTTACAGGATATGGCTTACCAAGCTAAGTCAAGTCCCTGGGTGCATGCTGAAAGCACTGAGGTGCATCTTACGCATCTAGAATAACCAAACAATTGGCTTTTTCCATTAGAATGCTCTGATAAGTTTCTTCATTTAATAGTTTTTTTATAACGAGGTAAAATTCAAGTGAAGAAATGGGATGGTTTATCTGCCATTTCATTTTCTGAAATCTCAGTCTTGTACAATGGGCTAAGCCTAAGCAAAGAAAGCTTTGCAGTTTCTCTTCTCATTTCTTGCTGCACTGTTCTCACAAAACCTTGATAGCAGTGATTCTCAAATCACCAGCAACCAAGTGCTGGATCAGAAGAAGCCTTTTTTTCAAAAGAATGAGAAAGAAGGAAGAAAAAACAACCCTCTGGAGAACAACAGAGATTTGTGAGGCCTGTGAACAAACTTTGGAGTCTTATTTATCCTTCCTGCACCAGGTCATATCTGTCTTGAGGGACAAATGACCTACATAACATTTATAGAAGGCTAATTAGGAGGAAATAAAGAAAGCAGATTGCATTTAAAATGGATCCCATTTAAAAATAGCTCAGTGGCAAAGCCAGCCAACAACATGAAGGAATAAGGTGACATTTGATTTCTGCTGTAACAACAAAATCACAACCTTGCATGTTTTCTTTTTCTTTCTGTCCTCATTCACTGTTAAAGTTTCCTCTAAAAAAAATAGTATTTATCTTTGAAAATATTGTTTTGCAGATAGATTATGTTTAAAAATGTTTCTCCAGCTTGTTTGTAAGCAGAAAAAATATTTTTATTAAGCTATCCAACTATCAAAATTCTAGCCTATAATTTGATTCTTTATAAGTTCTTAATTTTTATTTGTATGTTTGTATTAAGAGGCTTCCTAAATTTGCCATGTTCCTTCTGTTTCACATATCAGGAATAAGAAGCATACAGGAATATTTTTGAGCTTTGAAACAATAAATACATAGTTAATTCACCAATAAATCATGAACTTCTATATGTGGTGAAAGTAAGCAACTAGTTGCTCAAGTAACTTTTTAACCAGAAATAAACACAACAGTCAGCCTAGAATAATCATACTTAAACATATAAACCTACTTTTCAGCTAGGAAACTCCCTAAACCCAACTTGAAGACTAATATTGTCAGCTAGGTGGCAATCTAATAGCTGAAACCTTCCTTGTCTCTTGTTTGGTGTCTGCAGCTGCATGGTGAGACAAACATCTGCAGAAGCAATTCAGAGGTATGGACACAAACCCAAACAAAATGAGAGGTTAAGCTTTACCTCTCATTTCATTGTAAGTGGAAATAATCTCAGTAGTTCTGCATTGGATGGCCCCATGGCTGAAAAACTTTGCACTGGAAATCAGAATCATGGAAACTCACTAGGCAAAAATCCTTTAAAGCACGCAGGTATTATGTCTTGATCTGAAGTAAATCAAGAAAAATCATCCCCTGAAAATACAAAGAGAATGAAGAGGCCACTTTGCAGATACTGGCTCAGAGTAGTTTGCAGAGATGAGAGACTTCAGCAGCTGGGGTTCCTAACCACTATACAGAAAAATTAAAAGACACAGTTGGTGTTTAGAGTCTTGCATCCATGATGGTGAGATCAGCTTCAGCCATATGATGCTCCTGCTCCTGCAGCCATCCAGTTGGCAATGATGTGCCACTGACAGCCAGAAGCTTGACTTCCAGGGCTGTTTTCTGATGTGTCTCAGTTTTGCACTGTTTAAGATGGTACTTCTGTATATCCTTGCAATAATTGTCCAGCCCTCTCAGCCACATAGTACAAACTCCAAATCATTCTGCCACACTTGTTCATCATTCAAGATACCTGACTTACTCAGCCTAACAACTTGGCTGTGGTCATAGCTTTTTGATCATTACAGGACTGATTTGTTTCAAAATGCTCTTGAAATTTTCATCCTGCTGTTTAACAGACATGAGCCCATGCTGCACAGCAATTTGGACAGCATGCTCTGCCACCCAAACTAAAATTAGCCAACTTAAAAGCAGCTTTGTGAGTGTACATAGCCATTGTTTTTGTTACCAAAGCTAGCTTGGGTACCTCTATGTATGCATTACACAGTCCAGTCATATCCGGTGTTTGCACATGCTTCTGGGAAAGAAAGGCAGGGGGTCAAAGTGGGGATTGAGACTGCCAACATTTCTCAGCACAAACCAGCTGCATTAGGATCTTCCATGCACACATGGGTTGCAGTTAACCTCATTGAGACTGTTTGTGTAAGTGAAGTCTCATATTAACATCATGGTAGGATCCAGCATCTGGCCAAAAGAAAATCAATTAGTCACCTACCAAGTTATCCAGCAGAAAACAAAGGCAGACTTCCAATGTTCAAACAAAAATGGTTTGTAAAAGAAATTGGCTACAAGTTCATGCATTTGGTGCCAAGTCTACTCTATGTTCACCAGGTTTGCTATCAGTTACAAGAAATAGAGGAAATGGAGGTTTGGCTTTCTAACAAAGAAACATCCTTTCAGACCTAAAGAAAAAAGAACATTTCCTATTAGCCAGTTAAACTGAGAATACAGAGCTGGTCTTGAGAAATCTATATCCTTTCTCTAGAAAAAAAATGACATTGCTATATTCACTCTTCCTTGAAATATTACATCTTTCTGTATCCAATTACCACCGTTTTTGATTGTAGACAGCTCAGTTGAAATTACTATAATTGAAAACAATACAAAAGGAAACATGGAAGAACTACATGAAAGTGCTGTTGTCAATCAAATGCACTTTCAGCAGTCATGAATACCTCAGAGATATTTGCATCATTTCCTCATGGATCCATTGTGAGTTCGATACATTGAGACTGTTTTTTCTTAGCAGTAGGTGAACTACTCAGGCAAAGAGCAATTGCAGCAAAGAAATGAGCTGAACCTACTCCCATAGCCAGTGAATTTGATGATTTTGTTCCTCTTCACTGTCAGCAGGCTGGAAAATCAGCACTGAAAGAATTAAAATCCGTGGCCAAAGTCTTGACTTCAGCTAAGTTGCTGACATGACTGCCGTGATTGAAACAGGAGCCGATTTCACTGCACTTCACCTTTCCCTATTATCCAACTCCTCTCATATGTGCTGGCAGTAGGATTTTTGGTGAAAGCAGAAAGGTATCGCAATGTCTGCTTCGGTAGAAATAAGTGTTTTTTGGCCCTGGATTCAATGAAAGATAAATTAGCCCCTTTAGTTTTTTCCATAGACAGGTTGCAGATTAGAACCATTTAGACGACCAAGATGATCAGCAATGCCCCCAAAGCAGCCCAGCCTCAGAGAAGCTCTCTGCATGGTTGTCCCCCCATCACACATGCATGATACATTCCCAGCACTGGCCAGCCTTGCAACATCTGTTGCCCACACGCTGCATAGACAGCCTACACATGCACAATGTCCTGGGACAGTCAGGATGCATCAGCTCTGGGTGCCAGCTCCTGCGTACAGAAAGGTCCAACTGTGCAGCACATGGATGGTACAGCCAGCTCATTCCAAGGCACCCTGACCAACTACTGCAGAGAGTTCCTGTGTGTACATCTCTGCCTAGGGTATGTAAAAAAATGTTGCATAACTATCTCTGCTTATAATAGCAGGAGAACAGCACAGTCTTTAAGTCCTTTCTTGAAAACCTGCTAGTGGTCATGCTGGGAATGAGACATTGGGCTGGAAAGGCTTTTGACAGACTTAGTAACTTTCTACCATAAGAACACTAATGTAGAACCAAACTTTGTGGTTTTATTATTGTTTAATATTCTTCCAACTAAACTGGAGGAATTAGATTAGGTTTTTAAATGGAATTGTAGCACTGAAATTGGGTTTCTATAAGGTATCACCTTTGTGTATTTCACATGGAAAATACTAAGAGAAGACTACGTTGCATTCCATAGAAAAATTTTTCTAAGCAGAGTTATACAGGCAACTTCAATGACATTTTTCCTAATCATACGTAATTCTGAAGTGATAAAAGTAAGATCCAGGCTGGCCGGGCAAGGGCTGGCAGAAACATGCCAAACACTGAGCAGAAGTCCCAAGCAGGTCCACAGGAGTTAATTCAGGACTGATTAAAACCCATGGAGACTGAAGAAGGAGAATTAGTGAAAATGAAAGAAAGCAGAAGCCAGCGGTCAACAGCTCTGCCCAAGAAGCAGAAAGCGACTCCCTATGTAAGCACTGCTGGGTAGGTAGGGCTGGAGGTTACAAGCAAGAAAACAAACTGCAGACTTGTCTGAGGGGATCATGCAAACAGCAGCCCCAGTCTCACTGCTGTGGGTATGATAGTGAACCTGAGGTAATGAGTCCAAGGTCCAAAATCAGCAGAAATGACCAAGTAAACACATGTGCAACACATTTCTACATTTAAGTCAGAATCAGCAGTTACAGTCTATTTCAAAAAGACCAATGCATTTGGCTGCTTGGTGGTAATCACTAGTCATACTGTTGTATGTGTGGAAAAGTATTCACAAACAACTTGGAAAAGGGGATAAATAGTAACTCAGAAAATCTAGTAATTAGGTGAAGTTATTCAGGTTAGTAAAGAGAACAGCAGATTGTGAAGAACTGCAGGGGAACTTACAGGATTGAGTAACAGGACGTTAAAATGACACATCAAGTCCAATGTAAGGTGACATAAGTGGAGACCCAACCCTAACTTCACAGATGATACAATGGTGGGGAAACATCCTGCCTATTTTGATTCAGGAGTGAGATTTTGGGGTTAGGCAGAATATCTAAGAAACACATCAGCTTAGTGCACAGTCATCAAAACCCAGAAAACAATCACATTCTTAGAAAAGCAGAGAACATCTTCATGCTGCTGTCTAAACCTACATTTGTCCAGAGCTTAGATAATTTTTGCAGTTCCCACACATCCTGAAGAAGATTTACCAATGCTGGGAAAAGTTCAAGGAGGGATAACAAGGATGGCCAGTGGTTTGGAAGCAGGAAGTACCATTTCCATCACACAAAGAATGACTACTATCCTGGTTTTGTCTGGAATAGAGTTAATTTTCATAAGAAGCTGGGAGGATACACAGCATGGGGCAGCTGACCCAAAGTGGCTAAAGGGGTATTCGATACCATACTGACATCATACTCAGTATATAAGGGGGAAAGGTTTAACGTTTGGGTACGTGGCTTGGGATCATGGCCCAGAATCATAGCTTGGGAGCATGTCAGGTATTAGTTTTCTGGGCAGTGAGCTGTTTGCACTGTATATCATTCAATTTGTGTGTTCTTTCACTGGTATGGCTGTTACTGATTCTTTTCCTCCTTTGCTATCCTCTTAAACTGATTTTATCCCGACCCATGAATTTACCTTCTCTGTTTCTGATTCTCCTCTCCATATCCTGATGGAGGAGGAGGGGAGGAGAGTGAGTGAGCAGCCACGTAGTTCTTTGTTGCCAGCTGGGGCTGAACCAAGACACTGCATACATTAGGATTTTCTCATCTAGAAAAGGTAGTACTGCAATAAGTTCAAGGAGGGACAACAGAGACGGCCAGTGGCCTGGAAGTGCCAATTCCTTCACACAAGGAATGACTGCATACACTAGACCTTTCTCATCTAGAAAAGATGATACAGGAGAACAATAGATATCCTTAAAATCATGGGTGGCATGGAGAGGTTGAATAAGGGCCAGCTGTTGCCAGTTTCTTCCAGAGCAAGGCCTGGGGGTTATCAAATGATGCCAGCTGATGGCAGGTTCAAGAACACACATGAGAATGTTTGTGGGTTATTTTTTTTTCATACAGTACGTAGTTAAACTGTTAATTCCTTTCCACGGGATATCCTCTCACTGCTGACATCTAGCCCATTCCCTGACCCACTTTCTGTTCTGCTGTCCATAGGGAAGTCAACCTTCTGTATTAGTACGGGCTCCAGTTTTTACCTTTGTAACAGCATATACCACTGGAAACGCAATTTCCTTAAATGGGAAAAGATGGTATAGTCCCCTGGGACATCATGCTTCTGAGGGAACCTCAGGGTGAATTTCAGTGGATGCTTCTTCTAAGTGAGTTTTTTGATAGCCTTCAAGAAATCCACAAAGTTCAGGGATCTGTGGGAAAAAGAATTACATGTGTTCAGGTTGTGTATTGGCATTGTTTTCATGCATCTGTTTTTCCTCTAGCATAAAGGAGACACGGTTTCAAAGACCAGCCCACACATATCACACCCTGTATCATGGGATGAGAACATGGTCTAGAGCTCAGTTTTAACAAAGACAAGTGCTGGTGGAGTAAGGTTTCAGGAGATAACTATTAGAAGCCTGTCACCCATTTGGCTTTGGGCTCCCCTGGAGATGCACATCTAGAAGTGTGTTTTGCTGTAGATAAGCAATTTTGATTATTAATAATAACTAAGGTAATTTACATACAGGAAAATGTGTAACATTCACTGTCTTCACAGAAAAAATAAAGGTATTTGCATTCCAACATCCGATTGTAGACAAGACAGCTAGAATATTAGAGTATTCCTTACACATTGAAATTTATGTACATGTTCCTTGCAGAGTTGATAAATCTAGGTGCTTTATTAAAAACAATACAGGCAGCCCTCATGTTAATTTTGGAAAATGAGCTATTCAAATACACAGAGATTAATTTCTGCATAATTACCTACATAGGACAGATGCCAAAGCCTTAGAAGGATATTGCTGCACATAAGCCAACAAAGATGAGGGGAAATTCGAGACAAGTCCTGAGGGAATTTGGTGATGTAAGACATGCTCCATTAACAAACCACTTAACTGGAAGTACCTCAACATGAAAGGACTTATGTCAAGGACTTTGGGAGATATTTCACCAAGTGATTCATAGGAACACTCCATGTAGTACGGACCTCTGCGCCAGTAAGCCCGCTTGTACTCTGCTCATTAATCCAGCTCCAGCTTGTTTGACCACTCAGCTGCTTCCAGTAACTGTAAGTTTGGCAAGAACTTGGATTAATGGTTTGGAGTTCTTTTTTGTTTTCATGGAAAGAAGAGAGGATGGATTTTTTCCCTTCTCGTTACAATTAATTAATGCCACAAAATCCTACTCAGTGCCTTTTTCTTAGCTCTCCCTATAAATCATATTGATTTGGGGTAGAAAAGGATTTCCATTCAGGTATTGAAGCACTTAATTAGGTGAGTCATTTAGGTGACACGTTTAAGTTGGCAATACCAATTGCCCAATAAAACTGAAGTTATATTGTCTTGAGTAGAGGCATTTCCTAGCACCTCCTCCAGCCTCTGCTAAGACCTAGAATAGTATGCCCAAAAGTTTAATTTTGCTGTGCTTATAAAAATCTGGGATGGGCAGTTTGTTTCTGTTAGAGGCCATGTGGTGGACATAATTCAGAGTAATGTTCGAGACTTATTAGGAAAAAAGAGGAAAAACAACAGTAATAATTTTAAACAAAATCAAACAGTTAAAAAGCCAACTGAAGATCCATAGAAAAATGGAGTACAGTCTCATTTTTTCAGGTATAGCCACCTTTTTTTTCTCTCTCTTCCGCCCTCTTTAGATTTAATAGAATTTATAGGCTTTAGACTCCAATAGAGTGACCTCTGACCCTGCAGGTAACACCTGTGGCTTGTAGCAGCTCAAAGACAGAAAGATTTATGCTGGTGTTATCCTTTACATAAAACACCCAGCATAAGGAAAAAACTTAGTTTAGTATAAAAGTACATCAATATGTAAAGTTGCTGCAACAAATGTTGAAGTAAGAATTTGTTTTGCTCAAAGTTTTCTTTACATGGGAAACCTTATGATTTGTCATTGATAGTTCTACCTTTCACATTCCATTTATTTAAGAAATGCCACAATACACTTTTACTTTACTTCTTGCCTCCCCATTCCCCAAAGCAAGAGAATTTGTAGCTCTATGCTTGACACAGAAAACAAAAGTGTCAGGGTGAGGGTTTGGGTTGAATCCTTTTCTTTCAATGCGAAGTGACTGAATAGTTGTTTTCTCCTTCAGAAAAAATAAAAATAAAAAATAGACAAAGGGAAGGTTTTGGTGGGTTCTATTCTACCTCTGATGGATATTTAAGATCTCAGAAACCTTGAAATCTTGAAGTTTTCTACAATTCAGGATCACGTCAGATTTGGCAGTTCTGCTCTAGCTTAGCCAGCTCTCAGAGGACTTTGGCTGCCCATAAACACCTCCTCCCACCTCAGCTACTTCACTCTTCAACATAGGTCACCGATCAAAGTATGAGGAACAAATGGCACAATTGTGTTACAACTTCAAGGTAAACCTAATTTGCAGTAAAACTGCAAAAGGCAAAGAAGAGCTCAACACTTGGCTTCTGCACCAGGCACAGCTCAGGAGATGCAAGAATATTCTATAATACGTGCATAACCACACAGAGCAACGTGGGGCTGAGATGGGCTGTAAAGCATCACAGCACCATTCTACCAAACCCTGTGTCAGGTATCAATATATGAGGTAGACTTCGATACTTAGGTGTTGGCACTTCTTGACTTCTAAGCTCCAGGCAGTAGTGACAGGATGAAACTCAGCACAGAGGAACAGAAATTCCCTAATCTACCTAATTCCAGGTTTTCAAACAGGGTCAGCCACAGGAGCAGACAGTTCTCATGGCAGCCCCAAGAATGCAGTTCTTTCAATTAGTTGATGTATTGACATATGAAGATGAAAGAAGCATTACCGCATCTTTGGGACTTGCTATTCCAGAAGAAAAGCAAGCTACGGATGAGCCTGTGGCTAGCAGATGTACTAGACAAGCAGGATCTGGACTATAAGGGAATAAGGTAAATTTGAAATAAAAGGGAACACCCCGCCCCTACACTCCTAAAAATCGCTAGATGATAAAAAGCCAGATTGCATGTGACATGTGCTGCAGGTTGCTTTTCCTCAGCATGGTTGGGACACTTGCTTCTGCCCGTGCCTCATTTGTTCACAGTACCACTCTAAAGACCTCCTGCCAATTACACACAAACCTCCACCTGAAACAAATCATTCACATGAATACTGTGGCAGACTGGACAATTAAAGAAGGAGAACAGCCATCAATAATATACCACAAGACTAAATCCAAACCCAGTAGACAGCCCTTCATATTGTTCAGATTTATATGAGGCTTGTCAGAGATGGTACATCTTTTGGGCATCATTGAACTCTTCTATAGATACACATTCCAATTTATTCTGCATTAGAAGAAGCTCTCTTTTTACAACACAGTCTTTCTGTCAAGGATTTGTGAATAATATTTTTATTTTACAGAACTTGGTCTGTGAAGTATTAAGGGAGAGGTGCTTTACACCTACACAATATTTTACTGACAAAGTTCTTCGGACAAAATATGTGTTCAGAATAAAGTACTTTTTAATTAACAGGCTTGTTATGGGTTTGATACATTTTCATAGTCCTAGGAAATATTACTCTGCATCAGACACACATAGACACAATAGAACTGTAGTTACTGGCATGGAAAAAACATAACCCTCTTTGGCTATTTTATTGAGAACATTTTGGTTTCAATTATCATCCACATGCTATTAACAATGAATATTTGAAACACGCTTTTCAGGACACAACATTTCAGCAAAAGCTCTGTTCTATAAAGATCCACTTTCATTCCATAGGTCTACAGGGGACTTTTCAGCACCTTGTACTTGTGGTTTCCTACAGGACGTGAGGGCAAAATCTGAATGAATTCAATTACCTGGAATTAAAAAATACACTATAGTTCCAGTAGTGCATTGGTTGTTATGTCATTGCTGTTACGGAAGGGAACTGTGGAACTAAACATACTACACACCACTTGTGACCACATCTCTAAAAGCGAGTATTAACCATGGTTCAATACAATGTCACTGACAGCAAATAGAAGGTCATTCCTGTCACGTCAAGTCATGTCAAAAGGTGGCATATCAAATAGCAAATGTGTCTCTGCAAGAAAAACTCAAGTTAAAAGAAACTTGTTCACCTTTCTAATCTGTTCAACAGCACAGTAAACATTAAGAGAACAGTTAAGCACATATTTAATCAAGGTTGTATGATGTCAACTGTTTGCAATACTGTTCTGAGTCAATAGAAAATTCTGTTCACAAGTAATGCACGAATCCTGTAATATTTTAGTGTCCCAGGCCCCCTAGCAGATCAGGCACAGAAATAGTGTAACTGGCAGCTTTTAGAGAGCTTCTTTTAGATGCTTAACACATAGATGGAAAAGAACAAAACACTGTCATATATGTAACATTTAGAACAACACGTTTAGTAGAGCAGGATTGTTTTTCTGTTCCTAGTATTCATTGTAATTTATCTTATCAACAGCAAATGGGCTGACACATTAAGCACAAAGAAATGTTGAAAACCAGCCCTAAAGCATAAAAAAAATGAGACTTGATTAAACAAGAAATAGAACTTTTTCACTCAAAGAAATTGCTTGTATGTGTGTATTATAGTTGTGTCATGGTGTATACTACTAACTGGATTATTTTACCTATATGGCTCTAGTTCATTATTAACTCAACTTTCTCACCCCTTCAAAATTTATGTTCCATATAAAGGGATTTTGTTACAATTTAGGATCATTTGAAAACAGATGAAATTTTTGCCAGGATGCTAAAAGATGAAAAGCCACTCCAAAGGCCTTTTAATTTTGTTTGATCTAGGACTGCAAGCTGCACAATGAAGGAACTGAGGTCAGTTCATGCTCCATATTCCATACACTAAAACCAAAAAAATAAACATAACCCAAAGTTAAATTCTTTGGCTGCATTAGGGTTTTTTCCCACTGTTGACCTCACTTGGCATCCTTTCAAAACCAGCCTCATCTTCCAGTCTGCAGCAGCCGTGCACTGCCTGCGAGAAAAATAATTTCAGCGTGCTCCTCTACCACTCAGCAGCAGAAATGTAAAGAAATTCGGTATTTTACTGTGGAAACCAACATAATGTGTATTTCACGAGCCCCCTCTACTGTCTTTTTCTGGAAATACCACTACGGTTAAAAAAGCTTTCGAAGAAACATGGCTAAACCCTGTAAACTCTTTTCTCTTTCACTAGACTTTTAAAGAAATGGGCCTCACAGAAAATGAGACCATTTTTTTTAATGCAAGCTGAAATTATTTTCAATGCTTGGAACTACACTGGGAGAGAAAGAATTACGGACCAACTCCCTGGTACCACCACTGTTATATCAAGCAAGAGCCAAAATGTAAAAAAAGGTTTTCAAAAAAAGTTGAAAAGGTTGGTTTCTTTGCGGGACCTGCTACCAAACTGCCATGTAACTTTGCAACTCCATATGCACTTTGACTCTCCTGCCTTTCCAGGACAGGTAAGCAGAGTGGCTACAGAGAGCGCTTCTCCCTTACTTGGTTGATATAGTGATTGTATCCAGCTTTAATCATGCAAACAGTTGCTGATGTTTTCCTGTCACTATTTCCGAGATCAGGTCATAGGTGTTTGTTCCTACAGGAGATGAAGTAAGACAAGCGTTCTCAAAATACCCCACACTCAGCTATTCCAGAAGGCAAATATAACTTGAACTGCAGAAATCACTGTTGGCTATGTCCTAGATAGGTCTACACCTTTGGCCTTTCCTGCATCCTAAGAGAGAGAGATTCGCAAAATGAAAGGTTCATTGCTACCAATTAAGAGAGAGAAGGTCATACTACACTAGGTTTTACACATCAGAAATTTGATTCTGAATTCCTGTGACTTTTGTTTTCACGAACATGTTTTTCCTTGGCCTTTACAAGTCACCTTGTGGGCTTATGTAACTCAGTGATACACTTATCCTGCCCTAATTTATCATGTAACCTTCAAACTTCTCCTCCTGGAGTTCATTCTAAGCAAACAAGCATGAAATCAGTTGTGAAATTTTAAACTCTGGATTTACTCCAGACAGAAATCTTTACCCAGTAGCCTTCATAAATAGACTAGCTTTACATTCAGGCTCCAAAACCAGTCTTAGCATGTATGAATTTGGACATAAACTTCAACACAGTCCAAATCATAGTTGATAACACACTGTTTTGGATTTTGTCTTCCTTTCTGCATATTTTTTTCAGGCTTTAAAATTAGTAGGTGGCTTCAAGCCTAGCAGTTGTTTTATTGAAGATGCCAAATTCTGCACAACAGAAACATATTAACAAGTGCTAGAGTAAGAAACGCTCCTAAGGGATAATGTTTTCAGAAGAGGAAATAACCTAACGTCCAGAAGGGCATCATTCCTTCATAATAAAAATTTCCTTATGAACATATTACAGAGGTGACCTCTGAGACTACAGCCTCACATCAAGAAATCGAACAGTTGCATTCAAATTGCCATCAATCCAATCGTCATTGTAGAATTTAATTTTCCTTAAAAAATAATATAATGCTTAAGTTATCCTGGTATCCATGTCTGACTGAACAAAATCACCAAGTTATCTAAAATACAGTATTCAAAAATTACAGTAGAATGCAGCAGCTGTTACTCATAATGATTTTCATTATGTTGTAGGTTAGCTGACATTTCCAAGGCACATCCTCTGGGAGTCCTGCCCATTGTGACCTAGCTAATTCCAGTTGAATTTGGGTGTTGCTGGATTTGATTCTTGGCCCTGAAGTACAGTCTCCAGGCTTCTACTCTGCAGTGGGAGTTTTGGGTTTTTTTTTTCAAGAGACAGAAGTTATCTGCCTACAAGTTTGCCTATGTAACAGACAAATGCCTCAATACCCACAACGGCTGTAATCAAGAAATCAGAGAGCTCACTGTAAGCGTTTTTTGTGATGTCACCAAGTAAGGCCACACTAATATCTCATTTGCAGAGGAATATTATGCATGAGGTTTTGAGTAGTAAAGCATGCGACAGTAGAACAATAACAGCACTTGAATTGCCACTTTATGTTGCATTAAATATATGAAAAACCAGGAAACCCTTAAAATATTTGCTCACAGAGAACTCCAACATCTGAAAATGTGGCCTTTCCTACCCTTTCGCCTCTGCATAGAATTGTAGAATGGTTGGAAGAGACCTTAAAGATAATCCAGTTCCAATGCCCCTGCAGGGGCAGGGACATCTTCCATTAGATTAAATTGCTCAAAGCCCCATCCAGCCTGGCCTTGAACACCTCCAGGAACGGGGAACCCACGACTTTTCTGGGCAACCTGTTCCATTGCCTCACCACCCTCACAGTAAAAAATTTCTTCTTAATATCTATTCAAAATCTATCCCCACACTTCCCAGCTTTCCTGCATACCCCTTTGAGTATCAGAAGACTGCTATAAGGCCTCCCCGGAGCCTTCTCCAGGCTAAACAAGCCCAACTCCGGCAGCCAGTCCTCAAATGAGAGGTGCTCCAGCCCTCTGATCAGTTTCCTGGCCCTCCTCTGGACTTGCTCTAACAGATCCACGTCCTTCCTTGTGCTGGGACTCCAGAACTGAATGAAGGACTCCAGGTCACACTGTTGGTCACCCTTCTTTTGATGCAGCCCAGGATATGATTTTGTGGCCCCTACAGTTTTAGTTTCAGCACATGAAGTTTCAGTAGAAAAAGATGCAAGACCTTTTGGACCATTTTACTAGATTCTAGCTAAGGACTGGAAACGGCTTTTACAAACCATAAGTTTACATATAAAAGCCACAAGCCAGAAAATATTCTCAGCTCTAACTGTAAATGGGAAAGCAAACCTCATGGTTTGATAATGTGTTGTCCAATAACGGAAGCACAAGTTAAAGTAAAATTACTTAAAACCAACTGTAAATCTCTTATTAAGTACATTCATCTGATGCATAGGCTTTCTATAATGTTTTTGGGGATGAACTGCAGAATAAAAAGGCTGCCTGATCTTGCATCCTGAACTCTTTCTGTATCCCCTTTATAACCTGTAGATCAGCATTGCAGTGGTGCCCACTCTGAAGTCAGCACTGATGCTAATATTACAGAAGTAGTTGTCAGTCAATAATCTGTACATTTTACATGCATTAATGTAACTTACTGAGACGTGCTTACAACCTGTCCCTAATTTCACTCAGATTTAGATACTATTCCAAGTAGAACAGTTTTATGAAAGTCAGAAAAGCCCAAAGGAACTTTTACTTAAATAGATCTTCAGAACAAAACTACCACCAATAAAAAAATCTGCTACTTGCATATACACACACTCTTTTAATAGATGCCCTTGTACATCAGCATCCAACCACCTCCAAATCAATAACCCTACTACCATCTTTTAGTATAACTTTTCCCCTTACATGTTCAAATGGGGAAATGAAATTGCAACACGAACAACTCCAGTAACAAAATCCCATCTTATCTGAACTCTCTGAAGGAGGCAAATCAAAATCAATAGTATTTGTAGCTGCTGACAGCTCTCTAATGCCTTCCCCACAGAAGACTGTGATTCCCTGATGGCATTTGACTGCAACTCAGGTGCCCTGCGAGATAAGTCTGAAGTCATTTACGTTGACCATAGAGTTACATCTTGGACATCACAAGTAAAAAGTAAAGGAGGAACTGTGGAGGAACATCAGTGTGTGTCCCCAACCCTCCCTGCAAAGACCAGCATGGTGGAAAAATTCTTGGTACTCTACGACACTGGTTGGCGTAATTTTTGATACATGCATACTAGGGCAAACTAAGAACTGATGTTCACTGGGACCAAGCAATGCCAAAAATTTGTATATATTTGGAAACCTATACAATATGGGATGGGACAATTCATAAAATTAGTTTTACTCCATTATCTTTCAGGTGACTCTTCCTTCCATCACACCACAAAGCCAGGCATTTCCAGACTATCCTCAATTGACAGCTGTCTTCCCCTAAATCTGAAGCTGCACGAGTGTGCGTGGAGGTTTTCAGCCTACACATGGCTCCTCTAGCTTGTAAGTAATCTGGAAATTGTGAAATGTCCAAAAAGTTTGGCAACTACCATCAAAATGATCTGTTCTTATTGAGAAGCATTGATGGTGGATGAAATATACTTCCACAAGTGAACAGCGTGCCACTTACCTGAGCAACCAGCAGCATAAAACTCAGTGTTTTGCAAATTTCTGTACTCCCATCACTGACTAAGCCTTTCCAATGACAGGTTGAATTGTTACTTTACTTAAATAATGTGGAGAGCCTGAAGCTAAGTTGCCTGACCTTGGAAACATGACTCACCTGCACAGAGGTAGAATACTCTGCAGCTAGCATGAATTTTACAAATTGATTTACCCTCGAGGATAAAACAGAGGCAAAAGTAATCAGTGCTGCAGGTTTAACATGCTGCTCTGTAGACTGCTGTCCAACCAGACACAAGCTTTAAGACTGCATGGCCTGTTGTTGTTTCAACACTTTATCATTTTAGCTGGCACTCTAGGTCGATGCTTGTCACCACACTTGAACCATGAAAAGGGTGGGAGATGCCAAGCATGGTTCCACCAGCAATTTTCAACACCTGAGGGCTCCTGGCACTGCAAAGGGCAGGGTAAGAGAGGTGGAAAGACTTCTCCACCTAAATGGCGGCTGCACTGGATTTCTTCTGCAGCTGGGTCTCCCTTTTTGGGAGCATAAGGGATATGTGACCTTTTTTAAGGCTAAAGAGGTGCTAAAGCTGTCAGGCAGCAGGCAGCAAACCCCAGCATTTTGTGAGGAAAATGCTCAGGAATAAAGGGTATTTTTTGTTCTCAAAACATACCATGTCTGGCATCAAAACTCTTTCCAAAATCATGTCCTTCAGAAAAAAAGATGTGAGAACAACTCCCACTACCCGTTCAGTTACTCAACACCACTGCCTTTGCCTAGCTGCTTCCTGGAAAACAAGGTGAGATTAAGCAAAAAAGACCACATAGTGGAAAGGAAAAGAAGCAGAACGAGCTTTTTAAAAATCATTTTTATCTTTGAGTCAGGTTTTACAGACTGAGAATGCAGCCCTTCATACCCCTTAGAGGCTGCACCTCCGGTGCAAGTCATTTTCCCCTGCTCTGGCACCAAATTACTTAAATCTCTGCAGAGTGGGTATGGGGTGTTTGCTGATGCCTCTAGTCATCCAAACACTCTTCTACTCCTCACTTTTGTATCAGTGGGTTTTTATTCCATGCTACCTGTTCCTGTTTTTCGCTAGTGCTTCCAGACCTAAGTGATGGAATGGTGCAAATTTTCCTCCCCATTTCTTTAATTTTGCTCTGCCTTTGTAACAAATTTATTCCAGTTCCCTGACATGCAACACATAAACAAACTGCCTATCACTCATGCTAGTTCAACAGCATTTGAGGAACTCAGATATAGGCTGTTCTGCAAAATCTTAATTAGACCTGGTTTCACTAAATCTGGCTCAAAATGCCCTCTTTTTGGACAAATCAAATTTATTCATTGACACTCCTGCAAGATACTGAACCTTTATGAGACCCTTTCTTCCCCCACCACTGGAATGATTGTACTTTATAAATGATCAATTATATCTAAAAGATGGCAGGTTTACTTCATTTCTGATTTAAACACCTTCACAGAGGAATTCATGGAGCGTTTCTCTTCTGGGAAGAAAAAGCAATTCTGACTTGACTGTGTTAGTTCCTTAAAAATGTATTTTCAATGCTAATTTGCTACTTGGCTTGTATCATTTGTACTGTTAGTCTATTTTTTAAATGGTGTAAAGTATAATGGAATCCTCAACTTACTGTAGGATTAGCTGTAATTTCAAAGTAACAAAACTGTTCATTATATAAACTGGCACTGAAAATAAGAAGAGCCAGAGAAATGACCACCTATTAAACACAGTTAGACCACTGAATATCTGAGGATTCCCTATCAAATTACTTCAAATGCTGCTTCGTCTATTCTTGCAAAGTAAATCAACGTCCTGCCAACCTGCTCATCTGGTGATAAAAGATTAATCTGGGAGAGTTATCCTAAAACCAGTTACACCAAATTCAGACAAAATTTTTATGCCAGATATGCAAGAACACAATGAAGAAACTGAAACTGTGGTTTAATGCCACACCAGAGGCCCTAGCAAGGAGTGAAAACATTCTTCCTCTCCCTCATACTGAAGATCTCAGTTGATTTCCAAATTTTAACAGCTGCTTTGCAATGCCTTTATATTATCTGGAGATACCTCTTTTAAATGATTCCTTAAAAACGTTTTGGATTTGTACCTTTGTGATTAAGCCACATAAAGGTATGTTATTGCCAAGTAAATAGGCATAAAGGGGTGTCAGCCTGGGATTAAATAACATTATTGTATCTTAAAGCTGTGAATTTAATTCTGACTGTAGGAGGGGGAACCTGTAAACCTGTAAAACTCTGGGAACCTGTAACTATCCTCCCTCTGGAGGCCTAAAACCTTACACTTGATCAAGGGCTGATCTCGTTGACAACACTGATAAGGAGATGTAGCTATCACTGAGTAGTTGTCACATTTTGCCCAAGATCAAACCTCCTTCTAATATTTGGGAAGGTCCTGTGAAAAGGGTGCCTCTCTAGGAAAGAGTAAGCTTGACAGTGTTTTCCCAGCAGGACGAACAGGTAATGCTGTCACGCAAGGATGTGCAGCAGCACCAAACACATTGAGATCAGTTGATTTACATGATTCCCAGCTCAGAAACACAGATGATGTCAGTGGACAGAGAGGCAGGTTCTCCTGGACAAATCTCCACAGAGGTGCTGACAGGTCAGGTCCTGCCTTTTATGTGCAGTGCCACCTGACTGGCGAGTTACAGTGATTGAGAGCCTCTCCCTATCTGCCTTGGGATTCCTGTGCACTCAGAGGGTTTCTTCTCTGCTTCTCATCTATAGGGAAGCTACAAGAGGAGATACCTACTCGTTCATGCATTGGTTAGTTGGGATCCTCTCTTAGGTCTCCAGTTCTGTTTTTTCCACTTATGCTGTCCTGAAAACAGCACCAAAGAATTTAGTGTCCGTATTTCTAATTCTGTATACTGTTCCATATGCTTTTTGCCTCAAATGTACACATCAATCAGTATAATTGCACTGCAATGCACTGCAATTATACTGATTGATGTGTACATTTGTGGTAAAATGTATACAGAAAAGTACACTGAGTTTCCATATCTGATAGAAAACATTTGTTTCAGTGCTGCCAATCCTAATGATTATGTTGGGACTAGAATTAATGAGGTAATAACTATAGTGGTAGATTCTTACTGAAAACAAAAAGTAAACATCAGCCATATGACCAGAAAGAAAAAACCCCTGTCCACCAGTATCACTGCAACCTTGAAGCATCCTGAACGGGACAGACTGTGGTCTACAGTTACTGGGGTTGGCAACTCTTCTGTGTTTCTGTGTCTCCATGAACACCTGAAGGAACTTCAGAATAAATCTGCCACTCTCACCTTGGAGGTGTGAAGGGCAGAGTGGACTGGGTCTCCCCAGGATCAGCTGCCACAGGGCTCCACTCCCCCACCATGTCTGCCTCCTGTTTGAACCATCCTGTTTGCTTTCTTTCTCAATTTCATACCACACAATATACTGCTTTAATTAAGTGCTGCAAATGATTTCACAGTCCCATTACCAGAAGTTAATTTTATTGATAAAATTTTTGACCCCATTAGAATTTGCTTAGCAAATTTGCTTAGCACATTTGCTTAGCAAAAATTATTATTCACAAAAATGCCCTTGGTTGGTGTTAATTACGTTGTCTTAGATCTTTCACTGATTCTATCTGGCTATATCTTCCCAATATCCAGCCTCAGTCTCATTGTCAAGCCAACCAGCTTATATAGTTCTGTTTGTCTTTTTAAACACTAATCTTTCTTTATTCTTCCAAAATTTCTCCAGCATAATAAAATTCAACAGAAATCAGTTCTAGTGATTAGATTTCCTTTAAATTTGCAGATAACTTTGTAACTCTAGGAGATACAGTTTAAATCTGTCGCTTCTTTGAAATATTTTCTCCAAATAATACCAATAGCTTCATCCCCAAAATCTGTTTATTGATAAAATTTTCCATGTAAAAATGAATAGATAAATTTGAAGTATGTGAATATGTTATGTAAACAGGAAAATATCTTGCCAGACTAGCTAATTACAGCACCATAACCAAGAGGCAAGAACAGGTCAGATTATAGGGTAAATGTTTACATTGTAGTCATAGTTCTGTTTGTATAGCTCCCACTTCTATATATAACCTTTTGAATTCCCACATTAAGTGTAAGAAATGCCCTTAAGTAAGAAAACACAGTATAATTTATTGGCAGCAGAGAGTCCATTTGGAATATTCAGGCCTGGTCTGTAATTCCTTTAAGTCAATAGAAAGAGTTCCACTTAATAAACTTTGAAACATTGTCAGGATTTTGGAAAAAAATTAGCAAGATATAGAAATAAAGGTACTTATCTTTTCTGAGACCCCATCGTTCCAAAACTAATGTCTAACTTCAAATGAACTTTAAGCCCATAATATTTAGATTCATGTAGATAGGCAACGTACAATGTCAGAATTTGGGGTTTTGCCATGGTGGAAGGACGAGAAACCTAGCAGCATGACACAGGTTTATGCAAGACCAAAGCAGCTCTGCATGTGAGGGTGGGTGGTTTGTACTTGCCTAAGTGGGTCCTGGCATTTGCCAGGGCTCTCTGGTTCTCTCTTCTGGTGGGGTAGAGACCCCTTCTAAACCAAGGCCAACTGTCAAAAAGGGGATTCTCCCACTGCTTTTGCAGAATGCTGACTCCGTGCTATCCCCTTGCTCACTTCTAGCTCTCAGTAACAGGTTGGGTAGGAGTGGCCAAGGGGGCCTTCCTAGTGAGCACCAGCTGATAGCTCCAGCTGTGAGTGCTCCACAGTGGATCTCCTACCAGGGAAGGGAAAGAAGCCAAGAAGCTAAATGGTGCTGGAAAAGCCAAGGGAGTATAGGGAGAATGACCTAAAAATCTTCTCCATGACAAAGCGTGAGAGAGGTACATGAGTCTTCTGCACTGGGCTGACCTGGAGGGGGGAAAATATTTTTGTTTTACATAAATTCAAATTGTGGGGTAAAATATGCAGACGTGTTTGTGTACACACCTACATATAAACGTGTCTATGTACACTTAAAAATACATATCTTTGTGTACATATGCATATGTGTACAAAAACACAAGGGCAGATTAACATTTTGATCCTTTTTCCACCAAAATAATCACATCACAAAGTTTCCAAGCAAGTTTCCCTTCTGTGACATTGCTGTCCTTAAGGACTCAACTGTGCAAATGATCTGCAGATTTCTATCAGACAAAAGGCTTTTCTCCTCCCTTCCTTTTTCTTAAAGCATTAATTTCTGGATTATACAGCTACATGGTTCAATTAAGAAAGAAAATGTAGAATGAGGCAGGACAGAAAGTATACAACCAAGACAAGGCTTAAAGGAGAATTAAGGAAACAATGGGCTATAAAGGAATGATACTGTAATTTTTCTCATCCACTACACTGGATGTTGTTATCCAGTTTTTAAGGTATGGCTTTCCTTCACCTCTCTGACATCAATAGTTTTCAAAACGTAACCAGTCCTGGAAATAACAGCTGTGCTGTCCTCGTTCATACATGCATTTCACCTACACACCTTGGCAAGGTCTTTCATGTAAATTGCTATCACTTTATTTTTTCAACCCTGATTTTCTTAGCCAGTATTCTATTCTTTTTTAAATAAGAGGGGTTGAAATTTCTCGTACAACTCAGCTCCCCTGCAGAACTTGTTGCTGAGTCTGTTTCCCTTCCCAATAGACAATGTTGCCGAGTCTGTTTCCCTTCCCAATAGACAATGTTGCCATCTAGTGTGATATGTTGTGACTACACTGTGTTAGGCACAGAAGAAACGGAAGATGGTAATTAGTTACATTGGATGTCAGTAAAGATGCTGGCAGCATGGAATGACAGTACAGTATTGCAACATGAGAGTTAAAATCACAATGAAGCTAAACTGAACCGTGTAGCAGCAGTTATCAGAGAACCATTGCAAAAGTCAGGTAGTTAAAACAAGTGAATCCAACAAAGATGATAGGTTTTAACTATGTGGCCTGTCATATTCAACTTCTAATTTAAAACCGTAAGCTCATCCCTTCAGCACTACTAGGACTGTCTGTGTTTTTCCTTTCTCTCTCTCTCTTTTTTTTTTTTTCCTTCAGTTTAGGCTAGCTAGGTAAAAATATCTATAAATAAATCCCTGCCCCCCCCCCCCCAAAAAAAAGAAAAAAGAGACAAGAATTTTCAAAGATGCAAAGGTTCATTTACAATGAAAAAAGTAAAAGAAAAAGTATGCTCTTCAAAGGCAACTAATCCTCTGTGGGAAAAGTAAAAATCAAATATAATGCAAAATATTAATTTTTTGTAAAACATAGATTTTTTTTACGATATAGACCCAAATATTTATTTGCATGAAAAGCTGAATTTTGGAGCATCGGTTCTCAGGAGCGTTTGTCAAAGTGTCTAGAACAGTACTACAGTATGGAAAGGAAAACCACTGAGAAATCCAGATTTATTCACAGAACTGTTTAGATTAGAAAAATACCTTTAAGATCACCGAGTCCAACCCTTAACCTTGCACTGTCAAGTCCATCAAGAAACCATGTCTCTAAGCACCACATCTACTCATCTTTCAAATACCTCCAAGGATGGTGACTCCACCACCTCCCTGGGCAGTCTGTTACACACATCCCCCTGCCTTGGAACTCTCTTCTTGCTGCGTTGCTAAGGCTTCCTACAAAATGTGACATCACTCTGTGGCTTAAAAATAAGTAAATAAATAAATAGATAAATGAATAACTTAAAAACTGAACCTAAAGAAAAGTTCACAACTTTACAAAGCATGTATTATTAAATAACCATCCCTGCACCACGTGTGTCACTTGAAGCCTTGTGGACAATCTGTTTGATAACAGCAAGTTTTGCAACTGCCTGAAAAGTAATTTGTTTCAAGCTGTCCTATATTAAATGGCTTCTCTTGAGATGTATTTCTACTCAAATAGCACCAGCGAAGGTCAAAATCAGGTCAAGGCAAAGCGAAGGACGGCGGTGGCCCGGAGGAATAAGGTGGAGAAATGGGCAGCAGCTGGGAGTTGTAGAACCCAACTCATCCAGCACACAAGGCAGATATTGCTTTTGTTATAGCCTGCAAGATGGGTGTGCACTATGTTGAAAGCAGCCAAGGGACCACAGCTTAGAGAGGTTTAATTTTTTTCTATTTTAATTGAATCGTTGTGACAGTTTTGATGTGTGAACTTGGAAAAGGGGATTCACAGTCATAACATTAGGAAGAATGTGCAAGTTGCCCTTTCTTTCAGCATGTAGCATATACATAGCATATAAATTTCTTCCATTACTGTGTTCAAAGTCTTATTACTCCTGGCAAATGAGACTTACAACTGGTTGGGAAATACTGTAGAAATTGGAATTTTCTACAGAAACAAGCTACTATGTACACACCTGGCAATTTTGGCAAGGCTCTGGATAGGATGAATTTTAGAATCTGACCAGAATAGACTGGAGACTCAAGAGTTAAGTAAGTGCAAGCAACAAATTACATCTGGGTATACAGCTGCAGATATTGTAAAGCTTTTGGAGATGGCTGTGTCAGTCCCAAGTGGATTGCTTTGACACATAATGGGTTTACTTCTTTGCATCATTTTTTATATGCTGACTTTGCAAAAGAAAAAGTCACTTTATTTATCTGTACATCTTTGTTATGTTTATAAAATGACCCTGTAGCTTTCTATTAAAAATGAAAAACTTGCTGAACTTATGGCAGAGGAAATGGGAGGAACAGCCCCAGAGCAACGCAAAAAAAAAGAGCAGGCCACAGCTTGCTTTTAATAAACCCACTCGTTTGACCATCTGACCACTCCTTTTATGGAGAAAAATGAGATTTTTCCCATGACTGCTTTTGTAACTGTTCAAAAATAGTCTTCACTTTTGTCTTGTAAGTTGCTTATAAATATGCAGTCCAAAATGCAAATCTTAACCAATAAATCCATCCCACCCTCCAACCCCCTCAAAAAGGTGTTGTAACTACTACTACATTTTTGGTTTTTATTTTACCATAATTATATTAAAGTTCATATGATATTTAAAACAAAACCAAACATTTTTATAAATACAAAAGCAACAGAAACCCTAGAGGTTCCTGGGTGGTTAGTGCAGTGATATAGCGCTCCCCTGGTTGTTTCTGATAGGACTTTAAGATCTTGCCTGTTCTCCTGCTGTCCTGTGGTGACATCTTCTGGGCCCTGCTCAGACTGCACAAAACCACATCCAGTGACACTGCTGGAGGACAGCTCGGGAACCCACCGAATTCTTGGCTGTCCAAAACCCTACTCAGCAAACCAACCCCCACCCCGTTCCCAAGAACTGACTCACTTGATTGTTTTTATTTTGTAGCACTATTAAGCTGTAGCAAAGCAGGGCTCGGAATTAAGGTATGGGATGTAAGTTACCCTTCGACTTCCCAATACAATGCATCTTCAAGATTGCTGCTTTGTCCAAAGGCTATTTCAGCTTCCAAAACTATCCCCCAATAAAGCCTTTATTTTTCCCCCTTTTCAGGCAGAACTGGAATACCTTGGCTGTGCTTTTTCCTTACGGAGTTGTATATAGGGGCTTCTAAGACAACTACTGCAAACTTTGGTCTGCACAGCTCTATCAGGAGGTATGGAGGTCTTCTACCTACAATGCTTTCACAGCATACCTGGAGCTTAATGCCCCCTCCCCTCTCACCTGATGCACTGCTTCAGTCCAAGGATTTGCTTGGTCCTCAATGGACGCACATTACCACTGAATACTGAATAACTGCTCCTCAGAAGGAATAAACAGATGTGACTCAACTAGACATCAATCCTGCAGATGATCTCAAGGCAGACCCATACATACGCTGTGTCCCCCAACTCCTCCCTGGATACTTACATGACTCTAGAAAAATTGTACATTTTTTCCCTCACCTTGAAAGCCACTGGCTCTGTTCAGACTCCTCACAGGAGACTGGGTTCTTCCACTTGTTATACGTGCCCTGAAAACAGCCACCTCATGGGATCCTGAGCTGCCTTTGTGTTGATCTTCCGAGCACGTATTCCAGGTAAAAGCTTCCTGCCCATACAAAGTAGTACCTAGGAAGCCTTGCCAAAACTCAAGGCTGCCAGCCTCCAGGGTGAAGTGGTTGCAGAGTAGGAGGATTTGCAGTATGAGCCTCTTATTTTGACCATTTTTTTTGTACCTGAAGTCCTTTTGGAAATAGGCCTCTCTGCTTCAGATGAATTAGTCAGTAACTACTCACTCAGCCCTTTTCTGCTATAGCCTCATGAATAATGAACTGGAACAATGCAAACACTAAGGTGAGGAGCATTTAACAAGTGAATACGCACATTTCTTTCAGCACCTTCTCATTTGATTAAATAAACCTATAATAGGGAAAATAGACTTGACGGTACATAGAAAAGTCAACGATAATTTAAAAAAGTGGTTCTAAGTGCTGCTGGCCTGAATACAAATCTCATCAACCCAAAATGATGTCGTGTAGCCAAATGCCAAATTAGCCATCTCCTGGAGAAGGGAGCATTAGCACAGATAGTCTGGTGTTCAGTACCGTCTCTTTTTATCCCATTTCCTCCATATTAAGGCAAATAGCGTGTGCTGGAAGAAAGGCTGTTGGTCATTTGGAGGCTGTATTATTATGTGTGCATTGCAGAGAGAAAAGAAGAGACTGAGCTGCTCTTCACTGACCTACAGTAAGTACAGTGTGGTGGAAACAGGTCAAAAAAGCCCTATCCCTTTTGCATCTCAGATCTGGCAATTGTTCAAGCATACACACACTTCTAAACTCTTTTAACACTTTTGCATCCAAGAAGACACAAATCTTCTGTGCCCTGCAGACAAATGAATACAACCCAACAAATATTTTTTGTTTGTTTTGGGGTTTGGGTTTTGGTTTAGTTCATGAGTTGTTTTTCTGGGGGCAAGATGGAGAATGTAAGATATGTTAGCTGGGAAGTTCTTATGGTACCCAAGTCAGAGAGCAGATAGATAGGAAAAATATACAGGACCATTACATGCCCCATCTGAGCTGTGCCACGGAAAGACTTTTCCCATAAAGGGAAAAGGAGAAAATATTACTTTTTAATAGACTTCTGTCTTTTAGCTTGTCCAGGCAAGCCATGTCTGATGTCCACTCTGTTTCCCCAGGGAGATTAGACTCTTAGCACCCCTGGGTACACTCTGTCCACTAGAAATCATCTAAACTGTGGCTTTCTCTTTGTCACAAGAGCACATTAGACGGGACATCCTCTCCACCTCATCACACATGATAAATCATCCTTGGTCCCAGGTGAAGGGAAGGACTAGGTAACCTTACAAGGGTAAGAGCGAGAATGAAGCCTCACAAACAACTGTGCATTTGCTGAGTTGGTAGGGAAAATAGTTTATAGTCCTTAAATACTTCCAGAGGGCCTGTGTAGCCAGTCTTTGGAGTGAAGTTGTTGACTGTCCTTGGTTTAGTGGAAAGGGCATACCTTTTAAAAGACCAATGTACCTAAAAGTGCAGAATCCTTCTATTGTTTGGACCTCATTTTTTGTTTTCTCCCACACTGCAGGCAACAGTTACAGTCAAATCATAAATGCTGCTGCATCAAAATTGCACAGTGTTACACCTCTAAGCTATGAATTCCTCCTCCATTATGCAGAGATAACAAATGGACACAGGAGCAGTGGCTGCTGCAACTGAAGAAAAAGAAAAAAAAGAGAATAAAAGAATAAGTATGGTGTGAGCCCTCAAAAGAGAGGGGATTTTTCATCAGCAGGTAAGACAGGCTAAACACTAATTCAGCCTTAAAAATATGCTACAAAAATTACATTTCGTTTTCCTTACGCTCTCGAGCTGAATGCAATAACACATGAGCTGGGGTCAGAGCAGTGACCTGGCAGAATCAGAATCAGTCCTATTGCCAAAAAAATCACTGCATGCTCAAGAAAGCTCTCAGCTTTGTGAGGGAGATGGAACAGCCCACAAAGCACAACTACACTAAACACTCATCAGTGGAAAAAGTTATTACCAAAATGGAGGAGTAAAGCAGAAAATACATTATAAGATGAACAACAGGCTAATGATAATTCACAGCTCCATAAGCCATCCCACGCAGCGCTCAGACTTTTGTACACTTCAATAAAACCAAATTTGAATACATTTAGGAGGAGAAAGAAAGTTGTGGTGGCCAGAAGAAAAGATCCTGCATCTTTTCCCAGAAGATCAAGGAGTGAGTGCAGCGCTGACAGTCACACTGAATGGCTCTGGTCTTTCCTAGCAGCATGGGGATTTCAGGAACCTCAGACCCAGTGACTTGTTTTCTCTCTCTGAGTTCAACCTTTCAGGCTTGAGGAAAATTCTGCAAAGTGCCTTCTTCACAGGTTTCTAACCCTCTGCGTTTACCTTGTCAGTACTATGTCTGGCAGAAGGCTTGATGAAGCCCTCAGTTGAAAAGTTGCAAATTTAGTGCTGCAATAATTAGAAGAAAAAGCAGTCTTAATGTCTTTACTTTCTAGCGTTCTAACACCAAGTGCAAAACTCCCCAAGAAAAAGTCAGGGTAGACTTCGATTTGTTAATGCTTCTGATTTAATGGAGAGACATTTAACTTGCAGATCAGAGGGGGAAATTGGACCAGATAACATCCCAGTCCTGCCTGCTGCTTTTATGGTATGTACCACAAGGGGGACTCTTCTACAACTTTCTGGGCAAAAATAATTTCGAAGAAAAGGGAAAGGATGAATAAAAGAGCCCTATAGCTGGATATGCAGAGACTATTTTAGGCTTTAATTTTTTAAGCCTGCAGGAGTTCTTAATCTGCACTATTCATTAATAGGTATCAGATTATGTTCATGTCTGGCTGCTGTTCTGGATGTTTTCAGATTCTGTTTTTATACTGCAAGTTGCAAATTGCAAATATCCTACTAATCTTTCTTAAGAGACTTTGTTGATCCACTAGATAGAAGACACAAACAAAAAACCCTGGCCACTCATGGAAACCTCTGATTATATTCTAGGGCTGGGAGAATCTGCTGGGCTGCCAAGGTTGGACACTGTCCTGTCCCCAGCAGTCCATATGGTTCAGAAGAAGACAGACGGAGGTGCAGAGACAGTGGCATAGGTGGAGGGTGCAAGAGAAGTTGTGAGTGCTGCACATGGGGGTGAGGTTTGAGTGCTGCACATGGGGGTCTGGGCAGCAGAGCAGAGAAGGGGAATTTGACATGGAAGGGTGCCGGGAGGGATGGAGGAGACACGTGGTCCAGTGCTGATTAACTTGAGTCGTCTATGGAGTCACTCCTGCCTTAGGGTAACACATTCCAAACTGTCAGAAGAAGAACAAAAAAACAATTTAAGGTTTCTGCTAACATGCATGTATTAAACCATGGTTTCCTTTACTTACTATACCCAACTACCATGACAGCTTGACATTGCATAGCTGCATATCTTACAATGTGGGCTGTATCTACCTCAGACAGAGAGCACATTGTAAGGTTTATCAGCATTTAGAATTCACTTAAGACAATATACTGAAAATCCAGATTAAAAAACACAAGCTTGGTTCCCTTTAACTTTTAGGATGTCAGCTCTCTGTATGGTGCTGTCGTAGCTAACATGTGAAAAAAAACTAAAGTATCTATCCAACTGAAACTCTGACTTTGTGAAAATGTATTTAATGATAGGTTACAGGTTTATGGTGAAAGTCTTAGAAGATATCTATTAAAATGAAACTGAGAATTAAATGTCTATTCAAATAAATTTGTAGGTGACCTTGTAATTACTTCAAAAGCTTCCCCAAAGAAGAGACATTATCATTCTAATTAGAACTTCATTTTAGTGGGAAAAAAACTTGTATTACACAGCTGCCATAATTCTTTTCATAAGTAACCAAATAATTGTTCTTACTCAACATATTAAATTCCTGTTATGTCTTCAAAACATTAACTAAAACTAAAAGTCAAAGGTTTTAAAGTCTATTCTGGAGGATGGTACTTCAAATATTCTGCTCTCCAAAGTGCAACAGTGATGGAGCACATTCACATTTCACGGCAGATGTACATATCAGACAATGACGACTGGCTCTTTAATGGATTTTAAGATATCAGCTGCGTATGACAGTAGGAAAGGAAAGTAACTTGCACCATGAGCGAAGAAAGTATTTGGATTTTTCTTACCAGGACCCTCTCAGGGGTCACAGAAGAACCGAGTGCATCCTGGCTGGCCATCTGCTTGTGGCCAGCCGAATGGGGAATGGTTGAACTCATCTTCCTCTGGGGGCACAGAAGTATTCATTTGCTTCTCACTTTCTTCTACCCAGCTGTCAATGTTCCTGAAGCTTGTGGAAACTTAATTAATTTGGAGACTGCTAACTCTCCTTCAGATCTGGATGAAACTTGTCATTTGGTTCAGAAATTATTCAGAGCAGGTGGGGGAGGTGGGTAGACACTGCAGTCTCACGTGTTGTTTCCCGAGGAAATAAAACTGGAAACAAGAGACTAACAAGAATACTACAAAAAAAAGAGGTCCTCAAATCTTAGGAGAGCTAATCAGTACTTCACAACTGTTGCAAAACTAATTGTTGATGGGCTAATTTTGACAAGGCATCTGGGAAGTAGCAGTTACAACTGCACATTAGTGTAGCAAGGCTGCAGTGCAGGGGACAAGCTTTTTCCACAATATAGGCATGACTACGGATAATAGGACTCTTTGACAAACATAAAGAGCACAGTCAAATCTGTAAATAATAATTTAGAGCACAAGTCTTATGAGGAACAGCTGACGGAAACAAACCTCTTTATCCTGAAGAAAACGAGGGTGAGGGGAGACCTCTGCACGCTCTACAACTACCTGAAAGGAGATTGTAGCAAGATGAGGGTCAATCTTTTCTCCTACACAACAAGGGATAGGACAAGAGGAAATGGCCTGAAGTTGCACCAGAGGTTTAGAATGGATATTAGGGAAAAATATTTCACCAATATGATTGTCAAGCACTGGAACAGGCTGCTCGGGGAGGTGGTGGAGTCACCATCCTTGGTGCTTAGGCACATGGTTTAGTGGTGAGCTTGGCAGTGCTAGGTTAAGGGTTGGCCTTCATGATCTTAAACTGTTCCATGACACAAAATCAAAGCTTTTTAATGTAATCTCACATATTTAAAGTCAACAGGAAGTTGGTGTGTACTGCAGCAACAGAGCGAAGGCAGCACAGAACCATGCCTTAGAAGTGATGATGCAGGAACTCAGCAGGAGCATTATTTCTTAAAAACAAACCCTGAAGGTTTTCATGGGAGGAAGTAAGTGGTTTGGGCACTGAAGGAGAAGCAACAGTAGTGATCATAATACAAGAGTGGGTTTTTTTCAGTCTGTCTTTGGAATTTAAAATTAATGAGAAGTACTACTGCAAGAAATCTTTTTGTTTGGTTCAGTTTGGAGATTTTTAGTACTCCTATAAGGTCAAAACTCCTTTCTCTGGAAAGAGTCTGGATTTGTGTTATTAAGCAAGACTGTAAAGCTTAAAAATTTATTTCCTGTATGTTTTTCAAAAGATAAATCTCCAGCATTTACTATAATGTAGAAGAGGAAAGAGAACAAATCTGCTCGGTCTGGTTTGTGAAACAATAAATCCACGGGCTAAAAGTATCGACGTTATCTCAATGGTCTATATAGAACGCTCACTCAGGCTGAAATTTTAACAACAATATGATGTTTAAAAAGGAAAAAATAATCAAATTATAGACTATGTTTTTCAGAGGAACTTAATTAGCCCACTTAATCAAAGTCACTTTAAGGAGCGTGAGATTCTTACTTCTGATCTCCATACCTTTTGTTGACTCATTTTTTTCTCAGTGGCTTTGGGGATTATGTTTTCCTCTTCAGTTCTGCCATACAGAGAGGTATTCAACTGTAAATAAGATCTCCTCAAAACTACCTACCTGACTAGACCTTTTATTTTATCTATTGTATTAAAACCCAGCTAAACTGTCTCATTATTGCTAGACTCTGAACTGATAGGTACAACTACAGGAAGAGCTCCTGGAGTTATCACTGACAGCTCTCAAAAGCCAGGGCACAGCTGAACATCTATCAATAACCGAAACTAGTCAAAATAATTGGGCATAATCAGACTGGCATCATGGCTGAGATAACATTTTCCTGCTCCGTATTTGCATGAAAAGAGAAAGAAGCTAGGAAAGGTCAACAATTCCTGCCATGCAAAGATTGCTGCAGAAGTTATTTGCAATAAAGGACAGAGAAAACTGCCTTGGATGGTGACTCTTCCTTGGAAAAACACCTCACTGAAAATTCAGCCTGTTTGTTTTATGCACGCTGTAGCCAGGCTGCTTTACTAGCACTAACCAATATTTCTGTGTCCTACCCTGTCATTCAATACAGATGCTCTGCTTTTAAATCTACCGTTATAGAAAGGAATCAATACCCATAAACCAACCTAACAAAAGGGAAATGTGAAAATAAGAGCGGGACCTGCAGCAGGGAGTCAGTCTGAGTAGTTACATTTTTACATTTAAAAGGAATATGACCTTAAGCCCTGAACTCTGCAATACAGAACTAACATGGCTCAAGTTAGCTATGCATGAAAAAGGCTGGTTGTGAATAGTTTCCATAAGGAGTTTACTATAAAAAAAGCACCTGAAACCAAGTCCCACATTACAGTGTTTCTTGTAGTTATTTCAGAGCATTCATAAAGACAGTCTCCTTTTATAAATCCATGTAGCAGTTTGCTGCTTGTATAAAAGGAAGGGTACATATTCTAGTAGTTATAAATCTTTTAATTTATTATTAAAACTTCTAAAATATGTATCGGTAATAAAAGCCAAGGCCATATTTTCATATGAAATGGCCTCACAGAAGTCTCCTTTGCTAAGGCTATGTAAGAACTGTTTTGTCCCCGGATGCTCTGTTCTGCTGTGCTTTATTCATGAGATGCACTCCCCCATTTTTTAAATGCAACTAGAAGCCTGCATTTCAGCAGCAACCACAGCAACAAGCATTGGAGGAATATTTTTCATTACTTCCTAGAACACCCCTCCTCTTGGATGCAGTGTTCCTGTAATCGCTGGCCATCATTCAGAGTTCATGTTACAGCAGTGCAGAGTTTTCCTGTATGGAGGCATGGTCAGCATGTGTGTCCACTGAGCGGCCTTTGATTTTAACACCAGTTATGCTCAGAATCTTCAGTGGTACAGCAGCTATAATTTCAAAGACTTTATGACTTTAACTGCCCCAATTGACTCAGTCAGAAAAGATCAAACCTAAAGTATTGGTGATATTTTCATGTTAATGTCCAGTAGCTAATTACTGCTTAAGCCAGCCTTTCATGTTCCTATACATCCATACACAGGTGTTGGGAAGAGAAGATCTGAAGGTTGGGTTGAGAGTGCTAGCATCCTGGTATCCTATATCCCCTCTGCAGAAGGAATCACTACATTCCTAGTGACGTGCAGTGACACCAAGACTTAGGTTCAGCAGGCAAGTTGTACTTGGGCACTTACCCTAGCGAGACGCATGCCCTCCACTACCATAGGATACTACCAGCACAAAATACCAGCACACTCTAAATATATTCAATACAAGTTTATGTAATCTGGGAGATGGTTTGATTTTAATCAGCAAATTAACACCTTTTCTTTGTCCAAAGCAGGAATTTTCTTCAAGATGGGCTTAGAGTTGATACTATCCCTTCAGAGTCTATCTGAAACATTATGTGACCAACTACACCAGACCTTACGTATCAAAACCACACTCTCCCTTCTCTTTTTTTAAAAAGAAAATTGCAACGAGTCTATAGATTATCAAAAGAAGTTCTAAACTTTGGAAAAAGTACACCCATTCATTTAGCAGCCAGTTTTGCGCTTCCCTGTGTTCAGGGTGCTACCACCAGCAGGGTCATGTGCTTGCAACCTGGCAAAGTCTCTACTCTTACATGGACCTGAGAAGGACCATAGTTCCATCTGCTGCCTTGTATGATTTATTAGATTTTATTGTGCCAAAATTTTAATAGAGTGTATTTTCTATGAAGCTGAACTAGCAGCACTCAGATGAACATACCTCACAGCCTAGGATTAATTCATTTCTACAGCCCCTCCCAAAATTCCTAAAAAGTAAATCTTGCCCTCACCTGATTTTTCATGCAACATGCCAGGTGAATGGATGTGGGGCAGGAAGCACAAGAAATCAAAGTGACTCGTCCTGCAGTAGCAGCAGATGGAGCGTTCTGTTATACTTGCATTCTGTTACCTTGTTTTTAAACCTCAGAAGCTTTGCTGTCATTTCTTTTCATACTTCTTTCCTTTAGTGACTACATCTTCATTAGTTTGAGGACATGGAGGTTATCAGTAAGTCTGGAAAGCTGTGTCATAAACAGAGCAGCTGCCAAAATCAATGTGACTCCTCTGCTTGCCTTTCTGGAGACTGCAGCTGAGCACTTCGCCTCCTGCTAATCCAAACTCATTTGGCTCAAGAGGCTGTTTAGCTGCGTTCCCTCACAGCGGCACAAACAAGGTGCAGTAGCCTCAATGGGAGCTGCCCCCAGCCCATGAGCCCAGGGCAGCACACAGGCAGCGCTGGGTCTGTATTGCAGTTGTGTCCAGCATGTGGGATCAGGAAGGAAACGTGCTGCCCCATTGCAGAGCAACTGCTGCTGCTAAGACCTCCTGCTGTGCACTGCTGTACTGCAGCCACTGCTTCCTGAGCTGCCAGGGTCACCTTATTGCACAGAGACAATGAATGCTCTTTCTCCCTCCTTCTGCCCCCTTTAAGAAATATTCAATATTTTAATCAGAATTTCCATCTTTCGTTAGTCTCTCCTTAGCCACTAGGTTGTTCGAAGAAGAAGATCTATTTTATTTAATAGTCTATGTCATAGCTATACATTTATATATGGAAAAGGATGATGGACAGATGGGTGCACAGGGGCATACAGATACACATGCATATCTGCAGGAAGAGAAGAAACTCCAAGCAAACTCCAAGTTATTCTTAAAGTCCAGAAAACAAAGGACTTTTTGGTCTTGGCAGGATAATTCGCCAAGGCAGCACAATGCCCAGAGCAGCTGCTCTCTGGCACCTGTGTGGGACCTGAGTATCTCTCAATGGACTGTGCAGTCCTGCCCCTCCTATCCTTGCTACCTTTCTTAAAGAAATGAAGAAGGAGCCACTGGATGAACCAAGTATAGGTTCTGAATATGAGATCTGGGAACACCACTTCAGTTCTCTTCCCGTGCTTCTAACTCACTTGGATTTGACAATCCTACCCACAACCAGTGTTTCACCACATTGTGAAGGGCTTTCAAGGTGCCTACAGGCCAATTTGTGCCCTGATGTCTATTCAGAAGTCATTTATTTATGCATATTGCTAGTGTAACCATGCAGATTTTTCAGTCTGAGAGGGAAAAACTTGTATTACTAAATGAAACCGATGGGAGAGGCAATTATTTACTGTTCTCACTTGGCTTGATGATGATATTATGTTTTGCAGTTTCCTGCATTCTTATACTTTGTGTTCCTCATTTAAACAGCAGTGATTAATCAGCATTCACCATTTTGTTTACCCTCTCTTCCTAGAACTACCATTCTGTGGTAGCTTTTTGTAACACTAAATGAGGGCAGATCCTGCTTAATATTTCATTTTTTTTTTAAAATGGCACTTTTTAATTCTAACAGCCTCTTACCAGCATTTCTGAGATAACAAGAGTAAAATAGCTCTTTTTGAATGCTGTTAGAGAGATACTCTCTAGGTCTAATTTCTAAAATGTAATACTTTAAAAATAAAAAAACTTTCTACCTGTGAAAAATTAATCAGATTATGACCCTAATAAATAAATAATGACCCTAATACAATTTTCCCTGGTGACCTTTATCGAGGAAATAAATTCTTTCTTAATTACTAAAAGTAGTCATGTCAAAGTAGAGTTTCTCTAAACTTTCCTACTGGCCTTCAACACAGGCATTAAGAGGATCTAAAGTGTTACCTTGGTGAGCAGCAGTTAAATCATGGCAGTGCTGAGCACTCTGGTTTTGCCACATTTTCTTGCAAAAAACAGTGATTTATTGCTAATTCACAGCACAGCATGGCTGGGAACCACTAATTATATCGCACAGCACATAATTTGCCAGTAGCTCCACCCCTGGAATGGCTCAGTCTGCCAAATGGGAGTGGTTGCAGAATGCAGCACCTGCAAATGGCTTTCCACTTGCACAAATGGAATATGACACCATCAGCTTGACCCTGCAGGACTGGTGGCACTGTGCTGCGGGGAGCACATCTACGAGACAGCGGGCCACGTGCGCCAAACTCCTTCCAGACCGCTGCCCTCTGAAATAGAAACTCACCAGCACACACATTTAAGCAACCATCAGTTAGTTGGAGACACGATGCGAAACATTTATCTCAGAAGAGAAAAAATAATCCACAGACAGCCAAAGGGATGACATGCAGACCTACTGCAAATCTAACACCTGAGAAGAACCAACGATGGATTTCACCAAGAAGCCACCATCAATCTCAGCAACACCAACATACAAAGCAGCTTTGTTGTGTTATTAACACAAAGGTTTATACTTCCCCTAAACTTTTCAAACAAATCTAAACTTCCCTTCAGTGCCCTTCTCTATGAGCATTCTGTCTCCATTTCCCCAAACCTCTTACTGGAGTTCTGTAGCTGCCAGGAATACCTTCCCTGGAAAGTGGCACTTGCGCTTTTTTCTAACTGCTGCAATGAGGAAGCCCTGTACCTGTACTTGCATTCAACTTTGCCAGGTACCAAGGCTACAGTTATCTGGGAGAAGAAAAGAAAGTTTTGAGCAGTATGCACTAAAAAAGGCTAATTTTATCTTTTTTTTTTTTGCCTTAGAATGGTGATTTTTTTTTCTTTAAGCATTTCAGCAGCACTTTGAGTGTGAAAAGGAAGATTTTCAACAGTTTGACACAGGACCTTACCCTTGCTTTTTCAAGAACAGCAAAAGAACCACAGCACAGACACTGTCTCTCCCTCCAAAACACTTTTGAATACAGCTCTCAAACTTGTCAGCCACTATCCACTCCAAGGTGGTCAGTCTTTACAGAGCTGGAATTTTAAAACAATCTCCTGAAAGCCAAGTGCTGTTGAAACCTACAGGACTATGCGAAGTGTGATAGCTACAAGGGTCTCCAGGTTACTGCCCAGAGTACCGTGATGGATTTGCTGTCTCAGCAACTCTGCGTGCTTCCTCCACCTCTCTGTGGAAACTACTGCTCCTTGTCAGGCTGAGACTATATATTAAACTCCCTTGGGCAAGAACCATTTATTACTTTCAAGCAGCCCTTCTCCACACAACCAGGATCAGGAGCATATATCCCTTTCTGCTGAACTCCAGCATGGGCTCCCCATGAATGTTTAACCCATCGTGGCTCCTTGGACTGAGCCAAATGAGAGCAATTCCTGAACACTAAGACCACCTGTATGGTTCTATAGCATCCATATGGGGACCAGCAAACACTGTTTGGAATGCTACAATGCCTCTGGGTACCAGGGCAACATCATGGCTGGCCGTGGCTAACGGTTTGCAGGGTTGGCGTTACCTGTGTTGGATGGCTCACAAAATGAACAGCATAATTTTATCCTGTATTGTTAAAGAGCAACAAGCAGTGCCAGAAAGATCAACTGCATTTCAGCTGTGCAGGATAGTGCCACCCTGAAAGCTTTGGTTTTCTTATGCCATGAGTGAATTACCTGATTCTCCTCATGTTGTTGCTACACTATTGATCCAGGCCTGTGCTACAGCTTTATTATTTCATCAGCTGGGCTTAGTGCTCCCAGTCCAAACAGCAATATTACTGCTTCTTCCAGCAATAAAGAAAACAGGTAATATTCCTCAGTACTGATCTAATGGGCTTTGGAGAACCATCCACCTTCAAAATTCATTTGACAAACTGCACTATTCCTTGGGTTTATCAGACCGTGTGACCTATCAATACCTTGTAATAAACAGAAGTCCTTCTCAGACTACAAATGATAAGACAGTCAACGGTAACCTAACGGCCACCATTTCTGCCTACAGCATTTGAAGAGTCAGCAAGCATGAGCCGAGCAGGAGAAAGCTGCTGATCTTTTAATCTCTGGCTAGCTTTGAGTCTTTGCAGAGCCATAAGCTAGGGCTTAATGAGAAAGCACACACCCATTTGCAGCACATTTATAAATCCTACAAGGTAAGAAGATTTTATCACCATCTACTAGTTGCAAAATATATTTAATTGTAAAGCTTTGACCTACAACTGACATTTGCTAGAGGCAAACAGATGTAAAAGTGAGAAGCCACTTCCCAACCACTGAGATCATCACACAGAAGCAACCTGGGGATGACCACCAAGAGAAACCAGAACCATCATGGCTTTGATTCATTAGAGGCTTCTTTAAAGAATAAACTGTATTCCCTTGGGAGTGTACTTTTATGACTCAAAATATTCAGTTCCTACTATGTGCTTTCCTACCTTGTTAGCTGAAATTTGTTTAAGAGATTAGATTGATGCTGTTCTCCATTGCTAAAAATTTGGATTTTTTTCAGTCTCTTCCATTTTGATGACTGTGCAAGTTTTCCAGCTACATAACCAGATTCTGGAAGGAGGATGCTGAGAGAGGATGCTGTGACATCACACTGCTGAACACATGCAGCACCCACCACAAACACTCTGTCCTTCCACCACACCCGCTTAGGCAAATCCTGGCTGCAAGGATTACTTATTGCAAATGTATAAATATTGTAAGGTTCTTAACAGGTTCCCAGAAGATGTGTAGGGCATTTTTTTTTTCAGTCTTGTTCATTGTAGTGCACACTTAAAGCAAAAAAAAAAAGTTCCTGTTTTTCTCCTGATATTCCTTGTTCTGCCTCACAGCAAGCACCTCACTGCCCTGCTACAGCCACAGTCAGTCATTTGAATCTTGCTTATACTGAAAATGCACCAAATGCCACATTAAACCACAAAACTATTAGTGCCTGCTTGGAGGGGTGTAAAAATTAAATCAAAGTCAGGATCAATGACTATCACCTTGATTGCTCAGCCAGTGAGTCGTTCTGCCACCCAGGTGGAAAATGCTCATGTCTTGCATCAGCTTTACAAATGTCAGTGGTTAAATAGCTATAAACCATATCCTAAGACCCAGATACTTTATTCTACTTACAGAAAAGGGAAAATGAATTTTTTATATGTTATCAGTCTGTACCATTATTGCCATTGGTTCCAGCACCCACTGCCTGTTCACAGCCTAAAATCGGTATTAATTTACAGTATGTCGACCGAAGAAAACACAGATTTGAATTCTAGGTTGATTCACAGTATTACATACACAGAAAATAAAAGAGAAAAAATCCCCGCCCCATTAAACCTCTGCACCACGAAAGATTTCATGAATCCCTTCTCTCTTTGCCAACAGGATTCAAATCTGAAAGTCAATACACGTTTAGTCAAAACTGTGCCAGGTTTTAGACGAATCCCACCTATTGCTGTAAAAGTGAAACTTCTTATTTGCTTTGCACTGTGGGAGAAGTTCTGAGCGCTTGGACAGCATACAAGAAATGATATTGGCAAGTTTTGCCTTCAATAAACACCTGCAGCACTGCTCAGCACCAGTGTCAAGCCTGACAATCCTTCACACAGTTCGAGCTGATACTGGTATAGCTGTGAGTCTCAAGAAAAATAAATAACGTTTTTTTCCCCTCAGAAAACTGAGAGTAGTTGGGAGAAAACGTTTCTCTAAAAAGCATATAACCTTATTGAAGTATTTAGTAAGAACCAAACTGAGAGATCTTGCAATAAATATGAGGAAATAATAACAGTATCTTAAACAGGATTAAAATATAAGATTTTACTAGTTTTTTCAAAGAATAGATTTTTTTTTCTTCCAACATTGTCACCTATATGTTCAGACTCTAGCTAAACTCTAAACAGGTATTTTTGTTAAGTATCAAGTGCAAATATATCAAGATAAAAGAGTTAGAAGAAATACCCAGTGGTTTGTTTGTTTTTCTTTTCCCTGTGTGGTAGGCTACATTGCATTTCTAAATGCCTAAAACAAGCACCATCTCTCAAAATATTTGGTCAGAAACCTCAGCTTGAAAAGGAGGTATTTGACAGAAATGTCATATTTATATCAGCATAACATGCGAACAGCTTCTAAAGACAAACATGAAGAGCAATCTTGTGGTGGGGAACCTGTGCAACGGGAAAACAGACACAAACACAGCAGCAGAAGTCCATTCACTTCCAGAGCAGAACCAACAGCCATCGTCATCCATCTGAAGCTTCCAACTGCAGCAACAGTGAAAGAATGAGGACGCCAATAATTTCCTTACTAATTCCACACATTTTTCTGTTGACTCTTCCCACCTTTCAAGAGGTATCCATATTGTTTGCACATCTAGTCTGATCTTTTCCTAAAAGAAAGTTTGCATAATACAACAGGAAATTTTTGTCAGTGAGTATGTATCTTCTTTTTTTCTTTCCTATATCACATCAGAGAAAAATAGTTTGCTCTGCATTGCAAGTATCTTTTAGGTATTGGTGACTACGAACAGTGGCATTTCTCAGCCGCCTTTTCAAGTTGCAACACAACATACTCACTACTTTGAGGTACAAGTAGAAATTATAAGCAGGTGTAAAAATTTATAGACTGTATTTTACAAGTAATGCTTACTCAAAGTTATTTGAAAAAATTCACTGAGTGTGTTCCGATACACTTTGCCCTTTACAAATCCATTTATGCATATTAGCCTCATAAAATATTCATTTTTTATCCTTTTCACTGTGATCCATTTGTCTTTTCAGCAGGTTTATGTTCAACACTATTGGAGTGGAATGGTGATTGTACCATTTAACCCAACAGCTAGCTGGGCTTGAAAATGTATCTATCCCCTTCCTAATAATTACTCTTTAATGCCTGTTTCTATCACACAGATTTGTGTACCATTTTTTTTGAGGAATATAGTCTTTGGATGACAATTATTGATGGAGCATGAAAAACAGAGTTAAAGACCATGTAAAGAAGAAAGCAGAACTGATGTGGGAAAAGAAGAAAAGATGAAAAATTGACTGGAGAAGAAAATTGGAACGAGCTAATTTACAAAAGAAAATGAACAAACCACGGCCAGGTAACTCTGAATAAGATTAATTGCTACAAATTTCCTTCCTCTTTGCAATTTTTATCTTCTTTAATCCTCTATTCCACTCGTCTATGTAACAGTGCTATACTCTTATAAATTCCAATTCCACTCTTACCTAAGTTCACTAGCTGCGTGCAGAGCAAGAACCTCTGTCAGCATAAACTGGTATATAAATATTGACTTTTGTATTGTTACTCAAATTTAAGCCAGCCGAGGATTTGCTCCATTGACTTTCATGGATTTATTTTTAATTTATTACTCTGAGTTCAGAATCAAGAGCTCTGGATATTAATCTTGAACATAAATAGACATTTTTCAAATCTAAACAGTATAGCCACAAGTACCATACAGAAAAACAAGCTAGGCATGTATAGAACTGTCTGAAAAGTTAACCAAATGTTGCTGTGCATTTATTAGTAGTTTACTGTTTATTAAACAATAATTCAAGATCCAAAATAACTAATTAAATTAAATGGAGTGTTGTTTAGTGAAATGGGAGTCTGTCAAAATAGTTCCTGGGGAGAACAATTAATTGATACAAATGTGAGTGCAAATTTTGTTTTTAAACTTTAAAGCGTGTTGTTTGTAGTATACAACATATGTGCACAATACAAATTTCATACATTTTCCTTGGTGACAATAAAAAGCGCAGTTTATTATAAACTGAAGTAAAAATTAAAATAAAAAAAATAAAATCACAGTTTTGTCATTGGTATGTGAAGGTTGTTCCAAGGGCCCATCCAGAGCTCCTCTTCATCTGACTGTGTGTGTTCACTGTGCAACTCCAATGGCTCTTTGACATCCTCATTATCAACAACTGATTCTTGCTCTTCTGTGCTTTTCATTTTGGAGACCCCTGACTTTGTTAATATATTTTCAGTCCCTGTAGTAGAGGAAGCAAATGAGACACTGCAAGGTCTTGTGTTCATTTTATCACTAGAAGATGGTCCCTTTGACAGTGTGTTCAGTGGAACATTCTCCTCATGTGTCACTTCAAGCTTGTCCAGTTTCTTGAACTGTTTCCCCAGCCTTACTGGAGATGTGACTTTTAAATTATTACCAAGGCAAACGCGACGGGTTCTGACAACAGAGCCATTCTGCGCAATGTAGATGTTACCATTGATGTTGTTTTGAATATTCGAATTATTAAGACGATTCCTCTGGTTGGAATCAGGAGCGCTGTCTTCTCCAGTGGAGCTGGTCTCATACTCTGGGTCGACTATCAACTTGATCTTTTTCTTCCTGGCCCACTGTTTGACAATAAACAGAAATGTCATTAAATCTCAGCACAATTTCTTACAGTTTCTTACCCTTTTTCTACATGTTATTTATCTTGTCTTTTATCTAGACACATGAATTTTTATTAACTTGGTCTTTTGTACCTTTCCTTTTAGGTTGTATACAGGTATTTCTTAATTGTTTTGATGAGGATTGTGTGCCACTATCATATATATGAAATTCTTGAATGCACAAACAATTCTTTATACTAAAATGTTAGAAGGATAAAAACATTTTAGCTCATGAACTGCACAATGTGAGTCAGATAGAGTATACAAAAAACATGATGTTTTTTCTTCAGTAGTGAAAAAATTTGTTTTTTTTTTAAAGATGCATTCAGTTGTGTTCCCTTTAAGTTGAAGTACACCTCCTTTGGAGAACTGCGAGAATGGAGACATCACTTTCTGAAAGAAAACTTCTGTAAATCATAATATCGGTAAGCCAGTTGTATCTTGATAAAGCAATGTCTCAGTCTGTCTTACAAAGTGAGATGAAAAACAACCAGATCAACAACCCTTTCTAACAGAACCTGGAAGGCACTCATGATGAAGCCATTGTGTAAGTGATACTTCTGAGAAACTACGGTACTGATTTTATTTATTTATTTAAAATAAAATATTTATGTTTTTCAAAGAGTCAATGCAAACAACTTCTATGTTTCTGTGACTTTGTACTAACAGTGATTACACAAAATCCATTATTTATTTTAGTTTATAATCGATCTTCTTAAAAAATGTCTCCTTGCAGTATGCTGAAAAAACCTACAGTCATTCTTGAATTAATAATAAAACCAGTGTATTTCACTAAGATAGCAGATACCATCACAATTAACTCCCACTGCAATACGCAGACATGCAGAAAAGAAAAGCCAGTTTTTAGAGAAAGAAAATCATGCAAGGTACAAGCAGGTGATTTGTTTCAGGTGATCGTGTTAGGTTTACGGTTGAACTTCATGACCTTAAGGGTCTTTTCCAACCTAAATGATTCTGTGGTGATTACTCTTAAGCTTTTGAGAAGTTGCACTTTGTACCAATTACTTAGAGACCTATACTTTTGTTCCTGATAAAGACACTGAATTCCACATTTTGCCCCTTTCCTTCCTGCAGTGTTCCATTGTGTGGCAGATATGACCTGCAGGAAACAGGGCCCTTAACAGGCTCTCACCATCAGGCTCATTAAGCTGTCTATCACAGCTAATGCAACATGCAACGTTACTTTGCTCACGAAGTACTTAATGAAGAAAGCATTAAATCTAAGAATCAACACAATGCCTTTTTAACAGTTATTGAAATTAGCAGAGAAAACGAAGTACTTCTTCCCACCATTGCTCGAAGAAAATGAATCTTTCCATATCCAGCAGTACCTGAGTAGTGTCTTAGAGGAATTATATTAGTTTGCTTTTCTCTAGTTCTGTCCTTAAGACAGCATACAGGGCTCAAATGCTGAAGCAGTAAGCTTTTACATTTTCTGTTTGGCTGCCTCTAGTTAAGTGAGTTTTGTTTAGGAAAGACCACACAGAAGGCACAGCAAACAAGATCACTCCTTACTGCAAAGTGTCCACCTACTGTCACTCCTTTTTAAAAGGATGTAGAATCACCCGCAGTCTCAGTCTCCGTAACGGCAGTTTCCGGGGTCTCATCTGACTGAGACTGACTGTTCACCTGGGATGGCTTTCTCCCTGTTTTGTTTCTTTTCACATTGGTGTCAGAACTTTGATTCTCAGTATCAAGGGAAGCTGTTTTACCAGAATTGACACTAGTTGTGCTTTTTGTCCCTTCAGTACCTTTGGAGGTAACACTGATTTCACTTTCTAGGCAAGAAGATTCATTCTTACTGATAGTTTCCTCCCTGTCACTAGCATCTGTATCAGCCTCTTCTGTGCTTTCATCCACACTCTCCTCACCACTAATAGCTGATTTTCCTCCCTTGCCTTCTTCAGTAACAGCAGATTTTGCATTGGCAGATGTTTCAGAAACTGCTTTATTTGAGTTATCTGCTGTCTCAACAGGGCTTGTGCTGACTTGTTCCACATCTGCTTGTTCATCTTCTTCTGACACCTCTTCTATCGTGTCTTTTATTTCAAGGCTAGTGGAGGAGGTTTTGCTTTTATAGCTGGATCCTGAAGTTTTCCTGTTGCTCGTGTCCCTATCGCTATCTGATGCATTAGAGCTAATACTTGATTTCTGGCTGGATCGCTTTGCTCTGCCACGAGAGCTACCTCCCCTACTTTCTATACTGGACCTTTCAGTGCTTCTTTGACTACTGGACTCACTAGTCCCTGATTTGCTGTACGAACTTCGTGTAGATGAGCTCTTTGACAGGCTACCACCTTCATCACTGTCAGAGTCTTTCTCCTCATCATCCTCTTCAGATGACTCCTCCTCTGATTCAGTACTAGAGCTGGATCCAGAATCATCATCAGAATCCCCAAAGTCATGCTCTGTTTCTTCATCTGAGTCCACAGTACTTTCAGTGGCTTCATCTTGGTCCAGAGTTACTTTTAAGTAGTCTTTATCTTCTGACTCTGAGCCAGAGCTACTGCTCTTCACAGATGATTCATCTGAGGAGGTGTATTTTCTTCTCTTCTTTTTCTTCTTCTCATAATCACTATCCTCGTGTTCACTCTCTGCTGTGATATTTATTGAAACTCCTGATTTTGCTTCATCTCTTTCATATTCTTCTTCTCCTTTTCGTCTTGCATGCACTAAATCCTTGCTAATAGGTTCTTGAAATTTTCTTGAGACACTAATGCGCTTTAACACATGATTTAGTTTTCTCATTGAAGGTCTGTCATCTGTTGATTTCTGGAAATAACTTCCCCTGATAATCATGCTTTTTTCACTGTCCACTTGGCGAGCTGACATCAACTTGGCATAACTGGAATCTTTCCTTCCACCTTTCACTTTCTGCAGAATCATCGGGAATATCTTTGCTTTCTTCCATGGAGAAAGAGCGGACTCAGTTCTTCCTACAGATTTGTGAGCACTGACTGCTACACGACTTACATGCATCACTGCTTTTAGTTTCCTTTTTCCCTGGCTGGTCCTATATGCTCTTCCAGAAGCATGTCTTAGATCCATCCCACCACCTAAAGGTCTACCTTCTATATGAGCCCCTGCTCTCTGGCTTATATCTCTGCTTGAAGGACCTCTGCCTTGACTCATCCCCTGCAAATTATGAAAATGGAGCTTGATCACAATTCGAAAGATTGTTATTGTGAAAACTCGTACCCTAAAATAACTCAGTACAAACAAATGCAACATTTTTTCCCAGCACCAAAACTAACTTACCTGTTTTAGAATAGCTTTTCACCAAAGTTATGGGGAAAGTTTTACTTCTAGAATACGCTGCAAGTGCACAAATACCTTACTCCACAAAAGGGAAAAATACTGGCTCAAAAATGTTCTTTCTTCTCATTTACTTAATAGTCATGTCATGGATTAGAAGTCTAGTATTTCTCCAAATTAGATTTTAAAAAAGGAACATTTACATCAACTTTCTTCTGTTTGCTACTGGCATTTTGAAATTTTTTTACATTCAGTTGTGAACATTATGATTAATGAGTTCAGGTGATTGCTTTTCTCAGTGGAAAATCACCAGTTACAGTCTGAATATTAGTAATAATCCATTTTGTTAACAGTATAAAATGGAATTGCCTAAGGCTGTGTGACTTTTTCTTTGAACTAGAAATCTACATTGAGGGAAAAATGTGGATATTAAAAGAAACTTCGCAATTCCTTTTTATTTCTAGAAAAAGGGAAAGAGGTGCTGACACAAACTTAGTCATCAGAAGGGCAAACAATGGTTTGCACTGAAGGATCTGCTTATTTGGTCTATACAGAACACAATATTCTAATCAATTACAAAATACATTTGACAGAGCTTAAGGATTTATTGCAGAGCTGGAGTTAACACATCAGAGATCCTTACCTCTTCTGCTGTGGATCCGTGTGGACTATAGTAATATCCACTGTCATTCTCCACCACAACTTCCCCATACTCATCGTACATCCCCGAAGGAGGCAGCAGTCGGCGGCGGCTCCCATACTGAGGCAGTTCATACCTGTCAAAAACACCGTCTCTTCGTAATGTGCACCAGTGTGGCAACGTGTGTCTCTACACAGAGCAACAAATGCACAACCTCATGAAAGGACAAGAACGTCTTTGCTCTCCTTTCTCTCTACCTTTGAAAAGATTCTATTTCCTTAGTAGAGTAACACAATCCAAAATCTCTTCCTATTACAATCGGTGCATTACAACTGGAGGGTGACCCAAATTGCCAAGTCTCTAGGATCAGTCAAGAATCCCCCAAATGCAATGACCTCCTTTTCAGGCACCTACATTTTGGGGCAATCTTTTTTTGAATTGGGGGAAGGAAGAGTAGGTTTCCCTGTATCGGTTCTGGAGAACCCCTGCAAGTTTGTAAGAACAGCAATAATTCCTGAAGTGCTTGCAGTCAGATAGGTATTATCAGAACATAAATGCAGAAGGTCAGATTCTGGATGGAAACTGTGAGCAGAAAGTATCAGTCATTGAGCTACAGAAGGGGAATAGATGATGGAAATTAATTTCCAAGTCAGTGGATATATGCAAATAAGAAAGTGAAAATAAACCCAGCAAAATAAATGGTGTATATACTCTGCAGCGTAATAATTAGATTCCTAAAGAAGTAGGGAGTTATACAAGGCCCCTTCAACTTTAAAGTGTTTTGTTATCAGCACATGCCTTTGTGAATACTAAGATTAAAGTAATCCTGAGGTGAGGAAAAGTCTCCAGAGTGGATGCTGTAATAATAAACATCACCAATCTGGAAAAGCAGCATTTTCTTCTGAAATACATAGGAAAAATGAAAATATACCCATGTTCATAACTGTAGTAATCTTGCCCATAGTATTCCTGCCCTGGATCGATTCCAGACTCCATACTTAACTCCTGCCAAAACAGAAACACCAATTGAATGCAGACAGTTACACACAGTAATGACTGATGAAAAAGGCACAAAGAACAGTATCTTAAAGTACAAACAAGCAAAATAAAAAATGATAATATTTTGAGAAGCATTGACAACTGTCAAGAACCACAATGAGAAGACAACAGGAGCTTTAAATGACCCCTTCCTTGTCTGTTCCCTGGGACTGACTGTCGTAAGTTAGCTACATGCTGTTATTCTGCTCCAGTGTGGGACCCCAGTCTGCGTGAAGTCCATAGGAGCAACTGGAAGATGCTCAAGGGGAAAATATCAAGAGCAACAATGTCAGGACTTGACATGTTTTTATTAGGAAATTATGTAAAAGCCATTTTAAAAGTTATAGAATAATTAAGAAATGAAAAATCGTGGTACCTCTGGTCTGAGAAGAGAAGGTCTCAACAACTGCTGTTGCTACAAAAGAAAATTAGAAAGGGGTTAATTAGGCAGCAACAATTAAAGTGCAGGCTAAGAAATTCTAAAAAAACACAGGTCCTTCGTGGTCTTTTTTACAGCATTCACCTGCATATCGCCACACTCAGTGAGAAGCAGAGCACTGCTAAGCACCTTATATGGTAAAATCACTTTGCAGTCCACTGTTTCTTTTGCCTAATATAAAATCAAATTCCCAGTTTGTGTGGTGATTCTCTATTTACCTCAAGAACTTGTCTCAGAGCCCATGACCACGGTAAGGTGTATTCTGGAGACCGCAAGCAGACAATGGCAGATAAAATATTACCAACAGCAGGTAAAAAGCAAATCTATGGGAATCTGTACTAAAGTCTGTGATTCAGCTATGAAAAATCTGAAGAGATTTGATTTATGACCCAAGCTTCCACTGCAATACCATTGCTTTAATTCTCTATCTATATTTATATACTTCTCTGGCTTTTAACTGAGTACCTCACCACCACAAAATACTTTAACTCACAATACCAGTGAAGCAATATCTCACTTGTTTTCTCTACAGCTTACGTGTGATTGCTTTGTGCATGCAGTATGCAGTGAGAAAAGAATGCTGATGTGAGGGAAAAGACCTTGGGAGGCTGCACGGAGAGGGCCAACTGGACACTATGGCTTCTCTCAGGTGTCTCACAGCTAAACATGGGTCATTTTTGCCAATTACCTTGTTACTCTGCATCTCCAGTTTTCTACAAATGACAGACTGATGCACATCACTTGCTATTTTGTAAATTAGAATCAGATTTACTTAGGAAAATCACTTTGTCCCCAACACTCCTCCCAAAACTCAACAGTACTATTTCAGCCAAGCTTCTTGGCCAAAACCAAACACCAAGAGATGGGAAATTTCTATATCTTAATTAAGAGACACAAATCAGCTCTGCAAAGGGAGGATAAATCACAGCAGAACAACAGAAAGCTTGTAATTTGTGAAACACTACCGCATAAGGAGCATTAGGGTCCAGCCACACACCTTAAGATCAGTAAAACCAATCCAGTTCTCAGCAGTAAATATCAGCCTTTATGATAGAAATGTATTTTGGAGAACTTTCAAATTATTAAATGAGTTCAATCAGATTTCTGAAGGAAACTCTCTGTGTTATTCCTTGCTGGAGAAAAAGATAAAACACTGAGTCACAGAGAAGGTCTATGTAGTCTGTACGAGGTGGTAGAAGATTAGGTGTGCCATAAAAAACCACAGAAGTCAGGGAGGGAATTCCCTGGGAAATGGGTTTTGGTAGTTTGTCAAGCAGCGGTCTCCTAGGGAAGATATGTTTGTGCCATGATGGTTACTAGTCCCCAGTATATCTATGCCTCATGAACTTTTTTGAGCCAGTTTATATTTCTGGCCACATCCAGTAGCAATGAGTTTCACAACACAGGCTGTATAGGAAAAGCATGTTGGTGTAATTAATATTTTAAATGTAACTGGGGGAGAGCCTTACCTCTTGCTGTGCATATCCTCGCCTAGAAGTCAGAAAATGAAAACAAAGAAACGTTAGTATACTTCTGTTAGACTACATAAAGATGCATATTGCCGTTTTTTCTGGAGAGAGGTGAAAAGATAATGTAATTAGAAATATTACTAGCAAGAAAAGAAATACATATCTACAATATAAAATGTGTTTTTCTTTAGATTTGCTCTGGACATACAAATAATTCCATGAGGGAGGTTTGCGAAACTTTGGGATCTTTTCTTGCTTTCGATTGCAAATGAATGAGAAGAAATCCCCAATCCCCAAAAGCCAGAGAGCCAGTGCACCCAGTGGAACACAGCAATGGGAGAGGGGGTGAATGCTGTATTTGGTTTTCTTTATGTTTCCATAAAAACAGTCCTGCCCAGTCACCTTCTCTATTATCTCAGAGACCCACAGAGACCAGCTACAAAGAGGCTCTCTCATTTCACGTATCTGCTTAAGCAGCGGACTTTCTATATTCGCTTTTGGACTTGCTAGAAATTGGCCTGGAGCTTCTACTACTAATTTATTGTAACAACATTATTATTAACATTACACATTTGCTAACATTTGCTCAGCAGGGAGGAGTTAAATTATTTTTGCTATCTATGATTATTTTGCCACAGGCTTTATGCTTTTGATCTTACTGGATTCTTTTTGTTGTTATTTTAATTCATTTTCTTGGAGTCATTCATATGTATGACAAATGCAATTATATCTATTAAGTTCTCTATTTTCACATTTTGTGCCAGAAAATTAAAATGGTTTAGACAAACCCGGAGAACAGCAATTTAGGTCTTAGCATCATAATTAAGGATAAGCCTGGATTTTTATTTTTTTTTTAGAAGGAAAGGGTAAATGCTCGAAATTATGTTGAGGTTAACCTAGTGCACAGACAGCAGTCTAGAGGAATTTTTTAATTGCACTTGAGTAAATAATCTTTCAATTCTTTAATATCAACATCTATAACGTTTTCTATTAATATTCAACACATGGAATTGATTATCAGCATTAAATTAAAGCTCTTGCCCATATAATATAAAACTAATGAGCAATTAAAATGAAGATTTATCATCAAAAGATGATCTGTGACTTTTCAAAGCCCACTTGAGAAGCACTGTATTTAGTTTCCATATCGCCTACAACAGTCTTCAGATAAAGAAGGTCTTGTGTTGCACAGAGGATGAGCAAGCCTATTACTCTTAATTGCTTTGAGTAGTCACTATATAGCAGATTAAAAGCATAATGTAAGTAACTGTAATGAAATTTGGAATTCAACTTCCTTAAAAATAGCACCATGCTGTGTTTTGAGAGCTGCTTGTATTTCTCTTATAGTTTTATGTGGTCATGATCAGAAAAAAAAAAGCCCTCACAGGACAAAAAATACCCATTCACTCAATACAGCACAAGGATCTATTCCAACAAAAAGGTAAAGGTCTAAACAACATTTGTTTCCAGGAAGGAATTAAAACCCTCCAGCAAGGAAGGAACTGGTTCTGGATAAACGTTATGAGCAAGACTTCACTGCAGTCAGTCAGAGAAAAACCTTCAATGCAAAATGGGAAGGAAGACACAGCACCTTGTGATGATGTAGGATAACATAGTATACACTCCTGGTACATAACAGGGAAAGTAAAACAAGAGTGAATGTACATGTACAAAATGTGCCAACCTTTCATAGGTCTGTATTGCTAACATAGGTTAAAGGAACCATGATTTGCTTAAAGTAAAGCCTTTCCCAATTACTGGCATCCTAGCAGGCATTTGTTATTTCATACTTTACATCTGACTTCATACTAAAATCAAACCCATCATAAACCCCAAATACTACAGATGCTACTCAGAGGAGGCAACTGCTTATCAGTTTGCCATGACTCTTAAAATGGAGGTTTCCTGCATTTCATAGCTGGAACTGAGGAGAAAGAATCTGGAAGGGAGATGATTAATGATATGTTACTGCTTGATTTCAGTTTTGCAAATGTGTTTGCGAGAAAGCAGTTTCCAGTCATGCAATCTCTGCTCCTGCTTGGAACTCAATCCAGTTAAGTTATGATGAAAGGACTAGAGAGATGTCCAGGCTCACATCTGACCCTAACTAACTAAATTAGACAACCTAAAGAAGGGCCAATAAGCTTATATAAGCTCAACTGCTTGCCAATCTATTGCCAAGTTTATAATACTTTCTAGAGATGTGGAATCACTGTAGCTTCCAAATATCGCACTGGGACAGAACTGCCCTGGGTTAAAAATAGATGCTTTCCAAAAATAGTCTTTCTTTCCAGATCCAGTAGAATAATTTTTTTTAACAAAGGGTATTTACAAAAATCACAGGAGAACAAAGGTTGCATTAATCCTAGACAAAATGAAACTATGTTTCCTAAAGTTTCCAACATAATAGAGGTGTGCAAAATTAAAAAGTAAATGTATCAACGAAGAGCTGATTACCGTGACCCTCAAAGGCTCTTCTGAAAACTGGTGAAACTAAATATTTAAAAAAGAGCTCCTGTGTGATGTTCATTCTTTCTGCTTCAGGAAAGACACAAATAGTTGTAGCCAAATAAAACCTTTCAAGTTTATGCTGTGAATTACCAAACGCCTGCAGCTTTGCTGTATAACACCAGACACTACAAAATTATGTCATATTTGTCTAATATTTCACTAGTGATGCCATGAACTTCACAAAAACATCTGTTATGGGTCTACAAGCTCTAAATTGGGATTTAGGTACTTAAATTCAAATCTATGTCATAAGATTTGACCCACTCTGAACATGCATAGCAGAACAACTCACGCTCATCTTTGCACAATTTCTACTGTCCCCACGCCTGGACCACAGCAGACACACAGAAGCAAGTACACATGTAAGCCATCTTCTGATTCTGCCTCTTAAATCTTACAAGTCTCTCTACCTAATAGCTGCTGAACTTTGACAATTTGCAGCTAGTGCTGCAGTAACGCCACTCCTGGAGAATTTACCATCAATGGCAGGTATTCTATATGCATGCATCTTGTAAATTATACAGATCCTGTCACAGCAAAAATGCTGTGATCAACAATCCTTCCTCTCACACATTTAGATACTATATGTGTCTTGGAACTACAGTTTGGCTCAACAACAGTTTCAAGCAAAGCAAAATTCTAATATATCAGAAAAACTTGTGTGATGGAGTTCACGGAGTTTGGCTCTGGGACAAAGAAAGAGAAACTACCTTCAGCAGTTTCCAACTGAAGCATCCATACATGTTCTAACTGCAGATTTAAAAAAAAAAGAAAAAGAGAAAAAGCAAAGCACCATGGAAATGCTGAGTATTTCTAGACAGTCTGATAAATAATTACCTTTTTGCTGAGAATTGCAACATTTGATACCGAAATGGATTTTTCCCCATTATTTTTTATCTGCCTTTCCCACTTTATTTTTAAAAATTGTCATTTTAAACACAAATATTTTCAATTTTGGTAAAAGACTAAAAGGAAATTTTCAGGTTGAACCAAAGTAGCATTCATTTATATGCCATAACTGCTTTTACTTACCATTTTGTTTTTCAAAGGACAAGTTAATTTATTGTAATTGACATATTTAATATAAAGGTCTGATTTAGATGACTGTGAGCAAAACAGCCAGTAAATAAATCCATATAACATGGATTTTTACAAGTACTTGAAAAATCTTCACTTGGTGACACTAATCAGAGTGACTTTATTACAATTTTCAGCTGTCAAGCTCATGGCAAACTAGAATGAAAACCAGAGAGACACCAACAACATGCATGTGCAAAATAAAAAACAAACAAATGCTTTGTACCTTAAAGAAATATACAAAATAAAAACTTTTAACATGCAGTTACAATATAAAAAATGCAATGGAAGGCAGAACATAGGTAACGTGATGGAAGACAGCCAGGTTTAGTGATAAATCAAGAGAAAACCCTTTTGGTTTAGAGACAAAGGAGTGGAAAGCAAGCATTCAGGCATAGCAGAGTCCTGCATCATCTCCCATGGAATATGTAGATGCATTATTGCAACAACTCTGGCTCACTATTGCTGAGCCTGTTTACTACCAGTACTTGTTTCTTTAACATCCAGTATTTGACAGTAAGATTCCTCCCAGGTTGTACATTTTATGGGCAAAGCAAGAGATTCCAATTACAGATGCAGACTAATCACTGTGCTTTCTGATATTACCTACAGTGAAGGCTGCTTAACATAAAGAAGTATCAAGCCCTTTGCTGTCTATGAGTGATCCTTGGGTAAAAATGGACAGTTTTCCCCAAGAATTTTTGGTAAACAGACTAAGAACCAGCATCATAGAACAACAAGATGTAGCTTTGAGAGAACAGCTTGTTGAATTATTATACATTACAAATTGCCAAGTGAACAGGAAAGACAACATCTCAATTTTGGTATTAGGACTGAATAAGAGGTGACATACAACAGAGAAAGGGAAAAAGTCTGAATTTCTAGAGAGTCTGAGGCAGATACCATGTGCTGCATTAGAGTCATCTCACTCAAAATGTTATATGCAAAAAACATCCAACTGTAATTATTACAGTGCTGTTGACTGAGATGGAAAGCGTTTCTCAAGCTCCTCCACAACACAGCTCAAGTTGCCATTCTGCTGGTTGTGCTCAGCCGCAGCTTCTGGAGTTGGTAGCTCAGGTGTTGCCACTGGTTTGAGCTTAGAAACGTGCTTGGGCAGAACGTGATTTTTGTCTATTTGGTTGTACATGTTGGCCACAGACTTTTCGATCGCTGCTAAATTCTGAATGTTTTTAAGAATCCCTTTCAACTCCCTACGGGGAGGAGGCTCTGGCACTGTAGCTGGTGGTGGTACAGCTGGCTGTTTGGCAGGGGATTTTAAATGCTTGGCAGGGGAGAGATGCTGGGTGCTAAGAGGAGATGAAGAAGAAGGAAGAGAAAATGTGGGTGGAGGTGGAGGATGTGGTGGCAACAGAGGAGGGGATGGAGGCGGTGGTGGGGGTGGCAGCACTGGAGGTGGGGGTGGGGGAATTTTAGGTGGATCTGGGATGATTTCTACAACTTCTTTGGCCTGAGGAGCTAGAAGACTTTGGCAAACTGATTTCTTTATCCTAAAAGACGGAGGAGTTGGTTTGCGAGTCGGTGGAGGAGAAAGTTCTTCAGGATAATCATGGTGAGTGATGATTACAGAGGGGACCGTGGAGGTCTCTGGTTCAACTACTTCAGTACAAGGTGTTGGAGAGGACAGAGGAGAAGAGCGCAGGCAAGGAGAAGCAACCACACTTTTAGGAGACTGCTCTAGCACGTTCTCTCCTTCTTGGAAACAGATGCTGTGTGTTGGTGATCGGATGGATTTCACATCAGGAGATTTCACTTGCTTCATTTCTTGCAAAGCCTGCTGCTCAAACTGTCTTGCCTTCTCTTTTACACTTAATTTGGGGCCACTTATTTTTTGAAATAGTGGGCTGCTAATATCAGCACTGTCATGTTGATTTTCAGTTCCTTCATTCTCTGCTTTGAGTCTTTCCTGTTGCCACTGAATGGGGTCCATAATAACCGGTCTACTCAGAGAACCAGGCATGTGTCTTTTAGTAATGTGAGTTGGTACTGTCCAAGCACGGTGACTGCCTCCCAAGGAGGTATCTCTCAAGACTAGTCTTGAAGGAGATAGAGTATCTAGAGTATCATTTCTTTTCCGTAGAAACCCAGCAGCAGCAGGACTTTGAGTGAGACCTTCCACATATAATGGGTTTTGAGTAGTTAATGGGTTCTCATCAGATAAAAAAGTAATATTACTTGAAGATTTGGGGAGATTATTGTTCAATGATCCATTGATATTAGATTGCTTGTGAGCCTCAATAGCACGGGAAGCAAAGCTGCTTATAACTCTCTGACGGTCTCCTTCTTCTAAGACTGACTTTTTTCCCCTGCTTTGTTGGAAATGGTAGAGAAGAAAAAGACTTGAAAGAAAAGAAGATAATCACATGTGAGGAAACATGCATGGACATAGATACTTATGAAAAAGAAAAAAAGGAACTTATGATATGAATCAGAGCCATTAAATTACTTCTAGTAAACTACTAATATCCAACAGAAAGACCACATCTACTAGACTACTGGGCAAGACATTTACTTTTACATCTCCTTTAAGCAAGAAGGACTTGAGGAGGAAGAAAAATCAAAACAAGTTTTCAGCTACCCAGTAAGTTCAAAGATATTGTCTTTAAAAACCCCTTTGATTTCAAAAGCATCAGTCAATACTGTACCCTATCCCCCAGTGAGACAAAACATCAATGTAGTTATGTGATACAGTTTCTCTGCGAGATAATATGGAAAACAGTATGTATACTATATGTATGTATTAACTGTGTCTCTTGTTCAAATGCCACAGTGGCACTGTGCCATCCTGTACACAGAATACTCACAGGGATCTTTAATTTAAAGCTACTTTATAATAAATGTGCATCAAAACTTTGCTATTCTATAAAACACGTGTATGATTAGACAGTGTTTGTGCCTGCACTACTCTTTTAAGGACAGGTCACACCCAAAATTAGAACTGTGGTCTGAGCTGATGCTGAGCTTGAAATCAAGGCCCCAGAAGGAGTCAGAGGTGCACCTTAGCATGCCCAAAGCATAGACCTGTAGGGTCTCTGTGAGGCACACAATTGGAGCTGATGTCTGTCAGCTGAGATACTTGTTGTACTCAGACCATTCTTCTGAGACTGATTAATAAAGAATTCCCAAGCTGGACATTGGTTCTTGCATTTTAATACACGTACTTACACTTAAATATCAATATATGCATGAATTTCATTTCTGCACCACGTTAATCCAAGTGAAAAACTCCTGCAGTTGGGTTACATTGAATTTCTATCCCAAAAGTAGGATATCTCACCATTTTCTGAAACTCTTCTAGCACCTGTGCCTCATCAGCTTACTTTCCTCAAATATTTTTAATACCACAGTCAATATCCCCAAACTGCCAGCTAGAAAGAAAAGTGTACCCTTAGAGCCTTGTTTTAAGTAACGCTTAGCTACAGGATTTAATCAAAATGCATTTCCATTGCTGCCATATAGAAATTTGTTGTAACTAAACAGACAGGCTGTCTAGCACAGGGATACAAAAAAATCCAACCCAACCCAAAACCCAACAAATAACAAATCCCACAAAACTCAAACCAAAAAAACAGTCTTTAAAAGGGAACCTACTCTAAAAAGCTCTCTGAAATATTAAATATATCAGTATGAAAGGCTTATAGTGAGAACATGATGGCATAAAGGGACATTGTGGCAGAAATAAAGATTTCATTTCACTTTTGTACAATTCACTTACAGCTTCACCACCTCTGCCTAATACCACTACTCCATATTTTGAATGCCAAACTCGAAATCTTCCTGTTTTCTGCAGTTAAGCAACTGCAGCGAAAGTATAGCATAAGTAGCAATGACTTCTACACATGCACAAATAAAACCCCCATATAAAACTACTCTTAGCAAACTCGAGCTTCCAATATTTTTAAGAAACCTATTAAGTAAAAAGTTTTTTCTAACAATATTTCAGTCATATTCTTTAGAATTTAGATTTTAAAAAGAGCTTAGGCTTTATTAACAATAGGAATAGTGAAAAAAGTACATTTTTACATGATTACATGAATCCTGGAACATAAAGTTGTAGACCTCTTGGTCAGATTGCTCCCTCTACTTCTGTGTTGGTTTTTTCATAACGCAGAAAATATTACCAAATTTAAATTAATGGAAATTTCACTTCCAGTCATTAAATATTCCCTGGCAAAACTGGAAGAGAATTTTTAAGTAACTATGTACTGAATAGGAGTTAATCAAGTAATATTAAATCTTCTCTAAGTTATTTAATATGTAAAAGTCCCCAAAGGGCTGATCACCCATACAGAGGAACTAAAGCTTCCTAATGGGCACAAGGACCTGAAAGGACTATTGAGAAGAATCACTGCAGAGAGTACAGGAATACAGAGTACACTTGCAAATAACACCGAGTACAGGCATGAAGGGTTACACCAGTGAGGATACTCTCCCCAAGTACTGCAGTGAAACTATATGCCTAAGGCTTGCTTTTGGGCAGAACATAACTGTCTGAAAAATAATTGATTTCACACTAATAATAACTAATTCTTTATTCTAAAACAGTATACACTGAGGTTGGTCAAGCACCCTCTATCTTTTTAGAGCTGAGAGAAATAAATGATTCTGAACTTGAAGGAAACCCTCCAGTAGGAGGCTCATGCAAGAGGACAATAACCTGTATGCTACTGGAACAGATTATTTCAAAAGCCCCTCAGGTTCTACCTTGCTTCACATCACGCCTCTCAATGGTGAGGTTATCCTGCAATCTTTTTGTGTATTTTAATCAATGAGAAACATCAACCCACCAGTTTTCAGCACATTTCTGTAAACTGAAAGTATCGTATCTGCCTTGCAAGGAATTGTAAACAGCAGACATGAAAGATTTTGCTTGTATCCACTTGTGAGATCTTAGTTCTATGAAAGCAAACCTGTTTTGTATTTGTTTTTTTTTTTTTAAGGCAGTAGGACTATTTGGCTTTAGAAATAATACCCTTCAAGTTCAGCAATCATATTTCATCTCTGCTTCTAAGAAAAGGATAAAGAAGCATAGATGTATTGGAACATCACAGTAAATGTCTTTCCTGTACTTGATCAATGGATATGAGTTTCCGATTGCAAGGTTTAATGGGAATTACTAAAAGGAAAATTAACTAGTATTTCTACTATCTACAAATATTAAGACAATGAAATGAGCTTACTTACTGATGCCTATGTACCCAAAGACAGAGAAAAATGAAAATTATGAGACAAGGCAGTTTTAAAACTAAAGAGCTTAGTTCCATTTCATTTGCTATAAACACCAAACCAAGAAAACAAGACACAGGACAGTATCGCAAATGAAGGCTGACTGTCTTCGGACAACTGAAGACAGGAAATACTGTACTAAAATCCATGAAAAGTGTTAATAAAAGGTTATTCCCCAAATGATAATTTCCTAAGGCAAACCATTGCCTTGTAAGTCAAATATTTGACGGAAAAAAACCCAGAAAATTTCTAATTATTTTTATTGAAGCATGCTATTTTCTTTAAAATCCTAAGGATTTTCATTTATGTTATAAGTATTTTTACTAGATTATGTTTAATTAGTTCCTTAGCGTAATGGACATCTCTTAGCTGTATGCAAAGACATCTAAGAGAAAAAATTCTAAATATGGCATCTTTTTTGTTGCAATGAAAACTATTTTTAGTAAAAATGAATAAGCTTTAAAATCAATACTGTAACTATGTAAATATCCAGCACAACGAGGCTTGTTCTGGATTTAGCACAAGGCACTCAATAATACAAAATGCAGATTTATCCATTGGGACACTCAGTTCCCACAGATAATGACCTTTATATTACCGCCAGTAAAATTAGTACAAGTCAGTCATTATATTCAGTAGATATTCAGTTAAATGCAAAACAAACAGGAATTTTTCACTGGAGGGCACCTTACTGTATGTGTGTGTGCAGATGTGATCTCATGTGGTTCACAAGCAGAAGTGCTCACATTAAAAAATGCGACTATATGCTACTATTGAAAGCACCTTTTTCCTCCCTCCTGCCTAAGCTGCAACACTTCACAAAGGCAAAAGGCACAAGAGGAAATTCAGCAGTTAGGAGAAGCTCTCCTCACTTCAAGTAGAGCTCCTCTACTTATACAAAAAAGCTTAAGCGCTGGAATTATTTCAAAGGCAGAGACATCAGACTCAGACGGCAGACTTATAGCAGAAGAGATACGTTCTGTTATGCCTTCTTAACATTTTACAAATTCAATCACAGCATCTGTAAAATTTCAACTTTCTGAGCAAACCAAATAATGCTTGTAAATAGAGTAGCAGGGCAGTCCTCAGCACCACCAGCAGCTCTCTCTCTACCTGTCCCCATACTTATTATTAATGTTCTGCTCTTCAGTGTTACTTGGGTTTAAATTATAAACATAGATGAGTAAGTGCGGCAAGCTTATCAACAAAACTCCCCAGTATGATACAAATATTAATTGGCTATTCTCTGCTCTAATATTCTCATAATGAGAGTTAAATTGCTGTTGGAGTCCATAAACTTTAGATTTTCAGAAGCATGAAAAAGTAGACATCTTTGCACTTTCATTAGTTTATGAACAAACAAGGTACAAAATGCATTCATTGAATTGCCATTGGGTTCTCTATTTTGGCAGTTCCTTTATTTTTAATTCCAGTATTCAAGCACTTTCAAATTTAGAACATCCCCCCCACACACACACTTTATACACAGAATACTTCTTACCACAGCAAATAGGGACTTTGGGACAGCAATTTCATTGATGTGTTTAGTCAATGCCTCTTGGAAACACATGGCAGACTGGCCTGGATTTGCAAAGGCACTAAAGAAGCCTAGTCCTGGCTTGCCCTGGTAGCAAGGGCCTGCTGTAGGCTCTTGCTCCAGAAAAAAACCATCTGGTTATATCCTGCTTTTCGCCAACTGAAAACCTGCTAAAGATTTCCCCATGCACTATAAGAAATCCCCATTAGCAGGTTAAGCTGTTTTTTCTCTCCTTACAGAGTCCTCCTGTTTATTTTCTGGATGTTTGAAAACCCCAAGCAGCTGGGGAAAGACCCCTTCATGAAGAAAAGACTTTTAAACATATACTGCACGAAGTGATATTCCTGGAAAGTCAATCACGGCTTTGGTCACTAACAGTTTTATTGATGTATCACAAGGAATACTCACATGGTGCTGTCGCCAAGCTCTTCATAGAGGTTATTGGCAGCAGTGCTTGCTGGTTTGCCTGCTGGTAAAGCCATCTGGATTCTTGCAGTCTTTGCACATTCAGCCTGTCGCCTTTGTAAGCCACGTAGGGAAGGAGAAATACGTATTAGAAACACTCCATACCCTAACGTAAGCTGAGATGCAAAGTTTCCTACGTTTTTCCCTGCAGTTTTCAAAGCATGCTTGCAATGTGCCTTCTTCAAAGAAAAGTTATAACATGTTAATCTTTTCCTGGTTTTTTTCAGCTCTCCATTACTTGCTCTTTCTTGTCGGAATCCCAGAGCTCCACTTGGACAGAAATCTCCTGAACATCCATAGAAGATTTTTCCCAGGAAATAATGTATATGCCAGCTTTGACACTGCTCTTAGTAGGAGGTTTATCGGATCTGGCTGCCCAAGAACAACAGTAGAGAGATTAAGCTCTTTGGTCAAGGGCTTCGTTCAAGTGCCAAGAAACTAATTTCAAACAAAAGTCATCTCTGGCAGAGTTTGACTTATAAGTCCCTTCTTATTAGAGTTGGCTGAGAAATTAAGTTTCAATGAACAATTTTCCTGAAAAACCTGTTTTCACTATGAAACAATTATTCATTTTCTATCTAAAAAACAAAGCCTGAGGTCCCTCAGATGTGAGAGTGCCACTGAGGTGACTTGACTGATCTACCCCGCTTTGCTTTCTGGGTGGTCAGTTCCTGATCCTTCTTAGGGAAGGCTCTCTCTGAGCACAGCAGCCTGGCATGTACTTGCTTGCTTGAGGAATGCCACACACAGGGAAATATTGACTTTTTTCTTTGCAGGAAATGGGATGTCCTGAACCACAGCATCTTTAATATGTGCTAGCATGCAATAATAAAACACACTGAGTAGCCATATAAGTAATTTTTAACCTTGCCTTATATAGCATTCAGGGAGCATAGTGAGTAATTCTTACTGAATATCAAGTACCCCTCCTTCTTAAAAATAAAGACCAGCAGGCTGTCAGTATTCCTATGTCATCTGTTAGAAACAAAACTGAAAATAAGTACTTACTCTTTGAATCTGTTTTGTTATGCAAAAAAAGATAAAGAGATAAAAAGGAAGGTTAGATGAATTCTATTTGTAACAATTGTCCTGAACAGTGAACCTAACAGTAATAAACTAGATGTTACTTAATTATTCCATACATAAAATGGGTCAATTAATGACATGTTTAAAGAATTGTAATTTCCAGAGCTGAACAGTGCTTAGCTGCTATTTGTGATACCCTTAAAACAATTTTGCAGCCAGCATAAACATTAATCACAGCAGAGAAAACTGTTTTGTGCTTGCAGAAAACAAATCCCTGCCACACACACAAGAGTGAGACACGCAAATGTGAATATACCTCATGATATTTCTTTAGCAGGTGGAGTAGTAGGGGGGCATTTTTATAACTGTTTCCTTGTAACATGTTTCAAGAATGCTACTGAAAACATCTTCAATAGTGAAGGAGTGTTAGTTTTAGTTTTATTTAGAAGATACCGATCTTTTGTGATAAACAAATAATATATTATTTATATATTTATAGTTACCTTAAGGGGTTGTACCAGATAGTGTATTTCAAAGACACTATTTAATAGAAAATAATAATAATAGTTTCTGGCTTGTTTAAAAGTCATGAATGTACAGTAGGCTGCACTTTGGCAGTGATAATTTTTAAATTAAATAAGCTTTCTTTTCAGTAACTACTATTCTTATGAAATATAGTAAGCTGATGACTGATCTCAAAAGCACTGAAAAATGGACATACTGCACATAAAAAGTTTTAACAGTGTGAAAAATTTTAACATTTCCATTAAATGTGCTGTAAGTATGACACTTACATTTACCCTATTACAATTTCTACACTCAGTGGCTGTCTGGAGCACCCACAGAATGTTATCAGGAAAAATGCTGAAACTGCTTTGAAAATGAGAAAAAAGGCTGTAATGCAAAAATAAAAAATAAGGCTCAGGACAACTTTTGATGTTGATATTAACACTAAAATTAATTTTACTTTCTTTACCATTCTTCAGTGATACATTTTTCATAAAAGTATAGTTTATTCACATTAGTCTGCCACAAATCCAGCTTCAAGTAATACTTATAGACAACATAAATTGGATTTTTTTGATGAAATGAAGTTAGGCAGATTCCTTAAAGCTCTTAAGCAAGACTGATAATCTCTTGATAATCTAACAGGTATCAAGGAAAAATAGTGCTATGAGATTTCTTAGACAAACAGGGAAATAACAACAACAACAACAAATTAATTGGAGGTTAAACTGGTTCAGTAGTGTTTGGGAGAAGTAAAGCAGCTTTGAGATGCAGTGCGATCTCAAAGGTGCAGAAGTTTGTCCAGCTCTTTAAAACTCCTTCAAAGTATTCCTTTGATGCAAACTGTTTGGAGAAACAGGGCTGTAAATATAATTCAATGAACATGCAGTAACCATCAAGAAATGTCTATCCTTAGCTATTTTTCTGATATCACTAAGGAGAGTGTGCTCAGGCAGGCACTGCCTTTTCATGTAGGATATGCTTTTGAAATGGCAACTAACACAGTGCTTTGCTAACTCCTAACTGCAGTGCAGAAAGGCAAAACACAGTTTAAATCTCACCTGGCATTCTGTATCGCATTAGACCAACTGTAGCGCTTGGACTGTACCTGTTTAACTGTAATGGGTGTCTATCAACTCACTCATGCCCTCTCCTCCCACAGACTGATGCAACGCTGCAGTGGGAAACTGCGGAGACTCTGACACCTCACTGCCCTCAGCACAACGAAGGGAGCAGACTCCAAAGCATTTTTTTTTGTAGAAACAAAACAAAAAGGAAAAACAAAGAAACAGAAACCCAGCAGGGCTCTGGGAATTCGTTCCTGCGTGATCCTGTGGAGCACAGGTTATCCATAGGGCCACGAAAATGATCAGGGGGCTACAGCACCTCTCATACAAGGGCAGGTGGAGAGAATGGGGCTTGATTAACCTGGAGAAAAGAAGGCTCCAGGGAGACCTTAGAGCAGCCTTCCAGTGGCCTGCAGGAAAGTTGAGGAGGGGCTTTTCGTCAGGGACTACAGTTATAGGGTAACAGTTTTAAGCTGAAAGAGGGGAGATTTACATTATAAATATAATATAATATAATATAATATAATATAATATAATATAATATAATATAATATAACATAACATAACATAACATAACATAACATAACATAACATAACATAACATAACATATAATATAATATAATATAATATAATATAATATAATATAATATAATATAATATAATATAATATAATATAATATAATATAATATAATATAATATAATATAATATAATATTTAATATCATATATATTATAATATTAAATATAATATATATTATTATATATTTTCCTGTGAGGCTGGGGAGGCACAGGCACAGCTTGCCCAGAGAAGCTGTGGATGCCCATTCCCTGGAGGTGTTCAAGGTCAGATTGGATGGGTCTTTGAGTAACCTGATCGAGTGGAAGGTGTCCCTGCCCATGGCAGGGGGGGCTGGAACTGGATGGGCTTTGAGATTCCTTCCAATCCAAACCATTTTCTGATTTTATGATGAGGGCATATTACATTCCAGCTAGTGCACTAATTTAAAAATGAAAATAGAAAGATATGGAGGTACAGACCAATATATACAGCAGTGGAAAATAGCTGTTTACTGGGGACAATTCACAGAATTATTTATATGTTGATTTTGTACTGATTGGTAACTATTTGGGTGCTCAGAGTATGCATGTAAAATTAGAAATCATTCATGAGGAGAAATCAAAGAATAAATATACAGCCTTTAAGTCCAAATGCACGGATTTTTAAATATGAGTGTACCTGAGACAACTTAGTGATGTTGATCCTTTTATGAGTCTACTAGCCCAATTATCTAAACTTCTTAAGTCTATGAAAGGTGAATGAAAATATCAAGAATGTTCTCTCTGGTGTATGTTGATTTAGATAGCAGTAAAATGGCACAAAATCAATTCTTCATGAAACATTTGCAATTAAGAAGTACACAGCTGGGGGAAAAAAACCTGTGAGTATTTTGGGATTTAAACAAAAAAAAGTTGAGTACACGTATTTTGCCTAAGTTGCACAATTTGATTTTTGACTTACTGAAATAACAACTTTTTTTTTTTTTGGTGTAGAGGCATGTACTTCAACTCTGAATCTACATCTGCATTTCAAACATCTGGCTTTTGACCTTGTGTTTCAGCACATACTCTAAAACAGTTACTGCACCACAACTTTAGAGAGTACAGCAAGATGCGCTTCCCATGCATCTTCTCTTTTCATGCGCAGTCCACATCAAGCATTGACCAACTCTTGTGGTGAGTGGGAAAGTAAAAATATTTCTCTGTATAATAACTTCCTTTCAATAAAGCATAATTGTTAAAGCAGTTCTGCTAAGAAATGTAGCATCCCTACTACATCCTTTTGTTGCTACCACAAAAAGGAAGAGAAATACTTACTGTTTGTAGCTGACCATAACTATTAAAATTGCTGGCATACAGCAGAGGATGATTATGACAGCCAGAGCAAGTAATGCGCCTTCTGTGTAGCCTACAGCTTGTGCCTGCTTCTTGACGTTTGCTACCACGTCTGGGGTGCGGATCTCCAGGATGCGTCCCCCCTGCCCCAGGTACGGCTGGAACTCTTTATTGATATCCAACAGTTTGCCATCCAGGAACCTTCAAAGTTACAAAAGAAAACTATTACAGCCAAGTTCATTTACTGTGTTTGAATTACTGCATAGTTGGGTTCAGGACTATGTTCTTTCGATAAAGCACATAACCCTTCTTCGTGTGTTTAAGATTATTAGTAACCACTCATAATCTCTATGTCACTGATAACTCCAGTGATAATACCAGAACACAGTTGACACATTGAGAACAAGAGGTGAGCTGAAGCTTATCCTCATTTGTATGTTCTCCATGCCATTGAGAGCAGTATGGCAAACGGCTTGTTTTGTGCTGTTTCCTTCAGCATCTGCTGCACAGGACTAACGAACTCTCCTGCACATATCTCTAAGGACCACTCCGGCCTAAAGATCAACTTGATGGTACTCTAAAAGTGAAAGGGAAGCTCTTTCAGCTGGAGGGGTAGCCTATTTTTTTTCCCTTTTGAGTTCTCTTTCAATAGTTAAAAGGAATTGGGAAAACTATGCTGTTATTAATCCCTCCCCTCACCAGCTGCACCAATTCTGAACTCCATTCTCATGTCTGCTCTGTCTAGTTGGCCTCCGTGTCTCTGCTATTTTCATAGACTGTAGTTCTGGTACTACATATCAAATGAGTCGAGTAAGACTCTTATAGTGTGGGCTGCTTGATGGCAAGAGGAAACGTGGAAGGACAGTGATTGGACAAACTCATCTCCAGCGAGAGTGAGCATCAGAATAGCTGAAATATTTGCGCTCTCAACATTTGGCACAGTGCTGATGAAATTTATTCAACTGGCATCAGGTATTTGATAGCATGGTCTCCATCACAGCAATTTTTGGGTGGAATCCAAATCAACATTTCTGAGAGATGCAGGAGAACTGTAACAAGGAAAACAATAACATTTATACTCCTTTCCTTAAAGTCAAATTGGAGGTCACAGAAGATGGCACACTGAGATTACTTTAAACTGCCTTCTCTTTTTCTTTTTTTGAGAAGATGCAGGCCAGTTCTTCTGGAATTTTACACCTTTTCTAAAAGGGAAAGCATTAATTGCTCATAACAAACTGTAATTTAAACTTCATGGGTTTTCCAAACACTGCCAGATAACAGAACAATCTTGACTAACATTACCAATTACAGGAACAACAGGATACCTACAGAGCTATCAGAAAAACATTGGCTTCAAGCAGGCCTACAAAGCAGATGCTAAGACAAAACTAGGGTATTAGCTTGTGGTCACTGCTTGCAACCTAAGATAACGTTCATTCTCTGTTTGGGCAGCACCTAAGGCAGAATATTAGAACAACATTGTTACCAAGCAAATGACTGGAACAGTTTCTGAAAAGCATATGCAGTGGAAGAAGTTCAGTATCTGATTTGATAAGTGGCAATTTAAAGATAGCTAGGCAAATGTGAATCCTAATCGGATGACCTTATTTCCCATATAATGGAAACTTCTCTATTGAATCACTTTTTGATAGTAAACACTATGTTAATGAAATTTACTCCGCGAGTTCAAAAAAATATTTTGGCCAAGGCTTTAATTTCCAAAGGAAACAAAAATTCCTGGATCACTTTTGAAGTGAGTATTGACATTGTGACAAGCTGCCAAAGAGAAGGTTCCAGCTGTAAAGATCAAAGTAGAAGGCACCCATTAGGACAGAGGAGGATCCTGCTGGCTCTCAGCTACAGCAGAACCCAGACCCTTACACATACAGTATTCTCCTGGAGAAAGAAAGTCGAGTGCAAAATGCTGAGATTAAAAACAAAACAAAACCCAACAGATAAAAAAATATTCTGAAAGGATTTCTGCATATAAACTCTGAATGTTTAAAGAAAGTTTGAAATGGCTTTTATTTCCTTAGGCTGATCATGAGACAGAAATTACACACCTAAAAGACTGTTTCTGGAAGGGTCTTAATTTCTTGCAATTGATTTCCTCTCAAATACATTTACTGATAAATGCAGATAGCATTGTTTGTCCCTAGGGTTTTTTGACCTTTGGAGAGAATGCGCTCTGGTCTCTGTGTAACGTATCAGCTGGAACTCGTAACATGCAGAAGAACTCATCCCAAATGATGAGATGATGCTGGCTCCATGACACTAACTTCAAAGGGCAGTGGCTGCTCACTCACAGACTGACACTCTCACAAAAAGCAACCCAAGGCATTTTGAAGAATAATTTCCCTTTGTATTATTATGCTCTGCAAATACTCACAACTAATTCCTTGATTTCTTCTGCAAAACATTTTCTCGGTATTTGAGCACAAATCCCTTGCTGTAGGATAAAGACCTGCGATGATTGCAAGACAGGTATAGACAGGGCTCTAATCTATTTGCTGTACGCTAGATGTCACTGGTGCATATTCCACATTCTCTGAATTGGCAAAAGCATTCAGGGATGACAGCATTAAATCTCTGGGACATTTTAACAATCTCTCAGTTAAAATTCTGTTAGCATTTTCTTGACAAACCCTATTTTAACAGGTTTGTAACTCAACCGTGCACATTTACTCCATGATGAAACATGACACACTGTGCAAAAGATTCGGACAGGGTAAGCATTTTATTTTTAATGGTGGACGTTTTTCACTTAATATATGCAGGAGACATTTTCTGGATTCAACTGTTTTTTATGCTCCAATAAATCAGATCCTCTTTCATATGAAAGATAAAAAAGGAGGCTGATTTCAGTGTGTAAAACTGTGGCCTTAAATTCTTTTAGGAGTTGGGGCAGGGAGTGGAAATAAGAAAGCACAGTTACTATTCAGATCCATATTTTGGTGTAGTCAGACAGCTTTCTGATTAAGAACAGCACATCATCAGTTGTAACAGTCCTAAGGACTGTTGCATATCAGTCTTAAAAAGTATAGTACAGGGAAAAATCAGCATATCTTGAGAGACACATGGGTTTTCCCCAGCTGGCAATGAGGAACACAGCACAGCTGTTATGTCCATGACTTCTAAATCATGTCTTTGTTTTTCAGTCAAATATTTTGCTTGAATGCAAATATGTGGGATTTGGCTACTCATTTGGAACTTCTGGATGTGAGGCAGCCCATTCAAAATGGCCTAGTAGTGACCATGGATAACCTGTGCATGTGCTATTGTTTTGCACATCTGCATTAACCGAACACATCGAGATCACACTGCATCTCCTTGTATCTATTCCTTTCATAGATAATTGTTGGACATGTCCTGATGTATTAGAGTGACATCTCCCAGAGATGATGATGAGAGCCTCAGACACGAACTTGTAGAAATGCAGCTCTGTAGCTGTTCACAGGCATGATTTTGCTCAGCTGCTGATGGGCATTAGCTGTCTTGACTATCCTTTCCTTCCAGCTCCAGTGTGAAACCAAGCACCTTTCGGACCCCAGCTGTGTTGTGCCTGGCTGCCAGCACCAACCAGGATGAGTTACCAGTAATCCTTGTGTGTATCCCAGCAGTACTCCACCTGTGAAAGGGAATAGGCCACTCTGCTCCACTCTGTCCCCAATTTGCCCCCCCCCCCCCATTCCTTAAAAGACCTTCACAAATAATTGCTTTGAAACAGTGACAGGTTTAAATTCTGTTAATCAGGGCCTCCACTCTGTTTTATAAGCAGAAGCACAGCAGGGTGTTCCCAAAAAGCCTGCTTAAGAAAATTCACAGGTATCTTCCAATCCACAATAATTTTGTAAGCTGTGTTTAAATCTCCACTGGCAGAATAAATGTGCTACATCTGTGCTATTGGTATGGTTCTCTCTTCTGTATACATCCTGAAATTTTTGAGCACTTGAAAAATACCTTGGCTAAATTTATATCCATTATTGCTAATTATGTTTTTTATACAGGGGGCTCCATCTCTTTCTGACTTTTTAATGTTTCTCCCATCATATTCAGTTCAGTAAATGATCCTTTCTCCTATCGATCTCTTTTCTGCTAGGATCCGGAGCAGATTCTGCGCTGGCAGAAAGATGCTTGCAACTCCTGACACAATTATTGCTACTGAGTCCTGTGACTGGGGCAGGAAGAACATTGAGCCATCCCTCTAAAGATCAAAACATCAGGAGGGGTGGTCACAGAAGGAATTTCTTTTTAGATTTGGGTCAGCACCTGAGCTGAGCCAAATCTTTTGAGGTTCACCCACTTGCTATTGAGAACTACTTAACTTGAGAAGTCAAGCTACAAAACTTTCACTTCATTTCTCTCCTTATTTCAGTAAGCTGACACTCATTCACCTCTACCCTAAAGCCAGGAAAGAATTCCCTGGGATTTTGCTGATTTAAATATTTAAAAGCTTTTGAAGAGTGAAAAGTGAAGGAAAAAAAAAAGAAAGCAAAGCTGAGCGTGCATGCACAAGGAGCATTTTAATGAGGTTGCTTCTAAACTGATACCCCACACATTTTCAGACCAGCCAAATGAATAACCTTCCCTTCACATTTGAAACACTGTTTTTTAATTTTGTTCTCTTCTGTGTACTACACTGGACATACAAACATCCCTAAAAAGACATTCTTATATTTTCAAAGGGCAGAAAAATGAAGAGGGACACATTTTCTGTCCATGAAGAGAGTCTGCATCAGATAAAGATCCTTTTTATGGAGCTGAAAGAGCTAACTGTTTCCATGCATGGATACCGCCTCAATTTTATATAGTAATAAATAGCATATTTGAAGAGAGCTTTCCAAAGTGAGGAATAAAAGAGTGTCAAGATTTTCAAATGTCATCAAGGCAATATAATTTTTTTTAACCTGGACAGCACTGAAAAATGTCCTTTTGACCCTGAACATTGCTAACAGGATCCCACTTTGGCAGTACTCTAAACTGGTTAGACTGGAAGAAAATGCTGACCTCAATGAATTTACAAGCTGCAAAAGTGGAAAAGTAATGATAAAGAGGGATCAGTAGACAGTCTGGGTGTAAGGCAGTACGATACACTTCAATGAGACTAGTTTTGAGAGTGGGCTGGGGTACAACAGTCACTAACAAGCAGATTTACTGGCACTTTTCCCCAGAGAGAAAGGAAAATGGTTATCTATCAGGGATTTCTGCTGGCTTCTTGCCAGGTTTCCTTTTTCCACTTCTACACTTCAATAAAATTGGGAACAAAATCACAGAGAACCCATTCTGGGAACAATCAGCAGCTCTGGCAGGAGACAAGTGAATAACAACTCCTAGTGCATTACTGAGACCTGAAAGGATTGACCAGGGAGATACCTACAAACAAAAAAGTGGCCAGAGAAAGAAGGCTACATTGCCTCTTTTATCCACTGCTCTGAAAGCTGCGGCTGCTAAATGGCCTCTGATTTTTATATTTCTAGTTCAGAAATTGATGCTGGAAGACCACAGACAGTTCACAGAAAACTGTAAGTGATTAAGAGACTTAGAACATAGCCCAAAGGTCAAGGAACTTCCCTCCGCCACCCCCCCCAAAAAAAAATTGAGACGCAGATGTTATCATAAGCCTAGACCTTAGTGGGAATGAGAAATCAATCAACCTAGAACCCAAAGTTATAATACAACCCCATGACTGAATCTAGACAAATTAAACATAAAAGAAGGTCTAATTTTTGTCAGCAAAAATAATTACCCTGTAATAACAACACAAAGGGAGCAGTTGATTGGATTTCCTTGAGCTTTGCTGAAAGACATGCTCAAAGCAAAATTAATTTTGGGAGTTCCTACGGTCTTTATCATACTAAGTCAGACTGATCACAGTGATCTCTTCCAACCTATGAAGTCTGAATATATGCAGAGCTTTAGTATGCTATAATTCATCTGTACTAAATTAGGAGTTCAGGAGAACAAGCCCCTTTTCAGTTATGGTCCACCGAGATGTCTCACAGCATTTGCTTTTTAGGCTGCTAACTGACATGTTGCTTTATACCATTATGGAACAGTCTGGTCCAGTTATCACTGAGACAAAATGCAAAGGTGAAACACGTGGAAAAAAACCCTGAAAGATAGCAGTGGCTTCAGAAGAGGAGCCTGATTTGCATTTTCATTGCTTTGACTCATATGCAGAATGCTGAAACACAAAAAACTGGTTTCTAATAAAATGATTCTATAGCCGTATTGATACATTGGCATCTGAATGGGTTGAGATACTAATTTTGTGTCAGAACCTACTTCCCACTAGTGATAACTCAGAAAAAACATATAAAGAGATTACCTTAATTTCATTTCCTTACCAATGTAATCTCTGTCTTCTCTTAGGCAGGCAGAGTACAGAGTTACCACTGGTCCCAAAGCAGCAGTGTGCCAGAGTGACATCCCACCAGAGCTCTGTAAAGGTGCAGAAGCCCAGCCCTGCTACCAGCCCACTCTACTACAGCGACCAGAGCTGCTCCATTCACTGGCAACATTCTGAGTACAATCAGCCAATAAAAAGCTGTCTCATATTTTTTGTGACACTAGAATTTAGTTGCTAATTTGGAAGTTGATTGAAAAGGCAGAACAACACCAAATTATGAATATAAGTGGCCTGTCTACTGCTCTTCCCCAACTCCTCTTGCAGCTAGTGGGATGGGTCCATGCTGATCTCTCTGCTCAGTCCACTGGACACCTGTGAGCTCTACTGATGGCCTGCACGTAGATGTACACCTGGGTCATGTCCTGATGTCTATGCTTCAAACTAGATGCACACAACCTCTCTATCTTCCCTTTCCCTTCCTCCTTCTCCTTTGGTTTCCACAAAAAAGAAAAGAGAAAGGGATACATTGCAAATAGAAGCTACAGAAATCTTGAAGGTCAAGGGCTGGAGCACCAAAGCCCTTGCTTGGAGATCACAGAGAAGTTTTGGTACATAGAAAGTAAATTCTTTCAGAGGAACTGAAACCAGAAGCTCCTTCTCAAGATGGACAAATTGTACTGCAAGCTCTCATGGCAACCATGTCTAAATCATGTGTACTGGGGCCATTCAACTCAAGGGAATGGACTGTACATAGCCAAGTTGTAAAGTCCCAAGTTGCCCATAGGGTAGGGCAAATCTTCAACAGGTTTTTCTGTTCCTGCTCTGTTGAACCACTTGCTAATAGGGACAGACCAACAGCTTTCAAAACAGTCCACAGAAATACAGGCAGAGTAAACAACAATATACTTACTTAAAAAGTTCATTCCTCATTATAGCTCTATTTGTTTGCGGGTCAATTGCGTAGACCATGAGGTCAGACTTGGTGTAATCTTCTTCAGAGTATCCATCCCCAAACCTCCGTGCTCCAATGGATTCCACCACGACCGTTGCACCAGGAATCTGATCTTGGACATAGCGTTCCAAAATCCTAGACGTGAGATGCAGCGAGAAAGAAGCAGTGATTTATTTGTGCTGATCAAGACTGACAACAACCCAAGCAAGATACTAATAGACAAAACCCCCAAGCCTAGAATGATGGTAACCTTCAGAGCACTTCTAAAAAACCTCTGCTCCAATATAACCTCATAAACCCTGAACTCTTGGGAAAAGCTTAGTAGTGTTAGGAGAGGTCACCAGAAATAGCGTCCTTAAGTCTAGCCCTTTGTATTTATGACATCAGTTGAGTTTTAAATGGCTCATGGGAAACACCATCTATATTTCACAGAAAAATCCCTGTCATCCTTTTATTAAGCTATATTATTTCAGAACTCTTCAATTCCAGCCTTACACAGGGTGCATACAATAAATTTTCACCCACAGAAACAACTATTTCAACTATTTTTGGTGGGATATTTCATCTGGGCCTCCAATACAGTACAACATATCGGGCGCCAGAGCACCTGATATTCCAAAAGGCATGAGCCAGTTTTACAGTCATAAGAAAGTTGGAATATTGAGCTGACGTATTTACCACAGGAAAAAAACGAAATAAACTGCAGAAGTTCTACAAGCAGAAGAAAGATAGGTTGATAGAATTCAGCAGCAGCTATGCTTGGAATAGTGGGGGCATAACAGCAATGGACCAAAACGACTTTTCATTTTCCAAAGAGGAGTATCCCTCACAAGCTGCCAGAGCACAGAACAGCACACTCTGGATATGTATATGAATAACAATGTGTCAATACATGAGATAAATGCAGTTCTGGGGAATTACAGTATATTAGAGAGGGTGACATTTACTGGTAATTTTATTATTTTTTGTCATGTGACCAATTTTCTCTATTACTGAATAGTCTTTCTTTTATTTTTTTTTGACAACTGACTGTCTGCAGACATCTTAGTTTGTGCTCCTGGAAGCCTTCTTTCTAAATTCAAAATTGCATTTTTCTGCAGTTTTCCAGGTAGAACTGTTTATGGGAGAAGTCCCAAAATGGAACGTTATTCCTGAAATATTCAAAAGGACAAAAGGACAATGGCTGTTTGCAGACTGTCCCTCCCTCCAAACAAAAAATACTCATGCCTATGCCAGGTTGAAATACCTTCAGCATGCCTGCAGACGCACCAGAGTGATAGGGAAAGGACCTCAACGAGCACCTGAAAAGGTTCCAAATAAGCACACTTGCACCTCAGATATGGAGAGTTTATGGAAAGTTAGAAGCATCACTCACTACTGCTCTAACAAATCCTTTAAAAAGGACAATACCTTAATAAAATTATAAAAAAACGGAAGAGTATCTTTGTACACAGACTTGCTAACAGTGCGATGAGGTTTCCAAACTGAGACTGAGAAAGGTACAGTTAGGCCAAAAAAAGAGTTTGATAAACAAAGACATAAAAGCAAACATCTATCATCAATACTCCACATAAGGGCAAAAAGTATGGAGAAATAAACAAGAGAAGGTAGAAGGCTAAAGACTCCATTAGAACGCTGAGTATGGGAAAACACAAGATTTTCTGGGCTAATTTATGTAATTTGAATATCAAATCAAAAAGCAATAGTTGAGTTAGGAGGCAAAAGTAAGGGGATGAGAGGGAACATTCTGGCTGATACATCAAGAATGCACTAGGGTGTGAAGGAAGGCAAATCTCAAAAAAGGAAATGCCTTTAAGAAGTCACTTGTTGTTTTAAACAAAATCTTTTCCAGTTGCTGAGGCTACACTTTGCTGTTGTTTTTCTCCTGACACAAGATTTTCAAAGTACAGTAATGCTGTCAAAGCAGAATCACCATCTCATAATTTTTCAAGACCATTGATTCACAGTTATCCATCCAGCTTCTCTGCTCTTTCTGTGAAAGTTTATTATGCCCATAAAAAAGCTTTTTTATAAGATTTCAAAAAATCGAAGTCTGTCAGACCCAGGTTCTAGCCTAGCAGTGAATATGTGCTGGTAAGGCAAAGCCATTAGCAGGTAGAATAAAACCAGGAGATTGTCTGACATAGCTAGTTGACTGTGTCCTCTAAACAAGCAATCCTGTTGTTCAAAGATATGGTAAACTCTACTCATCTCTGCTTCTGGCACACATTTAAGTGGCAGCTATGGTGATAACCTGTCACAGTCACCTCAGTAACAATAGTTCTCCCAGCTACAACTTGACAGAACAAATCTGGAATGTGCAGATTACTAGAAAAAAAAAAACCCCACACATTATGTGAATGTAAGTGACTAAAATAAACCATAATTGCCTTTGAAATGGCGCTTTGCACAAGGATTCAGATAGAGTACGTAAAAGATTTACCTCTCTAATTAGCAAACTGCAGGTGTGTGTGTGCTTTTGTTTCCTGCACAGAACGATTATTTCACCAAAGACAGAAGAACCCTGTAAGTCTGTAAGTACGGTCACTTTCAGCAGAACTGATAACAACATTCTCTCTCCTCAGAAAGTCCTGGCAAGGTTTCTGCAGGAATTCATAGATTTTGAGAATACCTTTGTCTAAAACATGGTTAAAATTGAAGACAAAAATAGCTACTTTCTGACTACGAGAAACAGGTATATTTCAGCCATTGGCTTTATCTGACACTGCAGTATAGTGAAATTACTGCAATATTCCACCTGAAACACACAAATTGCATGCTTAAGTTGAATAAAATAAAAATGCACTGCACACTAAAAACTAGCAATTAAATGCACTGGAAAATAGGGTAGTTCGCCATAGAGTTACCTGAAAAGTCATTCAGCTGTAGTGTTATGGAACTCTACTGAAAGTGGCCACCTGCTTGTAGCACTACTCACAAGAAACAATGTTCGAAACACGTATTTTAAGTAACAACTGCACCTGCACTTCTACTCTACCTATCAGGAAAAGTCAGCTATTAATATTTGTCTGTCACTTGTTAACACAAGGGTAATTACCATCCTCCCAACAGTGGTGTAGTGAGTGATAGAACCAGCAACTTAAGAGGTGATGAGACTTTCCTGTTGCTCCAACTCCATTTTGCTCTGCAGATGTAATGAACGGAAATGCCTCCCAAGGCATTGTCATTACCACCACTTTCTGAACTCCCATCAGTGACAACAGTGAACGAAGGACAAGAACATTCTCACTGTCATTGAGGACATAATGTGGCACTAAACCACTGAAAACTCAGTGATTATTTCTTTTTTATCTTTAGATGCAAAAGAAATGGAAAGGCAAAAAAACCCAGGTAGGTTGGTTTGTTGAGTTGTTCCTTGGCTGGTAACATTCTGCTTCCCAGAACACTCCAAAATCATTTGAAGAAATCCCCAGATCTGGGACAAAGCATCACGTTTCTGGGCCTCACTTAGTGCTATGTCCATGAGCTGTGTACACCTGAGGCACCACACTACGTGGCAGGGCTGAAACTGCTGCTTCCCATTACAGGCAGAAGAGAGCCTGCTGAGCACAGGATGAAAATAATGGCTCCACCCTGGCATTGCAGCAACATGCTGTTTTCTCCCCTCAGTTGCATGGATCTGGCATGCCAGATGTGCCCAAGCATGGGAGAGATACTGCTACTGGGAAAGATGTAAACGACTACTTAGAGGCTTCTTTGAAAACCACCGTAGAAGTCCGCGTGAGTCAGTTAATTCACCTCAAAATATGAGATACAGAGTCAGCTGCATGAGAGCCCAGCAGCAATGACAACTCAACGAGACTGACAGTCATCGTGTAAGACTTGGTAAGTCAGCAGCAAGGTTTAATGACCCTCTGCTGTCTCTGGAGAAGATGCATGGCATGGCCTGAAAAGAGCACTGCAACATTCCAGTAGTTTTATACCCTCAAGTCAAATTGCTAAGTTGCATGCATATCCTCTGTATCAGCACACACACACAAAGAAACAATTGAATTTGCAGAACATTTTAGACCTTCACCAGTACTTGAATTTAATTCATGCACAATTTTCTTAGCAGAAAACTCTATGTGAAAAAAAACCTGTCTCAGTTCTCTAGCAATTTGATAGCCTGCTGTGTGTCTGGAGCACGTAAAAATACTTTAAAGAAATAATAAAAAAAAGAACTCATAATTTCTTTCAGGACTTTCAGAGCTACAAGTGTTGAAGACTAGATATCCTGTGTAAATTTTGGCTCCTCCACTGAAAATTCTAGGTCCTCAAAATAACTTAGTAATAACAATAAATTCATATTCTAGGTATTTGAAAATGTAACCAAATTTGGCAGTGATGCACAGATGAGAGCGCTTAGCTCAGTCAGTAGAAATCAACGCAGACTACTTGAGAGTTTCATTTAACCTTAGTACATTCTTTTGATTTTGGTCAACTTCAGCCAAATTCTGACTGTGTTGAGTTTTTGCAAAGTTAATAACTGATACCTGAACTGCTGGACTTTCAGCTGTACTTTCACAAATACATAAGGACCAATTCCAGCCCCTCCCGTGCAGTAGTGACAGCTTTGGAGGCACAATGTGCTTGGGCCCCAGCTCCCAGAATCATAGAATTGTTTGGGTTGGAAGGGACCTTAAAGATCATCCGATTCTACCCTCACTGCCATGGGCAGGGACACCTTCCACTGGATCAGGTTGCTCAAAGCCTCATCCAATCTGGTCTTAAATACCTCCAGGGATGGGGCATTCACAGCTCCCCTGGGCAACCTGTGCCAGGGCCTCACCACCCCCCCAGGAAAAAATGTTTTCCCAATATCTAATCTGAATCTTTCAGCTTAAAAATGTTAACCTTTCATCCTATCACTTTAGTCCATGATAAAGAGCCTCTCCCCAACTTTCCTGTAGGCTCTTTCAGTACTGGAAGGCTGCTATAAGCAGCTTTCTCTTCTCCAGGTTAATCAAGCCTAACTCTCTCAGCCTGTCCTCATATGGGAGGTGCTCTAGCCCTCTGATCTCTTCGTGGCCCTCCTCTGGACTCACTCTGACAGATCCGTGTCTTTCCTGTGCTGATTTGCTGTCCTTCCACATGCCTAACTACAAGAGATACATACAGCACTGGGAAGGTTATACTACTTCTGTGGCCTCCAGAGATGCACTGAGCTGCTCCGGTGCTCCCAACAGAACTCAAGAAGCCCTTACCAGTCAGCTAAGTCAGCCTGCTTTGTGCTGCAATGTAGAATGAGAAGAGCCCAAACCGGGCTCTTAGGCAGGCTATAACTGTTTCTTGTTTATAAAACAGCCTTTTGATAAAGACTATTCCTGCTTTTATATCACGCACAAGGCATGTATCTAGCAGGAAGGTGCACCACTGAGCCAATTTACTCTGCATATAATAACATCTGAATTATTTAGAAAAAAATTCAGAGTCAATGTCTTTATACCTACTTACCCTAATCCTATAAAAACATATTGGACTGCGCACCATAAAGAAAATTTGCTTTCTTACATATTGCTAAAGTTTCTTTTCTTCTTTTTGTCCTCATCATGCATATTCCTGTCCAACAAAAAACCTACATGGACTCCAACTGTTTATGTCAGTATCATTTACTCAGTCACAGAAGGAACATTATGCTACATTCACCCAAAGAGTAATGCACACAGACAGCTTGACTGACTCTGCAGACATATCTTCAGATCTCAGCACAAAAGGGGTTTTACTGCAATAGTAAGCAATTTTAGAATAAAGCAGAAGTTTACAGCTTTATCTGAGGGGCCATGCACTACATTATAGTGCTTTATAGAAAATAAAGGTGTCACTTTTAAATGCCACTGACTGGCTTCTGCAACTGAGATATGAAAATATCACTTGCTATATTTTCAACAGCAAAACACAACTGAAGTGCAATCATCCACATTCTGAAACATTTCCCTAAAGAGAGGACTGTGCATTGCAGCTCCTATACATAAAATATATCTCATATACTATTATGATACTTAAAATTATATAAGATGTACAATGTACAAGTGATGTACATTATGATACATAATTCATAGCAATATATATTGCTCCTGGATATATTATGACATTGGTTTTAAGTGGACCGCAGTTTCTACACAGTAAAGCAGTGTAGATACTACTTTGAGAAATGATGGTGGTGAACTTGATATATGCAGACTATTAAGTCAGCAGGCTGAATATTTGTGTTCCAAGACACTCTCTTAGTCTCTCTCTGAGGATCAGGACTTCATTTTACATTTGGATTTTCTCGTAAAAAACTGCCTGGTCACTTCTACATTGCATTAGAAGTTTGAGTGTGTATTTTCTTTAACTGTGGAACTGCTTCATTCTTTTATAAGCATTAAGGTATTAAAGGATTGCAGCCTATAACAGGCCAAAATACACACGAAGGAAGAAGTTCCCTGGAATTACTACATATCCCATTTCCAGCAATTTTGTCTTGAAAAGTAGGGAATAACCTCTATTAAGATACACATGAACACCCATAAGAGAGATGAAGTAACATCTGCGCTTGAATTCCACTTCCAGAGACAGGTCTGGTACTCATCAAAATTCCTCAGACCAGGAGAGTGAAAAATGCTGGAGCGATGTAGAGAGAAGGCAGGTTCAAACACCAATGATACACAACTAGTACAAGCATTTCGAGACCTCTACATATGCACTGTGCTTGCCTGTTATAAAGTTAAAATACAAGAAAAAAGAATTGTCACCCAGACAACACTGAAAACGCAGGAGACTACAGAAACTTGACGTTGCAAGCCACGATTTCAGTTTAAATATTTATAATTTTCACATAAGTTATCACAAAATAATAAAACAATTAGCTGTTGTTGTATCTATACAAATTTATTAGCAGTACGAGGCGATTCCATCAGATTCCTTTCTAACGAAAGATTCCTGCATCACCAGTAGGAGATTTTCTTCATATGGGGAGAAAACAAGCTCTGCTCTTTCCAGGCTCATGTTTCACTACAGAGAGGAAAGAACAATGTGGGAAATCTCATATGATTTTTGAAAGACAATCCTCACTCCCTTTCTTTTAAAACTCTAGAGCAGTCCAAAGGCACCTAAATGCATTTTCTTCACCTACCTGATCAGCTCAGAATGCACATATAATGCAAAAAGTGCTAACATTAACATTGAAACATAATGCCCAAATGGTTTTGGCTGGTTCTAGTTCAGGAAAAAAGAGTTCTGAGTTTGTAGGCTACAGGGCAAACCCAGCCTTTTCAAGAGGAATGTCTGTTGAGTATTACATCAAAGCACTCATTTTGAGCCACTCCATTATTCCATTTTGGAGAAATTATTTGCCATCTATAGAAGTGTATACAGAGGAATTTAATTCACAAGGCAGACATATGTCACTCTTGTGATGTGGTAATGTAGTGTTTCTGATTTTACCTAGAGGTTTAAGTTGTCACCATGTGAAAAACAAAGAACTAAATGCTCTGAGCATGAAGTCGGCTACTTTATTCTGGTTGAAATGCTGTTCCTTGCCCAACACGTAAGCACTAACAAATATTACCATATTTAAAACCCACTGTGTCATCTGCCTTTGCCAAATCTTCTGAAGGAGAAGACCACACTAATGAATTTTCCACTAAGATTCACTCCATTTTCTCTGTCATCTCCTGTAGCAGACATAAATGGACCTATCCGAATGGACATAATTAAAATGGGTGAGAGAAATGGCAAATCTGACAGAGGATATGAAAAGCTTGTTGATGAAATTAATGCAATTGGAGGAAAACCAAGGCACTTACGGAATGTCTGCAAAGGATTATGACATGATCAGAAACATTAGCTGAAGACAGACCTACTGTATCCCTCAAAAAGTCCAAACTCCTAAACCAAAGAGATAGTGATGTTTCAAATCTTTTCTTCTGTGCTTCCTTTATTTGGGCCATTAACCAACACACATCTCAAGGCTATGCCGAGTAAGCCTTTCCACTGTGGAAAAACTGAATTATAGACTTAGTACCTTGCATCCAATCTCCAGTGAAAATTACAGGCAGCTGGGGAGAATCCATTATAACTTGTTCTCCAAAGTTGTTTAAATCACTGTTAATTTTATTGTGAAAAATGACTGTAATTTAAAAAATGACCCAGCTACCCACTTCCCTAGCATTCTGCATCACTAAGTATTGCAATTGGTGGTTAAACGTTATATTTGCAGAAATTAATATTTACTCCAGTAAATTTTGTATCATTCCAGTGCCACAATGAGAGGAGAAGGAGCCAAATAACCTCTGTTGTGACTAATTTAGTTAATGATCTAGTCTTTTTACCTGTTAACAAATTATACAAAGTGTTCTAATTTTATAAACTAGTGCATTATTTGAAATGGCTGAGAAACCTCTTTGGGTGAAAGTACTTTAGCCTAAGCAGGTGTCCATGGTTATTTTGTCCGTATAGCACAGGAAAAAACACAAATTCCTATTATTTTGTTTTTATGTCCTGCACGAATTGTTGAAGTTTTTCTAAAAACAGGAAGGGAATAACCTTTAAACTTCAGGAGGGAAATCCAAGAAATTTGAAGATGGCAGTGAAATAAATACATTTATGTGAAACGGAGAAGTGCACATACGCAAAATTCTTTCTGAGACTTTTTCTCTCTATAAACATTTTCAGTAAAGAATGTGACAGTTCTGAAACAAGCAAGTGCAATCTCTTCTGGCTTACCCTTAGAAACAAAATTCTTACACTACACTCACTTGCTGGCCTGATAGAGTTCATGAAGGTAAAGACTTCCCTAGTAAATTTTGAGAACTTGATACCTGGTCATGTTGTTGTGCTTTTGTATTTATTCAAAAGCCTCATTCACTGTGAAATATTTACACATCTGTCAGAGACTTCCATGCACAAGGGACAGAACAGCATGAAACAAGTTTTAAAAGTCTTCAACCTGGCAGAAGAGTTTTTTGGAGCATGGAGACTGAGGAATATGACTCTGGGATGTTTTCCAAGCCCATGGCAGAACGTGCCAACTATTCCTCTGGGCCCTGGAGGAGAGGAGTGCGGGTATGGTTATGGCACAATTTATTGGTGAGGCACTGAACAAGGCTGAGATCTGCTGGGAGCTGGAAACAAGCTGCTCCAGTATTTGGAGAAGATTTTTGCAAGGATGGTGAAAGGGTGAGACACTATGCCATGCCACCCGTTGCAGCATTCACGTTTTCTGTCCCATGACAGATGTCATGCAGTTGACACTCTTCATTCAAGCCAGGCTTGTTCCATCCTGTTTTCAAATAATCTTCTGTGAGTGCCATCAGTATTTTGCTGGTGGCTCCTTTTGGCCCCAGGACAAACTGGGAGGATCTCAAACACAGTCTAAGTCCAGTTCAGCAGGAGATTTATGCTACGTCATTTAGAAACAAGTGTTCATCTTCTCCACTCAAGAAAACAGAACCCCAGAAAGCCCAGAAAGCCTATAAATTACTGCACAGTGCAGCACGCTGAGGTGAACTTTAAGGCTTAGCAAAGCAGAACCAGACTTTTCCTATTGCTGTTACATGCATTGTTCTTCGGCGCTCCAACCAACACCAAGACTTCACACGTTTGGAAAACAGGAACTTAAGTGTTTAGCAAGGAGACGCCTTTATTGTTTAGGAAATGAAGGTCCTGTGAATATAGACTATTTCCCGAAGAACTTAGTGTCTGGGGCATTAGAATCGATCAGAGCTAACTCACACCTGGCTTAAAACAGTTACAGAAAAGGCAAACATCCTAAATCACCTGAAGCAAATTCATTGCTATTTTTTGCTAGCCCAATGAAGACACGAGCCATTTAGATACAACACTGTTCTTTTTCTGTGATTATATCATCAGCCCGAAGGTATTTAAATTTCTGTGTAGAAGTAAAGGTATGACAACAGTCAGGATGGAACAGACCTGTTGAAAACTGAGAAATTCCATTCATCACTGATCAAAATGACAGAAGAGTACAAAGATAATGTTTAACTCTTTCCTATAGTATTTTTTCCCATATTGTCTAATTTATTGTTATATACCTAATAACACAAAGTATAGTAAATCCTCCTTGTCCTACAAAAAGAAGCTAAAAGTGATGATGATGTTGTGGTTTTTAAGCACTATTAAAACATATTTTACCAAAAGAATTTTAGCTGGCTTCCAGTATGATAAAATGCTTCACTTTAATTGCAAAGCATTAATGTTTCTAAATACTGATCCCTCCATCACAACATTTTATCCCTTCTAGTCCTGAATAATGATACCCTGTTACCAATTTTTTGCAATTAAAATTCTATGTAATGATGTTATTGGTATTAATTGTATTATATAAATTTTCTAAATTCTGCTTTCCCTTACAGCTACATCATCCAAATGAAACCATAGTGAAGCCATACAGCTCCCTCAGACACACTGTCTAAGCCTTTTTGGAGATGTGCTCTACTCATTTTACATCAGGTTCTGTGCTCGGTGTTTGGAGCCTTCACTATGGTCTGTAGTAGGGGTAGCTCTGAATCTCATTTCAGCCTGAAAAGTGGGCAAGTTTGCAAGCAAAGAAGTGCTGTGTCTCTGCATTCTCCAGAGGAGGGGGAAAATGTGGATTGGGGTTGCAGTGCTGTCATTCAAAACACTTACTTGCTCATTTTTGAGCCTTTTGGCAAAAAAGGAGATCATGGCACAAAGGGAGCACTCCTTGCTGAATCTAAACAAAATCCAGCGAATTGCCTGGTATTTGTAGAGTAAATAAATTTATTACCCTATAAGTTGATCTTTGTTTTGTTCCACAAGGGTGGGAGGAACATTAGAGACGATGACTTGCATATCCAACTGATTGACCACGGAGACCTGGAAACAAAAGAGTGAAATTCAATTGGCACTCTCAGGCACTCTCCTCATACACAGAGAATACAGTAATTACTTTCCTGCCTTTGCAGCCATGCCCCATGTACTGATTTCTCATTTTAATTCTGAATACGAGAGCCGGGAAATCTTGCTTTGCTTGGCAGCCAAAACCAATAAACAGCAGGCAAAGATTTCACTTGAGCTGTAATTGCAGGACTGCATCAGAATTACAGATTTTTAAGGGAGGGAATTCAAAAGCTGTTCTTCATTGTTTAGAATTTACTTACGGATTCATGGATCTCCCACATGCCACATTCAAAATCACTTACAAGTGTTTTGGTATTTTTGATGACTTTACAGGAAAATCCAACATTGGAGATATGCAGTTTGCATCAATGTAAATGTAAATAACCAGATTAATTAACTAAAACAATGATAATCTTTTTTTAGAAAATCACAAATGAAATTGTTCATCTATTTTGAAGGCACCATTGTAAGTTATTTTAATGTCCAATTTATTCTTAATTTCTCTTTCTACATAGCATAAAACTGCATAACCAAGTGCATTTTAAAATTGCACTTTTTTCTAAAAGGACAGGAAAAATGCCTCTTTAATACACTTAATACTTGTGTGCTTTGTTTAAAAAATACAAATAAAAATCCAAGATCCCACAAAAGAACCAAGTGACCTCTGAATAAATCTCTCACATCCGCAGCACAAATGCACTGCAACTACAGGCTGAATGATCAGTGTGCAGAAGGGACAAGATGCATGCATCAAGTCCAGCAGATTTGGCAAATTCTGCTTGGCATCTCCTGATCAAGTCTCCTCAAGCTATTTTTATTCCAAGAAAAAGCTGCCTTTCAGGAAAATGTTTGCATGCTTTTTCCTCCCTTTTAAATATTTTTGCATTTTGTAACAGCTCCCTCCTCACTAGCACAGCCAACCTCCCCTCAGGTTGTGAACGCTTACTGCTCGTACTGGTGGGGTAAATAAAATATTTCTTAAAACTTGGCTCATGTCCACATAGGCATGACAGCAAACATTATACTCCAAACCACCTCTCCCTATAGAGGATTCTGAAGGTAAATTTGGAAAAATAGGACAATGTTAAACCCGATAAATTTTAAAATCAGAGTTAGCTGATTCAATTCTGAAAGAAAAAACCCCGATTTTCAAAAGAGAAGCCTGAGAAAACCCATGATATACTATACACTGATTCACCAGCTTTGAAGCTTAATTCAACTTTAAATATTTAAATGTTCTTGAAATGTCATCAGATGCACTGATGAGCATGTACAGACTTCTGTGTGAGAAAAACAATTATTATGAACTCAAAAGGAATTTTAGACTAAGATCATTGAAAGGAATGCTAAAACAACAAACAGTTTAATGGAATTAACTGAATTAACCAATTCAAGCAACCACTTTGCACCTGTGCACCAAGTACTGCACAAATGTAACACTAAAAAAGGCAATAGTTCTTTTGACATTCAAGGGATCACAATTATGACTACTTGTTCATACACAAAAATACGAATAAGCACACATTCATGAAAAGCTGCATTAAAACAAGGGTGTTGAACAAAAACCAAGAAAAAGTTAAGGTTTATATAGTAACATTACCTTACTTGTTATCCATATTTGTAAAAGTTTTCATTTCACAATTATTAAAAATAGTATTAAATTGATGAACTGTATCCAACTAAAATACAATGTAAGAAAAACTGGGGAGAAACAGTTCCATTACACTCAAGGAGAGATGGAAACATGTGTGAAGCAGAGATGGAAAATGTGGGAAAGCAAAGGCTCTTCCTGAGGCAACACCGCTCTGTGGAAGCTTTCTGGGCACAGTTAACAGCAACCATCTGACCCACCGTTCCTTAGACAGCTTTTGCTATGTCCAGTCTACGGAGCAAAAATACAGCGAGGTCCTGTGATGCTGAATAGCAGACACCAACCTAGATTTTAGGGCCAGAGGTTACCACGCTCATGTCTAATATCCCTAAGTATTTGCAGAATACATTGCTGAGAACTAGAAAAGCTCCAGGTTAAATTAAGTAGCACAACAAACTAGAAGTTTGCAGCAAAGGCAAGGAAAGCATATAGCTGTTGATAACCACTGGCCTATAAATGATATCCTTTTGATTCTCTGCTTCATTCACTAGGCACTTTCCAATTTAAATCAAGCAAAGCAGAGTTTGTAAACAGTCTTCATCATTATACAGCCCAAATGGATTCCTGAGAGTTGTTTATGCTGAGAGCTGAAAGAGGAAGGGGCTGTGGGACCCTCAAAACCCCAACAAACATTTTATTATACATGATTTCACAGTGAATATTCACACTATCCACACTTACCTTGCACATTTAAATGCTTACTTGCAGCAAGCTTATCTTAAAATGTGATTCCTATTTCTTTCTTCTGCCTCACAGAGGCTAAAAAGGAGAATTCCATCACATGGAACCAAAGATATCTATAGATGTCCTGCTTTGAGGCACACGTATCCTTCTGACCCTTACAGCAGGTAGATATTTTACCGGTGGCCTTGGCAGCTTGTGCTCCTCACAGAGCTGTGCCAGGGCTCTTAGGAAGGCTCCAGTTCTAGAGGATACCTTGCTCTGCTTAGGTTCTTTATGGTATTGTCCTTCTTATGTTGCCACATCTCTTCTTCCTAGACCTCTTCCTAATGCCATCCTGTTTTCTTCCCCTACATCTTATTCTTTTGCATGCGAGTAATTTAATTTAATTTCCCTTATCTATGTGCACTCCTTGAGCTTTTATTGAAAGCAATAACACCTCTCCGTCTGAGCACCTGACACCATAGTGACAGCAGGATAAATTCTGTTCAAATCACGAAGGCCAGGAACAGCTTAGTCTAGTTAGAAACAATCTTCATGTACGAATCATGCTCAGTTCAACCCCAAACCTTCATGGTGGGATGGTGTCAGTCTGTAACTGTATCTACAGCTGTTCTAAGCTTTCACACCTTACTCAAAAACGCTATACCAGAGTGCTCATCACTCACTAAGGCAACTTAGACATACCTCTATAAATTAATGAGACATACTTCACTTTCTAATTTTAATGTCAATAACTTCTGGCTATATTTTAATATACTATTACACATAAATTGCGTGAGAATGCCCTATCATTTTGGGAGGTCAAGCATGAGGACATCATATATTATGTTTATTTGCTGAATTTCTGCATAACTCAATATAGCAAGTGTTATGGCTATCATCTGTATCATTTGACAGTGTTCCCATGAACTAGATAATGCACTCCATCCCTATGACATTATGCTAATATTAACCCAATCCATCAAGTTATATGGGCTTTAAAGAAATTTAGCATTGATGATTTCAGTGACTGGCCTAAGTCAGCACAAAACATGAGCTCAAGGCCTAAAGCTGGTAACAGTTTTTAAAGGTTGCTTCCCTGTGAACTTAAAGTACGGTGTCAGCCCAAAATTATTCTCTGTGTCCCCCTTCCAGACACAAGTATCTAAGACATGGCAACCTTGTCTTTTCCCAGTAAGTCTCACTTTCAGAGATTGCTCTGATCTTTGCCCGCACTGCAAGCCAGATACACCAGATCTGACTCTGATCCAGAAGCTATGTACTCATGTTATCACAGAGTACAGCCCAATATAGGAAAACTTCTGCTTGGTTTACTAACTGGGGTTTAATGCCATGCTAACCCTGCTTCACAGGTTTGATATGGGAGCTGGCTGCAACTTGCTGGCTTAGAGGACAGGTGGAGATGAACTGTAAATTCTTGTGCTGACCACGCAGATGTGACCTGCTTTATACTTGTAACACACAAACCCAGCATTTTTTTGCTGCCATCTGGGTCTGGAAGACCTTAGGTCCATTATAATGCAAAAAATTAGAAGCTAAATTGAACCATTAACAACGGCTCATTGAATAAATAAAATAATTAACTGCATATCTAGGGTGGCAACAAATCAGGAGCTCTGTCATGAAACATGAACACATGCTTCAGACAGTCATAAAGTTATCTTCTTTTATTTCACTGACTTAAACCAATTAAGTATACACAGTTTATAGAGTTTATGGCCTTCCCATAGGTCTGCATGGAATTAAAACTTTATGTAGTGTTTGAATTTCCTCAGGAATTATTCTATAAAGGCAATGTCTGGCTCATACTTACAAGTACTTCTGCTTTGCTGCTCAGTCCTTTTCCATAATCGTCAGTTGCAATGACCTGAAACTTGAAATAGGATCTTCTCATATTTTTGAACAGCATAGCAGTTTTTATTAGCCCCGTGTAAGCTTCAATCACAAAACCTTCTTTACCATCCTTAATTGGAGGAATGATGAGTCTGTATTGCATGGCACTGTAATTCCCAGTGTCTTTATCATCAGCCTAACAGGAAAAAGAAAACAAGCAGAGGCAGATAAAGTAAATACGCATGCAAAGAATCATTAACTTTGTCCTTTAAGCTGCATATTGGTCCAGCAAATTTCTTCCACTCTGACTTTTAAAACATTAGATCCCAGAGAACAGATATCACTAATATTTTAAATGGTTCATTTAACTTTGCTGCATACATTTTTGCTTCTCCAGCTGTTTCTTTGTCCTGTGTTGGCATTAAACTGCTGTCACCACACCCTGCCCCCAAAAGGGGGAACAAGAATATAAATGAACTTTTCAACAAACTTTGCAACAAACCTAACAGGTAAGAACATTTTAATTCTGAGAAACTTCCACTGCCAATTTTTTGTTGAGACTTATTAAGTACCAAAGGAAAAAAAAAACCCAGAAGCACATTCACTAAGTTATACAACATGAAGATCTTCACTCTTCTCAGAGACAGTCTGCACCCTTGTTGGTTGTGCACATGTATTTTTGGAGTAATTTTAGCCTTTTTTAATAAAAAATATAAAAGGAAAGAGAATGGCATTCCTGCAGTGCTACACAAGGGATCTGATCTACACTCAGTGTGGGGCACAAAGCTGCCCTGGCATTCTCCCATTATTCAATTACTATAGAATAAAGACGCAGTCCTGGCACCAATTAGGCAGTCCTGGCAGCTATGTTATTTCACCTGCCTTTGTGCCTGACAGCATTGCATGGCCATGTTCTGGTCTCCTCAGACTGAAGCCTTTGCACAAATCATGCTCCTGTTCAAAAGGCAGTACCCATATTCAGATGAGAGTTATAATGTTTTCATGTGCTCCTTCTAGGAAGCAGTCAGGAAGATTCTAGCTAATTACTGCTCATACTTTTGCCCACTGATTAGACCTGGGCACTGCCTCAGCATCTGGGACACTTCAGCATCTATTATCAGGCTTTCATCAAAATATTGGCACAACTACTTAAACCTGTGGCTTAGGCTAATGTTGGAGAAAAAAAACCCTTAACTTCAAAAAGGTCTTCAAGCAAAATCTGTACTTCCCCATGACTTAAAGCCAAAACCAATAATCACAATATAGTCAGGGATTTTGTCTTTATTTTCTCATAATCTTCTGAAATACCAACAAAGAGATACAACAAGCAAGCTTATGCAGCACAGTGATTGCACTGTGGACCATCAAGAGATACCTGCATGCCAGACAAGTGATCCAGGTACTCACAACTGTATGTGCTTTCCATGTTGCTCTGACTGCTATCAAACCAAATGGAAGAGATATAACTGTGTGGTATTACCTGGGCTAGTTGAGCTAGAGAGAGCAAAAAATAGCACAACAACGTGCTACAGAGCTGCCCAAAAGATAAACTCCCACAATGACACTGGCTGCCACTCATCACAGAGAGCAAGCTTTTTAAAATGGCTCTTGCATCCTTTGTATATTTTTTATTTTCCTCTAAACTGATAAAGCTTCATCTAGCTTGGCTACAAAAAGCATTAAATATAAAACGTGTTAAAGTGCTTTTGTTCTCTAGTTCTATAGCTTTTTTAAAAGCCTTAAAAATCAAGATTACTATCTCTTGGGTGTTCACAAACCCCCTTATTAGCATTTTTAGGAAAGATGGGGAAGTTTTAAATGCTTTCTGAAATTTACCCTGTTCTGTCATTCAAAAGGTAAAGATATTGGTAAGCTTTTCCAGAGCACTGCTCCTATCCATCTGGCATGGGTAAATGCAACCCCAAAACACCATGCAGTCAGCAGACGGGAGTTTGATAGGTAGATTTTCAGGACCAGGCTCATTTTTGGCTTTCCTTTCAACAAGTAAATTGCTGAAGAAACAAATAAATGTGAAGGCATGGTATATGGCACAAGGAACCGAAGAAGTGGCTGTACCTAAAATTCAGGCTGATGTGCAAGTGCTAACAGTCCTCACTATTGGAGAGCTAAACATCAGTGCTCAGCACTGAGCTTGTCAGCCCTTTTAAGTGCATGAATGCCTAAATTACACAACAGGTAACTTTTGCTCCTCCAGTAACCACACCAACTTCAATGACCTTATTGGATTCTTACTCCCACCAGTTCAAGTGATGTATTCTAAGCTTAAGAGTGTTGTTGTGAGTTGATCTTGGCCAGCTGCTATACACCCACCTAGACACTCTCCTGCTTATCAACAAGATGGGGGAGAAAATAAGATTGAAAAGCTCATGGGTTGAGATAAGGACAGGAAGCTTACTTGTTCATCACTGTCACATGCAAAACAGACTCAACTTGAGGCAGTAAATGAAATTATTTTTCCATACAATATAGATTTGGATAATAAACAAAGACAAAAATTAAACCACTGCCTCAGCTGTGTCTGGCTGTGGGGCTGTTGGAAACATTTGTGCCCGGTCCAGAATAGCATCTGATTCTCCTTGCAGAGATGCCTTGGCCCCTGTCTGGGCACAGGCATCTTGTACACATCTAAAAATCAAATATTTTATTTCAGGTACCTGTTCTTAACCAAATGCAAAGGGAATCTTAAAATTACAACTAAAAGGTTCCTATTACTACTAAAATTACTTTTACAAAAGAACCATTTATAACTGGCATGACAATAGAAATAAACATCCTTGAAAACATGCAAACTGTAGGTTACAGATGCATTCAAAGTAACTTCTCTCAGTGCTTTTTGGATCAATTTTGCCTAATTGTTCTCAGAGAGTTTTACATCTTCCGTATACTCAAAAAGAGATCAGGAAGTCTCCGCCTGTAGTAGTAGGGATACAACCCATCCAGAAGATGACCTACACACTGCTCAAGAGACAAGAAGGAAACCCTTCAGAAAGGATTTTGTGGTGATGCAAAGCAGATAACTTTTAAAATACTCACTTCCTTACCTCATACCTAACAAATCACAGTGTGCATGCATCTAAGACCAGGGAAGTGCAGGTTGCACAACATAGCTCAATTCAAAGCCAAGAACAACACTGAAATGACCAGTCTGGCAAAAACCATAGGCTTATCCACACTGAACTCTGCATGCTGGTAATGGAGCTGGGGGAAAAAAAACCCTACAAGCATAATTCCTGTAACCCCAAGCAGCACATGTTTTGGCACACAAGGCACAGGTAATAGAGCTCTACCTGATCTGGTTCCTTTGGGTCTTCACTGTAGTTAGACAGGATTTACAGTGACTGCCTCTCTAACTGCCGAAGGTTCTCTGGAGGTGCTCTGTGAAAAGAGCACTATGTTCTTTCAATAAAAAGCCAATTTCTTTGTTAAAATGAATTTGTTGGATTGGTTCAGCTGGGCTATAAGCCTAGCATTCTTGTAATATTAGCAAATTCTATCTCAATAGAAAGATATGACTTTTAATAGTTTGTTTCAATAACAGCAATCAATTTCACCTTCAGTATTTCAGGCTTGTATATGTGTGCAACTAAGGACAAACATAATTTGGATCCAAATTAAGGTATCAATATTGCAGGCACAGACATTAAATAGAGTCTTTCTGAACAAATATCCTGGCCCTAGTGTAGTTGCTTAGAAATAATGGTACAATAAGTCTTGCAGCTGAATTTAATGCCTGAAACTGTAGTGAAATAGGCATTTTGAAATTTTAAGCATGCAGCTTCTAAAATCCTGCAGTTCAGATGCCCAAAGCAGTTAGACAGGCTACAAGCTAATTTTCAGAATTTCAGAGAACTCAGTGGCACTCCAGAGAAATCGATGGCCTCGGTATTATTACAGTTCAGGCTATTTCCATCCCAGAAACCATCCACATGCAGATGAGAAAATCCAGGTGCAAAACAACCTGAGGAACTTGGAAAAATCATCGTATTTCCATTTAATTTATTTTAACTTTGTTGTTTTCATTTCTCCTCTTTTCACCGATTTTTATACTTTTAACAAACATAATGATGCTCAACGCAACGTTTAGCTTTGCAGAACCACCAGACATTAACGTAGCAACTCCTTTATTACAGAGTAAGGATGTTTGCTATTCTTGTAATTTGTCCTGAAGGTAAATATTTTTGACACTTCATTAGGAAGAGATATATGACATCTCAAGGGTTGCGTTATGACTGTCAAAGAAGAGAAAGAGCTATACTTAATCTTACTGCAGTATATCTTCCTTTTGTTTTGTGCAAGAAATACAGATGTCTCCGAAATTCTGCTGTGAGTACTGATAGATGTATGATTTTAGGAATTACCAGACCAAATTCAATCCTCCTGTAACAGAGCGTAAGTGCTTCCACACAAATGGAGATCTGTTGTCATCACCATGCACTGCCTCTAGTCCTTACCCTCCTCTCCCACAGTGGAAGTGGTACAACTGGTGAGGTGCTCTCTAACCCCAGAAAAACATTACACCAGCCATGTATCAGCTGAAATATGCTGCTCTAGGTCCTAAGGTGAGGAGTATTTACCATGAAGTAATTAACAGTTATTTTTTATAACTTCATTGGCAGCTACCTCTCTTTGAGCAAAAAGACTGATCAGACAAACATTCTCGGTGACTACATCTCCTACACATGGACTGCCAGCACAACTCACAGCAAGCCATTAGGAATGTTCAAGTTTCTGGCACTGCAGAGGCAGCAAAGAGATGGATCGGGTTCGCTCTCAGATAAGCAATGTCTAATTCAGCCCAGCATTGCAGTGGCAATGGGATGAAGGTACAACTGTTTTTCTGCTAACAAAAACTATTTTTAACACATCAGTTGCCTTAAAACAGAGAGGAAGCAGAAGGGTACTTTGTTTTGTTTGGCTTTTAGCTTTAGGAGGACTGAGAAGGGAAAAAAGTGTTGGTTCAAGTATGGGAGTATATAGGACTCACTATTGCTGAGCCAAGCTACATGCCTGTAATGCAAGAGATGAGAATATGTGAGCTGTCTGTAACCAGTTTCAGTTTATCCTAGTATATACATTTTTTCTGGTGTAACTCATTAACACAAAGCTTAGGCTGTGTTTAAGTGCTTCACAAGGCTGCTGTCCCTAAAGGACATCCAAATACCTCATAACTAAGAATTTGGTGGAAAGAGGTTGTAAAGGACCATAACTTTGAGCAGCTGATGCCAGGAGATCCAGAGCTAAGAATTCTGAGGCAGTCTGTGGCAAAACCAAGCTGATGACCACGACTTCAAAAGTGCTAGAGACAGGTAACAGAGTAAAAGAGCACAGTAGTGAAGAAATACAGAAAACAAAAACCCAGAGGAAAACTGCAATAGCTATAAAAAACCTTACCGGCCTAAGTGTCTGTAAACCACAAAGTAAAACTGCCTCTAAACCAGTACAACGGCAGATGTAGCTTCAGACCTGAAAATATTCAACAATTTGTAAATTCCTACCAGCAAAAATGGTCTTGTTCTAAAAGCTATTTTATGTGTCAGCCAATGATTGGAAACAGTTGAACCTGCCAACTGCTTTGTGGCACTAAGCTGGGAGGAAGAAAAAAAAAAAAAACAAGGGCCCACTTCCATTCATTTTACATGCCCTGTTTGCATCCATGGGCTCATGATTAAGGGTGACCCTGCTAGGGAGTCTGGAAAACATTTAAAATTAATATTTGCATTTAACTCTAAGCAGCTAGTTTGAATTTAGCTCACATTGAGAATGATAAAAACTGTAATTGTCTGATGATTAGGTGATAGCTTCAGAAGATATGGTTAATGAAGACTTTAATGCTCAACTCAAACAAGCCACTAAACATGTCAACCCACTGGTGATTTTGGAGACAATATCAGAGCAATATTAATACCACATGGCATTGCTTTTAGAAGACTCTCTGGGTGAGAAGTGCCCTACTGTAATGCTGTGATGGTGAAGTCACATAGTTGACCTCGAGCTGCGATATTCCCTGCAGAAATGTGCAGATTTGAGAAATATCAAATAGTCACCTTTCATGAGGACTGCACGGAGTCAAAGCCAGATTAATTTATGCTTTAAATGCACTATTTTTTAGACAGAATTACGACAGAATTACAAAGGTCCTACAACACAGAGGAAAAGAACAGACTCTGCTAAACATATAACTGATCACTGCCCAGCCGCTCGAAGTAAACCCCAGCTCCACAGAAACATCTTGGAGATAAAAGGTAGTAAAAAAAAAAAGTGAATGAGAATTGTTCGGTTTTTTCCTCCAACAGTGTCAAGAAACCCAAGGTGTGAGAAAATAGATCAATTTTGATAAGCTGTCTCACGGGAAAAATGTTGAATAAGAGGTGTTTCCAAACTTGTATTTTGAAGAAAAAACAGAAACATTTGGTTTCTAGCATTTTCCTGCTGTGCCAATAGCAGTTGGTGCTCCACAGAGTAGTTTATGTGTATGTGCTGCAAGGGAGTGCAGAGCATGCAGCTGATCCTCCACGGGATGGGAATGATCCAGCATTGTAAACACTGCAGGAATACTCACCCCTTCCAGCCCCTGTAGTAGTACTTTACTCCAGAAGGCATGTGCAGGACTAGCAGTCTTAAAAATGTTAGAAAATAACACAGTAATTAAAATAATTTAATATTACACCTGAAAAATCACAGAGAGTAGTAGTTTTTCTGGACACTGCCAAAGGATAGCAATAGTTTTGTTTTACATAGTAAAAAAGTTTAGCAAGCCAAAATATTATGTTCTTTGAAATAAATCACCTGTGTGCTTCGAATTACTCTAATATTTTTCTGAGAGGGCAAGCAGCTTCTTGTGAGAGACCAGATGTTACAGCAGATGTGTCTGTCTGAGGGTGTTCTGTTGTCACAGCAAACAGGCTTCAAAGTAAATTTTTGCTTCTACCAAGTATGTTTTCTCCCTACAGATTACTCTCTGTGATTCATACATCACATGTAAACTAATAAAAGATTGTGAATGGCAAAGAAGTTCATTTTTACGAAGAAGATGTTCTACTATGCACATGCAAAAGCAAAATTAGAGAAGGGAAAACTTTGTGTTTCCCAACAGCAAGCTGTCTCAAGGCGCTGAGGGCTGAACCTCACTTTTACAGAACTTGCCACTGTGGAGATTTAGCTGTCATCCCAAGTGAAAAAGGAAATACCAAAAGAAATCTAGAGGTTTTAGGCATGAATAGAAAATAACTGCAGATTTAACATGGATAAATGCATCTACGCAAAAAACCCAATCCCAATATTCTCTCTATGTATAACTCATACCCATAACCAGGAATTTTAAACATTTATTCTATTAGTTGCTTTAGAATAGCATATAACTGCTGAGACAGAATGCTTTCAAAGATTGTGGTTAAGTAAAGAGTAATTTCTATTCCCCTGTGTGTGAACAAGGTAGCAATCTGTAGCATTAAATGGTTTTGTTTTATTTTGTTATTCTGTATATTAAGATATTCGAACGGTAATAAACAAAGAAGTTACATAATGAAGCATAGCAGAAAGGGGCACAAAATACAGAAAAGATCTGAAACGAAAATTTGACCAACCATATTGTAACAATTGAGCTTCCTTCAGGGTGTAACTGCATTTCAGATTCCAGTAGCTCCTATTATCACCATCAAACGTCTCTGTTGGCTTCATATTAGAGCCATTTCTGTCAAATACAGTTCAGCTACTTCCAGAGTCTTAGATTGACTGGCCTTTCTTTTGGCAAACTTCCCTTTCTGCAAACATTTTCAGTGTAAAAAATACCTTTATAAACTGAGGAGTAATTCAGAAAAGAACCTCTCCTTTCTCTACTAGAATTAGCATCTCTGATATTTCCTTATTTAAAGCATTTCAACAGACAAAACTAGAGATTAATGCTGTAAAAGAAAATGCTTGGAAAGAAAGGAATAGTAACACACCATTATAGTGAAATGTCAATTCCCTCCAGTAATTTCCCTGAAGATTGTGTTGATTTTTGGTTTTGCTTTTATAGAGCAGATTGAAAATATTGTGTATGTGGCTAAAGGAAGCCTGATTCTAATTCTGAGGGGAAAACCAGGAGTTATATGAAAATATGAGTAGCAAAGCAAAATAACTAATTCTAATACAATGAAATGCAAAGCAAGTCTCAAACCACAAAATGCATAAATTAGTAGTTATGAGTAGTACATCTGTTTTTAATTAACATATTCATAACAAAAAGAATGGAAAGGCCTTTAATCATGGAAATGAGCTCTTATGTATATTGAAAATTCTGGGGGAAAAAAGAGAATTGCAGGAAACAGGAGAGAACATATAAAATTATTATAACACCAGTCCCCATCAGGACTGTCCAACATCTGGAACCTTTTTCTGAGCACCCCCAGCACTATAATTAAAGTGATTATGAAGACAGCTGCCCAGACTGTGCCCACCACTGTAGTCACAGCGCAGTGGTTGCAGAGTGAAACCAGCAGCCAAGATGTCCTGCAGCTGCCCCACCACGGCTTCAGACCACCCTTTAGTCTTGCATCAAATCAGTCTGGACTCAGAAGAACTCATCTGTATATGATCCTCACCCCACCAAGATCCACAGTGGCACGTCCCAGTCTCTGTTATCATTTCAAGAAAAAGAGTACTTTAACACAGCTCCACATTTCCTGCTGAGTTATTCTCAGTACAAACAGGGTCTTTAAGATGCAAGGACTAAAGCCTCAGTAAAAAAGTGCTATTTGAATAAATACATTTCTGATATTCTTCTCTTAGAGACACTATTATCTATCAGTTTTCAGAGGACACTAGCCTTAAAACAATCATATTAATACAAAATAATTCATATAGCATATCATTAACCAAATTAATTCTAATTAATGTGAGTTTTTGATAATGATTTGCAGTAGTCTTTTGAGCCTAAGCTTCCTTTTTATCTCCTTACAGTAATCTTTCTAAAAACCTGGAGCAAGACAACTCATTACCCTATTTTAAAAGGATTTTATATTCAAATGAATGTATTTAAGAGAGTAGTTACTGCTGCCAGCAAAATTGCTGCACCATATAGAGTTGTTAGAAGCAATCTATAGTATCTGCCTTATTCACATATGTAACTATTTGATGATGAGAGAAGTATTTATCCAATATTTCATTGGCTGATTTGTCTCTAAATTCAATTTCTGTGTAAGATAATGCACTCAGTACTAAATTTCTTCTCTTCTTCCATTTGTTTGGTGAGTGGCCCATGGCAGTTCAATTATTTTTTACTCCTAGTGCTACTCGCTAGGCTGTACGGCATAATTAGTGCAAGACTAGGGCGCTTTACAACATACTTTTCAAAAGGGGAAGAACTGTACTTTGATGGGAGAGGTGAAATTTTGACCAAGTCACAGAGTTCAGAATAATTTAAGCCACTGAAGTTCAACTTACAAATGTTAAGCAGTATATTTGTGTTGAATTTATCTACAAATGATTTACATAAATGGCTATATTAAAAATTAATGACAACAGCAAATCATGAAGTGCTATTAAAGAGGAACTAACTTCGCTGTTTTTTTTTTAATTTGAAAGCTGTGGTTTGAGGGCAATCAAGCTTGTTGTCTTAGTTCTGTATAAATTACACTTATCAAAAATGAGTCATTCTTATGTGCCAATAACATTGTGCAAAGATAGAGAGCTAGATGAGGATAACTTACTAAATGTCAAAATGGAAAGACAAGTGGAGCTCTGCCCACAGCAGAGTGGAAATAGTGTAGTCCTGGTTTCCCCCAGGAAAACGCAGATGCATTGCTGGGAAGAGAGGTGTGGGCATCTTAACATGTCCTTTGGCCTGGACAGTTTCTGGAATAGGCCACGGCAGATCTTGGTGGGGTACAGATCAGATCAAGGTGAGTACCTGGTCATAAACACAGCTCTTAATCCTATCCTGCAACATCAGTGCCACTCAGCAACAGTGTTCTGATATTTCAGACTATTTTTCTTTTTAAAGAATTGCAAAACTTGGTATAGTTTTTAAAACTTACAGTGTTGTTTACCTCTTGCTTAATGTGACAGTGAATTTTAACTCAGATTATAAAATAATTTTTGAACCTTCTTAGTATATACACTGGTAAACACCTGTAGTTCAGTACTTCCTAGCTCACGCCTCTCATTTCTATTTACTATTTGATAAAAAGGAAAAATTACATTAGCTTAAACTGCCACTAAATGGTAACTGCTGGCAAGTGCCCACCACTGTGATTATTATGCTTAACTAATTTAATTACAGCAATGGCAAATAAAAGCAGGCATACCCTGTAAATCAGATCTAACTGCAGGAATCAATATCTGAATACCAGCCATTCCCATTTCTGCAATTAACCCAGCCACCCTTTGATCTTTTCCCATGGTTATTCCACCAACAGCAAGTGAACAAAGCAAACCTATTTGCAGAGGCCTGCTCCAGGCTCTCAGCAGGTGACAACAGCTGTTTTAAAGCATTGTGTTAAAGCAGCTCCATTGTGTCCATAAAGACCTGTCCACTTGTCAAGCTGTCCCAGAGGCAGACTGAGCTCTCTTTTGGTGCAGCTGTGCTAGTACTATATCCCTCCTGGCCTCTGATGCTCAGATCAGGAACATGCTGCAAACTTCAGAAACCTGAAACTGCAGATATCTGAACTTGAGCGTGGTGTTAATTCAAATCCTCTGGCTAAAGCCACAAACAGCTTTGACCTTGAGCTTTTAGCAGAAAGGTAAAGTTTCAAGCCGAGTCTCTGTTTTTTGTTACAATACTTTCCTAAAAAGTGGATGCACGGATAAATGGTAACAGAAACCAAAATATTATCTGGTGCTTGGGCTTCACATGAAATTACAGGGCCTTGGAGAGCAATGAGTAGGAGCAGGTATTGAACATATGCACATACACACAATGATTAATATCAGAACGAGGGACTGGGAATTTTCAAACAACTGACTTGACTATCCAAATCATCCACTACTAAGAGAAGCCTTCGGCTTTCATGTTTTCAAGCAAAAGCTGTCACATACAGATAAAAATCAAGAGTAAAACCAAAGAAGCTTGGAGATAATCAAGACAGTCCCTCTAGAATTCACTCATTTCCCTGTTTATTACGAGGAAAACACTGTCTCAATTACAAATCCATTCTTTTTTTCAGCAACAACATTCTTACACTTTAATTTAAAATAAATCTTCTCTCTTTTTCTCAGGATAAGTGAATGTACATAAGAAACCAAACAAAAAATAGATGACATTGCTACACATTTAGTGCCTATTTATTGCTAGTATCTCCTTGAAGTACAGGGGAAAAAATGGCAAGTTTAGTTTGTAGTGTGCAGGCAGTGTTACATACTTGTCTACGACGGTGACAGTATGGCATTGCTGTAACAAATAGCATAACACTATTCACAATCAGGAAATATTGGTTCACTCTGAGTCCCAACAGTGATTCCAACTATCCATAATAGGCATTTCTACATCCTGCAGTTGGAAAAAAAATTCTGCTAGTCAATAGCATGTTCAAGGATCATCAAAGTTGTTGTTAATGATTGAAAGAATAAGAATATGCTGAGAACATCAGTTTCTTTTCAAAATTACTCTAATGCCATTAAAAATTTAGGAGCTATTAACGAATGCAGAAGATGCATACAGATGTATTTAAAACTGCTATTAAAGAGGGGTTTTTATTAGAATAAAAATCTGAATTATTTTTACAGTGCAATCTATGCATAGACTTTATTAATGTTCTTAAAAATTGCAACTGGAAAATTACTCATTTCATTCTACTCACTGGAACCTTCAAGAAAAGACATTAATTTGATTAATTCTTCTTCTTAATTGGAATGGGTATGGTATTCAACTACCAGAACAATTAATTTTTTTTCCTAAAGGACAGAAAATAAGCTAACTAGCACCAACTGCTGAAATTGCTTGGTCTAGAACAATAATTACAGCCTGATTTTCTCTGAGAAGAACTTCTGAACTGCCTCTAATTTTACTTTATGTAAGCACACAATTATGTTTGATGCCATCCACTAGCAACAACTTCTGTACTTTGTTCTATTTTACCTGTCACCAAAGACAGGGAGAATCGTTTCATACGTTTTAACAGAAACAGATTAGAGATATAAATTTGTTGTGTGCCTTCCTTGATGGTGTCCTTTCATGTCCTCTGATTGCCTTTCTTGAGTAAAACGTTTATGAAGGGTAGAAGTAGACTCCCCTCTTTACTCTTGAATACCCCTTATCTTTATGCATACTCCTCTTTTTCACATGCTTCTTATCTACTTGACTGACACTCGTGAATAGCTGTGCCTAAGAAATCAGGAATGTCTCTTTGAAAATGAGGTAGGATTTCACAGCCTCTTCAAATTTTGTATGATCAACTCAAAATGTGATATTACATTTGTCTTATTTATCTTCACACACGTAACACTCCTTTAACTAAGTAACTTTACTACCACACTATTCTTCATCTACTCCAGCATCTTTGTGCAGTTCCGTATCTTCAGCACCTATAAAGTTCATGGATTTGATGCAATTTTCTGTTTCTTATTTTTGAGAATGCCAGGGCTTCAGTTTAAGGTTCGCAGCTAGAAGCGATAACTGGTGAAATGTCTGGAAAAAGCAACATCTGCAAAAATATTATCCCTCCCTTCAAAACTCTGCTCAACAGTGGTCTCAGATCACCCTAACAGCAACACAAACAAATTCTTTAATTTGTGCATCTAGAATTTCCTTTTCATTGAATCAAGCAGACATCTGGTTATTTGTCACTATTTATTTTGCATAGAATATAAATCTCGTGTACCTTAAAACTTCAATATAGATGATGGAGTAAAATAAATTTATAAAAGGAAAGTTGGTGATTCATTTTCTGGATGTATTATTTCCGACATACAATGCTGCTTTATTGCTCACTTCGTAATTTCTTTATTCGCATGCAAGTAAATCCTTAAAGTAAACAGAGGCATTGCACATGCTAGGTGACTTTTATTGGCTTCATTTACAAAGTTTGAACTGAGTCTTCACAGTTGATAAAGCAGCAGTAAACAAACATGCCTTTTCAACAAGCATTCTGGGCTAATTGCTCTTTCCAGTTACCAATGCACATCTTTAATCTCCTCTCATTGTAATTCTCCCTACACCTTCTCTTTCATTCAGGATTGTCACTTTTTTTAACTGCTCACTGTTTTCCTAATAATGCTATAACAGAAGCTGCACTGGTTTTGTTCTGTCATCTGATCAGATCTGATCTGGTTCCCTAAAGGTCCCTGCAGGCTGGGCACTGGTCTTACCATCAGGCACTGTTTCATGTTGAGCATCCTTTGCATGCCAGGAACATGCTTGGGGCAAATTGGTAGGAAGGCTCCTTCAAGTTTTTGCAGCTGGGAGACAGGCAAGCACAAGCTCAGCCTCAGCACCATCCCAGGGCAGTGCACATGTGAATTCCTGACCAGCTCCCTTCAGCAGGTCTGTGCCCACCTACTCTGGCCTCAAACACAGCAGAGCAAGCTGGGAAGAACTGGCATAGGGCAGGTTTCTACCTAATATTCCCTTTCCAAGTTACCTGCAGTACATACGCAGCTGTTTATTTGGATAGCTGTATGCATTTGTGGAAAAGACCAACATAGATACACTGGGGACACAAAGTTGGCTATGATAAGCATTGCATAACCACTCCCCCCCCCAAAAAAAAACCCACTCCAGCAACAACAAAGAAACCCAAATACTCTGGACTACTGCACAAAGTAAACAAATTTCACGTACAGAGGCTTCTATCCAATGGCCAGTGCTTAACAATTTCCCACTTTTCTGCCATTTCTGGGCTTACTTTGGGAAAGATTGTCATGAAACAAGAAAGCAATAGGCACCTTTAATAAGCTCTGATATTCTCTATTTCATTCTTGGTGCTCCGAACATATCATGAGGTCAAAGTAAAATTCTTAGCAGGTCATATTTCTGTGTCCTTTCATGCATAAGCTAGAATCAGCAACTTCCAAGCTATTCCACTAACACTTAAGGTGAAAAAAAGATGCAGGAGGCCTGCTGAGGTAACAAAATAAAGGCAGAGGAAACAAGCTGACTTGTAAAGTCCTGGCAACTCAACCTGTCTCTAGCATAAAAGAATGCATCACAAAGCACGTTAGAGAAAACAAATAGCTTTTATTCTAAGCTATTTTTCTGTCTGACACTAATTACATTCTATATATCAAATTTCCTATTTTTTTTTAAAAGGAAAAGCCAAAAAAAAATCCAAGCCCATAAAACACCACAACTACAGACAGTCAATTTTACTCCCAAATTGTGTCACAATGCATAGACCTGAAAATGCTTGGCTGACCTGAACCAGAAAATGTTCCTTCCTTTTTAAAGCACAAATGTGCTGCTGCCAAAGAAGAAGTCAGAAGAATTTAAGGTAAAAACTAGTGCTGAGTATAAAAGAATCTTCTAAATATTAACATAACTAAAATGATAGTACAAACCTTCAAATGAAAAATGAACATATAGATTCAATGGAAATAAAACCTACAAAACCCTTCCAAGCTCAAAATAAGTAATTGTGTCAGTAACTGCTGGAATAGTGGGTTGATGCATAGCAAGCATACACAGACAAATGGAAACCATCATACTAATATTCATACTCAAACTCTGATTTCATAAGAAGAATTACACATTCCATGATTATAAAAAGAAATAAAATGATTACTGCTGGTGTCTGAGGAGCTCAAGCAGCTTTAAGAGAAACACATTTTGTAACCTCCTGTGAAAAATCAGTGAGAAAAAACAGTGAGTAAATATTTTCCCACTGCAAGTGAATACTCTTTTAAATAAATTTCTGTCTTACCTTAACTTTAAGCACAGAAGAAAACATTTTGGCATCTTCAGACACTCCTCCAATGTACATTTTTTTGGTAAAGACAGGCACATGGTCATTTTCATCCTTCACTTCAATAAATACCTTGGCTGTATTACCTAAAGGAAGGAATAAAAAGTATATTTTGCAATATTTTGCAACATTTGGCAATAAATCTTAAACATGTACCAAAGTTTGAACATTTACAGCCCAAACAGATCATGTAAACCAAATGCACTGATAACACAGTAAAAATAAATGCATTAGAAATAACATCTCATTTGTTACGAAAAGTATGAACTTGAAGTAAATTAAGAGGTTTCAGGATATATTTTTTTGTTTTGAACTCCACCTTTACTGTTTCAGGTTTTTTTATTTTTTTCAGAATGAATCTGGAGCTGAAATTTGTACCTTTATAGAAAATTTTTCTTGCTATCTATACACTTGCACTTTGCTATTAGAGCTCTCTGAATTGGCCTGTAAAATGCCATGGCTTTCTTTAGAAAGCAAGCTATTCAGGGAAAATATAAGAAAAGACAGTGAGATCAAGTGCACCCTCAGAAAATTTGCAGATGACACCAAGCTGAGTGGAGCAGTTGTCACATAAGAAGGATAGGATGTCAGCCAGAGGGACCTGGACAAGCTGGAAGAGCGGATCTGAGTGAACCTCATGAAGTTCAATAGGGCCAAGTGCAAGGTCCTACACCTGGGTTGGGGCAATCTGTGGTTTCAATACAGGACAGCAGATGATGTGACTGAGAGCAGCCCTGCAGAGAAGGACTTGTGGGTGCTGATTGATGAGAAGCTCAGCATGAGACGGCAATGTGCACTCGCAGCCCAGAAGGCCAACTGTGTCCTGGGCTGCATCAAAAGAAGCATGGCCAGCAGCGTGAGGGAGGCAATTCTGCCCCTCTACTGCTCTCTCATGAGACCCCACCTGGAGTAATGTGTCGAGTTCTGGAATCCCCAACATAAGAAAGATATGGAACTGTTCAAGCAGCTCCAGAGCTGGGCTGTGAAGATGATCCAAGGACTGGAGCACCTCTGCTATGAGGACAGGCTGAGAGATTTGGGATTGTTCAGCCTGGAGAAGAGAACACTCCAGGGAGACCTCATAGTTCCCTTCCAGTACCTGAAGCAGGTCTATAAGAAAGCTGGGGAGGGACTTTTACAAAAGCTTGTAGTGACAGGATGAGGAGGAATGGCTTTAAATTAGAAGGATGAAGACTTAGATTAGGCATTAGGAAAAAATTCTTCCCGATGAGGGTGGTGAGGCACTGGCACAGGTTGCCCAGGGAAGCTGCAGCTGCCCCTTCCCTGGAAATGAGCAGCCTGGTCTAGAGGGAGGTGTCCCTGCCCATGGCAGGGGGGTTGGAACCAGATGATCTTTAAGGTCCCTTCCAACTCAAACCTTTCTATGATTCTGTGACGTATAATTAATGTTTCAAATAAACAGAGCAGCAGAAGTAAGAATACTGTACTTCAGCAACACAGATTTTGGTCACATTAAATTCTCACAGGTGTTCTAAAGAGGTAATGAACAGGTCATGTATACTAGTAGTTATGTTGCAAACAGCAGCTTGTTTTTTCCACTTCACATGCAGCTTGCTTTATGTATCTTATTTATTACTAACTCCCATGCAAATGCCTAATGGGTGAATTCTGCCATGGTGTCTGTGAACTCACAAATATTCATACAATAGCATTGGTAGAAACATCCTCTGGATGAATCACATGAGATTTTACATTGCAGGTCAATGCAGAGTTTTCTCTTCTTGCTTGAGCTATAAAGCATAGACATCTGACAGGTTTGACCATGTGTGTGCTAAGCAGCCTCCACAATTAACAAATTTACTGTGTTAACTGAGAGCATGCCTGAGATTGTCTTCATCACAAACCTAGCCTGGGGTACATGGTTACCCAAAAAGTCTTACTTCCCCTCTAGAGGTTCAACACAAATACAGCTGTTAATTTGTGTTTTATTAAACAGTTACTGATCCACCCCAGTGAACAATAAACAACTCTCTTTTTCAAGGAAAAAACATTTAGCAAAAATTATGGACGTAGTGCAAAAAAAGATTCAGCTGTGCAGTAATCTATACCAACATCTGTTTGCCTCTTTCAGAACTGTATAATCCAGAAAGATTGCTGGAAATGATGACATCCAGTTCATTAAAACCACATTTTCAAGTGATAAATAGCCTCATTTCGGAGTTGGTTTTCCCTACTTGTTTCAGTGCCAGGGTAATTTAAATGTTGCACAGGTGCCATGCTGATCTGAGTTAGTTTCAAAATGCAGTGTCATTTAGAAAGAGCTTAGTAGCTGTATCTTTAGGGGACAAAAAAATTAAACCCCAGCTTATTCCTTAGACTGCCAAAGTCACCAAAGATATTCTGTCTATCTGATCGTCCAACTGATGGGAAACAAATGAGGACTTCATAAGTGTAACCAAAATCTGAGAAAAATATTTTAAATGCCATCTACTGGTACAGAAAGAAGAAAAAAAAAAAAAGAAAGAAAAGAACTGACATTTCCTCAGAGGAATAACCAATTATTCACCTGCACACCGATCTGTGCAGATATGTTAAACAACTCGTAGATGTTGTTACCTCATGGGAAAATGACTTCATGACTAGCTCTCTTTTTATGGATGAACAACATGGTTACCAAACAAGCCATAAACAAGCATGTGAATGTGTGTAATATGGACATAATGGCCTAATTGCAATCATCTTTAGTTCGCTTATGTTCATTTTAAATGAGCGCTTCTTACCTTAACCACAGTATTTATTACAGTGAAGAAAAATTTCAGTCAAAGAGGTATTGTGAGGTTCTATGAATTGGGTCTTCAGTGGCTCTGGCTACATTACTAAGTTACAGTTAGAAACTGCAGCTTTGTTGAGAAAAAGGAGATTGCCAGGCAGGCTTTTTCACTGCATATACAGCCGTAAGGGAACAAGGCAACTGAAGCACGGTAACAGGCAATGTGTGCAAGTGACATTGCCCTGCTGAGCTAATAAATAGTCTATGAATGGTTGGCACAGTTTACTGCTGTAGGGAAGATTACATTCAGTGCTGCTAGGACTAGGCACTTGCAGGTGCAGATTATGCACTGTCTCTTAATGCAAATTAAATATCTTTTGCACAGCGTATCTTCACCATTTCAAGCCAGTTTTGGTGAGGTGGCTTAGCCTCATGCAAAATTTGCTTTGCAATTTGCTCAAAAACATTTGTTTAATTTGCTGGAAATTCTCCAAGTTGCCAGAATGCTGATTTGTCTAGTGATGGTTGAATGCTTTGAAAATGAGAAATGAAAGTTATTGCACTAAGGACAAGGCAAATTAAATATCCTGCATATATATAGACTAACATTAGCATGGTTAATGTTAAATTAAATATATCCCTTAATTTTATCTTACTGCCTGATTTTTTTATACACAGCTTATATTTCATTCATTCTGGCAGATGGAGGGAAATGAAGCATCTGTGAATTCTTCACTACCACGTGCTTTCTACCTGATTCCACCCTACAGCTGGCCGTAGTGAAAGGCTCCCAGCCAGTTAGAGAGGTTGCCTTATCCTCACATCAGATCAGCCTAGAAATAGCACATCTTAAAAACCTTCATCAGAAGCTGTGGCATGCATGTGAAAGTGTGAAACCCTTCGTATCGGGGCTTTCCCCAGCTACTCTGCTGGATTCAATCAGACATCGCCTGCATGCAGGGCTCTGGTGTGACAGACTCCTGCACCCGCCACCCTCGCTCTCCAGTGCCTTGCCTGACGGAAAGACCACCCAGCCTGAGCCTGAGCATGCTCTTACAGAGTCTGGTTACAGCATTAGGCTCCTTTCCTTCATATTCCAAATATTTAGTGCTTGTTCTAAATACTGAAGGGAGGCACCAGCATCCCTTATACAATGAGCCTTGTTAGTTACTGGTGCTCTCACAAGTAGGACAGTGAATGCCAAAGGACACCAAGATTTACACTCACCTTACACAGGGGAGAAAGTTTGTATCCCCATGTACATAAACCCTTGCTTCTCTGCTATTCTGGATCTGGAATCCAGCTATCACATTCTTTCTCTTGGATTCCAGAAGTTGAAACCAGAATTTACTCCTCCATGGTACTTCTTGTGAGATCTCATGCAGTCAAAGTATAAACCTTACTAACGTGACTGATCCACCTAAATAGCTGGCCAGGCCCAAGAAGAAAGGACCTTTCTCTGGACAGAGCAGCACAGGGACTGCCAAGGTGGCCAAACCCAGAAGAAACACAAGTGCTCTGACTGCCTTCCTTCAGCTATGAGTGAAGTGCTTCTCCGCACACAAATTATGCAGATAATATTTAATAAGAAAAATGCTTCTTTAGTTTTACTGAACATTGTTATTGCTAAGACATTTATTGTCTGGATTTTTCACACCAGTTAGTTCAACAGTCAGGGTCAGCCTCCCAGATAACACGCTGCAAAGGAAGTTTCTGCACCACAAACTCTAACAAGCTCTCCTGCATCCCATTTGCTTCCTCTCCTCTAGACCCCTGAGATGAGTTGTACTGTACAAAGTTTACAGAACTGCAGCTGCTTGTATGTCACTGCTGTTTAGGTAATGAGAAGGAGCAGACACTGATCTCTTCTCTCTGGCCATCAATGATAGGACCTGAGAGAATGGCAGAAAATGTGCCAGAGGAGGTTTAGGTTGGATATTGGGAAAACATTCTTCACTCAGAGCACGGTGGAACACCTGAACAGGCTCCCAAGGGAAGCAGTTATGGCACCAAGTGTGAATATTCAAGAAGTGTTTGGACAGTGCCCTCAGACACATGGGGTGAATGTCTGGATTGTCTTATTCAGGAACAGGATTTGGACTCAATGATCATTGTGGTTCCCTTCCAGCTCAGGATATTCTATGATTTTATCACTGTATGATCTTCAGCTTATAAGAACCGAACATATTGCATCTACTGCTCCAGATAAATAATTGCTCCCAAGACTTGAAGACAAGGCATTTGGATCTTTTGGCTTCTGTGGTTTGCTTAAGGATAGTGAAAACATCCTGAAAACTGCTGTAAAGGAAACCTGCGGATCCTCTGAGAGACACAGAAGTAGCAGATCAGGAAAGACTAACACAGAAAACAAAAACTACAAGAAAAACTCCAGAGAGCTGGCTGGAGCTAGTAGTGTATATCAGCTTTTCCAGAAGTTTTTCCCAAACACACTTACTGAAATCTCTTCCAGTATCACTGCTTATCTAAGCAGTGCTAGTGATGACCCTGATCCACGTGAGCCTGCGGTCTCTTGCCAGATTGCAGAAATGATATTGAACTAAAGCAATGCTTTTTGAACCCTGGGACAGTGTCAACTATGCTTTGAATGTTACCAGATTTCTTTTATGTTACACTTCCACCAAAGATTCTGCACTTATCTTCTACAACATGTCAAAGCAGCCATTAATAGATGCTCTGCATCCATTGGTAATGCAAACATAAAAACTTGCACCGGACTTAAGCTGTGGCTGTTCTGCAGTAGATAACAGAAGATTCTTCTCTTTTAGAAGTTCTTTTAATCAAACTAGGAATGAGAAACAGTCCAACAGCACTTTGTTTTACTACTACCTTACAAGTCTGCTGAGCAGACTTTGTGCTTTGGCAGGTAAAATAAGCCAAACTGCAGCTGTGCTCAATCTCACCTTACTAAATTGGGCAGAACCAAATAGGAATAAGCACTGAATAGTTTTTAATGGCATTTTGAGCTGAATCAGCATGTGATTATAAAGTCTGAAGAAGCTCATACGCCACAGCTGATCAAAAATAGTGCAAAAAGAAGATGGCATGAGATAAACAGCCATGGATTTCGAACAGCAAAGATCCAAGGTCTAATTTAAATAAATATAAACCATTTCTTTTACCAAATAATTAACTGAAAGAGACCTCACACTTTATGCAGTCTCTCTAAAACATATTGCTTTGTTGCAGGAAGAATTTTGAAGTTCGTCCCACTGGCTTTCAGGGAAACTACCTCAGAGCTCTGTGGCAGAGGTGGCAGATTCACAGCTCTTCAGGCTCTGCGGCATATTTTGTCCATCTGTCATGTTGCCTAGCTTCAGGGACTGGCATGGCAGCCAATTTATAAAATGCCATCAGCACAAACTTTTGCAACATGTTTGAAAATAAAAATGTAAGGCTACATGAAAAGTCAATAATCCAGGGGTATAGAATTAATTTTCATATTTAACTTAGTAGAATTATAATTTTCAATTAGTATGGAGCAGTATTGGTTGCAAAATAAGTTTTGTCCCTTTTCGCTTTATGATACCCAAAGGTTTATTTTGTGATTAGAAAACCAAAGCCATGACAGGAGAACAGAACTGTTCTCCTTTGACCTTCAATCAATCACAGCAAAGCTCTGCCCCACAGCTGGGATCACAGCAGGAATCTGTCAAGAGAAATGACCCTCCTTGGGCAGTGCCTCTACACACACTGAGGAATCGGTATGCATCATTTCTTGCTTAGGGCTGTGCCAAAGGCAAAAAAGAGTTCTAGCTGAATTAATAAAATATGTAAATAATAAATTGAAAGATACATTTTTTTCTTAAAAAATCTTTCATTACCAAAATAAAAACCGTCTCAACCAAGATCACATATTCACACCTGGCAGTGGATGTGATATTTAGCACACCTGATTGAAATGAAAAAAATGGGGAAGGGTATTCCCACCTCAGCTGGTCTAATACTCCTGAGATACCTTACCTCTTGCTTGTTGAAGTCTACTTCTAAGTTGATTTTTAATAAAAATCCATGCTATTCTGAATGCTGCAGCACCCATAAGAGTTTGGAGAGATATCTTGTTTCAGCTCTCACCTGTTCCAAGCTGTATGCAGACAGAAAGAGGGGACTTAACAGTTTCTGAAAAGGAAATCTGTTTATCAAGACAGTGCAAGCACAACTGCAAAAGCCTGCAAATTAATTGTTCACTATGCTTTGCTTTCATTTGTGATTCCTCTTAAAAGACAGCAAAACTGGGGTTCTATCATTATTCTTGCATCTCTAGGAATACAAGACTCTTTTAATCAGACCTAATCAAGTCAGCAAGAGCACAAGCAATAATAAAAAAGAGGATGTGGGAAAGATGACCGTGAGACTACAATTGATGTTAGAAGATGCAAGGTGACAAGAGGACAGGGAGGTGATTCAATACAGCCAGCATGGATTCATCAAGCCCTGCCTCACCAACCTAGTGGCCTCCTATGAGGGACTAACTATATCAGTGGACAAGGGAAGACCCACAGATGCCACCTGCCTGGACTTCTCTAAGGCATTTGACATGGTTCCCCACAACATCATTCTCTCTAAATTGGTGAGATATGGATTTGACAGATGGACTATTCAGTGGATAAGAAATTGGTTGGAAGGTTGCACCCAGAGGGTAGTGGTCAATGCTTCAATGTCCAGATGGAGATCAGTGACGAGTGGTGTCCCTCAGCAGTCTGTTCTGGGGCCGGCCTTATTTAATAACTTCATCAAACACACAAATGGGGGGATTCAGTGCACTCTCAGCAAGTTTGTGGATGATACCAAGCTGAGTGGCGTGGTAGACACCTGAGGGACAGGATGCCATCCAGAGGGACTTGGACAAGCTGGAGAAGTGGATTTGTGAAAACCCAAATGAGGTTCAACAAGTCTAAGTGCAAGGTCTGGCACCTGGGCTGAGGCAACCTTAAGTATTGATACAGGCTGGGGATGAAGAGATTGAGAGCAGTCCTGCGAGTCCTGGTGGGTGAGAAGCTGGGCATGTGCTGACAATGTGCACTTGCATCCCAGAAGGCCAACTGTATCCTGAACTGTATCAAAAGAAGAGTGGTCAGCAGGTTCAGGGAAGTGATTCTGCCCCTCTACTCTGCTCTGGTGAGACCACACCTGGAATACTGTGTCCAGCTCTGGAGTCCTCAGAACAGGAGGAATATGGAGCTGCTGGAGCAGGTACAGAATACATGATCAAAATGGTCAATAATTACCAAAGGCCTGGAATGCCTCCACTATGAAGAGAGGCTGAGATAGTTAGGGTTGTTCAGCTTGGAGAAGACTCTGAAGAGAACTTCTTGCAGCCTTTCAATATCTACAGGGGCTTCTGAAAAAGATGGGGAAAAACTTTTTAGTAGGGCCTGTAGCAATAGGACAAGGGGTAATGGTTTTAAACTAAAAGAGGAGAGGTTTAGACTAGATATTAGGAAGAAATTTTCCATGCTGAGGGTGGTGAAACACTGGCACAGGTTGCCCAGAGAGGTGGTAGATGCCCCATCCCTGGAAACTCAAGGTCAGGTTGGATGGGGCTCTGAGCAACCTTCATCGAGTTGAAGATGTCCCTGTTTACTGCAGGGGGTTGAACTAGATGACTGCAAAGGTCCCTTCTAAACTAAACCATTCTATGATTAAGCTGTTAACACAGGTAGCTTCTAAAGAAGATAAACCTTTTATGTGGCACTGTGCCAGATGGTAACACCTACGCCTGTAAGGTTCAATGTTTAAACAATCTGTTTGCATCCACGTCCATTTGCAGACAGACATTGGAACAGCCTGGAGGTTACCTGGCTGAGGAGCCATGAAGGGTGAGTGAAGCTACGCACAGATGGCAATGATAAGTCAAGAGAGCAAATGACAACAGCTGTCAGCAGCAGTTCAGTGAGAGCGTGGTGGCAGCCTGAGAGAGTCACACCTACAGAGGAGGGGAAGAAAAGATGTGCCTTCCATCAGATGACAGAAAATGTGAAGACTGGAAAACTTAACACTGAATTCTCCACTTCTGTACTAGGAGGAATTTGTAAGGCCCTTATATCCATGGTGTTCAAAAGCAAACATATTCTCACTCTCTTATAAATATATGCTTATCTCCAGAATAAAGCGGGATGTGCTGGTGCCTGCCACCACAGTACACTTCACTGATCTGGTACAGGGACCAGATACCTACTAAAGTTTTTGATTCTCAAAACTGAGACCATGTTTGCTTTGCTGGCAAAACCTGCTCTTCTCCCCTTCTTGCCTATACTGCTCCACTGCGCTTTCTTACTGTGTTTAGGAAGCACTTTCTCTTTGCTGCTCTCTCTGGTTTCCTCCTCTCTTCCTTCCTTGCTACAACAAGGTCATTCCTCTGACCGCATTTACTTGGTGGGTATCAAACTACAGGACAGAGAGATGGTGACGAAACTTCATGAACAACTGACAATGTTCAAATGAGATAAAAGATGACACTTCTCCTGTTCTTGTTCAAGAAGTACTTCTGGTTTAGTAAATGATTAATTGTACTGATACATCTCCTTCATCTGACTAATTTTATGACTTCTGTTAGGAAGGAACTGCTTGATCTGTGACAGATTACAGATCAGCACCTTCCAACTTTGGAACACAATTTCCTTGATATATCAGTTTTTCTCTTTTTTTTCATGTTATCCATTGAGGGAGAACTTAAAGCTTTGATTTGGAAGCTAAAAATCACAATCCTAATTTGACCTACAGCATACCACTAGACTGTGGTTTATTGTGATAGACAATCTAAGAAGCAAAGACCAGACGCTAAAAACCCCAGGCTGCTAAATTTACCTGAATTGGACAAGTCCACCAATACCAAAGGTCTTTTAGGGCTCAGAATCATTAGCTCCTGATTCTTCAAGGCAGAATTTCAACCTTTTAAATTCACTAACACCAGAAAATCTAACTGTTCTTCCATTCAAATGAAGTAAAAATGCACTGCAATTTCATATTATAAAGTTTCAGTTGAAGTAACTCATTTAAGGAGTTTGATTCTGATGAAGGTAAGAGTGTGATTTTGCATGATTTAGCATTATATTTCAAAAATCCAGTTTAAATCACCAATTTTATGTTCTTATATTCCAAAGGTCATATCAATTTACTTTCTCTCCTCATTTATTTATCCAGTTATTACTACGCTATCAGTTGGCATGATCACTGAGTGACAAGCTTAGTTGCGCTTAATGCAGTATCATCCACTTTTCCATTGCACAGATGAAAACACAAACTCCTACTTCTATGTAATTATCTTCTATGATACCATGCAGTGACAAACACTTTGGTATCTAGATTCTGAGTTTCATAAAATTCAGCACTGTTTTTGGCAGAGCAGTTCGTCAGTGCTGTGTTATCTAGCTCCAGAAAGGCTCATCATTGCAGCTCCAGAGTAGGTCATCAATTCACTGCCAACAAATTCCAGAATAGTTCACCGATTCAGTGGTATCAAACACCAGAATTGGCAGGAACTCATTGCCACTGAATGCCAGAGCGGTGTATTAACTCGGTGTCACCTAATTCTAGAGAAGTGCATTCAAATTCACCTATCTCCAAAGTGTTTCATCATTTCAATGTCATCAAAGTCCACTGTGGTGCATTAAATCCGTCTCATCTCCTTCCACTGTGGTTCATCAATTCAGTGCCCTGAAACTCTGAAGTAGTATTTCACCTGATTAAAACTCATCAAGAAAATGAAAAGACATACATCATACAAATGTAGGAATCAAACCTAGAGGTCAAGGAATCTCCATTACAAAGATATAAGTGATTTAGTTAGCCAGATACTTGTAAAGTATTTTGAAAATACACATCTACTAAACTCTTTAGCATCCAGCACAGTGCAGATTCAAAACCTAATATCTGCTCTATACTAAGGGATTTCCAAACACACAAGTGCATGTCTTCTTTTAAATTGGACCAAATTCAAATTCCAGTCATTACCAAGTATCCCTGAAGAAAATAATTAATACTTCACCTTTTAAAAACTACTGCCCAGCTAGGAGAACTGCTCTTGTGCAGACTATGAGTCAGAAGAAAGATACAGAGGCCACTGCTTCCCTGACCAGTGAGGTCAGCCCAAAGACCTCTGCTGTAACCTGCTGACTCTCTCATTTGTTCAGCCTTTCAGAGAAAGAGTTGAAAACAGCTGTTTGCTGCACAGAAGCCTTATGTCCATGCTGCATGCAGACTGGCTGCATTTTACAGAATATAACCTTAACTGGACCTCTTCCAGACACAAAGAAATGCAATCAACTTCCACTAGCATTCTCTTTCTCTCCCTCTCCAGATACATCATCGATGGTGTCTGTAACAACACACAGAATCTTATAACAGCCATTAATAAAAATCGCACTTCTGACCTCTGAATAATCCCTATGTGTTACACCACATATATGCTCTATTATTTCTTAAGGAAAAAGAAATACCCATGATATTACGTGCTCAATTCCCAAAATTCTTCTGCTGGTGTATGGGTAGTATTTGAAATCGTGACGAATGTATAAAATCATACAATCATTGAGGCTGGAAAAGACCTTTAAATACACTGCCTTGTCCACCACTAAACTATGTCCCTAAGCATCACATACACAGGCATTTTCAATATCTCCCGGGATGGTGATTCCACCACCTCCCTGGGCAGCCTGTTCTAGTGCTTGACCACCCTTTCAGTGAAAAATTTTTCCTAATGTCCAATCTAAACCTCGTCTGATGCAACTGGAGGCCATTTACTCTCTTCCTATCCCTTGTTTCTCGGGAGAAGAGACCAACATCGCTACAACCTCCTTTCAGGGCATTGTAGAGGGTGATAATGTCTTCCCCTCAGCCTCCTTTACTCCAGATTAAACAGCCCCATTTCCTCCAGTCACTTCTCATGACACATGTGCTCCAGACCCCTCACACCAGCTTTGATGTCCTCTGGACACACTCCAGCAGTATATATAGGACTCTGTGTGTATATATATATATATATATATATATATACAGAAGAAACCAACTTGCACCCCATTTAAATTACTATCCTGAAAAATCTGAAGTTTGATTTCTGATCTGCACACAAAACTTTTAAGCAAATGCACCAAACTGGTACAGAAATAAATTAGAGATGAGTTTCCTAATATTAATGGCTATTATTGTATGCATCAGAACGATAATTAGAAGACTAACTATAGATAAAAGACAGCAGAATCATCCTGGTTTGTTAAGGGTAGCCCTCCCTTTCTAATGCTCAGACTATTAACTCAGTGGATCACAACCCTCAGTATGGGAAAGACTGTCATGGAACAATTGCGTCACCTTTGACAATAAGAGGATGTCACTTTGGCTCTTGGCTTGCCAACATGCCAGCCAAAGAGCCCAGAGTGAGCAGCAAAAGCAAGAAAGTTGACAAAGTTCACTTCTCCTGGCAGCAAGGGAGAAAAAAGGAGCACACTGTGCTCTGAGTCATAATTTGCCCAGTGTTCTTTGTGCCCAGACACAGGCACAATGAAATATCTCTCACTCAGGGCAGTTGGAAAGGTGGCAGTCTAACATTAGTGGCAGGTGAATGACCAATGGAAAGTTCTTTTCCCTTGGCTTGCCACGCAGATTTCCTCAGGAACAGAGATCAAAACAAAGCTGTGGCAGCACAATTCCCTACAGCACCATGCTGCCAGTAATGCTTTAAAAGATGCACTTGAACTAAATCACTCATTATTTTACTGAGGACTTCCAAAAATTGTAAGGTTTTTTATGTACACACTGAAAGCATTGATAAATGCCCAAATCTCACTGACGCTGAGAAATAGCTTGGCACCACCATTTTGTTGATGGTATCTCCCTTGCCTGACAAGGAATTAAAGAGGTGTTACCTGCACAAAACTGAAGTCTGAAGTAAATTTGAACTTCATTTTTATTTCATGGCTTCAAAATACCAATGCGATGTCCTTTTTTGGAATGAATTTTACACACACATCAATGAAGAGCAGGTACCCAAAGCCTGGCCTCCTGGGGATTCCTCGGCTCACAAAAGGGCAAAGGCAGTGAGATGGTGCGGCAGTATCTCTTGGAGAGATATTTCTCAACAACAGAGGCTAATGTTTTCCCCTCAGCCTAGTAGTTCATGGGGATGTTCTTGGTCAGGATGAGCCTGCTTTTTTTTTCCAGTGCTAAAGACCTGCTCTATGATTAACACTGTTGGAAATGCAGAAAAGAGAAAAGCTCCAGACACCTGTGAAAGATGTGGCCCACAGCTCATACTGGAATAACTGCAGACTGCAGAACAAATGACTTGAAATAAACTTACATGACATTTGAAATGAAAGGAGGTAATATTTTCATAGCATTTAAAGAAATATTCAATTCCTCACTGCCCTTTTTTTCCGTGCAACAGTCCACTGGCTTGGTTGTATTTTCATTGCATCTATGGTGTTCCTTGGCTAAAGCAGGGAAAAACTGACACTCATAGAGAACAAAAATAAATAAATAAATAAATAAAAAATAAATTGAGGTAACAAACAAAGTCTGTGTTTGTTTTTTTACTAGGGCCCAACTGTGGCTTAAATTGGAAGTTTTGTAGGATGGGACAGGACACTAACTGAGCCAGAAGTTTGAAAGACAGATTCCCCAGACATTTTCCTTAGAGGAAGTATGATAAAAATCATCAAAAGACTTTTCAAGTTACCTTTATTAGAAAAAGTAAATCACTAAAGGCAAAAAGAAAACCCTCACCACGAGACAGAGCCAAAGCAAACCAGTTTGTAACTAAATTCCTTGTTGCCTAGAGATGATGCAAGGAACCTTCTTGTCTTTGTCCCAGCAGGTTCTTACCTCCAGTTTGTACTCAATCTTGGTTGTAACAAACTCCATGCAGCCAGTCAGGGCTGCTGAAGGAGTCTTCTTCTGCTCACCCTTGCTGTGTATCTGTCCCCCTTTTCTCTCAGTACTGTCCCATCCTTTGCTGCGATGTTACCAAGCCAGCAGGGGTGAAGTCTGTACTGGATTGTATAATGTGTTTACGAAGAAGTAACTGTGGCATTCCACCCCAAACACCTCTAATTCCACTGAAAATGTTCAGTTTGTGCCATCAACTCTATTTTTATACATAAACATGATTTTTGCCTGTACAACTGAGACCTACAGCTGTGTAACAAACGTGATTTGTGAGGATTTAACTCAAGATTGATCAGCCCAATGTAAGGCTAGCATAGAGATCCACGAATGAACTCCCTGCTGCCCACATACCATCATCACCATCGTATTTCTGATAACAAGGTCTCCAGCTAGAGTACAGTTATTAATAGCCTCAAAAAATAATAATACACATGTATATTAAAGACAGATTTAAAAATTAGGATTTTTAAACTTACTTTTGGAAGGGACACGGAGATTGGATCGCACCACTTGTAAGGAGTCTGCTTGAACTCGAAGCTCATAACTTTTCACACTTTCATAATCCAGAGATTTTTTAACTGAGATCATGCCTGTTCTGTTATTAATAGCAAACACATCTGAAATCCAGTAAAAACAGAGGTAACTTTCTAAGACACATAAATATTTTTTAATGCCTAAGTGCCTCTATTTTGGTCATGACACTATTGTCTGACATTATCTTCGGACACGAGCTCCCACCCCTCCCTCAGGCCTCTAAAAGCCCATATAACCCCTCTTCGAAGCCTTCTGCAAAAGAGCATAGTGGCTGAATGTGAGCTGGTACTGGAATTAACCAATTTGAGGACACGTGGGCAACAGCAGACAAGACAAACAGCCTTGTCTCATGAAAAGGAGGATAAGATAGGAAATTCTTCCACATCTGTCCAAATAATTTCATGCAATTTCAAGGTAGATCACAGAGAGAACTCAATAAGGACACAAATGTAGGAATGATGTTTTGTTTAAATATCGGGCTCTAATGTAATATTTGTTGCTATAATATGGCAAAGTCTATAATGCTTTAAAATACATTTCCAAACAGAAGTACAACATCATCAAAGCTATTTATATTCTTACTTCTGTATGCCATGGATTCACACCATGTGGCACCAACATGAATTCTCATATCAGCGAAAATTTAATCTCATTTTAATTTTTATTATAATTCTGCCAGTTAATCTGATCTTTAGCAGATCTCTGAAGGCTTGGTAATGGCAGTTGCTCCTGCTTGTATAGATGAGGTAGGATTTCACCTCAGCAGCTTTATTTCTCATCACTATTTTTTGAAGAATTCTGGTGCATGCGTTAGGTTCAGCATAACCACTAAGACTGAAACACTGGTACCCACCCTCTTCATTTCCTGAAACAATTGAATATACAATGGTCTGGTTCAAGGCAGCCGCTGTAACAACTGTGACCACAGTTCCTTTTGGTGCACTTTCACTCACTGGTGGGGGTCTGCAGGATTGAACAAAAGCATTGGTTATCTTCCAGCTCCTCAACAGCAGATTACTGAAACTTACTCCTCAGGTTAGTAGTTTCATCCATATGACAGGCTGCCAAAGTGAGATAATCTCTTATTACGTAAAGCCATATTAAAATACAAAAAAACATAAGTAGTCTAACTGACAGGAGGTGATAATGAAAGATATAACAGTTCTTTGATATTAAAAACTGAAAAGCAGGGAATAATGTGTAGAAAACAATGGAAATATGAGAACCACCATAGACTGATAAACTGCAAGTAAAATTCAGATTATAAAAGATCTTTTATAATATTCATTTCTATAAACAAAACTCAGTAATCGATCAGAAATGCATGCAGGAAAATGAATTCCTGGGTAAACCTCTATCATTTAAAAAGCGAGCACTTTAAAGCCACCTCCAAAGGAATTCTTAATCTCCAGAAAGATCCAAAAACCTTTTTGCCTACCCATTTTGGTTTTTAGTAAAAAGCAAAGTTGCTTTTCAGGAAATTAACTGCAACCCAAGTACATATACACATCTTTTAATCATTCATTAATTTGTTTCTGATTCACTGAGCACTGATTTGTGTAAAGAAAGAAAAAGATAAAAGATTACACTATTAATACATCAGTATCTCATGTTCTTCATATTCACACACACCTAAAACTGAGCATCTCGTATTCAGCATAGTTTCCATCTGAAACGAAGCAAAGAATTATTTCTTTTTTTCTCCCCAGTCAGTCAAATCCTATCTCCTTGGCAAATGTGACGAGTAACATTTCAAGATGCTGTTTTTGCATGGAAAGCCATAACTATTTCAGAATGAACAAAGAGTCTGTGATAGTGTATCTGAAACAGCAATCTGAATAATTTCAACAAGAAGTGAGACTCAGCTAATTTTAAGTCAAATGTTCAGATTTTCATCACCACAAGTAAATGCTGTATTATTGTTTAAACTATTTATGCTAGTCAACAAACAAATTTTGCTCTCATCCATAAATGCACATCCATCTTTATTAAAAATAGCATTACCAGATATTCTCCCTTTTACTCTTATTAAGTATATAATGAAATAAAAGGCAGATGGGGATATGTTAAGATAGGCTTCATATAGCTGTAGACTTTAGGGACTATTTCAGTTGTGCATTGATTTTGAGTATTATGGACAGATTCACAACTGCTTTAATTTTTGAGAATATCTCATGACTTACCTCTTTCATCCTCCACATATTTTTCATATTCTCCACTATATACCACATTTTCCCATTCCAAGGGCAGCAGGCTGGAACCCCAAGTTGCAATCCTAACTACTGAACCCAAACCATTGCCATCACATACCACAAGACAAACCTTTCCTTTGGGATGAGTAATGGTTCAAATATTCTCAAAAAAGCTCTAGATAATCAATTGAATATACAGAATTAAAAAATTTCAGTGGGTAAATTACCTAGTTGATTTATCTGCCTTCATGCTTTGTGGCTTTCTGCAGCAACTGCCTTCTGTCCACAGGAAGGCTGGTCAGAAGTTTACCTATACTTGCACCTCCTCCCTTGAGCTGCTAGTCATACTGACTTCATTCTGATCCTAGATTCTCTAACTACTCTCTTACTTGCTCTAAGTGTTACACTTTTCTTGCTCTTCCTGCATTCTTGCTCCCAGCTTAATTCAGTTAAGGGACTGTATCCCTGGCTTGACCACTCATGCTCCAGATTACAACACCTGTAAAAAAGATGACAAAAGCAAACCCCATCTATGGCCCAGAGGGCTAAGATGCATTCCACCTTCTCTCTTGTAAGGTCTTCCATTGATTTGTTTGCTTGTTTTGTTTTGCTTACTGTGGAGCTTATAGTGTTCACTATCTCACTAAGCATGGTGAGGTGTCAGTTCTTCTGGGCATCCCTAGGCCTTCCATTACAGAAACAATGGAGAGAAAACACTGTTCCAGACTGAACCACGCTGGATCATACAACAGCAACTGTACTGAAACACTGAACTGTTATTTTCACAGAAAAAGACAAGGATAAGCCCACTTCTACTCAAACATACATGCACCGAGCAGATCACTCTGGCTCCCACCCTTCTACCTCAAGTGTGCTATCAGCAGTAGAAATAAAATTCATTATTGCTACCTGATTCATTAAGCTGCAAGACTAGTGCTATAAAATGTTTCTTAAAGTACATTTTACAGATGCAAAGGTTAATCTTACAGACAGGGAAAAAAGGCTGTCAAATCTGAAAGCATTTCAAGCTGTAGCTCTTTGATGAGTTCAGGGATGCAGGACAGCTAGGAAAATAAAGACCCTTTCTACGTTGCATATTTTACGTTGTTTTCTTTTTCTTCTGAAGGCACATAATATGAACAAAAAACCTCACAACTGCGTATCCAGAAACCCCAACATTTCACCTGAAGCACCCTTCCAATACATTCTTTCAATGGAAATGGCCTTGTAACTTCCCCTCTGACAGAGCTGAATTCAATGAATTGACAAATCAATATCAATTAGTAAGCAGCTTTTCTGTTTGCTATGAGAGGCTACAGAGGGAGTGGACAGAAAACCCCTACAGTAATTCTATTGATTTTATTTCCCTGATTTAAGTAAGGTGATCAGGTTCAACGGGAGCAATGCATCAGCTGAATTAAAACATTTTGCTGAATTGCAGGGAAGTGAATCAGCAAGAGACAAAGGTATTCAGTGACAATCCACTGTTCTTTATCCTGTACTACAAGTTCTAATAACCTTTCTTTGGGGATAAGTTCATTATTTTCTAATTTTTGAATGACTAATATATACAATAGTGCTTTGCTTTTCTTTTTCTGTAAGTGGTAGACATAATATTTCAACCAATTTTTGGGGTCAGGCAAGGGCATTTTTATGCAATAACTTTTAATTACTGGATAATATAGGCCAGTAATTTTTGCGAGAAGACGTGACACTAGCAAAGCAGTGCAGTCCCAGCCACCCAGAGAAGGCTTAGAAACCCCACAACATAGTGAAAAAGAAGAGTACAGCTGTGACTTCAACACATGATTGGGATTCAGTGCCTGAAAGTATTTTTGTCTGATAATGTCTGCAACACCTTCTCAAGCCTCTGAGTGCAGCTGCCAATATACCATTGCCCTGCCCGTCCCAGTCTCTGTGTCTGACCATACTTCTCTGCCACCATCATCTGTGGGGGACTAGCATGCCACTGCCTTATAGTCCAATGTTGACTTCATTGAAACATTTTAAATGAAACCATTACTTTTTGAGTTTCTGAGCAAAACACCTCCTCAAATATATGATTTCTAATATTCCCCCACAATACTTACATGCATGGGTATGCCTGCAGTCACTGAAGGTAAGAAGTCCCTGAGCATTAACATGATAATCCACTTGCACCCCATAAATCTTAGGATTAAATGGGATAAACAGCAGTTAACAAACACTTTAGCCACCTCAGCTGCAATCCAGTCTACTTGTAATCTTAATCTTTCCTCCTGAACACTTTCCCTTGCACAATCATCTTTTGACTGTAAGAGTATAAATATATTTCTTCTATATAAGCATTTTGTTCATTCACATGGTATTGTCCGTAACTGTCACAGCAATGTGCAATTTACATTGGCCATTCTTAATTTTAACATATTCACAGAAATAGTAAATATTCTCTTGTCAGCACTCAGGATGGGATGAATACCAGGAGCTGCTTCCATGACTGTGGTGTAACAAAAACCTGCCTGACCCCCAGAGCTGGCGTGAAGCCACCCCACCTGATCAAACCTTTCCTGATAAGCTGTCATGGAAAAGAAGGCACAAAGGCAGCAAAGTGCAAAACAGAGCAGCATCGATGACTTTGCGCCATGCTGAGATAAGATTGGTATCCGATGGCCTTGTGTGTATTGACCAAGTGGATGTTCAATAATAGCTCTTCTGTCCCACTCTTTGAGTTACCCCTGAACAAGTTTGAGATTTGCTTATATTTCTTTGAGGCCTCATTGCATCACTTGCTGCTTCTGTAGGAAACCATGCCACAAAATGTGTCTGCCCCTCATAAAAAAGCAACCTTAAACTAGAGGAAAGACAGGATGAAAATAAAGTCATTATTTATGTACAAAAACACTGAAAAATTATACAAATTCTAAACCAATAATATTTTCTAATTAGCAATATCTCACCTGTATCTTGATCAGAGGGGAAAACAGAGACTGAACACAGAACAAATACGTTGCAGGGCATAATTATTTTTACTGTCTAAAGCGAAATTTTAAATTTACCTGGCTTTTTTTTTCTTGCTGCTTCTTTCCCTCTGCTAAACATTTCACAGTCACATCCTTTTTTCAATTTGCCTGATATCCAATATGCTTTAAATTCACCGTGAAACTTTTCTAACTCTAGAAGCATGAACATTAGATTTAATCAAAAATTAAATTTAAAACCAGCAAACCCAGTAATAAATTGGAAAATTGGTTTAGTACTGAAGTTTAATAGTGTGATGTGTATGTATTCTGCAGTAGACAGACTCTTCAGTTGCGGACTATATTTTAGTTCATGGAGATCCAAAAGCATACCTCAGAACTTTAATACTTTATTGTTTTATTTAACTGCATTGCTAAGATTCTTAGCTCAACCTCACTAAAATGTCACTTGGACACCTCCTGGTAAAATTATCTCCCTATCTTCTCTCGCACTACAGCTTTTTAAAGCATTTTTGCCTTTTAGCAACTTTTAACTCTCAAAGGCATTTTACCTGAAGCCATTCCACCCCCATCTACCCAAACCACGTTTCTGAGCAGCATAACCATTCCTGCACAGACTCTTCTCAGCTGACTGCTCATGGAAAGTTATTTCATTTGGCTTTTTGTCTGTCTGATGCTTTGCATTAAAGAGGAGCTATGTAAGGCATTAAAAATACCCAAATGTATATATTTTTCTGCAGAAAAGTCAAGTATTAACAGAACATTAGAGTGCCTAAAATGAGGCAAGCTAACAGAGAAGTTATATGGAAACTAAAATAGTTCTACAAACAGAAACATTTAAACTATGCAGCTGAGTTTTTAAAATTGAGAAAAAAATGTACAAGGTCCTAAGTGGGATAACAAAATAAAAAGTAAAGAAACAAGAAAGCAAGACGTACACAACATAATGGCAGCTCTTTTAATCCTGTCACCAATGCATTTACTCTACCTTTGCTTCCTGTCCTTCCTCAAAAAAAGAAGAACCTAGCCAAATTTTGGAGCAATAATTGATCAGTTTCTCAAATTTTCAGTTAGTATGTGAAGCTGTAACAATCTGAACAGTTTGACAGAGACAAGGATTCTTTTCTTCAGGAAAAGAATACTGTCTTCTTAATTAGATGTAGTTTTCAAGCAGTTTATCTTCAAAGCCTTTTGAAAAAATCATGTATTCCTTACTGTACTTGATATCCTCACTTAATGTCTCAATTCTCAAATTGGTTCAAGACATCCTGACCTTTTAATGGTATTTCTCTCTAAAGCAGATGACAAGGGAGTCTGGACATTGCTACAGTGAATCCTGTCACAACCTGTTATCTTTTAAACCAGATGTCAAATTTTATTCCTGTGAACTCCTTGTCATGTCATCAGGCATAATGCATTTGTGTGATCCCACCAATCTTCCTAAATTAAAGCTCAGGACATGAAGATGTGAAAATTCTGACAGGATTACTAAGGAATTAAAAAAGGATAAAAAAAATCCCACCAAGCACAATGTAGGACACACTCACACACTCTAATCAGTCAGATAGACAGGTATCATCGATAGGATCAGTTCTGAGACCAAGGATAACCCCATGGCTTTGCAGTCTCATAATACACTGACAAAAGCCAATAGAGTTTAAAACTACATTTGTGTATTATTTCTAGTCCATATACACATTCCCAGAGCGAAGTAGTTTTACATTTCATTAAACTGCAACCTGGTGTTGAAAGCTCTGATCCAGCACAACAAGAAAGATTCCCTGCATGACCTGGACCCTGTACCACCTTCTGGTATAAGCAGGTAGTATGCAGCTGGATTCATTTCACCATAATACTTCAGTGAGGAAAAATTACATAAAATTACAGTTTCCTTTTTCCTGTGGTAAAAAGAAGATTTTAATAAAATGCAATGTAGCATTACTAGAACAAGGAAACCCAGAAAAAAGCAGTGTTCCTTCTGCTACACTCTAATCATCTACTAACTCACTAATTTTTCACTGGCAAACCATGCTTCAGTATCTGCTGTAGAAATAATTTAATTTCCTAATTTTTATAACCACATGCTAAAGAGTATTTTCTTATTTTTTATTATAAAGCCAAAATAAGTACCAGGGTAACACCTCCATAAAACATCAATTCCAAGGCAAAATCACATGTATTTTCCTCAAGCCGAGCTGACACGAGGCAAATTAAAAATGCCTGTTGAAACCTGTGCATCATTCCTCTAGCTTCAGTTTGAGCAAAAAAATGACTACCCCCCCTCCCAGAAATCCTGCATCAAAAATGTTGCCAGTGTTATTTCACTGTTTTTCATGTCTTTCATTCATCAAGTATAAACACAAAATTCTGTTATGGGAAAGGTGAGACGAACAACAGCAAGACTTGCATATCTTGGGAAAAGTATTACCCAAGCAGATGATCTAAATCTACCATCATTAAACAAAATACTTTTGAGGTACAAAATCTAACCCATTAGGGCAATGACATCCTAACCGAGAACTACATAAAATGTATTTCCCTGTAACAGGAGGGAAAAAGGAAAACTTGAGGAAACAGAGGCTTAAAGAAATGCAGCTTACAAACTGCCTGATGGAAATACAACTGCATGTATGGCAGTTTATGTTCTGCAACGTCAGAAGGTATGACTTCTCAAATTACTTCAGAAAGCAGAAGCACTTGTCACAGACAAATGAATAAATCAGTAAGAAAATAGCTTTGGAAACCTCATTGTTGCCTACAACTCCAAAATGTTCCCTTCTCCTCCAAATCCCTGGTGTACAGGGTTTGGGTTTTCCTTCCCTGTTCTGCTCTGAACAAAGGACATTCTCAGCTACTGTCTGCATTTTGGAAGAAAACTTGTCCCTTCTGAATTTTTAACTCTAGAAAAATTAATTCCTCTTTAATATCTGTATTTTTCTCTCACACTCTGTAAAGGATGACTGAATTAGTAGGATACTCATGATAAGAAAAGCATAGTTGCTTCTATGAGGTCTCAGATGTTCACAATACTGTGGATGCTATTCTGTGCCAGACAGCACCTTTTGGAGGAGGCATTGAATTTGTGCAATTTCAAACATGAAATGCTACCCATTCCCTCAGTGCTTCTGCATAGGATTCCCCATTTCCCACTTCACAATGAGAATAACTGTTTCACTGAACATCAGTAAAACAGAGAACTGGGAAAAGCCTCTTGGAATAACACTTGCAACTGGCTCCTGAGATGTCTCCATAGTTTTGTTTTGTGAAATCCTATGATATAGAGTTATTTGCTTGGATGAGATCTGCATACTCTGTTGACAGCTATAATTAAATGGCAAACATCACACCATACCTTCTACTCAGCAAGCAAGAGGTCCACATTTCATGAAATCTCACTATTTAACCAAAATACATTCTCACAGTAGAGTGTTGCTAGTAGAGAAATAGAATGTCACACTACATTTACAACCAAGCAATATTCTCAAATTCACAACCTTCCACATATCCTTATAAATTGGAACCAAAATTCAGATTACCATACAACTGGATACATCTTTTCAAACAGGTTGGGGACCTATAATGCAACACTAACAGAAGTGAAAATTTTCCAGTATGTTCCTTCTTCTGCTATGAAATGGCTGAACACCTGTTTAATGTGTCCACAGGCAATAATTAGGAACCAGTGATGCTGCTTTCTGTTAACATTTAATTTCCTGCTACAGCAGCACATTGCTATTAGCAATGACCTTCTAGCTGCAGAGGATGTGATATTTATTAATTAACAAAACAAGAAAAAGATCCGAAGTCCCTTAGAACTTTTACTTTTTTAAAAGAAGAACGCACTCATAAAGAGGCCAGGCTTGCTAAAAAAACTCTTTAAATTCATCTGAGGTTTACTTCACATCTGGTCTTTACTGTTCCGTATCGCTACTAATTATGATCTGTTAATTAAGAAATGAAAGTGTTGCCATTACCTGTTTGGAAGAAATGGAAAGTTCTGGATCAATTACTTGCTCTGGAGTTCAATCAAGAAGTGATATGGGTGGAGCCATCAGGACAAGAGAACTAATAGCTTGGGAAAGGAGCTCTCAAACCGGCTGATTTGATTCTCCCAAGCAAGTGATTTATTGTCAGAGACGTGGCTATTTTGCCAGCACTAAGCAGAATGAGATCAAAGTCAGCATTAAAAACCTTAATAAATTGTGTTAACAGCCCCAGCCTGTTTTGGTCAGTGATGCAGAAAGTCTGATGTGCCAGGTACTCAGCATCCTTGCTCTTCAGGCTGTTACTTTGGCTGGAGAGAGGCAGTGGAAGCAGCAGCTCAGGCCATCTCTCTGCACTGCTGACAACCACCACACGAGTCAAGTTCAGCACTTGCTCCTCCCTCTGCCATCAATGCTTTGGAAAACCAGCAAAACCCAACTGATTGCCAACCACCCCGCAGGGAGATGCAGTGAGAAGAGCTCCATCAGCAGCATCCTTCCCTGACAGTAAAAGGCCAAGTGGACTCAGCGGTGGACCAGCCATCTACAATTAAACATCTGCATGTTATAGGCCTTTGATTCATTTTGATTTTTGTCTCTTCACATTTTGTGTCTTTGGGGAACAAGCAAACAGCGCTTAGTTTGGAAAAAACTTTATTTAGCAGGCTGTCTGCTTTCTCGAAGTCATGTTTAATATCCTTGACAAGGACAGATGAGATCCAGGAATAGGAGGATCCATATTGCTAATGCAGTTAAACTCCGAGGCTTCCAAATGAAGATCCAGGACAAGAGCACAGGAGCGCCCACAGTACCAGCCGAGGTGAAGGCAGTTGTGTTGGCATCTAAGGGTGCACTAGAGAGCTGCAATTTATTGATGTTCAAAAGAAGGCCACATGCAAGGACCACTAAGCATGGATCATCTGACCCTGGTTAACTATGCTAATGGACAGTAAACCCCTGGGGTGGCATCTTCACAAGCTGCTGGGCCAGATTGTGCAGACATGCTGGCTGGTGCTGCTCTGCTTCCAACAGGGCGTGACTGCATGGAAGAGTAATATCCTAAAGCGTGCAGCATCCAGGCTGCTGGGATGCTTGGCCTTCACTTGCTAGTTCCCACCAGAAGAGTTGACTGGTTGCAACAAATATCTTTCTGATATAATTCAGCTATCGTCTGTCTCAGTCATTAGGAAGGAACTATATTCTATCCCTCACTGTCATAAAGCAACTGGTTTGTGTTGTATTTTATGGTTCCCAGAGCTCTTAGCTGCTCTTCGCTGTTTTATACGTAGAATGCAGTAGCATTTAGAAGTCTCCAAGTATAATTTACAATGCAAACAAAGAAGGTGAGGAAGAAGAGACTAATTAATTTGCCCCAAATTATGGAATAATGCACAGGGAGGGAGAGCCAGTGAGTAAAATGCAAATCTCTGATTCTCATCTGCTTGACTGCTATCTCCTGTGGAAGTCACTTTAAGGCATGGATAATAATCAAAGCCTTCCTTAGTACGACCAGGACCCCAAGCAGAGACCCAAATGCACTGGGAAACTTCTGGCAGAGCAGAAAGCTGCCAGAACAAGACAGGGTTCCACTTTTACCTGCCTATCTGCCTAACATGGCTATACCTTTTTGATCATGCCATCCGGCCCCCTCTTTCTTATTTTTTTTAATTTATTTCTGATTTATAATACATGCTGCAACTGCGCAGGTAGCTTTGTTCTGTAAAACTGTTCAACTGTGACCTTTTGCTAAATACACAGAAATGAAGTTTGTAAAAGAGCTAGAAAAAAAAGCTGGAATCATCCAGATCATGATAATAACGCAAGCAAAGTTCAATACTAATACACTCGAAAGCCGCTAATTCTCAGTCCTTCAGAAATTCCAGTATTCACATTCAACTGTTTGTCATTTCACAAGCAGTACCATTACTCTGCTCACACTTACCCTAAAGATATACTATGTCAACTGAAAAATAAGGTTATAAGAAACCTGTCAGTTACACTTGCATCGCTGTCAAGAAACCAAACATGAAGTGCAGTTTGCAGAGTGTGACAATCCCTGAAAATCCTAGGAACTAAAATTAGTCCTGCTCCAAAATGTTTGAGTCTCAGAGATGAATCAAAAAGTTTTGAGTTTGTTTTTGTTTAATTTATGATGTTGAAGAAAATGCCCCTGAAATACTTCAAGGGGTTTTTTGCATCAAAGAATTTACCAAGAATGGAGTGGCACCATTTATTTGGGAAGAGAAACTAAGCTATTCAGCTCATCTTCATAAGTTCACAAGGAAGAGAAGATCACATGGGTTATTCAGTTGACATTTAAAGGTATTAAGGGACAGGAACCACTTTTTACTTGACGCTTACTTAATTGCGGTGAAATAAAGTTCCCATCTCCCAGGATACAACTGAAACTTGAGGTGTCCTCAGGAAGTCTGAGCTTGGTTCATTTTTCAGATAGCGATACAAACTCTGCCTGTGCTCCTGAATCATAAAGTCTCCTCTCTCAACCCTGCAAACGAAGACGCTGCATTGGTTGACGTGAGAACTGCAAGATACTTCTACACTGCAGAAGTGGACCATACCGTGTTCTGAGTGCTCCTGAGGCTGGACTCGTGTTGGACTCAGCCTGAATGGCTGTGGCTGCACTGTAGCCTCTCCCAAAACACATTGCTCAGGAGCATATTTGTCATCAGGTAAGAGTCAAGGACAAGATCCTTTAAAGGTGAATGTAATTCAGAATCAAGTTACAAAGTGCATTACTAAGTATGCCCCTGGTAGAAAAGAGCTTCTTTCACTTTCACTGGCTCCTGAAGCTCAGTACACCAGCTTCTGTAATTTACCCAAAATGTGGGATATCTTGAACAGTTCTCATAATTATCGTGTTTTCTTGTCTTTCTGTAAAACATAGCTACACATTCGTTTTTCCTCACAGCTACACAAACAGGGCCTGTTATTTTTTTCTTTGAAAACAGTAACACAGAAGGTTATGTCTATTACAGAAAGGCTTTAAATATTATTCAGAAATTGCATGCATTCACATGATATCTGAAATTACAGAAACAAACGGAAACATTTTTAAAGGTCTACCTTTTGCTACATTACATAAACAATATAGCACGCATTTGAAGACATCTAATAAAATACAAGGAGCAGCAGGAATAATCTCTCTCAACAAAATTCTTTCAGCAAAGGATAATCATTTGCACTATCATTAAACGCAGAGTTTACAATTTCACACCATTCTTTCAGATTACATGTTTCCATTTCACCATTAAATACAAAATGAGTAGAATATTTTGCCATTTTTCATTTTCTTTAAGGTATTACTTCAAAATGCTAATACCTGAATCATGAGGAAAAACAGAATGCACATCATGAATATTGGTCTAAACCCCTCAAAATAGCTGAGCAGATACTCTCACTAGGGTCTGCCTAAGCCAATAAGTTTCCATCTGATTTAAGATTCCCTGCAGTGCTTAGTTTTGAAAATGTTAGTACAAACCCCATTATATTCTGATATTGATTATGTTGTTACATTTGAATCAATAGTACATATTGCAGTAAGGCAATAACTTCTTGATATTGGGAGCCTGTGTGCATTGATCCTATTACTTCCTACTCGTATACATGCACCAGAAACTGTTTATGAACACATTGTCTGTAACAAAATCGAACAAACTGATCAACCTGTGCACCATATTATTTTTACTTAATTTTAAGAAAATTGGGTTGATTTTATTAAATTGTCAGAGGGTAAACTTTATCAAATCATGATCTGTAGTAATAATAACAACTATCATCTGCACTTCTAATGTCAAAGAGGTTAAGTCCAAGATCTCTCATGTCCCACATGAATGGTGTACAGGACCAAAACAACTCAGATAGACTGGAGGAAACTTAACCTAGAGGCCCAGTGATCCTAGCTACAATTCCAAGGCACCATTTTTTTTTGTTTATCCATGGGACTGACATTTTCAACAGTTTTTGAAAGGAAACAAATTTCTCCTCATTGTCATTGACACCTACCACCTAGATATTTTCAGTTGGAGACAAGCTGTTAAGACAGTGCAATTGCACCTCTATCTGGTATTATTAAGGAATGTCTGGATGCCAAATAACTTGTGGCTAAGAGTATCAAGTGTGCTGCAAAGAAGTCCTGGATGTAATTTCAAACCATTGTGTTTCTTGTGGACCCGAGCATTGACTGCTCTCTCCTCAGACCAGCATCCAATTCTGTTCCCGAAAGAAGTGTTAATTAACATCATTAAATATGTTATCATACGTACACAAGTTTCAATGCTTTGGTTCCAAGTTTTAAGCCGTGTTTCTTTCTGTGAGCCAAAGTGAGAAGCAGAAGGTACAAAAGTTGAGATTTATGCAGGGGAAGCACTTCCACACTGACAGTAGCGTATTTTCGTAGCTCACATATCTCAGACCAGCATTCAAACAGGAATTTATTTCAACTTTAAAATGACAGTTGTAATGCCAATGAATAACTGCTTTACCTGTATTCATCCTGCGTAAATCGCGGAATTACTGAAGGCTGCAGTACAGCAATTTCTACCGTAGTGGTGTTGAACTTTACAGGATCCCCGTCATCATACGCAATGACCACTAGCTATAAACAATACAGAACATCACTCTCTTAGTATAGCCAAGAACATTTTTTATGTTAACTTGCAAAAATAATTCTTATATTTTCAGGGTCTAACAAGTCAGATGAGAACAAAACACAGAGGAGAAAGGTGACAGCTGTACACAAGTTGAATCATTTGCTAGAAAATTTACAGAAACACAGTAAACTGGAATTCAAAGCCAGCAATTTTCTACATATACCTCTCCAAAACCACTACCAGCTTCAAAAACATTTTTCAGTCAATTGCTTTCACATCTAACCATGGATTGTCCTTACTCAGAACTTCAGAATCAGTTCCAACTTCTTTAACAGTATATAACTCAGTTCTACATTTACTATTTTTTTATTGAAAAAACACCTATAACTCTCAATAAACAACAAGCAGAAGTGTTAGGTAAGAATTCTGCATTGCTGACATTAAAAAATATAACCAAGGTCTAATATCAAAACAAAAAATAACATTACCTTCCCACCTCCTAAATCTTCTTAAGGAAAGAGATCTTCTATATGCTAACACGAGAACAAGACCAGAAGACCCAAGCCTTCTCCAAAGGCAGCCTCTTATAAATCTTCTGTTTATCCAACCTTTACTCATTTCTATGTTTATTTAATCTGTGGTTCTCTGCTGGGATAAATAGGTTCTCCTGCTTTCAGCTTTCATATGCAGGTAAGCTATCTGCTTGCAGAAAGACCAGCCTGCTGAAGATGGAGTAATGGACAGATTTCCAGTTTCCTCTCTCTAAATTTGTCCTTATTCAGGAAGTCACTAGATCAGGGGTGTGAAACTCTCAGCTCACGGGCCAAATCTGGCCCTCCACCTTGTTTTATTCGGCTCGGAACCTTGTTTCTACCCAGCAGCAGCACCAAGCTCCTTGTCCCTATTGCTCCTGCCAGTGCTGGTCACGTGTGCAATGTGTGATGTATGTTACGCTGCAGGAACAGGTTGCCTCAGTGAAAATGAGTTTGACACCCCTTCTCTAGATGCAAATATCAACTCAAAGCCTCCACATCACTGATTTCTGTAATCTTTTCTATGCTTCTTCCCTAAGTATCCAACTTTTCTGGAAACTAATGCTCTGCTAAATTTGCCATGGGTCTGCCTCATATAGAGCAGCTTTCATACGGAAAGGTAGCTCCTTGTCCATTGGCACATTGCTTGCATGAGGTACCACAGCTTCAGAAAACAGCCATACAAAATAATGACTGAGGAGGAAAAATAAAAAACGCAACAACAGACAGAAATATGCTCTGATGACGGTAACCTAAAGATAATTCTCTTCTCCTTTGAGTTTTACTGTGTTAGTTTAAAACTGAAAAGAACTCAAATTAGCACTACCATAAAACTGTGACAGTGTTACAATGCTAACTCAAGCTCACAGTAACACTTAACGGAAGACTTGGAAGTAGAAAATACTGGACAGCTTTATCCCTTATAATGGAAAAGTATGCAAATAAACCTCTCTATAATGCTCATTTCAAAAATAAATAAGTGAAAGAAAAAAACCACACCTTAATGACCAAACAGAAGGCTGGCAGTTGCCAAGTAGGGAAACTATGCATAAACTGCCACATAGTACAGATATATTTTTTTTGCTTACTTTAATTTTAATTTTTAACTACCCCCTCCACTCATGGATTTATTTAACAGGGGAAAGTCCTCCCATGGTTTTGATTAAAACCATAATTTACGCCACACTAACTACACTTGAGACTCTGCAGCAACAGTAACAACACAACAGTATTTCAAGTCTCCTTAATGCCAAAGTTTTTACATGACAGCACTTGTGAACAGGAAGTCTCAAACTATCTACCTGTCCAGTAACTTTCTTTACAAGATACCTTGCTATTCTTACAAAGTTTAAACAGAATTGCTATGCTGACAGCCCTGTTGAAAGAGATCAGTAAGGTAACTTTCAAAAAGTTAGGTTTCCTTCAGCTGCCTCCCTGTTTCTTCTGCCCTCCTAACAGCACCAATCACATCCATTCAAGATGTTTCTGAAATCAAAAAGGTATAAAACATGCCAGAAAGAAATTAAGGAAGTAAAGAAGCAAAATAAAAAATTCACATCTTTCTATGCAGTATAAAGCAACACAAAGAATCACAACAATAAAAGGGATTCCATCAAAAGCAGGCAACATTTACTGGCAATACACAGCTATATGAGTTCATACCTTAAATACTGTACTTGGCTCTTCATTTAGGTTTACGCGGGTTATTACACGTCCTGAGTTTTCATCCACGTCAAATATGCTGGCACTGTAAGGAAACTGGACTACATCAACTTTGTATCGGACTCGGCTTGCTGGTGTGTCCTGTAAGGCAAAAACAAAGCAACCTGCATATGTTTGTATTTTTACAGATCCCAAGGAGCTAATAAAGGATTAAAATGTAAGAATGGTAAAGAGACCATCACAAACAAAACTTGTGGTTTGTCTTCCTCTTAATAGGGTTTGTTACTGAGCATTCCCCCTGTTTCCACCCCAAGTACCTTACAGTGGCATCTGAGAGATCCAGTAAGAAAAACGACCAGAGATTTTGCAAGAAAAAAACTAAAAGACCTGTCTACTAAAACACAGAATTTTTAAATAATGTAAGATCGGCATGGCTTAAGGTTGGATAATTTACCTTTCAAAACCATTTTAACACATCATAAAAACTCCTCTGAAGTTAAAGAAAATTCGAATTACTCTAAAAACTCCAGCACTTGTTCAGCTTATCCTGAAGGTTACAGTCCCTTGTTGCTGAAGATGGCAAGATGTGTGTCATAGCATTTTCTGAAAAGTCACTCTACGGGTCTGTATACAGGGCAGTCCAGTCTATGTGACATTCACATGCTTCTCTTTTAGAGGAAACAAAATGAAACCAGCACTGGGTTGCCTGGTCAAACCCACCATGCAGCCAAAATGGGCTTTCTTACACACAAATCAAACAGCAACATCTGAAGGCTTTCCTTTCCATCAAAGCTGAATGATGAAGAACTAATACATTTCAAACTCCTTATCTCTAAGAAGTAAAATACAGGTATTATAGGGCCTGCAGTGCTTCCAAACATATTCTAGTAAATGCTTGTTCTGTGGCTGAACTATACAGGTCTAGCAATTTTGGCACAACCACCTAAAAGCTTACAACCAGGCCTTCCTCAGTGAAGGACTGAGCCTGCCCCATGCTGTGGGGCCTAGACGGTCAGAAGCACTTGTGCCAAGTGACCAGACACCTCCCCCCTTGCAACAGAGGTTTCTGCCCCTCAGCATCAGGCCCCTCAACACCACTTACTATTAGGTATTGGAGCTGGCTCTAAGCACAACGTCAGAAAACAACAAGAAGACATTTGTCATGTCAGCAGTAACAGAAAATGAAGTTTTGCAAATGGATTTTAAGTAGCCCCGTAAGGAACACTCCCACTGTTCAAACCCTGTTCCAATGACAAGGAACAAGCACAGACAGTCCGTGCATGAGTCATAATTTTCTGTGTGCATATGCACCCAAAATTACTAAATTAAAAGAAGAATCAGAAGAGGCATTGCCAGAGGGTATAATAAATGAATTTTTCAGATGAGTAACTCAGCATTTTCTATTAGAAGGCTATTTACCTGATTTAACTGTTTTAGCACTAACTGTCTAAATAAACAACGATGGTGAAGAATGAAGTTTCTTAATGTATCCATTATATTCCAATCATCCAATTCCAATGGTCACCCTCCAGGGACCTTCAGAGGACCTGGAGTAACACCATGCTGATAAGCACAGCCTGAGAGGCAACTGCTGCCATGTAGAGAAACGGTTTGCACTGACCCATGTGATGTATCAAGTCCCCAAAAGCAAAACAGGTGGCAATGCTTGCCCTTGGGATCTCTGCAGTCCCACTGCTCCCTGGTAGCACCCCAGGCTCTGCTGCAACAACCACCTTCCCATGTGTGACTGGGAGCTTCTCTGGTAGCGGCAGGACAGTTCCTGGCACCCATCTAACTTAAAAGCAGTAGACACTTCTGGCAGAAATCACTCAGCCTCTTCTCAGATGAGATGAACTGTACCATTGACTAGTTTGGTGACATTAAATTCTAACAGCTTACTCCCAATACTACCAAGTGCCCCTTCAGTAGTACTGATGGTACTAAATCCACTGCTTTCATAGACTGAAAGGTGATGTAGCTGCAGGTTACTAATGCAGTGAAGCCAGCACAGATATAAACAATGTACTAAAGATCTCTAAGAAAAAGGGGCATCAAAGAAGGGTTTTAAAGCAAAGAAAGGTTATTTTTTTGCACACTGATTTCTGAATAACTCTTTTTCAGCAGACCAAAGTCTGTTACATGGTTATGTAGATAGCTGGGACATTTCACAACATTCAAACTAAGCTATTTGTTAAATATATTTGGGAATAGATTCAGAGAAGAACTTAGAAACTCAGGTCCTACGACTGGCATGATTTCAGTTTCTCAATGCCTCTGAGTCTGGTCCTCAGATCAAGTTTAGACCTTCACAGTGTATTTAAAAAGACAAAATATCAGAGTCCACAGTTTTATTAATAGCAAGCTGGTGATTTTCATCCACATTCAATAATGTGGTATAAAACAGCTTTGTTATTATTGAGAAAATATTCAATGTGCCACATCAGCTCCCAAATACAAAGAAAGAGGAAATTTACTTTTGTAAACACCAGTAGAGACAGCTACAAAAGTGGTTTAAGCTCACAAAATCATATCCGAATTTTGTTGATAGAACAAAAATGCACTGAAAAACTCAGTCAATACATAGTCTAAAAGCTTTACTGGAATGGATTTAGCACAGGTATTTTACATCCTCCTAATATGTACACTACAGAGCTGTGTAATAGGGTGTCAGCTTCTGCCACATTAATGGCTGATGAGCAGTAGAACTATTCAATGAATAAACCATACTTCACTGTGAGGAAAGTGACCCTTCAGCAAAGAATATTTATTTGAATTAAAAATTATAGGTAGCTTGTAAAAATTTAATTGGTGGTATCAATTTTACAGCTGTTAAAAGTATACTTAAGACAAATACTAAAACAGTAAGGCAGAGGAGGAGGAAGCCAGGCCACCTCAGCCTTCCTCTCTGTAAAACCCTATGCACGTAACACCTTGCACATAAAGAGAGCTACACAGGCCTGGATGCAACTGAGACATCCACAGAGCTTGTAGGGAGATTTGCTCCTCTGGCTGACTGTAACTGCTGCAGTCCTGAGGCCACTGCCTCTCTGAGCCCTTCAGCCCAGGAAGGGGTTATCAGCCACTTCTGTGCTCTGGTGGTTATTGAAGAAATCTTTGAAGGAGCATGTTAATAGTTAAAAGCACTTTAGAGGACCATGTACACCACAGAGGACAAATCCTTGAAAACATGAGAAATTTCAGAGATCATCACCTAACAGAGGTGATTATACAACTTTCCCCCTGGCACTCTCTGATTCAGTCATTTTTCAACATTATAATTAAGAGGAAATTACCTGCTGAAATCCACTCTATTTGGTTTCAGAGTAATGGTCCTCACATTTGCTTGGAAGACTAAAACTATCATCATCATTAAACCTGCACGCGCTAGGTAATTTGCTATTAAATAAACAAAAATCTCATCAGGTTATTGTTCCTGATATGACTATCAAGTACACTTTTCTCCTGTCATTTCTGAAAATAACAGAACAGAGATTTATTTTTATTCACTATATTTTGGCACTAATGTAATTAGAAAAGTCTCCAGAGAGATTTCCCAGGGAAATCTATTTAGAAGCAAGTTTTAATTATCAGAAATATTAATCATATTTTTCCTCTGTTCTAAATTAATTTAGATGCATTCCTATGTCTACAACAAAAATCAAATATAGCAGATAATATTCTCAAATAAACCACAGAGCAAGGAATGTACTTGGCAGAAACCATGTTCCTTCACTCTAAGCAAAGTTTTCCTGCAATTTCAAAACTAATATGAAACTTAGATCTCATATGAAACTTAGCTCATGCAGCTTCAATTATTTCTTCTATTAGTCCATAATTCCTTAAGTTTCCATTTGCTCTGGGGAAATGACATTCATTTGTGACACAGGTGACAGGTCTGAAAATGTCCCCAACATTTATGTCAGAGGATCAGACTGCAGATGGAGGCCCTGGGCAAAGAGGCTGTGGAGAGTCCATGCCTGTGCTGCCAAGATAACTCTCAACCAGGCACAGGCAGGCTGTGGGGGAATTGCAATACAATAAAGCCAGGAAACGAGGTGAGAAGTGGAACAAAATGACTTCTTCTGTGTGTTTTCATGTATATTCCTGAAAGCAATTCAAAAGGAATCTGGGAATCATTACTCTCTCTACCCAAATGTGTAACAGAGGTACAAACCTAGAATGATCCAGCCTGGAAAAGAGTAGAAAAAAGACATTTCACTTTAATTCGCTATATACTTGTGAAGATCCCAGATATGCAAATGGTCAATGACATGTATTTTACCCCTTAGTACTGGTATGGAATAGTGTAATAATGAATACAGCCTTATTTAACAAATCCCTTTGTGCTCAATGCCATTTTCTGACTGAAGGTATTATAAAGAAAACGTGAAACCAGTAAAGTGTTTAATTAATCATTTCCATCTGTAGATTTCAACCCAGATCTGAAATTATTTGCATTGTGATGAGTTCACAAAGGCAATTTTTGTAAAGCTAATTCTATGAAAAAACATGGAAACATGCTTAAAAGAAAACTTACAGGTGGCTGCACTTGTTCTTTGTAACATCCTCAAATTGAAGTAACCAACAGAGCAGGAGAACGATTTTGGTGGGTCTTACACCACCTGTGGGTTGTGAATGGTGCACTCATGTTTATACTCCCTAAATTAATTAATATAAACTCTAAAATTTGAGGTATTTTATTATTTAGTATGTGACTCAACAAGAGGGCCTGAAATTTTGAATTACTAAATCTGGAAATTCTGAATTATTAACTATAATAAGGTGCACATAAAAAGAACTTCAGCTGTGAGACAAAATTAAAAACTTATTGAATTTGCAGTATGTTTCCCACACAGAAATCTCCAGCAGACACTATAAAATCCAACAGTAACAGTTTTTAAAAGATCAAGCCTTGGAGTGCATGAATTGTAGTTCATCTCCAATTAAGGATCTGTGAAACCGCTAATTAAATATCTGTTAGCATCTTACTTTTAGTGAGTGCCTGTAAAACAATAAGGACAATTACTCTCAATTTGACAACAGGACTCTGTTGAACAAAAAACTTACAAGGTGCTAGGAGACTGGATAAACCATTAAATTGAATACGCTAGAGCTGCAGAAGCTTGCTGCTCGTTAAAATTAGCGTTCTGCATCTGTTTCTATTGACATTTCAAATCAACAAAATCAGAATATGCAGGCGAATTGCCCACAGAAGAAATATGCCAGCTCTTACATTGACAAACCATGCAAAAAAAAACGCATATAAAGGAAAAGCAAACACCTCAAGTTATATCAGTCCCGGGAATATTCACCTCCTGATAAACAAAGCAAACTAAGCATCTATCAAATAGCTCATGTTGTTCTCCTAAAACATTTGGAGGGTTAAGAGCTTTGAGAACACAATCATAATCATCTGGCATCTTTCATCACCATGCCACTTTGATAAAGCATAAACTGTTCACATTGAAGAAAATTCCTCTTCTGCTCTCTGAGGATGATTTCAGGTGTCCCTGAATAACGGAGGTATGAGTGCAGCCATCTGTGCAGACTTGCTGAATATAATCACAGGTAGCCTCTCCGCCAAGCAAAAAAGCAACCATCATGCAAATCCCTCCACATGCAATTGTCTCATTTAAAGTACAGATCTGTAAACTTTACTACATGTCAGGAAATAAACTAGGTTTAAAGCTCTTTCTCATCACCAAAACCTTCCCAGTCTGGAGACTGATCAAGTTTGACACCTAAAGTTTCAAAGAAAACCATCTGATTTAATTGTGCCACGGAGTCACAACAGTCCTTTTACTCCTGAAGTGGTTCTCCCCATAATTTTAATTCAGACTATACTTTAGTTTGTATAGGAAGCAAAGGTGCCTTTTTTTTTTCTGTGGCCATGTACAATATGGGTTAGAACTTAAATTTTAAGTTAAATCATAGAATCATTTAGGTTGGAAAAGACCTTTAAAATCATCAAGTCCAACCCTTAACACTGTCAAGCCACCACTAAACCATGTCCCTAAGCACCACATCTACTCATCTTTTTAATACCGTCAGGGATGGTGACTCCTTCAATTCCCTGGCCAGCGTTCCAATGCTTGACAACACTCTCAGTGAAGTAGTATTTCCTAGTATCCCATCTAAATCTCCTCTGGTGCAACTTGAGGCTGTTCTCTCTCATCCTATCACTTATTACTTGGAACAATAAGCTGCAAGCAGAAGGCAGTTTAAAAGCAACTTCAGCTGTGTTGCCATACAGCTGCTGAGTGCAGCAGTGGGGGCTCACCCACTTGGCCCAAGCTGTGTTAAGACACTGGTTTCACATGTTTCCACTTGCCCCTCCTGAAGCATTTTAAAAAGCTCTACTTTTTGGCAGGCCACTTGTCATTCTGGGAAATATTATCGACAGTCCTGAGGACACTCTCAGCATCTGACCAACATCAAATTGAAGGATTTATACATCTGTACCAACCCTGATATAGGCTTCAGATTACATCAGCTAAAAAAGAATCATCTGTTGGCCCAAGGAATAGATGACCATAGATGCTGGCTGTGAATACCACAGACTATTAACAAAATTTGCAAGTGTTGGTGAGAGAGTCAGACACTGATTTCATTTGGGTTTAGGGGACTCTATGGATCCTCTCCCTGTAAAGACCTGAAAATATCTCTGAGAAAAGCTGCTATGGCTCATCTTCAGAATGGTGGGTATCACTGCAGAGCTGTTACTATGTACATGAAACTCTGTAGGCCTTATTCCGTAACCTTCAAATTCTGGGCATCATCGACCAGGTGCAGAAGCTTGTATGTATACAGTGACTGACACACTTACCATAATTCCTTGGCTCCCTTGGTCTGGTTTTGTTGTTTTCTGCTCAGTATTTTCTTACCCTTTACCTGTAGCGTGTCTAGAATTAGATGCAAGCTCTTCTGGGTAAGACAGGGTGAGCAACTATAGGATGAACTATGTAACTTGAAAAGTCAGATAACATATAACTACTTAAAACTGTAGGAAAATACACCGTGGATTGTTTCAGTAGACCAAAGGACAATATGTTGATTGATGATATTCCTTGAAACACATGTAAATCAAAATTGACCAGAGTTCAAGTACCAGAATGTTACTTCAAATTAGTGTATATTTAACAAACGTAAAAGTAACTTTTGAAACGTAATTTATATTCTCAGTCACTGCTAAAAAGTGAATTCAAACTGGAAAGTAAAAGGAAGGAGAAACTGGTAAGACCTTAAATTAATATTTGCTCAAGCCAGCCCTTCAAATCCTGCTCTGGTCTCTAGGGAAAAGCACTGGTTTCAATTTCTAATTGACATTTCACTAAGGATCTGAAGGAATAACTAGCAGAGATCTCTTATGTCTTCAGGCTAAGACTTTTTGGACCACTTTGAATTTCACAGGTCAAAATGAAAATGTAATGAAATACCTACTAGGGAGGATTTGAATCTAGCATAGATAGCTTTTGATTTGAATTAGTAACTGTTAATAATAACCAGAAATCCATGGATCTTTTTCCATCGCAACCAAACCAATCGTCTTATTAACAGCTGCATTATTATGCTGGATTAATGTTTTAGGCAGCAGGGTTGTATAAATTAAGAAAATGGTACATCTTCATCCTGACTCAGCCATTCATCGGTTCACACATAAACACATTGATACATGTAAGATACACTAAACTGCAAGTGATTCACTGCATGGAGATTCTGGGGGGGGGAGGGAGTTTTTAAAAGAGAAACAACAAGACAACCTTTAATGCACATCTCCAATAAATCAATCTAATCGTACTTCATTTAAGAGTAAACCTGAAAATTCTACACCACAAGTCTCTTCAAACCTCACACCTTTCATCTACATCACTTTTTGTATCCATGCCACCCTCACCGATCATTTAATGCCTTCATTTATATTTGACTTGTCCTTTAGAAGTCAAAAGCCACAGATAAACGGTCTTTTCTCAGAAACATCAGTGAGTGAGCTCCTTCACAGTCAAAATTAACACAGTAGGTAAAATACATCATTTTCTACAGATGATGATTTATGAAGGTTGACTTCAGTGGTCTGAAATTTTTTTCTAGCACTTCCACACCCATCACTGCTGCTGTCACCTTTGCTGTTGAGGGACTAGGAAGAATGACAGGGCAACACCACAACAGCTTCAGTCCAGCAGCAGAAATGAAGAACTGGCTAAGGATGGTGCCTATGGGGGGACAGCCAAACTCCACTGACACCATTCAACACCTCCTTCCTACCCCAAATCTGCCCTTCTGCTGTTGGAACATTCAAATTTGCCTTCTGCAGAGAAAAGACATGCAAATGCTGAGCATTTCAATTTGGATTCTCATGCCATCCATATTAATTTGACAATGCAGAGGAAAGCTGGGATTTGCTGAAGACAGAGGGCCATCTCTGAAAAGCTGATTAGGTCTGAAAAGCTTTTATTGCAAATGATGAATAAAATCTAGCTTGACTTTTATACTGGGCCAAGTTTAAAGTTGATAGGGTAACAGACCACATTACTTGTAAAATAACAGAGAAGCTCAGGTTTGGATATGTCAGATTACTTAGGCTCTTATTAAGATCTGCCCTGATGATCAGGCATATTTTAAGGCTGCAATTATTTTCTTAATAGATATATATTTCTTTTCCAAACCCGATGAACTAGATGTATTAGAACTGTGTAAAATAATACTCCACCAGGTTACAAACCCCCAAACAAATGACTAAAATATTCATGGGGATAACTAAGAATACTCTTTCCTTTAAGGCAAATTTAGGGGAAGATATCCTTACTGAACAAAGAAAATGTGTTTTTAAAAACAGTTTTTGGTGAACTCATATCAAATATTTTTGTGACACCACTTAATGTCAAAGACAGCTTTAAATAAATACGATTTGCCAGTAGCACAAAACATAGAAACAGGATGGCTGAGTCAGAGAAAGAAACAAAGACATTTATGCCTCATTTTCTCTATTTTATTTTAATTTTTAATGTAGAAACTATCAGCCATTAGCTTGAAATAAAACATCTACTTTCAAAAATGCTTTTAAAAGCTTTCTTCCATAGTTGGCTAATTTTTATGTCTATTGTAGTCATTAAATGCCTAAGCATAACTTTGTTTTTAAGTCTTCATAAAAACCAAAGAAATGCAACAACTCATTTCAAAGAACATTACCTTAACATTACTGCCATATGCACTTACGCCTGTTAATAAAGAGGATCCTACATTCACTGATTTTAATCTCTCCCTCATGCACATGCACCGATTTCTCCACAGAAGTAGAATTGATTCCTACATCTTTCAAATATAGAACACTCAAAATCATTTAAAAGAAATCCATATAAATACACGAGAAAATCAGAAGGAAGGAATCTGGGAGACATAAGCACTTCAGCCAGGTTTATATTCTGCCATTCTCATCCCACCGTTATTACTAACTGTACAAAACAGCACACGGGCTTAACCGTGTCCAGTCTCTACATTTATCCGTCCAAGTGATAGTGACAGAAACGTTAGAGAGGGAGAGAGTTCTGAAAGGTTTGGTTTTTTTAAATGAAAAAGTGAAATAATTCTGCATTAGGAAGTGATGATTCCACAGTGCTAAGAATTGTAACAAATATATGTTAACCAGTTTCTGAAGCTTTTTGCTTCCTCCAGTATCTCAGTATCTAAGACACATTAAAACCAGGGATTATAAAACAGAGCTCATATTGCAATGGACCAGCACTTTATTGAGACCAAAATATCATGCTGTAGGGCAAACAGATACTACTAAACAAATGCTGCACAAAAAAAAGTTAAAAAGTGATTCCCAAGCACCAATGAATATGTACTTTTTTCCCTATCCTTACTAGCCCATTTATGTCAAAATTTCCATGGAATAGAAATCCAGCTTCTTGCCCAGCTCCACTGACTCTTAACATCCCTTTCTGCAGACTTTTCTCAAAGGTCAATATGACATACTTGCTAGGGGCAAATACATACTGGTGCAAGGGGTAGAGACAGGTTCATAGGACTGTGACTAATGAACTTAATATTTTAGATTTCTACTATGGCAATAAAAAAATCAGTTTCAAAAGTTGTGCACAGCCAGTTTTTCCCAGTCTCCAAGGGCAAATCATGCTGAAGGGACTCCACTTGTAGTATGGGCAGAGTCTTCTGGTTTTAATTACTTTCTGCTAACTGTCAGAAACTGATTAAATGTCTCCTAGTTCAGTAATATCCCACTGATATGTATGACCTGCAGGGAATCTACTTACCTTTGTGTGTTAGGACTTTTTACAAGGCAATAGGAGGACTGTCCTTACACAAGCACTGCTTTAGCGTTGCTGTCCTTGGGTGGTGAATAAATTACTGTGTTGCATATTTAGCTAAGCTGCAGCTGATTTGTGTCAAAAGCACTGCCATTAGCGTTTAATGTGCATAGCACATTCTCTCTGAACTCTCCTCCCTGTGGATTATTCTCCTTAATATGCCAAACACTGACAATTAAAAATTAAGCCTGGCTGGCAGAACATCTTTGGCTTTTATTGTCCTCAGTGTATCATCTGGTCACCAATGTTCATCAACCTCTGATTACAAAAATTGATATTACCCCTCAGAATAGCTAACAAGTCAGAAATATGTGCCAATTTCTGTCAATCAAATGCCTCACCAGGGAACAGCACAGAAATAAACTTTACCCCTAAAGAAGGTGGGCTCTGTTCAAACACTGCACATCCAGTAGGGCTGGCAGGGGAACTGCAGCATTTCATATGACCCTGTGATGCCTCAGCCTGGAAATGCATGACGACTGTGAAATCAAGAGAACGACGATCTTACAAAGTTGTTTTGTTTCCTCTTTAACCTGAAGAACTGTACCAAAGGCAGGCATCACTTCCCCTCCTGCCTATTCTTCTTTTCCAACTACACTGTGAAGTTGGATAAAGAGTTTTCCAAAAGTCTTCCTGACAGGAAAGAGCTGTATCACTGATTTGCCAGTTTCAGGAACAATCACAGTAAAGGCAGCCTCTGTCCAGAACGATAAAGGACAAGGTGATATAAAAAATGTGTGAGTTACTGCTTTATGAAACTCATAATCACCTTTGTTGTTGAGAGAGTTAGGTCACTTATGAGGGTTAAAGATTTTTCCCTCTTGGCTGCAGAGTATTATCAGAACATTTTTGCTTACCGGAGGATCTTGATCCTCAGCTGAAACAGTAGTGATAACGGTACCCTTGACTGCGTCAGGAGCAACCATTCCCCTGTAGAGATTTTTGCTAAATACTGGAGAGTAATCATTCATATCCTGCAAAACATAATTAAGAGTTTAGTTCTGGAGTTCAAACAAAATTAAAGACGCATTCACAATTGTTTTTTTCAAACTGTACCCAATCACTCCTTCCTCATCAGGAAGTCTATTTGCCATTCACAGTCTCTCTTGGCACTCAATTCCATTACCACTCTGCAAAAACAGAGTGGTAATGGAAGGTGCCAGTTTCAAAAATAATATCCATGTGGGACAGATCAACAGAAGGAAATTCTGCAGAAAAACACAGTCTCACAAGTAAACAAAGCAGAGCTTTCCATGACACCTGCTTCTCAAGCAGTGAGCCACAACAGGGCTTTGCTAATTTTCTAAAATGAATGAGCTGCTGCTGCTTGACAGTGTTTGTTGCCTCTAGTATGAAATAACTGAACAGGAGATGTGTCAAATGAGTTTTGACACCTCGTGAGAGTTTCAGATGGTATTCTTCAGACTGATGTATACATTGTCAAAAAGAAGCTTCAAAGGCTTGAATTAACCCTAATTTCATTGATGTAGCAGCGTGTGTACACACATATGTATATGTGCGTATCTATATATCTGTGCACAGCTATATATGCATTTATACATCCATGGGTACTTCCTTGTGTGAGAGATGTAACATCACCTCAACACTAGGCTGTGAGGGACCATGCAAACTGGCACTAAGATAGATGCAGCAGTTGGACGCATGTGGCTCTCCGTGATATGATGCCTCATGTTTCAGCAGCCATGAAAATCAGGAACCATTTAGACACTCAACCAGTATTACAGGTTGTTAAAAAGGCATTCATTCTGACTGCCATGATTTGTCAGAAAATAGTTTTCTGTCCAAATTCTCTCACACAGAGTTCCAGAAAAATTATCTGTATGTTCCTTTAAAAAAATTAAATATACATTGGTAAATCACAATATTTATTCTACTAATAAAACCAATTTCTATTTTCATTTCTGGAGAGCTACTTCTCTACCTTGAATTTTATTTAGAACAGATTATTCATTTTTGCATCCTACTGTTTCCATTGTTTTGCACATATGGATAACACAGATTAGATTTTCTGTTTGGGCTTTTTTTTTCAGAACAAATAAGAAGCGTCATCTGCCTTTAGCACACAAGAGTGACTGTATTGATCCACAAATGAAGAGCAGATTTTTTCTTCCTTATAGCAGAAAGTGTGCCTGAGCTGTGGGGGAAAATGTGTTCCCCCATCTCTTAGGTAATCCACACAAACACAGCTGCTCAAAGTTCATACAACAATGCCTCTACCTGTTGTCACAGCTCTTCATGCTCCAAGTGCAATGTGCTGATAGTGGCTAGTATGATATGTTACACAATCATCTAAAACATTCACCCATACCTCATTAGAGGAAAACACAGTATAATAAACATCTCTCTCTATATATAAAAAGACTGTCACAAATCCCTTTGGTAAATGCCTGAATAATTAATATTTTGTGTTCTGCTGAAAGCTCTGCAATTCAAGACTTCAAGGCACTGGAAATGTTTTTCCTCCGACTTTCAGATCTTGTAAGAGACTGGATCATCAAAAAGTGACTACAAGCCAAATCAAACTAGGAGAGCATTCAAATGAAAACATTTTGGAAAAGCATTCAAACTGAAACAGATTAGCATTTTTGCATGCAATTACAAGCATTGAATCTTATAATTTCAATTTCTTGACCTGTTTGCAAGAAAATAATTTACTTCATCTGAAGATTTAACATCCAGGACTATTTTCCATAAACAATCTTGTTTCTCACAATTCTTTGAAGTGACATTGTGCTTGTAAAATAAGCTAATTTTTTTTTCCATTTTGCTCCCAGAAACTCCATTCTGGAGCAATATAACACTGTAGCAAAGAAACCAACATCACACAGCAATCACACATTGCAAGACTCCATTCACAATCATTCTACCTCAAAGAAAAGACAGGGAACTACTTTATTTGAAGCAGATACAAAGTAGCTATGAATACAGAAGCCCTAGGCATTTAGGGATGGAACGTAAAAAATAATCTCCATTATGACAGGAGAAATGTGATACAACACTACCTGCATATGTCCTACAACTGTATAAATTTGGAGCTGTTCTGGTTTGCAGACTCAGGCCAGGTTGGATGGGGGTTTGAGCAATCTGATCTAGTCAAAGGGTGTCCCTGCTCATCACAGTGAGGTTGGACCGGGATGATCGTGATCTTTAAGGTCCCTTTCAATCTAACCCTTTCTACGATTCTATTCTGTGATGACTTTATGACCCCTGGCAGCTTTCCAGTCAGTTACAATCTTTTACAGCTTGCATACACACAGAGAAGACACCTTCAGTTTCCATCTGGGCTAATGACTACATACTATTCTTATGATAACACATTTTTGCAGCTTCTGCTTCCCATGATCTGGATATTGAGCATCACCCCCATGAGCAGGTGAAGTTTCTGGAATAACCCAGCATTTTGTCTCTATTTATTAATTTATTTTGAATCCATTCTTCTCTGTGCACCTGCAAATCCCCAGCTATACCTTGCACTTTTTTCCCCTGGCATAGCAGCAAGAGATCACACTCTGCTCTTCACTCACTGGGGGTGGGGAAAATCACCCTGTGAAGTTTTTGTTATCTTTTCAATACCATTTTGTGACCTTAGTTCCTGTAAATCTGTGACTTAAGGTATTGGAAAGTGTAATCCTTTTAAAGATGATACACTATATCCTCCGCTATAGCAAATGACTAAGTCATCCACTTAACGCACTTATTTTTCAAGATACATGTACAAAATACACAGGAATACAAAACAAAGCATGAAGAGTACAGAAAGCCTCTATGTCTCTACCTTACCTTTTCTCCAAGACAAGATTTATACATGACCGTGCCTTATAAACCTTACCCGAGACAAGTGAACAGACATCAAATGCTTCAGTCATAGCTGGACAGAACAGCTCCTTGTGCTTTTCTTCCTGGCTCATGTCTTCCTGAATTCTAAAGTAGGGACTAATTTTGTACAGCACAGTTCTAGCTTAAACGTTTAAATGTTTCCATTTTTATGAAAATAGAATTTCTCCATAAGGATCACCACAGATATCTCATTATGCAGCTGCAGTAAGTGCACTTCAGAAAGAGTAAGACTGTCATTACAGGTGACCAAGTCTCACGCCCTCAGTGCAAATGCCTATGATGAATAACTGCTTGAGGGAGAATGGGGATATTTTCAGACACAGGGGTCATGCAAAACATGCAGAGAAGGTGGTTTGGTTTTTTTTTGTTGAAATTACTCTTCTGGGCAATACATAATAGAGTAAATAGAGATTTGTTAGAGTCATGGAGGAGAAATTAATATATTATCATCTCCTTCAACTGAAGTAGTTTTTCTTTACATATTACGTCACTTAAAGGTACCAAAAAACCCACAAAACCAAAATTATTGATTCTCTGGCAAAAAGCACCACCAGGATGAAGTACAGTCTAGATCTGATTTTGTTAGGGCACAGGAAGAAAGTACAGTCTCCATTTTCTGCAAATAGCTCAAGAGACCATGGCCATGATCTGACCCACCCCCAAAAACAGTGACCCTATAGTCAAGGTCCAAAATTTAATTTTCTTCATCAAATTGTACTTAAAAGAGAGTAGGGTTCAGCATTCCATGACAGAAGCTGAGAAAAAAATTTCATTTTTCATCACAGAGGGACTTTAGGCAGGAAGATCACATTTAGAGGAAGTGCTGAAGACCAAAGACATAAACAGACTTGGTTTTGCATAGCAAAATAATTGAATATGACTCTATAGCTGATGGCTTCTGCTTAAAGCACCACCAAACCTGACTTTACATAGAAATGGATGCAGCATGCGAGTGCAATCCCTAACCACAGGCTGGGGATGAGGAAGCAACCTTCCACCAAGTGGTAGTAAGAAATATCATAATTACCTTTTAAAACCGGGCCTTTATCCTATAGGTGCTCTTGTGGCCAAACGGCAGCACCTTACAACTCACAAACTTCACAATTCTTTGCTTTAGCCACATAAATCCAGGCTATTATTAACTATCAGGCACACACAAAAACATGTAAATGGTAAATACAAGTAATAAATTCTTTATATAGCTCACTTTTAAATACTTGACCTGTTTATTTTGATTTAAGGTGGTAGCAGCCACATATTTATATACTAATACAAAACGGCCTTTGTGTCACTACTCTTCTAGCTGAAGACTTGTTATATTTTTATACATCTTTGTTTAGAAAACAGAATAAAAGTTAGTGCATGAAAATCCCAAAGATTTCTCCCTATCACAGATAACCTTTATCTACCACTTTCTGCCTTGGTTTGTTTCACATTGCTCACACTGCGCAGCACTTAAAGGTAGAATAGGACACATCCTTACATCTTTTCCTTGCACAAAGATTAAGAATCAAACATGAAGGAAGCACAGTATGGGACAGATGCTCAAATTTTATTGTTCTTGAGGATCCACATTAGTACCTTCAAAAGCAAACCAGGATCTATTAAGAGATTTCTTGATGCAAACTCATTTGTTAACTCAGGTGTCATCCTAGCACGTGAACTATCCCACTTCCCGGCCAACGTTCTTTCCCTTGGAATAAAACACATTTCATTCACAAGATAAAAGGCTGTTATTTAGCAAAAGATTTGTAGGAAACAAATATTGACCTGTCTGCAAAGATTATGAAAATGCTGAACAAAAACTTTAGCGAACTAAGATAGTCATCTCAGAATGCCAATGAGGAGAATCAAAGCATGGGGGAGGAAAGGCATTAAGGAGAAAATCAATATGTAATTTAAAAATCATTAAGAGAGTCACTAGCTGTAATGCACTAATACTAAGCTAGGTGCTCCTAGACAGGTGGTGACCGCCGACGTGGGAGGGCAATATACACTCAGAGCAGAAGAAAAATACCTGCAGTACCGCATTCCCAACATAAAATTAACTTGTAAACTTGAACTGATTTCGGAGACATTAATACCTTTTTGCTTCATGGGGACAGCAAGAAACATCTAATGCTTGTACTCCACTAAGTTAAGAACAGAAGCACTCAACATCTGGGTAAAATAATCCCCTCTTCCTCTTTCTCACTAATCTGCGAAACACACAAACTGGATTCAAATGTCTTCCTTCTTCTGCACACCATCACTGCCCTTTAACTTCACCCAAAGTGCGTGAAGGTCAGGGTGCCCCGTGTGTGCAGTGCAGCACGGACAGCACAAGAGGCTACCGTAGTTCAGTCACTTTGGCAGCTCCTGAATCCTGGAGTTACCTGGATTGATGAGTCTTTGTCACAAACTGGAGCAGTCCCGGTGTTTCTCTCTGACTTTCCAACGTATGTTGCAGATCCACCTCCCAAAGGATCGAGCTATGTGCATGAAAATAAAATCCCACTCTCCCAAAACATAACCTCAGCAGCAAAGCCTGGGAGGGAGTTGCCCTGGCAGTTCCAGGATATTTGGAAAATACTGCCTGAAGAACTGAGCCAGATGCACCAGGATTATAGCTGCTTCCTGTTGGTTGCTGAGAGAAAGGTAGTGTGATGATCTCCCAACGTGGCCCTTTCTCACCCCAGTGAAATACAGCTGCAGCCCATGATTGTTAATATGTTCTAATTAATACAATGCAACATAGCAATGAGTGATAGACTTGTCTGTTCCGAAGATTACCACTAACCTAAAGCCTTTCTGAAAAATAATAAATTTTGAAAATGTGTTTTTGTAGAAATCCTGTTTTGCAAGAGAAAAATAGAGAATAAAATCTTAAGTTAATTCTTCATCAGCTATCTCCACAAAACCAGAAGCAACTCCAGATGACACACCAATATATCTTATATATATATATTTAAGTGTGTATACCTATATTTATGTATACATATCTATATGTATCTCAGGCATAATAATTTATGCAGATGCCCTTTTATCTTCCAAAAGGAACTCTGATACTGCACTGGAAAAGCAGCTGCCTTCAGCCTGCAGTGCACTAGAGGGCAGCCCTGCCAAATGGGAGGTATGGCTTGCCTTCCCCACCGCCCATAACAATCAACACATTTCACCCCCTCCCAATTTTTTTTACATCTGGTAATCTAGGTTTTGCCTTTTTTTGAGCTTATAAAATAAATCTGATTTTTTAGTTCCTGGTTTTTGTAGTACGCCATCCAATTATGATCAAGTATTGATTATTTTTTAAAATAGCTCTAATTCTATGGTAGAAAAATCTAATTATTAATCTGCTGAAGAGTTTCAGAGGGACAAATTCCTGTCAAAGAACACCAAAATCATAGATTCTGTTGATTTATTTAGACCGCTGGAAGAAACATACTGCTCAGAAGATTTTCATCATTATCAATAGAGAATGTGCATAGAGTTGCCTACCTGGGGAGACTGCATTGCAAATGCAACTTTGCACAAAGCTTCCCTTTCTTCTTGCTTCTCTCCTGAATTGCTAAACAGAAAGCATCTTACCATAAAGATCCTAAAAGTCTATGTGACAATATTTCACCTGCCTATTTCTGATCTGTTGAAAAAAAAATCACTCATTTTAGCTTCTTAAATATTATATTTTCTTGGTTTGCAAATAGTTTCATAAAATGTTTGTAAGTATATCCCGTGTTTTTACTACCATTTCAGGACTGTGCTCTTTGATTATACTGCTAATGCCAAGGTGTCTAGTTAACTCTATTGAGTGGAAATCAACATGCTCTCACCACAAAAACCCAGCATGACTGAACAGCATTTGAACTAATAAATGCGCGTTAGGCGTTTACAATTCCTTTTGCAGTCTTCTGGCTTTTATCATAAGTGTAATAAACAGGAAAACAAAAATGTATTTTTAAAGTGATACCTCCTTCCACTATTCAAAAATGTACATCATAAAGCCACAAAAAGGAAGAAAGTAAAAATGTTTACTTCAAAGCAGAGTGTGTCACATACTGAAATTTTCAAACCTTCCCAATCTTTTTCTACAACTACAGACATGTATCTGCGATTTTCTGCTGTCATTTTGTTTTGAACATCTGCCACTGAAGTCTATGTGCACATTTCCAGAGCTGGTGGCTTCCCATCTGAGCTGCCTCCAAGTGTTTAACAATACCCTACTGTTTGGGGACTTCCAAGGGCACAATTAGCATTCCTCCACTGTATCTGTGAAACTCTCTTCTGCAGAAAGAAGAGTGTTTGAGTATCACTGTACTGGAAAACCATTATTCCTCTTGTGCATTCTTTAACCATAGAAAGATGTCACTCGATGCCTTATTTAAAAAATATTCCAATATATTGTAGCACTAAATAAGAAGAATGAGAAAACTCTGAAGGCCACAAGACAACACTGCCCTAAGAGGATGTGGCCCATAACGTATGCACATAATAGCTCAAACTGGCCTCACCTAGGCCCCCCAATACCTTGCTCCTGGGCCCAGGGCCCCATTGCAGCCCAGCCAGAGCCTTCAATGATGCCACAGGGTACAATGCCTTAGCCCTGATTCTGGCCCCATCCCCTTTTGCTCCTGGATGGACTCCCTGGACAGACCCCCTACCCTGTCCATGCCCTCACCGTGTCTGGGGTTGACAATGAAGCGTGGCTCTGCCCACCTGGCCCTGTTCCCAGAAGGACTGTGCCCAGGGAGGGCACTGCCCTCACTGGATCACCTCAGCTCCCAGCTGTCACTGTCACATGCAGCAGTCTCGCTCACTTTAGGCTCTTGCCATAATTTTCAGTATCTTCGTCTGTTAACTATAAGTTCATGAAAAAAACAGAGAAGTGAGAAGTGAACCTCTTGTAAGAAGCACCCTACGACCCACAGGTTTTTTACATCTGCCACAAGGCTGTATCTTACCCTTTCACAAAACATTTTTTATGCAAGTGCTTTCATTTTAATGTAACTATGCTTTGCAGTGGGGTCCTGAAGCTTTGCTTTGCTTTAAATGAAATGCCAAGTGCAGGTTATCACTCGACAGAAACCTCTCCAGCATGGTGCTCACTGATGTTCGCACAGGATGAAACCTTTTCCAGCATCATCACACTTCAGCAACAGTATCTCTTAAGTGCCATACTTTCTCACATACATTTTGCTGGCCCGTGCTAACCGGTAATAGCCATCTACTGCCCTCAATTCTTTCTGTAAGTTCTCAATTGTTACAAATCTTCATTTGATTGTATTTCTATTATTGCATTTATTAACTTTCCAAAGCCTTTCAATACAATGCTAATCAACCTTACTCAAAACAGTATAGAAGTACAAATTCAATATGAAATATTAAAATGCAAATTTCATATGCTTTCACGTCATAGCGATCCTAAATTACATGATAGTCTAAAACCAACTTTTAAAGTTCTTCTGAAACAAGGTTTCTGGATTTGGAGTCACAGATTCAGCACTGAAACAACTGAAGATCTGAATTGCGTCTTCAAAAAGAAACCATTCTTTCATAGGTGACTTTATTTGTCTGAAAGAAAACCAAAATGTTATTAAACTATAATCCCTTTAGTAGAGGATTGTCTTTTCTTCTCCTCTTCCCTCAAATATATACCATGCCATGTATAACTTCAGACCTCTTTGAGCCAAAAGTATATATTTATATATCTATATCTATTTACGCATGCATGTAAACTGTATCTATCCTTTCACTAAGCAAACACTTACATAAGCTGAAAGGATACAACATTATTGTGCAGGTCTTAATAGCCACAAATAATCCCTGAAGAACTCCTGTAGGCAGATAACACACTATCTAGAACTGGGACAATAGCCAGAATCTTAAGATTTCATGCAAGCTCTCATCATTCAGCTAAAAGACTGGTACTATTAACTAATATGATTTGATGTAATTTATCCAGATTATTCTGTGGAGTGGTTCACAGCAACAGAATATTGCTCATTCAGGTATATCTTGCCTTTCAAATTGATTGGAAAGGGATTAGAAATAAGTAACTGTACAATGGCTTAAAGTAATCAAGGTAAAATAATTTTTTTAAGATATTTTCAGTTTTGTTTCCTCTGTAATTTACAGTGTCATCCCATCAGTTACTTTCTGTAATTTATAAGGAGCTGAGCACAGAACAATTTGTACTTCCTAATGTATATGATAAAAGTAATAGGAAAAAATCTACTTAGCACTTATGCCACTGATTCTTAGGTTTAAAACTGTTTCATTTACAAATGCAATAACAAGTTAATTTTATTATCTATTATCGTACACGTGATGAAAAACTACTGTGATTATATCCACTTCAAAGTGCATATGTAAAAGAGTGCCTTCAAAGTTTTGACTTGCGAAAAATGCAACTTTTAGGGCTTTGGAGGAAGTGAACTCATTACATGGCTTCACATAGAAATAACCTAATTTCACCAGCTACTGGAGTATCAAGAACTTGAAGTCCCTTCCCATTCTTGACGTAATCTCTTGACCTCTTATAATAAACACACACAACTCTTAAAGGTATTATCTTTTAAAGTTCATAGAATCATAGAATCATAGAATTATCTGGGTTGGAAGAGACCTCCAAGATCATCAAGTCCAACCCTTAATCCAACACTATCATGATTACTAGATCATGGCACTAAGTGCCACATTCAGTCTTATTTTAAAAACCTCCAGGGATGGTGAATCCACCACCTCTCTGGGCAGGCCATTCCAATGCCTGATTACTCGCTCTGTGGAGAACTTTTTTCTGATATCCAGCCTAAACCTTCCCTGGCAGAGTCTGAGCTCGTGCCCTCTTGTTCTATTGCTGGTTGCCTGGGAGAAGAGTCCGACCCCCACCTGCCTACAACGTCCTTTCAGATAGTTGTAGAGAGCGATGAGGTCACCCCTGAGCCTCCTCTTCTCCAGGCTAAACAACCCCAGCTCCCTCAGCCTCTCTTCATAGAACTTGTTCTCAAGTCCTTTCATCGGTTTTGTTGCTCTTCTCTGGACCCGCTCCAGCACCTCAATATCTTTCTTGAACTGAGGGGCCCAGAACTGAACACAATACTCAAGGTGTGGCCTCACCAACGCCGAGTACAGGGGAAGGATCACTTCCCTCGTCCTGCTGGCCACACTATTCTTGATACAGCCAGGATGCCATTGGCCTTCTTGGCCATCTGGGCACACTGCTGGCTCATGTTTAGCCTCCTGTCAATCAGTACCTCCAGGTCCCTCTCCACCTGACTGCTCTCCAGACACTCTGTCCCCAGCCTGTAGTTGCTGCATGGGGTTGTTGTGGCCAAAGTGCAGGACCCGACACTTGGCCTTGTTGAACTTCATCCCGTTGGACTCAGCCCATCTCTCCAGCCTATCAAGGTCCCTCTGCAGAGCCCTCCTGCCTTCTGGCAGGTCGACACTCCCTCCCAACTTGGTGTCATCCGCAAATTTACTTATGATGGACTCAATCCCCTCATCTAAATAATCGATGAAGATGTTAAACAGAGCTGGACCCAACACTGATCCCTGGGGGACACCACTGGTGACCGGCCACCAGCTGGATGCAGCCCCGTTCACCAGCACTCTCTGGGCCCGGCCATCCATCCAGTTCTTAACCCAGAGAGTGCACCTGTCCAAACCATGGGCTACCAGTTTATCCAGGAGTATGCCACGGGAGACAGTGTCAAAGGCTTTGCTCAAGTCCAGACAGACTACATCCACAGGCTTCCCTTCATCCACCACATGGGTTACCTGATCATAAAAGGAAATCAGGTTGGTCAGACAGGACCTGCCCCTCACAAAGCCATGCTGGCTGGGTCAGATCTCATGTCCATCCTGAAGGTGCTGTGTGATTGCACTCAGGATGATCTGTTCCATAACCTTGCCAGGCACTGAGGTCAGGCTGACAGGCCTATAGTTGTCCGGGTCCTCCTTGCAGTCCTTTTTGTGGATTGGAGTGACATTTGCCAACTTTCAATCATCTGGGACCTCCCCAGAGAGCCAGGACTGTTGGTAGATGTTGGAGAGTGGCTTGGCAAGCTCTTCCTCCAACTCCCTCATCACCCTAGGATGATGTAAGTTCATGCATCTCCCCAGTACATTCACCCCTCGAGAAACATACGTAAGTCTGCAAGGAAACCTTTATTTTTGATCCTACATTTTGATTTCAATTTTATATTAAGTCCACCAAAATTGAAAACTACTCCTAACTTTGCCACAAGTATCTGAAATATCTTTTATATTTATGTATCAACAACAGTGACTAATGGGAGAAAGACTGAGGTTAGAGAATTAAGCAATGCTGAGCAACTCTGAGCAAGTTCAAAATCTTTGTGATGATGTTGACAAGATAATATGACAAACTGCATGAAGTGGCACTTTGAAATTTGTCTTTAATTGTGTGCAGTGCTTTTTCACATAGCATTCTTTCTTTGAAGATATACTAAACAGAGGCTTGTTAACATGGTAATAATTGCCTCTTTTTTTTCAGACTTAGTTCTCAGCAAGCCCTAAAGTAGATTGTAATATAAATAAAGGGATAATATTGTGGAATATATGAGCTAATAAATGACTAGCAGATGATTGAACAGATAAATTAAGGTTGAAAAAAAATCTGTTTACTGGCACCGTAGTCCAACACCATGTTCATTATTCCATTAATGCCACTACAAAAGAGATAAATAAGCAGCTACATTTTGAAGGCAATACAGCTCATTTTTTTAACCTTCATATACATAATGTGTTGCTGCTGTGCTGGATTGTCCTTTATTCTTTAAATGGGATACAGTTTGCATTACACATTAGAAAGGAATGATTAACTTCATGGGTGTAAATTTATTGAAAAAACATAACATAAAATTTATTTTGGAAATATTAGAAACTGATGACTTGTGTTGATTCACTAATGTCTTTCATCTTCCATGTATCCTTCACGGCCTGTATAATTTCTGGCAGAAGATCTTCATTGTTATTGTAATTAATTCTCACCATAACACAAAATCTCACCATAAAAAAAGCAATGATGCATTACTGCTCACCTGGTCATTAGAAACAAGACTTGAGTGAAGGTCTAAAAAATACCTGCAGGAAGAAAGCAGTGGCAGCTACACATATGCACAGCTACTTAAACATCTGGTAGAGGGGAGTCTGAACCACAACATCCCCTCCTCTCCTTAATGACAACCTGTGGACTCCTCCCATTCTCTCCTAGTGATTATTCAGGCATTTTACAAAGTATAAAGCCCAGCAGTCCCAACTGCAGCAGCAGTACAGTAAATGTGCTCTGTGAGAATAGAATGTCTGGCTGCATCATTTTTTCCAACTGTCTCGAATGCCAGGTTGCTGCATACTTTCTCCACCACATCTGTATTTCCTTTGTTTTACTGTTTGCTCTGATTTTTTGTTTGAGAGTGTGATATGTCTAACTAGTTTTTCTAACCCTCTCACCCTATGAAAGCAAACAAACGATAATTCTCCATGTTCTGATTCAAGATTTAGGTTGTCAGAGAAACAAAGGGAGCCTTCTTGTCTAAGCAGGTTGGAACTCTTCACTGCTATGGATAATTAAAAACAAGCTCATACAATTTGCTTCCAATTTGAATACGATGAACTGCAAGAATGGTCATGTTGATGAAGGGCCATTCAGAGTAACCAGGCCAGAGATACAGATTTGGCTGTTACGCATTTTTGGATCATCAATTTATTTCTTTTACACAAAGTTCACAAGGAAGGGAAGACTTAGCACCCCCCACGATAAGTACAAATCAATGCATATAATGCATGATCTAAAGCATATGATGTCTTCTAACTTCTTCATGGCATATTTCTCTTGAAAAACTAGTCTGACAGTTGCAGTTTGTGGACTCTGTAACGATTGCGATGTTTATTGATGTTCATGGGTATAGTCAGTTTTACTAAACTTGGAAATTCTTTGTATAATGTTTATAAGAGTCCACTGGGATTGAGGCATGGTAGGAATTACATGAAATATTTCGTTGACAGTCTTGTAATATGGTATTGCTAGAAACATATAGAACTGCTTTTATTTATTCCTGTTGCTCAAGCACTTTGAATCATCAACTGGAGATAATGGTTTCATTACACTACCTACTCTACTTAAAAGACTACAAAGAAAACCAATCCCAGAACACAGAAGGAGGAGAAAAAGCAATTATAACAAACAAGAAAGAGACATAAAGTAATACAAAAATAATGCTGGTAATAAGAGGTCAGAGCATAAAATACGCAAGTACCTTACAGGCCCCATGACACAGAAATTCTTATAATATTTATCTAGGAACACATTACTCATTTAACAGCAATATAAATTGCAAAAAGGTTAGTCCTGTTTCTCTTAAGAAGCTCTATTACCATAGTAATTCTTTCCAAATGATAAATTCTAATAATAAGCACATCATTTGAACAGTAATGATTTCTCTTCTTCCAATACTGGGAAATATTTACATTGTGAAGGGATGCTTGTGTGTACTGCAATATGCACTACAGGCACTCTTAGCAAAGAATTCAGCTCTCTCAGACACTGAGTGACTACAAATCTTTGCTGTTCTCATGGTGAGAGAAAGTATGCCTCAACAGTGTCAAACCACTGAAAAACTGCATGAGAAACTGCCTGCAAATTGTTTCTTGGAGTTGCTAATATTTTTACCTCTTAAACCACATTTTCAAGACTGATAATTTCTTATATTTCTAACCTATATAATTATATACATATGAAACCCACCCAGATAAAATAATAAATTCTGTCTTCTTGATTACAGTACAGATCACTATCATCAGCTGTTTGGGATGAACACTTGTGCAATGTCCCATACCATCCCAAGACAAGATGACTCATTAATACTTTCAGGTTAAGGTCAAAAGTTATGCAAGCAGTGAGAGGAATCTGGGAACTGGGGAAACAAGAAAAATCACAGTCTTTTTGAGGTGGTTTGCATCTTTGTGGCAAGTAGAAATCAACAGCACTTACACTACTCTTCTTCCTCAATAATACTAGAAAAGATGCAACAAAGCATTAATTCACCTTTGGCTTTCTTCGAATAAAGAGTCATAAGCCATCCATACCATGTGAAGGGCATTTGGCTGCAGCAGACCAATATTGTACTTCAATACTCACATGCAGATAACAGATTAAGTTACTTTTACTGCAGTAAGTATTCTGCTTTGTAATCTGTGTTTTTGTCAAGTTCAGGGAAGGTTAATATAAACTATTTGCAACTTGTCATGCCAAAGGCTGACAACAAGAGTCTAAAGAACATCACTGCGTGCATCCACCCTCCTCCTAGTCACGAAAATCAGCGTCATTATGGGTATACTACAATGCTGCTTATTCGGGTTTATATCACATAATTGATACATGACACCATCAGATGTTGTCCATAGCTGTTTAACAGAATCCCATTACACAGTAAGAATTACCGTGTTTTTGGTTAAATGATGGACTGTGAAAAATGACAAATGCTAACAGAGCAGCATAAGCACAAAAGGACTTGGAGACCTCTGTAATACAAAAAGTATTCTGAGGATTACAGCGACTGAATCCCTACCAGTTACGTAAATTCCCTGCTTGAACCCCCTATTGCCTTAATGCTTCTGGTTTGCTCTAGTTTGGTTTTGTGTTATTAAAGACTATAATTTGAACAACTGTTATATTAGGACCTACAGTGTATCTGCACTTTATTTATTTCCTATTTGGGGTCACAAACACTGTATTAAAATAATTACTCAATATCTTCTAAATAGGCTGCCCAGGGAAGTGGTGGAGTCACCATCCCTGGAGGTAATTAGAGACGTACAGATGTGGCATTTAGGGATATGGCTTAGTGGTGGACATGGCAGTGTTAGGTTTACGGTTGGACTCAATGATCTTAAAGGTCTTGTCCAACCTAAATGATTCGGTGATTCTGTAAATAAAGTGGAAGTACATTTTTTTACTATTAGGAAACAGACACATGGAATTCCTGGTCCCAAAGCAAGAGTAAAAGGCAGGCTGAGGGGGAGGGAAGTATTCCAGCCTCTCAAGTTGAACTGCATTGCTTCCTGATGCTCTTTCATTAATGAATACAATACAAATGCACAATCATACATGGGTCAGACCTACACCGCAGACCACAGCTTTCCTCTGAATATGTTCCTATTTGAAAACCAGTACCTTTAATAAAGTCAACAAAACCACCCAAACAAACTCCAACACTTAATTATTTCAAAAATTCATTGTGCTAGGAAAATGTTTCTTCTATGAAAATAATAGGTTTGAGCAACTGACTCCTTAAAAGTATAAGAGAAAAAGCTCAGGGTCTGATGTCTAAAGCTATGTTATTTTTCGATTGACTTGAAAACTGCTGGGGACAGTTAGGAAGCAAGTAACCTGCATCTCAGTCTGAGAAATTTTGCAGATATGAAGAGGCATTGTAGAAGCCTTCTTACATTGTCATTAGAGAGACGTTTACTGTCCCTAAAATAATTCTGAGCTCAGCAGAGATCGACAAACAGAATTACTCAAAATCATGTGGCAACTCATAGCATCTGCAGATACGCAGCAAGCTGAACCCAAGACTGATTCATATATGCTAAATACTTTCACAGACTTATATTTAGACTTCAGTTGCCAGATATGAAGTTCACATCTGTGAGCTATTCTTTTTTCCTGCTACAATTTTTGCTTCTTAGCTAAAACACAAGTAATTAAACTCTCTTCTCTCTTCCACAGCTCAGACTTCTTCACTGACAAAGTCAACAAAACTAAAGCAACTGCTGACAAGGTTTCAACTGACTGGCTTCAGAACTACAGCTTTGTAAATGTAAGGAAGCATGATTTAGAGCATCCAAAGTATCTTCTTCTCTTGGACATGACCAAATTAAGATGGGTAAGTGCTAATGTTTCAACTAAAAGTGCTTTTCATTTGTGGATCGTTACCAAACAGAATACCATTATCCCAATATTGCCGGTGAGAGAACTGAACCCCAGGGGCAATGCTGTAACTCACTGCATAAGACCATTAAATAAGCCTGTTTCTTTGCAGCTGTGTATTTTCAAGCAGCAGAATCTGAAATATAGCATGTGGTGTGCCACATCAGCACTCAATATCCTCAAATTGTTCATAAAATTAGAATTTATGAGAGCTTTAACTGAAACTTGATGGCGTCATTTTTGCAAACAATTCCATTAGGTACTTATTTCAGCCTTTCAGGGATTCTAAAGGACTAAACGTTTATATATGTGTCAGGTATTCTTGTACTTCATAGATATGTGATCCAAGATTTAACTATGCAATTGTATATAGCAAAGTAATTATAGCTGTTCTAAAGCGTATGTTTAACCAAACAAGTTGCTGTCAGAAAAAGGCAGTAGCTTGATACAAGTGAAAAAGCAGGAAAGCAGACATAGGGCTGCCACGCTCCTGTGTTACATCAGGACACATGTAAGGATTCATGAAGTATTTTGTGACAAAATAGCAGAGGACTCTATCAACTGACAAGTTATTCCTCTTACCTTTACTCTCACCGTGACAGTAGCAAGACCAGGAGGCATAGTGCCCTTGCTATCGAAGGCTTCCACTAGAAAGGTGAAGGTTGCTTCTGTGTCAGAGAATGATTCATAATCCAAAGACTTCAAAAGCGATAACTCTCCTGTATACTTGTTCAGTGCAAAATACTGTAGGGCTTCCTGTGTCCGTATTCGATAGTTAACATCAGAACCAAGATCAATATCCTTTGCCTAGGGCATGCCATACAAAAAAAAAAAAGTACTTAATCCCAAACAAAATCCACTTTCACAAAAACTCCTGCTAGATTTAAAGAACATAAAAGCAGCAAACTACTGCAAACAAATCTCAATGCATTATATTATTCTAATAGTACTGAATGTACTTAGTACTATTGAACTAATACAAGGAAGACAAATCTGCCTAAGGTTATAAAATCCATAGATATCTGCCACAGGAAGCAAGCACAATATTCTGGGAAAAAGTCACTGGAAGCTCAGTCTGTTCTTCTCTTCCTTGGGCACCTGCCAGGGAAGGAATGGAGGGCTAAGCAGGTGTTTGGTCTCACCCGATGTGGCAGCATGGATGTTTTTACATCATACCAATATTTAGACAACGAATATTAATTTTCATCCGGATAAGGAGTATTATGCAACTGCTTTAGCTGTAATTTGACATTAGATTTATCTGTAGACAGGTTCAGAGAAAACCACTCTTGTTAAGATTGTCTCGGGTCAGATTCTTCTCATTAAAGGTTGCAAAGCAAAACATCAGGAGGATATATTGTCTGCCTGGGGGAAGTGAATCTCAGCTCTCTTTAGAGATCTAGCTCATTCTTGAACAATTAACTCTTACTTGTCTGAGTATTCCTTATAGCCAGTTAAAAGAAGACAAAACCTACAGGTCTTCAACTGCACTTCACTCCATCTATGTTAGATGATGACCTTGATACTGAATGAATTGCTTCTGGAAGCAACTATTTATTTCTATTAACTATAATGTGAGGTGAGACATGCAAGTTTGTCCTAAATGTCTAAATGAGTTGAGATAAAGCTCTCTTTTGCTACTAATGTAAACAGGTAGAAGCAATATGATGAGCTTTCAAAAACCAATCAAAAGCACTTTAAATTTGTAAAACAATATTCCAAGAAATTAAAACAGCAGTGTAGGTTTTGTTGTTTCTTTATGGGTTTTTTTAATAATTGCTCTTACTTCTAAATGAATCTCACCTTCAAAGTGTCATAACTTTCCCTACTCCAGTTTGTGATCTTTTTCTGCAGACACTGACAAATAAGAACATGCTTAGTATTGCAGAATATTTACAAAACATTTTCTTCACTCCATAATGCTTTCTTACCTCTATTTGCAGGAAGACAGTGCCTGGTGATAGATTTTCAGGCACACAGACAGTGTAGGAAGCATTGGTAAAAACAGGGCTGTTGTCATCAATATCCAATACCTTGATAGCTAAAGTTATTGTTGAACGGCGGGGGTCCACAGCTCCATCTGTTGCTTCAACAGTAAGTTCATAATAGTCCCTCACTTCTCTGTTCAGTTTTACTGCTGTATAAATGCTACCATTTGATGTGATTCGGAAAAGATTGTTGAAGTTTGCCAAATTGTAATGAACCTGACCATTAACACCAGCATCTGGGTCTGTGGCCTAAAGAAACAGAAAAAAGAACCATGTTTTAATGCACACTTTAAATACAAGAGACATGGAAGGTGGCTAGGATAATATTCTACGGAGTACTAATGCCCATGTGGCTACCTGGTATTTCTTGTGTGTGCAGCAGCTTGTCTCCCTCTGCTATTTGGCTGAAGATAAAATATTCCCCAGAAAAAAATCCCTTAATTTGCAGAGACAAAAGGTAGTTTTACTGAATCCTGACTGGACTTCAGCAGAAAACACACACGTAGCTCCTCAGCCTTGCACATAAGCAGGAGAGAAACTAGATGCTGGTAAAGCCAAGCCTTCAGACACTTCTAGTGCTGAAGTATCTTCAGGGTGTCTGAAAGGAATTTTTTTTACACTGCTTGATTCAGGTGTTTCATTGTTGCCCAAATCACTATGGAGAATATGCTTACCTCAGAGATGGATGCAGTCAGCAGAGACTGAGAATGGACATATTAGTTAGAAATTTTATTTTCATTTAACATTATTTGTCACATTTACTGATATTTTAATCATTGCTCTCTGAAGAACTATTTAACTTTCTATAGTTTATCATGGTATTCAAAATGATATGTTATCACATTTCATCCTTATTCTTCTCCATGCAGAAGAGGCAGATGACTGCAACAGAAAACTTCAGATTTTTTTCAATTGATAACTTTCTTCTTACATACTGAACTAAGCCTCAAAGTTCAGTATCAGCCAAATAATTCTTGCTATTATATAACTCCCTGTGTAGAGATTGACAAAATGCACGTTTTTTTCTAGAGCTACCAGGCCCTCAACAGAGTCTGAATGCTGACCTCTTATTTTTCCTCCTCTTAACTGAATTATGGCACAATCATTAAAGTTATGTAAATTAAACAAAGGGCACTTTGTGAGCAATGTATTTTCATTTATTTGACTTTATAAATGACACTGCAGACATCTGGGAAGATCATAAGAGATCTTCACGTTTTGTTTCAGAACAATTGTCAGGAAGTTGCCATGAATGTTTAATTCTGGTGAAGGTGTTTGTTGTAAGACTTTGTAATGAAACCATTTGTCTTCCCAGAAACCAATTAAAAGTTAATTAAAATTGTTAATAAGAAAAATTTCTCTGTGCTTTTCCCCTGCACTACATCAATGTGCTAAGCAGTAATAGCTACAACTTCATAATGACCGGTCTATGGATAACACATCCTTTTAATCGACATCTTTCAACATATGGTTGATTAGCTTGGTTTATAATCAATCCTATTTCCTCTGTAGAAAAAATTGACTGTGGAGAGAAATACCTCCTAGATGACATACTGGAAAACCATCAGAAAGCTAGTCAAGAAGAAAAGTTTATACTACACAGGAACAGACATTTAGCCCCTCTGAAACAAAACCAAAGTATAGGAAATGCAGAGTAAGTTGCAGAACTTCTAGATAAGATACTAACAGCAAGAGTCACCTTCATATATTATAGCAATTAAACTGATGCTAAACAGCCAGAGTTAAAACCGAACCAATGAAAAAAAACAACCCCCCACCTAACACTAATCTGAAAGACTACTACCATTGGAAACTATCAGAATAAACCCGGTAACAGCTAGCTTAGTTTGGAAGAGTGTTTTTGAATACATTTTTGTTTTTAGAAAAGTAAATAGAATTTACTTTCAAATATATGTCAAACTTTACAATTCGATTCCTATGTCTATGTCGTAAACCCATTTGGGTGCATAAATATCTTTTCCATATTCTGTAGGGCCAATCTGTTTCCATGCAGAGTAGCAGGCTAATCTTCATCATTAAATCAAATTAAACTAGTTACAGTACTGCTGTATCACTGGCTGAGAAGTCAACCAAAGACATGTGAAGACAAGCGTCAGCTCTGTGCATTTTCATATGTCTTAATCCTGTACTTCCACAGCTCCAGGCAAACTAAAATTTCAGATGGATGTTCTGACTGAACCATTAAACCATACAGACCAGTTTGATGCACTTTGTTCACTAAAATGTTGACCACATGGATTCTCTGATTATCTATCAGATAAAAAGAATTCAGATTTGCTCCACATTACCTGCTCTGTGGTAATGTTTCTCTGCAAAAAATTATTCTTCATTTACAAAGACACTGCCTGATTTCTTAGGCAGACTTTGTGTTCCTCATCTTTAATGAACACCTTGCAGAAGTACAACCAGTGAGGAGAAGGGAAAAACTGAGAAGTTACAAGACATACAAGCACTGTCCACACTACCCACAGGTGTCTTCACAACCCCGAGAGACTTCGGAAGGCCAAAATGTGGCATAGTGGCTGCCAAGCCCATGCCAGGGGCTGCCTTCTCCAGCCCAGACTCCCCTGTCACACAGCAGAAGGGATTTTGTATCCCTTAACAAGCCCCTCCCTTTCCCTACACGTTTTCCTGACCCACCACGGGGCAGTGTGCTCGGGCACCCTGAGCCGCTCTCCCTCCTTGGTTCTTGCAGGGCTGCCCCTCACTCCTTGCTGCCAAGAGGAGCTCTGCCCTTTCTTAATTCCTTTCCCCAGAGGCATTCCCAGTGTGGCTGACAGGATGGGCTGGGCCAGGTATGGAGGGGCACTGGAGCTGGCTGCACCCAACCTCTCCTCGCAGAGACCCCTTGGCCCCGTTGCCAGTCCCACAAACTCTATACATATGCTTAAATGTTTAAAATTGCAGTGCATGATTTTAAAGAATCATAACAGTTTTTATTGTGAAAACAACTTTAAACAAATGCTACTATTTTACCAAATTAGATCACTTTTACAGTTTAAGGTTTCTATTAATTAACATTTTATCAGTACAGACTTGAAAAGAGATAATGTACACTTTATGGATATGAAAGAAAAAGAGTTTAATCTGTTTTCTAAAATAATCCAATCTCAAGGGTATACAAAATTAACTCTTTCCACATGGAAATAATTTCACAGACCCTCTCAGAGCCTGTGGGCAGCAGCCCCCTGGAAAAGCCCTCGAAGGACCCGCTTGTGGTTTGGTTACTCTCTGATCCTATTTGCAGCTACTTCTTTCTATCAAAACTGATGACTGGACTTCTGAGTCATCCCCCTTTCATCCCCGTGCTCTGTCACTGCCAGGTACCAGCTGGCACACAGGTATTACAAGACTTGATTAGAAGGTAAGGGAGTAGGATGCCTGCACAACGAGGAGGTGAGATTTCAGAAAGGCCTGCTTCAAAAATCAGTCCTACTTGGACTTCTCACTACCCTTAAAACAGAAGCCAGCAACACCCCAATAAATTTAATAGGATTCTCCCATTACCAGCACTGAGATGAATTACCTGGGAATACAGTTACCAAAGGTGGAGAGAAGAAAGCAAACACTTCATTTCTATATTATTGAGTCCCAGAGGAATTCCCAAAGACAAATCCAAGCAGACTATGTCAGGGCTAGAAAGAGGCGACAGCACATTCTTATGCCCAATGCCTCGCACAAGGCTTTCCACCACAACTCATTGTCACTGATTTCCACATGAAAACTATGGTAAGGGCCTTGAAGCTTTAGTTGGTAAAGGGCCACCAGATGATAGAAGATAATAAAAGGAGCTATAGATCTATTTACAGTCAGAAATCTCTTCATAGACTTTCAAATGTTGCTTATACAAGAAATCTGGGCTTTGTAGAGGCAGCCTCTGAAGAGGATCTAGGAACTACTGCTGTTGTTCTAGTAACTTCTAAGATCTAAATGACTACTCTCATTTCCGTCTCTCACAGGGCATCTAAAGTACTGCATGATAAAACAAACCTGAAAACCTAGGAATATAAATTATTTCCTGGAAAATATATCCCAGATTTCCTGGAGATACCATAATCTACACAGTAATAGCCTTTACCTGTTGTGGTAAGTTTAATTTTGCATTACCAACTATGCTTCTGCATTACTAAGAAAGCCTCATGGATATAAACCAACAGCATTCCAGAAAAACAAATCATCTAACTCTGTCTTGAACAGCTTGAAAATATAATTCTTGGGGATCTGAATTACCAAAACACCTCTTGAAGGATCATTAACTCTGAAACATAATGACAAGTGCTTAGATGCCAACAATATTAATTGTATCATTATCATTCTTTTCAAAAGAAACCTCCTACTAATATCCACAACTCTTGCTCACAATGGGTAACAACAGGATTTAAGCAGGTTAATTGAGGGTTTACGCTTGAACTGCTGAAGCCAGAAAATGGCAAAATAAGGAAGTGTGTTGTTACTCAGACTTGTCTGTAAAGCAGAGGCAAACATGACAAGGCAACTCCTCAGTAGAGTGGCAAGCTGAAAAACTTCTCAGGGACCACTTTGCCACCAACCAACTTCCTCCAGATTAAATTTTCTTTCAGATCTTCTTTACGGACAGAAGTTCCCCATGATCCATATCCACCTCAACAGAAGCTCCTGATCTCTGACAGCCTCACCAGTATTCCAGCAAACACTGCAGCTTGAGGAAGGGATAGAAATTGTACTGGAGGATATAAAGAAGGCTGTTGGTGGGAGCTGGGTTATTGTTTTCATGGATGACAACGTGATTTTTTTTTAATTATTATGAGTTTAATATGTTTATTATTATGAGTTTAGTATGTTTATTATTATGGGTTTAAAAGATTCCCAAGCTCCTCAATTGAGTCAAATAGCAAATCAAGTGTGGGAGTGCTAAATTGGATTTTGCACTTGTTTTTCAGGGAGATTACTGTTTGTTCTTATAGGACAAAATTAACATCTCCCACATGCAGTAAGAGACCATGGATATTTGGAACATTTGTGATCTCCTGCTATTTATTTAAAAATATTTTAAGGAGGGAAAATCAGTCATCCATAAAAGTTTGGAGTTTTTCTTCTTCCATATATTTCAAAAAGGCTTTCTCTTTCTTCTATTTCTTTTTCCTGATTTTACAGTGTCATTCATTTCTCTGCTTCATTCCTTATATTCTCTAAGCACAGGAAGATTAAGAATTACCAACTGTTTTGAAAGATTTCTGTCAGCTAGACTCAAAATAATGTAAGGAAAGAAGAAAATACTTTTGTATATACTTCTCAAATTTCACACAATTAGATTAATAAATCAGGCTCCTAAACACACATGGGAATACTCCCTTCCAGCCCAAAACCCTCCAAGAGTTCATTTCTGCTAGACCTTCCTACAAAAGTGACATTGTAATTACATTACTCAATTAGAGAAAAAAGAAAAAAACCCTTCTACAGACTTGCAGGACCAAAGGACTGCAGGTTTTGTACAAATTTCAGATTAAGAAGTGATACAATGCTTTTATTCTGCGTTCATGCTCAACTGAAAGCATACAGAAGGCTTTTTAACATACTTGATTCTGCCATATAGTTTCTGACATGCCACAAAACTTTTAACATTACACTGCAAGAAGAGACAGAGGCTTAGTTACAATGTGATACAAGTTAAATGTTCCAAATTACTGGCCTACAAAAAAAATGACTTGATGAAGAAAGATGATATAAAGAATATACAATAAAATTGGATATTGTAATATCTGGAGGCAAATTCAGTGATCTGTCACTGGCTATGCAATCAGGTGTAGCTGGTCCAAAAAAATTGGGAGAGACAAAACTAACTCAGGGGCAGCACCTCAAATTTTGGCTATCTTGACTTTTCAAGGCAATTCCTACTTCTTTAAGAGAACTATTGCCCTACACACACAAGTTTGTGAAAAACACTACAGGTTTGATGTATATCCTCCAGTAACTATTCAAAAGAAAAAATATCCCGTTGAACTACTGAGTCATGCAAGTTTACAGTTTTTCTGATAACTACAATTAGACTAATTTGTTAGGGTAAAGGTAGCATATGATAAGTTTTCAAATACTGACATATTTTAGCTATTATATGAGATGGGAAAATCTTTCATTTTCACTTTTGTAGTCAATGCTAATTCCAGTGCTTCTGGAGGGTTAGTTCAGAAACCAATTAAATGTGACTCTAAACAAAGCTACACAGTTAGAAAAGTTAAACGCCACAAGCAAATATAAATCAAAATAAATGAAAACTGGAAAAGCTCATGACTGCAACAATATGATTGAATGGAGCAAGAAGCTTCCTATAAAAGTTAATCACATTGTAAGACTTAAAAATAGGCAAGCTTTCTTTAGTCTGGCATGCAACCAAATTCTAAATTTAGAGACTTGCACTGCCTGTTTTCACTTGAAAGATGATTAGTAATTTTGCTTTTATGATGAATATGTTCTTTGGCAATGACATGATCAAGTAATTCAGAGATTAAACGAATGGATATACATACTAGCAGAAATAAAACGCAAAGCTGTCTAAATCACAGATGAAATATATTTACATTGTTTAAAATATCCACAATTTAGCTGGGCTCCAAAATGTTTCTCTAATACATTAATCCATTTTAAAGCTATTTTTGTCATTTCTCTAGACTGCTGGCTCTCCTCATGCGCCCACCTAATTAGAGAGCATTAGAATTAGAATCAGAGCTGGAATATATCAGCCAACATTTGGATTTGAAACTACTTATCTCATCAGCCAGGGTCTTAAAATACTGTGTTCTATTGTCTTCTCTTGTTCACAGAAGAATACTTGCAGGAAATTAGTGCTCTTCTATCAATTACAGATATTGAGGCGACAAGGTCTGTCTGTTTGAAAAAAGTTAGACTCCTGACATTCATCACATGAAAACTCTCAAACTACTTCTACCAAGCAGTCTTCAAGGAAGTGATCGCTAGTCTACACAATTGTTCAAGTTGATAGCAAAAATAACAGCAAATAAACTCTCTCATTCTCATTTTGGAGTTTTAGAACCTTTATTACAGTGCTGGATGCAAGGGGGATAATTCCACCAATCATGCGTAATGAGACAAGAGGTGGTTACAGAATGTATTTCCCATCTACATGCCTATGTATAACATTTTCCAGAAATCTTACGTATATATTTTTACTTTCCAAGGACTAATTTTAATCTTGTTATGAACTTCACAACAGTTAAATCTCCACTAATTAGGACAGTACCTGTTCTCTGTCTAACCTTGCATTCTTTAGACAGAGAGAGAAACTATAAACAAACGAAGGTGGTTACAGAAGAACACACATCTGTTCAGCATATATCATCCTTAACATAAGACATTATAATTTCTCAAGAGAACAGTGTCTGGAAAAACACTGTTTGAAAAAACATGCTATCAGAGGGACATTCTGTTTGTAACTTTTGAAAAATACGGTTATTTAAATGAGACTTAAATGAAGTAAAAAAACTGATTCTACTTCAGCTTGAACCAGAACATTCCACTTTTTGCAGTAGTAACTACTTCTTGCATCAAAGTCACAGAACATCTATAATGAGAGACTGCAGTCAAAAGTTAGCAGGCCAAATATAAAAGCACTCTAAGTTTTAAGAATAATTTCTTATCCTGGTGACGTTAATGTGAATAGTCACCTCTAAAAAAAGAAAATAAAGAAAATTGGCCATCAACATACTAAATGGGCATATGTTAGAGACATGAAGCCACTGATTCAGAAGATTTAGCATGACATAAGGCTAAAACAGATGAAAGGGCTTAAAAACATACAGGGATGCAAAGTTTCAGGCAGATAAAACTAAGAACTCCTTTCATACAAAAATCTTTAGATTCTCAATAATCAACTCCTGTGAACACGACAATGATTGAAACAATCCCCTGATAACAAGTATCAAAATTTCGACTGCGTTAAAGAACAAGCATATTACTCTGAAGATGAAGATGTAAAGGAATGCACAAATGTAATATCAGAAACAGGAAAAGTGAGTGCAGCTTTTGAAAGGCATTTTAGTTTAAAAAGTCACCCCATTTACCATGTCATGGGTGGCAAGGAGCTTTTAGACCTATTTGATCAGTGTTTTCAGCTCATCTGAGGTCAAGGAACTGCTGTAAAGCAGAGGAAGTGTGGCTGCAGCTGCATGCTGCGAAACACCTCCTTGGAATTATACAGCCCCTTAGGGGTGTCAGAAGAAAGAATCTAATCCTGCCTGGCATTGTGGCATATGATGAGAAAAAAATTGCACAAATCCTCAACTGCATCTATTTCTTCTCATGCCACGAGTCTGGACTTGAAACTGTGAGATCTATCTTGTTTTAAGAGGCTGAAGGAATTTGCCTGTTAACAAACAGGTGAAAATCCAACTAGAAGCACATGGGATGACAACATCGACTTCAGCAGCAGCTGTCGTTTCATTTCTTCTCAGTCTAAGCAGAGATGCAGCTTTCAATAATTATTATGACAGCTGATTATAAAACCTGAGAAACTACAAGGGGAAGGAAATATAAAATTAACTTAAGCTGTAGAGTGAAAACTATTCAAAGAAGTTACTATTTTTTGCATTTCTCATCCTTCTTACATATCACCTTCCAGTTCAGAAGTATATACTCCTCAAGATTTATTATTTGAGGAAAACAAAGAGCACACCATTTAGCTTGACCCAAAAGCTTATTCCAATATGTCTTCAGTACACAGCTTTAAGCAGTGTCCAGCCATGTTGACATGAGCATGCTCTATCATGCATATGGGAAAGATTAAAGGCAAACTCTATGGATGCAGTGATTCAGAGAAGCTACAGCTCTTCCACCCTGATCAGGTACTGAGGGCCGACAAAACTAACACAGGCTGGGCAAGAAGCAAGAATAAAAGCAGTTGTAACAGGACTTGAGCACATCCATGCCCTATTGGAAATACTCTCCCACCTCACATCTTGTCTGAAGTGAAACTATGGAAGTCTTTAGATTACTAGCATCTCTATGAGGATCTTAAAGGAGACTGTGCAGGAAGTCTTACTAAGGACCTCTCTAACTTACCACATCAACTTTCTTAAAGAGCATGCAAAGAAATGAAACCACAGAGGTCCTATCAAAATGACCTTGATCCAATCAGTTGTAAGAATCCTCATGGAAGTTATAGAAATTAACACAAACACAAGTCAAGAATAATAGCTGATAAGTATTTTGCAATGTAAAGTTGAAACTCATCCAACATACACAGACACAGTGGCAGTCATACCACTAAACGGTAATAGATATAGCAGTGATACAGGTGCAGACATTGCAAACAAACACAAAAGTCTGAAGTTCCTGTGGTTGTGGCCCATGTACTGTGTTATGACTCTCCAATTTTAGATTCTAATTAATTTTTAATGTATTCTGACTTTAAAATCCTAGCTGCTCATATTGTTTTTACATAGATTAGCCAGTCGAGGGATGTGATTCTCCTTCTCTACCCTTCTCTATCATGAGACCCCACTTAGAGTACTGTGTCCAGTTCTGGAATCTCCAACATAAGAAGGATATGGAACTATTGGAATAGGTCCAGAGGAGGGGTACAAGGATGATCAGAGGGCTGGAGCACCTCTGCTATGGGAACAGTGTGAGAGAGTTGGGCTTGCTCAGCCCAGAGAAGACAAGGCTCCAGAGAGACCTTATAGCAGACTTCCAGTACCTGAGGGGGCTACCAGGAAGGCTGGGGAGGGACGTTTTACAAGGGCAAGTACTGACAGGATGAGGGGGAACGGCTTTGAATTAGAAGGGAGAAGATTTAGATTAGACATTAGGAAGAAATTCTTCACAATGAGAATGGCGAGACACTGGAACAGGTTGCCCAGGGAAGTTTAGGTGTCCCCTCCCTGGAAGTGTTCAAGGCTAGGCTGGATGGGACCTTGAGAAGCCTGGTCTGGTGGGAGGTGTCCCTGCCCCCCCATGGCAGGGAGGCTGGAACTAGATAATCTTTAAGGTCCCTTCCAACCCAACCCATTCTATAATTCTATGATTAGATTAATGCAAATTACATTGTTAGGTAATGTACTGTGCAGTGAGCAGCAGTCATGGACTCACACTGGGTATTTGAGATTTACTGAAGTGATTTTGCTCTTCCCTAAGGCTTAATTTCTTTTCCCTCATAGACTATCCTTTCCTGCCCATAAATCTCCTTTTTTTTCTGGTCATGTTTTTTTTCCTCCACCTCTAATTATCCTACAAATTTTCTAAAGGTAGAGGATACCTGAGAAATACCAGAAGCTGATATTTTTAATACTGGTAAGATGTAATCTATAGTGCAGGTTGTGTGAAATAATACCCTGTTCTGAGCCTTCATGCAGAAAACATGACAATGGTGATTTAAGTAAAGTGAGATTCCTTTCTAGACTTTTTACAACAAAATCTTGTAATGTAATACCTCATCAGCATTTGAAGCAGTTTTCCTGTACACAGAACAATGGAATCAAGTAGTTGTAAGGGATCTACAGAGGTCATTTATTCCAACACAATAAGCCTAACTGACATCTATGAAATTTCAACCGGGCTTTAAATCATGAGACTTGCAATGTTTAGCACCTTATGAATTCAAATAAAATTAGAAGCTTTTAAGAATTCACTGATATTCACAGACAGAAATCTCTGTTAGGAAATGGGCATCATAATTACATTTCATTAGCATTTAAAAGCCATAGTTTGCTTCTTTACCCAATACATTCAGAACACTTCTATACTATTAAAAGAAAATGTCTAGAGTCAGTAGCTTGGTGCCATATAGGCTGTCTCTGTGTCACTTGTCTGCCAGCTTTACCTTGCTTTGCTCTGTAGTGGACAGATCCTATTGGGTATATTGGGTGTCTATCACAGATATGAATTTACATTTAACGTGAAACAGAAAAGCAAAATATTTCCATTGTACAGTGCAATCTATGAATGTCCTCCAAAGCTCGTTCTTTCAATATGTAGAACAGCTCCACCCTAAAGAGTAACTTCTTTTCTCATTTCAAAAAAAGTAGTGGATGACAGAGGTATTACACACACTGTTTGCAAACCACTTCTGTTATTGGAGCTTATGTATGTAGTCTCCATTTCAGGGAAGATCTAGGGTCCAGTGATGATATTTGAACCTCTGATTAGGGACTGGTTTGTCCACTGCCATGTAATACTCCATTCATATTTTCCTTCTGAATTCTTTTCTGTTTTCCCTGGATACCAACATGTTGATATTGGAGATTTTAAACAGTGCTGGGTAGCGATACAACAATATGCCTACAAGAAACAAACACTGGGTGTGTGAGAAAGAATCTCAGTAAATATAAAAATCCAGACGAATAAAAACTGCTGTCAAGCTATCTGTTTTTTTCTCCTGGGTCCCATCAGGTCAACAGCTTCATTTTAATCACAGACTGCATCTCTACGGTCTGTAACTAACTTCATGGGACTGACTTTTGTTGAACAGGAATACGAACCTGTTTGCAGATTATGTAGTTGTTACATTGATCCCCATCTAAATTTAATTCCACTTTTTAACCTCCTTTGCATTCGGTGTGGATGAACCGTACACTGTACAATGCAAATCATTCAGATGCCCTGTCTTCAGTGGTACCTCAGCCAATTTAGATGGCAACAGACAATAAGGTGACTGAATTTAATTTTCAAGTTTCCCATTTGAAGCCTTTGTAGAGAACATTCAGCAATTCTCCTCCTGTCTTGCCAGGGTATCTCCGTGATCAGATATGAAAGAACGGCAGAGAATCTAATACACCTCCAACTGCCCTAAGTTAGACAACACTGAGTAAAATAGAAGGGATTTGAAATACATCTGCTACATTTTCAGCCTTATCCTTTCTCGCTTTTCTTCTTTTTAGCCTTCAGTACGCTTCTCAAATCCCCACAGGCAGCCCGTGCCTTCAGGAACTCCAGCTGGCAGACACAGAGCCACCGGAGTGGTGGAGGGAGAGCACTTCAGTATGAATATTGCCCCCTGCCCATAACAAGCCCTCTCCTCTTCAATAGAAAATCTTTAACTCCCCTGGTTCTTGCCTCCTGGCCCTTACGTGAATCCCTTTGTAAGTCCAACTTTCCTACTCAAAACAAAGTAGAGCACACAAATCTCTCATCTGTAGCAGGAGTTATTCATGGGAGTGTTTGATCTAATTGTTCTATACCTGGAAGCGCTTATAACCTTACCTGTACCTTGTGAGAGGGGGCAAAAGGTGGGTGTGAATGTGAATCATCACTTGTTTAGAGGAACAAATGAGCAGGCAATTGAGATGAAGTTTTGTGGTCTCAAGAGGGGGAAGAAAGAGAAAGTCCATACAAAAAATGAAGAATAGGGAAAGAAATTTCAATAGCTTTTCATGTGTTATCCAGCTTACTTCTAACATTTTAATATAGGTACTGATAAATGTGTTACAGCTTTATCTTTCTACTAATTGACACAGAATATATCCCCAGATTTACCAGCATTTCCATCACTTCAACCGGCATCTGTAATACAATAAGAATAAAAAAAGCAGCTGCTGCTAAGAATCAAATCATAATAATTGATTTTTTGGGATCTTGCATGAAGAGAATGGATTTCAATATAAAATACATTCAAACAGTAAGCTAATTAGAATTATGAATTCTCCTTCCTGTCATTGCCAAAGACGAGCATAATATTTGCCTTTCCCTAGCCACGAGGAACAACACTCCTGGGCACCTTTCAAAGATGAGAGCACATTCCTGCAGCAACATCAGCGAGTGCATAGCGCCTTCAGATGCATCCCATCTGCTCCAACCATGTCTGTATGTTTTATTTCCTCAGGCAGCCCATAATTTCATCTTCTGCTACTGGTAATGCTTTTCTTCTGTAGTGGAAAGGGCTTAGGCACCTGAGTTGACTACCTTTTCCCTATCCTTCCTCTCTAGTTCCTGTGCCTCACTCAACAAGCAGCAGGACCCATGTCATCTTGCATCTTACGATAGAAATCTCTTGCTATGCTTCTCCCCACTTGAAATGGAAAGCACTATTCAAAAGGCAAAAAGGATATCATAAAACCTTTTTGTTTTATAAAAGGTTCCTGTTTATAACGAATACAGTAAAAGACATTCTGAAAAGTAGGCTTGCCAGTCAGCAGCTTAATTCTTGGTAGTGAAAGCACATGACACAATATGAACCACGTTCTTTTACCAGGCTATTCTCATGTAAAAAAAGGCCTTTATACTTTAACCACATTGCAGCTTCTATACAAAATATATTCTCATAGAAAACTGTCCCATGCCTACACTGTAGTTCTAAGGTATCCTGAAGCACAACAACATAACAAATTCTATTTCAGTTTTTAAAGGAGAATATTCTCAAACAATATCGCTACACCTAAATGCTCATCATCCTTATTTCAATAATCTCACTGAAAGCAGAAAAAAAATCCAAATGCCCAGATCACTCTTTTCTATACTACCTGTTTATCTTTGTGAACATGAAACACTAGAAACTACATCCAATATTTGTGCTATAAAGAGAAAATTTTCCATTTGGAGACTGGGAATTAGGACTGGTGGTAAACCTGACAATAAATGATCTCACCAGTTTCTGTCATTCCACAACTAGGAATAAGGTATCACAAGGCTTCATTAAACATTATCATTTCAACAGAACTTAGAAATTATACTAATGTATAAGATAGAGATGTTCTGTGGAAATAACTTAGTTTTAGTTCCATCTGAGCTAAAGATAGATCCAATCTAGTGTTTGAGAAGATTATTGCACCTTGAGGGCACCCAGCAAAACACAAAATAGATTTTGAAGATATTTGGTACTGATTTGAAATATCATGTCTGCACATTTTAGCATGCAAAATGAAAAATGACCACATAAGGTGAACACAGTGACAAAACTCAAAGCAATAACTTATTGATTTATGGAAACTGATTTAATTGCAGGGATCCTAATTTCTGTATGTCCAAGGCTTCAAAACAGCCTTTGACACAGTTGATATTTGTCTAGCATAATAAAGTTAAGCTTTAGGAAAACTGCATTCTTCATCAATGCTGAAAAAAGTTATTTCTCTTGAAAACTACATCAGAGCTTGGACAGCTTCAAAGCACTGCCCACCTTTAATGGTACCAGGTTATACAGCAAGCATAGTGTGGATATACGTAGAAGCGCTTCAGTATAAGTGCAAAAGTGAAAAAGCCTACACCTGAACTATAACTTGAATGAAATCAAACATTTTGAGTAAATAACAAAATTGAAAGGAAATGCAAACCTATCCCAAAGAAGCATATTTTCAATTTGTAAGTTCAAGAAAACAACTGAAATTTACTCAAACAAAATGCAAAATTAACAAGAAAGATGATAGATGAGAAACACAGATGACTGTCTTACTGGATAATATAAACTTGAAAGCAAACATGGCTATTATGGTTGTATGCTACCCAATATAGTTCCTGTGCTACCCCAAAATCCTATTCTTTCTGAAGGTTCTGCTAATACAGCAGTAAGAAGCTCATATTTTATATTTATATCGTTGTTTCTGGAAAGAAAGGCAGATTTTTCATCTAAATTTCTGAAAAAGCATGCTTCCAAATTAATTTTTTTACCTACAGCTCATAATGCATCCAACCTTCGTGCTAAGGAAATATGAAACATTATATTCAACTACTAGTTAAAAACCCAACTTATACTTTTTTTCTTTCACCTGATGCTAGGAAAAACTGACTTTGCCAAAAAGAAATGATGTATGTTCCAGGTTACTGAATCTGCATTTGGTAGTCCAGAAGACCCATATAAGTTCTAAAAATTTACACTGCTTCAAATCACTCAAATTAACAATATGCCAAGCACAGTCTATTTTTATGACAAGTAACCAATTACTTCAATCAACAGTTTAACTGTTTTCCCCTCAATGGCCTTATAATACCCTATATGCATGACAATTTTACACATATGTATCACTCGTTCAGTATGTTGGAAAAATATTTTAAAAGAAATCAGTAGGAGCATACAAATTTGGTGATGATGATGTAACATTGTAAATTTATTATAACTAAGCTTTTACAGTGTCTTCAAAAACATTTTTAATATGCTCTTTTTAAATGAGAAAGTCTTTTCAGCCATAAGCATACAGAAGAAAAAAAACCAGTTTTGTATTTTAAAATACAAAAGATGACTTTGCTAACATAAACATAAACACATCTGATGATGGGCAGTTTACGTTCAAATCTAGGACATTTTGATGCAAGCTTATCTACGGAACAATTTTTTGTGCTCCTTCCTAAGAGTCTGGACAATTTGGGTAATAAAAGAAACAATTTAACTCTTTACAGTTGATAACTTACCCTTACTTGACCAACAAACGCATTGGCTTCCTCTTCCTGTACGGACAGGTTTTTAGGTAGAAACATATCAAACACTGGTCCATTGTCATTTACATCTGTCACCACTATATTAACAGTAGCAGTTGAGGTCTATAGAGAAAGAGAACATTATGAACAAATTATCTTTATTTTACAGTATCACAGATGACCACTCATCAGCAATCTGCTGCTGCTTCTGTCAGGTCAGAATCACAGGTAAATAGATCATCCATTTTTGCATTGCTTTGTGAAACGGAAAGCATTATTCATTTGAAGAGTTCACTTTTCTTAGAAGACAAAACAGGCTCAAGAATAGATAAAGTATTACAGTTGCACAAAGGACATAAAATATATTTTTTCTTACATGGTATTTTGAGGATATACATATTTTTCATTCTTAGAAGTATGAATCTGGAAAGAAATTACTGATTTTACTAATCAAAATATGCTACTGTGATGATTAGCTTAGATCGTTTTTCAGCCTCTTAGCTGGCACAATCATGCTTCCACAGCCTCATGGTGAGATGAGCTTGCCTTAGCTCAGAATCTCTGTATCAGCCTTCACCCACGCCTCACTGATGTGTTATTAAGCATTAGCACAACAACTTTAATGTACAGAGAGGTGCCGAGTGGGAACAGCAAAATTAACTACATTTAACAGACACAAAATTTCAGCCTGTGCTCCCCACTAAAATTTTCTATTCAAATCAAGGCCACTGGAGAGTGAAATACTTTGTTTGCAGATCTTCACAGCCTGAGTCAAATGTCTTTTTACTGGTGCTATATATTGAGTGTTTCAGACACAAAATACCACATTATTGTATTTAATACACTACTGGATTTTAAATCAATTCGAGACATGCTAATGCCTTGGCTATAAGAGATACTTCAAATCTAGCATAGCAGCAAGTACCATTGCAAACCGTAGTGTCAGGTTTATTATAGCTTAAGATTGGAGTGGAAACAGATATATCAGCTAAAACTAGTGACTTCACACAGTTAGTTATTTTAGAATATGTCTAAGTGCTCACATCTTTTAACTTCTCCTCTTCGCAAGTTTAACAGTTTTCACATTGAGGTGAATACCTCAATTTGAGCCTCGTGAATTTAAACACTGTGGTAAGAGCAACAAAAACATACTTTTGTTTCATACCCTCTAAATATAACTATGAACGAGCTGAGGCTAATCATGCAAGTTTCTGTGGCCTGTGACATGGCTTGCAAAGAGAAGGAATGAACATTACCCTTCATCCACTAGGAAAAATCAAACACTACAGGGCAAAACCCATGGTAATGAAGATGTCCACCAGGAAAGCCTTTCATTGCAAGAATAGAGAAGCAGAGGCACAGACAGTACGGGGAGAGTACAGCATCTTCCACAGGAGCAAGACATGTTGGCATGACTGATAACGGTGTAAGATGATGTTGATGGAGCTTGGTGGAGCAGATGATGGGCAGGCTAACCTGTATTATAACATGATGTCATTAGCCTGTGGATGTCTCCTTCAGTGTTTTATTTGTTTCATATGCAAAGAAAATAAAATAATTTGATTTTATAAATACTTCCTGTTAGACAAGCATACTGAGGGAGACAGATGAAATACGTGTGAAGTTTCACACTGATGCCTTATTGCTGCAAATGGTTGTCCAGACTCTCTTTTGTACTCTTCCCCCTGTGACAGTAATATTTGTAATGATGTCTGTGCTGCAGACACTGCTGCTGTGAAGTGCAGTGTAAAATTAAACAGCCTATTAAATCACCTTCCCTGTGCTGTATCTAGATGCCTTCTGATACTGAGATACTCTGCATCAAGCTACATGGGGGAAATCTATACAACAGTTGCAGTAACTACACAGTGGAGATGAAAAAGTGCTTTGCTTTAGGAACAAGGCTCATTAGAACAGGGCACCTCACAGGTTTCATAAGGAAACCTGTAATCATCCTTCTTTAAAAAAACAGTAACAAAAAAAAGTCTGAATATAAGCCTGTACTTTTGCATGCCTCTTCTGAAACACCTTCTGGTGCAGTGACTCCCATGTTACAAACCTAAAGCAGTTCTGCACTCTCACAGGTCCCTGCAGTAATTGCCCAAAATAAATGCACACTATCATCTAATTTTTTTGTCAAGGGACAGGCTCCTCCTATCTACCACACAGGAAGAGCACTTGCAAAGGACAACTAACGTACGCAACAGCTACTCACTGTCTTAACAGTATTTGGTTATGTTTTCATTGCTGTGTCACCAGTTCAATCTGATAACTTACTCCCCACAGGAGATCCTGTAACAGGTCACCCTCTTTCACCTTCCAAATCCTTACAGCGGGAAAGTGGCCCAGTCACCAACACTGGAGGTTGCTGTCTCTTTTCATGGCTGTAAATCCGGCTGGTGCATTTGTGCAGTGTCCCACATATTCATTGAGGTGCTACCTGTGCTAGCAGGCTTCCATAGCAATCCCAGAGGATACTGGCACAGAAAAAGGCAGATTCCAAACACCCAGAAGTGGTATAAATAATATCCACGCACAACACACTTCTTTCGAATGAGATCTTTCATAAAGATCTGTTCCACAATAAGCACCATACCACAAGTAGTTAATATTTCAAAATCAAGGCATACAGAATATTTTGAAACAAAGGAAAAGATGCTTTCGGGCTCGCTTCTTATATTTGCTGATGCTCAACTATTTGTTCAGTTTCTGAAACTGCCATTCTCAGATTCAGTTTATATAAGGAAAACGTATTTTACCACTTGTGCAACATGGTCAACACAAAACAAGCTCCAGAATATTTGTAACTTGTGCTGAATGTAAATATTCCAAAGCTAACTTGATTCCCCAGAATACAGTTTGATAAAAACTCCTTTAATAAACAGAGAAATATTGCATAAAAACATTGGCTTAAGACAGTAAGTACTTCTCATTTTGAAAATATTTCTTTTCCATTGAAGAGAATTTTAACAGACGTGCTTATAATCCGTGGCATGTTTCCTTCTGATGTCACTGAGTCAACCCAGAGCAGTGCTCAGAACAGCTGCCAACACGTCTTTGTATCTGACAACTTCTCAGCCAAGTGCTGAAAGTACAATTACTATTGGGAATTCCATACAGGTCTAACTCTTGTACATAACTGCATGCCAGTGTGAAGAGGCTCACAGTTATTTTAGACAAACACAGCAACGTGTTATGAGGAACTCTTACGAGCACTTCTGATAAGTGATAGTGTTTTTCTAAGCTTAAGCAATTCTCTATTCTGCAAGCATGCTATTAACAACACAACACTGCAGCAATACTTTTGACTTCAACAAAAAAGGGAGCTTTCCTGAAACCCAGTCATTATAATATTGAAAATGCAGAGCTTACTGAAATACTGCAATAAGTCTATACAGAGTCTTTTGAAGAAGTACCAAAGGAGACTCGGGTTTCACCCAATAGGAGGCAGGGAAGACAGCAGGGAAGGTTAAGTTCTGCTTCACACAACCTGGATTTTGAGATGAATTTTAAGATCCTTTCCAACACCTTTATCAATGATGCAGAGGAGGTAACAAAGCCCATTCTCCTCAAGTTTGAAGGTGACAGCAAATTGGGGGTAACAGGCACTATGTTGGAGGGCAGGGTGGCCATTCAGTAGGGCCTCAGCCAGCTGAGAAATGGGCTAACAGGAACCCTATCAAATGCAGAAAGGTCAAATGCCCTGTCCTGCCCTGGGAAGGACAAACCCCTTGCAGGGGCCTTGCCTGGGGCCTTACCTAGCTGGGAGCAGCTCTGTGGAAAAAGGAGTGTTGGCACACAGTAAGTGGAGCAGGAGTAGCTTCCTGCCCTGCCAGCAACACAGGCCAACAGCTCACTGGATGATGGTCAGGGGACTAGCCTGGAGATCCAAGGAAAGAATGACTCCCTCTGATCAGCCCTCAGAAGACCACCCCTCAGTACTTAGTGTCAGGAAAGAAAATGGGTGTAAAGTGAAAGATGAGTGCTTCAGACTGGACATAAGCAATAGCTTCTCCCTATGAGCAAAAATAAGAGCATTTCAGCACGACAAAACAAAAGTGCATTTTACACACGGTGCTCTCACTTGTCTGCACACTGTAGAAAGGTATGGGCAACCTGCTCTCAGCCCTCCTGGATGAGAACATGAAGAATCTAGTCCTTGGTGTCTTTTTGTCATTAGATAGGGGTTACCTGGAAGAACGCAATAAATTGATTAACAGACTGATTTGTGTATATGAAGGGTGAAGGGTATCTTGAATTATTCTATAGGTTATTCCATAATGTAAGGTAGGAATTGTCATTGGTAAGGATTACAGCTGAGACTAAACCCCCAGACTAACAAGAACTGAAAAAATTTAAGAATATTTACTTAGCTGAGTTTTGCACAAAAAAAGAAAGTTTGAGGAGATTTTATAAGAAGGGAGAGAGGGAGGTAGGAGAAGAGACATTTGGAATTATTTCCTCAATCTTCTGTTATCTAAGAACTTCAGTTATTTTCAAATTGATGGCACTACTTTTACTCATCTTAAGAATCCTATCTTACCTGCCAGTCAACATGGCCATACAGGACAGTGCTCCACTTTTTATAAAGCTTCAAGGCATGCTTAAACTTTTACTTATGAATTAAAAAAGTGATATTTTTGCAAAGGAATAATATTTAACTGAGATGCCAAACAGGAAAATGATTTCATAAAATTAAGTTTTCTATTCCTCCTATTCCAAGGACATTAAAATAAGATCCTGTAAGAAGACCAACATTTAAAATACATCCTCATTTTTATACTAGTCCAAATTTAGCAAAATATCAAAAGTGAATGCATCCAATGGCACCAAGAGGAGCATTCAAAACAAGCTCTATCTTAGCAGCAATGTCTGTGTTCTCTTCCTTCAAATCAATAACGAGCTCTGAAATTGAACAAATGTATCCCACTGATGTAGCAATGCCAGCCTTTCACATGAAGCAGTAGTCAGCTGGCTGCCTTTATTTCTTTGAGATGCATAGAACAGCAGTTATGTTATTACTGTTAGCAACTGCTATAATCAAAGATTATTAAATAAAATCAACATTTTTATAGCCTCATTAAACAGCTCCAAAGATTTGCTTAAGCTCCCTTCAAGTCACAGCTTAAAACTGATGTGCTCTTCCAAAATCACCTTTATTAGGCAACTGGAATAAATTACAGTGGCTTACTCAGAACTGCAGCGTGGAGCTGTATTGGTAACATCATGATCATCTGTCCCGGGGATAATGTGAAAAGTCACCAGCAACTCTAAAATCACATCAAATCATTGCTTAGACATTATTTTCAAGGCTAGCCATAATGTCTTCTCAGTCTGTGACTGGAAGAGAAAATAAGAAAGCATATAAACTATGGGTCAAACCCTTTCTTACAGCAGCCAATCAATAGGCAAGAAGGACCACAGGCAGTGAATACATGCTTTCCACTGTCACATAACTGCATTTCATTTTCAATGTCACTAGCTTAAATTCTTCTGCCAAGGAAAGCCTCAGCACACAGAGAGCTGATGATGCTTTTAACCTTGTCACAACTCATCACATCAAAATTTTTAAGTCAGAAAAGAAGAGCATGAGGAGCTATGAGTAATTCTCACCTTTGACTATCAAAGCAGCGAGTTATATTTAACGACCAGTTCCGACTGTATGCCCATTTACTTCTGTAAAGTCAGCTTTCTTGACTTGTGTTGGGGAGGGGGACATGGAAGGAGAGCTGTATTGCACATCTCATAGCCTCAAGGTTGAAAAAATTATTTCATTTCTCTTCATTCATTGGTTCTCATACTTCAAGTGCTGTAAGACATATATGGAACCGAGTTTCTCAGCTCCCTACAACATTACTCTTCTCTCTGCTTGACTTCAGTCTTGCACCACTGCAAGGGGACCTGAGCATGGCAGACTACAATTAAGGCAACGCTTAGAGCTACTAGCAGCATGAAGTAGACTATTCCTTGTAAAGCTTAGGGAAAACAAATAAAGAAAAAGCTGATGCTTGAAGAAGAGAGGTTTGAAGAAAATCATTGCAGGTAGAACTTTTTGATTCTCCTGCTTGATTGCATACATGCTATTTTGCTCCCCATATGCTTCAGAATGAAAGCAAATAGTATCACATATTTCTCAAGGAATTAAAGAAAGTTGCAGTACTTTGTAGAGGAGGCAGTAAAACAGTACTCTCGTGAGAGAGAGTTTAGCTAAATCTCTTGACATATGTTTAATTACCTCTAAAAGCCTCTAAAGAAATTTGAGTGGTTCCCCAAAGTAATGAGAGAAAGACCTAATTCACAGCTGGTTTTGTATATCAAATGAATTGATGTTCCTCATGCAAACACCACAATAATACAGTAAGGATAAAAAACTGCCATGACTGTTAAAACTAGGTTTTTCTACAAAAAAATTGTCAAGCATGGTTTGTAAAGAAGCGTTGAAGCTATTACTGGAAATTCACACAGGGAAAAAGTACAGCCTCATATCAGGCTTTTCCTATTTACTGCTGAAGCAAATCGTATCTACTTCTCTTTTACAATAAACATAAGTCAAACAAAAGATCAACAGCTGCAATTTATAGCTTCTTAGGGCCTCTAAAATAGTTCTTACATATGTAATTCTTCCCTAAGCAATAAAGGTAACATTTACATTGCCTCCACAAAATCTTTTTTCCTAAGTATGCCAGGCCCTGATAAATGTTATGGATGATAAACTTGAAGGAAACTTCAGTTATGACTTATTTTATTTGCAGCCTGTCATTTAAATTAAAGTTTGGAATTAATGAGAGTATCCTGTGTCTCGGAGAAGAAACATTCTTAGCTCTGATGTCAAGCAAGATTATAAATTTAGACAAACTCTAAGACAAACACTGCCATTTCTAAATATAACGAGCCTGTAAATACTAAGATCTGAGGCAAAATACTAAGATCGGATTAAAAAAAAAAAAGTAAATAATGCTTCTGATCTCCATATCAGGACTTATGTATATTCAATTCAAGAAAATTACACTCAAATTATGATACTCTTTACCAAACAGGGGAAACATCCGCTCAGATCATAAAATACTGGGAGTGATAAGGACCAGAATAGAATATAGATGAACTGTATAACAGATAAGTTGCCATGCTGTCCAAGTTCAGTGCTCCAGGAGAGTGAGAGCCTGAAGAGTGATGTTGCTAATGGGGGAGCCTAATAGTGATTGGTAATGGAGGATGATAACAAAGTGTTAAAGTCAGAAAAACTGGCTGGTAAATAGGCACAACTGGTTATGGCCTTGGTCACTAACCTTTTTGAATGCCCAGAAGCTGCATAACCACAACAAACAACGTCCACCAGGCCATGGGAGAGAGGGAGCATGTTATTCTTTCCAGTCTGTTCCTATCAGCAAGGCTGCAAGCCTCAAATATTTTCAGACCTTGTTTCCTTCCAGTGTAGGGCATGAGAACTTGAAAAGCAGTATCTACCAACACTCTACACCTCTCCAAGTTACAAAGAAGAAATGGCCAGCTGGACTGCAAAGAAATTTAGGAGAGAGAAGAGACTGAGGCTGAAGGGAAAGACAAGGCTGGAGCTTGTCAATAATTACATTAGTGAAAAAAGATCAGAAAAAGCCTAGGGAGGAGACAGAGAGAAAAGCTGTCAAACACTCAAAAATAAATCCCCAGAGAAACCCCCCAAACTAAATCCTCACACATCCAAAAAGAAAATACAGAAGATGAGAACTTCAGTGGGAAAGTAAGAAAAAGCCAGGTACATTCAAAACACATCCTTGACAAAGGCATAAGACTGACAGAAGAGGTTGCCACTGTTGTGCCAGTCACTGGCCACATAACGACCTGGGATCCAACCCTGTGCATCTATTCGTGGAAGAGAAAGAGCACTGATCTGCTGTCCAAGCAGTTGAAAAGAATTTCCAGTCCACAGAATGAAATATTACTATTTCTATGGGTTGAACCAGCAGTAGTAGTGGTAGCTTGTATCCCAAGCTATAGTACTCAGGCTAAACAACCCAAATTTAGACCATAGAGTGTGCTATATGTAACCTAAAATGGTTGGAGGCTAACATACAAAATAGGTTACATTTGTGACACAGCCTGACAGAGACAAAGCTGTGGAAAAACGGGTCTATATCTAAACCAAAAGCTCTGGATTAAATATCTTAATCACAAATGGATAAAGCGGTGGCATCTCTTTCAATGCCTTTATATGATAAACCAAACCTGAGAACTTCAAAACAGGAGAGGAATGCGGGCTGTGAGAGCCTTCAGCTGCAATTCCCCTAGCCTTCTTGCATGGGTTTGCTCTTTACTTAGAACTGAAGAATTCACTATTGTTATAAAAAGAACAGAGATTTCTGCCAACTCGCAAGATCTGTCTGAAAGGCACACTCAGCTACAGAGGGGTTCAAGGCAAGGGGCTTTGTGTGTCTGCTCTTGAGCGCTCTCACGTTAGATAAGAAAGAGCCTGCCCAGCTTATGTTTTCTGCTCTAACAAGGATTCATGACATGCCATGGATGTAGTTTTACTCTTTATACACAATAACATCATGTATACTCAATGTTACACTACACGTGACTGTTACTGTGAACTCTGAACAAGAGATATTTTAACATAGTTCTACTTCAGCTTATTTATTTTGAGATACAAAATGCTTCAATAATCCTTGGTGCTGAACAGTTTCTCACCTTAAAATAAAGCCGTCTTTCAAAACGGAATTACAATCTCCTCAAAATCTTTTGACTGAAAACTGTGAGTAATCTATTCTTTGTGAGTATTACTTAAATCACTCCTTCCCTGTTAGCATTTGAAATCAAAGCCTCTATGGGGAATACTATCCACACAATGGAAGCAGACAAGTTCCACAAACGTTGAAAGTTTGGGAGTCTCCTGAAGCTTGCCCTAATAAAAGAGCTGCTCCATGGAGAAAAGCCTTCTCCCACAGAAGAAGAAATCGTGCTGGACTAAGTCTTTAGTCAGCTTGTATTGTTGAACAGAAATTAATCTGAGGAGGAATTCTTCAGAGAAGGAAGCACAAAATCCTTTATCTGTTTATATTGTTCCTTTTTACATATTTAAGAATTATTCCTTCCCACTGCAGCCATGAATCAAAATAAATATGCTACATTAAAGCAGTATTACAGTTCCAGAGTATGAATAGATACCACTGATTTTATTTTTTTTGGCAGTCTTGTCTTACTGATTACAAAAAGCTCAGTTAAGTAGAAGCCTTTTTCAATACAAACCTTTTTGTACACAAAAGCTCTGTTCAGTGAGCATTCGTTGAAAGAGACGTGCATGATTTATTCTTGATAAGTGAAGCAGGTACAGGTAATATTTACAGGAGTAACCAAAAATTTACTTTAATTAATTAATTCACTGTATGGCATTCAAGTAGTAAATCTTTGTCTGAATTACTTGTGATCTAATGCTACCTGTTTGCTCTAAGGAAGGTAATTAATTCAAGTGTCACGGGAGACAGATGCTCTAAATTATTAATGATCTTCTAAGATGACTGAAATAACCAAGTCTAAATTACGTGATGAAACACAATGCACTGAAATAAGGCACTTGTGGTTCACTCGGTGGATGAATACCCTCTTGAAATGTTGGTCTGCTCCCATCAAGAACAAGACGGTAAGGAGGAATATGGTGTGGTATCTACGTCCACACAGACCACACTAGGGTGCCACACAGTTCCTGGGCCAAAGAAACTATCAGGCTGCCTGGCTATGACACATCTTTCTCTTGGATGAAGAACACAACAGTATTTATTTTACTTTCATTCTGCCTGTGGCAATTATTTAGCTAAATCATAAACTGAGCAAACACGGGTTTTCAACTGTTGGTGATTCTGACAGCATTGTTTTGGCAGTGAGAATACCTTGACCTTCTACAAACACCATGGCTTTCTATGAATACGAAGCTTCGGCATACTGCAGCAAGGAATATGGTTTTCAGAGTTTCTAAACTCAAAGCCCCACTGATTGAAGCTCCTGTACTGAGTATAGTGCAAACCCATGAACTAAAGGCCACACTTAAAGAATTGCAGTGCCTCACTGTTATGCAGTAGACATCAGAGCAGAATTTGGAATTCAGCACTGGGTACTCAGAACCACATACAAAAATTACAAAAAAAGACTTTAAAAGTCTTAAAAAATGCAAATTCAATCCCTGCATTCAGCACCCAGCTGCTCTGGGCCAGCCCAGTCCACTGAAAAAGTTCTCTCTCAGATGCCCTTCTAAATGTCACCTGATGGTGCCTCTTTCTCCTCGTGAATCATGGCCCCAAAACCAGTTTTTGGTTCTACAATGCTGAAAATTATTCCTCTTTTTTTTTCCTTGAAGGGGTCAGTGAAAAAGAAATGGACACAGTCTGAGAATAACAGACAATATTCATGGCTTTCAGAGAACACTCACTAGAACTAAATCGCCTACGATCTTTCATATCCAGTGAATCTCAGACTATACCCTGATCAGCACAACTTCACAGCTTCTTCTGGACTTCCAAAGTAGTTCAGTGGCCTGATGGTTGAGTCTTCTAAGACATACAAAACAATGTGGACCAAGTACTACAAAGTGGCTGTGACAAGGGATGTCAACATTGTTGCTCTCCTCCAGCTGTATAAAAAAGGAAGGCCATAGCTTCCTGGGAGGTTGGGAACTCTCCCTGGATGACCCCCAGTTTTTAAGAATACCTAATTATTAAGTCCTGTTATAGAACAGGCACTGAGCTGCTCTGTTCTGCCAAGACTCGTGCAGAAACATATTTCTGAAGTGTTGGATGACTATTTTCAAGACTAGACATTCATATTTGGAGGTTTGAATTCTGCTTCAATTGCACAATACACAATAAGACAATACAATGGAGCTTCCTGGTTTATCTGTATAAATGAACCGACACATACACACTTGCACAAGCCAAAACCAAATAGCATAGAAGGCTTTTTATTTCTTCTAACCAAAGTCGTGTATATTTATTTCTAACTTCTCCCTCCAAAATGCAGAGACATGAATTCTTGCCTTGAAATCCCACTAAAACACACCACAATTTGTGAAAACAACTTGAGCTCAATATAGCTTTTCATTTGCATGTCATTCTTCTGCCCATTTACAACTAAGTTTTATTATTAGTGAAAAAAAAATTTCCCTGACTACTCAATTAATGCATACTTAACTGTTTGTCGTGTCATACTGTTGCCTGTGACAGGTGGTAGGTCATGTTATTCCAAGGCCAGAGAAAAACAAGCCTGTTTATCTTCCAAGTTATAATTCAGAACAATAACTTGGGAAGCGTAATTGAATGTTTTAAGCAATCAGGAGTGTTACAAAGCATGCAAAAGTGATGAAATGATGTCAGCCAGCCCATACCACTAAGTAGAAAGCTGTGCTGCTTGGTGAAAGCATAAATAGATCTGTATTAATTTTGATGTAGCAAGCAGTCCCCAAAAGTCAAAAGGTGTCAACATGACTGTCACAACACAACATTAGGCATTTAAATAAGCCCCATAGCTTAGAACACAGAAACCTCAACTACTAAGTGCCATAGCAACCACCGTTAAAAGTCTCTTAGACCCTTTATTAATGACACAAAAAAAAAAAAAAGCAGGAAAAAAATAACATTAAGCCACAAAAAATGCAAGGTGTGCGGTACCACAGACTTTTGAAATGCAAAAATGCGTTCAACAGACTTCATAGATCATGATGGGAACAGTTAGTTTTCTCTAGAGACTATCATGGATAAAAGGAACAGTCAATAATGTATACAGTGTATACAGTGTACTAGTCCAGTATCCCATGGGGTTTACAGCAGAGTGGAGCAGGCAGGGCACACAGTGCTGGCCTGGTTTGGTTGCAGCTGTAAGGAGAAAAGTTTCAGCCCATAGAAGATCATTAATCCAGTTACCTGTGGGTTTAGGAAGGTAATGGTTTATACCTCCATGATTAGGGAAAAGGGTCCTGGAAGAACTGTTGCTCCCCAAGAGACTGGCACTGGGGCTGCTGTTCCCCAAGCAGAAGTGTGACCCTGTGTGGGAAGTGTCCTGCTACCCCAGACGCTGACCACCAAACTCATGGAAGTACCAGAAGTGGAAAGAAAGGTCCATTTTGGCATGTCTCCCAGGGCTGGAGATGGCAATTCAGTGTTAAAGGTAGCAAGACGAATCTTTCTGGCCTTTTCTTTCTGTTTGCTTCAGGTGAGTCAATCTGAGAGACTGCTGACTGAATGCTGAAATACAGGCTTCACACACATACAAAGCCTTCCTTATCTCTACAGCAAAAAACATCCTTAGTTTCACAAGAACAATGTTGCAAAGCCAAGAGAACCATCAGCTTGGGCCTGACAACTTTTAAAGCAGGGTGAGATAAATTTCTTTCTGAAATCTTCAACAATTTCAAAGCATAGCAACATTTCCCATCTGAAGCAGTTCCTCTAAAATGCAGTATTTTATAAAGTTATTAAAAATTAAATGAGTTGAAATTATGTCCCCTTGATGCCTAAGTTATAATGGCTAAAAAGCTTTGTTCACAACAGAATTTCCCTGAAAAATATTATTGATATTGAAGTGTCTTGAGTACTGTTCACAATTTCTGAAGCAAATTTTTTTTTGTTTTTTTCGTATGTATGAAACATAGATAAAAATGTTTCATTTTCCCCCCATATAAGGGTGTTAACATGCTTTTTATGCAACTTTATACTTGAAGTCTATGAACTAAATAACCTGTTCCACAGCTAAATTGCCAGTGCAGCCATAGCTGACTGTGCTTGAGAAACAGGCTCAAACTACATTATCTCTTGAGATCCCATGCAACTTGAACTATCCTGTGATCCTGTAAATGTTGCACATAAAACCTAACTACAAAAATGTACAAATGTCACATTTCCACATTGTAACTGAAAAGTAAAGATATAGTTAAAAAAATCAACAACAAAACCCCACCAAACACTAATAAAGTATTTTCCCTTTAAATACCTTTCAAATTTTAAAGAAACGAGCAAACACAAAGAAGGCTGTATAGATTGCAGAAGCTTACTTTAGGTATATTCAACTCTAATAACTAGTTTCAAATAGCCCATTGTTGTATGGAAAGAAATTAGTTTTTCTGTTGCTAGCTAAAATATGTTGATGCCAATTAATTTAAGTCGTGTCTGCCTTTGGAATGAACTTTGTGATTTTAGAGAAACTGAAACAAGTTCTTCAATCAATCAGTTTTCTGCAGGCAGCAATAGAATTATTCAAAAAAGCAAACCTTGTTGACAAGCAGCAGGTGAATTACTTTTGGAAGCAGTAGTTTTGTAATTGTAGGATTTCTTTTTTTCCTAAAGAGACACCATTTATTTCTAATATAAACTAGTTAAAAAGAAAAGGTCCTCCATGAAATTTCACTGACCTGTTGAAACAAGCATCCACGTCCTTGCAGTTTGCCATGCTACCAACTAGCAACTTTAACTGAATCCCTGGCCTGTCAAACAGCCAAGAGTAAGTCCAAAAGAGCTGCAAATCAAAGAAATTGTGCAAAGACACAAGGAAGCCTTGCAAATTAGTCAAAACCATTGTTTCCTGGCATGGAAAAGGCATAGAGACTTTATGGGCTGAGCTGCCCTGTTTCATCTGTTTGTTTTTAAAATAAAAGCTGAGAGACTTAAGACAGCCTTGTTTGTGATACTGGCAAACCCAGCCAGCTCCTAATCCTCTCGTTTCATCTGCTGTCTCCAGAAGCTTAGGGTGCAGGAGCAGCCAAGTCAGCTTGTCAATAAAGCCAAATTGCTGGACCATTTTAAGACAGAAGATGTCCCTCCGCTGGCAAAGTAACATTACCAAAGGAAACAGATACAGCCAGATAAGAGATGGTGACAAGGACCCCAAACCAAGCAGCAACAAGAACACACACAAGCTAGAAAGTCTGATCACGTTTCACTGCGAGAACAACTAATGCATTCCTGCAAATACAAAAGTCCAGGGAAAAAAAACGTACAGTACAGAGGAAGGAAAGGAAATAATGAGATAGCAGGGGAGTGTATTTCTTGTTATAGCATCAACAACTTAACACCACCATCCATCAAGAGCATTCGGTACCAGAGTTAAGTGACTTGCTGCTGCTCTGCTCATCTTTCTGCTTCTAAAGAGACAGCTATACCAGTAAGAACTGTTATGCTTATTGAGAACTCATGAATTTTATGCCAGTACTGGGAAATCACAGATATCTTTCATTGATGTAACAATACTTCTTTGGGCTCTGATTTTTTGATTTCCTTATGGGATAGCCTTGATATTTGCTCTAAAAAAACTCTCCACTTAAAAATTCCTTGAAATTTGCATGTTATCACACTTACTTTTGAGGAAGTTCCTGCTCTTATTTGTATCACCACACCTTTTAAGAAACTCTAGTGCTGTCTTCACTGGACTGGGCAAGACATGAAGAATAAAAAGACAATCCATTCCCCCAACAATGTGGCCGCTCCTTGCTCCAGCCTGGCTGCTGAACTGCTCACAGACTTAAGCATCAATGACTTCTGCTGCAACAGATAGTCCACCCTACATCAACATAGTTCAGAGACAATACTAAGTGAAGGCCTCTACAGTTTGTCATCGGTGGTTTTTACACAGCTGAGATTCAAAAGCCATATCTCACCTTATGTACAACTACTTTATGTTAAGCACTAAGCCATAATTAACTGGTTTTCTACTTAAAAAGTGACAATTATTCTTCTGAGTGTTAAAGTGGACCAGATGTCCAGTTAAATTCCAGGAAAAAGAGAAAGAATTTCTGAATGAAGGGAAGAGGAAATATCTTTTCGGTAGCATTTCTATGCCCCAGATAGCAATTCAGCAGGACAACATAGTCTGAAACAGAACACAAGTCTTTAATTTAGATCTTCAGATTTCACAGTTGGATATTAGAAATGGAAACAATTGAACTCATAGCTGTCAAGAATGGAGAATATTTCACAAGTAACAAAATTACAAATACAAGATGAATTACTGAGGATAATGGTAACCAGGTTTTTAATGGAACATGCGTAAGCCCTGCTATAGTGAATCAATATTGACACAGAATTGTATAAAGGCTCTAAAACTTTCTCAGCACTTTGGGGATACAAGTTCTGAGCAAATACTGAGCAGGAAGGCAAACCTTATAAGTTCAAGAAGCTAAAATAGAGAAAAGAGCATGGGACAGAAATAATACATATGATTTTCTTCTGCTACAGCGAAGACAGGGTGAGCAAGAGTCCAGACTACAAAGCTGTTTGCTCTTTAGCAAACTGTTAAAGAATTCTCTGTTTCAAACTCAAATCCGAACACTGCCTCCTAGAATAGTTCAGATAATGTGGATACATTATTTTAGATCTGCCCTTATACACTAATTTTAAGACCACATACAAAGACTTCTCCTTCATCTGTGCTGTTATTCCATGGCACAAGTCCACAGCAGAACTGCTGTACTCCCATATAACTTACATAATCCCTTTTGGGATTGCTAAAAATTTTAGAAAAACTAATTCCATTGCCTCCGCTTGACAAACAAATAAATATCCTTAAATAGCCCTCTGTTTTTTTAATATGGAAATTGAAAATCACAATTTTGATCCACAAAACACAAACATGAGCAGTACGCTGTTGGTTTGATTGCTGGGTCACATCAATGCAAACATAGAAGACTTCTGATAAAAAAGTTTTATTTTTTAAGAGAAACAGCAAGGGCACTTTTCCAAATTTCTCCTGAGAGCTTAAAAAATTGAAGCTGGACAATGCTTTCACCTGTCACTTTTGAAAAAAGTTCAATGCATTTCACTAGATAAGGTACAAACCTATCATGTAGCTGCCCACATAATTGATAGTTAGAAGAACATAAGAAGAAGACTGCTTATTTAATAGCATGGAGAAGAAAAAGTATGAAGATACATGTGTCTGAATAAGGCAAAACCTTGGCTGAATTGATTCTTCTTGAAGAATTAAAAAAAAAGGCAGAAGTAACAGCAAAATCACTTTGTTTCCAGACCAAAGGACATTACCCCAGCAATGCACAGGCTTCATCTACACAGACCTTTTCCAGATAGAGGAAAATTGTTGCAGATTATGGATATATTTGATCAAGACCCATATAAAAGCTACTACAATTAGACTACTTCAAATGCCTAACTACATCCCGTAACATCCCATTTTCTTAAAATTTTCACAGGACACTCACCCCATCTGGTCTGCCATCCGAGGCTGTAACAATCAGAATATAGCGATCAGTGCTTTCTCTGTCCAAGGGCTTTCCTAAGGCTAGCAGTCCAGAACTAGTAATAAAACAAAAACATAAATGTTATCATAACAGTTTTAAGATATCTACAAGCATTTTTGTTCCACTACTTCGCATTACACAAATGTTTCCCTTTAAGCAAGTTAATAAGCTTTTAGGTTTTACTGCAAATGAAAGCATGTTTTCTGTAGGTAAAGGCTAATAAAATGATGAGCCAATTTCTAATGCTTTCTGCTCTGATATGTGTATATTTTGGGACTAAAACAAAAACCTAGTCATCTACAGGATTATAAAAGAGACAGAACTCCACTGAACACAGGACCCTCATTTGTTAGAAAGTTGCACTGCTGTAATAAATGAGAACAGAGAATCAAAACCAGCCTATTAATCACAGAGGAGTCTTCATACCCTGGACAGGACACCAGCAGTAAACACAGATAGTCTTGAGTATGAGTTTCCTCAGTTTTATAGGAAAAGTTTACTAATGTTGTGTGACTACAGTAAAAAAAGACTGCAAAAAAAAAAAAAAAGACTGCAACGAACTAATGTCCTTTCAGTGCAAGCCCAGACACACCGTATTGCCTAATAACAAAATATTAACATAGGAACAAATGAAGAAAATTAATCAGGATGTTGTGATTATTTAAAAAAGACAATGAACGAAGGGCTATTTGGAGGCCACATACACAAAAAATAAAACAAATAAAATTTTACAAAAAGCATTGCAAATTACTGTAATTGCTGGCAAATAAAACATCCTAGATGATGGGCTCTAGGATAAGCCAATTTTTTCATGCAGAAGTGCAGAAGCCACCTGGAGGTGTGCTGCAGCAACAAAGAGACAAGATCCTGTCATGGACTAATTACTTTTATATTAGGAAGCATCAGAAAACTACTGTTGAGTTGAAAATCCTGTCTAACCAAGTTAAACTCTGCTTAACTGAATTGGCAAAAGTGGCGCTTCTGTGGCCAGCCCCAAAGCTCCAAATTTCACTTACAGCTTTTTGGTGTCTACTGGAACACAGCGAAGTGTGTAACAAACTGAGAACTCAAATGCCACCCAATTCATAGGCTATTTAATAAATTTACACTAGAGACCATGGATCCAGGATGATATTTCTCCTCTTCTTGTATAGCTAAGTAGCTTCTCATATGAAACTCCTTCAAAAGTCTCATGGCTGGCTTATGATATTTTAGGAAAGATGTAACAGCACATGATTTTGAAGTGTAAAATTCACAAGGGCTGGGATCTTGGTATGCTGTGACTTTCCATATGTTATTCCATTTTTAATGGGCATATCAGTTTTTCAAAACATGTCATGTTTTGCTTCCTGAAAAAAAAGGAAAACCTAGCAACTAAAATACTTCTTGGACAATGGTAAAAACCAAGTGGGACAGACGAATATCGCATGTAGCTTTGTAACCCAGCAAATATGGAGCTGACAGATCCCAAGCCGCAAACGTGCCAAGCTACCACAAGACTTCAGGATCTGTCACGCTTCTTTGCACACAGCCTCGCCCTGGCTTTCTCAGGGGTTGGTTTTAGCTGTAAACAGCAATTAGTTAATGAGCACATCCCAGTGTTGGCTTAGCTTTTGTTCACTTTTCCAAAATTGTCATGTGATGCCTAATTTTAGATGTATTTTTTTGTAACTATAATGTGGTTGTTGTGTGCAGACTGGACTACATACAGTAGCATAGGCATGGCCTTGAGTGTAGTGGAAGTTCAGACACAGGATGACACCAAAGCCCACCACTGATAAAGAAACACAACCTTAGGAGCTGCCTCACACCAGTCTGGGGCCACAAAGAAAACAATAAACAAGTATCCACATATGTAAAAGATACCATGTGCTGTGAAAGTTCATGTGTAAGACAGACTTGCACACAGATGTGGGAAAAGAAAAAAAGTGGGATACAGAGAGCATTAACAAACATAAAAATGACTCAAAATAGATCCTAGAGCAAGGTAGGTGAAACTGTCAGCATCACACTCCTCCTCCAGGGCAGGACTGCAGATGCTGAAGGCTAGATCCTTGCTCCAGAGGAAATGATTGCCCTGAGGAGCCAAAGGGGAAGTGGAAGGGTAAAGCCTAACACCAGAGCAAGGGACAGACCTTAGAAAGCTTGAGTATATATTTATACACATTTTTAATATATAATTATATACTTAGTTATATAAATATACGTTGCTATACATATAGTTATAATGATATATAGGTATACATAAATATATATAACTATATATCATTAACATTCTGTATATACATATATACAATTATAGAAATAGATGTTAAAATTACACATATACATAAAATACATTATACATATTTTTAATTTACATCTATACACATACTAAAATATACATATATTTTAGCTGTTTGCATTGGTGTCATAACTGGAGCACTAATAATTGTTTCATTATTAAGACTTTAATTAGACTAGCAGTAAATCCTTAGCTTTGCATGCATACATGGCCCACAAGATGGCAATGAGTGTAAAAGTGGTCGGCTTTCTAGTAACTTTTCCTGTAATTTTGTGTGACAAATAAATAACACTGCATATCTCATTTTTTTGCTTCCAATCTCATCTACTGTCTTCTGCTAAGGAATGTCCAATGAGCCACACTAATGTTACTAATGTCCATTTAACTTTTAAACTAAACTTTTTATAAATACATATAAATAGCAGATGTTGAAACAGTGGTTTCTACTGAGAAAGGCATTAACTTCCTTTGAGGGCTGTAGGAAAGTCAGATGTGTTATTAACAGACATGAACTGCTGAACCGTGCTCTGTATTTCAACAACTCTCTTATTTCCAGGTGTTTCTCCAAATCCATTAGCTATCCTAATAGATGATACAAATTTTTCAGCATTTCTTCAAGACACTGCAATAAAATACTAGTAGAAGAGTTTTTCAGGAAAGGAACAGTTAAAAAATCATAAAGCACTTATGTGGTAAACTATTAATTCATAAAAAAGAAATTAAATCAAAATGCAGCTAAGAATAAAATATTGACAACAAATACTGTTTTACTAACTTTGACCTTGAGCTGCAAGTATCCATTTACATTTCCTCAATACTTTTCTGTAATCACACTGCCTTTTTTTTTATCTCCTACTTCCTACCTCTTGAATGATTGCAATCTACGGTCTCCATTTCAATATATGAACATCATTCAATAGGCAGGTTAATTCATAAGTACTCCTGTGTTTTACTCAAGGATTTAGATGTACTTGCACCCATTTAATATCCCAGCTCTTAATCACCACGTTCCCTAGAGAACATAAGGAGGTACCAAATTACTACAGATCATGCTCAGGTTGTATTACCAAGAAAGAACAAAGCCATCTCACAATCCTTACACTGAGAATAAAAGAGATCTATTACATAGATGTAAAACTGGTAATAATCAGCACTCATGCTGCCAGTTTTGGAATTACACAGGGATTAATTGACATGCTCCAGGATGCAAGAAAATAATCCAGATGAGAAAAAGGAAGACAGAGAGGGAGAATCATGTTCATGGCCTCTGTCTTGGCCTTAAAGTATCTAAAAATATATTTATGTAACACTGAGATAAATTCCTGTAGCCTTAATATGCCACTCACATTAACTATATGCTTTGTTGAATATTAATCCTTCTTTAATCTCCTATCAAGACATTTCAGCATCTAAAAAAAATGTGCAAAAGGCTGAAGAAACCTTTGCACAAACAATTTCCAAGAAAACAGATGCAAGGAGAGCAGGAAGAAGAAAACACTTCAAAGAGCTCTCCTTTTTACCAGAAGGCAACAGATCAAAGACAAAGGCATGCATGCGTTTGTGCTGAAACCCTCCATTCACTGTGATGCTCAGACACGCGTGAGGGGGTGTGAAGCTGGGGGATGTCGGGCTCCGTGGACACTTAGGGGTGTGCTGCACTCACAGTCTCCAAAGAGCACACCAGAGACTTCTTGTTCTTGCATATCCCACCTTTAAGGGCTTGACTTCTGGGTATCACCACATTGTACATATCCAAAGCTGGACAACATAGCAACTGCCTTGGATCCAACTTCCAGAACATCTTCACACCACAGATTTGGCAGGCCAGAAGTTGTCCTGAATTTGCACACATTTTATCCATCTCTCTCGTATGGAGAACTATCATGATTTTTATGGTGCAATGTGAACAGTACTGTGATAAGCACAAAGTATCCAAAACAATTACCTGTGAGTTGCACCCTACATAGTATCCTTCCCATGGCCAGGCACACTCCTTGCTATTCAAGTTCTAAAGGTCACAGAATAGTTCAGACCAAGTTTCTTCACATCAAGAAGAGTATTGCTAGCATCACTTTTGCAGAAAACCCTACAAACCTGCATTGTGCTGAAGCTATGACTCCCAGTACTCCCTCTGAGCTGACGAACAAAGCACACGTTCCCTGGTTTGCACTGAAAACTCAAGCCTTGAGCAATGAATAAAATCAGCAGCTCAGCATCTTTTGCTGCCCTTGCTACCTCATTGAAACAGTCTCCTCTCTCTAAGTTGTTCCTTCCCTTGCCTGACAAGCCTCTATTATTATAGGGTCCATCAATCTTGACAGATAACAGCATCAGAATCTCTTGGGATCTTCAAGGCTTTTTTCACATTGCTGCATAAGTGATTTGATCTTCTGTATACAGGAGATTTATCACAGCAAGTAACCTAGTGCCCACTCAGAATATACAGACCTGTTTCAGTACAATCTATCCCTCAAACCAAATTAGAACAATTTTCTGCAATTATACACAAACTACAAACAAAAAAGACCCAGGTTACTTTTGTCCCGTCGTCTACCATGGGAAGTCAGCTCACCACCCTCCCCTTCTTCCTGCAAAGAAAAAGGATACTTTGGAGTGTAAACAACAGGTGCTTGGGTAAAATAAAGAAGTGAGTGATGGGACAGGCACAGACATACTCTGTGCTTATGATTTCCTAACGTGCCCTCTCTTCCTCTATTTAAGTTGGTATTCAATTTAAGGAAAAGACATTTTACAACAATGCTCAAAAGACTTTCCACTACAGATTAAAACGCTTGAAGGCAGGAAACTAAAGCAAAAATTGTACCTGTCATTATTCAAGACCTGACAAGTATAAGGTTTTTAATTAATCCCTGGTCACTCCTTTAAATAGAACATTTTCACCTCAGTGAGTTTTACCTACTAAAGTGTTTAAAATAAATAAATAGTCCCCTGTGAAAAATTCCAGAGTGCAATATCATTCACAGAGCTCTCATTAACGTCTAAGAGTCAATCTAAGGAACAGCTGAGTATGCCTGATCACAAGTCTTTTCTTTTGCTCTCAGCCCACACATTCACTTGACTCAAAAGTTACTAGTCTATTTTCTAAGGGTTTTCCACTTACCTTTGAGAGAGATTAAAAACTTGTTGAGGATCTCCATTCTGAATGAGGTATCTTATAGGGTCACCCTCTCTATCAAAAGCCTTTAAGAAAAAAGAGGATAAAATGAAGTCAGTTACAAGACCTTTTCTTCCTTCCTTTCTTTCAATTTATAAACTGGAAAATTAACCCCCGAAGTTCTATTAAAGCTATCTACAGAATGACACTAATCTTTTTATTTCTAAGGCAACAGTGGTCACTACAGATGGGCTACTTAAAATGCATCTGTAGCATAGCCGAGTTCTTATCCTACAGAGAAACAACATCATCCTGAATACAGTCATTCAAATTACTACCAGGCATGAACACACAGCATCGCAAGTATGAAATTGAGGCTTTATGCAATTACGTTTATTTTCATGCAGCTACAGACTGATTAGACTGAATGTTTGGTTTTCCTTGCTTCTATTCGATATTTCCACTTCTTATCCAGATTCTTCCTCCTGCTGGTTCACCCGAATCCCAATTCTTTTACTGATGCTTCATTAAGCATTGGAATACTGCAGCGCCCACCTTCCACCATCATTTGATTTTGGGGGAACAAAGGCCAGGATGAGACTTTCAAGAAGGATTATTAACAGCATTAAAACAAGTATATTTCACCGACTAGATGACAAAACAGTTTTTAAGAAAGTGAGTAGAACACTTTTGAAGTTAAGCTTTGGCTAATCTATTTCCAAAAATGGCTGTGTAATTGTTACTTTTCTTGTCAAGTGGACACACACCTTTTCCCCAAGAAGACTGTCAAGCTCTTTTCAGAGAAAAATACCGTCTACTGAACTGTCTCATAGTTACAATGATTTAGCATTCAAAATCTAAAGGGATTAAACATAATAACACAGGAAAAACAATAACACTTCTAAGAGTATTGCAAGAAGGCCAAACAACAAATTCAAAGAACAGCAGACAGGATTTAATAGAAGACAGGTCAAAAATTAAAAAGATGATGAAGAGAGAATACTTTGCTGTTTCTTATCTTACAATGACTATCCTTTTTTCTTTTTTAATTACCATAAGCATTTACTGTAGACTACAGTAAAGAACTGTGTATCTTTGGGCTGACCATATAAAAAGCAGTTCTTAACACAAAAAAAAAGAAAAACAAGAATAAACCAACACACAACATGCCCTCCCCTCACTCCCAACAGGAAGGACAGAAGCATAAACTATTCCAGCATACAGGCAGCACAGGAAATCCAGTAAGAGACTAAATTGCCTTAACCAAAGGAAGGAAGCATATAAGGAGTAGTGGCTAAATCAGATGAAGGGATCAAGCACAAATAAAAAGCAAGCGCAACTATTCGGGGAGAAAGATAAAGTTGAGGTAAAACTGTAATAGAAATAGAAAAGAATACAAAGGATAAGAAAGAAATGTTTAATTACAGAAGAAACTTGAGAAGTGTGGTGCATTGCCACAGTATAAAAGCAGAAAGGATGATGTTGAGAGGGTCAAAGAGCTAACGTTTCTTGAGTTTCAGCTGTGATCAAGCAGTTAACAAAACTAACTGTGGCAGCAAAGGGGTAAAATCTCAGATGAAAATAGGGGAAGAATACGGCAGAGAATATGTACATAAACAAAGAGTCTTTAAATCATGTGTTGAAATTAAAGCCTGATGAAATTCATTCTACTGTATAAAAACATAGGCTGAAGCAATCTCAAAGCCATTAGCAGTTTTCTTTGAAACTTCACAGAGGACAAACATGACGAAGGGCAAACACAAGGTACATCTTTCACAGAGAAAAGAGCCAGGAAATCACAGACCAGACAGGTAGAGTTCAATTCCCAGAAAACCACAAATAATCAAATCACTTGTGAGTATCTGTAATGACAATATGAAGACGGGTAACACAAAGCTACACTTCTCTACAACGAAGTATGTCAAAGCAATCTAATCATTTTTACAACATGACAACTGTTCTTGCAAATAGGGAAAAAGTTATGGATGTAATAATGCATCTTAGCTATAGTGAGGCTTTTCACACTGCCGTATGCGACATCTTCATAAACAAGTTTAGACAACATGGTCTCCAAATGGGAGATCGGATTAAATCTGATCATAAAAAATAAGGTCAGGAAGAAGTGGAAACCATTTAGTATTGACTAAATTCTGCAAAGGTGTCCATATTTGTTCCCATAACAATCAATATTTTCATTAACAACATCAGTGACAGCATGGAAAATTTGTTTATAAAATCCATGGCTGGCACCAAGTGGCAGGAGGTACCAGCACGTTATGAGCGTGTGAGTGAAATTCAGATGCTCTTATGCTGAAGACATGAATTGTCAGTAAAGACAAGTGAAGAATTGTTAGCCAAGAAAAAGGAACTGTACAAATACTGGATGCAGAAAATGTGGCTAGCTGGCATCTTTGAGGACTGTCATAGAGCCTAAATCACCTGGATCTCATTTTTTCTTCTGTCTTTAGCGGTCCTTTGTATTCACTGTATCTGCAGAGGATCATGTCATTCCTTCTCATTTAAGGGCATTCAGAGGTTTGTTTTATTCATAGCAAGTCAGGAGACTTTCAAAAGACAGAAAAAAATAGGCTGGTTCTAGTTCATTTCATTTTCTCCTTATGTCCAAAGAAAAAGGACCATTCAATCAATGTGCTTAAAAAAAACAGAGGGAAAACTTTATTGTTGATTTTAAAAAACTTCTGTTTTCTTTAAGACCAAAGGACAAGTTACTATGTATATAAGGATAACAATGAAGACTTGCACGTGAGAAAAGAGCAATATATACCTACTGTGTTCCAGATCAATTGTATACAGTGACCACATAAATTGTACACAATGACTGCATGCTGCTTCCTTGTTCAGCGCATAGCTAGACAGTTATAGTGGTCCTATTTGTTTTGCAGGCTCCCAGAAAAATGACGCTATTTGCATATTTTAATTAATAATGGCTGCCAGAACATGAAGCAATAAACACCTCCCAGGCATGCAATAAATTCTAAGGTTTATTTACAAATTAATACTGCGGGGATTACTTAATATTGCGTTACATAATCTTAAATGTTGTTCATTAAAACACCAGTCACAATCAACTGGGTACTTTATAAAATAAATAATAATAACAGAAGAAAAAATATAACTTTCCATCATCTGCATGAAAAAGTTTAACAGAAAAGTAGAAAGTAAATGTTATTTTTAGAAAATGTCTTTACAGCCTAATAACCAAATTTAAAACAGCTACAATTGCATTGTTATTGACACTAATATTTGTAGATCTTCAGATTTACTAACTTGGGAATGTTTAAAATAACCTGCTTGCTCTCTCCCAGTTGTTATAATCTTCATGCTGTATGTAACACTAACAAAATACTAACAGGCAATCATTAAAAGCACCACCTATTACCCCTACTGCACCAACTAGAACATGCCTTACAGCCAAAATACTTAAGGAATTGATGAGTACTCATGAAAGAAAAAGTCAGTGTGAAAATTTAGACATGAAATCACTTCTTAAGTATTTGAGGTCTAATAATATTCTGTATTACCTATGGAACACAGGTAATACCTTAAGTCATTGTTAAAATTCCACCAAAAAAAGGCAAGATGCAAAATTTGAAACTTTCTGTTGCCTGGAAAAGAATGCAGAAGCTTAAATACTCAGTTTATGAATGTTTAAAATGTTCTGGCCAATTTTACAGAGGGAATAAAAAGATGAAGGCAGATATATACTTCACACAATAAAAGTCCTTTAATACAGATGGGCATATTAATGCAGAATGAGGCAGCTGAACTTGCACTAAAAGAAAGCGCGCCTGCATTTCAGGTTGAGAACCACAGTCTTTGATGAATCCGCAAGACATGAAACCACACTTATTTGTGATTTAACAATTAAGTATTTTTCATAAACAGAAATTGCCTACCTGTATTCAAGTCCTGCATAACATATTGGTACTATAAATGACATCTACATTGCAGTAATAACAAGTAGAAGACATTTTCTGTGCATTTCCAAAGCTTTTAAAACTAATTGATGTTTTTCCCAAATGCAGTAACCCATCACTTCTGGGGACCTTGGGCATGTAGCAAGAGAGCACCCACCGTTGTATCACCAAAACTTGCACCAGCATCCTCGCTAGGATGAGAGTAGCTGGCATGCTTGTTTGGCATCTCGTCTGCCCTGCCTGGCACAGGCTGTCTCTCCCCCATTTACTCAGCATACCTTACCAAGGATCATTTGAAAAGAAAAATGATAGCTAAGTGACATACATTTTAGTGAAACATTAAAGCAGACATTCCACCAGTGAGGCTCAGTTTCTAACCACATTTAAATTGCATAAAATACGTAAATACTAAAATCTGCTAATAGTCTTTAAATATCAGGCAGGCGTTCAGCCATATATGCCAGCACCTGTGAAACAAACACAAATGTTTCTATTGCTCAGTGTGCTCCTGGCTCCTGTTACTCTCTCTGGCATTTCCAAAACCAAGCGTCTCCCCACCAGTGAGGAGAACGCTCCTGAATGCAGGTTTTCAAGACATGCCAGAAACTAATTTTCAGCACTGAGCTAAAGGAGTCATCCTTCCTCAGCGCAGGTAACTCTATCAGCCTAACCATCCACAATAATCTTAATATTTCATGAGCAAACAATTTTAATAGAAACTTACCCATTCACCTGCAACAGCGACTCAATTAGAGTTCCTTTATTTCACACACTTTGGTCTAGATTATTTATTTTTCTGTGCATTTACTGAACATGCAAAACACACAGAGCCACACACTTCAGCTGTTACGAACTGACCTAATGCTACTGAGTTCAACAGACTTTGATAGAACTATGCTGACTTAAAGCAGGTAAGGCTATTGCCATCTATGGCTTCTGTTTAACTTGGGTATCTTCAGTCTTCTCTCTCTGAATAGATTTATATGAAGTCTGAATAATGCTATTATGTTCACAGGAACCATGCAGGATTGAGTTTATAGCTTTAAACTTGAAGCTACAATTATTTCACAATAATAGTAAGTTCCTGATCCCCCAAAAACATCTAGTTATAATTTATCCACCTATTTTGCACAGCTGGCTTTCAAGACACGTTGACAGAACAAAATGCAGCAAAAACTTAGGGAACAGTAAATAAGCTAGGAGCAAGTTGATATAGTAAACAGGCAGCAGCACACAGAGAAGCAACCAGGGTCTGTAAACTATGGCGATTCAGCATTATTCATAAGCAATACTGGACTAATGGGCTTTCATTCCTTCCACTTGCAGAGCTATATTGGGTGGCAAGTTAGTACAGGGACCTCTGTTTTGGGTTAGCATGTTGACAGCAGTTGCTGCGTACACCAAGGGAAGGAAACATCTTCAGATGCTTTTCAAAAACAACAGGCTACAAAAGGCTGAGTGCCAAAAATCTTGTTGAAATTTCACATGCATTAGGTGTGGAACGACCTAAGCTCCTCTGATTTGCTGGCAAACATATATAGAAATATTTTAACATAAGAAAACATAGGCCTTTCAAGTTTTGAGCCATTCATGGAAATTTTCTCATGTACTTCAGTCCTATAAGCACCTTATAGTACCTTTTAGCACATTTAACATGAAAAAAGTTAAAGAAATATCAAAGTAAACACTTTTCCTATACAGTCTATGTAAAAGGGGCCATTTATAACAATTACATATTTTTCAATCCCTATCAACTGTCCTTTCCCTCTTTACCCAAGATCTGGGTTCTGCACGGCGTGGACATAAACAGAAGGAATGTGGTAAAGGCTTACAGGGAAGCATCTGTACCTGCAGGTTTAATAAAACAGCTCCAATTCTCATGGCCTCGCTGACTTCAAGACTGTACATCAGCTGGGGAAAGCGGGGAGGGCTTTGATTGTTGGGTGGAAGGACCTCAATGTAAACAGTAGTAATAGAGCTCCTGCAATGCAAGGGAGGGGAAAAAAAAAGTCAAACCCAGCCAAAATCAATAAATCAACAAACAAGGCAACAATGTCTATTTTATACACTGTGTGTTCTCAAGCTCTAACAACCTCCCTTTGCTCCTTTAAAAGCTTCAGGACAGAATTTTCATTCTGCATCAAAAATACAGCAGGCTGTCACATGAACAGAAGAAAAGCTAAATAATTTCTTTAAAAGTAGCCTAGGCGATCTCTGAAAAACAAAGCAGGAAGATAAGCAGTGCACACCCCACGTACAGAGATGTCTCAAAGCCTCTGGAGATACTGCGTCCTCTAGAAGAGCATGACTAATTCTGAGATGGTAACCGCTCCTACTGTGCACAATATCCACCCCTGGAGCATCCTTGCTATCATTTGGTTTGCTACCTTTCTTTGGAAGAGAGGGAGCAGAAAATGTTGACAGAGAGGATAATACTGGGAAAACAATGATGTACATAACTCTACAACAGGCTGCATCAATCTTGTGGTTCACACCAATAAACCCAAGCCCACCTCAGACTAGTGAGTCATGGCAATACAGCAATCAAAAATGCACTGAGGAAACCTGGCAAAACCTTCCACTGCACTGACCCCCCTAACCCAAATATACTGCAAACAGCATTCCAGTCTGTGAGTTGAAGGCTCTTCTGGGAACATGGGCACCCACTTCAGACCCTACAAAGACCATGTTGTAGAAACACTTGCTATTCAATTGCTCCAAATGTAGAAAAGGAGCCAAAAGCATCCCTGAAGTTGAGAGAGATTTAAAATATAGCTTAAAGAGACCTTTCTCTTGCATCTTTACTCAAATATCCCATCCACATCTCTCCTGTATGTTAAAGACAGTACTCCTGCGCCAGAACAAAATTCTAAGGAGAAAAAGTGTTACACTGCAGGCTCAGATTTTCTCTACATAAGCCTTTTGACAAAGTTATCAAATCTCAGCCATTATAGCTGCAGGAAAGAAACCACTCCAAGACAAAGTGATTAGTCCCAGATTTTGTCACAACCCCCCACCCCCGTTATTTTTTTTCTGAGAGAGAGGGAGAGCAAAAAGAAAAACATGAACACATAATGAGAAGCTTCTTGCAGCACTAGCAAACTCAGACCATCTCTAGAGACTCCTGCCAGAAATCTTACAGCTGAAACAGCTTCTGTGTTAGCTAACAGATTTTGTTAAATACCAAAATGACATATCATTGATTAATATTTTGAATTGGCTGTACAGGATTCTGAGCAAGTATAGTCACTGCTGTGTTAAAGGTGCTTCCCACTGCCCTTTGGCAGTAGGTTTCATAATTCCATGCTACTGATCAGAGCCGGGCAGACCATCACTGCAACACCACAACAGACAGCTATGGTTTAGGGGCTGCATCACACAATGGCTCTGACCATGATCTAAGATAATGAATCATGACTGGCTCTGTCCCACCAACTGTACATTAAAAATACATACACGCTGACTCTAATGAGCCTTCTATGTTAAACCACTCCACTGCTAGCCAGGCCATGACAGCCTAGTTAACAGCCATTGGTGTCCCAAAACCCTGGCTACCAACAAGGCCAGGGCAATCCCAAGCTTCCCACAAACAGTGATACTGTGGACACTGCCTAGCCACAGCTGCACCTCTCCGGAGCAAGTGCCAGATTTGTTTCCATCCATAAACAGGAGATACAGTTTTTCCTGCTTTGAACATAATAGCAAGGTCCTTAATTCATTTAATCACCTTTTAAACAAGTATGTAACTTGCACTGACATGCATCAGTGAATCATAAAGCCTTACCATCTATCATATCCTTGAGCATTTAGCAGCTGAATCTGCAGATTATTGACTTGATGGATATAAACAAAGCCCATGTAATCAGGGGAAGGTGGACAATTACACTGAAGTTCTTCATTCAGTGTACATTACTTCCTCATAACCTAGAGTCAGTTCCCTGAATTCTTGTCTGTTTTAAAATAGTGCCTCATATCCCTCTAATCTTTCTTAATCAATGCTACACGCTTACATCATTAGAATGAAAAAAAGAAATATCAACATCAAATACTCAACAACACACACAATGAATTTGCAGACAAAATATCACTTCAGCACTGGGGCTGCATATTTTCTTGGGATAGCTGCTGTCTTTGGGTGATATATACATCCAAATAGTTGCAGTTTAGTATGCATTTTTCTTCTACCAATGAATATTTAATACAAATACATTGTTCTGTAACACTTTTTTTCTGATCCTGCAACATCTTAATAACACCCAAGCTGATTGGTTGTCTATCAAACTCTAAAACAAATAGTTTCTGATCACTACAATAGTGAATACATTTTCTTCAAATCTTTACATTCAGATCACAAAAGTAAAAAAACTATTAGCCTGCAAAATAAAAGCACTACAATATTAAACTGCTAGCTTGTTTCCAATCTATTTTTGATTAGCAGTTTGCAATTTTAACCCATCCATTGTGCGTATGCTATATACAGCCCATTTCAGTGGCTGCCAAAATCTGCTTTGGCATGGGAAAGGAAAGGACTCGAGACTCAGCCTTCCAACAGCTGCAGTCAGTATCTTAATGCTGCAGAGAGAGGTAAGTACACTGAGAACGGAACCGAGCTCAGGAACTGACCAGTGTTCACACAAGCACAGAAACAGGGCTTTTACGCTACTCCACTAAATGTGAAAAAAAGGAAAGTATGGTCAACAAGTCACTGAAATTGCATCCCTGCCTCTGCTTTGACTCTATGTGCTTTCCACAAACAACTATATTATAAAATGAATAATGAATATTTTTCATATGTGCACCAATAAATCTTTGGCCAAGCAACCTGCACATGCAAGTCAAAGACAAAATGAACTTTTCCACTGCGCGTTTCAATAATCTCATGATCAAGTATTTTCTAGATTGGACTTGATCTGGCAGATCACTGTTATCACAAGGTGAAATGTTTGCACTGTACAGGAATCTGAGGCCAACTGTGAAAAGGCGAAAGTCTGAAATAAAATTGGTGTATTTTACAAATGTTCTAATTTTTTTCAATAATAGAAACTGCTAATCGCTATATGCTTTACTATAACTTCAGTTCTAAAAAGCTAAATTTTATGCTTTGTAGAAAGTCAAATAAAGTGCATAAGTGTACTTACATAAACCTCAATAACTAAATTAATGGTGCTTGCTACAGATACTTTGATAATACCGTACCAAATATCTTGTTTTATATGCACAGTCACCCAGCAAAAATCTACTGCGTTATCCTAATACACTAAAAACACAACTCAATTTAAAATTGTGCTCACAAAGACCACAGAACTACTGTTCCTGAGCCAGGCTTAGCACTTTGGTCTTGCTTTGTATGTAAACAAAGGGCAACTGAGTCCAATTTACACATGACTACAGTTAACCTGCTATGCCCTACAGAAGAACCTAGATTTGGGAAAAAAAACACTTAACATTTAAAATTACACCACCATTCTTTATCTACTTATTTTAGAAGGCACACACCTTCCTGCCTGCACAGATACATAGTGACTGACCAGGCCTACCCTGTTCCAACAAGTCTCAAATTACTTGCTACTGCCTCCACCAAGCCAAGTGAACCACCTACCAAATGTGACAACTTTGCATTAGAAGGAGAAAGAAGCTCATACAGCCCCCACCGTGAGGTACTAAGCATCTCACAACCAGAAGGAATGAACTAAGGAGATACAAAATGACAGTTTTGAAGACCATGGAGCTATAGCTCCAATGAGCTCTTCCTGGCTTTTCTCTGTGTAAAATGATAGCAGGCTGCTTGGGCTCCACCTGCTCATTGCTGGTTTTTCAGCCATTCAGAAAGAACAACTGGAAGGCAGTGAAACTTTTTTATCTAAACGTCGCTTACTAGACAGTAAGGGCTGTCCATGTTCTTTCTTCATGGCACTGTGCTGATGCTCCAGTGACCCTCGCCCTGATTTTTTAACCTTCATAGGCACAGAAAAAACAGCGCTTCGCCCAAAACACATCTCAGGTCAACGCCAAGTTCGCCCCAGGGCCACTCATCCCAGCTGTGGGAATACTGCCTAGTTGGAGTGGTTTTTAGAATGCACATTAAAAGCTATGAAACAGATCAGATCTTGTAATTCCATAAAAGGAGAGGCAAGCAGAAATAACAAAGAGAGCTTTTCCACTGTTGAAGATTATTGCAATAAAGGCATTTTGAGAGGAGGAAGCACATGTTGCAAACATACACCATCAGAAGTATATATTTTTAGACAATATAAAGATTTCTCAAACATAAAAGAAGCTGATAGCAATCAAAGCTGAATTGTAGGGGCTACTGTTGCTGGGGCCACACGGCTGGATTGTGACGCTCTCTGAAGTGGGATAATTGATTTTTCTCCTCCACTTTAATACTATGTTAGCACTACACAAAAGCAAGTGCATAATAGTCCTAACAGCCTACTAACAGCTACCTATCAAGAAAGCAAGAAACAGAGAGAAAGGAGAAGAAAATTCCACCGGAAGACTGTGTTACCAGCTATCAGTTTTAAGAACAATCTAAAAATCTGAATAATTATGTGACTGGAAAACGCAATTATAAAATATATGCAGATCAGTATGAACTGCTTTATTGGAGACATGATAGAAGCAGCAGGTTGTGAAGAAAAGCCAATGACTGAAATTCCACTTTTTTCTTACATTCCCCATTTGAGGAAAAGAGAAAAGGTCTAAGTGCTGGAAACTACTGTTCCTCTCTATCACCCTCACTGGACAATGAGTTTGTCATATTATCAACAGCAGGCCCAGAACATGAGAGTCCCTTTTCTGCACGCCCCCACACACCTTCATGAAAGCAGGACTCGATATCTTTATTTTTTTGAGAGCGTCTTATTCCATCCATAATAAATTTGCAGGCTGCTCTTCTCCATCAGCTAGTGAAAAGTTTAGATTTTAGTGGGAGCATTGCTGATCATTAAAACAGCTTGTCAGTTACGTCCACTGTATGCCAAGTCTGGATGTCCTTGCATACCCTATACCTGGAGAAAAGCTTTCTAGCTCAGCAACAAGACTATTTCTGATCCTTTCTGCATAAAAACTAGATGCATTCTGAACCAAAAGCACCTCCCTTCTCGTTTGCTTTTTTGTTACATTCCTTTACTTCATTTTTCATAACAAATGTGCATGTTCAATGACAGTACAACATGTCGACTTTTAAAAAATAGACCATTACAAGCAAATGAAATGACAACTGCGTACTGTAAGGAAAATACAAATAAAACCCAAAAAGTGGATGACTTCTGGTTCTCCAAAACGTGATCTTTAAACCAAACAGAACTGTATTCCTGTGTGGAGTTATAGGCATAAGGCTTCTTACGCGCTGCTAAGCACTGATTAAAAAATTCGTAAGTTGCATTACCTTCTCTGCGCAGGAGGAGCACTATCAGATGCTTTGACAGTGAGAGCATAGGATTGCCCCACTGACAGTACAACTCCTGGAGCAATGGTGATAAGGCCTGTTCGGTCATTGATGATGAAGTCTCCCTGATCCCCAGCCAAAATTTCATACACTATCTGTCCATTGGGTCCCTCGTCCGCATCTACAGCAGTGAGCTGCAATTCAAAACCAGAATGTCAGCATGCATGGTTCAGGATTGTAGTTTAATAGATTTTATAAGGCAACTCAGTAGGGGTAGAGGAAGCAGAGATGAGGAAAATCTTGAACATCCGTAACATATGACATAATTTCTAATTACTGTACAACGAGGATACAATTTAAATGGAAGATAATAGGTGTAAAAACATTATGAAGCAGAGAAAAACTGCTTACCTAAGATTGTAAGCACATTATTTTCAGATATGAATTAAAACTTAATTACAATCAAGTTTATTCTCTGTGGATTGGAATTTGTAACACTTCCTATAAAGGGGGGGTGGGGTGGGAAGAAACTAATGCAGCAAATCTAACAAGAGGATCACATTTAATTACTTACAGTTCCCATTGCTGCCTACACTCTTCAAAGCACAGCCTTGTTACTGTCAGAAATTCTAATATCCAGGTCTTGCATTGCAAGCCTTGTTCCACTGCACTGGAGAACATTTGTTTTACTCACTGTATATGTACTGTCAAGGTAGCTGAGTGGAAGGGAAATGGCAGCTGTTCCCATATGGATACACATGTGGGAGGCACAACCACGTATATCACCAGCACTCAAGACCCGTTTCACTTGGCGTCATGACATTACCTACCTGAAAGGCCACGCTTGTGTGGGCAATCCCAGAGCCGTGCAACAAATGCAACTGAGGATGTACTTTGTTGCCTCTTTGCTGTGTCTCTACTAGGACTGCGCCTACTCTCACATACAGCATTTCTTCTATATAATTGCACAATCTTGATTCTCAGCGTGAGAAAAATTTAAGGCCTAATATTTTAGACGCAAATTATAAAGATGAACATGCGTTTGTTACCAGTGAAATGAAGGGTTCTTATCTCGCCCCTAGGAAAGGCAATGGGATTATCCCACTTTCGTAGTGTGCAATGCTAAATTAAACATTTACACACAGGACTAAAAAATACAGCTCGGTAATCATATTTGTTTGCTTCTAGCCAAGTGTCAAGTACCAATGACTCTGCCATCCTCTAAAGCAAATAACCAGCAGTCTGAGATTGCAAATCAGACCCCTGTCGTAACACAGTCAAAAATACACATCCACACCTCAAGCACACCAGCTGACACCCCCACTGATCCCTTTCACCTCTCTTCTCCCTCTACACATATATAGAATAACATAAGTTATTCTACATATGACATCACACAGCAAACAGCTCACAGTGCCTATTTTATCTTAATTATCCCCATATTCAGAAAACAAAAAAGAGAACAGCACTTAGTTACATTAAGGGTTGAGTCACTGAAGTACCCCAAAAATACATCAGTACCTCTGGGCTTTGTAAGGTGAATTTCTTCTTCCCTTAGGGGTTAGTAGTTTGTTGATACAAGCACTGTTTTCTCTGCTGGCTCTTAATTCTCTATGACTACGTATCACCTCAAACAGCACATGAGTTGACATAAAGTGGTACAAGCAGTACTTTAAAATCTAGGAGACACAGCCACAGCAGGCAATGGCAGCGCTGCCTGTGCACCCCACTGACCAGCACCAACAGTGGTGAAGTGGAAATGACAGGGAATGATGACACAACGGGTTCCTGCTGCTCCCAGATGCAGGTGGGAAATGGCAAGGGGCAGCAGCAGGAACATCAGCAGAGTACCGCCTGGGTTGTACAAACCAGTAAGGAACCCCAGCCTCAGAAATTATTCCCTGCAGGGCTTCAAAAGTGAGGATAGAGTAAAAAGAACAGAATAGCTTCTTGAAAAGTCTCTGCTGGCTTGTCTGGTTTGGCTCTCTTTGACACATGCACTCATGCCAGTGGGCAGCACCACACATAGGATTGCAAGTCCAGGATTTGAGGCTAATACATGATGACACAAAACCTTAGTGGCAACTGTGAAGCCAACGGCAGGATCAACAGACGCTATCTCAGCCAGGGCCAGCCAACACAGCAGGCTAAACGTCTGCCTGCCAGACACACTATTCTCATCCCTGTGCCACTCTCAAAGCTGACATCAGTGCAGACAGGTAGAGAAACTCCTTCAAATCTCTACTACATTAGGATATAATCTATTAATCAATACAGCATCACACACAACCTTCAGCAGGTCACAGCCTTTCAGAGCAGTAACTACAACTTTCAAACCAGCTTTGCCTAAGGATAGCTAAAAAACTGGAAGAGCAGAAACCAAATCTTGCAACTAGGATAAGAAGGCAGCTGAAGAATAAAACCTAAAGCTGTAATGTTCAAGTTAATCATGTTTGCACACAACATTAGACACCAAGAGGAGTACGTGAAAAACTCGGGGATCTGGCTGCTTTATAGGATAATCTCAATCCATGCACATAAGCTCAGTGAAAAATGAAATTTCGTGTATCAAGTCAAAAACTTCCTCAAAACCAGGAACAAAATCTACAATAGCTTCAACAGCACAAAGTAACTGAAACACTAAAAGATAAAGTGATTGAGTGGATTAACAAAAGTGGAGTTCTTTGTTAGGAATGCAAGCTGTTACTGCTGTTAGGGACTGAGCTACATTATGGAGGACCAATCATTTTTAACATGGAATAGGTTGTACACAGTAATCATCAACTGAAAAGCATGTTAGTTAAGTTACATTTCTGCTCAAGTAATCAGTGTTTTGCTTCTTTCACACAGAGCACAGTGATTCAAAGCAAATTTCCAACACAGAAGTATGTAACTTTATATAAACTGATTTGATTTGAATTTCTTTGTCATAGATGCTTCCCTCCAGCAATGCAAACTGATCACTCTTGCGCTAGAATGAGCAAATCTTCTTAATTCACTCACCTATAGTATTTTGAGACATATTTAGCACAGGATAAATATTTGAAATGCTTCAAAAATTATGAAATAGAGATCACCCCTTTGAAGGTTAAAAAACCAATTTAATATACATCTGTAAGTTTTTGAGAACATATCTGTTTCATTCTATGTGTTCTCTTGAAATTCTGAAAAAGTCATCATGTCAAGACTGCAGTTTCGGAACATGTTTTGCATTCCATCCATATCAATATATCGACTTGCAATGGTCAGTCCCAACACACCAAAACTCAGCATATAAAATACACTTTCTACACCCTCTTAGGCTTCAGAGCTTAACTCTCTCTCAAACTTCACTCTTTAATCATTTATTCTATCATTTCTATACACAACTGGATGCGTTCATTAACGTTACAATCAGCAACTACCAAACTAGCTAAGAAAAGTACTGCAATAACCTTCTCCACTGAACTTCAAAAGTAACACACACAAAAAAATAAATAACGGCTTTATGCAAAACACAAAGTATTTAGCGACAGGATTTGGAACAAGGCTAGTTTTTAGTGTGACAACATGGAAAAGGAAATTAATTGACTACACAAGCACATAGATTAACAAGGTTAATTAAATGTACAAATATTGAATGCTTTTAAAAATAAGTGATTTGAATAACTTTTTGGGGGCAAAAAACAGGAATCAAACCCAGAATTTAATAGAATTAAACTTTAATAGCTACCGTGATATATGATTTTATGAATTCTGTCTCCAGTTGCCCCAGAATGATAGAGCTTCCTAGTTAACAGGATTTCAGAAACATAGTCTAAAATATGCAGAAAGAACTACAAAACACGATTTATTTTACTTTCCTAAGAAACTTTTTGCATCCAGCAGTATGAGTTTCATTACATTAACGTCTAATGTATTGAAAGTTTGGCAAAATAGGTGTGAATTCTGCTGCAGCAAGAAGTGTTTTTCTTGGAAGGAAACGGAAACTTACAATGATGGCCTTACAGCTGATAAAGACACATTCACGGCCACCAGGTAAGCTCTGTTCAGACTCACTTTATACTTGGAGGAAACCAGATTTCAACATTTCCGCCGTAACACCTGTGTGACCTTGCCCTGAACAGATAAAGTGATTACCAGTCTATGCAGTAGCCCTACACACCCTCGTTATCCTTCTAGAGCTCAGCAGTACAAGTCAGGCATTAGTCTTACTATGAAAAGCAGTAATGAGTTTCTAAATATCAAGGGAGAACAAAGTTGTGACGGAGATTTTCCTAAATTTGAGCTAACAAAATGTAACACTAACACACAGTAGGTAAAAATACTTTATCCATATCTTCCTTCAGACATTTCATTAAGTCTCTAAACATTATATTTTTACCTGCATATGTAAGTGCATTTACTGAGAAATGCAAGCATGAGCCGGTTTTGTTTCTGCTAATTATGTTTACTTTGTAGTTGGAGATTAGTATGCTGATGGACTGAAGGCAAAGGGTTGCAAATAACAGCATAAATAAAGTCTTAAGTGTGATTTGGAGATGACTTTTACAAAGATTTCCACTAAATTGTCTGGGGTTTTATAACAAGATGTGCGTTCAGGAGTTGTGAACCACGAGCCAGGCTGCAAATAGCAAAACATGTTGCTAATACCAAATTTAGTGCATGTCCGTTTGCAAGGTTGGCTCAAATCACACGTGCGTATGCGCAGGGAATGAAAAGATACTGCAAGAGACAAAGCGATCAAGCACTGAGAAGTTTCATTTGAGGTAACAGCAAACATCTCAGAGGAGATATTTATTTAATGGCTCTAAATAAAAGGAATAGTTCTACTGTAAGCAAGAGAGAAGCGACAAAAAATTTACTGCCTGCACTTGTACTACCTTTTATCTGTTTGCTTTCATTTCTGACCTTCAGTACAAGAGCTGTTTATGCTGGGATGTGTGAAGCACTCTGCACAACCAAGATCCGGGGCAGGGCCTCCAAACTGCCTTGCCCTGATGGTCTTAAGCAGAGTTGTTTCAACTCGCACTAATCCACTGCATATTTTGTTTTCCATTTTCAACCATGTAGTTATTTAATTGCTCCTATAAGAGAGCCCTTGAACATGGGTCATACCTCTGCAATAGGAAATTAGGTAGACGTTTAAGATACACAGATAAATTAAAATAGTTATTTCAGTTTCATAAATTTAAAGCAGAGTAAGAACAGAACATAATTCTTAAGGCCAGTTCAGGAGTTTTTCTGTAAAGAGAACACACATAGACAAAATCTCTTCACGGGTCAAGGAAGTCTTTGACCTTCACGCAAATTTACACAAAGATTTAGGTGGATAATGTTTTTTGTCATCCTCTGTTCCTGCTCAGCTCTCTCATTTTCTTTCTCAATATTCTCTGTGCCCTGCAAAGTTTATGCTGTATTTAGAAATGAGAGACGTCTAAAGAAACAGTGGATTTAAATTACTTATGTGAAATAATATTGCATTCCAGCTGCATACTCCGATCATCACTGTGCAACTTGTTTAAATATCTGAGTCACAGGAAGAAAGTACTAACAGAAAAGTGAAAAACAGGATGGCAAAATTATAATAACATAAAAAGATGTAATCAGGTACTTTAATAGGCTTATTATTAATCAGTCTTTCTACTGCTAATTATTGCTTACCACATATTTAACTCTTTTAAAAGACAAATTTTTCAATCAGCTTTTATCTCTCTCTGGGAGCACAATAAAATACCTATAAAAGCAGGGAAAAAATTCAGATAGGAAATTCTCAAGTTAAAAGGGACAGAATATACATAAATTTAAACTTAAATGAGAAAATATTCTTATCAATCGAACCTCAAAAATCTTACAAGTATTCAGAATAGACAACTGAAATAAAACTTTCCCAAACCAACTTTGTTTTCTACACCCCAGTGTAACTACCATTGCCCCTACCCAAGATGTCAGCGAACAGAGGTTTCATACTCCGCTCTGTATCCTCAGAAAGTAGAGGGAGGTCATTCTTATAAAGGGGACAGACTCCTCCAACACGAGATATCTGCCAACTTTATGGAAAATACAGCAGAAAAATACAGAAGCAGCCCATGTGAAGCTACAGTTAACGTGTACCACTGGAAAGCCAAAGGTACACCCACCACCACCAGGCTCCTGGATGAAACCAGTGCAACTGAGTAGCACCCAGTGTCCCCACTGGGTTTGCTCACTTCTCTTAAAAGCAACAGGGGAATGAGGGAAATGCCTTGCTTTAGCCACCCACAGAGAAAAAAAAAGGGGGGAAAAATCAAATTACACTTAAAATGATTTTTTTCCTTGTTATTTGTGGTTATTTTCAAGCAGACTCTAAGGAGTTGGCTTTTTTTAAATTTGTTTTGAAGAGTGCACCAGACAGCAACACAAACTAAACTATTAACTAATATGTTTGACATTTCTTTCTTTTTTCAGGAATAAAATCAAAATAATTTCCCACAAAATGGGACAACAGACAAGTACAAAGTGGGGTTATTGGTAGATTTTCACACAACTGCACTCAAAAGGTGCCACTGCAAAAAAAAAGAAAAAAAATCTTAATCCTTTATTACACCCAGGATAATAAAAGTGGCCACTACATAAGAGCACTTAGAGTGCCATACCAGAAATTCACATTTTTATAGAAAGATTACACGCTTCATAAAAGAAACACTTTCTTGATCATCTCTGAAAATAAGTCTAAGCAGAGATAAGTGCAAGCCTGTCCTCATGCGTAGATGATTATGAGATTGTACAGATTCACCTTGGTCAGTGGTCTTTTTCTAACCTACTTTCTTTGATTGGAGAAAGTGGTTTTTACAGTCTAATCATATGACCTGGGTCATTTTCCTTTGGGTACTATTACCACTGATCGTCACCTCACAGCAGAGAATCTCAAATGATTCTTAAACCAATGATGAGACAGAGTTACAAGATGAGTTTGTTTCACATACAGCAAACAAGCTATTATATCATCAAAATCATTATATTAGCTGTTAAAAAAAAAGTTTATTTTTCATTTCAGAAGGTTTGCAGAAGCAAACCCTGATGAGGCAGCCTATATCTACCTTCCTGGCCTAAGGAAACCCATTGGCTTTCTTGGCACCACAGACTCAGTAGCTACTGATAACTCCTCAAGAAATATTCCTTCTCTCGCACACTGAAGGAAGGACTTGGTGCTTGCAGCCTAGGCAAAATAAAAGGGTAAGCAACTTCCTAAATACCCTAGGAGCCTGAAATCATTATTCTGAGCATTATCACAGTGTGCAGAAATCTTAAGATGACTCTTAGCTTTTTTTTTAATGTCAGTTTGTTCATAAATTCAGATCACCTGGCAATGTAAGACTAGCTGAAAAACAAGCCCTCTCCCAAACCAGTCAGAATTATCTAGCCTCCATCTCTGATCACATTATAAACTCACACAATCTTAAAGTCACCATGTGCTGACCCTGCAGATAGAAGTGTGGAGGAGGGAAAAAAAGTGCTCTCAGAACTCTTACATTTTCCAAGATAATTTTAATTTTCAGCAAAGGCGATTTTAAGGCCTGCCTTCCTCACTACTCTTTTCCAACTTCACAACGTCATTCTAGAAGAGACCTGTTCCAGATCTACTTTAGGCATTAGCCAGGCTTCTGCACAATATTTGCATCTAAACTTTTCTTCTTACCTTTGCTGCCCTTATGCTTTTTCACCCTTGCAATGTTTCTAATCTGCAAAATTTCATTGATTGATTCTCTTTGTAAAAGCAGTTACACAGCATCAGTGTGGGAAGCCAAAGGTAACTGCTGTGATGGTAGCCGAAGAGCAGGAACATAACAGTCTCTCAGGCCAAACCTGCTCACAAAGAAATCATTTGTGTCTCCACTAAGCTAGTTCTGATGGCACAGGCTATCGAAGACGGCCTGGCAGAGCTGACTTTTTTTTTTTTTACTGGAAGGAACAATATACTAATGAATTTCTACTCCTGCTCTTTGCACACCTCCTGGGTGTGAAAATAGTTGCAGTTGAAACACCAGAAAGTACAAACTCTCAGAACAGCAGATTCCTTTTGAACACAGAAATACTTCAGCATTGCAACTGTTTCAGAAAAGCACAGTAGATGCTCTACATCATCTCGAGTATAAACACAACTCCAGCAGCTCAGAGCATCTTTAAGGCTAACCTTGGGTACTGAAACTGACATATTCACACATGCTGCAATCTATTTAGCAATATCGCCTGCCTCACGTTTCCTGGCACACGCACCTTTTAGAGAAAAAATCATTTAGATACTCAGATACTTTTAATTCCATAGCACATCATTTTGCTGATGCCCTGCACAAAAAAAGGCTATGTAATAACCTTGACTTCTTCTTGGACTAGAGTGCTTATGCCTTAGGAGAAAACCCTGGATTTAATTTTTTTCAGCACTGTACTTCCCTCTGTACCCTAAATACCAAGCAAATGTATGGTACTCACAAAATCCACATGTTTATACATGGAGTTATGAGTTCATGAGATCTGCAAATACAGCTGCTGATGTCAAACCCTATCTCCACACAGCTCCTGAGCTCCGCCTGCCTTCTGCTCACTCAGGACGACAGTATTTGTTCTCTTCCTGCCTCTTCCTCACCACCTCCCACCCCACCCCAGTACCTTGTGCAAAGCTTGAAGGAACTTAATTATGTTTAAAACTTCTATCTTGCCCTCAAATGTTGAAAATGTCCCCATGGCCCCCACTGATGCTTTTAAGCACTTGTAGCCCAGACTGATGAAATGACAAGAATAATGCTAACGAAGATCCGAAGACAGCAAATGCAGCAGAGTCAATACAGCTCAAGGAAGGGCATATGCCAGAACAGACACTAAACTGTCTCCTAATACTGTTAAATCACTGCTACCTTCAAATGCTTCATTCCTGATTGTATGTCAGAAAAGATGGTATTTTATTACTTAAGTCAGCGGATGATTTTCCCCCCTAATACTCCTACTGCCTTCTACTATCCTTAAATGCTGACCTGCACTAACACCATCTCTTCTCATCCACCCAGATGGGAAGAACTCAGGAGCATGGTTGCCACTCGAAAAAGCCTTTCTCGTTAACTTCAGTGCAACTAGGATTCACCTCCAGCCTGCACAAAAACATAAATCAGTGCCAGCAAGGTTTAATTAAAACTGCTTCTCTCTCTGGGCTGGTGTTCACCACATTTTTCACAGCTCATGTGTTCTACAAACAGACAACTTAGGTTAATGTAAAAAGCACAAGTTTTTACAACATGGTAAGACATCTCTGGCTATATTCTACTGAACTGTACAGCTCCTCACTCAAATGTTTTATTTCAACATCACACTAATGCAGGAGAATATTTCCTCTTTGGAGATTTTTCAGATGAAAAGCTTTTGTAAAACTTCAGATGAAATAGCTGAACTGGATCTATACATCTAAGATAGGTATCTCATTTAGTATTAGCAACTTTTGAAGAGCTATTCAACTAATGCAGTGGATGGACAAAGACAAGCTTCAATTCTAGCTGTTTTCAGTGCATTTCCAATTCATATTAACAAGACCATGTACTGCTAACAAAAAGTGAGTAAACAAGGCTAATAAAAAGACCTGTAATTACCTTTATAACGCCTTCCCCAGGCCTCATATCTGTATAAATCTTGATATTGTATGATATATTGGAGAAGGCTGGGGAATTATCATTTGCATCAATCACCAGGATATTGACTGTCACTGGGATGCTCTCCTGTACACCATCAGAAGCTGTCATCTTCAGGGTAAAAAAGAAAAAAAGCAGAACAGGAACATATTTTAATGGTGTGTTGTGAATACAACTCCAGCTATAAGAAAATACAGTTTGACAACTAAAAACCAACATTTCATTTTTGTTTGCATTTACAATTACAGAAGGCTTCAGCTGAGTTGGAGCCCACAGTGTGCAAGGCTCAGGGCAAAAGCAAAGTGAAACAATGCCTTTAGGACATACTACGTCAACTTAGCAGGAGAAAGGAAAGGAAATAACTGTTTCCCAAGGTTGGGATCAGCCTGTGGCCGGGATCTGAGCTGAAGTCCATGGGCAGAGCCCATCCCCAGCTGCTTTGGTTTTTTTGAAGTACTGTTGGCTGTGGTTTATGTTAGCATAATTCATTATTTTACACTAAAATAAAGCACAAAGGCCGTTACAGGTATCATGTTCTTAGCTCAAGGGCCGAGAAAAGGCAAAGGCAAAGGTGGCCTCAAAGGCCATGCTGGGTACAAAAGAGTAGAGGGTGCTGAGGAGCAAGATACAAGCCTGGGACCACGAAGATGATGCTGGTAGGGGAATCTAAAATGTTGCTATCAAATCAAATACAGGCACTTTGGAAGAGCACATAACCCAGTTATCAACTCCCTCTCATCCCCAGTATTGCTGCTGCTCATCCTTCATTGTTTTTGTTCTTTAATGATCTATAACAAGGTTATAAGTAATGATTTTCCACCACTTGCTCTGACCAATGCCTGAGGTGCCTTCAAGTGCACTTAGCTTACCGAGAAGGTGTAGAGCTGCTGGACTTCTCTGTCAACAGGCTGCAGCAGGGTGAGGTAGCGGGTGATGCCACTCTGAGTCACAGTGAAAAATGTATTGTAATCATTCAGGAAGAGGTGGAGCTGGGGATCCTTGGTCTTTAAACAATATTAAAAAAGATCATTTTATTGTAAATTCATACATACTATTAAGTTTCCAATTAGTGCAAGTGCTTCTTTTATTTGAAACTTAAATAAGCAGAAAGTACAAATACTGTGACTGACTGAATCTAGAGAAATGTAAAAAAAAAGTGAAAAATAACACTGCTGATCTAAAAATCTATTTTATTTGAAGAAAGTGTATTTTTAATACATTTTTAACCTATAGAGTAAGTAAACCAAATGGTAAACAAATACTTGTATCTGCTAGTTTGAAATGATGCTTTTTTTTCATTAAAGCAATCATTTTTAAGCCAAATATGACTTACTGATACAAGAAACCAGATTCAAGTGTTTGTCTTCAATCACATTAAGAACAAAACTTATCTTGATTAATGGAGCAATAAAACAGTTGGGTTGATGCAATTAAAGTCAATGATCCTCTATGTTAAAGCATATAACTAAATAGATGCTGTTCAGAGATTCTCTTTATATCTTGAAAACATTCAAAACATATTGATGCAGAATTACAAAACTCTCAGTTGATCAAGTGAAAACCATAATAAAGTCACTGTGGGATAATTTTTGATAGGAAGTTACATTTTAAGATTTTTGTTTTTTTAAAAAAAAGGGCAAGTAGATTTTTTGCTGATGACATTCCTAAGTATCCTGCAGGGAATGTAGATTTTGGGTCTCAATGGCTCCAGGTACAACAAGGCGAGCACCAAGAGTGGTGTCGTGGTTCTAACAATGCGTATAAAGCCATGCAACAACATAAGATAGGGCAATGCCTCATGGATTATCCTGAGCAACCACTCTGGAACTCATCCTTCCGCTTCCATCCTCTCTCCTAGAGAGGCATATTATAGGAGTATGGGGGAGAAGAATGAAATGTTCGCAAGGGAAAAAGAGTGAAGTTAACTTGCAAGCAAACGGTATCTCAGCTAACAGAAAGGGGGAGGATGTTTCTGCCATAAAGAGAATCAGAAGTTACAGTATTCACAGGGAATGGAGCAGATTAACTGAAGTGCAGAACCTCAACCTGGTTCCTTACTGTGTGAATTTACCAGATGGATATAAAGCTGCAAAATGGACTTTCCACCCTTAGTCCTTAGCCTGCTGTCTGCTGGGTGCCAGCACTGAGCAGGCAAAAAGGGTTTTTAAGATCTGCATGCCCTTGTACTTCTGAATAGCCTCACAAATTAGGGCACTTATAGGGGACGTCCATGTTGTTGAAATGACAGAAATGTGAATCATGACCAGGATGAACTATCTCAACATCTCCCCCCAACACTTTAAAAATGCTATTAGGTTATTAAACTGATTAGACTACAAAGTCACTCCATTACAGTTAAATTCTAAAATAAACTACAGTACTTCTCATTGCCTAAGGCAGTCCAACAAAGATTTCGGTGCCTTGTATGTAATCTGGCTAATTTAATCTGACTTAATGTGCTACCCTCAGTCATAAGTTACTTATTTTATTTCTATTGTATGAGGTGAAGTTACAAAAGAGGAATGCAAATACGCTTGGGTAAAACAAAAAGGTTGGGAGATGAGTCCTATAAAAACTGGTTTGAATTGACCCAAATACTGCGGAGATGAGGAATTAGAGGAGCAGTACCAGGAATAAAATGTAAAGAAAATTCAGTGGCTGCAGAAGGCATTACTTGAAAAGTTTTTTATCACATGCGGTCCAACAAAGTTCTACAGAACACGCAGAGTAGTAAACGCAACACAGTCAGAAATAGCTGGATCCAAACAAGTATTCAAAAAGTAGCATTACATTCTCCTTCCGCGTACATTTTCTCAACCTGAATCCGAAACGCTTCTAGAAGGTTAACTCCTGCCCTGCCAAAATTGTCATTCCTATACAATTAAAAAAAGAAAACAGACTACTGGAAAATTCCGAAATCCCTACAGTGCAGCAGACACAAACACTTGAGTTAACTCTAACATGCACTGAGTGTCATAATGAACAACTATGAGGACAGACTAGTACAACGGAAGGAGAAAGAGAAACTTATTTTAGCTATCCAAAATACTCAAACACGTATGCTTTGGAAGGCTAAGATTATACTATTTAAATGAGAAACCGTTTCAGTTGCTGAAAGCTACGTGAAAGAAATATCAAAGTATTCCAAATCAGTGGTTTCCCATTGCCTACAGCTTTGTTGCAACTATGTCAGCTTTGAGTAAAATTAAAATTCGTTTTGCAGCTAGCAATGCAAATGGTAATCTCTTTTTTCCATGAAAAATTACAGGAGGTAATTGCCAATAATTGTTCTCTTTGTAGACATTACAAAGTCAGTCAAAAATTTAATTTACAAAAACCCTGGTTAGTTGTTACAGCTCTTGCTTTGCATGTCATTTTGAACACTAATAAACAGTATTTTTTTCCTAAGTTGTTCTTGAGAAAAAAACAATAGACATCCCATACACTCCTATAGTAATCATCTGTCCTATTTCTTAGCTAGACTTGTATTAGAAATTTTATTCTAATGTGTAAGTTAAACTACGTTTACTGCAATCAATGCCTATTTCTGCTACCTTTCATGCATGTCAGAACTACAAAGTAATTTAGACCCTTAATCTTGGCATTGTTACAATTTTACATTTTTATCTCATTTTATGCTGAAAGAAAGTCTGCTTGACTTAACAGTGAACATTTGATGTGACAGACATTGTGAGAGAATGCAGTTGTGGGAAACAATCCACCTATGTTGCCAACGCTATTTCTAATATTTTGGGGGTTTTTAACTTTTATGTTATTCTGGGGCCTGGACATAAGTATTGTGATTTCTGACTATGTTGCTTGGTCACACGAACAAGATTGTCTCTGATAAATTGTTTAGCATGTAATTTTAAGTAGAAAACTATCAGGATCCACACAAAAGAGTACACATGCAACCTGCAAGGATCCTTTCAAGCATGCAGTTCAAATCTGATGTGGTTTGCATATTTCAAACCGATTAGTAGGTACTTTTTAAGTTAAAAAATATTTCTGTAATACTTAATGTTTCTATAAAGACATGTAATTTTGTAATGAGAATAAAGAAATCACAATGTACCCATGGTACTACTTTACACTCTAAATTAATTTAGTTCAATGTGTTTAAAGGGCTCTTTGCAGGTTTCACAAAAGAAGTGACAGTCTCAAACTCAAACACCAAAAAGGTGGAGAAAATTAAGGAGGAATTAAGGGGAAATAAATAAAAAAATCACGCAGTTAAAACAAAAACTAATACCCAGTACCTACAGGAATAGCACCTGGTGCAATCTACAAAGAAAAACACATGACACATAATGAATACAAGTAAAAAACCACAAAACTGATACCGACAGGTGTCACAAAAGCAGTACCTTTGAGGAAAAAAATGTTTGCAGACAAAAAAAATCACCAAAATGAGAGGCAGAAAGTGCTCCAGTGCACTCTTAAAAAAACAAAGCCTGGGTCTGAATTTGTTCTGTTTGAAAATCCGGAAAAGTTCCTCCTGTGTGGATGTTAATGTAACGCGTCTGCTGCTCCTGTCCTCACGCAAGGGCTTAGACCTCTTCCTAGAGGAAATGAGTTTCTACCATTTACTAAGATTAAACCAAAATTACATTATATTGTCAAGAATGAGCAGATACTGACACATACTCTGTATGTATTTCATCATCCCAAAGACTTTTTATAGACAACATATTTGGCACTCAGAACAAACTCCAAGGGTTTGCAACAGCCCTGCTTACAGTTCCTGATTACTAGCACAGGAATGTCTCAAAAAAGCTGTAACAATAACAAAGATAATTTAATGACACATCTTGGCTTTCCAACATTCTTTATGTGGAGGATGATCAGCACTGAAATGCCTGCAGAAGAGAGTTGTTTTGTTGAAGACGCGTTTCCAGCATTTTCCCTCCTCATTTCTGAGTGAAAGTAGGAAAACTTTTCCACTCATATCGTTCACTGGAAAAATCTGAGATTCTCAGCCTAGCAGAGGTGAAGCAAGGATGATTCTCAGTCCCACTGACGACGGGTTTGCAATCAGACTGTGTTGGCACTGATCTCCTAGCTTTTCTCTAACTTGTGGGACATGAGTTCTGCAGGGCCTGATGAGCTGGCTCTCCAGGTTCACAACAGCTTGGATGGAGTAGACAAGGAAGACACAGTATCTGAAGTGAGTTTCCTGCATCTTTAACATTGCCATTAGATACCAGAAAAATAAACCTGAAGGACAGCTTCCTGAGAAATCTTCATGATGGCTTTAGCCATAAAACCACTTAGATCGACAGAACCCAAGGAAGACTACAAATCAGTGCTAGTGGAGTGATTCAATGTTAAGACTTTTATCTTTTCTTCTTAAGCAAAAAGATTCAGGAAAGAAAAAACCCTATTTTTACAAATGCTAAAGAAAGAGATGCAGACTTTTAGTTTTGCTTTTCCTTTTTGTTTGTTTTAATAATGATATTAATGGGCTGTCGCATTTGAGAAGAATATTTTCTGAATTATTATTTTGCAATGTGACTATTAGAGTGTCATAGAAGTGCTACAGAGGGAGAGCAGTATAATGAGAACTGTCCTCTGGAGAGAATACCGACTGCAAAACAAGTTCCAAGAATAACAGTGAAAGATATGAGCAATCAGGCAAATAGTAGAGAAAAATGCTTCAATATTTAAAAAGCTTTGGTAGTCCTGCCTAAAAAAATCCATTGTGGATATATTATTGAAAAATCCATAACCTGCATTTGTGGTTGCATTTAAAAGTTAATTTATCCATTATTTGCTCTGTCCTGTCAGGTGGCTATTGAGATGCCTTTATGTGAAATAATCATTCTTTAAAATTTCCCACAACTTGTCTGTAAACACGGATGTTGAGAAATCATCTACTTAGTTTGACTTCAACTTCATAGACAATGGAATCATAAAACAAGAAACTGGTCAAGTTTAAAAGGATCTGGAGCGGAATCAATGGTAATAACTGACCTGTGTCATATTCCACTGCCCATGGATGCTGCACTAGCTGCACAAGCATCAGGCTTCCTGCACAGATGCCTTTCTGAGTGCGTGTTCAGGCACGTTAAATGCTTTTGAACACATGCTGGCATATCTTATAAACAAGACATGAATTTTGTGTTCTAACGAGTAACACACAAACTATCTCACACCCTGAGTTTATTCATTGAGACACTGTAGGTGCTATTGGGAAAGACCTTGGTTGAGTGGCATGTCATGGAGATGAATGCTGATTAGCTTCCTTCAACTTGGAAGTGAAATCCAAGGGCTTATTTCTATTTTTTTTTTCTTTAAAGAGGATTCAACCAGATTTGGCACAAAAGGCACCAAGGAAGTTACTGTGTATCTTTTTCACCAAACCTAACTAGCAGACCAGATGAAATTAGTACTCTCCCATGGAAGCAAAGGAGTAAGGAAGCAAGTGGCTCAGGAAGCCTTATGTAAACAGCAATCAGATCATACTGTTTAAATTCCTCATCTTAGCTTTGGTTTACTCAGGCCTTAAGGTACTCATGTGGCTTAATTTAATTTATGCCATTTAAACAGACCACTTAATTATAGCAGCCCTCACAGTGCTGCCCTAGTTAAAGGTCTGTTTGCAATGTCACATCTATAAATTAATTTTTGGAAGGTTTATAGCAGGACCCTATTATTATTCCCACAAGGTTTTATTTTAGAATGTGTTTTGTTTTTTTCTTTAGGTACACAGTTGAGATGACCACTTTCTTCATGCATTTATTTGAGGACAGGGAGTTATTTTAACATGAAATACAATCTCAAATGATTTGTCAATTAGAAGACTGAATACATTATATTTAGCCATCATCAGTATTGGATACTAACATGCACAAGCACGTAGAGGATTCATGTCAACTTCTTATCAGTGATCCCTAATTACTAAATACATTAATTTACTAAGATACAATGAAGCCATCAGAACATTAAGACCTGAAGAAGTTAATAAGCATTACCTGTGCTTACTAACCTACCCTGAGTGAACACCAGCAAGAAGGTATCCATCATTTTAGTTTCTTTGGCCATTTCATGTAGGAGTCATATGCAACTGCTGCACTCCCAGCCTTACTCAGCTGGAAGTCTCACGCCCACAACAGGTTACAAGTTCACCATCAATCAGTGCCACATGTATTAACACACAGGCAGCTAAATCTGATTCTCTCTTCCCTCACATCCCTGTTACACTATCACCATTTCACAGAACTAGAAAGAGCTGTGCGGGCGTGTGCCAGGTGATACCAAAGGAACAGAAAATTGCACAGAGCACTTCCACCTGAGGATGAGATTGATCACCATTTCTGTGGCTGCAGGCAGACTTCTGTATGCCCCAAGATAAGTATACAGCATTCTGGAAAGGGAGTGGATAAATCATCTTTGGCACATCCAATGGATTGGACTGGTTGGCCTTAAGCATCAATAAAACATGCAAGAGATCTGACTGATTCAGTCAGTCAATCTGGCACCATGTTCCTTCATTAATTCATGCTGCTGAGACAGAGCAACCTCTCCCTCCCCTTGTGTCTCCCAGGCTTGCTAATGAGCATGTATGGCCATGCCGCTGGCCCTTATCCTCCCGTACCTAAGGGAAGTGGTCTTGAAGGTACAGAGTCATCCTAGCAGCAAGCAAAAGGACAGAATGTGATGACCACTGGCTGGATTGCACTGCAGTCCATCCCCCAGGCACGCGTCATCACATCCCAGCAGGGTCAGAGATAAAATTCCTGTTATTCATCAACCAATGAAAATAAAAACTTGATGTAAAACAACCAAGTGTTAAGTTCACTACAAAATATTTTGGGGCTCCTGAATGGTCATTTCCTGTGGATACAAGATTTCAGGTCTATTTGTCCTGAAACATAGGAATATTTAACTACTTCTCATCAGCTGCCTAAAGCAGCTTATGTTAGTAATGATAGACTTGTTTTTCATTGTCTTTGGACACAGATTATTTTAACCTATATTAGTGCTATACCTGCTTCAGATTGGACAGATTTTTTTATTATTTGTAATGCAATTAAAACTACAAATATTTGGCCCATACCTATGTTGAAATCTCTAGCATTGGCAAATACAAGTACTTAATGAACCACCCTACTCAATGCTCAAATAGGGAGATAAAATCCTAATATACTGCAGATAATGTACAACAATAAAATGCAGAGCCTTGTCGTCAAACTGCTTGTCATGAATTTCTGAGCAACTCTCAAAACTTGTAACAACAAAATGAGCACAAAAAGCATTTTCAGTGGGGAATATAAATACCAGAATTACACTACAAATCTCATGAAGTAGTTTATATTCAAGGAACAAATTACTTTTTTCATGCAGGAGTTTTTGAAATTAAATATTTGCATTTTGAGAGTATGCAAGTCTCATGTGCTATATTAACTACCTGGTAGTTCAACGTTTCATTCAAAAAGTTAGCCCAAATTCAGGATTTAACAGTTCAAAGTAATCTTAATTTTCAGTCTTGTAAATCATCTGATATACAGTTAAATCAAAGAATCTTGTATCATCCAATGTGCCTTTGACATTTAGTGAGGAGGACTGTGCAACTTCCAGGGAAAGGTTAATCGGAGCACTATTAACGACAACATGAAAAACCTCTGGAAGTTAATGAAGTCCAATGTCTTTTTGTCATTCCTTTGGCATAACAATATCTTTACCAGGAAACAGGAGAATGTCCCCAAAAAACACCAGCATGGAAAACTGCTGTATAAATTTAATTGTGAGCTAGGACACTGAATTATTTTCAATTAAAACAGTTGTTTTGAATTATTGGAAGCACAACAGATTCAGCCCCTCCCTCACCAGCCCTGCTGCACCGACCTCTCTTCCCACTGTGGAATTTCTATACATAGAAGGATTTTCCTAGGTCATTGCAGCTACAAAGCCTTCAGGGCAAATAGCTCTATCCCTGGAACATTAGTTGACTTGCAGACAGAGAAACACCAGCAGAACACTGTGGATTAACGATGAAATTCTTGTACTGTTTTCTGTTCTCCACTGCCCAAACTGGCAACGAAGCAACCCAGGCAGAAATGGTTCACAAGCAGGTCTCCAGCTTGTCACAAATTCTATTCTCAGTTTCAGACCACACCTATATAACGTGCAAGTCTATTGGTCTCCCAGACAGACTTGCTCAGTTTCAGTCTTCCACTCTTCAGGGGATTAATAACCTTTTTTTCTTTTTGTGAAGTTAATCTGCAGTTACATGTGTTGTAAGATAGGCATAAATAGTGCCCCAAAATTTCAGAGTGCTGTAACAAACAGATACACATCAAGGCATATTTGAACCAAAGGGTTTTACTAATACTTCCATGAAGGTGTGGATGAAACAAAATAGACAACAATTTGTTTAGGCTACAACCGTGCAAAAATACCGCCATATTCTTTGTTTAATACACATAAGGACCACAGACCTGAGAGCAGCCTTCTGAGAAAATCTCTTGAATTAGTAGCTTAGAAAGGACTAGAACTGTGGATACTAACTCGTATGATTTGATTTGTCCTGTATTCAGGCACACTGTAAAGAACAACTTCTTTACTTGAACTTGTTATGTCTCAAATGTTTTCTGAGTGCAGGGCTGTGTGACCCTGAGGGGCTTTTCTGTGCCTTCTGGTCAACAATGAGAGAGGATGTGAAGAAGGAGCTGCCACTCTCCCCTCTGTGCCCCATTGGAGTGGTGATAATATTTCTTTTTCCCCTGCTACTTCTTTCTCTCTTCTTCTCTGACTGTAACTTCTTTTTCCTTGGTGCTATGGTGTATCGGATTAAATCCAAGTTGTGCTGTAGTTTGTTTAGTGACCTTGATCTGTGTTCAAGGTATCAGATTGTGATCTGAGCAGATTGGGATCTATCTTCACAACCTTGAAAAGCTGCAGCTTGGACTGCACTCGAGTATCTGTTTTGTGATTTTGGTTCTGTCAAAAATAAATACTCCATTTGAATTTACTCAGGGAGATTTGTTGGTCTCCCATTTGCCATGCAGATATCAAAAGAATGCATTTCACCCTCTCTCTTCAAGCGCTCAGGTCAGGGTAGGCCCTAACACTACTGATGTCAGGAGCAGAGTGTAACTATCACATTATATGAAAAGATTTTCTATAGCACAATCAGAAAATGTATTTATAAACACATACTTCATGCCTGCACGTCTTTCTTATTTCTATAATGGGGTGTTGTAGGTTGCTTAATAATGTGATCAAACAAAACTTGTTTGCTTTTAACAAAAGCAATTTCACAAGTGACACAAACCACCTGCTGATGACTGCCATGTGCACTTATTCTGTACCTTTCATCCAGTCCCAAAGAAAACCAGATCCAACAGCCATTTCCACTTGTTTTCCAACCAGTTTTTATGAATGCCCATAAATTGACTGTGATATTTTAATGTATAGGAAGAAAGTATTCTACATGAGTTTGGGCTTTAAAATAGGCTTCTTAGTGCAATACATCACGCTAATGCAGACAGATATCAAAAGCATCTTTCAGTTACTATGGCTTCTCGTGCTTATCAAAAATAATGAATTTGCCTATGTTAGAAGTGAAAGTTTCAAACACAGAAGATTGCTAAGAACTTTATTAAACAGTACTGGTATATACAATAAATATTACTAAAAAATCTATGCCAACTTAGCTTTTCCTATGTACCTGAAGATAGCAAGAGAATAGAAGAACAGAAATAAAAAATAAAGCAATCTTCAAGAGAGTTAAGTAAAATACAGATCAGTTTTTCAGTTCAGATGCACTTTCAGATCTATTTGAACTCAGAATGAAACCAAAAAAGAAACCATAACAATATTAAGATTTTTTATTTATTGATCAAACCAGTTTTGCTCAATAAAAAAAATGAAAAAAAGAAAGAATCCTGCAAAAAAAAAATGTAAATACCAGTATGACACTATAAAAGGACAAGAAACATACCTCCTCCACATCGTTGTCCAGCACTACAATTTGTAGTGGAGAAGACAGATTCTGGTTATCAGAGATGGTTGTTCCCACTGGGGAGGATTCGAGGATGAAGCCCTCATATGTAGCTCTTGTGAAATAAGGTTTCTGATTGTTCTCGTCAAGGACTTCAATATGCAGATTGGCAAAGGCAGGAAGAGGATGGCCATTGTCTTGTTCAGCCTAAAAAAATACCACATTTGTCAAAGTCTCTCAGCCCAGTAAAACTATGAAGAGTTACTGACTGGTGTTAGCTTATATTTAAGAATTACAATCCAGTTATAAAACCAAATAACAATGTATAGATCGCCCTATTATGAAATTTAGCATCATGAAAAAAATTACAAAATATATTAGCTAGGATAGAACAACAAAAAGACTTTCCCTCACAATAACCTTTCAAACTGTCACAATGAACCTCAAAAGCTACACAGCTGCATGCAAAAATTGTTCCTTAAACTATCAGTATAAAGAGTTTTGAAAAATGTTGAAAGGATGAAAAGAAAATGGGAAACTGCTAATTGTACAACTGAACCTCCAGTAAGAGAGTTAGAACTAAAAGACAATGATAGCACTCATAGACATATGGTAGTCACTACAGATACTGCAAGAGTTTATTTCTCTGGATATGATACTCTCTCCCCCCAAATCCATTTTTCTAGTGTTAGATGAGTGGGAATTTAGTTTTGGTTTTGCCTATTTTTGAACATCAAGCAAAATTCTTTAATGCAACCCCACTTTTCAATGGCAATGCCTCACCTACCAATACTTACTCACTGATAGTTTCACTTGAGTTATTCTCATTTTCAAACTTTCTAAACATAAAAGTACTAATTTCCCATTCCAGCGTGTTAATCCAATATAAATATATGATGTTGCTTTCTTTTTTTTAAATTTACTATCTATGACTAATGAAAGCAAAAAAAAGGGTCATAGAAGAAGAGTAATTTGTTCTTTAATTTCTGAAGAACAAACCAATTTTAATTATAGTCCTGCACCTGTCCCTACAGTAAGACAATAGTAGGGTACTGTAAGACAGTCTTCTATTCCTATGGCTTCAATTCCAAAATCTGTAAGCCCACAGATCCTGGGATAGTAGCAGTAGAACACTGTTATCTTTCTGCAGTTGTGGGACATGCACTGTGCAATAAACTTCTCAGGTATATTTCAGAAGAGAGAACAGTAATTAAATTATTGTTGTTAACAGTACTTTCTGTTTGAAATGATTTTATTTTCATTTTGGTATCTCCCCCATTTTAAAGAAGATAATTCCTTGGTTTTTAAACCCAACATTCAAGGGAAACACATAATTTTGCTTCTATCAATTAAAGATTTCTGCTTTCTACTTTAGATGCTTGGGGTTTTCTTTGTTGCTGTTGGAGATTTTTTTTGCTCTGCAAAATGTTAATTCTGTATAAAGCTTTGCTTTGTTTACAAAGAAATAATAGTAGGCTACTGATGATAAAAACTTCCATTTCAAGTAAAGAGAAATATAAGCATAGAAACTGTTATTTTGTTCAAAATAGGTGATGACACCTTTAGTGATTCATAAGAAACTCATTCAAAATACTCAGATCTTAGAAAAAAAATCTGTTTTCCTATCTAAAATACATCAGGATTACTTTTGACCAAGAGATGGGCAACAGCAATACTGGTGCAGATTTAAAAGCAGCCACCAACCTGCCTGCTGTTAAGTGGCTACTTTCTGACTCCTGAGGATAAGGTCAGATCTGGCAAGTGGGTTTAAGGAAGCAGGTGCCAGTATCTGAAAGTAATAAGACTTTTCTTAGGAGATTAATTTTTGTTATGAGAAAAAACTCTCTTGAAGAAATTGGGAGTCTACTACTTAATTCACTGGCATGTTAAGATTTCAGTAACCAAGGTGCAGGAGGCGACATATTTATCTACTGCTGTTCTTTTCTGCTTCCAAAACACAGGATACTACCAGTGATCAAGCTCGTAACTACCTCAAGTAACTACTATCATATGTAGAAATAATATAGTTTTTTAAGCCAGCTTCAATTATTCATACACAAATAAAACACATAGCAGGAAAACAGTACACCACGTTCCAGTACACCCAAGGAGACCAGTTCTTCTGGGTGATCCCAACAATTTTTGAAGAGATTTGCATTAGCTGAAAAAGTCAGCCTTCACACCAATCACTGGACAAGAATGACACAGATTCATTTATCAGTATTTAGTTAGAAACCTTCCAATTGCACTGAATTTCATTCAACAGAGCAGCACTCAAACATGCCTGAGAAAACCCTGGTCCTGCAGAAGTAAACAGCGATGTATTTCACATCCTGTACTGTAGTAGCTGGTGAAAGCACTGGAGACTGGATAAGTGACTCCTAAATGCTGAATGTAATTTACAGAATCAAGATATATTTTGAAGTTGATGTTCCACTGAATGAAAATAAACTTCATATGTAAAAACTAATTTCATCAGAATTACATGGAAATAGCCTGGCTATTGACCCAGCGAGATGAAACTTCAAAAATGTCCTGATAGAGTTTTTGGCTAAGTTAATACACTGAAAGCATGGGAAAAAACTCTCAGGAAAAAAAGTCCACTTTTTTAGCAAAATATACATACAGATCTGATTCTATTTTATAAGCAGATCTATGGCTGAATATCATTCAAGAAAAATATGCCTCTTGACAGTAAAAATGGCTGCATGTTTCTTCATAACAAACCTGGACGTTCCTTGCTACTGGTATGAAGAGAAGCTAAAAAAAAGGAAAATGGAAAGAACAGAAGGTCCCAATCTTCTTAACAGCTTGAATTGCAGCAATAAGCACCTTGTTTTAAAGCGTGAACAAACACAGACCCCATCCTGAGTTAAAAAAGGAAATAGTAACCTATGCACGGTGTATACCACATCATCACCATAGCACTGCAGTGCCTTTCTGAAGGCAAAGACAGGGCTCTAAATTACATATGGTCAAAATCTGGATTAAATTTTAACTCTTGAAGAACAAAATTACAATGAAAAGGATTCCTTCCTCAGCAGGCACTTCAACTCTAAAGCACTTCAGCTTTGCAGGTGCTTTCCTTTTTGCTCACCACCTTGGGTACGCTGGTCAAAACTAACTTCAGCCTCCCCAACTGAGAATTGGGCAGAATTAGTCAGCTAATCTTTCAGAAAGTCACAATCACTTCTAAACTGGTTAGTGCAAGTGCTGCACAAGAACATAACTCAATTTCACTCTTTCACTTCCTTGGCAAGTGCTCACTTCCAAGACTACCACGTGAAAACAACCACATCAAGCTTGCGCCTTTTGAAATTAAATATTTCAGGGAAAAAACCCTAAGGTTTGGAAAGCAGCATCATGGTGGATCCTTTCCAGAAGTAATCCAGAAATCAAGGTACCAGGCTAAGACTGGAAATCCCCGAAGCATTGGAGCTCAGCTCTCAGGGTTCAATGCTCAGGCACAGGAGGTAAGACAGGGACGAATTCATTTGTTCTGCTGCCCTACCTACCTAGCTCGTCCCCAGCACCAAAAAAAGCAAACCCCAGTGCCAACCTTGGGACCTCAAATTCCTCTTCAAGGGCCAGGCAGAATTAGGTACAGCAGTGTTTAAGCTCTTTGCATCTGACTTTATATCCTACTTGAAACTAATGTCCTTTGCAACAGCAGAAGAAAGCAAAGCATCTGGTACAAGAAAGTTCTTTAAAAATAAAAAAGTGATGAAATTCTAATGAACTGTCAGTGCACCTTCCTCCATTGCTTTTTAGGAGATTGGCAAACCTCCCATTTTTCTAGTCCAACCTATCTGCCTGTGTGACTGTCATTAAAACTCACTTTTAATCAGCTTTACAGGCCAGTGCTATCACTGTACATTGAAGCTGCTCTGACCAATAAAAACGATTAAACACAGCCTCCACAGAGAAAAGTGCCTATTTCCTGATCCATAGAGCATACAGTTACATGTTAACCCCCACCCTAATATTCATAATACAGGAAAGACAACTGAAAGTTCTTCCTCTCTTTGAAAGGACTTAGCTGGAAGGCAGAACAAATTTCCTTACAAGGCCTCTTCCACTTGAAAAATACAAATAACTGTTCTTTTTTCCTTCTGGCCTATACACAATAAGGATGGGTCCAACAAAGCACACGAAGAGCTAAAGAAGAAAATAGTAAGATGCGAGTTGCAAATATTCACTTTCAAACAACATTGTTTTTAAGAAATAATTTTCTCTAACAGCCACTTCCTTCTTCTTGTTTGATATGGGATTTCATATGAAATATGAGAAATTGATTTGTTTTCATATGTTACATAAATATATTCCCAGAAACAAGGCTTGGTGAGGAACAGTTCTTGTACCTTTAATGCAGACCGTTTGTAATTCTCAAAAAATATACAACACCTGTAATATTGACATTTTTTGCTACTGTGTATGTAATCTGCTGCTGAGTAGTGTAAGTGTAGTGTTGAACACTCACATGCAGTTTGCAGAACACTTACATAACATTTGTAGCCACTAACACATAATTTCACCCTTATGGAAGATGACTAGAGATGACATGAAACCAGTCTCACCAGAGACATTGTAGAAGGAGCGAAGAACAACTGACTGGATTACCAGCTTGAAGAAACATTCTATACAGAAACAACACAAACTTCACTTATTCAAAACATTAGATAGGAGTTCCCCAAAAGAAAGGAGACACGAAAGCAACGAGACAAACTCCCTGAATCTTCAGGAAAATAAAGAAAAATATGAAGTTGTCTGATGGGTAGGCAAGACTCTCTGGTGCTCCTACTCCCTGTGCTCATTGTCACTGGAGGAGGGTAAAGCACGGGAGAGCTGTGCAGACCCATAGTGGAGATACCTGCAAGGTCTGGGGGCCACAGCTACTGAGAAATAGGGAGACTAAGCAGGCTATCCACATTATTCAGAGCTGGAAGCACCTATCTTCACCATCCCTAACTCCTAACAACCCTGGTGGTCATGGTTCAAATATTCTGTGGAACAGCCAGACCCACACTGCACAACTTTATCTAACTTGCCACACAGAAGGTATCTTTTCTCTTTCCAGCTTTGGTTGTTTCACCTTGTGTTGGGGTTTAACCTGGCACACAGTGAAACAACCAACCAGCCGTTCACTCCCTCCTCCTGCAGTGGGATGAGGGAGAGAACTGGAGAAAAAAAAAGGTGAAGCTCATGGGCTGAGATAAAGACAGTTTGATAGAACAGAAAAGGAAGATGATTATGATGATTATAATAATAGTGCTAAGGGAATACACAATACAGTTGATGGACAGCAGAATTGCTCAGCATCTACTGGCCAGCTCCATCCAGTTTATATGCTGAGTATGACATCACGTGGTATGGAATATCCCTTTGGTGAGGTTGGGTCAGGTGTACTGGCCATGCCCCCTCCCAGCCTTCTCACTGATAGCGGGTGAGAAATTCAAAAGTTCTTGACTAGAGCAAGTAATACGTAGCAACAACTAAAACATCAGTGTGTTATCAACACCACCCTCATACTAAATCCAACCATAGCATCAACTTCTAGGACAAAAATTAACTGTGTCCCAGCTAAAAGCAGGACACCTCACCAAACCCCTCGCTTCTGTGCCTGCATCCTCTCCAATCACTGGCCTAAAACAACACAGCAGGCCCCTGCCTCTCCATTTCAGTTGTTATTTCTGAGCAGTGCTAATTCACAGCATTGATCGACAGGGAAGATGGCTGCCACCTCCTCCCAGCTACCTAAAACTTACCTTAGCATCATCCCTTCTATCACACTTTCAAAGACAGAAGCAGTGTTGTGTAAATACTACTCTGTCTGTTCCAAGGCTGTGCCCATTACACTTTTAAAGGTCTTGCTCAGCATTCTGTGAAGGTAATGGGGACGTATGCCAAATTCAGATTATTTTAATTCAAAACATTCAGCTCAAGATTCTTTAAATTGGATTTCTGTCAGACTTCACCAGCCACAACTACCATAATGCTGGGGTCAACAAATACCTGGCATCCAATTGCTGTCACATATAGGAAACTCCTGTCATGAACAGATTCTCAAAAAAACTGTTTGTTACATGCATGGCAGCACAATTTTACTTTCACATGCGTAAGGTCACAGTAAGATACTATTACATTTGCTATCTAACAGTCTCACAATGAAATAGCCTGTCTCTTCTGGTTTTTTATGACTTCAGTACTCATACAGGCATCTTAACTCCATGCAGCTGGTAAAGAGGAAAGGCGATGAGAGATCCAAGAGAATAAATTCAGAGTACAAAGCTGAGTGTGGGTGAAATACAGGGGTCTAAATCCAAAACTGTAGCTCTCAGTCTCCTTGCTCAGCTGCTGCGCAGCTCTGAGCGAGTCTGGATTCCAGGATGTCCTGTCTAAATTTCTTGAAATAATGCCTTTTAGCATGTTTCTGCACATGCACAGAAGTGCTTCTCTGGGCATAGCAACCTTTATCTCTCATCCAGGCCTGGTGCAAGTCAAGAGAAAATATTTTCTTCCCTGTTACTATATTTCTCCGTGACATACTGTTTTATGATAAAAGTGGCAAAGGTATGTAACTGCAAGTGCTATTAGCTGGTGCATTTTGGGCAATATCAGCTCTAGTAATGAGCATGTTTCACGTCCTCTCTTCACAGGCAGTTTAAGTGTCAATAAAAAAGAAAAACAGATTTCTTTCTATCCACCCTCCAGTCCCAATAAGACGATGAGCAAGTGGAGCTGAGGGGAAAGTGATACATGGGGATAAACACGAACTTAATGAATCTTAATAACAGTTTGGACACAAAGAACTTTTCCTCTTTCAGGAGACAGGCTACGTACATACACGGAGAGAGTAGAAATGAGACCTGCAAGCTAATCTACAAGAAGGTCTCAGTGACTGAAGAAAAGCAAAGGTTTGCTCCAAAGGCAGCAGATCCATAGGCTTAGACAAGAGCATGGTGCTGATGAACTGTGCTGCAGGCAACTGCCCAGTGGGAACCACTTCTGGTGAACTGCAGGAGGGGTCTGAAATGAGTGCCACCAGTCTCCTTCACAACCAAAGTTTTCCTTTGAATTGCAGTTAGGTCCCAAAGTCATTTACTCTGTGCTATCACAATAATCTTAATTCCCTGAGCAACTTAACTTAATACTTGCACTCAACAAAATAGATTTTACACATTGTTCTCCTTGTGTTCCTGCAGCCTAAGCCTGTGATACCTACACCAACCAAGTTAGCTTCTGGATATTGTTTCTTTAAAAATGTGATCAAATCATTACTTTTTGCCTGCATGACCCTGTATGTGAAATGCGTATGTCACAACAACATACTTGAACTTACTTTTGCTATCACTTATTAAATACTCAGATGAAAAATTTCTTTGATGGATAAATATAACTGAATTTTTATTCTACAGCTAGACTGATTTTTTTTATAACATTCAAAAATGACTTACTTGGAAAGAATTGCATAAAACAATGTTTTTTATTTCTTCCAGTTCATGATATAATAATACCTATAGACCCCAACACACAACTGTTTAACTTAAGATTGAGATAAAGCTTTCAAAATATCTGCACCACCATGCATACAATCCCATGCAAAAATATTGCCCCTGCATTCCAGATGTTTAAATGTTTGCATGAAAAAAAACCAACACAATGCTATTTGACTAACATTCACAATACATCTAAAAATTGACATTTTGTTTTTCTGAAAGGTAAATGAGCATGCTCTTTTGCTATAGGAAGTTAATGTTGGTTTTAGAATTGATGCATCCATTTAAGGATGCTCTAAAAAAATTACACTGAACTTTATCATCAGATAATACCAATCTAAACAAGACAGGATCTCTAGTAGGCTACGAGAGACTCCCTCAGACAGACCACTACCCGGCTGACAATGATCTTTCAACGTGTAAGTTATGTCATTTTTTTTCAGTCCCGTTACCTTTTCACAACATCCCAGCAAGAACCACAAATGTCATAAACTCAGTTGCTGTAACTGCTTCCAGTCTTGCACTCATCTCCTTGCCAAAGACCACCAAAATCTTCTGTGCTTACACTGCCACTGATTACACCACAGCATTTCAAAAGATACAGTAAAAGAAGTAAGGAAAAGCCTCTGGCAAACACATCTGATAGCTTGCTGAAGGAAATACAGTACTCAAGAGCTGCAGACAGGTCACTTCATTTTCTCTTTAATACAAGAATAAGGAAGGAGCCCAGGAATTTCAGACACTCAAGCTTAAAATCGTCTCAAAACTGCAAAGATGGAAACATTACATGGTATTTAAACCAATGTAATTTAAAAAAAGGAGCAGTCAGCACAGATATAGAGAAGGAAGTTCAGGTCTGACAAAGTTGCCTTGTTCAAGTGCATAACTGAACTGGGAGATAAAGATGAAACTAGGGACACAATTTATCTAGATATGGAGTAAGCTTTAGGATTGTATATCACAGACTGCATTAATTTACAAGGTCAGAAAGTACACCACAAGGAAAGAGCTACTGAGATGGATTAAAAATTGGCTTAAGGACAAGAAACACAGAGTATCTCTAGAACACAGAAGAAATTTGACTTTACCATCAGTGAAGCTTGTGATGTGGCAGTGAAATGAAATTGGCACATAATGTGTCTAGAGAGCATGCTTAAAAAACCCCAAACTATACATTTTTTTCTTCATTTATCAGGGTGACTTCAGGATCAGTAAGGATTATGGTGCTCTAGTGCAGTGAACAGTAAATGCCCATCTTTCCAAATAGCAAAACTCTTTCTTCTTCCCTTCAGATAAAAATTACCAACGATGAAGTCATTATGCCAAATTTTAAGCAATGGATGTTTAAGTTTTAAATGAAAAAAGAAGTCTGTTTAAAGCAAAAAATAAATGCAGCTATTTCTGTAAATAAAAGACATTCCAGAACTTACCAGTTATGCATTTTAATATTTGGGTTGCTGATGCACAATTTAGGGTCAATCTTAACTCACAATCACCGGTTTTTCTAATGTGTGTCTGTGACAATGCTCTAAAGGCAAGGGAAAACATTTACCATGCTGAGATGCTGTTAAATAAGGGAAAAACTTGCTTTCTTCAATGTGCATATGATAACTTTGGAGAAAGACTGAAACAAAGAAACACTTTATTGATGTATAGGAAGAGGTCTAGTTTTCCCACACCCTTTTTCTTTTTCTCTTTTCCTTATTCACAAACATAAGACTTGTCTCTGCACTCAGATTTTCAATTCTATGTCAACTCTCATCACTGTATTACACACAAGATAGAAAAAAAAGGCTGTCTCAATGAGAACAGAAATTTCCAGCCTATTTGGACTAGGTACACCTCTGTGACAGTGATAAGTCAAGAGAAGTAATTGAATACTGAGTTCTCATAAAGGATGAACATTTGAAAAGCCAATTTAAAAAGCAGTTATTGTGTTTAATACCTACAATAGATGCACAGTAGTTCAACCTAGCTAATGATTTTGAAGATTTCATCATAGGAAGTGTATTGAACAACGATTTAATGAAAATACATTTCTTCCATTCTTTTTCTAATCTGTCACCATGAGTACAAAAATACTACCATTTGTTCAGTTCATGTTCTATTTTGAGGCAGAGCAATCATTCTGTTTCCCATTATAGGTAATACATCTCTACTGTTGTGCAAGAACATCAGAGGAAACCATCTTCAGCTGCATTTCAAAAGACACACACAAAACCAAAGCAGAACAAGTGTAATATATTTTTGGAAAACCATACTTGTCACGTGGGCCATATTTTATTTCTATGCTCTGAGAAATTTGAGAGAAAGCACCAATGTTTAGGAAGATCAGATTTTTAACATATAGGTTACTTTCTAGAGCTTATTCAACAATAATCACTGTGAACTGTTCTTAAAGGTTGAAATACTCAATGTTGACATATTCTCAGTCTTTACAGGTAGGACCTGACTTCAGTAATCTCCATCCTTGAGACCCACAGAAGAGTTTGGAGCAAGGAAGACAGAGGAAGATCAAGTTAGGGATATATTTAAACAAACTCGACAAGCATTAAGCAGAGGACCCGAAGGGATGCATTCACACATGCCAAGGGAGCTGTCCAATGTCACTGCAAGACCCCCTATCTACCACATTTACAGGTTCATGGCAATGAAAGAGAGTTTGCTGAGGACTCGAACAAAATAAATGTCACTTCTGTCTTCAAGAAGGTAGATACAAGAACTACAGATCAGTCAATCTCACCTCAATGCTAGGGCAGGTTGTGGTGCAGGAAGTAATTCTGGCCATTTCCAAATATACCAAGGTCAAGGAAGAGGCTGAGAGTCATCAGTCTGGGTTTATGAAGGGCAATTAATGCTCAGTCACCCTGACAGGCCTCTACAATGAGATGAATGGTTGGTGCATATGGAGAGAGCAGTGGACATTATCTTGACATTAGTAATGCTTTTGACACTGTCTCACAGTGATCAATGATCTCACAGACAACTAGTGAAGTATGGACGAGACAGACAATGAGGTGGACTGAGAACTAGCTGAATTGCTTAGTAAGGGTAGAAGGTAAGGACCCATTCTACCCTTAGCACCCTTAGTAAGTCTGCAAGCAATATATAACTGGGAGAAGTGGCTGATTTGCCAGATGGGTGTGCTGCCATTCAGAGGGACCTTGACAGGCTGCAGAAATGGACAGATGGGAGCCTCATGAAGTTCTTAAAAAGGAAAATGCCAAGTTCTGCACCTGGAGAGAGAAAACACCAGGCAACAGTAAACACCAGGGGCCATTCAGCTTGAAAGCAGCTTTGCAGAGCAGGACATGGAGGTCCTGGTGGATAAACTGAGTAAAACCCCCTTGCAGTAAACCTGTGCTGTATTTGGAATAGCACTGCCTATGGGTTGAGTGCTACTTCACACGGTGAGACACATCTCGAGTGTCAGGATCAGTTCTGATCTGTCTCTCCCTTCTTCCACTCTGAACAGAAAACACTCTTTGTTCAATGAACAGACTATACAAAACATGGCATACATACACTTTACATTCTACCTTCAAAGTGCATATCTGTCCGTAGTTTGGTCCCGAGACTCTCGATGAAGCTATGCTTTATTTTTATGTAATGCAGTAAGTTTTCAACAGTCTCAAGTGCAATGGACAGGAGAGATCCATGAAATTCCCAACAGGAACAAAAAAACCAAATTAACCTCCATCGTGAGTCATAGGACAGCATCATTTTCTGTCATTTCTGCTGAAATCAAGCACATTGCAAAGGACAACTATACTAGAACAGCTGATACACATACTGGGAGCACCTCTCTGATCCAAAGCACCTCCACAAGAAAGGAGAAGTGGCCTTTCCAGCTCCTAGGCAGTTACTTGGGATAGGACGGAGAACAGGCACAGGAATTCATGCCATGCCAGTATCACAGAGTCATTTGGTTGGAAAAGACCTTTAAGATCATCAAGTCCAATTTTAAACCCAACAATGCCAAGCCCACCACTAAACCATGTCCCTGAGCACCACACCTACTCTTTTAAATACCATGAGGTATGGGGACCCCACAACTTCCCTGGGCAGCGTGTTCCAGAGCTTGACAACACTTTGGATATTAGGAAAAATTTCTCCACCAAATCTATCACAACAGCATTCATGCAGTCAAATGCGCACAGTAGTGGATGGTACTTGGTGTTTGTAGTCAAGCTTCACACACAATCTGCCTTCATAAACACCCAGGGTCAGTCTCCACATGCATATTCAAAGCAAGTACAATCGATTTATTAAAACTTCTTGTACCATATAAAAGCCACAGCCAATTTGGCAGGGGAAAACCTTCTAAAAATGGGAAATCACACTCTATTCAGAGATATAAGCCTGAAGAGTAAACAGAGTAGATGTTACTGCTGGAAAGCTCACCATTACTTCTTTCAGAATGGGACCTCAAACCAATTTTCTTGTAACACTGGACTTTCAAACAGTCTGTTCAACTCTGACACCCAGTGTTGACCTTCCCTTACTCCCTAAACAACAAGGAAACACAATCCCACTGCAGAATTGTTTCTATGATATTATCTGTCAGGAGGCTAATGCCAGACTGAATGAAATACTACCTGGGGATAACATTTTTGAGACAGGTATGTAAGATATGGAAAATATTTTGCACGGATATTGCTCAAAATATTCTGCACAGCTGCAGCACAGTTTTGAAGTATAATTCTATTACCAACACTGTTTGGAAGGCACCAAAAAACCCAGGCAACTGTCACACAAACCAATTCTGTTTGTAAAAGGCTGTTCCCTAAGAGCCATAAAACTCTCAGATCCAAGGAAAAATCTCATTAAAAAGTCAGGCTACAAATATTATTTGAAGCTCAGAAACTTACTCTTCCCTGCTTTTTTCTTCTAAATTTAATTGTGGTTTTTATTGAGATGGCCAATTTACATAAATCCTTCCCTATTTCCCAATGGCACAAATACAATCAAATACAACAGATAATGGTTTAAGAATTAAACATATAGGGTGTATGAAAATCTATTCTAAAACTATATCTTATAAATTTAATTTCCTCAGCACACAGGTGTCCACATGAGATTAACAAAATATTTCTCTATTTTTCTACCTCATGATAAAATATTCAGAGTTTTTCAGTCATTAATACAACTATCCCCACACCACTAAAAATGAAAATTCAATTCTTGCAAGAGAAATAAAATTCTTATCCTGATTTTGAATCTCACATGCATGCATTTTCTTTACATTGCAGAAAATTGAAGGTGTTGATTGTTCTAGGCAAATAATGTGGACTAGAGAGGTATAACCATAAGGGTAAACATATGCCTATTCTTTGTTATTTTCAAAATACTTCCAAGCTTTTTTTTCTATTGCAACTCATACAGGGTTTACAGCAAACCTGAATGAACAAAATTCTTTATTCTTCATGACTTATTGGATACGAAACCACTGTAATACTGATGTGTCGGGAACCAAAGCCGACTTCTGGCATATATTATCAACCAGTTATGGAACAGTTGGGTTGATAAGAAAACACGTTCCCTGCTTCCTTTACTCTGTATTACTACTAATATTTTTAGTTGGACCACCATGGGTATTTAACAGAGTTGATGAAAGTTCTGTAATGATAGTAAATAACATGGCTATTCGCTTATTTAGAGGAGGATCACTTTTTGCTTTACAAGGCACCGAAATAATCTAATTAGTCATTAATATTTTATAAAGAAAAACTCTTCATGACTTGCTATTTTCTTCCCCAAATCTCCACATACACCTTCTTTGGGTTGGATTGACAGCCCTTGTGGTAGTGTAACTCTTCAGCCACAGCCTGCTCCAAAAGCCTGTGGATTATATTACCAACCAGTAAGAGTAATTTTATCAAACTCTAGACTTTTACAGGTGTGGTAAATTCCTCCACAGAGGGACATTTCCATTCATTAGTGTTTCATTGACTGTGTAAGCATATCTAGCCTTCAGTAGTTCATCTGCTTGCAAATTGATTTTAATAAAACTGTCAGGTTAGATTTTGTCTGATTGATAAATAACCAATATTCAATTATGAAAGGATCAAAATGCAAAAAATTGATTAATTCTCCTATTTGTTTGACATACACACTTCAAAAATTATATAAAACCTGACACGTTTTAGAGCTGGTATCAAGAATGTAGTCCCATGTTTACAATGCAGCGGTCATGTTTTTTTCAGAAAGGTGATCAAAGCTGCTACCATTTTTTCAAGCAACGAGGTATCAGAAGTGAAGTTAATTCTATTGAGGGTGAAACTGATTACATCCCTTCCTGTTACAAAGCATTGCCCTCCAAGAGAAAGATAGCTGTTGCAGTGATAATGCGAAGGAAATGTAGTAATAGATTTATTATTTTATTGAGAATCTCAGTGAGGCTATAGATCAAAGATGTAATTAATTTTTAGCTTCTGAAGTTGCTGAAAGTGTGCTCCCTCTCACTGTAGCTTTGATTTGATTTCTTCAGCAACTGCCTTCTGTAAAGCAGGGCCATCAGCTCCAGAGGAGAGTGTTCTCTTTCCAAATTGTCTGCTTTCCAGAGAAACCCACTTTCCCAGCCTTTATGGACATAAAATCTTCAAAATGCACACATACATATTTATAAATAAAACTTACTCCAAAAGCAGTAATTGATTTCAAAGAAGGATTTAGTATTATCAGGTGTGGCTCTGCATTTTGGGAACAATCCCTTATAACAGAAGAAAGAGTAAGTAAAGGGAAGAACACTCACTATTCCTTACATTCACATCCTTCCACTTTTTGGATCTCATAGACTGTATTTTTAGTAACAGTATTACTAACACTGGAAAGCTCTTTCAGTTTAAAGGCTCTAAATCCACATGCTTATTGTGACAGTCTTGCAGTTACTACATAGAAATTTCAATAGGACACAACCCCCCACACATTCTTTTATAAAAAGCCCCTATTGTTTGATAGGGAATGGAAGCGACAGGAGCTTCCCTAGGAGAATCAAAAAGTTTGCCTCCTTGTTTATCATCAGACATCTTCTGGGAGGCTGAAAACCAGCATTTCTTCCTAAGAAGTGCACCATTTTCCATTGTCTACCTTTTTGAGAATTCAATATTTATCAGCAGCGCAATTTTTATACTACAGATGAGTGCACCAATTTCCTATGCACCTTACTTAAGGCATACTAATATTCACGTATTGACTTAACCACCTTTCCCATTTCACCATTTTCCATAATATTTTGGCAGGAAAAAAAAAATGGATCCCCTTATATCAAAGTCCTGCAAAAGTAACACATTTTTTGTTTAAAACGAAACATCACCCCTCCAGACAATACAGATCCAGATTCAACAACTTCAACACTGTGAGAAGTACAAACTTGAGAAGGTGCAAAACAAGAAACTGAAGATTTTATTTGGTGGAAGCCTGAGATATTATATCAGTTCAAAAGGTCTCTGTACAACACAGCTTTAAAACTTTTATTATTCTAGGAAATGGTATGTTATCATTCTTACAGACTGATAATTTTCCTTATTATCCCCTTGACTGCACATATAACACAGCAATATGAAGCTAATAATGCCTATAAACATTACCATTAACCACAGAGTTTGCAGTTTGGGCTACAGAATCTGGTACCAGACCAGCCTAACCAACTTTCGTTTTTAATTGATGTATTATGCTACTGTTTACGGCTGCTGAACTTTCACAACTACAATGAAATCAAACAAAATGCTACACGGCTTTAACATGTAACTTCTTAGCATATTTATTTAGATATTAACCCAAGTTTCTTTATCTCTCCCAGTGATAGCAGAACGCCACAACAGCAGGTAAGCTTAAAAATACCTTATTATAAAAGAATCCAATCACAAATTATTTCACTCTAACCATATAAAAGCTTTGTATTTTGACGCACACAAAATCGATTTAGGTAGGAAATCAACACAAAGATTTAAAAAGGCACCAAACTATTCAGAATTCCTGTACATTGCAATTTTGTTTCCTCTTCTGTCATAGTAATGTTCAGTTATATACCTCAGAAGATATAGAAAGAACCTTTATATTAATAAATCTATTAACATCTTCCCAGAGAAACTGCTGCCCTCTTTGAGTCACACAGAGGGAGCCTGCATATCTGCCTCTAACTCTCCCACACTTAATAAATGCTGAGAGTTAATATAAAAAAGAATCATTCCTACAGGTATTGGACATGGTCATGTTTTGCATGGCCTCGCACAGGCACAGACAGAGTCAGGGATCCAGATAGCTCTGTTACACTGTATTTGTATCTGTTCCTTTATTCCTGCTTATTTAAAGAGCAGAAGTGTGTATCATTGCTCCCCTTACTCTCAAATGATTGGAAGATGTGTTTTGCTTCCGCCCTGAAGGAAAAGAACAAAATCCGACTCAGATTTTCCCTGAGTAAGCAATTTTGTCTGACCACACACCAGGCCAAAAGAATCACGGCTGGAAGCCAGCCAAACTATAGCACATGGCTCAGAGGGGTTCATAGGCCAGTAAAGAGGAAGGAGCTGCTCTTGTCAATGGGAAAGCATGCTTCCAGCGTCACCATTAACACCCCCCAAAAAAGAGGTAGGGGAGGAGAGGCAAATAAATAGTTGTTATCATATGAGTTTGGAAAGCCCGCTCTCTATGCTACATAAAAATACACCCATAAAGACACAAGTGATCTGCTACTTCAAAACAGTCTACTGCAATTGCTTTCTCTTTTATTTGCTCATCTGCTTACCAATAAATACAGCAAAACCTATACATTTTTTTGTGTCATTAGACAACAGCTTTAGGTACAACTCCAGATTGTCTCCAAAGAACCAAACGTAATCCTGCTCTGCTCTCATCAGAGACTGACTTTACTGAAGTGACTTCAGCAGTTCATTCATGCAAATTTCACCTGCAGGAAACCTTATGGTTTGGTACAATTTTACTCACAGTACAATTATTACCTTACTACGTTTAATTTCAGCAATTAAATATTGATATCATCACCTCCTATTCTTTTCCTCTTAATCCTCAAAATGACAAAGCAAGCAGAAAATACTGAAGGTATTTTATACTTGCAATATCGGGACTCCGTAACCAGATGAAGATACGCTTTGAGATCTCTAAGACATTCTCTCACAACTAATTGATATATGCTTTGGTCACCTGGCTCAGTTAACTGTTATCAAGTCAGACTGCAAAATTAAGGAGAGTTCAGTGTGTACAAAAGAGCCCCACAAAAGTGATTTATGGGTTTATGCATTTTCCCAGCAGTAGAAGCTGAATGAGATCAGCACTGGTTATGTTTCACAAGCTTTCTTCTTATTCAGTAGCAAAGCTTCCTTTTTTTTCTGAGTCATCCTTGGACCAAAAAAGCAAGATGTAGATATTATTTTTTTGTTCTCCCTGTCCCTAACATTCAGTACTCAGGCGATTATGCGTATCTGTATGATTTTCTAGTATGAGTTGAGAATGGGAGAAATCATGAAATATAAAAATGCGTTCCCAATATAACAACTCTATCGTGATTCATTCCCCTTTTGAAAACACTTCAATTCCCCATGCCTGCAATAACTGATGCCTGACAGGTTAAAAAAGAAATACGTAGAAAACACAAGCAAGCCCCAGTTTCTCTAAAGCTTTCTGTTACTGAGCAGTATTCAAAAGCATATGGAAGTAAGAATTCAGTCAAAATTACCTTAATAACCAAGTCAAACTTCTGGTGTAGATCTCTATTTATTGGCTTTAGGAGTGTGAGTTCAGCTGTTGTGAGATTCATATGGAAATACTGTGGATAATCCTCAGGAGTACCTGTAAAAGAAGTCATTGAGGTTTGAATAAAAAAAAGGACCGCTTTTCTGATAAATGATGCTATTATTTTTTTCACCTTTCAAGCGGAATGATTAGAAACTGTTTTTTGAAAGCCAGTAGCTATCCCAGGAGACAGACTGCTGTCCAAACTTATGTGCAGTAATTTAATTTGCAACTTACCAAATGACAACCATTTGTTAGACATACAAGGTCTGACACAAAAAAGTGAGACTGTGCCTGTAACTCTTTTTATTTAACAAATTAAGAAAATCGCTATGATCACCTTCAAAAGAGTTCCCTTCTGAGCGGATACACAGCTGCTGCTGAAGCTGCCGATGTTCAGACCAATTCTACAGATCATTTTCTGAAAGGCCATTGAGGATCTCCGTTGGTTTTGGTTTCACATCTTCTACTGATAAAGAAAAAAGATCCACTGGGCACTGACTTGACCTTTGGGATCTCTTCACCACCATCCTCAGTCAATAACTGAAGTTTCTGTTGTGTGTTTCATCGGTTTCATGAGCAACTTGATGGTAACTCGCTGTTCACACTTGCACACCAACGTTTTCTGACCAAGGGCAAGAAAATGTCTCTATTTGAACACACGTCCACTCGTCCTGAGTGAAGGAATCAAGGCTGAGCCTTGTCTTACTGTGGTGGGTTAGAACATGTTCTGTAACCACCTCTCTGGTTCTCTCCTCTCACTCTTGTTTCCCAAGCTACAGGGTTAGTCTCCAGTATTTTTTGTGTCGGACCTCATTTGTTGTGTGTGCGTAGCATGTACACATACACTGCACATATTCTGTGACTATCTCTGTATATGTGTATGCCACAGACCCAGAGAGCAGTAACAGGAAGAATCACTATGGATTTTTTTTTTATCACACCACCAACATAAATGCAGAGTTTCTAGTTCCAAGTCCTGTCCCCCCGCCCCGTCCCATCTTCTTCAACTCCTAATTAACCAATCTAATTTTTTAAGAATGCCATGCATCCAGCAGAAGCTTCAAGCTTTTGGCAAATAACACATTGATCTAGTCTTATAAGGCTGCACATCACAAGGGTTGATGCTGAAACTAAGGAAAAAATCAAGATATTATGGACTAAATGCAAAAGCACTGGGATAGTAAAAAACAAGAGGTTCCCTGAAGGTAATTAAGTACATAGGGGAGTACAGAGATGGCTGTAATAAGCACAAAGTGTTCTACAGCAGGGAAGATGAAGCCAATTTTGTGTAAGAGTACCAAGATGGGCTCCGAGTCTCCTGCCTCCAGAAATTAGAGAGGTCTAGGGTATCAAAATATGGTGGGCCAGCGTGCGTCAGTGGGTCCAAAAATATCCTTGAGAAAGGAGGACATTAAGGGTGGCACATGGTTTCCTTTCCTTACTTTAGCATGTGGAGATGAGATTGTACCATCTGCACCAACAGTGAGCACTGAGTGCTCAACAGACCACTGGTTACACTCTTTTGATCCAGGCAACAGAATCCGCAAGCTGACAGCCCAGGAGGAAACATGATCTCTTTCACCTTGATGATCTTACAGCAGAAGGGTATGTCCACAAGGTGAAAAGCACTCTTAGGTTTGCTTTCCATGGAGCCAGAGGAGGGCTTTTGTGGTGCATGTTGTCTGCCAGATAAAATGCATCAGGAAGCTCTCAGGACTGGAGAGAAATCTCCTCAAATGCTGTGGCTTTCCATTTAAATATCAAACAAATAGAATATTTAATTGTCCAAAACAATTTCTTAGGGATATGGTTTAGTGGGGAGACAGGCACGGTTGGACTTGATGATCTCAGAGGTCTCTTCCAACCTTACAATTCTATGATTCTATGAAAACTGGCAACAGAAATCACAGAGACAATTATAAGGTCAAAACCAGAAGCTGAAAATTGACCCTTCCCAAGGACTGGTCCCAGAGAGAAGAAAATTTTAAAATAGCTAAGGGAAAACCTTTAAACACGTAAATACAAAAGTAGCACAAGGCTGTGATGCAGTTAGCACTAAGAAAAAATTGGGGTGAGACTGCAGATGGAAGAAAGCGAGCTAGTTTCTACCTCCTTTTTACTGCACAGAAAGTACATACGAAGGAAGGCAGCTTGCATGCACATTTTCTTAAGCCAGACATTATACGTGGGTCTACTGCAATGATTCAAATATATTAGCATTCTTGAAAGTCAAGGACTGTAAAAATTAGTGCATGAAAATAAAACTTTAAACATCACATTTAAAAATGGAAAGATATCGGGCATTTTATAAGAAATAGTATTTTACAGTATGGCCCCAGATTGATCCTCTTCTCTGAAGTACTTTACTGCACTTTGGAAGGTAGTTCTTTAATCAGGCACTTTAGCCAGTAGTTTAAATAGAAGACAGTCATCACAGTAGAACTATGCTGCAACTAATTCTCTAAACTTAAGATGATCCTCAAGAATATTTAAGACCTGATCTTCAATCATTTTATCAGTATCAGTCTATAAATACTTACACAAGTACATTCACACAGCTTGGTATATCCTTTGATAGGATTGTGCTCAAAGGTCAGAATGTGAAAGAAAGCAGAAAATCATGGGCTGTTTCTTCATTTCTCAAGTGCCTTACCCTCAAGTTATTTTTGTCTTCAACAAAGACATGTGAAAGTGTAACGAGACTTCCACAGGCACTTATCATTATCTCATTGAGTGAGTAACTCCTTTTTAATAAACAACCTGTTGTTGGAATTGGAGAGGTTCACTCTTACCCTCCCAAATGGGGAAGATAAACAAGCAGAGATCTTTATGGGTACTTAAAGATGAGGTTAGTAAGCCACATCAAGTAGGAGTGAGTTATCACTGCAGTCGTGTGTATCAGGGATGGAAAACCACTTGATCTTCTACGGCAGTCGGTGGTCACGTAGTTCATGTATTAAACCGTGATGTGCACATAAAGGGGGGCTTGATATCAGGGTGAGTGTTAGAAACAGTAAAAGATTAAGAAGTTTTAACAATGCCAAGAGGTGAGTAATGGCCGTACTGAGGAATGTTGCAGCCTGCTGTGTGAAAGAACAAAGCATGAGGGAAGTAAGGATGCCTGCAGCACTGTATAGAAAAGAAGGATGAGATCCTCTCTGGACCAGTTTAAACTGCCTGTTCAATTTGGAACTGAACCAATGAAGAGGAGCATGTGCAGAATTACAAGGAGGGTCTCGGGGTCATTTAGCAAACACAAGAAGAAGACTATGTGAGGAAGTAAAAGACCACCGAATATGAGGTGGCACAGGTGCAGTTGAGTAAGATATTAGGCAATGGGCTTCACATTTGGCCCGCCCTTAACCCACCTCCTTGCACGTACTGGCCCTACATGTCAGAATGTGCACAGGGATAAATTGGCGCTCTGCAGGGTAATGGTGCAGCAACACCTTTCAACCCACCTTGTCATCACAGGGATGCTCGTTAAGAAGCTCTGCCTTGCCGCTACCCAGGCCGGAGACTGCACGGTCTGTTCTACAAGTGGTAACATCACTTAATTTAGTCCATTTTTTATCTTGTATTGCTTTGGCTTTTATGTTTTGTTTCTTTTTTTTTGTTTTGGTTGTTTGTATTGGTTTATTGTTTTATTGCTTTATAATAAACAACATTTAGTAAAGCTTATTATGTGTTCTGCTGCTTCAACACATTGTATTCACCATGGACCTGAATTTCGTTTAAATTCAGGCTTCGTTTAAAAGAAATATGTGTTTATGGAAGATCCTAGAGATACTGAGAAAGATGTGCAGGTTTCATACGTAGCAATAACAATACATCAGGTATTGTTACTTGTGCAGGTGTGGAGTGGGAGGAAGAAAGCAAGGTAAAAGAAGAACCAAATTAGAACTTGTCAAATCAAATAAAATTCAAAATCATTCTCATATTCAGTAAGTAGCTTATTCTCTCATTCTATGGGCACAGTTCACACCTTCCAGTGTTTAAGAAAAGACGTGTTCAAAGATGTAGAGAACAACTACGATTAGATCTAAACCAAGAGAAAACCCATATAATGAGAAATATCTGCAAGGCCAATTTCCTGTGAAAGCATTTAATATTTTCTGAAGGAAAGGCTAAAATAGAAATAGAACTACATACTGGCAAAGACAAAGACAGACTTAAAAACTAAAAAGAAATCCTTTTCAAGACCATAGGGGGAAAAAAAGGAAAAAGAAAAAAAAGAAAGATAGTCTTTCCTTTGAAAAATCCCCTCAAACAAACCAAATTGCTATAATACCTCTTTCTGAATTACTTCTTTGAGGTCAAAACAGACACTCAAACATTAAAAATATCACAAGTTAGTGAAATACAATTTTTAATACATGAACTATGAAGAATTTTGCCAGTTATGCACAGAACTTTAAATAACTGGACTAAATACTGCACTAAGGCATAACTCAACAATAGAATTTATTAAGCTGTCAAGTCAATTTATAAATAAACAATGTAGTCAACTTTCAAACATAAAACCACCTGGTATATTTACTGTACAATATTTACAAATTTCCGTACAAAACAGTTCTGCTGGAATAGGACTGGTTGACAGCAGTGTATGCCTTTTTCTGCCAGATTCAAATGAAGTTACAGCCTGAAGGAATCACATTTGCTTCATGGCTATCCAAACAAAACCTGACTCCCCTTCTCAGAGGATGCTGATGTCTGCCATGCTGAGGCTGAAAGACATGGTCTTGTCCCTTTGCCACATTCGTGGGAGTAGAGCCCAGGAAATGTCTCAAGACCAAACTATTGACACCAAGCAGGTTCAGGCTCCTGCACTTTGCACACAGAGCTCAGGACCTGCACTCTCAGTACAACGGTACCTTGAATGGTAACGATTCATTTGTACCCTCTTAAGAGCTCTTCCAGTGATAGCCATATCAAATCTACTTTTTTTTCCCCTTCCACAACACAAGTAATCATGTTTGTTTTTTTTTTCAATGACAATCAAACCCATGCAATCTGGCCATTAAAGCCTTTATTTTCACCTCTCCATGGGTGAGAAAGCCATGTAGCTGCAATTTAACACAGCAAACACGAAAATGATATGATTCCACAAAACAAGCAACTTTCAGTTCCCACGCTAGTCACAGGACACAAATTACTGCAACATCAATCTCTGTACTTTGGGAAGAGCAGGGCAGGTGGAGGACTGCAAGTGAAAACTATCACCTTAGGCTTTTCATTATCAAATCATACAAGCTAAGCAACCGGAAAAAAATGTCAAATGCAGCAAAAAAAAATATAAAGCAGAATACAAGACAAACCCCAGCAAAGTGGCTACTCCCTGAACTCCTTCTGGAATTGCATTCCTCTCAGGCCAGAAAACAGCATAGTCAACTAAACAAACACTGCATTACAATTCTAAATCTAATCTGAATAAAAAATAATAAATAATGCAACCATCTGAAATAAACTTAAAAATTGCAATTAAACATAAATAGGTAGAACAATGATTTCAAACATCCCACTAACCACAATATGAAATTTTATTATGTTTCCACTCTGCCAGTCACTCTTTTTCTGGCTGGTCATAATAAAGGCACTGATTACAACTGATAGTAAGACTAACAGACACCAACCAACTAGGATGGAATAGAGGATGCCTGGTCGATCAGAAGGAGGCTGGATGTTTCGGTCCTGGTCTATGGCTTGTATGGGTGGAGTGACACTGATGGGATTCACATGTGCCTGAAATGAAAAATCAGATAGATTTGAAACAGAAAAATTAGAAAGCCAATAGTTAGGTCTTTAGGTTTAACACAAACATATCTCACTGAAAAGGATACTTGCTGAAACTGCAGGAGAAAAAAGCCTCATATTTAAGAGAATACTTACAGCATTTGTCCCTTTTGAAATCGAAACTCAGTAGGCAACATATTTCTACAGTAATTTCCTTTCTTTCAGACACATCCTATACAACAAGAGTATCTTCAAGGAAATGAAGCTTGAAAATGTTCAAGCAAATGCTTGGCTATGCTTCTATAAATAGTCTCTTGAATCAGACATTTCAGCCATCATCGTAGCGTGAAAACCAGCAAATGCATTAAAAAAAGGAAATAAAACCAAATTGAATTTGAGAATCATTAGGAGCTAGAGTGGCTGTGATACAGGAATACAGACTACAAAAGAAATTCAAGCAAAGGTACAGACATTTCAAGGATAGGTACATTTGAAAAGTCTGGATGGACATTGTTATAATTCACACCATTATTCAGAAGTGGAGTGATTTCCTATGCTGAACATGGAAACAGAAAGCCAGAAAAAGCATTCATAGGCTTTCATCTTGTTCAGTATTTGTATGCCCATTTCTAACAGCACCTAGCACTGCGTCCCCCATTCTTGCTTTGAATATTTTCTAAAGTTTTCATACACCAACACAGTCTCCAGCAGTTACACCAGTGTTGCCATTCCCAACTCTAGAAGAACAGTTTCAATAGCCTCGGCTGCTTATTCAACTAGAAATTTAGCTACACCATTAATGTATGTGCACCAGTCTTTTCGATCCCCTTCTTGGAACTTTTAATTGCATGGCAAAAATATTTAACAAGCTCTGTGTAAAAACAGATACAACTAATCTTGGCAGCCTTTGCTTTGGAAAGCTCTAACACTCCATGTTCTGCAAGAGGGAACTTTAAATTTAGCATTGGAATAGGAATGAGACAAGTTCACATTAAGCCAAGTTTCAGCACAACCTTTAAAAATCCTTCTCCCGAGATTTGTAAGAACTCTGCAAGAGCTTCAGAGATGCCTATCAATAAACCTAGAAGGAAAAGAGGTGTGCCAAGAGGAGGAGACTAAGACAGGATGGATGCAAGGCAGTCTGCAGGATGGGAGAGTTAAGAACCTCTCCCGTAATTTTGGATATGTAGCTGTATGGTCATCTGCAATAAAACAAGTTATTCTTCCCATAGTTTGCCCACCCAGAAGTCATTTCCTACAGGTTACTGAGGTCTGATGAGGCTTTTCCAGGCGCACGAACCAGGGCTTGCAGCCACATGTGGTTACATAGTTGACAGCTGCAGATGCAGAGCACCTGCTTCCCAACATGGGACTGGTCCCCTCCTCACTCTGCCTCTCTGCTCAGGGTTTTTCCACAGTTCCAAACAAGCAGGAGAGGTCCTTTGTCACATGCCTGTTTCCACTTTCGACTCTTTAAAAAATTAAACTCTTAAAATTGTAATGAGGAAGAAGATCTCAAAATAGGCATAAGGAAAGAGAGAAGAAGATATATTTGACATAGGTTTGAATTTTTAAAATGCTTTAGGACTGTATAAAAGTTACATGCTGAGAAACAAGACTATGATAAAACTGTCCAAGACTAAAATGTTATTTTAAAATTTACAGATCAATTGAAGCACTCTCAGGCATATCTACATTTTAGTTAAAAACATACCCACAACAAAACCAGTCTCTTTCGCTAAGGTTGGTGAGACTTTAAATCCACCATAACAATATTGCAGGCCAGGCTGAAACACCTGGATCTATGCTAGAGTAACAGCGATGGATCTAGCCTTGTCACTAGTGAGCCATTAGCTGCACCTGACCATAGAAACTAGACTAAAATAACTGTTGGTTATCAAGGACGCAGGCTTTACTTTCAATTCAAAAAGAAATTCAAGAGCGGCATTTAGAAAAACTGCACTTGAAATTAAGGTTGTACCTGAACAACAGATATTTTATCCCATACTGCCACCATTACAGACTCTTCAGAAACAAAGAAATCAATCGAAAAGAAGCAAGTTGTACAAGGAAACAAAAAACAAGTTATCTTTTTCATTTAAACTTAAATGAGTACTATTAGAATCTAACTGTACAAAGAAGCAGCCATTAAGTATGTTAGTAAATTTATAAAAGCAAGTATAGGATCGTTTTAGAAGACCTAATATACCTTTTATGAAAAAAAAATAAAAAATTTGTAGACAAAACATGCTTTGATCAATAGCAGTAATGACTATGATTATTGCATAAGGATACTTCTTTCTTTCCTGAGCACTTTAAAATGGGGAAGACACAATCAAGTGCTTACATTGCCCACATCCTGCTTATGTGGTGCTGCTCAGCAACAAAGCCGCCGGGGCTCAGGGGGCCCAAGGCAGCTCCCTAGAGCCTACCTCACTGCGATAGGGCCCCATTCCTGCCCCGAGATCTGGTCTGCATATCACTGTTAGTGGCTGTGGTTAGAGACTGGCAGACCACAACAATACAATAACCACTATAGTCCTCAGCAGGAGATTCAGAGAAAAGATGAGGCCTTGCTCAGCCCTCAGAGAGAGGGGTGCAGTCACATAGAGCTGCGAGGTGGCTCCTGACTTAGGCAGAGATGTAGAGCCTCCTCACAGCTCTAAAGAGTGGGCAAATGGTACAAATGGGGTCTGTGATAGCCACCATTGAGTATTAGAACCAACATTCTTGCAAAAGACCATCCCCCCACCCCCCATCACTGTTGTTCTCAGCCTCCAGAGAGAGCTCCATAAAAAGATGGAAGTTCATGAAAAGGAATTTAAAATAGATTACTTACAAAGTAAAATGTTTGTGGCATCCACAACTGCTTAATGACACTCAGTTCAAGGCAAAGAAAAAGCACATGGGGTTTTACTGGGACAAGCTAGGGACAGGGCAATGCAAATCAGCACGGCTGGTCAGTGATGCAGGGAAGGTTCCTCAGAATAAATGGATGCCCTTCAAAAAGCAGACACATCCAAGTGAATAGCATAAGAGTTCACAAGCTCTGGCAGAAACAAGTGATTAAAAAACAAACAGCAAGGAAATTCTGTCAGTTCCAAGGTAAAATATGCAGTAATTTATTTAGTTTTCCCCATTAGGGAAGAGATCTCTCAGTTATTTGGTATTAATAGACTTGCAGGTGCTCTGATACAGCATAACACAACATCAAGGAAGCCAAAAAAAAAAAGGAACCTGAACGCCAACTCACAAATTTTATCATAAGTATTAATGAATTTTTAAAAATAAATCCTTCTTCAAACAGAACCATGACAGGAAGCCTGCCAGGGAGTCTGTGGGGCCAAGAGATGATCAAGACAAAAAAAAAATTTAAAAAAAACTCAGAAGGAATAAGGTAGTAGCACAAAACCTATTTTTTTTTTTCCTTCATGTTCACAGTGAAAGGACCCTGACGGGTCCCCATGTCAGCACCTTTTTCATGTCAGATGGCTAGCAGGTCCCACAAAATTTATAGCAGTCAGAGATATTATGGACTGAACAAGCGAAATGAAGAGCAACATGAGGCCAAGAGCAGATGTTTTGTAAAGGAAGGCAAAAGTGAATCATATGAACTTGTTGTGCTATGTTGTTTCCTGCTTGTACCAGGAAAAATTAGAAGATGATACAATAACAGTTTGATCAAACATTTAAATAAATACAATACACCAGGGAAAGTCTGGTTTTCTGCAAAGGGAGCTGCAGTCTCTCAAGCTTACTGTGGTTCCCTGCAGGAATCACTGCCACACAGATACCATAGAACTGTTTGGTACAATGCGTGCAGACTTCCAGCCAATTTTGACAAGTTCCCCGATAAAATAATCTCAAGGAAATTTGCCTTTGATAGAAAACAAGCAAAGACCTGTGCATCCAGAATCAGTTTAGGTTAAGAGAGGTGAGGCAGAGCAGGAGTAAGCTTTCAGTTCCTGTAGGGAGACAAGGGAGATCCACAGGGATCTGTGCTAGTACTGGATCTGCTCAGTTCACACCTACCTGACCTCATAAACACAGAGGAGAGCACAGTAAGAACAATTACAGATTATACTCTATTATTCAGAGCAGAGAGGATGAGGGTCACCCACAAAAGATTGCAGTTTTAAGCACAGAACTCCGCACGCTTTATGAAGCGCCTCCATTTTTTTCCACATTTTCCTCATGGATATTCAGTCCTTTTATGTAAAAGCACTAACCAAAACTCTCAGTACTCTTACGCATAGAAATCTCACTTATATTTTGGAGGGTGATGAGTCAAAATGATCCTGCTTTTCAATGAAATCAAACAAACCTTGACTTCTCAAGGACTGTGAGGAGAGAGTACTGGGAATCTTCCCCTCAGCTCTTTTCAAGAGAAAAGATCACTCGTAATTCATTATGAATTATCAGTGAATAATGAAATGTTTATTTACAATAATCATAAAACAGCGCCATTTGCCTACCCCAGTCACCTGGTGATACACTCTTCAAAAAGCAGCAGCATCGAGTTTCTGTCATGGGAAAGATGTCAAAGACAGTTGGAAATTATCTGAAGTTACTGTTGTAGAACTGAAAGGGCTAGAAAAGAAAAAAAATGCAACAACAAATGTACATTTAAATGCTTTGCCTTAATGCATTTAGGGTAGCTGGAAAGGGCTTATATTAATTTGCTACGGTCTTTTTATAGTTTGCTCTTTGACCTTAGTGGTTAGCCAAAACTTGGCTTCAAGTTGTTTCTGCTTAGAAGAGAAACTGATAATGGAGTTGTCTGTTTTAAACAATCCTGGTTTTTTTCAGTAGAAAGGAAAAGCCACGTTTTCCCTGGAGAAGAGGGAAACTGAGCTTTCAGACACCAGTGCTCCTGCTTACATCTTTGAACACACTTCAACTACAAAAACTCTTTTTGCTTTTATTCAGGAACTGACTACTACCACATATGAGCCTGTCTCTGACGTTTCCTTCTCTGTCTGCTCTTCTGTTTCAGCACACACTCCTCCATGTTGCAGTTAAACTCCTTCAGTTGATATCTTTATTGCAAACGGTGACATATGGCTAGAATACAGATGTCTAAGCAGAACTGTAACATAACAAATATGATAATAATAAAATAATAATGACTGGCAGAAATTTCCCTATTCCTTCTTGCCTGAAAAATGTATTAAAAACTAAGCAAAAGATCTTTAAACTTCAAATCATTGACTAGTCCCAAAAACTCAATAAAGGAAAACATAAACCTCTGCATGCATTAATGTAAGACTGTTTTAAGGTCCTACTGAGGACAGTGAGAAAAAGGAACAACTGATTTTTAAAATTTATTTATTAACATGAAGCCTAATGGATTTATGATTGCAGTTGCATTCAATAATCTAGTATCTCTAGGCCACTGTATGAAAACGTATTTTTTTCACCATCACATGGTGACTGAAACACAGTACAGAATAATTAAAAGAAAATTTACCACTGAGATGCAGAATATGCATTTTGTGCTTTTAAGAATAATAAACAAAATGTGACTATTTTTAAAGTTACATATTTTCTAAAGATTTTGCGTGCACATTATTTTATTTAAAACATTTTAAGATGTCAAAGACTGCCAGACTTTCAATATAATGTCATAAGTGTTAAATGTAGTAACTCAATTATTTGATTAAACACCAAAACAGAGGGGTATTGTCTTCTTATACAGATGCTGTTGACTGATTTTTCAAATGATCTGCTTCCTCCTCTTTCTAAGTCCTCTTACCATCCTCCTCCCCTGAGATTCTTCTCATCTAATTTCAGGGGTAAAACTTAGCTTCTCAGCACTGTATAAAGTCTTCGGACAGTATCAGGCTGGACACTGCATCTCTAGGAAAAAACACTGCTAATGGTTTAAAACCAGCATGTTGTCACAAATTCTGCAGAGGGTGATTTTGTTAAATGATGATTAATGTTAGATAAAGAAAAGCAAGAGAAGAATAACTTCACAAAACTTATTTACCTAAAAGAAGTATCTTCCTTTCTTTACACGTTCATCTGGAGCTCACCTTCCCGAATTTTAAAGCCACGTAGGTCAGAAATACTCTACTTGAAGTTAATGAAATAAAAACCTGTTTAATCTCTCAGGAGCGAGAGCTGAACTTAATGCTGCATACTTACAATTTTACCCAGATCCCTCCCCAGGATACAGTGACCTCATGCATTATTGAACAGTCGCTTTTAAGGTACTTAAAACCTCTCAGGTTAATAACTCAGTTCTCCCTGTATTTAACACCGTTCTCCCCATATTTTCTGTTTGTTACCATATAATTACATGTCAGAGTCATGAAATACCAGAACCTAACTGCAACACTGAACACCAATTAAGGATTTCAAATTAGCTACCCATGCTGTATCACATAAAGCGCTATGTTGAATTCAAGCTGCTACAGGCTCATTCAAGGACTGGTTCTATCAAGTACTATGTATTAAATGAGAAAAGAAAAAAGCACTGATTGGTATTTGCTGTGAGTTACAAGTTTACTCTTTTGGGTTTTTTTAAAGACAAGGGACTGCAATAATTGTCACACAGCTGACACTGAGGACAGCTCCGCTTTGAAAAACAAAGAATTCCTGTCTTTTCCATGGTCTACCTCAAATGCAAAGCTAAATTTGCCAAATGTATCTATTTATGGGGAATTTCTTCCTCTAAGGAAGATAAGAAGGAAAAAGCAGGAAATCACGTTTTTAGAGTTAGAACAACAATATGTTTTTCTGCACAGAGTTTTTTGAGTTTTTGTACCTTATTACCATGAAAAATGATTGTGTTCAGAGAAACCGAAGCACAGTTAACCTTGCTGAACTAGGACACTGCCTGTTTTTGAGTAGGTAATTTATTAGTAAGAACTGTCTTTTATACGATTGAAGACAACAGACCATGAACCAGCCACAGGTTCATACCTGAAATGCTGCAGCTTTGATGATTCATAACCACTTCAGTTCCCCCACCTGCGTGCCCCAGGATGCTCCTGGGAGTCAGTGGTCAGAGCTGCTACACAGGCAGAAGTAAACACTACCAATGCTGTGAAAGACAAAACTGTGTGAAAAGGAAGAGTTCCCAAACTGTTATTCAGATTCAACAAGGCAAGCTTCCCACCCATAGTGCTCCTGTCTATTAGCCTGTGAGACATTTTCTACCCACTAATTCACATGGAAGACATACACAATGACTGCTGAAAAATAAAAAAAAAAAGGGAGGAATATAATGAAAATATGCATTACTCCAGGTTGACCAAAACAAGATACATCATACTACTTAGAGCAGCAATCCACAAAAAAACCCTGAATGTTCACTTGCCTTAATATTTCAGTCTCCTAATTTTTGCTTGAATTTCTTAGGCAGACGCACAGTTAACTGGCCTTCACCTGATACATGCATTACTAAAACAGCTGTGAAAACCACCTCCTAAATCACAGTCTTACCAAATAAATTGATATTCTTTTAAAATAATTTCCTAAGTCATAGTAAAACCTGTGTTGCCTATTTGGTTGTCTAAGGCGTTTGCATACACATATACAATCTATCCTATGGAGGCATTCAGGACATTTATGAGACGATTAATAAAGAAAAGTTAAGCATTTTCTGTAAGGAGTTCAATAAATTGCCTAATATTGAAAAATCTGAAATGATTCTCCAGGTATTGTTTTCTGAAAACTGAAGAACATATATTCAACTGCGTAAAGAGCATGCCTAACACGTAAATAGTAGCTTATTCTAATTTATTCAGATTTTTACAGCCCATTCCTGACACCAGTAGTGTTAGGGCCCACGTCGGCCTGCAAAAAGGAAGAAGAAGGGTGAATTTATCTTGATATCTGTGCAACAAACTGGAGACCAACAAATCTCCCAGGGTAAATTCAAATGTAGAATTTATTTTGGACAGAGCCGAAACCACAAAACAGATACTCAGGTGCATTCCAAGTGGCAAGTTCTTGAAGTTGCAAAAACAGATTCAAATCTGTTCAGATGATAGAATCACAGTATTACCAGAGTTGGAAGTGACCCAAAAGAATCATTGAGTTCAACCTTGAACAGAGCCAAGGTCACTAAACAAACTACAACTCTGACTTGATCCGGTACATCATAGCACCAAGAAAAAAAGAAGGTACAGTAAGATAAGTCAGCAAATAAGAGAGAAAGAAGTAGCAGGGGAAAAAGAAAAATTATCAGCACTCCAGGAGAGTGGTGTCTGCTTCTACACCTCACAGAAAAGCCGCTCAGGCTCATGCTGCCCTGCACTCAAACAATGTTTGAGACACAATAAACACAAGTAAAGAAGTTGGTTTTTACACACATTCAGATTATAATATTCATTATTTTGGGGGGAGGTTAAGATAGATATTTTTTATGTGATGGCAAGTAAGTACTTTGATCTGCATCACCTCAGCTGACAGGGTTGCAACAGAGATTGCTTCCAACACCAGGAGACTGATGGTATTATGTCACTCAATTGGCAACAGATTATAAAATGTCAGCTTTTTTTCCCTACATTTCCAAGTGTATCTGCCTTTTTCTTCTTCTCAGTCTTCACATGTCCCTGCCCCACACCCCCATCTGCACTGGCACCCCTATCAATAACTGCAAGCAAAATCACTGCCCTGCCCTCCCGTTTTCCCAGCTGCCAGCAATCCCTGCAACTGTTCCCAGACAATCAATCACCCAATGACACCTTGTGTTGCCTTCGTGTCAACTGGCAGGCAGCTGACACCATCAAAGAACACCTGTATTTTTATTGACTGGCAGCACCAAATGCAACTCAACTATAAAAATCAAGGAGGGGGACTTATATTCTTGAGAAGGTCCCTCTTTCCCCAAGATGTGGTCCTGAATCCATACAATCATCTAAATTGCTAGCCAAGGACACAAGGAATTGAACTCTACACCGATTAAGTTGCTCAATGATTTTCAAGGGAATATGACCAGAGTTTCCTGCCCCTCATGTTCTAGGGTTAAAATACATAAGAGTTTGACAAACTGGATTAAACCACTGGATTAAACATAGAGACTGTTTCTTGTGTTTGACAATTTGTAGTCTCTCCTACTCTGAACAAAACTAAGAAAAATGCACATAATTCTTTGCATTTCGAAACTATATGGACCTACAAATACAGCGTTCATTTATTTTCCCACATGTTTTTGTGAGTATCATGCTATCTTCTAGGAAGTGCTGAGAACTGCAGAGTATTTCAGAATGATAACTTCTACTGACAACACAAAACATTCCAAAAGAAAACAATGCATTGTATTTAATCATTAGGTTGTTTCGGGTTTCCCTCTGAGTGTAAAGCATTATAGATACATGTATTTTATCAAAATAGGATTAGCGCAACTAGTTAATGCAAGACATGTCATGCTAGTATTTTAAACCCTGAAAAGTATTTTTTCCAGCTTTCCCAGTTTTGAAGCGTAACTGTGTCCAATGGACTCCAAATGAAGCCTAGGTACCTTAAGCACACACCACACTCACAGCTTAGCTGATGAATTTACCAATTAAGACAGCAGAACTCTCATCTCTACACTAACAAGGGTAAGAAGCTTTTTGCTGCATAGAAAATACAAGTAAAGCAACATACACTACCTTGTGCTGGCATCCAGAATCCCTTCAAAAGGAGCTCTACAATATTAAACTAACAAAGTCTTTAATGAATTGATGAATCGTGGTTACATTGGTTCTACTTGGGCTTTCTCGAGAAATATGTGACACTGGAATACAAGCAGTAAATAAGAAATTAGCTAAGTTATATCCATGCTGTGCAGAAATGTGTACTGTTGCCAATACATAGTACTAAAACAGCAGGAAGAATTGCAAAACTATTCCAACATCGTTTCTTGTTGCTGCCTCAGATGCTTTGCCAGTGCAACAAGGTCTGTGACAAAACACAAATGAACACAAATCCATCATAAAGTACTTGTTTGCATGTCAGCGAAATGAGAAAATATTTCAACATTGTTATCCAACCACAAGTGAAGTAAAAGCAAGAAGTACAGTAAAAAAGTATATTCAGCTGAAGATACTACCAAAAATTTGTCATTAGTCAGATCGAGCACGTTATGGCAAATCTCCGATTTGCAGGACCTTACCATTCTCCCTCTCTTCTTGCCTTCCTATTTATAGCTATGAGTGTCTACAGATGCTCCCTTTGATAAGTGAACAAACACAGGGAGACGCAATACCTCGCATCAGAAATTTGCAGAATTCCCTCTGCTACTCTTTGAGGACTAATGCAATGCCAAGATGTACAGGAATATAGGGTGAATGGGATTTTCTGACCGTCATCTTTGACACAATATAAGAACACCAAACTTTTGGGCTATGATCTCAACTGAAAGCCAATAAAAAGAGAGAAAGAAAACCTCAATCACAGACTAAAATGCATTGTGAAGCTGAAACACTGAATGGAGAGTAAATCTTCCACGGAAAATTGTTCTGATCAAATTGTCACAGGAGCTAAACAGATTTATATGGCAACAATTCAGTGCCTCAGAAACTGCTCTCCAAGAAAAGGCAAATCTATATGTGGAAACCACTTCTTTAAAGTCTATGTTGCTTAACCCTAGCGATTTGCAGCCTATTCCCCTGATCTACACTTCTGACTTGTTTGCAACACCGCACATAAATCTGAAGGTTCATACTCTGTTAAAATAATGCTTCTTACCCCAGTAATGCTGCACAGTCTGACCAGACTCTGTAAAATCATAGAATCATAGAATGGTAGAATGGTTTGGGTTGAGAGGGACCATGAAGGTCATTTAGTCCAACCCTCCTAACATGAGCAGGGACACCTTCATAAACAGCATTCCTGGAGATTAGCTTTGCACATAGCGCTTGGGTGGAAAAGCACTTTTATCAATGTCACAAGTAAAATGGGAAGCATGTTATAACAGCTCATCCAGGGGAATCTTAACTATTAACAGGAGACAGTAAAACTGGTGTTATGAAATAATTATTAAAAATTGTTCAGTTCTAACATACATATATACAGAAAGAATTAACAATGGGGGGTTGATCTGCATGTTTAAAACAGATCTAACTTTTCTATTTATTTATTTTTAAGATGTTCACTTTCATTTCTAAAAGTCGCTGATGGAAAGCATAGATAATTTATGCAGCTGACATGTGAACTAACCACTCCTGTCTTCCCCGCGAATGCAAAAAGTGTTTAACTAACTGATGGAAAAAACCTAAGACACGCGATTGAGTATTAAAAAGGGACCTATTTTCTGAATTTATCATTGTAATTATCAAACAGTTTTTAGCATCTGCTTTGGTTGTTCAATATAATTGTTGTGTCCAACATTTATGCAATTTACTAAAATGAAAACTGTAAAATTCAGATATCCTGACAGATCACATTGTTAACAGAGTAAGCTGTCAAAAACCACAATTCCTTTCATCTATTTGTAAGAACAAGCTACCTTTGAGGGGAAGAATTAACAAGCAGCAAGAAATTGTAATGAATCAGAGCAGAGAAGAAAATAGAGACTATTTTTATCAATGATGTCTTCCAGGAACAGCAGGTCCAAAGAAGAACTGAATTTCATCAGGATCTGATCACAGTGTTTACTAAATTGCTTTTTCTGTATCTGACATGCCCTATAAGAAATGTCTCCAACAGAGAATCTGTGCTGGAGACTAAATAAAATGCATTATGCAATGGGCCTCCTGCCTCAGCACACAGGTATCATCTCCTGTGCAATTCCAGCAAGAATCCAGTCTGGAGGTTTTACTTGTTCTAATCTGTGATTTGACTAATTAAAGAACAATAAACATTGCCTTTTTGACATTTCACTTTTTTCCATACAAATTATTATTTGGATTATCTTTGAAATTCTTGATGGCTGTTTTATTGTTATGATTTCTGTTCAGAATTCAGAATGAGGCAAGAGAACGGCTGCAGAAAACCACATTGAAAACCCAAGACAAACACACAGCCAATTCTGCTTTACACAGACTCACAAAAAATAGAAAATATTTAAATATCAGTGTAAAACTGCTATAATGACTTACGGATTTTTTTCCACTTCTAAGAGTAGTTTAATTACAATAGAAAAGTCTTTGAAATATTAACCCCATTTTGGTTTCTTTTAAATGCATATTTCACTTGGAGGTGACAAAGGAACACAGTTGTGAATTGTGTGAACAGTTGCTAATTTCAGCTGAAATTGCAAAATTTCTTACTTGATACCGTTAAGGAGATGAGGCCGACAGCTCCTCCATGCCTTTAGAACAATCAGCTGCAATATAACATACTAGAAAAGGCAACGACATTATAATCAAAGGTATGACCAGAAGCAGGGCACAGGCAGAATACAGACAGAGTCTGGCTTAGCAGGTACCTTTCAGCCTGAAGAAAATGACGAAGAAATATGTGAAAGGTCTATAAAACTGTGTGTTACAGAGAGTGTGAATAGGATCAACTGCTCACTGCCTCCTCCAAACCAGTAGCTTGGGAATATCTAAGCAAATGACCTGGTGGTAATCACCTGGTAGGAAAAGGCACAGAACAACAGATCTTCACCCAGATACAGTTGTGCTCCTTGCTACAGAAACCATAGGTGTTAGAAGTTTGCCTTGACTTAAAAATCAGACAGGTTCATAGAACTAAAAATTATCTCTACTACCAGTTTTTAAGACAGTGCTTCTGACTGCAACATGGGAGAAACCTCTGAGGAAGTGTAGCCAGTACCACAGATGGGACTTGTCTTATATTAATTAGTATCAAACTAGACAAAAACCCCATAACAAAACAGAAATGAATTTCAAATTCTAAAAAGTTAAAGACAGAAATGTATAGATCAATATTTCACCCAGATCCTTTGTCTCTTGACTGATACATTTTCCACACAGCTTTTATTAAGATAATGTTGTTGGTTTTTTTTTTTTTAATTTACACATTTAGTATCTTCCTTCAGAGAACTTCGCTTTGGCAGAACCATTTTCTCACTCAGAGGAACAAGGAAAGTCAAAAGTCTCAAAGGAGAGCAGATTTCAGAAGTACTGAATCCGCAGTCAAGCACTGTTTTCATCAGTTAAGGCTGACACAGGAGCTTAATAGTTGGAGTTAGCAAAACACCACTATGGTTCACCCATCTCAGCTTTGAGAGAAAACATTTACATTTCTTTACTGATGGTTTGTTTGTTTGTTTTTACTTGCAGCTAAGCAGACATTTTTCTAGCTCTGGCATGGGAATGTCAGCTGTAACTATGTAAACACCTGACTTTATGCAAGGTATATATACCACTCTCCTTTGCTCATTAATGTTTGTCACCTTGTCAAGATATAATTTTAGGCAGAAATTTTGTGCTCAGATCCAGCTATAAATTCTATATCACCATTATTACCAACCAATTTATTACTCTGCTTTAATGGTAACATTAACAGTGGCATTAATGCCCCTTTTAGATTTAAAGTTATAAAAAAAAATTGGTTTTCATAGATGTATTTCAGATGCTTTAATTTTCAACAAATTTGTGCAGTGGTGCAGATATATCATATGTGTTAACATGCAATGCTCACGCGCTTCATCCACAAGTTCATCCTTACATTTTTTTATGGTATAGTGAAATTTTACATTTAAATGCTTCTTTTTCTCAAATTCCAATGTTCTTCCAGAACAAAAAGCAGGAATTATTTACAAAGCAAACTCCCACCTATCTAGTCACACCAGCTGCTTTAAACTTGAGCACTGCTGCACAGTTGGAGGTGTTGATGCAGAGCCAAATGCAGACTAACCACATTTTTCTATTTCTGAAGAGGGCATTCTACCTCACCATTAATTTAGGCATGCTCTAGAGGAAAGACTGCTAGGATTTCTGCAAGGTTTTCCACAGAAACATTATCAAGAACACAGAGCAAACATAATCATAACAGCAATGGTAATGACTGACCCTACATGGTGCAGCCCATGGCTGGAGGCAAGGAAACACTCCTTGGCCTGGTGCAACACATTCTCTCTGGCTTCTTCATATTTTAGACAGGGGCCAGGGCACTGGGAAGGAACTGAGCTCCTGAGCTGAGATAGAAAGGCTCCTTTCGCTACTCCATCCCTAGTGTGATCCCAATGTGAACAGCACAGCTGTGAAGGCTGCTGGCCCCTCATGGGCAAACACTGCCTTGGGAACACAATGATAACAAGGACTGGACAAAGGCACATCTGTGCCACAGACTTCGGTGGACCAAGGAGACCCGCAAGCTAGCCTTGAAAGACCAGGGACAGCCAAAAACCCAGGCAGAGCAGTCCAAGGTGAGCTCTGAGCTGCCATGCCTACTTTGCCATCAAGAGCTCTACCATGAACGCCAAGCCTAGTGAGGAAGTCTGTGCCAAATCACATGCTCACAGGTGCAAAGCAACACACAGTTGCTGTGCAAAGGTGACAGCAAATCCTGTTGCCTTGTTTCCCAGCAAGGCCACAAGACTTGGTGGAGATCAAAAGGGAAGCAGCCTCCCAACATTAACATTTCCTCCCCAGAGAGGAAGCTCCTCTGCTACTTTATCTCCCATTACCTACAAGTGTACTTGTGCATATCTGCAGAACCTTAATTGATGAATCACAAATTGATTAATGGAAGAACTAATATCATCTGTGCCAACTGCACTGTGACAAGAAGTTGAAAAGAGGAATCTTTCTTCCTGACCCTTAAATGAACAGCTAGTTTACTGTTTAACAGGATAGCCTGGCTATTGAAATGATAATTACCTCTACAAGGATCAGTGTTATAGCACAATGAGAATTTTTCTGAAGTTCACTAATAAAGCATCACTGCAAAAGTATTTTGTCTAAATGTCAACATTTAAAACCTTTAAATGTTGCTAAATGACATTTAAGGATCAAATAAACCAATACATATGCATCCTCTTTGACAATAGCTCTACTTCAAGCAGTAACAAACAGTATTTTATAAAATAGAAAGCAGAAGTGCATACTGTGAAAATGGCTTTTTTATCATGGCAAATATCCAAGACAGCAATTAAACCACATTCAAGATACAGGCCAGAGCTCAGAACGAGACAAAGACAGTACCTTCTCAGGCGCTCTTTCCTCTCTGAATTCCTAGTTTTTGAGGAGAGAAAGGCTTCATATCTGAAATCTCTTAATGGCATCAGAGAAAGCAAGACAGTTTCAAACCCCAGGTTGTTAGATACCTTGCAGATGTAAGGAATCACCCTTTTCTACTCTCCTCATGTAATTATTTTTTTAAGCTGTGTGATCTTACACATTATGCTAAAGTCTTCTTTGTTATGAGGCAGGTAGGTTTTTGTCATCTTCTTTCTACCAAACTTTAGCCCGCCTGCTAAAAGACATTATACAGAACAATTGCCAGCTTCACGTATTCGCATATTAAAGTTCCTGACAACTGTATTGACAATTCTTTTTACTTAGTCATGCCATCTTGGTATACTTCCAAATACATAAAAATTAATTACCTGTAACATCACAATCTTTGTAATTTTAACCTTTTCATGCTTCACCACTTTTCAGTGACATTTCCTTTAAATAAAAGGCTCTACTTATCAAGAGACTGCATATGGGAAACAGACAATCAATCACAAAAAAGGAAAAGATAGGGCAAAATCATCACAGAAAATTTAAAACACATTTTATGACTCCTTATCATGCAATAGCTTATCAAAGCTGTCCGTTCTGACTTTGCTGAGTCATTTCCATACCGTCAATTTAAAATCACCAATATCACATTATTAAAAAAAAAAAAAATCAGTGCTAGTAAATCTACTGTGAATGCAACTGTTTATTTAACATTGTCTATTACCTTGAACTTAACATCAGATCAGCTGACCTCTGTATGGCTACAATTAGAAAGAAAAGACTGAAAAAATGCAAATGAAAAGTTTATCAATAAACTTTGAAGGGGAAATGACACCCAAGAGAGGATTTTATCATTGCTTTTGAATTGCTTTCTGACTTCCAAAGCCATTCAAATCTTATCTGTTCATCACGCATCTACGCTTAAATTTAATTAGAAAAATTTTTATCTGCTGCTTGACTATATTGCAAATAACTTGGCCATAACAACTTGCCTTCTTCAATAAAAAAATACACTGACAACTGCATACGTGTCACAGAAATGAATCTTCATTTTCACTTCTCTAATCTGAGTTTCAGGTTTTACCTAAATTGCTAATGAAATATTAATACCTGAAAAATGGGTCATTTTGCTCCTCTTTCAGCCAGTGGCAAAGGGTCTATTCAAAGCCTCAAATCAAAAAAGGTTATTTTCTAATTTACTGAATAAGAAAAAACTCAAGAACGTATAGATACAGCCTTGATTTTTAAAGCATTTCTCTGATTAATTCTTGTAGTATGGCTGATGCCATTGCTCTGTCTACCAAATAATTTTGGCAAATAAATACACAGGAACTAATTCATCTTCCAGCTCAAGTATTGACAGCACATGCTGTCTTTCACCAAAGATTTGTTTCATTAACTTCAATAGCCAGGCATTTCTAAATAAGTATTCTAAGGCATAATACACAGATAACTAAAGACATAAACCTTTTAGCAGCTCAGAAATAGGAGTATTCGTGAAGAAAAGGCAAATTGATTAATGGCACTAAAGATGAGAACTGAGTTCATACAGAAAGTTGGACGTGTTAACAGCCTAGTCTATACTGTAGGAGAGACCTGATTTTCTGTGCTCTGGAGCTACTGCAATCAATAGAGAACGGTTGCAGAGATGTTAAACAAAATATAAGCTTTTACTTTTATTCATTTGTTGTATAGACTGTACAGAAACTCTGAAATAACAGCTGTTAGAAGCTGATCGTCTCAACTAAACATTTATTTAAAACCAAAGCATGCTTATGCTATTCCTCTTTCCTATCAAGCCCTGAAATCATGAGATACAAAGAACCCATAGGTTCATTTTTGGTAAACACTAAGAGAGATCCCAAGGTAGCATGAAAATAGTTAAAGACAAACACATCACAGTTAAGGAATTTGCTGTGTTCCCATATATTGACTGAAAAACATACCTCTGAATTCAAAGCGAAGACCAGGTCCTAACACATGAAGAGATAAAGAAACAGGTGGAAGGAAAAAACTAACAACGAACTTCTACACAAGAGTGAGACGCAGCACATCTACTGGGCGAGGCAGCAAGATGTGTCTCTATATACAGCTCACCTACTTCCCTAGAGCACCTCGGCACGCCTCCACTTTCAGCCTAAGTCTTAATGCCAGGTACCACTATGGAGCTGGATACTTCCTATGCAAAATGCAGAAACAGTTCTCCTAATGATTTAAGCTCTGTTTTCTCTCGAAGCCACAAAACCAAAACATTAAACATTAAATTATGCCAGTGGACACAATTGTGCTCAATCATGGTCTAATTTCAGGATGAAGAGTAAATACCATCCCTTACAAGAGCATTTAGCATCGGTCCCCAAAATTGGACAGCACCTATTTTCCTGAGAAAACAATAATTAGAAACAAATTAAATTACAAACTATTTCCTGATGTTTGATGCAACTAAATCACAAGAACAGCTTATAAGACTATGCAGGCAGAGTAAGCCAAAGGCTAGCAAACCTTTTTTACCACATTTCAAAAAAAGATTCCAATTCTTAACAGAAATAAAGCAAAGGGGAAAAAGGCATATCAAGATACAACTGCTTAAGAAAATAACAACTTCTTGAATTAGCCATGAACACTTGCGGCTTTGAATGTACCATATCTAACCAAGAGAAAAAAATGTTTTGGTGAGAAAAACTGGCAATCTCACTGAATTTGAATTTTTTTCAGTTTGACTGTCAGTACGGGTAAATTCACCCTCATGCACATTTGACTTTAAGCAGTCAAGCTGACAAGACAAGAAAGAAATCACTTTTGTCAGTGGTGATGCATTCCTGCTTTTCAATGAGATTCTATCCATTACGCAGTTAAAAGGGGCAATTTCCTTATAGGTTGGAAGGTTTCATTAAACTTGATTTAACCGTACATATTCACTGCAACTCAGACAAAATGTTTAATTTCCCAAATTTTGAAAACTGTGTGTTTCAGTACCACTAAAATCTTACATAGCATCTGTATGGAAGCTCAGGCTTTATTAGCAAGTTTCTCTCAAACATCATAGAACGTTATTTGCATGGTAGTTTGCATGGTAGGTACCTGCATAAAAATGTCTTCTCTGGATAGGTATTTCCCATAGAAAAAACAAAACAAAACAAAACCAGACATAAATAAATAAATAACCACTAAAAAAAGCCTGGAGTATTTTTATAAATTTCATTCTTTGACTTATAACTGTCGTAACTAAGATGGGGAGATGCTGTTTCTGGAAGTTTCAGGCATTACTTGCTTGGCAGCAAGTTTTATATTCATTTGTCTGTACAATAAAAATTTCTAGGAGGTTTTCTGTTTGGAAGGAATTGGGGTCTGTACAGTCAGATAGTTAAGGAACTGCAATGAAATTATGTTAGAACTGTTAAGTGGTTAACATCCTCAAGGCCAGAGGTACTGAAAAACCAGCATGTCATCTTCAATGTTAATTAGTTATCACAAAGCAGCATAGAACTGATTTAACTTAGGGAAGTGTCCCATGTTCCCAACATCAGCCCCATCCACTAATCAAAAGACTCCAGGCTCTCCACCAAACCCCTTTTTTTATCCTTTCCTTAACTACTGTAACCTGAGTTCCCTCACTCCTCACACCCAGAGAATGATCCACTTCCTCCACATCCCACAGTCTCCCTGCTGCAGGAGGTGATGTTGCCCACAAAGTACCACAAACATTCAATTCCCCAAACAGTAAATGCAGATAACTGCCAAACAGCAGTACACCAGGAAAGGTAGCATGAGAGTCATTTTACTGCAATTGCTACAGTACATTACCCTACGATGCTGAGCTCCAACACTGCGGGGGAATGGGAAATGGCTTGGAGAAAAACTGTTGTGACCACCCCTAGACTTTCAGCAAGAAATGAAAAGATAAAATGCAAGTTTTAAATAGCATCTGTCATTTTTAACCTATCTTTCAGTCTAATGCAAAACACATTTTTCACTGCTAGCTGGGAACTCTTCAAGGATCTCTAGATTCCAAGTAAGATGTACTTTCTATCAAGATATATTGATGATTTGATGAATTTACTGCATAGCCACAATTCTTAATATTATGATGGTTTATGTTTTGCCTTTAAGAAAGTCAATGAACGTTTTTGTCCTTTGCAGAAAGCATCTAAGACCTTTCTTCTTGAGGGGGGATGGGGGTGGGGGAGAAGGAAAGCTTGTTGAAGTGAGCAGTAAAGGGTCTGCTTGATTTTAAATACAGAATATGATTTAACTTTGCAATAAAAAAGTACTGTAACTCTTCATTTCTGTGACAGCAGAGGAAAACTGCTCATTTCACCTCACTATCGAAAGTCAGCATTTTCCACAATTTTAAAACTACGTGTTACAGGATGTGCACAATGCTCTTCGGGGAGGACTCACTCCCCAGCTGATCAAGGAAGGTTTTTACCCAGCAGGATTGCAACACCACCTCTTAAAAGTTGTTTTCTTCACCTGAATCCAAACTAATCTAACTAAAGAGGTCCTTCCTGCTAATAAAAGCTTAAGGGCTTCTAAGGGCACTTCCTCTTCTTCAATGTCTTTTTTAACTCACCTCGACCACACTGTTCTTTGGATAACTTTTCTTACTCCTTTTTTTGTTTTGTTCTAGCCTTTCATCTAGAAGTTGTTTGTTTAGACCCATCTCCTTGAATCTCTCCTCAACAGGGCAGCTGAGCTCACAGAGTTTGTAACGTTCCTGCTGACAAAACACCTAAGGATACTGAGGATAATTAGTACAAAATACTTTCGATATAGAAGGACGCATCAGTGGTTCATTAACAAGCAATGTCTCCTAACACAGGTTGGTATTTCAAGTGTTGAATGCTGAATTGGTATAAAGAAAGCCTCAACAGGTGTCATGGAGTGTATCAGTGTTCCCAGGGAATGATAATTACCCTAAGGAACCTGATAATGAATCAATTTATTGCAAAACTAGTCCAGCAACTGATTAAATAAGCCTTATCTATATTTTACTGTTAATTGGCTTTTCATCTCTGCATGATGATGGAAAAAACTGAGTATAGAAATGGACAAAACCTTCACAAAGTAAGTATGAAAGGAATAGACTGAAGGGGAAAGAAGAGAAATTATCTTGCCAATGCTATGAGAAGTTCATTAAGTTCATTAAGTTATATGTTTTTAAATCCATTTGATGACCTGCATGCACCGTTGTCCTGGTTTCAGCTGAAATAGAGTTATTTTTGTTCTCAGTAACTGCTGTGTTTTGGATTTACAAAAAGAATAATGTTGATAACACATAGTGCTTTAATTGTTGCCAGGTAATGCTTATACTTGGCTGGGACAGAGTTAATTTTCTTCCAAATAGCTGCTGTTTTTACAGATGTAGTATGAGAACAATGTTGATAATATATTGATATATGATATTTTTAGTTGTTGCTAAGAGATCCAGGATGTTTTCTGTTTCTCATGTTTTGCAAATGTAGAGGTGCACAAGAAGCTGGAAGGAAGCACAGTCCAGCAGCTGATCCAAGCTGGCCAAAGAGAGATTACATACCATATAATGCTATGCTCAGCGTACAAACAGGAATTTGGAGGGGGCCAGAGCTTGCCAGTCAGCCGCCACTGCTTGGGGATGGGCTGGGTACTGGTCGTTGGATGGCGAGAAACTGTATTGAATTGTACTGAGCACCACTTGTTTCGTATATTCTTTATTATCATTATTATTTATTTGTTGTCCTATCAAAGTATCTCAACCCATAGTTTTACCTTACTTCCAGATTATCCTCTTCATCCCACTAGGGGCGTGTGTGCGTGTTAGAGAGAGAGCACCTGCATGATTCTAGTTGCTGGTTGGGGTTAAACCACAACATTTGTTAATAAATTAATAAAAACTTACTGAATACTTCTGGACACAATGAAAAAAAAAACTACTTGCCAGATTTGACCAGACACAGAAATACTAAGGGAGATATAAAATTATGTAACAGAAAACCCCCTTAAAACTTAACCAACACCACAAATTTTTCAGAAACAGAAGTTCAGCTAACCACAATAAGTTCCTTCCTAGAAATAAAGTAGGGTGGTGACAGTTAGGGAAAACCACACAGAAGTATATGGACCAATCAATGAACAGACAGAGGAGATTAATATATGCATCCTTTTATCAAGTATAGACAATTCTTTTTGTCACAAGGCAATATACTTGGCTTGTGGAACTTGACTTTTGAAAGGTTTATGCTAGCTCATTGTAAGACATCACTGAAGTGTTACTTTGCCTTTCCCTAAAGGAAATGAAGTCAATGATTTTGACCATGTATTATAAGACAGAACTTCAAACAATGTATTTGAATGCTGTCTTACCATGGGCTTTGGCGTCTTCTCTGCAATATAATAATTTTCGCAATGATTATTAAAGGACTCAAAACTCAGTATATTTATTTATTTTTCCTCTAGTCTGGGAACTTGCAAGGCAGCTTAGTACATCACTCTCATGGACCCTGAATTGGGCCCAACAGGTAGCAAGCACTTCACAAGGAAATTACTGCCCAGGGAAGCAATACATAATCTAAGGTGTGGATAACAGCAGTAGCAGCTGTCAGCAGCAATGAGGCACTTCAGCCCTCACTTACCACTCACCTACTCCAGGATTAAGCCTTCAGAAGAGCTAATGTGCTATAAAATCCTCCCAAGTTTGTTTATTCTGAACTATGAGATTCTGCCTCCTCTATAAAGCTACAAGACCACCTCACAAGCATTTGATGTCAGAGACATCATTTTTACGTGACCTTAGCTGTGATCACAGACCTAATGAGGCCATCATAGCGATTAAATACCATAGCTCCTTGGCGGCACTGCAAAAGACGCACTTGCAAAACCAGGCAACCACCAATGAAGGACGTCAAATCTTGTGGCCAAGCTCAGTTGCTTGGAAACAGCACATGACTGACTGAAAAGGCACTATTACCGTAATATTTCATTTGAAACCCACACCCAGAAAGGACCATCAGATAACCTTTGGCTCTGCTCGGAAGATCTGCAGCTTCAGGGGAATTTACACCACCTGTGTAAATGGCAGAAATGCAAACACATTTTTACCAGTCTACAAACAGTAATTAGACAGCACCCTGCCCAGACTGGAGGAGATTTAATAATATTATTAATACTACTATAAGTCAAACCAGCTCTCAGAAGGCATAGCGTAAATCTTGATAGTGTTCTTCAGGAAAATAAATTGCTTCTCTGGTAACAAAGAGATCCATAGATTTTGCTGTCCTCTTCCATCTTTGCCAGCCAAAGATAGTAAACACAGCACACACTGTATGGATTCTTAATTACCACTTTAGAGCTCATAAGGGAAAGAAGCCTGGAAAGGAAACACAATTTTTACCTCATGGATGGAGGCCAACTAAAGATAAGTTATTGTGTAAAACTGGACAGAAATATCATTCTGACCAGTTACATTAAATTCTTTACTTTAGGAGTCAGTTGAGTAGGTATCTTTCCCTGTAAAGCAGGAGGCCTTTTTCAAGCTACTGCTTTTGAATTATTCATATTTCAACTTCTAGTTCTAGATTCATTAATATTCGTTCTCACGTTCATTAAACAATTAAAAAGAAAATAAAAAAGTGACAGCACTGGACTAAAAATAATCCTTAACCTACGTTGTGGCTACGACTAAAAAAATTTCAGCAAATATTCTGTTCTATTTGCTGCACCCACTGGAAGATTCAACACCTACAGTGTACTAAAGAGTGATATCTTAAAAAAACAGCTGGTGCAACAAACTTCAGTTAAATGGATCAGAGCAGTATACTGGTCACTATCAGCTTCTATATAACACAACACTGTAGTTAAAGCCTTACAGTATTACAGACTCAGATGGCTTTAGTCTATGTAGTGCAATCAATGGTTTCACATCATGCAGAAATCTCCAGCTTCTCTCTGAATGAGATCCTATGTCCAGGCTGCTTTGCCAGATCAGTGCACTACATGAGTCCACTGCCAGCCCCTGGCTCGTCCAGACAGCTCAGGCTTCTCTGCATTTTATCACACTGCTCTTCACAGGACAAATGTAAGGTTTTACTAACTGTTTTTAGGTACCATCCACATCTTCTAAATGAATTATTATTTAGAAGTCAAGCAAAGATTTGAGGCACCAAGGTAAGACTTCAAGTTCAAGCATCCTTCTTCCACTTACATTTATCAAAACAGCTGCAGTGCTACAAAAAGATAAACAGCAAATAGCTGGTAGTTTATCAACAAAACTTGTTTCTCATTTCAGAGATCATATTTCTCAAGGTGCACTTTAACGCAAAAAAAAGGTGAAAAAGCAAACAACAACAAAAAAAGCTGACACCTAAACAGATTGTAGTTTATGAAGTTGAGTGAATACATATTGCAACTCAGCACCTCATCACTAATCAGATTTTTCCTACCCTAGACACCCTCCTTGGTAAACATTGCTTTGTCTTCCAGTGCAGACTACGTGTCTGACCAATGGCAGGAATGAAGACAGAGCTGGATTACTTCCATCTATGAGAACTGTATCAGGAAAATTATTTGACTTTCATTATACCTTAAGATAACCAGATTAAAAAAACAAGGTAGTGACCAAACACCATATTTATTATTCCATAATTATTCATAATTTCTGCCTCTGTACTGGGAATTCTATCAGATCTGTGTGGATAAAATGCGGTCATACTCTTTCATCTTCCACCGCCTGGGTAACCCAGTAACCCTGAAAAGGCCACATACTCAGCTGGGGAATAATTTGTGGTTGCCCAGTTAACTTGAAATAACACTGGGGCCAAGTCAAATTAATGTAAAATGTAAAATAAAAGTGTGTATTCACAAAGTCCAAAACTGACAACAAAGTTACAAAGGATTATAACATACCGAGGTATAGAAGTGAAAGAGAGATGCGTAAATCCAGATAATAAAGTTAGATCTGGTACATCTCTCTCCCTCCATTTCTCAACTAACTTGCTGCTGTCAAAAGCTGAATATCTAAAGGCTCTAGTCTTGCTACACCCTACAATTCAGGCCTAAGTTGTAAGGAAGAGCTTCTCCAGTAGAGAGAAACACCACCTTCTTTGGAGGTGCATGCCCTGTAAGACCCAATTTTCCTCCAGAAGTCTGCCGAGGGGTCCAGTCTAACTCCTACCACTCTCTCTGAAACTTGTTCTAACCCCTTCTTATCCCGAAGGCATATTAATATTACATCGTGATTACAATAAGCCTTATGTCACCTCCTCGAGGTTGTTAAACCAGAGCCTGTACCATTAACCTGTGCAGAAGTAATTTATTAGCTGCTGTACGTTAGACCAAATTTCAGCTGTTCCTAAAATGAATAAAACAACTGTGAGAGATTTTGAAACTTGCTAAAAGCATCATCTGAATCAACCAAGCAGGGTGGTAGAAGTGCTCAGCGTCCCATTCTCAAGCATAGTTTCAACAAGACCCTGCGGCCAGACAAAGCAGGAAACCATAATATGTGGAATGGCAACAGATCACAAGGCACTGGACAGCAAGACAAATAAGGCCATGAATAGCAGGAACCTCCACACTTACAGTCTCAACCTCCTCTGTCTCTTGGTTGGGACAAGTAGGACAGAGAATGTGTTCCAAAAAGAACAAGGGAAGTCACGATCTTAACGTCAATACTCAGCATTATCTTCATGTCAGCGTCAATTGGGTAAGGTAATACTTAGTTATTCAATTTGTTCTTTTTATATTCTTAAATACAGGAATCAAAGGTCATATATCAACATCAATTAAGAACGTCATCCTTCTGTTTCACCCACTACATAGAAACACATCTCTATTATAGAAAGCAGCAGTTCTCCTGTAAGGAAGAGGAGTTGGCACCACCTTGCATCAGGAAATTAAAAAGCTGTCACCTGTCCTCATTCATCATGCACATTCCAGCGTGAAAGGAGCCTTACCCTGATGTTTAACACTTTCCTAACTTATGTATTAACTGACATACTTAGTACAAGCATCCACATGGGATAAACACAGGATGCCTTTAGTGCCTCTTGACTGAAACCAGATCAAATGATCTGTTCAGGGACTAGTGACTAATGCAGGGGTGTCAAAATCACAGCCCGTGGGCCAAATCCAGCCCTCCACCTTGTTCCTACCCAGTGGCAGCAACGAGCTCCTTGCCCCTATGCTCCTGCCAGCGCTGGTCACGTGTGCAGCCTGTGACATGCATTACGCTGCAGGAGCAGAACAGCAGGAGCTGCGAGTTTATCACCCCTGGACTAATGCTTTGTTTTCCAAAAAAATATCTCTTCTAAGGTCTGTAACAGTCCTGAATGCATAATACGCCAAGTCCCTTCTCAAATGTGCTTTTTCAGGATATTTTGAGAGTCAAACACAGACAGATAAGGAAAAGCAATTTCACAATTTATCGAATTTCAGCAAGACTCAGCCCTTGTACTGAAGCATCTACTCCTATGTATATCTCACCTTGGTTTTCTTTTGTTTAGCACATAAAAAGTGGCCTAAAGCATACATGACCTTTCTAGTTAGTTCTCAATTTTGTCCAAAGACAAAGATGACAGCTGCTTAGAAAACAAACATGAAGCTTGCAAAAAAATCAAAAGGACTTACAGGATCAGTCAGTTCTGGCAAGCTCGCTTGGTAGGTGAGAGGTCTGCAGTCACGAGTGTTATTCACCAAGATACAAGGAAGAAACATTGGTCCCAAATCGTCCCCATCAAGCACATCTACTGTCAGGGTGGTTGTACTTGTCCTTCGTTCATTAAGATTTTGGGCTCGGTCCTGTGAAGCAAAGGAGTTACATTTAGGAAGACTTTCTGAAGTCAAAATCTACAAATAAGTTTAAAGTTAAGGGCAAAACATACAATTACCGTAATGATCCAGGTTCTAGGAAACAGCTAATCACAGAAACTTCAGCATCTAAGCTACAGCCTTAAAGGCTCAGAAATACAATTAAGAGGTAAAAGTTTACTTCTTGAATTAAAAAATACTATGAGAAATCTATGACTCAGAAATAACACAGTTCTAAGAAATTAATTTTTAGGAAAAGTGCGAAAAGGTACAGGTCTTGTTAAATCTATAAAAAGCAGCATATTTGTGTTAGATAACAAGTCTCTTGTGCCTTATAATCTGAAGCGCATTGTTATGCTGCCTTGTGTAGCGCTGACAAATCATATCTCTAAGGAAAAGGTGTTTTTTTTAAAATCTTTGGGTATACAAGAACTGTTGCAACTTCTTTACTGTCTCCTTTTTTTTCTTTCGAATGATAGAAAAGAAAGCTGAATCATGGGAACCACATGGATTATTTTTATACACTGAACAATGTACAGTGTAGCAACACTTCATCTTTTCCTTCTTTTGTTATCATAGCAGAGAAACAACAGAACTACCCAATATTCAATATCTATCCTTGGATATACTTACAGACTGGGGAGTGAGAGGCTGGAGAGCAGCCCTTCGGAAAGGTATCTGGGGTTTCTGGTGGACGGCAAGTTGAACTTGAACCAACAGTGTGCCCTGGCAGCCAAGAGGGCCAACCGTGTCCTGGCATGGCATTGCCAGCTGGCTGAGGGAGGCGATTGTCCTGCTCTACTCTGCACTGGTGCAGCCCCACCTTGACTGCTGTGTGTAAGTTTGAGCACCGCAGTATAAAAAGGATCTAATGATACTGGAGAGTAGCAGTAAAGTTGATGATGGTTTTAGAAGGGAAGCTGTATGAGGAGCAGCTAAAGTCACTCGGTCTGTTCAGGCTGGAGGAGACTTAGGGTGGGCCTTGTAGCCATTCACTGCTCCCTCACAAGAGGAGGAGGAGGAGCAGGCAATGATAGGACCCAAGGTAATGGCAGGAAGATGTGGCAGGGGAGGTTTAGGTTGGATATTAGGAAAATATTCTCCACTCAGAGGGTGGTGGAGCACTTGGAACAGCACCCCAGGGAAGCAGTCAAAGTGCCAAGCCTGACAATACTCAAGTGTTTGGACAGTGCTCTCAGACACATTGGGTGAATGTTGGGAATGTGAATCATTGGACTCCATGATCCTTTTGGGTACCTTCCAGTTCAGGACTTTCTATGATTCTATGAATTTTTTTTCTGTTTTCACAGAGGAAATGTTGTGATAGCTTTTCTTTACAAAAATAAAATATTTCTGAGAGAATATGTGTCACTGTCTTGCCCTCTTATCCTAGAATAACACTGACAGACAACAAAAAATGATTTTTTAAAGTATTTCTGCTGTTTACTATAATCATCCATGTAAGGGGAACAGGTCATTGCTCTAAATCAGACTGAAGGCATATTTTTTTCCTACTTTGCAGTCTACTCAGTTCTTGGAACCACTTTACACTTAGTTACTAAATATGGGAAATACTGAATTCAGTTTTCTTCATGGTCAATGATGAAAAACACTATCAGCTACATGGACCAGCCTTCATCATCAATTAATATTTTTTATGTTCCCCTGATATGTGCCTTTGTGAAATACTGGATCAAAGCACAGATACAGAGAAGTTAATTTCATGTAGTATCTTCAGAATGAAAAACAAAAATGATCACTTATAATGTAATCAGTGGAACAGAAGTATGATTGCATAGTACATACAATACATTAGAAAATTAAATGTAGTCTGCAATATTTGGTAAAATAAAAATAAAAGGATGTGTAAGGCAAACTCCTAGAAAAATCCAGGGTATAGAGCTTAATTACAGCCTTTCTTTGAGTTCTTGCTTCTCACATATGAACACTCAAAACTTCAATGAGCGAAGTTCCCGTTTGGATGTATTTGAGAAAACACATGGACTACCAAGACATTTCCATCATGCAACCTGCCCCATTGTGTATAAACATGGTACAAATGCTATCATCACAGCTCCAGTTCCAAACTCAATACCTCAAAGGTGACAATTTACTGCATCAGAGCAGATTTTAAAAGGAGTGAACCAATTAATACAAGATTACTCTATAGTACTGCCACTGCGCTTCCCAAGCTGTGTCTTCAGCAATTGTTCCTGCAGTGACAGGCTTCCCTCCTCACATGAGGTGCTGGCACTGCTGCATGCCATGTCCTTCTCTTGACTTTACAATCTGCTCAACTACCCCAGTCACTTTTTTAGGAGCACAGTGTCTCCTCAAACTCACAGCTCTGACTTCAAAGGAAAAGAGCTGTGAATATGCAGTGGTGATCTGCGGAACAAATTATTGATAAAAACAGCAAGCCAAATCAGTTCTGACCTTTTCTGTATTCCTGTTCAAGACATCAGCAAGTTGTGTTATCCAGGTAATGACTTGTTCTAACAGCCATAAATGTATGGGCCAGGGAGCTTCAGATATAGCTAAGAGCAAAAAGCATTGAGACACACCCGGAGTCCATCTTCTATTGAGGGAAGGCTGAACGTGCCACAAAAGACTTAGGAAAGTGGATTGTAAAACATATCTACAATCCTGTATCAGAAAGATGACAGTAATATAAATGCTTGAATTCAGGAGTGAGCTATCTTAAAGTTGCTTCAGAGCATTCTCATTTTCCCACAAATGAAGCAGTATCACACTAGAGGTAAACAACAGAGGAAAAGTTTTCATTCTGGATATTATCAAAAAGACAGAAAAGAGGAAAAAAAAAAGCTTTCACAGTCTTCAAGGACAGCAGGAATGTCATCTGATGACAAAAATATTAGACACAGTTTAAACATCACTTTTCTTCTCCTCAGTATGCATTATCTTCTGCCAGTCACTTTGTAAAAACTTCTACATAGGCTTGCAACATGACTTGAAAGAAAAATCATCTCTTTATAGAAAAATGCATTTCAAACCTGAAGGATACAAGTAAATTGTATCCATTAAACTCATTTGAGATCAAATTAGCATCGCTAGATTTGTTAGAAAATGAACACTTAGTGACACTAGAATGTACTTTTCTGCATAGACTGTATTTCAAATTTGCAACTTGTTCCTTGTGCCAAAATGCTTGTCTTCTTACACATGCTGAGCAAGCTTTTTTAACCAGTAATAATATGCCTAAGCTTTTAACGACCTCAACAGATCTTAAATAAGATCTTCACAAGAAGAGTGTTATCAGACCTGGTATTACAGCCAGACTTTTCCTTTCCTCGGAAAAATCTAAATCTGGAATTCAAAACCTCACCTAAATCGGTGGCATAAATGGCCATTAAGAGATCTATACTTACGTTTGCTTGAACAATGACCAAATACCGAGTCTTTTCTTCATAATTCAGTCTTTCCCGTAGAACTACTGCTCCAGATAGAGTGAGAGGAATATCAAAGGTCCTGTTGGAAGTCTGCAAAAGTTAAACCAGTATAATAAAACTGAACATTTTTCAGAGTTAAAACATGTTTCAAACAGGCCACAAGGAGATGATCCACTGGACAGCATATCAAAATTGCACGTGCTAACCAGATTAGAGATTTTACATAGTTTTCTCCATTTCTCCCCACCTCATTTACTGCATAAGAACCCCACAATAAATAAACTGTATGTAACAAACATCTCTCTGATGCTTCCAGTGATAAACTGAAGTCTAACTCTCCTGCTTCTGCCAGATTTGCCATGCTAAATTTGCATTGGTACATTCAGAAAAGCTTTCCCTATTTATCAGCTGAGAGTTCAGGTCTTCAGATTCAACACTTTGGCTTGCCTTCATCTATGTTTTCTCACTATTGTAGAAAGTGTCAAGTATGAGAGATCAGAAAATCCATATCATTGTACTTATTATCTCCTCTTCATCCAGGCTTTCATGAGGGTAGTGAAGAAGCAAATACAGGGAGAACATCAGTTTTATCCGCCTAGGTACTATTTCATAGCAGCAGTTAATGCACACATTCATACACTCATAAACTCAGATCTTGGAGTAAATCAGGATGGGTAAATTTGACAAAATTCAATTTATCCTGCGTATTTACTTAAATAGATACAGATTGTGAAGCTGTGGCATCAAATGGCAGGAAGGTACTGCTCTTGTGCAAACACCTGTAAGGGATTTATTTTGACTAATGACCCATTTTGGAAGGAAGGTTACAGGCATAGACACAGGTTTTAGATGTGAGATTTGGTTCCAGTTCCATTATCAAATTAATCCCATAAAAATAAGCTTTCCGTACTTCAATCTACCTAGAATATAGTTAAGTACAATGAATGGGTAACAGCAATCCGGTTCTCCAAAATCTCTCCACAGAAAACACTACAGATGTACACAGTACCATTGTTTCCTTAAATAATGTAAGACTACTTTTTCTTTCCTCTAAAAATTGAAACATCTGATTAAATTATAGTTTGTTTTTCAGCAAATAAATTATAGGGATTGCCAAATTCACTATGTTGCAGATATTTGTTGGGTGCAGGAAAACAGTATTGGAAAGTACATCACAAACCCTGCCAAATGACTGGAGACACTGTTTGCTCATGTATGAGTTTGGCACTCATCTTTTTTGAGAAAAAATATATTGTTCCCACTGGAAAAAACAAAACAACAAACAAAAAATAACTGATTACAATATTTATACTGAAGCAAAATAGGAAACTAGAACAGACTCTTAACTGTTGGAAGAAGGGCGAACTAAGTAGGGTTCACTGCTTTTGCCCTTTCTAACTTTCTTTTAATGGTATTTGCATAAACAAGAAGGCAGGTTGTGTACTACACAACTAATGGGTAATACATTCAACTGCTGTACAAGATCATGCAATGGGTGTGTACATGCACATGCAAACACACATAGATGTGCTTCTTCTAATTCACAGGAAAGTTCTCCTAACTGCTTTAGTCCATTTATCTCTGATTTAAAAGGCCAGACCCAGCTGGAAAAGATCAGAGGATTTGCCAAGGCACTCTCAAAGTAAGTGCCTTTTCCTTGGCAGATCTTTGCATGAAGATGTACTTAAGTTGAACTGTAGAATCTAAACTGCTAGGAAGGATCAGGGCAACCTCCCAAACTGCTTATGTCTGGAGTCCCCTCTTGCTCTCACACAGGACAAAAATGCAATCATTCATTAGTGGCTTAAAGCTTAATTTCCAGACATAAGTTTGTGCCACAGCTCCTGAAGGTACCAGTTCAGATCAACTCTGTCATCCCTCTGCAAACTCCATTTATTTCTGCTGCAACCCAAACTGTAATGAAGCTCCAAGGCAATTAAAAGATGCAAACCATCACAACTTGCTTGTATTTTCAACCAACACAGAAATGAGCCAGCACCTGCTGGAAGTCAGGAATATCAAGACATAGCTTTGCCACCTGCTTACTCCAAGAGAACAAAACTGGTCCTCTTTTCTGTTCAGATAGAGACAAAAAAATGCTTTTGTCTTTATAACTTAGAACATTTGTTGGTCCATAGTCTTGAATACGTTCTGTCAAATTTAAAACGTGGGAACTCAGCAGGATAACAATTCAATTTACTTCCTAGACAGATGATACATGAAAAATCAGTATAGCAAAAGCATTATGCATATGCCCTAACTCCAGATAAACACAAAATATTTAATTTTGAATTCTAACCAAACACAACAGAATGAATCTTAGTAAAATTAGCTAGTAAGGAGAGAGTCCATAACTTGTTTTGAGGATGCATTTTTCTTAATAACTTTCAGGTGTAAATAGAACCCTCAGAGATCTAAAAATCGACTCAACATTAAGAGACAATCTTTCTAGCAAGATAATTGACTTGAACTTTAGCTTTTAAAAGCTAAGAAAAACTTTACAACATTCCTTTATATGACAGGTAGAGACCAGCCCTATGTGAAGCATGATTTGCACTCATTTTTCTACTTGGCTTTTATGTATCTTCCCAAATAAACAACACAATAATTAAGCTAAATTTAATTTCTAGAATAACACCTTTTGTTTTTTACAGGGTATTTTCAAATGCCTACATTAGACTCCAATGAAATCTGTGAGCTATAATCCATCTGCTTTTTCTAATCCATGAGACTGCATCATTGGTGCCACACTTTCATCACTTAATAGAGGTGGATCCTGGAAGTAGAAAAGTAGGTACATTTTGGACTAAGCTGTACACATAATTTTGAGCGTGGTGTAAGCGTTTCCCAGGTTAAGGAAGGAAATCCACTTGTAGCCGATATCATGCAGCAACTCTGGCAAGTTGACAGTTGAGATGAAGTAGCTTACAATGAAGAGAAGTGATCTCTGCTAAGCACAGACATAAAATGCACCACTAGGTGAAGCAATATTATTTGTATAAAGGTTATCTACAGATCAAAGAATGAGATTACATAAATACTGATTACAAAAGTAGTCAGGCAAAGACACGATAAAGCAACTAACTATTCCAAATAAGTTGTTCCAAACAAGGAAATCCCACAACAAGAAAGTTTAACTGAGTAAGAGAGGAAAAGAAAACTTTTAGGAGATATTTTTTAACTCTTCCTGTGGCAAAACACAATACCAAAGCACTTAGGGATGCTATAATGCCCTTCACTAGTGTTTAGACAAACCTCTCTGCTGAACTTCAGGCTACTGTTGCTATAGTTTTTTAGAATAATTTCCCAGGATGCCTTTGAACAATGTAATATTATGGCTTAATAGTAAATTAAATTAAAAGCACTTTTTCTATTTCAATGTGGCAGAATATGTTTTAACAGAAGTAATATTTTAAGGGTTTGAATTTTTTAATTGTTATTGTTTTCAGGATACCAACATATTCAATGTATGCTAAAATGTTTATTTTTTAAAAAAGCTTTCAATTTTCTAAAGTTATCTGGAAGCATTTTCTAGAAGAATTATTTTCTCAGTGTCAATATTTTTCATATTCTTTACCGAAATAGAAGAAATAATTTGAGCTATCTTTGCTGAGTACTATAAGTTAAGGGTAACAAAAAAGAGAGGACAGAAAAATTCAAAGGTTGGGGGGTTTTATGTGTGTATTTTAAAGTGCTTGTTCATTCCTTTCACTCCTCTTGCTTTCTGTTTACTTTTCAAATATTTGGGGTAGCAGAATAACATTTATTTAAACACTTCCGTTATGCAAACAGTTAAAGGATAACAGTAGCATAATATGTTAGCACTCATCTCCATAGAAAACTCGCCTTTTTTTACAAAGTCTATGAGAGAAACTCTTCAGTCATATCACCAGTACAAAGAACAGCTGAGAATGTAATTTGATGAACTCACGCACTATGTACTAGTAATTTTACCCATTCAAGTAGTATCACTTAAGTGACTTAAGAGACTGTTCAATCAATTTAATCTTTAAAAAAGGGCTGCAAACATTTAAGAAAACTGAAACAATTTGAAATGTACACAACATAAGAAGTCAGAAAACTCCCTATCCCCCAAAAACCTAACATCAAAATTCCACTTTAGTCAAAAAGACATTGCCTCTTTACAAAACAATGCTCCCAGAAACGACTGTGGTTTAGGTGCTGAAAGTTTTTCAAGAAAATCTGTCCTTATAATATGAAGATATAGTAAGCAAATATTATGCCTCAGCGTGTAGCTATGTGAAAATCAAGTTAACCCAGTGAAAAGTAAAAAAGTAGGCTCTTATTATCATTACTGCACACTGAATTATTACTATCACTATTCTACAAAATTCTACCTGCTAAGAAGTATATCTGCTGAATTATACTTAGTGTGTGTTTAAACTCTTGTTAGCTTCAGTGGAAACAGGAATGAAGCCTTTATGAGGTGTACAGATTAAATGGTGCGAATTGAATCAGAATTTACGTGCCTACACTTCTAATTAAACTGAAAAACAGACTGCTGTTTTCCCACAAAATCATTTCTACTCAAATTCCCCTTCAGTAGAAGTAGGGAATGTCCATGAGATTACTAAGCCTACATACTATATCCTCCATGTTTCATTTTGGGGATGAATATATCATAAGGTTAACTTGCTCAACAATTATCAGATCAGCTGATCCATGGTAACTGTGCTCTTAGCTATGGCAAAAGATAGCTTGTTTTGCCAAAAAAGACTGCCCAAATTACTTTGAATTTGCTATGAAAATGCATATGGACACTTCACAGAAACAAACCATGTACAAAACTGTCTTAATAGAGAAATTCACCCATCTGACCATAAAGATAATTAATTTTAATACTTTAAGAATTTTGTTTGTAAAAGTATATGTTTGCAAAGATAATACGCAGGCATCCCTACTGCTTTATTTTAATCATATATATTCATCTTTTAATAAAAGATTGATCTTCAAATATGAATGGCTGCATGACAAAAGTCAGAATGTCTCTTTTGAGAGTAACATAGCCTTGCCTATGAATATTTGTTAGCTGTGAATCTCTAGGGTATAAATGCGTACATACAACTAATAAGGCATGCCAAAAAGAAGCTGAAATGTGGGAACAACACTGGAGAAGATGGGATTATTAATGATTGACGCAGAAGCAACCCAACTGCCAAAAGCATGGCAATGAAAGGGAAGGTAAATCCAGCTGTGTTTACAGAGGGCAAGCACGACTCGCAGGCAGAGAGGATATTCTACACCAGGAAGGAAAGAATTTCTATATGACATTCAGCAGCAACCTCCTGTTCATCTGCTGCTTTGAGAGGTGTGAACAAAAAAGTCCAAACACCTAAATGCATTTACCTTGTCATTAGGATTGTACTGGATGACATACTCTATTTGGCCGTTTGGACCATCATCAATGTCAGTAGCACCATTTTTTCCAGAAAATCCTGTAAAAATGGTTGTTCCAACTGGAGTTAACTGCAAGAACAGAGACAAAGAGATATCCATTAAAATCTTAAAGCATACAAGGCTATTCCATAGCTATGGCTTATAATGCAAGGTTGACATTCTCTCCTTCCCTTTGTTCCACCTGGAACTTCATGTACGAGCAACTACCTACATGCAATGTACACAGATTCTACTTTGATGTCAAGCATCACACAGAGACTGAAACCAATTTCCATTTTTATTCCACAGATTGTCTGCATGAGGACAAAACCCCATTTGTTCTAAAAAACACAAAGATAAAAAAAGTCTTAGAAATGAAAGAATTGATTAAATAAATATAAATAGATTTTTAAAAAAAAACCTTTTCCAGACTTAGGAAGGAAAATAAAGATGAGCTGCAAAAGTAAACATAACTTATTTAACAGTGTCTTGATGACAATGTGAATAATGCCAAATAAATATTATTTCATGAAAACACAGACACCCAGAGTGTTTTGTGACTTCAAACAAATGCAAGAATGATGCTGTTTCTCTAATATTGTGTTGGCAGCAATTGAATAACCATAAAATTATATTTTTAATATGACTCAATTCCTAATTATTCTAGTGTAGATAGCATGAAATCAAGATCCATTGAGTTTTAGGACAGAAGTCCAACTGACTTCTTGGGAATCATTATTCCTGAATTTTAACATTCATAAAACTTTGTGAATAATCAATCCAAAAAAGAAAAATAAATTAACAAACTGTTCAGGATTCAACATTGACATTGCCCCTAGTAATGCTTCCTGATACTTCTCTCATCACACCCAAAGTTTTAGTCTTTAAATTCACAAAGATCCACTGACTCTTTTGACATGCTGTAAAAAGAGAAGATGACAAAGGATAAAGTCATTCAAACATTTGCTGCATATATTGATGCTATTTCACTTTCACATTTTGTAGTTCACAGCAAAACACGTCAGGAGTTTCAAACACAGCCTACAGGTGGAATCCGGCCCTCCACCTTGTTTTATCCAGCCCGACACCTTGTTTCTACCTGGCAGCAGCACCGAGCTCTTTGCCCCTGCGCTCCTGCCAGCGCTGGTCACGTGCAGCGTGTGTGATGCACGTTACGCTGCAGAAGCACGAGAATGGTGGAAGCCGTAGTTTGATACCAGAATGTAAATAATTAACTGCCCATTTCATCCTATAGTCATAGTTTCTGGTTGGTTTTTTGTTTTTTTTTTTTAATAAAACTGTTTATTACTTTAACAGTTTAATGGCTGACAGTGTTCTCCGAGATCTACTTTCGGGGTTGGAAACACTGAATCGTTGAACTAAAACCCACCAATTCATAGCCTTTTTTTCTGATAAAACAGGTTGGGCTTAATTTGCAATACTTATTCACATTATCTACACTTATGCCACGATAACTATTAATGCTTATGTTTTGCTACAAACTTGACTTGCTTATAATTGGCATAGGTAGTAGAAGTGTCACACAAAGGTGTAGGAAGTTGACTGTTCCCTCCTGCCTACTAATTGTGAGATAATTACCCCACAGAGAGTCTCTGCCTTGTACTGCTGGTCCAGCAGCAGTCTTTCAAGAACTCAGGAGAGCAATCACCTCAGAAACATGAGCCTTGCCTGACAGCACAAAACGAGAGTCAACTCTCATAAACCAATGAGTTCTGGTTTATGGCAAAGTGCATGTTTTGGTAAGAGGATAGCAGAATAAAGCAACACAAAAATTGATTTGGAAAATTCACAGGAGGGCTGATAGTTTACCCACTAGTAATGACAGGCTGCCCTTGGCCAGCCACCTGACACCCAACCAAGCCTCTCCCAGCTCCTCAACAGCACAGTGGAGGGAAACCAGATAAACATGCTCAAGCCTCAGGTTAGGTGGGTGATCACTAACCCCGTACCCTCACTGGCAGAACAGACTCAAATTAAGGAAAATTAATTTAACATACTGCCAGTTAAGAATACATCTGGATGGTGACAAAGATAAAACAGCAACTTCCCATATCCCACCCTTTTCCCAAGGTCCAACTTCACTCCTTCACTCTCAATTCCTCTGCTCCTCACAATTTTTTCCTCATTCCTTGCTGTCACGCAGCATTTTCCCCTTTCTGATATCCATTTCCCTGAGGCACCACCAGTCTGGCTGAGGAGCTGGGCTGGGCCTTCAGAACTGGCCATGCTCAGTCTGGGGCAGCCCCAGCCTCTCCTCAGAAACCCCTCAGCCCGGTCCCAGCACAGACACTCAGTACAACACTCAGTAAAATAGTTTAACAAATGAATCACTGGTTAAATTATACAGTCTCGTTAGTTGTAAGAGCTGGGCACTGTGCTAGCTCCTCAGTGGTTGGCATGTGATGGAAGTCTCCCATGCTTCTGCTGTCAAAACAGAAGAATGCCACAGAGCTCCCACATGGAGCAGCGAGGAGCAGCTTTGAAGACATCACATGTGTCTGTGAAGTGGGTGGGGAACACGCTGCTGAACACCTCACACATTAACTATGCCAGTCGTTAGGTTGCCTACACCTTTGTCTGGCCTTGCTCTGAAGGAGTGCTTTTACTCAGGAGAGGCTGGACCTTCACAAGTGCTGACAGCTGAAAGATGCTGAGAGCTGTGCTACTGTTCAGAGGCGCATAAATGCTTGGTTTCCACTGAATCCAGCCAGCACCTCTGCTAAGAAATAGCTGCTCACTCTGTTTCATCCCAAGCAGCTGTGTCAGGGTGCAGATAACTTATGACTTACACAAGAAGGCTTCAGCACTGTAAAGTATTTAATTAACTGATAACAAAAACAGTTGTAGAAATGAAACAGCAGTAAATGCCAGAATTACAATTGCATGCTCTTACAGTAGAACTGAAAAGCTAAAGTCTTGGATTTAGTGTATCACATTGGAAATAACTGATTGCAGACATGCAATGAACCTAACACACAGGTTTCTATGCTATCTATGTTTTCTTCTATGCAATACAAATTATATTAGAAGGGGCATAGCCTCTCTTTCTGAAAGTTAGGTAAAAAGCAACTCACTTCACTCAACTCACCAGCCTAACCAAGATATCACATCAGAGGTTACTGCAGCCTTTGGAAAAATGCAAGTGAGCTCTTAACTATATGTCGCAGACTCCACTTCTAATCATTTGAGAGAGGCACTTAGTATTCAAAGCTATGCAATACTTTTACACTGAGACGTCCACCTTGTGATGGTTTACCATTAGACAGCAATACCACTTTTAACCACAATTTGTGAGTGCTTTCTGACAGCCTGCTGTCACCATTGACTCTATTATTGGAACAATAAGGAGGAACTCAGTTCACCCTATAAAATTTGACACTATATAGATAGATAGATATTTTCTTTATCAATATGAATAACCCCACTGTTCTTGTTTAAATAAGGATTACTTATTACGTGAAAAGCCTTAGAGGAACTGCATTCCTAAGAATAAAGACAGCTAACATGGGAATGAAAAGCATGATTTTCTAGCAAATATTATGGAGGTATCTAAAACAGGTATACAAAAGCTAAAAAAGTAAGCTGAAGGATTACGTTGGATCTCGCACAGACATAAAATTGGCATGCCGTATGAATCCATGCGTGTGCAAGAAGAACAACTGGTTAATCAGATTTTTGGCATTGGTAAAAAGCAGAATATCAAGATGGTTTTGTATTATATACTAAATAACATAGATAATTTCTCAAACCAGTGATCAGATTCCTTCCTTAGTAGACCAACACACTTTCTAACAGTAAAGACTAATCTAGAGCTCAAACCATCCTCAATCATTGCTATGGTAACCTGTAGCAGGAGATTCTGCACAGCATCTGTTTCCAGCTCCACTCTCTGAAAAATCTTCCACCATCAAGTTTTCCAGGAAATGGCAGAGGCGGAAATATATCCATGGAGGGGTTCCCTAGTCTTTTGCTTTACTGCCTCTCAGTAAATGGCTCCAGAAAGTGTTGCTGAAGCTGCCTCTAGAGTCCCACTTGTTTCCTTCCCATTAGAAATGCCTCCTTTAGAGAATACCTTGGAGAGGAATTTTGTTTCTCCACATTAAATTTTAGTACCTCCTACAGAAAGGACCTGAAGTTATGTAGTAAACTGTTTGACCATGCTAAGTGCCTTACCTTACACAAGATAAAATGTTATGAATTGTAAAGAAAAAATTATGTGTTAGTGACAGTTTGAGGATAATAATCTCTGGGGGAATTCTATGTGGTGAAAAAGAACAATGGTGACAAGAAAAGAGTAAGATTTCAAAAGAATGGCATTAAACAAATAGAGAGGAAACGCACACAATAAATCTTACTCTTCCACAGTCAACAGCTGTAATGCTTAAAAAATTCCTTCAACATGATTTATGTTTATTAGAAGTCGAGATGCAAATAGGAATTTAACACTTCCACAAAACATTTTGAAAATATTTTCCTATTATTGCCTATTTATAAAGTTAAAAATGAATAATTTTTCATGGTGGCCCCAAAGAGCAGAGGAAAGTAAGATTTACAGTTAATCATTCTGAGCTAATATTCTTTTGATGATGTCTACCTGTAGAGATTAATTATTTCAATACCACAAGGAAAAAGATATGAAAAATTACTCCAGAAGCAAAGACAATTCAGCACAATTTATAATTCTCAACAGCCCAAAGCCAGAGTTTTAAGATGACTGAAGCTCAAGGAACACACTCATTTTGCAAAAGATTCCCATCTCTGCCAACTTAAGGGGTGCAGGGGAAATGGAAACAAACAAACCACAAAAACCAAACTCTAAAATTTTGATATACAAGCAAAAATTTCTCATCAGCTCTCAGGTTATGTTTACTTAATAAAGTAACATAGACTTCAAATGGTATTCCAGTAAATCCACTACCATTTCTGCAAAATCCTGTTATTAAATGCTCCTGAGCTTACGAAACCCTCTGCAGTGCTCATGTAAGGCTCATGTGAAAAAGAACAATACAAAAAAAGTCAGTCTTATAAAACCCAGACGATGTAGAATTAGAGTTGCATTATCTGAGACAAAATCTGTTAAGTTTAACACAGAAAACGACAATTCAGCTTTATATTTTAGTTTCTAGTCCCTGTATTAGGTTACAGGTATTTAAAACCCTTGTAACAATAATATAGATTTTACTGCAAAGAGTTAACCAAGTTGCACAATTCTCCTGAATTTCAACCTAACTGTAGAACTTCGTTTTCATATACTGCAATAACTCGTATCTTTAAGTCACTAATATGAATGGTCAAGTTTAACTCCAGGCTAATGTATCTTTTTCAGGATTTTTTTGTAAATGAATAATGATGCAACATTTCCACACAAATAAAAATACAACAAACAAAACAAAGCAAATAATCCTGCAGAGTATTTCTTATTATCATAAAAATTTTAACATCAACCTAAACTCTTTTTTACTTTTATAAGGAGACTTGTAATGCTGTGGATAGCAGTTGGATTAGCTTTAGGCTGAGACACGTTCTTTGTGAAAAAACAAAAAATGAAACATGCTTCTAAATGGTTACACCCTACTGAAGGTCTTCCACACTTCTGCTGCCTCAAGCGTCTAGCCAAAAACCCTGAAACCCCATGCTCTGACAGAGCGGCGTCACTGGCCCAGCTGTGACACGAAGGAAGAGAGCCCATCTCCACCCCAGCACTCACACGGACCCTCTGGTGTGATATGTACACAAGCAACAGCCCAAGAAGGATAACCAGCTTAGTTACTTCAGATGTCCCAACAGCACTGCTCTGGAGTTGTCTGAGTTATGTCCCAAATTGTTTCACAACTGAGACAGCTATAAAAAGTGAATAGTTAAATAAGAACCTCATTTTCTTGGCTATTGCTTACATACAAAATGTCAGTTAATCTTAAGTAGATCATTGTTTTGTGTCTGCATTAGCCCCGGTTACGGCTGATGAATACCAGAGACAATGGTGACTATTTATGCGTGTATATGTATATACACAATTATGCTCCTAAATATACATGTGTCCACATACACATACAGTGTGTTTTCTTTGCTCCCCTATCCCCCGAGGCTTGCGGAGGTAGGGGAGGAAGTAGGGTGGGTTTTTTCCTATCAATTAACTCTAATTATATATTTAATTTATAAATGCTCAGATAATAACACTTTGCTAAAAAAGCGTATATTTATTTTAGGGAAATGGACATTCAAATGAAGAAGCTAAGCTTTAACACCAGTTTTAACTGTAACTTAATATGAATATCAGCGCTGCCACTCAAAGCTTAGCCACTAAGTCAAACACTACAGGCTCCATCAAGATTACAAAGTATGAGAATAATCATACTGCGGATATATAGGACAAGTCCATACTGCCAACAGAGTAATTAAGATGCTCCTGAAACAAAAATATTTCCTCAAAAAACATGTAATGATATCCTTAGATGCAAAAGACATTTTCAAACCAGGCATGTGCTGGAGGAGAACATTAATTTCTCTGCATGACTTAATTTTGGGTCAACTTACCCAGCGGTCCTCTGTAAGCACCCCTTTATGTTCCCGGTCCCTCTATGAAACTCGATTCAGATTCAATTGTCCTCTATATTTTTCTTCCATGCAGTAATTAATAGAGTGAACCTTGCCATTGAAATTTGTTAAGCCACATTTTTACAACATGATATTAAAACCACTTTTGCTAATACCTCTGACAGTGGTTCTTTAGGCGATCTGTTAACTTGCTGAAAATACAGACCTTTTGTACCGGTTATTAGTAGATTATTCAATCCCTAATAGAATAAAAAATTTAACTGTAAAGTGAAATGAAGTTGTACCATTTCAAGAAAGAAATACATTTTTTCCCTTTAAACAATACAAAGAAGTTCAATCCACAGCTCTGTATTTCATAAAAAAAAGCAAAAGAATTCCATTCATAGACTTCATTTAATAAAGAGAAACAGCAATAAACCAAAACTGAATTTTGCTAAGCTTCAATATTGTTAGTAAAACCTTTTGAACTATTTATTTTGCATTTGTTTTACTTCCAGGTTGCTGATACAACTGCATAATGCAGTAAAGTTAACAGAAAACAATGCTTCACTCGTGGAGATGTAGCTTCAGATTCTAGCCTCTTCTCCAATATTATAAGCATCCTAAAAAAACTCAGCTTGTCTTCATATTCCTTAGGAAAAAGGAAGAACAGCTTATATGGTTAAATCTAAAGTATACTCTCTGTGCTGTGTTTTTCTAAATTCACAAAAATGTAACGGATTTTAAAAACAACCATTTTTCTGGGTTTTCAAATGGAAAGCAAAAAAAACCTGAAAGCTGGCAATTAGGAATGACACCACACAAAAGAAAAAGAAAAATATGAACATGGGTCTGACCTCATTCACTGCCACATAGTATTGCTGCTGCTGGAACTGAGGCGAGTTATCGTTCCTGTCTCTCACCACAATCCGTACTTCATGGTTGATAATGGTGCCGACCTTTTTATTAACACACTGGACTTGCACCACAATGGACTGAATGGACATCGGCGGCTGTAAGTGAAAACACATTTTTATAATATGTAGTCAAAAACTGAACTAATAGTTACATTTTGAGTGATGTTAATATGGCTCAGGTGCACCTACGGTCCATCAGCGTGCCTGTGTTACATTTAATGTTCTGTGTTTGGATTAAAAACCTTCTCTGAGAGCGTTCTGACTCCAACTCCTGCTGGCAATACTTCAAGTAGCCCTACACATCTCCAAGCTGTATTTTGCAGACCAAAATTTGCCTGCTGTACATGCTAATACAGAAATAAAAATTCCCAGCACGATTAGCCCTTCACAGTTCCTTTGAGACCAATAACAAAAAAACCACATCTTCTGACATCTTCTGATCATTGAAAGATACCTAAGACATTGTCACACATTTTAACCTTTGGTTTATTAATATTGAAATTGAAAGGTCAAGTCAGAAATAAACTCAATATGCTACCACTCACATTTACCAAGTAATTTAGAAACATGTTCACCGTTAAGTCTAGGCAGTGCAAAGTCCTGTTGTTTTTAAGCCAGTGAACATGATAATGTTCAAATAAAAATAACTCCCAAACTTGATGAATGGGTAAAGAAATATAAGCTGGACAGGTTACTACTATGTACCTGAATTAATGAAACGAATCTAAGAAGAATAAAGGAAATGCCATTTTTGGTTGGAATAGAAATTTAAAAAGACTGCAATGGAAATAGAACAATACAGCTTGACTTCTGTTCACAACATTCCCACTTTGGCAAGTACCAATTTACATATTTGAAGTATGTAAAATATTATCAGCAGGTCCATTTTGATTTTGTACATAACATTCAGCAGAGAGCAAGCAAACACTGGAAGGGGCAACATGAAAAAAATCTGTATTTATTAACCTCAAAACCTTCGAGAGAATAAACAACTCAAAAATGTAATTTAAAGATGCCTACGCTCATACTATTCTGTACAGTGAAGGAAAACAGGTTTTTGTACTGAGATTCTGAGACCTACAATTATACTGTAATTATGTATCAACATAATTATGCTTTCACTCATTCTAAATGCTACAATTTTTTTGATTGATTGATTTTTTTTTTGGTTTTGCTATAATGGATTTTAGAACCATATGGCGTCCTTTACCATTCAGACCTTGCCACTAATGAGTCAGAAGGGGCTTTATGGTAGTGTTCAGATCTCATGTAAGTATCTGTTCTTCCCTACACGTTTACCCTCAGCTTTATCTGCAATGAAGGACAGCATAAGCTTTTAACTGAAAGTCCATTCCCTTTGCTGTAAGGACCCTTCCAACCCAAAACATTCTATGATTCTATGATGTAGTTTTACTATTATTAATGGAACTTCTATACAGGTATGAACACACCAGATATCATCTCTAACTTATAAATTAAGCTACTAACATTATAATCTCCATTTATTTTTCAAGATGGCATTCCTTGAAAAAGACTAAGAATTTTTAGGCCACCTCTAATAAACTTCAAATGCTGAGTTCACCAAAATTTATTAGCAATGCCCAAGATAAATATAATCACCTGTAATGATAGATATTTAAGTACATGATGTTCTGGATTTGAACTTTTTCACAAGAACACAGAAAAAAATAGTTTGTCACCTTTGGTAAAATATCACAGAGTACAGAATCAATATCACTTTCACATATACACATTTTCTCTTGGGTCAGTGCTTAGATTTAAAATCTGCTCTTTAAACATTCAATCTAGGCATTTATAGACAATAAAAGTAAATACATACTGGAACAAACTGCTTATGATACTGGAGACAAATTATCCCAAAACCTTTTAGCAGTTCCTTTCACCTTTAGTTCTAATTTATTGGTATTCATCCTTTCTAAGTATTTTAAGTTTTGGAAGAAAAGTCTGGAATCTTCTTTTTATATGAATTTGTTTGCAAAATGTACCATCATTCTTAGTAAAATCAATCAATGGAATGTAATGAGATTTTCTTTCAAGTAAAGTAATAAAAAAAAACCAGGATCAGGCTAAATGAATCAGTAGGGAGTTGACAAGTGGGCACATTAAAGAGAAAAATAGGAAGAGCATCCAAATATATTGAATGCAATTGTATATGGACCATTCGTGAAGCAGTAACTACAATTTCTGCTCTGAAATAAAAAAAATAATTTTAAGGTTCATTTTAATAAACCCCAAAATGTTATTGGTATTACCGAGTTTCACATGGTTTTAACATGAAAGATGAAAAAAATATTTAGCTTTTTTTAAAGGGAAAAGAATGATTTCGCATGGTAGGAGTTCTGAAGTCTGGAGACAGCCTTTAGGCAAGAGTCATATTAATCAAGTCCATGACATAAATTTCACATTTTTACTTAGTCGGTGGGTGGTTTATGGGTTGCTTTCATTTTCTTTGGGTTGTGACTTATACAATTCATTGAGACCACTAAGGACAGATACAACAGGGCTCACACACAAAATGTCAGTTACCTGAAATCTCAGATTTTCTCTTCATATTTCAGTAAACTTAAATAAACACAAATGAGTAATTTTACCCAGGACTACAGTACTACAGCTACAAAATGTTACAGTTCACAATAAAAAATTAGGAAATAACCCCTTAAATACCAATGTACCACTGATATTACCTGCATATAATTAAGAAAATGCATATCTTCCACGTTTTTCCTTGCCACAAGTCTACTTCTTGCAAAGAACATCATTGTAAAAAGTCTATAGGGTTTCATAATAAAGTAAAGTATTTGTGTGTTTAGTCAGACTGTTACTCATACCAGAAATCAAGTATCTTGACGAGGTTGTTTTGGTAAAGCACCTTAGATCCAGGAAAATCAACTCAGATAAATGTCTCTCTAGAGAGAAAAGTGCCACTCAAAGGGGCATTGAAATAAAGAACTAGCACTGATCTAACAGGAATTAATTTGGTTTTCTAATGCTATACGGATATGCAGGCTTGCATGAGCTACTGAAGAATTGACACCACGTTTCTTTAAGTGGTTGTTAAGGCCCACCTCTCAGGGGTGGTGCTTTTTCCTCAAGTGAAAATAAAAGTGAAACGCATAGTTCTAGCACCTGCCTGGCTCCTCAAAGGCAAACGCACTGAGAAGTCCTAAGCTACCGTGTCCATTCTGCCAAGTTTTTGTGCTGCATATCTTTGCTTCACATAGGAAAACAGTTTGTGAATTAAAACTACATTAAGAACATCTGAATTCAATTAGCTCTTAAAAAGTAAAAATGGAAATGAAGAAAAATTTGCATGTTGTTTCTGGTACTTATGAATATAACTTGAAACACATGGAAAAGATAAATTAACCAATCAAGCTAATACAAAACAAACCTTCATTCATCCCAAGGAGAATTCCTGTCTTTAAAATGCTTTTTCCATGTTGATTAGACTGACTTTTGAGTCAAATTTCCTTTCATGTTTTTTATAAACTGAAGGAATGCTATAACACTTTAATAAAATATCTTTTTAGTAAGTGTTTTTCTTCAATGAAATCAGCATAGATGAGAAGACTCGTATTTATTTTGTGCTTTTAATGTTTCACATTTTTTATAAAAGTCAAACTGATTATATTTCTTTAATATTGTTGTGAATGAGCATACTACATGAATTTTGTGCTGCCTTAAGAAAAGAATCTAAGCTAGCACATTCTCCATTGAATATGTCAAGATTTGTAAGTGAACCGTAATATTCACAATTCCTTTGCTCTTGCTCACATCTCATAAGTCAATGTACACAGCTAGAGGAGGCTTTTAATATGTGTTACATGACACAAGGTGAGCAGCACTTCTTCCAGACAATGGCAGCAAAACAGAACAGAATTGTTTTAACTCAGTATAAAAAAGTCAAGTATGGTTTGACATATATTTCTGCCAGCCCACACATCTATCTGTCTGATCTTTATTGTTGTGGTGTGCAGAAATAGTCAGGTTTCTGCATGCTCCAAATAAGTCCTAATAAAGAATCAAATTAACTCTGTTCACGTTCACCTGGGGACAAAAGATAGATACAGCTATTAAATTCCAGCAGGTCTTGTGTTTATGGTCTTCCTGTAAGTGTACACAGATTCAGAAATTAATGCCTCTGGGGACAAAAGTATGTAAACTGCATCCCTCAGACTTACATCTCTGTCCAGAATTCGCCCAGTGCTATTCAGGTATAATCTCTGGCTGATAGGATCGAGGATCACCCAGTAATCAACATTGTCCTTTAAGGAGAGTTCAATGGTGGGGTCCGGCCCTCCTGCTGTCCCTTTGATCAGCATATTATCAACCAGGATAGTGCCTGCAAAAAAATAAACACATGAGGGAGAAATTTAGGTGAGCATCTACATTTTTATGTATTTTCATAACAACTGCAACACTAAAAACATTGCTTTTTAACTAGGGTTTCTGGTATTTTATTTTTGAGTGATGCTTAAAAACTCTGAACCTTGTTATATGTAATAAAATACTGCCTCTAATACTGAAGCTATTTCAGACAATATCAGAAGAAGCACTTGCAACGCACAACAATTTAAGTTGATGATGAGACCTATGATAAACAGATAGCTGTTTAACATTATGAGTGTTTTCTCCAGTGAGTAATCACCACTCGATTGCACCTCAAACAAACAAAAGCACTGAAATAACAACGAAGAGTGGAATACATTTTCTACAGCACATCAAGGTGAGGGGAAAACTCAGTTATAATACACAAAGCTCTGCATGAGAAAAGCTTTCATACTTTGAGTTGCTCTGCTACAGAGAACTACATTGCAGCAAAAAGACATGAAAACTATGTCTACCAAGACAAACGCAGTACTTATATAGAATCAGCTATCTATTCAACATATATACATATAACATTCTTCTTTTCTTTTCGTGTCCCCAGCTCTACCAGTTGGTCCCCAGTACCCACTATGTACATAATTTCCTGTGTAAAACACATCAACTCAGTTTCCAAATGTCAACCATTACTAACTACTTTGTGCTCCAGTGCCTCAGATTTGCATGCACTGTATTTATAAACATTTCTCTAGGACTTCATTTTTCTGAAAAATTAACACTACCCAGTATTCTTCACACTGAAATATTAAAGTAAATGATCTTTAAGTTCACCAAGAGTTATGAAGAAAATCTGTAAACACTGCTAGCTGCAAAACATTTAAATTGGCTAAAAATATTTACCATGTAACCTCTTGTATTAAGGGCCCAAAAAACTTATTCCGAAGTGGAGAATCTCTACATTATCAATTCATAAGAATAGTGATTCTGTATAAATATATGGGGGTGGAGGGGGAGAGTAGGTTTGAATTGGGATGATGCTTTTTCATGATATAACACTAAAACTAATTACTGGTCTTACCCACAGCAAACAAACAATGAAATACAGTTTCATTGATGAAAACACCAGAGTAAGTTTTTTTCAGCTGCTTATTTTGAAACTACTTTTTATAACATTATAGAAATGATGGGAACAAATACTGTGAAATACCCATAACGTTTCACGAAAGTCTGGTTTTGTGTCAGAGGAGCAATAAATACCCCTGTAGACAGATGATGAAGACAGCTGCTACCCATGTGTTTGACGGCTGTCAGCACAATTTCTTGCACAATACTGTTATACTTCAACCCATTGGCTTTGACTTGCATACAAACTCTGAGACCACCACTAGTTTCAACATAAAGAGGATTTCCCCAGAAAACACAAGATGATTACCGACCCTGTGACAGTTCAAAGTGTTTAAGTCTAGCCACCAATTCCTCTAAAATCTATAAAATCTACCAGCTTGTGTATCTTGCCCATAATTATTGTGCTACAATGATGATGCAAAGAAAGGTCAGTGATCCAAATTTGAGGTCATCTGAATAAAAGGTGTCCCAAGAAAAGTACTCCTTGAAAAGAACCACCAAACGAGTAAAGACCCCAATCACCCTAAGTGCTTCAGTTGTTCTGATTTTTCCACTCTTGTTGAGACCTGAAGAAATGTCTAAGTTACCGCTACATCTTCACCAGCACTAATCCCAACAGAAAAAAAATAAATAAATAAAGACTGCCCTATAATGAAAACTGTTCTCTGGTTTCTACAAACCTCATGATTGCCAATATAATCTAACATCATTAGGTCCTGATTGAAATTACAGAAGCAAAGGGAAATTATTTTTGGACTTCACAGTTGCACTACCTGTAAAGAAATCAGACCAATAACCATGGTGGAGCACTGACTGCTAATAGAATCATCAAGGGCCATGCCCTTGTGAAAGTAGTGATTACCATTCTATGAACTGCATACAAGTAATCAGACAAAAAAATACGCACCTCAAAGGCACGTATTAATTCCTCACAGCACGACGTGCATTTGGAAGTGACAAGATACAAAGGCCTTAACACCAGAAGCACTTTCTGCATGTTAAGGATTCCAAAAGACGTATAATTTTAGACTGCAACACTGACGTAAAGAGGAAAATGCTGCAAAACAAGTCACAACAGTGGCTATAACAGTATCCTTAAGGTAGCACACACAAAGTATTTTACTACCTGGCATTTGCAGGCAACTTTGGTTTGGTACCAGCTACGTACAACACTGTTTGTTGTCCTTTGTCCGAGGAGGCTTCATCCTCCCTTGTTTAGCTTGTAGAAGCTTGACTTCTGCCCAACTCAGTCTTCTGCAATGGTTAAAGACCTCAAACAACTTCAATCTTTTAATGAAGCTGAAAGTGATTGCTATTACATACTTTAGAAAAATACTGAATCAACTTAAAATCCTGATGTGATGATGAATTTCGTACAGTTTCCATTAAACCACTGCTGCTTAATTGACCTCACTGCTTTGAATTCTGCATCTCATTTGACTTTCCTCCGTTGCATTCTATAATAGCTATCTGTTCAGTTTAACAAAGAACTCCTATTTGGTATGTTTTGATACTGTGATTCTTTTGTTCTTAAAAATGGACTGTTTTTTCTTCTCTTTTCGAGCCAGCGTTTACAAATAAGCCTTTTAATACCCAATTTTAAAGTATTATATTTCTAATTTACAAAGAATCTGACATCATGGGCCTTTCTTATTTTAAATATCTATCATTTTATTCCTTACATCCGCTTCTGTCCTTGGCCTAAAATGCCAGAGAGGTAACCTACCAACAATAAATCTGAGTACAGGCAGTTCAATGTGACTGCATCACCAGTTTGTCCATTAAATCTCCATACATATGAGCACAAAAACAAAGACACTCTTTGATATTTGCAATGCAATAACACAAGTTTAGACAATTTGCTTTCATAATTTTTTGCAAAAACAGAAGCTCAAACAATGCTCTAGCAGAAGTGAAATCTTTCATCTTGTCATAAAAGTTACATTCCATCTTCTGTGATTATATTGCAAGTCCAGTTTTGCAGTATTGGCGGGGAGATGAGGGGCTGGTGAAAGTCTGCAGAGTGCACCTGAACAGGATGCTGCCACTCATGGTGAGGAGACAGGTGGTCCATGCAGAAGCCATTGAGAAGGACACCAAGGACTCTAATTGGTGATATTTTTCCTGGCTAATTATAAAAAGACTGATGTGAAAGTTTGATTGCACATCAGCACAATCAGATTTTAATAACAGCTTTTCATCTTGTGCCGAGACCACAACCTGGCTGCTTTTCCACCTTGACCAAAGCCTGATGACCACCAAGATGTCTTGTGGAAAGAACATTCAGCTTTTCATCAGATTAGTACAGAATAAGCCTTTAAGAATCAAAGTCACACAAGTTGTTGGCTAAAAAGCAAAAAAAAAAAAAGCCAGAAAACAGTAGACATTCTTTTCAGGTGTAATATTATTTTTTCTGAACATAATGACACTTACTCAGAAATGGTATCTGAGCTTGTTGGGAATTATTCAATAATTAGCTACAAAACCAGGCAACAGAAATAAAAATTATAGAGCACTGTAAATATTGTAACAATAATTCTACACTAGACTAATTCCTTTGAGAGGAGTCCAGAAGCCGAAAATCTTCATTAGACTGAACTAACAGGGAAAGGTTTGTTTTTGCAGATCAATCTCTGCAGAAAGTGATCTTTCTATGAGAAGGGCATTACAACAGACTCAGGTGGAAAAGTCATGAAATTTGGAATTTGCAGTTTATGCTCTACTAAAGACAGCAGACATGCAGTACTCAGTAAGGACTCACTCAATAAATGATTTAGACACATCTTGGGATTATTATAGTTGAATGTTTTGGCTGAGCCATTTTTTAAGGAGTGAGTGAATTACGACTGCTCTAGGAATAGCCCTTATGCTGGCACTAGAGTTGGAGAACAGCATTCTAGTAGAATGAAATCTGCAGCACTTTCCTTTACGAATTTAACGACTTCATGATTTCTCTTTCTGCAGTTGCTGAGGTGAAGGCACATGGCGTATGTCCCACCTCCCCAGTGACACTGCTAAAGGGGGGCACCAGGCAAAGCCTCAACTGATGGCCTGGTAGTGGGATCACAGACATTACACGTTACAGACAGTCAGTCTCTTTGGCATCAAAGAGAGGCATCTAACTGCAACCAAGTATGTCAGCTGTATTTCTGTAGAGATACCAAATACAAAGTGGACAAATCTTACCCTCACAAGGCTTCTGTACACAACAGAAGTTAGGATCCTACCACGTGCTCAGTTCTAGATGGGCTGTGTCCAGTGCACAAAACAGTGAGAGATCCCAGAAGCACCTGAGTAATTACAAGCTACAGGGATGAAGTCAAAGCCTGAAGGGAAGCGTGTCTGAAGCCAAGCCACAAGCCTTAAAGATTTTTATCATTCAAACGTACCTATCCTTCCTCCAAGGAGAGTCTAAAACTTGTTATACTTACTCTCAAAGTTGATGAAAACATAAAACTACCTGCAACAGCATGATTATCTGCTGATAGTGCCAAATTACATGAGCAGCTACTTCAGTGTATGGTGTACAAAAAGGCTAAATACAATTAGAAAAAATTAGATTATAGTGCTCAGAACATAATTTCATTTCGGCATATTAATCAATTCTGTATAACAAGTCCAAATAAGATGTCAGGAAATTTACATTAAACATACTTGGTATTTCCTACCCTGGAACACCAGTTGTGAATTTTTCAGTTCGTGGTATTTAGTCTGGGAGAATAATGCATGGTACCCATCTGAAAGAAATAACTTTAGGAAACAATCAGATATCCTATGTACTGTACTCACAGAAGCAAAGTACATTAAATGAGCAATGTGAAGTATTACTTATTCACTTGTTAAAAAGAGAAACGAAAATAAAAATTGGTACTTGGAAGGCATATATCTGCATACACACACATGCACTTTTTAACTTTCTGAGCAGCAGTGAGCGCAAGTACCAATTGTTGTCAATAGACGGAAGGAAACTCATTACTTCTGCACTCTAAAGTAGTGGGGTTTTATCATACCTACTGACTAAAAAATAAAAACCAGCCAAGCAAGGATAGTGAGAACTGGGATCCTAAAGAAATGAGAAACTCCTGCTTTGTAAAGAGCTGTTGAAGTTAGCACTTTTGGACAGCAGCAGGCTGGAAGTTCAGCCTCATTGTGGTCACAGTGAGTGGTAGTTGGGCTGACATCCACGTATGCATCTTCCCTGGATCTAGAAAACTGAATGTCACAAGACCAAGTGGTTAGAAACCTTCTGCCAAAGGGTGAATAGCATTCTCATTGGTGCCTCTGCACTTGTGTTTTCTGGTGGTCAGGTCAAAGAAACCAAAGCAGACTGAGGGAAGGTCTCCATGTGCCAGTCCCACCTGTCTGCTCAGGACAACTAGAGATGTGCTGCAGAACGTATAATCCTACTACACATCCGGTAGCTTCTCCCCTACTCGGCGATTCCTGAGCAGTATTTACACAGCGTGCAATATGTCAGGTTTCTTTCAAACAGAGCAAATGTGCATTAAAAAAAATCACCTGTACTGCTTTCCTCTGCCTGCTGCTGATTGTAAAGGAATTTGAAAATGGGGATTATTTTCTCACAGAAAGGTATTAAATGGATCAGTTGAAAAGGCAGAGGTTTTTTTTAATATTTTACAGAATTTTCATAGTTAAACCTGCATCACAAGCTTATTTTTCTACATTTGAATGTGTATGTCTATGAAATAGGATGGCTTTAACAGCAATAAATTAGAATTCAAAGGAAACTGAAAACCTTATTGCAGAAGTAAATTCTCAACATTATCATGAACTTATTTAGACTGACATGGCAGGTTCAAAAACAAAAATAGGGTAATTCTACAAAGACAACTCCTGGATTACGTATTTCCTATTCTCAGTCCTCACATCACCAGTAGAGATCTCTGAGAAGTTCTCAAGGTGGTTCCTGCCATCCTGGTCCATTTTCTCCCATCCTGCTCCAGGTGCAGGCAAAGCCTCCAAGCAATTACAGAGCATAACCAAATCTAGCCTAGTATTTTGGCCAAACTAGGAGTCTGACAATTTCAGGTTTAAGGCTTTTATCCCTAAGTTCTCCCACGTGGACCTTATGCCTTCCCACTCTGAGCCACTCTAAGAGCTTTTGTATCATGGGGCAAAGGTCTATCCTTAAGGCATTATACAGTAACAGTTTGGGTCCCTCATAAGGGAAGGGGACCAATTTTCTTGTTTCAGTGCTTCCTAGCCAGCACAAAGACAGAGATCCACCACTAACGACTCCTGCTCCAGGCTGAAATAACAGAGCAAGAAAATGGAAAACATTTTAGCGGCAGTTCCCAGTTAGGGAAAACCAGCAGCCTGGGATGACCATTAGTTCAGTGCATATGTATGCCTGTCCTGCAGGACAGTAAGAATCATGGTCCTTCCTCTCCACCTTCCCTCCACATTGACAAACAAGACCAGAGTCCCACAAAACCATAGAAGTACCACCTCAGTACTTCATATGTGACTGAAAGATTTGACCCACAGCATTTACGCTCTACACCAAAACACAACAAACAGGGATGAAAAGAAACAAGAAGAAGAATGAATGGTGGTCAAACGTGAACTACTAAATTCACTAAAAACTCAGTATTTGCCTTTCTAGGTGTATAAACCCAGATTAATTTATTTGTTATTGCCACCACTCCTCTGCCCCCCAAGAGTATGAGAGCAAGAGGTGAACAGATAAAAAGTGACTGTGGAAAGACAGAGCTGGATGCCCAGGAGAAAGCAGAGGGCAAAGAGGAAGCAGTGAAGCAGAGAGTTTGGGTCACAAAGCAGCACTGAGAGGTGCAGAGATTTAAAAAAAAAAACAGAGGAGAGCAGGGAAACAGGAAAGTAGAATTCAGGCTGTAGAGACTACTCTGTCCCACACAAATACTGCTAAGGATTGGGGAGACCAGGGGTCTGGCTGGGGACAAAGTTTACAAGTTGCAAGTTTCCTTTAAGTCCCAGGTAATACACTATTCTGCATAAAGCCCCATCCTGTAAAATAATTGACAGCAAAGGAGTGCCTCAATAACAAGCACCCCATCCTTCCTTGAATAGTTAAGAGAAAAAAACTGAAACCAATATATTCTAAAGGCTTAAAAGAGGAAAACAGGACGTTTTTCAAAAATAATTATTCAAAAGCAACTTTTTTTTCATGCTTGGGGTTGCAGCAGCAGGATAATTGCTTAGTTGACAGAATGGTCCACTTGTTCTTCCTTTAACATTTCTCTGGGAGAAGGTCACCACCAGGCCTCATGCTGAGGCCCCCGACGCTGGTTTTGTATTTCCTCTCTGCCAGTGTTTCTGATGTAAAGCCTCTTAGGACTGTGAAACCTAAATTAAGTAGGTAAAGCATACCAGTTTTGAAAGACTAACTCAAGTTTTTTGATTTTTAACATGCCATTATTTCATTTCTTTATGCCTCAATGGAACCCAGTATGTCTACCAAAAGATTAACTGTACCTGTTAACCTTTTTTTCTGGTTTCTTCACCATACTCCCACTGGCTACACAGAGCAAAATCCAGAGTCCTACTCCCAATTATTATAGAAACCACCTAAGGTAAATCAGAAAAAGATGTATCTCCTGTCCAAGAGTACTGGAGGCATGGCTACATTGGCTGCTTCCTACACCGTCCCCCAGTGGCCACATTTACAAGGCCTTAAATCAAAAAGGGAGTTAGCAGAAGGACCCTTTATATAAGGCCTTTCCAACATTTCATTTCTCTGTCAGTACCCAACTCACAAGAAGCACCTTGGCGTGCCTGCTCACCCACATTACTGACAACAGCACACCTCTGTCACTCCTGTTTCCCCCAGGACCTTCTGCTTTTTCCATTTTGCCCTCCCTTTCACCCATCACTGGGGCTGGGAGCCAACAGCGTTCAACAGAGCCTCTGAATGTCAAAGGCTTTTCTATAATTTACCGGTGCTTTTGCTATATGGGACCACATGAATGTCTTAAGGGATCAGACTGTGTTCTGCGAAGTCCTTTACTAGATGTCAGACAATACCCTGCATTCCAAGTTGCAAACCAAAGCAAGTCCTACAGGGGATAATTTTCTTTCCATTTCTGTCTTCCCAAACTTCTCCTTCTGGAAAAATTTTCTATTCTCCTTAACATTTGTGAACTCTTCCAAACTCTGAAATGATACAGAAGGCAAATGCAATTACTCTCTTCAAAACTTATCTGAAGGCTTACACTGAATTGCTCCCAAAAATACAATCCCTGTAACACATAACTTACACAGAATTTTTTAAGATTAAAAAATTTCAGTCATACTTCATAGAATGTAGGTTTTTTTAAGGTATACAAGTGTATGCAAATACCTGTACAAGATCTGATGAAAGATTCATCAAGCCTGGTATCCTGGCTGCAGTAGAGGCCAACAGACAATGCTCAGGACTGATCTAGATCTGAAAGTGCCCTATAGATGCCTCCTCCACATGCTTCTTGGCTCCAGGATCTCCCTTGTCTGTGGCCTTACTGAATTTACAGGTAAAAAACCCCATGCGAGGCATTTACAAACCACACGGCCTCTTCTTCAAGAGCTTTTAAAAGCTTAAAATTGCACACATGGAGAATGTATCAATCTTATTTTGCTCAAGGGACTACTTCTAAATAGCTAACTATGCATATGTTCAAAACATATCAAACTTCTAACTGAAGAAAAGCTAATAATCTGACTTCTCTCCTTGTCAGCAGATGTGGATATGCGGAGCAGTAGCAGCTTTCCAAACGGCTGGAAGGAAGGTCAGGGTTGCTGGCTGTGAGGCAGTCAGGAAGAACCCACCCTACCAGTCCAGGGGATTTTAGCAGCCTACTCAGCCCCAGAATTCCTGCTAATCTGCTAAGTAGGCTGCCGAGTCTCTGGCAACTCCCCATGGGTAAAATAAAATGCCTACTGTAATCAAATTTTGAAATACTACGAATTGTAGGATTCCTCTTCTATTTTTTATTTTAGCAAAAATAAAATAGCAGAAATGGATTGCTAAGGTTGACATGAGATTCTCCATTACCTATAAAAAATGCTGCCAATTCTTGAAAAAAGTATTCCCAGATCAGTGCTCTCACACCAGACAACATGTACAAACACAAAGAAAATGACCACCATTAAAAACATTACTTACAGAGTACTCCCACACACAATGGAAAGGCTGGCAAGACAAAATGTTTCTGGAAACATTTAAAAAAGAAGACATTCTACTTCTTACCAGACGGCCCAGAAATAATAAAAATGCACATAATACAGTCAGTGGTGAGATAAAAATTCTTTGGGCTATTCCAGCAAACACTCTGTTTCTTGTCTTACTTCCCAGAAGACCTTGGCAACAGCAATTCTCGAAAATGCTTCAGATGTGAAAGACGCAGCACACAGAGACAACAAGGATATGTACAAGCAAGCAGAATGCGACCACTTTGAGCAAAGCTTTTCAGGGATTAAGCTATTTGAAATTAGAAACACTTGCTAAAGTTATGCACCCTTTGATAAACGGAGCACATTAGCACCATTAAGTTTCCATGTAAGTTTTTACTGTACTTGTACAAACTCGTTTGTGAGAAATAAAAAGCTGGCATGGGATCCATCCCTGCATTTCACTGGGAAAGTTAATGAGGAAAAACACTTTCAAAATAACTAAAGGTGATGTAAAAAGGAAAAACAATGCTGTACAGCAGAAACTAGAGTCAACACAATGTCTTCACCTAAAACAACAGCAAACTGGCAAGACAAGTCAGAGAGTCAACATAGTGAAATTAGAGGGTTGATAGTGGCAGCTCTGGATTCAGGAACTGGAGTAAAAGCCAGACATACAGGCTCCTCACTTAAACCCAGGAACGATCATAAAGCTTCTAAGAGATCTTCAGCAGAGGATGTCTTTAGAAAGTTTGTCTGGCATCTTCCATCAGACTCTTCCTCCAGTCTACTCTTAGAATCAGAGGAAGGGACTGACAGTTCTTTATTCCATGATCATTATTTCAAGAGACCAAACAAGATAACAGGTTTTACTTCCATTCACACATTGGACCTTGTCCTGAATTTGGCCCAGTTCATGAAAGTCAAAAATTGAAAAGTTATTCTATACCTTATGAAACACTCAGATGCTGGAGAACCAGTTCATGGAAACCCTGGAGCACAAGGGGGAACTGGAAAGCGAAACTTTACACAACACCAGGTCATGGAACGGCAACGTTCTGCCACAATTTGCAAGGCAGGAATTACCCCAAAGTAACAGTATTTCTTGCCACAGTACCCAGCTCTACAAGTTAGCTTTTGCACTGACAGTTATTGCTTCTGAAAATAAGCTATTGACCCTTGCCACATTGAAAATTCTCGGCTTTATTTTGGTACTTCGGGGAAAAATACGTATATTAACAAAGTTGATCTATATTTCTATATTTTTTAAGTCAGCTCCATGAAAACAAAATTATTTGCATTTGAAAGGAGTCATGTTCCCAGGGAACAGAACTGGAATGCAATTCTCAGAGATACCCAGCCCTTCCTATTTAAATATATTATCACAAAACCAATCTCATTTCTATTTCAGACCTATTTTATTATATTGATATCATATAAATCAATGCTAATAAATGTTGTGTTTACTCTTCATCTGCCAAGTGGGTACCAAGAAAAAAACGTTTCAGCTGTGTGACTACAGAGGTATCAGTAAAAGCACAGGACACACATACCAGCTATTTTCTAGTACAACACGTATAATACTAAATTTACTACTTCTGTGCAGAATAGTCAAGCTCCTCATAATTAAGATGACCTATACATCGCAGATACAGCAAAGTCACCATAAGTGCACAACCAAGTCCCAGTTTTATACCATGTGCCTGAGAAGTCCCAGCATCTAGGAGTCCAGTCATACTTCCTACCTGAAAAACATTTCTGGGAGAAAATTAGTTTCTTATCTTGAAGAGGAACAGCAGCAGAGGATCTGGTACCTTCCTTCTCCAAACCTATCAACAAAGACCCTCACCTGCAAGGTGAAACGCAATTTTTCATTCATCTGACTTGCCAAATCTGTGACACTGCATTCAGTCCAAGAGTCCAAACACTCTTGTTTAAACTTATGTTTACTTTCTTTAGCTTCAGGCCTCCTCTTCCCAAATCCTTCCCCAAGTTAACAGGTCCTATGTCTGTCTCTAAATACAATCTAACTCCATCTGCAACCTGACACACTGAGTGCAAACGCACCAGATTCTAAAACCAGAAACGGAAGCCAGCAGCAACTAAACAGTGTACACGGACCAGTACTTAAGTGATGCAGAAATGTGCATGTATTGTTTGAAAGAAATGCAACTTCAAAAAATATTTCTGCTGAAAATTGAAAATGTTCCTAAATTAACTTAATGCCAATTTCAGTGGCTTTTTGTTGTTTGAGGCAACTACAGACCCTGTCTGGTAATGTTTGTATTTACAGTACTTCCTCTCCTATCAAGAAGCCGGCTGATAATTTGCTGATAACATAATATTTTTAAGATTCTGGACATATTCTCTGTCAGGTTTGACAAAAGCTGCTGCAATACAAGCAGGTTTTCTTTCTACTTCATTGCTGGGAACCCAAGATGAGGATTTTGGTGCCTACATCCACCAAGAACATAGAGGAGCCTGAGGTAAACTGTGGTGTCACTTTGGACCAGCTCAAAAGACAAGCCTGAGCCAAAAATTGCCCCCAGGAGCTTGGGGACCTCCAGGGTGAACCTGTGGCTCTTGAGCTCGGGGACATGGTGACCTGTAGGAAGGGATGCTGCTGAGGCTTATTAGGCTTTTAGGTTCCTTCTGTCAATGGGAGAACCTGCAAGTCCCCAAAACTCAACATAAGGAGAAACAACCAAGTTGGAGCAACTAGTGTTTCCTGTTTTTTTCCCTACAGATAAGGCTCAGGATCTTGGAAGATGCACATGAAGCAAAGGTTCTTCAGTTCCTCCTGCTTGAGTAATACTTGTTACTTGGGTATCAGCTGCTTCATGCAAAAGATGCACATGAATTGGAGAGACTGGTTGTTCTGTTTCATTTATATTTTTCTGAGAGGACATCAGACTTGTATTTCCATTTTACAGAATATAGGAAACATCTAATTTTCATTTTGATTCTAGAAAAAAATACTTATTTGGAACTACAGAGCTTTGACATTTAGGAATTGCCAAGCTTTAACTAGGTTTGCCTCTCAAAATAGAAACCCATATTTCACAATTAACCTGAAATACATCTCTGGGATTGTGCAAATAGGGTGTCACTTGGGCTTTCAAAACAGCCAAGCAAGATTGATAAAGTGGGGGGTGTCTTTGACCAGTGAAATTCTAATGTAAACTGTTTTATCAAAATGAATGTTTCAGCACACAGCCTGCAGAGATTGGGTGCAGGGTACCTAACCATTCATGAGATTTCCTCGGGAAAACAGCATATTCAGGTAAACTGTTTTAGAGTTCTGAGGCATATTTCAGAGTCTGTCAGATCATTAATATATATTAAAACCTGTTTTTGTAAATCTGGTTTGTTTTCTGATTCCTTTAGCCATTACTCAATTAATCAAAATCAGGGTTTAATGGCTCTCTGTTTAGAGATCACTAATTTACACGTTAAACAATCAAGGACTTATAAATAATGAAACAGATCAAGCATTTATTTGAGAACTCCATGATCAGGCAATGGCCATTGAAGGAGTGAATTGAACGACGTGAATGTTTTCATCTTAATTTGGAGTCGTCCTGGGGTCTGTTTGCATACAGTTCTGAGAGAAGCAGCAGGAGCCTGTAACACTCTTCTCTAAAGCAGAGTTATTAAAATTATAAAGGGCCTGCCTAAACATTGCTTACTGCCATCTGCATAATTTTTTAAAAAACATTTCCTAGGCATCTGCTGTGCACTATAATAACTACACATATCTGTTTTATCCTTATAAAGAAGGCAAAAAAGGACAACTTACTAATGCTTATACATCATCTCTATCTGTTCATGCTATTTTCTGCAGGGTAGTATCCTGATAAAAAACAATTAATATTGCCGGCAAACCCAGATTTTCTTGGTGCACCCCATTCAATAACAAAGACAGACTTATTTAAGCCATGTTTACTAAAATCTTGCCCCAACGTGATTCCTTAGTCTGAGTCTGGCTCTAGTGTCTCAGCTGCAGATGACAGTAATCCACAAACATCACAACCTGAGCCTTGAGAAAGAAGAATAAAAATGTGAGTGTGAGGGAAATGCAAGGATAAGCCACCATCGAACATCATCCAGATAGAAATATCACAGACTTAAATTTGCATCTTTAACTAGATTTGGAGACAAGTCTCATTAAACAAAAATTCAGTCTTACTGTACTCTTGCTACAATAACTGTCCTATGTTCAGGGGCACAAAAACCCCTTAAGGTATGAAATAGCACTGCAGACCATGTGCATCCTGGACTTCATAAACAGATAGAGGAAAATCTGTATTTTCTTGGAAAATGCCCTGTCTCTTTAGAAATACAAAACTGAGAGATGTAATTTTGCAGACAATGAAGGAAGGAACTACTTATGATGCCTTAGCAGCAGCAACTGCAGGACAAATTACCCCAACTGACAAATGTCAGGAGAGCCTGAAAGCAGGACAGAAGAAAAGAAGCTTCTGCCTTCAAAATTTATTCTTCACTGATCTGTAATTATCTGTTTTTTGGAGGAAGAGGGTACTTTTTTTCCAGTAGCCCAAGCTTTTTATTCATTACTGCCCAGCATTCCCCTTCTATGAGAAAGCATTCTCCTTCATGGAGAGAGAGAAATTCTTTCTTTCCCTGTGAATTCCTTTATTACAGAAAGAAATAACATCAGAAAAGGACTTTGTTATGAAATCCAAAAGGCTATTTGTAACCTGCAACTGTGTATAAACTTCCATAAACTGAATTGATGTCAAGAAATCTGAATTTAAAAAAAAACTGTCAAGAAAGCAATTAAGAAAGACAGTCACGTCACCAGTTTTGGAGTAGAATCAAGCAATTCAGGGCAAACAGAAAGAGGGATGGATTACAATGGACAAACTGATAAAAACATCAGTCTAACATCATTCCATACTATCTTATTTTCATTGCACTAAACCACACAAAATCTAGCTGATTTATGGCACTCACTGGTAACAACTTATGGTCAGGTTATGTTTGCAGATATGCCAATAGAAAACTAGGAAAATCAGAAATATTTGGCACAAGATCCTGACTAGGAGCATTTTTTTTCTTCTTTAAGAACATTAAATCAAGTTCTAATCCATTCTGTTGCATCTGCAACCATACATGAGATTTGGTTTATGAAGAAGCCAGACTTTAATGCCACTAATATTTTACAATTATTGGGGGGGGGGCGGCGCAATGTGCAAAGCCAAACAGGTTAAATCCACACTCTTCCCCAGAGACGAGCAAATATTTTAGACTTTCCAGACTCAGGTGTCAGGGAAGCAGTGAGGACGTATTCTGCTTACAACTGTAACATGAGGATCAGGTTTGTAAATTCTTTGCAACCTACCTTGCAAATGACAATTGATTTTGTTCCCATAGACCCACCTGCTCTTTCTTCAAAGCAAAAGCAAAAGCATAAGAAAAAGTCATTGAGTGAACTGAAAACAAACATGTGGAAGAAGCCTGTAGAGAGCTCATGGTATTTGATTTTGCTTGCAATCTGAAAGCAATCTGTAATGAAGTTAAAAAAAAAAATCACTGAAACAATAAAATATACTAACAATTCTATACATGCACAACTGGTACCACCTGACTCAAGCCTCAGACAACCTCCTTGCAATAACACTGTTGAGAACCTTGCAAGGTTTAACCATCCCAACTTACTTCTTAGTAAAACAAGCGTACTGTCTTATGACAGTAATTTTTAATGACAAAACAAGATGAAAATAAACCTCTTGCTCCTTTTACAGAGTCTTGCATTTTTAATAGTTCTAGATTATTTTTTTCAGAGCAGAAATTTGAAATGAAGCAAAGTGCTGAATTACATCAGGAATGTGTCTTTTGTCACTCTCTGAAATTTTGCCCATGTACACAGTGCTGAACAAACAATTCACACAGGTTCAGAAGGGGGCACAGGAATTTAGCAATTACACTATTAGAAAATGTCATCACCTCTGAGCACGCCGGTGCCTCGTCCTCCCCTCCACAGAAGCTTGCCCATGTGCCAGCCCCCAACACAGCAGCGCATCCTCCATTTCCCCACATTGCCTGCTTGGGATCGCAGCTGAAAATTCTCCATTGTCTAAAAAGGGATTATGACATGATGACTAGAACAGAACTTCTCTAGGAATGAAAACCAGGCAGAACTGGAATGCAATTCCATAGGCCAAATCCAAGACAGAAGTGAAAAGACAAGTCTGAATCTGTTAGCGTACAAAATCCTCCTACTAGGAGTGCAGGATTCCTGCATCTCACCATCCCTCTGTTCTTATGAACCCTATCCAAAAATTATCCACCCCTCTGGTACTGCTGCCCACACCAAGGATGCATCAGTCCTGAGACTGCTGGGTCTGGTGCAGCAGATCTGTTTGTTCCACCTGGATGCCAAGCAATCATGCTGTGCAAACACTGCTTCAGTATCTTTTCCAGTACAAAGATATTCCTTATGAAAGAGTCATACCTAATAATACTAACTCTTCCCATAGTTTTTTTGACAGTTCATGTCCAAGATACAGGCTGTATTGATGGATTCAGCTGACAGGATGATTAAAGAAATCGACTTCACTAACTGAGACCGTTTAACAAACGACTGCTCAAGGTCATGGTGCTACTCAAGTCTCAATGGTAGCTTAAAATGTGCACGGTGGAAGTTCAAAATGAAACTTACATAATGCTGATTTATTTTTAAAATAAAAATAAGCATAATATGATTCAGACTTTTGCTATCAAAACTCACTGCACATAGTTTTTATGTTAGCTGTCCTCCAACCTGTAGACTACTATAGCCAGTAAGTGCTCAGAGGAAGGGGGGATTTTAACTCCTTCTTTGCAGTAGGTTGAAAAACAAGGAAAACCACAGAAGTATGAACTGTGTTATTTTACTCTGTATTCCTACCATTAAAATGATCCATGGGGAACACTATAAAGTATCTCTGACAGTCTTTTCAACTTATTTAGTTTTCTCAACTTATTCAAACATAAGCTCATTCAAACCCTACCTGAATACACTAGTTTCCAGGAAGGTCTCTATATCTGACTCTCAGGCACCAAAACTGTGCAAGCTGCTCTTTCTACAGCAGTGAACTAAGAAGCAACAGAAGCATGAACATCAGTACTCACTCCCAAACGCTGGTTGTTCACAATCTTTCAAAATTTTCTATTTTTTTTTAATGACCTTATTCACACTTATTCCTTTGTGTCTGAAGTAATAGTGAAGTAGAGTTTCTAGGCTATCTCGTCTGGCAACTCCCCAGAATCGTTCCTTTTGCAAACCCTAGGAATTTAATACACATGAAAGAAGCTTTGTGGATGGTTTTGCATGCAGTTAGTTGCTGCCTTAGCCAGAGGAGCAATCTATGCCTTTGGATGGGAAAGGACTGGAGCCCTGTGATGGTGAATAAACACAACTTTCCATTCAGCAGGAATGGCTACGTCCCTCCTTAAGGGCCACAGCACTATGTGTAAGCCCATCAGAAAACAATGTATTGTACACTTGTTAAAAAAGACATAAGAGGACAGTAAACTACCAAAAAGTTGTTCTAACAATTCCAGAAAGAAAATGGTTCAACAACCAGAAATAATTCCCATTATTGTTCTGAACACATTTACAAACTAGAGGAGGAATTTCTCATTAAGATGTATGAGGCTGCAGCAGCCAAGGCAGGCAAAGCTCCCTCACATAAAGGCCTAAAAAGCAGCTAAACAAAGCACAAGTGTAAGTAATCAACTTAATGCAGCTGAAATATCTGCCCTAAGCAAGGTGCACTATGTTATGTATTGTGAAGCTCTGGTGCCTGCCTCACAGCTGAGGAACAGTAATCACCAGACAGGAAGGGCTAACTTCTTCAACTTCAAATAAATTGACAGCTTGCCAACCTGCATGTATTCCTGAATCCTGCATGGGCCAGTGACACTTGGAGATTTGGGCACTGTCATGAATTTTTAAAATTGTACCTCAAGGAGGTGGAGGAAAAACTCTCTGTGTACCCTAAATACAACAAGTATCCATTTTCTTAAATAAATTCACATGGGCTGCGTAATCCAGGATTACATGTTATCATTAAATGTATGGTAACTGCCATGTGTGCCTACACAGAGACAAGCTACTTTCCACTGCAAAACCCTTATAGCGGCCAACTACATTTTCTCATGGTACTCTTCTTACACACCTCAGACTGTCTTTGAAACAAGCTTATGGTCACTGCAGTTATTTTATCAGGTGAGAGGAGTGAGAAGCTCTCTAGTCTCTTCACACTGCTCCGATAACACACCACTGCAAAACCAACCTGACTCTCTCTTCCAGAGCCTGTCATCACTTTGCCGGCTCCAAACCACAGCTCTCCGGGGGCTCATATTCACAATAAATTCTTCACTGACAACGTCACTGATATATTAACAATCAGTAGCAAAATGGTCATCTTTCAGCAAAGTTCAGGAGAATTTCTAATTAAAAAATACTGAAAAAATAATTGTTCCTAAATACTATCAAATATGCAAGTAAAACAGGTGATAGCCTTCAGGACACTGTGCACCACTGATTTTCAACACTATGTTCCCCAGCTTCAGCAAGTTGCCTAAAATGCACCAAGCAACAAAACTGCTCACAAGCAAGTTTTCTGGGGAGAGGGAAGGCTACTGAGCTGCAGCTGCAAAACCCCAATGCTAACTGCAAGAAACTTACAGCACAATTATGGCCCGCCACAAACTTCAAGTGCTTTCAGAAACAGGCATATGAGCACAACAGGAAAAATGCAGATTCACACACCTGACAGTTAATACAAAGCGACCACGGTAGCTCCATTTGCACATCCCTGTACAGCTGCTCTGCAAACATGCCAAAACACAGTCCAGAAAGGAAAAGTATAGGAAGGAAATCAAGTGAAAACACAAGAAAACTAAAGGTAGTGGTTTCAGATGATCTACTTAGGCCTGCACACAAGTGGTTTAAACATCCCCAGCTGCTTCTGTTTCACTTGCGTAATAGCTGCTTAATTTAGAAGAACAGAGAATGTCAAAAATCCCTCTTTACGATGAAGCCTGCTCATTATGCATTGAGAGGCACAATGGAATACCTGTAACCCAGCGGTGTCAAACTCACGACCCACAGGCCGAATCCAGCCCTCCACTTTGTTTTATCCAGCCCGGCACCTTGTTTCTATCCAGCAGCAGTGCTGAGCTCCTTACCCCTGCGCTCCTGCCAGCGCTGGTCACATGTGCAGTGTGTGACGTGCATTATGCTGCAGGAGCAGAACAGCGGGAGCCGTCAGTTTGACACCTCTGCTGTAACTGAACAGAAAATCATCCCTGCTGGATTAAAGTCTGTATCGTAACATTAACACAAAAAATTATTCTAACTTTTCATGTTCAAATAAAATGAATTATCATGTGCCCAGCACTGGAGTGCATATTTTAACCCCTAGTTCTACAGGGCAAAATGTAAAATTCTACTACCAATGTGGAAAAAAAAGTATTGAATAACTTGTCTGGTTTGTTTGGTCAGTGTAGGGGTAAAAAAAAGTCAAAATCCATGGGTAAAAAAGAAATACAAATGGACTTTTAAAAAACTGGGAACAATGCACTGCTTTAGCCTTCATGGGTAAGGGCTAACAATATGTGTTGCTACCACCAAACAAGCAGCTAGCTTCTCTGGAAACTTTGTAAAGTGTTTGGCTGGAGAGACATACATAATACATAGCCTCATATAGATTAATTGTATTGCTAGTAAATAATTATATTGGCCTCCCACACTTAGCTAATGTGGCGAAGAATATCCCTTTCAGAGGATGGGGTTCTGAGCATAACAATGAAAACCAAATTTCTGTATGAAAAGTTATGCATGTGTTTTTTTGTCCAGATAAATACATTAAAATAATAATTCTCTACTGGCCTGAATTTTACAGCCTGGAATTCTCATAGGAGAAGGCTGTCACATATCTAGACTTCACACTGAGATGATACCTTGGTTTTTAACACTTTTCCAGGAAAGCAGGAGGCAGGACACAAACAAATGCTTTGTTGTAGAAAGGCCTGGGGAGAAGGGACCCAGCCAGATGCTTTGATGATCTCTCATCCCAACAGAGATATTCAGAGTTCCTAGCACTCCACTTTTTTCCCCCTGTTGCAAAATTTCCTGTATTTTAATAGCCTAGAATAAGTAGTTCTACAGATTTATACAGTTAATGCACACATTCCAAGGAAAATCATGTGGATCTTCATGAGCATAATTTCACTCATGATTGCAACATCAACAAGATATTGCTGTCAACAATCTATGTCTGAAAGTACTTCTGAGAGATTCATACTGCAGGAGTGCAATCACATTCACATACAGAGCACAGCCCCAGCAGTACGCTGCCCAAACAACCAGAACTGTGCAATTTTTTCAGTGTCCCTGCTCTGTATTTTCCCAACCCTTACCACTGTACGTCCCTTTCCCAGGCGCCCCCTCAGACACGTGTTTTCTATAGAATAAATAAATACAGCAAGAGAGAAGCAGGGAGAAAAAGAATCCTTTTCTGTTCTGTAGATCACCAACCTTTTCTTTACATCAACTCACAGCTTCAGTTTTGGCCACATCTCAAATTGAAACTGGCAACATGAAATCCATGCCCATGCCACTCTCTGATTCCTTCATAATTTCAAAATCCCTGGTCCATTTTAACCAAATCTTCCTAGGGATGCTGTGAGAAAGAAAGGAGGGATTCAGGTTGAGAAGACCATCTCCTCCACAGAGGCACAGCCTTGGTTAAGGCAGCTGAAGCCCACAGCTCAGAAGCCCATCTGACGTATTGCCTTCCTATGGCAGGGAACAAGAGGAGATAAAATGAATGACAAAGGGCAAATACGTACAGAAGAACCTGTGCTTGTGGCAGATTTCATGCCAGAAACTAACCAGTCAACAGAAGATACCTACACAGCACGTCTTCTTACTAAGATCCAAATACTTTGGGCCAAGTGGGTAATACATTTGAAGTGACTTTTTGCAGAAAACCTACAAATGAATAGAGTGGGTACAGACTCAACACTCTCTGAAAGGAGAGCCAACCTAAGAACGGAAGCATCCACACAGGTCATCCAGCTTGCACAACACTAACTAAATGGCAACACTACAACTCTTATACGATTATTGTTTTGCATCCAATCTAATTATGATCTTGCACAGTTCATGGTCAGTGTTTGCCGATAAAGGTTGGTTTGGCAGCCCTTGAAATCTGTTAATACTTCAGACCTGAGGAAATTGCACTTTCAGCAAAAGCTCCTTCACACACTCATTTTCTTCGTGTTCTCACACTATTTGTTCTGTACCATGAAAACAAAAGTATCTACATTTTTGGATAACATACAAGACAAAATAAAAGCTTCCAATTGAAAAGAAAACCAAATCTCAGAAACCTTATAATATTTCAGATGTTTTCTCAAACACAGCATGCTTTTATCTTTACACTGAGAAGTTCCAGCAACACACTGTAGGAACAAATGATTTGTGCAGTTGAGTATTTCTTTCAGTGGTATTTCTCAATTTGTGTCTTTCCAGAACACATGCTACAATCTCTTCTTTTCTTTTGACAGAAACACTAAACAGCAAAGTATGTAAGCACATTTCAAAGCTGACTGAAATAGGAACATAGAGCCTAACAATATTAAATCAAAAAACCTGTCATGTTCAGCAACAGATTATTTGCATCTCTTATTTTATTGTACAAATTCTTTGCTTGCATAGAAAAAAAACCAAAACACTTATAAACTTGCTTTGTAAACTGACGATATCTAATAAGGATGAAAATAAGTATCTCAAATGCTAAAGCAGCATCAGCAATGCTTCTTTGCCAAGCAAATAACTGAAAGGCAAGTGATTTCAACACTAGCAAGAGGGAGGAAAGGCAGTAAGAGCTGATCCCCTTTCCTGCCTTCCCACACAGGCTTAGTATTGTTTTACTGTATTAAAGAATGCCATACCACATATCTGAGCACTGGAGACCAGGAGTCAGTGCTGGTAAATGTTTACTACCATCTGCAGGGCATTTCCGGCCTTGGCTAGCCAGTCCTTGCTCAAAGAATGCCTGGGCACACCTTGGGAGGTGCCACTCACTCCTCAGGCTTGGATGCAGGTACTGGCTTTGGAGGCCAAGGGAGCATAGTTGTACAGGCGTGGTCAGACCATGCCAGCTGGCTTCAGGGCCAGAGAAAAGGCCCTCATACTGCTTACCTTAGCATTTGCTACTACATTTTCTTATAAGTTACCAAGGCCTACAACAATAGCCATCTGCTACTCAGGTAAATCCAGCAATATCAGACCAAATGTTACAGCTATGGATCTTGAAAAACACTACACTGGGTTCAAAGGCATTGTTCCAGATGAATGTTCCTATATTCACTGTGACCAGGAGCTGCAGAGCTACGAGACAGCTTTCACAGGAGCAAACAGTGAGGGGATATTGCGGGCTGGCACAGTTTATTTCCCATTTATATCTTAACCCCCTCATAAACTGCTAACCAGACACAAATGTAGAGTGCTGTCTGGAGTAATGAGATAGCTGACGTAGCATCATTATTATGATATTCTGCTTTTCAAAATTCAATTTTTAAACCAAGCATGCATCTACTAGATTTGACATAAAGGAAAATCTAGATTATTTTAGAAAAACATTTGAGTTCGTAAGTCACGAATACCTACTCAACACAACAAGAAAAGGTACTTCCCTGTACTGATCTTTCTTACTAGGATAATTCCTTACTGCTACTTGCCAATTACATCCTTTGGGAAATTAAGAACTGACTTCAGGGAGCAGGCAGAGCCACACTCAATATGAAGTGTTAACTTTGTTTCAACCCTCCTTGTTTAGCTCTTGAAGCAAACTTAACTCTTGCTTTAACCTCAACGGTATTTCTGCTCAGTGGTTCAAAATCCAGCTAGAGTAAAATCTGACTAGTATAACCGATCCTAACATTCTTTCTTTATTTGCTATGCACGTTTCTTTTTGTGTATCTTCAATAGGCAGCTGCCACAATGTTTTCTGTTCCACTGTAGCTTCTAGCCCAGCTCCTGCAGAGATGGCTGTACAGAGACAGGAAAGGGCAGCTTTCCTACAGAACCAGACAGGCTAGACATTTACTGGTGCATCAGCTGCAGTGCTGGGACCTGGCAGCAGCTTGGAGGACAACTTTGGAGAAGAAAGCATTTCCTCTGTAATCACACATTTAGCAAAGGGAGCTAGGAACAGAAAGTTTTCTTAGGCTGATAGTTTTGCGTCTTTCTTCTCTATGCTCTAAGACTCTTTGATTGTGTCACTCCTAGACCTGCTGCGTTTCACCCCAATGCTAGAACTTAGAACTTTCTTCTTTAGATTCACTTACATAGACATTATGGAGCTCTCCTGCCTTAATTTTAAGCTATTATCTTCACTGTTCTGGGTTATGAACAAAAAAAATTTGAGGGAGTGGAAAGGAGGAGAAAGCCTCCACAGATACGATCACTGTCTTGCCAGCACATCCCTGTCTCCCTGTCTGGGATTTGCAGGGATCCAGCAGCAGCTCCCTGACGTTCCTATCCTCTTCATGGGCACTCACCATTTTTGTCAACTGTGGACCTCTCAGCCAAAACCACTGGTAATGCTCTGCTGCACTCTACCTCATCTTCTCACATCACTGGCTATTCTGATTAATTACAGTATTCACAATCCATGCATATCTACTGACCTCTACTGACATAATTTAATGCTAAAACCTGTTTTAATGGAAGCACAAATGAATCCAAACCACAAAGCTCAAACAGAGCACTCAACTCCCCCCAAATGACTTTGTTGTGTATCTTTAAGGAAGACTTAAAGACATAATTTCCAGTTCAGATCACAAGTGAACAACTGAACAGTAGGAGCTACAAATAAAACAATGTGTATCAATTTAAACATTCATAAGCCCTGTTGCTGGTGACAGATACCTGCCATATTCCAAATGGAGCTAGGAATAAATTTTATAACATGTAAGATAAATGAACATCTCGACTCCAAAACATTTTAGTAGAAACAGAAGGCAATCACACCTCCATCTTGGGAAGACATGTATAAAGACATCATTTAGAACAATACAGTCAACCTGATTTTCAGAAGAGAGAGTGATGGGATGTGATAAAAAATTGCCAAAAATACCCAAGCAGACTTTGCAGTGCACTGGATGCAATACTTAAAAAAAAAATCAAATAAACTTTGAATAATGAAAACATCTTTGTAGTTGAGCAGTACCTGTAATGTGCCATGAAAAGCTGTTTACCTAATGGACATTTGGGAACTTGGGCAGAAAATTGATCCCATTGCCACAAGTCAGGCAGAAAAGCTCTGGATCAGCTCTGCATAGCTGAAAGAACTTACTCGACTTAAAATCGACCCAATAAGCAAGTTCAGGAATGAGATGAAAATAATTGACATTTACACAAATAAACTTACATGACCTTATTTGACAGAATGGCATGTGGAGGAAGTAAAAACAGAGTTTATTACTGACAATCGCATTATCTGAGAACCCTGTTAGAGTAAACTGAAGAAAGGAATATACCTGGATATGTTAATTTAGATGATGAACAGAAACACTGATATGATGTTACCTCATGGGCGCACATTCCACAAAAATTGCACACATGCAATGAAGGCCAAAGAAGACCCACTCATATGACTCTGAGGCATTTATTAGAAAGAATGAAAATAAAGATAAAGGACAGAAGCAGATTTGGTGGTAGTAGGACTCTGATAACAGCTCCATGGAGTGGCCAGCTCTGCTGTCTGTGGGAAGTCCACCAAGCTTGGTGCGAGAGGGTATCTCTGAGTGGCAATTTGTTTTTTGCCATCATTAAGAGAACATGACGACTGAGAAATGTTAATGGGACACTTTTTCAGCCATTTAAGTAGATCCAAAGGCATGAATTGCTATTGTCCAAAATAGACAAAGCAAACCATTATTTCCTGTTTATAGGGAAAAAGACAGAATTCAGAATTTCTAACCTTCACGAGGGCACAACAAATAGATTCAAATTCTAACCTAGATGACACAAATCAACCAAAAGCACTTAAACCAAGTCATTCTGCTAGACAATAAATAGCTTAAGTCAGGTGGTTTTACTGACTGAAAAGGGGTATTTTCCAATCACTGTCAAGTGTCAGAGGTGCCAATTCATCAGCTGTAAACCACATAGGCAGAATTAAAACTGTGAAGTTTGTTTTGTTGGAGTTTGATTTGTTCTGGTTTGCTTTAAAGGTAGTGGCAGACAAACCAAAAAAAAACCCCAGCCTCCACAGTAATTCTGGTCAGTCTAAAACCAGTATGTCTAATGTGGGAGGGAAAAGACAGGAGCTTGCTTTTGAATCTCAAAATAAGAACATTTCATTTGGGCTGCTGAAAGCTTGCTTTGGTTTCTGTTTTCTTTGTATTGCTTTCCTTCATTAAAAGGGCAAAAGAAACAGAAGTTTCAGATTTTGCACCACTTTCAACAGAAAAGTTGAAAAATTCTTTCAATATTATATGAAAAGTTGATTTTTTAAAGGACAAAATAGTTGTCAAATTCTATCTACACATATAAAAAAATATTATGCACTGGAAGATGATGTAATTCTCCCTGTCACTCTTAATCTCACTGTGTCTGTGATAGCAGTGCTTACAAAGAGATCTTTGCTACCAACTGCCACAGACTCCCCAAGGAAACATTTCTCCCAAATGCTTTATGCAGTTCAGTATTTTGCTTAGATAAAAATACTTACAATAAATTCCAACAAGAAAAATTTATTCCACCCTTTTTTGAAATCTTCTCTCTTATTTGCTGTGGAGTTACCTGGCCTGTTTAACTGAAGCTGCTAAATCAGATGGAGACAATCCAAGGGTCAAAGAATTTCCAAAATAATTGCTGTAGTAACCACCAAAATGCTCCACAACAAATTGGAGAAGATTTGGGTCCATTCTCAGCTGCAGGGAAAGTGAAAAGAAAATGCTACTACAGAAAGCAGCTTTTTCAGTGAAGACTCGGTCTAACTCAAAGGAAGCAATTTCAACATCAGTTAAACAAAAGAAATCTGTTTTCTCTACAAATACCTTTCTTTTGAGTCTCTTTAATGGAGTTATACTAAAAATTCAATAGTAAACCTCAAAAGATAGTCTTTTAGCTCTTTTTCCATGAAGCCCTTTGGCAGCAGCAGGTTAACATGCATATATGGATACCCATGCTCCTGCTACATAGGATAGAGCCATCTTACTATGGGAATTATCTGAACACAACCGAGACATATTGTGGCTTTTCAAGTCAATATTATAAACCCCAGCAGCTGTGATATTAAGTTTGTAGATGAGCAATATATCAGCCAGCTGCTCTTCCATCCTAATTGAATCTTTTTTCATTAAGGAAAATAAAAGTATCTTCTTCACTTCTGTCTCTTTGCTCAGCTGGCCAGTTGCCCCTTGCTGTTTGGGAACCGATTTCACAAATGTCCAGATAAAATCATGCTCTTCTATAGGTCTGACCACACTTTCAATCATATATTTAGTACAAGATCAACAGTTTCAGAAAGATAACTTACTTGGAGCCCTTTTAATACGGTCCTGTTACAGTATTTCCTCGAAGCATATGATTCTTTCAAACAGGTTCATTAGACAGTTTCTGCTGACAATCTCTTTTTCTCCTCTAGCCTGCTCTCCCTGTCCTCAAGTATATTTACCTAAAACTTCTCACTTCGTCATCTAACACAGAACAAGAAAAACCTCCTTTTTTTTTTTTCCCAAACAGGAAAACAGGCACTGCACATACATTTTTTTCTCTGCCCAAACAAATTCTTCATAAACCACAAAAGCTCAGCAGCATCTTTCTCATCCATCAGATACCTACCTCAAAGAAAAGTTATGAAAAAGAACGTGGGTAATGTCCTTTTATATTCACAGAGAAGCAAAAGCAACAGCTAACATGGTTCAAATGCAGAAAGCTGATGACCCAAGCTAATGACCCTTTTGCATAGGTCATTAGCTGGCCCATGCCATGCCCATGGCAAGTTAAACCCTTTGCATGTTTGCCTGCAGGCATGGAGTGATGGGCAGGCACCAGGCAGGCCTATTACCTCTCCTTACAGAACCCCTTTCACCCTTCTAGCTCAATTCAAAAATAATCCCACACAAATGTGTTCTCTTAGATGAGTCAGTCTTTCCTTATACATCTTTAATGTATTTATTATGAATTGAAGCTTAAACTTGATAATACAGTGCCACAGATGAACTTGGACACATGAATCATAGAACAATTTGGATTGGAAGGGTTCCAACTCCCCTGACATGGGCAGGGACACCTCCCACTGGATCAGGTTGCTCAAAGCCTCATCCAACCTGGCCTTAAACACCTCCTGGGATGGGGCAGCCATGACTTCTCTGGACAACCTGTTCCACTGCCTTGCCACCCTCACAGGAAAAAAATTATTCCTAACATCCAATCTGAATCTCTCCTCTTTCAGCTTAAAAACATTACCCCTCATCCTATCCCTGCACTCCCTGATGAAGATCCCCATTTCCTATAGGCCTCACTTAAGTACTGGAAGAGTGCTGTAAGGTCTCCGTGAAGCCTTCTCTTTTCTAGGATGAACAAACCTAATTCTCGGAGCCTGTCCTCTTATGAGAGGTGCTCCAACCTTCTGATCGTCTTCATGGTCCTCTTCTGGAGTTGCCCTAACAAATCCATGTCCTGTCTGTGCTGAGGACTCTGGAACTGAATGCAAGACTCCAGATGAGGTCTCATGAGAGCAGAGTAGAAAGGCAAATGACCTCCCTCAGCCTGCTGGTCACGCTTCTTTGGGTGCAGCCCAGGACATGGTTGGCTTTCTGGGCTGCGAGTGCACATTGCCGGCTCATGTTGAGCTTCTCATTTACCTGCAACTTCAGGGCTACTCGCAATCCATTCTCTGTCCTACCTGTATTTGGTCCACAAACAGGTTCACAGTAAGGAGTGAAAAGCCTATACTTAGAGCTATGAAGCAATGCGCTATTTTTACAACCTTACTTTTGTTCAATTGCAGAGGTACTTATCTTGTAAAAGGCAAAATACACACTCATACGAATTGCTTCAGAACTTCTACAGCAGTAAAACAATGTGACCAGAGCTTACTGCATGCAAATACCTGAAAACAGCGGGTACACAGTTCCATTTCTGTCCTATCAGTAAGTGCACCAATACTCAATAAATGCAGTTATTTTATTCATTGTAAAACTCTTAGACAGTAAACAATATGAAAAGTTCACATAAATTACATTATTTCACCAGTGGTTAAACTAATGATTTCAACTACACACATTGCGAAGTTAAAATATACTGTATATACTTACATGTTATACATTTAACAAGCAACCAACAGTTAATTACTCATTGTCTATTCAGAGCTTAAAATAAATACCAGCTATATCAGTTACCGTATTCGGCATAAAGATAGAAGGGTGGGTTTTTTTTATTCAACCAACAGTTCATTTTTATTAGGTAGAAGGGAAAAAGGAAACTTGCCAGAAGCATGAATTTTACCATAGCGTAAAGAAATGACTAGGGGGAGGTTCTGGGGCATGATTATGCTCAATCTGTACGTTTATCTTTGAGTAGTCCTAAGTCCTGGCTATGGCAGCTGTGATTATTTGGGTGCATCTTGTTATTGCTAGAAGTTTTCTGTAACATGCCCATTCATTTTCAGCAGAAATGTATCACACATACTTTGATGTACTACTCCTACTTACTGTTTTATTTGACATTGTCATCCTCTAAGAGTTTGCATTTGTGTTTCCTCTTGAAAATATAAAAAAAACCAACCCACCATTGTCAAACTTAAAGGGTTTTTAAAATTCCTTTTTTTTTAAATCCGAGTAAAGTTTGTGCTCTGTTTCTTCCTGCTTTCTTCCCCCATCAACTCTTTCTAAAGAGGATAAGAGGATACAGGGTTATTTGTTGTTCCATTCAACAGATGTAACTGAGCAGTCAGCTTCTACTTCCCTTCGAGCTTCCCCTCTTTACAGCAAGGTGCCGCAGCTGGCCTAGGGCAAGGTACGCAAACCTCACTCAGTCAGATGCTCCTTTGCACAGTCAGAATACAGCTAGGTCAAACACCTCTGTCCCAACAGCCTTTTTCAATGGCAGTTAGTAGTGTATACGAGGAGGATATCAGACTCATTTACTAGGTGCAAAAGGAAACTGCTGTACTTTCAAGGGTCCTACAATAATCAGTTTAGAAAAATCCAGAGCCAGCAAGTGTAGCTGGGCCATCATACTACAGTGATCTTAAAAAGGGCCTGGATATACATTTTTCCACAACTCTGATTCCTTTTTTGAACTTGTGCACATTTTGAACACTTTGTGGCAGTGGGTGTCACAATTTGATGAGGCACTACAGAAATATTTTGCTTGTAAAATCATGCAATCTACTAATTGCATACAATAATTTCTAGTTCTCCTTCTAGAAAAACAGCTCAAGCTTTTCTTATCATTACCTTACAGACCTAAATGACTCTTTGCTTCTATAAGGATACTGCTAAAGAGTTCATTGAAGTCACAATTCAAATGCTGTGTTTGACAGCTCGCACGTGAACTGGGCTCCACGCCTTGCTCAGGCAGCCACAGCTCGTTCTCCACCTCGCTGCTGCTGGACACCAGCTTTGGCAGTGCCCACGCCTTTGCTTGCTGCACTGCACTGCACTGCCAGGGCCCAGATCTGCCCCACCTTACAGCACCTTCTGCCTTCTCAACCACCCAGTTTGCCCAGTTGGCAGATAAGGTACAAATATTCAACTTGTCAGGCATAACAATGCAGCTTACAGAGATGCTATTGCATTTGTTGCCTTGTACCCTTTTATAAATCAGTGTGTTTCTTAGGGCTTCGCTGGAAACAAGCCACCATGTTACTCCCATTTGTTCTTGCTGCAAGAACCTCATCATTCTCTACCAGCCAGCAAGCTTCTGAAGCATCTGTTACAAAAGTATTTCAGATGTCCAAAGCAGACAGAATTCTGTATGCCACTACAGGTTTTAAGACTTCAAACATTAGTATAAAAATCTGTTTATTTGGTCCTGGTCTCATTGCTCGGCTAGTCTAATTGGAATAAAATCTTACTTCTCAAGGCACTTCTTCATTGTTTTTTACCTGAATTTAATCAAATTCTATCCTAGCCCTGTATAAAAAAGCTAAGATTCAGTGTTTTTTCCATGGAAGATTAATTCCCTCAAACTGCTTATTTGTCAAAACCATTCATTCCTCAAGTTACCTGCAGAATTCTAGCTTTAAACAGCATTTTGGCTTAAATGAAATCCATCTTAAATGGCAGCTATTCAAAGGAACCATGAAACTCCATGAAAACCTGGACGCACTGCTAAGCCCGTTATTTATCTCCTGGTTACTTACCTTGTTTTATTTATGAAAACAGACTTCAATGAAAATATATCATGTTTAGTCTTCACGTAACACTAACTCATCACGTAACACATGCTGGCCAATGAACTCACATGGCAATTTTACATGGCTGAGAAAAAGACAATTTTAGCTTACTCTCCAGAGGATTAAAGTATCAGAAAGGCATGACTACCAGTCTGCTCGATATTATCACCTCTTTTTCAGACATTTTCTACTACAGCAGTGGCAGAGAGATGCAGAGCCCGGAGCTGTTCCTGCTATTGCAGGCCCCTTATCCCTTTTATTAAGGTAATACTTGGACCAAGAAGCTCAGACAGGGTGCACAAAGGAGTATTACTCACAGATTTACCTTTCTTTTCTAACTCCTTTACCTTTTGCTATGTCACAAAGCCCAAGTTTTATCACTGAACATACTTTGGCAACATGGCTCTTTCCACAGCAGACTTCTTGCTGATTTTTTAAGAGTTCATTTGGACAGCAATTTTAAGATCACGCAGGTAATGGTTCATTCCAGTGTGCACTGCAACCAACAATAATAATGCACCTCTAAATCTGCTGGAAGAATATTTACCAGAGAAATCTTGGACAATGCATCATGGCTTCAAAGGCAGTAATTTCCAGTCCTTTCTCTGCTGCTAATGATGGGTAGGTCACACAAGGGTAGCGCTCTCAGCCTTGAACCTCGGTGCCGCAACCAGTGCAATTCATTTTCTCTAACAACAGGGGGTTAGCGAGGAAGCTTGTAAATCAAAAACTAATCATGAAATAGAGCCAGCTTTTGGAACAACATTAAATGGCAGACATTCTTTCACACTGCACGAAGACTGAGCTTTGGGTGCCCTTTCACCTTGCAATCCTCCTATACTGCTGGCTAAGTCCTAACACTTATGGAAGAAGTTTGGTCACTGCCCTAAGCAGTACAGACAGAAACTCCAGAGTTATTATTCTCATAACCACAATTTTAAATGATTGTTAAATACTACTACAGAGAACATTCTCTCTCTTCTCCACTCCTAATGCTCCCATGCCCCTTCCAAGAAAGAAATGTTTCATACTGGATCCAATTAAGATGCAATCAATTTTAACTGGATGTGTTCTGAGTAGGCATAAATATTTCTCATAAAGGAAGTTAGTAAATTTGTTTGATATAAATTAATATGGAGAAAGTGAATTATATTACAAACAGCTGGAAATTAACTTTGTCCCTGCAAGCCCAAGATAATACCAAGGGTCTCTTGGCCTTCAAATGCAATCAATTCAAAGAGGAGGAGGAGTTTTTTCAAACAGGGCATAAAGGTCCATTTGGCACAGCAGGAATTTAAACAGTGTATGCCAACAGCTAGCTACATTTCTGTACTAATGACCTCTCATCTTTGTGTTTCAAAACACAACACTCAATTTTTAAGTTGGAAATTGTCCTGTTCTGTCTTTGCTCCACATTTCAGTCCAAGGCCTCTTTCTGGTTTATTTCACCCCTTGTTGTTATTATTTAATTTAACATCAGTTGTACCAGACACGGTCTTCTTTACCAGCACTAGGATGCCCCAGTGCTTATGAACTTTGCTTCCTTTCTGTGCTGGCTATTCGGTTGTTGCTCATTCAGCCAGTGAGTGAGATCACAATTGAGAGTTTGCTAACTCAAATCAGGAGTTTTTACTTGTCTCCAGTTCAAAATTAACTGAATGAACATCACAGGAGATGGACCAGTTTCTTGCTATTAACCAGCACACGTTGTCCCCATGCACTAAAGTTCTTAGCCCTTCCCTGATGATTGGGGAGTTCTCCCTTAAATACCTGCAGAAGATGCAACCTCAAACATCATCTCCTTCAGCACAGCATGGCATACTATGCAGCAGCAGGAAGTATCATCTGGAAACAAACTACACTGAAGATCCCTAAAGAAAATTATTAACAACAGGATCATAAAGACATTTAATATCAGAAGATGAGGCATTTTGAAGACTTCTCTTCTTAGTGAGATGAAAATCAACCACTGCTTTCCAAAGAAATCTAAATCTCTCCTGTAACTCTGGCTGATGAGGTACCAATGAGGAATGTCACTTCCAAAGTAACAAAAGAAAAGGGAGAAGAGCCTTCTGCAGGGTATATAGTCAGCACAGGGAAATAAAGATACACACATAGCGGGATGGGCAACTCTACCTTAACACAAACATGCCAGGGTCCAAGCAATGCATTTCCACTCAGGCATTAGACCTTGGAATTGCAATCAGATTCTACAAAAGCACCAATCCAGCACTTAACAGAGGTAAAAAACTCCAATGCCCCCAATCTACCCAAACCACTAAACAAACAAAAAAACCTCAGTAGAAACCATTAGGAAACAGAAAGAAACCCTCGCATATTTTGCCATTATACGCTCTTCACCTGTAACACTGTTTGTAGTTCTACCTATCACACAGCAATGGATGGGTCTGGTTGCTTCCTCCAGGCAGAACTACATTTACTGACTCTTGGAGCCAGGATACCCTGCCATCAGAAACTGTGGCTGTTGGGTTCTCTCTCCTTCCCACCCATGATAACATCTCATGACTAGTTAAGAAGTAAGATGAAGCAAGGCCTTACCATAAAGGAATGATGACAGTTTCAGTTACCTTTTCATCCTACTGACCAGGCAGCCTTAACTATCCCTTTCACTGTGTTACATCTGCAGTTTCAAGTGAGGGGAGATGCATCTCACTTTGAACTATTCTGGCAGCAACAACCTGGGTATCTGTACTAGAGCAGGTTGTCCAATGCTGTTTCTGCAGTCAGTGAAGACCTCATTTGCATGGACAGTGGTGTCCATGGAACACTACGTCTATTTATTTACCTTTCCCATACCCTTGGCATATTATCTTCTCTCTGTACTTTGAGAACCTGAAGATTTTTAATATACACCGCTCTTGACTTGTTTTTTCCCCACTTCTAACAGTCTCCATTAGTCATTTCTAATTCTGCTGTATCTTTCAGTGACAAGAAAAGACCAGAAAGAGGACAGGTCTCACACTAGGTTAGCTGCCTTTGTCTTCTTTGGCTTTGCATCCCATTTGGTGTCAGACTTGTGTTTTCACCTTGCTTGAGAGGACAGTGAAACTCTTCAAATAATTTGTCAGACTGCTGCTAAGCTTTTTCTACCTTTGTCTTGAGCCTGTTCACAATAAGGTGTTATAAAGGCAAATTCAAGTTACTTAAGAAGATAGATACGTATAAGATGCTTTACGTTGAACGCCAAACAAATTTTTATGACCATAAAATTAACAATTATTTCACCTTAATCTTTAAATAGAAATGTAGTAATATGGGGAGGTATCAGCTCTGGCAGAAGCCACTGATCACTCATCTCAGCTATTGCCTGGAAAGGGAGTGATTGGGAATTTAAAAAAATTGTCCCATTTTCACTACATGTGGGTCTCAACATATCACAATGCTTTTGCTGGTGAAGAAAAACACATTTGATCTAAGTTAACTTTGGTTTGCAAACTTGTGCCAATGCACAACATCAGCAAGCCTTTTAACAACTTCTGGTAGGAAAGCAAGTGCAGTCCTCCCTTGGGTCCCTGTAATCAGCAGCAGAGTAACAGACCCTTCTCAGCAAAACAGTGAGATGTATTTTCCACTTAATTCTAAGAGGTTACACAGGCAAGAAACTCTTTTGCTCAATATCTTCAAAGTAGAAATCAGATAAAAAAAAACCAAACTCAACTTCATCAGGCAAAGCAGACAAAGGAAAAACACTCCAGCAAACAGAAGCCACTGAATGCTAATGGAGATGAAGAAACTGTGAGACAGAGGGAATGCTTCAGAACACCCACAAAAGAAAAAAATGACCCCAGGAAAAGTCAATGAGTAACCAAATTAAGCCCTTAAAGTCACTTTGAGATCATGCTGTGTTATGTTTCATAGAAAGCAAAAAATCTGAAAGCTGGTGTTACTTAACATCTCTGTTCACAGGATAGAAAAGTGAGATGTACTTATTAAATATATATCCATTTTTAGCAGAAAAAAAGTGGTTTAGTTATTACATTTCTGTGCCTCTGGTCCCAGTGAGCAGATGTGGAGGTGTTTCGGAAGAATTAGCCAAGTGCTCATGTCACTTGGCAATAGTCCTGAAACACAGGGAAAGCAAATATTGTGCCACTCTTTCAGCCCAGTAAAGATACACATCAGTTCAACATTGACACCAGGAAAAAAAAAAAGCAAGGACATATACAAGACTGAATGCATGCTACAGAAATATAATATGATTATGCCTATTAATGGAAAACACTAATATGTAGCTCTGTATTATTTTTAACTAAATTGAATCCTGTAAAACAAAGAGAGCATGACTTACTAAGTCAAACTTCCATGGCCTCATACCAGCTAAGCTGATTATGAATCTATGAAAATAACCTGGATGAGAGTTAAATGGATTAAGAGCTAGTTAGCTGAGAGGCCTCAAAATGCAACCAGAATGAAATCACTGCATCTACCAGCAGTCCTAGCTGACTGGGGAACTTCCACTTCACTGGAGACTGGCAAATATTATGCCCGTTTACAAGAAGGGTCAGAAGGAGAATCCAGGGAACTACAGGCTTATCAGTCTTACCTTGGTACTGGGAAAGGTCATGAAGCAGATCATCTTGAGTGCTACCACACAACACACACAGGACAACCAGGTGATTGGGCCCAGTCAACATGGGTTTATGAAAGTCAGGTACTGACAGACCAACCTGATCTCCTCCTGTGACAACGTTACCCATTTAATGGATAAGGGAAAGGATGTGGATGTGGTGTACTTGGACTTTGGTAAAGCCTTTCACATTGTTTCTCATTGCATTCTGCTTGAGAAATTGGCTGCCATTGGTCTGGACAGCCACAGCCTCTGCTGGGTAAAAACCTGGCTGGATGGCTGGGCCCAAACTTCTTGTGGTAAAAGAAGTTAAATAATCCAGTTGAAGGTCAGTCACAAGTGGTGCTCCCCAGAGCTCAGTGCTAGGTCCAATCCTGTTCAACATATTTTATCAATGATCTGGACGATGGGATCGAGTACACCCTTAACAAGTTTGTGGATGACTCTAAGCTGGGTGGCAGTGTAGATCTGTTTGAGGGTAAGGAGGCTCTGCAGAGGGATCTGGACAGGCTGGATCGACAGGCTGAAACCAGCAGGATGAAGTTCAACAAGCCAACAAGTGCCGAGTCCTGCACTTGGGACAAAACAAACCCCATGCAGCGTTACAGACTTGGGGAAGACTGGGTGGAGGGCTACCTGGCAGAGAAGGACCTGGGGATGTTGGTTGACAGCAGCTGAATATGAGCCAGCAGTGTGCTCAAGTGGATAAGAAAACCAATGGCATCTTGGTCTGTATCAGAAACAGCGTGACCAGCAGGACAAAGGAAGTGATTGTGGCCCTGGTAAAGCCACAATTCGAGTGCTGTGTTCAGTTTTGGGCCCCTCAGTACAAGAAAGACAGTGAGATGTTGGAGTGTGTCCAGAGAAGGGCAATGAATCTGGTGAAGGGGCTGGAGAACAAGTTTTATAAGGAGTCACTGAGGGAACTGGGGTTGTTTAACTTGGAGAAGAAGAGGCTGAGGGGAGACCTCATCACTGTCTACTACCTGAAAGGAGGTTGCAGCAAGGTTGTTGTTGGTCTCCCAAGTGACAAGTGATAGGACAAGAAAAAATGGCCTAAAGTTACGCCAGGGGAGATTGAGATTAGACATTAGGAAAAATTTCTTCACTGAAGGGGTGGTCAGGCACTGGAACAACTGCCCAGTGAGGTGGTTGAATCACCATCACTGGAGGCGTTTAAAAGATTGGTAGATGAATTTCTCAGGGATATGGTTTAGTAGCGGACAAGGTACGGTTGGACTCGATGATCTCAAAGGTCTTTACCAATCAAGCAATTCTATGTTCTGCGTAAACATACACAGGTCCAGGTCCAGGTCCAGAAACATTTTGGAAATGCAGAGTGTTCTGACACGGAATGCTCCAGCCACCACCAAGAAGCTGCAGAGCCCCTCAGGTACCTCTTTACTTTTCAGATGAGAACAGCTGCAAATTTCAAGCATATTCAGGGCAAATATCACATAGGCTCATAAGCTGCATGCAATTGCTGCTGGAAACAGAACATTGTCCTCATGGCTGACGCAGTCTGTCATTGGGTAACCAAGGGGATCATGAGGATGCCAACGAGGTTCTGTTAGTGCTGTGTCTGGTATCAGCACAGCCAAGCAGGATCATGAGTCCATCATCCTGTGGTCCATACTGCGCAAAAGGAAATTAGAGTTCTTCAAAAGGATTCAGAGAAAAATCCAGATCAATGACCAAATCAGAGAACCTTTGGAACCATAAAAATGCTTTAAAACTCCCTCTTTTGATTTTTTTCAAGCAGAGATTGAGGAATGACCTGATCAGACTTGCACAGACTTGGTGACTTAAGGCAACAGATGAGAAACCCCTTTCACTGTGGAGAATAACAATCCAGCAGGACTGGATTCTTGTCACAGGAGAAAGAAAGGTGTATTTTCTTCTAGGAATGGAATATTTAACTTTTCAAGTAATTCATCAACAAAGTGAATGGAGTGCTCATTAACAGAACTGTTAGATGACAACAGGAAAAATAAAACCTATGTGGTGTGACGATAGTTACATACCCTGAGAGACAAGGAGGTTCCAGAAACTATCAGCCAGCTATAGCATTTTTCAATTTTCCAGTTTTCAGTCTCATCCTTGCATTCATGGAACAGTAAGGTTTATATTTTGACTTGAGCTGGAAGAGTGCTCTCCTTAGCTAATACCCTGACGTCTTTGATGGGATGAAGCAGGAAAGGGTGAGAGGCTTATCTCGACTCAGCTTTTTTTCTTCTACTTTTCTGTGGGTCTAACCTAAGCAGATAGCAGTCACGTACAAAAAATTGGACTGACATCTAGAAGTCATAAAATACACAGAGCTGGTCACATTGCTCATCCCAATTAAATGATTATTACAGCTAACAGAAATGCTACAGAAAAGTTTAAAGGCTACGCCCGACTGCAGAATGAAAAGGACAGTGCAAACCAGAGCTGAAGTGAGAGTAAATTTCAATGTATTTTAAGGTTTACCAATCCAGCATATACAACATATGAGATACTTAACAGGGTAGAAGAGAAAAGAAGAATTAGCAGGTAAAAGGAAAATATTAAATATCAGCCTGGACTGCTCTGACTTCAGCTTAAATTGGCTGCATAGAGTATTCTTTACCAGAGGATGAACAGATCTTTTGAACTACATTGCCAGGTCACAGAAACAGCACTCACCTCTATTTTTTCTTGGATAAATAAAGAATTATTCCATAAAAATACTTAAAAAACCCTCATAGCCCTTGGTTATATGAAATTAAGTCATAAACTGCAACTGACCCAGAACAAGCAGGTTCCCCACTTCCAACGTACACGGCTGGCAGCCCGTAGCTTAGATGGGAGCCCTCTGTGCTGGGTTAGGAATTGGCTGGATGGCCGAGTCCAGAGAGTGGTGGTGAATGATGTCTCATCCAGTTGGCGGCCGGTCACCAGTGGTGTCCCCCAGGGATCGGTGTTGGGTCCGGTCCTGTTTAATATTTTTATTGATGATCTGGATGAGGGGATTGAGTCCATCATCAGCAAGTTTGCAGATGATACCAAGCTGGGAGGAAGGGTTGATCTGTTACAGGGTAGGATGGCCCTACAGAGGGACCTGGACAGACTGGAGACACTGGCCAATTCTAATGGGATGATGTTTAATAAGTCCAAATGTCGGGTACTTCATTTTGGACACAACAATCCCATGCAGAGCTACAGACTGGGGACAGAGTGTCTGGAGAGTAGTCAGGCAGAAAAGGACCTGGGACTGCTGGTTGACAGGAAGCTCAACATGAGCCAGCAGTGTGCCCAGGTGGCCAAGAAGGCCAATGGCATGCTGGCCTGCATCAGGAATAGTGTGGTGAGCAGGACCAGAGAAGTTATCGTCCCCCTGTACTCGGCACTGGTCAGGCCTCACCTTGAATACTGTGTACAGTTCTGGGCCCCCCAATTTGGGAAAGATGTCAGGATGTTGGAGTGTGTCCAGAGGAGGGCAACGAAGATGGTGAAGGGGCTGGAGCACAAGCCCTAGGAGGAGCGACTGAGGGAGCTGGGGCTGTTTAGTCTGAAGAAGAGGAGGCTCAGGGGAGACCTCATTGCTCTCTACAACTACCTAAAAGGAGGTTGTAGTCGGGCAGGGGTTGGTCTCTTCTCTCAGGTGACCAGTGACAGAACTAGAGGGCATGGACTCAAGCTTCGTCAGGGAAAGTTTAGACTTGATGTCAGGAAAAAGTTCTTCACTGAAAGGGTGATTGGCCATTGGAATGCGCTGCCCAGGGAGGTGGTGGAGTCGTCGACCCTGGAGGTGTTTAGGGGAAGACTGGATGAGGCACTGAGTGCCATGGTTTAGATGATGGCGTTAGTGTTGGTGTTAGTGTTGGGATATAGGTTGGACTCAATGATCTCGGAGGTCCTTTCCAAGCTTATGATACTGTGATACATTACTCCCCAGCCCTAGATACCAAACTCTTCCATCTCAGTCCATGTCCAGGGCAGATCTTCCCTCAGCGTCAGGGGAAACAGAGCCACCACCAGCCATGAGCTCAAGTAAGGATTAACCTGTCAGTTTTATAATGATCTTATTCGGACTGTTTCACCCTTCTGACCTATAGCTGGCACACCAACACTACCCTTTAAAGTGCGACATTTACTACTGACACTTACCAGGCATGTTAGCAGATACACAACTATCCAAACTGAAAACTAAGATAGATCTTGCCACAGATTATAAATAAAGAAAATGTAAACAAGGCAGCATGTTTTTCAAATTAAAATATCTCCCTTCACCCCCCATCTATGCCACACCATATTTCAATAGTAAAAAAAACCCTAACTTTTAATGTACTGTCCATTGGGTAAAACTGCCCTTGGAAAAAAAACAACTAACATTTCCCATCTGTCTACAGAACGCAGGATTAATGAAAGGAAGTCTCTTATTCAATTTAAAAATAATGAGGCACCAATATGTAGCTGCTTCAGCTCTACCAAACTGAATTAACAATTCATGTGTATAAAGGTATTTTGTTCCTCCCTCTCCTCCAATGTTTGTCGTTTTTTTCAATACAATTGAATACTAAAAAATCAAACAACCTACAACTGCAATGCTGGGTCTATTTACAAACAGCTAAAGTTTACTAACTTAAGTTGTGTTTAGCTTTGTTAAACCTATAGTACAACTTATTCACTAAGGTTTTTGAACTCAACTCCAAACAGGTACTGACTGTACCCAAATAAGAGGAGGACTTGGGCAGTCTGGAGCAGAAACCTGGCATAAGCCAAGGCAGTACCAAGAGTACTAACACCACAGCCCACACGATGACCTGCGCTGTGTATCAGCAGCACTGGGGCTTCTCATGTTTAGTGAGCACAGCCCATTGCAGGCTCCAGTCACCCCTCTGGCAGCACTGCTCCTCTCAACCAAAATGGATTCTGTTGATTAACATGAGATAATTCTAGATGTACCTAATGATAAAACTTACTAAATTCCCCAGGTGATACAGAGAATCTGTTCCATAAGGATCCCGGATTTCAAGGAAGCATGGCAGTCATACTGCATGAGCTGTAAAACCCACAGAAGGTATCTTTTATCTTATTACCTCACACTCAAAGAACTACAGTTCATGTAGTTTGAATGAGTACTGCAGAACACAAGCAGACAAAACCCCATGCAATGCTATTAACATACCATTTTATCATCTATTTCCTCTCTTCCCCTCCATGTTGACTTACTGAGGCCCAATAAAGCATATATATTTAGAATTAACTATGACAAACATGTCCTGATAATACACTTCCCATGCTGGCACTAACTGGAGCTCAGGAACTGTTTGTAATCTAGTATTCTAATTACTATAAATTATCATAAAAAGGTTGAAGTCTTCATCTACTGTTTGATAAATAATGCATAAGAGCGTTTTCAACAACAGGCAAAAATTACCAGTTCCAGATCTTTAATACTTAACATACAACAAGCTGTAGTCTGTAGGGACCTGGGCAAAGCGTGTTTTCCAGTTGCAGAGTCTGGATAGAGAAAGGTGGCTTTAAGTGTCTTTTATAGGGTGACTTTTTTCTTTTTCCTTTCTTTACCTTTTTATTTTAAATAACTGTAGCAGTATCTCTCAGGCCCACCTTCATTCTACACTACAAAATAAGAGAAGCACATCCTTCTCTTTCAGATCTTCTCAGACATAGACCCTTAGAAGGAGGGACATTTTCTGGGACAGGCAGAGGTAGCAAATCCACATTTTGAAAACACATCTTATTTGTCTTTAAGTTTTTCAGCCCTGAGATTAATTGAGTGTCCAGAGGGGTGTCTCACAGCCCCTGTTGACTGAGGGACTATGCTTCTGAAAGCATCATTGCTTTGTGATGCTTCAGCAGGAGCATTAATGCTTAATAAAAGCATGTAACAAAATCCATACGGTAGTTTTGCAAATTTGATGTGTTAATACATTATGAGTTGATGATACTAGATATTGCCTGAGCGGTACTCAAAGGGTTCTGATAACTCAGGGATGTCATCCCCAAGCACCTCATGCCAAATCTGCAGACGATTCCTTCCAGCAGGCTGCAGAAGCACAAGGAAAACACAGCTAAAACACAGAGCCTGTGGCTATCAAGCCAAAAAGGCACTTGAAGAGCTGACAGATTTTGCTGCATAAGCACATTACAGAAAAATGCAAACATCTCTGCATTCATGTTGTGGAAAAGGCCTAAGATTTTCTTCTTTCAAAGCCCTTCTCCGAGTGCCTTGCTTTTCCAAAGCAGAGATAAGAATTAGCTGCAAAGTGCATTTCTTCATATACAAAGGACAAATGGCTAATGGCCTCAATGATGCTTCCCTTCAGACATATGAACACTGACATCCTATTGAGTGTGTAAGGTCCTATTGAAAAACAGCCTCTAAATCATGAAAGCAGGCTTAATATGGTCTAAATAGGTCAAGGAAAAAAAACCCACAGAAAATACCTTTATTAAAGTATGCAAAGCCAAAACTGCTGACTTTTAGTTATCTGACTTAGAAAACAAAACAAAACTCTATTTCATACAGAAAAGAAGTGCAAGTGGAAGCATAGAAATGTGTAGAACATCACATCATAAACATCAATCATTTGGTCACCTTTGTTTACTCCTTCAGAAGGCAACTTCTTACTGTCAGATAAGATATAGTTAATAAAAACACTCATTCTCTAACCCTGAAAGACAAATATTTCAAATTTTGCCTCAAATTAGTTGCTAAAAGATCTGGAAACAGAGTTAAGGTCCTTGTTCTGAACACAGAGCTGCAGGTCTCACATACGTGCTTCATGGATCATCAGTCAAACCCCAATCCTATTTTACTTGAAACACCTCTTCTGCCAAAACCTCAGACAGAAGAAATGCATGTACCAGCACGTACCTCACACAGGACAGTCCAAGCTATTCAACAGCCTTGCCAGAGAAAGGCAAGCTCAGAAGTAAAAGTTTTTTGTACTTCTTGCAGACAATTTAATCAATCACAATTTATCCCCACCTGAAGCACATTGTTAAGGTTATCCGATTCCACTAAATCTAGAAAAATTAAATTGGATAAATCCACTAACAAAGTTTAAAAATCTTGCAGAGTGCACTGCCAGGAAAGAAACCGTTCTCTTGATTGCTCCTCTGTGTAGTTAAAACTTTACATTCACTTGCTTATTGCTGCAAAATGTGCCTGTCATCACCCAAAAAGTCACCATACAGAGAAGAAATATGTAATGAGAATAACTCGCTGTGTTTGGTAAAAACATATTGATACAGTCACTACATGCTTCTGGAGATAAGCAACCTTCAGCTTTCAATCCTCAGAACACAGAAAACTATATGGAATTAAGAAAAGCCACATTGCAAAAACCAGAAGCGGGCTCCACAGCAACAGACCCCAGCCACAGGCAATGGTCAGAACAGAGCCTGAAACCTGTGCTACGTAATTCACACAGGTAAACCGGGCAAATTCCAGAGGAATAAGTTTCTTGTTTAGCATAACACGGCACCATGTGGACAAGGAGAATCAGCTCCCTTATTGTCATAGTACACAGACCAATAAGCTTCAGGGAAATGCTTGCTGCTGCTTATTCACCTGCCTCACAGAAACACATAAAGTGTAGCAACACCAAACCAGCACAGAACAGTTTACGTTGTAAGGGACCTTAAAGATCATCCAAATCCAACCATGGGCAGGGACACCTCCCACTGGATCAGGTTGTCCAAAGCCCCATCCAACCTGGCCTTGAACACCTCCTGGGATGGGGCATCCATGACTTCTCTGGACAACCTGTTCCACTGTCTCAGCACCCTCACAGGAAAAAAAAAATCTTCCTAATATCTAATCTTAATCTCCTCTCTTTGGGCTTAAAATCATTACCTCTCAACCTATCCCTGCACTCGCTGATAAAGAGTCTCTCCCCAGCCTTCCTGTAGACCCTGTACTGGAAGGGTGCTATAAGGTTTCCCTGGAGCCTTCTCTTCTTCAGGCTGAACAAGCCCAGCTCTCTCAGCCTGTCCTCTTATGAGAGGTTCTCCAGCCCTCTGATTGTCTTCATGTCCCTCCTCTGGAGTTGCCCTAACACATCCATGTCCTTCCTGTGCTGAGGGCTCCAGAATTGAATGCAGGACTCCAGGTGAGGTCTCGTGGGAGCAGAGCACAGGGGCAGAATCACCTCCCTCTGTGTGCTGGTCACAATTCCTTGGATGCAGCCCAGGACATGGTTGGCTTTCTGGGCTGCCAGTGCACCCTGCTGGCTCACGTTGAGCTTCTCACCCACCAGCATCCAATTCCTTCTCTCAATCCGCTCTCTGCCCAGCCTGCGTTTGTGCTTAGGATTGCCCTTACCCAGGTTCAGGACCTTACACGTGGTCTTGTTCAGCTTCATGAGGTTCATGCAGGCCAAACCTCTCAGGTCTGTCCAGGTTCCTCAACACCAGACTCCATTTAGACATTGAGCCATTGACCACAACTCTTTAAGTTTGACCGTGTAGCCAATTCCTTATCCACCGAGTAGTTCATCCATCAAATCCATGTCTCTACAATTTATAGAGAAGGATGTCTTGTGGGACAGTATTGAATACTTTGCACAAGTCTTCCCTTACTCACCAGCACTGTAGCCCCATTGTAAAGGCCAGCAAATTTGTCAGGCATGACTTGCCCTTAGTGAAGCCGTGTTGGATGTCACCAATCATCTCCTACAGACTCCAGAGACTATACAGGAATCAGAGGAGACTTCTTTAATTGCTATTAACAAAAAGGAATACGCTAAATAGAGGAGTTCGTATGCATGGAAGATAAAAGGCTGATCTCTTCTGCAAAGCAGCCTTGCAAATAGCAGCTAGGCAGCCTGAGTTGTTGTAGCTGGACAGGGACCATCGAAGTTTGCTGAACGATATTCCAGCCACCAGGATAGAATTAGAATTTTTATATTAAAATAAAAAAGAAGGATAAATTCTGACCCTTATGAAAATATCTTATTAACAAAGTTGTTTGAAATCTTAAGGTAGCAGAAGAGTGACCTGTCATCTGTCAAGTTCCCTCATGCACAGGTGATGTCAGCTGGACCTCTTTCAACCAATAACTTCAAATCTCTCACAGAAACCACCAGATGAAATTGGGTCTTACACTAAGCAGGAGAACAGACTAGATCTGAGTTTTTCCTGCCATGGATGACATCACTAAAAATGATTGGTCCCAAACCAGACCTCTGATGAACCACTCTGACTGATCCTTAAACAGCAGTGGTGGCTGCTGGTTCTGCAACTGTTTCCTCACTCAACCACACATGTGCACATAACCTGACTCTTTTCAAACAAGAACTTCTGTTCTAGAAACATCACACACTGATGTCACATCTGGTGTGGAGCAGTATATTCATTTTACCTAGACTGTATTTACTGGCATGCTTTTACTTTTTCTCAAGTACTATTGAAATCAGGTCCTGAATAATTTCTGTTCCTTAAAACAGTATGGTATGTTTGTTATTGTTCAGACAATACATATGACAATATATTTTCTAATCATATATTGTTGCCAAGCTGAAAGATTTATTAATACTCTCATAACCTCATCCATTATTTCATGCATCACCTCCTTCACTGTTATAGGATGAAAGTTATCTGCTTTCCTTCCTGCTCTCCTGGTCCTCCTGTCTTGAGGACAGACAGCTCACTGCTTTTCATTCCACCTAAATACAGTCACTTCCACTGCTTCCATACCTTTTCATCAGCTGTCCTGCCCTTGCCCTCAATTTCAGTATGTTCCTCCTTAATTACAACCCAGACAAAGCACGCCTTTAGGTTTGAGGCAATATCTCATGCCATCTTTAACCTTTACTCTACCCCTAAAGCAAAGCCATCTCACTTTTTCCTCTCTTCGCTGAAAAATACTTTTCTTTTTGATATATAATTTGATGTCCAAGTTAACCGGATTTTGATAGCTCTCACTTCCTAATGTCTCAATCAAATTGACCCCTTCCTCCATTTCCCATCTACATCCCAAGTGCTTTTCAAGAACGTCATTTACCTAGCTGGTTCATTTTTGGCATCTTAAGTTAAAAAAAAGTAAATTATGTATTTTGTAAAATAGTATTATTCAAACTGGAGAAAAATACTAGAAAGCACAGTGATTAATTACTGGCCTATGAATATGAATTCAGTTGAAGAGTTATACTGACATTCATAATCCTGAATCCTTTCAAATACCAGCTGTTCTCCACTGTGATAAAGAACATCCCAGACACTGAATTCTCCTTGTCCCATTGCTTTTGATATTGTAGTTCACCCTTCAATTCAAATGAAACAAAATGTTCTGAATTTGTAATGAGTTTTGACTGGAGGCTGCTGATCCCAGATATTGACACCACATATCATTCTGAAACTTGTATGAACGTCCTGCATTAATATAACAACATCACAAATATTTAGAAAAAATATGCATGTAAAGGGCTCAGGTTCTTGATTAATTCCCCAAAGTTTTTCTGAGCAGCATTAAAGGAATAAATAATAATATGAAAAAATATTATAGAAAACGGTTTTGAGTTAGGGCTAAAAGAAAGAGTGTGTGTCATCTTGCTTTGGTCACCACCACTTGCAACACCAAGAATTCCAGATGACCAAAATTGCCTTTAATAAGACCCATCGTCAACTACACTTTAAAATAAGAAAATAGCATTTATGCTCAAATTGATTAGAGTAACTGCACTTGGCAATTTTGGGGGTAATGCAGAGAACTCATCATCCAACAAGGTGGCTGTTACTGAAATCCCTTTAAATTTCTAGGGAGTGTTGGCAGTCCTGTTTTGACAACTTCTGCTCCCAGTTTCTTTTCTAAAGGTGCAATTCCTGACTAGCTAAGAATCACGAGCTCTAAATCAGAAGCTGAGTTATACAAATCAGTAGCTAATCCAATTCAAGATGCTACATGAAGTCAACTGCACCTGTTTTATTCCAACCTAAATGCCCAACTGGTAGTCCAAGGATCCATCACAAAACCCTCCGTGATCCCCAAGCAAGCACTCAAGCTCATGCACAAAATACTTTCTCCCACCCCTGGGCAGGGAGCTGCACACTGCAGCATCATCACAGAAGGTCACCGAAGTGCAGTGATCTTTATTGAGACTTATTTCAATGGTAATTATCTTGCTCTTTTGATTCAGTACTTCAGCTCATACCTGCTCTCAGGAGTGAGTTGCTTTGTAACGAAGGACAAAGATGACCAATTTGCAATTGTCCTCTACAATCCAGAGTATAAACTTCTCTGGATGTCCCCAAAGTGTTAGCAGCCACAAGGTGTGCAATATTCAAAGCTACTACACAGAATATCCATAAGTTCCCCTGGGACATCCCTGGTGACTGAGCATACCCAGAAGTTTCTCTTGCCAAGCAAGACCTTGATCCAGAGATTTTTAAGAAAGCTTAGAGAAAACAGGAGCTACTGTATTCAGAGATAGTTACAGAAAGTAAAGTTTAATATATCTCAATATATAGAGATTTCAACCTTAACAAATCAGAACAATGAGAAGAAAAAAATTACTGACTTCCTTACAGCTGTTGGTGAAAGAGGAAAGTAAATAGCAATCAGACAAGAAGCACACCATCTCATTTATTTTTGTTTTCCTTAATGGTCTACATAGGAGACTGTAGAACATTACACCCCCAAAAGATACAAACAATTCACATAAACTTCATTACACACAAACAATCCTGCTTGCTAACAAGACTTGTTTTAGCGTATGCCCAGAATAATAGAATAAGTAAGTTTTGAAGGAATTGCCAGAGGCTATCCAGTCCAAGTCCCTGTTCAAAACAGGGCCACCTTCAGAAAGGAGAAGTAACATGAATTTCAGCTTCAGCAATTCATAGGGTTTTTTTCCAATATTTTCTGTTAGACTAAAAGCTGAAGCAATAACTCACCCCTAGGTTATAAGAAAAAATAAAATCTGGTCCAGGAAGCTAATTCCTCATTGCACTTGCATGGGGTTCACAGCCTACCAAGAGTCAGTATCGACAAACAAGTTTCCAAATTTCATACTCAAGAAAAGGTCCAATGATAAAAGGATAATAAATATTCATCATAAGGCCAAGTATCAGAAAAATGGTAATCTCTTAAAAATAACTGAATTCTCTGAATTCACTGAATTTTCTTGATAGAAGGACAAAAACCTTTTTGGATGTTTCCTCTCTCATGGATGAGCCTTTCTAGAAAGAGGAAGTTCCTCTCCACAGTCTATGCAGTCATTAGTGATAAATACAGTTTTATCAATTACACATTCATACCATCATACACCCGCAAATGTTTTAGCTACATCAATCACGACATTTCTCTGAAAACCTTCACAGCTGTTAACAGCTTTGGTTTGTACCAGCTAGAGACTTGTTACCTGTGTTTTTCACAGTCTGAAGGCAACTTTAGATACAGACTGACAACTGTCAGAAGAGTTAGTGAAAGCCAAGAGCCCACAATCTATAAGGCATACACAGTGCAAGTTCATTGGCTTTTGTGCTGTTAAGAGTCATGAGTGCTGCACTAAAATAAAAGGGGTTGTCACATAAATACATCATAATCTATACTGAAGAACAACTCCATAAAGAAAAGAATTTTTAAAGTAGGAAAAACAGTGGAATGTAAAAAAAATGGGAATACCTGTTCAGCTTTTTTTTTACCCGTACGTTAAATTGAATAAACTATATTTGATTTTTGTAGAAATCTGCATACATATTTAGTGAAGAACAGCAATCTGAGCTTCAAAAGAATTCCCACCTGTGTGATGCTCAACTGTGCTGTAACTACCCAAGGATGTGTTTCACTGACGTGACTTCAGCTGTACTTCTCCAAATTTCTCTTGTTTTTCACACACCCAAATAGCACCTCTGCAGTCAAGTGCAAAATTATAAGGAAGAGCATAGCAATATAAAACACCAGTGTACTTACAGCATTTTGGGAAAAGAAAAAAAAAGAAATGTAACCGAATTAATGCATTGACAGTAATGGCTCAGAAAAAGAAAAATAAAGGTGATGGGAGGATAAAAGGAAAAGAGAACTCCATTGATTTAAAGTTTGTTTGATTTTTTTTTAAAGAACAGGCAAAGAATCATTAAAGTCAGGTGAAACTCTCTAAACATTTCCTTAAGAAAGGCAAAATTCATGTTTGAATTTCTTCTTTGAAACTTCTATCATCTTGAAGCAATAGAATCAAACCACAGAATAATCACAGGGTTTGTTTTTGTTTTTTTTAAAGCTACATCAACACCAAGTAAAAAGGGAATCAAAGTAAGGGATGAATAATGATCTCTGGTAAACTGAATAAAAATGAGATTAAGGCAAAGCCAGAGCTGAATTCCCCAGGGGTCCCTGCTCAGTGAGGTAAGCAGATTTAATTCTGGAAACAGAAACTGATAAAAAATGACCCTTGACAGAGAGGTACAGGGAACAACCTACAGTCTCCAAAACTTAGACATAAATTAGTTAACTGAAGGGGGAAAGCATAAATCACAAAAGGATCTCTAAAAGGACCTAATAAGATTTTTGCCTGTGCAAGGAAAGAGACAAGAGGCATTAACAAATGAGTAAATGGGTGAAATTACATTGAGGTAGGAGGACATGAAGCAATGAGGATTACCTGCCTGAGCATCATGGAGAGAAAAGCCCAGCACATTAGTACTGGCTGAGGCTTCCCTGTTTGCTCACACTGCATCCTCTCAGTCCACTCCACACACCAGGTGGAACTATGGAAAGACTCCATTGCAAAAAACAGAGGGTGGGGAGCTGCGTGGGAAGGGCAACAACACCAATAATCCAAAAAAACCAAAAGGGTTAAAAAAAGAACAAACAAGGAGAACTATCAAAGCATGGAGAAGACATGCTGGAAAAGTTAGGGGCTTCTCAGCCACTGGTTTTCGCAGGGAGGCCTTGTATGGAAGGCAATTTATCACGGAATTACTCTAAACTTTACCTTGTTGTGACAATGACAAAATAATAGGTCCAACAAATGCTCAGTAGTACATTTCAGAAGCCGTATTTGCCCGGTTTTCATAGGTCTCATAAACCATCCTGAAAAATAAAACTTAATACCTGGCAGCAGCCGCGTATAATTATCATTCTGAAAAGAACCAATACACATCTGGTCTGATTTAGAACTTGGCATCAAATAATTAAGCAAAGGAAAAAAAATATGCCCAAGAAACCTCACACTCTGTAGAAGTTTGGTGCTACTTTTATTCTGAACGCTCTTAATACCACAACCACAGCCCTTCCACTGTGATACCACAAACAATAGTAAACCACTGGGTTTATACACAACAGAGCTCTGTACCAAGGCACTGGGAATCAACCAGGATCTGCAAACAGCACAAGCTCATGATGAAAACCAGCATGAAAGTGTTTCACAGTTCACAGCTGATAGCAGCTTTACGTCCTCAGCAAACCAAACCCTTGATGAAAAGAAATCCCATCCCTTCAGACCATACGGTTAACCACTGGTCCTTAAACAAGCCATCATTCCTTCTATAGCTACTAGAGGAAGAAAACCATCTCTAGGAATGTGCCAATGACATAAATTTAGGCAAATAATCAGAAGGTTGAGACTTGATGATTTATTTTATTCAGGTTATATTTTCCTAAATGGCTGCATTGGTAGCATAAAATGTAGAATACCACGGTAATGATGAAAAATGTTAAGGGAATAAAGGAGAAAAAATACCAGAACCATGGAGGATAACATTTGGCTTGATTAACATGACTTTGAAAATCTAAAAGGATACAAGGAGTTTCCACATGAGACTGTGTAACACAATAAACCAACAAATGTAATTTATGTTATTTTACTCTTATAAGCGTTCTGCTTTTCAAAAGTGTTATTAGCATTTCAAAGTTGAAAGAAAGCTAAAATCACTGGTTTCAGAGCAACCTGCTTTAAAACAAAGGGAATACGAAGGAGAAAAATATACTCTGAGTTGCTGTATAGTTATCTGTCTTTTCAAGATCAAAGCAAAATAAATGTAATTAAAGGAAGCTGGGTCACGATCATTTTTAGGATTTTTTTTTTTTAAGGAATTAATGCTTATGAAATCATTGAGAAGAACTCATTATTCACCTGGTCCAGCTTCATATTATTAAAATCCCTTTCAGGCATGTGTTCAAGAATGAGATACAAAGTCACACCTTCTTGTTCAGATGTGAAAAGGTATTGGGGTTTTATTATAATTTTAAACGAACATTTACTTGAGGTTTCCTAGAAGCTTGCAATTTTTTGAAAGCATACCCTGTTAGAAGAATAATGGGAATTTGTTCTACAGTACAGGCTTTCAAAAGCCCTCAGACACCTCCGGAGGGAGAACATAACTTCATTTCTCACTTACTGGATTTCTATGGATTCTGTACATTCTGTTGGGCTAAATAGTGAATGAAGCAGGATGGGTACCTGTACCTGGACACCGGATCATATGGTGTTGTTTGGATAGTAAGTGGAGAAGACTACATCCACCTTGCTCAAAGCAATCACATACTGAGCTTTCCGCAGGGAGGGTGGCAAGGAGAAACAGGGCATACTGGGGCTTCCTTGGAAGAAGTGAGAGGAGCAGTACTGCAAGCACTTCTGTCCCTACAGACAAAAGATTTTCTGGGTCATTCAAGAAGGGCATAGGCACATTTCCCTCCCTCCCCCAACCAAGTCTGGGATGCCCGTCAAAAAAATGAACGTTGTTGGAAAGGACATATGCTGAGGTTACATGCAAACCTTTCTCCTTCCCTCTTTCAGTACCTCCACAGTCATTGGGTTAGTGAGATGGCACTTTTAGGTAAGTTTTGTGCATTTTAATAAAACACTTCGTTTTCCAACAAAGGTAAAGTGGTGAATTCTTTGAGCACTGACAAAGAAGGCAAGCAATTGATTTGGGATCCCATCACACTGTTAAAGATACCACTGTTCTTAACTGGACTTAGAAAAGAACCCCTACCACTAAAAAACAAGTAGGCTTGCAAACCTAACACATTTAGTCTTTCAAAAAAGGTTTTTAAATACCTTGACACAAATTGCATTGCACTAAGCAACGTCAGCTCTCCACCATACTTAAGTATTCTGGAATGCACCCAAATCATCTATGCCAAGAGATTCCCAAGCTAAGATTGAACTGAACACACCATCAATTCCCCTGCCAACTAACAGCGCTTTAGCCCACACAAGCACAGACTGCATTAGCCTCCTCACAGCCTACAACAGCAGCTGGCCTGTCTGAAACCTGCTTCACACAAATCAGCGGTGCTTCCAGACCTCTGCTGGAGGCAGTAATTCTTGCTGTCAGGCTCCATAATAATACATGCATAAAACCAGAGACAAACTCACTGTATTCTTTGAAGGCACATCATAAAGACTCCTAAAAATGAGAGACAGTAAAATACTTTAAAAGGCACATCTTATCTATTTTTACTACCATGGAAACAAGATTTGACACCAATTTTTCAAATTAATACTTTAAGAAATTTATTATATGCAACCAAAATACATATTTTCATAGATTAAAGAGAATTTTTACTACAGCTCTGCAACAGTCAAATAATTTTCTTATTCAGAAAAGATACCTGGAGTAGATGGGAGTTGACCTTAGAATAAAAAAATGCATTAAAAAATTATGAACAGTACTAATTAAATTATGATGGCTGTTTTAAAAAAAACAAAACCCAACCAATCAAAACCAAACCTTCAGCTATATAAAAAAGTTTACAACTAAAATTGGTAAAACGGACATTCTACCAAATTACTCTATCCACAAGTATTCCTATACAAACACTGTCTCTGCAGCTCTATATCATACTCACAACTGGCCACCTAACAATCTTGAAGACTGATATCCTCCATACCAGGGATGCCAAATTCATGGTACATGGGTCGATTCCAGCACTCCACCTTGTTTTATTCAGACTGGCACCTTGTTTTTACCCAGTCGCGTCACTGGGCATGTGACACACGTTACGCTGCAGGAGCAGGAGAACAGCAGGAGCTGTGAGTTTGACACCCCTGCTCTATACACAAAAATGTTACAGCATCAATAGATTTCTTTCTTTTAAGTCATTTTAGGAAAGATGACAACTTCAGCATCATCATGGTTCAACTGAGTGCAGTCCTGGATTATATCCTCTAACTTGTAGTCAATTCAAAGCATTACAGATTATCATCTGTACTGAGGTATGGCTAACATGCCCTACCATAGATTCAAGCTTCACATTTTTAAGGCAGAAAGGTGTTCATCTCCAGCCTCCTTTGCACCTTTACTAAACTCTCCACCTGGACCTGCTCCTTCCCACTGCTCTTTCTGCAACTGTTGACTGACCCAGTTACCACCATTCCTGTCTTGCCCACCCTGCTCAGGTTCTCTGAGATTACACCCTTGTCCATGGGGACACTGCTCTGCCAGCAAATCCCTACCTTCAGAATAGATCTCGTTATCAAGAGCTTCCTCTGGTCATCATCTCTTGTCAGTATGTGCAATCAGTGACACATCTCAAGCCACCATGAGAATCTGAGCACATGGATCACATCAACTCAATCAAGTGAACACTTCCCACGGACTGAAACTACTTCTTGATAGCATTAGCAAAAAGATGACATAACAGCTGCAGCTTCTGAAAAGTCCTAATTTCATCTTAATTCACATGGACAAAAGAAAAGAAACAAGTCACATTTTATACTATATTAGTTTTAAATACTGCAATTCCAAACTTAAAAAAATTAGTGACATACTATTACCAAACACAGGGCTGAGGACCAAGAGGTGAATTTAGTGTGAATTAATGAGTATGTCTGACTCAACAGGGCTGGTAAGAGCAGATGATTCCAGAACCAGGTAGCTCAAGAGCACAGGAACGAGCACAGCCAGGGCTTTTAGGAACAAGAGCTCAAAAGAGCTAAATGAAGAAGGAATAAGTGATTCTACTGTTTGACACCAAACACATAATAACCATTCCCCGCCAGCTCTCGCATCACTGCCAGACCTTTGTCAGTGGTAGAAGAGGTGACCTGAGCTCTCAACACTGAAAGATTCTCTGTGATGTTCACCACATTCACACCATCTCAGGCAGGGCAAGCTGGGAGAGTCAGAACAGCCCCGGGGTGGTGACTCAGGCACACTTCACAACCATGAGCTCTATATTCCTATTGAACTCTGTTGTAAACTTTTTTTTAGAAATCAGCAAAAATATTTCTCCCCTTCCCCTTGCTACCAAATGCTTAAATCTACTCCTGCCTTTGCCACTCAGTTGTCTTTGCATTCACATAAACGCCACCAATTCCCACACCAGGATAAAAGCTGCTTACAGGAACAGCAGTGGAGAACAGAAAACATGAATGGCTGACTTGTTGGTGGGTAGTGTGAGAGTAACAGGTATCCATTACAATAGCAGTGACATGCTCCAGGGAAAAGATTTTCTTCCAGATAAGCAGCATGCCAAACGTATATCATGTTTCCACAAGAGGAAAGGTTTCACAAAAGGAGAACCTGGCAAGAACTAATTTTAAGTCATGTCAGTAAAATCAGTATTGCTTGGTGAAAACCAGGCAGATAAACATTTAAATGTATCATCTAACTTATTGGGCTGATGAACACATGCTACCCTTGCTCCCAAAAGGATTTTTAGAGTACTCACTTTTAGCCACGACAAAAGGCAGTGAAACGTGCAGCTCAACATGTAGCTTGTAGAAAACAGTATTCTTATTCAAAACCACATCACGGAAAGAAGTTCTGCTTATGTTTTGAATACACTGTGAACAAAGTTTTCAAAACAAGTCCACCAGTGATCTCTCTTTGTTTGCAAGGAATGGAAAAATAGAACGTGGGATGTCAATCTCCTGTGGGTATAGATGTCAGTTAACAGACAGTAACGCCAAAAATAAAGCAATACCAAAACTCATACAAAGCACGACATAACAGTTCTAGCACTTACTACCAGAAGACTGATCACAACAGCCACCTCCCACTCACTGGAAGAAAACTGATTTTAAGTAGGCTCAAAAGGTATTAAATGTTCTATCCTTGTACTGCTTTACAGGAAATGAAAAAGAGAAGATAGTCAAAGAATATTGCTAGTAAAATGACATTCAATGTTTCAAAATGATATGGAAGAAATAAATTGTTGAAAACTGCAGTTCTTCGTTTGCAAAGGTAAACTGATAGCCTGGGAATATGAATAGATTGTGTAGCGTAATTTGAATAATTTATTCCGAATACTCAAACTGTCAAAGATGAGCTGTTGAGAAAACGTTAATCACTTTGAGAATTTCCACTAAAAAAGTATGTCTTAAACACATTTTTAAAAGGCCTCAGCACTACAGAGCATAATCAGTCTTCACAAAGAAATACACCTACCACAAAACAGAGTAAAACTCCAGATTTTTGTCATCTTAAACGTCACTACCAGGAATTATAAAGAGAATTGTAACATCTTTAACAAAACCTCTACTTAAATACTGGCCACTGCTGATGTCTATGCTCATGAATAAAAGTGCAATAATAAGCTCATCCATTTTACAGCTTCTTCAGTCTTTACACATTTGTCCTCCATGAAAAACATGTGAGTGTGAATTTAAATCTGTAGTATAAAATAGCATTAGACACCAAATTGATTGTTGACTTTTCAATGAAATTGTTAATACCAAAATCCTAAGAATGTATAATTTCAGAATGGAAAATAACAGGCTTCAATGAAACAAAAATAATTTCCATAAATTTAGGCCTCATTTCCCAACTCAAGAATTTACAAACTAAACCAAACCGTCAGCTAAGTAGTGATACTTTAATTTTGGTTTAAACACCTTCAGACAGCAAGTTGAAGACCAACATCTATGAGCCAGGTGCTAACATGAAGAACAGGAGGAAACCCACAAATTCCAGTTACAATGAATCGATTGCATAATCCATCTTGTTGAAGACATTTATTAGCTGAGCATAAGAGAATTTTCAGACTTCTAGTTCTTACACTTATCCTACACCTGCTCGAATCTAAGCATTCCTATCTGACTGGAACAGCAGCTGTACTCCTCCGGGCCATTTACCCTTTCTTGAAATATAAATCTGTTATGGTCTGATAATATTCCTGGTTTTGCATTTAATAATGATTTTTGGGACAGCTGATTAAGATCAAATAGACTTTGGTCTTAACTGACTGTATCACTGCATACAAAAAAATGACATTTCCATCTCTGGCAATCAAGCGTGCAAGTCATGACAGAAAAGGAGCATTTGTCTAAAAGTACATTATTAAGCCATGGCATATTAGACAATTTTCCTCCATAACGGAGAAATCTGAGGACAGTGCGTGGACCAGAGTATTCATAAAATTCTCAAGAGTGAAGTAAAGTTCTGTCAAAAGAATAAACTCTGTCAGCTACAACTGGGTCTCTCTAGATAGTCTTGAGCTTGCACCCCTCTGCGGGCTTCCCATCTCAAAGCCAAGGAGCCCAGTAGACGTCAGTATGTCCCTTTCTAAGAATATTGCTTAAAATTCTCTGGATCATACACACCTCAAGTGGACTTCTATGGCCCAAACTAAGCCCCTCCTCGAAGTCTATGCAAAACACTCCTAAATGGCACAGGTATCCCTGAATGATGCAGAACTAGAGCCAGTACTTGCCCAGGCCATGTACACTAAGCTGTGGGCTTCCTTTTTAGGTAGCCTCAGGATCTGACCATATCTCCAGAGCCACATCTAGACTTCACCTAAAACAGCCCGTGCAACAGTTGTTTACTTGGATGGCTTAGGGAAGCGACAACAGGAAACACTTGGGCTCCTAAATCCATCTGGGTGTGGGAAGATGGGGACTATTCAGCACTCTGCAATGTTGTATAGTCAGTCAGCCCTCAGCAGCAGACCTCCCCACCACTTGGTATACACAGATCAATACAAATCCACTCCTGCTGCTAAAATTTGTCCAAAACACTGTGACAGGGTAACACTTTCTGATATAAGTTACTTAATATGGCAGTTATTAGGTCTAATGAATCACCTTTCATCTCATATAAAAACACAAACCCAGAATAAACTCCATACTGCGTGTCCTAATTTGACAAAATGTTATTAAGTGCCTGGGCCTGATCCAGATCAGATTTATATTGCTGGCTAATCTAATGCTGCACAGACCCAGCGTAAATGATCCCAGAATAGCTTCAACATGCACAAATTTAGCAAAAGACTACCAATGCTCAGTGCTACAATCATGTTAGCCACCTAGATCGAATCAGTAGCTAAGGGATATCACTAGAACCAACTGCAGGCCTCAGCTGCCATATCTAGGTTTTTTGCCACACATGGCATCTGAGAAAGTGGCAATACATGTACAAGAGTAGCAATTAGTTTTACAATTAAAGAAAAGGTGGTTTAGAAGCAAAGTTGATTGAACTCCTCTTTCCCTTGTACAGCAAGATAATATTTCATTCAAAGATTTATTCATTGGCTGTATTACCCTAACTTACACTTTATCGAACATATACATGACATACCACATCTCCATTGCTACACAAACCATATTTCAGATTGGTGAAGATTTATTTGAAAAGGAATACATTCCACATCTGGTGAAAAATGTTCACAAACACTTTCAGAAACTGTAAGATTGTCTCCGGACATGACAAAAATCTATGTGCAGACAGACAGGCATAAAGATAATTGCATAACTTAGACTGGAAATCGATCGAAGGAGCTTCTCCCTGGAAACCTTTCACAGAAATGATAATGACCTATAAGATAATAATTTGATTTTTTTTCCATTACAGGAATGTAATTGTTAAATGCTACAAAAAAAATACTGCACCAAATAGAAGTTGAATGCAGAGTCCTTAGACTTCACGTATGGGGAAACTAATAAAAAACAATACAAAATTACAATACATTACAGCTTGGTCTCCTTTCCCTTCCCACATTCACACAAACATCCCAGAGTTGAGAGACATTTTTCTCAGAATCCTACACAAAGCTTAATTTTGAATGATAGGAGGCAACAGGTAACAATACGTTGTTATAAAACTAAAGATTGAGAGGCTTATAAAGAGAGTATATTATAACTTAGAATATATAACTTTAGAAACTCTATTAACACCTCAATGCAACATGCTAACACCTGTACAGTTTAAAACAGACAAGAACCTAGAGCTAAGGTTTAAAGCTCTGCTCTATTTTAGTCCTGTTAATTGCTATACCAATTGCATAGCTTTAAGGCTTGTTCAGGTGCTGAGTACACAAGGCTATCTTCAGCTCATCTTATTTATAACTTTTCCCCCCATTGAGTGCCAACTGACTCATGGCATTCCTGGTAGACAGAGGGTTACTGCACACAGTGCAGCAAGCCAAAGGAGTGAGTCTTACACATAATATAAAGACATAATAGGCCTATGGACACACGAACTTCTATGTTCCATGTGCAAAACTTTTATGGCAACAGCAATTTCATCAAGACTGTTCCCTTCCCCTGTGGAGGTCTCTGGGACTGTGACTTTCACTGCCTCATTCCATGATGAGTGTTACAACTCTTCCTTCCCACTGATGTTTTGCCTAACAGAAAGTGTAAAACAGGAGCCTGAGATGTGCTGAGCTTTTAACTGGATGTACGCGAGTTTACAAAATTTTACAGAGCAGTCTTACCTTGGTACATTCACTGTACACAGGCAAAGAGAGTTAAGGGAACAGCCTGGACACTAACATGCTGAAACTCCATTGTGTGTTTCACACACCTCATCTCAGCCTGCTCTCTCTGCTAAGGCTTTACAGGGCCAAATGTCAAGAGTAATTGCTGGAGATTTGAATTCCACTAATTTTACCTTAGCAACTCCTAAGAGGTAAAAAACCCACAAACTATCTCACAATTAAATCTCAGTATTTCTTGAAAAAACACAAGGCTTTTCAATAATCCAAACACCTTGAGTGGACTTGAAGTGGACTTCTGAATGTTTAAAAAAAATCATTAAATGGTATTTTAAACCAATTATACAGTCTTGGTGGCCTGTTCAACTGCAAAGCAGAAAATTTCTCAGACAAAGGAATTTCAAAACAGCCGTAATTTCAGAGTTATTATTTCTGTAGGAAAAATGCATTTGATAAAATTAAGATGCCTAAGCAACTTCTCACCCTTCAAGTCATCAATTCATCCTTTTTCTGTAACTGAGGGGGAAAGCAGGAAAAGACAACTTAAGAGATGCTGTTCTCAATACACCTGTGTTCAAACATAGCAACTTTCTAAATCAGAAAATGGTATTTTACTAAATCCATTGTTTTCCCTCAGCCAAAATGTCTTAAGGCAGACAGACTGTGAAATAGCATATGATCCATGCAGGAGATGGATAGCAGGACCCTTAAGCTTTAAGGCTCATTAGTTCAATTCCAGCCCAGTCTGGTAGTCATTAAAAATTTTATTAAGTAATGGCTGTTATGAAGCCATCACACACAGCCACAGGAAATGTATTAGGACACTTAAACCCGTCTCAGAAGAGAGGCTCCAGATTTTGTGCCTCTAGAGACATTTTGTTCAATCCTTGTCAATTGTGATTGAAAAACAAGTTAAAATAGTTTGGTATTGCACTGAAATATGCAGTGGCAATGTCAATTGTGCTCTAGTAATCAGGTCCATTCCTCCATCATTACATACAATTAATCCAAAAATAAATTCCTCCAATAGCACCAGAAAAAAAAAAACCCCACAGCCTGGGTTCCTACATATTTGTGCCCTGTTTCCCATTTAATCATCACTGCAGGCAGTTATTGATGGGGATTTGTAGTGATCATGCATCCTCTGCCTCTCCAGGAAGCGAGGCTGACAAGAGGTTGCTGCTAAGATAGAAGGAGTATGTAAAGATATAAAAATAATAGCAAACCCACCTACAGCCATGAAAGCTCATTCCCATACTTACCTATGTTTGCATAAATAGCAAACATTCCCAACGAGGATTAGAAAGATCTGTGCATGGAAAGGAGAGAGAGATCATGGAATTTGTGGAAATGGCCTACCTATTGATTAGCACTATTTGCCATTGTAAGGGTCAGGGAGGAAGAAACAACAAAAGAAAAAAGCAATCAAAATAAAGTCAAAAGCAGAACAATATTTACTGATTTACCTAGGATATGCACTTGTGTTAGAGCAATTCCAAACATAAACACAGGCTGGGTAGAGAGTGAATTGAGAGCAGCCCTGAAGAGAAGGAATTGGATGCTGGTGGGTGAGAAGCTCAACATGAGCCAGCAGAGTGCGTTGGCAGCCCAGAAAGCCAACCATGTCCTGGGCTGCATCCAAAGAATTGTGACCAGCACATAGAGGGAGGTGTTTCTGCCCCTTTGCTCTGCTCCCACGAGATCTCACCTGGAGTCCTGCATTCAATTCTGGAGCCCTCAGCACAGGAAGGACATGGATGTGTTAGGGCAACTCCAGAGAAGGGCCATAAAGATGATCAGAGGGCTGGAGAACCTCTCATAAGAGGACAGGATGAGAGAGTTGGGCTTGTTCAGCCTGGAGAAGAGAAGGTTCCAGGGAGGCCTTATAGCACCCTTCCAGCTGGGGAGGGAGTGCAGGAACTGGAGGAGAGGTAATGGTTTCAAGCTGAAATACAGGAAATTTGGATGAGATATTAGGAAGAATTCTTTTCCTGTGAGGGTGGTGAGGCACTGAAACAGGTTGCCCAGAGAAATGGTTGCTGCCCCATCCCTGAAGGTGTTCAAGACCAGGTTCGATGGGGCTTTGGGCAGCCTGATCCAGTGGGAGGTGTCCCTGCCCATGACGGGGGGGTTGGATTAGGATGGTCTTTAAGGTCCCTTCCAAACTAAACCAATCTATGACTGCATGATTTTAAAAACACAAAATATTCACAACTACAGAATTTTTTTATGAATACATTACCATGACACTAGCTTGTATTCTTCCTCACACTAGGGTCAGTCTGTCAGAGTAACACCGATCCCTACATCAGCCCCTGGCCAGCATACTGTGTATAACCTATACCCCAAACAAGGATCTGCTCAAATTGGATTTCATACTATATTAATTTTGTACCTACCATGAAGTAAAACAGGCCAAGGCAAACACCCAGGAGCAGATCCAGCAATAGAGTTGAGCTGCCTGTGCAACCCCTGGAGCACACAATGTCCCCCACATCCTGCTAAGGAGCCTGTGACACACCACGGCGCCTCGCTCCCTCTCCCCACTTCTGCGTTCTGTTCCTAATTCTATCATCATTCCTACCTAACAGATCTCAATTTTGCCTATTTTACAAGTCATTTCCCAATAGCCTACTTTGCCTTAAAAACTTTTTTTAAAGATTCAAAGCCTTTTAGCATTTCAATGTACTCATCTTAAGGAAAAGAAGCACAGGCAGCTCTTTACGAAGGCCCTAAAAACTTGGGGTGCAGATCCAATGAAAAAGTCCCATACATCTAAAAGAATTAAATTTTGCCATTAATACTACCTCCTAAGCCCTACAATCTATTCAGCTAAACAACAGAAAATGAAAAAAGAATACATTTTTATCTTTAGAAATGTAAAGTTCACCCCTTCTAGGATTCTTTACAGGAACACAACTATAATATAACTCGCTATTTTCCTAAATTACTTGATATAAAGATCTATCAATCCAATGGCGTGAAACTGCCAAATCCTAAATTGTACGCCAATCTCTCAAGGAGACCTTAACGGTCAGACATGTAACTCTGCATCTGACTACAAAAACAAGGCATAGTTATTTTGTTTAATATTTTTATTCCATGAGATTTGTTGGCCTCCAGACTTTCTGTGAATTAGAAATGAGTGAATTCAGTATGCTGAGAAGCAATTTTCAGCACAGTGAAACTGAAGATAAACTTCCAAGAGCAGGATTTTCTGTTTATTCAGTTGTCATAACTTGATGAATATATGCACTGAATGAAATGAAACATCACACAAAGATGTTAACTCAGTTATGGTTTTGAGATCTTCATTCTAAAACATTAGAAGAGACAGTTCAACATCTGACCTTTTACAGTGCAGTGCAAAGAATTAAAATAACCTGATCATATTTCATACTTTAAGTGATCTAGAGACATCTTTCTATATATTCGATCAAAACCAGGTGGATTGTTTCTCAGCAGCTATTGGCAATTCCAGTGCAAAGTATGTTTGGTCACTATAAGTGTTGTATAACACGTAATCTGAGTATCATCCAAGTACCACTACAGCTTCACCATTACTTTTAGCAGCTACATACTGCTGATTTTGAGACTGAATGCAACTGATTTGAAATAATTTTTGATAAACTAGTCTAGTGAAATCACATGCACAGTAAATAAACTCACTTCACTGATCCTTGCATCAATATGCATGATTTTTACTTTCAGGCCACATGCTCTGTAACACTGGAATGTCCAGTCCTTGTACCAAAGCTCCCAATGTACTAAAAACTGCTCATAAAAAATTTTCATACCACAACACCTTGCTTCAGCTGACCTTCCCTATTAACCTTTATATCCTCCATGTGTTCCCTCTTCAAGATTTTTAGAAAAGTTTTTTGTTGTCAGAGTTGTTTTGACTTATTTATGACCCTTTACCATTTATATGGATTTGTGTTTTAATGCACAGGAAGGATGAAAGGCTACAAAGGATGAGCTCTGATAACAAACAATTTCTACTGAACGTAACAGGGACCATTCTATAAATCCAGTTGAGGCCCGTCATCTGCTGGGATGTAAGGAAACCGGCTGTGGGGTGTGCTGTAAACTACAAACCATAACTGAAGGAAAACAAAGCATCACACAAACTGAGATGTACCCATCAGGATACAACCGTGGCTTGTCTAGGACCAAAACATCAGCACACAAAGAGCACAAGTAAGAATGGTGTAATTTATATTTTGCAACGCTGAGAGCATAGCCAGACACTATTTATCTAAGCGTGACCACAAAAAGAGGCCAAAACCACCCTTAAACCCAAAGAGATGGGTGTAGTTTCCTGCAGGAAGCATCCAAGTAACAAAGCATTTCCTGATCAGCGAGCATTCTAACAGCCCCATATATATGTGTGTATGTGCACAGGTAGGTACAACAATACCCATCATTCGGCATGGATCCAAACTCTACTTTAGCAAGCCAAAGCACTTGCTCTGGACCTGAACTCGTCTGGAAGAGCACACACATGGAGCTGGAAAACAAGATTTGCTGGTAGGTGCTCTGCATCCTTTGCTGTGACTATTCCTCTATTTTAAAATATCTGTATTCAGTTTAAGCAAGACTGGTGGAAAAACAATTATTTAATATGAAGTATACGAGTAGTAGCATTGACTCAACAGCAGAGCCACTATGCTGTTCTTAAATTTCCCCTCTACTGATTTCAGTCACCCGGGGCTGTGGGGAAGGTACAACTGACCACCTCCACAAAGACAGCAAAAGGTTTGAGGATACATCAACCCCAGAACTGGGGATCCATTTACTTAATACACATTGTGTCTTACAGATGAGGCGTGTCATCTCCATCAACGACAATGCAAACTAAAGTTTCTCTTTCAGATTGACTGGGGAGATAACAGTTCATAAGAATTCAGAAGGAAACAGATAAATTAAATTGTTGCAAGCATATGCAAAGCTGTTAGGAAATTCTCACCTCTCCCCATCCTATTCAATTTAACCATTGTTTCTTGCAGGATCAGTTACATTTGAATGGACATTTAACTTTCTAGTTTTTAGCAAATACCAACTTAAGCATTAAAAAGCAGAGAAATAAAATGTATTATGCCACTGAACTAGTGAGTTGCAAGATTTTTATTTCTCCATACATTTGTTTGTATTTCAAATGACCCTCTGGGCAGCATCTAGCCTTCAGTTCAGCTGTTGTTCCCACCACTTTCCCTGGATAAGTAACTCCAGTGGTGCTAGCACCTAAGGATAAAGTGCTGTAAAACATGCCCGCTGCTAATCAAGAATAATCAAGAATACTTGACACCTTCCCAACAAGGTGATACAGATGCAATTATTTCATAAGCATCGAATTCCAAGATTCCTTCCATAATACATACACTGAAAAAAGAAAAACATAAAATATTGATTCTAGACACTTGAACAGTTTAGGCACCACATATACAAACTATTGCAATGACAGGCAACAAATATTGCAGCACAGATCGCACACAGAATTTCTGTTTAAAAGTAAGATTATAATGGATGTTGTGACCACACACCATTTAAGCACTCTGAAAGGAAAAAAGACAGACTTGGGATTTTTCACTTGATATAAACATGATATAAATATAATATAGCTTTCAACTTAAATTAATAATGTGCTGTGTAAGTTACTCTTACAGCACTCAGGCTGCATTACAAAAAAACCAAAACAAACAGAAAAAAAGAGCGTTCTGCTAATAAGCATGTAGACATGATGGAAATTTCATCATTTTTTGGATTCAGCAGACCTGATTGTAAGAAAACTCAAGACAGAAGGAGGAAAACAGCTTTTTAATAGCCACTCCAGTGCTAGCTAACACAGTTCTTGAGTACATATGTGTTTTAAGAATTGGGTTTTTTGGTTCTCTTACCAGTAAAACCTGCATACTTTTATCTGTCTGACCTTGAGCAACTGCAACAGCAAGCAGTCCCCCAAGGATAATAGCAGAGAGGTTCCACCAGCATGACCTGGACTTTGTTCACCTTTTCAAGCACACATATATGATAAATCTTAACCACATGCAGTAGACACCCATGCCTGGCTTACGAGGTTAAAGAAAAAATATCACAAAAAAATCAGGAAAGAGCAGTAACAATATTGATTCTGTAATATCAGGAGTAACAGCTGTCTGTACAAATCATTTCCTCTAATAAGGTAAAGCACTTCATCACATTGCAGTATTCTGCAAGAAAGCAATGCCGAGAATACAGATCAACAATTAGATAACTGCATGATTTGACAGAATAAAAAAAAAAGACTTTAATTTTCTTTTGATGTTTCCATGACTATATGCAAGCAAGTTCTGCCATTTCAGGTGTTCATAAACTCATGTTATTAAACATAGATCAAAACACCAAGCAACCTTCTAAAAGCTGCATGTGAAATCCAGCAGACAACAAAGTTAGCATTGGTATTGCGCTTCAGAGACAAGTTTCAGCTTCACCTAATCACCGCAAAACCAAAGACTGGCTAGAACGCTGTCCTCTGGTAACATCAATACTGACATAAGAAGTTAGAAGGTAAAAATAAGTTGGCATATTAGCAACATAAGAGCTATACTACTATTGTATTACAAATTATTGTGGTCTAAATACTTGTTAAAATTAAAAGCCTCTTGACAAGAGGTATCTGGAGTCAAAGACCAAAGTCATAACTTATAATTTTTAGGAAAAGGTAACACCTCTTGGCATTTTGGATCACCATCACCTTTCCACCCGCAATCCCCATTAACACATTTCCAGAGACCCATCCCCAGAGCTGAAGCAGAGAGTCCTTGCTGTGCACCACTTGCGGATACGCTGCTCCCTGCTATGTGCCTCTCCCCGGGAAGCTAATAGGGAGACCAACGGGGCAGTGCAGGGAACTGGGGGCACTCACCGTTCCGGCTTTCTTCATCAATAGGAACTATTGTGGCTGGAGGACCTGTTCTGGCCAATTTGCAATCTATAAAGATGAAAAGATAAGTTATTTCCAATTTCAGAAGAAGGATTTCAGAGGTTCTTTTGCTGTTTCTAAAACAATTCAGCATCATCAGCATACTGAAATCAAGTATTCACTTAAACACAACGCACGAGTGAGCTACAACTCTTAGCTAAGTAACAGTGACAGAGGATCAGAGTCTGAGCTGTTTGCTTATCCCTTACTCAGACAAACTTTATAAAACAAGGAAGAATCTGATGACAAAGGATTTAACATCTCAGATGCTGATCCACATTTAAAATAAACACTTTAACGGCAAAAACTTAATACTGTTTGTTTTGTTATGACTTATGTGAGCCTTCCTTTCCTTGACACGAACACACACACACTCGGAGTGGTTGTCATATATCCCCTCAACACAGTTTGATGGCTACACTAATAAACATATTCATGTCTTGCTCTACAGATACCACTAGGGATCTCAGGGAAGGAAAAGTCCTTCTGGACAGAGATCATCAATGGTAATTTAACTCAAAGAAATAACAGAGAAATGATTAAAAGGCATAAATAGTAACTGAAGCTTCACAACAGAAACAAACATAATTTTAATTTAATTGTAACAAAAGGATCTAATTAAAGAGTTCTAACAGAATTTTAATAATGTTCTAAGGAAAATAAAAACTGAAGACAGACAAGCAATGTTCAGGAAGTTACATTTTGCCATCTTACCCTCATATTGCCAGTCTGGAGTCAAAAGTTTACAGTCATCAATGGAGGCAGAGCAGAATAACGAAAGAAAATAAGTAAGATTTTGTAGGTTTACTCAAAAGATAAGTTCACAGACATAAAGCAGTACATGCAGAGCTAGCAAATGCATAGGTGTAGTCCTGAAACATATAAAAGCATATATACTAATTTGATGACTGTACTTTTTGAACTATTTGGTTTTCTACATTAAATAAAAGAAAAATATTATCTCTTTAAAGCACACAGAAATAAAATTAATTAAGCGGCACTTTTCATTCTGCAAGAGCCCTGCAGTACCACCGAAACAGTGTGATAAGAGACAAGAATTCTCCTTCCCATTTCGCCATGGTGAACTGCACAGGAGATTGCAGTCCATATTTTGAAAGACATTCAGAGGCATCCAGTCCCCCTGACATGGCCCTGACCATGTGGATGGCTACACCCCATTGGTAAGAAATGATGGCTCTAACCAGTTTTGAGCCATGGCAAGAATCACTGGAGTATCAGTGTATTTTTTTGAGAGGTCTAAACACTTTATACAAAAATCCCAACAAGACATCATCTACAAATTAAACACAAGAGTAAGCTGAAGTAAAATGCTGTTTCCCAGCCTACAGCAAAAATTGCACACCCATTGACTTCAAAAGCAGCTAATTACAGACTATAATCAGCCCAGCACAGGCAAGGCGTTTATTCAGGTCTCTGTTCAGGTGGAGCCTGTAAAGGCCATCTCTATGGCATGGGAACTCCCTCTAACAAAGGCTTTGCTATTCCATTGATGGGTTCAACTGCAAAGTTGAGACCACAGCACTCCATGAGGCTGTTCATATCTATGAACAGCTGGAATGACACCTGTATTAGTTCTAACGATAACGGTCACACTATAATTACTTTTTTTTTTTTAAGGCAGAGGCAAATATTGCTGTGAAGGTAAAACACAGAGAGCTTGTGTGGGTACCCACTCACTCTCCTTCCTTACAGCAGTGATACTACTTGTGCAGTTTCTCAAACCCACCTAGTTTGCTATCCAGAGCTGTCTAAACAGACGTCTTTAATGAATAAATTCTCAGTACTTATTCTTTTTCTTACAAGCTCTAGTTTGATACATAAAAATTGAATATTTTCTGTTAAGCATGTTAAAGTTCTTTGTTCTGAAAGCATTAACAGAGCAAATAGATGCTCTAAAAAATGACACCTTTCATCTTGTTGTGGTTTCCTATGAGCCCATCCTGTGGGAAGGTAAGCAATGTTTGCATATCTACATGAAATAAGGATTTTTTTTTCTGCTCTTATTTTTTCCACTGGATGCTATAAAAGTAACTGAACCATAACAGACACAACTCTGACGTGGTTAACTGAACGAGCCTTCAACAAACTCTTTATTAGGGCAACCAGCTTCATGGATACAAACTTACTATTGAGTTTTCATTTTCACAAGTAGTCCTGCTATTCACCATTGAACAGCCATCACTGTACACACAACCAGAAATAAATGCAAAGCAGGGACAACTTTTCAATTCTAAAAATTGCTTGTGCCTTACCAAAAGAACAAAGAAATTCTTTGAAACTGAGCCTTTTTCCATCACCTATGTTTCCACGATCATATTCTCTCTTTGCTGAGTGTCTGAATGAAAAGCTCACCCAAGTCATGCCAATTCTTCAATATTCAAATTATCACAATTACAAGTCAATCACATCTTAGCAGCCTTTTCACAGGATTGTTTTTTCATCAAACATCCAGATTTCCAGAATTATAATCAAAGCGGTTACACAGTATGCTTAAAATAAATATTCAGCACTGAAATCTGTATATAGGGTCTCAGAGAAAAGGCAGGCTATATAGTCAGTTTCAGCAATTTGCAGAGGATTTACTGCAAGTGTGAGCAGTTGAAGCAACAAAATTTATCATGAGATAAATTTTAATGAAAAGAAGAGCAATAGCCAAAAATATCTCCATAGCTAAGGGAGAAGAAAAAATAAACAGGATATGTCGTAGAAATCTTGCTGTGGGTTACCCTCATAGCACCAGTAAAAAATTTCCAAAGAAATGTGTATTTTTATTGCACAGATAAGAGTTTGCAAATTCTTTCATATAATTTCAACATCAGTACTAGCCAAATATGAGATTGCCTTTTAAGATGCTTGTCATCCCTCACTCCTCTTCTCAAAGACCAAACCTCATAATGCGTCAGCCTTATTTAGTTTCACAGTCATCACCATACGCTGAGCAGATAAATTTAAAATTGCAGTCTTACACAAATATCCATTTCAAAGGGAGACAATGATTTTAATTGAAAACATTAAAGACAAATTACATGTCATAAACACATGGGTGGTGCCTTTTCTTTTTCTGTGCATAAGCAGTAGCTGCAATACGACCAAGTGCCCAAGCACTGCATTGTATTGCCAGGCACCAACCAGACTTGGTGGGAAATACTGGATATGTGAAAAAGAACACCTCTAGACTGAGCCAAGTGCACAGAAAGTTTACACCCATCATGAAACGGGTAGAGACACCTCCCTATGAAGATGACAGTGGTTTGAATTATTTAGACTAGGAAAATGAAATCTGTATTCCTTCCATCAGGTTTCTTTGAACAGAAGCCCAGAAAGCCACTGAAGAGCAGTGGCAGGAGCCCTGCACAGCCAGAGGCTGTCCCAATTGTCTTCCCCAGGCAAGGAACCGCCACTCTGCCAGAAGCGCAGGGAAAAGCAACATGCTGAACCAGGGCCTGCGTGTTCTATAGTTATTTGTTCTACCTTTCTCAACAAAAAAGCAAATTGTTCTCGCAATTCCTGGGCGTAACAGAGGACACATGAAAGTCAACTTATGCTAAACTGAACACACTTTCAAAAGGGCAGAAAAGGCTCAATGAGCTTCCTTAGTTACAGGTTTCATCTGTCTAGGCAGCAGCATGGTAAATGTAATTATGATGTAGCTGTGCCTTCCCCCCAGATTCCTTACAGAAAAGGCAGCCGGCAGCAGGCAAATAAAACTCAGTTAATAAAACAAGCTATCAAAACTTTCCTAAAAGCTTCCAGAAAAGCATTTTTGTTCCTGCAGTTAAATTCACTGTTTCATCTAACTAGTGCATTTGCTTTACAATTATATGATCAAGGCAAAGGCAGATAAAAAAGGGCCTGTCTCCTTAGAAGCACAGTGAAAATCTATGTGACAAACTTGTCATGGAACAGTTGTGTGGCTCAGATGCAATCAGTTTCTGATGGCTGTTTCATTATTTTAGGTTCTAATAATTTTTAATGAGATGCTCAGAGGAAACCCTCAATCATTGTTCTAGTTAAGATGCTCAGCAAGGTCAAACAGACTGAGCTGAAACAAACATAACAACTGGAAAAATTCCGTACCCTGCCAATGGAGAGTTGCCAGACCCCCTTTCTTTCACCTCCTCTGTGCCTTTTCAAAGCCACCTTCCATTCAACTGCTACATTTCTGAGAGGATCTCCGTCTATTTCAACTTGATATCTAAAGCAGACACATCTATAAAAATGAAAGCAAATTTTACTGAATCAGCTAATAAGAAAATTCGAGTGTGGGAAACGGGCAAGCAACATGGAGAGCTGTAAAGACACTCGAGTGAGGACAGTCCTGGGATGAGCCAGAATCAGACTGTTGGGCAGCCAAGGCCCCTTCTGACCACACTTGCCCTAAGTCAGGAGGTTGCAGAAAATGGCAGTGCACTTTTCCCTCCTCATTTCCTACTCCTCATTCCTACCACCTCAAAAGCCAGCTGTATCCTCTCAGTCTCTCTCTGCCAGGGGCTTTCTCTCCTGCCTTCTCCTGAAAGACCAGTTCCTCCACAAAGGAGTTTCAAAGGACCCTACAAAATGCTCTCAACACCTCTTCAATAACAATTCCTATAAGCCCCGTATCAATACAATTGCACAGATGGTTGTAAACAGGTAGGTATGCACACATTTGGAAGTTGTCTGACAACGAAGACATGAAGCCAGAGGTAGTTACGTTGATTGAGAATTGCCTATAACATCCCTCTACTAAACTCGATTGCTTGGAAACCCAAAATACCCATTCATACTTCATATATCCCTAAATTTCCACTAAATAAAACATTTGATTTAGCTGTGTCTGAAGTTGGCTGTTCTGATCATTAAATCATATGACTCCTAGGCATATGCATTGACTGCTTGTAAGCTTAATAATAAAAATTACTTGCCCCACAAAGCCTTATAAATTTAAGTGACTATAACCAAAAATGGTCTCCCACAACATTTGAGAGGGTATTTGTGTTCCCATAACAGAGCAGAACTTTCAGAAAAGTTCAGTAACTTTGTCCTACCACATTAAAGACAGAAAGAGTTTTATCCTGACAAAAAAAGAAGCAGGGAGCTGCCCTGCAGGGAGTACCGCACACTCATCTGGAAAACAAACAGCCAACCGGAACATTTCTGGGGACATTATCCTGTGAATAAGCTTCATCTCCTCCTAAACACTCCTGAAATCAAAACTGAAAAAAAAATCCACTTCAATATGCTAATCACCACCTCTTCTTCCAGCTGCTTCAGAACCACCCAATTATTACTCTAACTTATTTTACATTTTATCTTCGATTCAATTTTGCTTTCATATACCCAGATAGTCTTGTTTGTTTTTATTTAAACAAACTGCCATAAGGATAACAACAGTCAATCTTCAAAACCTGACTCAGTTTCAATAGATGCACAGCCTGATTTAAAAGCTCTTTTCTACTTGCTGACTACTGAAGGAAACTATTTGTTGGCAAACTCTAACCTTTATCAGTAACTCTAAAAGGCTCTATTACTCCTCTGCACCAATCCCTTACTCACCAGAGGCTACTCCTCTGTCAGAAAATCGCATTGTGCAATTACTCTAAATTTATGTTTCAGCCACTTTTTTGTATGAAGTTCAGTACACACAACTTAACAATTTCTTAGTATTTGCCTGTACATTTAATCCAAGCTGAAATCATTTTGCAAGGTGAGGTGTGTCACACTGACAACAGCCGTATTTGTTAAACAGGAAACCTACAACCCATCTTCAAGCCCAGCCTACAAAAGCAATATTCCAAGAATATAGTTTTAACTCTTAAGTAATTGTTTTCTTTCTGTTAATTTGTCCAAACTCTTCCTGAACCCATGAAAGCACATAGTAGCTACAACATTTTAAAGCAAGCTTATTTTGAACGTAGGCACTGTTTTTTTCACATGGCACCACCTCATCAGGTTGCAAGAAGAAACAGTATCCAGCCATTTTCTACTGACTCTACACTCTCTGTGTCTTCAATAAACCATCTTATCATCCCTAAATATTGCAGCAAACAACAACTTAAAGTGAGTTCAGGATTCTGATCCGCTTCAGTGACTATGTGCTATGAATAATAAAAATGGTATTATGGAAAATTTAATATTAAAATTGATTGCCGTCTTTCTTTATGCAAAATCACTGCAACTCTGGAACCTCTAGGCAAAAAGCTCTGCTGATGCCTCAGAACCACCGTCAATAGCACTAATTTTTAAGTCACATGTGCAAATACAACAGGAAGGGAAGTTAACAACATACAGGACCAGCCAGCTTAACCCCTTTTGTTAACAAGGAAGATGAAGATAGCTTTCAGGATATCTTCCTCCCACCAGGCTATATCCTACAGAAATACCCTGGCACTTTGGGTTGTTGCTGCCTCCCAGCTGGAGGGAAGGCCATCCCCACTGCTGACCTTATGTAGCAGAGCACAGCAACATTTGAAGTAGGTCAATCCATTCTGTCCCAAGGGTCACAAGGCAACCATGGGCAGCCTTTTAATTTGGCTCAACTGTTTGAATAACAGCAGTTGACTCCAAAACAATGCCGGACAAGCAAGATGGGAGGCTTTGGCACCTTGGTCCACCCCTGAAGTTCCTCAAATCCCAGTAGGACCCCATGCTAACACACAAATATTTTTTCTTTTAACATTGGAATTACAAGCTTAGCTCTCTGCCTCTGCTCTGCACCAACGAAGACACTGATGCTACTTGATTTGCTACACATGCAATTATAGAGAACTTGGATAGTTCAACAGGAAATGCTGGGAAGGCAACCTCTCTGAGACGGAAGCACTGATGACTCATTTCATACTACAAGCAGCCTGACACAGCAAGCATGCCAAAAACTCTATTCCAGAACCAGAAGAGTGGGAGCAGAGTTAGAGAAAAGCCTAAATGAGCAGAGAGAAGTTTTCTAGTACCTCAAGAGGAGATAGAAGTTTATGTTTTTAAGGTTTTGTTTCTTCCCCTCTGCGTTTATATGCATTTTAATTTTGCTCTAGTGACAATAAAACAAAGCAAATACGTGACACTGAGCAGCGCTTCTTAGTTCTGTGAGAGCAGTAAGCATTAAACAGCAGTGTAAATTTCAAATATACTCTTTTCTTCAATTCTGACCCTTTCCATCCATGTTGAGAGAAAGAAAAGAAGAGCTTCTGAAAAAAGGTTTAGGAAGTCAAAGTATTTTAAGCTTTTTTTCCCCACATCTTCTGTACTGTTAAACACATGAAACAGTTCCATAAAATTCTTAGAGACATACAATGAGAATCTGGAAGTCCCAAGACTGAGTCGCTGATAATGCTGTGACCATTTTAAATAAGGAATTAATGAGAAGCCATTAGCCAAAAAAAAAACCCAGACAAATGATTTCTGCCTGATCACTGACTGGGAATTAAAGAGAGTTTGTGCATGTGTCACAGAAAAGATATATGACGGAACAAAACCAAAACACCTGCACTAGTTAATTTACTAAGACATTGCCAGAATACCAAGTGCCAGGAGGGCAGGTCCTGAGCTGTTGGAGCATCTGGAGATGGTACGAGCTACTGAGGAAGCCTGTTTTAAGAGAATGAAGTACTTCACAAAAGAGAATATCAATGAATACAGTAAAACCTCAAAACTACACGTTTTCATAGACAGAAATTTCCAAACTCTTGTGAGTTTGCAATGCGCAGGGAAAGGGACAGTGTGTTTTCCACTTTATTTAATCAGAAGATGCAAGAACTGAAATTGTAACAGACTGCAGCACGGGCTGAGGTTAACACACCTCACATTTAAATCTCCTGGAAAATTTATTTCTGTTTTCAGGTGCATGTTATTCTCAGAAATGTCCCAATCGCTCATTAAGTAAACTGTCTTTTGAAATACCTTATCCTTACCTCCATATTCTGCACTTCCACCACTCATTCAGCAGGCAGTATTCGTAGAAAAATGCCGTGACAGAGTCTCTCTAAACATCTTGATTTACAGAACAAGGTTCCTAATAAAGAGCTACATAGAACATACATTTAAATTGAGTAACTAAGCAACCCAGTTTCAGGGGAAAATGTCCTAGCTTGTTTCCTGTGTGACCAAATTCAGATCTACAGCTGTGCAATTTAGGATAAGCTTGGCATAACCTTTACATTTGCAGGGTTGTACTACAATTGCTCTGTATTGAAAATAACATAAGAAGGGCTTTCACAGACTATTTTAAGTTCTTCCTGACAGACATCTCTAATTGTAGAATCTGGGAAGGAATGACAGGGAACCCGAGTTTCATTCAAACACATTTGTGATACTTCCTAAACCTACTCTGAATTTCTGTGCTTTATTTCAGACTGGTGCAGTTAAGCACTATTCTAAAATTCACTGCTCAGAAGTTCAAACACTGAAGTGGAAGATGATCTAAATGTTAAAATCTGCCTGAAGCTGAATTTGGGTTAGGTTTTGTTTTTTAATGGACAAAAAGTGAGGCTGACGGATAAAGTACAAAAAGGACATAAATCAAATAAAGAGTATTACTGTAAGCTCTTCTTCCCATTGCCTCAGAATATGTACATTTATACAGAATAAGCAATCTGACCTGCTGATTTATTTTGTAGCTTTATTTCTACATTCTTCCAACTCTTTTCATACAGTTACAAGATCTGTGAAGGGTTTGGTATGTGCAAATTGCCCTGCAAGTGCTGTGAATTGATACTTTACTTTTACAGCTTTAGAAAAATGAACCACCGTCCATCGTTTGGGCAATATTCTTTTAAATTGAAACAACTTTCCATTTTGCAAGCAGTTTTGGAGTTGACAGGGTCTTTAAAATCATACTTGTGCTTGAAAACACCGTAAAACACATAAAAACATGATACTACATCAAGCAGCATCTAAAATTTCAATTACGAGAAGTAATTTTTAAGACCATTAAAATGTACTGTATGAGTCCAGAATAGCTGCAATATCTTCAGAAGTGCTTAAACTCCAGAATTTGACTAAATCTGCTTTTAACCATTAATATTCACTGAGTATTAAAATTTCATGCTGTTTCAGTTGTTCGAAATTGCATTTCCCCTATTACCTGTGTGATACATTTAAGACAAGAATTTCATACAGGAGGAGGATCAAAAATATTTAATATTTGGAATTAAATTGAATCCAGGTACTATAAGCAAATTTAAAATCACAGCAATTTTAACTTCTGTATAAAAGCAGACGTTTAACTACTTGTACAAAGCAATTAGGAAGAAACAATTGAAAATACTTTTAAACTTTCATATTGTTGAAACTTCTTTATATTCAAATAAAAAGGCATTAACGTATTGTCTGAAACATAAGAGAGGAGACAGAAAAATGTTTGTATATGAGTTAATTATATTTAACTTTTTTCTGTTCCTGAAAGATAAATTAAGTGACTTTTAGACTTTAGGCTCAATATTAATGCTCATTGACACTGAAATCACATTTAATTACCAGGCTTCTTGCATTCCCCTGAAGAGTTTCTCCTATTTCGTTTCAGGATTCTTTTTGTACACAACAAACACAGAAAACACAAGTTTGATTTTGATAGAACTGATTTGAGAATAGCTGAGACAAAAGAAAGAAGCGTTAAAAGGAAGTATAAGATAAAAAAATAGAAAAAAAATAGAAAAAAAAACCTTCAGGAAATTTTGCTATATCCACAGGAATATTTTCATTTTTTTAAGTGGATGTAAAATTTTAGAATATTACATTACCGTCGTGCATATCACTGAACCATATTCTTGAGACTACGGCTTTGGCAACTTTCTTTGAAAAGCAGTGCTTTATAGACTAGAAAGGTGTTATATTGACATGAAACCTCAAAATCCCTTTGTATTTTTAAGATTATAACTCCCTCTCCCCTCACTCTAAACATCACACACCTTCACATCTTATTAAGCAAAAACCGATACTGAAGTTGTCAAGAGTCTACCTTCTAACTAGGGTGGCAGAGCAACAAGAAGCTATTTGGCTCCTCTGATGCCACCTCTCCAAAGCTGAATACTTGCTGCTGTAAATATTTAAACAGTGCAAGAAGATTCCACTTGGTATCAGCTGTGCCAAATCTACAGGGGACAACCCACGCCCACTTCCGCTGAAAACTGGCTACTAATTAACCTGTCAGCTCTAGCATTGTTTATGTAATTAACTAGCAATTTTGTGAACATTTACATATTGTAGCTATATATATATCTTTCTCATGACATCTTTAACAAAGTCAATGTTGAACAACATCTTCCTGTAATTTAATCAAGACATCCAGCAGCAGTGCCAGGAGAGGAGGAAGTCGCTTTGCTGCTGGGTGAAGCGATATCCCACTGTGCCCTGCACAGAAATGAAAGGAAGCAGGAAAACCCCTTGCTTTAAAAGGTATTCTACCTTTTCGGATCCTTCATTACTTACTGAAATGCTGCCAAAATTAGCCAGTCAAAACCAGTTCACAACTGCATCTTAACTATAACAGTGAGCAGAACAAATTTTTCCCTCTTTCTCCATGGCAAATGTAATCCTGTTCTGGGAGGACAATCTGCCACATCCTGCAGTCACAGTAGCACATACCAGTGTCCTCTACTCCATTTCTGTGGAAACAACATCAGTGCAACTGAGGACTGACCTCAAGGTTTTCATAGTTAAAAATTCACTTATTTTGCACAGAGGATGTTGACACATATTCACATATGCAAAAATTAATTAGCCAAGGATCTGGAAAACATGGCCCCACAGACTGAGTCAAAAGGCAGAAAGCTGTGTATGGAAAGTAGGCTCTGAAGTCACAGAAACAAAGATCCTTTACAAAAAAAAAAAAAGATTAAGGCATCTAAAGACATTGTGCAACTCTTACATGTCAACTGATTGAGTCTCATCTATTTGCATGTTCCTTATCCATGAAAAATGCAAAGTAATAAGATTTCACAGAAAGTGTCATCCTTTGAAGTATCTTTTTAATAAATTATGGTCCAATGCATTCAGTAATTAAAGTCTGAACTGCTTTCTGCCCATCACAGATCTAGCCTGTGTCTAAACACCCTGAACTCAAGTTAATTATAAAAGCAATAAGGACTTTAATGCTGAATTGCTAAAAAGAGTTACTTGCTTTTCTCCTGGTTAGATGCATACTTTTGATACCTATTTTGTTGGGGAAAAATGATACACTTAATTTCATAATTAAAATTGTTCCCATCTACAAACATAATCTTATCTGTTCTTACACAAGTTGTCCTTTGTCTTCCTGGTTATTTACTTTTTCAGGGAAAACCACAAATTGCCTCCCAGTTCTAAACACAATTTAACTGACAAAACACAGGATGGGGGGAATACAAGGCTTATATGCAAAGTTAGCACTTTCTTCAAAATGTATTTTGGAAAAAAACTTTTTGGGAAAAGCATGAAGGTGCAACAAGTCTGGTTTTTTTGAGCATCTATTTAATAAGGAAACTACAATCTAATATAAAAGAATATCTCTATGGCATCATATGTTCCTCCTGCCAGGATTTCCCTATACAAGTATATGGAAAACTTGGTCACTATTAACTCAAAAATAGTCCAGTAAATGCAAAATTGCTACAGCCTTTGTTGTCTTTGAACCAATTTAAGATCCATTAAAAAAAAGTAAGGTTTTAGGTTACCTCATCTAGAAAGGAAATATGTGAGGAAAGAAGCATAAGGTGAGACAAAGGACTATTTGACCAGCACCCTTCAGCAGATGGTGGTTGCTAGCACCCATCTGGAGAGGATTCCCAAAATACAAGCACTCCCAAAACACCACGTTAAAGCCAAGTCAAGCAGATGTTGCTGGTGCATGTACTCCCCAAGCAATACACACAGTGAAAGACTTCAAGAAAATTATATACTTCAGACAGGATGTGTGTGTGTGTGTGTGTTTTAATAACCCTAGTGAAAATGAAGTCAAAGCATGGCACATCTGCTGTCTGAAACCTTTATCATCAAACAACAGATAAACTGCAAGAAGAGAGTCATACATTTCTGCTACATTGAAAAAGACACTTCATATCCCTTGCAATATGACTCCAAACCCTCAAAATATTTACTTCTCAATTTTTACCTACTTAGAAAACAGTTTAAAAAACAAACAGCTTATAGGCCATACTGATTACCATCAAAATCTGTCTCTATCTATCACTAATATCTGGGAGAACTGAAGTTGTGAAAAAACCTTATCCTAAAACAGATACAGTGCAGGTACCTTTGTGCTTCCCAAGACATGAAATAGCAAAGAAATACTGTTCCAGGTGCTAACAATGAGTATATGTAAATTCACTTAAAATGCAAGTTCAGCTTTTTATTGCAAAGACTATCAAAATTTCAGAAAAATAAGAATCAATCATCTCTTCTTGTAGAGATACAGCTGTCCTCAGTGTTTCAGCTCCCATAAAAAATTAGAAGTGCCAAAGGAGTACCAGGTTCTGTCCATCGGTGATTCTTTTTCCCCTCCAAACACATAAGTGCACACAAGCACTTCCCAAACCAGCATTTGACTAGAAAGGACAAGCAGGTGTACTTGTTAAGTCAGTTCAGATCTTCTGCATATTCAGGGAAATTTTACACTGGAAAGGGTAGGAAGCAAAAAGAAAATGTTTTTTTCTTAAATTACAAAAATACAGTAACAATTTGGACCCACAGGCTACATAGAGGCCATTAGCAGGAGGGCAGAAGTGATGTCTCCAAGCTGGACTCATTTCTATGATTGGAAATACAAGGACATAGGGGAGCTTTCAAATTCCTCCTCTAAGGTTTCCACCTGTGAGATAGGATTGAAAATGATCCTGCAGATGATACAGCAACTGCCGGGTTTCTGAAGGCTGTAAATGCATCCTGAGCATTCAGATTCAGTAGTGCCAAACACTCCTCCCCTCCTAATCCCACTCAACTCTATTTTTTGATTTTATCTAGCATGCAGGCACTGATAAAGTAGCAACCCTGACACAAAAGCACTAGGCTGCAACTCCGTGTTCAGGCTGACTGTAATGGAGAGGTTGATTAATTTTGTATTACCCAGATTCAGAACTGAAAATAAATCCCAAGCCATTGATTACACTAGAAGAACAAGCTGATAAGGCCTTTTCTTTTCATACATCTAGTACTTAATTATACAACGGTTCTACCCACAAGGACTGTAAGAAAATAGCCGAGCACTCCTACGGGACTTGTTTATGATTATTTTCTATGTATGACTATTTATGGTCTTTATATACACGTTGTTTTAGTAAGATTCTGGTCCATTATGGGTTTATTTCTGGACAATGAAGAAAATAATTTATCTGAAGCCATTCCCTCAATTTGCCTTTCTGTGTCAATATGTTCATAACTATTTTAATTATCAGACAACAACAGGTTCACTGTTTATACAGAGCCCCGGGAAGACCATGCCTGTAAATGTCTGTCATTTCCTATAGTTTGCATACTGAGCAATTCAAAGACATTTACAATAGTCTCCATCCTGTTTCTTTGAGAACCCAGAATGCTATTAGCCAAGCATAGACTTTCATCACCTGTTAATCACCACCTTCTCAGCAGAATCAAAGACTAAGGCTTGAAGACAAAACAAAACTAAGCTGCTAAGCCCCTGGAGCTGTAAAACCACCAGCTCATGCCACTATACCCACTGGTGTTATTAACTAAACAGATAAAATGATAGATCTGAGTGATTGACTTCAGCAGCATCCCAGAGGCAAGCTGCTGTGTCTTCCTGATTAGCTTCATTCAATTATGTCTTTTTAATTGCTCGTGTGCTAAAGCTCATTAAATGAAAAATAATATTGTTTCCTGCAGGTTGTGCACTTGAGATCTGAAAAATGGTCATTGCTGGGGTGCCTTTCAGACACTGACAGAGATTTCAAAGTGCAGCTGCAATCTATCCAGAGCAAAGCATACTTTTGTGGCTTTAGAATTCTCAACTTCCTGACAACAGTGACAAAAGAGTTTCTCATTTTCTTCTAAATTACTGGTAAATTTTCACTTTAAAAATAATTCTACTTCCCCCCAATAACCAAAATTTTAGACTTAAGGTTAACACAGCAGCTCATAATATAAACACCACCAGAAAACAAAATAAATCTTTGGGTTTGTCTTTATCTTTTTATGGCATTAGCCACTAACTAATGCAACCCAGAAATACCACAAATTTATAGAGCTACACTTAGAGTTTTTTCAGTTCTCTTTGGTGAATTCAAGTTTCTCCTTCATTACGTGTTCATTCCGAAATTATCCCAGAGCATTTCTCAACAAAACTCTCCAGTATTCCCAGACCACACTGTGTACACTGAAGCAGCATGATTTTTGCAGATGCTACTATGTTGTTATGTAGACAAGCAAGGAAGAGCCAGATCACTTGAAAGGGGGTTGGGTGTGTTCGTGTGTACATGTGTTACATTTCGGTTGTGGTTTTTTTCCATAGGGAACATACAAATAACTACAAGTTGATGCTTGTAACCCTATCCATATGAAGTGAAAGTATTTTCACATGCTGTATCATTATGCCTAGCAGGAATTGCTGATGCACCATTCAATTGAACCAGAATAGATTTCCTATTGGGACAAACACAGTTTGTTACTATGTCCTAAGAAACATATACAATGTGGCATTATAGTGAAGAAGAAAACTGTAAACAAAATCTCCATTAACAAGGACTATAAAATAACAGCTCCTATTGATGTTTGCTACAGTTGCCTATGTTATATCAGATACATAGTGTGTTCAAATACAAATAACTTAAGCGCATTTTTTCCTTCCCTCCCTCAAAAAAAGAATTCCAAACGAGATGCATTTACAATATTTTGTTAAAAATTCATATTTTTTTCTACTTTAGCAGCTCCTGTACTGTAGCCAAATCAGGAAAAAGGTCTCAAATAAACCTCATAATACAAATCAGAAGAAAAGTATCACAAACACCTCTCCAGAGCCTCCTACTAGAAGATTCCCAATCTGCATTGATAAACACTATTTTATATTTAGACTGAAACACTTTAAAAAAACCTTCAAACTGTTCAAAATCTAACAAAGAATAGTGCCCAGATTTTTTAAATTAATTTTTCAATAAAAAGAAATAAAGGAAAACTTGGAAGGATAAAAAAATAGCATGAAGGAAAAGGATACAGAGCTGAAGTTTCTGACTTGTGTATCTGAAACTTTGCATACTAAACAGAAATGTCTACATCAATGGCTTAAAAAGCCCTTTAGCACCTCACACTATAATTTTGAGGCCAAAGGTCACAGAAAACAACACAAGCTTAAAGATACTGGTTTTCATCTTTATACATCTAAAAACCTCAAGATAAAACACGAGATGCCACAGACTTACGGGCAATAGTAGTGGTACAAATCTTGTTCTAATTTCTGAAGTAGCCATCCTAATAAGCATCAGCTACCTCAGGGGTGTCCAACTCATGGTTCCTGCCGTGCTCCTGCAGCGTAACGTGCATCACACACGCTGCAGACATGACCAGCGCGGGCAGGAGCGTAGGGGTGAGGAGCTCTGCACTGCTGCTGGGTGAAACAAGGTGCTGGGATGGATAAAACAAGGTGGACAGCCTGATTTGGCCTGTGGGCCATGACTTTGACACCCCTGAGCTACAGGGAACTGCTTCTTCATCTTCAGATAGGTGTAACTGATTTCATTTTGGAGGGGATTCATTTCTCTGCACTGACTGTGGAGTACTGACAACACCAGGGCACGAATCTCACTCCCAGCAAACAACTTGCCAATGTTGTGCAAGTCTGTTCACAGAACAGACCAGCACTGCAAGTGAGATTTAGTTGGAGCTCCCCAATTTACAGTCAGGTGTCCTATTGTTCTCCTCTGTTATTGCCCAATAAATAGAGACACAATTTCAGGAAATTTTTGAAAGGTGTCATTTACTGTGACTTCCTCTAATACTAGCCATTACTGCAGAGTCACATTAAACATTATAAAGATTCATGAGGTGTTTCATGGGGAAAAAAAGTCTGATGAGACAAGGATTACTTCCAAAGAGAAGTAAAACCTATCATTTCTATGAAAGAAGATATAATCACCACAAACTCATAACAATAAAAGACATCAACTGCTCAGTCATCCAGTATCATTATCAGCCATGCTTATTGAAGAAAAAATAGTCCACACATTTCTAAGATTTTTTTTTCTGAAAGTTTTTAAAAACTTATGATGATTTTTGAGTAATTAATTTTTGTGCTGTGTTATCCATCTCTGAACAAAACAACTCAGCTATTTCTCAAGAAACATGGTTAGTCTGCACTGGCCAGCTGGTCAAAAAGAAAACAACAAAGTAAAAGTCTCAGGCGATACCAATGCAATGCCAGGCAATGCCAGATACCTTGGTTTAAGCTTGGACCATCCAGAAGTTCAAATTAATTTTTTAAATAAGGGAGGCCCCTGCCTGCTTCAGAGCTGTGCATTCCTCTTTAGGACCCAAATAAGTCTATTCAAACAACTCTGTTTAGAAATAAACCGTAAAATTAGTCTCATTCAAGACTTGCACAGCAGGTCCAACAATTTACTCCTGTCTCATTATACATCCTTAAAGTCAGGGAACCATCCAGTAGTAATAGAATTATATGTAGCTGCTCAAGCCCATGACGTTCCAAACCAAGATGATTCTACTAACAGAAAACCCTTCTTGTTAGTATAATTTAGTAAATACAAACATCTCATTCTAGCAAATGAAGAGGAAAAAATATTTTTTTAGCAAAAATTGTTTTTCTCGAGAGACAATACCACAGAGCAGAATTTGATCTACTATAAAGGAGAAATAAATCAACATTGTATTGATATTGTGGGCAAAATAATCAGTACCTTAAAGATCAGAGACTAAAACCATAGTATTACAGTATAGGATGAAGCAAAACAATGCAAGTAAGCTATTCACTGCTCTGCAAGAGTATGTTTAAAAATGCCTAACAGTTTGCAATACCTTGAATAGAAATTATATTTAGATGTTTCTAAATTGAGAAGCAATAATATTTATCACTACTGAACTCAGAAAACAAAACTGAATTGAAAAGCACTGTAGGCAAACATACTCAAACTCGTACAACAATGCCCATCCTTCTGTGAACATCAGCTTTCCAGCAGAATTCAGACTAGATTTGTTCAGCCATCAATTGCAGAGCACACCCATTTATCTATAAATCCAACTTGAGAACACAATTTCTCTCCTTTGTTTCCTTTTTCACCTCCTTAGCCCTTCACCTTGCAATCAGGCTTAATTGGGTGCATCATGAAAATTCGAATTTATTTAAATATTTTATTTCTGCTTATTGTAGCCAACACAGATATTCATCTCTGCACCAATTTAAGGCTTGCCATGTCTCAAAACACTGTGTAATAAATGCTACAGTAAACGACAGACTCAGAGAACCTTGGACTTTTTTTTAAGAAAATCCATCTATTGCTTTCTTTTGTTTACCCAAAAGTTTTCCTTTCACCACAAAAAAAACCCATTTCTTATCTTTCAACAGAGATTCTCTAGAAGAGGTGGGTATTTTAGAGAGTCTGTGCATAAGGGCAAAAGTCTTCAACACAAAGATCTTTGCAAGTCTGTTCTATTTGCTCTTTTTTCCTTCACATTAAATATTAACATCATAGTCTTACACGTTGCAAAAGTCAAAGGCATTCATTCACCCGACCATTATTTGCCAACAGAGTTACAAACTGCAGTTGCTTCAAAAACTACAGCATTATCTGTGGGAAAGGCAGGGAGAGTGTCTGGATTTGGGTTTCTGCTGGTTGGTTTTGGTTTTAACTTCAAACCCCCAGATACTTCCTTGTCACAGGCATTCTGAATAAATCCCTAGCCAGTGACTGAGTTTACATCAGCTTTAGTCAGGAAAAACATTGTCTATATTTACTGATAGACAACAGCTGAACAGTAATGATCCCCTAATCTGAAAATGATTACTGTAAAATGAATGCATTCAAATGAGCTGTGAGAGCTCATCCTTCACAATCATTGCCTAAACACATGGCTCTGCACCCCCCTACACTCACTGCATCAGAGATCCTGCTCTCTGGGGCATGGACTCCAGCCCTGCAGAAGTTCAGAGTACCTGGAAGTGCTGAAAACCCCAGACCCCTATTTAAAACCTTCCTAAGTTGGAGTCTATATCTACCAAGTAATCAACAAGGAAGCCAACATCTCCTGTCAAAAAAAGATTTCACACTGCACTTTTTTCATAACAACTTAGTTACACTATGACTGATCTTTTTCTGTACTAATTACTTAAAACTTCACATTTATTGCCATTGTAATTGGGGTTGTCTTTGCGATAATCCACCGTTCAGTCATGTCTTTGCCATATAATAAAACAGAAAACTTATGCCAGCTATTGATGCAGTTAAGAATGCCACTCCTGATATATAAATTAATTGAACTGAAGCAAAACTAGGCATTTGAAGTGATTCAAACCCCAAAAGTGTAGTTGGTAATCCACAGAACCTGTGCTCTAAGGACATCGTTGTGCGTCAGCTCGTTATGTGAAAATCAAATCACAATGAAAGCAAGTTTTGATCAAGTTGAAGTTCTTGTGTTTGTTTTGAATAGATACTTCTCATCAAAAATGGATTAAATTGAAGCATAGTAGCAACAGGTAGACAGTTCCTATCACAGTTTATTTGTCACCATATGACAGTCTCATATAAGCATGCAGAAAATAATTCTTAGTGCTGGACTGAGACGTGGAAAAACAACATGAGAGTCTGGAAACTAATATGACAGGGGAGGGACAGTGATGTATAGCAGGAGAAGGAATACACAGCCTGCCAATCTACAAAGTTCAGTGGCAGAACAAGACCCCCCCAAGATAAGGAAGAGTTGGTTATAAAGCACAAAAATGGGTATTTACAGAAGAGTGAGCATGAAAGGGGACATGCACCACAAGTCCTAGCCAGCAGGAAGAAGGGAAAGTCTTGACTGACTTTAAAGAGGCTTTAAAAGGGTAAATGTGTGGATTCTGGAAACTTCCGTTTCTACTCTGTGTTTCCACTTGTACCTTATCCCATTCCTCATGTGGTCTGTAGCTGCAAGGAGGGCTACAGAAGAGAACACAGCAGCTTTGAGGTTACCCAACAGTTCAGACTCTTTTCCCCAGAGCTGCTTCATCTTAAGAAAAAGCTTTTAGAAGGAGTTAGTCTGAAAATGAGCTTCAGCAAAGCAAAAAAACCCCACAACCAACAAAACCTTGTGCTATTAATACTTCATTTCTATTCCATAATTTAGGTATGTAACCCAACTAATTGTGAAGTGGGAAATTTACTGGAGCTTGTCGATGTTTGCAGGCTACCTACAACCAACCTCAACCCTGAACAGCTCAAAGCTTCTGTGTTGACAGAAATAGTCTGCTGCATTCATTCTGCTTACCACGACATATCCAGGAACTTCCAGTTTCCAAACTATTGCTACATATACAATATGTGAAACAAACAAGTCAGCACAATATTTCCAATAAAAATAAAAAACTGAGTAGGCAATGTAAATAAACGGTGGACAAAGGCACAAATAATATGGCACTGAGGGACACAGGTAGATTTTAAATGTTGTCTTTTATAGTATATCTCTGTTTTTTGAAAGTCAGCTCAGTCTAGTAATTGCTGTTCAAAATCAAAGTCTGGCTTCCTCCAAGGTTATTTCAATAAACAGCCAAGTTAAAATACTTACTTTTTTTCTTATTATGGGCCTCCTACTAGAGAAATATCATCAATTGGTATGAGTTATCTTACTAACAGAGTGGACAACTGGTCTGCAAGTGTGTTTATGCTTAAGAGAAAACTAGGATAAAAAGAAACAAGCAGGTTTTGCTGATCTAGCAGGAGGTGTCACAGCAATTCAGCAGGTAATTTATTGGATTAGTGTAGATGGAGTTTATTTTGGGTGGAACAATGTCAGAACATATGGAACTACACAAAAAAACCCAAAAGCAAGGATAGTTTAGAAGAGTATTTTGGATAATTAAATTGGCAGTGTCCCATCTACTGCAGATTCTGTTTAGATTGAGATTAAAAACATGCATCTGGGCAAAAGGGGGACCTCGGCAGTTGATTCAGGTCTGGAGAGAAAGGTGTCAGCAGAGCTAAACCAAGCTCTGTAGAGGAAGGGTTGGTGCCTGCAGTGTCTTTATGCTCCTCAGAGCAGAGATGCAAAACGCATGTTTTACATTAACGATTCAGGGAGAAATCTGCCCTGTCGGAGAAAGCACTGTCCTGTTCATCCTCTGTCAGTGCACTGCCTCTCTTGGCTAAAAGGAATTTGCTTCAATGTAAGAAGTAAATCTGTTGTATGAAATCTGGACATGAGACGGAATCACAGATACACTATTCTAGAAAACTTCTCTAGTTACTCTAATCCTACGTCGCAAGGGTTCCTGCTTTCTTTGCACAAGGTCTTCTCTTTCCAGATGTGAATCTTACCTTATTAAAAAAAGTACCTGTTCCTTGGAGGAACAGCACTCACTCAGAACTCACAGCTTTCCCACACCTAGGGATGGCTCAGGTCAGTAAAGTCCTGGGAAACTACAAGGAACACCAATGCTTACAACCATATAATTGAGGTAATCCAATACACAAGATCTCATATGCTGAAGAATATGGCTGAGCAGGAAGAGGCTTGTTCCCAGCTGGATCCTGCAGTCTGGTTGTTCCAAGGATGCTGTGATCCAGGATTTGTTTCTTCTCTAAAAGCAGCTTCCTGCCTTCTCCATGCCAGCACCATCACAGGGAGCACACAGGGCACTCGGTCGCTTCTGCCAGAAGATCAAAGGCTGAAAAGGGTATGTTTACAAAGATGAAACTTGTTTCTGATACCTATATTTCATGGATTTGACTCGCCTCTTGCCAAAAGGAAACTGATCTTCTGCAGACTCAAAGCACTGCAAGTGGCACTTTGAGATATCCCTTCAGTTACACTTTGTAGAACTAAAGCCTTTGGAGGATCTAATGGCTGAACTGCAACTAAACAACATAAAGGACAGCTCTTTTCCCTTTTGGATCACTGCAGAACCAAGTGCCAGAGCTCCCAATCAAAAGTAGCAAGTTCTCATAAAGCAAGCAAACAAATTATTTCTGTTCTGAAGAACAGAGCCTTTCCCAGGCAGCCCTTAGGCAAGCACCTGTTTGCATGTCTCCTCTTTCCCTGGATATATACAGTACAGGGCTCAAGGAATGATAAATGAGCTACATGTATTCAAATATGCATTTTCCTGAGTTAATTTCCTGTCCAACAGTAATATATCAAGATCTGAAACTATTTTAAAGTAGCCTCTTAAAGCGATTTGCGAAGTCCTTTCTTTATTCAATTTTTGTAGCATAAGACTGTTAGACTGGATAGAAGACTAACTAACAGAGAGCTCCCCTTGGCAATCTCCCATGCAGGGTAAAAAGCATTTAAATGGCTATACCTTACATCGTGATTAGAAAACAAAAAAAATCTGCTTAATCCTTAGGAAGTGAAATGCATACTTAGATAAACAAATCTTCTGATTAGCCTCAACTTTATTTCACTTCAGATGCCAGCACTAAATATAGATGGGCTTAATCTCAATTAGTTCCATACCTTATAAGTGCTAAAGTTGGCATGAGATGTGTTTCTTCGTGCCTGGCCCACGTGTCTTACAAAGTCTGAGTTTCATCATGAGAATCCAGTGAGGGTACAGTTTTATAGTATGCCTGACCTGGAAGCTACTATTAAGGCCTTCCAGACTTGGTATTGCCCTCCACTGCTGCAGATCTAGCAGTCATGCAGCAATAGGGTGAGCTGGCTCAGATATTGAGGAATGGAAAACAAACTCAGCAAGCTCTATTTGCTCTTGGGTTTGGGAGGTTTTATTATTATTTAATTTTTTTAATATGCAAAAGGACCCAGGAGTACAAGCTTCTGTTCTTTTGATAAAGGCTGAAAACCTTAATGTTGGTATAAATGAAGCCTCGCTTTAGTCTACTTTTAAACCAGCCATCCCTACTCCTACACAGCTTTCTCCCAGTGGTTCAAGGAAAACCAGCGGCAGAGCATTGCAGGAGGAGACTGTTCTCAGGCAGCTCCTTTAGCACAACCATGCAGACAGTCAGGCTCACTTGGTAATCTACTACCTTAGCATCCAAGGTAAAAAAAAAAAAAAAAATCGTTCAACACAGTCCTACTGCATATATGATAAGGTCAGATATTTTCAATACCTAGCAATCACAGTTTTCCACCAACTCCCTCTGAAGTCAGATATTTCCTTGATTTCTTCCCACTGTATATTTTATCCCAATCAAGACTCCCCAACAAAAAAATCCCCATTCTGATTCAGCACTTCATTAGCTTGAGGACAAAACCCAAAACCTGCTATCTCATATTTCAACCAAAGCGAGATTTTTAATTTCCCGCCACTCCCCTCCATCTACTTGCTAAGGCAGGCTGCAATGAAAACACTCACATGCATTCTTTCAAGCTTCCCAAGCGTGAAAACTTTGTCTTGCAGAGGCACTTCTGCTAGCAAGTCCTATACTCTGAGAGAAGATCCAGCTAGCAGGTTAGAACTAAGCAAAACACACTGACGCGTGAGTGACAGATATATATTGCACAGTGCAGGTGTCAATGGCACAGGCTAGAGCAGGCAAAATAAAGAAATGAGTCTGAAACAGAAGGTAGCATCTCACTACGTTGGTGCCAAAGCCAAATTCAGCCATGTGTATTGGTGGGGGAGGGGAGGCAAAAAAAGAAATCAAAATAGATCATACGTTCTTTACCAAATACCACACCATAAGCACTGGTTCCATACCAAATGCTAGTGGAATTCAAGCACTGACTTCTTTTTGGTATTATGTGATAGTGTGATATAACAATTCCCTGGCTCAACTGAGATGGAAGGAGGCAGAGGACAGCATGGGTCAGGTTGCATAGGGAATACATAAGAGACTTCTCAAACCTTTTATTCATTTATGTTTTTAAAAAAAGGCAAAACAAGTCTACTTTAGGCTTAAATCAACCCCAGTAAAAGACTACCTTCAAAATTCCATTAAAAGCTTCTGGAAATCCTAGTAATGGAATCATTGTAACTTTTGTTTGTGGATCTTCAGGTTTGCTTTGGTTTCTTTTCTGTTTTTTAAACAGTGATCAGAATTATTTTTGCCTTTCTTTCACCTTTTAAGAGTAAAGACTATGCGAACACCTAAGTTCACAGTTTCATACTAAATCTAAATGCTGAAGACTATTACATCTGTTAATTGTCAAATGATCACTTTTGTTGCATCACTATAGTGTAGCATGAAAGCGAACACAGATAGCTTTTACATTCAGCAGCCTTCTCTACTTCTCCACTGACCAAAATATTGCTGTGAAAGTATTTCTCCAATCATACACATTGGATTAAAAAACAAAAATAAAAAAAAACAAGGAAAGCAACTGGATCCTGGGTTTCCACCTTCCTCCTCATTGCTTCTTTTAGCTGGAGAATTCGCCTCCTGATTTAGTAGAATAGCACTGTAAAAAGAAGAGATTGTAGCTGACCTGATTTCACATATTGCAAGGCTGTATCTGACATTTCTACTTGTACTTAAGCTAAAATATTGCTACAGAAAAAAAAAAATCTATATTTGCAGCACTTCTCCTGCTTGGAAAAGAGCAGAAATCGTAAAAGTAGATTTCTTTCTTTTTTTTAAAAAATAAAAAACCAAAACAACTGCAAAACCCACATTAGCCACCCACCCACAGTCTCACATTATTCTGGCATACTGTGTGATTGAGCAAAAACAATGGTACAAGGAAATCACTGGAAGAAAACATTGAGGAGGTACATCAACAGCACATTGAGACTAACGTGATAACTCTGTAACAAAAGAATTGTTTTTTTAATAACTTTGGGCAGTGGGTGTTTTTTAATACAAAGGGCTTACAGTGTATGTCAAGTATTTGCTTTATTCAATAGATTTTACATAGTCCCCATGGGAAGTGATTAAGTTGGCAAGGCTGATTAGTATGAACATTTTAAGTACCATCTGAAGAGAGCAAGCTAAAATGGGATGACAACGAACCATAGTTCAGATGGGTGCTTCATCCTGAAAGGTGATTGAGCTCTCTACAAAGGAGTAGTAACACACGACTGCAATTTCAGCTTACTGAAAACTCCGAACAAGAAATGCCAGACAGTAATAAAATAAAGGAAACCAAAACTTTAGCACCATTTTGATATTGCTTTGCATGTCACTTAGACTTCGCTAACAAAAACAGTGTTATGAAAAAAAAATCCCTGAAGGCCCATGCTTAGCAGTCACTGATAATGACAGAAAAAGACAGAGCTGTATTGCATTATGGCACAACCGCCAGCCCCCAACGCATGACACACACTTCAGTGGAGAAAACAGTTCAACGGAGATAGTAAAGCACAGCTGGCATGGGTAAAAAATTTTCAGGATGTCACCTGGACACCAAGCACAAATATCAGCAACTGTGCCCGAGAAAAAAATTCAACCAAAAGAGGGACACAGCAGGACCACAGGGATCATGAAGGAAGAAGAACCTTCTTTCCAAGGGCAGCCTACAGAAACGCGTTTGTTGAGTTTAGCAAGTAAAAACCAAGAGGGGGAATTATTGCTCTCTAAATGTTCCTTTGGCTGGAGAGCAGAAACACCAGGGATGGAAACACACCACTTGAAGGGAGCAATTACCCAGACACTATAAGCTAGTCATGAATAAACTGTCTCGTTTCTATGAAACAATGGCACTCGGCCAAAGGAACACAAGAGATCTGAAGAAGCTTTCTAATATGTATAGGAATAAAGCGGCCTAAGGATTTCCAAGGCAGTCCTTGATCCAGTTTTTAAGGCCATTTTGTGACATAGTTAATTGCTGTGGCTGGGGATGATTTGGTGACTCAAGAGATCAAGCAAAATCATCTGAAATAGAGAAAGTATGAGCTAATAGAGGAAAATGCAGCAAGAGGCATGCTAACTACATCTGCACAACTACAAGCATGAAAACAGACCATTTGCATGCTAAATACAAAGAAAAAGGTTATCATTTCTGTCATAACTGATTTTTCCTGATTGTTTTCATGATTGTTCTGCTGTTAAAATAACTCAACTGGTTTCAAATTGCAATATCTATAAGAATTCATCTTTTATATGTTAGATTACAAATTTTGTTATTGCTAATTAGAACAGCTCTACCAGTCCCAGGCATGTGAAAATAATTCTCTACAATCATGAAAGTACAGAACATAACTTTTCTATTTAACTGAAAGAAATATATTTCAAAGTAACTGTTTGTGCAAGCAATGCCTCATTAACTGGGTGGCATTGTTTAAGTAACCAGTACCCAACCCTGGCTTAAAATAATTTCCATATTTTTTTCTCTACTGTATCATTATTATTACCTTTTCCTGAACATGGAGGGGTTGAAATCAGTTCATTCTCGAGTTTGTATCAGTTCTTGCATGTTCCTCAAGCAACAGCATTTCTGAACTTTTCTCTCCATTAAAGTAACAACATTCTTTGCTCTGCGCATTAAATTTATTTTCATTGAAAAGCAAAGCTCCTCTGTTCAGGATATGTAAGAGAGCAACCAGCATGGAAAGCAAAACAAAACACACCAAACAAAAAAACAGCCTAGCACTTAAACATCCTAGCAGGAATATCACACCAGCAGGGATCCTTGTAAACTCATCTGAAACACCAGCTCAGACAGAGAACATGGAATTTCAAGAATCTAAGCTAACACACTAAAAGAAAGCTTGTAAAACCTCAATACTGTCTGAATACTGTCTCTAAAGTTGCAGACTAAATTGTCCCCAAGATTCAGACTCGACTTTAAAATATTTCCTAGTGACTCAAGTGAAAGTGTTATTGCAGTTTTTCATAGAATTATTGCAGGCATTCAATATAAGAAGTAAATAAAAAGTGAAACTGGTGCAAGGCAATCTGAAGATCGAAAAGAAGCCTAATCATCTGGGTGTTTGATGCCATTGATGTCTGTCAGTGATGCAAATTTCACCTGCTAACAATAACTCCTGACAGAGTTGCTCCCACCCGTGGCGCCACCAGGCAATAGTTATGTGAACAACAGACCTCTAACAGCTGCTATGTTTTTACAGCCTTTTCAAGTAAGGAAGCTGCTATACATTATCCATCACACTGTCATTAATGAATGACAGCTTTATATGTAACTGAGGACAAGTAGTTTTCCTTCCTCTAAATGGTCTGTAACATAAAGGTACAAGCTGCATGCCTTTTCAGATAGGACATGAATTTACAGGGAAGTTCGTCACATAAGAAGTTGAAAGGAACAAAAATTGACACCTGAGAAATCTGTTTTCTTGTTTTGAAATACCAAACTGTCTACTACTGTACTTTCTCGGGCATCTCTGCCATGTGTTTTGCACACTTCACATCATTCAAGTGTAACTCGAAATCAGTATTCAACAAAAATTCATAATGTTACCATGATCAAAGATGTGTTTGCAGATGAATGTTATGATGTTGCCTGCATGAGTACAAAAAAGATCACAGCAAAAAGTACTGCTTTATATTTTCAACCAACTACGAATGCTCCTTTTTCATGACCCCAGGGTAGATACAGCCCAGAGCAGTCCAAGCAGCCTGCTCCTCTCCCTCCCTTTGAATTATTCCCACTACTCTTCAGCACCCACTTCCTCCAGTGCTACTGAATGTGCCAGGGGAAAGCCTGCTGCCACACAGCTTCTCCTCCTTCAAATCTAGCATTTTGCTGCTCAAAGAGCACTTGACAGCCATCATCAAGTCCAACGTTGCAAAACATAACAGCCCCACTCCTTCACTAAAATAAATGATTAAAAAGCAAGATAACTGTAACCAAGCATAGATCAAATATCTGAAATATGAGCAGCTCATATGTTTCAGTGTCAAGAATGACAACTACAATGACAGTGTATAAAAATGAATAAAATTAAATTACTTTTCTTGTATGTTATGGACATGAAACCCAATGCAGGGTTGGGCTGAAGGATGGAAGGTAACAAAAGGACATTTGGAGATCTATTAGTAGAGCAAGAAAAACATACTTTCTACTTGACACCAAAAAACCTAATCAAAATTCAAGTAGGATTGAATTCTTCTCACAAAAGCAAAACTACTCTATTTGGAACTGTCAAAACAGAGTTTTCTAAAAGAAAATCCATCTGCAAGAACAAGTCAGAAATATTTACTTGTACATCTTACCTACATGGGAGGCCCAAACGCCTCTTACAATGAACGACTTCATTACACACATTCTGAAACCACAATCAGTTTTCACTTATCCCCCTCATTATTTTTAAGACTTTTTAATAACAAGACTGTCAAACTCAGCCCTGCAACTTTTTCAATTGCTCAGAAGAATAAATCATAATCAGTTATGTATATCTAATTGTTTTATTACTACAGGTAACTTGCAGATCACATTTCTGCTATTTCTTAATTCAACCAAGGTGCTGTAAGGACGAACATGAACTATTGGTGCCGTGTCTCAGGATTTCTGAAGCATTGTTTCTTTAGAAGATCCTCAATGTGGATCTCTCAAGTCTTGGTCAGATATGTATACATCCCATTAACAATTCTCTCTCAAGCTCATCTTTATTGTAACCTGTCTTTCCTACGAAGTACCAAACTACTTTTTCAAGTAAAAATTCGGGGGGGTGTGCAAAAATAAAAATGTAATGACAGAATCATCCCAGCCATCCAATAGTTATACCTCTGCAGCAAACATCTTACCTTCATCGTTCTGGGCCAAACAATCTGCTAAGAGAGCAGCAACTGCAACCCCTACAGCTAACCATCTCCAGAAACAAAACTGCTGTAGCATATTTTTTGTCAAACTTCACTCAAGGTAGATCTGAAAAAGAAAGATTGGATACATGCATTAGTCAACTAATTACACAAAGGTGAGTGTTTACAGACTATCTCATGGGTAACTGTGTATATGTAACTACATAGGGAATATATAGTCCATAAGAGTGCAACACCATTTCTGTTAAAACAAACAAGATTAATCCCATTAGCACCAATACCTACATATGTACTCATCCCACTTGCTAATCATGTACGCACATGCCTCCAAGTAAAGAAAATGCAAGATTCTTACTTAAATCATACCTAATTTCCATCATTTCCATACAATAAAGTATATGTGTTATCCTTCCTGGCTGGAGAAATGACCACATCAGAGGAATTCCACTTATTAAAAATAGTGTTTAAATACAAAAGTCAGCAGGGATCCAGTATGCAAAGAAACCATCCTGCAGAACCTCTCCTAGGGAAAACAAGAGTCAACCCTGTAGATGGCTGCCTTCAATGAGACAGACAGCTGGTTCATGCACAGCACAGGAGAAAAAACAAACAAACAAACAAACCCATGCGTACCAAGAAAACTGGAGAATAAACTGGACGAGACAGGTCTGGACAAACTCCAGCGCATATTTAGAGTGAGCAACATTTGAAAGTTATCTAGACTCTGTTTTATTGCTGCAATAAAGAGAATTAGCACATTTCTGTATCCCAGGACTGAATTATTTAAAAATATTCCTTCACATTTAAAAACATTTTGACAAATACAATGGAATTCCTAGCAACAGAAGCATAAAATGGAGACTTACAGCAGTATAAAAAGAAGCTATTGTACAAAAAGGGTTTAAGTGCTGTCAGTTTTCCCAAGCAAAGCACTTGACTCAGATTTCATTGCTACTTTCTGCTTATAACTTCCGACAGTGGTTACAAAACTGCTATATTTCATTCCAAATCAAAAAAACAATTACCCCCACTTAGCAGTCTCAGCATTAATGCCATCCGATCCTCTGTCAGTAAGGCAATATTGAAGATGTGCTAGCGTTTTCCATCCACAAACAAAACTTATAGAAAGAACAAATGTAGGGATAGCATCTAATTCACACATCTGCTAACAGAAATAGGTGATCATTTCTTTAAGTACAGGACAAGCCAAGAATTTCTCTAAGATCTGAATTTATTCCAAATCACATCAACTTGAAAAACATTTTGGTTAACATGAAGGAAACAATGCTACGATATAAACAGTTACTCTTTTAAAAAAAAGACCAAACAAGTATGCATGAAGAGTTTTGGAGGAAAAACTTCTTTATCTTCAAACGGATAAGGAAAGCAAACAGCGACACTTAATCAACACACACGGCTCCACTTCTCATTTGGGTGTTAGATGAAGACGGACTTTTCCAATCCTCATCTTCATTCAGGTAGGACACTGCCCACCCTGTTCAGCAGCAGTAAGTCACTGCAGGCAAGTAACTGCAACAGGCAGCAATTTCCGGAAGAATTTAAATATTATATCCTCTCTCCTCCTCCTCTTCCACTGGCCCTTCTACAACAGTTCCTGCCCCTAACTCCAGTAGAAACAGCTCAAATAAGAATTAAAGGGCCTATTAGTCCTATACATGTGAGGAGACCAGAATTAATAGCAAAGACCCACACCATCCATAAGAAAATACTGTTTAAAAGCTTGCTATGCAGCTATGAAAAGGAAGCCTCAAGCTCATCATGTATGTTACCAATAACTCAACAAGTCTGTTACCCGTAGAGAAAAAGAGCAGCTAGTTCATTCTTGAGGAAAAAAGAAAAATCCTTTCCTTGAGGAACCCACTCAGAAGTTTGCCAGTGTTGCTCAACTCCCTTCTACTTATCAAAATGCTCACTTGGATTACTGTCACCTAAATTTCTACTTAGCCAATCCAGAATTCATTCTGGATTTTGTGATGATACTGTCAAAGAACAGAAATAGCTTCCACCATAACATATTCTAGTTGACAACTTTTAAATAAAAGCTGAGTGTCTCTGCATTTCCCAAATGGATTCAAATGTCATTGTTAAGAGTTCCTGGGAACTTTTGAGTATGTTAACATCTCAATATTTCACTCTTTTTTCCTCCTACGTTAAGAGAAGATCCCAGAAGAACTGGGCTCTGCTGCTCTTTCAGTTTGTGCAGACAGTGTTATTACATTAGGTGGCATTTGCTGTCAAGTGCTTCCAACATTTTACACCTCAAAAAAACCCATAAACAAGCAGTTCAGGAGACTATCTTAGTTTCTTCAGGTCAGTCTAAGAAAAACAACATCCATACGCAGATTACACTTGTTATAAGACCTAGAAGGAAATGCACGTAACACACTGCAGAGGCCTCTGTCACTTCATTTTACAACCTTGAAAAAAAAAATCCAGATCTCCAATCATGTTGTTCTATTTTAGAAAGCTATTCAGAGCTCAGCTGACATCCTTGAGTTGAGGCTACTCTGGAGAGCTTTTAGGACATCTTGGCAGATTTATTTTTGATTTTGATGAAATGTCAAGAAACCCACAAGGGTAGCAACAGTGCTGCTCTAAGAATAAGCACCCTATACGCAACTGTAATATCACAAAATAAAAACTGTTCCCCTCTTTTCCTCCAATTTGTATGAGGAAAAACTGGTATAAAGTGCAGAAAGCAAGAATATTCTGAAGTTCAACAGATTGTACTAACTCAGAAATATCTCATAACAAACTGCAAGCTGCTACAAAGTCACCACGGGTGGACAATCTGTAAGACGTACAGCACTGAAGTCTAGATGGACATTCTGACAGGACAAAGGACAATTAGGAATTAATGACAGAAGGAGTATCTGTAAAGTAAGAACATGCAATATTTCTCAATATTTTCCTGGAATATATTCTAATGTTGCTACAGATATTACCATGGGCAACAAGAAGTTATACATTCAAGGCAGAAAAAAATTAAATGAAAAATAAACCCCCTTAAAGTTTAGGAGAATTTCAGTTCTCAGCATGTCTGCATTTAAAAAAAAAAAAAGTTTCTGTAATATTCTCTCCAGATCGTGCCCTGTTTGAATGTACAGCTGTACTGAGAAACAAAAATCCACATAGACTTTCCCAGGGGAGCAGCAGCAGCAGCCAAACACTAGAGATGTTTATAGCTCAACTGCAGCAAACCAGTGCAATCACACTCCAAAGAGCAATCACAGGTCTCCTCATTCTATTTTCCCTTCCCCTCTCACCAGTGCAGCTTCTGATTCAGCTAAAATACCAACTAGTTATCAAGACCACCAAATAAGAAGCACTTCAACAAATTTAAGAGGTGACAAAAGTGAATAAAAGCCTCCAACATATCAAATATGAGTTATCACGTTCAAGCACCTTGAATGTATTTTAGACCCAATGATATTACAGTAATCTTAAATACTTATTCACTTTAAGATCAGATGCACTTAAAACATTGCATCCATTTGAAGTTAAGAGGGGAAACATGAACTCAGTCAAAGTAAATAGCCATTGTGGTTGGGTGTAGAGCATAGTCCCCAGGCTCATGACACCTGTGGTAAAAAAATATTTTGAAGTACCCATACAGAATCGTTCTCGGTATGGAAATAAAACCAGAAGTAATGAAAATTTAAAAAAAACCTGGGTACACGCTAACACACTCTCATGCCCTGTGCTGAATGGAATTTTTTTTTTATAGAAGTTAACTTCTCAGAGAAAGACAGGTAAAGGAGGAAAAAAGCAAGGGAGTCACTGGAAATAACAGAGAATAAAAAACTAGTGTACAAACACCCAAACCCTTGCAAACTTTGCCCACACTGGTCTCCAGCAAACTCCTAACCCAAAACTACAGCCTAAATTGCAGGACAACTTGGAGTTTCAGTATGTTTAAACACTCAAAATGATCCAATTTGCATAGAAAAATCTAAGCTTTGGACTCAGTTTGCAGCAAGCCAGAGGCCATTGGCTTATTCAAAGCAGAATGGACCTATACACACCTAGTTTTTTACGAAATGTTGAGAACATGAACAAGTTCACTGTTTTAGTGTTTTCTTACCATTAACAGCAAATTTGAAAACTTTGAGGCAAGCACTCTTATCAAGGCTTCAAACCCATTGTGAGAAGAGAAAGTGCATAATATTAAACACACATTAATTCAGTAGACATGTAAACAAATATTTGCCATTTAATATATACATCAAAAACAACAGCTCCTGTGCAATGCCTGAATGAATAATACAGCATTTTAAAAAATGATTAAATTTCCATTTATATGTATGCTATTAACTTACACAAGCAGCCAGAACTCCTTCAAGCATCAGAAATTACACATTTTGCTTAGTGGTGTTGCTATTTATATATTACAATTGCAATAAAATATCAAAGCATATAATAAACTGTTTTTAAAAGTATAAAGTACTGAATTCTTTACACACAGGAAAAATTATAGTGAACAGTTTTATTACGAGGCCCATCTATATTGTTACTGATCAGACAAACTCTCTTAAAGATTGAAGACATAACCAGGGAGCCTCTGAAAAGCAAATGCTTATTCTGAGAGAACTGGTGCCATAATAAAACAGAAATGTCAGTAGAAACAGGGAAAAAAAAAAAAAAGAAGAGTCTCTTACAGAAGCCAAAAAGGAGATGAACTTGCTTTACAGTCTGACAACGCTCCTAGCTTGGCTAAAGACACAGTCCATTAAACTGTATGTCCCAAATGCTTTATTTTGGTTGCTGAAACAAATATGTTGGACTGTCAAGATAAGAAAAAACCTTCAAAAATATTATTTAAGCACAAGAAAAAAACAGCTCCTCTGTTTTGTCTCAATGCCATTCAGACCTAATGTCACTTCACTGAACATCTGTCCTAATCCAGCTGGGCACAGCAGAGTGCCAAACCACCTACAAGTTTAGCTCTTTCCAGTGCCATGCAAACCAAACGCAGTTAAGGCACCATGGCACACACTCTCTAGCAAACAGACAGGATATGTACAACAGAAGTCAATGTTGGGACCCGACATCCACATGAAGCATCTCAGAGGGGTTTACTTCTGATTAGCTTGTGTCTTGAGCCCAAATCACTGGTGGAGAACATCCGCTGGAAAGCTACACTGCTGGAAAACACCCTTGCTTTAGGCTTAACCAGAAAAAAACCCAAAACAAACAGTTCCATCTCACAGGCTCAGGGACCACCTCTCACTAGTACGAGGAACCCTGGAAGGCCAAACGCCAGCCCACACACCACCATGTCCAACCACTGCACTTCCCCAGTGGCTGCAGAGTCCATCTCACAGCCCCTGCTTACAACCAAGAAAACTGACAGAGAAGGAAGACTTCAACTCTGAATTAAAGCCATGTATGCTATTTATGGCTCTAATTGAGCAGCAAGTGTGAATAACTCCATGTGCTTAAGTCAAATATCTGTTCAAATGCTTTCCTGGAGAAAAAATTAAGCATAAGCTTATTTGGCTGAACAGGGTTATAGTGAATATTTTACAGTGAAAATACAACCCTTTCTCCAATTTTGAATGTTCCAATAACGAGAATACTACTACAATTTTTAGTTTACTAACACTGTTTGAGCACTTCATACGCAACTATTTCAGCCTATGGACTCTTGGATTTACCCCACACCTATTATATCAGCTATAGGTCTTTCATGCTATAGAATCAGCACAACTTGTACGGATTTCATTAGTTTGCTCTCCTTGAATAAAAATTTTCAGAAATATGAAGGTTTTTTAAGACCAAATTTCAAGATCAACTATGCTCACAGCTCAATTCCCTTTTCACAGCTGCTGGATCCGTTCTTATGGACTTATTTCACATGAACGAACATATTAAAAATAGAGTAGCACTAATGCTGCATTTGTGGCTATTCTTCTGGTTTGTGTTTATTCTTCTGGTTTGAGTTTTTAGCCTTACCTGGAGAGAGCATTTTTAGAAAGCAAATACACAAGAAACAAAGAAAAGATCTGACAGCAATTTACATGAAAACTGAAAAGATTTTCACGTGCAAGTTAAAATTCCTCAGCGTATTCTCTGAATTTCTGTTCAAGTAATTTGTACATTCCTCCTTGCCCATATTCTTATAAGGACTACCAGTTTTAATTCATTGCCCAACACTTTAGACTTATTCTTTGCTGTATCTTTCTTACAGAAATAACCACTTTTCCACGAGATGCTTACTAGTGCAAGGTATTTCAAAGTAGAGCATTAGTAACAGAGTAACTCGCCTCTGCATCACCTCAAAAATTAAAACTAAGTGACAGTCTTTCAACTAGGAACAGCTAACTCTGTACCTAGATGTGAAAGATGCAATTTAAGTCAGCAATTTAAAAGTAAAAATTAAATAGTCATTTGTACTTTAATGTTGAAATTCCTAAGTTTATTTTAATACTACATATCCCAAAACAAAGTAAGTGATACTTTCCTGCACTCCATCAGTAATAAAGTTCTTTATTTTCCACCTCTACATAGCAATGATAGCTAATATACATATGGCTTGATTCACAGTAGGTGACATCTTGAGAGCACTTTTTCACTTCCTCTGCCAGCAGAACATCCTATAAATGCAGTATCTTAACACTTGATGTAACATGCTGCTAATTTCCACAAAAAAAAGATTGCTAAGTATACATAGTTTTGCATAGAGAAATGTCAACTATACTACCAAAAATAGAAAAAAAAGCTTTTATATAATAATCAAAGTAGGGACAGAAAAGTATTTTATTTCCTGCTTCCACCACTAGTTGTGATTGTCTCATTTTCTGTACTTTTAAAATGTAATCCAGCTGCAAGACGGATTAACACCATTATAGTTTCTTCATCATGGGTGGGTAAACAGGGTAGCACACTCATTCCTGTTGACAAATTCAATATTTTAATGCTTTGTACAGATACTCAGATTCCCAATTCTCTACATGGACTTAACCTTGATCTCACAGAAGGCTTTGAGTGCTTAATCAAATGAAGTTGGCCAGTTTGCAGACAGTGGCTTTAGGAAGAGGAGAGGGGAAAGATATCCTACAGTGCCCTATTATTAGAATACTTCATTTAAAAAATAACAATAGTTTTCTTTTAATATTTTTATGTTAAACAGTTAATCTATATTAGATAGAAGTTAGTTCTTTAATAACATTTGTCTTTATGAAATATGCACGCAAAGCTTAAATTTCACATTAAAGTGCAAACTACTTTTCTGGTTAATAATGAAAATATATTTTGATATGAAAGTACCAAGTAAAAGATTTGTTTCATTGCTTTGTCTGCAAGACAATTACTGGATCATATCCCAGAAACCTCTCAATTTCTCCCTTACTACAGTCAATTCTCTCCAAGGATCATCCGTTGGCCTTCCTCAATACAGAAGAGAGAAGTAGAGGTTTCTTTAAAATGAGAACTAAGGAAGATCTTGGTATCACAGCAGTGGAAAGAATGCTGGGGTTTTGAAGTCTCAGCATACTTTGAAAGTTCAGCGTTTTCCCAGCTCCCACCCAAGCTCTCAGCCAGCTAAGAGATTCTCAGAAAACTGAAATGTGTGAATTACTAGAGGAAGGAAAAGCACGCTCGACACACAGCTCTTTCTTTGGGCTTCTGGGAAGGCAAGGAAACGTTACTGCCCTTGGGTTAAGGAAATGGGCTTTGGCCAAGAGAGCACTGCTGTCACAAATGGGAACAAACAGCAGAAATAGCTAAAAGTGGTGAGGCTGGAAGGCAGGCAGTTCCCTGCTTCACCACTACCCAGGCAGGAGGGATACACTGTTGGCCAGCTCCAAAAAGGAAATTCTGTCTCCAATTGCAGATACTGCCGTGCACATACCGAGCCAGGAGTGCACCACAAGTACGTGCGCTATACAGTACCCTTAAAAAAAGATGATCCAGTCAAAATGATTCACTCTGAGCACCATTAGGAGATGAATTTCTGAGTTTAGAGATGAACGTATCTCCAAGGAGGACTGATTCTTTAAAGCCAATTCTACTTTAAACACCCACGTTAAAATCAAAACGTCCAAACCTACCCAGATCTGTCTTCACCTTTCCATCCCTGCTTCACCACAGTCGTGAATCTCTGGAGAGTGCCAGAAACTATTCTGTCAAGAGTTTTTCTGAGTGGTCTTCATAGGAAACCAGTAAATCTTGCAGAATCTGAAGGCTTAAAAACTGACTTGTGTAAAGGCAATGAAAATGTCCAGAATTGTGCTAAGGGATTTCTGTTTTTTTCTTGAAGAAAATTAGCTTTTCTCAAGTACGATTTATATGCTGCAGCTTCTCTTCTCTGAGAGACTTCTTATTTAAATTTTGTAAAATTAATATATCAAACTTGTCAAAGCAAAGTCTACCTTTCCAGAAAATGAGTGTTTCTACTTGCCTGTTAGTCATCACACACCAAAAGTAGTGATAAACATATCCCAGAGTAATTACAGGCGGTTTTATTAGCTCTGTTAAAATAGTTCAATGCAATGACATTTCAGAATTAACATATATACACATAAATATACATACTCGCCCCCACACACACACACTTGGCAGACATTATATAGTTATCAGAGTTGTTCCACGTCTGCATATACTTAGTTACAGACTAATAAAAAGTAAAGAAAGTTTAGCAGGTTTAGAAGTATCTTCTGTCGTAATTTCTTTCTCTGGAAATACAAATCTTCCACTTAACACTCTAAAGTAGTTTATTCTTTAACTACCCGTAATTACTATTTATAATGAAAGCTTGATAAAGAAACCCACCAATAAGAGTACTTGAGCATTAACAGCAGCCTCATTTCTAACGCTGCTCCCAACAACCATGTTCCTAGACAGACCCTTGTGGAGACGTCCCTGCTCAACAGATTGCCTCACGATAAAGGTTTTGTTGAACCCACAATCACAGACAGTAAAACCGAAGTCATCCACTGCTGCTGCCTGTTGGAGTAACTCCATCCCCTTTCACGTTGCTGAGCGGGTCAAACAGCTACTCCCTCTCCTGCCTGCGACATCTATAAGCAGTTGCTGGTAGCAGCAGGACAACAGCCCCACAAAGTCCTCCAAAAGATATTAATCTCCAACAAACTGGTGACAGCTTGACCATGGCTTTTACTCTCCAGCCACAGCTGACTGCAGGAGAAAGCCCCTTCCTCAACTCTCTAGAGATCAGATTGCTCAGCATAAATCATCGTATATTAAGGTATTTAACAAAGAACTCAGGTTTCTTTTCTAGGAAAGTGCAGTAAATAGTAAGTTTCATATCTACCAGTTTCTTGTTTGCTAGGTCACTCAATGCATCATCAGTTACCATATTCTGCTATGCACTTATCAGCACTTAAATCAATGAATTATTTACCCATAGGCCAAGTACACAGGTTTCAAGATATTAAAACAACCTCATAAATAAAATTACACAACTGCTAAATTTAGACTTCTCTCATATATAACTACGGCTTTGTTGGGAAGCCTCATTAGTCTGGACAGCTGGATTTGAGACTCTGCTATTAAAGTCACATGCAAGATTTCCATTATTTTAACCCACGGATGGCAAACACAAGGTCTGTGGGCCGAATCCAGCCCTCCACCTTGTTTTACCTGGTCCAACACCTTGTTTCTACCCGGCGTCAGCACCAAGCTCCTTGTCCCTACGCTCCTGCCAGTGCTGGTCACATGTATAGTATTTGTGATGTGCATTACACTGCAGGAGCAGGCTGATGTGGCCCCTGGTGAAAATGTTTGACACCCTGTTTTAACCACGTACTTGCTATTAATTACCCATTCTACATTTCAAGCCTTGTACAGCCTTACTTTCATCTATGCTCCCTAGGCCTGCCCTTCCTTTTCCTTCTGGTCCTACCTAGAAGCAATCCAAACTCAAAGGAGTCCTGCCCTGTCTTTGTTGATTTCCTTCACTCTGTCTGGTGCTAGTTCTGTGCATCAAACTCACTTTTCATCACCATACCTATACAGTCTCTCCCAGATGTCCAGCTCTGCTACATGTTCTCTTCTGCCCCTCTATGCATCTCCAAGCTTTTCTGTATCCTGACACCACGTCTATTAGCTCTCAACTACTATTTCATTCCTCTGCTCTATGATTTTCCTTCCCAGTACTTTTGGGGGATCTTACCTTTAAAAAACCCTCTTATCACTTCTTAATAGGCAATAAAAACATAATTTGATGTGATTACTTGTTTTGATTATACTTTGATTGCTTTCTGAGCTTGTTGGCCATGAGGGAGAGGAGGCAGTTAAGTATTTGCTCATGTTTTCACATATTTATTCTTTCCCTTTAATTCTTCACAGAAACTGCAATCACATCCCTCTAGACACGTGCACATCTCTATCTAACCATATCACCTTCTAATCCTCCTGATCACTCTAATTGCCTTTTAGTCCTTCGGCAAGCACGTATATCCATCTCTAGAACTTCTGCTTCTCCAGATACCCATACACCCTAACACTGTATCATTCAAGCTTTAGTAGTCAGCATTTTACTTTCCAGATTTCCCGGATGTTGCATATTACTGCTTTCCTTAAATCAAAGAACAGACAGCTCTCTCACATGCCCAGGTTTTTTTGGCTATTCTGAGACACTTGGTCTCCACATTTTTCAAGTGAATCTTTCTCTTCCAACCTTCAAGAATGTGGAAAGTACTTATGTGCACTGATGAATAGAGGAATTGATCTTTCATTTATCAGGTTCTTTGTTCAACTGCATCTGTCGGTGATTCACACATTGCAAAGTCGGTGGGTATGCGCCAATGCATTGTGATGTTTTGATGTGTGCAGGACACACATTCAGGGACAGCTGGCGATGGAGAGCCTACCAAAGCTGCTGTGTGCCTTCCATAGCGAAAGAGGAAATATTCTTGCATTTCTTTAGGAAACGCAATGTCTGTTGCAGAGTACCATGCCTCGCCACAACATTGTGCAGAGACCATAACACTGTCAAAAGCAAACTTTGAGGTGGCACACAGCCATATGGGAAGTGATGCAGAATGAGGACCTCACTGTAACATTTAAAATAACTCCAACAAATCTCTTCAGTGTAAATGAAGCACATACCATGCAACTGGTTAAGCAGTCTTGTTGAACAGAAGACATCTAATAGATTTAGATACCTAACTCATAGTTATTGTACTAGTAATCTTTCAAGAAGATAAGTTCAGCCAAAATTGTTTACAAGTATTTATCTTTAACCAACTATTAAAATATTCAAGTAAAAATAAGATATTTAAAAGAAATCCAAAAGCACTACATACTAGCAACAGAGGAGCTTTCACAGCTTCTATTTTAACAAAACAGAAATAATGCCTGTTAAAAGTAATACTTACAAACAGGTTTAAGTTATTCTCAAATTTCAAGATGTCAAAGTAAAGAAGATTGTTTCAACAATTTCCTATAACATTTCATCAAGGAAAAACCAACCTTGTCATCTGACACTCTTTAAACTTAAAATTATCCTTACACCCCCATAGGGACATCTAGTCCCACCATTTTGTCTCAAAGTGAGGTGAGCTCTGGAAGGATGTGCAAAAATAAACAAGTAAACACATTCTGAGTCGCAGACAACATTCAAGATGTGGACAGCCCATACATGTGTCCCCAGGCTCCTGATAAAGTTCACTCCCTCTCCTACCCACTCCCAGCATCCTACTTGATATTTTCAGTATTACTGAACTGACATTTTCATGAATTCCATAAAACTTAGTGTTTTGAAGCCATTACAGCTGAGCTGGTGAAGGTGAACAGAGTCTGGAAACAGCCATCACAACTTTGACACTCACTGACTGTAAAGACCAACTTATTTACTTGTATTTGTTGGGTCTGAAATGTTATCTAAATGCAGGGCTGCATGAGCCTTGGGAGCTTTCCTGTGGTTCCTGGTTAACGATCGGAGGAGAAGGTATAGAAGCAGCCACTACCCTTCGCTCCTCCCCGCCCCCTGCCCTCACCTGCTAACAGGCCATGGACTTCCCCTATAAATAGTGCCAGCCAAGAAGGCACAGCACACATGTCCACCACCCCATGGAACCAGCCTGAAGAAGTGCTACTGCTTGACTGGCCTGAAGAACTACTTGACCACGTGTTCATGAAGAATTGCTGCCGATAGAGTTGCTGCCAGATGGACCACATTTTCCTGAGGAATCACTGTGTCCCACTGGAGTGGTGATAATTTTTTTTCCCCTCTCTGCTACTTCTTTCCCTCTCTTTCTCCGATTTACCTTACTGTACCTTCTTTTTCCTTGGCACTATGGTGTATCAAATTGAATCAGAGTTGTGTTGTAGTTTGTTTTTCGACTTTGGTTGCGTTTAGGGTATCAGATTGTGATTTGAATAGATTGTGATCCACTTTTGCAGTTTTGAGAAGTTGCCACTCAGAGTGCTCTGAGTATGTGTTTTGTGAATCTGGCTGTTTCCAAAAATAAGTATTGCATTTGAATTTACCCTCGTGGATTTGTTGGTGTCTGATTTTCTGTGCAGATATCGAAAGAACCCTTTTCACCCTCCCTTTTTGACTCTGCAAGTCAAGGAGGGCCCTGAGACTACTGATGTCAGGAGTGGGGTGTAACACTGACCTCTGTGGAGCACATAAATGAGTCAACAGATACCGACTAGGGTATTAACACATGTTCAGCTGTGAAATAATAAACTATGCTTTAGAAATAGCAGGGCAGATACCCCTTTTACCTGGAGTTATATAACTTGACCCAAGGTTCAACAGCACTGGTCCAAATACAAACATTTTGAGACCCTCACAAGCAGAGGATGACATGTGAGCAGACTAGCATCCAAGTCATTTACATGAAAACAAAAAAAGCACAGAGTCCTCCTTACTGGTGAAGTCAGATGACAATATGTAAAGAGGAAACGACTCAGGCAAGAAAGTGGAGTTCTGAACACGGTCCTGAGACAGTTACTTTGAAGCAAGAGGATGATGCATTCATATAGTTTGCATCAAAAAGATTATCTGTACAGGAATTATAGCTAAATAGCACCAAATGAAGTCACACGCAAGCATCTTTATCCTCCTTGCACAGTATCCTGTGGCTGTCAAGATAATACGGTACAAAAAAAAAAAGGACTCAGTAAGAACATAAAACCAGAATTACAATAAACATTCATTCTAAAGTTAAAATCAGAGGACAGTCTTCATTCAGTATCAGAAAAGAAATACTTTTCAAAGCAGGCAGATATTTGATAGGAACTGCAACTCTCTGGGGCTGAGGGATGCTTTCATGTTCCTCCCTCAGGCTGGTCTTATATCAAGTGCGTAAATAGACACATGAAACTTGAAGGCTTTAGAAGGGAAAGCATACACAGTGTATGAGATTAGCTTTACAAGATGAAACACTCAACTGTAGGAAACAAAATCTAAATCAAATAAAAACTAAGAGATAATAGAGAAAGATGAGTTGGCCCATGTGGTTTACTACTGCTACATGAAGGAGGGGTAGGAGTCAATACAGTAGAGTGGAATACAGAAATGCCAGCTGTCAAAATCTGCCAACTCCAGCATTCAGCTATGGCTATTAACAACCACAGATGATTGTGAGCAGCTCTATGAAGATTTAAATGGATTTAGTACCTGAGCAATAGCTTGGGAAACGAATTTCTATTTGGATAAAAACGCTCACTGGGACAAATAAGATATTCATGTATGCAAATAGGGATTCTGAATTTGTCAGCTTTTTAGCTATTTTCCCCTCAGAGGAGGCAGCATAGATAGCTGCCATAGCGTAATGGGTACTGAGCTGAAGTAAACAAAATGCTTGGGAGCATTAGAAGAGATAGAAATAGGACCTAAATTACAATGACATTATAAAGGATGATAGAAAACCCCTAGAGCATTAAACACTGCTTTTGCTGCTGTAATTTCAGAAACAGACACCAGAGAAAGAAAAGGTCTTGGGAAGGACACCTCAGCCCACACCTCTGAGAAGAAGCCCAAGGATTGCTTATCACAAGAGATATTACAGATACTGATTGAAGTCTTGTTTACCAATTGCTGTACTAAGTTTTCACTTGGCTCTGTAATATTTCAATACCATAGGAATACAGACAGAAATAAAAGCAAGAATAAGTATAAAAAATCTTTCTCACATGAAGCAAACATTTGAGCTTGTTCAGAAGGTCATCAGAGAGAGACCACCTGATTTGACTCCCAGTTAAGTCACCTTTCCAAACAATAATATTTGTAACGATGCAGGTTAAGGCAAGGGTTAAGGCTTCAGGGCTTTTGCAAACTGCCTGCAGGAACCAAGAGAGAATACCCACACAGTACTATAAAGCTCAACTTCAACTCAACAGGTGCTAGAGTACCATTTACAGCACTTCTCGACACACAATTAGAAGATAGACTTTAAAGTAATGGTGCAGGCCTTTTCTTGGCTAGCAGGTAGCTATACAGAGCAGCCACATCCTCAGTTCCCCAAGATCCAGGCTGCCTTACTGTAAAACAGAGATTTTTGCTTCAATACCAGGGCTCAGCTGATTAGGAAGCTGTATGTTTTGCTCTGAACACTTACATATATTACTGCAGTGACATGAACTTTTTTCTGGACCCAGCTCCTACTTTGCAAAACAACTCCGATGTGAGGTATTCCTCCTCCAGAGAGGAAAGTAGAAAAAACTTCAAGACAAGATATTATTATTATAAAAATAAGGAGTTTTGTCTTGGAGGCAAGACAGCAAAACCAAGGCAAAATCTATATGGCTGTAGTACTAACAGAGACCTTTGAAAAATTATACAAAATAGGATTCATGACAAAACCACTGTGACTTGTCTCCAGGATACAGTCAATCTTAGGTGACACAACTAACTAGAGGACATCACAGTAATGACATGAATGCTGCTGTACAGTCTTACCCCATTTTTGAAGTTTAAATTACCGGTGCTCTCTCACAAATTGTATCTTGAAGGCATTAGATGGTTTTACACTTGCTGAAATTTTTTTTAAAGAACTATTTCCAATAATGTAATTGGATTGATGGTGCTAAATAACTATGCCGCTATATGCCAGGATTTCATCTTTTTGCCATCCCCCTTTGAAAGGCAGATGGGAAAAGAAAGAAATCAAAATAAGAATGAGAGCAATAAAGCTTTGAACACTGGAATAAAGGTCATGAAGACCCAGCTTAGATGGGGAATCTACTCAGATTGGAATGCAGTAACTCTTTGAAATACCAAGCAACAAGCAGACCTGTCCTGGAACAACATATATACAGAACAATATACAGTTAACTTGGGTAGCTATAGATCACTTAAAAGTTGGAAATTTCTCTCATTATTCTAAAACATATCCTTTCTTTGAAATTAATCTCTTTAAACATCTTTATAGAGAGTCTTCTATGCTCTTCCATGTTTGAGTGTTCAAAGTTCTCAAATCTTTTATGCATGCACCATTTACCCAATGCTTTAATCATCACTTATACCTTTCTCAGAAGAAGTGCAGAGAGGCAAAAATGCAAATATATCTATTTTTAGGTATCACTTAGTATGAAATCATAAATACTACATATACCTGAAAGCACATCTGATGCAGGCAGATTGCAAAGTCTTTTTCAGCAGATGTACCATTAAGAAAAACTCAGGGGACTGAAACGTTATGCAAGTGCATGTTGGTTTTCTGCGCCATGGTCGTCTTGTGGGATCTTTTAGAAATAAAATCCTATAATTTCTGGTTTGTGCCCTTCAACATAGATCTCCCTTTTAAAAAAACTCTCACAGGAAAAGGTCTTTTCCTAAAAGAGAGATAAAATAGTATTGCAGTGCTTACTACATGTGACTATTAAATGAACTATTACTCACCAGACATCCTAGTCTTCTACTATTATATACAGGTGATAGTAGAGTAACCTCCATTCCAAAGCAATCCATTTTATAATAGAAATAAGTAAGAAATTAATCTATGCAATGTGGCTGCTCTTTGGAGCTGTGCTGTACATTCACTGTCATTATAATTGCTTAGAAATATAGTTTACAATTGAGCTGATTTTTAAAATACACATTTAAAATTTGTCTTTCTCATCCTGGCTCCTCCTCAAACATAAGTATTCCTGGAAGACTGCTGAAGAACAGACTTTACAGTATGAAATATATTGGCAAAAAATATTAACTGTTATTTGAATAAAACATTTTCAGAAGTACTCTGTTCATGAGATCTTACAAGCTTTGATGCAAATTGGATAATTAATGAGATACATAATTTTCAAATTCATTAGAAACACAAAATGACACAACAGTGGACTTCTCTATTTCTTGATGACTGCTCTGTATTTTTTCCTTTTAACTCAAATTAACAATTATACTTCTAAAGTCTTTAAAGAGGGAAGGATGGAATCAGTGCTCAAAGAGTAAGAATTATATTTTGGGGAAATTATCTTGCACTCTTTAGAGGGAAATCAGGTTTCCAATCACTTCAAATTCAGAACTGGGCTCAGGTAAGGAACTACCAGCAACATTTTACAAAACAAGTGTTTACAGGGTACGAAATTCATAGAATTAACCTGCTTAATATACCTGAAGGAGTTCAAGAGCACAAAAGCTTCCCAACACTATTTGCTCAGCTCATCACATCTCACTTCCTCATTTGTCACGAAAAAAACAAATCCTGATCCCACCTCTTTCAACTGTAATCAATGAATATTCATTTCTCCCTTTCCTTTCTGATTCCTCAAGATGAATTTCATAGAAATAGGTCTTTATTAAAAGTTATTTTTCTTCTTTGAAGATCACTGACATAGAAAGCCCCCAATATCAATCCAATTACTAAAAGGTATGGAAACACGCCACTGTAGTAACCAGGTGAGTCCAAGTGAGGTCACTATTATTAGGAAAAGCAGAAACCAGAGCACAGAAAGCCATTTTTAAGGTACAGGAAACAGCATCTCAGACAACCTCAGGAAGCTGGGCTTGTCACTGGAGTGAATTTGCAAGAGATTAAAGGGGACAAACTACACTTCAACCAAACAATCCACCAACAGCATATTTAGGGTATAAACAGAAGAGGTCTTCTCCAAATAGATCAGATCTTTCATGCTTTGGAAGTCATTGTTTGAAGGCTCTACCACACAATAAATTGATTTAGTTAAATGTCAAGTAGGAAGGAGGAGGCAAGACATAGGAGCTGAATTTCCCCCAGAAGAACATAGGTTATATAACTGTACTGAAAAAGGCAGCTGAAGGATTTGCTGATCTGCTGGAGTATTTAATGAAATTATTCTCATGAGCATAGTCTTTATGAGCTGGATCACTACTTTTTCTTCATCAATAACTCGCTCTTCTCATTATGCAAAAAACTTCACATAAATACCTTCATACTCATCATTTCAATCACTTGCGCAACTAGAAGACTGCTGTTTAAAGATCATCTTAGACTTCCACCTACCCTGCATAATCTGTTTCAAAATCTCTAAAATTCAAGTCTGAGCATCCTAGAAACCACACAGAGAAATTTTGGGTTTTGGCAGGACATTAAGTCCACTCTTGTACGTGCGAAAGTTTTGTACTGTCTTTAAAGTTAATTAAATGTCCAATCTGACTATAACTTCTGTATTACATAATAAATTCAGTTCTACATTAACAAACATAACTATAACAAACAGCTGGACTGAAAACCACACAATAAAAAGTTGAGATCTCTGAAAAGCAATTAAGACCAAATTCTTACTTTAGAGGAGATAAGGAAAACTACATATTTTAGCATCAGCTGGCTACTACAAATTTTCTTCTGCAGAAACTTTTTTATTATAAAAAAGTTTATAATAAAGCCAAATTGTTGACTTTACTTTGAAAATTGCTGACTTTACCTATGTTTGAATCCTCATTTCAACACACCTAAAGATCACTGCAGAATTTTTATCTTGTCTATCTGCAAGCTCACCTAGATGACAGCAGACTGTAATAAGCAGTTAGCAGCAATCAGGCCCGATTGAAAACTCCTGGGTCTTACCAGTTACTACCCAGTGCCCACTTGTGATGAACTCTCAACATACACATTCGTAGGGTTTTTTCCCAAAGATTCTTTGGAATAGCAGGCACAGATACACTACATACACAAAATCCAGGAGGAAGGAAGGAGGTAACATCTATCTGGAAGCAAACAGCAAATTACACATGACAGCTTTCTGTGTTGCTCAAGTGGTACACTTCCCATGGCTGACCTACTGGATACAGACTCAGGTCTGGCACCTCCTTACAGGCACACCATTTTGCCATGTGCCTTATTTTCTGTCTCCATGCCCTTCTAAAAAAAGGAGGTTTAAATAATTAAAATTAATTTATTCTCTAATGTGCTCCTTTGATACAAGCTGAATAAAAGCCACCAGCATGGAGATGTAGACAGACACCAACTACACCAAGGCAGCAGAGGCTGCGTGAATCTCTATGAGCTCACTGGTAAGCAGGTACAGAACCAATACTGGGTCAACAGGAGCTTCACAGACACATGAAAAAAAGGCTCAAGTAAATAAAAAAATAAGGTGGTAAAACATAATTGTAATGAGTACTCTTTCCCTGCTTCTACTGAAAAAGGCAACACAAATAGGACATTTATATAATAAAGCAAATCCTCTTACTTTGAGTGTAGAACCACTAGAAATGGTTCAGGGATTACAAACAGAAGAGGCAAAGGATTCTTAAAGTCATACAAGCGAAGACAGCTAGGCTTATCCAGTATTTGGCAAAATGCAAATTGCACTGAAGAAAAGTTATCGTTCCTGTTTTAAAATTAATTCCTGTTATCATCTTTTCTTTTCCTGCTTTATTATTTTCTCTTTTTCAAAAGAAAAGGATGTTATCCACACTTCTACTCTCCTAGTGCATATCAAATAATAAAAATATTCAGGAGCACGAAGAGCACCTCAGCACACGTTACTCTTCAAATTTCAGAATTAGAAACACCCCAAAAAACAACTGTTCAGCACAACTCAAAAAACACAATAAATTTAAACAGTTCAATATTATTATTGCAAAAATCTGTGAAATTACATTTTGTAACTGAGTACAATTTTACAGTATCTTGCCAATGTGGACACTTTGTATTTCTGCAAATAAGTCACCTGGTTTAGTTTAGAGTAGGAAAAGGCTACATCTTAAACGGCATTACAAGTGAAGACATTAGAACACAAACCAGTTTTGTGCAAACACAGAAAAGATATATGCCAATGCACTGACAGAAGCAATTCTGGCCTCGGGTACAAGGGAATTAAGTTTGTAGGCAACAGGCAGTCCTCCTTCAGTAAAGGTTTCAAAACATAACCTTTCCATTAAGCGAGCTAACAAATACATAAACAGAGAATCCTGATTTTTGGAGAAGAGGACAAGCGAGGTCCATGGAAACAAAATCTACTATTTCAGCTACAGTAAAGAATTTATTTCACTCAAAGTGCTCACATTATCATTCTTTTAAAATACATCTTAATGCATAAAAATGACGAACTCTGCATGTCAGCTTTCTTAGGCAACCTCACAAAGCAAAGATAAGGATTAAAAGAAACTTCACCTGGGAAGAAGTGATGGACCTACAGTAATCTTCTCAAGAATCTGGGAACCTCAAAATCCCTCAGGCTGACATCCTTCCTGCAGGGCAACTACCCATGGGGGAAACCAACAGTTGTGGATGAGACACACTGACTACTTGTGACCTGCAAAAGCAGCATGACATTTTCCATTTAAAAAAGAAAATAAAATTTAAAAATCTATTTCTATTTCAATTCTGCACCTTCTCTTTGAGAACAGTGACCTGTGTTGATAAAACTCATTATGTGTCAGTGGCAACAAGTAAAGGTCTCAACACTTAATTCAGTACTTCAGGGAAAGTTTGTTGTGGGTTTTTTTTGTGTGATTTTTTTTTTAAGAACAAAATCCATAATTTCATTCACAACGTATAGGCTAAGTATTGCTTCAGAAGAGCAGAGGAAGGAAAGATATCGATTTATAATATTTTAAAAATTGCTAACCTTCAAAAAAAAATGTAACAAGTTCCTGTAGACTTCTTCACTTTTTTGAAGTATTTTCTTTGTAGAAAAATTAGATGAGCCCTAATAGAGTGTAAGTACTTTGAGCATACCATTAAGAAGCACCTTGCAGCTCACTGCATATCTGTATTGAAATTCTTCGAGGGTAACTCCAGGTGGTATTAGGTCTTTCTGCACTGACATATTTGTCTCTATAGGTGACAGTTCCCTAAGTCAAATGCATGGTCTTAGAGGTGAACAGCATTAGCAGATAAAAGTTTACCAACGTTAATGTTTCAGAAAATAAAATGAGAACAAAATCCACCCTGCACCTTTCCCTTCTGTGTTCTCCTCCCCAGACACACTGGGGGAAATACAGAATGGAGGGCAGTCAAATGAAATGAAATACAATAAAGAAACAGAGGTAGACTACTATCACTTGATTGTTAAAGTAGCTAACACACCACTATCAATCCTATGATAGAATAAGCAGCAACAGCCTTCCTAAGAGAACATGTTTTCATACTGGCTATGTAAACATCAACAAAAAAAAAAGAAAAAAACCTGCTTTTGAAGAATTAAAGCACCTAGCAATTTTTTTTCACTCTTATGAAGACAACAGCTTATCAGTCTAGACAAGCTTATGGCTTATCAGGCATAGCTGCTTTATCACCAAAGAAAAAGATCAATGGGAAGATTATTAAGAAGACAAAATAAAGCAAAAAAGAAATCACAGGAAAAAACTGTAACAACAACTTCAATGTGATGATGCCTCACTGCTTGCATTGAAGAGACAGGAACCATCTACCCTTGTTGCTCCCCTTTCCACTTCATCCATGATTGTACACCTCCATCACATTTTTGTTCTGTCATTCCTCCTCCAGGCTGAGTGCCCTAGCCTACTTCGTTATTCTCCACAGAGAAATTACTTATATGTCTAAAGTTAGCTCTCTGCTGAATTTGGCCTGGGTTTCATGAAATCGTAACAAAAGGGAAAAATTGAGAACTAATTCCCATGGAAAATGAACAAAATTTTATTCTACCTTCTATGTTCCAGTGGATAAATTGAAAAGTGTTTTTATGCAGTTCAAACATCCAGGAAAAAGAGAAACTGTGAACCCATCACCATCACTGCTTAAGCATGGAGGAAAATTGCACATCCCAGCCATTATATGAACTATGGGGCAACACAGCTGTAGGTCAGAACCAGGACAAGACTCATACCTTCCACCTCCCTGAACACTGTGTCTCTGAGGAAAGGGAGGAAAAAATAACCAAAACCAACTGGACAAAAACCTAACCACAGAACAAATTCCATTACTTGTTTGCTATCAGTTGAACATTTGTATTTTAATTGTATCAACTGTATAGTGTTTGCAGCTATGCTGATGTGACAAATGGTAATCAGGAAAGAAAGCAATGCATTGCATCTTAAAAAACTCCACTCAGCTATGGAAAAAAGTACTAGTATTTTTTTACTAGTTGCAGCTTTTCTGTGACCTTAATTCAGGTCAGGAGTCAGTCATTACAGTCTTGTTTGCTCAATGACCTAGCCCTGTTTAAACACTTGTTCACTTCTCTTACCTTGCACCCTTTCATCTCTTCTACCAACTCCACTTCTCTAACCTCTCCCTGACAAATCATTCCTAGCTTTCAGAGACAGAGATGGGACAAGACAGTAATCTTTTCCTTACCCACCAGGATAGGTGATTAACAGCAATGGAAATGCAAAAGAAACAACTACAGTGCATTATGTTTATGTCTAGCAGTTTCAAATAGCTGTTGAACTGGATCTCTGTATCAGACTTACACTTACATACCACTGGAATGTAATGATAGGAAAGGATTGTGTAGGAAGAAGACTAGTCACCTTATAACAGTGAAAGACCATTAGGATATTCCTCAATAGACACCAGTCATTTATCTCTCTACAGAGGAGTCATTTTAACACCCATGCTCTCAAATAAGATCAGAAATCCCTTGATACCTTGCTTAGAGGAAGCACGTAGTCAGGGTTGCATGCAAATGCAATCGAGTCTGATTTTCATAGAATAAGCACTCAAAAAAACCCAGGCAGAGAGCAGAGAAAAGGAGAAACGAAACACTGTGCCAGATTTGTGCATGGATCTGCAGAAGCAGATGATGATTGCAGCTTACTTGTATGCCAATCTGAAAGCAAGCAATTAAGACACCTTCAAAACCATGCCAAAGCTAAGCTGTTGCCACCACCATTGCTCTGATATCTGAAGAAGCCTTGCCCTTAAGGAGCAACATACAAAAACAGAGTGGCTGTGCTCTTTCACTATATCCCACTTCCTCCTAAAAAATAATTTGCTTTAGAGAGAGATGATAAACGCAAAAGCCATACAGAAGGTTAGGCGAGGGAGCAATATTCTTGGGATGTAGAGAAGTATATTTACATATATCGGTGAGAAAAAAAGGTACTTTTAAAATCAACATTTACTAAAGCAGAACAACTGCATTTCATAAACCAAACCAAAGTTCTGCTGCACAGACATATGGCAAATAATAAAATGGAATTAGTCAGACCTGCTGAAATATCATAGCATTCTTTTCTAACAAAATAGCTAGTTACTGAGAACATCTCCTGTCTCTGTATACCAATTACTGCTTAATTACTGAAAGGCCACCACACTTCCCAAAGTAACACCAGAAGGTAATTTATAACACTGGTAAATGAAAAGTCTGTTACGTCAATAATAACAAACATAACTGTTGGTTAGAAACTTGGTTTTAACTCAATAGATAACATCCAGGAAAACAGTGTAATTGATACTGTGAGTTACTAAATTAATCATCTAGCATAACCTAATAATATTTAATAATAGAAATATTATTTAATTCTTATGGATAAGTGAAGTACTGGAGGAAAGACCCTTCTCCTTGATTATGGAGCTCTAGAAGAGGAATGTATTACGGCATTAGTAGCTGCTTCATTCCCCATTTGCTGTTGGGGAGACAAAGCCACTTGACAGAGGCAGAGCTACTAGCTAGAAGAGCACAAGCCTCCCAGGTATTTAAGGGACCATCACTTTACCACAATCACCCAAACACGCACAAGAAGCAGAAAGAGTGTTTCTACAAGTCAGTGGTTTCCAAGAGTTTTAATTCCCTCTTCCTGACAGTTTGAAGTCACCTGCACAAATCAAATTTCCCATAAATTTCTGCCTCAGAATGATTTTGCAAAACTAAATTAGTTTTTCCCTAGGGACAATGAAAGCTAGTAAAACTTCTGAACTGCAGCATTTATGCGAGCAAACTCAGTTTTGAAACGCCAATATTTGGAATACTTAAGTAGCTTAAAAATTTGATCCTCAAGTGCTTTTCTGATCCATTTTCTCTAGTTCTGATACTCTCTTCCACCTCATCGTAGGATACACCCCATTTCCTACCTTAAGTGAAAGAAACCTAAAATTTGCTGAAAGCTAGAGCAGAACCAGAGGAAAAACTCATTCATCTCTACTCAGAGCTATCTACTGCAAATCCCCAGGCTTCAGGGATAGTCTAGTATTTAAGGAAAAATGTCTAAGTTTTGTTCCTTAGATGATTTTAAGCACATGTGATAAATTTGGAGAACAGCTTGCCAAGTATATTTTGTAAGAAATAAGAAAATCATACCATAAGAGGAACAAATTCCAGTAAACAGATTAATTATCTTCAAATTACGGGTTCTGAAACAAGAGCCACAAGGGACAGGGTCCTTCTCCCTACAGAATGAAACATTTCCAACTGGTCCTATGATCCATAAAGCCCACCATTGTAATAGCAACCTGACATGAAACCCTAGATCCATTAGTATTTTACCCGAAGTCTTTAATGACATGGAATAAGTCTCAAAATAAATAATAATAAAGCAGATGTCTGCCAGTAAAACATGTTCAGTGTAGTTCTGGCCACGTACACACTTCCTCTCTACATATATACACATACATATACACGCACAAGTCCACCACAAAATCTGCATCATTAGCAAATGCAGCAGAATCTCTCAACTCTCATTTTGAAGATCACTCAGTGTGTTTAATTGTCACTCCTGATGATCTCTATGATTTGAAATAGTAAAATTACTACATTGGAATTCGTACCATAATGGATAAAAGCCAAATTCAACTTTGAACAGGATATTTGATCTGGGCAATAAGAAAGATAGTGAAGTATTACAGCAGTTTGGGAATTCTGACTCTCTAAAACCAAGGACAAGCATTTCTAAACCACTCTTCCTTAAATAGTTTTGCTGGTCATTAGAAGCCCCTCAAATTCTTCATTCAGGATGCTGCTTTCCTCTTTAAAATAACTTTCATGGTAGAACAAATCAGAAGATATTCATCACAACCAGTGTCTCTTGTAACTCTTATTGGCCACTACCTAAATTTTACTTTTCAATTGTCATTGTTCATGTACGAATGTGTTCAGTTGAAGGCGTTTAAGCTTTGCAGTTTCATCTGATCATATGGGAACACACTGAAGTATCAAAAGTGGAAGGTGTTACAGGCAATTTAGTTTTTAATTAATCTAAACTTGGAACTAAAATTATAATATGGAATTTAATTTTATGTTTTAATCAGCCTCTTAATATCGAATTTTAATCTCCAGAAGCACGCACTCACATTTGAAGGGGTGCAATATAGGGCTCATCTCAGATCTCCACATCACTTGAAAACAGACCTTGAATTTTAATTAATCGAAGAACAACAGGTCAAACTAAGCTGCGCACTAGTGAGAACTGAGGGAAAATCCCAAAACTTTGCCTCACTTTAAACAAAAAAACCCTTAATTTTCACCAAAAACACATGAAACAACACTTGGAATTAGGAACCTTCATCATAGACAGCGCTTACCAATGCTAAACAAACAAATAAAAAAACCCAAAAAAACCCCAAACAAACCACAAAACAAAGGAAAAAAAAAAGGTAATTAGGTGTTGCATCATTTGCATCATTGCAACCTGCTTGGAAAATAGTTTTCAGTGGGAAGGTCCGTGTCAGATGTTCCACAGGGAGAAAGAACCCCGACAAACTATTCAGCCACAGGTCAGCATGTAATCTAAACTGAAAAATTGGTTGAAAATGCGTACAGCCACAGACAGTATAAATAGCAGAAACTGGAAAGCATGATACTCTGGCCTTGCTATTGGGCTACATCTGTTACCTGACTTTCTCAAATGAGATGGCTGCCACTGACATTTCTTTCAACCGATTACACTCATCTCACTTTTGTGACTCAATAGTCATCATTAACACAGCACTAGGGAGAAGGCAGTTTAATGTCAAAACAGTGGGGAACACAGTCTTTGCTCAGAATTGTAAAGAAGCAGAACCGATCTACTTGCATCTCCATCTGTACCCAACAAGGTCTAGTTCCTCTACACCACAACTACTTTCTTGTGTCTGTCATTTAAGCACTAAGTTTCACACTATCAAAAGTGTACAGTGCAGTATCAGGTAAACATCTCCAACCTGGCAGAAATTTCAGATGTGCAAAACAAATCAATAAATCCTTTCACAAAATTTTATACATATTTCAATAATATGTACTACTACAAATAAGAAACAACAGTTCAAGCATGCAATTTCAGGTGTATCCAACATCCAGCAAGTTGTTCTACTGAAATGAATACCAGAAAACTCAAAAATAACCCAACTCTGAAGTTTTTAATCATCAAGATGATCAAAAGGTTTTATCTCGGAGTCAAGTTTGCCTATGTTTACAACTGATGGACACAAAACAACAGAAACAGAACTTGCAACACAAGCTATGTGTTGGAAGTTCTCTGAGCTATGGCTCACAAGCAAAAGATCCTCTCCCTGAAAACTCAGGGTAAGTTCCAATCTACAGTGCTTGTTACTAATCAGTTTTGAAAAAGGACAGGGACACCAGCAACACCTACTTTTATACAAAGCACGTGTCAACTAGGTCCCGCCTTCAGCACTTGACAGGATGCCAAAGTGGTTCATGGCAGCAGACCTTTTGGGCACAGAGTAAATAAAACTGTCAGAGCAAGAAAAATGAATAGCTGGAGTGCGGAAAAAAAAATTAATTGAACTTGATCTGTATATCAATTTAGCCTCTGGGGCAAACTAAAATTACTTGGCTCTTGCTACTCTAGAAACATCCAAATCACTGTCCAGTGTGGTTCATGTTCCAGACTGAATCATCCAAACCAATGAAGAAAATGTAACTCACTGCCTTTCTTCTAAAGCACCACCACTGGCCATCTTGATACAGTGACGCTACTTTGAATCACTGTAGGCACAATAAGTGAGGACAAGAGGAGCATTCAGACAGTCTGCTCCAAAACTTGTCAGCTCTTTCCTTGGTTCACAAAAAATATGGAGATAAATGATCCGACACCGCTCTCTGACACCACACACTGGTAAAATACTGCAAGCTTGCAACAGCAGAATCACCTTGTACAAGAAAGCAGGTGATAAACAGAAAAGAGGCTTTCATAGAATCATAAAACAGTTTGGGGTGGAAGGGACTTTAAAGACTATTTATAGTTACAACCCCCCTGCCATGGGCAGGGACAACTCCCACCAAACCAGCCTCATCAAGGTCCCATCCAAATTGTCTTTGAACACCTCCAGGAAGGGAGCATCCACAACTTCCTTGGGCAACCTGTCTCACCACACTCATAGCAAAGAATTTCTTCATAGTGCCTAATCTAAGTCTTCCCCCTTCCAATTTAAAGCCATTCCCCTTTGTCCTATCACTACCAAACCTTGTAAAAAGTCTCTTCCCATCTTTCCTTTAGCCCTTCAGGTACTAGAAGGCCACTATGAGGTCCCACCGAAGCCTTCTCTTCTCCAGGCTGCACAAGCCGAACTCCCTCAGCCTGTCCTCATAGCAGAGGTGCTCCAGACCTATGATCATCTTCATAGACATCCTCTGAACCTGCTCCAACAGTTCCATATCCTTCTTATATTGGGGATTCCAGAACTGGACACAACACTCCAGGAGGGTCTCACGACGGAGGAATAGAGGGGAGAATCACATCCCTCGACCTGCTGGCCATGCTTCTTTTGATGCAGCCCAGGACATGGTTGGCCTTCCGGGCTGCAAGCACACATTGCCGGCCCACGTCGAGATTCTCGTTGATCAGCACTCCAAATTTTAAACATATGTTTAACAGCACCTCCTCACCCATCTCTGTCAATGCCCAGAGTGCACTGATTGGCCTCACTGCCCCTGACCAGGCTCAGCACAGCTTCCCCACTGCCCCTGGGCCCTCAGCTCTGCCCTATCAGGCTGTCAAGTGCCAGGCCTCGCTATCTCAGGTTGTGCCAATGCCTGCAGAGTACCTCAGTGATCCAGCCCCTGGCTTGGGTGTTGGGACAGAGCCTGGCTGCCAATGCCCTGTCCCCCTGGCTCCCCAGCCCCAGCCTCTGCTGACCCTTGCAATACCCTGGCAATTTCATTTCTCATCTATACCTTTTTTAGTCTCATAAAAATACACCCTATACCCCAATACACACACACAAAATAGAATTAAAACTAAATCAAATCCAAATCCTATTGCCACTAGGATGAAACCCCCAACAAATGTCGGTACCATTAAATCTGCTTCCTGACCCCATACCCCCAGGTACAGCAAAAAAGCATACTGGACACATGGCCAGAAGCACCTTCCCAAGCCCACCGAATGCCAATGAGCCAGTGTTTCTTTTTTTTACAGTGGGCCCATTCCTACCACTCTCACATTTTAGTGCCATGCACAACCTTTTCTCCTATCAGGCACAACACAGGCAATTCTATTTAAGAAAGCACTGCCCACAGTAACTCCAAATAGGTGTGGCTCAAGCGTGACATGTTATAAAAAGATTTCTAGTTATGAACAGTCTCAAAGCAACGAGAAATTTATAACCTCCCTTGGTAATTTATTTCAATGGTTGATTACCTTCAGTAAAATATTTACAGCTTGTTTACAATTTGAACTTTAACAATTTTGACTTCCAACCATTATATTTTGTTACACATTTGACTGTAAGAATAAAGGCCCTCTTGCACTAAAAATGGTTTCCAAATAAAAATAATTCATTTTTATTAGATCTGTCTTTATTAGAGCTATTACCATCAGAAGATAATTTACTGGAGTCTAGGAATCATAGAATGGCTTGGGTCAGAAGGGACGTCCGAGATCATCCAGTGCCAATCCACTGCCACGGGCAGGGATACCTTCCACTGGATCAAGTTGCTCAAAACCTCATCTAACCTGATCTTGAACACCTCCATGGACAGGATATCCACAACTTCTCTGGGTAACCTGTTCCAGTGCCTCACTACCCTCACAGTAAAAAATTTCTTCCTAATATCTAATCTAAATCTTCTCTCTTTCAGCTTTAAACCATTACTCCTTATCCTACGCCTGCACTTCCTGATAAAGAGCCTCTCCCTAGTTTTTCCATAGGCCCCATTTAAGCACTAGAAGGGTGCCATAAGGTCTCCCTGAAGCCTTCTCTTCTCCAGGCTGACCAAGCCCAACTCTCTCAACTTGTCCTCAAATGAGAGGTTCTCCAGTCCTCTGATCATCTTGATGGCCCTCCTCTGGACTCGCTCTAACACAAGATAAAATAAATTCCTGGCTCTACTACACATTGATACAGGGATCCACAGCAAAGCCACAGAAAGATGTTTCTACCTCCTCTGACATCAAAGCTGTGTTTAGATTATAAAAATGAACTACTACCTTATTTGCTTCCCTCCAGTGCTTTTAGGCAACACAAGAGATTTCCCTCCATGTGGATAGGCAGAACTTATGTTTTGACTGCATAAAGCAAAACAGAGTAGAAAAGAAGGCACACAATAAGGAGGGGATACAGGCTACTCTCTGTTCACTTTGGGAGTGCTAGATAAAGAACCAAGATATCATCCAACTTCTGCCTTGCCCCTGAAGAACCACTAAGCTGCAGCTGAGAGCACAAGGTGCTGGAGAAGGAGGCAGAGCAGAGCAGAAAGTATCATGAACACTGCAGGGATACTGGGGAGGAGGAGTAACACAAAGCTTTGAGGCAGATAAAGAGAAAATAAAAGAAAGGTGATGGTCCTCTTGGTTGCTATCATCCATTGCTCAAAACTCCTTTTCTTTATTCTCTGTATTCCACCTAATATATCGTTACCGTTTATTTAGGAACTACTGACATGCACGTTATCTCCTTCATAATACACACATCATGCAACAAATACAAATATTTCACCACAAAACATCCATGTTCATCAGCATTTTAACTGAAATTGGTTAAACCTATGTCATTAATTAGTCACATGAATTGTAGATATCTGCTACTATGATCCAGTTTTGCCCAAATATACACAGAATAGCAAAACACATTCAAAAGAACTCCCGAGAGAGAAAGCATCTCATGTGTTGTAATTCTGCATCTCAAAGCACAACACTGGAGGGAAAAAAACAGAAAGGAAACTTGACACAGTCGTATTCAGTACAAATCCAAAAGCTGGATGCTTGAAGAAACCAAGAAAACTTTCTTTTCAGAAAGAGGGAACAATTCTGACTATCCAGGGGCCTGTAGTGAAAATGAGCTATTCTCTGGGTTTCCAAAGACAAATATGACACTAAGAAATTCACTGTGATAGGTACAAGGCAACAGGGATGATGGTCAGGCGTATCATAAAGGTTGTGTTTTCTCAATTTGTTTTTTTCTAGCTTTGCAATCCATCACATAACTCCTCACCTTGTGGAATAAACAGAATATACCTTATTAAACTTTCTAGTCAAGTGGATTAAACTGAATTCCCTGGAGGTATCAGAACAAACTGTTGCAGAAGTATCCTGCAATCTGGGTTCCTTCTATAAGGGTACAGTCTCCACCAAGGTCCAGGAGTTTTTAGGAAGAGTATTGGGAAAAGAGGAGAAAACTCTCCTGGTGAGCATTAACTATTCAGGACAGCAAAGAGATAGATCACAACTTTAGAGAAACCACCACCCTCACAATGCTCAGAGACTTCAAGATAATTTAGGCTGACTGACTGTATCTCCAGTTAAGCAGCTTACGAATATAAACAACCAAACTGTCACAAACAACCAAATCAAACCCAAAGGCTGCAAGAAAAGTAAACCCACTGAAATTAATAAAAGTATTTGTTGCCAGGAATCTGTCTCTCCCTCACAAAAAGTTGCATGTATATATTAATTGTAAAGAGTATATTCTGCACTTCAAAGATCTGAAAATGACACTACTTTTCAGGTCACGGATGTTCCTGTGTCTTCACTGGGGTAAACAAGCGTTAGGTCAACCACCTAGAAATACTCCCCCTGCCCCCAAGTTCTTGACTACAGTGGAAGCATACACATGCACAATAATAGGAACACAAAAGACACACACAAAACCCTGTAAAAAATCCATTTAGTTTCAACCCGGTGCCCCTTACCATGCATCTCCTATATTTGTCCCATTTTGCCATCATGAGAATCATTGAGAGATGGGACTGTTCATGTGGCATTTTTGACCATCACATCCAAAGAAAAAAGTTTTCTCCTGGCAGCAAATGCTTGTGGATTTTAGAAGTTTAGTTGATAGTCTGTATTAAAGAGTTTTTTCAACTAAATTATCATAGCTCTAATACTTTTTACATTTAGGTTAGTCGAGTTTTTCCTATCTGCAAAAAGACTATCTTCAAAGGCATGAATTGTTCCTTGTGTTATTTGCAAGTACCACTACATGTAATATATCACAACACATTAACTGAAATTGTGATATATAAAGCAAATGATATTCTGGATTTTCTAATGAAACACAAAGTACACTCATCTGCTCTGTATGCTCACAAGTCAAGAACAGAGATACAAGAGAGGAACAGATCTTATCCCCTTCCCCAGATACCAATCCATTTCATATGCAAACCATTGTCCTTCTGGGAAGGATGTGCTTTTGACTAACAGAAAGAGTCACTTCCTGGAGTTCTTTCTGACCAAGGTCTCTTACACTGCAAACATTCTTGCTCACTTCAAGCATTATCACTGGTGAATTTGTGTATTATTTACAGAAAGAGAAAACAAGCCCTCAGAAACATCTCTTTGAAGTGTGGGTTATACATTTTCTTTTAATCAAAATGAGTAAAAGCTTGGACTTCTCTATCTATCTCTGCTCTTTCCTTTGTGCAGTGAACAATATTGGACATGCTCGAAACGGCAGTTGTTCCTTGTCACATATACATAGCGTGATAAATGAACATGGATTAATCTGTGGTTAACGGTGGACAAATACTTTTTCAATAAGTGGCATCCTCTTGAAAAACAACATACATTTTCTTCCCCTCCTCTTTTTTTTCTTTTACTCAAGTCATGAAAGTTCACAACAGCCAGAAGCAGTCTTAAGCTTTTCAGATCAGGACATTTTCACATTGCCAAGGACAGTAATGGGATGAGACCCATTAAACATCTGCAGCCCAAAATCTAAACCAGGAAGCATCCACGTAGCTGAGAGTTCACAGAAGCACAAGAACCTTGGTAAGAGGGAGGTGAAGTGCATACTTAGGCAGATACTCTTCACAAGGAAACTCGGACTAGAATTCAAACAGAGAGGGCAACTCAAGGAAAAGAAGAAAAAATTATAGTAAAATTGAGGTAGCTGGAAAAAGTTCTGTAAGAGAACAGCTGCTGTGTATGACATAATTACAAAAAACCTAACTCGGGCAACTGTATTGAAAATACAGAATTATCAATGCTGTAGAAGTAGCATTACAAAAATCCTGGAAAATCAACAAAATTAATATGTAATGAGAACAAAGCATTACACTTATTTCTACAGGTAGAAGGAATATCCATTTCAAAGTTTTTGCGAATACTAGAGCCATAAGAAATGAAGGAATCTACACCTTCACACAACAGTTCATAAATACCTCTGACTCAACACGGAGTCTACTCAAAACCAGATAAGTAGAAATGTCAGTTTTCAGCATTCTTATACTTCATATGACAGATACAAGACAATATTTGAAACTGCATCATTAAAACTGGGTGAAAAAACACAGCATAGATGTAAGCTGAGGCGGAAAAAAACCCCGTTATTTCAGTTCTGCCTTTTCTAAAGCAGTACCTTATTTTCACAGGGAAGAAGATCCAAACAGCAAATTCTAGATGGCACTTGCTATACAGTCAGTAGTATGACTGTTATTACTTTATCTTAGTTACATGAGATACAAATTAGCAGATCAAATTAGGTTTGTGCAAAACAATATCAAAGACAAGTGCAGTATGGGCATTTCCTTTTAAAAATGTGGGGGTTTTTTTAAGCAAATTATATTCCTTCTCAAAGACACTAATTAGGTTTTTGTGAGAATGCTGGGGGAAAGAGCGCGAACCCATATACATGTCCAATCTGTACACTTCTTTTTTTCACATTTTTCTTATAGCCTCACGTAAGTCCCTATTTATCTCACTAGAGAACAGTCTTTCAATGCACACTTTGTCATAAACCAAAGCAGGCATATTGGACACTCCATTTCCAAACCAGTGGCAAATATTTGGTGGAAAACCCGAAGAAATCTAAAGTTGGAAAGATACCCAAGAAAGTAACAAATATCATAAGCATAACAAAAGGCATAAATCAACTTTTCTGATGCATTAGTGACTGGCCCTGTGTTGCTGCAGATATGCTAGCTCTGAAGTAGATCTTCCCCAAAATGATCTCGGATGTCTGTGGTAGTATTCCTGAGTTTGTTCAGCAGCCTTTAAGTTCACAAATTTCAACACTGCAGACTAACCCGTACAGCCTACAGACTCTGCCTGAAAACAGCAAGAATTGGCAAAGCTTCCAAAACATCTTGCAAAAGCTGTGCCTGGAAGCACTATCCGTATGTCCATAAGGTGCACCTAGGCTTTAGACAAACTCGACTGATGATCAGTAGCTTGAAATCTCAATCTACTCACAGGAAGACTCCTGGGTATGCCCAAGAAAAACAGAGTATTTAAAAGTACCACAATCTTCAGGCCCAACACAGCTCAATACCTGTTGTTGCATATGCAGAAAGCAGAATTGACACTTGCCAGAGCTGCCTGTTCTTCCTTCTACCCCTTTGGAGAAGAAGCCATCTGGGCTGTAAAAAAAGCCTTCTAATGACCAAGAGCCAACAGTGTCTTTTCCATGAAAGAGAGAAAAACAAAAGCAATCCTGAGTTGAGCAGCTCTTCACCTTCGTCATTCTGCCTTGTTTGCCTGAAGTTGATGTTACGAGACCTAAGCTCTTGCTTTCCCAGTCTTGTCTCAATGAAGGCCTGGCCAGACCAGTTCCCTGCTCTTCTGCAGCTGTGATGACCTGCAGTTCTAAAGCCACTGTCTGGATGCAATGGAGCAATCAAAAGTGGGGAAAAAATACAGACACCTGGGGAAATATTAGGTAATGAGAAAGGTCACTGAAGAAACAGAAGAGCCAAGTGCACATGCACATTGAGGCAACGATCAGCACAGCAACTCTTCAGCTACAGAAGTCTCCTTGCCTCTATGAAAAGACAACAGCTGAGCTCCAGTGAGTTCTGCAGCCACAAAGTGCACTCTGCCTTGTCTCCAGAGTGGGATGAAAAATGAGCTTTTGCAGTCAGCTAAGAATATGTCTTTATTAGGATTACTTAACCCAGCTACCACACTTCAATAAGATATTAAAAAAAATGCCCAAAAGAAAGGATCATTAAGGATTCGAGCTTTCTATCTTCAAATACATAAAACTGCCCATCTGCTGACTTTGACAATATCAATGCTAATGCAAAAATATTAAGTAAAAGGCAAATGAACAAATATACTTGATAACTAGAAGACAATACCTTAAAACACAATCTAAAAGAACAGGACAAACAAATCAGTTCAGTAAATTTCGTGTCCTTTTCAGAACTGTTTTCTTATTAATACGACTAATAAAGTTTGGCTAGAACAAAGCAATAATTTGTGCATGAAAAATTGAGAGTATAAACACAGTTATTGTTTGGAGAAAAAAGGGCGGGCATGTATACAATTAAGGCCACAAGAGCAAAATAAAGCTCTGTACACAAAAAGAATATTAATTCTGAATTAATTTATTGCATGTTTTTAATATGCATGGCAGTTCTAGTCTAACATTTATGATACCTGAAGATAAAAACAGATGTATAATCTACTTAAGACTGTGTATTGAGAATCTGCTTAGAAGACAAATTCAGCCTTCAGTAAATGATGATAAGCCAGCAGACAGTACAATGTAAAAACACTCAAGTATTTCTTCACTTTCAAAGCAAAGTACCTATGCAGAAATCCAGCCCCACTTCAGCTGCCTGTGACCTTCCTGGACAAGGTACTGCAAGGGCTCTCAAACCAAGCTGGAAACCAATGCTGCCGTCACTCCCTATCTTTACACGCAAAACCGTGTGCTCTACCACAGCATAATGGTAAAGTTCAAGAACATACGAATGCATATATTATACTGAACAGACAGCATTTCCTTCAGTGCATAATACTGTGTTTTAGACAAAAAAACATAGAGATTTTCTGCTGTTACCTTGTAATAGGCTCCACCTCATTTGTTCAAGCAGCAAAGAGTTTCAAGGCTTAAGAAAAACAGGATAGATGTACTGTCAGCTGAAGTGTATCTCTTTGCATGTTAGATCCACTACCCCAATGTTCTCATCATGTTCAATTTAAGGTCCTCTTCCTTTTCAAGGAACTGAAGTAATCATGTTGCCACTGTAACACCAGAACCATTCACTTTGACCATGAAAGCAGCCACCTATACATCTGACACCACTATGAGGTTGAAGTGGGTTATACACAAAATTAGGCTACTGATAACACGAGCAACACCTGGTCCTGTGTGTACACACCCTATGTGCTTGTGTGGCTGAATTTATATGTGTGCACACATCTAAACTGTGTGCATACACAAAGAAAATGGGGCCTGCAGTCTATTCAATCTGTAATCAAATGAGATCCAGATAGACTCTGGACTTCCCCTCACCAAGATGTGAAATCCAAGTAGAAACGCCCATAAAACCTGCAGATGGGTTCGTGCTTTTAGCAAGGTCAGTCTCCACAGTACTCTCCCATACAGAGGTGAGGCCTGATGACCAAAGGCTTCTCCAGCCTCTGACACCATGCAGGGAGAGGGAAATTTCACCAGCCCCAAACCCAAAAGTTCCAGCCATTATCATTGTATAAGAACCATCAAAGCTGCACCTTTCTCCCTCAAAGATATTGAAAAAAACCTAAGTTAAAGATGAGCTAAGACAGGAAAAAATACTTTCCATAGGATGCAGTTATGTGGCTTTAAACTTTTTTTTAATTAATTAAATTGTAAGCAGAAAAAGCAGCAGAGACACACTTTATTTCTCAATTTTTCTACACTGTTTTTACAAGTGCTCTGTAAAGTAACATCCCCAAACCTGCTCCCGTACCCAAATTTTATGGTAACTACACAAGACAGACACATCAGGAATGGAAGAAAAGGTACTGCTTAACTGCTTCTGCGTTCTCCAATTAAAAAAAAAAAAAGCAAACAACAAACAGGCTTGCAAATGAGGTTTAAAACAAAAACCCCAAAACTATGGAAACAATCTTATTTTGCTCATTATGAGCTGAATCTCTACTGTTTTGAAGTCTGTGCTACACTATTTCAGGTTGGGAGGGGAGAGACTGAAAAAGTTTACTGCTTCCTTTTTTTTAAACAGTTCCTTAAGCAACATTTATAAATTCTAAATACAAATTAACCTAGGCTGTTATACCATCTTTACATTTTGATATAAAAGTCTGACTACTAAATACTGGAATAACAAAATAATACAGCAGACTTCAAGAGCTCAAGAGAGAAAAAGAATAATGCATACCTACATTGCAAGTAGTCTGCAGCCAGAAATATTACTCTTCCCTTAAAAAATATCAGAGCAAATCCAACTCAGATAAACACAGCAGTGTTTAAAATTTGACTTTAAACAAACAAACAAAAACCTATATTCCCCCATTTTTTCATGCACACAAAATCAAAAGCCAAAATCTCTTTTATGGCTACCACATCTTCTTCCTCTCCTGTCTATCACAATCACTAGCAAACCCCACACTTCCCCATAAACCACACCTTCTAGAGTTTCAAACAAATTCTTACATTTCCTCATAGCAGTAAGAGTTCAGGTTTCCCAGGTGCTTTAAGAAGGTTTCATGCAATGTTAAAGAAGTTAGACTTTCCTCTCTCTTCATCAGCGCTAAACATGCAGACATGTGAAGCATCACTCACCACAACTGGAGGTCTGGGGACCTGGGGGGACTGTAGTAGCTGCCACAGATGCCTGTCATTCCCCCACTTCAGCATACTATTGCCTGACTTCAGGGATTTAGACCACACTAATTGCAGGTGCAGGTGTCTTCCCACCTGGTTCAGCAGGTTCATCTCCAAGGGATTCAAAGCTGCACTCCAGGTTTGCTTATTTTATCCATGGCTCAGCCCCTTCCTAGGATCAGTTTGAGGTTCAGTACTGCATTTGCTACAAGGTCACTACAACACTTTTGTTCACAGTCAAATGGCTCTAGATATTCTGTGGCTGAGAAGCGACTATGCTTGTAGGATGAAATACAGATTAGTTTCTTTATAAAATATGTGAGTTTAAAAGAAAAATTAAAAACTTGCAGAAACTGACCAAGAAAGTTTGATGAGGAACCAGAAGAATCGACTACCAGCAGACAAAACCAAACATGCAAATCCTGTGTCCAAAAAACGGAGGGATGTCTGTGAAACAAACAACTTTAAAGCTCCTTCAACAGCATGAAAAGACATGGAGAGCAACTTTACTTTTAAATTCATCCTCTGACATGTCCCCAAAGTCTTTTAAAACAGTTTTCTGGGTTTGTATATAGAAGAAAACATAACTGCTATGACAAATGGAAACATTTAAAGTCTCAAGATTAATTCACTCATAAGAACATCACCCGTCTGTCACTTCAAACACTCACACACACGAAGTCTGAGACCTTGAAGTGCTTGAATTTAAGTGAAGCCTCCTTCCACCTTTGTATATTGCTCTTATTTCACTCTCAAACACTTAGTGGTAAAAGGCCAAGGAAACAATTTTCACTTTTTGCTCTGCCACACTTATTATATAAAGAAAAACAGGTATTGCCTGTTTGCCTCGGTTGTGTGTTTCTGGCCTAATCCATGCCGGAAAACACTGCCACCATTCAATGCTTCTGCCAGTAAAGCTCATACACTTATTTCAGCAGAGAGCATGCACAAAGCAATTTTATCTGGATTGCCCAAATATGCCTATATCATATCAATGAAGAAGTTTCTAATTTTATTAGCTAATTGTTGCTGAGGTTTTCATGGGAAACAGGACCATTCTCTAAAAGAAATGAGTTCTAGAACTTCTAGACTTTCATGAAAATGCTGATATTTGCTTTTTGGTGTTTCTGAGTAACCAAGTTTTAGAAATTATTAGAAGGAGCTGGTGGGCCTTAAGAGCTCAGAAACCAAAGAAAAGCACCAAAACAGTCCTTACCAGCACCCCAGGGCAACTTGGGTCTTATTTTGCATTTGTCAGTGTAGGAATTAGAATTGTTGAGTTTCCCAGAGGTTAAAAATTCTGTGACAATCACAAGCATACAAAGCAGGATTTGCAGACTGTAAATGCCAAAACTATAAATCTTGAAAGCCTATAATTTGTTTCTTTCTAGCCTTTGAGAATTAATGAGATTATTAAATGCAATATATCAAGAATGAGAAAAGTTTAAGCCTTCATTAATTTATGGAACAATTGATTAAGCAATATTGCCTGTGTCACTCTATAGACTAAAACTGCCTGTGCAGTCTTCCTAGGAAGAGCCATAAATTGAGGTCGCTGTCATCCACAAAGCACAGCTACGTTTTAAGACATGTTTTCTGCATCAGTGCCTATAACTAAGGCAATAGCAACCTATTAAATGACTGCAGTTATAAAAAAGCCTCAAAACCGGAAAAGTTTTAAAAACTTAATGATTAACCTAGCATGCCTGTAAAGAATCCAAAGCTAAATGCAGCTGTATCACCACCTACTGGGAATGAGCAAGGGGGGCTTAGGGCTGTGTCGGGCAAGAAAATTTGAAGGTGACATTTTGTGATGAAGATTCTGACAGCGTCTAAAATGATGGATTATGATATGCAATTTATATCAGCACTAACCAGTCGTGATATGGGAATGCAGTTCAAAAATCCTGATATTTTAAAGAGGCAATATCAGGAGTGAAATTAATGGCACTACAATGATTCGGCTCACTTACAAAGCACTTGCAGCAACCGTTCCCATAACCAAACTGGAAGCAGCTGAGCAGCACGCAAAGCTCGGCGCTGCACCATTAGACTGCATCTAATACATTGAGAGAAGCTTCCAGGCTTTCCTGTCTTCAGGAACTGCCCCTCACTTTTGCAAATTTGTTTGCACAGAGAATAAGCAGAGTTAGAAATCAAAATAACTGCAGGCAAAGAAAACGGTGAGCAACCTCAGGGATACATCCTCAGGGCACTGCAGCTGGGGTCACTCTCAGTCACTAGAAATGACTGAAATGGGAGGGAAGCTCATGTCCCTCACCCTGTTTTTCAACTCTTATACTGACAACAGGCTACAAGGGACCCCATGGACGACAGAATTGAAGAATTTATAAACCACCTACAGTGAACACTCCAGGGAGCATGCAGCTATCACTTATAGTATGTTCATCCCTCATGAAAAGAGATCTTGGAACACCCAGTCCAAAATTAGTCTGTACCTAATTCATCAGTGGTCTCCAAACCCCAGAAATAAACATGTTTCCCTACTCCTAGCTCTACAAGAAAAATTACTAACTGCCAAAATGGGATTTACTGAAATACCTGTTTCATATGTGGCATCAACACCTGACCAAAAATGCCCATAACACAAGCCCAACCCAAACCAATAACAGAACACACAAAAACGTTCCATTTGTTACCAATAGGTTGGATAAAAAATGCCAAATATGGCAAGCATACTCATTTCAAAAAGAAAACACTCCAGCAACAGCAAGCATTCACCGAGTTTATTTCTTGGCTTTTTTTTTCCTCCTTTTAAATGCAAGCTGCACTGTCTGAGAAATACAGAGAGAAGTAAGCTTGCTTTTGTGACCGAAGTGTGCAGGGCAGGGGGAACGATGGCTTCTGGCAGTACTATTTGAATACTAATCACAATTAGGGGAAAGATGAGTGCTTCTTCACCCAGTGGGAGAGTTCACAACTGCAGGCATGGTATGTGATTAGCAACTGTGATATACAGCGCTTAACAGCAGCGCTCAGTTTTGGGAACTAAAAAAAAAATAAGACAGAAATGCGTTAAATGTAAATTTGAATTAAACTAACCAACAGAAGGAGCCTCTGAGCTGGAATTTAAATTTTACATTACTGTGAATGTAGCCATCTCACATGTAGAAATGCAGAAGTATGACTGTAGCTAAACAACCATCGACAGCAGATTTTAGAGAGGCAGAGCGGGGAACACAGGTAGATGGTATAGGAGATCTGTAGAGCTTAATTGGAAGTGCAATTTGCACTGAAAGCAAGCCATGAAAAATAGCTTTGCTATAAATAGGAGTCTACTGTATATTGCATGAACTGCACACAGCTCTGAAATCCTGAAAGGAAGCCATAGTTCTGGTTTGAGCTTAAAACTATCTCAGGGAGTCAACTTGGGCTATGCAGAGCAAAGGGAGGAGAGGGGAAAGCAAGCTAAAGGGGGAGGTAAGATTAGGGTTGCTATCCTTGCTGCACCCTTCTCATTCGCACCAAGAGGCAGATTAAGTTCACCAAAGTAATATACATGCAAAAGCAGAAACCATATGGAACAGGAAATAGTAAAAGAGAGGATTAAAGAAGCATTTCCATGGGCTTCTCACAGATTGGTGTATAAACTGAATAGGTATGTAACAGGGATTCAACAAACACCTACTTGCACTGTAAGTAACAAAACCACTTGGCAACCTCTGTATAGAAGATTTACTCAGTAACTTCATGTGTATACAGAACACAGTGCTTTGAACAACACATACTGCCTTAAAAACATGCATCAAAGCTTCTCAGAAGCTACATGGCACAAAATTGCAATGGGAATATCTGAAAGCAGGGTGTGTGACTACAGAACACCTCACTTCTAGATAGGGAATTAGAACTCTATTTGAAAGGAATCATCAAGCTGTAAGACAAAATGATTTCTGATCTAATTTAAAGGATTACCTAAAAAACTAATAATCTCTGATTGCAATTAGATAAATGGCATCCTCAGATTGATTAAGCTTGTCATTTACAGTGAGAGTACACATTCCTCTTCTCTATAAAAAGAGAGAAACAAGAATGCTCATCTCTAACATTCTGCCACTGAGAAACAACAGTTAGCCGAAGCTAAACAGCCTATGGGAGGCACATTTTTAAGACATGGATACCATTAAAGTATTTTACATTGGCCTGAAAAGGTGTTTTTGCAAAGCACCGATTTATCTTCCTTATATTTAGAAAGCTGCTTCCTTTCCAACCCCCATTTCTAACTAGCTTTGTTCTCCCATCCCACACGTACAGACAGACTGAAAGCATGACTTGCTGATACAGGTTGTTGCTTCAAGAAGACGTCTTGCTGCATCTCATTCATCAGTATGTGTTGCTGATTTTAGTAAGGAGTAAGCAAGCAACTAAGGGAATAACAACAAAAGAAGACCATCCATTTAGTTGTCTCCTTCATCAATTCAAATTTCCACTCAACTCTTACCAACCCGAAATATCTCATCTTCCCTTTATCGGAAATACAAATGCCAGATCCTCCCCAAGCTGCCTGCAGGAGCATTCCCATCCTCAGTATATTTGGAGAAGTGGCAGAAGAAGAAAAAAGTAGTCACATTAGTGCTGGCCATGGATGACATTGGACGGACATGTTCTACTAAAGCCGTCATAAGAATAAGCGTTATTTTCATTAAAATTCTGAACACAACAAAAAATATACCAAAAAAAGATTTTCAGTCTGTAGAGTTTATGGACTTAGTATTGCTGTCATCCCCTATAAACATCCATACATGCGACTCCAGGCTATTTCTTTAACAGTCAGGGGAAGTTCTCCAATAAAATCATCAGGCAAACATTGCAGGTGTGTACAAAACGTTATCCTTCCATTGAAACTGGAAACTCAGGCTACAGAAACAATAAGCAAGGACGAGCTCCAGTTCCTCTGCAGGATGCAGCATTTTAGTTTCATTTCAAAAACCATAAGAATCTAAAATGAAAAAGAAGTAGTGTAGCAGAAATGCTGAGATGCAAGAAAAAGAATAATACTGTGAACCACGTTAGCATTGCCCAGAGTTTGGATGAGAGAAGACAGTATGATAGAACACAAAAGCCATTAACATATGCCTAATGCCATTAATGACTGAGAAAACATTATCAAACAGAAGGATTGCTATTTCTATTGGAAGACCAGAAGCTCTATAAAACTTTAGGATCAGCAACCTTCAGTTACTTGCTTCTCAGCAAATACTTAATTTATTGACATAGAAAACAATTGCACAGAACTCCTTAAAAACCAAGGCATATCCAGTCACATCTGCCCTGGGTGAGTGTGATTCCGCAGTTCGCTTGTCTGTGTTAGACAAAATGTCAACAGCAGCAATAATAAAATGTTACTTTGGGAGCAATGCCTTATCTCTCCAGTACAGTAAGTGGAATGATTCACTGCAGAGTAATAGTCCTGAAACTCTCACGGGGCCGCTCACTTCTCCCACACCTGTCCTTTAAACAACAGCAACAGAAACCCCCAACCTCTTCCCCCTTCCCAAAACCCTAAAAACCTTAAGCAATAATATGTGCAGTAACACATTTGCTAGCATTACAGTACTTATGACAGAAGAAGCTACATATTAAAAGACATAATCTTACATCAATAATATTAAAGTATGCTAATAACTTACATTAATGTGAAACATCTGAGCAAAAACTCCACAACCCTTCTTCACAACTATTTATGAAATATTATTGTTCTTATGAGAAGAAAGCTGGGGTTTGTTCTTAAATTTAGTCAGTCTCTCAAAAAGTACCTGTTTTTATACATTTATTTTATAAAATATTGAACACTGAATTACTAATTAACTGTAATTCAGAAATTTACATCAAGTGTATGACACATTAGCTTTTCCTATATATTCTCAAATCCTCAATATCACTAAAAATAGTTGTGTTGTATTTCAAGGAATTTATGTCTATTTAATGGTATTTCAATGTTAGTAATTGAGTAAAATGTGAATACTTTTTTTTAAGAAATAGCAGTATCTGCTCCAAAATCCTCTTCTGGAGACCGACCAAAGTTATGCTACTTCCTGTAACCCATATTTTGCAAGAAACAGATTTCCTGGAATTTTATAGGGCTTATTAGTACCAACACAATGAATGCAACACTCTTCTTTCCCAACTCCTGCTGGGAAATATGGCAAATTTTTTGCATGCAATTGTAACATCAAATCAATAGTGTTAATAAAGTTCTCTTTCCACCAAACACAAAGAACACTCCCATTCCCTTCTCAAGAGAGTAGGACAAGCGGTCCAAGCATCAGATGAGGAACCTGTTCAAAGGACCGAGTAAACAGCATTGATCACACAGCACTAAACACTTAACAAACACAGTGGATATATCACACTTCTCAGGAGAGAGATGGGTACAACAATGAATGGTTTGATACTTTTTCTAATTCCCTGGAGAAGCTATCCTGTTAACGGCATGTGCAAATCCAAATGTCTTACATTGCTTCTTACTTATTTCAGCCAAGTCATATATAAAGGAAAATGAATTCATATGTATATAAAATCACCATATTTCACAAAACATTTGCTATTTCTGAAAACATATAACATATATTTTAACTCTAATACTTAGAAATCACTAGAGTACTCAAAAGTCAGCTGATTTGGGTCAATAGCATAGATGTACTTCAAACTGGTTTAAGCATAAACCCCTCCCTGTTCCAGTTACCCACAGACAAGAGTAAATAGTTACGTATATATCATACATATTAGTCACTAAACAGTGAATTTCCTTTCTGCTTCTCATACTAACACAAACAACATATTCAAAGAAATTGCACTAAAAGGATAATGTATCGCTCCATATCATAGCATGAACTCTATGGCATTCCTGTAATTTCCAAAAGAGTTCATGAAACACAACTCCCACCCAGCTTCCAGCAACCACACAGAGGCAAATGCTGTGCAGCTCTCCTCATAACAGTCTTGCAGGAGAATAAAATGTGCTCATCTGGCCCAGCCTGCCTTTGTGTTTATTCACAAGTTTTACTTCTCTTTCTCCTCCTCCTCATTCTCTTCCAACATGACTTACCTTTGCATATTCTTCCCATTCCTTCCACATCTACAGCCCTTCCCTTCACGCTCTCCTGCTTTTGTTCAATCTAAATTTTTGCACAGATGTCTTCAAGAAAATATGAATAAAAAAACCCAACCAGATCCTTCTCAAGTTACCGCTTCCTGACAAAAAGGATTTGAGGTCATAACTAATACAAACTTAAGGCACTTCTGAAAAGCAAGCACACCAAGTCCATGGAAAATGCACTGTCTATGTCCAGTACTTGCAATGTCACCTACAGACCAAAGTGATTTTCATCAATCTACTGCTTCATATCCAACCCAATCAAAATTATGGAAAACCACTGAACTGCATTAAAGTGTCATATTGCCTAATGAACCTAGCCTGAAATACTGAAGAGCTGATCTGAACTCTGCACAGAACAGTTCCAGAAGCTCAGACTTATGAGACAGGCACAGATAAGACATCTAAATTCATTCTTGTTGCCAGTCTCATTATTTTTTGATACGTTATATTTCAAGATACTCCTAATTCTCTCCCGTTATCCAGGGAGAAATGGTGCAGCACTGCAGTAATTCCACGCAGTCTTTCCTAAAAGATGCAATGTATGAAGATGCTGATCCCCCAGAGTTCACTTTTGGAGAGATGGATCTGCTATCTTTTTGGTTCCCTTTGCCACTGTAGAAGAATACAGTGGGAAATCACAGGCAGAGATGCCAACATGATAATGGCAACCGCCTATGTACCTCTGCTGTACAGTTAACACAAAAATATCAGTGCATTTCCCTGCTCCTGGAAGAAAAGCAGCTTGCTAAAGCACCACATAGCAAAACAACAATAGCAAAAAGGGTTGGGGGGGAAGATTTTAAAGATCATTTGAAGTGCAATCTCCTCCTTCTGTTGGAAATGCACTGTATCCTGTTCAGCTAACACACACAATATCTCACTCTTCACAAAGCTCATGATAATCTCCTTGCTTGTAGCACCAGAAAAAGTCTTCACCCATATTCTCACCTCTAGACTGGAAGAGTATAATTCTGAAGAACAATCATAGGACAGCCCTAAAAGTTCACCTATTACAAGGTACAACTTGCATTTGAACCATAAGGCATTGACTTGGGTCTGCGTATCAGCTGCAACTACTTCCAGTGGGTTCTCATCTACAATCATGGGAAAAAGTAATGAATCACACTGGAGCTGCAGTACAGATCACTTCCAGATCAGTTATGGCAAGCATTAAATGCTAAAGAACTGCAGACAAAGCACCCCCACAATCCAGCTGGCCTGTCTAAAGGGAAGTTTTCAGAAAGCACCCAGCAAAACAAGTTCTCTCCTCATGTACCATTGTAAAGCGCAAACCTGTTCCGCCTCATGCAGCAGTATTCTGGCTAATCAACTGCCTTTCAGTGCTCCAAAATCATTTATTCAATCCTTAGAAATAAAAAGATACACATGTATCTAAAGCAGACCAGTAGTAGCACAACATATTTGGGGAATATTCTGGTAAGTACAATGATTGCCTTACTGCATGGAGTCCAAAGGGTCTACCGCGGTTTTGGCAGAGTAGTATTGAATGTGGACATCTTAACCAACCGGTTAGCATTTATAGTTCAGAAACCCCTCTACACAAACTAATAAGTTCAAAAACTGTTACTGGAGTTACTATTACAGTGCTTTGAAAAAAAGGTTCACTGGATTCCTCCAGAATAAACAGAAAAAACTGTCAGTAAAGACACTTTTTTCAACTGCTAGAATTTTAGAGGACATGCCCTTCGCCAGCTTTGACTATAAGAGTACTCCGAGTAACTCAAAAATCTAACTGTAAAGTATAAGGTATTGAATAAACTCCTTCCAAATATTAAAATAAAAGGAAGCCTTTCTCAGGCAAATAATCCATATGGATTCAGTGACCCAGAATCAGAAAAATGTCACTTGGCCACCTCTCTAAAATAACAGGGAAAGCATTCATTAGCTGGACTTACTATTACCATGATGCAGTTCATTAAGTATGCTGCTTTCTTTGTTCATACAGGAAACTGTTTATAATTCTGCTGGACATGCTCAAGCTTCCCTTTCACTAGAAATGGAAATGAAAGAAACTTCCAGATAATGAAAGCCAAACATCTGGCATATTCAGAAAACACTTGCATCCTAATGATGGTGGGAGTAATGTCTTTCATCAGTTCATTTCATAACAATCCTGTAGGTTGTGTGGTGAGGCAGTAAGTACAGAAACCTTTCTTTACCCCCCATCAGACAATCAGATTTGTCTCATTTTCTGTGCATATCATCTGATACTCCAGATGTTTGCAAACTAGATACCAAAGACTACATCAGCACCGCTACTATTTACTAATTTTACATTACTGCAAATCTGCAGAAGTTAAGTTACATTCTTCAGGAATTATATGTAAGTATCTGCCCTAAGAAAGAAACCAAAAGTCTGACTTCCAATCCAAGAGCCACACAAAATCATGCAAAGCAAGAGGCAGACATTTGCTTGAGCTACCAAAGATGCTTAAGCTTCACAGACAGGTTCACAAGCTGTGGCAGAGGCTCTGGTACTATCTGTCCCTCAGAAAGCACTCGATGCTCTCCAAAGTGCATCTGACAATGTTGTGAAATCTTCTCTAGTGCTGGTACCTGGTGTCTAGGAGAGGCATTACTGCACCTGGAGCAGCAATGAGAGCAGGAGCTGCCCCAGCGGATACTGAAGGCAACCTGCAGAATACACTGCAAACCCTTCACCCAAACAGGGTGGTTTGGATGCCAGTGTGCTGAAGGCACAGAAGTTCCCCTTCAGAACTACAAGTGGTCCAGCCAAACCAGGGTTCACAACTCACTGCAATCCCATAATTCACAGTGATCCCACATGAGTATCAGAGAATTCTTGCATTCAACCCAGAGTGGTAAAGCCAGTCCCCCTCAGCTAGGCTATTATGACCCAGAGCAGGTTCAGACAGAGGTTATCAACACACCTGGGATGAAATACCCACTAAGACAAAGAACAATCCCACTCTAAAGGAGGTGACCATTCCTACCAGGGAGAATAGCTCTTTGTACTGGGGGGAAGGAGGAGCACCCTGATGGAAAGAACAAGCAGCTCCAGGTGTCCCTCAGTATAAGGAGTACCACTAGACACTGCTGATACTCACCCTGACAGCAAAGAAATTGCTAGTTTGGATTTGCTGAGGCCCAGCCAACCTCATAAGCTTTCCAAGAAAAGACTGGGGGAAGAAGAAACGTGAGTGCTTTCTCCTCCTTTCAGGCTAGCAGATAGGAAACAGAGCAACAGGGACAGGAACTAGAAAGGTTTACCTGACAGCAAGCACACACACACCTCTGGGGCTTCATTATTGCCTCCTTACTATCATTTAGACATGTGCAGTCTGGAAATAGCCACAGCTGACCTAGCTCCTTTTGCAGTAGAAGACAATCCTTTTGAAGGACTCTAACTCTAATACAGAGGGAAGGAAAAAGCTTTTAACTGGGATTAAAGCTATCTGAACAGAGACATCTCCAAGGCAGACTACATGGAAGTGTTTTGCATTGAGCTAAATCAATGCGAGTAGGGAAAAAAAAGAAGTTATACCAAAAGATAAGCAACGAGTCCACCCACAGGATGGTTTGTGTTGCAGTCTCAGGTGTTTGATATTGATCCAAGGTGAAAACAGTGCTAGGCCTTGGATGAATCAATCACCTTTTTTCTGGAGAGCTCTGTAAGCACTAGCAGCAGCCTTGAGTGATGTCCAGTGTGCAACTCATTAGCTGAAACAAGTGAAGTAACAACTGTGGTCCACTACAGCTCATAAATTGCAAAGTGGACTCCACTTGCCAGCAGATACGGGGAAACGTAGGAGATTTTAAGCTATTAAATATTAAGTTATAGGATCGTAATTTCTTATTCTGCTCCCCACATTTAAGGAAAGCATTCTATTCAACATTCAAGTAAGTCAGAACCATACAGGAACAAAGAACAGGAGTCAGGGTTAACAGAGAAGTACGCTTTCTCTACTTGTTTACAGGCAAGCTTGGGACAAGCAAGTATAGTAGACCTATGACTGCATCTCAAACAGTACATGTAGCATACAGGTTCACTTGCAGGAGCAACATGAAGGCCCACCTTAGCTATCTAAAAGACAAATTGAACACTGCATGGGACTAAAGGGTCATGATAGTACAAATTAAACAAGGTTTTAAGGCTCCCCCAGAAGCAGACTAAGGCATTCACATCTGGCTTCCATCAGGCACAGCTGGGCACTTTGCAACAAGCTAGTGCAAACTCTACCAGTTCAGAAAAAGAGAGGGTTGACAATGCAAGCAGCCACACTGCTTCATCAGCATACCACCTTTCTCACACTCCTTCACATGTTACTTCACTGTGAAGCATGTTATAAGAGCATCTCACTGTCAAGTCCTCACAACACTTACTTGTGCAAGTAGCAGCTCTTATGTTTTGCTCAGGACAGACTAATCTTCTACATCCACCACAGCTGCCCCAGTAAAGGTTAACCAATTCAACATCACATGAGATGTTTAGTAACTACAATCCAGGCCCACCTTAGGAACAGCCAACTCCACCACAAACAACAACCTGGTGCCACTTCACTACATATTTGGTACAGAAGTATGGAAACACAGAGAGGATTTTTTTTAGCTTATTTCCTATGAGGTTCATGACTTCAGAAGTAGGTCAGGTATATTGTAATTCACCTGGGTTTGTGACTGCAGACCAGGAATGGTAAGCTACCCAACATGCTGTTCACTCAGCAAGAACAGCCCTCAATAGTTTTTTTTAACCAAGAAAACACTTTGCAATGACACGAGAAGACTAACAAAAACAGTAAAGTCCCTTCCTTAAACCTTTCTCTCTGACAAGCTCTTCTACCAGAAGACAAAAATCCCATGGCTGGGATTCAGTGAATGTGCATAACATACAGACCACGGCTAGAACAGTAACTGCCACCTGAGGAACCTAAATTCTTCTGTAATCTAGAAAATTCCTGGCCTCTGTACATTCAGAAGCAAACTATAACAAACCATTTTTGTTCCAGTGAATCATCAGAAATTGCGTCTCCAAATCCTCATGTATGATTTGATTGCCACAATCCTGCTCCACTATCCCCTCACTCATTTAATCTAAGACAGGGTAAGTCCTTAAAACAGTAAGAACATTTATGTCATTCATCATCTAATGTGTGCTGGTATGCTGGGAAGGAGAAGAGTATTACCAAGCAATAATAATTTTTGTGAAATGCAAAAGGTGTTGTAGCATCTCAAATGTCACATAGAAAGCAGATTCAACCTAAACAGCTTCAACATCCAAGCATTAGTGTTATTCAGAAGACTGAACAATTTGAGTAGGAAAAGCCATAGCAGAATTTCACTTTTCAAAAAAGTGTGTGATATTAAAATCTGCTATAAAATTTCAACAGGCATTCCATGCTATAATAGAGCTTACGTATTCTTGTGCACTGTGATTCAAAGGTTTTCTTCTTAAAATCCAGTTTTTACCCTGGATTTTTGCACTAAAACCTTGCAAACACTTCTCCACCAAACTGACAGTTAAGATCTATCTGTGCACAAACTTGCTGGCAATTCAGCTGATGGCTACTGTTCAAATGAAAGAGAAGGGCTAACTCTGCAAAGTAGAGTTTACATTAAAACAACCAGGGCACTACCAAAACAAGGACTGGAGCAAAGACATGCTGACCGCTGAAGCACACACCCTGAATACTGGACAGCTCTCTCTAGAGAGAGCAAGCATGCACTTAATTAGATTCATAATCCTAGTCTGGATTAAAAACCATGCCACCTGAAAGCATACCAAAGCAAAGATTTGAACCTTAGAAAGACCACCTTCAATGGACTTCAGATCAGGTTCAGAATTATTGCAAAGGATAAGCTTCAGGTTTGGCTATGTCTGCTAGCTGTCTGGCATTACCTCCTCATAACTGTAAAACTGTATGATACCCATTCAGTTTGTGATCACCTATGCTGGAGAAAAGAAAATCTTAATTATCTTCTCTAGAAATGGAACAGGAATGCTTTATGAGGAATGCTAGTGCTCCATCAGGACAAAGCTAAAACCTTTCATATTTTTTGTGGTCTCCAGATGAAATAACTGCTCTGATTACTCAGTTTATCACAATAAAGTGCACTAGCCACAGTTCTTCCACTAACTATGGTTGGTTCTCTTGGGGTGCAAAGAGCTGCTGGTAGAAAATAACTGTTTGCATATAAATGTGAGGAACCTGGGTAACAAAACAGCAGTGCAAACAGCTAACTTGATCTTATTATTGCTCCAGACATGAGCAGAGAAGATACTCTCCTAAGGATTTTCTATTTGAGACAGAGATATAAAGCCAGAAGAACACCATATGTTAAACTTCAATATTGGGTTTGATTAAAATCACTTTGGGAAGAGTTGATCCAGTCAAATTGCATTTGACTGCAGTAATACCATAAACTTTAAAGCAACGCGTAGATTGCATAGTGTTCTTAAGAGAAGTAAGAATTATATAGAAACGTGCCACTGTTGGAGAATTTAATTTTCCAGACACAAAGAGCAAAGAATAATAGCACTGTGATTTGTATACTCTCATATATTACTGATTCAGTGGATAACCTTTGAATCTATAAGAAATAAGGTTAATTCATACTTGATTTTGAGAGAGTTTACTCAGCGAAAATAAACTGGATTTGAATGGTAATAAGCTGATTAAACAGAATGGAAGAACAAAAGAAAACAGATTTGTAATTAAGGGTTATCAGCACTTGTTTTAAAAAAAAGAAAACAAGGAAACTAACTAGAAAAATCAACTGAATTGAGGAGCTCAGCTAATTGAATGTGAAGGAGACCTAGAAATCCTGAAATCCCAGATATCAAATCCTTTAGTATTTTAAGGAAGGAAGAGGGAGAGAAAGATTTTCAAGAAAAAAGACTCACCATTTTATTCTGTATGAATACATACATTGCACTTAACTACCTCTAACATTAGAAGGCTTTTAATGAAAACATAAGGATTTTTAAAAAGACTAAAACCATACACAACGAAGAGGTCAAGAAAAGAAAATATAGTTATATTGGTACAACACAATCTCAGAAAGATGTCAAAGTCCAAACACAGTATTTTCCTGATTTTGATAGCTTCATAAAAATTGTTGGCTGCTCTAGATAGCCAAAGAAGCTGGAAAAAAACAAAATTGGGTTCCCATGCAGCCTGAAGGGTGTTTTGGGAAGGATAATCTAAGACCAAAGGACATTTTTTACCTTATTTTTCGTAAGGGCATTACATTTACTAGGGTGCGGGTGAATGGTGAAGAAAAAAAAGATACACAAGGGTACAAAAGAAGAAATCATCATAAAGTGAAATAAAAACTTTAGGGGCCATTAGGGGCCATTAAACAGCTAAACCCATAATTCTGAAATAAATGGCACACAAAGTTGAACATCACTAAGGCATTTCTTTTAACTAGGATACTGCATACAATTAAAGACTAGAAATAAATTATTCATGGTTAAAGAAAAAGAGAATCATTTTCTACAAGTCTATAAAACTTACTTCAGAGGCACAGAGACCAAGTATGCTTCCCTTCAAATTTCCTTCTAAAGACATGAAAGCACTGGAAAATGTGACCAAATTTATTATGGGTTTAACAGAAGGTAGCTTGTTACAGACTAACCTAAGAGATTACTTCATCAGATAACATTCTCCAAATGCTGTAGATCTCATTAATCTGGGTTTTAGCAGGGTATTCAGCAGTGTCACATGGGAAACTATTAGTTAAGCTGCAACCAGCAGAGGAATTTAGAGGCAGGCAAGCACCTGATTTAACGGGAGACAACAGCAGAAGTCCTGAAAACTTAAGTGATTATTAGAGGGTCTTAAAACTAGGGCTTGGAACTGATCTTATTAAACTTTTCAACCAATAACTCTGTCGCTAGTATTAGGAACAGGTTGATAACACATAATACACTGGTGATACAGCTATAAGAGAGGACATATATATTACACAGAAATAACAGCTGCTCTGAAGAACTGAAGTAACAGCAGCAGGATGAAATTCAAGAAGGCACAACGCAAAGTCATGTACTCAGGGAGTACAAAAAGTCTCCTGGTATGCTGTGCACTTCCAGGTGAAACTGCAAAGGCAGAGTACTAGGGAGTTTTAGCTAATTACAACATAGTTGTATACCATGAATATGATCCAGATGCAAAAATGGAGATGTGATCCTTGGATCCGTAGCAGACATATTTCCCATAGGAATGAGAAAGCAGTGGTATCACTGAAGAAAAGACTGGTACCATTTTGATCACCATGTTAAAAGATCGATATCAGGTAAAAGAAGTATTCAAAAAAGAGAAAAAAACAGGGAAGAAAAGACTGTATTGACTCTGGAAATCGGGAGAAGCATCTGAGTATCAGCAGCTCCAGATTTCCAAGGGAGCACCAGTGACAAAGAAAGAAAACAAGCCAGCCATACCTCTGCTTTCAAGATGAGGCTCAATATCTATGCCAATGTTGGTACAGTATTGAGGCTGCAGCAGCAGGTACCTTAGTTGGAGATACAGACAGTCTTCTCCAACCTGAAGCTCCTACTACATATTTAGAATTAAGAACTTCTAGCCAATGGCGCCAAAACTTCCTTCAAACGTCAGTGTTACCACACCTCAGCCCTGAAAGTTCAATATCAGTATTAAACCACACAAATGTGCTTCACAAGTCAAGTCTGCATGAAAATTTGTTTTTTTCTTTTCCCTTTTTTTAAAGATAGTGCTTATGGATAATGGATACTCATAGACAGAAAAATAGTAACACATACACACATAATTTAAAAGCAGAAATGAAGTTTAAAATTAGACATCTCAAACCAAAGCCTGTACCATACAAGATGTCGATTCTCACTTTATACCTTTAACCGTTACAATAATTTAGCTGCACAGCAAGTAAAAACGAGAATCCAGCACGGCAACTTAGTTTTATTTTTAAGCTTAAGAGCTTAAATTTAATCCCTATTTTTATTTGAAGGTGTTTGTGAGTAAGTGTTTCTTCAGCATAAAGACTTGTCTACTGTACCCTACAAAATTGTTATCATCAGAGAATCCCATACACTGTTAAATCAGTAAGCTCACACAGAAAAAGAAAGAAAGAAAATAAATAAAGGGGGAAAAAAAGTAAAACAAGAAGGAAAGCATTGCGTGTTTTTAAGGGGTTTTTATTTTTTTTTAAAAAGGGGGAAAAATACCTTTAACAACACAGCCTACCTTTACAAAGAACATAAAAAAATTGCACCACAATTTTACAGGCGACTGCTTTTCTGGCAATGCTATTACACCTGAGCAAATATGACACAAGGTGACAATACAATTATTCCAACCAGTGATTTAGCACAAGTAGAAAACCATAAAGAAGATATTGAGCACTAAACTTCTTTACAGTCTGCATATTCACTTTCCAGGGGTCAGGTGGGAAGCACATCAATTGGAGCCAACTTCCTTGCTTCAGTAGCACAGTACAGCACCTGAGAGGGGAGCACTGCATCGTTAAGCGGGGCAGTCCTCTCATCGAACTGCACTCTTATTTCATAAGGTTGTAACTGCAAAGCCATGAGGATTATATTCCTGAAACCTGAGTACCAACACCGACAGATAAAATGCATCAAATAACCTCTTGCTAGGCATTCTTCTGCCTCGCCGGGAAAAGAACACCACAAGCAATAGTTACATTCAGATAAGAGTACCTGAGAATTCATACCCAGTCTCAAACTCTCAAAAGCAAGAATGACTCTTGTAAAAGTCCATGATACACTAGTATTAACACCATTAATTATATGCTACATCTCCTGTACTATTAGCCTACCAGCTCCCCAACAAGCTGACTTTATGAGAAGTAATGCAAGGTAGACCTAATGCTAACCTTACAGGAGAACCTGTTAACCTCTTGAAACAATAAAGCACTTCAAGTAAGTACAGCTTTCCTTCTTAGGCATGAATATACATTTTTTTCTTCACATGATATCTAAACAACAAAAAAGTTGTTTTTAATTCCCCATATTTAATAGAATGTAATAATAAATAAAATTCATCATTCTTCCCCTAAAGGAGTGTCTTCAGTTTGATAAGAATATTACAATGAACAGTGAGTAAGGAAAATACAGAAAATCAAGAACAAAACTTACTTAAATAATACCAAGAGCCAAAGTAACACACAACAACTCAATAAAAAAAAAGCTACACAGAAGAAGAGTTAAATATGAAAGACAGTCGAAGTAAGATTAAAGAAAAGTTGTCTTTTAAAAAAATAACTGTGGTATGAGAAAAAGACGATCAAAGAGAGAGAGGTTAACAGAGAATTGACAGAATAGTTACTACTGCACCCAGTTTAGAGGCTTCTCAACAAATTAGCCATGTAAGAGTCTGTAAGTTACTAAGCCTCAACTATACAGCCTGCAAAAATTAGCCAAAATGCTGCTTGGCATTTTACCCTTTTATGAGCACTTCTCTCCAAATAAACTTCTCCGAGAAAGAGAACAGTGGTGGAAGCTATATCTAGCACCAAACATTAATTTCCAGTTCAAATACTTGACAAGAAAGTATTAACATCTTTTCTATTTCACTGCAGGGAAACCGCACCAATAAGAAGGACACAGACTCCAGCTTCCCAAAGGCTATTCTGCCCAAACAAGAGAAAATAGTTGGGTTTTTTTTACCAGCTCCCCCTACTCTAAATCTAAAGGAATCAGGAGATCATAGTGATACTATTTTTCTAAAGAGATAAATAAACTGCTAGCTCTGGGCGCAATTTTACCTTGACTTAATTCCAAGGAAAAGAATAAAACAAGAACCTTGACTGAGTAGTTCGAAGTTTACTGCTTCGGGTTTTGCAGCAAGTTTCCTCCCCGTATCTGCACAGAGAGTGAGACTACAACCACCCCTGCCACCCTCTGCTTCCAGAACAAACCCAGGAAAACACATAATATTCATTCCTATTCAACGCACGCATCTGGCATAGGAGCAGCCAAAGGAATAGTGATGACAAGAAAAATACCTTTGCACATCAGACCAAGAAGCACAAAAACGTTTTCCACCTTCTGCTCTGCATCCCACCTGCTCCAGCGGTGCCACCGCGGCTCTGCCCGGGCTGTGCCTGCCCTCCGCCTGCAGCCGGGACCAGTTCTGCCCGGGCTGTGCCTGCTCTTTTCTCGCAGCTGGGACCGCGGCTCTACCGGGGCTGTGCCTGTCCTTTCCCTGCAGCCGAGAACAGCTCTGTCCGGGCTGTGCCCGCCTCTCCCCGCGGGCGTTGCGAGCAGGCGAGGCTCCCGCGGAGAGGCAGTGCGGGATGCTTTCCCGCTCTGCGTCCCATCAGCCCTTCCCCGCGGCTCTGTATTGGCTCTTTCTGCTTCCCCCGCGGCGAGACCGCAGCATCTCACGCGTGTTGATGAGCTCATTGGCCAGGACAGCAGCAATCTCTTTAGAGCCATGCTGCCAGTGGAGCCTTCGCTACCCGGCACAAAGGTGCCCGGTGCGATTGGTCGAAACCTGAGATAGGAGAGTGTTTCGAAAAATATTTCAGTCTTTTATTTATCTTCATTACTTTTAATCAACATTCACTGAAAGTCCCATTTGCAACAAGGCCTGCACAGACTCACAATGCAAATCATGAGACTGCACAGGCACCTGATGAAGTTCATTAAAGGTTGAATGATGGATAAGACCATGTGGGATTTCACACCTAGGACTGGCCATCAGCCCTCTCCAGAGCCTACAGTCAAGGAAACCTGTTTGACCGTGGTCTTAGCTTTCCAGTGATGCCTATGGCTGCCAGTTTCAACACAAGTATAAGTGCAATGACAGAACTTGCTATGAAATGGACAAAATGTCATGAGAGTGTTCTGGACCTTCTTGGCAAGGGATGGGCACCAGTTAAATGTGACTGATCTGGAAATAAAAGCTGGTGGTTATCTTCCAAAAGGCTTTTGTGGCCAAAGCAAAATAACTTCAGTGGTTCAGGGCCTGTTTCCTACTGTATTGTTGTCCCTATGACAAAAGGTGTGTTTCTTCAAAGCGAGAGTATTTTTTGTCAGGGTACAGGGTGACACCAAATAGGAGCTCACAACAAAAAAATTATATGGTGAAGTAAACTATGAAATAATAGCATAGCACATCAGTTACCTGAAAACTTATGCTAGGGCTAAAATTGCTCATGAGCTCTTTTTTTAAAAAAAATCTCAAATTATTGTAAAACTGGTTAATGCCACTGGTTCTTATATGCAAGCCCTACTTAAGAATAAGACTTCAAATTTTAATTTCTTTCAAAAGAAACTCACAAAACTATAACTGATATTAATCAGAATGAGTAGGATAATTACTCTTCCCCAATATAGGTATGTGCATTTAGTTTGTTCTACTATTAATTAGCAAGCTTTAGCTTCCTTGTGAGATTTGCCTGTCCATAGGATAAACCAGAAACACAAACTTCTGTAACAGTATTCAATGCTCACATGAGCTCGAAACACCAAAACCAGCTCCCCTAAAATAAGCAGTACAGGATCTTGAAGCCAAAATTTTGCTTTCCCAACAACAAAAGAATTCCCACAGGCAGAAATAACTATCCAAGAGAAAATGCTGCAGTGAGAGAAAAGACGTCTTGCTTCAGCACAGACATGTATATTAAATATTTTATATGCTACAAGAATGTTATTGTTAGTTTCAAATTTGCTCAGAGTATTATCAAAAGGAATTAATTCACCTTATGGTCTACAATACTTGAGTGCTTCGCATAGGAAGTTATTTTGGAGGCATCAAAATACGATCAAATTACCTTCTGTGGGATCCTGTATCTCACCAATGAATATGTTCAAAACATAGCCAGGATCATCATTTCACAGAGGATTTTCCCTGCAATCAATCAGGAGCCCGCCAACCTCTTGTTGAAATGTATTTACGCAGTTACAGTGCAGCACAGAGAAGATAAAAACACAATATTGCCAGACGCTGAGGTGTATTTTTCTGTATTCAGGGATAAGATGTCTGGGAAATAAATTCTGCTTTTGTAAAAAGCAGAACCTAAGGTCCCATTAGAGCCTTGTTTGGCCTTATCTCCACCTTCTTGCCAGGCAGGTGTACCGATCCTAGGAATGAGGTCAACCCACGACTGTCCAAGACAGATAGAGTCTCTGACCTACTGCCAAACTGTTGGTGTGGCTCTGATTCTGCTTGAAGGTTCTTCAGTTCAGCCTTGTAAAATATATATACTTGTATAAAGTTACTTTCCATCTTCCATCTATTTTAAACAGCTTATGTGACATGAAGATCATTGGAAATTATGGAGGTTGTCCTCCCAAAACACATCTCTTGGCATATGAAGGAGAAGGTGACTGGGATCAGACAGCCTAGATTTACCAAAGCTAAGCCATGCCTGACCAATCTGACTGTGATAAAATGACAGAAATAATAAAGAGATAAAAAGTGGGTCAGAGGACAGCAGCTGTTACTTCCCTTGACTTTCTCAAGACTTCCAGCACTATCTTCCACAACATTTTTGTATCTGTGTGAGGATGTCACAGTCTAAATGGGTGATCAATAAACAGGTAAACTAAAAAAGTGGCTGAATGATGGGGCTCAGATGTGGCAGGAGAAGAGCGAACAAGCATAAGTTGAAACAAGAGAGGTTTAGACTGTGTATCAGGAACAACTTTTCCCCATGAGAAGAGACAAGCAAAGCAGCAGACTGCCAGTGAGGCTGTTCAGTCTCCGTCCTCAGAGTTTTTTAGGACCCAACTGGACAAAGTCGTGAAGAGCCTGGTCTGGCCCCAGAGCTGACCCCGTTCTCCACAGGAGTGTGGACCACAGACTGCCTGAGATCCCTTCCAACATGAAATTTCCGTCATTACTAGCCTTGCCTCCAAATAAGTTACTCACAAAAGCAGGCAGCAATTTCTGTCATTGCTGAGTAGGGGCTAAATATAGTCCTATGAGAAACAGAAACCTGGACTTCACTATATTTATGGGTCCTTTCCAACTTGAGATATTCTATTATTCTATTTTGAGAAACAGTAGCTACTATTTAGGAAACAAATGTTGGATCAAATCTTAAAGTAACCAACACATGAATTTCCTGTTAAAAGCAGTACCATAACTGTACAAAACAGCTAAAAATATTCATGATTTTAAGATTTTGTGTAGTTTACAAAACTACTTGCAGCTTCCCACCACATAGATGTCTTTATGTTTTGCAACATAAACAGCAATGTAAACAGCATAAGGAGTCTGTTGGACTCATAGTAGACAAACTACAGAATCATTTTATCTACGACCTGATGCAACATTTTCACAATCTTCCTGAAAAGCAGAAAGTTCGGTGCTGTAGGAGGTAGAACATGCAGATGGCAACTCAATAGATATTATCAGGGAGGGAGGAGAACTAAAAATTGCTCCTGGCTTAGTTTTTGTAGTTTCAATTTAGTTGGTTTGAACCTGGAGTAAAAGATTTGGCTGTGCTATAATTCTCTGCAATCAGGAGTTTATAATACAATGCTGACTGCCCCTTAATTACCGTAATCCTAGTAGGCCTATTATAATGTGCCACTGGACACTCTAAAAAGACCATCCTTCTTCCATGTGAAGAGATTTGAAGCACTAAGTGGTAAAAATAAATACAATTTGCACAGAGGCACATTACAAACATCTTAACTGATTCTGCTCATGCCTTTTCCAGTATTTTTCTCACCAAGAGGCAAGGTGTAAAAAAACTAAGATCACATCCGACTGTGGATGGAATTGGGATGGCTGGAATGCACTCTGCAGAGACCCACAATCTGCCCATCTGCTCACAGGGAGGGATTACATCAAATCCCATTGAGCTTTCATAGTCACAAATCCAGGAGGAGCAGTAATTGGTTTACTGAATTTTGTTAAATTCAAAATTTTATCAAAAATTCATCTCAAGGCAAATTCATTCATAGTATTATTTTTTCTCCCTTTTCAACAGCTCATTTGTTCTGTAGCACTATAAATATTACGTGAATGAAAATCGCAGAAAATAGCTATTCTGTGCTCCAGTGCTTTATTAAAAGATATCTGTTTCCCCTCCTAAAAAATCATAAGGCTAATTATATCTGCATTTACACTGCTTCTTTCAGAAAGATTAGCTAAGACTCTTTATAGAGCATCAAATTACAAAACCACAGCACTGACTGTATGCAAACAATCAGATATATTCCATATGCAGCTGTGAAGACTGCCATAAACATTTATATTCATGCTGGTTCATCTGTGCTAGGATTAACGGAGTGAGAAAAGCTGGCCAAGGACACCTATTTAAAGAACCAGGAGGTTTAAGAAGATGGAACCAGCACATTTACTTCTCATCTAAAGAGCAGCACAGCTAACAACTATGTAACCTGTAATTCTTACACGAAAGACAAGATTTTGGGCATGATCCCACCTTGCCCTGCCAAGAAAATTGTGCTTGATGTGTCAAGAGCCTTTTGGTGCAGGTTCTCAAGAATGTTTGCAAAAAAATGTCAGGAAAAGGCCTCTGCAAACACATGTGGGGGCTTTGCACAGACCAAGATTCACTAATGTACAGGTGCCCACAGCCTGCTATGGATGAGACCCTGGCTCTTGACAGCTGCAAGGCTCCTTGGGGTGGAGCAAATAACATGGCCAGGCTGACAGTCCTGCCTGAAACAAGATTTCAGGGAGATACATGGAATTTTTAATGCCTAAATCAAAACTTACGACTGGAAATCCTCCTCTTTCACAAAATAAGTGTGAAATGCTGGAAGACCACAGGTGCTGCTGCATTTTGACTTTCAAATTTTTCAACTGTCTCAAGCTCCCTCTCTGTGCAGACTCAGAACTTAGTCCACTGAGGCTGAAAACCACATTTCCCACCTTAAGCAAATTGAAATCCAAAGACTAAGAGCCTGGATGTATAGGCTACACATCAACTGCCAAAGCCGGTGGCCTTCATAAAATCGCTACTACAGCTTTCTATTAAAGCTAAGCCAGAAGAGAGATGAAGGTGCCTGTTATCTGCCACATTCAGAAATGAAACCAAACTGAAGCCCTTCTGAACCAGAATAAAATAAGAAGATGACGCTTCTGCTTTGCAGCCAGTCGCTTTAAGCACCAGGATAGTTACAACTGTGGCAGAGACACTACTCACCTCTACTGCTGAATCCCTGCCAGCAAAGCAGATTTTACTGGGCTACAAAGCCAGATCAGTAGATAACTCCTCTGTAGCCTGGTGATCAGGCATTTAATGTAAAATGCAGAGAAAGTCCCTGGACAGAATCCCCTTCTTCTGGCATGTTTTAAACAGAAAATGTGAGCTCAGCTTAACCCTTAGAAGAAAGAGGATAACAGTCTATCCCCCAAGCAGCAATCCAGTGGGTGGGCACAAAGCTCTCCTTTTCAGCAACCCTGATGGCCAGGATGACAGGCTGGTCCACTCACCCTCTCTGAGGTCAGTGTTGTGGTACCTGGTTCATGTTTACAGTGCACAGTGTAGCCTGGCAAAGAGGCTTCAGAGCTGAGCAGGCTGCCCAGGCAGCATGGCAGGTTGCTGAGGCCAACTGTAGCTCCTCGGCTGCAGGTTTGTAAAATCAGGCATGGTGTCATCCTAGCACAGCTACACGCTTCCAGGGCCAGCCTGCCCTAATGAGCCTCGATGTCTCACACACAATTCAGATTAAGATCACAGGACTCCTGAAGATGCAGATGGGTTGCTAAAATTCACTTAATATTTGAAGGTGGCAGAGGAATGTAGAAAATACAGCAAATATATATACATATGTCTATTAATACAAATATGGAAACATGCATAAAGATATATGTACACATATGTATTAAGAAGTGCCTAATAAATACATACATTTTACTTGGTGGTGTAAGGCTTTAGCAGTTCTCAAAGCTTGGAAGAATCCCTTCGCACTTTTTTTAAGCCTACCCAGGTTTGGAGCACCAAACAAGTTTCAAGAACTTCAAGCACAAGACAGACTACTGAAGTCACAGTCAAACAACAAATAAGAGTTACAATTCTCTCTCTTCTGTCTCTCTCTGAATGTAATGACTGAGACACGTGTGTGTGATGAGCTCTCCTTGGTAATCCAGCAGCTGAAAACCCACCCATCCTAATGCCATGGCCTTGCCCTAGAAACATCTCTGCGGTCCAGGTGCCTATGCCCTTCAGTTATTGTCAACAAACAGGCAAAATACTATCAGCTTTAAAAAAAGTCTTCTTCTGTGAATAACTGTTCACCAAAGCAGGAAACCAACATCTTCACAACCTCACAACAATGGTTTGGCTTCCAATTGCTGCTACAGCAATGAGGATGTAAGAGGCTGAGCTACCGATAAAGACTGTTTCATTCCTTTCCCACTTGAACCCAGCTTGTTTGGGGCTGCATTCTGTTTCCTTCTCAACAGATGAGATGACAGTAGGTAGCAGGGGAAACAAAAAAAACCCACTTAAATTATTTGTTTATACTTCAGCAATAAAAGGACAGAAAAACGTGTCATGCAAAATGAAATACCCTTTATAGGAAAGGAGGATTTTACATCCAAATATTAGTTCTTAAGAGAGATCAGACTTCTCCTCAACTAGCAATTTTTTAAAAGCTGTAACCCTGTCTGGGAGGTTTCCCTAATTGCTCTAGCACTAATTCTCCAAACTGCGTTAGGAATTTTTGGCATACGTATTTCTCTCTCTAGTGCCTTCTCCCATACCTCACTCACTGTTCCAACTGCCACACTCAATCTATTTAGTTGATTATCTGCTTTTCATTTCCTGAAAGTTTATTGTTCAAATGGTTATTCTTTAATGGTTTATCACTCACAACTGAATTATTTTGAAAGGCAAAAAGCTGTCTTTGGAGACACAGAGTTACAGTTCTGCTTGAACATCAGGAAGCATTACAATGCAGCATGCTATACATACAAGTATTATACAGTACAACACCCAGTAAATTTACTTCTAATAAACTACTACACAATGTTTTACATTATTCTTGTTTTCACAATTCACCACACACATAGCCCTGGTCAGTAATTACAATGTACTGAAGATTTACAAAGACAACAAACAAAAAAGGACTTTTTGCCATCCAACCTGCATTGACTTTCCCCCAGGACTCAATGGCCACCTCCGTTCTGGCATTGACCCTTCTAGTTGGATCCTCATATGAATTCCACTTCAAACAATAACCGCTTTGTTTCTGTAGTCCTAGATACCACAGACCTGCAAGTTAATTGAGGACTGTAAATCAACTGCATGCTAGTTCCTTGTCACTCAAGGCTAATTCCCACAGATTAGAGAAGGAAATCCTTACGGTCTCCCAGGTCCTAAACCCTACTGTTAAAGAAGAGCATCTTCTTTCATCTTAATTCATCTTTTTAGGAAAACAAACAAACAAAAAAACCCCCAAACTCAGAATTTTTTATTATTTATTATTACTACCTGCATTAAAAGTATCAGAGAAGATGAACTAAGACCAATCTCTGATTGTGAATTAGTTCCCAGACCACCTACTATGCACACTATGCATGTTTATCCTGATTAACTCAATGATCACGCGGTTACTTGTTGTCAGCAACAAACCCACAACCACAAATCTCTCCTGCTCTGCTTTTCTGGTGTCCTTATTCAACTGTTCTCCAAGAAATGTTGACCACCAGTACTCTGAATAGGAAGCTTTGAAACTCTGTGAAAAATCATCATTAGAGGCAGAAAAATCTAGATTGTTCTTTTGTTCTTCCCCACAAAATGAAGATTTCCCTAAATTCAGATGTGTATTTGCCATCTTGATTCCTTATTGCCTCTAGGAAAAGGCTTGTTCCTAAAGACTGTGGGCATCACTTGACAGGGGTATCCATTCTCTTAAACAGAACCCTGACCTCTAACTTGTAAATTTTGTGCATACCTTCTCCACTTCTTTACCTACCTTAGTTCTTCCCCTTCTCCCAGTCTGTTTTACCCTCAGAAAACAGAGCAGTCTTAAATTATCACTGAGAACTTCCACAAAAAATATGCCCACCTCAAATATACAGACCCAAACTGCAAAGCAAATCAAACACACCTGCCAGAGAACCAGCAGGAGAGAACAATTACCCACTTTGCTCCAAAGCCTCTTTTTCGCAGTTCTGGATAAAGGGGGTTCCAATACACTTTTATCAGCCTTTCAAAAACAGCACCAAGTGGCATGAAACTGAGGCTGCTCTTTTGGTCCAAATTTGGATCACAATATTATGATTACTTTTTCTTCTCTGAGTAAGAGTGAATATTTAGGATGAGGGAGTTAAAAACAGGAGGTCACAGTTCTACAGTTCTGAGTCTCTACTAATATTACACTTTTGAGGATTAAAAAGTAAAAGAAAAAAAGGAGATTTTGCCATCAGTCCAACACAATGGCAGCATTGCCATTTTTTTACAACTCTGAAGCACATCCAATAAATGAGCAGGGAGCAAATAATTACCTTTTGAGTGCCAATGAGCTTACTGTGCACATGGCTGCATCAGATTGACTTGAGGTAAGGCAAACAGAAAGGATACAGGCATTCTGGCTCCTCCACAGTGCCCATGGCAAATCACAGAGCAATGAATTTCCAAGTTGGTAGTATTTGCTTCTTAAAATGTTCTGCATAGCTTGTATTTATTTACTGTTGAAAATTCTTGATTGTTTAGATATATATTTTGCAGTAGAAAAAATGTACAATGTGCATATGAAATATCTTTCTTCATATTTCATAACCAATCAAGGAAGGAAGATTGTAACCACTCAATGCCTTCAACTTCACCTCTTAGAATAATTTCTATGTTAATGCATTATTACGTGATAGACTTTGAGTAAGGGTCAAGTAACTCTTGAAAACAGGAACATTGTGCTGTATTGTGAAAGTTAATAGTAACATATTTAAAGTATATTGAAAAGAACAAAGGTGGATTAAGAATACCTTTAAGTATTCACAAAATTAATGATGTTGATTTAAGTCTCACAGGAAGTAAGATAAAGTATTTCAGGTAGACCTGAGATTTGTTTTAAGAATTATACAGAAAAGACCAATATGATTAACATTCTAGTTTAAAAGCTTTTGCAGATAACCCCCTTTTTCCCTTTCCATCTCCATGTGTTTCTCTCCAGCTCATTTCCAATTTTTATGCTCAACACTGTTCCAGAGTGGGATGAAACTCCTCCAGAGTAAAGCACAGCTCTAACCACCACCTGTGTTCAACTGAATCAAACAACTTTTAGGAACAACCACTTCCACAGTTACGAAAATTTTGCCTCCAGGTATATGCTAAGCCTAGCAAAGGAAGAAGAGGAAGTCAGGTTCTCCTTATGCTTTGGTAATTTTCTGACTGAAAACCCAGTGTCTGTAAGCATTACATAGGTTGTGCTAACATAGAATAACAGTTTAGAAATGTCCTTGATAGGCCCTCTAAAATGAGACAACAACAGGAAGGAAGGAACATGTGCCGATGCTCTACCAGCAGCGCTAGTTTTCATCATCCCTTTGCCTTTATTTTTATCTTTTCTCTGTCACTGTGAGCAAGAATCCACTTCTACAAGTTTATTTGCAGAACCACTATGCTGTCCTCTGCAAATCTCTTCTTCACTCTCTTACTATAATTGCCAAATGCAAGTGGACAAATGAAGAACATAGTATTGTAATGTAATTCTTTTACTCACATTTATATTTTATCATGAAAATATAATTCAAAACATGCCCTAGATCACAACAGTGCCTTTTCTCTCTCCCTTCTAAATGCTATTTATGCTCAAGTGATTTGCCTTAATCAAAATAGCACCCTTTCTTTAAGCTTAATCCTTCTTTATCCCCATAGTCTCATAGAATCATAGAATACTTCAGGTTGGAAAAGAACTTTAAGATCATTGAGTACAACCCTAGCTCTACCAACTCCACATATAAATCACATCCCTAAGCACTCCATCTACCTATCTTTTAAATACCTCCAGGCATGGTGACTTCACTACTTCCCTGGGCAGCCTCTTCCAGTGCTTGACAATCAGTAAAGTAATATTTCCTTGTATCCAGTCTCAACCTCTCCTGGCACAACTTGAGGCCATTTCCTCCTGTTCTGTCACTTGTTACCTGGGAGAGGAGAACAACACTTGTGTCGGGGTTTGCTACTGCCCCCGGGTCCCCCTCCCAGACCTGCTCAGTCAGAGACAGAAGGGTCCTTTAATGTCTGTGCTGCGAATTGGAGACAACAAATCTCCCAGGGTAAATTCAAACAGTGTTTATTTTGGGCACAACCGAAACAACAAGTCAGTATTTATTTTGGACACAGCCAAAATAACAAATCAATATTTTGGGCATGGCCAAAACATCGAATCAAATACTTGGGTGCTCTCCAAGTTGCATCTTCCCAAAAGTTACAAAACCAGATACCAATCTGTTCAGATCCCAATCTGATACCCTTAAGGCAGCTGGACAAAACAACACAACTCTGATCCGATCCAATGCACAGTAGTGCCATGAAAAAAAAAGAAGAAAAGGAAAGAAGAGAGAGAGAGGAGCAAGAGTAGTAGGGGGAAAATAGTCACCCCTCCACAGGCCTCTGGAAAACGTGGTCTTCAGGAGGACATGGTCCTGCAGTTCTTCTCTAGCGTCTTCAGGTGGGTTCCATGGGATGGTGGGTGCGTGTGCCTGACTTCTTGGTGGACTTCTATTTATAGAATAAGTTCATGCCCTGCCTCCCCCCCATTAGCATGAGGGGTGGTCTTGCTGCAAAAGTTATTGAATTGGGGCATGCGTAGAAGCTCCTTTGGGAAGGTTCTGGAACTGGGGCTGGGGGCTCAAGGGTCTGGCAGTTCAACAGACTGCCAAAATGACCTCTGCCTGAACCCTGTGGGTCTGCAGGCAGAGTCAGGTGTGTGGGGGCAGTGCCTTGCTGCTGCACCTCCTCCCCTCCTCTGAAGCAGCACAGTCAGCACAGCAGGAGCCACAGCACTCATGAAGTTGATAAAGACAACAGTACAAGTAGAGTCAGAGGAGTTTTAAGACAATGCAAGACAACAAGAGAAGTAGAGTCAGTCTCTACAACTCACCTCACTAAAACCTCCTTTCAGGCAGTTGTAGAGAGTGATAAGGTCTCCCCTCTCAGCCTCCTCCAGACTGAACAGCCCCAGTTCTCTCAGCTGCCCCTCATAAGACTCCTGCTCCAGACCCTTCACCCACTTCATTGCCCTTCTCTGGGCATGCTCCAGCCCCTCAATGTCCGTCCTCTGCTGCGGGACCCAAAACTGAACACAGAATTCAAGGTGTGGGCTCACCAACACCAAGTACAGAGAGACAATCACTTCTCTAGTCCTGCTGACCACACCATTTGTGATGCAAGCCAGGATACCGTTGGCCTTCTTAGCCACCTGGTCACACTGTTGACTTATGTTCAGCTGGCTGTCAACCAACAGTCCCAGGTCCTTTTTTGCCAGGCAGCTTTCCAGTCACTCTTTCCCAAGTCTGTTGCATTACATGGGGTTGTTTTGGCCCAAGTGCAGGAGCAAGCACTGAGCCTTGTTGAACCTCATAAAATTGGCCTTGGCTCATTGATCCAGCCTGTCTAGATCCCTATGTAAAGCCTTCCTGCCCTCAAGCAGATCAAAGCTCCCACCCAACTTGGTGTCATCTGCAAACTTATTGAGGGTGCATTTGAACGCCTTGTACACATGAATGATAAAGTTATTAAACAGAACCAGCCCCAATACTGAGCCCTGCAGAACATCACTTGTGACCGGCTGCCAACCGGATTTAACTCTAGCCACCACAACTTCTTTATTTCCAACTCTGCTGGTACTTTCCCTTCTTGTTAACTCTTCTTTCTCCATTCTCTGTACATCTGCACTAATCCTTCAACCAGTCCCAAGTCTCAATGGTGCATCTCTGTTCCTCCTTCCTTGCCATTCCCCAGCTTGCCAGCTCCTGACTTTATCTCCTCTGTGCCAACCCCCATCATTTCCCACCCCTCGCTCTTTTCCTCCTCCTGTTTCTGAAGCACCTCTTTTCTTTTGGAACTGCCTCCTTCTCTGTGGTGCTATTTGCTCCTCATGTACTTGGATGATACACTTCTCTTTCGTCTCCTGTCCTCCTTTTTGTGTTATCCTCTTGGCTATCCCTACCTCCTTTCTCATGAGTTCTTCACCTCACTGACTCTTTTGAGGGCTATTGGAGCACTTTTTTCAGTGGCTGAGGTCTCAGCCTTCTGAATTCAGTGGAATCTACTTCTGCCCTGATGTGATTCTTCTCCTTATACCTCCACCAGTACCCTGCTTCATTCAATATCATGCAATAATCAGCTTTTCCTAAACTTACAGAATTTCCAAACTTGGCTGTCAGCCATCTGTTAGCTTTTCTACATCTGTGTTCACAGTATCACAGTATCACATTGTTGGAAAAGACCTCTGAGACCACCGAGTCCAACCTATGACCCAACATCAACATCTACTCGTTGTTTAGACCATGGCACTAAGCGCCTCATCCAATCTGTTTTTAAACACCTCCAGGGATGATGACTCCAGCACGTCCCTGGCCAGCGCGTTCCAATGGCCAATCACCCTTACAGTGAAAAATTTTTTCCTAATATCAAGCCTAAACCTCCCCTGACGAAGCTTGAGACCATTTCCTCTTGTTCTGTCACTAGTCGCCTGAGAGAAGAGACCAAGCCCTGCCTGCCTACAACCTCATTTTACGTAGTCACAGAGAGCAATAAGGTCTCCCCTGAGCCTCCGCTTCTCCAGGCTAAACAACCCCAGCTCCCTCAGTTGCTCATCACAGGGCTTGTGCTCCAGCCCCTTCACTATCTTCGTTGCTCTCCTCTGGACATGCTCCAGCATCTCAACACCTCTCTTAAACTGAGGGGCCCAGAACTGGACACAGTACTCAAGATGCGGTCTACTTAGAGACAAATATACACTGTCCTTCAGAGCAGATAAAGATAGTGCATCCTGAGGAGTTGTGACTGCTGGGTGGGAGACTCAAATTTACTCCTAGAATCAATACCACATACCATCCCCTTCTATTGACTGACTCAGACCGCACCAGATCGGATCCACTCTGTCCGAGAACGGACTTCAGGACAGTGCTCTGTGAGCACATGAAGTCATTACTAGGCAGCTGCTCTGTAGCTTTCATAAATTGAAAGTTCAGTTGTTTGTGCAGTAAGAAACTAGAGGGACTGCCAACTTCTGACCGATCTCTGCGTTGTCCCTCTGTGTCCTGCTAACAGCAACAGAATACTTCGGAAGACCATTTTCAACCATGTGTTGAAAGAATAAAAAGAAGAAAAATAAAGGAGAAAACCCTGAAGTGAAAATATATCCTTTACTTCTTGGTGGTGTCCAGGCTTTTACTGCCTGAGATCTTATCTTGCTAAAGAGCACAAAAAATATACGAGCTTGGTGCTGGACGCCAGGTTCAAGTGTGCAGCTGATTTGGAATATCTCCTGTCCCATCTCCTTTCTCTCCAAATGAAAAAATTAACATGGAGAGTAAGGAATAACTCATGAGTAGGCCATGCCCTGAGCACAAGGTGAACCAAGGCTGAAAATAGTGCTCTTGCAGAAATCAGGGATTTTATCGCCTAAGGTAGACAAGGGTGCTGGGAAAGTCCCTAGAACCTCCTGCTGAACCAGTCTGAGAATATTCCCCATGTAAACCTAATAATAATAATAATAATAATCTTGGAATGGAGTTAGTCCAGAGCACAGGGGTAATCATTTTAATGCTCTCAATATGCGGTTGAAAACAGAGGAATTTATCTAAATAAAGTACTTGCTCAACTTGGTTGTACCTATAACGGCCATGACATTAGCAAGTCAACATCAAACACTGTATAGTAAAACCAGATCATCTACAAAAGAATACAGATGATCCTGCAAATTTCTCTGCTGCTTTGCTCATCTATTACATGTTGTGTCTGATAGCAGATTAAGAATAATGACAAATCATATTCAATAAACTCAAAATGTGGAACAAGAACTATTTTGCATTCCTGCTGATAATTATAACTGATATAAAATATCAGATTGTTACCAATCTTCATAGAATGAGACAGTAAGTCATTAATGAAGAAAAATTGAGATTTTTTTGGCATTGTATTGAATTATAATTATCTGGAAATAAATACTCTATTGTTATATATTGAGAAGCAAACATAATTTTGACAAAAAGTCAAAGTCTTATAGTCCATTTCTTACCTCGCACTCTTTTGGCTAAAATGTCACAGCTACCTTTTTGAATCATATAATTGTCAAGTAGAAGCATTAGCATTCAAGTGAATTTTCTCATCTGAGATCATTCTGTGATCTATGCCTAATTGTTATTTTCAAGAGAGAACAACACTTCATTTTATGATTTATACAAGTTGGGTATGCAATATTTACATTCTGTGGAACTAAATTTCATTCATTTTAAATCAAAATGATATTAGGAAGTGAAGAGCCTGCCAATTATAACTATACAAATAATAAGTCATGATTACATAAAAGAAGTATGACCATAAATCCATTCATGACAAAAGACTTCATTTCTAAATATCCGCACACTTTTTGTAAGGGAGAGGGAAGAAATATTTTCATTTCTTTAAAAAACAACAAAAGGTCTCATAATAATAAGTGATATACAAGCCTTTTCTTTGCAAAGCAATATGTAAGAGTCCAGCTGGTTTTTGCCTAGGGACATTTATTTATACTGGGAAGATAAACTATTTTGGTAATGCAGAAAAAAAAAAATGTAACAACCTCTCCACCCAAATTCACTTTTAGGTTAAGATGAGTAATGAAAAACGTCAATCAGGAAGCGATTTTCCAGGATGATAAGCACCGAAGTAGAACATTTTGCCAAAGATCTACATGTAATTTTGATTATGGCAGAACTTACATTACATCATGTGTTATTTTAAGCTGTTAAACTTGATTATGATAACCTTTTTTTCCTATGAAGCCCTACATTCCCATTCTGGAACATGACATGACAAAGACAGGTTTTTCTTCCTATCCCCTTTCCCCTGGGAATTACCTTTGCCATAGTGGCACCCACAAGTACACTTTAAATAGAGAATATCTTTCTCACACCCACTCTGCAAGAGTTACTGTCATTGCAGGTAGCTAACTTTAATGCAGGATAAAGGAAAGAAGTGTTTTCTTTCCCTTGAAAGAGTAACCAGCTTTGCCCATTGATGCTGTGCTGCCTTCCTGACTCCACCAAAAATTCTGGCTGTTTTGACTGCATGTTGTATATTACCTATTGCCAGTTAACTTGCTCCTAGCTTTGCTGTTCATTACCTGAAACCTATCAAATTTCCTTTGACAGTGCTGTTTTATGGACCACTCAGTTTCACAAATCAAAGACAGTCAGAGTGAAGGATGAAAGCTGACATTTTTCCCTGGAGAATAATAAGTTCTCTTTGGGAGGATTCAAAAACTCCAGTCTTCACAACATAAAATATCAGTGATCAAAACAGACAAAAATGGTATACAGCAAAATAAAATGAGATCAAAAATAGGACACAAAAAGGTAAGCGTGAGCTTAGGGGGAGTGTATGTACACGTATGTATTCCCTCAGACCTGACCAAGACTTTCACATTGAGTCGTCTGCTTTGTTTAAGGATCAGATGAAAGGCTACAGAAAGAAGTGTCTCTCTTCTTCTGCCAGTGCCTGTATGTATATACTATTTTTTAGGTCCTAACATGCAACAGAAATTGACTCATGAAATCTGATATAGAAATAACTTCACACTTTCCCCATTGCCCACTGTTATACCCTTCAAAAGATAATAAAACTAAACTCCAACACCAAACACCCTAAGAATCCTTCATGTTTGCAGAGGAATGCAGGATCCCCATGTAGAGATCTTAAAACTATCCTCTCATTACCAATAACTTTCAAAGTACCACTCTCAATTTGGTCAAAAATAACATTTGTAAATCTAAAGCACTGTGTAAAAATAGTCACAGCAATAACAACAACAATAATAATGAGGATGGAGATCTTTTTAAACCATGAACGAATTTTGATTTTACTCTAAAATTAACTTCTGGAAAATTAGAGCATTTGGTAACACTTACATTCATTGTTTACTTTCTCTATTCAGCTTTCTGGATGCTATTTATAAGAGGAAAGAATGAGCCACTGTCTTGTCTTGGGATGAGCCCTCGGGTATAGTTATATGTAATCATATAAGCTGGCACAGACAAGAACTTGGAGGCAGGTGCTTTTCAGGAGACAATGACAGCAAAATCCATCGAGTAACAATGAAATCTCTATTCCGGGATTAAATAAAACATGAGAAAAAAATTCTTCAGGAAAGTGAGAGTCTATATAAACTAGTGCCCCTCCAAGAGAATGGCATCCTGGTAACTCTATGAAGACTTGAGAAATGACCAAGAGTGACTCTGTGGCTGCTGAAGGTTTGCTAAGAATGCTCTTCAACTTGGGAATTCTGTTTCCCTACAGCCACTAAAAGCTGACTCTTTTGAGAAAATCCATATGACCTAGAGAAAATTAATACCTGTTGTTGAAAATGTCCCTTGGATTGTCTCTATTTCAGAGCCCATTTAGCTTTACCTCCCAAGAGGCAATGAGATAATCATATCACAGAATCATAGAATTGTTTGTATTGGAAGAAACCTTAAAGGCCATCCAGTTTCAACCCTCTAGGGATGGGCAGGGACACTTTTCCCTCAATCAGGTTGCTCAAAGCCTCATCCAACCCGGCCTTGAACACATGCATGAGTGGGGCATCCATGCTTTCTCATTTGCTCCTGGATTGGGGCAATCCAAAGCACAAATAGAGGCTGGGTGGAGAATGGATTGAGAGGAACCCTGAAGAGAAGGACTTGGGGGCTAGTGGATGAGAAGCTCAACAGGAGCTAACAATGTGTGCTCGCAGCCCAGTAAGGCAACCATATCCTGGGCTACATCCAAAGGATTGTGACCAGCAGGTCAAGGAAGGTGATTCTGCCCCTCTACTCTGCTCCCACAAAACCTCACCTGGAGTCCTGCATTCAGTTCCAGAGTCCTCAGCACATGAATTTGTTACAGTGAGTTCAGAGGAGTGCCATGAACATGATCAGAGGGCTGAAGTACCTCCCACAAGAGGACAGGCTGACAGAGTTGGGCTTGTTCAGCCTGGAGAAGAGAAGGCTCTGGGGAGCCCTTATAGCATCCTTCCAGTGCTTAAATGGGGCCTACAGGAAAGTTGGGGAGGAGCTCTTTATCGGAGAGTGCAGTGATAGGATGAGGGGTAATGGTTTTAAGCTAGAAGAGCGGAGATTTAGATTAGCTATTAGGAAGAAATTTTTTCCTGTGAGGGGGTTGAGGCACTGGCACAGGTTGCCCGGAGAAGTGGTGGCTGCCCCATCCCTGGAGGTGTTCAAGGCCAGGCTGGATGAGGCTTTGAGCAACCTGATCCTGTGGGAGGTGTCCCTGTCCATGACAGGGGAGTTGGATTTGGATGATCTTTAAGGTCCCTTCCAACGTAAACCATTCTATGCCATCTATTTACTTACAAAAGCAATAGATACTATGTACACAGAGCCAAAAAAAAAAGCACAGAGAGGTTTCTCCATGTATAAACCCCAATACACTGTTTTTCTTCACCTCTCTGGCCAAAATCCAACCTAGCAACAGGTGGCCCCATTCCTTTTGACTTTCTCTTCTATGGCAGCACTCACTGTACCAGTCCTGCCTCTTAGTCCAACATTTCAGAGCTCCTATAGTACCCTGCACCAGGCCAGAGCACACCCAACAGCTTGCACAAAGCATCAGCTGACGCAACCTTATAATTAATGACATTTCTGAAGGAGATGCTCACAGTTCACACCATGTGTTTCTTTATTCACTTAGCACAAAATAATACCTGTTTTTCTTAAATCTAAACAGTGTTTTAGAATAATTTGGAGATACCTAGTACTCTGTGTATTTGAGGACCAGTTAATAGGGATCAGCAGAATTGATTCAGCAGGCTGGAAGAAGTTAATTTTCCTCACTTTTTTTCATATACAATCCAGTAAGCAATAATATCTCACACAGGCCCAGGGATTACAAACGCTAGCAAGGGCAGACTTTTATGTTCACTACAAAAGACTTTAAAAGCTTCAGCACTGATTCTAAAACACTTTTAAAAAAAACCCTGTGTACATTGTACAGATTACTGAACTATTCCTTGTAGGAAGAAACTTCATCTGTGTTTTAGGATATATTTCCTTTGCACAATACAATACTGAAATCACTGCAGGACATCAGGGCCACAAAAACCTTTTACAGGGACCTTCTGCACCAACTCATTTGCTAATGTCTCCTGTTAACTGATCTAAGCCTGGCCTCAATCTTCTTTTAATGAAAGAGAAGGAAGAGGATACTTTAACAGCTATTATTAGCTCTTAGTACCTGTCTGCAGAAAACAAAAAACCAGAGCCTTTAATTCTCCAGACTTTTTTTACAGGCTCAACTAGACACTTTCAGGACAATCAGCATATGTAAAAAAATTCACTAATGCCTAAAGATGTGGTGTACAGTGATTATTTCACTGTAGTACTGGCACTAGGGAAGAAAAAAAAGTTTGATTATTTAATGTTTACTCTTGGAAAATGAAATACTAACTCCTATAACTTTATCTGAGCCTTTGGGATAGTTACCTGTTTTTTGATACTCTAGGTTTTCAGCATCAGCTTAAAAATCCATATGCAACCTGTGCACCTTTTTGTTGCCCATAATCTTTCCATGATGGAATTAACACTTGTCTTATTGTAAGCTTAAATCTGCATTTCTCTCCAGAGTTAGGAGTTTCACAGCCACAGGTTCCTGCAGGGCAGAGGAAATCTGAAGTCTACCGGCAGACACACTGCTGTACTAGCACAGTGCAGTTGGATTTGGAGTGCAGAAGAGGTTTCACACCATTATCAAAGGAAGCCAGTGGCAGGAACCAGACCAAGGACCTTGTTTTGTCCTGCAGCAGAAAGATACGCCAGCAGGATGGATGCTGGCAAATGCTCAGAAATTAAGAAAATCTCCTTCTGTTTCTGAAAATAAACATTGATTTCCTTATGTCTGTATTTTTGTAAATATGCAAAAAATCTGAGTTTTTTTTTTCTTTTTCAGTAATTAGTGAAAATTAGCTTTTAGGTAAAACATTTGACAAAAGACGGGCTAAAATATTTCATGACTGAAAAAATGGTAACATATGTGATTGCTTCCCTAACTGGATAACTTGATAATCGACTCTAACAAGGTAATTGATAGTTACATAAATGGATTACATGCTTAAAGTTCAGACTGTTTTGGTTAGATAAATGAGTTACATGTACTTCAAGTAGAGCACAGATTGTGATTTCGGCTTGATTTTAACTCATATTCATCATGCAGGCTGAATAATTTAGAGAAAGAGTGATTCACAGCTAAATTCACAAGAAGTTTTGACATATGTAGGAATACATGTTAAAAAGATCTACAGAGTAAAAAACTCTACAACGTTTCAATGCAATGTTAAGGTAGGTTTACTATTCCCACGTTCATTCCAGTAAGTTACTAAACTCCTACTTTTATATTTTCCTCATTAAATAAACATAAATGAGAAAAAAAGAAACTTTTCCACAAGCAATCCTTCAGTCTCAAAAGAGGGGTATTTTTTCCATGTACACATAATTTATTCTTGGCAGAAAAACAAGTTTTCTAAATATATTAATAACTAGTGCTTAAAGTTTACACTGAGCTATAAACAGCAACAATTTTCACCTAGCTGTCTCTCTGTAAAACACTAATTAAAACCAGAATCTGGAATAGGGCTGACTGTATCTTACTTTCTCAGAGTTTTCAATGTCTTTTACCTTACTGAAAGCTAATGAAGAAGAAAGACTGCTACTGCTCTCCACAAAATAATTTCTAAATTAACCCATGTACCCCCCCAAAAGGTGGATTTATCTGTGAATAAATACAAAGACCTTACTTTATTCACAACATCTAAACTTGTCTCATTTCCATATCCAAATTAATATAGGCAGCAATATAAAGGCATAAGTCCTATGATGTTTCTACCATATTTCTTCTCTATACTCTCCTCCTGATGCAGTACTGCATGCATATTCACATGTGTTTCTCAATAGCACGGTTTAAATGCTAAGGCTTTATTGTTGTCTACAACAAATTATAAAGGTATTTATAATACAAAAAACTTAGAATCATAGAATCATTAAGGCTGGAAAAGACTTCTAACATCAAGTCCAGCTGTCAGCCCAACACCACCATGCCTACTGAACCATGTCCCAAAGTGCCACGGCTACACATTTTTTAAGTATCTCCACAGATGGTGACCACACCACTTCTCTGGGCAGACTGTTCCAACGTTTCACTACATTCAGTAAATATTTTTTTTCCTAATATCCAATTTGAACCTCCACTGGCGCAGCTTGAGGCTATTTCCTCTTGTTCTATCACTTGTTACTTGGGAGCAGAGACCAACATCCACCTTGCTAGAACCTCCTTTCATGTAGTTGTTGAGGTCAATACGGTCACATCATAAGGATGTAAAAGCAGGAATTAATAAAATGTTCTTTTGGTCCCAGCATACAGTGTTTCCATCTCCTAACTTTTTTTGGATTGTGAAAAAATGAACACTTTTAGCAGTGACTGTTGATACTAAAGATAGAAGTAGAAGTTGTTTTCATTGTCCAGAAGTGTAAAACTGAGAAAGTTCTCCTCAGATCTAGTAGGATCCTCCTCCTTTGAATTCATAACCATTAAATCTGTATGCTAGCAAATGGCTGCAATCGTTTGTTAACCTCTAGTATACATTAAGTTAATAGATTTCTACTAATGAAACTGTGACATTATCTATGTTTTATCTTTCCACATCATGGTCTCAAAACATAAGACAAGAGTTAATACCATTCCACTGAGACAGAAACATGCAGCCCTGTTTTTCAATGGTGAAAATGAAACTCACTGTAATTAAGTGGGTGGGAGAAAAAGATCTTTAGGAATCACCTGGGAAATTCAGAACACACATGAGAACTATGAGACATCTGTGCACCAGCCTGCTATGCTGTTGTAGCCTACAACATTAAAATGAGAACCTAATGCTAATGTGCAAGCAGGAAGATGACTGCAATCTTTGTAAACCAAGTTGCTTCCAGACCCTTTTATTCAAACACCACCCATTACCTTAAAATGGCAGATGATAGAGCATTTCCTAAATGCACTTCTAGATATTTACAAAAGCAAACATATTTGGAGGCTCACATGACACATGGTCACACATTGGTCATAAAAGACACCAGAGTTTTTGTAGTGAACTGAATAAAAAAAAGTAAATTTCCAGGAATCATTTTATTAATTTCTGAGAGACAATGTCTGCTGCCAGTGGGTTAAACCCTCATTGTTTGTAATATGCATTTTTAGCTACTTGCAAAACTGAAAAGGTGACAAGGAACAGCTGTAAGCTAGAATACAGGAGAAAGCAAATAGAGAAAGCAAACTTGAGTTTAGGGAACACAAGAAACCCAAGGTAGGAAAAAAAGACTTTTTTCTCCTGTTTAAATATGTAGTACCTACAGTACACTTCCTCTGAGAATCATTTTCATACAGGAACACCTAAACCAATCACTCTAAATACAATATGTCCTTCCTTGTTTTTTGTACATCATTTAGTTTCACATACTTCAGGGAAAATTGTACAAGTAGAGTCACCCCACCAGGTGACAGCTTGCCAGTGAAAATAATTGGCATTGTGCTTTGAGGTACACGGAATATGAGGCACGTGGTACTCCATCACGAGTTAATGGGTAAGGCTAACAATCAACTCAGTCTAATGCTTTCAGACCCCTAGGTCAAAATATTACCATCCCTTCTGCAACAGTAGATGTGGAGATGAATGCTAAGTAATACATTTATTACGATAAAGTGTGTTTATTGTGATTGAAGCATGCATGAAAAAGGCTGACCTGATGGTAGCTTTCGTGCTTACACTATTTTGATCTAGAGCTGACAAACATTTTCAAGTCACACAGTTTAAGGATGGGATAAAAAGATCTATGTGCATTAAAAAACCTATGCCAGTCACTATAAAACATAACCTAGTTTTTATAAAATCCCCCAAGTCTTCACAGTGTTTTAAAAGTATAAACTGTGCTGTGCTTTAATGCATGCTGCCTATCACTCTGGTTTTCAAAACACTTCCCAGCAATGTATCCTAAAGCAAATACTACAGTGCAAGTAAATATAAAGATCTGTATTTTTTCCAGACATTCAGCTGTTCACACACAATTATTTTCTACATTTTGCAGTAAGTATTTAAGAATCAACAGTGGCAGAGTCATAAGAAGAGCAATTAGCAAGCAGATTGCCTGGTGCTAGACTATTAATATATTCATGTGCAGTAAAAATACCCAATACTTCTGGATTTATGAAGAGCTTGCAGGCAACCTATCACTCAGTAGCAAACCCAAATAAGGAGGGAGAATTCAGAAACAGCATTCCCTAGAAAGCAAAGTAAGAGCAATTCAGCTAAAAGACAGTTTGAAGGCGGTTCTTAGCCATTCTTCCTAGCAGTGCTTCCAATGTGTACTTAGACAAGCAGATGAAACTGATTTTCCAAAAGGTATTTGAGAAAGGCAACAGCTGCCAAATTTCTGTCATTTTTCCATCATTTATAGATGTGAGACCATCCCACTTTTTTCGCAGCAGCTCAGTTTCTCTTGGAAACTCTTTCTTCGCTTGGACACAGCCTCAGCTTTCTGAAGACCTTTTGCATTTCTAGCAACTATCCATTCCCTCCTTCTAGCCAGGTAAGATTCCTTTTGGATTTTGACATCTCTCTCTTTGGATAGTTAGTTACCATGTTCAGAACATCCCATCTGAAGCCTTCAAACTGTGTCCATGCCATCCGCAAGAATTTAAATTGAGGATTGTTTGCAACAACTTTCCAAGTAATGATGTCCCCTTTTATTGAATTAAGCACAATAGCAGAATATATTTACAAACATATATATTTGCCTCTGGTTATTCCTGCAACTTATTCGTGGTTTCACCTATGGAAGCTGAGCTGGTTTGAGCTAGCTTTCCCAAGCTCTCCAACCACTCAGTCTTCATCTTTCCCAAAGCTTCCCTCCTTTCAAAGAAAAAAAAATTATAGAAGAAACCAAAATCACACTAAATATATGTATTTCTGTATTTTTTCTAAATACAAACAACTACACCACAAGGATATGCAAAGGAGCAAGGGAAGAGGGGAAGGGAAATGGGAAAAAGAACAAAAAGGATCTGTATAACACCCAGCATACAACTATAACACCCAGTATCTAACAAAGTAAAGAATTAAAGAAATCTTACCACGCCATCTCCCCCGTGGAGAGCCAGACGGCCAAATCCAACCCGTTAAATATTTTTCTGCAGGCTCGGCAGCAGACAGGACCAACGCAGGACCTTCTGCTCCCTAGCCTTGCCGCCAGAAGAAGAGAGAATACTCTCTTATCTACACCATATTTATATGTCAGGTTACATTAAAGGAAGATATGGAATACTTCCGTAGATCAAAAGTCAATCCACTACAGAAGAACCCTTGCAGTTTTCTATATCTCTTTTTACATATATTTAGTAGAGTTCGTTTCTCTTCAAAAATAGGGAGCTTATCTTCTACTTCTTCTGGATATCAGATAGAAACAACATTCATCACTTGACATCATTACATTTATATAAAATTAGATGGCTTAGTTCTTAGAAGGTATGTGGTCAATAGATGTGCAACACGGGAGAAAATCTACATTCAGATTATACACGATGTTTTTAGTGGCCCGTACTGGGACTATTGAAAAACCTCTGAAAGTCCAGACTCTTCAGTCTAGCATTTGCATTTCAGAATATCATGGAGATAGTAAAAATGATGCATTTAGGCCAATAGCTTAGTAAATCGAAGGGCCAAGTGACAAGAAATAGTTTTGTAGCTATTGACACAGACATCTTTCCAGAAAATTATTTTTTACTTGTACAGAATAGATTTTCTGCACGTTACTGGTACAGCCCATGTATTGAGCCATTCTCATTATGTCAAGTAATGCCTTATTCTTTATAAGTCATAGAATCATTAGGTTGGAAAATACATCTAAGATCATCAAGTCCAACCATCAGACCAACATCACCTTGCCTACTAAACCGTGTTCCCAAGTGCCACATCTACGTGCTTTTTTTAACACCTCCAGGGATGATGATTCCAGCGCTTCCCTGGGCAACCTGTTCCAATGCTTCACCACTCTATTGGTAAAGAATGTTTTTCCTAATCCTGTTTAACAGTACTGCCAGGAATATAGCTATTATTTCTATGAGCTGAAATCTAATTTTGGCCTGGCATCTCCTCCACAACAAGTTGCCAGTCTAATGGAATATGTGGAAAGCACTGACCAGAGGAGTTAAAGAGCAGTACTGTGCAAGCAGCATATATTTAAACATTCATCGTACTGGTATCTAAAATTTAAACCTAGATTGCACAGCTTAACTTCTTCTGTAAGCAAATTTAACAGTTCCATCTTTGGTTTATAAAAAAGGATATATTTTACTAGTATTCAGAAACCTTTTTTCTTTGTGCTTACATATTAAGATCACTTTAAAAACCAGATAGTTACACTGTAAATATAAAAATTCAGATTATTCAAAGAAAACAAGGATCACTGATATGCTATGAATATTTTGGGAAAACAATATTTTGCTGTTCTGTACTTTCCTGTGAGAGTGCAGGCAAGCAAACTAAGCCTTTTCTTTTTTGCATTTTTCTAGCCCTTAACCCATTTGTAAGTGGCTAGGCTTAATTAAATGCAGAGTTGCTTAAGTGGTGGAGTATTTCGTTAGCTAGATTTGTCATGTTCTCTGCCATTAATCCAGTACTAGGTTAGTTATGTCCCAATGAGGCAACTCTCAGTCTATATGTCAGTTGCCAAAAAGTGAGTTTCCCTGGTGAAAATACCCATCAGATACTATCGATTTCCCTATGAGCAACCATAGGTATTGCTTAATCACAGAACATGCTGGAAGGGCCACAAAAACTCGAAGTGTGTTACAGCCACGTTAGAAATGACAGGCACACGAAATTTCATAAAGTCAGCAAAGACATGTCCTTAAACAGTAAAGCAATACAAAAGGCCAACTGCAGCACATGAATCTCCATCTTCCACTACAGTCTTATATGTACTTCTTTCACTATCTGACTCCAGCTCCTCTCCTTACCCTCACTGGTAATTGGTTTTCATGCCCAAAACACATAGGCAGAGTTTCTTCTCATCTCAACCCAGTCCTTATCATCTCCACATGACTATCTCAAAGATAACTAACTCTTATTGATCCACTTTTCCCTTTTCAGCAACTTCTCCCACTGCAAGATGCTTTAAAAAGTTTTTGGACGGCTGTGGATGAGTGTTCTCATAGCCTATATTTCCCCAAACCTGGATCTAGGCGTTTGTGCTCTGCTGTACCGTTGCAATATGGTAATGCCATTCTGAAACACAGGCCAAATCTGTAGGAGTCCAAGTGTGGTCTTACAGAGCAGTTTCACACTGCCATGATAATGTTCCGTCATTTATTGCCTTAACTCGCAGTATATAGCCCAAAGGTGGTGTTTGTTTTATCAGTGCTACAGAAAAAAAGACTGCACAGATAGATTCACCTGTGCTTTTATTATCCCAAGTAGACTTTTTTTTTAATCTGTAGCATTCTCTTTTGTATTACTGGATTTATGATGATTAAATCTTCCTACATAAACAGTGGAAACTTGGCCGAAAAGCTGATTATTCAAATTATTTTAAACATGCTGTCACTGTTACTTTCTATTTGTACCTCTGTCAATTAAGTATCAACATAAAATTTACTTTACTTTGAAACTATGCATGATATCAAGTCATTGAAACAGAGGAGTCAGAGGCATCCCTGGTGAGATGGTAATCTACTGCCACTAAATATGTTCCATTTTAATTAAAAGCCTTTCATAATTTCATTAAAATACTTTCTATCTTGCAGTACTTCATAATGTTCAGTCCTCAATACTTACCCAAATGAACTTCTAATCTCTGTAACAGCTTTCCTACCTATCATACTGTACAGGTGTCAAGCTTTGAGTTACTTTATTGAATTTTTCCTTGCTTTAATTCCAATCTTACACCAAACAAATCCTCTCATTTTTCAAATTAGAGTTGTCTTATAAGTTCTACTGATAACATGTTAATTTCCCTACAAGACAAAAGATAAATTTAAGCTATTGCTTGAAGCTGCTTGGTGAAGATTGAGAACTTGTGTACACTGCATTTATTTGCATCAACTGCTAATTGCTCTATGGAGAAGCTCTGAGGAGAGCTCTGCCTTGCAATGCTCTGTCTGCTGGGCACCACCAGCATGAACCCAGGGAAAAGAGAGAGAACAGGAAAGCACATGGGGATTCCATAGGAATAATCTCCTGTGACTTGCTATCGAGACTTCCAGAAGCTGAGGTTTTCCCTTCATGACACCAACCAGGCACTTTCTGAAATCCAGCCTGGATGGCATCTTTCAAGGCAAGGAGCTCTGCAACGTAACTACACACATGGGAGGAATGACATTCTCTAGTTTATTTTGTCCCTGGCATCTTATCTTCTAGGGTCACTGCATGCTCCCTAACTCTTCAATTCAGGATTTTATGATTCTCTGTTTTATAGGATTCAGTTTTCACTTTTCCAGACTCAAGGGTGTCAGTGTCTACTGTCATTCCTTGTAAACCCTTCCACACTTCTGACCACCTCTGTTGCCATTGCTTTCTACTTTCAACAGATCCTTCGAACCCTTTGAGTCTAGTGACCAAAACTACACCATATACACAGCTGATTGCCATTGTATTTTCTGTTCCTTTTCCCGTAAGTCCAATATTTAATTTTACTTTCTTGACCCTCAAAGGACATTTAGTCATATTTTTTAGCTAAAACAAATACCCAAATTAATCCTTAGGTTATTTCAGGGCAGCAGCAGTTCACTGTTTTATCAGCACTGGATAACATGGCATTCACCATTTCCTCACATGGACGCCCAGGACAAAAAATTTCTTCAGCAATCACTATCCTAAAAAATTCAGCACAACAACAAACTTCAGAAGACAATAAGATGCTGTGGAAATCCACAGGCAGCCATCCTCTGCCCTGAAAACTATTATTGTTACCCTCCCTTTGTCTTTTAACTACCATTTTTTGTCCTTGAGAACCTCCCCATCCATCCCACAACATGCACGCTGCATCTCTGAAATTCCTAATTTCTGGTCTGTTTTCTCTGTTGGTTGTGATCACTTCTTCCAGAGACTCCCATCTCTACACTGCAAACAATTTCTGATATACTTAATGTCTAACTTTGTTCTTTCTGATTAACATACGTGTACAGAAAAAAGGCAACTCTGTACTAATACTACAATTAGATCACGTGCTTTCATGTATCACTGCCTGGTTGTATTTGCCATTAACCCTCCTTTCTTCTCCAGCAATGTTTTCTTCTATAACTTGAACATTTGACTGGTTTTGGTCAAATACTTCAATCACCTTTCAAGATTCTCTGCTTTCCCTTCAGAACACAAAAATGCTTTTCTTGTAAAGTCCTCCTTAATTGTCTCATCTACCTCTGCTTTCTCATTTTCACAGATTACTTTGAAATGCAGGGAGGACTGGACAGGTCTTTGGTGCCAAGCGCCAAACCCACTTTTTTATTATCAGTAGGACTGAGCTCTTCGAATGAGTATTAATAGCTTGTGACTCCTCTGCTGACCGTCATGGTCTGTTGTTCTTTTACTGTCTTCTAGCTCAATTTTAACTACTTAATAATGTATTTTCTTCTTCCAGTGTTTCCTTTTTTTTTTTGGTAAACTTCTCCCATTTCTAGAGACATCTGACTATGCCCCATTTATACGTTTGTCTTCCTTCAAAATTAATATTCATAAATCAGAAATCAAACCTGTAATAACTCATTTCCATTACAATGAATACAGCCCTTTTATATTTGTCCTTCTCACCCACATGCCTGTATTTCCCATTTGCTCTTTTCTTTGTGTACTTGATTTCATCCCTTGAAACATAGTTTTAAAACTTCCTTGGAGCACTGTCTGCTCTTGCGTAAGTTTTGTAATTTCTTATGTGAGCCAGTTTACTCTCACACAAGTGTTGTCTCCAAATCTGTCCCAGACTCCAACAAAGCCAACCTCTCCTGTCACTCATTACCTTCCCTATGCTGAGGTTTGCAGCCTGTTTTGTTCCTCTCCCTAGTCCCTTAAGAGAAGCTCTCCTAGCACCACTTCATCTCCTCCTGCTCTCAAAGAGCTGGTACTGAAAACTCCTCTGGCAATTTTAAGCTAGCATGAACACTGATAGCACTAAGAAGCCGAAAGAAGCTAAAAATCAGACGTCATGGCTCAAACATTTCATTACATCTGATAGCAAGTCTGAGCTTCTCTTTTTTGGCTGTGTATTGCTGTCTGCACCAAACCTCCTCACCACGTAGAAATGGACTGGTTTTGCTTTCCAGTGAAAATGTAAATGTCTCCTATTTAGAAGACTGTAGGAAAAAATTACTATGTATCCCCCTACAAATCCAGTGGAAAAGTATAGGCACTGGGCAATAAATATCATATAAATAATATTTTTAAAGTGCTTTAAAAATTACCACTATTTTCCTTCAAATAGAAACTATCCATCCCAAACATCCACAGAACATATATAACCCTTGCGATTATTTTAGTTCTCAATATTTGTTACACTGTTATAAAGACATCCACTCCCAAGGAAAAAGTCTGGTCCCTCATTTCAAACAGGGGACAAGTACATTTGAAAAGCAAATTTAAGGATCGTAAGCTGTCTAGAATAGTCTCCTAGTATGTGCATCATTCCACATTGTACCAAGGCATAAGCTGTGCAAGGAATAGTTGCCTCTCTACCTACCAGCACACTACTAATAATAGCATGGCTAAAGTGAAAGTATGGATGGCTCTAATGGGTCTATCACCAGCGTGATATAATGGACTTAAAAACCCTTCCTCCATTATTTTCTTTTGGGCAAACAGTGGAAATTCAGCACAGAATAAATTAGATGTTCTACTTACAAAATAAAAATTAGGTCCTCTTCATACATCAAAAGGGTAAGATTTTGTCGTCAAACATTTTCATATAATCACAATACAAAAGTATACCTCATCTGAACATAATTATGGCATGGGTATAAAATCATGATTTGCTGAAGTGATGGTGTTTTTTTAATTAAAACAAAACTACATAAATAAACCCTTCCATCTGATATCCCAAATGATTTAATAATCTAAAAAAGAAACCTGAATACTATAATTATTTGCTTTCGGGGGGTCAGAAGTCCAAAAATGGATATGCAAGTAATGCAAAATCTGTGAGAGAAGAGCTGTGAGATTTAAAGCTGCATTTGCCAGGCTTTGTTACCCCCAGCAGAGCACTAAAAAGCCACTGGTACATTCAGTGTCTATGTCAGGGGAAGTTAGACACGACACTTGGAGAGGTAATAGAGGAGATAATTGTGGGGTACCTCTAATTATCTTGACCTGCCTGGGTGATACAGTGCTCTGCTGCTATAAATAAATCCACCTTTTGCCACAACACACTTATTTCTAGCAGTTGTCACAGAGCTTTCTCAGACACATCCACAGGTCACCAGTCCTCGTACTCATGATTTTCTTTCACCTCCTCTGAAGCTTGAGGTTGAGCCTTAACCAGGTCAGTCACAAGGAGGAAGATGGAAAGTGGGAGGTGTAGGAAATCTCCACTCTCCACAGCGTGGCTCCCAGCACATATCTTGTTTCTGAAAGTGAAGCCCAATAGTTTTTTTCAAATCTCTTTTTTGAAAGAAATAGCAGAAGTGGTGATGTTGACTCTTGTTTCCTAAGAAAGGCAAACTATCACTATAACAAGCCAAAAAAATACTTATAATGCTATAAGCAAATCTACAGCTATATTTTACTTTGGTTCAAACAACTGGCAATCAAAGTTAAGCTAAACAGAGGGAAGGACTGGAGAATTTGAGGCAAAAATTGCAACAAAAAAACCCACCATGGCAATAAGTGATATAAAACCCCCTAAAACAACAATGCCAGGCCAATCTAAGGGCTAACAGTTAATGGGGGCAGAGGGAGGGAGAGGGGAAGCCAGAGTTTATCTTTCTCTTTCACATTGGGAGAGTTTGGGATTAAATGTATTGTTAAAACAAAGATTCAGGATGCCACTAAGGAAATATTAATTTGTTTTTTCTATGTTTAGAAGAACATGCAGAAGTGTCACAGTATCTTGGCATTTGAAACACTCACTAATGTTCAATTCTGTAAAAGCATAGTTTTTCCGAATATTTTTGTTTGTCTGGAACTGGTAAATGCATTGTTATCCACTAGCAAAACTGCTGCTTTCAACAGTGAGTTAAAACCAAAATATACTAAACAAATGTAATCATCACATAAAAATATACATTTCACTATATTTATCAATGCAATGATCTCATTTTAACTCCAAAACAAAAGCAGTGCTTTCTTATTTATGAATGGATGTTTTCTGGGGATTGTACTTCACCCAATACTTACACAAGAGAATATAGACGGTGGGAAAGCTGTGTTACACAGCCATTCCCACAGAAAAGCATTACTTGGGAATTCTCTCCAAGCCAGCACAAAACTTACCGTCACCAAAAAGCTAAAAAAGATTTTCCAGATGCATCATTTTCTTTAGCGTCCAAGGGAAAGCTTCTAGATTGGTCAAGCACATCTCAACATATTTTGAGGAGTCCTAGGTTCCATTATTTACATTATTTTTTCCTTTCTGTGTTAAAGATGATGTGTTAGAACAGATCCTATCTGTATTCAATCTACTTGAATTTCCCTTGCAATGTAAACGAAGAAATTCATTAGCTGAAGATCCTGGTCCACTAGAGTGAATAAACTTGGCTTACATCAGATCAAAATCACAAGAAAGGGAAAAGCAAGTATTTATAAATACTGTCAATCCCTAAACTCTGTCTTTACTTCCACGCAGGATACCTGTCTTTCCTGCTTCTCAAATCAGTCACAGCCTCTCTTGCTTTGATTTCAGCTTCAAAGAGAAATTTGGCATTTATACACTGAGGAAGGAAAACTCCGTATCATGCCTCTTTGATGTCTTGTTATGTAACTCAAATCCCAACTTTATGGGAGTAATATTAAATAATATCGTCAGTAGCAATCTATTTACTAAAAGAAAAGAGTTTATTAGCAGTGAGTAATGCTTGAGCTGGACTGAGCATGAAAAGTGGGTAAGCCTCGGTCAATATGTAAAATTAAAATATCAAAGAATGCACTTAGGATTTTTCTTAGAGAGTTTGGTAGATATGACTTCCTCACTATTTCTTTAATCAACACTGAGCTCCATAATATGCACCTTTCTTAGCTTAGGCCCAAAAATTTGTCTCAGTAAGAACCAGATATACGTAAAATGGAGCAATGATGTGGGGTTTTTACTGTGGTAGAATATAAAATAAAGCAGCAAATAATGAGCTCTTATGATGTGTTGCCTACGTTTTGCAGTTAATGATCACACCTTATGTCTACTCATGTATTTTAGGAACATAGCAAGCGAGGTCAACAGAAGAGAATAAAAAAAGGCAACTAAAGGTCTGCTCACTTTGTAAAATAAGGCTCATGAGTGCAAACCTCACACTGAAATTTTGGCTTTCACAGAACTGCAACACGAAGGAAAATCCAAGAAAGAACCCCTAAGTCAAACCTTTGCCCGAGCAGATCATTTGATGCATGATATCTCTGGAGTACAAAAGGTCTCTGGCAATAATATACCATTTCAAACCTGCAAACACAGATTAGGAAGGGAATCCCCACATTTATATCTAAATCAAAGAAACACCAAGTAGTATTTTAAAAGACAGAAAGTTAATCCAGTTTGTTAAAGGTTCTCCTACCTGTCTGATTTCGCTTGTCTTCCCCTGATTTCAAATACCCTGGCTTTCAGTGTACGGACCGCGGCAAGGGGTGGGGGAAGAGGCTATTTAGTATGTGAAGTCACAGTGAGAATTAAATTTGAAAAAAGCCTAGCCTACCATCAGGCAATAATTTCCTTTTTAATTTTCTTTTTAAAATAAATAATTTTCTTTAAAAAAAAAATTAGCAAGAGATATAACGGAAAAACTCCAGATAAACATTGCTTTTGTAATCAGTAGTGGAACAGAAAGATAAGTGTATTTAAATACATTGTGGTTATCATTTCTATATTAGGCCTTTGCTGTATACCTAGGAGGAAGTCTGGTTTGGAAAGACAGCACAGTTTGATGGATCAGGCCTAGCAAAGGCCAAGGCCGCCAACAATAATAACCATGGCACATTGTGTTCTTTAGGTGACCAGCAAACACAGGGCTGCTCTGTCTGCCTCCCCCTGCCACCCCAGCCACACGACTTCAGCTCAACAGCCAGAACCTGGTGGCACCCTGATCCCTCCATTTGTTTCTCCCCCCATGCTAACATGCACACATCAATTACCCCACACCAGAAAAAGTAATTCATTATTTAGGTAAAGGCATCCCCTGCCTTTCTCCTGCGTGAGGTGGCTTGGTTTGTCTTTTAGCCACTCAGTCTGTCACTTGATTTTTCCCAAAATGCTAATTATAAAGTTGGGATTAATTCAGCCAGAATGAAAGGAAAACTTCAAGAGAGCCAGCACAGAACACTGCTGTAATTTCATCCTTATTCCAATATGTTTTCAGGTGTTCAATATGAAAAATGAAAATAAAATACTTGCTAACAATAATAAACCAGAGAACTTAACATTAACCTACAGGAAATTGTTCCTTGTAATTTGTAGTAAAGAATTACTAAGCACACTAAATGTCAACATCAAGAAACAATTTTCTTGATTTACTGAAACTGTAAAGTTGGCTACATGTAGTTCAAGAAGGAGTTTTTGCCCTTTTTCTTTCCTTCTTTAACCTACGTAAAGTGATAGTCATTAGTAGGACTTTATGGATTTTATTGGTGAAGAGTGGGTCTGAAATAGCCTATTAATTAAAACTCAGCTTTCTATTTGAGGTTTTAAATTTTCATTGCATCTTGGAAATCCTAGATAGATTGGCACACAATGAATTTAGAAAACATCAAGGCAGGAGAATATAGTCAGTGAGAGAGAAGCAATTGTGACAGGAGCGAAGAGGAGCTGATATAATCCAATCCAGGGGACTAAGTTAAATATTTTTCTGCAGTACCGGTGTATAAAGAGAAAAATTACACTGTCCCATTCTTTGTTGCAGAGGAAAACCAAAAATAATTTCTGAGCTCAATTCTATACTTCCCTTACTGCTTAGACTTACGATATAGGTACTAATTGTAATGGAAGTATATGATAAGCAGACCATAGTCTTCACCTAAACACCATTAAGGGGGTAAAACATCTGGGCTACAGTGAGTTGTCAAAACATAATAAATTGCCATTTATATCGTTCTGAATATTGTAATTATGATTAGATTTATGATTTTAGATTTATTACAATGCTTTGATTTTAAATAATATTTTTCAAACAAGAACAATGTAATTTCTGACATAGCAGGATCTGCAAAAACTGAGAATCAGAAAAACACCATGATAAGTCCCCACAGTAGGCCAGTGCTGGCAACTGAAACCACTCTGTCCAGTTGCTCATACTGCCCTATCTATTAATAATCACCTGAAAGAATTCATCCCTCTGGCACTTTTTAAAGCTTCTTGGTCTGAAAAACAATGGTCATGTAATTGAAGATGCAACATGATAAGCAGCAGGTTTTTCCAACTTGCAAACTAAATATTCTGTTTCAAGAAATAATTATTAAAGTTCCTGAACTATATTTTATTGTACAGAGCCAAGCATGCGGTGTGAGAAAAATGTTTGGAAAAAATATACCACAGGCACAAAATGTTTTGTTAAATCTCTCATAATTGTTTTTGATGCATTCAGCCTTTTTTAAAAAAAAATAAGTAACTAAGGCAATACAAAAAGAACCTAAAAGTATAAAAAAACCCCTGAAACTTGCTCTCTAAAAACTACACGTCCTTGTTGATTGCCTCATAATAACTACTGAAAGAAATATTCTTCTGTGGAGAAATATAGAGGTTCTTTCACATCCATCACAAATAACATACTCTGTGGTTCACAGGTGCGAAAATGAATAGACTGTATACATATTAAATTCTAATGCCAATGAATTGTGCAGTACAGAACCACAGTCATAGTTTTTGAGTTCTTTATTAAACTGAGGGAGTCAGAAGTTTCATTCCAAGGACTACGCCAAAGGTATTTGCCAGTTGTTAGTAGAACTACAAGCTCTTTTCCATTCTTTGTCCCTCATCCCTTTCTTTTGTTCAAGTCATTAAGCTATTTAACTTTTTAAACTATTTTAATTCATTTAAAATCATTAGTCTACTCAGACAGCTGAGATCACCTTGGGGTTGAAAGGCAAGTTTCTTGGTTTATACGTCTACGTGTCAAGCTAATAACTGAAGAGACACAGAAAGCAATGGGAAAGAGATGTTAATGGGCCAAAGAATATGCTCCAGTAAACCAACCAAAACAGGAGACTCGGGCTGAAATAATGCCACCACTTTATGAGCCCCACAGGTTTATCAGGAATAGCTGTAACAGTCAGAGATAAGCAGACGTGCTGATACCTCCTAGCCCTGTTCTTCTCAGATTTTCTTCACATGGTGAATAGACTATTTGTGATGTCACAATCTCATCACATGAAAAGATCTGACAAAAACTATTCCTTAATCAACATCTAAGAATGCTATCATTATCCTATGACTTTGTGATAGTGATAATTAAATAAGTTAAATACTTGCAACAGCCTAAACCCAGTAATAAGCATAAAACAAATATACAAACTCCCCTGCTCATGCTGATCCCTTTTATCTTGCCTTGCAGGTCTCCTGGCTTTCAGCAATGGCTTTTCCATCTTCAGTCAAAGAAAACTTTCAAGACTTTTATTTGATGAAGTTCAGACTAAGCCAGTGAAACGTTAGCTTCTTTGAGATACTACTGCCTGCAAAGTTGATTTTCCGTCAAGTATGACTATTCACAGTTAAATTATTTTTTACTTCGCTGGAGAACTGTAAGTTGGGATGGTATGCCAGGCCATCAAAGTAGACCTGTAAAACAAGAGGTAGCAAAAGATACATAGAAAAGCAAGCTAGTTCAGCGTATGTATTTTTATACTTAATTCCATTCTTTCTTGGATAATACACTTCCAATATCTTTCCTCTTCTTATATATATATACACTGAAAAGGAACTCTAAATAGCATAATGAAATAAAGGGGAAAGTGCTATAATCTCCACAATGCTTTGGATTTGGTCTGTTCTTTTTTAAATCTTCCCCTTAAAAAAAAAGATTTTGTTATTTGCTTGCTTAAACTTGAGATTCCAAAATTAAGAGGGGAAAAATTCCCACACCCACAAGCCTAAAGAAGAGTGTGTTGTTTTTTGGTTTTTTTTAGAAAACAAGGTCAGTAAAGGGGTATTTCATACCTCAACTGTCAAAGCACGCAGACAGGGACCTAGAAAAAGTGTACTGGATTTCAGTACTTGCTTCTCCTATCCTTAGCCCTTGATTTCAGACAGTCTACAGAAAACACTGCTTTGAGCATTACTCGTCTTTGGAGGTATGTTCAGACAAACTGATATGCAGTAAAAGCCTCTTGCTAGTCTAAATCTCTAAACATCTTATCTTCCCCAGCTTCCCCGCAGCACAAAGACAATTCTGCAGTCATCCTTCCAGGCTTGGAAGGAAATTCAAAGCCTCTGTAGGGTGGATAGAAGATAAATATTCTCGATATTCATGAACTGTAGTGGGAGAGTAAAATACGCTGCCCCAGAGACTTCTGTGGAAAGATTTTGGGGTGACAACACCACTCAGGCTCTCCTGGCAGTGCACTGGGGGTCTGGCTAGGAGGGTCTCATTTGCACACCATAAAACTGACCAGCATTGTAAGCACTAGGTGACAATTTCATTAGCAATGGCAGACAAAGCATTGAACACAGGAGCAGCAACTGGGAAGAGAAATCAGTGAGCGCTACAGTCATTGGAGCCACACACAAAGGAGGGACTAAATCATGGAGAAGAAAAGCTGACTTCTGCTCCCATTTAAGGAAAAAAAACAAACCCTCTCTGAATCTAGACGAATCAATTCAGCCAATACTCAGCTCTGAGAAACTGCTCCAAATATTTGAGCCTTTCAAGTAGTCTAAGGATTATCTCAGTCTCCATCAAGGTAAACAATCCAGTAGACTTTTTTAAATACCAAGGAGAACTGATAGAAAATCAGACCTTTAAAATGGTAATGAAAGAGACAGAAGTTATTCAGATATAATCCCGTTATATTTCAGCTTCAGTACTGGGAGTTTTTTACTTCTGACTATACAACTGCTGAGAATAAATGAGAGCCCAAGCAAATGTCCTGATAGCTGCAGCTTCTCCGTACCCACATAGCTGAACACCTGCCAGCCAATCCAGGCTCCTGGCCACACCTGCCGAGTTGGTACTTCTGACTATGATAAGGACACTATCCCTCCCCTTGCCCACAGATTCTCTGCTATGCGTTCTGAATAACCTCAACTGAGATGTAGCAAATTGCATATTTATGTATTAGATAGAGCAGCAACAGCAAAACAGATAAAGCATCAAAGACCAGGTGAGCCAGGAACTCTTAAAGCTACTTAGTGCTCTGTTTTCAATATTGAACAAAGACTCAGTAAGGAATTACACTTCCAAGAGACCAGAAATTTAAGAGAGCTGTATTTTCTTGATGCATTTTATTTCAATGCATAAATACATATATATATGTATGAAATTATGAAGCTTTCTTTTGTAAATCCTAGATGATCATATGTCAAGAAACTGATAAGTGAAGACATAGATGCAGTGCATTGTTCCAAGGCATCTATTATATTCTGCCAAGGTACACAACAATGTCCTTTTCTCTGTTACAGGCACTGGTGTAGTCAATACCTATGCAAGGGGACATGTACACGTGTAACACAAACAGGCAGTGTTGGGACACTGCTGAAAAGGGATCAGCTTTTTACTACTACAGCCACAGCTTTGTAAAGGACCTGCTTACAGAAAATGGCCGCAAACAGCCAGTGGCTACTTTGCAGCTGCATGGTGAAGCTCTTCATGAGCTGAGTGATCAGCGAAGGCTAACTGCTCATAATTTACCTCTGTTTATCTTTTAATGGCAACATTAGGCTTATACTACCCTTTCATTACATATATGCATGCAGAGAAGGAGTTGCATAGGAAAGCCATCTGAAGGTATAATTAACGTTAAGAGAAAGCTATTTGAAAGGGACCGCAACTGACACAATTACCTGAGGAAAGCAAGAACAAAATTAGACCTACCTCTGTTACCTGCAAAAATAAGTTCTGATATAAAAATCAAGTAGCCCGCAATTAACACATACTATCTGTTTTGTCCTGCTCTGCCTTAAAGTTGATGTTATTGGTAGACTCTTTCAGGTTGATAACACATAACAATATTATCCACTTCTCAATATTCACCCTCTGAAAACTTGACTGCATTTGTGTCACAGAAACAAACGAAGACATTTCTCACCAAATATGAGTATGGTCATCTTTTGGATGAAGGCAGTGTGTTCCTGTCTGACAGTGGGAAGTCCAGGCATGCAAATAGGGCTTTAAGGGGGCATATAAAGCAGCACCAGAATTTCGGAACCTATATTCCCTGGTGCAGTCCTGCAGAGGAGCAAGAAAGAAGTAGAGAGAACACTGTACCCGTCAAGAATCTTCCAACAACAGTTGCTAAGGAAAAGACCTGCCATATGGGAGGGCACTGAAGAAAGGAAGAAAAATTCTCCTAAAGGGTCTACAAATATGAGCACAGATCTCTCTCCTGTATCTGCCTGCATCCTAAATGTACCCATCTAGCCTTTCTATATTTTCATACTGTTATTACCTATAGCTATAGTAGCTCTCCCCAAGTGTTACATTTTACACTTAGACTAATTTCTGTGACCATAATCTCTGGTAAAACGGTAAATCCTTCAGCAATTTTTCCTTGTTTAAACCTCATGAATATCATCAATAATAAAATATTTTGCTGTAAGTGACAATTGTCAATGGCTTATCTGCACTTCTAGGCTTTGATACAAAGAAAGACAAATTCTGTGATAAACCAAATTCCCAGTTGACTGGAAAATTAAGAAGAGTGTAGAGCTGCAGATTTATGTAAATAGATTTTCCCTGCCCATCACCCACAGCAAAGTTTCAAAACTTGCTGACTAATTTTGAGTGCCCATGTAGGCATCAAGCAATAGTAAACAGAGCCAGCTCTAGCTATCTCTGTGGTTTTAATTGTGCTACTATACAACTGTGATAGCTGATGGGATTTCTCTCCTTTAGGGAGTATAATTTTGGAACAAATTTACTTTTGGAAGGAATGCCCAGTACTGAGAAACAATTCAACTAAAGCTCAGACTGCAGAGTCTATAAAACTATCAACCTTAAACGGGGAAAATAAATGTATAGATGTACACAGGAGAAACAAATCATGGAGATAAGTAACATATATGAATCTATAGAGACTACATAATTACTGCATCAGAGATTCATGATTAATCTTCTTCTGCTGAGGATATAGATACTGATACATCACGGGTGTCTCTACAAGAGTGCTACAGTCCAGGTCAGACATACACTTCTGAAGTGACTGTCCTCATTGTCCCCACTTTACAGCACACTGACATGCATTGCAGAGACACGCAGGAGCAGAAAAACTGGATTCCTGGAGGATAAAACTATGAAATCAAGGAATGACATAGCCATTCCAGCTGCTGAGCACCATACACTTCAGGAGACTAGGCTAGAGCCAGTCTGCACAAAATCTTTTGTACGTGTTAGATGGATGTTGGGTCCAAAGCACTGTTTCACGCAACAATGCTCTTTAGTCCATGCAAAAGTCCCCCAGAGTCCTCATGGGTCATTTGTCCAGCGGCAGCTCCCTTGCTAGCACAGGGTTCTTCTAAAGGCTGTTCTTTCCTGGCCTAGCCCTTCTCAGCCTGGAGGAGGACACTGGCATTGCTGCAACCACCTTTTGTCTGCATCATTTCAAAGATAAAACACAGTGTCTTAAAAAAAACTCTCACAGAAGCACAGCTGGAGAAGTAGAAAACCGTGTTTTCCTCAGTGAAATGGAAAACCAGAAATTGGCTGCACTGAGATTGCAGCATCTCTGCTGACTGATACACATGGCAACTGTCAGTGAATAAAGGGTGAAAAAGCTAAATATGACTTAATTTCTCACAGTGATACCAAGCCCATGCGGGTGCAGCAAAGCTTGAACTGAAGTCTTGCCTCATCTTAAAGACAACATTTTTATTTTCATCTGGGTATCTCCAAGAAGAGGTTCACATCATCATACCAGGCCACTGCCTTTTTGCCCTTCCCTCAAAATCTTTGATAGTAGTTTTGAAATGATTAAGATGCAAGTCACTTCCTGAAAGCGGGCAGGCAGATAGAGAGAGCAATTCCTGAACATCCCTACAAGGGAACATGCTGTATGTTATACTTCATATTCAGTAAATATAAGGACAGTTCATTGAAGAGACAGTCATTCTGACTCTCCAGGAGAGGCAAACGCCTTATGAGGGTACACAGAGCCCAACTGGGAGACACGATGCCATAAGGACTCTAGGCCTCAACCCTTCTGTTAATAAGAGGAAGACTTTTATGTTCAGAAGCATTTCAGGAGTTCATCTATAAAGACGATCTCTCCCTGAAAATATTTTTAATGAGAACATATTCAAAAGAGATAAATGGATAAACATTACCTAGACTCATAGAATCATTGAGGTTGGAAAAGATCTCTAAGATCATCAAGTCCAACTGTTAGCCCAACACCACCTTGCCTACTAAACTATGTCCCAAATTGCCATGACTATAAGTTTTCTGAATGCCTCCAAGGATGGCAACTCCATCACTTCCCTGGGCAGCCTGTTCCAATGCTTCACCACTCTTTCAGTGAAGAAATTTTTACTAATATCCAATCTAAACCTCCCCTGGCATAGCCTGAGGCTATTTCTTCTTCTCTTGTTACTTGGGAAAAGAGACTGACATCCACCTCGCTCCTTTCAGGTAGATGGAGAGTGATAGCCTCCTCTTTTCCAGCATTCCCCAGTTCCCTCAGCCACCTCTTATAAGACTTCTGCTTCATATCCTTCACTAGATTTATTGCCCTTCTCTGGATGCGCTTCAGCCCCTCAATGCCCTTCTTGTATTAAGTGGCCCAAAACTGAACACAGTATTTGAGGTGCGGTCTCACCAGTGTCGAGTACAAGGGGATGATCACCTTCCTACTCCTGCTGGCCACACCATTTCTAATGCAAATAAGGATGCTCTTGGCCTTTTTGGCCACCTGGTCACGTTGCTGCCTCCTGTTGGACCAGCACCCCCAGGTCCTTTTCCACCAGTTGATACACTGATATCTTTATCCTATAAGTCTTATCACCTGTAATAAAGCCAGCAGGCTCTTATAAAGGAATGTCATATAGTAGCTTTTGTACTTATAAAAGCTGTCACTGCCAGTCACTATATTAAAACCTGAGCCTCTCCCATCATAAATATTTCTTCCTTCCCTAGTGAGTAGGGAATACAGCATTCAGTTCTAGGATCACCCATGCAGTTATTTCACAGCATGGTATATAAGTCAGTGCACAGCAGCACCAGCCAGAGAGTCATTGATGAAACCTTATTTCCTTTAGTCTGATTTCATTTGCAGGACCTCTAGAGGGCAGTGAATAAAAGAAAATAAAGCACCAGAAATAGCCATAAATGTTAAATACAAATTTTAAAATCAGGATCTCATCTAATTACTTCATTGTATTGAAAACCTTGCAGGTAATTCTATGGATTAATGGATTACTTTCATGGGAATTTTCCAAGCCCAAATCCTGTGCTCTCTGGCAGATTGCATTCACAGACTTTACAGCAGTGTGCTTCCTCTGTGATTTACTTTGTTCAAACAGAAATCACTTTCTTGTACCTAAGCTAAAATATGCAGCAGGCCATCTGACTTCTATGCTACTCAGGGGCAAATGTTTTTTTTTTCGTCCTGTGAAAAGTCACATCAAGTCAAGAAAAAAGGAAAATACAATTGAGTATCCAATATCCAACAGTGTAACATTAATATTCAAGTTAATATCAAAACAGCGAGCATGTACAGCAGAAAGTAGCCTCTTAGATGATTCCTCTTTGGTTTTCATGCATGTATGGAAGGCAGAATCACGAAAATTGGTAATAACTTCATTATACATTTGGCTGTGGCATATAGGATTTAGTAATTACTGAAGGAATAAGTAAAAGCTAGGATAAAACTTAAATTAGGCACAGTGGACAAAAGCATTACAGTAGATACCATATACTTTGTCTTATCTTGCACAAAAGGATATCAATCAATACAGCACCAGTCTGTATGATTATATAGTTTCAGTTGTGATTTAATAACTTCTTGTGGCTTTGTAAACCTTGTGAATTTCTGAAATTGGCTATGCAATTACCACAGGCAGAGCTGTGCACACCTTAATTTAATGCTGTATTTATTTTTGGAATGCAGAATAGATCTGCAAATGCATCTAAAACATCAGGAACTGAGACTGCGACAAAATAATGCTTGAAAATGTGTGCATTAAAATGTGATCCCAGGGCTCTGAGGGCACAGATACACTGAAAGGTCCCAAAGCCTGGGGCTGCTGGGGTAGGAAGCAGTGAGCTTGTCAGCCACCAGTCCTTCCTGTGCCCTGACACTTGCTGAATGTAAATCTCATCCAAAAAATCCAGAGAATCCAAGAACAGCAAGTCAACAACACATTTTTATTCTTTCTAGACTCCTGGGTGATTCACTGCCCTTATGAATTGTCACTGCCCCCAAAAAGTCAGGAACTGACAATTTACTCTTACCTGCTGCCTTTTTTTAACCTTCTTTGTGATTTTTTATCTTTTTCCTTCACCTGTAATCTTCTCATCCCTTTTCCATCAGTCTTTCCTGTTGTATCAATTAACTCATATTTAATAGAGCTAACAGCTGCTTTTGAGATACACATTTGTGAAGATATGTACTTACGTGAACTTCTGAACCTTCTTCATAGTCCAGCAGTTTGTTGCAGTGTCACAGAGTGGTATCTTATAGGAAAGAAAAATTGGAAAAATGTTATTCATGCTCTTTTAACATAAAGCAAATAAATAATTTTGCTATCATCTATGCCACAATAAGGTGGGGAGAGTAGCATGTGGTTGAAGCCTGGAGGAACCTCTTTTCTCCCAGGAGAAATCCACTTTTGGTTACAGCACTCTATCTATGGACTTTTTTCAGTGGAAGGAAATGGGTAAGACAGAGCAAGCAAGTGAGAAGTCAAAAGTGAAAATATATAGGTGTAAACAAGAAAGAACAGGAAAAAAATACCATGATTCAACATAAGTGAGCTCTAAAAGGGGCAAGAAGAAGAAACAGATGTGTAGCAAGGCCTTGGAGTAGCAGCCTTGGATCAAAATGACCCACGGCAGATCATAAATACTGTTACATCTTCATCAGTCAGTAAAGAAGTTTGCAGCTGCATCCACTCACAGAATGACACGGTTCACATCATTAAGGAGTATTATCCCTGGTTTTTGAGGATGAAAGTCCTGCTAGTTCAGGATCTTTCAGAAGTTTTATTTTTATTCTTTAAAGCTAACATTGGTTACATTGCACTCTTCACGCTAGCTGGACTGTACTTCCATTGGGCAGAAGGCTGCTCTAGTTTTACTGTGCAGCCTTTATACTGATTTCTCAGTTGCACTTAAGTGCTCTTCAAAAAGATTGAATTGAGGTTCATCTTTCAAACAGCTTGAGAACTTCTTTCTTCCCATCCAAAAAGAACAAGAAAGCGATGAGAGGTTGAATCCTGTTTGAGCAGGAAGGCCAGTGTAGTCCCAACTAATGAATCCCAATCAGATTCTCTAATTACAGACACTGCATGTCTCAGATGTAATCCAAATCACATACAGACTGCATTCTCGGAACATGTGCAGCACTGTTACTGCAAAGCAGGTCTAATCTGGAAATCACGAAGAGGTGTGGGAGTAGCGCCCTGCCCGTCCCTGCAGTGACAATACTCTGTCACTGCAAACTGGAAGAAGAGCGGTTGTGTTAGAAGCATGATGCAGAATGTCCCTGAGGTGTATAATCTCAGTTATGTGCTGGCATACCAAAGTTTTTTGCTCAGGTGTGAGCCAGTAGTTCCTTGCCCCAGGCAGACAGGTATCAACAAAGCCAACCAACTTCCCAGGCAGAATAAAAGCACCCTCTAAGTGCAGATTAGGGGAAGCAGTCAGACAAGGAGCAGACAGAACTTTAACTCTTCTGTCTCCCCCACTGGAAAATAGCCACGTAATGCAATGCAAACTAAGAGAAAATGGATTTTTTAAAGAAATAATTTGCTTTTGGTTTGCTCCTCTGGGAGTAATCTAAACATTGTGCTGAAATTCATGCCAAATTTGATGCAACAGAGGTTTTGATTTTAACTAGAGAAGTAATTATAAAAGGATATGTCTCAAACAAAGACAAAAATTTGTGCAAACCCACAAACCTTCATGCAGTTATGGCTTATTACTAAACATTATCAGCATAGGTGCAGTGCACTGTGAGCTCACACGCTTTGTTTCATTTTCCTTGCGCCTTCCAGACTCTCATACTATATATAATAGATACATCTTGGACTCTGCGGTGTCAGCAAGAAAGCCAACAGGCATCCATCGCAGCACATGAGCCCTCCCACTGCAACATGTGCATCCATAGTTCTTCCTCCTCAAAATTAGCACTTTTCAGACCATGCTGGCATTCAGCGTCCCAAGGAAGAAACCCCATCTTTATCTTCATCTTCTTCTGCACAGGTCAGTATTTCTGAGAGCTGTTATTGCTGTTTGCAACCTACTTTCTACACTAAATCACTTGCTTAGAGAGCTTTAGTAAGGCAGTTTGAGGCCCAAGTCTCAAGTGCCTTCCTTCTCTCCAGCCCGTTCCTGACTTATTCACCTAGGAGAAGACCCTGATACAAAGCTCCTCTTACAGAGCAAAAGTAGCAGCTTGCCTGGAACTTCAATAGGCCCCGAAATCCATTTCCTGCTCCAAGACACAGTCAGATCTTTTCTTCACTCACGATCCATGTTTCCCTTAAGTCTTTGGAGAGAGTTAACTTTTCTATATCCATCGTCTGGAATATTCTACATTGTTTTTTGCAACTTATTGACTACTTGAACTGTTAATGTCCCCTGTGTCCCCAAATGCCTAATACGAACCTCCCTTATTGCAATTTACACCCATTAATTTTACATGTCATCCATTCTGGATAAATAGACAAAAATACCTTCCTCTTTGAAGCAGCCTCTGGTAGACTCTTTTCAGATTTCCCTTCTTTCATAGTCATACTAAATCATACTGATTTGTCACTGCAGGGAGTATTTTCTAGACCTCTGGTTGATTTTACTGTTCTCTTCTGACTCCCCAGAGCTGTCCCATAACTTTCCTGAAATATGCTGCCGAGGTCTGGACACAGACCCCAGCTAAGCTGCTGCAGCCTCTGAGTAAAGAAGAACTGTTACTTCGTCTTCGTTGCACGTTATGATCCATACATACATGAGGACTACATTTGCTTTTATTTTTTTCCCCCATCAAAATGGCACTTTTGATTCATATTCAGGTTTTTTCACTATCCTTTTCCTGTCTTTTCTCTTCCAACACAATCCTTAGCTGTACCTCACCTTTTATTTGCTTTAAGGGTGGGATTTTTACTGCACAACATCCTTATTATTTTTCCTTTTCTTTTTTGTTCCTCTAAGACCATTTTGTAATTAGCATACATTGCTTTAAAAAAACCCCAAAACCTTACTCATCACAAGTGTTACAAAAGTAATGTACAGGCAGTGTTATAATCAGCCCTACTTTGTTCTGTGAAAGATTTCCTGGTATTATAAACTTCAGAAGAAAAGCTTGATAATTTGATCACTGACTGACTCTGGAATCACACTCGCTGATTGTACCTTGGTTTAAGAAAGAAGTAGAATTTCCCAGCTTTCTCCAAACTGGCACCTGTACTGGGCCCAATGTCTTTAAGAAGATGCCGGTGCGATGAAGTGGTTCTTAAAAGTTTTAGCAGTGCTGAGGTGTATTTAAATCAATTCTGCTCAAGGAGATCTTTCTTTTTTTTACAGTCAGTGCTCAGCCTTAGTCTATTTTTCTTCAAGTGGAAAATAGGATAATTAAGAGAAAACATTATCATGAATCAACAGAATTTGGCACCCAAATGGCGGCATTTCAGAACTTAAAACTACAAGAATTTAATTCAGTTGCACTCTGATTTCTAGTTTTATTTTGTTATAATACGTTAGATATTTTCCTGAACCAGAAAACACACGGGAGATCCTCTGCACTAGAGGCCAAGCGAAGAAGGATAAGTACAATATACTGCATGTAAGAAGTAGCCAAATGTGTAGGCAGAGTATGGGGATGGACTGATCAGAAAGACTAGTGAGACTGCAGAGGATCACAACTACGTGTGGCCATGTAATCCTGAAACCTGGCTGGAATACTGTCTGTGAGGGACAGGAAGAAATTCTAGCACTGTTCTGGACTTGTGTTTCCCAGGGATACAACCCGTCCAGTTTTTGACACTGTACTTACATATACAGGCAGAGGGGAAAATATTCAGAAACAACAGAAATATTAAGAAATTTCTCAAATACAACCTGTGAATAAAGACTGCAAGAAGAACAAAGAACTCACAACTATCTTCACATTCACTAAAAGGTGTTATAAAGAGGAACCCAACAGAGCATGCAAAAGTTATACAAGCCAACCATGATGGCCTTACCTAGAAAAATTACCAGGAAACCCACTGCCCACAGTGTACTATAAAACTGCAATATCACTTCAGATTAAATTTGTAACATTTCTGTCAAAGTAAGTAAACAGAGCAACCTTCTTGTTTTGTCCAAGCTGAGATTATTTACACGCACCTTGATTTGAGTTCCTGGTTATATTCTGGTTTTGCTTCATTGCAAGCAGTTCCTACTGACCTTCCAAGGCACAAGAGATATAGCCTAACCATGCAACTGGCTTTCAAGACCTTCCTAAGAAGCAGGACACTCACTTGAAACAATCTCATTAAAGGCAAGAAAGCCCAGCCCTATTTTTGCATTTTTCCAAATAAAACAGTGACACTGAGCAAAATTTACAGCTGTGCTTGAAAAAGGGAGTAAGAAATGTAAAATGCACTCATACTGAATTACAACTAACTCAATTCTGCTGTGTTGCTTCTATTGAATACATACAATGCCTCCTGGTGTAGTTGAAAATGAGAAAACATACATATACCACAATATATTAATTTATTTTAAACTCCATTCTAAGATATCCAATTTACTTCCCTTTTTAATGTTTCCCTCTTTTAACAGTTATCATCTAAACTATCTGGCCTTACCTATATATTCCCAGAGGTCCTGCTGAAGCTGATGGCAGGGAAGTAAGGAAAAATCAAGAAGATGGCAAGGAAGCACAAAGCTAGTAGAAAGGTTAAGATGATGACAGCAGCATTGTTGGTTCCAGAAAAAGTTAGGAACCATCAATCAATATCCCACAGAGGCTGATGTGCGTGAGGTTTTATCCTGTTTGAGTAGTGATCCTGCCTTTCTTTATCCCAAGTGTGTAAGAAAAAATTACAACTGGTGCAGATCAGTTACATCGTTCAGATAAAATTAAGGTGTATCCTAAAACCAGTGCTATATATCATAGCAGAGCCTTCCAGTAGGTCCAGCAGAAGCATGGAAAATAAAATTTTCCAATTGCTCTTTGTCACCTTCAACAGCAATGACATCTTTACCTATTGTATTTTTAAAGTGTTCTGTGTTCATGTTTCGTTTTGGACTAGTTTGCCTTTTAACATTTCAAAAGTTTAACATTTTAACATTGTCAGGCCTCATCTGGAATATTGCGTACAGTTCTGGGCCCCTCAGTTTGGGAAAGATGTTAGGATACTGGAATGTGTTCAGAGGAGGGCAACGAAGATGGTGAAGGGGCTGCAGCATAAGCCCTATGAGGAGCAACTGAGGGAGTTGGGGCTGTTTAGTCTAAAGAAGAGGAGGCTCAGGGGAGACCTCATTGCTCTCTACAACTACCTAAAAGGAGGTTGTAGTCGGGCAGGGGTTGGTCTCTTCTCTCAGGTGACCAGTGACAGAACTAGAGGGCATGGACTCAAGCTTCGTCAGGGAAAGTTTAGGCTTGATGTGAGGAAGAAGTTCTTCACTGAAAGGGTGATTGGCCACTGGAATGCGCTGCCCAGGGAGGTGGTGGAGTCGCCGACGCTGGAGGTGTTTAAGGGGAGATTGGATGAGGCACTGAGTTCCATGGTTTAGATGATGGTTGGTGTTAGTGTTTGCTTATAGGTTGGACTTGATCTCAGAGGTCCTTTCCAACCTTGTGATACAAAAAAAAAAAAAAAAAAAGAAGCTCCCAAGAAATCTGAAAGGAAAAGGGATAGAGGACCATGTTGAATAAGATGTTAAATTAAGGAAATGCATGTTCAGTTTGTGTTAGAATGGTTACTATCATGTGTTTCTTCATGAAAAAAAATGAAAATGAGAAATTGGAGATTTCTCTTTTTGCGTAATTTTTGTGATAACTTATTTCTCTTAAAAACTAATTGCCTAGCTGAATTCTGGTCACAATCCTAGAGGAAGACATGCAATGCAGTTTTAAATAAGTTGCTTACAACAGGAAGCAGTTACACATTTTAAGCAAGTGGCTTAAGTTCTTTCATGTCAATGTTTCCCATTGACAATCACAACTTAGACTGTGAAAATATTCTTAGGATGATTAGGTGCAGGTGGCTTAGAAGATGCTCTGAAATCATGAATAGACAGTTCATGGACAACTAGATTGACTGCTTTCATAGCTTGAGCAGTTTTTGTTCTCTGAATCTGAGCCTGTAGAGTGGAGTTACTCCATAGGTTTATATTCAATGGACATTATACGATCCTTAGAAACTCCAAGGTCTTTTAGATTGATTAATTAATTATAATATTTTAGATTATATGACTAGTATTTGATATCTGATGGGTCTGTAACCTCAAAACAAAGTTGCAATCTAATGTAAAGCATTTCTAAAGGAAATGTGCTGATTCACAGTCATTATAGAGCAGGACCTACCTCTCACCACTTGGTCAGCACACACCCTTCCCTGATGAATCTCCTAGTAAGCTACTCACCCTTACCATCCATTCCTCATTTTTCTCATGAGTATTGAGCAACCTCTGCCTCCTTGCAGCCAAAATAGGGCAGTCCAGCTGACACTCACAAGATTGGGAGGTCAAGGGAAGAGCAAAATGAGCTCCTTCTCTCTGAGCCGTTCTCAGCTGCACACAGTTATAGCCCTGCTTCTGCTCAACTAGGTGTCTCAGCTGACAGAGATGCCTTTGCTGTAAGGCTGTCAGCAAACCTCCCCTTCTGCTACACTATTAATATGCGAAGTGAAAGATTTTGAGGTATTTCTGTAAGGATGGAAACTGAATTATTATATTCCATTTACAAATATGGAAATCAATTAATCCTACTTCAGCACGTGTCTTGTCTCTTGGTCAATATGTTACTTGATTACAGAATTCTTTAGGTTGGAAAAGAGCTTTAAGTTCATCGAGTCCAACCCTCAACCTAGCACTGGCAACTCCACCACTAAACCATGTCCCTAAGCGACACATCTACATATCTTTTAAATACCTCCAGGGACGGTGACTTCACAACTTCCCTGGGTAGCCTCTACTAATTCTTGCCTTTTGCCATATAGTTATGCTTATTTATTTATGTATTTGAAGGCAGGAGATAAGCTTTTTTCCTCACCGCATAGACTCACTGTCAGTAGACTTTAGTGCCCTTTGAAAAATCTTGCATTGATTGTGGTTAAGCCACACCTGGAATACCATATTCAGTTTTGGGCCCCTCACAACAAGAAAGACTGGGAGGTGCTGGAGCAAGTCCAGAGAAGGGCAATGAAGCAGGTAAAGAGGCTGGAGGAGAAGTGGCTGAGGGAACTGGGATTGTTTAGCCTAGAGAAGGGAAGGCTGAGGGGAGACCTTACCAACGTCTACAACTCCCTGAAATCATCCATGGGTCACCTGTGTTGTTTTAGGTCTGTTGATCAAGCTCTATCATTTCAGGCCTTCTGGGATGGTCTCATGCTTTTATTTATCCAATCTGTCACCTGTCCCCACCTCAACCCTGGAACCTTTTATTAAATTTCGAGAAAAAAAGCCTTACAGAGTATGTGTATATTCATCTGCTTTAAAGTTATTGGCAAACCTCTGTCCTAAATATTAAGGCAAAGTCAATACCACCTCTTTCAGTCTCTGAGACCTGCAAGTCAGCAGAGTGAAACAGCCCACTGCCTTTTATTAGATGTTATGCACTTGACAGCCAAGTCAAATGCCAAGCTTGGGAGAGCAGTAATTCGATTCTTGACTGAGTAATACACTGAATGTGTCATTCCTGTCCTCCAGAAAAATGTGTGATTTTCCAGTGAGGTCTATCTTAAAATAAGTGATACCTTCCTGGAGGTCACTACATTTTCAGGGTCATGTTGGCAGTCTCTGGACCCACCCTCTACCACTCTACTTCATTTTCTAGTCCTCAGGACTGGAGAATAAAAGAGAATTTATATCTGTGCTATCCCCAGTAAGATAGTAGATGTATATTTGCTGTGAAGGCATCTCATCAAGAAAGTAAAGACAAAATGGATTTTAAAGCAGTCATTTTATCATGATTTTTTTGTGGGAATACTCAACATCATAGAATATTTTGCTACTTTCCTCTATGGTTTCTCCTGCGCCCATATGCAAAAGCTCCTTGCAAAGTTCTCTGGATCCTCATACACCCTGTTCCTAGGTGAAAACTACCATTAAATTGAAAGCACAATAGGTGTGCAGCAGTGATCGCAGTTATGGCAAGAATAAATTTCGAAAGATTTGTGGAAGACTTGAAAGAAGTTTAGGCTAAACTAAGTACAGAGAGTTCAGGCAGTTTGCTTGTTGTTATGGCTGGTCACAGCAAACCACCGACCTTTCCGAATATCAGAAAAGCACATGAAAAGATGCAGGGTCTTCAAAGGGCAGTACTTCATTTTCCTCAATTTTTCGTACCAGATGCTAGCACATCTTGATTAGAATTCATGATGATTCATATTCAAAGGCCTGCTTCTAATTCCTAGAACACTTTCAACACAGATAGGTGGTTGCAGAGATGCTTTAAGGCATAGTTGTCCAACTCCCTGATAGGCATTTTTTTCTCTTTATTAAACGTCGCAGATTCTTCAATATTTTTAACTCTCTCCCTTTCCAGATCTCCACAGTAACACACACAAGTAGCCATCACTTAAGTTATGCATTGATAGTGAATTTCTATTATGTTACATTAAACAAAAAAAAAAGGTGAGAAAAAGTGGGCTCTGCTATCATAACAATCGAGACTGCGTTTCCTTCCATGTTGATTTATATTCAAATAACAAACTTATCAACCTTGCAAATGTCAATCTGCACTGAGGCAAGAAGCTGTGAAGTACTTAGGCAGATAGTCTCCTTGGGACTGAAAGGTCAGTCTTTCTGTTATTTATTCTTACCGTGAAATATTTTACTCTTAAGTTAGAGAGGACTTTCTTACTACCCACAGAAAAAAACATTGAAGATTTCAACCAAGAAAAGTCAGGGCCTCAGGCTAAAAAGAACTAATTTTGTTAATGTGCATTCAGAAGTAAATATAGAGAATAACTCAGTAATGTCAGAGCATCATACTCAAAGGAGAAGTGCCCATTTGTTCAGGCAGCAAGCCCAGATTTGGTAGCCAAAACTCCTTTGGGAATTCAAAACTGTAAAATCCACTAACATGGATTCTGGCTTACATGTGGGAATTTCTCTTAGTGCCACATATTTTCCACCAATTTTAAGTGCCCTGAAAACCATACTTTCTTTAGTACTTTTCTGTCTCACTTCTCTTCTTGGAATCCCCAATAACTACTTCCCCGAGGGATGTTTTATAATCAAGTGATGTTATGGCAAAGGCAACCATAAAACGGAACCTGGGTATTCGTATCTAAAATTAATAGTACAAGTAGGAGGAAAGATCCAGGTTATTAGAGGACCCTTGTATTAGATCATATTTTGAACAGAACCTGAAGAATATTGATGAAAGGCTAATGACAGCGTGAGGCTTTCAGTTTGACTATTTGTATTAGACCTACCGTTGCTTAACTGAGAACATCTGTAAACTGGATTAACTCCATGTAATGATCCTATTTATGTGCAAAAGCTCGTGTTTGTAGCATAACTATTAGTGCACATGAATGAGAGTGGAATGTGCAAGTAAGGTACATAGCCTATTAGCAAACTCCTAACATCATCTATCATCTATAAGAATATAAACTGTTTAAGAAGAGATGTCTAATAAACCTTAACTGATGGTACTGCTGGCAGGCTCCCACTCTGATGCTATTTGATCAACAATGTAACCAATATTTTGTTCTTCATGGCGTTATTTTAGTACAGAAAATGTAGAAGATCACTGAAAATGAGGAAAATTTGTGGCTGGAGAAGTCAAACTACATGGTTATTTGGAGAGACAGATGCACTTGAGAGACAGATGCACAGCAGTGAGGTGACAGCACTGCACTAACCATCATTTGTACTGTGCAAGAAACACCACTTTGAGTGAAGAAACAGTAGAACTTTTTTTGCAGCAACTGCTGCAAAATTAATAACAATAATTTAAATTCTGAACAATAAAGCCATTATTGTTGCAACAAAGGACAGTTTTGGCCTTCAGCTTTCTTGAACATGCTGGTCTGGCTACTAATATAATAGACGGGTAGCACAAAGGGAGGTCTTGTCATCCTGGTCCGCTTAAGGAAGCTTAAGTATAGCAAGGTTTGACATAAAGAATACTGGAATCTTGGGTGGTAGGCATTTTGTGGAAAATAAAACAAACCCAAACATAGACAGTTACCTCATACTCCTGTTCTGTACTTTGCTAAAGTGTTCCTTATAAATGACATTATCAACGTGCTTGAGAGCACCCAGTAGCACAGGATATGGTGGCAAAACTGATTTCCAGATCAGACAAATTGCCAGAAACCAGAAAACAAAAAGACATAGTCTTTTAAAAATTCAAGCTAGTTCAATTTTGAACGGTAACTTTTTTCACAGTAATACAGAAAACCTTTTTTGAAAAGCCAGACAAATTCATCAGATACGAGGTTTCAAAAATGAGCTGCATGTTCTTTAAAATAATTTCTTATTTTGCATCAGTTTTTAGCATATTGAAATGCAAAATCTGCTCCCTTCTCTGTTAATGTGAATTGCTTGGTTTAAGATATACATTTGCCAGAAACTTCATTCATTCATCAAAACCCTATCAGAATGTTTATCAGTAAATATTTATTTAATAACATGGATGGCTAAATCCATTTCTCTAATTTCACTACTTTACCACTGGAACAATATGTGAGAACTAAAACTTAACAAATATAGATACTTTCTTGGTAATGTATAAATGCACATCTGTGATGCAAAAAAGCGAGCGAGGTATTAAGGGAATGGAAAATAGCACAGAAATACCATAATGCTATTATGCAAATGACATTTATTCCTTCCTATGGACATACTGTTTACAAAAAAGGGAAAGATTATAAACAGGGAAGGAACCTCCCATGAAGGCAGCCTACCTGACTACATATAGGAGGAAAAGCGAAAGAACTCACCACATTAAATTGGGATTAGAGTTGGAAGCACCATTAAAGTTCCTTGGCTACATAAGAAGAACCTGGTCAGGCTATAAGTAAGCACTCCGAGTAAGGCAGGATTTGTCCCATGGTTGCTGGGATGGCAAAAGCCACTTGAGCTGCTACAGGGACATTGCTTCAGGGCATGGCAACTGAAAAGCAAGAACCATGGTACCAGAATTCAGTCCACACCAGGAATGCGGATTACATTTGTTACTGAACCCACAAGGTGCTTCTGGGTTAGGGGTTAAGCTGATGAGGCCTCGAGATGCCAGGCTTGGCTAATGGGAAAAGTTGCTAGTGCAGAAATGCTTTGGGGATTTCATGTGACAGGGGAAAAAGGACTAGATGGTGGCAAGAGGCAAGCCCCTTGTCTAAAATTAAGAAATGAACACCTCTGAAGGCAACATGACTAGACATACTATATTTTTCTGCTACTGGAATATTTCATAATTTTCCCATGAAAATAATCTCTTTTTTCTGTGCTACACAAAAGCTGGGAAATTGCATTCATGTTCGAAAGAAGGGTAGCTGGATTTTCTGGGGAAAACACAATTTTATCTGTCATCAACACCTCTTGGTGTCCAATGCTAAATTCTTCCTCTTCATGTAGCAGACCACTGGGCAATTTTGACATTCTAAGCTTCTGCTAACAAGTTTACAGTTTTCTAGTTCACAATCAGCACAATCAAATGAACTCTAGCTGCCAGAACGTGTTTTCTTTCTAGGGGAAGACTGTATCAGCTGTTGCTTTGATGTTAATATTCTCCTGAGTTTAGCTGTTGATTTCTTAAAAAGAACAATCCCCCAAACTATTTTGATATGTTTTGACTTTTCTTAGCAAAGCACTCACCTTGTTCTCTGCTGCTGCTGTCATTACCTATGACTCAGAGTTCTATTGAGAGGTGACTCTCAAAAGAAGACTGTCTTCTTTTCATGTTACTCTGCCAATGAAACCTCATTTGCCTAGAAACAAGGACCTTGGCTGATAACAGTGGACCAGCAGGCTGGTGCTGTACATGCCCTGCAAACTGGATGTTACACTGAGAACACAACAGAAAATGGACATCTTCAGAATGGCTGTGTAAAAAGTTTGAAATTAGAGCTGTTCTGCAACTGAAGCCATTTCTGGGGTGACTCTTTTTACCCATCTTTTATCACTTCATACATGCAATGACCTTCTACATCCTCTCCCTCTCCTTTCTCCTTTATTTATCTTCAAAATAGGCTAAAGGATTCATCTAGGATGAAGCATACCCAAATTAATTCTCGTACCAGAGAGGAGAAAAGCACTATTGAAAAAACTAACTGTGCAAATGAAAGTCTTTGCTATTTACTGGAGTCCTGACATGACTTTTGCAAATACCCAGGAGGCTGGCTGGCTCTGATTCCCTTTCAGCTAAACTCATTGCAATGCTGTTCCATGAGGTGCAAACTGTCCAGAATGCAGAAGCATGTTTGTTTGGTGGTTTGAAAACTGAGAACATACTATGTATTCCCTGCATTATTTATATTGGCTACTTATAAGTTGATTTTTGTTTATTTATTCAAAGTTTCCATCCGTAGATTCTGGCTGCATTTCAGTAACCCCCCCTTCAATAATTTTCAAATGGATATCTATTCTCCCAGAATATCTGTCCTTTAGGATCCTAGTATACGTAAGCTAACAGTGACGAAATTTTTCATCTTATTATATGTGTGAGGTTTTCTGTTTGTGGTTAAAATCCTCAGAATCAACTCATATTAGAGCTTCCTTTCATGTAAAAAATAAAAAATCAGTTTCAAGTCCTCATGACTTTTTCAGTCCTTGCAAGAATGTTAACATTATAATTGCAATGACAGAACTCAGAAAAGGAAATATTTTCTACTGCTCTAAACCTGCTATAAAACCAAGTCTATGAAAATGTGCTAGTTCAAATCACAGTATCACAAGGTTGGAAAGGACCTCTGAGATCATCAAGTCCAACCTATAACCCAACCCAACACCAACCCGTCATCTAAACCATGGCACTCAGTGCCTCATCCAGTCTCCCCTTAAACACCTCCAGGGTCGGCGACTCCACCACCTCCCTGGGCAGCGCATTCCAATGGCCAATCACCCTTTCAGTGAAGAATTTTTTCCTAACATCAAGTCTAAACCTCCCCTGACGAAGCTTGAGTCCATGCCCTCTAGTTCTATCACTGGTCACCTGAGAGAAGAGATCAACCCCTGAGGCCTGACTACAGCCTCCTTTTAGGTAGTTGTAGAGAGCAATGAGGTCTCCCCTGAACCTCCTCTTCTTCAGACTAAACAGCCCCAGCTCCCTCAGTTGCTCCTCGTAGGGCTTGTGCTCCAGCCCCTTCACCATCTTCTTTGCCCTCCTCTGGACACACTCCAGCATCCTGACATCTTTCCCAAACTGAAGGGCCAAGAACTGCACACAGTATTCAAGGTGAGGTCTGACCAGTGCCGAGTACAGGGGGACGATAACTTCTCTGGTCCTGCTTGGCACACTATTCCTGATGAAGGCCAGAAATGACTAAGGGTGACTATTCATAACCTCCTTTTAATCTCCCTTTTTTTATTCCTTCATCTAACTCTTTTACTAGAGTAAGAGCTCTCCATGAGACTATTTGTATGATTAAGATGCTTTAAAATGACAGAATATACTTGGAGATTTCTAGAATCTATGCTGTATATGTCTCCAAATATTTTAGATCCTAACATATCTAACGTTATAGTGCCATAAACATAAATTTAGCTCGCTGCTCCAAAGTGTCGTGATCCACCTTTCGGTTAGAAGAATTCATCCATCCATGTATCCACAGAGCAGAGCAACATGAAGGTATCAGCAGACTCTGGATAAGCAATACTAATTTATCCCTAGCTTCCACTGCTAGCTCTATCAGTAAAAATATGGCAGCATGTTTTTCTACAAGTATAAGCCTAAAGATTTGTTGCCCAGTGCTGAATATCTTTACTATAAGTTTACTGTTAGTATCTTGTGTCTTTACTGTTATTACAGATTGCCATAGGAGATTACATCAGGTGCAGGGATGTTCCAAACAGGTTGTAAACTGCACGTGCTTTTAATTTCTATGTTCTAACAGTGGCTCTGAAGAGCTGCTGTAGTCTATATGTGGCTGATGATTTATGCACCGAAATGTATGGACTGTTGGTTCTGTTGTCTTTGTTAACATAGTACCAGATTCACTGCTAGCATTACAGTTCAGCTTCTGCATTGCCACCTCATGTGTGCCTGAGCACTCCAAAGCCACATGTGTGGAAAAGCAGATGCAAGTGACATCCTCCAAGAGAAGACAGCTCTTCCAAGTACTTTCAGACAAATGCTAAAGCACATAGGTATTGAATCCATCTAATTAATTCAGTGTGTGCAGCAGAACATAGGCTTGGAAAGGACCAACTGGGTCAATGATCCCCACTAACTGCAAGAAATCATGTAATAAGTGTTACGAGCAAAGTGTCACGCAGGATGTCATATTCTGACCTCTCCATTTACTGCATGTAATAGTAACATTATTCAAGAACAGACACCTTCCTCAAATTATAATCTTTAGATGAGCTGAAAAATCTCAAATAATATAGTTAATGACATCAAAAGTGGAGGAAATAAAGGGAGGGTGCAACTGATGTCATAATACTACGAGGTGACTGAATATGTTATATGAAAACATCCATAAGATCCTACAAGACCAGTTCAATTATGCTGGAGGAAGGCAAACATCCCAGAAATCAAGTAAGCATTGAGGCAAAAAGGTCCTTGTGGACTCTTAATGGGACTTGTGAAGTCAGAGGTAGAGGAACAATCAATACAACTGACAGATTGTTCAAAGCCTAGGGACACCCACAACCTGGGCAACCAACTCCCAGTATTGTAGGCCATTGCTGAGAACTGCAGGTGTGATTCCACTCAGTAAACTCATCCATTTCATAAACTTCATCCTGAAAAAAACAGTAGTTTTTTTGTCCCAGGTGTGTTTGGAAAGCCCTTCTAGAGTTTCACTCATCTCTCTGGTTAATGTCTTTTTCTAATTTCCAGTTTAAACATACTCAAGACACAATTAAGTCCTCTTGATTTTCTATCTGTATTGTTACATTATGTTCACTCACTCATATTTAAACACTCATTGTATTTATAAAAAGTAAACATCGATTTATTTCGTTACAAAAGCAAGTAAATCCCAATGCTCTCCAAGTTTAAACAGATCTTCTTCTGATAACAAATAACCAAATTATATACAATAGCATTTAAATAAGCCTTGGACAACTGGGCTAACAATTCCCTCTTCATGCTTGCTAGTCACAGCCTGAAATCCCTTTCAGCAGTTTGTTGTTGTTTTTTTTTTTTTTGTAGCTCCATCTACAGTGGCTCCTTTGTCTTCTCATTTTAAGCTCCCTCACAACCTATGAACAGCCCTTCACAGGAGGGTCCATCAAACCCAGCAATTCCTCCCTGACAGTAGCAGTCCCCAAGGGAACAGCAGAACCATACCATGTGAGAATATGCAACCTGACCCCCAAACGCTTGCAGGTCACTCACTTCCCAAACAAAATCTAGAATTTTTATATTTTTTAGGCCTGTTATGCTTTCCTTGCATAGCTGTGTCTTGTTGCACTCTGCACCTATGTGACAGACTAGCACTCACCTCCTAGGATAGCTTGACCCCACAGTAACCACCACCTGCTAGAGAGGGGAGCCACCTCCCATGTATGTGCTGCATACTCACCACTCTCTCACCTCACTCCCTGCCTCTGACTCTGGAAATGAGAATGACCAGAGGATTCCTTCTCACTCTCAGCAGTCCCACCATGAGCTGTTCAGATCTCCATTCCTTTTCCATGCCAAGAGATGCCACCCTATTTAATCTTTCTTTGGAAGAAAACTGTCTCATGCTTTCCATCCTGCAAACTTTCCTGGTTCCTGCTAAAACTTTTTGAGATGGAGAAACAGAACTGTACACTACTTGAGATGCAAGAGAAACATGGGCTCACACAGCAGCAATGTGACATTTCCAGGATATTTTTGGTACTTCTCCTGTTATACTGTTGCTTCTATAACCACTATTGACACTAAAGATAACATTCTCAGAACTAAAGTTAACATTTTCAGAGAAGCATCTTCTATATTTTACAGAACTATCTATGCCCAGCATTTTGGTAAGTGAGTGACAACAGTCAGCTCAGTATTCACCACCCCATACGTAGAATGTTCATCCTTCTTCACTTTGCATCCACCTCCAGGGAATTTCCCCTGCTATTGCCTTGCCCAGGCACTTCATTCTGCACAATCCTTCTGCAGTTTTTCACAGTCAGCACTCATCTCCACTGCTCTGAATAAAACCATCATCAGCACACTCTGTCATCTTTTCCAGTTCATTTATCAGTTGAGCATCACAGGTTTAAGCATAGATTCTTTTGCGATCCAACTGCTGTCATCCTCTCAGAAAACTGATCAGTTAGTCCTACCTTCCGTTTCACATCTTTCAACCAATTTTTTGTTGATCTGTAGAGCATTCCTTTTATCTGATGAAAGCACAGAATCTTAAGTGTACAGTAATGAAGCACCGCTTTCTCATCCTTTTGGCTTCAATCACTAATCCTCAGAGGGTTAGCTATAGAGTACAGCACACGCATATTTCACTAGGAAAGGCCCATTTTGGGGTTCATTTGCTTCTTTTTACCACCACCACGTCATTTTGGCATGACTTGGGCTGCTACTCTGGAGGTGGGGTTGTGCTAAAACGCACCCGCAGTAGTTTTAGGAATATTCAGCTAAAGGAAGGGTTGTTGAGAGATGACCCTGAAGGCAGTGTGTCAGTGAACCCTTCAGTGTTCCGAAGTTCCTCCAAGAAGCTGACTTTGAGGTCGCTGAGTTCTTCACCTACTCAGCGCACGGCCACCAGTGCCATGTAAGGAAGATGCTCGATGCATTTTGATACATACTTCAGTACACTCCCACAGCACATGCTGCTTCCGACTAATTCTTCTATGAGGTGAAATACACACTGACTGCATTAGTTTGCCTTTTTTACCAGGTTGATCTGACCCATAGTAAGTGTCTTGCTGCACTCCTCCCTCCTTAGCCAAAACCATACAGTTTTATCCATCAGTTACCTCCTGTGCCTCCCCTGACTTCATTACAATTATTGTTCTGCCTCAGAGCTTTGCTTTTGTGGCTGAGCTTCTGCTATGTCTACACCCATCCTAAATAAGGTTTCTTACCTAAAAGTAACATGACAGCTCGCTTAGTACCTGAGATCGTTGCTGGCTTGTTTCCAAGTTTTTGTTTTGTTTGGGGTTTTTGGAAAGGAGGAGGCAGATGGGCTGGCTATTTGATCAGTTTGTCAGCTGCTATAGTAACCACTGCTTGTCGTCTGGCAACTTCCTACTCCCAATGCAAAGTTTGGGTTCAAATCCGCAGCCGTTTTGAGCTTTATAGAATAAGGTTTGGAACATGGTGTTTATAATCCAAGATGTTGGTTTATCAGAATGTACAAAATTGGAATATTTAGTCTCTAAACTATTTAGAGTAAATGACAACTCTTCAGTAAGCAGATGTTAAAGAAAATGAAAGCTTCAGCTATGAGCTACAACCAAACAGATACTTTTTTAAAATTTGTACTTCCACAAAGTCAACAAAATTTCCTCGTATGACACTTCTACCCTTCACAGCATTTCAGGAGTTCAAAAAACTGTATCAAAGACCTCGTGGCAAGGTTACTGAAGGAAATATTACAGAGGACCAGTCTCAAGACCTGTCCCTTATGAATACTTCTAATAACTCTCTTCCAACCTGGTAACTCACCTCTCAGTACATTCTGCCACAGTCCCCTCTCTTCCCAGCTCCTTATCTGCCTAAAACAGCTTCTTATAATTCCTGTATTAATCTGCACCATCTCCACTTTAAATAATAATTTCCTTTGGGAACTGTACCAAATGAATGCTTCCTATAAATCTAGATAGCTTAAACCCACCACATGACTGTAGTCTGAGATGTTCGCTATCTCAGCAAAAAGAAACATTTCGTTAGTCTGGCAAAATCTTCTTATCAGAATTTTCCTTTTTATCCCTCTTTTCACCTATGATGATGTTCTTGCTTTGTCTTTGTTCAAAACCTGTCGTAAGACAGTATCACAGTATCACAAGGTTGGAAAGGACCTCTGAGATCATCAAGTCCAACCTATAACCCAACCCAACACTAACACCATCATCTAACCATGGCACTCAGTGCCTCCCCTTAAACACCTCCAGGGTCGGCGACTCCACCACCTCCCTGGGCAGCGCATTCCAATGGCCAATCACCCTTTCAGTGAAGAACTTTTTCCTAACATCAAGCCTAAACCTCCCCTGACGAAGCTTGAGTCCATGCCCTCTAGTTCTGTCACTGGTCACCTGAGAGAAGAGACCAACCCCTGCTTGACTACAGCCTCCTTTTAGGTAGTTGTAGAGAGCAATGAGGTCTCCCCTGAACCTCCTCTTCTTCAGACTAAACAGCCCCAGCTCCCTCAGTTGCTCCTCGTAGGGCTTGTGCTCCAGCCCCTTCACCATCTTCGTTGCCCTCCTCTGGACACACTCCAGCATCCTGACATCTTTCCCAAACTGAGGGGCCCAGAATTGCACACAGTATTCAAGGTGCGGCCTGACCACTGCCGAGTACAGGGGGACGATAACTTCTCTGGTCCTGCTCGCCACACTATTCCTGATGCAGGCCAGAATGCCATTGGCCTTCTTGACCACCTGGGCACACTGCTGGCTCATGTTGAGTTTCCTGTCAACCAGCAGTCCCAGGTCCCTTTCTGCCTGACTACTCTCCAGACACTCTGTCTCCAGTCTATAGCTATGCATGGGGTTGTACTGCAATACTGTGATACTGTGATACTTCAACAGCAACATTAAACCAATAGTGGGGAATTTAGAAGCAGAATGGGAATACTGCCACAATAAATGCTTTGGCAAGAATTGGTTCATGTCATTTGAGAACAACTGTTTAATATTGTTGAGTAGGTTTTTAACGTGATACTGCTGCTGTGCTGCCTTGTTCAAGTTTATCTGCAATTTTCGTAGGAAAGAAAATATTTTTTTCACTGAAGCTTACATTGCTATCTGAGTTCCGTGCAACTTGCCAAGGAAAAGGAACCTGAAATGTTTCCACCTTCTCCTATCTTGCCACTCTTTGTTTGAAGTCCCAGCTAGAAATTTACAAGTGAAAACATGACTTGAAATAGACAACTCTGATCATGACACATACTTTTGCGACAAAACCAACTGTCTTTCCCCCAGCAGAGCTGCTGAGCCGATTTCCATCTTGTGATTCAAATCAACAATTAAATTCTTAGTGCCATGGAGCGTGCAGCAGTCATCATTCCTAAAGCCTCCTATGGACAGATTTTCTAGCATTTCCCCATAATATTTTCTGAGTTAATATTTCAAGAACGTGACCTTCAGTCACAAGTGTATCATGTAAGGAATATTCACAACACGTAACTCTACTACAGACATCTTAAAACTCTTACTAAACATAAAAACAGCAAACCAAAAGATAAGAAAAGGGGAAAATTATTTATTTTCAGGAAGTGCAGTGGACAAAGCAGTAAATGAAAAAAACAGCCCATCTAGACATGCACTGGGCTTTAAGGGATACAGGTTATAAAGTGGAATATTCCAATATATCAAAAAATCACGTTGACCCAAAGCATGCACATATAAAAGGGAAATTACATTACCTTCATTGCACTTCACAATCATAGTTGTTAAGATCATACATTGATCACCTAGAAACCAGAGAACAGAAGACAAATAATCTTGTTCATATCTTAATTACTGATTAATAAGAGCAAATAACATCACATATTCATCCTTTATTTAAACAGAAATTTTAGCCTTCAAAACAAATAGAGAAGAACAGAATACATAGCTTTTGATATCTGCTATTTTATTCCTGATAAAGGTCGCTTCAAATAAGAAAAATAACAAGAAAGCAGCGCCTGAGGTTTTCATTAAAATAGTTTGCATATTTCCATGAAGGCTGTCAACTCAGAAACCAAGGAAAAGAATCATAAAAACTTTTATTCTTATAAAATACCTACGCTAAAATATATCCATCAGGCACTTATCTGTAATTTGTTTAGACTCAAATATATTCTTTGCCCTTCCTGAATCTAAAACATTTCACAGTACAATTTCCAACTGATGGTTTACGGCCATTTGTTACATGCATATGAGTACTTCCCTGGAATGGAGAACAAAGCTGGTAGGCATAGGAGAATTTGGGGGCCATTTCTCTGGTGTTTACCCAGTTGAGACTCTGCCATGGGGAAACCTGTAATGCTGAAAAAGCTGAGGGATTCAAGAAGCATCTGGGTCTCCAGGTACAGACTGTCAGAGTTAGAGGTTTCACTCTTCTCACAGCTCCAAGGGGAAACATGTGAGGACCAAGGAGTACCTTCTGGTGGGCACATGGCAGCAACCCCAGGGCTCCTAACAGTGCAAGACCTGGGATAGTGGGGGGCAGAAGTATAAGGAACCTACTGGGAAAACTGGATGGTTACTGACCATGCTCCCTTATTTCTACTCCACAGGTATCCTTCTTGCCTCATCCCAGTAACATCTTGAGCCAAATCTTTTAAGTGTGGAAGCTTACCAGCTATCAGTATAGTGGTACCTACATCAAGGAACAGCGTTGTTTGTATAGTTTACTGAGTCATTGAGGAAGTGTGACTGTGTTAGTAGAGTTAAACCTAAACAAAAACTGCATCTCTGAATGCTTCCAGATTTCCAGCATATACGCAGACTGAAAATGTAATCTACAGTTAAAAAGTTGTCTATAGTCTCATTTTCAGATTAAGCATGCAGAATGCACCGGAGCCAAATCTATTGCAAAAAGTTCCAGAATCGAAAGGCTTGCAATAAGCAGGGCACTACAGCCTGCTGCAGCCTTGGCCAAGCCCTGCTTGCTGCGTAAAGCAAAAGTCTCAGGGATAGAAACGAGTTTGAAATGCCTTTAAACAGGGTCTTTCACTTTGGGGCAGAGATTGTGAGTTGTTATCAGTTGGCTTTAAAAACAAATTGCACAGTTACTGGGCTCATTTCACCTCTCTCTTTCAGCAAAATCCAGGTCTTTAATAAGAGAGCATCTGTCAGCATTATCTTTGGACAATTTCACATGAAGCAAAGACATTTTGCAGGTTGCTGCTTTGTCTTTTACTTTAGTATTCATAAGTTCTACATAATAGCACCCAATTGTCTGTAATATGCAAAAAAGAATATGGCCAATAAAAGAACAAAATTTATTCTCAGGGCTGTTAATTGACAGCACAGAAGCTCTTTGTTACATTGGACTTGGCCAGTTTGTCATGCCCTTGGAGCAGAAAGCAGGTTTATTTAGGTGCATATGGTTTGCCTCACAATGACTGAAACTGTTGTTTCACTCTGAGGTGGAACAAATATACAGCAGGTTGGGTGGTCAGATTTATAAAATAACTCAAAGCTTTTAAGGCTGATGGAAATTTGTGGAAATATGTGGATGTTGTACTGACTTCAGACATCACATAAGGGGAAGCAACATGGTATTTTATTAGTCAAGAATAACTGCTTAAGTAAAAATTGGTAAGCTTCATTAACGAGACACCATATGCTTGTAGGAGTACATCACTTTCCTCAAAACAGGTCTGCTCAACAAAATCATATCTCTCTACTCTTCTTCTATATACACACACAAAGAAAAATCAAAAAGTACAACCAGACAAAAATAAGGAATAAACAACATGCAGTTCATTTCAACAAATATTTGTTCATATTTCTGAAGATATCAAAAAAGAAAAAAAATGTTTCCAGCATAGAAACATGCTTTTGAAATATAGTGCAAAAGAATCTCCTATTCTTTTCTTTCAACAGAGCTAATATGAAAATAAGGATGGAGGACAGCTGCTCACCAATATGTGCAATAGTTTATATGAAATACAGGCACATTCTACCAACACCATGATAACTACCGATTCAATATTTCACCCTCAAAATTCCAGAGCATGAAGGCTGCAATTAGTTTGCCCAGAGAATGCCCAGTCTTCCATGCATGTAGTAGAGGTAGAGGAACAAAATGACTTGCATTGCCATGGGAACTGAGTTTACTACTTGCTTTACTAAGAGATTAAAGCTATTGTCAACAGATTTCATGATAAGTGATTGTAATTTTGCATTTTTGTAACAAATGTATATCATGCTGCGTGTTGTTTCATCACTGTAGAATACTTTTTCTCTGATCATCAAGTACTTTTAGTTCTGTATGTTATTTTAAAAAAACCAGGTTGTTTAGATTGTGATTGTTTCAGACTTTAATAATTAAAAAAGAAGACACTTCAGCTCTGAGTTTTCTACAGCGCTAGAAGTTATCAATACAGCTACAGACTGTGTCTATTACCTCAGCCTCTGGTTTGGTGCAAGAGGAGCAGATGAAAACAGGTACTGTTGTAGCCATTTCACCTACACAATCCATAATCTGGAGTTTGACTTTAGATTTTACATCCCTACTACACGTGGTTCAAAGCCAGGTGAAGGATAAGTCACTCATTTGGACTCTCACACTCCTATGAGGAGGAGCAGAGCATTTTCTACTCACTGAAACAGGGTTCCTGGTTTAGTTTCCTCCAAAAGGAACCTCATTCACATGCACCAAAACACTATGAATTGATCCGAAATGCAATAAATGGGAATGTTGGAATGATTCACTTTAAAACAATGCTACTCCTCCAAACAATTAACTGTTTCTCTTCCCAAGAGGAAGTGATGGGATATGTTAAGAGAAACACACTAACATGATAGGGATAATGTCAGAACGTGCTTGTATACAATTCAGTGCAGTCTTCTAGCCCTTGTCTGCAAGTACCACATAAAATCAAAATTCATCCTGAATGACAAGAACTGGGGAATCCTTCAGTTCACAGTGATGACATGGTTAGCTAGTAAGCAACCATCAAGCTCCCGTATCTATTCAAAACTGGATATTTGACCTTTTATTTCTTTGTTGTCCTTTCAGCAATGAAAGACTCAGTGAAAGGTGTTTGGAAATTCTGCTGCCATGTTTCCTTGTAACCGGTAGATGTACACATTTCTTTTAAATCAGAAAGGAAGCACAAATGGCTTGATGATACAATTTCAAAATATTGTGCTGCCTAAAGGTGTTTTCAAGGCTGTAATTCAAGACTAGCTTAATTTCTACAATTGATGACAGCCTGAAAATCAACTCCTGTCATTAACTCTGAAACACTTTTTGGTATAATTCTAAGATCCTCATTTTTAAGGACAGCTTTCTTCTTTCTTACAATAAAATATTTCACCTAAAGGAGAGGAAAAGGACAAGTTTGGGAAGAAGAAAGGTGAAGAGGTCTCTGCTCCCAAGAACACTGCTTGTGGGTTTTCACATAGCAGTGTGAAAGGACAGGCTCAGTCTGCAGTTCTGCCTAGATGCTTGCAATTTTTCCTCTTCTGAAGACTGAAGGAATTACTGGAAGAGTATAAATGATAGAATTTGAGTATATAAAGGAATAATTTTTCAGATTTCCTGGAATGAGTTCCTGACTTTTTGCAACAGACATCTGCTGACTCTCCTCATATGCTGACTGTATGGCCAAGACCCGGAGCTTTGATCCGGTGAAGCAGGTTATATTGTTGAAGGACTCACTGCCTCTTTGTGCATCTGCACTCACTCAATTTTAATTGCCAGATCCAGCATCGGCTTAGGTTTGTCCTATTGAAAATTAGTAGTATGTTTCCAAACTTTGATATACAGCCAAATGCTGACAGATTGTAGCCAATGGTTAAGAACAAACTGCAACAAGTTTTGGGAATGGGAACCAGGCATCCGCAACAGCAACAGGGACAAAGTCAAGACACACCAAGCTGAAGTGAAGCAGAAATTGCCTTAAAATTCACAAAATCGTAGGACCATAGAGTCATAGAACCATAGAATGACCTGAGTTGGAAGGGATCCACAAGGATCATCAAGCCCAGCTCCTACCCCTGAACAATCCCAACATTCACCCCGTGTGTGTGTCTGAGGGCACTGTCCAAATGCTTCTTGAATATTGTCAGGCTTGATGCCATGACTACTTCCCTGGGGAGCTGTTCCAGTGCTCCGCCACCCTCTGGATGAAGAACCTCCTCCTAGTATCCAACCAAAACCTCCTGTGACACACCTTCCCGCAACTCCCTTGCATCCTGTCATTGGTCACTAGCAAGAAGAGGTCAGTGACTGCTCCTCCACCTTTCCTTGTAAGGAAAGAGTAGACAGATAGGAGGTCCCCCCTCAGTCTCCTCTTCCCCAGGCTGAACAGACCAAGTGACTTCAGCCTCTCCTCATGTGATTTCTCCTCTAGACCCTTCACCAGCTTTGCAGCCTCTTCCGGACACTCTCTAGTAGTTTGATGTACTTTTAATAGTGTGGTGCCCAAAACTAAACACAATATTTGAGGTCAGGCCTCACCAGTTCAGAGTAGAGTGGGACAATCTCCTCCCTCAACAAGCTGGCAATTCTGTGCTTGATGCACCCCAGGACACAGTTGGCCCTCTTGGCTACCAGGGCACTGTTGGCTCATGTTCAATTTGCCATCCACCAGAACCCCTAGGTCCCTCTCTGCAGGGCTGCTCTCCAGCCTCTCACTCCCCAGTCTGTATGAGTACTCAGGGTTTCTGTGTCAAAACCCAGGTACAAAACCCGGCACTTGCCCTGGTTAAACTTCACATGGTTGGTGATTGCCCAGCTCTCCAATCTGTCAAGATCCCTCTAAATGGCCTCCCTGCCCTCCAGGAGTGTCAACAGCTCCCCCTAATTTTGTGTCATTGGCAAACTTAGTAAAACCTTGAGTCCTGCATCCAGATCGTTTATGAAGATATTAAATAGAACTGGCCCCACAATGGATCTCTGCAGAACCCTGCTAGTGCCTGGTTGCCAGCCTGATGTAACCCCATTCACTAAGACCCTTTGAGCCTGACCCATCAGACAATTGCTCATTCATTGCATTATGTGTTTATCCAGCTGCACGCTGGACATTTTGTTTATGAGGATACTGTGAGAGACAGTACTAAAGGCTTTGTTGAAATCTAGACAGATCACATCAACTGGTCTTCCTTGATTGACTGGGTGGGTGACCCTGTCATAGAAGGAAATTAATGAAAAATTCTTTGCCACGAGAAGGTCAAGGTTTCAAACAAGTAGTTACTTGACATATCAGGAAACCAATAGCAGGAACCTGGACTGGGCAGGAAGGTACCAGACCACTACCAAGTTAGAGAGCAGAGACAGATACAAGAACCAAGGGCTACAAAGAAGGATCCCAGAGGCAAGATTGCTTATTCTGTAGCCCAGCACCCAGGAAAGGCTACCCCATAGCACGGTGATTGGACTAACATTAGAAATGGTGAGGTTTGAACCTTCCCTGTCTAGTGACCTCAGCCCTCCCTGGCTGTCCCCCAAGCAGGAAAGTACTTCTTGTCATTAAGAGCATAATTTGTCCCTTATCACCATTTAGTTTGAAGCATCCCTGACATTGCTAAGTGTACCTGAGCCACCAGCACCCTACAAAGCCATTTGCTGCTCACCAATCAGCATCCTCCAATGCAAGTGACCTCACAGCATATGCTGACTACATCACCTCCACCTGAAGCTCTCACTAAGGTCCCATTGACTCTCCCCAGCTCTTGGTCTGGGCTGCAAGCTCCTTGCCCTTCTCTGCTGAGAGATGTGCTCTACACGGCTGCTTTCATACCAGTTGTTTAGTCCATGCAGATATTTATTACCTAACATTTTAACTAGAACAAGATCAGAGATGCACACAGGGTGCAGTTAGCTGCAAACTTACTTAGAAAAAGAATGTTTTCATTAATTTATTTGGTCCTGTCCAGCATGTTCTTTGAACCCCTAATTTCAGTCAATCTCTTATCTTTTCCACTAAAATAAGTGACTCAAGTACTTTAAAACATGTTAAAAATCAACATGAAGAGTAGTATCATCAAAGCCAAGGAATGCAAATTCACACTTTTGCTGAAGCAAGAATCCTAAATCTCTTAAGCATCTTTGAAAATTACCACCTTTATTTTAATTATGCAAATGTTACCAATAATGATTCTTACAGTACGTACATTTTCATATAAGATATCTTAGCAAACTCCATCCCTATACTTCTTTCAATGTCTAATCTTGAATTTTTATGCAGCTAAGATGCAGTCTGTAACTCAAGAAAGTAAAAAATACTAAACAGCTCTTTAAATATTCACATAATTTCCTTTTGCACTGACTAATCACTACCTTTTTTTTTTGTCTGCTTGCAAGGGAAATTCATGAACTAAAAATCACTAAGCAGTGTTAGGATCAGGCAGCAGAATTGCTTTGCATGCAAACATTTTTTATCCTCTCTTGTAGAAAAAATGGGGGTTTATTTTGCCTGAAAAGTATGTTAAATAAAAGTTTTCATCAGAAAAATACAAATGCAACTATATCCTCTACAACTACTACAACTTATCTGTTCCAGGTTTGTAAATCAATATGCTTACTTCCTTGTAAGCAAAACTTAAAGGTGGTGTTCCTAAAATCTCTTAGAAAATGACCATCTTCCAAAGTTTCCATCAACTACTAATATGTGAAGAGTATTATTCTGGCATTTTTATTATAGGTTTTGTTGTCAAATTGGAGCAATGAAAACTTTATTTATTGCATTCCTGTTCTGGAAATTCAACTCAGTCATATTTTTCTTGGCAACAGAAAACAAATGAATCAAAGTAAGTCACTTGCTTCGGCATTACTTCTTGATTTCTGTATAGATTTCATATATGTTAATATCTCTCTCTTTTTATAGTGCATGTACATGCTGGTTTCATACAGCTGGTGGAACTTGGTTGATTGAACACAGGAGCAACAATCAGATTCCAAAAGTATAATATCAGTTCTGGGTTTTTTTCCGTACTCTGTGCCAAACTCGCTATATAACCCAATTCCATCCAAAATACATTAAAATAATTAACTGCTTATATTAAAATAAAATATTCAAAAGGGTTTTCAAAGATTCTTAGTGTTTTTTTCCTAAATGCAGGCTACTAAAAATTTTGCATTGTCTCAGAAAAAGTTTTGCTTACAGATTAACAGGTGTTTATTCTATCTATAGAATAAAAAGAAAGAAAACAACTCTTTGCTTGTTTAATTTTCCTCATCTTTGTATCATTTTACACCGCATCATATCTCACTTATTCAGGTATTGCTTGCTTTTACCAGCTGACTCTTTGTATAATACAATGCATTTTAAAACTGTAAAAATACCTAGCACTTGTGGCAGAAATTGCTAGGGATATCATTACAATTCGTATCAGATTAAAAGACAGAAATATCTAACAATAATTCCATTTGGATACAATGGAAATAAGAAGCATGGTTTGGAAAAATATTGTTATCTCAGATGAAATCCACACAGATACCTTGTGACTTGTAAATAGGTCCTTGGTCTAAGCAGAAAATCTACCTCAAGGCATGATTCATCCCTTACACCGGCCTGTGGTGAAGGAGGGGAATACCAAGAACAGACACTAGTCTGAGAAGTCATTTAGATGTTCTTTCCTATATTCTGACACAGCCCACCTGTGAAATCCCTGGTTGTCTTTACAGCTAGGATATCGGGCTGCCTGTTCACACTCAGCATCAGCTGCCAGAGTCCATGTTTTTAACCTTAGCACCTTTTGAAGCCCTACGCACATGTAGGTAGTGCTCTGAAGAAGACCAGATCTCAGCTCTGCAGAAACCCCCTTCTGACACAGCATCTGCCAGGAGCTGAGAGAGGAAGAGATGGGAGAGAGAAGTAATCTCCACACAGACTCTTCCTTAGGAACAGTCAATGTTACGTAGCTGGCTCTAGGACAAGCTAATCACTGTAAAGTCTCAAAGTCCAGAGAAGCTTTCTATTAAACCAGACTTTAATGGAAAAAAACAGACTTTAATGGAAAATGGGAGTAAAACTGGGCGTTGAACTGCTTAGATTTTTGAAAACTTGTAGTGGGAGGGGTTCATAACTCAAACAATAGATTACACAATATCACTGCTGCAATTGTCTGTGACAGTCCTGCAATGAACTGATAATTTCAACGACTGATGATTTAAATTGTTTTAGAAACATGAGGAGGTCACAATAAAATGTTCACAAAAAACATTAGAGAATTGCGCAGGTTTTCATGACATTCAGACTGCTGCTTAGACACCTAAAGGACAAATAGTTGAAATATATACACACTGTTTATTAATAGTTTATCTTGCCTTAAGTTTCTCTCAGCTGATCATCATTAGTTCTTACAGAAAAACCTACGTTAGAGCCCCTCCCAGTCCTGGTTTCTCCTGGTACGCTCACAGGACCTCTCCCTGACTTCTATTTTCTGTTTTCTATTACCCCAGTCACACAACTGTTTTCCATGTACACTGACCACTTCTCTACAGACAGAGACATAAGCTGTAAGTGAATTCTCTTGTTTTTTTTAAATTAGTTAAAAAAAAATTCTTCACTTTCCACAGCCAAATTTGAAGTACAGATTCTCCCAAGCAACTGCGGGGAATTCTTCCCCTGTGGTCTCTAGGCACACTGTACCAGGCTCCAGCCAGAAAGCATCACTGGGTGCCTTGCCAACAGCTTACCCTCTCCTTCTGGTGTAGTACATCTGCAGTGCAGTGTTCGAGAAATAGGTTGTAACCCTGCTGCGGGAATGCATGAAGTGCCAGTACCACTGCAGACCAGCAGCAGATGTGGTCTAATGTTCCTTCAGCCTCTTCTTTTTCCCTCACCTCACTCAACACGAAAAACAAGTGCTTTCACAAAATTTTCTTTGCTGGATGTTACAGGATATAGTATTCTGCTAACAGAGGAACACTACCTTGTTCCTCCAGTTTCATTAGGGTCCCCACAAAAATCTTATTCCTGTCAGAGGATGTCTTAAAGTTTAAAACAGATGGATCTTTCAACATACAAGATGGTCTCAACAGCTAGACATTAGAAGAGGAGAAATTTTTATACCTTTTATCTTTTCTTTGGCTTATTCAGACTGAAAAAGGCTTTACCTCACTCAGTACTCCTTAAAAGCAGAAAACATGGTGCCAGCCCACTCCTATGAAATGCTCTTATTCATCACGGATCAAAGTTGGAGAGAAATCCAGAGAGAGAGAGACTCCAACTCTGTCCTCGCCCAGCTCCGGCTATGCCAAGTGAAAAGCTGATGAGGCCCACACATCTCCAGCCTACGTCCAGCTGCTTCTCACTGCTGTTCTGGCAGAGGCGCCCACTCCCCCAGCCCTGCTGGGAGCACCGGCCACCAGCTTGCTCTCCAATCTGTTTCAATTATAGTGAAACAAGTTTAAACGACAAGTTGTGGTTCATTTGGCAAAAAATATTTTCAGAAAAACTCCTAGAAGCAACCCAATCTTGAGGTCTGTGAGGTGGGAGTGCAGTGAGAGGGGTGAAGAACAGCAAGTGAAACTCCTTGGCAAATGAAGCCAAGGAGAAACTAGGTAACAGCTTTCAGGAAAGACAGGGTATAACACAGATGTGCATTTGGTCCTCAAGGGAAGGTAAGTCTGCACCAAGTTCAGAGTTCAAACAGATCTACATATTCTGCAGGTACAAACTGACAGCAAGAGACACCAAATGCAAAATCTGCATGATGCAGGAAAGGATTTAGGATTTTGTCTAAGCAAACACAGAGCTTCAGCTGCTCCTAGACCATAAAAACCATGTCGTGCTTTCAGCACAGTCCGTATGGGGAACTTGGGCAGAACGAACAGATGGACATTCCCAGTTACAGCCCCAGACACAATCCCTCACTCACACTCTGTGCTTTCCCCCAGCCTAGAAAGAGTTCTTAAATAGCGATGACAAGAACTTGTATGACATGAGGGGTTACTTGTGTAATACAGTTACACAAGTGGTTACTCTTCCATGTTTGTTCCTGCTCCCCTTGTCCTCCTGAAATCTCCTTCCTACTGTGCATCCTAACAAAGTTCATGGAAGTTTGAGCTGCATATTCTAGGATAAAACCTTCCACAGTCTTTCATCCCCCAGTCTGTGGAATATTTGTTAGCTTGTTTTAGGCTGTGTTTGGCTTGGTAAATATTTCTCCCCATTACATGGAACTAATCAAGGAAACCCTCAGCAATGTATAGACTTATGGTTCCAAACACATATCTTAGTTCTATTTCCTCCACCAGTCCTCTGTCCACCGATGACCATAACCAACATAACAAAATCATAAACTCATGTCCTTTACTGTTCAAAACAATACCCTTACCTGCAAAAACTTGGTACCCAAAAGCAAATGGGCACCTACAAGGTCATTGAAGTTAAGGATCACACACATGCAGTTCTGTTCACTGTAATAATTCCCACGAATCTCTCCATAGGAGTACCTGCACTGTTGCAACTACATTTGCATGCTCCCATATACTCACTGTGCGTCTACACGCTGCACACAAGCTGACAGGGCAGAAACTGTTGATCAATCAAAGATTAGTCATACTGATGTATTAAAATGCACAAAAAGCCCCCAAATTTTGCCCGTGATATTGAAACTGGAAGTATTTCAATATTTGTTACAAACTTATTTTTAGCAGCCTGCTGACTTAGACATTTGGGCTTCAGTTTGGACTTACACAAGGTCCATTTTGTGTCATTTTCCACTTAAAGTATCATTCAACAGCAATTTACAAACATAATCATTTTAGGCTTTAGAGTAAATTTTACTGTCTTCTTTAGGAAAAAATAGTATGGTCCTAGTGCTTCTGTTTGCGAGATAATCAAAACAGTCAATTTTATTTTCATTAAGTACCAAAATGATATTAAACCCCAATATATTTAAAGGATTTTGTACATTGCCTGATAGAGAACAAAATCTCAAGGCCTGAGTAGTATTATAAACCTTGGTAATCTTGCTGCAAGGTGTTCTCAAACACTGCTTGATTTTTTTTCAAATTACTGTAACCTATTTGGTCTTCATCAAATTTGATCCCAGGTCTGAAAAAGTTCAATAATATTTCTATATCTTGTATTGCCACCTGCCCTTGTACTCCTGCATGATGATATCATGTATTTTGTGTTTTTCTGCTAAATGTGCAGTGATAAATGAATACCTGAGTAATTTCCAGAATCGTGAACCATCCAATCAAGCAACTCATTTAAGCACGCAAATAATTTCACACGTTTCCTGACATTCCTGCAAATAAGACCAGAATTTGAGCTATAGTGTTAATACATCATACACAAATTAAAGCTTAGCAATGCATGAGTGGCTCAGGTTTGTATTCAAATAAGACAATCAAGTGTCAAATCCAGAGGAAGTCTTGAAGCTGACATTAAGTTGTACTTTTAGAATTTTCTTTGCATACCTTAAGCTTGGGTTCAAGGACTTTTCTTCAACACTCCTTTAAGAATATACAGATCAAAAATCTATAGTTTTCATCAAACAATTCTTTTGAATTTAAAAATCATAAGGAATATTCTTCTTGCCCCATTTCCATTTTTGCAATTATCTTATATAAACATTAATTTCAGCAAATTCTTTTAGAAATAGTTTACATAAGCAGTTTTTTAGTTGATGCATTATCACTGTCATTTAAAAACATTTGTATGGCTTGTTTATGTTACTTTGCCAATTTTGTTGTAATTTAGTATTAATTAATAGCTCTGTGGTTATAAAGTGTTTACCCAGTTACAACTCTTAATTATGCTATAGCGTTGCTTAATAAAACAACACACTATCGGGATTAAACCAAGTTAATTGAATTAATCTGCGATCCTCTTTTATGGGTAATTCATTGCACAGTAAAAACAGTCATTAAATTGTTTTCATGGCAACTAACCTCAAAGACTTAGCATGTATTCTTTCTTAACTTAACTATAGAGAAAATCCTTCACTGATTGCAATGGTTCTCTACAGATTAGCATGAAGATTATAACTGTTTCAAAGACAGCCAGAGAGTCACAGAAATTCAGTAACAGAGCAATGTTGTCTCTGAAGAAATGCTGAAACAGAGGACAAATGTACTCTGCTCCAGTAAGTAATGGTACATCCAAGGGGCCTGTCCCTGAGAGTGGCCAACGAATGACTGCTTTAGGACTTACTGAGCCAGAGGTCGTACTTCTGCCTGGTGAGGTCACAGGAGAATTTTTTTCTCTGTGAAATTGTCAAATTGCACCTGGAACCAGCCTAAGCTTTTGCCATCTGCCACACTCCATGGCTGCGAGTTCCATGAGCTTGCCACTACATGGGAAAGCACTCCATTTGCTTGTTTTAAACCTGCTGCTGGATAATTTTATTTAATATATTCTAATCCTACTTCTTGTATTACGAGAAAGAATTAATAAATTGTCTGTAACCACTTTTCACCACTTAGGAGCTTATAACTCTCCATGAGATCCATGCCTCGGCTTCATTGCTCGGGCTGAACAGTCCAAATCCATTCAGTGTCTCATCACACAGTGCCACTCCATCCAATTACCCCTCTTTAAGTCTTTTTTTAGTCCTATTAGTTATGCATAGCCATTTATTCTGTGTTTGGTATTACCTAATATTTATCATGACTAAATGAAACCTTAATTATTTCAGATCGTTTCTTCACGTGTCAACATAATTTATAATTATAATTCCATCCTTGTTGACATTCTTTCAAATCTTTTTGAAGATTCTATGTCTGCTACTTCCCATTTCTAGTCTCTATGATATCACACAAACCAATGAAGAAAAAAATTAACATGACAGTCTCATGTTCAGTGTTTCTTACAAGCTCACAACATACTTGAAAAAACTTTCCTCTGTGACAGCACAAGACAAAGGGTTCATGTTCAACAATCCTTGTTCTGTCCCCGTCTACTAAACAGTATTTACGTAACAAAGTTTCCCTCATAAGTCATCTGGGAACTCTCCTGTCACCCATCAGTCGCAGGTACGGGTCATGGGTAATGGTTCAGAGACTGTTCTAGCCAGTACTGCAGATGCTTTAGGGTGAATTTCATTAGGTTGGTGATTTGAATATAAATAATTGCTCTAATTATTTTTCTAACTTTACCTATTCCTCCTTGGACTCTCGCATTATCTCTTTAAATTAGCGAAGCAACTCTGATTATATTTCCAATGCTTCTCACAATGAGAGGAAGCATTTAATTAAATATTTGTAGAATATATCATTCAATACTTCATCTTTTGGAAATGAGCACCATGCATTTTACTCTTATCTGGTAACAAAACTAAACCTAAAAATACCTTAAGATACATATTTTACCAAATAGAGCATGAAAATATTAACACTCCAAGTCTCAAAGTTTGGTTCATCGCTTCTGACTCCAATTGCATTATGTTAAATGGATGGGTATCATCTTGTATCACAGCAGTCCAAGAGACCGGCAGAGATGGTGCAAAACTGCCACAGTTTTTAGAGGAAAAAAGATAGAAAAAGGGAACTGTACAACTATAAAGCATAGCAGAAGGATTTTGAGACAGTTGAGCTGATGTGACTTCTCAGAACCATATCACATTTGTTTAACAGTTGATAAGATAATACCTTTGTCCTAATCTTTATTCTAGATTTTCCCACCCCACAAGGTTATTTACTGAGATTGCTCAAATTGCAGACCTCTCCATATGGTGCAATGCTGCTCATGAGTCATAAAGCTGAGTCAAGAGGGTAAAAGATGCTTCTACACATGTCTTGGCATGGACTCGAAAGGCAGCTAACTCCAAAACCCAGAAGACTGAAGGGAGGCAGTATGTTTTAAAGGTCAAGAGAAAAAAAGGAAAGCAAAGCAATCAAACAAGGAAGGGGGGTAAGGAGAAAAGATCTGACATATGAAGAGCACAGCAGATGCTAGGGAGGAGCGCACCACAAAGTAGGTGGTTTCCAAAGAATGATTTGATACTCAAAGGGTGCCTCCCATTGACAGATCACTCATCTCTATCATGATAATCATTTGGAAACAGTTTGAAGTTGCCATCATCCTGAGCAGGTATTTAAATTTGGGATGTGCAGCAGAAGTTGCGTAGTATCATACCTGATCTGTCCCTTATTTTGTACAACAGTTGTCATTTTTACTGAGAAAAATCACACGTAAAAGTAAATCTTAAAATGTACCTTGCAAGAGTTTTAAGCTTCAAAAATCTTTTTCTGTAAAAGCCTAATAATTGTTCTGTATTTCTTTATGACATGGCTAAATGTTACAAGAAAAATAAAATTCACAGCTCAAGCAAATTAACAGGGATGCCTGGAAGGGCTCCTGCCTGCCAGGAGGAGACCTCAAACAACTGAAAACCAAAAGAAAAACAAGGCACAGTGAAAGTAAAATTAAAGTACTGTTCTTTAGTCTTTCCTTTCTAACATTGCATAGTTATGCTGAAGTATTTAGACCTATCACAGGAACACAGCCACCCACGCATTCTCCGATTTATGCAAGATGCCACACTCTCTTGCAGAGACAGCTGAGCTAAGTCTGACAAGATAGAGAAAGCATTCCTTCATTTCAAGGAGAATTTCCAGAAAATGAGATTCAAATAGCTTTAAGGTATCCTTGCACCAAATAAAAGGGGGCCCAAGAGTTTGCGAAACATGCCTCCTGTGCCCTGTGAGTGTGGAACTGCTTAAATGGTTCTGCCAGCCTCAAAAGTCCCTCACCCAGAGGATCTTTTCTAACCTGGCAAAAGGGGTCAAATGAGGAATCCTCACTCATCTTTATGTAAAAATACATCTCACTGAGCCAGCATTCAGTGATGTGACAGACTTCATACAGCTGCAGATAGAGACAATGGCGCTCTCTAGTAACCTCAGGTGTAAGACTAAAAATTGAATACCCAATTTCTGCTCCGATTGCTTGATGAATAGCCAAAAGGCAGTTCAGACTAAACAAGCTATTTTACAACTTGTAATCACTTTTATTTTCCAGTCTCTGTTTCCAGCAGGTCAGCAGATGCTTGTGCTGGTAAAATAGCAACCTGAGCTGCCACCAGGCTAGCTTAACAGTGCCAGTAGAATATAAAATCATAATAAAACTTACATTCCTCGAACATACAAAGCTCAAACAAAGAGATTTTTTATTTATTACTTTTGTTTTAAAAACAGATACTAAAGAAGGTGACAGCTCAGAAATCTCTTCTTGGGACAGTTACTGACAGGATCAGAAGAGATCCAACATCCAACATGCAGTTTAGAAAAAGAGTGAATTGATCTTGTTATATCAACTTTGAAACTGCCTTCTGTAGCACCCAGAGAGCGCTTGCCCTTCAGGCAGATTTTTACAGGCTCTCACAGCTTTACTTTGATTGCTGTTGTAGCTGAAATATATAGTTTTAGTACGAAGGGATTATTTGTTATCCTACCCTTTGGGAGAACCTCATCCTGTGCCAAAGGCTTTTCTCTGCTTAATCTTTAAAATTTCACAAAACTAACAAAGTACAGCAAATCTAGCATTTCTTTTTCAATTTTTCCTAATGCCCCTCTGCCTGTTGAGGGCCAAGCAATCATTGAACAGTATTTAACATCATGATATATGATCCTTAATCCACTCATAAACTGAAGTTTGATGACATTTAGGGGTACAAAATCTGAACTTCCTAGTTCCACACTGCTCAGTATGGCCTTTGTCTACTGTATTTTAGGGGGAAAAAAAAGTCAGAAGGGTCTGACTTCTGTTTTTCAGGATCAATAGATTTTGGTACCTTCTGTTAAGTTTTACTCCCAAGGATTACCCCTTGGTATCAACAGAACCTTTTAATGCCTTACTATGATTTGGCATATTCTCTCTTGGCTCAGACAGCAGCTTCACCAGCAGCTACTTTTTCCTGAGAGACTTGATATCCTGTCAGTGGAAGGACATTAGTCTGTTTGAACACAGATTATACAAAACAGAGTTCTTTAAAGAACAGAAGCAGAGGTAAACCCAGAGGGTTTGTGCTGGGCTATGTGGCCCATCCTCAGGCTAGTGAAACCTTCAAAGCCCAAAGGCACAGAGGAGAAGTTAGAGCATTGCTCATCCAGAGTGCAGCTGGCAAATTCTGGTCATTGATCTTCACAGATGTGACAAATTCAAACAAAGCAGGAAGCACGAGCCCTGGACCCTCCAATGGAATATGGGTTTGTGAAAGTTCTTTTTTGCAGCCAAGAGCCATCATATGTTGCCATCAAGAATTTTAGGGTTTTTTAAAGACAAAGACAACAGAAGACCCAAAGGCCATAATATTGCCTAATTAATCAGGGTTATATTAAATAAATCACTAAAAGTCAAAGCAAAAAACTCTTCTCCCATGTCAGTTCACTTGCTCTTGGATTCAAATATGCATGCAAATACAGTAGGTTATACCCTATTCATGTTTTCTGACTACAAGAATATGCTGCAATGCAGAAGAACTTGGTCACCACCAATTTTTTCCTTTTATCAGCAGCACTTCCTCATGCATTCATACATAGAAGATGACTTCTCCATACCCTCCCAGCAGTGCCAACTCATAAGCAAACAGCCTTACGCACTAATAAGGTTTATAAGGGGTGGAGTTTCTTCTTAACGAAAACATTATATTGTTTGTCAAGTACTTCCCTCTGAACAAATTGCTTCTATAAGTGCAAACCTGAGGAGGTAATATAAAAAACTACTTGAATGTTAAAAGAGAGAATTGGAGAGAAAGAGCCAAAGCAGTATCATATAAAGTAATACCTGTAAAAGTATCTTAATTGTAAATAGGTTCACTAGGTTACATATTTCTGTTGACCAAAAATTACACAGTTCACTTGGTGTCACTCCACAGCCAGGGTTAAACAAAAGGAAAGGCAGCCCCAAAACAGTCCCATCTATCTGTAAAAATCCACAAATCCAGATGTCTTAATGGAACAAACACAGCAATTCTTATACAGACACAACTCTACACTGAAGGCAGAATTTACACCAACAGAAATCTCTAGGCAGCACACAGGAAGAACAGTAAAGATCAGCTGTATGCTCAGTGCCTGCTTTTTAACTGCACAAAATCACCTCCATATATATTCACTTTCCAATTTTGTTTTGCTTTCATTTTCAGCGGTTTAAAAGACCAAAGAACAGTACCATACCAAGAGCCCTTGTAACCCAGCACAGTCTTAGATGAAATATAAACCACAAATAGGACTACTGACGGGCAAAATAGCACCTTGCCATGTCTGCAAAGGTTTTTAAAATCAGAGAGGCAGCAGACTACTTCCAGAGGACAAACTATAAGCCATAAGCTGAATCTGCCTGGAGACCTCGAAAGCAGAAAGATGTATGGACAGTTGTGCTGGAGGATGTGAAGCTTGTGTGTCCCCTGCCAAGCAGACAAGGATACTGTTTAATCACAGTCCAGCTCAGGTGTCAGTCCTCGATCCTCCCAGAGGTCACTTTTGGCACAGCGTGTGCTTCTTTGCCTCTAATCAGGTCAGGAGAGGAATACTCAACCTGACACACTGAATCAGAAAGGGATCCACATAAACAGAAAGGTCTTAGATTTGCTTGCATAGTATTCCAGTCTGGTGAAGAAAAGAGAAATTGAGGAAACTTTCAGTTTTTCACCATACATGACAAGGATTCTTTTTTTCTTTTCTTTTTAAGATGGTTACTATATTTTTTTCTGCTTCTGATCTTATGTTCTAGAAAGCTAGTTGTACAAAGGAAATGTTTTTGTGTGAAGGTAGTTTTGTACTACTAATTTAATTTGCAATGTTTGCACGCCAAGCAGAGAAACAATATAAACTGCTAGGTGAAAGTGATCTGGTGGCTACCCATCCCTATGCCAAAGAAACAGGTGGATGCACCCAACCAGATCATAAGGCTACCGTACCATTTCATAAACAATGTTCTTGAGGATTCATAATACCTATATGAATCACATGAATGTTATACCATTCTATATAAAAAAGTTACTTTCTTCAGTTTTTTATGATTTTGGTGGGTATGTAATCAGAGTGTGAAATTCTCTGATATTGCCTGTTTGTAGAATGCTAAAAGTTAAGATTTTTGCCCTGCTACTAGATAATCAGAAGGAGAAACAACTTCTCCATTAATTGTGCTGGCCATCACATTAATGTTGCATAATGTCCCAGAAATTCAAAGGTATTTATAGAGGTAAGCCACGTAATTCATTCATAAGAAGAGAAACCTGCCTCAATCTATGTCAAATGACAAAAATATCTACAAGAGAGTCATTAGATGATAGATTTTTTTCCTCCTTCATCTTTCTGCTTGTTCATTACAGGATTTCATTCCAGAAAAGCAATTACTTCCACTGTTAATATGTCTGTTATTTTCTAAATAAAATTCTATTTATTTTAAAATTAAATAATAGAAGCAGGAAAACGCCTAGAAAAGGAAATGGCAAGTCCTAGTAGATAAAAGGATGAATAAGATCAATTTTAACAAGAAAACTTTATGAGAAAATTTGATTTTTTAAAATTCAAGCCTGAATATAAATTTGAAGCATAATAAAAATGGAATGATTGTTTGAGTAAGAAGGAAAACCAATCAAAGAAAGCAATCATGTAGAAAACAATCTCTTCCAGTGGTAATTACACCTGTATTCCAAACAGGCAGCCAATTTTTGAGACTTTGTGCCAGCTAGATTTTTGTTTCAGCATTATTATCTTCTCTCATTCAAAAATACAACTCTGCCTTCAATCAAGTAATCAAATCACTTATGTCTCCATCTTGGAAATGCAGGTGAAAATGGAGAGCGGAATTATTTTTGAAGAATGATGCTGAAGAAAATATAAATATATGTGATAATCTTGGGCAGTTAGCTGAGAAAATAAAAAGGTTGCAGTTTTTCCCTTCCTATCTGGTTTACTATGTCTAGATTCAGAATACGTCAAGAATGGACACTCTGATTTCCTTTTCTTATTTTTCAATGTAGCAATTAGATGTCCAGCAAAGCATATTTTTATACTAATTCCATTCCTTTCATGCATCCCCCTTCAATTCATCTCATTTGTGTGCACTGCAATTTTTCTGTTATCTATGAGAAATGTCATTTCTTCTTCTGTCACGTTGGGGGAAACTGGTTTATAATCCAACTGCACTAACTTATTTTCTGACAACGAATTCTTTATTGTTAGCAAACATGATCACACTACTTAGAAGTTAAATCATATCTACTTTGAATATAATATTTTTTCATAATTATCCTTGGAAGAACAGACCCTCTGATACCATCCCTACGTAAATTAAAAAAATTGAGTACAATGACCCTTGTGTAATTCTTTTTACTCTCCTCACATCTAACAAAATAAATAACGAAAGCATATGCAGAGAAAAACCTTTTATTTACTGAATCAGAGAGTCTTGACAGAAAAGGTAACTAGATAACGGTAATACAAATGTTAAGTTTCCCATTGTTAAATCACCTATTAAGCCTATGATCAGCCTTTCAGAACTCATTACTGTTTCCAGGACGAGAAGTATCAGAGTTAGATAACATCAATATCCACAGTTTTTGCCAGCTACACACACACGCATACCTGTCTGCCTTAGCCATAAGCAACAAATGAAGAAACTCCTAATATCCAGAATCGTTGGCTCAACTACACAGGAGACTTTCAAAACCCAAGAATTCAGAGTGGTCAGCATTAACGTGTTTCCATTACTTCCCCTACTCCTTTCTCTCCTTATTACAGCATTGAGCAATTAAATACCAGAACTACTCTTTAGCATGCTAAGGGGAGGTAATTTGAGGACATTGACTATAATTTAAAAATATGGCTTTGACTGATGTAACAATAAGTAGAATAATCAAAAGCAGGACAGTTTTTCTGCGGAATCTCTATTTTACCAGATCACAGTGTGACTCTAAGGCTTTGCTACTGGCAAGGAATAATTATTGTAAAGCTACTGAGGTTTTCTAATAGCATTAACTCCCATGGACATTTGAATGTCATACAGATATTTTAATTAAAAAAAAATCAAAATTACTTTAAAGTCTGGATGATTTGGATGTTTTCATTCTAGAGACCACAGTTAAATACACTTACTCACTTCAGTAAGGGGTATCTACTCCATCCTCTTGATTATTCAGAAATGCTTGCCAGGATTTCAGTTCCACTCTTAGGTACCTGCAACTTCTCAATGCATGACATCTGGTTGTCTTACGCAAGCCCTTTGCCAGTACTGCTCTGCCACCTCTTCTCCCACACAGCTTCCAGAAGACAGCGCCTCTCCTCTGTGACACAGCACTAGCACTTGGGACACATTTTTCCAGTGAATCTAGCCTGGTCCTAGCACAGAACCTTGGGGGACTTCATTGCATCCCTCCCTCAAACAACAAAACTGCCCATGTTCCCTCATCTCCATTTTCTATGTCCATGACTGACCTTGCTGAAGGGCCTCAGTGTACTCAAGCAGAATGTTTGATGTGCAAACACTCAGGAAGTGAATGTATGAAACTACTGTATACAGTATCAGAATAGATTTAATTAACACACCTAAACAACAGCTTAAGTCACACTGTACTGTAAAGATCCACAATTAACATAACAAAAATCAATTATTCAACTAATAAAGGCTGATATTTCTGCTGCCTTATCTGGAGCAAGGAATACTCCATCTGACTTCCACACTTCCCCATCAGCAAGGAAATCTAATGCTTTAACTTGGCACGTTCATTATTAGTACATAAAATATTTTAGGCTCAGGGTACGTTTTAGGCTCAGGTTCCTGTTTCTATTCAAATCAGAAAATCTAGATACACATTTACTGAGCTAAAGTGGTCTCAAAGTAAAAGAATTTAAATTCTTTTCACATCTCAAATATCACAAAATAACGATATATGATCGGGTTTTTTTCCAAGTCAACACATAACAAAATTGGAAACGGAGCATGCAGTAGGGATACCTCAGGGATTTTTACATTGCCTATTTGTTTTGTAACAAATGAATACATTATAGACAGGAGGTCATTCAGGCTGCTTCTCCTCTCTTATTCAGAGGGAAAAAAGACTTATTTTATTTTTCAGTGAAATAGAATACTCATTGCTCACTTGCCACAGAAAAGTAATTTTACAAAGTGCCTATAACTGATATTGAAAACAAACACATACTGATTTTCAAAATCCAGCAAGCCACCTGAGCTGTGACCAACTGAACCAATTTCACTGTAGGTTTCAGCATTCTTAGAAGACAATGATTTGATCCTTATTGCATTGATCCACAGGCTGTCAGAACTGGCAATTGAAATCATGTTAATTAATAGTTTTAATTAAACCATGAAAAATACAACCACATTAAGTATGCTGATATACCAAGATGGAAAGAGAGATGATTTCATATATAAAACGCTACAAGGTAAGATTGCATACTATGATTATTAAAGCTTGCAAATCAGTTACAGCTATAAAACCATCACTGAGAATAATTACAAACCCAAACAAACAAGTAATTTAATTCTCATACCATGAAAGTTCTTATATTAGTCTGTTTCTTATCAAGAACTTACCTAAAAGAGGTTGCAGTAAGAAAACCACACTCAAAAAATCTAAACCCACACTTTTTCAAATTAAAGTGCAAGTATTTTTTTCTTTACACAACATTACTGTTACATAGAAAACATGAAATTATGCAAAAAACTTCAGAACCACAAGCATGAAAAATCCAAACAAGTGAATGTACCAATGTCATCATAAGGCCAAACACCGAGGGAGCAAATCTGGACTGTCCAGAGGAAGCAATGCAGCTGTCACAAAAGGAAAACGGGTAGCCATCATGGAAACATGCAACTTCGACAAATGTCTTTTCTAGACAAAAAGATAGGTTATTCACAGTATCACAGTATCATAAGGTTGGGAAGGACCTCCGAGATCATCGAGTCCAACCTATATCCCAACACTAACACCAACACTAACACCATCATCTAAACCATGGCACTCAGTGCCTCATCCAGTCTCCCCTTAAACACCTCCAGGGTCGGCGACTCCACCTCCCTGGGCAGCGCATTCTAATGGCCAATCACCCTTTCAGTGAAGAACTTTTTCCTAACATCAGGTCCAAACTTTCCCTGACGAAGCTTGAGTCCATGCCCTCTAGTTCTGTCACTGGTCACCTGAGAGAAGAGACCAACCCCTGCCTGACTACAACCTCCTTTTAGGTAGTTGTAGAGAGCAATGAGGTCTCCCCTGAGCCTCCTCTTCTTCAGACTAAACAAGTCACTCCTCGTAGGGCTTGTGCTCCAGCCCCTTCACCATCTTCGTTGCCCTCCTCTGGACACAATCCAGCACCCTGACATCTTTCTCAAACTGGGGGGCCCAGAACTGTACACAGTATTCAAGATGAGGCCTGACCAGTGCCGTGTACAGGGGGACGATAACTTCTCTGGTCCTGCTTGCTACACTATTCCTGATGCAGGCCAGAATGCCATTGGCCTTCTTGACCACCTGGGCACACTGCTGGCTCATGTTGAGCTTCCTGTCAACCAGCACTCCCAGGTCCCTTTCTGCCTGACTACTCTCCAGCCACTCTGTCCCCAGTCTATAGCTATGCATGGGATTGTTGTGTCCAAAATGAAGTACCCGACATTTGGACTTATTAAATATCATCCCATTAGAATTGGCCCATCTCTCCAATCTGTCCAGGTCCCTCTGTAGGGCCATCCTACCCTGTAACAGATCAACCCTTCCTCCCAGCCTGGTATCATCTGCAAACTTGCTGATGATGGACTCAATCCCCTCATCCAGATCATCAATAAAGATATTAAATAGGACTGGACCCAACACCGATCCCTGAGGGACACCACTGGTGACCGGCCGCCAACTGGATGAAATACCATTCACCACCACTCTCTGGGCTCGGCCATCCAGCCAATTCCTAACCCAGCACAGAGTGCTCCCGTCTAAGCCACAGGCTGCCAGGTTCTCTAGGAGTCTACTGTGGGAGACAGGGTCAAAGACCTTGCTGAAATCCAGGTACACCACATCCACAGCCTTCCTCTCATCCACCAAGCGAGTCACATGGTCATAAAAGGAGATCAGGTTGGTCAGGCAGGACCTACTCCTCCTAAACCCATGCTGGCTGGGCCTGATCGCTTGGCCATTCTGCAGGTGCCGCATGATTGCACCCAGTATTATCTGCTCCATAATTTTACCTGGGACCGAGGTCAGGCTGACAGGTCTGTAATTACCTGGATCATCCTTATGGCCCTTCTTATGAATGGCCGTCACATTGGCCAACTTCCAGTCTTCCGGGACTGTTTGTTCTCTCTGCTACTGTATTCCTTTCATCATGGACACATAAGAGTACCAAACTCACATGCATTTTCCTCAGCAGACAGGAAAACCTGTCGCTTGCTCAACTAGACTTCACATCAGTGATTCCGTTCCACCCCTTTGAAGACTAATGAAAGTAAACCAAATTCCTCTTTTCTGCTCTGACAACTCACCTTTATAAGCTTTCTACATGACACATACATGTCTCTTGTTACATGATGCCAACTCATGGCAGAAAAAAGTGAATAACTTCTAGAGGGGAACAATAATCTTGGCTCGTTCAGATGAAGTGGACTATGCTAAATTACACAAGCACACAAGCACACTGTAACGCTTTCATTATTCAGGGAAGGTACTCTAAAAATGCAGACACTGTCTGCTGCATGAAGGACAGTGACAAACACGGTGTCACTACAGTGATCCCTTGCCAGTTCTCTTTTCCCAGCGTATGCCTACCCCTCCTAACCCAGCCATGCTTCCACGTCCATTTGAAGTAGGGACAACCAAAGTACTGTTCCAGTGGCACAAAGGCAACTCCATTCCTGCATGCATCCCATACTAAGGGCTTCTGTGTTTATCTTAGTTCTCCAAGACAAGCCTCCTCCATTATTGCAATTTCCTCATTATTTTCACAAACCTACTTTAGAACCTACCAAATACTGTATGTAATTCAGGGTTTGTTTTTCACACTCAGCACTCCTAACACTCCCCTTCCCACCTTGGCATAAGGCCTAACAGAATATAATTATTTGCTTATACAGCACTGAACATTTTCCCTGTTTCTTCAAATGATAAGCCAAATTGAAACACGGGTTCCACACAGCATCTGAATACTGTATTAGTTCGTACAGTGGAGACAGAGAGTAAACCTCCCCAGATCAAAATCATATCAAAAGAAGCTAGTATAAAATTACAACTTTAAAATACATTGCTGCATAAACAGCATGAGACTTAAAATGGGAAAAACTGCCAAGGAAATTATATCAGCTGGCAAGAAGTGTTCTTTACAAAGGTATAACATTCTGATAGATAAATACTGTGACTTTCTGGCAAAAGAAACGTCAAATGTGAATGCAACCAAAATATTCTACAGAAGTGTGAGCCCTATAATTCAAATTAGAGATCAGTTTTAAAACATTCGGCATAGGCATAACATAAACAATAGTGGCATTGTAAAGTTATAGGTGCAATTTCATACCCTTCCTCCTCTGCACAATTTCAAGGCATTAGATGTAATGTCACTGACTTGTACCAATGCAGTGACACTTGTGTAGGAGAACATTAGCAAGGTACACAGAAAGAAAACCCTAATTCACATTCAGGCAAATGCGACAACTTTACATTTCTGATGGCTGTTCTCCATTACACTTTATGTTTATCTGTCTGCAGTAATAGGTAATACCGCTTTCACTGTCCTCGTTGCTGTTCTGAGGGAAGCCTTAGACTAGTGCCACTGTGCTCCATATTGGCTCCCGTTCTCAGGCTCCGGCTGAGCCTTCTGCAGCTGAGCTGCCAGTAAATCCAGGTTTGGTGCTGCTGTGCTGGGGTAGAACAGAGCTGTAGACTGGCAACTGAATTAGTGTGATCACACTACCCATTTCCTGCAAAAATCTGTAACTGAGCTTCAACTACTTTTTTCTGTCCCGCTCATCATGCAAGGAAAGACATGATTTTCAGTTTAACAACTGGTTTCTGCATATGCAAGAAGACTTGCATAAAAAAAGTGCATAAAAACTTTTCTGATCTGGGGAGATGTTCCTCTATTTGTTTTTACAGTGGAAGTATTATCATCTCAGCCTGATGATATGTACCAGCCTTCTACTATCCAATATATAGACTTACTTTAAAGTCTCAGTATTTCAAAACACCCTATTTGCTTCAGACTGTATTTATGCATATGGTTTCCAAGCAACATGTGGGAGGTAAACACTAACTGATTATAAAGTAATAGGATTCATAAAACATAACTTTTGGCTGTACACCTCTATGGCGTTCCAAATAATTTCTTCATGGCCTTAACACAGTTTGTGTGGGAAGAAGCCTCACTTATCCTCTTGGGTTAACACTATACTGTTAATAATAGTAATAATGTCATTTACATTTAAATAATTCCTATATGAAGAAAAAACAAATTTTAAATTTTAAAAAACAATAATTTGTCCATGGAAATGACCTATATCTAGTAAATATGTTATGAAATCCAGAAACCTATGAAGAACTCTTTTGCGATGGTCCTACACAGCTGCAATACTTTGCAGTTAATCTTTCAAAATACATAAGCATAATACAACAACAAAGGTATCCATGACTCTCCAAAAGGATGTGAAAGAAGTAATAAATATAAGCATTCAGATTAGTACCAATATTGCTGTATATTTTGAGGAATGATGTTGGTGGATTAAGAATGTTCTATGCGAAGAAACTATTTAGGTAAATTAGTCAATAACAGGATGACTGTGAACTAGCACCTACTGTGACACAGAGAAAGGCAGGTATAATCCTAGGATGCATGAGGAAAAAATATGAAAAGAAATTACAGCATTTTACTGTCTGTACACACTCAGAAACACTGCACTTGTATTGAGAAATCCGTGCAGGAAGCTACTGGAAAGATGAGGAAAACTGCACTTCTAAGTCCGACACTCAGTACGGCTGTTGGCTTTATATATTTATATATTGCTGGACTAAACAGCACAGAAGAGGAGGTGCTACTCAAGAATAACAAACAGCTATAAAGCAGGAATGATTCCACTGGGGCTGGAAATGAGGAAGATAACCACTTAGGGCTAAATTTACAGCTACCAGAGGAAAGATTTCAGAAACTGGAAACTAAAGGAGAAAACAAGCAAGTTTAAGATACACTATAACTATTTTATGAACCAGGCAGTCTCCCACCACCCTGTTTACACAGTTTGTAGGCATCCTTTGAAACTGTTTTTCTCCCTGTCAGATACTGGAGCAGGAGAGCAGTTTTCATTCCTGAACTTTTAAAAGTAATGATATCTGCTCTGCTGCTTGGAAACAGACTGAAGTTCAGCATTAGTTGTACATACTCTCAACACCAAGAATATTAAATAAATCTTTATGACCAGAAACAAGCTCAATTTAATTCTCATCAGTAGCCTATGACTGAAAATGCGTAATATCAGCACCTGCCTAGTCCCAGGAGCCCTAGATTTCCTTTTGCATAATGTTTTATCTACACCCAACTTCTGCTGTGCATGCAAGAGTCTTTACCAATCTGAAGCAAAATAAAGTGTAAGAGCTGGGGTGAAAATAAGAAGATAAAAGGGCAAGACAGAAGGATCCATAAGTATAGTGGATACAATATGTATAGTAGCTACTTTTTACGGACTTGAGAGAAACATATGTTTACAAACATTTCTTTTCACGGCGGATTATCAAACCAAAATTTGAAATTGTTTCACATCTGCTTCAAAGATCTGCACAGAAGAAACTTCAAAAGATAAGGATACATCATTCTGAAAATGAAACTGCTATCGAAAGTCACATTAAAATTGTTCATTCTCCCCTGCAGAAATGAACACATAACTCACTCACAATGGTTGACTCCTAGAGAGGAAGACCGTAAAACTTTCGATAACTTGCAGGGCAAATGTCTGCGTGAGCAAGATAGTGTGGAATTATGGTATACATGAACCTTAAGTAACCTTCCCATTGATGAGATTTAATTACCTGCCACACAACTATGGCTGTCTCAACCATAAAAACACACTGACTGAACTTCAAGTGGACAGAGGTCAATTGGGATCTTGCAAAGACATGAAGTGCAAGTGTCCTTAGATAGCAAATCTTTTACAGTCTACAAAAACATGAAATATATTTAACTATTACAACTTAATAGCTCTGAAGCAATGGCTTTCCAAGCACTTCATGCATTGGATGATTCCTCCTTTAGCAATTTCAGGTTTGGACAGCTACTATCATTGGGTGTTATTTCAGGGAGGATAAATGAATATGCACAAAACCCTTAACATTAAAACCAGCATTTCACAGCTGACTCCTAATAGAGTCAGAAGGTAATTACTTGCAGAAGATGATGTCTTAGATAACATTTGTTCACTTATTTTCAGCCTGACTGCTTTATAGCAATGCTCTAAGCCTTTCAATTGCAAGACACCTCAACTGGAAACCACACTGTCAGAAGGGATGCGAGGTAGATTAGCAGCAGGGCCGACACTGAGCCCACTGCAGCCCTTGGAATTCTCAGCCTCACACTCCACAGCCCCAAGCATTCCACACTGCACACAGTTCTGGTCACACAATCCCATAGGTGCTCAGGGATCTCTCCTGCACTTCAAGCTGGTTTATGATGAAAGAAAAGGAATTGTAGCAATTATGACCTACTGCATCTTTTCAATCAAACTGAGGAAAGATCACATGGCACAGATTTAAAAACAAGAATCCCCTCAAAAATCATACTGTCATAGACATACTGAAAACGAAAGAGGACATTCTGCAGGATAAAAAATACACCAATGAAACACTAAATTAAAAGTATCCTTAATTTTATAATGTTTATAACAGTTAGCAGTCTTAACACCCCATGAAATCTAAGAATAATTCCATAATCTAGTGAAAGACCAAGAGGATGTGTCTAAAGTCTTTACAACATCATCTTTTTTCCCTTCGTTCACACTCACATGTAGTCGCAATCAACTTTACACAAGTTTTCAGATTACCAAAGACTGCAAAACAAGGTTCCAGTTTCTATTTTCTTTTATGTATTTTCAAGTAAGGTGTTGAAAATATAGTATTTAGAACTAAAGACATATACCTGTGTGACCTTTTCATTATAAAGACATGCTAGTGAGTACACATTGTATCAAGAAGTATCTAAGACTATTGCTTCCACCTCAACCTTTATATATATATATCCATGACAGAAAACAAGATTACATGAATGTGAAAATTACATCTTTTCTTCACAGCATCTAATTTCCAGCAAATTACACACAGCTCTATCAATAACCTATATGATAAGCAGACCTGATGTGAAATAGTTCGGGGTTTTCACACCTTTGGGAACAATTACATTAAATATATGTGACTTAAATGACTGAGTTTCTTCAAGCATATCATCACAACCCTTTCCTCCCCTTCTTCACCTCAAAATCTCCTCCCAGTGGCCTTGGACACATACAAAAACTTGTCCGTTCATTGTGGCAACTGAAAGCCTCACCACAGTTCCTGCAGAGAGAGATTGCTGACTGCAGGAAGCTATTACAATTTCTCAATTAAGGGACTCTGGAAAAAACCAAACTTGCAGCGAGCAGAAGGTAGGGTAACTGCAAGTTAATGTAATGCTGTCGCTATTTTTTTTTGTGTCTGGGTGTAAGAAAGAGCCATTGGACTCCAGTATTATATTGTAAAGTGCTTCCTCTGCCATCTCTTTCCCTGCAGCAGCACATTCATCTGCCTTAGGATTGCGAAAGGGAGAGTAGAGATTTCAATGCTATCCTTGCTGCGGCATTATATCTTCTGTGACCTCAGTAGAGGACTAAAGGAAGTTCTGATTTGAAGGCTAACTTAGATAAGTAACCTTCATGTTCCTTCTCAGTTCATGAAAACTAATCTGTATCTTAGGGTTTGCTGTGGGGTTACTTTTTCTTCCTCCAATAGACACAGCATGAAAAACTCAGGTTCTGAGATGGATTTTCAAGTTACCACTGTAAAACTGATCATGCCTAGCCAGTTGTTTCTCTACAACCCATCCTGCTGGAGACTTCGGAGTACTGAGCCTCTTTACTTTTCATCCACTCTGTTGAAGACTCAAAGTATCTTCTGTTTTCTGTAGGTTGGTCCTTATTCAATATTCAGACAATCACTAAATAACTGAGGTTTGATGAAACCTGGAGATCATCACCACCTCTTAGACAGTGGAAAAACACCAGAAGATAATATTGTACTCTTTGCCCATTTGTTTTTGTTACACACATTGAGACATCACACACATTGCAAGTAAAGAATGTAAAAACAGTGCTCATACCTTTTAAATGAATGTTTCAGTAGGTGATGATCTCCATTGTGAATGATCATAATTTCATGGTGCCCAAGAGCTTTCTGAATTTGACTGTTTGGCTGTTGAATTCTGACATCTTCCACATAACCATTAAATTGCAACTACCCTGGCTACTATACAATGTGCCTAAAACTATACTCTTCAGTTAAGCTCACACCAAACAGCCTTATTATGTGTCATTACCATAGTCAGTATGTCATTCCTAGCTGTGTACATGTTTGTTGTGAGATCACATGTAAAATCAATCATATCTCTCAGTAAGATTTTTTTTCTGGACAGCTGTAATAAGAACCAAGAAACTTTATTTACCTTTTCATAACATAAATCAATCTACGCCAAGCACAGACTGATCCTCTGACACTGCTGAATTCTCACTATAGACACTTTTGTTTGGTAGTCTCAGATTAACCTATTTTCTTCAGTAAGTACAACATCAACACAGCCTTTTCTTTCAGTTTCATGGGCTGCTGTCCTTCCAAAATGTTACTTTTCTCAGGAAATAAATGTGGGGGGCTAAGGGCACTTCCTAGCTCCCAGATGCACACCCTGCACACAACTGCACACAATTCTCTTCCCAGTTTATCTCCCTTTGGGGGGAAAAATCAGAGAGACACAGAGTGCTCAGAAAGGTTCTCCAGGCTACATCACCAAAGAACCAGGAGTGTGAGACACACCACAAAATTTAGGCAGCACGTCTTATCATCAACAAGTACTCTGTGTTTAAAGAGAGTCTCACTACTGTTTATTCTTGATCAGTAACTGCAATATTAATTAACTTGCACATTTATTCCTCCCTGTCCGCAACAACTGCTTACCCAAAGAGGCAGAATTCTCACCTAAAACTTTCCAAATCCTTGTCTCACCAGATGTTTCTGCAGTGCTCCAGCAGTAACATGATCCATGGTCATCTGCTCTTCATCTATCCTTTCTATTCCTATGTCTCGACCCGTACTGCTCTTCTTTCTGCTGTCAGCCCTGGCTCTATGTCTATCAAAATGGCAACCATCAACACCTTCAACAGTAGATACACAAACCCAGAGCTGCTAAGGGACAGCAGCAGATCTCAAACTGTCACTCAGATTGAATGACAAATGTCAAAAGCCACTTAGATTTTAACTCTCAGCCCCAGAACACAGCTCAAGCGCTTCAGCACTGAAGAACAGCTTTCTGCTGTCTCAGCAGGGGCTGAGAAGGACAGAAGGAAAACCACCAGAGACAACTGAGCTTCTCTTGCAACAACAGTGGTTTCTATCACAAGCCATCCATCTTTTCCTTCTGTCAGCCAAGAGCTTCGAAAAGTGTTCCTATGCTCCATTAAGCCAGATAGAATCAGCCTGGAATTGACCTGCTAATGCAAGGAAATTATCATACTCTATAAGGTACAATTTGTTACAGGATTGTACGCATGCTGGCAAACCATCCAGTGTAAGAAGAATTATATCCCAGTTAATCAACTATGAAGACTTGTTGAATAGGCTCCATCTAGGCTGTGCAGCACTCTGCATAGGAATATAAGACGGTCCCATAAATACCAGTAGCTCTCAGTCCATATGTACATGTAGTGGCATAAGGTCCTTAAAACCATTTAAATAGTGCATAGTGACAGTCAGCACATAATTGTGCAGGGGTCTGAACCAATTTGTGAAACTGAACTTTTGGACTCTCAGGCAAAAGCCTTTTACTTCCTATCTGCATCAGTAAGGGCTAGTGAATTTTGGTAACACTGGGATTAAACAAAATCCATATGTACTGAATCTTCTTATTAATATAAAGAGGTGAGATGGAACCACAAATGATGAAGCTGATCAAATATGCTTTGTACATAGCCTGTTTTACGTTGGGTAAACCAGGAGTATGGGGCCTGGAAAGAAGGTGGCAATCATCCTGTCTGGAGGAAAGATGCTGGCAGTGCAGGAGGACCCTATAAATGGCAGGAGATCTACATAGACAAACATTTCTGGATGCCCAGGGACCTTGGCTGATAATGCTCAAGTCTGGTAACTGAGCAACTGCAGAGCATGATCAAAATGACTTTCTGCCCAACGTTCCCAGCCAGCAGCAACCTGTCTGATGGGAAGGAAAGTCAAGAGCTAACAAATGCGATGCCAGGCTGAGGGTGGCTCCCTGGGGTGAGTGTGTGAGATAATAAGTAGGGTTAAAGCTCAGTATTCAGGCACATTCAGGCTGCCCTTTTACTTGTGGCTGCCCTTTTACTTGCCACCTCACACCAGATACAACATCGTAAGCCTGATCCCTCTGTTGAAAGCTAAAGAAAGGATAAGCTACCACCTGAAAGTCAAGAGGAGTCACAAGTTCAGACTCACCATTCCAGGACTGTCTGCAGCAGCAAGACTCCCAGGTATGCACAGAGGAGAAGGCAGCAGCCCTAAATCATTAGAATGCATTGAAGGCCTCATGCTTTCTGCTTTTGGAGTCTTCTCCTCCTTTCTGAAAACTTTGCAGTTGGCTCAGCTCTCCTGTGCAAGAACTGAATGTGGCCTGTGTTTCTCCCTGCCAATCTGCAGCTCTAACTTTGAACAAAGAATATGTCCAGAAACATATCACTTCTGTGCTTACTTGTAATCCTGCACCTAAATTACTTCCCCCTCTTTTAGGGCCATTATTATTAATGCCAGTGGAATCAGTAAGAGCAAGAAAACAATGAAACAAGTGAGAAGAACCTATGGTACTGGAGGCAACAAGGCTAGACATAACAATAAATGCAGCAGCATTGAGTACCAGTTCCACTATTACATGGACAACGAATTTTCTTTCTTTTCCAGGGAGCAAGGGTGTAGTCAATATTTTCAGTACCATTCAAGGAGCAGCAGTAGTTTCACACTGATATTAAAAACAACAGCAACCGCAGTAACTGAGTACCTCTGCTGGGTGATGACAGAAGCAATGAACAGCGCTTCTGCCTTCTCAGGGCACCACAACTCAACCCGAAATACTGTCCTTTACCCAGCTGTGACTCCACTGCCCCTCAGAAATGGAGTAGCTGTGCTAAAGCTACCAAAAAACCCAATTCAGCTATAATATCTCTATTTCATTATTTGCTGTATTCCTACGAAGACCAACCAACCCAAAACATGAAGTGGGAGGGAAAAGGTTAAAATAAAGTAGATAGCACCTGATGTCCAGGGCACTTTTGGCCATTGCATCCTCACCCAAACAGAGCACACAGCATGAGGGACAAGCTGTATTGGTACACCTTTTGCTTTTCCCAGACTTTTCTAGCAATAGGTATCTGCCTCTCTCCCTTCCTTACTGAAGATATTTAGCTGAACTCTTGTAACTGCAATATGTACGCCTTATATTTAAATAGCTAACAGGTACTTCCACAAGAAAGACTTTACATACTTATTGCTGGTCTTCAACCAAATATAGATATATGATTCCCACCTAACACATGAAGTGTTTCTAATGGCGCAGTCCAGCCTTGCCTGTTATTAGGTTGCTAAACACAGCCACTGTTCTCTTCCAGCTTTTATCTACCTTTACATTCTCCTTTTTCTTTTCCCAGCACATAAATGAAACTGAAGAAAGGACCGCGTGGGAACACTGCAGCCTGGGCTTGTCTGAAGTGACTGCTCACTCCATCAGCTGCATAGCAACTGGGGAAAAAAATTAATCAACAACTGCAATATTTAACTAATATTTATGGTTATACATTCACACACTATTTAGTTTAAGTAACTAAAATAAGAAAACATTGTCAGGAAGCTGATGAAGAATTGAGGTCATGGCTGTAGTTAGTTTTACATAAACTTTGTAATTAGTTATTATAAGGAACTGGAGAATAAGACAATCAGGATAAGCTTCATAAAAAAATGAAGGCACAAAAAATTTTGCACACAAAAGAATCAACTATTATTAATTGTCATTGATTCAGCACTACAGAAACGCATATGTCATTATTTATAAACAATTTTTTTGTCTAGTGAAGTTATATATGATGCAGTAAATTATAATAACCTCTCTTAAACTGTAACATCAATTCATCTGCAAGCGTATTGCAATAAGAAATTAGTACTCTTTCAGGATAATGCTCATGTAGCTTTTAAAGAACCAGCATAACAGCCTATAAAAACATATGCACTTAACTCAAATTAGTTGTTAGAACTTCAACCAAGACTTGTCAGAATCAGCAAGTCTTCCAAACAAAAGGCAAATAATAATCAAGTTTAGCCATCAACCCCCCCCCCCCCAAATGCCTAAACCTCCCCAAAAGTAAAATCTAAGCTCAAGTGGCAAAAACTATCAACAAATAAACTCTTAACAGCGAGTTACAGCCATTTCAGTTTTATTAGTTATTTAGAGAATATTCATATTCAGGAAGCCACATTAGACAGACACAATTTTGCATTGCACTCCAAACTAATTTTCACATCTTATCTTCTCACAGAGGTATCGGGATAGAAAAATGTGAACATATAAAGGATGATTTATACAAACATGAGCATTTTTAAAATCTACTAAGCTTAGTACTTGCTATTAGCTTCAAAACCAGCGTCTCTGTATAAAAGTTCTAGTCACAGGAAAGCTAAAACATTTACAAAAACTATAAAATATAAATTTGTCTTTCCTTACATCCATCTTAAATTTTCCTACTTTATTTATGCTTTGCAGTTTTCCCCAATCTGTTGGCAGGTTGTAGGGCTCTTGCTTTTTCTTATGTTCAAGACGAAGTTAACAGGAGAGTTGCAAAGAAAGATCTTAAGAGGAAGGCGTAAAGCACACATAGGAGATGAACAGGATCCATGTGGTCTACTAAATTACTGCACAAGAGACTGAGACAAAGCCAATTTCTGCAGAAGAAGCAGAAAATTCGACTGGTTTGTGAATTACTTCTGCACAAAGCAACAAAAGGTGAAGCAGTCCCAAAGCTGCTCTTACACATTACAACGGTATAAAGTGGTGTTTGGTGGAAGCATCAGGATCACAGTTTTAGTCTTGAACTCATTTTACCTGGGCTGCTAAGGTTAAAATATCTTACATTCTGGCTAAAGACAAAGTACAAAATCAGAGGATCTGAAAGAAGAGTATTAATGCCGAATCTTACCCACAATAGGAAAGACAACTGTCTCTTAAACTGACTGCGTAAACGTAACACCCTGTTCTACAGAAGGTGATGTTAACATAACTTGGTAAGTGTTAACAGAACAGGAAAGACCACTTCGTCTTAAAGTGAGTAAGGGGGTAAAAAACATTACAGCTAGAAATAACTTTCCTACTTCATTCCTGTTGTAGATTTTGCTATTCCAATCTATCCTTCCTTGAAAATATGCCTCCTTGCTGCCTCACTTACAGGGACTTACTGCAATCCCACATTTGTTTTTATTCAAATTCCTCTCATTTCTAGAAAAAAATCTAAATTGTTCTAACAATGACACACACCTTTAATTAATAAATCGGTAATATTTTTTAGGCATGAAATGAACACAACACTCAAGTATTTTCTCTGCTTGGAAGGCCATAATAGATTTTACTTTTCCATGTAAACAAAACCAAACCAAATTCTATTATGTAAGAACCTTATTCAAAATTTGATCAAAACTGACCTACTTTGTGTTTCTACATTTAAAAGGAAAGCAAAATATGAGTCTGGGGTGATAACATCCATGTCCCAAATACCTTCTTCTTCGGGGCACTTCAGAAATCCCTCAATTCTTCTTGGAGTTCCAACTCATTAACAAGTTAATGTTAAACATTTTTTAGTTCAGATGTTATTTTACAGGATGAGCCCTTGCACATCACCATCTTTTTAGCTGAAGGGTCTCTGTGAGCTCCCTCATGCCAATCGGAGCAATGGGCTGCTGTTGTCAGGATGAGCGATACTTTCTCAGCGGGATTACAACAACTGTTGAGAACAGGTCAGAAGAGAAACCCAGCCACATGCCTACAGTCAGCATCGCCAGCTGCTGTTTAAAGAAATGTCAGAAGTATTCACTGCCCTTGCAGCTCTCAGGAAGAGCAAATACATCTCCTCAGCATCACTTAAGTCCAAAGGTAAGGAGACATCCTTTAATTGCACACAACTATTTGCTGAGAAGATTTTTAGCAGCAGCCAGTGAAAATGACATGTGGTAAACTGAAAAATTATCTTTTCTCTGAAGGAAAAAAAATGGGTATTGGAAAGTTTAGAAACAAATGATTTCTGGAGCCTTCTGACCCTGTCTCCATGCCATCTAGCACAGTGGTAAGGCCACGAGGGAGCAGGGATCAATTTAAGCATAACCTAGAATTCCATTCACAATCAAATATTGAAAAAACGTGGGCAGAAAGGATTTAGATCTACAAGTAAACTTTAAGAAGAGTCATAAAATCAGATTTGGTATAACTTTAAAAACTAAGGATATAGCTATGCTCCAACACTAACCTGCACTTCAAAACTGGTATGGATTGTTGCAGAAATAATGGACCCCTTTTCTTGAACACACCCAGAAGAAATTAAAGCTCAGATCCTGTCTAAACTGCAACACGTGGAGACAGGAGCCATATTTGGCACTCTGTGCTGGTAATAATTTCACCATTTCTGTAGGTGCCATCATGGTGTAACGTAATAAATAGTAGCATCACATCACACCTGGGGAGTGTGATGGGACTAATGGATACCCAAGCCTTTTCAGGAGGAGACACCCAAGTGTCAGCTAGCGTTGGATTTTGAACATTCTCAAAAAAGTGCAAGGTGAGCTGAGGACAGCAGGTTCACAGGTCTGTCAATTCCCCAAGTCCAACATTAAAGTCCAAGGACATGAATGAACACAACGTGGCATGTGCAATTAGGAAGGAAGGCATAAGGGAAGAAAACTTATTTTGTGCTCCTGAAAAGAAACAGATTCTCAAATTTGCTAGCACACGACTCAAGGAAAAGATGATGTTGTGTTGGTTTCACAGACTTCCCCTCCTTTACACACAAGGTAAGCATCTCTGAAAAAAAATTACTAGAGGTAATGAACCCAGCTTTGAGAGATTACTAAACATGTTACAAACTGTCCTTAAAGTAAAATAACAAAAAATGCTGAGTCACTTCCTTCTATAAAAAAGCAACAGGAATAGTAATGGAAAACCACATAAGGAATTAACAAAGATCAATCACAACTAAATATGATTCTTCTAATAAAAAAGAAAAAAATCAGCTCACGTAACCTAGAATTCAGGGACAGGTTAATTATAGAATTAATTACAGAATTAATTATCATTGTCAAGTTCTTCTCCAAGAAACCAGACTAGAGTGGCTGATGCTGATACATATGTTTGTAAACATATGCAATCTATAGCAAGGGACTTCTCCTACTTTCTGCTATAACCCCTGAAAGCCCACTTAACAAATCTGTTATGGAATTCTCTGAAAATCCAGAGATGAGTTTTGTTAGTATTAGGTTGGTGAAAACATAATTGCCACTAGACCACAAATCCTGGAAGATTATCATTTTACTCACACTAATATCAGAATCTCCATTACATGCTAAAAGTCTTGTAACCCGGATACTAACCCCTATTGCTATAAATCTTGACTTTCCAGGGGAATGATCACAAAGGGACATTTCTGCCCTTTCTAGTATTTCCTGTGTAGTACTTATTTCAGTAATGCAGACACAAGATGTTAAGAAGAAAAAACAAACCCTCCCAGCTAGAGGGAAGTGGACAACCACCCCAACAGACTAGCTTTTCAGTTTCCATCAGACAGAGGAAAATAGATTACTCTGGTCATGCTTCTGTGGCAGATGCAATCTCTTTGACAATAACCCATCAAGGAAGGGAAGAGTGTGGTAAACGTGCTTTTTCACTGCAGAGTACACTAAGCTCAGCAATGAACCGACTAAAACCCCCCTTCCTCATTCCCCTGCACCACTGCAGCAAGGAGGTAGACAACTGTTGCCAGGAACACAGTCTCAGAAGATGGGGGCCCTAGACAATCAGAACTGACCACAGATCAGACTCGACTGTGTATAAATGGGATCCTGCCAGAGAGTTGCTTTGAGTCGGTTCCTCCTCAGAGTAGCCAGTCTGCAGTCATGCACCCTCCTCTTAGATTGGGATGCTGCTCAAGGTAACTTCCCTGGGGTGAGAGCTCTCATTTAATAGATGAGTTGATTGTGACATTTTGGGTCATCCTCCTAAAGGATTGCTTATGAAACTTAAATATTCTTAAGTTGATTGAGTATTCCCACCTGATACCCAAACTTGTGGTTTACTTTGTTTTTTGGAGCGCTAAGTGATTTGAGCTGGAATGAATCTTCATTTTGAGTGGCTGGTTGTTTGTTCTGTGGTTGTCTCTGCAACACAGTCTCACTGAGAAATCCAGATATTCAGGAATTCAGCCCTAAGTCTAGCCACAAGAACTACATTTGTAGTCACTGTTGAACTCACTTAGAAGCAAAAGGAGTGTGTTCACACCTTTAACTGGTTATACACAATGCTCTGCTGAGACAATCCTGAAAAATGCATTAATATTTATAGCAGAGCTTTAATCCCCACCTACAAATGAACTAAACAGCAATAAATAGGGTACTTAAAGGCATGGGGGCACCAATACTGCAATATTTCTCATGAAAAATGAAATGCCATGAGAAGAAAAACCATAACACACTATATGTCTATTGTATCTTTTTCAGCTAGGTAAATGATGTTGTTATTCTATGGATGACATTAATATATCACTTAATTTGCTGCAAATTTATTAAACCACATAAGAATTACCTTGAGTAAACTATACAATTCTTGTAATTACTTTTGCTCATGCGACAAACAATTTTGCAGACCTGCTCTCAGCTTTTCCACTTCAAGCGATTACAGGACTTCATCATCTTTCTCACCTGTCTTGTTAAGCTTTTTTAGAAAGATGTTCTCCTGTTGTACTGCCTGACTCATTCCCTTTCCCAAGCTTCTCCATGGGATACATTAACCACAGTTCTCTTCCTATGGACTGTCCCATGGAGTGAGCTCCTGCACCTGATGACTCTCATCCACTAATTTGTAATAAATTGGACTACGTGTTCTGATGCAAACCACCAGGTTGATGCATGAAAGGCGACTAATCTGTGTCACCTTCAACATTTCAAGTGTTCAGGGAGTATGGGTTCTCCATCAAAGAAAACGAAACAGCACAATGACAAGAGTAGACTGAAATTTTGGGGGGCAATTTCAAACAGTGATGAAAGGATGGAGAACTGCTAATTTGATATGAGAATTCTCCAGTGCTTAATTGCTACTGAATTTTCTCCCTGCTTTCTGCATGCAAAACCAATCCTTAAAATTTCCTAGGTTTTAACTTTGAAAGAGAAAAGCAGCACTTGTAACTAACATTGGGGCATTTATATTCCTTTGTTTAACATGAACATGCATTACAGATAAAAATAAAAACTAATGCTAGTGACTCCAATAATGTTTTTTTCTACACAGCCCTACCATAAACCAAAGAATGCAAAGAGAAACTTTGAGCAGGCATAAATTATTATGCATATTAAATCATTTTACTACAGAAGTATAAAAAGAGATATAAATATTCTAATTAAAATTTTAAAACCCTTACACCAAGTTAACCACTAAATATACTACGAAGCCAGGAAAATAGCATTTACTTCTGGCAATTCCTTCAGCACATCTAATGCAGTAAGAACTTAATACAATTAAATTCCTTTTATTTTAGAAAAGGCTCTTACCTCAGTATATCACCAGTCTGAGGCTGTTGGATTCAGAATTTGCTGAAATTGAGAACACTTAGCAAGGCCTCTGGTTACATGCACTCGACAGGAGGGGAAAGGTGAAACAAGTTTCATCTCATTAGCAAGCAGAAAATGCTTCGAACAATCTGATGATCAGAAAATAAACCTCTCTCTTTAAAAACTGGTATGGGAAATCTCATTTGAAAGCATGGACTGTATATCAAGGAAAGTAAATGACGTGTTGAAAAACGTGCAAAAGATTGCATTGCCCCAATCTTCTATAATTTCAGTTCTACTTCTAACTTCTTGTAGGAGTTTTGCACTTCAAGACTTGATTCTTTGAGCATTACAGATATAAACTGTAATTCACTAACTCAGAGCTATGTTGGTTTTTTTCTGTACTTCATATCATTAGAGAGATTGTGATTACAACCACAGCACAGAAAAAGTTCAAGTATCACATTTTCAGATTAACCAGCACATAGCATTTCAAGAGTAAACACAGAGAGCTCTCTTTTGGAAAAACTATGTATGCCCGGTACAACATTTTTATACAGAAGAAAAGTAGCAAGCTTCTTTATCGTCCTGCTGTCTGACAGAGGCCAAAGATATCTACCCTGCTCTTCTTGGAGCCCAGTAATGCTCCTTCTTTCCTATGTAAGAGCACACTTGCCACGCTAAAAGTCTTCTGTGCTTATGGTTCATATGATGCTGGTCAAACTATACTCAATGTCTCCTCCTTACCACCAGCGGATACTCAGATGCTTCAACCTCTTTGAGGAATAGAGAGACCACAACGTGATGGCAAGAGGGAACACCATCCTCAATCCCTACATTGCAATAAAAATATGTTGAAGAACCGCATAAAACACAACAGTCCATCTAAGCAATCTTGTCCCACTACTTTCGAGTCAATAACCCTAATCCCTCCTTAAGACAGACTCTCGCTTCGAACAATGCTCTCAAGGACCTTGTTTCACTTCATCAGAAGTCCAGAAAGCCCAGGGGCCCTGGAAACCATAGGGAAGGGGCTAGAGCTCAGTTGTGTCCTTGGAGATCTCATGCAGAGCAAGCCTTATTATTTCCTAAATAAGGGAAAAAGATTTACTTACTGTGCACAAAACACTTTCTAGGATCAAACTTCTCCAGTATAAAAAATTTATGATACCCTGCTCAAGTTATGAAATTAAATGAAATTATTTTAGGTACTCCTAATTTCATTATACATCTTTTATTGCTTTATGTTTTTTCTAAACCTTTACAATTCATGTTTTCAAGGAGTTTATCTATTTTGAAAGACTAGATTATCAGTTTTGTAGACAATTAAAAATCCCCTATAACAGTCCAGCAGCATAAGGGCCTACTGTAAGGAAAGGATCCAAGTCTGCTTATGAATCAGAAAGCAGGATCCAATCTTACTGCTCTTTCAGTACATCTGCACTAAAACCCACAATCCGTGTAAGATGTTGGAAACATTTAAATCTGCTGCTGTTGACACTAAGGCCAATACAGCTATAACAGCTGTCTTCAAGCTCAACCTGCCCGAACTTTTCACAGTGGCAAGTTATTCTGTGAGAAGCATAAATGCCTTCCTGCGCAATCTGTAATCACACACCTCTGCTATATAACACTGATGAACACTCAGTGAGGAGCAGAAACTATTTTTCAAGATTATAGCACTGTAAATCCAGTTTAATAAACTCCACAACTGGGAACTGTGTTTGATCATACATATAACTTTATACCTTTCTTTCAAACACTGGTATTTTCCCTGGGCAACCAGGAAGTCATACGGGTCAACAGCTTTTTAGACTTCAATAATTGTCTTTTTGTTTACTAAAAAAGCTCAAGCTAATCACGTAAGCGAGTCTGACAAACCCAAAGAAAATACCGTTTTTCCTGTCAAAATGAAGTATGGCATGCTCACTGAGTGAAACAAAATATCCTTTATCAGAATCAGAGCCTCTAAGAAATCACAGAAGGAAACAAAAATACCAAGGACTGGGCTGAGACTAACAAAATTCTTGGGCAACATTTACACATTATGGAAACTCAGGGCTGGCCTATGTCTAAAGCTGTGCAGTTCTGCTGTTGCTTTCATTACTTAAGGTCTCTAAAGATGATGCATTTTTTTTGCTGCTGCTTTTTGTGAGATTGGCTTCACGCTGAAGTTCTGCTGAATGAAGTGGTATGATTTTGTTCTTTAAAGACATTAATACTAAAAATACTACCTACTGAAAATTAATATAGTTTCTGAGAAGCGGAAGTTATTCTCTCAGCTGCATATTTGCCTAACATGTATGCCATGCATCAAATTATGGTTACTAAAGATCTTTATCCTGTAGTACATGAAGTATTAATACTGATTCTACAATTCTAAATTAGAAACAATATATTTGAAATTAAGTTTCATGAAAGTTTGTGCCATACCTAAAAACTGAAGACACTGCAATGTAAATATATCATGATTAAGTTGGCAATATAAGCTTCTTCACAGTGACATTTAGTAGAGCATCTAAGATCAAAACCTTCCTAAAAATCTGTGCTGTCAGGGAGTTTGCAAGTACCATTGGGCAGGCGCCAGCTGTGGAGACCACCGCTCATCACAGCAATGAGCACCATTCTGCGGTTTCTTGAATTCACTTCTTATCTTTGCTCTTAGACTACAAACTCAGAATTCTGAGTTTCTCAGATCTGTGTTATACACAACTGACCTGTGAGCCCAAACAGATAATCAAAGGCAGAAAATATTAAATAACCCCGTTTGCTTTGTGCCTTAGCAGGTTATCCCTGCTCTAGTACAGTGAGTACAAGGCAGGCCAATGAGCCATTGATTAGTCTCTACCTAGTCTATTTAAAACATGATTTTCCTCTGGAACTAAATTCCTGTAATATGAAGAAATTCAAAGGTTAGCTAATGTAAAACCAACAAAGCTGCACTGATCTGAGTGCTTATATGGTGAATTAAACCAGCAGAAGATGTAGTTACTCTCTTTCACGTTCAAAGCACTTCAAAATCTGACGAATTTTAAGCAGTGGGAACTGTCACCTTCCCTAATATACCATCCAAATACAGTGAAAATGTCTGTTTTTCTTAATTGGAAAGTTCTAGTTGACCTTGCTAACTGCAGGAATTTCTTGGAGAGCTCAACCACGTCATTTAAAGGATCACTTTCAGTCTAATGAAACACATGAGCCTTTGAAAACCTGCTTCCACTGGCAATTGCAGTCCATGTAACAACCACATAAATACAGCTGTATAAAAATTGTCTAAGATGGCCATTTAGTAATCTTCTTAATTCACTATAATACCAAAGATTTACAGTTCACTTCTTACTTGTAATTTCAAGTGATCCTTTCTTAAACCTTTTTCTTTTTTAAAAAGAGAAAAGTGGATGAAAACTGAATTCGTACATAGAAGAGGTAGTATATACCTAGTACAATAAAAAGGATTCACTTGAGGACAATGTGGGTTTAGTTCTTAAATTTGTGAACCATAGTACAATGAACACATTTCATTTAACTTTTAAAAGCAACCTGAATAACATGCTATCTTTTTTTAAAGCAATTACTACTCACTGCCACTGTAATGACAAGAGGTTTGCAAGGAGGAAATCTATGTTGCTTAGAAAAGCTCCCAGCCTGATAGCACAGACTGCACTGACAGGCTCTATCCTTCAGGCATTTCACCTCATCACAGCTAGAACAAAGAACCCATTACCATGCTCCAGTTCTGTTTGGCATTAAAAGCACTAAAGATCATAGCCTTGGGACACGAATGAAATTTCATCTATACAGTATATTGAATTATTACTCGATCAGGCATATAAGAAAAATGAGGTCTTTATTCCATTATGTAATTAATCTTAGATCTAACAGTCTAAATCACATATACTACTGAGACACAGTTACCTGTGAAAAAGACGTTCCAGAAGTCACAGCCAAATCAAGAGGCAAGGAAATGTAGGTACATATAAGGTTCGGAAAAAAAGACTCCTCCGCCCCATATGATTCAACTCTTCTATCATGCTCCATCGAAAGCACCAGAAGTGGGCAATCTCATTTGCAGTTCTTCACATAACGTACTACATTTTCTTCATCTTCTTTAATCCCGGAAAAATTTATCTAATGCTAATAGCAAAAGTTTTTCCTCCAATAAATGGAGGAATTAAATCTCAAAATCACCACTGGTGCACTTGTAGTGCAGAGCGTGCACCACAAAAACTTCTGAAGAACATTGTTGGAATGTAAATCACCCAAGCAAATCGCTCTCAATAATCCATCTTCAAGTATTTTAGTAAACTCTAAGGATAATTAGTAGTCATACATTTTCTGCAAACAAGTCTACACAGTGAAAAATGATTTACCGTAATCTGGCAATTTGAAAATTAAAAAAAAAACGACCCAAATTGCTAAATTAGGTTAATCGCCAAGCAAATCAGGTCAGGAAGTCTCATGTACCTCTCCAACTGAGTTCACATACTTCCAGCACAATTGACTGACTTATTGACTTGTCTTGACTAAATACAGGTATCCTCCATCCTCCTGGTCTTGAACTTTTTGTTAACTGTTTGGTTTTCAGCTTTCTCCTTTGTTAAAACTAGTGGAAACCAGATAACAATACATTGCTTTATTTGACAGGGTAGATTTCTCCTCTCCTCTCCAAAAGCTATCTTATTTGCTGTTCCTAAAGCGGAAATTTGCCAGAGCGCTCTCTGCATTTTACTTTTATCTTCTGCCAACGGAGGTCTCTCTGGATCCTAAATTGCCTTTTCCTCCCTGCTTACTACATATCTTCTTGATTCACCCAGACTAGTATTTTCTTACTTAAATAGTCTTTGAGAGATTGGTTCAAGCTCTTATACACCAAAACTTCCTCAAAGTCACGTATTAATACAATATGTTACTTTTTTTCTGGTTTATAAACTAACACTGAAGTGCATACAGAGGTTGTGCAGAAAAGGTAAAATTACAGCACAGCAAATAAAGACATGTGGAAGAAGCACTGCATGCAGCTTTGTACTGCATTTGTCAGGCACAAATATTTAATCACAGCAGTGGTTTTCCACTTTCTCTGGGAATTTTAATTTTCTCTGATCTCTGGACAATGTAATTCTTCAATACTACTAAGTTTTATGATAAATTTCATATTTACATGTATGCATAAGTGCTTGATTATAAATATTTCCCCTTTAAACACAGCCTATTGACAGGTGTGTTACTATTTCCATCACTTGTTTGTATTCATATCCCACCACAATCTATTATTTATATGGTACATGCTTGTTAGCAATTTGTTATAAATTTTGTATTTCAAGATTTAGTATAACAGTAACTGGATATTTTTTAAATGCTTCTCTGTGAGAGAACAGCTGTACAGTGCAATTTTGCTATTACAGCTATGCATGTACAGACCAAATAAAATGGTAAAAATGTGAAAACTGTAACTCATAAAATGTAATGCAAATAAAATGCAAATACTAGAGCAATTTACAACTTTGTCTTCTACAAAGTTCAGTACCAGGAATATCAGAATGGTCAAACTTCATGGAAACATTTCTTAAAATCTGAATTCACACATTTCTGATAAAATACATGTCATAAATTATAGTGCAATTGACAGTGAGTACAGGTTCCATTTCTATATTTGTAAACCATCTCTTGTTATCTTTTGCTTTTGGCTTCCAAGTGCTTCCAACTACTAAGCTAAAATTGTGCTTGAATATAAAAAATCTCTGCTCATGACATTCTCTCCACACATGTCACATCAAAGATTGGTTCAACCATTTTTATTTTTCATGAGGATAGCAATCTGTGAACATTTCACGTTGAGTGAGATTATGCACGCACACCAGTTTTTTCTTCCCTTCCCCTTCCTCGTCAGGTCCATATTTTGGCTCCATCTCTGTAGGATTGATTCATCATTCACCAAATTACCCTCAAGCCTCAGGAGGCTGCTTTTAACTGCTTATCAAGTCTTTTATCTTCTAAAATTAATCTAAAATATTTAGTAAAGCAGACGTACTCATGTCAACTAAAAGGCCGTTCAAAGCCATTTTAAACAATCTTGGTTGCCATAACGAAAAGGAGGAAAAAGCCACTGGCATAACAGTTAAACAGTTGAATTTATTCCACATCTAATTCAAGTGCCATGGATCTACAGTGTAGAAGCAGCAGTGATCTCCTTTGCGCTGTGTACTGCTGATCACATCCGTGAATCTGGTGTTTGCTGCCTCCCCTACTCCTTTCTCCTTCCTCTAGCCTCCATGTTTCGTTTTCTGCACTTTGCATCTCAGGATCAAAGATGCACACATACTCGTTTGAAAAAACGTTGCTTGCCTGCAGTGTGCTTGGTACCCTTTGTTCTGTTTCCTTCCTCTGTGTATTATATCCTACAGTGTGAATAAAGTCTTTGCACAGGAGAAAAAAATAGACATTTTTCTGGCAAGAGTTGCAAATTTCCCTTCCTCTACCTGACACTCAACTCAGTTTATAGGATAAAATATCTCCTAAGGTTAGCCGAATGCTTCATTAGACATTTAACAGCACTCAGGACATGCACTCCATGTCCTCCCTACTCTTCCATGTGCTTATATAGTTCATTCAGAGGTTTGTCTTCAGCAGGATTCAAGTGTGCGCTTGCAGTTAAGCACAATCCCACTGAACATGGGGAGAGTCCCCATAAAACCAGGAGCTAAGATCTGGTACAGGGCAGGGCAGCAAAGCATTTCAAACAAACAAAAAAACTGGAAACAAACCTAGCTGAGTGAAACCACAGTCTGAATTGCCTTTTCCTTTAGGCTAGATTTTGTAAAAGTCTGATTTAAATTTATTAGTGGCAGAAACAGCAATGGTTTCTGCTGCCACTACATCCTAAGGCGTGGTGCTTCTAAGTGCTACACATTTCCAACACAGCACATGAACGGGATAACAAGGGCCTGATCTGCAAGGGTCTGCGGGCCCAGAGCTCCAGAAAAGTTTAACATTACCATAACTTTGCTCTAAAATCCTATGCACCTCAGTGTGGAGCCAAACAAAAATTAGGGAACCTAAATTGCTGATCACTTTGTAAGTAGATCCTCAGTGTATTACTGACCACAGATGGATCCAGACACCTGCTGCTAGGTACTGCCAGTTGTAACAACCCCATTTCTAACTTTGGCATTCAAATGTGTGCGAGGGAAAAGGGACGCTTATAACAAATGCACTTTTTTCATTAACTATTGCAATTAGGCAGCACACGGCAGATTGCAGGGGATTCCTTTGATGGAGTACTGGCTCTTATACAGGAATATATTACGTACAAACTATGTTTTATCTGATAATAAGCGATACTTCGGACAGAACTAAACCAGTTAAAGCACATATAGCTGGCTCTCGCTCCAGTGTTCTCTCTTATTGTGACTCAAGGCTCATCTTTTTAGCCAGATAGATCATTAATTTTCCTAGGTGTTTATTATCCACATGAAATGTCCTGTTCCTTTGGTATCAAGTGTTTTATAACAGTGGCTTCTCCTGTGTAAAATCAGTGAGATGACCAAAGACCTTGATATTACACTGATGTTGTTACTCAATATGACATCTCTATGCTTTGGTCCCCTGAGCATAGTAAAAGTAGTTTTATAGTCAATTTTGTTGCCAAATAAATCAAGCTGTAATCCCTTTGCCCCTCTGAAATCCATGATTTTTTTTCCTTAGCTACTCTAAGCACCAAAAGACATACTATATGACTACCTACTAAACCTCAGACTTCCAAAGGAGGTGATGAATTGCAACATTTATTGGACAACTCAACTTACTGTATATGTCAAATCACATAAAGTGTTGAGATCTTATTCTTAGACCGTCTGCAATTTGTGAGAGTATGCTCTTTTCCTAAAGACCATGCTTTTAATGCTAAAAGCTAACTATGACAGCTTTATTCGTTAACTAATGTGTAAATTTTCAGAGAAGTGACAGGTGGTCATATGTCTGATGAAGTCAGTAGAAAATCTTTCTTCTCTGGCACACTCTGTAAGTTTTGTTAGATACCCGTACCTTCAGAAGAGCAAGCACAGCAGCACGTACTTCATCTATACAGAAGAGATTATGTATCTTTCTTTTTAATACATACTCTTAAGTACCCACTCCCCTGTGATGGGCTGTATGTCTCTTGGAGCTGACACTTCAAATATCTTAGCTCACAGTTACAGCTTAATTCCACTCTCTTCAGTCACCTTACTCCCAGCATAACTGGGATCCACTTATGTTAACACCTTACTTCTGTCTTCTATCAATTGCAACAAAATCAAGGACTATTATGCCTTTCATGCTATCCAACGCATTCATGCATTGTTTCCTTCTCCCTCTTTTATTTGCATCAGCTATAAAATCCCTTTTCATTTGGAGGTACTGTTCAAAGAGAAGTAAATGAAAGTATTTGGATAATTCTGGAGCACAACTTGGAGAAAGAATTTGCTGATGTTATTCTTCACCTCTTTTGTGATATTTTTAATTGAGATATATGGCAAGGAGGTTTTCAGTCTGCATTGAATATGAAGACTAAGAACTCTGTTTATGACAGTGACTCACCCACATGCTGGTTTTCTCTCCCAGAGAACCGTGCTTGCTGTGCATTTAGGAAACGTTATTTAAATATAGTGTGATACCAATTTAAGTGCTACAGTCAGACACACACATAATGCTTAGGATTTGCTCCTCATGAAGCCTGCATATCTATTCCACTTCCTCTGGGAACTAGTCTCTGTCCATCTCTTCAGTTTTCTGTCAGCTTCACTCCACAGCAGCCTTTCATTGAATGGTCCTGATCTTTCCTGTACTGTGGATTATGCAAAGTCTGATCTGTTGCCTCATTCCTGTCCCCAAGAAAAGATCTGCACTGATTTCAAAGAAAAATTCCATTTTCTTCTTGGATGGCCAGGAAGTAAAAATACTAAAATATGTACAAACTATGTGGGTCATAAGAAAACTTGCTGTGATAGTAGAGAAAAGGGGTAAGTAGTAACTTGGGAGGCCAAAGCAAGCTTTGGGGAGGTTTAAGTGTGTTGGAAATGCTCTGATTTGAAAGGAAGCTGTTTTGAAGGCACAGGGCCCTTGTCCACTACACAGCTCAGAGGACTTTGCTTTGAAGTCTGAGGCTCTCCATGCACTGCTTCTGAGACGCATACACAGGAGTAAGGGACACCCGACAGTAAGCAGCCAGTCTGCACATGAGTCATCCAAAAATGCTTACAGTTTAATAAGATGAGAAGGATGCAGAATGTGAAACGGGCGTTGCATATTGGAGGCAACTGCACCCTGCTGTAAGGAATGGTGCTCTAGCAAAAGGAAGCAGCCAGACTAGGACATGTTTTTTCACTTAGATACAGTCACATCTCTACTGAAAATCATCATTGTCAGTGCTATTGCTTAGTCATTCTGTCCCTCAAACAGCTTTTCTATTTCTATGAAAACACATAAAAATCAAATGTTAAGTGACAGCTGATATAAAAGTCGTGTTGCGATTGTCCTCAAATGCAACTTTTGAAAATGAGGAAACGAAAATGAAACAAATATGCAAACCAAGTCTTATCTCTCCACTCATATGGTTACAATGCATACACTCATTTTCTTTAGCATTATCTACAAATGTCCTCCAGTAAAGCTCTAAGCTGGTGCTTATTAAATCGACATCTGTTAAATTTTATAAACTCTTTGTCCTTGATAACATCACCCTTTTAACACTATGCTTTTATTTAACTATTTTTAAGCTCATAAATAAACTCATCTGTCACTTAATTAGCATCAGTCATGAGAAGATCCATGCCCACTAAAAATGTTGTTTGCCCTGTGAGGAGCTCAAGACAGATATACAGACTTTATCTAGCCATGTCATTCAACCACACAGATAGGAGTCAGACAAAACAGCAGTTATTCTACCCTTCTCTTTGAGCCCTCCAATATCCTCTAAGTTCCAAAGCTACAAATCTGTAAGGATATCATAGCTAAGCCCAGGGCAATCCAGATCAGCTATAAATAATATCACAACGGCAGCTGAAGGACCCAAAGATAAAAAGTTCACACTGTCCAGTCTGTGGCATGCAAATCACAACTTTAATCTTCCACTGAACACTTGGCAGAGTAAGGAAAGGCAAGCGATTAAAGTAAAACGAATTGCAACATGGAAAAACATGACACTGAAACTGGTATTGAAGCTACAACTAAACTTGCTCACAAATCTGGTATTAATTAATTGGCAGAACTGACTACTGCACATTATCTAAAAATCAACCATCTCCAAAGATACATTAAAAAAACAGTGAGTCTAACTGATTGTTTTTAATTCTAGCATCTTGCAGCAGTGAGACTGAAAAGGATGGAATGATGATGGAAACTATTAATGTCATAGTATTAATGACAATGATTAACATCATAGCTACTGAAGTGCATAGTGGAACAGCTTTCTTCAGAGAACTTGTTATGAAGAGTATTTTTGTTAAACAAATCTAAATATTTTTGTCTTTGATTTATTACGTAGCTTTGCATGAATACTACCACACAGGAGCCTTCAAAAAGGATTCTGAAGCTTCTAAGCGAACTGCTACGAAACATGCATTCATGTAGCATAGGCTTATCCTAATAAGCTAGCTCAAATGCCCTTTCTATAATCAATTTCTTATTATCTGGGTTCCTCTCTTCCATAACAGTGGATCATGATACTGGAAACCGCCTATTTTGCAAGAAAAGGCAAGTAAAGTATCAAGCACATCTTAGTCTCATTTTCTATGCTATATGAGAATATTCACTCCAGAAAGAAATAACAGAATACGACTTTGGGCTAGGCATTTTCCAACAACATCCTCTAAGGAAACAGTCACAGAGGGCACATGAATTGAGGACGTGAATGTAGTTCAAAGAAACTTTTCTATTTAACCAGCTCTAAAAATGCCAGGCACATGGGTAAGAGAAAGGTCCTGAGAGGAGGCAAAACCTAAACAGCAGTCAAGTTTATTTTCCTTTTTCCACTTTCTTAGTATACATATCTTTTAAAAATAACTAAATACATTTCATAAGCTTTATGAACTTCAGACACATGAAATTAAGCAAACAGTCTAAAATTCAGCGAAGAAGGCAAAATCCACTGCTGACATATATGCAAAATTCAGTTATAAAAACCACCTCTAATCTTTAATAACCTTGACAACAGTTATTTTCCAACTAAAACCAGTGTTGTCAGGGGAAGCAGTTCATTTGTCTGACCTGCAAATACAGCACTCAGCTGTCCATTTCGGTTTTAATTGCAGAGAGTCAACACGAAAAAGACAAGGTAACTCCCATGACTGAGGAAAACAAGCTGACTATTTTTTTTATAATTACTACCTTCAAGAGAAAGTCACTCTTGGAAGTCATTTTCACCTCTCCCAAAAACTATGTGACTAACTGAGATACATTCATAAAAAAGACAGATCGAAAGGGAGTTAGCTAATCTGATGTTTATCATAAATAAAAGACATACCACATAACCAGAACTCACAACCTCTATAAAGTTCCTTGATCAAATACTCTTTTTCTCTAGGTAGAAGATTGCCGTTGCTCACATAAATAACGAAGAAATAAAAGACATAATATAACACCAATTAAACCATTTTCCTCCAGAGAAAACTAACATTGTATTAGGATCCCTCAATTCCTAGAAGTCCCCCACAATGACTTTAATAACATGAAAGCACATGTTATTAAATATAGTCCTTACAGATGCTATTTTAAATTTTATAGGGTAAAAAGTAACATCCCAGGCTAATACACTCCATAATTGACCTTCTTTGAATATTTTTATGCGTTACTAAATATGCATTTTTCATACTTCATATGAAAAGTCATCTGAAATCTTAGTGTCATAATAGAAGAATTTAAGAAGTTTAAGAAAATCTAAAGCAACATTATTTCACACACTGTGATTTGCAAAAGTTATTTCTCATGAGAAATTTACCAGGGAGCAAAAGAACATAACCCTTGAATCCCAAATGTGCAGAAAGGTTAGGACCGTATAAGAAGAGAACTTACACATATCTACTTCTATAAAAATCCCCTAACAGTAAAACCAAGTGATCTTTGCAGGGAGTGGGATAGAGACCACAGAAAAGAGGAAATAGAAGATTCAGAATGGAAAACCATAGCAATGGTAATACAAAGGCATAAATGACATCTGTGCAAGGGAAAACTTCCCTTTAAAAGTTCTCAGAGCTGTTTCACATGAAAGACAAGAAAATTGTTCTTCAATTTAACTGTACCATAGTTAAACAGCAGAAGTAGGAACAAAATATCCATTTTAAATTTAGTGTCAAGAAGCAGAGATAAAATGAAAGAAAATAGTTTCTCACCATATACACCTAATTGGAGTCTCTATTCTTCAAAAAATCTGGCACATTGACTTCTCCCAGCAGGAGGATATGTGTCAATAACATAATATTTTAGCCTACTAGAAACTACAATGATCAAAAGAACATTGCAAAGGACAAGTAAAAGTATTCAGAAGTTTGTAGACTGAGTCATACAACAAAAGATTAGGAGCTGGCTCCTAGCAAGGCAAAAAAGGGAGATCAAGTGGAAATCGCATTGAAGAGAACCAAATTCTAGATGAGAAGGGTCAGATAATGTGAACACTTTTAGAAAAAGCAACTGACTGAAAAACAAAAGGTCAAGTATTGAGGTTTTGAAGTGAACTAAGCTACAAGCAATTATGTATTTTTCTCAGAATGATGGATAGAAAAAAGGACCCCAGTAACAGAAGGAAGCCATGCCCAGCACTGCTACGAACAGCTGCACACCTCTGTAGAGAGCACAAGCTTAAAGAGCGTTCTGCAGTTCAGTTTTCTGGTTTGGAGGACAATAAAAGACAACACTGGTACATATTCTCTACTCTGAGCTCCATCTTGCACCTTTGCACATGAAGAATGATCTTTCGATAGGAAGAGGTACCGAGTACTCAGCCAATTTTGAGGGGAAAAATGTCCTGAGGAAAGACATCCTACAACACATATCTATGGCACGCAGTGAGACCATAATAAAATTCTTTTATTCCAGCCTAAAAAAATGGACCAGTATGTACACAAAACATTCTACTATGCCACTTTTTTATTCTCTATGATATTTGTAGAAAGGGGAAAAATAATCTATGATTCTTTTTTTTTCAAACAGAATTCATATGAATTTTCTGAAGTGTATCGACAGCTGCATGAAGCCCTTGCTGTTGCCCAGTAGCCCAATACCTGCTTTATATTTTACTGTCCAGTGCGACACCAAGTAAGAAACATATTCAGTACATTTCATAAAGAACTATAAGTGAAAATGAGCACCATTATCTTCACAGAGATTATGATCTTCCCCCAGTGGGATTATTGAATACCCCTATTTTATCTCATCATTTTCACTCTTGTAGGACTTGAAATTTTTACATTAACTTCCATGGAAATAGAGTTCAGATATATATTGTCTTCATGTTTTTTTTAAGTTTTGTGTTCTCTCAACAAAATTGTTCCTGAAATGAATAAAAGCCTATTTGGATATAGAGAAAAGTGTAGTCTAAATGTAATAGGTTTTTTTTCTTGTGAGGGGTTGGGTTTGTTTTTCTGATTCAAAGAGTTGCCATCTTTTAAATATATTTCCAGGTCAGCATAACAAGAACCTCATCTTTGCTTCTACCATGCCTTAGGATTGAACTAATTAGCAGTATTGGAACATCCAAATCTGACTATCAGCAAAGATAATGCACATTGCTTCCATTTTTCCTGCTGTTTTCACAGTAAAGCACTGTACGTGACAGAGCACTACAGACTTCCAAGTGTCCATAAACAGGAACAGCCAATGCATTATCCCAAAGTTGACAGGCAGGAATAAAGGATTGGAACATACCTCCCAGGACCCCCCGTGCAGTCCTTTGCCACTATGCACCATTCATTGATTAAAAACTACTTAAACTTATCAAACTATGTATTAAAACGCATGTATTTTCTGCTCCTATGCTTTCCCCAGCCTCTCCTGAATTGCTGCTTGGAAAAGTTTATTTCTGTGATGACCTGTACATAATTTCCACAGTAAATGGACTATTTTCACTGTGTTCAAATAACTTTTCACCTCTGGAAATTTGCTTCCTGCCACACTACTATCTCTACTACGGCCAGCTCCCTACTACCTGAACAATGCTACACAATCATTTTGTTTTGCAGTTTTATTAGCAGTTCCTCATGGGAGAACATACTAAGTACTTTATGAAGTCCCAATACAGTATATCTACACGTCTATGAAACGTGTTGTTCTTTGGGCATTTCCAATTACATATACCTCCATCTGCCTCTGACTTCTCCCTTGCTCCCCTTATTCCCTCTGAATGTACAGGGCTGATCTTCATTTCTCTTTCATTTGCTTTGGAGATCAACATTTTCCAACATCAAAAAATACCACTTTTTTTTCTTCTTTTAACTGATAAGTCTCCTTTTCCACCCATTGAAGACTTCCCTTATACTGAATACACTTTTGACGTGGTAGTCCACACAGATGCCTGGAAATTTTCCTTCATGTTCTTAGACTGCAAGTTACACACAGATTTTCATCTCTGACTTAAATAAATTCTTGTCCCCTCAACATACAACTAGGATCAATCCCTTCAAGCATAGGTCTGAATCTGCCAATGTTCTAGTTGCTATGAATACAACCCTCAAAAAAAAGAAGGCACTCTATTTTTAGATGAAAGTAAAACAAAACAAAGGAAGAAAACACAAAATCCAGGAATACTTTGTTCTTAACATTCAGTCTTTCTGCTTTCCTTTCTCTAGTCTAACGGAAGCAGAAGAGTAGCAGATATGAACTGCTGGAGGCTGTATCTCAAGAGAGGTTTGTTTTGAAGAATTTGTTATTTCCAATATTTCCTTTCAATACAGACAAAGTGGCTAAGTATAACAGCATACCCTGTCAAGGAAATTTGCTCCAAATAATGCTCTCAATACAGGAAAAAAGGAAAAAAGGAAGTATATCAATAATGATTCAAACAAAACCCACAAGTACAAAGTATAAACACAGTAAATATAAAGTTAAAGAGCAAATAATTTATATCAGAAATTCTACAAACTCTGATGACAAACAGATTTTGTTCAGAACCAAATTCCTCAAAGCAAAATGAGTAGACAGTGGAGAACTAAACCTTGGCAAAGTTTACTGACAATACAAGGCATCTGGCTCTTAAACAAAGTGGAGGGTGGACAGGGTTCCAATATGCTCATTATAAGGAACCCAAAATCCTACAAGTGAAGAGTCTTGATGAACTAAAATACATGGAGATACAAATGAAGTTCTATGAGAAAATAACATAGGTGGCTACCGGCACAGGTTAGCAAACACCAACAAGTACGCTCAATACCTGGCATCTGGTGTGGGCCTGTTAAGTGTGAAAGATTCATCACTTCACTTACAGAAAGCCACTTGCTGCCATGGGCCCACACCAGCCTTGGGAGTACATATACTGTTTCACTCCTCTAATATAAAATCAGAGAATAACATATTTTCTGGATATACTCTTTATCTGGATACATACTGCAGATAATAATCAATATCAACTAAAAATCCCAGATGAGAGAGAGAAGAACAGGACTGATTTAGGCATCTCACTTTAAAAATCTTGAGACAAGTATGATCCACAATGACACTTGAGCCCTAGGACAGGACATCACACTTTCTCTTTTATCAGCAACAATGATACCTTGAAGGACAATCATGGGTCCATGTGACAGCCTCAGAAACTAACCAAAACCTGCTGTCAGGGCATTGGTTTGAAATTTTAGTCTATTCTGCATTTGCAGTGTAACATGTGGAATAATTTGGGAGTATTATGTATAAATAGATCTCGGGGTTTTTTTAGTTGCTCATTTTTTCTGAACTCAAAGTGAGTGCATAAAGGATGATGCTAGCATCAACATCAGACTTTTCACTGAAGTTCATTTGTTTTATTTTAACATTTAAGTTGATTATTTAGAGTAGCCCATTTGGAGCCTTTGCTGGAATTGAGTGTACTATGTATAAGAAAATCTGAGAGCCTGTGGATGTTAAGGTCCATTATGTACTGCCACCTATGGAGAGTGAATGGTGCCAAACATAAGCAGCTCACTTGGAAACCTTGCCACTGCCATCAGACCATGAGAGTGCAGGACTACAGCTCCACAAATACAGCACCGAAGCATCAGTGACATTCCTCAAGAAAAGTATGATGGAGGCTCTATACACGGATGTTTTTAATGAACCTGAAGAAGAGAAGCAAAATTCATTATTTTCGTAATAATGACTGTGCATATTATCAATGCTGGCTGGCACGTTTCTCTCTGCTGTTTTCTTTCTTGAAATTACTTCAATACATTTTTCCTGATTTCCAGTTGTTTCTCCCACTCATTTACTTTATGTCTGTTGTTTGAAAGCCATTTATTTGACATCTTTATTGGAAAGTATCTGACATGGAATGCAAGTGGAGTGTCTATTTATTTTCCCGATTGTTAAAGAAACACCAAAAGACAGAAATTAGAAATAAAACTTCTTGGTTAATTCCCAACGCTTACATGTGTATTTGCACAAAAAGTACTAATAAAAGTAGGCTCCAAAACTTGCATATCCTAAATGTCAAATCTCAACTTCTTTTTATCATTTTAAATTAAAATAAAATTATAGCAATTGTTAACCATGAACAAGTGTAACATAATGGATCATATGTTAAAGGTTTACTGATCAGGATCTGAAACAATAAATTTACTTTCTTTATTTTAAGTCTACTTTTACTAATTTTGAATGATGATAAGTCAAAATATTTTTCTCTATTCTTTATAAGGAAAACAAAAAAAAGGACAACATGCTGTGGCAAATACACGTTCCTCTTCACTGAAAGTATTTCCCAACATAAACCTACTTTCTTCCTTAGTTTCTCACATATAAAAAGAAAACACTTCTGAAACTTACTTACTAGTCCTATCGTAACACATCCTTTCTAGTGTTCTGCAACACTTTTCATCACTCTGTCTTCTGTAAGCATGTGTTTAAGAAACTTTGAAACACTAAGACTGTTTAACAAGAAAAAATAAGGTATATATGTTCTTCTTCAACTAATGATGCTATTATTTCTCACCCTGTCATAGCTTTCCCACAATTTCCCCTAACATAATAATATGTTTGGATATACAGGATGTTTTAGCAAAAGATTTGATCTAAACTTATTTTCCCTTGAGGGTTCCTTGCAAACATCTTTGTCTTTGCAAGGCAGGCCTGATATCGGGATGATAAGCAGAAAAGGAACAGTTCTATAGAAGATTTGTATGTTAGTGCATTTAAGAAAAATAAGTCTTACAACTAAGTTTAAAATTATACTATTGCTAAATGATCTTTTCATTCATCTCTGTACTGGGCTATAGAAGCTACTAGGAGTATACAGGAGGTCCTGGTACTGGTTTCCTTTTAAAATGCGCGAACAGTTGTGAATATTTCATAGATGGGAAAGGGGAGCACAGCAACGCTGCACCTCTGGTTTTGAAACAACTCTAATTTCTCTCCACTCAGGGCAGGGTCCTTCCGCACCAGCATGGAATCTATTGGACACTCCCAGGAGTGCTTTCACAAAGTTGCAAATTCTAGGGGATCAAACCTAGAGGTGCCTGTAACTACTAATGAGCCTTTAACACTCAATCTTCTCTTGGCTAGTGTGGCCTAACCCTTCCCTGATCAGCAAGACTTCAAGTAACCAAAGCCTTGGAAACAGATGCAAGGAAATATCTTTAAAAAGAATCCACAAGCACTCTCTTCTTTCTCTCTTCAATGTGAATAAGGTCTTTTTTATCTCCTTGGCTTTTCCTTCTACAAAAAACATTTCAGCTGTGTCTGTACCACCATTAGTACACCTGAGCTAACAGAAATCTAAGCAAAAGCCATACATATTTTCTCCTGGCTACTTCAAGTACCGTGCAAACCTAGCATAGCTACATTACACTCAGATTTGCTGTAATGTATAGCAGTCCATGGGGATTCATAGACTTACAGATCTAGGATCCACTAGCTCTGAATTATGTCCCCATTAACATCAGAGAGCAAATGATGATCATATTGGGGAGGCAAGGGCTGCACTGTCTGGCTTTCTAAATAACTACCAACTCTCTATTTGATCGTATATTCTGAGATTCAAATCAGTCTATGCTCCACTGTAGAAAATTTTCATTGTCAAGGCCGTTATTTCTTTAAATGCAATTCTATCACTTCTCATGCAGCAACAGTCTATCATATGACAAAAGAGAAGAGTTGTTGGGAGGTTACCCAGTCCATCTTGAGAGCTCTGAATGGCTGTATCTAAATCACATGCAGTTTGTGTAACATGATACAAAAGACAAACCAGAAATGAGTTATTCTCTTCAAAACAGTTAAATGTCTTCATGGCAGCTTTAATGAATCTTACCTGAAATATGGCTGTTATTTCTTCCTAGTAATGGAAAACAGAGGTTTTTCTTCCCTCCAATTCTTCCCCTCCTCTTTCCAGCTGTTAAATGAAATCCTCTTCCCCCTCTTCAGCACCCTCCCCCCTTCAGTTGCACATGCAGAGACATCTCATATAAAGGAACAAATAGAGTCTAATTTTTATAGTCTTGAGATCTATAACTTCAACCAGGTTCTTAAACCAGTTATACAAATGAACGTTTAAAAAATGTCTGTATCATAATGGGTTTTGGAAAAGTTTCTGAAGTTTTCCTTGGAGAAACACACTGGATTGTCTAATCAGTGTACCACTCCCTAAATCATGCTAATCTGAAAAGTCAATTACCCATTCTTAGAGTATCCTGGCTTTTGATTTAGTGCTTTTCATCCTATCTGAGCGCTCTGCAAATAGCAGCAATAAGGTCATAAAAATACGTTCAATAGTTAAGCCATTTTAAACACCTGGAACAAGAGCAGTCTATAGAAGTTCTCACAGCCGTTTGCACTTGGAGATTTTACTTATTTATTGCTGTGTGCAATACACAAGCTTATTCATGCAATTCTAATCACTTAAATATGACTCTAATTTCCTTCCATCATGCTAAAAACTTCCTTATTATTTATAGACCATGCACGTTTTGAATATCTATCTCCTTGCAACCAGGATAACAAAGCTCCCAGTTCAAACATACAAATACTCACTCCAGAGTTGTTCATTCACTATCAACCTGAAACATAAGTTTAAATATGACAGAAATCTACTGATGCTTCTTTTCATCTCTCTCTTTGCTTCTGGAGGTCACATACCTCTCATTTCCAATATAGCTCTCTTGTCACTGTACAACAAGCTAAAACTAAAGATTGACTTTGTCACAAAACAAGGTGTTGATACCATTGCAGCACTGTTAGCTTTGATGTTTTTCTACTACCATGAAGCCCAACTTTCTTCAAAACTGAGCACAAACAACATTTGACAAGGCTAAAAAGCTGTCAAAATTTCTCTCTTTTTTTTGTGACACTGTGCAATGTTTAAAAGATATATTAGTAGAAAAAGATACATAGAGAGGAGGCTGAAACAAAGGCTGACCACTCAATAAAGAAAGAAGCAGAGTCAGCATCAGAGACACTATTAACAGCTCTGGCTGAACACTTCCTGAACAACCTCACCACCGGACAACCTAGCAGAATGCAAAATCATGAAAAAAGTTATTCTCTTTTCCTCTGCTATTTTTCTTCTCTTCAAGAATTAAACACTAATCAAATTCCATGTATCATTAGCTTCTTCCTAAAAGACTAAAAAGTACCAGATTAGATAAAATCCACAAACACATAAACACCTCCATCCATTCACACAGCTCCTTCCAGTTACACAACAACATGCAAACAGTTGTGTTCTACTCCTGATAGTATGGATTGTAGTATCTGTTCCTCCTGTAGTTTTTCAGAGCCTTAAGGAATGGTATTTTCTTTGAATTATATTTGAAATAAATAGCGGTTATTTTAAAATCTCAAGCTTAGAAACTCCCAGAGAATACAGGGTATAAAAGCAATAGCTCCACCCAACATACCCAGTGTGACGTAAAAAAATGTATTTACAAAATTAAGATAGAGAAGGTTATTGTAAGTAATATGTCTCAATAAACATAATGACCAAAACATTTCAAGAAGCTTGACTTCAAAATATAATTGCCTAATTCTAAAGTCACAGTCTGCAGTCATTTATTTTTCAGAGCATGGCTATAATTATCCTTTTTTTTCAAGTTCTTATACATTTCTTGACTTAGCCTCACCTTGTCAAATTTCAAGAATGACCTCCTGAACATTTAAATATTGAACTCAGGAAGTGCACTCAATGCCAGCTGCTCATGTGATCGATGCTGTGATCTATAACATCAGCTCTGTTTTCTCACTTTAAGAGAAGAAAGCTGCTAGTGTTTTTTCAGGCAGGGTCAATTTAACACCTTATTTCAGCCTCGCTTTCAAATCATCAATATAATTTATATGGGAACCTACCAGTGCAGAAAGCCATACCTGCTACAAGTTTTGGTAAAATATTTTGTGGCTTGTTTATCCTTACCAAAAATACAGACATAAACATATAAAGAAAAAATTGAATGGCTATCATTGAATGTAGGAAGGGATCTCAACAAAGAATGCTAAAAAACATAACTCGGGACACCCTCCTAGTTTTAGACACATCACTCACTAGGTTATTTCCTCTATACTCAACAGATAGAATACAACTTGCAATGACCTCCCCTATATCACTTATGATAATGAAGGCTTTTTCCAGTCAATGAAAAACATTCTGTTGAACTAGTTTAATCGTTCTTTTTTTCTGATATTTATGTGATATTGGGAGAGCTTATTTTCTGATTTCAGACAACATATTCTTGAAATATGTTTTCATGGTGAGTTATAATCACGTGGGTTTGCATTTGTTTTCTACTTATAGCAAGGACTATGTTACTTTCCAAGCATGTCCTCTGCAGATATACAGTTCTGTGCATATATCACAAGATATACAAAATACAGCCTCTTTGTTACACTTGCTGATTAAACATTTAAAGGCTGTTACTGGAGTAGGGGTTGGAAAAGAAGATTTGACATAAGACAGAAACTGTAAAATTACTGGAATTAGCCATATAAATGAATGCTTTCTCCTCTGGTTTATAACATTTCCAATTGTACTCCTGAAGCTTGATACTAGAGGTAAACAAAACTATAAAATATTAACTACATTCATTAGAGCACACAGAAGAACGTTTCATATGACAGGCCAATGAAGCAAACAATTCAAGTTTCACCTTTAAAATGCAACAGATGCTGTGTGCTACTGAAACAGATCAACAAGAAAAATTCATGCTGGGAAACAGCTGGCTAAAATGCGATGCTTGTAATCTGTTGTGTACAAGTTTGGCTCTACAGCAGATCAGAAATGCACTCAAAACTACCTAGACTGTAAGTGTTAATTGTTCATATTTAACTTAGAGCTTCAAATGGATGCACTTGCTGAAGAAAAAGACATACAGAAATCAATCCTCATACTCTCTCTTAAAAGCCTCTCTCCAGTTTAAAGCAAACCAAATCAAGCCATGCAAATCAGAAGTTGGAATAATATTATCAAACGATCATTTTTCAGAAACACAGGCAGTACACAGCTGAAAGGCAGAGTCTTGATGCTATGATTAAGACTGAGGCCAGGAAGCATGCTCTAGAAAGTATTTTCATAATGCAGATTACCAATACACAGCTAACATGACCCAGTCTTTACCAAAGGTCTTAAACAAAGCATAACAGTAAATCAATAAAAATAAAAATTGCCTTGAAATGAATAAATTGTACAAGCAGTCTTTCTCCTCCTTCACTAGTTTTCTAGGGAAGCCTATTCTGAGAACTGAGTGATCAAACGTGCAGGTACTCACCTGCAGTCACTGCTGCACTGAAGTGACTTATTACAGCATTTCCAATATACCAAATAGTTGGTGTTTCTGCTACTTCAGTCTGTGATTCATGACTTGTTTTAATCATCACAGTCCCTCAACTACAATATTTCTATTTTCAATGAGATCAGTAAACACTCTCAAATTCCTATGATTAAATTTAGGAATAGCATCAAATATTTGAAGTAGTCATTCTTACAAATGTTTTCTTCTATATCAAAAGAAAAAATTACAAGTTCATGGAAGTAAATTCTATGCAAGTATACTAGAAGGCCACAATGTCTAATGATGACCTTTGCAATAGATGAAAAAATAAGATCTGAAATCTGAATTCTGTTGCTAGCGCTGATAGAGATGAGGCTTCAGGCAGTTCTCCTATTTCATCCTTGATTGCCTGCCCATTGTAAAAATTAGAAAGTTTTATTTATATCTGGTAAAGTGCTAGTGCTATCTGCTCCAGCAAAGTACATGTAAAGTCACCTGAAAGACTGTCTGGAAGGTCCATAGAGGTTCCCCATTTCAAAATACTGCCACCTGCCAGGAGCGAGAAGGAAAAACGCTATGTTAAGTCAGTCCCTCGTAATCAAGACCTTAATCAAGGTCAGGTTCACAGAAGTATATAGTAGTAGGAAGGTAAAACCGAAACTGATTTGAAAACTCCTGATAAGTGCTGGGGAGCAGCCACATATGCCTGTCTTTCATAAGCACATGATCTTAGTTCAAACTCCTTTCATTTGCCTAGAGCTATATCGCCTCTCATGCCTTGAGATACGTTAGTTGTGACTGGTAAACAGCTCAGCACTTGCATATAAGCCCTGAAGAAGCAATAACTGAGATCCTTGTGTGTGTCCTTAGGATGATCAATCTTGTCTTTATAAAGTTTACCACAGAGTACTACAATCGGGCTCTGTAGAAGATGCACTAGTATTTGATATTTTTTCTTAAAACATTGCTGCTACTGAGCCTTGTTATAGGCTAAAAGTAAGAATATAGGAGCTCTCCCGCAGAAAGTGGAAGAGTTGGGTTCCATTGAATGTCTTCATGGAAAACAGGCAAAAGACAACTCCCTTTCCCTCATCAGTGAAGCCACCTTCAACATTTCAACTAGACAATGTCCTTATTACTGTAAAGTGAGATGATCTGCTCAGGAAGGAAAAAGAGAATGAAAGAAGGAATATGAGTTTAAAGCAAACATACAAAACCTCCTCCTTCATTTCAGCTAGAAGCAGATTTCATGATGGCATGTATTTGGTTGCCACAGCTTTCACTCAGCCTTTTCTGCTTCACTGTATGTGAAAAAAACATTGGAAAATAGGTAAGTGTTCTGTCTAAAAAAAAAAAAAGAGATCAAAACCTTTAAGAGTGAGTGATTCAAATAGGATAGCAGTCAAAGCTGAATTGTCCTTCAGATGTCTACTCAAAATTTTCCCAACAGCTTTCATTTCTTCACAATTTTTAAGATGAAAGAAATGAAACAAATTGTTCTTATACTGACAGGGAAGGAGAACACATCCTGAACAACTCCCTCAGTAATAAAGTGGGTGTGACAGCCTTCCCACCCCTTGTATTCGCCACTTTTCCATGCAATGTAGCTGCAGGTTTTTTTCCCACTTGAACTTCTGTTTTGGCTAGAAAACACTTTGTTGTGGAACAAAAAATCATGACTAGTAAAGACTATCACACCACAGTCTGTCTCCTAAGCTTAATATGTGTAACCTCCCAGGTGAAACTCCAAGATGTTACAGAGATTTCAGCTTTCCGAATACAAATGTGCTAATAAATGCATATATTTCAAATAGAAACAAGTAAAAAGGATGATTGCAACAAGACAATAGCTGGCAAGAAACGCAAAGTTTACAATATGCTTTTTGCAGTTACTTCAATTTTAACTAGTCTATTTTGCAGAAGAAAAGAAAACTCCATAGAAATACCAGCTTTTCACAAGTGCTGTTAAAATAACTTGCTAGTAATGCACTTCAATGCCACTTCTATTGACTTTATCCTTTAAAACAGGGTTCTCTAAACAGCAATTCAACACTGAGAAAGAATTCCCCAAATGTAGATAGCTTAAAGAAAAACTAAAAACTGCAAACCATATTGTAGGTCCTAACACAAGCCTAAACACACTACGTTGTTTCCTTTCCTTGTTGTTAACATGTTCCTGAATATTCCTGTTTACTGCCCAGATCTCTTTTTAAATACTATACATTCATTTGAATACAGTGGTCCTGCACAGAATAGATTTATCTCTGTCCAAAACACTATGTGAGTCTTTCCAGCAACACTACAGGCCTAAACACAGGGTGATTTTATAAAACATTGCCAGTTTAACTAATTATGCTCTAGAAGAACCTTGTTATTATTAAACTACTCAACCAATTTTAAGCAACATAAATGTTACAAATGAAATAATCACTAGATTTCAAATTTACAGGAGATTTTATATTTTCTCATGGAGTGGGTGAGCCCAGATTTTTGAACTGCATGTATTGATTTTAAGTATATGAAGAATCAAGCTCCCCCTTCCCCCTCCACCCCCCATTTACATTCATAAAGCCACATTCAGGATCTCCCTTGAGTCTCCTTATGTTGTACAATACTCTTGCAAGGCAACACTTTAGTTTCCTCTTTTGTCTGCAGAATAATCAATACAAGATTCCTGGAGGGAAATTCTGTGAAGAAAAGACATACTTTCACGAGCCCTTGTTAAAGCTGGCAGTGTTACTACAGAAGGTTTCTCATGAAAAAAAGGAAAAAGTATTATTGCTCCCTATCTCCAAAGGCAAAATGTAACCAAAATGCATCCAAAGTTAAACACGCTCAGGTAATTTGTCTCTCTTCTTCCCAGCACAGAAGTACTCCTAAAATACCCCACATATTTACCAAAGTATTTAAGATATATTCAGAAACATCTCTGTTTCTTTAAACTAAAGAATAAAGATCACAGACACAGAATCCCTGGGCTGACCAAATACTAAGTAACTGGGTGAAGGAGAGGGAGACAGTGCTCCACAGCAGGAGGGCAGTCTGTGATTCCGCAGAACCCCTCAGCCCTGTGTGCCAATTCACAGACTGCCTGTGCACATCCTGATTCTAATCCTACTAAATGATGATAAGAAATGATTTGTCTGGGTCTACATTGCGAAACATTCCCATGAAGGGAACCATGGTGATGAGATTTACACCGCCACATAGCCCAGAGCACACTGTCTCCAACACAACTTTCCACTTGCCGTCAGAGAGGTAGACAGCTCCCTCTGTCCACAAAGCACAAAATCTTTGATAAGAAGCATAGCTTTTACAGCCTGCTGTTCTTTAGCACATGTACTAGTATATTTTTCTTCATTTTCTCCTTTTACAATGTCCCTCTTCTTTTCCTCTGAGGATATAGATCTGCTAGTATATTTTCATTTATTGAGCCCAGGTCAAGGACTGCTGAGACAAATATATTTTATAAGAAAGTGTTACTCTATTTGCCATTGCTAAAAGGTCAAGAACACAAATATACACACATTTAGCTTTTGAAGGGACCCCAGCTCTTCAACATCGATATTGCTGTCTAAAAATGCTACATGCCTGCAATCCCAAGAACCAAGACCGGAAAAAATTAACAGAAATGATGTTTCTGCTTCACTAGTGTAACTTGTGCTTTTGACACCACACTGCCTAGAAATGGCACAAAGACTATCCTTTAAGACCAATCAGGCTCTGATACCAATGTAATAGACATGCATGGACTCTGATACACAACAGCTGAGACCAACAGGAAAAGGCAAACACTCAAACCAGCTGTAATGCAATGTTCCTGGGTCCCCTGGGGCCAGAACAATGACACCCACAAACACAGCCATGGAATGAACAGACTTCTGCTGCAATCAGACCAAGTCATCATCAGCACAGTGCAGCAGCTGCCATACCAGCCACTGTGTCATTGCCCCATCTGTATCTATCAACTTGATGCACATGAAGAAATGCAAATCTTGGAGACTTAGCTGATCTCAGATGCAGCACAGTGGGGACAGGAGGAAGGATGTGAGATGTTTGTTAGTAGTGTTTGCAACCCAGAAAGATGAGTTTTTTCTCTAGCTGCCTCTTCAGACTACCCACTCCTTTGAAAAAAGCCACCGGATAGGACCAGCATTAGGAAAGGAAGCTGTGCCATCAGCACAGGTTACCCTTCCCCCAGCCTTAGTTAACAAGATTAGTCTGGCCTCTTGTGTGTACAGAAGATTAGGTTGGCCTCAAGTGCCTCTGTGCGTGTGTGTGTGTGCGCATGTTGCTCCCATTCCCAAGGAAAGCACAATCACAAACTTTACATTTGTACAGCCATCACTTCTGCTGGCCACAAATTCAGAAAACAGAACTTAACTCACTGCCAAATTAATTATACAACACTGAGGAAACATGTCAAAACAAACAGACAGGCAAACAAAAACACAGACCCAATTAAAACCAAAGCAGAATACTTTAAAATCACATGGACCACACCCAAACTGTGTGAAGAAATTATTAGATACATGCAAAATGTCTAAAATTAGCTTAATTTTACTTAAACATTGTTAAGGGCACTTGAATTCAACTTTATTAGCACAATATCTCGATGAGCATACAGTAATTTACTTATATTTTACTTTACTGTCAAAACTCCTACTGATATTTTCCTTATGCAGTACTTTATTATGCTAGTCATATAACAACTTCCTGATTTATGGAAACATAGATTATGTGAGGCTTTTAGGTTTAAAGATTTTCTTTTTTACTCTAATAATTTTCCTTCTGTAATAACAGTGCCTTAAAACAAGAAAGTAAGACAAAAACAATGGAAATCCTCAAGGATACTAAAAAGTATTGTGGTCAGCAAGGTGAAAGTAGGAAAAAATAATGCTACAGGCTGTTGTCAGTACTAACACAGGGCAGAGCTGAAGGAAGACAAGCTCTCCTGAAGTTGGCTGCCCCACAACCACATTTACACAAATGAGCAAGACATCAGACTCTTTCTTTATTTTCATTAAATGACAGGGACAAGCTGCTGGGGAAGAATGCACCCAACATGGAGAAATATGAAGATTACAATTAGTACACGTATTTTTTAATATTCTCTGCAATTCTGTCTTTCAAAACTGATCACGGATGTCAAACCAGAGATGCTTCAAACATCCTTGACTGCCTTTTGGAAAGTAATTAGTCTGATGTCTTAAGAGAACAACATATTGTGATGCATTGCTAAACATACAGCTCCACAGTGGTGACAGTCTGCAATGTCTTTCAGATCTGCCCCTTTTAGTACGAATTATTTTTTGTGCTTTAAAAAAATAATGATGTGGGCTTTCCTGCTCATTAGTAATTGGATTTCTGTAAACATCCTTAATTGTAAGCATTTCTGTATTCCCTTTGCATTTCAGTATCCCCTCACAATTCAGCTATGTTTGTCAAACCTGTTCACACAAATGAGGATAGTATGCTGTTAATATACATGATTATCTGCTATGGGCACACAGCAGCTGCCACATTCACTAAAAGGTTATGGTGGGAGGGAAAAATACAGAAACCAAAAACCACAAACACACTAGTGAAAAAAAAAAGGGGGCAGGGGGTAGGAAAACCAGAACAAGAATAACAGGTGGTTACAACAGTAAAATGAGAAAAAAAAGGGAAAAAAACCCCACAACCTATTCAATATTTCTGTTTCCTGGCTTTGAATGCATGCAAGAGAAGAGAGCACTTGAAATCTCGGAGCTGCACAAAACGTTCTAAATATCTACATGGTCAAAATGACACCCATACGAGGTGTTTTGCCACAGCTCATTTTAGGAAACATTTTTATAGAAACACTAAGAGGCGATGACCAATACCCAGGGGATATCTGGGAACTAGAGCTGACTTGTGTAACAGAAGTGGGTCGGTAGGAAATAAGAACTGTGGAGGATTCCGCAGAGGCTATGAGGACAAATGGAGTGTGGGAATTCAAGCCATGCAACCTTTGACAGCTTAAAACTAAATCCTCCAGACAACCACATTTTGTTTTCATAGAGAAGAAAGATCAGAAAGTGTCGCTTCAAGTTGAATATAGGTATTACAATACAAGGCAAAAAATGTCCTGCTCCAGTCAAGCTCCTTTTCAGTTCAAACAAAAATACTGCATCATTACTGCATCATTCTCTTCTTGGAGAAGCAAGCCAGTGCTACAACTCTGAGATGCCAACAAGCCTCCGCTGCAGATCTCACACCTTCCCTGCTATAAAAGGCAGGGTAAAAGAAGGCGAAACTAAAAAACATCTTCTGTCTCAAGTCTTTGTGCTAAAATGGTTTCTTGAAGCCCAAAGGTGTCCTGAACTGCTACAGGAAGCCCTTTTCTGCCCAACGCACTGCAGAGGAGGAATAAAGGCCCAATCCTGGTGCTGTGAGAAGACATTCAGGAGTGGTTTTCTCTCAGGTGATTGAGTGCATAACTATATTGGATGGGAGGTGCAATGGTCCTTGCTCCTGAAGGGAGGTGGAGCTCACACGTCTACCCTGACCAGTGGCACAGCCCTTCTCTGGGGCTCTGCTTGGGGCTATTTCTGACAGAGGGTGATAGCTATCAAACCCAAGCTCCTGCTCTTTTGCTGTAAACAAGTAAGCAACAACCAAAGGCTGGGATATTTGAATTAGCTTTCATTAGAAAGAATTGAATTATTTGCATTATAAACACACACTTAAGAGCAGCCAAACAGGCACCTCTGAAATCACAGACGCTTCTCCCCACAGGCTGGGGAGAGCAAATGCAGGTTGGTTCACTCACAGTGGGGAAAACCTGTTGCAGACCTTCATCCCTCTGCCATACAAAGAACAAAGGAGGGAAGCAATTTAAACAGACAAGTATAAATACATCACTGAATTTTATGTGGCACATTTCCAGGTTCAGTCAAATCTCTTTTCACTTAGGTACATAAAAAAAAAACCACAGAGAAATTCTCATAATCTCAAATCGAAAATCTCAGTGTTACCATATTCTTGATCATCAGTGACACTCAAAAATGCTGCCTGTTTGCGATCCCATCAAAAGTTTCTTTAGTCTATATTCTTTCAAAAGTGCATTTTAACATTTAGTGGCAGCTTTATGAATCTGAAAATTGTACTTGTTTTAGCAAGCAAGCCAATTCAAAATAGAAATTCCAAGTGCACTTTGGGGATAATTTCAAATGTGCATAATAATATTTCTCCGCAAAAGAAACTCATTTATTTCCCCTCACAGGAATCCGTAATTTACGAAACCCCTTCTTTAACCAACATCTTACAAGTTAGTATGTAAGGAGATGGACATTAATTTTTTATACTATGTGCCGACAGGTCATACACTGATCATTGGCAAAACTGGGAGTAAAATTAATAGGCTTTCAGCTGGAGCAGAGAGAACCCTATTCATTAATACCTTATACTACCACAGTTACAGTCCTAATTTTCTATAGTTTAAAAGGGATGTGCAGCTCCAAACTGCAGAACAAAAGTCATCACTCAGCACCTCTGCCATGGTCTGTCTCTGCCATGGCAGTGTGTTCACACAGTGCCACCATAAATCAAGTGTCATCAGCAAGGCTTTTGCTACCTAGTCATGATTCACCTCTGGGAAGAACTGGAACAGGTTTGTATTTTCATGAAAATGGAAGTGCCATGGCATGCAAAGGGAAACAGATACATTTCACAGTCACACCTGAATGTGGAAGGCTAAAATTCACACCACTGACACATTTGACAGCCTTTGGATTATTTCTCCATGAAGGTCAACTCCAAATCAACCAATCTGGTTATGCCCTAACAAAATACTTTATGTGATCCAACAAACCCTGTCTTGTTAACTTGTAACTGAATCCCTATATTACCTTTGGAAGGCTTTCATTTTTCCATATAGTCACCTTTTGAGGCAGTGAAAACAAAAAACACACTAAAAGAAGTTATTTATTAAATATCCATCCATACAGCTCACTTAATGAAAAAGAGCTAAGATAAAATTCAGAGAAAATTATAAGTGGTCAACTATAAGTATGGTAATATGGCAAAGGCCCTATGTAAGAAATACACACAAAGATTCTTACATACATAATTCAAAGTAAAATTATTATTACCAAACAGCAACATACATCCTTGGCAGTATTGTGTTTCAGAAGAAGCATCCAGTACTTTGTAGTAATAGTCCCAGCTTCAATACAGTGTACACAAGTGAGACAAATCAAACTTGTCTCCTGTAACACTGCTGTATCTTGCCATAGATGTGGAGGATATATTGGGCTGTTGATGAGAATGTAATGAAGAAACTGTTAAGGCGAAAATGAGGTTAAAAGCAGAGGAAGAGTGTATATCTTAGGCCTCAGAGTGTATATATTAGGTCTCAGAGTGTATATCTCAGCTCTTTCAAAGGAGGGCTCTGCATTTTATCAGTGCTTTAAGATGCAGCGTTTAACTTTCTTGGCAAAGAAAGCCCTATCTGTCTCTGGAAGTAAATACACTGCAGGTTTAAATCTGGGTTTGTAAGTTTGTCCAAGTGAGGTCTTCAGGAATAAAAAGTTTCAGTAAAAGCTCAGCAGCTTTAAAAGAGCAATGTCATTACTTTGCACATGCAAAGCCTTGTGTGATGGATGAGGATTTACTCTCCAAACCTACTGACTTCACTTGATTTGAATACCCTCTGTAAGTGGAAGCATTTTACACCTTTACAAAGTAATACCTATAATACACACTGTGCTAAACTTGCACAGAGCTTTCCTAAAAACCTACACCTTTCAATTAGAAGCATATCTTTTTTAATTGTTTTGATTCTTAAAGCTTTCATAAGATCTTTTTCTCATGCAATGGCTGCATTGAATTGCACTTGAACGCTTCGTACTTTTACATATCTAAGTAAAATTAAACATTTTAAAATCAAGTACCAAACAAGCTGCAATACACAAAAGAAAACCCTCTCTATTTACAGATAAAGATGACTTACACACACCTGTGTAAAGAAGACTGTGTAGTCATCTAAGTACCTGCTTGAAAATAATGCATAAAGAAAAAAGTCAACTGTAGAAAAAGGTGTTACCTCTTTGCTTCAAGCAGCCACAAGACAAAAGCATTATCAGGAAGTAGCTGTGAAACACAACGGAAGATTCCTATATAAAGCAGTGAATCATCTTTATATTGATTACAGGTCCCAAGAGGCCTAATGGGAACCACCTCAGGTCCCTGTAACATTTGGGCAGTGGAGAGTGCTCACTGCTTGTCAGGATCAGACCTCTGCTGCTTTCAGAACAGATGAAGATGACTCCTTTGCAATACCATGCTGAACTTCATTAAAAGAATAACTGAAATTAGTAACTTCTAAGCAAGAAGCAGCAAGTAGCCAGCATGGTACTTTGTAGACCTAACTACCTTCAGAAGAACAGTGTACCGTTCTGATAAAATGGCAAGGGCTTTACATTTTTAACTTTAGCATCATGAGTTTGTTCTCATTCCCATTTGAAGTCAATTTTACAACTCCCATTGACTTCAGCAAGAATGGAATTAGATCCTAACATATTTGCATGTCAAATCTCTTTTCTTGCAGTTAAAGTGCTTTCACCCATAACATCTGCAATTTAATGGTACATTTTCTATGAAAAAGCAATGCTACATTTCTTTGAAAGGCAACAGCAATGCATTAGCATTGGCCAAAACAGCGGACTCAAAAATGCTTGCAGTACTGAAACTCTACAAGACTTCCACTGATAATAAGGAAATATTCCACACTGGCATTTCTTCCAGAAATTTCAAATAGAAAGACTCCAAAGCCTACTGGAAGAACACTGGGAACAGGTTACAGGTAAAAAAGTAAAGACACATGCACAGAGGAAAATTTAAGCGTGCTTCCAGCTTTGAACCTGCTGTAACCCCAAAGCAAGCCAGAGAGAGACAGAATATTACTATGGCTCAGCACACTACCAAATATCAAGCATCTAACTCGGCTTACTGCAGCTGCAGAAAGAATGCTGGGAAAGGGCACTCAGCTTGGTGGTATTGCCTTAATGTCAACTAAGTGCAGTTAATTCAGTCACTTCATTCACTGGTTCGGACAAAACCACAATATTACCAAAATACACACTCATAGCCTAAAAGAAAATAAAAGTGGTTTTCCTGTTCAGAAATAAAGACAAATGCTTGGTGCTAAACAGGATTTAACAACATTTCCACAGTACCAGTTTCTTTGTCAGAAACTTGGTCTGATCAGTTTAATTAATCCATATTGAATAAGCAACCCTTGAAACATGCCTGAAACTGAATAAAAACACCAGCACAAATGAGAGCCACAAGGGCAAAGTGTCCCTATCACTTACAACATGCAGAACGATACATGTAATCTATTCATTTGAAGACATGGTACATTTTAAATTAGCAAGAAAAAATGCTTCATGTTGTTTAACTAATAAGTCTCTAAGAAAAGCAGTCATTTAAAAAGCTGTACTAATTTCACTACCCACGGTTTCATTACTAGAAATCAAAACTTTGAACAGCCTGTGCATTTATGTTTAATCTGCCTCTCCAAGTTCCAGAATTTAGGAATGAGTTTAGAAATTTAAATCAGTTTGATGTAGGGTTACCTCAAACCAATTATTTTATTTTATACACTAATTTATTTTCTTCAATCACTGAAAAGGTGCAGCTGATTTGTTAGAGATGTTCTACTACCTTTCTAACCAACTCCAGTCATTGCCTTGAATTGTAGAGGCACACCACAGAATGTATCTTGCAGTAATTCTGCCTTTCAGCTGAATTCATATGAACCATTTACAAGATTAAAAACAGTACATGAGCTTTCTGGATCATATATTGATCGTTTAATTATTTTCCATTTTAACTGCATGCTATTTTTGGCACAGAATATTTATGTTGATTGACCATCGCAATTAATCTTCTAAAATATCTATATGTCAAATGTCAATTATTTAGGTGACAGTATTAATGTTTAGATTCTTTGTTAACTATAAATAACTTTTGAGGTTCTGATATCTGAAAGTAATTACACAGCTTTATTCACCAGAGCAATTTTCATCTTAGTACCTATAGGTCGTGTTTTGAGCCACTTCACAGCAATAAATGAATATTACTGTGCTGTTTATGAAGTTATACAAATAAAACAGAGAAAGTCTCACATTATTAGTGCAGAGACTCAGCATATTTTAAAATCTTCCCCCCCCCCGCCATGATTAGTATTACTGTTTATGTTTCTCTCTCACAACTTTGCTGTATGTATGAGGCTGTCACACAGTGCAGTTAAGATATCCCTCTGGGTTATTCTGCTTGTTTCTGCAAGATTTACAGCTCTGCTGAGACAAATTATTTATTTAATACTTATTTTTATTGGACCAATTAACTAAAAAAACACATGATAGGGACGTAATTCCCCAATTATTAAGTATTCTCTAAACTATGTTACCTTTAAGTTTATTACTCTAATTAACAATTCCTTTAACTTCAGTCAGCCCATACTGACTTTAGAATGTCTCCATGCACCATGTGAGTAAGCTGAAATAAGTTATAATTACTACAACAGACAGAGCAAGCCTCTATATCTGATCCGCTCGCTTTGTACGACACTGATAGAACAAACCAGGTGGAAAGTTCATTTATTCAGCTGGCAAGGATCGGAGCAGCTGGTACACAAGGCACAACAGGAGCAAAAGGACCCTGCTACCGCAGTTCAGCACTCTAGCAGCTACCAGATCTCTGTCAGCTGGCAGGCACCACTGAGCCTAGATAAAACTTGAAGAAGACTTCCAAGATACACCGGCTCCTGACCAGCCTCAGGTAAAGCTAACTTTTCATTAGCATTTCATCTCAGAGTCTATACAGAACCCGTCCTCAAGTTCCAATCCTGGAAGCTGCCCAGTGAGATCGTGAAGCTCTTTGTGCTCAAGCTGCAACACAGGTGTTTATGCACAAATAATGCCTTAGGGCAAATGACAACCTGCTAGCTCTTCTCCCAAGCTCTTCCTTTCATATGCTCATAAATAAGCTATTATTAGAAATCCAGTAAAAATTATGTAGGATGATGGAATTTGTGAGAACCAAATTATATGATGTATGAGGAGAAAAGTGGTGAATTAGCATTGAGAAGAAGTGGGTTTTTTGTAAAACATTCACTTCAGCTTTGTTGCAAAATGAAGCAGAAATCAAGGAGGGAATGGAGGAAGAATCACTACCTGAACGTGTAACCTTAAGGATTTGACTGAGGTGTGGGAAAAAAAGAAGTCCCCTGTGGTTTCTCAGTTGATTAAAAAAAAAATTCCCTGCAGATTCCCTGATATCTTGGATCCTATTCCACTATTTTCATTTGTCTTACTTTACTTAAGTGCCCAAATGTAGAACTTGGATCCAGATCTGACCTCTAACCACAGGGAAAGCATGTTTGTTATTTATAAGATATTAGAAAACTTTTGCATCAGACCACCAGTGTGCATGGTTTGTTTGTTTGTTATGGCTTAAAAAATTTTATATCACTATTGTTAATTGGCATGTTTTCTTAGCAGAGTAAATAGATGTTCAGAAAACTCATAAATCAGACTAGCCATGTTTGTAAGAAACATTTCCATATCAGACATTTTCTATTTTTGTACCTAAAATCAAGCCGTTGAAATATCCAAACTACAACTGCACTCATCCATGGTTGGGTGAGACACTGCTCAGGTAAAAAATATCACTTCTTCGAAGACAGAAGCTGTGTAGTAGCTAAACACAACATTTCTCAATGATTCAGCTCTGTAGCTAAAAAGCAAGGGGAACATTTTCTAAGGTAGAAACGGGTAGTTAGGTCCCCTCTGTGGGGAATCCATTTCTCTATCCATTTTTGAAAATTTCCTAACAGGATTTATGAATTCATTTAAAACTCATAATCTGAGATTTCCCAGAAAAAATCCAACAAATATCACTTCAACTTTGAGATTTCTCCTTGAAAAACAACCTAGCATTTGGTGGATGAGAAGTCCAAATACATGTTCATTATGACTATAAACTGTCAAAGTCAACAACTGTGCTGGGCCTAGATAGGGAAGAACAGGGTAGTGCCAGAAAGGATGAGCTCCTATAGCAGGCAGCACAGGATCATAACAAGATAGGATTGTTTTCTCTAGGACTGGACAGAAGAGAGAGTAAAAAAGGCAGAGATGAAAGCAGGAAAGAACATCTTGTGCTTTGACTTCCTCGGAAGGTAAAGGTATGGCAGAGACAGGCATAAGAAGCAAATTAAGTAAAGCATGCCTTAAGCCCTCAACCAACTGATGAGACATGGTAGGGCCTGGATGTTGTTCATGAGTAGCTCATATCAGAGGACCAGCCACCTCCAACCTGTTATAACTCAGTCTTAGATTTAAATCTTACTGTAAAACATCATCTTTTTCTAATGAAATCTGGTGTGCCTTGGCTTAAACTATGTCCAATCCCCCAGAAATTTGGGTGTTTTCCATCTCAGTTTTCAAATATCAAATCCAACTTAAGAGGGAAGATGTTTCCCACAAACCACCAGCACACATCTCTCCTCTAAAATTGCCTTTGGTATTTTTTTCCCTAGAATTAATTTTGCATTCCAGTACATTTCACAGTGAATGTCAATGCTAGTGAACTACCTTCCATTTTTGGCATTTTAGAACAAATACATAGATATCCAACAATATCTACTGTCCCATTTGGGATTTTGACCACACTGTAACTACAGAAGTGTGATTTTTCAGTAGAACTTTTATGAAAACCTATCATTCTTTAGTGCCATAATTCCATTATGCATGCAAAGGCTACTATCTAGGCAAATGCTCACATCTGGAAATGTCAGGTTACACTCTCGCTCTACATCTTCAACAGAGAAAATCAATTCCTATGAGCATACAGAATGGCAGCTTACCTGTATCTGCAAAGATTCAGCCCATACAGATTCAGCCAGGTATGAAAAACTGGCTTTCCCAATGCTATGCCTAAATACTGAAGCCACAACATGTATCTTTTTCCTATTTTTCATATATAAACTATGAGAAAACAGCATTGAAGCCCTATATTACACTAAGTGAAGAACAGGGTGTTAAGACCAACTTCTTTACTTGTATTTGATGTGTCTTAAACATTGTCTGAGTGCAGGGCTGTGTGAGCCTGAGGGGCTTTTCTGTGGCCCCTGGTTAACAATGAGAGGGGAAGGTGTAGGAGCAGTCATTGCTCCCTCCTGCCCTCACCTGCAGATGGGCACACTGTCCTGGGTGGCGGCTGGTGCTCAGGATGGGGAGGAGGTGCAGCAGCAGGTGCTGGCCCCCTGCTCCACCTGCTATGCACGCGCACCTGAACAGTTCAAACAGAGGTTAATCTGGCAATGGTCTGTTGAACTGCCAGTGACCTTGTAGCTCTCAGCCTCAATTTGAGGACCTTCCCAAAGGATCTCCTGTGCATGCTCCAATTTGAGAACTTTCGCAGCAAGACCACCCCTCACATCCTAATAGGGCATGCACATGCCCTATATAGTGCCTGCAAAGAAGACACAGAGAGTGCACCCATAACCTCATGGAACCAACTTGAAGAAGTGTTGCTGAAGAAGTACTGGACCACGTGTTCTTGAAGAATTGTTGCTGGAGGTGTTGCTGCTGGATTGACCACATTTTCCTGAAGAACTGCAGTGCCCCATTGGAGCTGTGATAATTTTTCTTTTTCACCGCTACGTCTTTCTCTGCCTTATCTTACTGTACCTTCTTTTTCCTTGGCACTATGGAGTATCAGATTGTATCCAAGTTGTGTTGTAGTTTGTTTAGTGACCTTGGCTATCAGGTATCAGATTGTGATCTGAACAGACTTGGATCTGATTTTGCAACTTTGAGAAGTTGCCACTTGGAGTGCACCTGAGTACCTGTTTTGTGATTTTGGCTGTGTCCAAAATAAATTCTGCATTTGAAATTACTGTGGGAGATTTGTCAGTCTCCAATGTGCCACGCAGTTATCAAAAGAACCCTTCTTACCCTCCCTCTTCAACTGTGCAGATCGGGGTCGACCCTAACACTACTGGTGTCAGAACTGGGCCCCAACACAGGACTAGACATGATAGCCAAAATTAAGATAAAGTCAATCTCTATTGACTGGTTTGACATTGATTTAACTGGGGCAAGACTTCAATACCAGTTACACATAGTAATCAGGAACTGCTTTTATTTGCAGAAAACTCAAATACCTGGATTGCTTGTAGAACCTTTCTCTCACAATGTTAGCTTACAAAATTACAATGTCATTGAAAACAAAATCCCAAAATTTCTTCCTGAGAGTTTTAGTGAAAACCACTTGCCAAAGTAAAAGGATCATCGTTTCATTGAAAATCTGCATATTATTTTCAGTATATGCTTTAAAACCTACTTTCTTTCTTCCATGGTACCTAGATAAAATGAATTCTGCTATTAATATTCATAATAGCACTCCTTTCTTGAACTAGTCATTTATACTATATATATATACACATATATATTGATTCAGTGAATCAGTTTATATTCCTTAATTTTGAGATGAAGCTGTGCTTATATTAAAATGGAGAGTGCATTAGACATTGAGACCTAACACTGAGCCCTACAGATCAAGGGCACTTGGAGATAAGACTGGCTTCCCTCTGGCACACACATGAATGTAGGGAATAATGAGACTACACGGCAAAGTGGCCGCAGCATGTACCAGGAATGGGACGATGTGGGTGTTAGGAAGACCTACTGCCAGGGCTGTTTCAGTTTGATCTAATAACTGAGTGACTTAGGGAAATTCCATGCCATACTGCAGAGTAAAAGAACACATTGTTTATTTAAGAAGGGAAATACCTTTCTTTCTATTTCTACATGTGCTAACATTTTTTTAGGTAGAACAACTGAATGTCTTGATAATTACAGGAATCCTAGATACACACCATCGACACAAATCTAGAAGATATCCATACTATAACATTATTCTATAAATCATTATCAGCGACTAAAGTGCAGCCTTTTCTTTCGCTGGTATGGCACAATGCCTTCCAATTAAAAAAACAGAAGAGGCAACAAAAGCGGCGAACTCAGAGCGCTCAATCGGTCTGGCCACCAGGGGACACTCTCACGTCATTGCAGAAGCATGAGGACACTTTTACTTCAACGTCAGTAAGTCAAATGTAGATGGATAGATGAACTCTTAATATGTTAATTGTATGTCTCCTTCCAGCAGAGCCAGTGAATATGATAAACACATGCCCAAAATAACATAATCTCTGAGAATTGTCTTAGATTCACTCACATATGCATCTTCCAATAACAAAGATCACAACATAAATAGCATAAAACCTCTGTCTCTCTCAGCGTAACATTTGCATAGCAAACTCAGTTCTGCCTACATAAGCTAGTAATGCTTCAGTGCTGCTGCTGACAAAATACTGAATTGTCTAAAATCTCAACCACAGCATTTCCAGAACAAGTTCTGCCACGGCTCTTCTCAAAGTGAGCAGCACCTCATGTCTTGAGTCATCTCTCTAAATTCAGTGGAGATAATTGAGAAAACAACAGCGGTGAACTTGATCACTGGTAGCAAAATCTAACTGATTCTGTACATTGAGTATTCTCAGGACCTTGTTCACATATTATCTATTACTGAATGTAGCAAGACAATTAGTACAACTTTAACAGACCACTGGAAAAAGAATGTAAAAATACTGATCACATAACCAGAGATAGCTGTCACTTGATGCTAGAAGATGAAGATGTTTAAGCCTCTTACAGTCAAGAGAGCCAAAGAAATAATCTATTTACACTGGTTTTATCAGTTGATGCCAGTGATTCTTTAAAATACGCAGAGTGAGATTTAATTTATGCATGATCTATGACTGCCAAAAAAGTGAGAATTGCCTACCCATAATTGCTATAACATGATAGCACCTTGTGTAAAGCAGGAAGTATATTGAAAACGGGGAGATGGATTTATGACTCTTTCTGCTTCAACCAAATAGTTTTGCTTCACAAATCAACAATTTGTGCTGTTTCTGTATGTGCTAAAATAGGTAAACAGTTGCTCTTCAACACTTCGCTTTTGTCTTGAAGGTTATATACTAGTACTATGCTGAAAAAAGTTGGCACTATGTTGACAGCCAGATGAAAGTCCCTCTGATGGATATAGACTTATTTAATCAGTGATTAATGCAATCATTTTTAAAGGTGTAGTCTCATTACTTCTTTTTCAACTCTAGTGTACATTACTTGAAAAAAATCAGTTATACATTAAATAATCCAGGTTATATGGAATATTTAAGGGACTCTTCTAAGCAATATTTTACTCATTATCTTAGGTGGTTCAAGATTCAAAGTTTCACTTGTTAAGCTTAAGAGTGCACTTGAACTGTTAAGTATCTAGGAAATTGTACTTGGGTCAACTACAAACCTAGAATATTGCTGTCTAGGCTGAGAATCTGACACTAGAGAATTATACTAAAAAATAAACATTAATTCTATGTATTCTGTACATCTTAAGCACACGAGATAGCAATAAAGACCAAAACACCACTGCCAAGTTAAAACCACTCTCTGTTGCTTACCTGTCAGACAGCAGCACCAACAACTTTAAATGCATGAGGAGCTGTGATCCATATTGTGCCTATTTGAGTTTTCAATCTCATCAGAAGTGATCAGTCACATTGTCCGTTACTGTAATTTCATTCTCAACTACTGTTTTACTTCAGCATTCATATTCCAAAAGCAAAAGTAAGTGTATCCATTCCAAAAATCTAGACAAAGAGCGACGACTTTGGAAAGACTGGAAAGCAGAGATTTTCACATGAAACCATCTTATAGACAGGTAGTAGTCAAGAGTCATCATACAAATCCACACAGAAAACCAAGAAGAGGTTGCTGCTGCTTCTTAGCAAATCTGAGAACATTCATTTGCTAGTAAGTTAATAGATTTTATAGGGAATTTTCAGTGGTATCTGAGTTTGGACCATGGAAGCTGCCTGGTTTATACAGTATCTGGCTGGCCTGAGCTGAAGAAGCAGGAGTCCAGGCTCTGAAAGGTTGCCAAAGGTAATTAAGCACGTCCTCTCAGGGTGCAGCTGTGGTGGGGCTACACAACCCCATCCTATGATGCTTCTCAACACTCATGAACTGTGAGCCAAGACTCCCATAATTCTGCAGTAAGATTTGGTTCAAGACTGACCAGGTTAACTCAAGCCTTCATAGAGCTGTTCCACACAACTGGAGAAGTCCCTGGCAACCTGATCTAATCAGATCTGCTTCAGGCAGAAACTAGACTCAGTCTCCTCTAGATGTCCCTTTCAAACTAAGTTATTCTACAAATCTGTGATCTGTCACTGTTCGAACTAGCCCGAGTTACTTAAAAAAAAATAGGGCATGTGTTTGTGATGATGACATCATCTGGAGGAGACACACGTGTATCTTGACTACTGGAACAGTGGGCAAAAAGAAAGTCTGTGCATAGCCTTGGCAACTGTTTTCCCATGTATTGACAATCCCATCTAGAAAATGTCTCTATAATGTGATGGTACCATTTACAGCACACTTTCAACTAAAACTCTCCATTTAACGTGAATACGGAGACAAAAATTAATGCAAATGCATGAATACATTACCTAAACAGAAGAGAACAATACAGTTACCATAGATGCCTCCTATACCTTGGGAACTCTGAACATTCAGGTGAATAATGTTATTTTCATTGCAACTGAACTACTACTAATATATAATTTTAATAGATGGATTTCTGACCCACACCTTTCCTTCTTCAGGCAATAAGTACTAAAAATTTGATAGCCCTGATGCTAACATTTTCAGTTCTGACATTCTTGTGGCACTTTATGCAACTGTCAGTGGGCCTTATTCAATATATCAGATACCCACACAAGCTTATGTCTCTATGAGATGACATTCCAAATGTCTTTCATATAAATCAGCAAAAGCGCCTTTTCCCACCACCTTTTTAGTATGCATTTCACTGAAAGGAGTTGATTAAGTGTTAAAGATTGATTAGCCTGTTTTGCACTTATAAAGGATTACACTTGACAAGATCTGACAGTATCTCAGAGCTACACAACATTTGTAAAGCTGAAAACATTCCACAAAAATTACTTGAAAATCACTGACGTTAACAATTTTGTTAAAACATGAGGAGCTTGACACATCTTACCTAGGTGGACCAGTGTCTAATATCCTTCAGTCTGCCCAGAGCTATTCCTTAAATGCTCATACCACAGGTACATTCAGTTGTGGTGTTATTACTCAGATCTGATAGGGACATGAACCAGGATTATAAAGACTAATGTAGAACTGGCAAAGTGCATTAGTCTCAACTGAGAATGCCTATTGCTAACAATGAAAAGCAGAGGAAAAACAATCCATAATGCATCCATGTGACTGCAAAATACATTCACAGAGGAGAAAATTGGCTCCTTGCATTTACAGTCCATCAGCTATGCCCAAACACAAACAAATAGTTTACAGCACTCACTTCAAGTATATATGCACGTACAGAAAGTGAGTAAATGGTGGAAAAGCAGAAATTGTCCTTGTATTTTGCATTTCCCTTGTCATTTAAGAAATTAATGCCTTGGTCATATTCTTAAAACACTGTGTATAGCATTGAACACATTTAAAAGCAGGCTGCGGTACAGAATACCAGAGAATGAACAAAAAAAAGTACTCTCAGGACTTGCCATGTGAAGTCACTAATGGACTTAATGCATTAAAAAGTCTGACAGAGCCCTTTGATTATAAGCAGCACAATGTTACAACTAAGGTGTTTTCCTTGCAGTTTGAAATAGTTTCGATTAGACTGTTTTGTAGCAAAATAAAACCCCAATGAAAATCCCAAACCCAAATAAATCTTGGTAAAATAAAACCTGTTTTACAGTAACATTATTATAAATTTTAGAGTTGAAAGCATTTCAAATTGCTGTACCTCTAAACACCTCTAAACGTTTAGATGTTTTTACACATCATACTTATATGTCTATCATGTAAGGTGAAGAATCAACAAGCACAAATTAAAATACAAGGAAGTACAATCAAGCTGAAAAATGAAAATTTTTGCTATAATAGGTTGTTTAGACTGATTGCAGGATCCCCTCCTTGAGCAGAGGAAGTTGCACTGGACATCTCCAGAGGTACCTGCCAACCTCAGCGATTCTGTGATTCAGTAAGTAAACATATCACCTTAAATATCTGTCAGATCAAATACACAAAACATGTATTGGTGGACTCCAGTTAAATATCTTTAATTATACAAAATTATAAGGACACCGTGGGACAGTTCTTCACTTTCTTATGAAATTTCCCCTTTATTAAGAGAAGCAGTAACTGGGGAACTGAAGTCCCATGAGCCCAGTCATGAGAGTGAGAGTGAGTGTGAGCACAGTCATGTTAAAGCAGCACAGGCTCCACAAGGAATGTCAAATCCCCCCTCAAACCATTGCAGCACTACCTATTTCACTACCACCACCTTGGCTTGACACAGCTGGGCTTTGTTGAAACAATATGGTTTCTTTAAACAACCGTAGGATTTAATCCTATATTTGATGCATTTTGAGCCATGTATCTTCTTATTAAAGAAATAATATTTCCATGCCATTCTTTTTACTTTTTATGTTACTTACTACTGTGTGTCTGCTTTACATGGAATCCTTTTTTCGGTGCAAATAATTGAATTATTTCATTACATTACCCTGTAAAAGGTATTCTGATCTAAAAGCAGGCCAAGATCAAACACTAAGACACTTTTTATTAGTTTCAGTATAAAGATAATCCTGAGAAGACCGCTAAAATCCTTAAAATTTAAGTACAGTTAAGCTTTTTCTGGAATTAAGACTATAAAAGTTGCTCTGCTGAAAGTCTTCTGTAGAATACCAAATACTTTAGATTTAATATCACACTAATAACTCAGCAAAAATTTCTTAATGTTACAACAACAATTTGTTTGTTTGTAGTGTGACACTAAACTCCATTGTTTTCCTAGAACAGCTAGTATAGTCCAGATATATTTCCTTTGTATTTATGGATTTCTGAATCTACCAAATCAAAAGGAAAATTATTAAAAAGTAAAATCTCTCAGAGTCAGAAGCCATGCCAGAGATAGGCTGGGCTTCTTATATAGAACTGTCTAAGACGGTAAAAAATCCTGTAGATATCATCACTCATACAAAAGCCCGACTTCTTCACATATTAAATTACTAAAATGAAAAATGACAGAACACATTTGTCAGCTTCATTTAACCAGATGCTACCTGACAATTTCCACATGGAAGTGGGGAACTGGATCTCTAAGGAGACATATACCCACAAAAAATGATAAAGAACTTGCCAAGTCAAATAACATGGGAGAAGACTCCATAAAGGAAAATGGGTGAACTTAATTAAATCAACTTTAACTTCCATGAAAACCGATGCAATCACTCCAGCCACTGCCCCTGTCAGTTTGACAGCAATGCCACGTCCGCATGGGAAAACACACTTGAGTGCTTTTCAAATACCCAGAAATGTTGGAAAATCTAAAAAGCCATAAAACTTTACCCTTAAAAACCTTCTCCTTTCAATTACTTACAGCATAAAGAAAAGGAAATGTCTGTTAAAAGCATAAAAGAAGGAATCAATATTTTCAATCGAGGTACATCCTTCTGCAATATCCTGGACTATTCCTAATGTAAACTTTGAAAACAGTGGGGAATACTAACAATTTCTCTGCTGGGGGAGGGATGAAGACATGACTTCAACAGGGACTATTCTAATTACTTATATATTTACACAGGAATTATTAGATAAGATTAGTTCCTCTTTAAAGACCTGATACTAAAGAGAGTAAGTACTTCTTTTGTTGTGCAAAACCTGTCAGAATTTTTAGCTTCAGAGATGCAAATATTCCCTCTAATATAAGAACTTTTCATAAAATTCAGGTTCAAATTGCTCAGTTTGTGCAGGAACAACTTCCACTCCACCAGGCTGCTCAAAGTTCCATCCAATCCGGTCTTGAACACCCCCAGGGATGGGGCTTCCACCACTTCTCTGGGCAACCTGTTCCAGTGTCTCACCACCCTCAGAGGAAAAAAAAAGTCTTCCTAATAGCTAATCTATATCTGCCCTCGTTCAGTTTAAAACTATTTCCCCTCATCTTGTCACTGCATGCCCTGATAAAGAGTCCTCTAGGCCCCCTTCCAGTACTGGAAGGGTGCTACGAGGTGTCCCCAGAGCCTTCTCTTCTCCAGGCTGAACAAGCCAAATTCTCTCAGCCTGTCATCATATGAGAGGTGCTCCAGCCCTCTGATCATATTCATGTCCCTCCTCTGGAGTTGCTCTAACAGATCCATACACTTCGTGTGCTGAGAACTCCAGAACCGAACACAGGGCTCTAGGTGAGGTCTTGCAGAGATGAGTAGAGGGGCAGAATCACCTTCCTTTACCTGCTGGTCACACTTCCTTTGATGCAGCCCAGAATACATCTGGTTTTCTGGGCTGCGAGCGCATATTGTCAGCCCATGTTGATCTTCTCATCCACCCGCACGCACCAAGTCCTTCTATTCAGGAATACTCTCAATCCATTCTCCTCCCAGCCTGTATTTGAGTTTGGGATTGCCCCAAGGTTAGGGCAGTTTCTTGGCACTTTTTTTGTCTGTTGCCTTTCCACTTACTTCCTATGCCCAGGAAGCTTATTATGATTTAATCTGAACTAGATCAACATTTTAAACTCACGGAAGACCTTCCTCTTTTGGCACAACATGATTTATCTGAACAGTGCAACACTAGGTGTCTTTTTCTTCAGATTAGGAGCGCATCCACTAACCATGCTTCTAATCACAGCACACACCAATTTGCCAATGATCAAACTGGATTGCTTCCAGATGAAGCTAAACTGAAAGGATCTCCTCAGGACTAAAGGAACTAAATGCTCCAACCACTGCAGGCCATCTGTCAAAAGAACACCTCAAAAAACCCCACATATCGTATGAAAATTGGGTCCTCCTCATCAACTGCTTCACTCAGCTGATTCTCTCCTACTACAGAAGTGGAAAATGCAGACACAGCTGGGGGCTCAGAGGATCCCATCCATATTATTACTCAGCAGAGACACACGCCACATTTCTGGCTGTCTTCTGGTAGGAATGCAGCCACTGCCTTTGATATTAAGAGACCCTTTCTGCAGAAAGCTGTAAAATCAGCTCTGAATCTAAGCAGATTTGAGTCTCATACTACAGATGCTTAAGACTGTAGCTTAACAGGTAGCTTTGTAGTGAGGCTAAAGCAGTGTTCCGTGACTACCTCTGGCATGCCTGTCAGAGGAGTAGTCAAATGCCTAAGAGAAAAAGGTCTAAATAGGGACTAATCCTCTGAGTCACCAGCAAGAAACCAAACATTCTGAAGATAAAAATTCTTCTTTTTTTAAGCCTGACAAGAAGTCCTAGTTATGCACCAGCTGTTCATGAAATTCAAGAGACTAAATATTTTAAGATATAGGCAACAGAAAGTAGTAGTAAAAAAAACATAGCTTCAAACAATCAGGAAAATCACAGAAGGAAAGCCAAAGGGTGAGAACCCTTTTGCCTTTCTGTCCAAGACTCAAAAGGTATTCGTAACAGCTCACAACACTGAAAAATGGTTAAAACTTAATTGCTCGTTTACTCATAAAATACAAGAGGGATTGTTCTGCTATCAGCACTTCAGTATTTGAACAATGTGCATGCAACATGTCTAACAAAATCTTGCAATTTAATGTTTCCCTTAAATAACAAAAAAAAATTATCTAGTAAAATGTAACTACATGTAACTACCAAATAATATACAAACAAAATACACTGTAAAAAAATCATCAGCCTCAGAAAGCCTCTCAGTGGCATCCTGCTGCTGGTGCAGGGCCACAGGGCAAGGCCAAGCACGCTTGCCATTCCCCAAGGCCTCCAGGCTTGACTAAATACTGGGTCTCAAAACAATTGCATCCTTTCACCTCAAATTCATCGCACTCCATGATGAACGGGTGCTGGGGAGGGCTGGGTCTCCCTGCTCCACCGCCACAGGATAGCAGGCACCAGGCCCAACTCCTCCACAGCCAATGGCTGCCAAACAGCTGAACGTCTCCCGCAGAGTCCCAAGCATGGAGGGAAGCCAACGACAGAGTGGGGCTGTGCTGGGCTGCCAAACACACCAGATGTAGGCACTCCTGCAGGTGACTGACGTGGAGACCAGAAGAGTGAGCCTTGTGCTGAACATCGGAGCACCTGGCAACCTACAACTAATTCAGAGTGCATCTAGGAGCCCAAGGGAGGATCAGGCAGCCAAGCCACTGAAGTTCAAGGGTGCTTGGCTTATTGCACAAAACACCAGCTGCAGGGTTTGCAATTTATTTAGCAACTCCTACTTAAAGTAACTCTGAGTACTTGGTGAGAATACAAAACCCATGGAGCATGCAGTGACAGGTCGAGGGGTAATGGTTGTAAGCTGAAAGAAAGGATATTTATATTAGATATCAGAAATACTGTTAGGGTGGTGAGGAACTGGCACAGGTTTACCAGAGAAGTTGTGGAAGGCCCACCCCTGGAGGTGTTCAAGGCCAGGCTGGGTGAGTCTTTGAGCAACCTGATGCAGTGGGAGGTGTCCACAACCACGGCAGGGGGTTGGAACTGAATGATCTTTAAGGTCTCTTCCAACCCAAACCATCCTCTGTTTCTATATGATACAAGAAACACGTCAGAAGATCTGGGGCAGGAGATGCCACCAGCTGGGAAAAAGAGGATTGAGGAGACTTCTGCAGATCATGCACCTACAGCAAAGGTGTGTCCTGCAAACCTCTCCAAAGCAGTGTCTTTTTTTACGAGCAGGGTGGAAATAAAACAAAAACTGGAAACAGAATTAGGTAGAGAATTGTAGCCTTTTTTCTTATCATGAATTATGACCACAATCTCTAATGTTTAATGGGATGGGAATTCCCGTGGTAAGAAATGGTACATGTACTTCTCGAGAGCAATTTGTGCCCTCCTCTGAACTTCAAAATTCATTCCAAGAGAAACTGAATCATAGAATTATAGAATATATTAGTCTTGCTAGAATACATCAGTAGCTGTAATTGATAACGGCTATGAGACTTAATTGAAGTTTGAATCCCTAGCCCTGCAAGCATGAACACATATCTGAAGCGTATACCTCACCACAGTACTCCTTAGAAGTCTCTTATACCAGTCCTATCAATACAGTGCCACCAGGGGATGTGTAGTAAGTAGAAAACTTCCTTGCTCATGGCAGCTCTTGCCTTCAAAATGCTCCACTACAACATTGTACCTGAGCAGAGGACATCAGTTCTTGTATCCACAGTCTTCTGCATTAATATTCACAATCCTTGTTCTTATCTGACCCCTTTTTTCTCCACTCTGAACGTAGAAGGCTATCAAATTTCTCAAAGAATAACATAGTGAGAGACTCACAAATGACACACGAGAATCCACTATAGTGTTTTCCCATTTTTACCATTAGAAATTTTTTCCCATCATCTAACATGAAATTTTCCTCCTGCAGTTTAGCTCTTGCCCTGTATACCAAGGATACAGGGGAAAAAAAATACTGTTTGTACTAATATGTCTTGCATTTCTAGACTGTTAAGTTCCTTCCACTACCTAGCCCTCTCAGGTTCATACATATACTAAAAGTTACAGTAGTTTACATACAAATACCTAAAGAATCTGTAATCAGCATTCCCAATCCATTTGAAGACTGCCCTGAGGAGCCATTATACAATTAGTGCATTGGACCCAGCGGCACAGACACCAACACCTGCAGTGTCTCGCAGCAGGCATCTCCAATTCCTACGCAGCTGATGGACCAAAAAGGTTTTCTCCAGCTCCTCTTAACATGAGCTTTCTCTGCTAAGCTTCAATTGGCATCACACAGAGGCAGCAGACAGAGAAGAGAGGAAAAGGTTCCTATTAATACAAACTTTCTCCACGTGTTCAAAGCCTACTGCTGAGCACACATAGTGGTATTTCTTTTAAATGGCCTTTGTGGATAAATATGCTATTCTACAGTGCCTCCCTCCACGTAAACACACACAGACTGCTCTTTCCCAATTCAAACCTAAAAATCAACAGAATACAATTACTATAGTACTAATATAAGCATTATTTTAGATCTTGCCACCCACCAGTTATGGTAACCCATCTGTTAGCCAGCTTTTCAACTTTTCTCAGCATATTTGCTTTCCAAAGCACCTCCTGAAAAAAATAGTCCAACATTTCTTACGACTTTCATATCCAGGGAAGTTTTCCACATGTTTGAAGCTTATGTGCCAATGTGATTGCAGTCACCCAAAAAAATAGAAAGGGAAAGGTATTGTTTACTTCAAATAAATAATGAACCAAAACTGGACTGGAGGAGGACAAGTAACAGCCCAGTCCTCCTTTTTGCACTTTTCAGGACCCTACAAACTGCAAATCCGAGGAATGCTTATGCAACATTGTTTGCCTACCTGATGTTACCTTGGTATCATTTTTTCTGAGTGATGCAATACAACAGAAAGTATCCAGATAAAAATTCTCCAGACTCTACAGTCCTACAAACTCCTGTTGGTGTGCAAGTAGGTCCAAGATACAAAGAGTTTAATCATAGTAAGCCTCTCAGATATAAATTCAATCCATACAAGGAAGTTCAGTAATCATCAGACATCTTCCTCCTTTTTTTCATTAGAAATGAAGGAGTAATCCTAAAGTAAAAGGAAACTTATTGTAAACTGTCTGTTACTGAGGAGTCATCACTCAGTTTCTAATGAAAATAAATGAATACTCCATAACACTTCCATTATTTAAGTCAAATTAATAGCTAAAATAACATCTTATTAGTAAATACAATCTTATTTCACCTCATCAGCTGGAAACCAGTGATTTCAGGCAATTCTGAACTTAAGTAGATATCAAAGTGTTAATGTAGCCCAAAGGCAATAAACTCTTTCTTAATTATGTGATTCTACAGTGCCCAGATACATGGCCCTGAAACTGACCAGTTCCCTTTTACCTTGTTTAGCAACTTTCTTTATTAAAATTAAGTACAATGCAAATAAGAACACTTCTCTGTTTTTTACTGAGTAACTGCATAAGATCTGTGACACGGTAGTAACATTTGCTAATCATTATGTCCTTCGTAACTCCTTTAAAACTCAGTTTCGCACAATGGGATCCTAATGTACATATTTTAATATTATTGTTTTCAAAATGTCAAATTAAATTTTTAACAATCATATTTACACCCAAAAGCTTTTGAGAGAGATCAGATAAAATTAAGATATCTTAGTTTTGTGTTGACACCTTAAATATTATGTGCACAATTTAAGCAATTAACAGCTTTTTGATCTTCGAAGGCTTACAGTGCAGGGGTCTGTAATGATCCCCAGGTATCAAAGGCAGAGTAGCATCTGTTCTTGGATTACTTTACCAAAGAACAGACACCTTTCAGTGATGTCACTATAACTTCTGCATTAAATACAACTGCACTTCTTACCAAATAGACAACATGAAAGAAGACAGTAAAGCTTCTTTTCTCTCCTCTCTGGGTTTGTAGGTATTCCACAGGCTACATAATATTTTAAATAGTTAGAACTATTTAGCAGTCGAAAATCATGCAAACTAATACAAAGGCCCAATAGTCAACAAATCCTGAATTTTCCAAATAAAGTCCCCCTTTCAGGCACTTGCTTTCTTAATTTAGTCAAGATCTGTAGCAAGCTGAATGGCCATATGTTTCAGGAGACAAATGAGGACCTTTTTTGGCTCCAAAAGTTAAGCCAATCATTTGCACATAGAAATTGGATTTGTTATGTTCTGAAACCCTCCCAAGTTTATCTCATAGGTGATTGTGGAAAATTTAGAACATTCTAATTGTGATTCAAAAGAGAATGATACCACACTCAACTACAATGCATATAGTCACAAATCACTTAAGTTTGTTAGTATTGCAGTAATATTCCTTCATTATTCACAATATACCTAACTGCTTTGCTGCTAACCTCTTATTCTAAAGCGGTGTGAATCCCATATCCAATAAACAAATAGCTGTACACATAAAACACTACTAAATTAAAGTGAAATGTGTATTGAATCTATGAAAGCCATTTACTGCTGTAAGCTCAATATTGGGTCTGGACAATATAAATGAGGGCAGAGCAACTATAGTTTATAATTTTATTGCTCGCATTTCATGGACAGCATGCTATGTAATTATCAGAGCAACACAATTCTCAAACAACAGCTTGGGTAAAAGTACTAACCACCACACAGACAGAGCTTGCTTTTCTGCAAGGAAGTGCATGGTGAGGTTGCTTACAGCGAAGGCAGATGGAAATTCATGGTCCTGGAGATTCCTGAGGTCCTCACTGTCTTTTCAATGGGAAAAAAATACCCCGTATTTGGTAATAATTAGTCAAGTACTTTTGAATACCACAAATATTTCAAGAGCCCTGCCATTGAAATAGTGAGATCCACAGCATAATGAAAACTTTATTTGAATGGGAGGAAAAAGAACATTGGGAAAGATAAGTTCTGCGTAAGATGAAGAATAGTACAACAGCTGAAAAAATAGTATAAAGCTGTGTTAATTCCATTAAAAAGCAAAATACAGAATTTTGTATCAACAACTCCTGATTATTTACAAACAGCTGAAGAATACATACACTTCATATGGAAACTACAGACAGCTCTTAAGTAGCTACACAATTGTGCTGCTGCACTGCTGGTTACCTGGTTATTGTATTGCTCTTCCAAGACTCACAAAATACTTGCCTCATAAACCAGTGATATGCTTCCAATATATTATACTCATAGTAATCTTCTTATAGGCCTTCATGATTTCTGCTCATTTAAAACAGTTTTCAAGATAGAAGACACAAATTCTGTTGCAGTGTCTTTTACCATAGCCTTGCTCAGCACTTGTTCCCAATCGGGAGGTCTAGATACCACACTAATAGCTAAAATTATTAAAAATGAACATCTGACTCTGTGGAGTCTCTAGTCCATTTAAATCTAAGAATTAGATGTGTGGCCTTTGTATGCATACAGTATAAAACTTTAGAAGCCTATACACAAAACAGACTTCAGAGAATACTCAAAAAGTATGCTCATTTTTCTATTACTGAAGAGAAGCTTAATTTATCTTAATAGAGTATTTTCTAACTAATGATTCAATATTTTTCCTCTAACTGACATTACGTAGGAGTGTGTCTTTTTTACTTTTCCTTCCACATATAAGCACCTACCTATTGAGTCCATCATAAGTAAATTTGCGGATGACACCAAGTTGGGAGGGAGTGTCAACCTGCCAGAAGGCAGGAGGGCTCTGCAGAGGGACCTTGATAGGCTGAAGAGATGGGCTGAGTCCAACGGGATGAAGTTCAACAAGGCCAAGTGCCAGGTCCTGCACTTTGGCCACAACAACCCCAAGCAGCACTACAGGCTGGGGACAGAGTGTCTGGAGAGCAGTCAGGTGGAAAGAGACCTGGGGGTACTGATTGACAGGAGGCTAAACATGAGCCAGCAGTGTGCCCAGGTGGCCAAGAAGGCCAATGGCATCCTGGCCTGTATCAGGAACAGTGTGGCCAGCAGGACGAGGGAAGTGATCCTTCCCCTGTACTCGGCGTTGGTGAGGCCACACCTTGAGTACTGTGTTCAGTTCTGGGCCCCTCAGTTCAATAAAGATATTGAGGTGCTGGAGAGGGTCCAGAGAAGAGCAACAAAACTGGTGAAGGGACTTGAGCACAAGTCCTATGAAGAGAGGCTGAGGGAGCTGGGGTTGTTTAGCCTGGAGAAGAGGAGGCTCAGGGGTGACATCATCGCTCTCTAAAACTATCTGAAAGGACGTTGTAAACAGGTGGGGGTCGGACTCTTCTCCCAGGCAACCAGCAACAGAACAAGAGGGCACGAGCTTAGACTCTGCTGGGGAAGGTTTAGGCTGGATATCAGAAAAAAGTTCTTCACAGAGCGAGTAATCAGGCATTGGAATGGCCTGCCCAGAGAGGTGGTGAATTCACCATCCCTGGAGGTTTTTAAAATAAGACTGGATGTGGTACTTAGAGTGCCATTATCTAGTAATCATAATAGCATTGGATTAAGGGTTGGACTTGATGATCTTGGAGGTATCTTCCAACCCAGATAATTCTATGATTCTATGACTCTATGATATACACATGCAGACATTCCAACTGCAAAGAAACATCTCTTGATATAATTGTGAAAAAAATTGGAGCAATAGATTTTCTTGCCCTGTTGCTCTTTTGCTTCTATTTAAAAAAAATAAAATTTGATCCATTTTCTTGATATATTATTGTTCGGTTGAATGAGCTGATTTTGGTTCACATAGCTAGAAACTGCTATTAACTGATAATAAAATGCATAGAACAAATTTATTTAAAAAAAATAAGGATAAATTTAGCTTTCAGTTTTAAAAGCCATTCACCTAATTTTTATTTTTTTAAGTAATAAAATAGGGGTTTTTTTGTCAAAGGAAATTTGAGAACATTTGGCATTAGCATCTATTAAATGAAAATTACAGATATAACAAGTACTGATTTTCATTTCAGAATTGGCCTATATCTTTAAAACAGATTGGGCAATTCTCAAAAGATTTGAAACATTTAATGTTAGAATAATATAACTTGTGAGTTGAGCCAAAATGAAACTTATCAAGAACACCTTACTTTTTTGGAAGCATCTTTTGTATTTAGCTGAAGCTCCTAACTTTTCAACCTATTTTTTCATGCTATCAGTAAATAAAAATGTTGATAATTTGTCCATCTTTAGCCCATCATAGAAACATTTAAAAAATCCCTGTGTTTTCCCTGAAAAAAAAATTTGCTAGAACATCTCTTACTTTTTACTGTGTATGTGATTTTGCATCATACAGCCCTGTACATCTCCATGTAGGCACAAACTGAACAGGGGGCTTGAACATTTTAACTGCTACCACAGAGAAGCCTGGCATGCCAGAGGAGGATGAGTGAAAGGACAACTTTGCTGGATGCCTTATCCAGTATTTCTTTCCTCTACAAAAGACCCTTTGTAGATGCACCACATATCTTACACTCGAAAAAGGGGAAAGGATCGTTCAGGCGTTCTGTATGGTTCCACTGTCCTGGGCCTTCAGTAGTTACTATTTTCTCATTCATCTGTGCATGGCCTGAGACAGGAGTGCGTGGGCTGTCCTGCTGCAGGAGTGCCCACAGCAACATGACTTCTCAGGAAACAATGTGCTGAGAAAGTGAAGTTACAACGGAGAGGCAAACAAACATCAGAAAACATTTCACTCAAAAGAAGAATGTGATGGCAATACATTTTGCAAATAGTTATGGAAGTTGCTCTTTGTTACATCAGCACAATAAGTATCCAGAAGGTAAGTACCTGTTTCCTGCTAAGCATAAAAACATATGATTTCTCCTATTGTCTTTTTGGAAATGGCTGGCTGTTTTATGATAACATTTGTGTTAATTGTTCTTTAAACAAAAGAAAAATGTGACAATGAATGGAAGAGCAGAACTGCATACTTCAAGAATTCCGTTTTCACCTGTTATGCTACTAACAAACACATGAACAAGTGTGTGTCATTATTAACAGAAAATCAAGAAAACAAAACAACGGATTAGTTATTAGGATAATTATAAAAAAAAGTTAATCCACAGCATGCTAGTGCTCTCTTTCCTTCCACACCTTTGTTTCAAATATTTCACTGTAACATTTTCTGTTATAGTGCATGGTAGTAAAATTGATTTGTCGTTCTGCAGGCTAAGAACAGCTTGAGAACTGAGAGCCACCCACCTCCAGAGAGCCATTAAATGAGCACAAGTGCCAATCAGGAGCATTTCCAATGACAGAACAATTTCCACAGTGGCTTCACTGATAGGGAAAGACATGTCCAGCTATCCCTAATGCCCGACAAGTGCCTATTAGTATTAAAACAAAAAATAACACCTTTAGACTTACAAATAATCTATAATAATTTTGAATACTGTTATTAGCAACTCAACACTGATTGCTAAGCTTCAGTTCCATTTCCCTCAAATAAAAGAGCTCAGTATTTTAGACTGTCTGAAGCTAGTGAATCTTCTGCTTCAAAATAGGATTTGTGTATGTTCACCTGACTTTGCAAAATCAGGAATGATAGCTCATTTCCTGGAGGAAAACAGAGTTATTAAAATGTCTAGAGTTATTGTTTATTCCTCCAATGTGAACAAAAAAAGTTATTCCAAAAACTGTGACAGAAAGAAATTACAAATTTTAAGACAATTTTTTTCGTTTGTTTACTTTTTTTTAATTACAGTAGACTGTTACGCAGTTTCCATGGGAGTTCTTATCTTTTGACCAGTGCAGCATATACCTACTTACAATTCTGCTGCCTTTTAGCAAAAATTCCAACAGTACAACTTGTATTCTTGGCAGGACTAGTCATATGCAGGTTTATTTTTTAAGTACCTTTCTCTAAAACACTCCCAGATTGCCTAATTTCATGAACACACAGCAGAGGAATAATGATTTGCAATTCAAGTTAAATTGGTAAGCCAAATGAATTCTCAGTGTGCCAGCCAGCCAGAAGTGTAACACAAGCCGGGAAGAACTAACCATGGAAATGGCCTAAACAACATAGCTGATAGAAACACACTTGAGGAGGGAATAGGTATCAGATACAGAACAAGTAAAATGTTAAAAGAAATCTTGTGCAAATTAACAGAAAGAGAAAATTAGTCAAAAAAAAAATGGGAAAAAATTCCAGCTGGTTAAACCGGGAAGCAAAAGGAAAATTGTAATGTGTGAAGAGAACAGAGAAAAATCAGGGAAGAGTTTGAAAATCTTGTAACTGTCTTTACAGAAGGGTTTGTACTTAAACTTTTTTGGTGTGTTTACTAAAGAAAAAGAATACAAATACTCCCCAAGACAAGTAAACAATCTTTTCAGTTCACTGCAACATGTCACATCAGATGAATAGAGGAGAAGTGTTACCGAACTATTGTTTTAACACACGACATCAATTGCTTCTGCTATTACACTCGGAAGCAACTAAGTACAGGGTGAAATTTCCCACTTGGCAGAAACTACCACAATATTACTATTGAACTGGAACAGTAATACAACCCAGAACTGGAGACACTTGGAGATACACTTACTTATCCTTTCTACCGCTGCTAAAATCCAGAGCAGGCCAGTAAGCTGAACGTGGCCTTTAGAATGCCTGCCTAGATGACTAAATTCTGTACCAGAGTACCCACTTTCCCACCCAGCTCACAAGTAAAGACCTCCACAAACTTTACCAACCTCAGCTCATGCCACATTTACCTTACCCGGGGAAAAAAAGATCATTTTCCATTGTTTAGTTCTGAATGTAAGTCCTACATTCCCTTCTTCTACAATAGCTCTTATTTACACACCTATACATGAGTACAGTGCACATCCTGGTGGTGGGCTAATAGTCTCTTGCCTTCTCAGCCTTTTGGCAAAGGGTGTCCTTCTCGTCAACTCATTTTTGGGAAGGAGGAAACCATGTAATTTCCAGCAGTTCCTTAACCCAGACTTGCAAGTATCTGGCATTTGAAATACTGAAGGCTATGACCACAAAATTCATAGCCAAATCTAGATCCACATTAGAGTGAAAAGCATTATTTTGGAACAGCTGCTACTTATTTCAGTATGGGCATTATATAGGGTTGCTGCAGTTAAGAAGCTGCTCTTTTTTCCTTACCTCAGGGTAATTAATTTGAAGAAGCAAATACTTTGCTGACAAGATGCTCTTGTAACTGAAATGCCAAACCACAAATTGAATAGCAGTCTCTCCTGAAAAGCTGTATTTCTTACCCCTTTAGTACACAGAGCAAGAAGAAAACTGGCTCCTGGACAATATTATCTAAGGATAACCACAATTATGCCACAGAAGTTCAGGATCAGTTCTCTGTACATTATAAAGGCATTAAGTCAGTTGATTTAATAATGTTAGTTATATAGTAAGCTGATATAAAATGTCAAAGCCAGTAGAACTCCATCGGGTTTAAGTGTGTCTGAAATCAATGGCAGTTTTTTGTTTGAATAAAATGTTAAACTAGAGATTTCTGAGAGTTCCCTGACCTTGAGATTTATCAATGAGCAGTAAAACAAATTAAAATATAATGAAGGGTCTTTAAACAGTATTAAAAAGGCCAATATCCAGATGCGCAAATAACGTCAATCTAAGTATAACCTTAATTGCTAGTTCAAAACTCAGGCTCGATATTACACAACACAGTGCTGTCCTGTGTGTATATTGAGATGTTTTCCCTAAACAATATTTCTTTTCAGTTGTTTTAGAAACACCTAGAATAACAACATTCTTGAAGTAAATTAGGATTTCACTTATAGAAATCAAAGGGACTAATAAAAGTTGAAAAAAACCAGGAGAGAGGTTGTGAGTTAGGCTTCCAATTTACTCTTGAATTCTTTGAATGTCTTCTGTAAATTTTAATATATATCTTTCATTTGACTTTTGAAAAAAGCATTTGAGAACAGTGAGGGGATGGGAGGGTACAAGATACTGTGCATAATTGTGGTCAACAAAATGAAAAGACCTTTTCACAGAAACAAAAGATCAGGAGAAAAACATGTTATCAGAAGAAAACAAAGACTGAAGATGTGTAGAAGTAAAAGACTGAGTGTATTCCTCCTCCTTGTACCTTTTGAAAAGGAGAGTTAACAGAGTTCATAAGAATAATAAAAATCTGGCCAAGAGCCCAGGTCTTTACTGCTGCAGAAAGCTATAGCAGGAATTACAGATAAGGAGATGCCGGAGGCTGACCAGTTACAAGACCAAACAGAAAACAGTCACTAGGAGACAGCTGAGAAATATCTGTGGCAATACCAGAGATGAAAATCATGCTTGTTCAGTAAGACCCTAGCAGAATAAATCCACATGAAGAGTGGTCCTCCCCAGGTTTTTCTCAGATGGTTGGTTGGTTGGTTGGTTGGTTGGTTGGTTGGTTGGTTGGTTGATTACACTTCTACCACTGCTATAAATTAATTCATTCAGAGTCTTACTTGAGGAATTCCCTTAAAATGACATCCCCTAAAAATACAGCTATGCTCCAAGGACAAATATATCAGAACAAGACTGACTGCCTCTGAGAACAACTGCTTGCTCGAGTCTCCTATTCCAAATCAGTGTAACTTTCATAATTTCCATGGAGCCAAATGGATTAGGATTAGTCCCCATGTGGAAGTCCTGTTTGCTGATCCCTGCTGGTAATGGAAGAGAAAAGCTTTGTAACTGCATGGGGCCAGCCATGGCTAGAAGATGACTACTCACAGTTGAGAAACGGTATGGTGCGAGTTATCCATCATTCAAGCACTCTGTAAGCTTGAGTTTTGGCATGGCGAGCTGGCTCACCTCAAGTCTTAGGGATAAGAGAGTTTCTAGATCAAATTTAGAGAATGATACAGTGAGGGCCTAAGCATTTAAAATGGAGAAGCAGGAGAACACATAGACTCACTCACAAATCTCATATAGTATGTAGACTGAATGGTTGATAAAGCTGTAGTTCCGTATATCAATACAAGACATTCTAGACAGAGATTGCTTTTCACATTTATTTGGAGCAACTGCACATTTTTGGGGTTAGCAATGAAACACTAGTACTGGAAAAACTTTAAAAAATATGAAGCCAAATGATAAATCAGTCACCTCCATGCAGTTATTTAAAAAAAAAAAAAGCTGGGGGCTTATTTTATTCCACGATTAAAATTCTAAAATTTCTCAGGATATCAACTTTTTCTACTAGCTTCTAAGCTTCTTTTAAATTAGTAATATTACAAAAATAATGCCCTAAAGGGTCATACTGATCAAAACTTTCATGTATTGCTAGCATAATGCTCTAGCTTGTGAGTGGACTCGAGTAGGTTTTGATGTTGTCTTGTACCACTTCTTAAAAAAGAGAGCTGAAGTATGGGTGCCCCATTCCAGTAAGCAAGTAATTCATTCTCTTTTTGTATTTGCCGCTTGCTCAGGATAACAACATCTCAGCATTCTAACCTTGTTTAGCTATCAAAGATAAGATTACTGAGCAATGGTAAAGTGGAGGTTCCTATTCTGAATTGCTACAGATGTAAATGAGGTCTTTGAGATTACTCCGCTTAATTTTGGCAAAAGCCCTAAACAATGATTAAGACAAAGAGCATGAAAGCATAATATTTATCAAGACATTTAGTTCACTGGAGGAAATTATGGAATGCTGTATTCTTCCCTGCCACCGTCTTATATGAAGGCACCAGGAAACAGAATTAATGAATCCTTAAATGATGCTTCTATGAGATCTTATAAACAGTGTGGTCACTGTTGCAAAAAATAACCTTGAAAGAGTCCTGACAAAGCTATCGACAGTGCTATAAAGTTTTATGAGCACCATGCTGTTATGTGTTGAGAAACGAGATAAAGCATTCACCTTTTTAAAGATCATTAATGCAGAAGATCACACTAGCAAATTTCTGCCGAAAGACAAATTGACACCAATTCATTCTCTTCAGGGCAGGGGCACCTCTGCTGCCACAAAACAACTGCACATTTTACCTGAGGAGAACCGTCACAATGAAGATTCCTTTCTCTGCTTTGAGTGTCAATAGTTCCTACATAATGATAAAGCCAAGAAAAAACAGCCAGAAAGGTGGAGTTTGTTTGTCTGCTTGGATTGTGATCAACACACTGGAAGTCTTCTGGTGGGAGAAGATCAATTCAGACTTGAGTTGAGTGCGTATAGACTGGCTTCCCTTGGGCAGCTCAACCAGCACTCACACATTGAGTGCTCCAAAGGACATTTCATCCCGATATCTTACAGTACGCTGCTACACAAGCTCTGGGAGAAACAGTTGTAATTTCCACATTCAGAAAAGAGCCTTAAAAAGCAGCAACTTTAAGAGTATCTTCCCATGCTAATTCAAAAACTACTGAATTACACACTTTTTATGCTTTTCTAGATCCCAGGGAATTTTACAGACTATAAACAAAACTAGATATATCTACATTCAAGTTGGATATTGCCTACAATTTTAAGTTATGCTCCTATGAGATGAACACAAGGTTTAGAATACGCAATCTGAGTCGCTGTGGTGTTTTAAAAGTATTAACCTATCAAATTCATAAAATTTTTGGAAGAACAATGAAATAAAACTGTACACAAAGCTGAAAAAATCATACTAAACTGTATTTTAGAAAATATATGCTGCAGTCATATATCCATTAATCTATTACTTATATAAAATTGGCAGTAAATCTTTATAATGTGTGACCCAGTAATCTCATCTACAGTACCATCAAAAATACTGAGATGCCAACAAAGCCAATACACAAATTCAACTGCTTGTATCACACACTGAAATAACACAGTTTGTGAGAACTTGAAAGCTTAAACTGATGTGCTTACACCTGGGTTTCCTTGAGAAATGGAATCCTTCATACTAAACATGACGGTAAGTAGAATGATAAGGTTGTAACTCACATGATTCAAAATCCAAAAAATTCTGGACATGGTTCACGTAACAGCTGATCCTCAGTAAATCATAAAAGCTTCAAGGGAACTATGTGAATTTACATTAGCTGAAAACACCTCCCTTGAGCCTTAAACCCAGTGTGCAAAGTAAGAGAATATCTAGCTTAAGGATAAAGTCAATTCTAATGTTGAATTCCCTATCTTTGTCATGGATCAAAATCTTAATATTATTGCAAATACTGTTCTTTACATAATCTGCCAGTATTCTTTTGACATGTAAGCAAGCACATGGAGACAGCCCATCTCTTCAGTGGTAGATTCCAGCTCAGAGTGCTTATATATGTGAGAAAAACACTTTTTATCACACACTTCAGAGTGCCCCTCACCACAAGAGGTGGTTTTCTGCTGTTACTGCCGCCTTAGTCTAGCATGCTTCTTTCACTCAGTGGAGCACTGCTTTAATAAGACGCTTGTGTCAGATCTAATTTTCACGTCTACCACTTACTACTTGTGTCTGCAGTTTCACTGAATCAAGCACCAACTTTAAGAGCCCTCTCTGTAAAAATACAGACCTTTTCTTCTCCTGCATTCATTCATCACATAGGAACTGCTTAGGCATTTATATCCTTGGATTGTGTGTTCACACTATCACAACCGCAGGAATCAACGCTTCCATGTGTTGACTGCACATTGACTGAAGTCTCTGAACTGGGTTATCTGTTCCTAATACCTCTAGTGAAGCATGGAAGTGGCAAAAGAATCTGTCCAGCAGTTTTACAGATCCTCTGTATAATAGACAAAAGTCCAACACTGTTATGCAGCGTCAAAAGCACACCATTTTCATATATGTATCAGTAGTTTCACTAACAAAAACTCTAGTTTTCTGGAGCCAAAAGACTATTCTTTGTTGGTATTTGATGACTCAAAACACTCCCAGTGAAAGAGACAGCACATTGCCTTCCAAACTGCCTGACAGAGAGTTATGATTCTAGTTGTGCTTCCCAAGGTGGCCAAGAGGTTTGTTTGGAACTGGCACCTGTGCAGCGATGCGCGTATAGGAGCCTCTGGCATCAGGCCTGCAAGTAGTACAGCTCCTCTCCTGGAGCTAAAACAATGAATTCCAGTATCTCTGTTAAAAGCCACTACTGCACAGAGTTATTAATCTGCCATCAAATGCTTGTTGCTTTGACACAACTCCTCACAATGAACTGCAGGGTCAGAAACCTGCTGATACTTTTTACTACTTTTTCTTTTTACTTTCCACTGTGGATCTGCCCTCAAACCCAGAGACCAATTTGTGCAGCCAAGTTCTTCCCTAATGGATCACATTTCAAATTAAATCAAAGAGGAAAAAGTTTTTTCTCAAATCAGTAAATGAAAGGTGGAAAAGAAAGAAAATAATTACATCATTGTTTCTAAAGTTTGGCTGGGACTTCGGAAACTTCTTTTCTATGGGCATAACCAAAAAAGGTCTCCCTGGAGTGTCCACATCTGGATTGCTCTCCTTGTGTTTTCATTGGCTGCTGCTCTCCAGGCCTGGGTGAAAATCCTCTGTTTCTGCATTTAACAAAAAAGAAACACCCCTGCATTTTAGCATTACAATCGTAGCTACTACACCCATCTTCAACAAGGATGCATCCACACCAGCCTCTAGCCATGTTTTACTGCTTTGTATCTCTTTTAGAGTTAGAAGGCATTCTGCAGCAGATAGTGCAATCCACTTTTGGTGCTAGACTGATTATCAGAAAAATAAAAGATTTCCTAAGGCATACAAATGCATAAGCTGAAGAAACACATAGATATAGAAGTTTGACATTGTTTGCTTCCTTTATTTTGTTAACCACTTTCCTTTTTTTACAGGAGGAGAGGACAATGCCTGTCCGCTTAATCTAGGCTCAACATTTGTTGTTTAAACAAACACTTCTAATTTACTGTTTTCAATGTTTACATTCATAACAGAAACTACTTTCTCTATTACAACATCAATTCTGTTATTTAGATACTACTTTTTATTTACCCATTTGTTTACATAAATAAAGCTTCTCCTAAGCAATCCCTACATAAAGGACTAGGACAATTCTTAACTAAGTTTTCTCTTACTGTTTAAGTGACTCAAATTCTGACCACAGTTAATTAGGTGAGAGCTCTTTCAATGAAAAAAACTCGTGTTAGAAAATTCCTTCTGTTTCACCTAAACAAGCTCCCAGGTTCCAAAAGTCTGCTGCTCAGGGAGGCTTCTTAGGCAAGAGGCAGTTTCAAGGTATTGAATTTTTAATAATTTTTTCTTCCATAATCCTGTGCAATTTCTTCTTGTATCAACATAAACACAAGCCAGAAAAGTCACAGCTGGTTGTGTCAAAGAACACCTCTTATTGTTTTTTTTGAATCTGCAATATGCTTTTCCTTCTTTGGTTTTGTTCCAAGAAGCAACTTAGGTGACAGTTTAGACTATCAATGATGGCATCTGTTAATTGTGAAAATCCTATGCAAACAACCTTGAATTATAAGGATCAGTCTGACCAACTTCTATTGCCACAGGAAAATGTTTTTGATTATTTTTCTTAAAATTTTCCCAAAACAGAAGAAAAACCCCTTTGACTAGCTTATCAAATCTTTATTCCACATTTGTCACCTTCCCAAAACATTGCCTCATCTGCAGCTTGTGACTGAAAACAATGTACAATCAATAATTGCGGGGGGGGTGGGGTGGTGTGTGTTCATTTTTCATTTTGTTAGCTGCTGCATTTTACATTTCAGTGTGAAGGTTTTCCAGTTGTTTCTCTTTTTAGGACCACTGATGTCTGAAGCAGTACAGGTTAGCTGTGTATTAATCACATATATTTTATCTTTTTATATAATTGTAGGAAGCATTACTTCATCATATATTCTGATTTTATGTCCCCACCTTTTCATATTCCCTTGGTCTCTACCTTAGCACTACTAACTCCAGGTGTTCAAATCTCACATGAAAGATGATAAAAAAATGTTTTTTAAGGAAAAACTATAAGTTACCTAAAAATAGACTGGAATTTTTGATTTTCCTTCTTCTGCTAAGCCTTTTGGCATTACATCTTTAAAGCTTTATGATTTTCTCTGCATCTATGACGCGTGCAGTCATGCCTATATTGTTTAATGGAAGTCATGGTCCACAAATAATAAAATCAAACTAGCAGGACACTTAAGAAAAGTATTTTAGGACTTTCTACAATACAATTCAATGAACATTAAAACAGTATTCATGATATTTTTAGGCTTTGAAAAAATCAGTACATTTCAGGTTCTGGTTATCTATTGCACTGTTATACATGGTCCCAGTGACTGCTCTGTATTCTCTGGAAGAGACTCAGCATCAAGGAAGGAGGACAAGTTTGAACACCTTCATGAAGCTTCATCTACAGTAAGTACAACACAAGGTATAAGAGTCTGACAGCCAACATGTCTATTTAAACACGATTGTACACTGAGAAAAGTGTAGGCCATTCCTGAAGCTCTTTGAAAAGTAAGCAGTACTTTCTTATTTATAAAGCAATTACTGTAGAACATTTATTTTTCGAAGGCCTGCATTAGTCTTGCTTTTTCTAGACACCAGTGCTACCCCCCAATCAGCCTGCTAGGTAAGTGTTTCTTTTGGTTTGTGATGCCCAAAATGGCCTTCAGAGTAAGAAATTGTCCTTAACACAGACCTGGTTTGTGCCGTGGTTTAGATGATGGTGTTAGTGTTGGTGTTAGTGTTGGGATATAGGTTGGACTCGATGATCTCGGAGGTCCTTTCCAACCTTATGATACTGTGATACTGTGTGATACCTTAAAGGTCAGCAGATAACTGACCGTACATTATCAAAAGGCGACTATTTTGGAAACAGTTACAGATACAATCTTTTCTATAACATACTATCCATCCTGTATGGGCGCTACTACTCACAAATAATTCAGCTGTTGAAACAATTGCAAAAGTAATGTTTAAATGTATTTGAAGCCTTTCAGTATGGTCATCCATATTCTCCTGTTCACTGCTTTCTAAAGACCTTTTTCTGAGCCAGGAATTTCCCAATCTTATTTCCTGCTTCTATATAGGTATCTAAAACCCTCCAAATCCTTCTAGTTAACATCACAGATTTAAATGATCAGAAACATTTTTGCAGACTCGGGAAACCTATAGGAGATCACCTCATGGTTGGGATGCTGAACTAAAGATTTTTTAACTGCTTCAGTGGAGATTAAAATGCAAAATAACTTCTCAGATGGATTAAAATAAGTATTTGTGATCTGAAACTATTAGACAATCTCTCCCATGCCATTGCATATTGTGCTGGAGTTTCCAAGTATTCTTTATAGTTTCCTAGAGTTCAATGAAGAGTTTACCAGATTTGCCTAACAGATCAACCACATCAGATCTTGATCATCTGACAGGGATACAAGCAAGAAAAGGACAATGCATGCCAATCAAGCATGTTTCCATGACTACAGTACAAAGCAGAGTAGTGCTGAGGCTGGTCCCTCATTCATCAGAAGAAAAAGAACATTTCTGTAGACTTCAGAGTTCAGGGTTCTGTAGACTTCAGGGTTCAGGACATTTTGGAACATTGTATGTTTCTGTAGGTAAAATTTCTAATTAATGCAACATTCCTGTTTTATAAATTTATTTCGTGTAGAACCAATTCTTCTTTACTATATACAATACAGTTGCATATATATGTTTTCATCACTTGTAATTTAATAAAAAACAGGCCTCATGAATAGTATTAAATGTTGGAGGAATACTATAATTCCTGTGTTTCTCTTCAGAACATTTTTCCATCAGTAAGTTACAGTTCACGTACAAAAGTTCACTCTCTTCAAGTGAAGACTCTACAAGACAAAGAAAACCCCACACAAGTGTCTATTCAACGTCACGAGACAATGTGATATAGAGAACAAATAGGAAGAACTAGAATCCCAGAGGCAAATAACAAGTATTATAGACTCAGAATAAGACAGTCTGTCTTATGTCATATTTCAAACCCAGTAAGTAATGAAAAAAGAAAGTTTAAGTAGTCAGATTTTTTTTAAAAAATAAATAATGTAAGTTGTATACACGATACAAGTACTACCCAGGCTCCCTCCCAACTCTGTAATACCAACCAACATCCAGATACAGACTCAGGTCACCAAAGTCATAAGCACCAGCAAATAGAGGTGTTCTAATAGGTTTCCGACTTAAACCATCTTGAGCTATTTTCAAACTTTATCAGAAAAGACTGATACCTGTCACTTTCACGTCTGAATCCTCAGAGACTCCTGCAATCATTTTATTTCCTCCAAAACTGATCTCCTTAATAAGCAAAATACCTCTAGACAGTTAACCTTTGGTGAATGAATAATGCTGAGTCACACTAATGTCTACGCCCCCATACAATGTGTTAAATGCCATGAGATGATAAAGGAGAATACAACAGATTTTGCAAAATAAATTTTCCAGAAATAAACCATAATTCATAAAAAACCCTACTTCATGGAAAGGAAGAGGAGGAAAAAGAGAATGCATGCATGAGCAGCAACTGGAATTAGTAGATTAGCATATTTTTATATTACTAAGATAACCTCTTAATTTTTCAACATTATTTCGATGGCTACTCTAAGATTTACATGATTTTATGATGATGTTTTAATACATTTAAATAGATCTAATACATATGAAGACATAACTAAAACATCGCCTAAGGTCAAATACAAAACTGCTGTATGTCTATATTTGATTCCGTAAAGAGTAAGGAGAAGAAACATTCCTGAGTGCAGTATTTCTATTGAAATAAGGTGCCTTTGGGTGTGGCTCAGAACTGCAGAGGGACACAACCAGGCATGCACACAGGGCTGGGAGGCTGCAGAGCAGGAGCAGTTGTACAGCCTCAGATTAAAAGCAATTCCCAAGGGAAAGGTGGCGCAGACATTCACTTCCAGCTTTCTTCACAGCAGCTCTTCCCCATGACAGAGTTGACCTCAGACTCAGCTGGCTAAACTCTAACTTTGCCAATTAAACTCCTAGATGCTGAATGCGCTCTGGGTCCTGACAACAACTGAAGAGGTCATTCTCTAGGATGTTTGAGAATTAAATTATTCAGTATATTAAAAAAGCCACAGATATTCCCTTTTTTCCCTTCCCCTGTTTTTTTCTGCTCAGTGCAGCTTGTAATAACTAAAGTCTGAGTCCCCTTTACAACATTTGCAGTAGGAACATATTTAAGCAACTCAATTGTTTCTTGTTAACAAGCATTAAACCTACTTAACCTCCTGTTTATTTAAGCTGGTTTACTCCTAAAGCTTTTTTTGCATTGGCAAAGTTGTTTAACAATTCAGTGTCTTTCTATTTCAGACTTACAACAGACTATGATCTTCTATTTCATGGTCTTCACTGAAAACAAAACATGCTTGATGATGGTAGTTACAGTTTCTACCTAAATACAGACGTTTTGCCCAATTCAGTTTTCTCTTTAAAAATGTATGCAGATATACAATAATCTAAAGTTCCACTAGGAAAAATTATGTAATTAAGAATATGCAGATTTTGTTTATACACACAAATATGAACATATACACGTGTATATGTATAATTTGCATTAACACAAATGCAAACTGTTGAATGGTGTAATTAAATACACATAGCAGATGACTGTCAGGTAACATATTTTTAAATAATTTTGTAGCTTGACAATCCTGCAGTTGAAATGTATTATAGCATACTAACTGCATCGGTTTGGCACTGGTTGACATAAGTGCATGGGAGTAGCTATGAACAATGATTAAAAATCTTCATTTGCTATCACTCGCTAACCAAGATAATTTGGGAGAAATTTTACAAAATGAAGATGTCCTGTTCCATTATCTTCTCTCCCATGCAAGATCACAGACTACTGCACTCCTTCATGAAAACTATGTAGCAGAAGGAAGGAATTACTTGCCTTTAACCCACACATTCATAAAAGTTACTTGCAGTTGAACCCTAATTACATGTTTCAACAGAAAATAGTTTCAGATTAAAAGATTTTAAGCTGCATTGCTCTCATTTTCAAAGAAAAATAAATCATAATTAAGGGAAAAACTGTTAGCTATTTGGGTATCAGGTATTCTTGTTTTCGATTTTAAGTATTTAGGTACATTTAACTGGAGATTAATGTTATGTGTAGGGACAACTTCATGAACCAAGGCAATGGTCTTAATCACATTTTCAGTGATACTTTTTTTAGGAGGGATTTTGTCTGGTTTTGGTTTTTTTTCATTATTTCATACTTGCTTCAATTGTTATGTTCATACACCAACACCACGTGCTCACTGTTTTATTCCCTGCTATTACATTTTTAATGTAATATGGTATACTGTTACTTTTTTTTTAATTAATTTTTTTATTGATCTTCAGAAGTGCCTTCTTGCGTGTTTCTATAAACCCAGTTGTTGTCAGGTTTAACATGATCGGAGTCAAGATTTTCTGGGTTCTGAAGTGCAGCCTATTCTTCATAAATGTGGATTGTTGCTGAATAGCTTTTTTAATAACCTTCCTTACAATCTCTGTCTCATCTTTTTGTAAGTTATTTGCTTACAATAAAAAGATAATCCTTGGTTTGATTAAAGGTGGGTAGTTTTCTTACATAGAAAAAGTAGCTAATTGGAAAATAGTTTAAGATTTCATCATTCATGCTACCAAACATTCCCACATAAGGGTTGCTACAGTTAGTATCTGGCTGAATGAGGCTCTCCACCAGCACTCAATACAGTTCCTTACAGGCACAATTGGTATCCCACCATACTTTGTGAAATATAGACTGTGGATGCTCTGTGTGTAAAGCACTGTAACTGTTGGGAGAATAACTAATGACCATGTAGATTAAAAAAATGTATCAAATATTATACTAGCTATGAAAATAAGTATTTAAATATAAAATATTTAAGTTCAAAAAGAAGCAGCAAATTCAAAAGAAAGGAAATTATTACTGCAGTAAGTTTTCTTCTATTACACTCTTCACCTTTTTGTTACAGAGAAATTGAGTGAGCGATTCATGTATACTGGGTTTCAACTTAGCTTTGTGTTGTGATATAAGGGAAATAAATAAAAGCAAATAAAACCTGAAAAATGTAAAATCACACAAAGTGCTATCATATAAAGGAAGTTTAACCTTAAATATCAAGAAATTTGCCTAAAAAAATTGAAAATTGGAAAAAAATTGAATTAGAGACTCAATGAAAAAGTGTGTGGTTGTTACAACTGCTCAAGCAACGTATTACCACTGAATTTACTGGCAATCAGCTCTTAAAACAGCAGCTAATTTCAGATACATAATATTAATTTATAAATAAGTGGTTTTAGCATTATATCTGATATCCTTCTTGCTCACCATACAGCACACAGTAATTAGAGTCCTTGTGAAATCATGCTTCTAAAAACACCACTTTGCGAGGCACAATTAGTTGATTGCATCAAAAACTACAGTAAATGCTTGCTCAGAAAGTAGCCTGATCACTAGAATCACATGGGAGTTTTACAGATTCAGTATCTGTTAAGATTTAGCCTACTATTTATAACTTATACTTCTTAGGGTATGGAAATTTGTCTAAATTGGAGAAATTAGGAGAGAAGGTTGGCTACCCTATTGCAGACATTTTGTACCAGCAGTTTCACACAGTCACACACTAATGAGAGGAAATTAAATCAAACACAGACAGCTTATGTCAGTGCATACAATGCAACACAAATGTCCAGGATGAGGTGCCTTTCTCCAGCTCTGATAGCACAGATGTGAATATTAGTAAACACATATGTGAAGATCAGCTCGAGGAGATGCAGAAAATGTCACATTATGTCATAGGTATTGAAAGAGTTACTTTTCTTGTTTGACCTTTATAAAAGCCAAAGCTAAATTTATTTTTAAGTCTTCTTCTAAAATACTAAGACAGGGAGGAAATACCAGTTCCACCCAAGAGCTCAACTACCCTACCAGTTAGGCTTCAGACATGTTTTTCACTAGATTTGTCAGCAAATTGGCCTTGGGTAATGATATGTCTGCAGAATTTAGGATGTTTTATTCACAAAGTTCTAGCTTTCAAACACAAACTTCATACATCTATTTCCTCTCAGGAAATAAATATTTTCCTGTACATTCTATAACCACTGGATAACAACTGAGCATGTTGGGCTAGTTCAGCTTGCAGCACCCTTCCCTGTGCTCGTACCGTCAGGTGTTGCTCATAATGGAGCTTATCTGTCAATTGAGAAATACACAATGAGACATAGGTGAGGGAATGCTTTGAATGAAACCATCGCTGTACTGACCTAGAACTGTTACTCTGTAACATCAGGAATACGTCCAGGGTGACAATTCTTGCCTATCATTACAACCTAAATGCTCCTACAAAGCACATTTTAGATAACTAACAAAAAACTACCGTGGAGCAGGGGCCTTAGTGAGGCTTCCGAAAGGCCTTCAACCTGGTAAGATCAAGCTTACAGTTTAGAAATGAGTAATTAACTAATCACAGAAATGAATATTTTGCTATGCCTATGTGTTATCTGAATTGATGTTGTGTGTGATTAGAGATCAAATTCTATAAATTTCATAGCCCCTAACAACCAAAGCAGGAAAAGATAAACATAAATTTAAAAAATATTTTTGTCAGACTGAGAAATTATAAAATACAACAAAAGCATTGAAAACATTTCTATATTAAATGCCAATTGACAGCCATCGTAAAATAAATCCTTAAAAATTAACTGATTGCCAGTTTCTTCAATGAAAAATAAATAAAATTTGACAGATCTTTGAATTGCATAAAACTGGATGCAAATTTTGTATGTTAAGGTGACTAGAGTTAGAGTGACTTATACATCTGTGCCATGTCCTTGTAATCTTGAAGGAGTCATAAACACTTATTACAGGCATTACATACAGGAATTTTTTAAAATAGGTTTGATTATGCAGCCTGTTGGGTTATGAAAGGAGAGGCAAAAGTGTATCTACTACTCCATGCAACCAGTCCGTAATTATATGGGCTGTATTGTGTATGTAGCAAATGCAGGAATGCTCCCCTCAAAACAAGTGAACATACCCTGTTCATATAGCTGGGGACTTTCAAAAAAATAAAGAGAATAATTTTACAGAGAGATGGAGGTGTGAGGAACTTTAAAAAAAGGAGACATTTTCCATAGGCTATCCAATTTAAGCATAATTTATTCCATTGTGCAATACTGAATACTTGTCAACGTGTACATTTGACACATCTGCTTTTCCCTGACAAAATTGAACCCTATGTTGAAGAAAACTCAAGTAAAATTAAGAGATTATTAAGATGTAAAACTGACAATAACCCAAAATGTAGGTGCCCCCTTACTTTAAAGGAACACCAAAAAAACATTTTAGGATTTTAGAAGTAATCTAATTTCTGGAACTATTTATTTTGTTTTTAGAAAAACACTACTTGTTTTCAGTTCTGAAAACTAAACTCACCGTTACCACAGAGGCACTGCTATAGGTGCAGAGTTTCCACAATCTACTGTCTCTCTCCAGTTTTCACCAAGAACAAGCTAATAATGCAGGGAAGTTTTGGGTCATTCATGATGACCCACCCCTTCTGTTCTGAAAAATGTGTTTCAGAACATGTGTCTGGGATGCACTCTCTGCCTCTCTAGCTCTCATATTTTTGCTTTGCAGAGGTAAGCAACTACACCACCACTCCCTAAACATAAATACAGGAGAATTAATATGGTACTGTTACAGAAACACTCTTCTGAGCAAATAAAAGAAGATTGCAACAGGCTGGCAGCAGCTGGGGAGAACGCTCAGCTCTGTTCGCAGCAGATAGCAAATGCCTTGGCAGAGCAGCAAGGGCCCCTCGCTGGCCCACGCCCCTGTGGTAGCACTCCCTGTGCAGGACTTCAAGGATAACGGAGTCATTCCTGAGCACGCAACTGGCCACAGATTTCTGACAGCAAATCAGTGTCCATATAGGATGTGAAAACATCCTCATTTGCAATCCTGAAGACATAAATGCACCCATAATGATTGAAGAACTCTGATCCTTAAGCCTACATTTTCAAAGAGCTGGTATAATGATGTAAATTATGGATTTCAGTTTGTCATTGTATGCTTTGCAAAACCGTGAAGAAAACTGATGTTTCATTAACAAAGTGAATATATGAATTTGAGTAACTAATGCGATTTAATCAAAGATGAAACTGATTAGGTCTCAAAAAGTGATTAAAGGCACATCTGGGAGGGGGCATCATTTTGGAGAAAAGTTGCATAGATCTAATTTCTAATGTACATCCTGCACTTCACAAGCATGAGTGAGAAAGTACAAAAGAGCAGCGCACACCAATAGCATTCAAGCAAAAGGCTTATTTTATCAGATGAAAACAACTCAACTGGAAAGCTTACCTTCAAGGTAAGCACTACTCTAACCAGGAAGCCAGTTTGAGGCCCATCCCTGTTTCCTTCCACAAGGAAGAAACTTGATGATAAACAAATCTCTCTGACAACAGCTTGCCTACAGTCAATGAAGTCACAGAAACTCTGTTCCACTAAACAAAAAGGAAATAAAAGGACAGTCACCAGCTTCCTTACAATTTCCAAGGCTGTTTACTCAACAGACTACATGAGAACTCTCAAGGAGTTCTGCCAACCTCATCATCTCTCTCTTTCACGAATTCTTTCTCATTTCTTGCTTCTAATTATCCTCTTAGATTTGCAATATAACAATATCCCAGATAACTATCAACCATCAGAGGAAAGCTGCGTTGTTATTAATATAGCAGTTATTCTCAAACTACTGTGTTGGTTGGAGGTTTCTATTACTCAGCCAGCTCACTGCTGAACAACTCTATTCTTCTATTCATTCATCATAAATATATAACACACTTCACATGCCAGTTGGCATTAAAGTGTACCCTGACATCAACATGCTCTCACTTAGAACTATTAGTACCTTCCAACTTAAAATAATTATATTGTACTAGTTAAAGAAACTCAAGGGACAAGGGTAGCGGTCCTGAAGCATTAACATTTCATATTCAATTGAGTAAATTCAAATTACTAACACTGAGTTAATGAAAACATCCCCCAAACAAAGCAATGCAAACTAAATCAACTCAAACTGAACAGACAAAACCACTGATCCCATGCTTTCTTTTCTTATTCCAAGTAAGGGCTTAAGGACCACAGGTTCAGCACACAGACAAAAGGATTCACTACTGCCAGAGCCTATCAGATCCAGCCACTACTGGTGCCTGTTTTCAGCTCAGTATCTCATTTTCATATCTGCCACGCAGATGTAATGGAAAATTAAGAGTGCCTATCACAATGTGAAAATAAGTAAAAAATTAACTTCCACATCATGCAAATGATCTCTCAAATTTCCCATAACTTTCAAAAGAAATTTCAGAAGAAAATAAGATGATCTACATTCAAAATACTCAGATTAATTTATTAATGAAAAAGCTGAAATCAATTTTCAACATCATTATTTTAGTTTTGAAGATGTGAAACAAGTTTGTGCATTTATTTATCTACATTTTAAACACGTCATCTAATGGCAATTTCTTTTGACCTGGCCAATTGTGTTGCATCAACTTCAGTACAGGTTTTATGGCACAAGCTGCAGAAGGGACCTGCATAGCAGTCCTGTGACTCTACAAATGGTTCATTGGGTGGATGCAGTATTCAAACAGAGGTAAAAAAAGACAGAAAAAATGCCACTATTCCTACAACGTAGTTGCCCTTTAATGTAGTCTTACAGTCTAGCATCTACTGTTGTTAATAACTGAGATTAGATGGGATTTGTTCAGGACCAACTACTGTTCTTAAAAGCACCAATGTGGAACAACACTATAATGGATTTTAGTCACATCAAGAGAATTTTATAGAACTAGGAGTGAGGTGTTTACACTGGGGATTGAGGAGGAACTTTAGGCCAATAAGAATTGAAAAGGGAAGAGAACATCCGAATAACAATTCTGCAGTCATACTTCTTACTTTTTAAAGATGCAGTGGCTAAACATTGTGATGTGTCCAGCCCTGCTTATTCTTTACTCCTTTTTTCATGTGTAATAGCCAGTCCCTGGTTTTGGGAGGTTGGTTAGGTTTGGTTTTCTTGCTCAGTCTTGTGCTATGTTCCTTTATGAAGTCTGAGGAAAATAAGGCGCAGAGGGAGGCAAGCTCCTCTGTGCAGTCTACTGCAGGCAGCAAAGAGTCATGGCACAAGAATGAGAGAACCTGCAGCAGAGGGAGAACAGGAGAGTGCTGAGGACAGCAGGCCCTGCAGGCCAAGGATCAAAACCTCCCAGTAATCAGGAGGAACTGAACAATGTTTGCTGTATCTCAGCAAGTTACTGTATTGGCTGAAATCAGGAACCCATTGCAAAGGTCAAAGATACTTAGAAACCCTTCATATTTCTTTTCCATTACTTAGAATTTTCTCTATCTAAAAACTAAGCATAAGAGTTCTTATTCTATCAGACCCTGGCTTTCTTTAGTATTTAAAACCATTTCAGTCATCTTTGAGAAACAGGCCTAGGTAGACCCCTTCAAAGCTCTGGTTCACACTGGGGTGTCAGCACAGCACTATGTAGCATCTCAAGTGCATTATGTACACAGGCAACCAAAGCACCCACGTTCATCTTCTTCAGTGCCAGGGAAAGCTAAAGCATCACATGACACAATATATATGAATACTAATAATCCTGATGTTCTCTTGCAACACATGACAGCTTGAACTGCAAAATAACTTTAGCATCTGCCAAACTATATGATTTCCACAGGCAGTATTTTGGCTCAAATCACGGGTCTATGGGTGCTACATAGAGCAATCATCTCTCAAGTTTGACAGATCATTTCATGCCTTATTTCAAAGTCAATTTGTGTGCTGAAAGAGACACCTCCTCAAAGCCTGACTTCAGGTGGACCAGCAGGTGACTTTGCAGAGCAGAAAATTGCCTCCAAAGCTGCAATCCCATCAAAACCTCTCTCATGCTACCAGTATAGAGGCCTCACTTTAAAAATGTCAATTTATATCAATTAGATAACCACAAAGAAATCAGACATTTTAATATTGTCTTCAGCCAGACTTGCCACTGTCACTGTTCACGCAAAAGGGTTAGATGATTTCTGAGATCATTCTAGCCCAAAAGATAAAGCTTGCAACTCACAAGATTAAAGAAGGGTGTTCTATGTCATGCTTAATCATGACACAATGTAGTCTGAGTAACTCAGTAACTCGAATTAATATTAAGTTTCTGAGTAAATATGCACCTTGACAAGAGTGATCATCATATAATTACATATATTAATAAGAAACACTTTCATATTCAAAGTATTTGTATGCAAGTTGATATCAGTTCTACTTCTGAAACAAACAATTTAAAAGCTAATTTGAGTAATGTAGTCATTTCTGACTATAGTCGAATTGAGGCTAAAATTTGAAAACCAAAAGTTCTGTGGGAAGAAGCTAATTTCCTGCATCACTAGAGACACAAAATTAAGACAAACTGTCATTTTATTAAGGCTCAGTAAACATGCTTTCAAAACTAAGGTGGCTTTTAATTCTTTAGCTTCCACAGCATTCAGAAATAAACACTTGTTAAATATCCCACTGAGGAGGCTTAATGGCTGAAGGCAATCTGTGTTAATGGTGTCTACTCTGAATAGAAAAATGGTTTTTTTTTCCCTCAGTGCTTTTAGCTTGGAAATAGCTTATATCTCTTTCTCCTACTACTACTTAGTAGTAATTATAGGGACGAGAAAATATCAGTCCAACTTAAATGTCATCTTATTTAAACTTAAGACTATTTGTGTGGTCTAGGAAGTTTTGCTGTGGTCCCAAATCAAACAATTGTTAGAAACTTAAAGGTACAAAACTATACCTCCTGTAATTATGCTTTTCATGGATTGCCAAACTCCTTAACAATATGGAATCAGTATTTTGTGGCTGACACATTATTATATATGTGTAAAACTATCACGTACTCGAGTGACTAAATTGAAAAATTACCAGGCTGAAACCTCCCAATTTAAGTAGGTACTGTTAGAACAATAATAATACAAGGTAATACACAACAAAAGGTACCAAAAAAGCTCCCTAAGGTTTTTGAAAAACCAAACCAAGAAAGCCTCCATTACACCCTGTATTTCCTCAATATGACACGCTTCGATAAGTATTCATCTTTTAGAATGATCAATTATCCTTAACTGATTTTTTTGAATATTTAAAGAAAACCTCTCTTAGCTTTTTGAGCTATGGAAGTAGTTAAAACCATGTTTCTCAATGTAAAATCAGTACAGCTATATGGCAACAGGTCTACATAATGGTCTTGACATTTGGCATGAAAGAAATGTTTTGTGAGACTGATTGCCTTTACTCAGCTTTAAAAATGTAGAATACTATAGCACATTTCAGTGCTATATTCATATAGACTTTCACTCATTCATACATTACAAACGGAGAACAAATCAATCGATTCCTGCCTGTAACTTTTACAGTAAATCTGAATTCTGCCTCTGACTGTTACTTTCTTTTACTTTCTCTCTCATTCTTTTTCTTAATGCTAATTTTGACAATCTTAATACTATTTTCATTATACCACGCGTCTGTCCAAAGGTACAGTTCTATTACAGTCAGAAGAGTGCTGAAAGCATCAACACAGGCATATATATATCAAGGAAATTCATCCTATAGTTATGCTCTCGGATAAAAATTTTTAAAATTTCCATGCTTCTTTGTATGGGAAGGATAAAACTAAGTATCAAAATATTTTTTGCTTATTTATTTTTTTGATAACTGTCTTCCGGAACACAACTAATAAAGAAACAGAACCACTGCTTTGTCCATTATTTCCAAGCATCTTCTCTGGGCAGCAGCCCAACACGAAAATATTTTACCATCATTCTCTTAGCATCTTAATATTTGTGCTTGTCTGGCTGTTTATGGCTCCTTCCTGCCCTTTTCCTTAGAATTCTGCTGTCGCTAGATAACACCATTAGAACACAACTACCCTATTTGTGGCTTGTCTCTAGTAACATTCTACAGAATAAGTAAAAGCCCAGACGCTGGACAAGGACCTGTGTGGACACAATGGTTCCATTTGTTTCAATGTATTTTAGAATAAGTAAATTGCTTGAACATTTTCTATGTTAACTTTAAAGTTTAATGTCCATCAGTTTCAACAGTGCTTCATCTGATCTCCCTTCCTATACATCTAGGACATATCACTGTTTATCACACTTTTAGCAATTAATCTTAAGAGCTCTTACTCAGTTCTTTCCCTCTAAATATGGTATACGAGTTCACAACAGACTGTGTTTATCTTGCTAGTCCCCAACTTTAAAAAGAAATAAAGGCGCATACCTTTAGGTTCATATTTGTGACAACAGCAGATCAATGTTTGATTTGCCATCTGCCTTGAGTACCTCTTCTATCATCATTTTTTCAATTTATATTCATTACAGGACACCTGTCACATCTATTATCCAAATTATTCTGCGTCCACATTGTACCCCCAAACCTGTGAAACCTCTAATTGTGCAATCAAAGCGCAAGTCTTGTTTGAGAAACATCACATAAAAGAAGATTGATTTTCATCTTGGAAATGTCAAACTTCTGTCTGCAATGCTCAACTACATTTTTCTGGAACAGTAAAGTTCAAAAAGAGCCATAGACCTGACAGATCTCTATCACACTATGATAGATGTGACAGGTCTACTAGTTTACTGCCAGAAACGTCCTCCAACAGAATGAGGCAATCAATGAAGAACAATAAATCTATCCCAGATTGTAGAACTATTTTTTATACATGCATGAGAGAAGAAACAACACGTTTTTTATATCTCTGGAGACTCCTATTTTAATAAATTATTACATTAAATTTCTTAAAGGTTATACAATACTAGTTACACAGTTTAATCTTTAACTGGTTTATCTGTTCAATACCTCTCCATCTAAACTCCCAACATGAATTTTTGTGTTATTAAGCCAGTGGAAAAAAAAAAGAAAAAGATACAATTTAAAATACACTTTCCTGTTAAAAGATCAAGTTTTCTTACCTTTTTTTCTGGTCCCTCTGTCAGCCAGGATAATAACAGTTGCTCCAAATGTAACAGTTGAATTATTTCCCCAGCATCCTAGAAGACATTGTTATCGATTAATACTGCATTAATATTTCACCTTGACAGCACAGTGTGAATACATTTCAATTCCAGGGTTTTTTTGAGAATTCCCTTATTTGAGAACAATTATAGAAGTTTGGAAAAGTTAATTTGACATTCATAAATCTTTCTAAAGAAAGAATTGGTCGGTTTTATGACAAATGCTTTTGAATGTATTCCACCATCTACCCTAAAAGTAACACCCTTGACTTAAGCAACAGAGGGAATACACTCCTAAATGAGTATTTTCTAAAGTCATTTGACTACAACACTAATAAAACAAGCACAGCTATGTCAGTTCAAGCACAGTGATTTAAATACACTATTTTAATAGTAACGAGAATACATTGAACATTTTCAGTAAGTAGGCTCAATAAATCTAGAAACTGTTGCAGAAACAGATTGATGGCTACTTGTGCTTGTGTATGATTCAAAAAATACATCCATGCATCACTGTCATAATTCTGTTTCTTCCATTATTTTACACATTCATAATGGCATAGACAGTATTTAATGTTGTAGTAACCAAGACTGTTTGAATTAAGTAAAGTACACACAGAATAAGCAGATATATAACTAAACCTCATAAAATTTTGAAACTGGGAACTTAGCGATAGGAGAATTTCCAGGGCTAAAGAACTTCTGTTAATTCTCTCACAACCATAATAATTTATCTTTTTGTAGACTGCAGTTCCAAAGAAGAAACCGCAGTGTGACAGGGTAGAAACATTACAGTGCGCTCACACTCTTGTGTGCTGAAATACAGTGGTTGCAGTTATAAAGAGGCTGAGCAGCACCTGTGTAAGAAAGGATAAGCAGGGTCTGCTTTGCTTCTGTATAAACATTAATTAAACAAGTATATTGACAAGAGATGTCAGTCAGACACACACCTGCAACATAACCAAAGTGTTTACATAAACCTACATTTATTACAGCAACTGCCCTTCAAAACTGCTTTCCCTTCCATTTCTGGAATTCTGCCCAAGATGGATTTGCCTAAAAACCCAGAAGTTGCAGAGATGTTGTCTGCCTTCATGCACAGCCTACTAACATGAAGCCCCAGTGATTCCTACCCTCACCTACAGGTGAGTGACAAATCCACAGCACAATTTTCACCACCTCATAGGCACTGCTGCCAATTTAAAAGCCACCCCCAGCAGCAGCTCTCCCTCCTCTGGCCCTGCCCCTGCATAAACGGGACTTCGCCAAGAAACAATTGTGTGCAGCAAGGGAGGCGATGTATCTTGTTGGCTCCTGACAGCATTTCGTTCTAATACTTTGCTTAAAGGAGTTGCTTGCTTCTCCTGAACTGTCTGTCTATAAGCAAGGGGGAATATGAAACATCAACTGCAGAAAAGAACAAAAAGCAGATTTCATAATTGTATGTGCATAAACACAAACGTATCTCACAAAAAGGTTATCTTATAATTTTGTGTGTGGTCTCGTTATCCCTGACAGCTCCTGGTTTATTCTCACAGCTCTGGGGAAGGGCAGGGCACTAACACATTGTGTGTTCACATGAGGAAACTGAAGTACAGCAAGATTATGATAAACTTTCAAAGAATTCTACAGTGCCCCCATGACAATCACTCTAATCTGTGCATCTCAGCCATTTCTAGCAAGCAGCTTTGGTTTTTTTTAAGAGAAAACTATGATACAGTATCTGAGGAAAACAAAATTAGTAGGAGCTGTACATCACCGCTTTGTAGTTGTTTCTGGCAATTAATAGAAGAACTTCATATTAAGAAGTTAAGAGGGAAGAGACAAACGGTAATACAAACTCTGATATTTCTCTCCAAGCTTAGTAATATTTTTTGTACAGTATTTTCTGAGATCAGACAAATGCTCTCAAAATATCTATCTGTGTAGGTAAAACATTTCATTTAAAAAAAAACATTAACACTTAAAAACCCTAGGATTTTGATTTTTTTTCTGGCAGATCAAATAAGATTTGGAATGGACTTTAATTTTTAACTGGAGTAAAATATTCTATATTAATATAATGAAGTTGCTTACTATGCCTGAAATTATTTTTGAAATTTTAATAATCACTATAATAGGTCACCAAATAATCTCTAATTTAATGTCATTATATTAATTTCTGGTACAAACATAAGTTTTAAACAAATGTCAAGTAGATAGCAAGTCTAGAAGCAGTACAACTCTTGCAGCATTGTGCCATTTTTTTCTTATTCTACTATCAATAATAGCAGTAAAACCGGGCTTTATAAACTTTACACCAAGAGATCCTCATATCGATTAGTAAAACCACTATACTGCTCCCCTTATGTAACAAAAATAGATAAATATTAATAATAGAAGTTAGTTGAAAGATATTTTTTTTCATCTTGGACAACTACTTCTTGTCTTGCAACCAAACCAAAGAATCATATAGTCATTATATCCTGACAGCAGAAACAATGAGGAGCTGTTATCACTGTTACCAGTTGTTACCACTATCCAATGATAGTGGGTTATTATATATCATTCAGTCTTAACAGAACATACATATAGAAGCACAAGCTTTGAACTGTTCACTTTATCTAAGAAATTATTCTTTAGCAGAGAATTGATTTTGCACATTTTCCTCACATTGCTGGAACTTTGAATTGCAACCTTTGCTTCTTTATATTTTCAGTTAACATGGTTTTCCACATATGGTATCATCATAATCACGCTGCATATTACACTAGGGGAAAAAAAATCCATCAACAACCTCTCTCTGGCTAACTTTCTTACTGGAATTCTACTGAGAGCAACACTATGGACTGCTGGTAACAGTGCAATACAAAAACCAAAATGAACATTGATGCACTAATGGCAACAAGCTGCACTTGGTGCATTTTCTATATAGTAAAAATATAAGAGGAGATTAAGCCGTGATCATGATAACATGAACTTCAAGACTCCTGGAGAGTTTTACGGCTTCTCATGTAGGTGCCTGGGCACATGTTTGGAGAGGTAAGACTCATCATCGCCCCCTCCATGGCTCAATCCTGTCTTGCTGATAAAGACAAACACCACCTAGGTTGAAACAAAAGGACTCAAGCTAGCCTGCTGCGTTGGTCCTTATAGGGGGCTAAAAGGCTGGAAGGGATTGCCTTTAAGAAATGCAAAGGAAATAAAACTGCAGGGAAATAATAAGTTTAACTGATATAGGGACATGTGCCAGGAGTTTACCACCATCCCAAAACATAGGGGTAATCTGCAAACCAGGGAACAAGGTAGAGTCAATTGTGCAGAATTATATTTGGAAAAATAGACTATGGAGAAAACTATATGAAAGCACAATACCAAATGATACATTTTGAATTGCCATTCCAATTCCAAAACCTACAAAGGCTCACCAAATGCAGCTTTCAGTAATAACATGCTTAACTGCATTATCTTGATTAGTGAAGATTTTAAAGAAGTGTTCCACTTATTATTACCAGAACTCAGCTTTTCCAATTTGTCCACTGCTCACAAATACTCTTAATAGGGGAAAGAGGAAGGAGTACAATCTGTAGAAGAAAAGAAGAAGGGCAGTTTCAATTGAGGCATGGGCCTTCAGAGGTCAAACAGAGAACGTCAAACACCAAAGAAAAGGGAAAATGGCACAGGTATCTAAACATAAGTGTATTTTCTCCATGCAATTCTCAATGTTGACAGCAACAGTAATTACACATTAAGTCATAGGAAAGACCTTTCATTACAATTCAGTCAAGGTGCAAACCTCCTATTCCTATCAGTCACATCCCATTCTTGTCTGCTGCCATTCTATCTCTAACCCTGGACCACGGACCTCAACTACAAAGGTGTGTATTTATTGTTCCGTATGAAAAATCAGTCCGACATCTGAAAAGAATTCAATATCAGAAATCCAGTGCTGTTTTCTGCAGGCATCACCATCTACAACTGAGTTACCATACCTTGTTGCATACCAGATCCCTGTTTTCTGCTTTCTTGGTATTCCCTGGTTGCTCCTCAGTTGACACTTTCAGCTCCACAAGACACAGGAACAGGAGTTTCCTGCGCTTTGGTGGGTCTCAAATGACATACCTTGCATCTCCACTCACGTACAGATCAGTAGCTTCAGAGTCTGTCCATAACACTCTCTTAGCCAGTGGGTTTTACTGATCAACACGACCCTGAGTGAAAGTAGAGCCTATCTCTGGGCAACAGAGACACACAGATATCAATGTGTTTTAAAAAATGCAAATACCATAGCTTACACATATCTGGTTTTAACCCTTGATGCATAACAAAAACATGAGCTATTGTCTTCCAGCCACCTGATGATCTACTGGACCTTACTTCTCTGCATAAATAAGCTCTAGCAATTTAATTACAAAATCAAAGTAACAGAAAACAAACATTCCTCAGTATCTAATTTCACACACTAATAGAGATAACGCAATATTATTCCCCCATATTCCAGCTGAGTAATTTTTGAGTTCTTTATTTAAAAACCAGTGAGTCAATAACAAAAACGGCATTACAGGTTTTGGTCCAGACTGACTCCCAGTTGTCTTCCAATGATCAGTGAAAGCCTCAAGTTTGCACAACAGAGTGCAGCCCACCCCTTTAACATCCAAAAATTAATTCAGTTTTGGGTTGCCCAGAGGTGGTCACCTGAAGTTAAACCAGTATCCTGACTGAGCTCCACTTACTACATTTTGCCTATTATGAGTCTAAATGCTGCTAAGATTCAGCTTTTAAAAATTTGTCATAACAACTCCAGCAGAACTGAGACTCTAACCTTCAACTCTAATTTGTTTACTGTGTTTTGATAAGTTAAAAAACCACTGCACTGCTGTTTTCTAAAACAAATATAACGTAAAATCCATTCCTCTGAATAGATGTAACAGAATTGAACAAAAATAAACTCTATCAAAATATCTACCTCCTTCAAATGTTTTAAGAAAGCTGTTTCTTCCATAGCAACAACCCCTTCCCCAGTACACTAACAAGTGTTTAACCAGTTTTAATCAACTGCAGCATAGATGCCTCCATTTCATTATATGGTTTGCCAAAAAGTGGAAGGTGAAAACCAGTTTCAAACTAGAAGCAAAATTTTCCTTATCACATTAGGGCAAACAACAAGATCCAAATAAGTTTGCCACAATTTCAGTTGTAGTTAGTTTTAGCTGCAAAAGAAAATCAACATTTTCTGCTAAAACATTCTGAGAATTTACACTGCAGGTAGGGCAGGGCCCTCAGGATAACCTTTCTTTCCTTTAACTATTGCCATAGAGTCACTCAAGTCAGGATTAAAAAAAAAAAATTACTAAATTAACTGAATGCCATAAATTTTTAATCGTATTTCCTGATGAGATTGAAGTATTGTCTTCGTCTATTCTATATCAACCATGTTCTACAAAATAATATACTTAGTTAAAGCTACAAATAAGAACATTAAAGCCTTGCAGGAAACAAAATAGTATGGAAATTAAAAACACTCTCCCTAGATGAATGTCGCTTCACAGAGATTAGTATAGACCTTCTTTTAACTTTTTTTTTTAAATGTCTACTTAAATGAACATGTCTCTAAAATGTTTTACAAATCATTGAAATATGATACTGCTAAAAACCAACAGTCTGCTTTCCCCCACTGTTCTTAGTTTTGGGAAGAACATGTTATTCAGGATAACCTAAGAAAAATGAGATTATAAGAGGGGATAAGAAAGTGTGGCATCTTGCAATTAAAAAAAAAAGAATCACTGCACAATAGATTAGAAAAAGAAAAAAAAAAATCTTTTACATCCTTTAAGGATATCTTATACGGTTTTTCCTTCATCAAGAGAGATACCCTATTGCTTGGACAGAAGAAACAAATCTTGGTAAGGTAAGGGCAGTGACTGAATAAACTCCATGAATATACCCATCCACACATAAAATAACCAGGTCTTGAGTCAGTAAATAAAATTCATCCCTTCACTGGTATGAAATAGAGAACACCAAGTATCTTAACTCCCAAAAGCAAAAATATTGAAAGCAGGACCTGTCAATGCTAAAGATGATGAGATGACCCCAGGATGCTGATGCTTCTACTTGCCAACCTGCAAACTGGAGAACTAGCACCTGTTATAAAGATTGTATGATGAATCTCACTGCTGCATAGTGGCTTCACAAATTATATACAGTATCCTAAGCCTGAAAGGGTTGGGAGCTACAGCAATTCCCAAGAGCATACTGAAATCACCTGAAGAAATTGTTCTAATTTCTGCTTGCCCTGCTTAGGCAAGGATTCATTCTGTTGCTCCTAGCACATCAAAAATCACCTAGTAGAGGGATTCCCAAACTACATTAGACAGTACAGTATTAGACAAAAACCAACCAGATCTACAATATACATAGCCCACAGCAAGGTCACATGCTGGCACAATAAATACTGGCAGCTCCCACCACAGTCACTGCAGTGGGTACCTACTCAGGAGCACTTAGGAATGACTGCTGTGTAGCTAATAAACATATGAGACTGAGCTAGCAGAGAGAGCATAGCACAGCTTTTTACAACAACTTTATCTCATACCGAGCAAGGTTTCCTTCCCTGAAGTCCTATGTTTCTTCTGATTACACTTGCATCTCACTACAGTAGCAATAGATGCAGGATACGGTAAGTGGCCAGGAATGGAATTCCTGTGCTCTCTTTCCAAGTATATAACCAGGGTGTTCATCATCAGGACAAGATCTGGTCAGAAAGACCAGTGCCCACCTGGAAAGCCTAAGAATTACCTGAGTATGGGGAGAGCAGCATGGTCCTTCAGTAGGTATCTACTCAAAATGTTCTCGGAGGCAGACCCATTCACAGGTCAGATGGCTATTAAAACCCTTGAATCCTGTGTACTCTGCCCTTGGCACAAAAGCAGGTGTGTTGGTGCTATGTTCCAGGAAAGGAATGTCTCAAAGCTCCTCTGTTATTAACACCCTTTAAGTACTAGATCCAGCAGTGTCTTGAAAAAGGTTACTACCATCTCTCTTCTTTGCTCATCTTACCAGCATCTATTTATCTCTATATTCAGACACAATACAATAAAAAAGAAAAACATAGTGGTCATAAAAAATAGGTACAACTATCACTCCTTTACCGTACAAACAAAAAGTGGCAAATAAAAAACAAGTCTTGCAGCGTGTCTATGTTATCAGACTACCTTAAAAATGTTAAAGATCAAGTCATTCAAAAGGTTGGCTGAAGGTATTTGTAAAACTCACTGCTATACATACTGATTTTAGAAAACATATTGTACTGAAAGCCAACGTATCTAATCAAGTCTTTCCAAAAGCATCTTCCTTCCTGCAGGGCTTTTCATGTCTAGCCCATATAAAGGATATATATTCCCTTAAGTGGCAACGATTTCTGAATTATACATTTCTGACTGATTCACATTTTAAGCAGTGTATATAAAACTTGACAGGAAACTTTAAATTGATGAGTATTTCTACCTTGTTCTTCTATTGCTTTTAAAAGAAAAAAATAAACAAAAAAGCACTACTTGTTTGAATTCCTAAAACAGAGTTCCAGTTTTAAGAGATTGCAAGGACTGACGAATGTTATTGATAAAGCTTTGTTAAACAAAATTACTGGGAAATGTACACTGAAATAAAATAGTTAACAGACAGGCTACTCTCAGTGGAAAACATTATCTCCAAAATCAGCATAGGATCATACTAGAAACCAAATAATATGAATAACTACAATGATTATTTTGAGAAAAACCAAATAAAAGTCAGCTTAGCCATCATTGCTGAAAGATGCAATTTTAATGTTCAAACTTGAATTAAGATACATATTAACATGGGGATGGGGGGTAGAACAAACTACCAAATAAACTATTTCCTTAATTCAAGTTCTTTTTCTTATTATTTTTTCAGGAAAATACTTTCAGAAAATTTTCCAGAACAGATTTCTCTCAGCATTAGTGGCACCTGCAGCCAAAGACAAGTAGTTAAAGTAAGTACCTTGCAATGACTCAGACACAGCAGCTTATCTTCTCTAAGCTAATTAAAGGGTTTTTCCTCTGTGCCTGAAGCTATCTGATCATGCAAGAAGTATTCGCCCATCATTAGAGATTACTCTCTGGAAGTAATTTTGCAGCATGACACAGACTGGATTTAGTACCTGACTTTTTCCTTATAATAGGTGGATACAAATCTTCCTAAGTTTTCAATATAAACTTTTTTAAAAAAAAATAAGTGCTGAAAGGAAGTGGCTAACATGATTATAGATATGGTCCTAAAATAAATACTTAGACACAAGCACTGAAGGAGCTCTGAAGGTCCAAAAAAATGTTTGATGCATATCTATAAATAACTGAAAACCACAGGTATAAAATTAGATATAAACTTATAGATCTAAACAACAGTTGTGTTTATTGCCTGGTGAAAGATCAATTCCTCCAACAGTCTAAGTGAATAACAATATTTAATTATAGCTACAGAAGTTAATGCTGACCCTACTGCTCTCAAAAAACTTACCTGTTACCCATCATAAAAAGTTTCTGGCTCACATGAACGCATGCAGAAGTCATTTCACACCGTTTCCATTACCCAAATAAAAATTAAACTAGCTACAGAAAAGGAGGTAATTCATAGACAGACAAGCCAAAAAGAGAGGAAGCAAAAAGAATCATTGGAGAAGCTTATACCAGCCAGAAATCCAGTTATGATCTGAATTCCATTTTCTGTGTAAACATCAACATAAAATGTAATATACCAAAAAATGAATAATGAAGGCATTGCAGAAAAATGGTGGAGACAATAGACTTGTTTTCAAGGCTACCAGACTCTTACGTTGGGATTTTTAGTTATTTATTTTACTTCAGTTGTGCTAAGCTACTGAAAAAATATATTTCCTCACAGTTCTGGTTTCAGGTTTAGCCTAGCAAGATTATGATTACCTTTTGTGATTCCCAAGTCAACTTCAGACCAAAGTTGCTTCTGCATTGGATAAGGTTTTCTTTTTTACTCAGAGTGAATGTGGATGGGGTAAAATCAGTAGTCATCACCTAGAGAAACAGCTTCTATTTGTTTCTTTGTTTATAACCGGAGATAAAAATTACCCTTTTTTGACTAGGTAAAAGGCAGAAGCACACACAAAACTAGTGCCACGGAGGATTTTTCGGACATGCGCATTTCAAAGAATGCAGCTTGCAATATTTCTGTTCTAAGCTGTTAAAGAATTATGCTTTGTGCTGGAAAACAAAGACTTAAATCACAAACGGAACATGTTTCTTTTGTGCTGCACACCATTTGCACTCACTATATTATAGGCCAGCCAGCAGTCAAAAAGTTAGCTGGTAAAGCTCTTGTAAGTCATCATCTCACATCCTCGGCTGCCAGGATTACTTCTAAGATGCTCAGTAACAAGTCCCCTGTTTAACATCACTATTCTTTTCTCCATAAGCTCTGCTTTTCTTTGCAAAGTAATCAAACCATTCACATTGCAACACGGTCTCCAACATAAAGATTTAAGAATGCAAGGAATACTACATTGCAGTACACTTCTTCACTGTTTTGTTGTCTAGGATTATTCTGAAGCTAATAGAAGAAAATTATTCTAATCAGTGCGGCAGGCTTCTTAAAAAATGACTGAAATTTCACACTCTTTTGTTATTTATAATTGGACTTGAACTGAACAATTTTGTTTTCACAAGAGACAGCCTTAATCCAAACAATTAAACAGCTGGAAAACCATACATATCTAACGTTGCTAACCAAAGAGACTATGCAACAGTCATGCCTAAGACAAGATCTGTATATCATTTCAGCAGCTTTATCGCTATTGTTTTTCACTCTCGACAGAAATAGAAGAAATTGTAAAGGGCCAAAAATCTTTCACGAGATCTTTTCATTTCCTTTTTATTCTTCATAATAAACAGAATAAATATGTCATCTTTTAATGTGCTGAATTAGACAACATGTTTTAAAACATAATGTTGACTGGTATCACTACAAAGATAGCAGCATATCCTTTATCAGTTTGAAAGTTCTTAACACATTTTTCTAGAGACTAATTTCTGCAATTTTTGGCTATTCCAGAAATAAAAACCACAACCTGCTTGCAGTCAATACTTAGGTTGCAGAGTACACTCCACTCTAGAAGTTTCTGTTCTCTTTGTTGTTTTGCAGAAAGTCTAATAGAAGCTATTTCTCTATGCCTTAAAGAAAAGAAAGGGGCAAGCTGTAGGAGATGAAATAGAGATTTTCTCTGGAATTCCACAATTCAGCTATGAAGAAACATCTTTTCCTGGTGTTTTTGAGCTGATGGAGTATTTTCATTGGTGGCATTCTAAATAAATCCAAACAGGATCATTCTTATCTGATCTTATACTGCCGCCCTCAGCAACACTGCACGATGTGGACCATGTAGGACCTTCCAGTAAAAGCAGAGAAAGCCAAAATCTCCTATTACGCCAGTCTGTGTTTTGGCAAATAGCCTCAGGGGGCCTTCTCCACAGAAAAACATAAAATGTGTTTTCTCTCTTGGTCATGCCAGGACAAGGGGAAAGAGACAAGCAAGACTCCAGGGCTGAAGTAATTTCAAATGTCTTACTTTCAGGAATGAGATGGTGACCACCAGGCTCTTCCCAACAATTTCTCTACCTCAGGCATCACGGCTGCTCCTGCAGTAGCAACATTCCTGTACCAGCAACTGAAGAACCTCTCTACGAAACACAAATGCAGTACAACACCGTTCAAGGCTGAAGTTCTGATGACTGTTAAAGCTTCTTTTAAGTTGGCACCACAACTGAACAAATGCAAAATAATCTGTATACAAGATATATTTTAGTGCAGCTTCATTGTCTCAGCAAACAATAGAGTGCTTCATGGAGGACTGCACTGCATTTTATATTGCTAAAAATCATTCAATATGTGAGGGCAGGATGAGAGGACTCATCACAAAATGTCTTATTTATTGCACACACCAGGGCATCTGTGGACCTCTCAGCAGTTCGTATAAGCAGGGCACCAAAAGTAGAGAATTTATGGAAATAACAAACTACTAAATAGTAGTAAAATAACAACAAAGAAGACATTTGGGAGCATTGACAGGAACTGTAGGGGTCAGAGCAAACTATGCTTTGTCATCAGCAGTGTAGTTAAATATATAACAGAGCTTATTCCAGTAAGGGAGACAGTAACGATAGAAGTAGATTCTCAAAAAAAACATGTTTACTTTCAATTTTGTTTGTATAAACTCTTTATCAGATGGGAAGAAACAGGGAAGCCAATACAGTCTTTAGTATTAGAAAATTCTTGGAATAATTAGCTACTCACGCACACGTGACTGGAAACTAACATTTGGAACTAGGTCCAGAAAGCTTGGAAAGTACAGCAGCTATCTTGTTACTTCACGTTTCCACTAATAGTCCACTTAAGTTCAGAACTTCTATAGAAGATCCATATTCAGGCAGATTATTTTAGATGCCTTTAAAAGTAATTAATCTTAGTCTTGTGACTACACTTTTAGTACCAACCTGCTGCTCCTAATGCACAAAAAATAAAGGCCACCTATAAAGCCTGGTTAAATAAAAAGTGTTTGAGCAACTATGTTTCAATATTTGAAATTTTAGCATAAAACTTCTTGAACAAGACTGCCAACATTAATTTCATCATTGTAGTCTACTACAGAATTTAAACAAACAAAAACGTATTGGAGATTATTTTTCTCACAGGTGTCAAATCTGTACTAGTATACTCCTATCTGTAATTCCAAAACATTAACAGAAAATTGCACTTAAGCAATGAAATGGAACTAAAATTACTAATGCACCTAATTTTTTTTTCACTTTTGCTAAGTACAAAAAAACACTGACAAGTTTTCTAGATGCATTTAACAATGACTATTTAAACAGTAAAGTTGATTCTAAACACATACATGACTTACAAAAGCACAAATGCAGCTAAAAAGTCAACCTCTCAGAAGTCAACCTCTCAACCAGAAAAAGGCTGCTCATACAACCTTATCTTGGTCCCTTTGGGTCTGTTTTCTGTGATACAACGTATGACTGCATAACATGTTTTCCATAGGATATCTTCCTCAAAAATTTTATAGGTTGGACAAACCCAGGTGAACTCACCAATCTAATGTATTTTGTCCTCCAGCATATTATTCCAGATTTTGTTCACTGATCAGCTCCGAGAAACTGTCCTGCTGAATTAGATCTTCCTGAGCTTTTCTGTAACGCTCATCATCAGGAAAATACGGCAGAGCCTGAGCCACAAACATTAATGGATCTTCCCAGCACACAGGGAGCTGATTTCCCTGCTGCATAGACTAGAAGCAGTGTGTACAGGACAGTAAAAAAGAGCACAGAAAGAGCAAAAAGGATTTTGCTAGTTTCAGCAATCAGTTAGAAGTGTCCATTTTTCAAAGCAACTCTGTAGCATGTTGAATTTATTCACATTTCTGAGTCTCTACATCTCCAAAACAATGGGAGTAGAAATAATGAAGTTGTCTGCGTTGGGCCAGCAGACCACTTTCAGGAACCGGGGATGCAGCATAGAAGACGGTAAGAATCCCTTTTTCTAGTGTGGTGTTCAGGAGCTTAGACAGATGTGCTCTCCTAATTCTTCTCATGCACAATGCATTTTGCAATTTCTAGATATAATGAGCAATATTCATATGGATCTACATGATCCAAATCTGGTCCCTTCATCAGAACGCCAGGTACTACTGTGTGACATACATAACCAGTGGGAAAACAGAGTATTATCTTTACCATAACAGACTATATATTAAGCAACCTGTTACAACTGTTGTAGGTTTCAATCTTCTATCTCAAAAAAATTATTTCAGAACTCATCCTGGGTTACAGCATGCGATTTATACCACAGGCACAGGGGGGACGGCTAAGTTTATAATACCTCTCATTTTCAGGTGCTGCTCCAAATGCTTATAAAAATATTCAGCATAAGAGCACTGCACATTTGTAAGATCAGACATCACACAAGTGATATTCTCTATCTTCTGAGTTGGTTATTTCATGGAGATTCACTGCATTTCATAAAAATATTTACCCTTATACACACATATATGTACATACATCAATTACATGTATCACAATATACACCAAAACAGTAGTTCACCAGTTCAAAGCATGTTTGAAGAAAGCCTAGAAGCATGCTAAATTCCAATCTAGGACTTGCAGAAAGAGCTCTAAGGTTAATCACAGCATTGGAGCCACATCTGCACACAAGACCAAGAACAAGCTGCTGCTCTGAGCTTGTGAGCATTTGCTCTCTGAACAGCAGGCAGTGACAGGCAAGTTCTTGCAAACTAAGGACTATGGTCTGCAGAAGCCTCTGAAGTGTCAGAAGTAAATATTCTTGAAGTGCATTTGAATGCTTATCGTACCAGGGAAGTTGAAAACTCAGATCCTTGATGACATAAAATTCGTGTCTTGTCTTGATACATTTCAAGAATTTGATAAAAATATAGATTATTATAGGGTACTGAAAACACTACTTTTGGATATTATTTCCTAATTCTGACTTTCACAAATGGACTAAATAGCCTAGAAGTGTCCCATTAGTGCTACAGAGCGCTCTGTTCTCAGCTAATGACAGGCAGTGCAAAACCACATAAATATTTTAAGAATGGGACCTTTGAGTCAAGTCAGCAGAGGCTCAATCTAACGTATTTTGCAGTTACTTCTAACACTAAATCAGAAAGTTCCTCTTGTATTGCAGACCGAGCGCTCTCACTTTGGAGTCCATAAATCCCTTATTTAAGAGTGAAGAAGCAAAGAATCAGACTAGGCTAGAACAAGAAAATACTTCTGAATGACCACATGGGCCTAGAGCCCAGGATTAACAGTGATTTCTGTTAAACAAAACAGCTTACAGAAAAAATTTGTTTAAATTTACCCCTGAATGGGAAAAAAAAATTCAGTGTATATGATCAAATTATGTGACTGATAAAGTAAAACCTGAGCAGATAACAGCAACAGCTGTTTCTGCATCTGGCAGAACAGTTAAATATATTGTTCCATATTTATCGTTAAAAAATCAAATCGTAATTTAAATGCCATGAACTTATTGCTACTTTACATGCATATAGAAAGATATGCCAACTGCATAAATGATTTGGCCATTAAATGTTTCATTTTCAGAAACTGCTTACACATGAGCCATTTTTAAATGCTTTTTCAATCATGAGCTTCTCTACTACTTTGTGCAAAGTCCATTTTACCTGGTTTCAGGTAGAGCTAGAGGACTGCTGAGATCCTGAACACGTCATAAGACATGTGAGGTCTTATTTTCAATGTGACCTCTTGTCCTGCCTGTGTATTTGAACTTAATCTTTTTTGACCATGCAGGAGGTGAAGTAGTATAGAGAATTAGGGGGGAAAAATAACTAGAGACTATTTAACAAAGCAAAGCAGGATGATCTTAACTTCTTAAACCTGGTGAAATAAAGGCCAAGAGAATACATTGTCACTCACTAGACACCAACTGTGTCAAGGGCAAACAAACTCAGCTAAGCAAAATGAAACTTGCTGGCAGAAGTATAAATGTGTATAAAAGAGCAGTGAGTAGTTTGCAGCAGTATGTACAGAACAGCCTCACTGTAGGAAGCACAGGAACAAAATCACCTACTCCATTTAGGACCATCTTGATTAATGTGCAGCAGGATTATCTAGCACAGCCAGGTGGAAGGGCAGCCACCTGGTGGCCTCTTCAGTCCAAGGGCCTTATGTTGGAACAGAGTTATAGATATCACTGAAAACCATTAAATGTTTGACACAGCATATCTGGGCAAATTTCAGCAGTGCCAACATACGTAAAATGCAATATGGGAGATGTTTGCCGCTGGTTCTGGCAGCACTAGCATGGCCCTCCTGCCTCCCAGACATGCATGCCTGCTTCCATGAGAACTGCTGTTCTTCTGTGCAGTGCAACACACCTGTGACAGCATGTGGACGCTGTCTTGTCTGGTCACATCTGCCTCATCCATTTATGAAAAAAAAAAACCACAAGCAAGCTTGCTACAAGGGTGCAAAACTACTGTAGTGAGAGGCATAATCCACAAGAAACGGAAGTTCCACCTCTGTATATTCTACAAACTGAAACAGCCTATATTTAAAGCATATTGAGGCTGGCAGAGGGAAACTGAAGCTTTAGTCTACTTATGTTTTGCAGCTGATATGTTACTGGTTTTCAATAATTTAAACATAGACTGCATTTTTTTACATTGATATCTAAATATATTAAAAATGAGGAATTCCACCCACATATGAAGGACTTCTAATGAGTCAAAAGAGAAGCACCAGCTGTCAGTGAGCAGTAAAGCAACAGCCCAAGTTCTCTACTTACAACAGAAAAAAATAAGAAAAAAAATCAAAAAAACTGATTCACACTCAACCCTTCTATTTGATAATGACCTGCATTCTTAGAGAGGTGATCTGTTTCTATTTTCATTATTTTTACAATAATGCTATATTATTCCTAGCATCTGAGTCACACATTCATGATCAACCTACCAAACCTGGATATTTTTAAAGAGTTATTGAATGTCAGACAAAATAAGATGCATCCCTCTATTCCCAGCATGACACCTGAAGAAATTTCTGAACTGTACCTACACAGGCTAGTAAATGCAAAGCATTTACAGAGAGATGGCCTCGAGAGCTTTCTCTATTACCCAGCCCAGTTCAGCTAATAAAACACACATACACAGAAGTATTATTGATGTAAATTCAAAGGAAGCACTCATACTTACACTGGAACCGTAACAGCCTGACCAAACTAATTTTGATCACCAGCACTGAGTTTTGTTTCCTGAGGACAATGTACTCAAGGAGGAACTTGGGAGAAAAAACCCAACATTTTTGCTAGATAGAATATACAGGTATTTGTTGGCTTCAAGAAAACATATTAGTATCTCAAAAGGAAAAGATCACTAAAAGCTAGAGGCTCATTTATACAAAGAGTAAGTCTAAAAACACTTCAGGGAAAAAATGACTCAACTCGTATCAGGACAACAGTACTATTTTGAGTGATGACCACAGAGTTATTCAAAAGACACACCTAATTGCTATCCAGTCAAGTAAAACTAAATGCAGATTTTGGCCTAACTAACTTAGAATTGTAAAGACTGAATAAGGGTGAATTTCATAGACAATTATTAGGATCAAAGAGTAAAGCAGAAAAACAAACAAAACACTGCAGTATTAAAATAAGGATGGAATCAGAAATATGTCTAATCTATTTTTAATATTTTAAAACAAACAAACATACAAACAAACTCCCAAACAAACACCACACCCTGAACTTCCGGGACAAGAACTTTTTAAAAGTTTTTCCAGGTATCACTTCAGTTTCACAAAGTAATTTCAGTACTTTTCTTTTGCAGCATCTCTATTCCTCCCTCACCCACCCATTTTCAGTACTTCCTTTTTTCTTTCTATACTGCCGATTATTTGTATGCCATTAGATTCAATAATCTGTAAATTCCTTTACTGCTCACTTGCTGCTTGGACTCTTATGGAGGTCATGTACCACATCACAAACTGTTAAGGATACTCTGTACTTATGACTACATGAGATCTTGTTTGCTGCAAAATCCAGACGTGTCTAACATCGTTAGCAGCGCTATCATAGATACTTTTTATTGTAAAGAAGCAGAACAATCTTACCTTTTCCTCTTTTTTAGGGGACAGGAGGATGATTATGGATATTTTCTTGCTTTACTGGATGATTTATTTTAAGTAGGGAGTTTCAAAAGGATACAGTTCAAGGAAAAAAGGAAATAAGTATTGACTAAGCTGATGATTTACAGTTATTGCAACCAATTTTAAGAGGCAGCACAGGGGGAGGTAGCGTTTGTTCCCAGTCCTCTCAGGAAGTCATGTAAGCACAGAATTGACTAATTAACGCAACTTCTCTTTCTGTGCCAAAGCAGCAATAACTTCCATTTGTATATGCACTGAAAGACCGTCAGTGGCAGAAAATACAATTAGTATACAGTAAAAAAGGCTATATATAGAATTTTAACATCTCCTCTGAATATTCAAAAGAGCAGAAGGAGGCAATAAAGCTTACTGAAGGTGCCTGCAACTCTAAAAATCCATGCACCATTTCAAAGCACAGGAGCGCTACAACTCCAGACAATGTTGGAGCAGCAGCAAAATGCAACAGTCAAATACAAAGCATACTATAATGGGTTTGGGTGTCTTGGTTTGGCTTGTTTGGGGTTTGATTTTAATTTTATGTTTGCTTCTAAAGAAGGAATTTAAATTCTTTTTAAGGAAAAATGCTATAACAAGACCAAGTCCTCTAAGATCAGAATACAGTTACAAAACTGAAAATTACAGACCGTCTCTACTGCACACAGTTAGAGAGTCTAGAAACCAGTTGTTAATTGGTGCTTCTCTTCCAGGCTTTTAAGAGTCTGTACTACTATGCAGAAAATCTTTACTAAAAAGAAATGAAATATCTGGCAACAGCTGCTGACTGCTACCCTAAACAGCAGGATTTTGTCTTGTGGAAACTTGCTGATATGCCTTGCAAGGCTTCTACCCTAACAGGCCACCTTTTATGAGCAGTTCCTGGGCAGAAATTGTTAGGTAATGCTTTATTTATCTTTTTGTTAACCAACAGGTAGTGCTTTCAGAAAAATTATACCACTTTGAGTGGCACAATAGCATAACAAACATTTTCAACCGTTCTTGAAAATGCATGGGGATTTGTGGATTCCTTGTAAAGTGTATGTGAAAAATTACTATGGAAAGCCAAAACATGGCAGCCAACATATATGAACTGAAAATAAAGAATTACACTCCACTAAAAAATACTTCCATGTCCACAAAGCCAGTGTTGAGTTAAGATCTAACTGTTGCATGTTACTGCATTAAATGAGTTAAGTGCCAGAGATACGATATATTGTCGCTGCCAGCTATTCCATTGTTAACAAATACAGTCCTTTAAATGCAGAACTTTTATTCTGAACTGAAAAATTTCCTAGTGAGACAAATTAGGTGAGGGGAAAAAAAAAAGTTAGGACAATTAACTATCAAAAAATAGTTTCCTTAGAACAATCTGTCTGCATTAATAAAATAAATAGTACCAGGAATTACAATGAATGAGGATTGCAGATTTTGTCCTGTGAGAGGATGGAGATAGTCTTCATGAGAGATAAACAGTTCTATCACGTATTCTACTCTGAGCTTTCTGCTTAGGTTTAATTCTGAAAATCAAAGTGACAAGTGGAACTAGATATTTTTGGGGTGCCTAAAACTAAACTCACCTAAGATTAAAATGCGGTTGTTGCATGTAAGAACAGCTGTAGCAGCCTACACAAAAATTCATCTTGGCAAGGGGCATGCCAATAGCCATAGTTAGCAATGGGTGATTAAGAAAAAAAATTAAGGATGGGGAGTGAGAGAAAGATTTTTTCATTATCTATCTTCTAAAGAGAGAGAAATTTAACGTAAAACCTTCAAATTGCTGCTTTAGGAAAAGGATCTTTTGCATGCAGTACTTCCTTCTTGCTTTTTAACCTATGTAAAGTCATATTTAATACCAATTTGCAGGGACTGAGAGATCTTGAATCCTGAAGTACTTAACATCGGCTTCAACTTAACTTCAAATTCAATGTTGGATTCCTCTTCCCTCAGTCTCTGCAGTATCCCAAATGTATTCCTCCATGCACCAAACTGGAGAAAAGGTGCTCAAATAGCACTGAATTGAAAATTAAATTGTACTAGTGAACCTACATAATTTTAAGGATTTGCTTGATATTGATTCTTTGTGCAATGATGTAATTTCTCTTTCTCAAAAAAATAAAAATAAAAATGTTACTGTTGAACTCTCAGAGCCAATTTCCAGCCTTCACGTGGCATTGTTTGGCAAGGGCAGTAGGCAGATGCAGAAATCTGGAATATGGTTTTCTACCAGATGTTTCTGAGTCTTTCTTGGTCAGTGACCTTGTAGGGTGGCTTTACTGCTCCCTGTTTTGTCAATGCGGTGTTCCATGTGGGAGCCTAAAACGGAATCAGTTTTATTCCCTGGAATTCTTGTTTCACATAATTAAATGCTTTTCTGTACAAGAATGTTCTATGATATTTTCCTAAATTTTCTCCAGTAGAGCACAAGGCATATAATAATTTTATAAATATAGTTTAAAAATACAGTAATGTCTATTTAATATATACCCATACAACTTCTAGGGCAAAGACACGTTACATGACTAAATGATCAATGTAAAATAACTCCAAATATGGAGTACCCAGTTTTAGGTTTTGGAGGGAGGGCAGGTTGAGGATTAGTATCCATACCCTCAGCATCATTATGTATCAGGCACCAGGAACACCACCTGATATTTACAGTCTCCTTCAAACCTGCAGCATTGAGCATTGTGGTTGAGAATACAGTAAAAGATCTTTGTTTACTTTCACAAAACAGTGGACCTCAAGGCTTTAGAGTCTTGGAGAAGCTCAAGCTCGGGTTTAAACCTTTCACACATGGCAAATATATCTTCCTTATTCATCATTGCAGCCTCTGCTGCCTCGTGAATCCCCCACCACTGCCCTGTTCAAGGTTCACCTGCTCAAGGCAGTACCTAACCCATCATTTTTTCAGTAAATTTCCATTTCTTAAATACAACAGGCTTTTTCCCTACTGCTTTCTTCAGAAGAGGCAGCTTTAAGAGGTCATGGAAAACTAGGTTAAGAAAGCTAATTTGCTGCAATGCATGTTGTAAATCGAGAGAATTACATAAACTGAATCAAAAGCACAATGAGCCCAAATAACCTGAAACTATATGAGGAGGAAATGCCCACTTCAGCAGCTACCAAAAATGATATGCTAAAGTATTTGGATAAGGGAATTGAGCAGAAAGTCATTTAATTCCATACATACTTCTTAGGCTGCAGAAAGGACAACTGTCATTAGATCCAGGAATATTACAATATGTGTCATTCTCTGACTCCAGAAAACATCAGATATTTGTACCTTCGTGGAAAGCAGCACTGAAGTGACCATTTCTTCTAGAATTTTCTACTGTTTATGCACTGAGATTGTTCAGGATGCCAGCAACATCTGGGTCACCTGATATTTACTTAGTGAAAGGAAAGATGTTTTATGTATAATTAACACATTCAAACTTGCTAGTTTCTCACATTCACATGAGATTAATTATGTACAATATTTAGAGTGCTCGAGTTTAAATTCTGAGTAGCTTTTGATTCTCATACTTGAGAGTGCTAATGAATCATACTTTCATCTCGTTTAGCTTCTACTCATTTGTACAAGTACAGAAATAATGTAAGAATTAAAATGATCCCCAGTACTAAATCACAAACAGTAAAAGGTTGGAAAGAGATTTAAGTTATCACAATGTACATAACTCCAGAAAACAACAGTAGCTCCAGTAATACAGTCTGTTTTGAAGTTCACCTCTATGAAACTTTTTCCTCACTCATTACACAAGGGTATTTTGCTGGAGTGCTGTCATTGAATGTATAAAATGAATATTTTTTCATTCTAAATTTATGATTCTATGGCCAATATTTTACAGCTATTGCACATTTACACATTGAAAGTTAATGCTCTATATTTTAACAACTTTCCAGTTAAGATTCCCTTCATAAGTTACCAAAAAGACCAAATAAGTAGAGTGCACTGCCAGTCATGAACTCCCTGTTCCAGAGTGCATTAGAATCTCCGTACACATCACTGCAGCTGCCAGGCACTACCCCAGACATCAGGTTTAGGAATGGAAAAGCACTAATAATATGCTGCCATACTGCTAGATGGTCCTGCTGCAAAACGTTTACCAGCTACAGAGAAATCTGCAAGATATACAGATTTTCTCCATTTCCAAGTCACTATTGTCACTTTTCTTTTTCCTATTTAGATTTTAAAGATCATTTTTGAAAGAGGAAAATGGATAGGTTCTGTGCAATCTCTCTCTGCTATATCTTGTGCTCTTTCTCAAACTAAAATATACCCAAAGGAGACATCACATGTGAAAATTTTAAAAGCAAACTAGTTAAAAAAAACCCCTTTAAAAAATTTTTATTCAAATAAGTATCTTGAAAATGCTTGAATTGCTCAATAAGACCAAATTTTTTCTTTAATGTACTTCTGTTACTGAACTACTATTACCTAATCCAAAAATCATGTAAATTCCCTTCCTGTTTTGTTACAGATGATTTCTTGACTCCTAACCTTGAAAACTAAATGTACATCTAGAATTTTGGACTTCTCATACACCAATTCACAGCATAGAAACACTTCACACTTCAAAAATCCAAGTTCATCTTAACGCTACCCAGCGCTTCATTAGCCAATTAGCATTCCAAAGGACCTAAAAATAATATGTTGCACTTTTGAGCTGATTATAAGTTATATGCATCATTTCATATAGTATTTTGACTACAAAAATCAAGAGAACAGTATCTATGTCATTAATTCATACCTAAAGGTGAACCTTATCAAAATAAAGAAAGGAGAGACTTAGTCAGAAATTAATCTTAGAGGAAAAGATACAGCCTGCTGGTCTCATTTCCATACCCTCTCTAGACAAGCCCCTTTAATACCACCACAGTTATTTACAGAATACCACCCTCAATTGCTGTATCTTTTCCACAAACTGCTTTCCAGTAGAAGGAAAATTAAAGAAAAATTAGCCTAGATATAATACTTCTGAGCCTCTGAAGCAGAAACTTCTGCAGGGTACTTAGACACAGGCAGTTCTTTTGTAACACCCGCTTCATATTTTCATATTAAAATAAACAGTGAGAAGTAGGGTCCTTATGGCAGAGAAACAGAAGCCTTAACCTGCTACTTACCCCAGGAATGATTTTTTGCATTAGTAAGGACATCTGAAGGTAACTGTAGGTTTGTCAAAAGCTAAAAAGTAAAATACAGGCAAGAAAAAGACTCAGAAACAAAAGAGATGAACTTGGCATATAGACATTTTTCTAAGAAACACTTAACAAGTGGCCTACTGAGCACCTTCCTTCCTCCCTGTAAGGTTTAAGGGAAGTACAGAGAAGAAATGAGAAGGAAAGAAAAGCAATATGCAGTAGAACTAATGCAAGCTAATGAATATTTTTTCCCATCTTATTTGTATTGGTCCCTACAGTCATCTTTCAATTTAAATGACTAAAAAGTGCTATATGTAAGGATTAAGTGGTATGCAGAAATAAGAAGTTATTCACAGAACTCAAATTTGGAAATTTCATGGTCAGTTAATCTAAGCTAGAAACTATTTTCAAAATGAAAGATTTTTTTTGTTTACACTTGAGTGAAACGCCAACATAAACACAAAAGAAAATAGAAAAATAAATTGAAAGAACTCCATTTAAACTTTGTCAACATTTGCACAGGCCTGCCTATCTGCACTCGCTATTTTATAAGAATAAAACTACGCCAAGGGATAAAATCTATCTTAACTATAGAATTCATGCTAAAAATGCATTTGCATCTTTTTTATCAAAACTTAACCCCCTAAATCTGATATTGAGATGCTGACCCAGCAATACTGACACATCAGGATAAAGGAATTAATTTAATCTTGAAGTAGTTCTTCTATTCCAATTATCTTTCTATTATAAAAACTTTGAAGCATACCACCCTACATAGAGGAATTCCGCATTTGAGTGGAAAATTCAATGCATAGACAAAATATTATTGTTTCACTGATGATGATACTTACATTGAGTGCAATCCCTTCTTACTTCTAAGCCCTCAAAGTTACTTATCAATTTTAAAAATAAATTTACATAACTTTATATAAATGTCTTCTATGTTCCCATCTCAGTCACAGTTTAAGATTAACTACAGAATTACAGACAACTAACAATTACACACAATTAACTACATAATTACAAACAATATTTAAGTGCAATGACAAGATGTACAGAACTGTAGCAACTAATTTTATTTACATTGTAGGAACCAGTAGTGGAAAGGCCATTTCAGGTATCCAGAGAAAAGAAACACATCAAATTTATTTTATTTCTCAGCCATTTCAGAACCTCAAGAAGTTTTTGTGATGTGCTGTACTGTGGTTAAAAGCATTCTTTCAATATTATATACATAAACCGTACCTCACTCCCACTAAAGGGTAAGCAAAAGTCATTTTAATCTATCATAAACGTTTTCCCTCCAGCAAGCAATGTGTTAGAAACCCCATGTGATTATCTAATGCTCTATAAGGTGCCCTCATTAAAGAAAGCTGGGAATTCAAGAGCCTATGTTGGTCATTTGGTCTTTCTCCATTGTTCGCTGAGAACGACACAATGGCATTAATTTTCTGCTGCAGTGCCTACTGCTCTTGTCAGACCACGTCAGGCAACACAGGGCCAGATCCTCAACTACAATAAACAGATATTATGCCAATTTAGCCCAAATGAGAAGTTAGATGCAGGTTCTCATTCCATCCTCAAAACTATAATATCGAGGGAGAGTACATAATTTTTCAGCTTCCTGCTGTTAGAATCCCAAATTGCTATAAATGTTTCTTCTTAGTAATATTTCAGGTCCTGATCACTGACCATACAGCGTCAGGTGGAGCACTATCTCCAGGGGCTTGATATCAGTATAAGAGACACACAAACTACTCTGCAATCTCACTGTCCATTTTGTATGTTCCTCTACATTTAGAGAAACATTTTGAACCCAGTACCAGTATTTAGAAGGAAACTATTAGTTAGCAGACACACAACATCCATACGCTATCTATGCATAATGCTGTTATAAGTAACGCACTGGCTGGAAGAAACCTTATGTTGAACTAATCCTTTTCTTTGTGTCTTAATGATCATCTAGTCCAATCCCCTGCTCAGTGCAGTTCAACTTGAACAGGTTGCCCATGGTCTTGACTGGTTAGTCTTGAAAATCTCCAAGGATAAGGTTTCTTCAGCTCATCTGGAACCTTTGTCCAGTGTTTAACTACTCTTCTGACTGGAAAAAATTTCTGTACATCCAACTGGCATTTCTCATCTAACCTTTGTCTGTCTCAGGTGCGAAGAACCTTGACCATCTTGTATACACCACTAGCAGGACGGCTGAAGACCTTTTGTTCCATGAGGCACGTAAAACATTCTCACTTTCCCAACTTGCCTGAAGTAGTGAATTACACTTCACTAATTGCCATAAAAAGACCCCCAAAACCCAAACTAAAATGCTGATGGAATACAACAATGCAATCATCTAAATGTCCTTCATCTTCTAAACCCATTACCGCTTTTTCCTAGTATTTTCTTTGAAAAGCAGTGTTTCTGTTTGACACTGAAGAAGGTCTAAGAATCATTTATTTAAAGTGACTATTACAGTGACAAAAGAGGATTAAAAAAAAATTAATCAATAGATAAATAATTCATTTACCAAAATGTCACAAAGTTTGCACGTTACAATTTTATTCATCTGGGTATGACAAAATCTAAATATAGTATTATACTTTTTTAAAGGCTCAAAACACGTAGCCCCTGCATCTTAGAATGAAATTTCCTTTCATATATTCCTCATTTTAGACAGTTAAAAATATTTGCAGAGAAATATTAGTATTCAAATCAAAAGCCAGTGCATCTACTGATATTCAATCCTTTCAATAATCTATTTAGACACCATATAGATAACTGTCAGAATGACAAAATAAGTAACACCTACTCTGTAAAAAAAGAAGAAAGGGAATGGACATTTTATAGGTTATCTGAAAGGTTAATAGTCTAAAGGATTAACCATGAAAGGAACTGGGATGCTCATGGATGTTACTTTGAGGCTTTGCTTCTTGAGTCTCAATGCTTCTGTCTGCTTGTGGCAAATCAGGTCACATAGCACAGAAAGGGGGGCAGGTTTAGATTAAATGCCAATATGTATTATTGAGGGTATAAAGTAGATTGCAAACAGAAGTACAAAACTCAGTCTTCTCATATATTCTGTCTAAAGCTATATGGGACTCCAGGAAAGAGTGCTTTTCAGATCAAATACCCAGATGCAATTTTCAGGACCAGTAAAGAAAGCCAATTTGAAGGTTGAGATTGCTGATGGAGAATGAACTACCCTTTTAATTCTCCTTTTATTTTATTTGAGACAATTTTTCTTACAGTATGTCTCCTTGTCACAGTCACCACTGTATGGTACAGACTGCTGCTCAGATAGACCCTGACCCTTCAGACCTTTGATCAACTGCCAAAAACCACAGAGCAATAGCTAACAAGCCTATATGCGACTTCTCATATTAACATAGGAGATACTCCATTTTCCAACATCTTTAGTTTCCAGCTAAATTAAGTATGACCCATAAAAGGTCAAAGTAACCAAAAGTCAAGGTAACAAAATCATAAATAGCTCTTACTGAACTGCTGACTGTCAATAATAACCGACATTCTATCCACCTCCTCTGAATTCAACAGGAATACCGTCTGTCTTTTTTTCTGTGTTTAAGTGTTGAAATTAAGTATTTTATTTTCCCATAATCATGGAAACCAAAAATATTTCCATATACATGATTTGTGGATGTAAACTACACTAAAATAAACTTTTCTAGAAGAGAAGAACAAGAGCAGTCAAAAAGTGTTCAACATATTTCAGAAAAAAAGTAGCAGCTTGTAAGAAAAGCTAGTATTTGTCTTCAAAAGTGCAAAAAGGGATATTATTATTTGTAACAATACAACCTGACAGCCCAAGAAATTTCCTAAGCCAGTGCTAGTAGTTGCATGCCAGCATAGTAGCATAGATGTTTCCATTAACAGTGAGAGACTTTCTTTAAACCTCAGGAAATTTGGATACAGAAAATGGATATATTGGATATCAAAAAATTTGTCAGTATTTTCAATATAATCCCATACATAGCTTTGCAGTTTCCTTATAACTTTTAGAGGAACAGCAAAGGGGAGACACTGTACCTTTATACCTTCCCACAGCTGCTGTGCAACTGCAATTAAACTCTGCTGTCTTCTGTTAAAATTAATTTTAACCACTACTGTCCAAGGGACCATAATCGTATTCAGAAAATTAAAATGTCATCACATTAAGAAAACAAATTACCTTGGTTACAGAAAAAGCAAATTTAACTATTGAAGTTGATTCTCTCTTTTACTTTATGTCCTAAAAATCAGACACAGTCATGTAAAAATATTAAAATAGAGTTCCTGAATGTTATAGTCTTTAAAGTAGATGACATATATATTGGATAATTGCATTTTACTACTACTGGCCAAGTTCAAGCAGCCGGTTTGCATTGGAACACCACCATTTTCCAAATGCCTTAAAATCAATATAGCTAAATTAAATATGAAAAGGCAAGCCAAAAATAAAGTGACAACGCACCCACATAGTCTCTGACTGTTGCCATTCACAGTCCCTCAAGGAATTATACTCTTCTGAGCGCAGAACACTATAGTATTTAGTTTTGAGTTTGTGTGTTTGTTGTAATTATTCAAGTGACAAAATGATCGTGCATTGCTCCTAACAAACCTTTACTGGCAACAACTTCTAGATAACATTCTGATGAGAAGAAAAGTAGGAAGAATAAAAAGAATATATTTGACTGATATAGCCTTCAAGACTGCTGTCTCTCTTCTATTTAGACCAATATTTAGAGGGCCAGTAAGGAACTGAGAAGCTAATGAAACTACAGACATGTAAACAAAGAAGTAGAACCAAGAGAAGGCAGGGAAAAAAAGTAGGCTTTTGCCTTAGCTGTACATGGCAGCAAGAAAGAACCATCCCAGAGATGAAATTCCTGGGGCAGAAGGGAGATGAAGCTGCTGAGGCCTCTCTCACCAAACAGGACGTGAGAAAATAAGAGTCACGACAAGAACAATTGCCTGCCGTGACAGATAACAGTACAAGCGACAAAAGTGCCCATGATGTGGCGCAGGGTGGGATTTCATGGTGGTTAAGGGGGACTTGATGCAAGAAATAGCAAAGGTTTGTAGAGATACCAAGTTGGGGTACAGATGATTCAACGTAGCATTGCTGTGCATGTGCCTTTTCTAGGTCAGATGAACATCTTCCTAACAGACTTCTATTTGTACTAGTGTATTTAAATCCCTTTGGTGGTGCAGAAGACATAAATAATCTGTACCCATGCTGAGACAGAGGGAACAAGGAAGGGAAGACACTGGCTCCTCCTATCCAGCTAAGTACCCAAAATGATGGTGAATGCTGTTAACATCAAAAGCAGTCCCAAAGCAATTCTGTAATTCTTCCACTTACAAATGAATAGTATGATAAAACCTATATCTAAATGTCTGTAGTTGGGTGAGAGCTTTCAGTAACCCACTTTGATTCTGATGAACATACCCAGACCAGAGCACTTTTCTAAAATGAGGACACTGGAACACGAGTTCACTGAGAGGTGATTTTATGACCTGAGGAACTGACTCACATAAAAAAAATATATTTCTGAGAAGAGTCCCTGAAAAATAGAGAATTAAGAGAAACCATTTGTAGGTACTCCAAAAGCTTATTTCCAGTTCGGCTCAGTATGACCTCCTATAACAACAGCATGAAATGTACTGCTCCTTCAGTGCAAATTAGCAGAGCTTGACTCCTCAGTTCATCCCTTTTCTTGTTCCACATAACTGATGATTGAGACCAGAAGATGAGGAATCAGGAGAGATGCGTTTGATTAACTTACACAGACCACAACAGTCCACAACAACTCCCTCGGTGTTGGTGATGGGTTTACCTGTACTGAACTGAAATGGAATGTAAACATGGAAATTAAAAAACGTTTTATACAAGTTTTGGGTTAAATGTTCATATTAAAAAAACAGTACGGTCAGTCTGCTCCTCTTAAGCACTCTATGAAGCGGAACAATACTGAGCCGTACTGAAAGAAACACATCTTGTTGATTAGGTTGATTCAATTTCACTTCTTCCATTAGTATAGCACAAAACCAAGAAATTTTGTCTGAAATCCACCGAGACAGGAAACAGGCAAATGGGGATTGTGGGGTTCTGAATGGCACATATACTCCTCCAAGTCCTGGTATTTATTTCTTAAGTGAAGCAATTAGTGAACAAAAAGACAAACATGGTCATTTCAGCCCAAATGACCATTCTGCAGTCACTTTAAATTGGATATTTTTTCAGTTTCTGATTCCACAGGGATAGGGTCACAGCAGGAGACCCACTGAACCTTAAAACATACATTTCCACACCCATAGTGTACAGAAGATTGAAGATTTTCTTTTTACGTTATTTAAGATCGTCCAGGTAGAATAGTCCTCCTTCTCCAAAATCAGGTCTTGACAGGATATTTATATCAGTAATTCAATTTCCAATGCATCTCACATCAGGTACCCTTTTGCCATTACTGTTGTTAGGAGCGAAAGTTGGATGATTGGTAAATCCTATAATGATTTTAAACAAACTTCTCCAAAAAACTTCATTCTCACAGTCAATCCCATATTCTTCTTTGCTAGAATGAGGCAATATATTAAATTTCCCAAAGCAAGGATTATCAATACTTTAACTCCTGACAAGGAGCAGTAGACTTAACTGCAATAGCACTGAGCTTCATAAAATACCATGTGTTTTTTCTTTACCAGTTCCATCTTTGAAGATGGATGCAGGTACACATGTTTGCTTGTGCAAGGTACTGAGCTCCAGCTAACACCAAGTCTCACAAAAAGCTGGTGAACAAAAAGTGTGATTTGCCGTATCATTTCCCATTTCTACACTGATCATAGCCCATGCTCTTAGAGAACACCTACAAAATCACCCACAATTTGCCTTTCATTTATATAGTTCTTTTTATGCCTTAAGTCAAAAAGTCATGAAAAACACTTTTGAAAATAGATTTTCCTCCTGATTAGAAGGGAGTCTTTCTAAGCCTAATGTCTCTCTATGTGCCATAGACTGCTTCCAGTCAATTTTGTAGGGCTCTCCAACAGAGGAAAAAAAAACAACCAAACCAACCCCCAAATCCTTCTTCTATTAAATTAGTCATCTGCAGAGGAAAATAAAGCTGCACAAATGCTCTCAGTACTTATGGCATAATAAATAGAAGCTACAGAGCACTGGTTAATATACACACATTTTATAACAATTCAATCTTTTACTATCCTGTTTTCACCTTGCAAATTCTTGCAACGTGAACATTTAGACTAATATGATCTGTGCTCATAAAAATTATGCTTACATAAAAATTATTTCCACTCCCTCCCGCAAAAAGGATAATCTTAAGAATAAATCCAGCAATTAGACTGGTCCATTTGGACTCCAGAGCTGTGATCTGGTACAAGGATAGCAAGGTCTTGGTGAGAGCAAGGTGGAAACCCAGCTAGGTGTTTCTGAGACAGTCAGTTATTATGGTATAATAGTATTATGCATTCTTCAAATGAAGACAGACACTGATAAATCAACTCGTATTTTTGGCAAGGACTATTTTGATGAAGTAAAGGAATATGAAAGCACACAATATTATTTAGGTAACTTCAACCAGCCAGTTCCATGCTATGCAATATAACTCACTGCCTACTGCTTTTTAACAACTCAACTTTACAATTACAATGAATCTTTAAAGCCTGACAGAAGATCAGCTGAAGCTGAACTTCAAAGTACAGCAGAGAACCACTGCAAGACTACCTGCAAATTAGGGAATATTTGGATTAGTTGATTACAAATATCAAGATGGTGTTCCACAAAATGCAAGTTTCTTACCCACAATGATGAAACTGTTCCTCTTCGTGCTTGTGGCTGATATTAAAAACAAGAGGCAGCGTTCAGGCTAGAACAATGCACAGTTACAATTATGAAGGGCATTAAGTGAGCAGAATTGAATTCAACAGCCCATTTGATGATGACAGAATGATCTACAGTAATGAGTAGAACCATACTATTCAGGTCAATTAATCTAGACTTCTCGAAGAGGTTGCTCAATAAAGAGTTATGTGACCAAGTGCTGGATAAAGGCTAATCAGGCACATTAGCTACAATACAAAAGACTTTCATCCTTCATTCTGGATTCTCCAAGTTCCCACTGAAAGACTTTTTCCTAGCTTTAAAAACTTTAGGGTTCAACATTCATTCTTCTAAGGAAGACAGGATGACCTTCAGCGTGCAATGCAATTCCACTGATATTTAATTAACTGCAAGTAACAGGTTTGAGCACCATTACGTCGTTCTTGCCTGTTCTCTCCAGTGCTGAACACATTGCTCTACAGACCACAGTCTGAGTTTAAATGAGATACGAGGTGTTAAGATAAAAAAAAGAGAGATACTCACAGACTTTATTGTTATATGAACTATGAGGATTTTATGGGAATTCTAGTAACAATTCACTGCTGCACATGGTAATGGAAGTAGTTTTCAGAAGCAGATAAAATCACAGCCAGTCATTTAAAAAAAAAATCCACCATATATTTGAGGTTGGCAGAGGGCAGAAACAGAAACTGTGTTGAAATAATTCAAGCAAAGCAGCTCATGCAGTATTCTTTATTCCAGTCCTTCAAAACACCTCACTGGACCAAAGAACTGTTAATAATAAATATACGATCAATACCTTTTTATGGATTACTTTCAAATGCTGCTTTCTCTATTAATTTGAAATCTTTTCTCTTTAGTGCCTTTCATTTCTTGTGTTGCTGTTCTTTCAGGTGTTCTGCAGTAACTCAGGACCATTCAGAAAACCAAAGTGGAAAGGAAATCACCTGAGCTGAAATTTACTAGTTGAAGTGCTACTGTAAGTCACAGAGGTCACAACCTATTTAAAAGTGGACTTCTATTGGGAAAGGAAAAGAGGTACAGGTTTTCCATTTCATTTCTGTTGCTATTTTACCAGGAATGCTTTATAGCACTGAGTTGTTTCCAAGTTACCCAGATCATTCTGCATGTCAAATGGCAAAATTTTTGAAAAGCAGTATTAAGCAATCTCACACATGGACTGAGACTTAATATAGACATTCATCCTCCAGCTACTCCAAGCAAACTTGAACAGAAATTATATAGATATCCCTAAAGACACTTGTGGAGGATTTTCACCTTCCTCCTACTCACTACTGAGTAGTCCCTGTCTTGAAATATTGTACCAACCTTCCAGACACTGAACAGATCAAAAGATTTGCACTGAAATATGACACATCATATGGGTTCATAAACATTTATATACTGTATATGCAAATAACGGTTTTCTGATCAAAAATATCCCAGGATACAGAAGATTCAGGGTTAGCTTTTTGAAGAGTATTTTTAAAAACTGCATTTCAGTTCTTCACTATCTCAGCCACAGGAGAAGACTATTGCTAGAAACAGACTTTGTTTTTAATGTCACTGGAAAGGGATAGTTTTCTACAGATTGGAGAAATGTGCTGGCAGAAACCCTGTGAAACTTCTCCCCCTTAAGGAGAGGCAAGTGGTGCAGGAGGCTGCCAGTTGAGGCTGTGCAGGTTTCACCCTCAGAGGCTTTCAGGACCCAACTGGATAAAACCCTGAATGGTCCATAGCTGGCCCTACTCTGAGCAGGAGTGTGGACTAGAGCCTTCCTTACGTCCCCTGCTACCCAAATTATTCCCCTCCTTAGTTTCTCACTACTATAGCACTCATCCTAGAATGAATTCTGTGCTATGAAGGTCTTCCTTAAAACTGCTTTCTGCAGAGTCCCTCCAACTTCCAATCAAAACGATAGTAGCAAAAGAATACAGTTGTACAAGAAGAGAAGCTGGAAAGTGCTCAAGTGACAATTAAAAGAAACACCTAAAGTACTTACCAAAAATGGATAGAGAATATGCAAAATTGTGTAATGCAGGTGGCCAACTTTCCTTTGCAGTAAAGACACAAGACTTTGTCAGTGGCAATGAAATTATATTTTACTTACCACTATGATTAGATCATAGTACATCACTATCACATAAAACTAAGGTAAATCCAAACAAGCAGTAACTAAACACATCTAGCTGGGTCTTCGAAGCAAAGATAGCAACTGTGTACTTGTATCACACCATTACTACGCTATTAAGAGTACTGAATTAATAATTAAGAACTATATCAATTTCATATAACTCACAAAACAAATATTCTCACCTAGCACTTGCAACAAGCACAAAACAACATACATTTTGTCACAGCACCTTGATCCTAAGTGAACTATTGTGTTTTCACTTAGAAGATCTCCAGCCATTAGCATAACATTACCTTGTGGGTTTGGCATGAATATTATTTAAGATTTAAAATCCTTTCTCATATCATGTTTGCTACTCTTAGATTTAGAAACAATAAAAACAGTGCAGTGCAGAGTTGCCAGGCATGTCTATAGCTTTTGTAAGAACAAAGATCAGAAGTTTTAAAAGCCATCTTAATATGTAAAGTGAAAAATATCAAGACCCAGACTTGCGTCATCACAGACACAATCCATTTTGAGCTCCTTTTGGAAAAAAATGCAAGGAAAGATACTTGGTGGAATTTTTGGCCACACTTCTTAGCCTCTGCAGCAAGAGATAAGCAACACAGATGAGAACTGTTGGCCGTTAACTATCGAATCTCTACTATTTACATACCAAGACTTGTGGTTTAGAGAATTTTTAGGAGTTTTCTTATATCCTGTTCATGATTTCACTTCCTTTGGAACAACTGCACTGTAACACACCACTTTCATTGGCAGTTATGACAAACAAAACATTATTATTTACTCGTATTTATTATATCAAAATTGCATTTACATCATTTAAAACGACCACTGTTGTACCATGGTGCGAGTTAGAAATGTTGATTAATGAAATCTGCATATGTTTCTTTTTATTTGCATCTGAGTTAAATTCATAAAATATTAAAGTTACATTGAATTATGCATTTAGGAAACTACAATAGAGTAAAATAATAAATCCTTGAAGCATGATTATCAGTTATGACAATTGTAGTTAAACCTTGAAACATACAAAATAACTCTCCTAAGATATGTATCTTAGTCAGCAATGCACATTAAATAAAACTACTAAAGTATGAGGAACAATCAACAAAATTTGTGCTTAAACTTGTAAAGTCCAGGGGAAAAAAATACCAGCCCACCACAAAGATCAGGAATGGTTTAGATGATGGTTGGTGTTAGTGTTGGGTTATAGGTTGGACTTGATGATCTCAGAGGTCCTTTCCAACCTTGTCATACTGTGATACTGTGATACTGTGAATTTTAGTCTGTAAACAAGTCAAGCGTACAGTACAAAGCTGAAGTGAAGTATGAAAGAAGCAGTCAGTCAAGTGTGAAAAGATGCAACATCATATGCTTCAAAAATGTAAAGTCTTCTCACACAGGCTTGCTTAAGAAACACATCAGGTCAGTTACAAGTAGCAAACAGAAAAGATCAGCTATTGTTTAATATCTAAGCAAAATGAAAGTGTAATTAGTGAATTCAAGTAGTCTTTCAATGAGGCTAACATAGCCAGGGTATCTGCTTTTCAGCACAATCTTTCCAGTTGAGGAAAACTGAATGAAGAAACTTACTTCAGGAGAGTCCTAAATTTAATAGTATATATACTCGCGAGACTAGTAATGCTCAAATTTCTCAAGTTTTCCTTAAGCTGTCGTGCCATCAGAATCACATCTATATCCATTTAACCTTTTTTTAAACAATACTGAATCAACAACATTAATAAAAATCAAATCCAAACAACAAAAAAGAAAAGAGGGAGAACTGAAAGTCACAATACTCTTTATTGTGAATACATATCACACATACACTCTGCCCTGGTAAGAAAGTTTTAAGTTCCGAGGTAGGCAGAAAGCAGCAAAAGATTGAAAAAAATGCAATGTTTTACCTCAAACAGGTAACGAACAACCCTATTGCAAAGACCACAATCTATCACATTTTTTGGTGTTCTTTTGCCTTTAAATTTCATCCTTTTAGTTACTATTTATTTGTTACTAAAGCTATACAGAAGAAATATATTTAACTTGGCAGTCAAATTCTATTTCGTGTAGTAGAGTAATCACAGGGAAAGGAAGCAAGAGAAATACTTTTCTGAAGACTAAATGTATTTGGCAAACTGATCATTGAAAAGTCATAAAACTAAGTCTTGGCATTTCCCTATTTCCTCCTCTACCAAGAATTCAAAAAGATTTCAAACATTTAAAATGTTATCAAAACTTGCCTACTTTGCAGACATGCATATAGAGTGGTTAATACTCATCTTGTGGCTCTAGTGATAAAAGGAATAAGCTGCAGGCAGACAAGAGCTTGCTCTGAATTATGCTGTGAGCCCATCAAAAGTTGTACAAATGATCAACACAGTTCCATGATTTTGGTGATAAAATTCACACTCTGCAGAGCCATTAGCTCAGGTTCACAGCCACACTAACTGCTTTTAGTTTTCCAGAGTGCAAAGAGGAACACACATATATAGTTAAGATTTAGAACAATTGTAATTATTACTATTTCTCTTATTTAAATGCCTTTTTTTTTATTTTTGAAAGGACTGCCCTAGTTACCCACATTTTTTTAAGGTAAATGAAAATTCCACAGGTGCTCTCAGAACAGCAGGATTTCTGCTTACAGAATTTCTATTTAAAAGTACTAAGAAAGATAATGTCATGCAGATAATCAAAATAAATAAAAGGCAGATCCAAAGCCACTGTTGAGCCATAGCTATCTGATTTAGAATAAGACAAAGATTTGGGGGTTCTCAAGACATAGGGACAGATAAGAAACCATGACTCTCTCGCATACAGTTAAAGAATAGCAGGAACCCAAGGCAGAACTTGTGACTGCTTGACACCAGAATAAGGCAAACTTCAGAGAGATCGCCAATTTCCCCATCGTCTGCTGTTCATCTCATCTGGTAGTTCCGCTACTTTTCTGCATTTGCTTGCCCTTCTGCTAATAACAAAGCAGGTTAGCTCTGAATTTCAGATCTTAACTCAGATAATTGTGTTGTCTTAGATTCAAAAACAGAGGTGCAATGATCAAAAACACTTCGATTTTGTCACTTTCTCCCGTGATCTTTTTCCTCACATCGATTCAGACAGATTTGTTATGTGTCTGAGTGTCATATACAGTTCTGTGCAGAATAAATAAAACCTCTGACATCTGCCCTGCAACTGATACTCACATCCCATAGAAAGACATCATCTAACCTTGTATTTCAGTCATCTGTAGCCTTCTGTATGACATCTTGCTTTTCTAGAACTGATCGTCCCATCATTTTAAAACTTTTGGACAGAAAAGTTTTTTAATTACCAAATTATTTTATACTGGAAAGGTTCCTACAAAACCTCAAAACCAAATTATACGTTGTTCAAAGATGAGAATTTTATAAAATCCACATTCCTTTATCCATTTGTTAGGAGCTCTTCTGCCTTATCTTGCAATACTCCACACCACACAAAGTATATGAATAGAATCAACTGAGGAAAATGAAGAATAGAAACTTGAATTACAAGAGCATTTTGCTTGCTCTCTGTGTTAAAAGTCTATCTCATTCGGCAGAGGGTGGTGGACTGATGTGGCACTGAAGCAAATCTGTGACTCCCCTCCAAACCACCTCACAGTCACAAGTTGTTCCTATGTTAATATACTGACATGTCACAATTGGCAGTTTGCAGGATAATCTGAATCTCCTTCAGTGAACTATTACCAAAATTTTACACTTCAAGTGCTCAGGTTTGCTATCAGGTCTCCCCTACTTAAGACTTCCATACAAATGTAAGATATCTCTTGAGAGCAAAACAAACACACACCAAACCCAAGACAAACAAAATATTACAACCCTGGCTCTTCTTCACCCACTCCAGGAACTCACAGCACAAAACCTCCTTCCAACTGTATTGCAGGGAATTTCCCTGTTCAGCAAAACCACACTTCACCATTTAAAGTTGGTTTTATCCACCAGGGAGTACAGGTAATCCCTGCACACAGACACACCTCCAGGACCGGACCTCCCTCTGAATACTAACAGCAAAATATTAAACCAATCTTTACAGTTCAAAGTCCCTCTGAGAAGAGCTGCCATTTCACCTCATGGACTGATGCTCCAAGTCAGGCAAGAGTCCTGCCCAGCATCTGACAGTGGAGGTCTTAGAAAAAACTGTACGTAGTGCACCTGACATTCAGTGATAATAAGCAAACCCCAACTCGAGTCTTAATTCACATGTTAATTAAATGTAATCTATCATCAGGATTAATGCAATCACATAATCAGGATTTAAGATTAAGGTGTCCTGGTGTATAAAAAAATAACAAGAGACAGAGTGAAGCTAACTATACCATGTTCTGCACCGTTTTAATTGTGGAGTGCTACATCAAACTCTAATGGCCTTTTCCAACATATTTCTTAAGGAGTATATAAAATTTTGTATACATAAACTGAATACTTAAAAAATGGTAGCACCTCTTGACCCATAGACATTTTTTGTTGCTAAATGACTTTCCAATACAAGCTGTATCTGTATTAACTGAAATAGGAGTAAAAGCCCTAAAATACCATCAACTATCCAATTATTAAATAAAGCCCACAGAACAACTCAGGAAGATGCACATGATTTTAATTATATGACATGTATATATCCTCAATACAGACAGATAATCTATTTTTCTGCATCATTCTAAACCTATTGTAATAACTGCTCTCCAGGTAATTTAACTTCACATTCTACCAAGAACACACACTTGCAGTTTTATTTAAAAGATAATTATTCTTTTGAAGAATTTGTAGGAAAGTATGATAAAGCTCAGAGAAATTCTTTGCCCAGGTGAGATTTCTTTGGAAGTTTTCAGAAAGCAAATCAATAAGTGTTTGCAGATTAAAAATCTGATCACACTCATGTCTGTCCCAAGAGGAAATTGTGAAATTTTCAGTTCAATGACAGGATCTCAGCAGAATTAGTTATCTGTCCCTGAAAACTGCTATAAGGATAGGGGACATCAGTGGGTAGCAAAGGCAGTCAGAACCAGTATAACAGTACTGTGTGTTATTTATACTAGCAGGCCTTTAGCTTGTTTGTGATCTGTATTATAAGAAAGGTTAACATTTCCTTTATGCTTCAATAAAATATTTGAACAAGACCGGATGACTATTTGGGGAGGGTCTGAAGAAAAGCTGTTGACAGTTATGATATTGCAATATAAAGAGGTTTATTTCTAGTTCATTAAATCAAATATGACTTTAGAGAACCAATACTCTCTGAAAGCTCTTGGATTTACTTTTCCTTCCCCTCCCCACTTTCCCCACACCATGCCCTACTTCTACTAAAACAGTCGATGTTATCAAAAAGTAACTGCTCAAGACCGCTACTTGATATTTCTACCTTAAATGATGTATAGGGATAGAGCCGACTTACATACAAAAGTAGCCGAAGGCCATGTCCATGGAAGTCATTTTCTGGAAATTTTAGAGACCCCCAAAGGAGAAGTTATGATTATTATCCTGTACCTTCTCCATTGGCACTGGAATATTGAGATACCATAACATCTGAGATATTTCACATGTGACACCATACTCAGCTCACTGAGGACTCAGAGTTGTTAGAGAGCACCATGCAAGCAGCTGTTTTTCCAGCAGCTTTGCCTTGGAATAATGACAGGCAGGAACAGTCACAAAAGCAGAAATCCAGAATTTACACCTGTGACCTGGCATCAGCCAGGCTAAAGGCATCCTATTGCTCACAGCCACTTTTGGCATCAGGCCCTGGCTCTTCCTTTCAATATCAAGTATTTTAGACACTATTGCATGACATCCACTTTCCCCCTCTCTCAATACACCTGGGTTCATGCTGCAATCACTGCTCAGATGTGATCAGTTCAGCTCAGATGCTAGCTGCCATCTACAACTATCCTTTAGTTGCCCTTACAAACCACATTTCTGTACATATCAAGACTGGCAACACCTTACCATTTCTTTAATTCTTAATCAAGAAAATGATAGTACCTGAGATTTTGCTACAGTGGAGCCATATCCCATACATGCAAGGAAACAGCAACATAAAACCAAAACATATTGTCTATGCTCCATTTACCAAAGCAAATGCTTACATCTTACTGCATGGCTTCCTCACATAAATGGGGAAAACAGGAGACAGAGGAACTGATTTTCTCCAGAACTACATGGAATGTTGCACAGAATTTTGGATTTTAACCACCCATGGAGAAGCTGATAAACATTTTGACTTTACATAAAACTGTTTCAAAATCAGATCAGAATCAATTCAAACAATAAACTAAACAGAATTCCCATTACTGGCTTCCGTAGGTGGAAATGCTCTCAATGAAGGAATGGGAGCTTTTTAAAAACATTTTTTTCTCCTTTATTTCTTTCATTATTTCTCTTGAACACATGTTCATCTCTCCTCCTTTTACTTCTACTATGTGAGCATTTATCATGTATATTATGAGCTAAATATTTGCTGGAACTGAAGCCATCATTCAAGTACTAACTTTAAACCAAGCCTCTCCAGAAGATACAGAAGACAGCACAAATAGATGACAGTAACATATATTTTTCACATATGTGTCAGTTCATTGAGTATGGGGTTGCCCAAAGGGGAATAAAACTATACAACCTCTTCATTCAGGAATCTCCAATGAATTCTCGCAATCCCACTTCCTACTTCCTTAATGTACATAACTCCCTTCCACAGAGAAATCTGTGCAATCAAAACTCTCTGACGAGAATGTCCTCTAAGGCTAAAATTTTGCTCACACTTGAAGGAAGAGCTCCCAGGGGAACAGAGGAGACTGTTAATTAGTAACAACTCCATGACAACTGGAATGACAATTTTTTTTGAAGATAAACATTAATATATTTTTTTTTCAGTTCAGTCTTGTACTGAGGGGAATGAAAAACACTTCTGTGGTCTCAGAAACAGGTTATCGTTTTGTTTCATATAAACAATTTCTATATTGAGCAGCACCCTATGAATAGCCTGGCCCAAGAAGAAAAAATTAAGAGGTAAAAGCACAGGGAGAGGAAGGAACTGTAAGTACATATTAGCAACCAAAGCTGCTTCTCAAAATACAACATCCCACCTACTTAACCAACATAGATACATGGCCCCTTCCTGCATACAGAACTGCTCCAGCAGTTGCAAATTACACATGCTTCAAATGCCATGTAGACAATTCCGTGGCCGGGATCCTTCTCTTGTGTTTCTTGGCCCATACCACACCACAAGGAAAAAGGAACTCTTTCTCAGCTAGAAGCTAAGCTGCTTGTTACAGCTCACAGATATCTTAAAAACCAAGCCTACTACACACACAAATTCTCAAAAGCCTTTCCAGACACCCTCATACCAACTGATGCCATTAAATTGATCTTAGATTCTACTGACTCCCATTTGGATTCAGGTCTACTGTGCTTTTGATACTCCCAGAAACCAATCTGTCATTCTGTATAGTGTTGGAGAAAGCTCTAACATTTAATCAGAATTTCCCTCATAGGCCTTTATATCTCATGATGGAAAATAACAACAGAGTTCACATAATTATATAAGAGGCTGCTTGGCCAACCTTCAGCAAGAACTGTAGACAAACTCTAATCAAGATAATAGGAAGCAGAATGACTGGAAGAACATTAGGGATGGCAAGAAATAAGGAAAACCTGGCTTTTATTTGCAGAAATTAGTAAGCCAATGTGATTGCAAACAGATGTATCTGTTACCTCATGTAGAATAAATTTGTTTTATCAGATACACATTTTATCTTTCAGAGATACATATATTAAGATGGCTTTTTACTAGCGATTATAAGAGCCCTGCTATAAGGCAGTGTTCCTCCTCAACCAGACTTTGTGACAAAGTGCCAATTTACAAACACTCTTTAATCTTCTCCAAAATTTATTCTCTGAACTCAGATGAGTTAGGCTACAATTGCCCGATACATTTGCAGCCTGACAACATTCTCTGAAAGGAATAGCCCTAGAGATCAAATAATTTAACAAATCTTTATTTGTCTCAGTGTATCTGCTTATTTACTTATTGAGAACTAATGCAGGTTATCTGTCAAGGACAGCTTGTATAGACAGAAAACTGAAGAAGGTGAAGTCATTGAATGTCATCCTTCTTCCTCAGAACTCTTTACCAGTGGCCATTTCCCCAAAAAGGGGAAAAAAAATAGTTTTCTGAGGAAAATATGGAAAACCTCCTCAATCTCTTCATATTTCTACAGACCCCAAAATCTCCAATTGCCTTATAAAACCTGCTACAAACTCATCTCCATCCCACTCAGCATTACACTTTATTTAATCTCTCAGACCACCTTCACACTTACCTTTAAAGTTTTTGCTCTACAAGTCCAATTTTAGACCATATTGAGATTTGCAGGTGTTGAATGAAAGACATATGCCTTCCGTCTGGTGCTTTGTTTAACCACATTCAGCCATAAATCCTTGTGAAGTCACAGACCCTGACCAATAAAAATGAAGTCAATTATAGCGCTATTTAAGCAGGAGTATGTAGGTTATGGAACTCAGAAGAATAAGTCAGTAACTATTTTAATGAGGTCATCAGTATTCAGAGACACACTTGAAAGAATGATCCATGCAGTTAAATCATTTAAAAAGAAAGGTCTCAGCAATTGCAAAAAATGATTTTTTATGTTTTCTATAGAATAATGCATCTTTGCTACTATGAAACAGAGAAGACAACAGAAAATGTCAGAAAAGTAAAGGAAAGCTCTTCTTATCACCTTTAAGTTCCTGCTGTTCACTGGGTATTTAAGCTGGAACAGCCTCTTTTCCCAAAGAGAATTTTAAATGCTCCTCTTAACTGAATATGTACTAGACTTTAATCAATAGGCAGCTAGGGATCAAATCTTCAAAGCCAGGCAGCACCCAGCAGTTCTCATTATGACCTGATTGTCCAGTTCAGCAGATGTTCAAGCACCTAGAACAATTTTGGGACTTGAGATTGGCCCCTTCCATAGACAAAAGACAAAATGCTTTGTAAAAAGCATAATTTTTGTCGTCCCCCCCCTCTTCTGCTCTGGAGAAAAAGCACTCTTGTTTCCGAGATACTAAAAAGAGGTTCATAAATCTTCAAATAGATGAAATTCCTTTTGTGGTGTTGTTTCAAATCCCCGGCAGTTGTAAGGCAGCATATTTTACATTCAGAATTGCAAGAAACAATGTTTCATTGAGAGGTTCTTCTATTCCCACTCTCAAAGTACCAGCTTTGAATAAGAATGCACTTTATGCTGAGGATATGTTTCCCACCTCATGCAAACCTGATTGTGACAAGTCACACATCTACGTAAAAAAACCCCTGAAGTATGCAGGTGCTGAGGAAAGTCATCACAAAACTCAGCTAAAATGTCCAAAGATTGGGACCATGCCAGTATACTGATGCATTTTCATACGTTTTGCCAGGACTTCCCCTGAAGCTGCACAGCAGATCACGACTAGAAATTAAAATAAAGACAGAACTGTTTCCTGTCCTCAGTGAAAATTCCTTCACTGGCAGCCACACTAGACAGGAAAAGGAGGTGCATGAAATGAATGCAGAAGACAAAAAGCTGCATGTTAAAGGAAATAGTCTGAAACAAATGGAGGCAGTAAGTTTGGTGCTGCATGAGAAGGGAAGGAGAGTTACAGTCAGCTGAGACAGAAGACTTACGTGCGTGGCTTTAGAGGGGCTGGGTGAGCAGACAAAGGGTGAAAAAGGCCTGAGAAGAGAGACGGCACAGAATATTCTTACCTATCAAATTTAAGAATCTCAGACTGTGCTATAAACTGAGAATGTTATTTTCTTTATTTGTCACAATACTGACAACAAACAACAAACCCCAAATCAGTCAGTCTCTGTGAAACACAAGCTAACACAGAGGTAATCAATTAAGGGATTCGAGAAGTAAACAATTTAATCTCACAGTAGCATACAGTAAACACGGCATGATCTACAACCTCATGAAAAAGGCCACGCCATAGTAAGATAAAACCTATCCACTCTGTGCTAGGATAGGTACTCCATGAAGGAAAAACAAGGACTATGTGAAGACTGATACACATGCAAGAAAAGCAAATCAACGCTTTTTGCATCTTCTGTCTTGGAACAAACTTTATAAATAACATGTACTCATTTTGCACATATAGTGAAGACAGATTGGAGCGTCATAAGTCTTTAAAAGAAATATTGAAACTTGTCTCCTCACACCACTGTCTCAATGCACTTTAAAAATGTATTGATATTGTTTGTGGGTCACTCCAAAGTGGCACCAAATAGGAATATTCTCCATTAGTAGCATTAGTCAAAGATAAAAGTACCCTGACAGCATTTGGATCCCTCTGGAACTCCAGGATCAGCCCATTCCAAACTGCTGAAGCTAAATTCACACAGCCCACAGCAAACCATAGTTCTTGTCTCTTATCCAGCTCATTCTTCACACACAGAGGCACCTTTGGTATTTGTAGAAGGGGCAGGTCAGTCCTTGAGTCAAATGGAACACAATGTATTTTCCTTGCAGAGAGCAGCCCTGGTAGGTACCAAACTACTTCTGCTTGCCCTAGTGCATCTCCTCCTACAAAGAAACACTCATTTTCCAGCCCTCTCTCCTTCCTTTATATCACTACTTTGAATTATCTATCAGTTAAGCCAAATCCCAGTTACTTTCCTCACTGGCATAACCATGCGCAGGAACAGCTCCTTTCCAATAACATCCACAGTTTTGGAGAAAGGCAAGGTCAAGCAGGGAAAGGCTCAAAGAACAGGCCCAATACTAGTCCAAACAGCCTTTCCATAAGAAAGTGAAATGAATGAAAAAAAACCAAAACTATGCTACTTTATTCTTCTAAAATGGAGAAGGGACAGGATTACCTCTAACTAAAAAAAACAGATCAGTCCATTGTCTTTGTAACAGCAATTAAATTAGTTAAAAAATTGGGTTTTATGGTACTTTATGGAGACCACCAGAATCAGTGGTTGTCTGTATGATTTATAAACTGAGAGCTGCTGAGAAAACATCAGCTACTGCTTTTTTCAAATCTATCAAGTAGTCATGTCTTTGTGTTTAAGAACACCAGCAAAAACTATAATTTTGGGAGTATTGAAGAAAGGAGATGAATTCTGCAGAAGAAATGTTTCCCACAAGATGAAAAAAAAAGAAGGTTTCTTTTCCCAGTATTTTTGGCGCAGAAATCTCTAAGAAAGTTTTAGGGAAAACTGTTCCTAAGTTTAAGGTTTAAGCTTCTAAAATGTACTTGAATCCAGCTAGATTACAGTGTTTTTTGTCAAACTCCTTTGTTTTCTATAGCACACTTCACTGAAAACTTCTTCATAAAAATGACACTGGGAAGGTTCAAGTTTGCAGTATTCTGTAGGTATCAGTGTTCACTTGGTTTGCCAAAATAAAACTACCAATTAATATTAATTTAAAAAATCCCTGAGGTGTAAAATCTGACAAACTCAGGGGAAAGGCAGAGAAGTCCTACTGGATTTTTAATTAACATACACTATTGTAATTTGTGCAACCAACCTCATTACTGCCTTGAGGACATCCATTGGCAGCTCCACTGACTGAGGGCCAGTGTCTGGAATTTGGTAAGCAATTCCTTAACGAGGAAAAGGAGGAGGTTATAAAAAGCAGGGGGACAGAACTGAGATTTAGACAGGAAAAATTATATGGACTCCTACAGAGACAGATCTCCATATCAAACTCTGATATTAGACACTTCTTCGATGGTTCACTAAAGCTTTATGCTTAGAAAGCAGAAAAAATGTAACAACTTTGCAAGCTATCTGGAAGCCTTTCAGCTTCATCTGTTTTAGACAAAGAAATATGTGGTACTAACGTTCTTTTGACTAGTAAAAATTCTCAGATACACTACTTCACTTATTAAATGGTTATTTTGAATAAAGTCCTAAAATCTATGTAAAGTTGAACAAAATAATCAAAAATTAAAGTCTGCAAAAGTACTTTTGCAGTTCTAGTCTTGAGGAAAGAACAGTAACTGTGTTCTTTAAATAATTTAAGGTCTATAAGCAGTAACAACTTACACGGACTGCAGAGCTTTTGACAGGCATTTCCTGTAATTGCAAATGCTTCAACAGGCACAACCAGGACTGTTTAAGTTACCAATGCATTTTTAAAAGAGAGAATTAGTGCTATCCATTCCAGGTCATTACTCATGGAAGTCAAGGAGATTTCCTACTGCTACAAAAAGTGGTTACTCAAGAACTATCCTTTCACCCTGGGAGGTTTACACATTCCCTCTGTCATTCCCTTGGTGTTATCAAATAAAATTCTTTATATCTGAAAAATAAACTTTATTAACATCTCTTTCTGGACTGCACAATGGATACTTGTAATATTATTTTATCTCATTTGAAGGTTCAGGAAATGCAATTTCCACAGGCTTGAAATCTGTTCCTTTTCATTCTGCCCAACAGAAGCACAGAACTGTTTGTTCATTGGGGTGTTTATTATTAGAATGCATAGTGCAAAAAGGGAAAAAAACCTCCCAGCCACAATTTTACTCTGAAGTCACATTGACAGCAGGAAGTATTTAACACATTTGAATGTCATCAAGCTACTTTGCCATAGAATACAGAAAAGGAATGAGTAGGAGCAATGTATTCAGAAACATAAGTGTCCAGGCTTCACCCCTGCCCAAAGGACAATTTTTTTATGGTAATGTGAAACCTGTACTGTACCCAAAAATATTTTTCATCGTATTGCCTCTGTGTATTCATAGATGATAAAATAACAAATTGAATGAGATTTTTATAGAGAGAAAAAAGGATTTCTATTTTAAGGCCATATATGAAGAACTGGCTTATCTAAATCCTGTTGTTTCTAATGTTTAAGGTCATTTCTATTGTCACAGCCCATCTTTGACCTGAGGACTGGCTGCATTATCTTCCCCAAATTTTGCGAGAACTCTTTTTTTTTCATGGGTTTCTCCCCCTCTTTTTATAAAATCCTAACAAGAAACCTTTCTCCAGAAAAGGTGTTTATGCCATTTTCTGGTTTCCCTTTTCTGTGCAGTGTAACCTATGCTGCAGAGCCATTGAAGGCCGACGCCGACATAAAAGATAAGCTTCAACTGTCAATTCTCTATAAAGGAAAAGGCTGGGTGACCTCAAGAAACTACAGGTTTTCTTCTTCCTGTCCAAAACAGGAAAGATAAGTTAATTTCTGTACCTTCCTTCAATGAAAAAAGGTTAACTGAAACATTAGAAATTTATAAAACACAAATATTGTTTGTCCTGTACACCCTCCTTAATAATAGCCTTATTTCACCAGATTACAAAACTCCATTAGTCATTTATTTTGAGTGAATAATACTTCTTAGGGGTAGGATGGTGACTAACAAAGTAAGTGAGGGCAACGAGCAACATAAATGGAAGTATTTATATGTCAAGTATTGCCAGCTTAAAGGAAGGAGCGTGAAAAACTGCAAGCGAAATTGATGGGAACACAAGTGCTGGGCAGTCAACACCACTTACAGAGATCCAGTGTTACCTTCCATATCAGTGGAAATCATAGCTAGTTAGCCGGTTGAGAGAGGTAATTGTCCCACTCTGCATGGCAGTGGTGCAGCCTCACCTCCTAGTTCTGTGTGTAGAATTTTGGGTGTCTCAATAAGAAGGACATCAAACTATTGACAGTGTGCCCAGAGGAGGGTGACCAAGATAGTGAAAGGTCTTGAATCGGCTGAGGTCACTTTGTTTGTTCAGCCTGAAGAAGAGGAGGCTGAAGGCTGCCCTCATCTCAGTCTACAGCTTCCTCAAGAGGGGCAGGGGAAGTGCTGATCTCTTCTCTCTGGTGATCAGCGATGGGACATGAGGAAATGGAATGGAGATGCACCAAGGCAAGTTCAGACTGTGCATGAGGAAAAGGCTCTTCACTGAGAGGGTGGTCAGTCACTGGAACAATCTCTCCCCAGGGAAGTGGTCACAGAACCAAGCCTGTCAGAATTCAAGGAGTGTTCTGCAAGGAGCAGGGAGCTGGACTCTGTGGTACTTGTGGGTCCCTTACGACTTCAGATATTCCTTGATTCTAAGAATCACAGCAGGAAACAGTGTAGGTGGCTCAGAGAAGTGTCATGAACAATACAATAAGGTACAAAGGTGCTCCATCTACTGTAGGAGAGGTCACAAAACAAAACAAAAAACACAGCATGACATCAGATTAATGCTTTGTCCTTAAAATAATAGCTACATTACAGAAGATAAGCTATTAGGAATAAACAATAGCAGGTACATCCCTTGAGATACTGTCTGCCTGCCATGTAACTTACAATGTCATATAATCCTTAAAAGTATGAAAACGTATCGTGTTTACAACACTAATGCCCTGCTGTTCATGCTACATCTGTTGTTTAGAGAAGCCATGTTTTCTTTCCCTCCTTGGAAATCCATATCTGCTCCTTACTTTTTCTTTGTCACACTGGTTTACTACCCAGACCAATGCCCCCAGCTAAAGTATCTGAATATGCATACATATGCAACATTTCCCCTTTTTTTTAAAAAAAGGGCTGTTCTTACTGTATTGTGAAGTTTGTATCTTTGTTTATGTTAGTTATGACTCAGTTGAGTCAAAACTAATCGTCTAAGTAGGTATCTCCATGCACCCATACTCAAAAATTCTTGTATAATGAATTTCAAACTCTAAAACTTAAGCCGTCCCAGCCTTTCAAGCACCGAAATGTTCCTCATGCATGTAACACTTCTTAAATGGAAATCCTTATTCTTTTTTACTTTTACATTTTAACTTTCTAAGCAAACAAATAAGGTAAGTAGCAAAAAATATTCTAAAGGCTATCCATGAAAATAGCCAAGAATTTGAAGGCTACAAATATTAAGAAATTGTGACCTTAAATAAAGGCAATGTTTTCAACTACTCATTTATATCAGTATATATATAGTTTATATCAGCATGAACTAACAGAAGGACAAAGACAGTCAGAAAGAAGCAACTACTACAACACCACTAGAAAAATATGACTTTGGCATTAAGTTTCTCTTGGGAGAAAGAGCAAAGGCAGTTCTCGGTGCAAAATAATGATTGCCACATATATTAGATAACTTATAAGCATGTTTGGAAATACCACAATATCACAAGTCTAGATTATAAATAAGGTATCAGCATTTCAGTATCAATATATTAACAATTGTATTTTTTTAGAGGCCTTTCTCCTAAGTAGCTGCGCAATTTATTTGCAGCAACAATTAAAACTCTCTTTCCAAACACAGTCATATTACCATTCCGTGGCTGCTTACCATCATTGACAGGGTTTGAAACATTTTGCCCTACTGGTCACACTGTGTAGGAACATACTCTATGAGATTACAGTCCAAAGTATTTAAATCATTTCTTTGTGATTCAATCCTAATTTGAGAAACTGAATCAAGTCTGTCTGCCTTCTCAGTAATGCACAAGCTCTGGTTTACTATTTTATAAATAGGTCATTTCAATGACTTTAACTAACCAAGCATTCCATTTGTACCAAAAAGCCACAGCCAATGTAAAGGAAAGCAAATGCAAATGGTTGGATACTAGAAGAAATCTGGCACAGCTGCATACTGTCACTACATCTCTTCAAACTGTTCACAGAAAAATTAATGTGCCCATTACTACTTTTGATGATGTGTCATTTACTTGGTCTAAAGTGGATGTCAGAATATACATTGCCTTGATGACAGCAATAAAGAAATAAAAAAAATAAAATGCCATCAGGGAAAAAGTGATTAAAATTGCTATGAAATTCCCATTACCTCTTGATTTCTGATAAAAATCATGACTTAGGCAGTCAGTGCATCTGAAACAAAAGCATGTAGAGTATTAACTAGGCCACTAGTAAAATAAAATTGACCCCAAAATCAACAAGAAAAGAACTGAAGACAGTGCTTTTACACTTACAGATTAACCCCATGGAAGTAGCACAGTTTGGCTTAGACCTCCTAAAACCATATGTTAAAAAAATTTGGCAGAGAACATCTAAGATTTGTCTTTCTAACAGCGATAAGTTGGCTTTCACCATTGTATATTGTATGGTGTGCTATGCTACAATTTTAAGAAACAGAACCTTCTTCACCAGGGAATTACAACACAACGTCACCCTTAATAATGGTATAATGCTGGTCAAACTTACTCCCCTGCCTTACTTGAGCTATGATGCTGGTTTTATCTCACCTGTGGAGAGTGCTGTAAGCCTTAGTGCTACAGGGCATGTCTGGTGCACGCAGTTGTGTTCTCTCTGACCTCTAATATTTTTTTCTCCATGAATATTTTTTGTTTGTTTTCATTCCAATGAAAAACCAAAGTCTCTGAGGTTGTCTCTAGAACATATAAAAGCATAATAAATATATGCAGATTTTGCCATGCATAGCAGTTATTTACTACTCTCAACAGCACAAATAAGTACTATTTTTACGTATTTTTTTTTCCAATTCCTATTTTCCCTATTCTTACCAAAATATCTTCCTCTGAAAATAGATTTAATCCTTCAGGTTCCCATTTTCATTATCTGCTTTCATACTAATTCAATTACATACACAAAGGTCAGTCATTCTAGCAAAACACAAATTTAACTCCAATCTCCTCAAAGCAGAGTTCAGAAGGAGCAAAGCAATGACCATTCTCGTTACAAGAACACAAATCTTTACGGATTCATGACAGCCCATATAATTCTCTTGAACCCAGGGTTTAGACAGAAGGAGGAAAAAAAAAAGGAAGAGAGACAGTAAACTACTGCAAAACTTCTTTTGAACTACAAGCTATATCACAAACACTATATTGCTACATTGGAAAGCACCTTCTTTACTTGAATCTTTCTGCTTTTATACTTAGAATGTATATCTGACCACAGAGATACAACAATAAAGCAATGACTCCAGTGAGAATACAAAGGCAACAATCCACAAAGATTTGAGAGGGTGTTCTTACCTGTTTATGTATTACTTCTAACTGTATTCTATTTCAACTTTCTATATAATACTGGGAACTGTTGACATAGGCAAAATTGTACTTTTTCTTGCATTGACAACACAGATAATAGAAAGGGCTTTTTGTGTTCCTTGCCTGCCAGGAACTTTAGAACTGAACTACACTGGCTGCTGGATAACCATGTGCCAATTTTTCTTGTGGAATACAACAGTAGCAAGCAAAATGTGAGAAAGACAAACAAGACATGTCACATCTAATATGAAGTATTAGATATGAAGTAGACACAGACACATATATGTCTATTAGTGGCTCTTCAAATTAGGTTGCAAGCTCAAGGTGCACGAAATGAGGAATATATCATCTTTTATCTCTTGCACTGCCAAATGTAAAGTATCAATTAAATAACACTTCTCTTCAACTCTGTCATTGCAAAAACAAAATACATCACAGAGTTTTAGAACTTCTACATTTATAGCAATCCTATGAAATAAAGAACTGTTCTTCCCATTTTACAAAAGGAGAGTGGGGCCCAGGGCAGACAGAGAAAAATGTTCAGTTTAAGTTTATGGTTAAGCTGGAAACCAAATGTATTAGTCTAATCTTAGTTTAAGCAAGTGCTATGTTTAGGAGGTATGGACTGCCAAATAACAAGATCAGCATTGCAATTCTGATCAATTATGCTTGGATAATATAAGAATATCTGCTAAGAAGTTGAATTAATAACTTCAACCCAGACTTTCACACCCTCATCCAGACTATCTCCAACAAATGAGAAGAAGTTATTAATGGACTCTAACTGACATTCCCTTGGCCTATAGGAAATCAGCCAATCATTTGATCTTATATGTTTGAATAGATGCAGGGTTTGACTCCTTTATTCTCCTACATCATGGTTTTATACAGTACCTCCCTTTTCCAAACCTCATCCTATAGGCATGCACACATATATGACTCCCAGACTGCACACAGCTCCAAGGCTCTCGAGAAGGTGGCAGCTGTCTCTTTACTCCACAGGTAATCCAGAACAATTCTCATCTTGAATAGGGATTCTGGCTTCTGTGCTCTGGGCCTGGTTAAGTCCTAAACTTTTACAAGTAACAGGAAATTCAAGAAAGAAATCAAAAATCCTCATAATGAGGATTCTTGAAGTCTGAGTGACTCTGTCAGACTTCTAAAGGTGCACTCTTCTGAAGTGTTTGATTGGGAGGCAGGGGCCAGTAGACAGTTTGTAACCTGTAGACTCTGCTCTTTCACCCTCTCTTTTCTTGCCAAAGTGAAGTGACAAATACATCTAGTTTGATGTTCTCAGAGGTTTGTATAAGATCTGGGAACACAAACTTTATGTATATCCTTATTCAGTCAGAGAAAGAATTGTAGAAACAGCCTTAAAGGCATTTCCAAACAACAGCCCTTGGAGAAGCCATACTGGCTCTCTCTAATCAACACCATGTCCTCCATGTGCTTTATCATAGCTTCTAGGAGGATCTGTTCCATGATCTTCCCAGGCATAGAGGTGAGGCTGACAGGTCGATAGTTCCCAGGGTCCTCCTTTGTAGCCTGTTTAAAAATGGGCACAATGTTGCCCTCATGTTGACATTCTGCTTGAATTTAAAGAGACAGAAAAAAAATCTTCCTGCTTAAGGCACTTCTCTAAGCTATCATTTAACCACCTCTTACATACACCAAGAAAGGCCTGAGGTATACAAGTCAAAAACTGCTATATTTATAAAATTGATTATATTGGATATAAGTGTTCGGGTTTTTTATTTCCTCAAGGAATCAGAATTGGAGATATGGGTGTGAAAATGCTAAATACATCGTGTGTATGTTCTGGGACAGATATTTCATCCAGAATTGTCCAGAAAATTTACCAGGACACTTTATATCAGTTAGATCTGAAAGGGAAGATATTCACTTCTCACAAAATCTGAAATTTCTGTTTGTTTCCAAATATAATGACTAGATCAAATGTCACAGTTTTCTGTGACATATATTCAGCATATATTAGATCCACAAACATCAGAGAAGTTGACACTTTAAAAATAGGAAAAATGTAGCTCTACAAAGTCTCCCTTGGTGGGGGCGCTGGCACCCATTCGTCCCAGGGACATGACACCTTCTTTCTCAGCCCATGCTGCTCAACAGCCTTTCCTGCCCTGCAGCCCAGAGTTCTACTGTCAACATGCACCGCACACTCAAAAGCTTGAAGGAAATGAAACCCATGATTTTAGGTCCCAGAAAACAAACTTGATTTGCAGCTCAGGCAACAATGGAGAACTCAATATTTGTGGAATGAGATGAAAAATACCCTAATTTAGGGCAAATCAAATTGCAGCAAAGTACCTTGTTCTTCATTTGCCATTGGAAAATTTTTGTATACTGTGTTAAGAAGAAAACGGCCAGGGAAACAAGATTCATCAACCTATCTACAAATAACGAAAACATAGAAGGCAACAGTGTATAAAAACCTGCCATAAGGAATACAATTTCTCCAGAAACTTCGCTATCTGTCTTAGCTCTTTCTGAGTCTACAGGGAGTAGCTGTAGCTGAAGAGTCTCCTGTCAAGGTGTCCAGCTCTCAAGGAGCAGTATGCTCAGTCCACAGACACGGAGCATGCAGCAAATGCAGCAGCTTCTAGCTATACCCAAAACACAATTTGAGAACACCTGATAATAACACGGATGAGGGATTTACTGTTTCACCAACCCACAAGGTTCTTATGTCAGGCCCGAAAGATTGTATAAAGCTGTCAAAAAGATTAATTCATCCAACAGTAAAGAGGTTTAACCTTTAAGTAGTAAGCAATCCTGGGTTTTTTTGCAACTTAAAACAACAGAGCATAATCCTGATTCTACAAGTCTAAATGAGATGAATGACAATTTTTAAATGAGAGTGACTTCCTTGTTGTTCAGGAGAATCAATCTACTTATGTAAACCCCAGATTACCTTCAGGTATATGTCAAACTGCAAACACCAGCCTGACATTTGGAAAAAACACCAGAAAGGAAGCAAGCATTGCTTCTCAGGCATAATGCTATAGGGAACCAGATTCCACGTCAATCAAAACCCTTCCTATGAACTGCAGCCAAATAGGCAAAAGGGATAATTATCTTAAGTCTTCATCCACAGAGCTTGAATCCTCTGGTTAACTCATTCTATTTAAGCTTTCATTCACATAGAGAATTTCTACATGAATGTCTGTCCCAATAGCACTCTAATCAAGTTTTCTGAAATAAATGAAAGTAAAAAAAATGCATTTGCTGTCAAGATGGGTAATGGGCATTAGGGAATTTTAGCCCTCCTGCCACTCAGACACATCCTAGGGCAACACTTGAGCCCTGGCTCCTGCAAGTTTCATCTGAGGTCACTTGGTTTTTATACTCATAGCAGTAGCAAATAACTCATTTCTATTTACCCTTTCCTTTTTTTAATTTATTGATTTTATAAATATTGACTGGATATTTTAATGGAACTATCTGTGGCAAGTTCAAACTCTTGCTCCCATACAGTAGCAATCAGCCCAGAGATGGTACTCTGGTGGTGAATTCCTATCTTCATGAGGACTGATCATAGATCCTTAATCTGTTTTCTACTTTACAACCAATTATTTTCCATTCAAGGATTGCACCTTTGAAGTCTCAGCTGCCTAACATCTTTAAAAGCCATTGGTGAAGAATTTGGTCAGAAGTTCTTGGTGCAGAATACCTCTCAAAGATCCCAACTGTTTGTTGCGTAATAAGGCATTTAAAATAAGAGGCTAGAAGCTAGAAGCTCTAATTGGGAAAAATACATGTCACTATGAGATCTGGAAAAGCTCTTATTACTGTGCTCTACAGCAGCAATAAAATTAAAGTCTGTAAGCCTCTGACAGTCTCCCAAGGTGAGGTTTTTGTACAAGAAACCTCTTTCTACCTTAAATCAGAGAGGAAGAAGTGGTTGTTATTTTTTCAAGAAGTTTGCTAGTTTATATCTTCACAGAATGCTTCAACTACAGCTAAGACACTGAGTATAGTTGAAAGCTTACAGGTATAATTAGTTTCACAGATGAAAAATTTGATACTCCATAAGCCAAGGGCAGGTTGTTGTTGAGTGACTGGAGGTTTGTGGGGTTTTTTTCCCCTTTAATTATTTATTTATTAATAGTGAAAACCTACTGACTGAATTAGAAAAAACTGCCAACAAGGACAACCTGTCATGTAACAGTATGACATCAACCTATGTCTACCAGCTTTTCAAGGTCTAAAAGGTACCAAGAATAAACCTTATCTCTAAGCTTGTTTGTGTACCTTCAGGGAGATTTGAGCATGGTCATGATGTACAGACATCCAGTATACATTTTTCAGGCAAGGTAACTAACTACATAAATCAAATGACATCAGGTTTCACTATTATCACAGTATCACAGTATCACAAGGTTGGAAAGGACCTCTGAGATCATCAAGTCAAACCTATAAACCAACACTAACACCAACACTAACACCAACCATCATCTAAACCATGGCACGCTGTGCCTCATCCAATCTCCCCTTAAACACCTCCAGGGTCGGCGACTCCACCACCTCCCTGGGCAGCGCATTCCAATGGCCAATCACCCTTTCAGTGAAGAACTTCTTCCTCACATCAAGCCTAAACTTTCCCTGACGAAGCTTGAGTCCATGCCCTCTAGTTCTGTCACTGGTCACCTGAGAGAAGAGACCAACCCCTGCCCGACTACAACCTCCTTTTAGTAGTTGTAGAGAGCAATGAGGTCTCCCCTGAGCCTCCTCTTCTTTAGACTAAACAGCCCCAGCTCCCTCAGTCACTCCTCATAGGGCTTGTGCTCCAGCCCCTTCACCATCTTCGTTGCCCTCCTCTGGACACACTCCAGCATCCTGACATCTTTCCCAAACTGGGGGGCCCAGAACTGTACACAGTATTCAAGATGAGGCCTGACTAGTGCCGAGTACAGGGGGACAATAACTTCTCTGGTCCTGCTCACTACACTATTCCTGATGCAGGCCAGAATGCCATTGGCCTTCTTGGCCACCTGGGCACACTGCTGGCATACAATCAAACAACAATAAGCATTTTGTACCCTATTTTCATATGTCATCTTTCTGATTATAGTATCTCATAACAACTATAGCAAAGAGATACACACAGTATCCTTTTGGAGATCTCATGCTGTAATACATTACTTGCACTGATCAGAAATTTAGCGTTTGAATGTCAGACTTAAAGACACAAATTTTCAGTGATTTTCAACCTGAGATACATGTTTCTAGAATTAGTTGAAGCATAAACAAACAAAGAAAACCTCTACACATTTATGCTCTATATAAATATATAGCCCAAATGACAACAAATATACAGAGGTGTGTGTGTACACATATCTATGTAAACAGAAGGAGTATGCGCACATGATTACATCAACAGAACAGGACAGCTAATCAACACCAAATCTCAGATTATCTTGAGGTGGAAAAACATATTTGGATGAGACAGTTTATTGCCCTCGTAGTGTTGGCTTATGTCACTGCCTGTTCCATCCCAAACTGACTTCTTAATTACTTAATCTCTTGAGGTGGCTTCAGCTCTGACTGTTAACTTCTCTCCTGCATAATAAAAAGTGTCATTCAAAGGAAAAACAGGAAATTTCTTCATGATAGGCCAGGCCACTGTGAGCACAAATACCTTCAGTTAAAACAGCCAGTATCTTTCCACGATAGTTTTCTTACTCTAAATAAAACAACTCTTTTGTTGGCAAAACCAGGTAATTAACCTTCCCTGCTAAAGCAAGAGTATTACTATTCTGAACTGAAACAACACTTGTTCTTGATAGTTTAGATATTGTATGGGACACCATAAAACTTCAGAACTATCAGCATCTAAGCTCTTTTCATGCAGCATGACACACTAAATCCATTATTTAAACACCACAGCAGTTTAAATAAAAGCAGGATTTTGTATATTCTCTCCTGCTATTGATTATTTTACATATGCAGAGCAGGATATTGTCAAACCAACTCATTCACATGTGCATATTTTATGTCTACTCAGCAAGACCTGCTTCTCTCTCCTTGTACAACTCAAGAAGAACCTGTGGACTTAAACTAAAAACAGAAAGGCTGAGTTATTGTGATTGAGCCAATGTCTGACCATTTCAGACTGGATAATAGTTGTTAATTTTCACCTGTCTAAAAGATAAAACAATCCTTGCAATAGCTGAAAGATGTAATCTCTATCAGTTTTTTATAATACCACTTTATCTGGCTATACTTGATGTTCTGTATGATACAGCAAGTTTCCTCAGAGAAAAGATAAAAGAACTTACTCTGCATACACTAAAAAAATGACCAAAAAAATATTCCACTCTCCTAAAGTGAGTATATTAAATGTTCTTCTAAATTAGAAACAGTGAAGAGCTGATGGCATTTTGCTGACCCTGTGACTTTGGGTTGAGGAGCACCAATCACCTGCTCCTTCACCATTCCCCCTTTGTGCTGAAAGCATGTTTATATTATGTTCATATATTATCCAAGGCAGATATAAATGCAGTCCACTAAATAAATTTGCTAAAGAAATTTATACAAGATTTGAAAGTTTAATGCAACTGCCAAAAGATTTTGGAGTGCTGGGAGAATTAATCTTAATACTCATTACATTTATTGATTCAAACCAAGCTTCCGGACGTCAGCATAGGTGCCATTGCTAAGAAATGTGAAGTTTCCAGGAACTCTGGACATAAATCTCAAATGATTGCCAGGTTTCAATCCATGCCCCACCAGTGTGGGGGAAGAGAAAAAAAAGGGGTACAATGTGTATGCCAGTAAATGCAGTACTAATAGATGACTATTCATCCACTATTTGGGATGATTTCTTCAATACAGGCTTTTATAACCAACTAAAGATTAAACTACATTCATCAAGTCTGTAAAAGGGCCAGTAGCTGTAACAGATTTTTCCCTTTAAACATATTTTGAATGAAATTAGGGACACAAGAAGTTACAAGGAGCTTCCACATTCAAAGGCTGGATTTTTATTCTTCATTTTGATTATTATTTTTTCAACTAGAATTTCAAATTAGTTGACAGTAGAAGTTGAATAGCCATCTCCAACCATGACATCATTTTATACTAGGCAAGCAGGAAGAGTCTAGTTTTGCTGCTACTTCTGCCTTCAGGTATAAGATAAGGTCTTTATTTTGAGGACAGAAGGAAATAGTGACTTTGGTATCTATTTATTAACTTGGGCAGAGTAGACTCAAGATTAAAGAAAGAATCTGAGAAAGCACAAAAAAAATATAGTCATTTCATGCAAAATAATCATAAAATAATCATAAAATTACAATGAGGACCTCTCCTCAGCTGCACCAGAAACCAGTTCAGCTGTGGAGGAAGGCATTTCCTGGCACACAAATATTATGGAAGTGTTACTGGAGGACAAAGTCAGAAAACTGAGCATAGAGATGGCGTTTCTTCCACACTAAATGAGTTGCTACATATATATGTAGTAACAGGAAATTTTTGCCCCCATAGCTCATGGTCAGGAAGAGAGTGAGTAAAGGCAATGAAAAGTGAGCAAAAGAGCTCTCATATTACCTACAACCACAACAGTGGTATAAAGTCAACCAAACAGCAACCATGGGTCATAAAATACATTGCATTAAATAGGAGTTTCCATATTCCTACAATTACAACCTACATGAGTTAAATGACACTAGAAATGCCAGGACAGGAATGCTCTATAGAAGGCACAAAGCTTTCTCACCAACTAAATGGGAGTTTAATGCACCCACAATTGATTATGAGTTGAAGCTGTTGTTGAACTGCAATATAAACATGAAGCAAGTGTAGGTATTAATTATAAGCAAAAAAGAAATATAAGAAAAAATATCTTAGATTTGGTTTCTTGGAGTTTGTTCTTAAAACTTCTTCCAGTCTTCAGAAATATATACAATAAACAAAAACACCTCTACTTTTTCCCAGTGAACGTAATCCAGCAACAGATAACCTTTGCATTCCCCCCACCGCCCTGTCAAAAAAACAGCATTAATGCTTATGAATTGGTTCTGAAAACAGACCTGGACTCTCTTAGCCTTCTGCAACACACACAGGTGTAGTCGCTTGCAGTGTTGAGATCTACTCAGAAAATAATGGCCCAAGTGACTGTACCCAACATCACAACCCCTTGGAGCATGCCTGTGGGCCAAACAACCTCAGTGCTGTGGAGAGCCAATTCTGCCTTTTGACAGAAAGAAAAAGCAGCACATGTCCCTCTCTCAAAAAAGTCCAGAATGCAACGTAAAAGCAGGTTTACCATACACACAGGGTTTGGAGTTTACTACTCCATTCTTAAGCAATGGAAGGAAGCAGAACAACCTTTAAATATTCAGCTGAAAGCAGACTGAAAATGTAAACAGCTGAAATGACTTAAAATTCACAGAAATTCTCTTGCATAATCAGTTAGGAAATTGGGATGACAGACCAAGCGGGGTTGTTTGTTGCTGCATATTGGTTTTAAGCAGGATCAAGCAAGATAAGGTAAAATCAAATGCTAAGTGTAAATGATTGGAAAAACATTCTTTATTTAAAAAAAAAATAAAGAAAAAATCATACAGAACAAAAAAGGGATTGCCATTCTTTGGAATTCCATATAGTAATGACAGAAAGGGACTGATAAACTTCTCTGACTTATTCAGAAATATGAAATATACCCCAAGGCAGTATGTCTGGAATCACGTGTCTCTGCTCTTAAGTGGCAGCTGGGGACCAAGACCCTCTCTCTCAGTAGTCAAAGTCTTGTCAGTATCACTCACATTGCTTACAAAGGCAACTTCTGGCACGTTGAGCCCCTGCTCCTAAAGGACATTTGCTAAGGCTGGAGTATTTCCCTTGACACCCTGTGTTTTGATTGTCTGCATAGAGGTGCTATTTATTATCTACAAATAGAGACAGGACAGCATTGCTCATTCAGTAATGAACTGAGCAACTGATAAGAAAAATTCTTCTCAAAAATTAGGGGTTTTTTTTCATTCATTTTAAACTTAAGAGTAGCACTCAAACCAATCCTGTGAAACAACTGGGAAATTTGATTCTACTTTAAGAAGAAAATATGTAGAATGAAAGTGCATGAGAATGGTCTTCTCTTTGTAAAAGAATACCGAATGAGATCTTGAGTTGGTTGGGATGGTCCACACTTACTGCTTAACAATAAGTATCGTTAAACTTTCCTATTTCTGTATGTTCTGTTTTTATTTTAAACTTACAAGAGAAAAACGCAACTTTATTTTGAATAAAAACTTCAATAATTCGTAAGTATTCTTTGAGGTTTGTAATTTTGCCCAACAAATATAACCTTGTTATAGTTTTAGTTGTAGTTAGTTTTTACAAAATTAAATGTAAAATATTAAAGATCATTCTGTTGAGTTTAATTTTTGTTTCCTGTGTCATCACTCAACTTTGCAAATAAATTTTATTTAGACAAGCTACTAAAACAGTGACATCAAAAGTAGCCTAAAACTTTCTAACTAGATCTATTCTAACCCTGTTTCCTCCACAAAAAAATTATGTTTCCTGCCTAGATTAACACCTAATGCATTAAACTATAAGATAATAAGATCAACTTGTTAAATTTCATATACAAAGTCTCACTAGTTCATGACATTGAGAAACTGTTGCTGCTTTACTCATGCCACCAAACAGTCAGTGTTTACAACTTGTTTGACTGCCTTTCATAATGGGAAGCACAAGTACAATCATAAAAATATTCATGGTACTTTTCTTGTCTATAAACTAGACCTAACAGGTTCGTGGGACAAGCTTCAGCAGAAGGGATATCAACTAAGCAAGAGTGTGCTAAAAGATTACTTACAATTTCAAAAAAATAAAAAAACCTGCGTTGTCATTTGTATGTATATAAATATCCCATAGAGAATCAATAGCATGGAAGCTAATCAGATCGACTGCAAAGAGAAATAGATGTGAATATAGTAATCTTAGGCACTGGAATTAATTACATTGTTATAGATGATAGCACAGATAAAGCTCAGGTTGTACTACTGAGACTATCAAGAACACACCGTAAATCTTTTGTAGCATTTAGTAAGACACATTCCCCACAGAGCAGCATTAGCAGCCTTTCAGGCAACCACCCGATGAGAAAATACTTAAATATCACACTTATAAAAGTATTTATTGAAACACCTACCCTTTGTCAGTGGCTCGAGAAAAAAAAGGTATTTTACCAGTGAAATGCAGAATTAGGTCAACATTTCGGAATGGTGTCATTCCTAGCACTTTAATTCTGTCTGCTGTGCTTCTCTGCCCTTTTCCCTCTCTCCTTCAACAACATTGTGCCTTTCACCATCAGTACTTCCCATTTAAAACATGACAAGAGGAATAGTGTTTCTAAACCACATAGAACAATTCACACTGTCTTCCTCACAGTTTGTCTAGCCTTACCATGGCCTTCCTCCTCACCTCTACTTGCCAGCTATAATTTCATACATGACAATTTAAACTATATCAATGACGCTTTCTGTCAGTTTCTAACAGACTAAGAAGAGGCGAGAAAGGAACACTGCTTTCATCCCTTTGGACATCCACTGCAAACCATAGTTAAGAAAGTCTTAGCTAGTCCCATGGTGGTATTTTTTGACTTCTATATATAATCTTGATTTAAAAGCATCAAGTAATGGGATAACTGATCTCATATTCAAGCTATTTTTCCAATACTTCACTCTTACTCTGTTTCTGTTTTCCATTTGTCTGATTTCAGCCTCCTATCAAGGATCTTGTCATGCTCCTTTCTGTCATCCCAGTCTGCTTCCAGTTCTCAAGAATTTTATTCAGTTTCACCTCTCCTTTTCCCTTCACTAAGTTGTCAGGTAAGAGTCACCTTGGAAATTTCTTCAGATAACTTTCATAAAGATACATATTAAAGACGAATCAACATTTATTTGTTTGTTTATTTATTTACTTATTAAAAAGCATCTTTGCTGAATCTAACAGATAAACAAACATGGAAATAAACCCAAAGGATATCTCACCTTTCAATCCTGGACAGATATATGGCTTCCAATAAAAGCTCCAGTCTGCTCTTGTCTGAGCAGCCTTGTTCTGTAGCTTCTGGCTTGCTAGCTGCACCTTATTCTATGTATGTGTGGAAGAACCCAATGCATTATCCATAGAGCAGCTCACTTCTTTTACTCCCTCTTCACAGTATTCAGTTTGTCACTTGTGATGCTGAAGTCAGTAAGGAGTCCATGCATCAGCTCTGTGAAAGACAAAGCCAGAATAAGCTAGGGCACATGGACACAGTACAGGGTGGTTGCCATCATAGACCCCAATCACACTGCTACAGTGAGAACAAAACATCAGAAGCTAGCATGATCAACAGAGTAGCCTGAAGAAATAAGACAACCCATGAATTCAGATCATTCCTGAAAAATTACTTCAAAAGCGTGAAAATCTTCAGAAAATGGAAGAAAATTCAGAAAAGAAAGCAAGTTCTGGTTTCCGATGCATGGGGCACACTGGATACAAAGCAGATGCTCAGCACAGAACTTGTCCAAGGGAAGTGCCCTGTAGAAGGATCGTTACCCTGAAGATTGAATAAAGGATTTTTCCATCATTCTCCCCCAACCAAATGTCTTCTCCTTCTATATGTTTTAGACTGGCAGTACATCATTATGAAAGTCCTTGCAATTTTTCTAGAAAGAGTACTGCTCAGTGCACTGTTTCTCAGACATGAAAATAAACCTCAAAACTCTTAGTACCATTTATTAATTACAGCTTAAACACCTGTGTTTCTTCAGTAAATACCAACTAATATTAAATGCATGCCCAATAGCATATATCAGAATATAGAAAACACAATGGGAGCATTTCTTGTATATTCTCATGAGAGCAAATGTACACTTAAAATAAAGATCCTTCTGGAGAGATTTAAAAAACACTAACAAAAATGGAAAGTGCAAGATGTTCTTTTTTAATGAAATCAGTAATAAACATATGAAAATCGTGAGTTAAAATTTCTGATAACTATCTGAAAAAAATGCACCTTGAAACAGTTTTTCCTGAATCGAACTGTTATTAACTGAAACTTGGAATACATTTTTAACATCCAATGGATGCACAGCTGAGCCAGTGCTACACCCACATGCCAGAGGAAAATGCAGATGCACATCTGCAGTCTTGGCAGCCATAAACAGGTAAGTTTTAGTTGCACTTCAAAACCACTTGAAGTGATTCCAGCAAAGTTGAGGATGAACTAATATATAACCAGCCTATCCAGTATTGCTAATCACAGCTACACATTATCTGGTCTGCAAATAGAGAACACTTACAGATTTCTTTCATAAATCATCATCACTATTTATTTCCCTATTATCAGGGCACTACCACGTGAGGCACAGCTCAGAAGCAGCAGCTCCTTCCCAGGACATTACAATAACTAACAAGCTTTGCCAGCCTGGGGAGCTGCAGAGAGCTGCTGTACAAACAAATGCAGAAACAGAGGGTGAACTGGGCCAAGGAGTTATTTTCTTTCAATTGCTGTTTCTTCATGAATATAAAATTGATCTGCAACATTCTTTTCATAGCTAAATAAGGAAAATCCGTGGTATAAATAAGACAGAGAGCTGTGCAATTCTACGGCTGAAAACCTTAGGAACACAACCTATAATGAGTTTTGCTGGTAGAGAAGAAGGACAGAACAGTAGAGCTCCTTTAACCATGCAGGACACCATGCCTGAAACAAGTACTCTGCTTTTATATTATTTTAGATCCATAAATATGCTAAATATTCAGTAAACACTCAGAAATTAGGCTTTAATTCTTTGTCATATGAAAGAGTTAAGATGCTTTTTTAAGGAGATGGTGTTAAACAATAACAATCCACACTTGTTTCATTCAAAGAAAATTTGAGCCACTTTGAATAACACAAAATATCCCTCAACCACGGTTTATATGTTTAAAATTATAAAATTTGAAGTTCAAAAACATTTCATGAGAAAACCGATCCTACTCCTAAATACATTCAGTAGTTTATAACACAACTTTTCTAAAGCTGCTTCAATAAAATTACAAAGAAAAAGATGCACTAAAAGAACATTTAAGAAGGGAAATTTCGCAGTCAAGGTGTTGGAAACATCAGAATTATAGTTTTTGTTACAATCTTAATTCACCTCTGACAGATATTTATCAGGAAGCCATCTGGAATCACATTCCTTTGCTCCAGAAGGCTCCTGCCTTAGGTTCAATACCAAATGGAGAAAAATAACAGTATATCAAGAAATTCTGAGTGTTTGAATTCCTAACTTAAAAAATTTCTTTGATTATAGCCTTAGTACAAAACGCACATGTACCTATACAGGCCTGTATCACCTCCTTGTCAAATGTTTTACAGTTCAAAGAAAAAGATCCTTCCCAAAAAGGACTGACTCTCCCAGACTCACTTTCCATCAAAAGTATTCACCAATACCCTCCTCTGGTTGTCAGTGCTATGAAAAAGAAAACACACCACAAATTGCACAGAACCTTTTCTCCAGACAAGTGACATTTAGCCCACTGTTCCTTCGCATCTCTGGCAATCTTCCACTGCTCAAGTGTGCTAACATTAATAAAAAAAATTAAGGTGACTAAGAACTTAGAAATATGCCAAGGATAGGGAGAGGAAAATCCATTAAAAATAAAGAAAACCAAGATCAAGTCAATTATATTTTTCTAATTGCACAACTACGAAATTGCTTTATTAAACTAGCCTGTAAGAAGAAAAACAAACAAAAGGGAAAGAATTAGGAGAATCAGAGACGTTCCCGGTATATTTCCTGACACAAAGTATCTGGAAGTCTCCTTTATAATTCAACAAACATAGGAAAAAATGAGAAACTGAATTACTTTTTCCAGAATTCTAAGCATCTTCTCTTTTTAAATCCACACATTTTTCATGTGTTTTCCTGAGAGCATGTGTGCATGTGCATATGAGGGAGAAAAGACGCTAAGGAATTTGTGTAAAAAATTTCTCTTCCCTATTTCCACCCAGCAGACTTCCCTCTCTGATCCATCTTTTCTTCTTTATCTGTATGCTCAACAGCTTTGGTTTAGCAAGGAAATGGTCAAGAAAGTCCTTGAATATTCACCCTAGGGCAAGAAATCTGGGCAGAAGAGAACAGAGCAGTTTACAAAGTGAAAAGGTTCATTATTTTTTCAAAAAAACAGTTGCTACAGAAGCACATCAGTACAAAGGAGAATGATGCCAGAAGCTCGGCCTTTCCTAGTGAAAGCAGTGACATAATTGTAGTACAATCACAATCACAAAAGGATTAGGAATCTGTTGTTCAGTTGATATAAATGCAAAAGCTATTTGCACATCTGACAAGTACTTGCTGCCTCATTTTAATAATTTTTCTCACAGTAGCTAGTACTGTGCTCTAATACAGTAAAAGTCTATAAAAGAAAACAAAAATATCTGGATAATTTGAAATCCTATCAAAATAAATCTAAGCCCAAATCTATAATCAGCAGCAGTATAGTCTTCTCAGTCTTACAGAAAACGTAGATTCATTGCTCTGCTTCCCAGATATTTAAGCAAAGAATCTCATGTAATGAACTGAACCCAGAAGGGATGATCTTAAGAGAAACACCAAATATTGCTATATGACTAAGGAGCAAATTACAGTCTGTCATCATCCTTTCCTATGTCCATCAAACACATGTCCAGGGTATGGAGGGCTTCAGTTAGTTAATAAGGAATGCTGAAATCATATGAAATATCGGGAAAAAAAATAAAAATCAAAGGTGAGGTCATTCTACCCGAAAGGGAGAATAAAAAAATTAACAAAATCTCTTCACAGTGCTAATAAAAAAAAAAAATGAATAAATCATGCCTGGTCTTAACTTAAGCACTACGAACTTTACATACTAGGGTTCACAAAACATAAATTAAGTGATGCCAACAAATGGGAGCTACATGGGGGTTCAGGTATATTTTGACCCTTGTAAATATAGTATGGAATTTCCAAGGTTCATCAAGAGCATTTTCCCTAACAACTGGCTAAAAATATACAAAATAAAATGTAATCTGAATATCGGACGTTATTCTTCTTACTTGAGGTTAACTTTGTTACTGAGAATGTTTCCTTGGTGACAATGTACTATAACTCAAACAATTTTAATGAATACAAATCACAAAAAATAACCCTACACTGGTAGAGACAGGTCATCTCATTAAGCCTGGTGATGCTCCTGGATTCAGTTATAACAGAACTGCACACTTCAATTCTTTAGTAACTTAGCTGATTTATTTTCTCTGGCATTATCAACTGTAAAAAGGAATTGAAGCTTCATAACGCAAATGTGTGAACTTCATTTGGGGAGGTTATTTTCAAATCAGGAAAACAAAACTTTATGGAGGGATTTACTGAGAACAGAACAAACAACTGTTATCTTATTCATATGCTAATATGAATAATAAACAAATCTTGCAACTTTAAGACTGGACCTTCCAGAAAATTCCCTTAGTCATCCTCCCAAAGGTGCCTGAAACATAGCTGAGCATGTGCAAAAAAGCCAAACTAGATTAGAACAGCTAGGCTAATTAACTTTTCAAAAAGAAAAAGACCAAAGTAAACAGAGAAGGAGGTAGAAACATAAAAAATGAATTTGCACAGCTCTCTGTCCAGTAACTGCTTCTCCCAGGTAGAACCTTGTTGCCGTGCAATTTCATGCCCTGTGGGCTGTGAACTCTGCCCAGTCTCTTCTCCTCCTCGTGAAGTTCTCTCATCCTCTCTCTATATTTGCAGGCATCTGGCTTCACTAAGGGAAGAGCAGGAGAACAGAGGCCCCTCCTGATATTGAAAAGTATGCCCCACTTCCAGCCAAGAGTCAATCCAGTCATAGAAAGTATCCCTTAGAGTGGCATGATTTAGGAAAGATATGAAAGGTAGAGACTGAACAGATATACACTGGGAGCTTGGAAGAGGTGTTCGGTTCATGCTTGAACACGGACGTCTGAAGCCCAAGCTCCTCAACAAACCTCATCCCAAGGTTTAAAGTGCAACATGGCTCCTCCCTCTGATGTCAAATAAGCATTGGCAATGCAGGCTTGAAGATACACATGGGCAGAGGACAAAAAGGAGAACCTGGCTGATGGCATCCAAATCTAAACAAGGAGTAGTAGCTACATGGAAACAAACATTTTCAAGGAGCACAATTTTCTGACTCAATTCTCCTATCTTCTACTTGTTCTCCTCTTCAAGGCTATGTTCTGGCAAGAAATCTTCCTCGCAGAACACCGCCTGCATCTCATTGTTAATGCATCTGCTTCATGTCAAGCCTTTTTTCATCTTAATGTAAAATTCTTCCCTAACAGAAAAATGCCAAGAATTTATTTTTCTTTAGAGGTGAGCCAAACCTGCATACTTTATTTCTTAATTAACATTATCCATTTATACTAATAACAGATTCCATGACATAGGCTTCTTCATCAATGCTGCACCACAGACATTTAACTCCCCAAAGAATAAAAAAATGCATAGAACTATTTGCTTAATGTTTCACTTACAGTGCCATTCAGTCCAGTTACAGCAACGGATACCGGGTTTATTATTTTTATAACTCAAATAGCGGTATTTTCAATTGATATAGACAAAATAGTTAGGTAGAACTAGTTTACTTTAAATAATCTCATTAATAACGGCCAAAATGAAGATGATGTTGAACTGGGGGTTGCAGAACGGGAAGAGGTAAAGCAATAAACAGCAGCCAGCAGCAGCTGAGACTAGGCAGATACAGGATGTTACTTCTTCCATTTTAGCTCCAAGACTAAAGCAGAGTTTTTTAACTACAGCTGTGATCTATCCCTTGAAGCAGAATACTGTTCACAGGCCTGCAACACATAGGAATAGTCTTCCTAACTTCCAAGCTTCTAAAAATAAATTCTACTAGCAAAATTTTCATCAGGAAAATTCTGAAATTGCTCAAAGCACATCACATATTATGAAACCACATATGAGATAATGGCTTATATTCTGTCCCTAGCAGAGATTTCAAAGGTATCTGGAATCTGAAAATTACTATTGTCTTAACTTCACAACCAAAAGACATCCTCAGACAAAATACCAGTACTAATAAAGAAACTAGAAGAAAAGAAAACAACACAGTGAGTATCTGCAAGGCATTGAAAAAAGCTCTCTACCACCAGCCTGACCATTTGGCTTGAAATATGTGATGCAGATAATAGGTAGGCTGTCACTTAATTCTCCCACTTACCGTCAATCTCTTCCAGTGCCACTAAGAAATATATAAAAATAAGCTGTACTCAAATATATTATCCATAGCAGTACTAAAAACATATTGTGTTTTTATATTGCCTTGAAGCATGTATTAAATCTCATGAGCTGATACATTTAAAAACCTTAAAGTAATGGAGAAAACTTTCTAACACACATTTTTTTTCAGGATTGCTTACAGTGATCTGTCACAGACATGTGCTTCAGACAGAGCAGGTAATACCACTATTCCATAAAGTTATCCAAGTCTTCAGAGTCTTTACATGTTTAGTGACAAGGGGTTTTGCTCTAGACTAGTCAGGTAGTTTAGAAATAACCAACTCCTGTCAGCCTCTTAAGTTATTTAATGTAGGAGCAAAAGATTTTCAGGTGTATTTTTCAACAGATCCTACAACTGAGTATCTACTTGTATTTTAATTTAAGTGTACTGCATATCATCTGGTTTATGTTTAAAAATTTCATGTACATTAGACATCCCACAGATTTTCTGCTTCAAAAATAACAATAAATTAGTTTCCAAAGAGCAGAGACACAGGATGGCTTATATACATAAGTGCATAGATATGTTTGTTTTGTTACGCTACCTCACCATCTGAAAAACATCAAGAAAAGTAAAAATTAATTTTTAAGGGATAGTATAAAATACAATACAAGAATATCCAGTATTTCCTCTGGTTTTCTTGTTAAATATATTGCCTGACTGATTTTGTGTGCCACATATAACACAACACACCAAATTTATGTCAGATAAATTTTCTATGGAAATCTAGAAGTTGGACTCCACACTATTTATTGTATTCTACTTGAATTTGAACTTCAGCACCCTTAGTATGTTTTCCTCTCCTAATTTAGTTCAGAAAAAGAGTTTGACCTGGAGCCAGGATTAAAAAACACTTAGGAAACACATTTTAAAATAAATCAAAATCTAAAATATTTAACCTCTTGCAAGCTCACATAAAGTGGTCTATAATACTTCTTGATACTGAAACTTTTCATCTAAGTTGGAATGAAACAAAATAAATATTGTAATTTCCTGTAGGTACCACCCCCATTTTATGGTAGTTTTGAAGTTTCTAGGTTTAGCTGTCAGTGCGAACAACTAAACAAAATGTTAAAGATTAAGAAGTACCTTCTTACGATTATTCCAAGGAACAATAAGTACTACATAACCTCCTATTTCTCAGCTGAGCCGGTGATGGCTGGTGAACAGAGCAGAGGTACAGCAGAGGTCAAGTAGGGGAAACTGAAGATGTTACGCCTCTTCATAAGGCTGTTCGCTTTAAACTCCACACATTTTATCCAAACTAACACCAAAGGTGGGAGCTGTTTAAAGAATCAAACCTTTCTATTGGTCCAAGTAGCTGGTTTATGATACACATTTTTGACAATACTTGTATTTAGTCAGATCATGAACACTTTATAAAATCATCCCGATGAAAAGAAACAGATAATATACCTCTGACGTGATATTTGACTTGAATTTTACTGACAAAACATTTCTGAAAGCAATAATCAAAATAAAAATTATTGAAATCACTCTTAATCATGAGTGGAAACCTAGAGTTTCTCAATACTTCTCATCGTACTGACAGTTCATCCATTCTATATTGAGTCTGTTCACCAGGATGAGACAATCTAAAAATATACTAGTGCTAAGAACAATGTTCTCTCTGTCTGCTGCACAGATAGCTTTTCTACTCACTGTATTCAGGGAATCCTTTGCCTGGTGCCTCCACATTTCAGATTCAAAAAGAGATGGCAAATAATTTTCTGGCATTTCTCCAGTATTAACTATGACACAGTCAATTCAGTGGAGAAATGCCAGATTTCATATAGCTGCTGAGTGGGTGGGATTGACGGTACTTTGCTAATGCCCCTCCCTCTCCCTGCTTTTATAACAAATAATTTTTGTACATATTTTCCTAACAAAACTTGATTTTGTCAACACATCCAGTGGGCTTACAATACAACTATTGTTGCTGGAAATGTCAGTACTTCAATTGTGATTCTTGATGTAGCTCTCATAGGATATTGAGAACTAGCCAGGAAAATTTATTCTTTGTATCTAAATATCATTTTAAGTATTAAAAAAAAAATATCACTAATAGAAGTACATGCACCGTATATCTCATGTGATGACTTGGATAAGAAACAAAATTAAATCTCTTTCATATGACAATACTGTACCTAACAGTGGAGGATGTCAAAGGCCCCACTATAAATGGAAATGTATATTACAGATAAAAACAATTTTACAGAAACCTTTATTGTAATCATAAAACCTAGAAACATGATGAAATAAAGACATATTAGAGTTCAAAAAATACAGTAAACCAGAAGCTATTATATTCCTAGTGTACTGGATATTTTAAAGGAAGACATAATCACTAAATAAAAAATTATCTTACATTGACAATATAAGAACTGCATTCTTATGAGCCAGGTGGTTTTCAGCAACTCTCCATCTGAGACCCTACACATAAGTAAACAATGCTATCATTTATGGAAACTGAAAAAAAATAATTAGCGAATAGATATGATCTTTGCATGGATAAATAATTGGTTATAAAGTCAGGAAACAGTATGTAGGATCAAATGGTCAAAGCTTTCACAGGGGAGTGAGCTCACCAGAGGAGTCTCGTATACAGCTAAGCTCGAGGCTCTGCTGCTCAATATATTCATAATTAACCTGGGAAAAGAGTGACTAGGAAGGTGACATTCTGTGGATGAGACTAAGGTAGTTAAGACAATGAAGATGAGGACCACCTAGGAAGATCTGCAGATGGACCTTCCATGTTTCAGTGATTAAGCAATCAAAATGATAGATGGAATGCAATAGGAATGAATGTCAAGTGATGTACCCGGGGGGGGAAAAAGCCTGGTTTTACATATAAAATGATAGACATTGTGCTGAATATTAATATGCAGTGGGGCTGCCAGTATTAGTTCTAGGACAAAATTGGCTCAGACTTCCTAACAGTCAAATAAAAATCAAAAGAATTAGAGAAAGAATAGAAAATAGAAAAAAAATCAATGTGTTTCGATACAAAGCCCAGAGTACACAATTGTTGTACGTAATTCTGATTTCCCCATCTTAGAAAGGATGTGATAGACTTATAAAAGGTTCAAGGAAGCGGTAAGAACACTGAGGCCTGTCAGTCAGGAAAGAGAGATGACTCAAAAGAGTCATAGCTTTCTAGCAACATCGTAGCTTCCAGCTCCTCCTGTTTGTTGCACAAGCTGTGTGTTTTTGTGTAGAGGCACTTCACCTGGGCTGTTGGCTGCATCACCTTCCTAGAGGAACACCTCTTTATTTCTCTTAAGGTGTTCTATGGAGGTTTCCTTGTTGGCTCCTACCACCTCAGGTGCCCTTAGACCATCTCTACAAGATTTCAACTGTGCTGTAGTGTTCTCAGCACACCTCAGGGCAACAGATGCAGGGCTCACACTAACACTCTGTCCCTCTAACCATAGCAGCTTGTTATAAGCAAGCCTGATATTATTCCCTTTCCCCTTCACATCTAGTTTAAAGCCCTGTCAATAAGACCTGCAAGATCCCAAGCAAAGACCCTCACCCTAAGAGGAGACTCAAAGTCATATAGCAGAAAGACCCTATGACCGCACCTCTGCTTCGCTGACTCCCTGAGAGCGTGGAGGCTGCGAGAAATTTCTGAGGAGTTTTTATTACCTACTTGCTCTAAACTCATACTACCATATGGGTATCTGCTTTTCAAGTGGAACCCTGAAAATGATAGAGAGGCACAAAAATCAAGTAGCATCAAAGAGTAGCAGAGAAGACCCCTCCATCTTGAGCCTGTGAGGGAACTGCAGCACTCAACATGAAATGTGAGCATATAAACACTGGGAAAGTAAGAAGAAAACACAGAAGTAAAGATCACACTCAACCTTGCAGTTTTCCGTGATCAGCCTCAAACACTGGCAACAGCATTAACTGGATAACTCATTTGTAATTCTGCTGGCAATTTCCACTGCCACTCAGCATGGCAGAATCCACTCAAGGGCTCACTTTATGTCACTGGATCAGCTCCAGACTGATGCTGACTCCCACAAGTCCAAGCCCTGCACTTTATTCTCTGCTAATCACTATACCCGTCTTCTGCTCCCAAAATACCACCCAACCTTGCTCAGATCTTCACTCAAATGCAGTGTAAACTCATTTCAGGCTGGCACATCCCCTCACTATTCATGTCAATCAAAGTAATTCCGTGTTCACATCAGCAGTGCCGGTGCCAGAACATCTTCACCTAAGTCAGTGACAACAGATTGGTATATACATGTAAATTAAGAAGCACATGATAAAGGATAAGTACTGAGTACATGTGAAACAGACAGATTATCTGGGGATGCAGGTTCTATCCTTTCAGGATACCTGGCTCTCAAAGCCCAGCATCTAAGTTCTAGGCTCAACTGAGACTAGAGGTCTAATTAATTTCCTGAAGGTTATACAGACAGCTTTGGCAGCGACCAGTATCAGTCTCCAGTCTTGTGTAGTATTTTAATTGCAATTTCCACAACCAGATTTGTTTTTCTTGGTTCTACTCTACCATAAATAATAAGCCTTCCTCTATAACACCTGAAGGTTCATTATGTGCTCCAGTAAAACCATTCACAATTATTAAGTCATCTGATTAATTTTGCACTTTGTGTATTTGAGCACCTCAGTGTCAGGGAAAGTTTTACAGGATTTACAAAACAGGTAAACAATTTATTTTCTATTTTGAACAGAGTTCACTCTGGTCATTTGCTGTTTCATATGGCATATTATTGTACACAATCAGTCATCTAAATCACATGATATTGCTACTTTCTATATGAATGTTTGAACGGCCAATAATATTAGCTAAAAGTAGGATTTCGATTTAATAGCAAACATTCTTGAATGGACATGAATACCCTCTGCCTGGGTGAATACAGATACCTACAGAATGAAAACTTTTTCTCTGAACAACCGCTAAAACAAAAACAAGGAGCCATGCTTGCAAGGAGCCTGGGCATGGCTGATAAGAAAGAAATGTAAATCTCCAGCATGCATTTGCCAACTCAATTCTAAAACATCAGCTGATTATAACTTTAGATTACTGATTTTCTCCAATTTTCATATTCTGCTAAAAGTATCCATTTACACAGACCAGCAAAAAAGCAGTCCAGGACATCCAAGCTTTAATAAATCACAGACATTGATTTAATCTCACATAAGTGAAGCTTCCTGTTGTCCTTTTAAAATAAACAAGGAGGACACAGAGGCCTGCACATAATCACTAAATTACAAAGAACAGATGTGAAACATTAACAAAGAAATGCTCATGCTGGCAAGGAGAAAACGCTCTAAAACAGCACGCACTGTACCAAGCCAGATTGGCTTTTAAATGACTCATACTTATGAGATTACACACAACAAGGAACAAAAATAAAATAGTTCATTTGACTAGGCCTAATACACTTTAGTTACTTTAAATTAACTGCTAATTGCACCATTTCTTACCATTGTACTTTTCCTTTTGACATCTAGGTTGAAATGCTTTGATGGAGGGTAACTTATTACAAACCTCACATGATTTATGTCTAGGCTTCAACCTATCATAAATTATTAGTGCAAGAATACCCTTCCAAATATGCACTCATTTCCCTGAAAAGAAAGCATCTCTCCAGATCGCCTGTCCAACACATTACTACACCAAGTATGCACAGGATTTTTTTCTCAGTTTTTTTATTTGGTTCAGGTTTTTATTCCATCCATCCCACATCTTACAAGGCCTGTTCCTCACCATTACCCGAGAGAGGGGGAAAAAGAGCAGGATTCACTTCTTGCAGTGTTACCAAAGGAGGCTGTTCAACGTAACCCTGACTGACCAAACAGAATCAAGTCATTTAGGATAACAGAGAAACCACTGTGAAGTGCAAGGCTTTTTAAATATGGTGCCAACACTGGCTGCCTCTAATACACATACAATTTCTAGTCACATGTCTATCGTAAAAACTTTCCATCATATTCAAAGCAATTTTATGATTTACAGTCCAGAGACAATTTAATCAACTTATCTACTATTGTATATTGAAAAATGCCATCTTTGCTTGCAATGCTGATATGTGCTAATTCCCCAGGCCCAGATGTACTCTAGCCATTGCGTCTCATATTCATATAAGATATGCCAAGGAAACTCTGATTCCTTTCCTTTTATCCTTAGACAAGGATCTTAAACAATCTCATACTTCCGAAAGCCACTAAAATGCCAGTGCCACGAGTCACTATGGCTCTATCGTATGATATTCAGTCAGATATCAGGAAGACACTGCTCACACACTTTCTACTTGGATTACTTAACAAAAAACTTTTAAAAGCCTTGCCTACCTAAACCATTTTGTATCAGCACTGATAACCAGAGAACTTCCTAAATTGAAAAAGTTACCGTGGAAAACATTTCAAATCAAATGCTACTTGTGGCTCTCTCCTTTAACTGCCTTTCTCCCACTCTGACTCTCAGCTCACTCTGGCTTTCAGCAATGCGAACTGCAAAATAAGTTTTCTCATTATCGTATTGTATTTGCATCTAAGAATAACAGCTCAGAAAAAATAGAAGCTCCACGCAGGGGACAGTACAAGAGGGAGAGAAATCAGATTTACCTGTACTCAGTGACCTAGAACTGGTCCCAGCCTCGCCCTACAGAAGTAGAAATTCTGCCAGAATCTTGCCACCAAATTACCTATACCTTAAGGTTCTGAAGCTAACTCCCTAAACACTGCTCAAGTAACAGAACTTGAAAACAGTGCATCACCATAGAAAAAGGAGAGGAAAAAAGACAAAAAAAAATGTAGGTGAAGAAGACACAACATCCAGTGGAAGGAAGAAAAGAAATCTAAGAAGTGGCTCAGATATCACCGACCACAAGCCTGCAATCATATGTGCAAGTAGGTAATAAAGCCTCTAATTTCTAACTGCTACTATGGCTGATCCAAACTATCTGTAAAATTATTTCAAAAAATGGAGTATTTTAGTGTAGAAAGCACCCTGCACCTTACATTTTGGAGCTAAATAATTCTGAGGAAAAAGAAAGGGCCTCAACGATCCCATCACTTACAATGCATGAAATGAAAAAGAAAGTTGTTAAAACTCATTATGCATGTTTGAATTTCTATGAAAGCTTGGAGTAAAATGGCAAGAAAGAACACAAGAAAGCAGTCTCACAGCTGTGGTGAAATTTGAAGCTCAATTTCAATGCCAAGGTTTTTATTTTGTTCAAGGTTAAGGGAGCCTGAGCACTTCACTTTTCAGTGCTTCTGCCCCTACTTTGACATGTAACCTGAGGGAAAATGCAGACGATCATGATAGCACCTGTATGATTCGAGGAACTTCTTCAATTTTAGCAAAAATGCACAGCTGCATTAAAAGTAAGACTTCATACTAACTTCCAAAATAATTTTTTAATTTTTTTCCATCCACTTGACAGAAAAAAGAAATCAAAAATCACTACTGGAACAATACTAATAGAACAGTATATTTATAAAAGGAAGAATTTACAAAGACCAGAGAACAACAGAAAATATTAAATAAAAAAGAAAAGAAGTTTTAGAGTGATCTACACACAAATTGCTGTATATAAAAGTCTACAGAGCAATAATTTTAAGGGAGAATATTTATTTTCCCACAGAAGTGGAATAAATACTTACAATCATTGGGATTCTTCAGCACATCAAAATCATTACAAAACCAATAAAGCACACAAGATGACAAAAACAAATAGTTATTATGTTCATCAAGTCCGTGCACTTGAGCTCCATGCACTTCTTTCATAAGGCATAAGAAATATAGTGGTTGAGGCACCAAACTATTAATAAATATCTCTTTTTATTATCAGGTATCAGGAAGAATTACAAAGCCCCTCATGAAATTAACTGGGATGAGCCTGAATATGAATACTCCTGAAGCAGAAAAATAGATGTGAACTTGGGTTTGCTAGAACACATTGTGGAGTTTGAAAGAAAAGGCTCGCAAACCACCTGGTAGAGCAAACATCTGCATGATCTACCCAGAGAGCATCTGCAATATGGAACATTTATCTTCAGGCAGACTAGAAAACAGTGCAAGGAACTGTACAGTCACTCACACTGGTTCAGTTCCATTAGGTTTGAGGCAAAAACGCCCTATGTTTCCAGCTTATCCATCTCTTCCCCACCTAGACTTTAGACTGGTTTCAGGAAGAGATGAGTGATTTAGCTACCACGTGAACTTTGAGAGAAATAACTGTTAATCCCACAGGCAGATAGAAGAGCACAGGTGTCCTTCAAATTAGGGACACATTCAACATCAGAAGATTAAGATAGACTGGTCTCTGGAAGCATTACTCTGCCAATCAACAATATCCATCTCACCAAACAAGGATCTTAAGCCCAAACTCCAACTTTGTCTCTAGGATTTATATCCAGAGAGACTGCTGAGTGTCCAATGCCCCTCTGGCACAGACCAACAGCACAGGTAATGAACAATTCTGTTTCAGACTTGAGGAAAAGCCTGCCTGTCCCTTTCAGATGTCTTCAAAGCAGCAATAGGCAAGGCCATTGAGGTAGTCAGGAAGGAAAGACAGACATCTGTCAGCCCAGAGTTCAAGCCTCACTGGCCCAGAAAATCATGCATTCTTCTCAGAGACCAGCTATGACACCTAAGAGAAAAACGTTTCAACAACTATTCCTCCATTGTCACTGCAGTCTACTTTTTAGAATTTAACAGTGAGTTTCTTGCTGTTGCTAGAATACGTGAAATAATCACAGTTACCCTTTGCTGAGAGCAATTTTCATAGTCTGAAACCTTCCTGTGAATTAGGTGGTAATTAGATTCTTCTTCACTTATTTATGTTCTTCTCTATTTATTGTTAGAACATTACTGCGTAAGTAATTCAACAGAGTTTGAACAGTAGAGTCAGACTGAATAAGAAAGACTAACAGATAGAAATAATAGGTTGAATAGACACATTTCAGCTCCAGGACAACACTGTTCTTAGATCGAATCCCTGTATCCCCAAATGATACAACAGATAAGCAACTGTGACAAGGATCATACTGGGGGCAAGAAAGAGAGCATGAAACTTTTAATGTTTGCACTTGACCAGTCATAATATTAACTCTTGTATAACTAGGGGTAGAAGCAGCATTTTATTCCCACAGAGCCCATGCTGGGTGGGTAGCAAAGAGGTGACCTTAGACCTCCAGGTAGAAGCTGCCCCTTCTCATTGTATCTTTTGCTGTCAAACAGCAATTGCAGAGACTAAAATCTCCCCCATGCCAAGCAGGCTTTGGTCAGAAAACTCAAAATTTCCATAAAGTCTATTTGCTACAGTAACATGAAGTGTTATCTCTTCCTTCACCCATGGAAAATAGGAAAAGGATGTACACTACCCATGCTACTTCTCCCTAGCCCTGCATCACAACCAGGCACCTAGGCTCAGACTTGAGCTTCCCATGTACACAGCTCTCCTGCTGTATTAATTCTTCACAACTTCATGGCTAGTTAAAGCACCCTGAAGTTTCCAAAGTTACATGTTTCTAAGTTATCTCCCCCAAGAAAAGTTTTAGAAGATTGACAGAATATATGAAGAATAGAATTTTACAGCGGGCAAGTACTTACAATATCCCAGTAATCAGTGCTGCCACCTGTTCTGTTCAGTGGAAAAGCATATGTCTGTTTGCCAGATCACGCACGGATCCCAGTCACAGCATGGGTCTTTCTCTCACACCACGGAGAGGCACACATTAAGGAGGAAAATGTTTGATAGTGTCTATGCCCTCATTATTTATTTTCTGATATGATGGACGCTCATGTTACATAGCCATCAAAATAGGTTTGAGACTCCTGACAAAACTGAAGAGTTGATAAGATCATTTAACCCAAACTAAGAAAAAGCAGAATTAGCAGTGAGGAAGAGATGACTAAAGCACAGCTCCATTTATTTTCACAAATGGGAGCACAGAGAAGCATATAACTTGTGGTATTTGCTACTAAAAATGTTCAGTCTTTCAGTTCAATCCTGCACACCTACAGCTCGTTGCTACATACTCAAACCAGAGTAATTCTCTCCTAGTTAATATTACTTTTCAGAACTAAGGAAGAGATCCCCAGTTAGTATAAAACAATCACTGAGGATCTATTCTGTGGTTTACCCCAAGTTTGGTCAGAATGGAGGCTGTGTCACTAAATTCTTTCTTTCTGGTTACTTCATCCAGCATATACCACCCCAAATTTGTCAGAAGCATCGTATAAATTAAGAGATCAGAGATACCTCTAATGTGTCTTCCAATATAAAAAAAACAACTATCTCACCTTGTGCAAAACTGACCTTCTACAGTTGTGCCTGTGTGCAAACCAGCAACTACTATTTTGTTTGAAAAAACGACATAACAGGAGGAAACTGGACTCCAGGGCAGACACTGAGCTGACCAAGGGCTTCAGGCCCGAGTGGGAGGGCTCCGTAGCTTGAATGCCTGTGTACCTCATGGGGTCTGCATCCGCAGCGGGTTATCAGATCGAGGATCTAGGGGCCAGTTACTGGACAGGCCAAGTGTCTCAGGTCAGCTATTGGAGCGATCTGCATTGTACAGATTTCCTACTAAGGGCCCAATCTTCAAGCAGACAGATCAGCTGGGATTTCCTGCAGCCCCCTTTGAACCCAGATACTGCTTGCACCTCCACCTGCTGCACTGCCTGTAAGTGGGCCATTTACTTCAAACCCCCGGAAACTCAAATTCCCATTTCAGCACAGAAAGCATCTTTCAAATACTATAACTTGACCTCACCACACTTCTCAGCATGCAATTATGAGAACCATACAGACACTGCCAAAGCCTGCCACAGCCTGTGCAGAAGGTTTGGCAAGGATAAATAACAGTAGTGCTAATATTTAAATTTACCTTTAATTTTTTAAGTAATTTCAAGCAACAGTGATGGTACATCTCAGAATAAAGAGTTGAAAGACAACATTGCTCTTGGTGTCATAACTCTTCACAAGAAGCAGGACATCATACCAGCAGACACGTCTGCCATACAGTGCCGGTAAGGTTGACCTTGGGCTGATTCCAGCTCCTATCCACATCCCTCTCACACACTAGACTGACAACATGGCCCTGTACTCATGGGTCATCAATTCCACTGCAAAAGCTACTACAGCCCCCCTGGATACACTGCCAGGTTTCAATGTTTGTGGGCTGTTTTTTCCCCACCATGCTGGTGAAGTGGAGCTTTTCCTAACATCTGAAAGACACAGCATCAAGATAGGCTACTTTGTTTCATTTCTGAAGGCGTAGGCAGCATTTGGTTGAAGAACCCATCTTAAACTGTGTCAGATCTACATGATCTGGATTCTGCACACAACAGGGTGACTAAATTACAGTAGCTCCAAGATTAATCTTTGCTTACAAGCTTGCAAATAATGCTGACAGTTACTCATTGTAGCCTGCAGGGAAAATTTCTCTTGGACAGGAGCTTCAGACATTGTTGAAAAATCTGAAACAATGCACACAGCATGAAAACATTGAACTTGCCTCTCTTTCTGCAAACAAACTAAAAGGAATTATCAAGGACTCCACCAGTGAGAACCAACAAGTTGTGATATACAGTGCCACAGGATACTGCATAGTAACAACAGAAGAGAAAGAAAACTGCTGTTTGCTTTCATCACTTAAGACAACCAAGTTGCTGAAGAGAGAGAATGCTGATAATTTTAGCATTGGGTTTGTCCACGATGGAAATTCTCATCAAAATAAATGGGAACCCAGAATACATAAGACAATGAGGAAGGCATCAGAGACTTCACCTAAACATGGTTTGCAAACATTGTGCTCCAGAGAAAACCTAATCAGATAGGAGTTAAGGCTATAGACATTAAAAAAGACACAACAATATAAGCTTTTGAGTTAATCAAGACTGGCAGCAAACAATAGAAGAGCATGGAGTTACAGTAAATTTAGGTGCTATTAAACTGCCATATTGTTAAATTAAAAAAATGTATTAATATAGAAAAATGAGACCTCAAGTGAGTCCTCAAAAAAATAAAAACTAACAGCTGCTGCTCCAGAAGAAGACCTGTCATTCACTGCGTGCTGCTCTCTGAAATTCTTTCTCAATGAGAATTCCTATAAAAATGACCTGACACGATTTTTTTCTCACTTATTATTACAAGAAAATAACTTTGTTTTTCAGATAAGCTAGAACAATTTTTCCTATCTTTGTCACACCATCAACAGATTCAGTGAATGGAAATTTTCAGCAGTATGCATTCAGCATAAAAAAGCAAAATTATTCAATGAAAACTTATACAATGAAAAATTACACAATGAGAATTGTATAGTATTAATTCCTCTGTGCAAAGGTGTGAAAAATACTTTTGTCAATAAAAATGACTAAAATTGAACAACCAACAATCAAATTTTTGTGGACTAACAGATGTCTAACATCACAAACATCAAAGATGTACTTTGTTACCATTAGAAACCATCAATGCTTGAAAAGACATGATGCTTTCATAAGAAAGGATCTTTCCCAAGTGTGCTTACGGAATACCTGTTTAGATAATGGTGGAGACCAAAAACCCATCTACCTCATTATAGCCAAAAAAGCCCCCACATGGTGAGACACGGGCAAGCAGTTAGGAAGAAGCATAACATTATCTCCTGGAGTCGGTTACTGGATGTACAGCTACAGAGGCAGTAAAGCCTTCCATGGTTGCACATTTATGATCTGTGAAGCTGGAATTAACTTGTCTTATGGAAACATTTATATGAACCTCTCTGGTTTAACACAGCAGTTAAAATACAGAACTTACTTTGGCCAAAAGAATAAATTGGATGTGTTAACTTTGCCTTTGGGATCCATAAGATGAGGCTCAGATTTTGAGCCTCTTTCTCCCTCAATGATGAACAGCAAATCAAGAGAGGGAGAGAGATCTGTAATCTAGCACTAAGTTAATTAAGCTTAAGATCTGCAGATGGAAGAAAAACTATAGTATAACTATTTTATTTCAAGAAAGACTGTCAGCCATGAGGTCATCAAACCAATTCCCAGTCTGGTACTTCTGGCTACAGAAATGGCTCTGTTCACCCGACTGTGTGTCTCCAGGCTTTCTTCTGCACATGGATCATGCATATAAAGGAGACCTTGAACCATTCAAATCAAGAGATATCCTCTCTCCCTGTGGGCAACGCTATTAGGCGCCACAGCACTTGCAATACGGACTCTTCCTCTTTTTAACCCCTCCCTGTTCAGACAAACTACATAACCATACCCAAAACTGACTGAGAAAGCAGCTTTGACCTACATACAAACAACAGTTATATATGCGCAAGTAGTCCTAAAAAGAAAGCATAAAACCAAGGTTTACCTTTTTCCCTCTGTCTCTGAAGCCTAGGGGACATCTTCCAGTGGAAATAATTCAGGAGAAAAAGAGATGAACGGATGATTTCTTGAAACTTGAACAGTTACAGAACATGACAACACTTTTCAAAGAGCTAACCAGGAACAGGCCTCTCTTCACAAATCTGAGCATTTGTGCATTCACCCCAGTGAAACTATGGCCTGACACTCTGCTTTCTGATTGCCCTTCTCTGAACAGATCATACTGAAAAAAGGTACATTAAACTTGTGTCTGCAACCCAACAGAACGTGGAAGGTGTAGGATTTTGCTATTGCTGGCAGACATGAGAAATTTATCATATTGTAGGGGTTCGTGACTTGCCAAAACAAGGGAGTGATGTTCACACTCAGAAAATTATTTTTCACAGAGCATTTACCATGAAATTTGACAATGATGTGACACTAAACCAGCTGCAGGTGTGAGTAAAGACAACCAAGGATTGAAATGTAAAATCAGCTAAGACTCCATCAACATTATCCTTTACCCAGATGTGTTTTCTCATAAACTCTGCAAATCAATTTCAAAATTTCTACCTTTCAGTAAATTTTGGTTGGAACTGTTCACCATAGTCAAAGCCTGTTAGAACAAGGGAGAGAAATGAAAACAGGTAAGTGACACAAGAGGTTGTATGATAACATAAGACTTATTTCCACAGATAAAATAACTAGGAATGCATGAGGGAAGAGAAACAGAAAGCCCACAGGGGAAACAAATTGTACAGAAACTGTCTTATTACGTGAGTTTTGTTATGAAACGAGTGAGCATAAGTCCTGTTGAAGCCCAAAACATATATGATATACTTATTAGAAATTGAGTCTATACACAATTTGCTACACTCAGAAAAAAAGAAAAAAAGCCTTTTTCTAAGGTCAGATTCCAATGAATCTACATTATTAACTGTCAAGTTACAACAATTACGTTAAAAAAATACACGGGGTTATGCCTCAATTATCTGAATGCTCAACTGAAGATTTTTCTGACGTTTTATTGTCCAAATTTTCATGGGAAATAACCCATGACATCAAACTGATGATTCAAGAGAAAATTGCAAGGTAAAATAATTGTGTGACTTAGTAGAATGCTAAGCACATTAGTACAGCAATGAGCAGTAGTCAGACTTTCCCTTTCTTGCCAAAAGAAATTGTCTCCTTTTTCAGCTCTCAGATGGAAGACAAACTCTTCTTACAGAAAGAAAAAAATATTGTTGGCACACACAAACCAATGGGTCACCTTCAGTTTGCTACAGCTTCCAGAAAGCTGAAGCCACAAAGGAAGGAGTGTTCAATGAATCCAGAAACCAGACTTGACAAAAAAATACTGATTCCTTGAACTATAGGCTACATGCAAAATATATTTAATAAATATACATATTTATTTACCCAAATACAAAGTTTGTTACTTAAAGATGCCAAATCACAGCTGGGAAACACTGGGTTATATGGGAAATAGTCACAGACTACTGGGAGGTAGATGTGCTTTTATCTTAAAGAAATTCAACAGCTTGCATTATCACTAGTAGCCTGTGCTGCAGTGGGTGAAAAGAAATGCTAAGTATTGGAAAAATAAAAAAAAAAACCAACAAGTATTATTAAATCCTAAAACTAACAGCTAGCTTTCTTTGAACTGAAACAAATGTCTTCACTTCCTTACCTTCCAACAGCAACAAAAAAAAATCCTCAAAACCTTCACATTGAAGAAAAAAAAGAAAAAAGGGAAAAAGGTTATTTTCTTAATCATGGATCTTCTTGATAAACCTCAGGAAAAATGGCATGAAATATACAATGCTTTTTGCTGTTATATTGTTTTCCCACTTTTTAATGCTTCACTACATATTTACACAAATTATAGGTTTTCAATAAAACCAACAATAAAACTTGTTGAGTTTACAGGAGCATTTTATACTACAGTCTTATTGATTTCTTCAATGCTTCATATAAAAAGGATCATTGTTAATGAAAATAGTCCCTAAGGTTTACCTCATATTGTCTACTCCTTAACAACAGCAATAATAATAATAGCCACCATCATCATCTTTAAACGTCTCTATCTATAAATAATGACAAAAGCCTACCAGCCCTCTTCAAGAGCAGGTAAGTAAACCAGGCGGAAAAATCAGATTTGCAAAAGAGACCAAAAACATTTCCAGCAGTTTCCTTTCAAAAAATGAGAAATCTCTTTAGCAAACAGGTTCTGAAACATATTTGAAAAATATATTCCACTTAATAATTGATCGTATCTGCCTACATACATTTAACAAAGAGCAAACAAAAAGCAGGACACATAATTTTTTTCGTCCAGGATGAAAAAAGGATGATAAAAGTCATAGAATGTGGCATATAAGTTTATGTTAGCCCTAATGCAACTGGAGACCGAACCATGGAGACCATCATTCAAATGGCACGGCAGCCACATTTATCTGAAGTCTTTTAGAGGGCTGCTAGGACAGAAAATGCCAGCAACAGACTATGCAAGGGTAGCAAAGTGATGTGTAAGAATCACCAGGAGGGAAAGAGATTGTGCTGGGTCTCTATAGCAGAGCTGGTGATGAACATTTAGTCAGTTCTACACCCTTTTTCAAAACAAAATTGTTAACGCTGATGACCCTTCTGGTTTCTCCCTTTGGCATGTTACATTGCTACAATCTGGACAATGAAATACATCGTTCTAAGGCAGATTTGGAATATTGCTAACAGATTCATTTTGGAAAAAAAAACCAAAACCAACAAAAACCTGTCCAAGTGGTTCAGCAGCTCAGGTTACAGCACTCCAAAATGTACACACTCTTCTAAAGCCAGTGAGCTGCCAAACAGCCTTTAAGCCCAATTAAAGGAATACTAGTATGCCAAGAAGTTCCCTGTCTCTCCTGAGACTAAAATACCAGCTAGCCCTCTGCACCTGCTCATCTCTTTCATTGCACTTTACTATGCCAGGAAGCCAGACCACCTTGCTATCCTTTTCTAATGTGAATCCCCTTCAATTGCCCCACGGGCCAACAGCAACACTGCTGTGGCTCGGCAGCCATTTCAGAAACACAGAGTTCATGACTGTAAGTGGAAACAAACTTTGTAGCCAAGTTTTATCACCCAGCTCTGGGGTTTCCACCTTAATTTTAAGGGTGTGAATACATGACGTTAGAAAAATGTACTTAATTATATGCTACTGAGGGACACTTACCAGTTCTGGGTAGTATAGGTCTCACGGCTTGTCACCATCTTGTTCTCCCTCAGAAAAATCTCAATTATAAGTGAAGTTAAACAACAAATCTGGCTCAATGGGCAGAAAAAAAATTAGAAATTCTTTCCATAATCTAAGAGTAGTATTAGAGTTGTAGATTCAATACCAAGAACTGAAAACTACATCAGATTTTTCTCTAGAGGAGCTGACAGCAGCTTGATTAATCTGATTAGAAACTAAGTTTTAGGAGTAGTTTAAGCCCTTGACACAGTAAAGGATACCTGAAAAATTGGGGATTTTTTGGCTCATAATTCTCTTGTTATTTCAACTTTCCCATACTTACTCCAAATCAGTTCTTTGGGACAACTGTGCCGTCAAGGTCTTCATACTGCTCATCCTCCTACTTAAAGAATGTGGGTTTTCCTTGGCTCTGTGAACCTTTTAATTTTTTTAACTACAATATTTTTATCCTCTATATTGCCATTTAGACATTTTAAAATAGAAACAAGAAAGATATAAATATGTATGGTAAGTATAGGAATGATTTTGTGCAAGACACTTTTCCTAGATACAGTTATTTATGTTAATGTATTAAGCTGTCTACAGAACAACCTGGGGCTCTCAAATTGGAAGGCTCCCTGAATTCATGGCACCCCTCCAACAAAAACATCAGCTCCCCTCCATGTCTTGTCTAAGGCTTGAATAAATAACAGGGAAAGGTCTTGGGCCACCAGGCCTGCCGGAGGCTGTTCCAGAGAGGAAGTTAAGAAGAGGAATACAAATGACGCTGGGCCTGAAAAAGCCTGTGGGGAAGGTTCTAGAAACCAAAAAGGAGTGAAAAATCATTCTCACTGCTATATTAGGAAGGAAACTTTCCAAGTCAGCAGTGAGCTTGAATGAAAAAAGAAAGGAATCTGTTTTGGCAGTGTTCTGCCTTGATCATAACAGAGGCAACAAGGAAAAGATTGACCAGTGATTTCTCTGTATGGGCACTGCTAGCAAATCCCTTCTTTCCTCTCATGAAGAAGGGGGTGTGACAGTGTGTTTCACCCCACCTCCAGCCTTATCTTTACCATCGTTTTGATCAAGCAGTAACCACCATTGACAGTCATTACAGCCAGTGATGGCTGCATCTGGCTCAAGGTGGATTCAGGGGTGACATATAACAACACAACAGGGAAGGACTAATCTATGGCAATGGCTCACTTGGCCTCAGTGCTGGTCAGTGTCCAGTGCAAGCCGAATTGGGAAGAAACTGCCATCTGCAGTCGGTATGCAAATACAACGAGTCAATCACCTTAGTCCATAACAGCGAGCAGCCCAGGAGCTCTTCGAGCTCTGCTGCATGGCAGCAGGCTACACGCTGGGAAGTCCCCTTGAGCAGGGATGCCTCTCAAGGCTACTCCTTGGGGTTGAGAGAATCTTTATCACACCAGATGATCAGTAAGTGAATTGGGAATAAATGCACCAGAACTTTGAAATCTTAGCTAAGTGAGATAAAGGATTTATTGTGTGTATATAATGCTTCAGACAAACTTTTGACCAAGTCCAGGGCTAAATCTCAATCCAGTCAAAGCTAGACTCCTCTGATGAGAAGACATTTGGGAAGCAAGATGGTCCTCATGACTCATGAGGAAGTGTCCTCTTAACAGTTTTATCTGACCCTGTCCTCTACTCAACTGCACCTTGCCATTGAATCTTGTTAAACTACTGTCATATTTACTATTAAACTTTGTTAAACTGCTGGTTTTTATCAACAAAACATATTGCTGCTTCTCTCTTATGAGCGAAGCACATCACTGCATCCATGACAGGGCGCAAGGACCCCACCATTAAAACATACACTCAAATTCATTCCAACAACATTCCTATCACTCACTGTGAACAGTTAAACAGGGTGCAATACTCTAAGAGACCGCACAAACACCTCAGCAAACAGTATCAAGATTTCAGCGAAGCACATTGTTTTCCCTGAAGTGAAGAGCCATCACTGTTCCAACACTTCCTTCACACGGGTCCAAGTCCCTACTCCCACCATAAAAACATTTGCAGACTCCATCCTTTCTGCCACCACCACCCCCACTCAATAACTGCAAAAATTCAACAGTGGCCCAATTTTAACTGTTGTTGACTAACTTCATTTTCACAGTCTACTTTCTGCACAATCTGAGTAAAATTCAGCTCTGAAGATCTCCTTCCCTTCCCCAATAGCCGCGTCTCTAACTTTTGAGAGACAGGTTTTTGGACCACTACAGAGCTCAAGAGATTCATTGCCTCTGACTGGGCTTCAGTAAAAGCTTTTAGGTACAAATGCATAAAATTTCCTTCTTGACATACATTGCATCCTGGCTTGAAAATGCATTATAACCTCTATTCCTCCCACCTTCATTCAATTTGAAATAAATTACAAAGTACACAGACTTAGAATGTCCTTTACTGCTACAGTGGAGAAAACCCCTGTCATTTTCTTTTAATTTAAAGGGTTGTTTCCTTTCTGCTGCCATGTTTTCGGACTCCAGGAATGCACAGAACCTACTCCCAATTTCAACTATGGTACTAATGTCTGGCAATATAGTAGTGTTTTCATTCAATGTATTGTTACAATCTGTTCCTCCTGGGTTTTGTTTTTCCTTAAGGTAGTAAGGAAGCATTCTGTGGTGACTTGACAAACATAGTTGTTTTAAGGTTTGGATATATTTTTTGATAGTTTCCTTTTTTAACTTATGACAAGGGCTTAGTGACCACAACACCTTCTTACTTCTTTTTGATCCATATTTTCTTTCAAGATCACTGGCCATATATTTATAGGCAAAAATACTCTGCCAACACTCCTAACAGTTGAAGAGTCAAGGTGGGGAGAAAATTTAGCTGGTTTATATCATAGGGCTGCAGTTGGAATCTGCCAATCCAAACCAGACTGTACTGTGTCTTGGAGCTGCAATTCTAAGCTAAACTGAGTAAAGGAAGTGATCTTACTTTCAGGTAAAGATTCATACGCTACTTTTTTCCCTTTCCATAGCAAGGACACTCTCTTGTAAAGCACTATACTTAATTTTCGTTTCTCTTTGTTTGTTTTAATATGAGATGAGAAAGACTAGGAAACCCAATGGTCTTTACTCCAGCTCAAGAAATGTTGGTAAGTTGTGGTTTTCATGGCAACACATATTACATCAACATTAAAAAAAAAAAAAAAAAATTTTCCTCATAGCAACTTCCTCAGCAGTGACCATCTTAATCAAACCATTGTTTTCAGACTCATACTTTTCTGGTTCCTCAGTTTGTACTGTGAAAAATATTCAAACTGCTAAATAAAGAATGTTGTAGGAAAAGAAGATTTGATTGTGAAAGACATCTCTATTTAAGCATTGCTGTGATAGTGTAAAAAGAAAAAGGATCAGATTGCAGGTAACATCTGTGTTTAAATTATTTATTTTCTTCCCATGTACTCTTGTAAGTCAATCTCAAACACATAAAAAGGCAAAAGAAACGTGCAGTAGCTTAATGTACTACTCAAGCATAAATGTCACTGCTATACAAAACTTATATTATCAGCCCGACTGCTCAAGTTAGCAAATCACAACTCGCTATATTTCAGACGAAAGATGTTCATCTGGACCAAAATCTACTAGTAAACCTAATAAATACTGACAAACTGTTTCTACAAATACCTAACACATGCTGCTCCCCCTGAGTTCAATTTCTCTTGACAACAGTTTTCCTACTGTTTTTCTTGCAGTGTTAAAAAAAGGTTGCAGATTTCTCATAATATCTAAATTTCTAAATTTTTACACCTTCAAAACATACAATGTCTGGAGCCATTGCTCTTTTTCTAAAAAGTTAGTCAGTCAAATAACACTGGAAAGATCAATATATTATTCCTAATTACAATCATAAATATCTTTGACAGTTTTTCCAAACAAATAGGTAAGCTGACCTGGGGTTTGAAAAGGTTGCCAATATGAGAACCCCTCTAGAGTTAGGGAGAGGGAACACACATGAGAACTGGTCTCAAGAAAAACTCCCTACAGATAAAAACTTAAGAAGCAAATAGACAACACAAGTAACAATTGAGCAGGACCAGATGCCATTCACCTGTGAATTGTAAAAACTTGGAGATAGAAAAGCTGGGTTACAAACCAGGAGTTAAACCACCTGCTTCAAATCAGCCTCTGGAGGCAGTGATGAGAGGCCATTAACAAGAGGCCAACACATTAAAAAAGCATTTGGAGAGCGTGGGAAAGCAGAGATGAGGACGTCTGACCTGAGGTTGAGCAAACTCACAGAAACTATTGCAAAGAGGAGAAACCATGGGGAGATGAATAACTACAATGTACAGGGAAGAGTCAACACTGCTTTTATAAGGTGAAGATGCATCTCTCAAATCTCGTGGAGTTTCCTGAAAACAAAGAAGCAGTGGCTGAGAGAGTACTTCATTCTTCTAAAGGTTTCAGCAAGGTCTCCCAGCAAGACTCCCACAAAAACTGTGCTAATATAATATATGACGAAAGGCTCCTGCCTGTCTCACAAAGTCACCTGGTTAGCAGATGAGAAAAATAAAATGCAGGAATAAGTGCCACTGGAGTATCTCAGGAGCTGTGCTCAGGTTTGTGCCATGCAACGCATTCTTAAGATAACCTAGAAAGGGGTGGGATGGTGAGATGACAAAGTCTGCACCAAAACAAAGTGTGATACTACACATGCTCGGAGCTGAAGCACAGAAAATACCCTCTAGTTTCTACTCAAATCTTCAAAGATATCTGCAATGGGGAAATTTATTGGATAGCTGTAGCAGATGGACAGTGGCCCTGGCAAATGATGGAAAGGAAAAGGAACAACCCTTTGGTGGGAAAAGATTCAAAATTTCAACTATTTTTCTCAGCAGCACTTTCAGCTTTTCTTGCTGTCAAGAGATTCATGCTTTTATATTTATGGAATGCCAAAATCCACCCCTAACTAGTTACAGAAACAGTTACCTGAATGATGACTGTCATGTATCAAGTAAAATCTCAGATAAATAGGTTGTATTTTATAATGGAAACCAGCATTAATAACCTGTAGCCCAGTGAGACTTGAAAAATTAATCCTTTTCAAGTAAAATGTCAATATATACCTGCAAACTGAATATTTTTTCACTTCAATAGCTTACTTTAAGTAGAATGCAAAAAACACATTGACATCTCTTTTAACAGTTGTAACATTTCACTTTGGAACTTGAAAAAAGCTATGAATTTAATACAAACTCTCGGGTACTCTACTATTCTAGAACACAAATATCCTGCCCTTTTTTAAGTTACAGAGGAGTTAACATGGTATTTTGAAAGCTAGCCTAAGAAATCAGGCCATAATATCCAACAGCATTTGTTGTGTAACTTTCAGATTTGGGTTCTAAGCTAACAGCAAGTGTACAAGGCTCAAAATACATTTTACGGACTGAAAGAAATTATTTTTTCTATTCTCCTCTCATAATAGATTCAAAGCAAAATTATTATTTCAAGATAAGGCTGCCCACCACATCTCTGCCATACTTCTTTGCTGCCAGAATTCCAGACCTAGCATCAGAATAACACTATGTATACCTCTGGCATATGTTCCAAACTGTACATGACCAGCAACATTCCTGTCCTGTATTCATTTAGGTTGCACACATGTTTCTCAGCAGAAACATATATATCCCCTCCTTTGGCTTAACCATCAGCTTTCACTTGGTAGACTACAGATCATCTTGTCTTCATAAAGGAAGAAGAATATCATACCACCAAAGCAAGTTAACCCTCGTTATCTAGTTCCTCTGAAGAGATTCCTTTTTCCTGCCATCTGTCTTGTAGACTGATTTATTCTAGGAAAACAAAGTATTTCTCACAGTCCAGAAAAAGCACTCCATCAGCTATAAGATCATGGCAGTACATTAGCAGTTACATTTTGCAGTAACTATTTTTTTAATTCTAAAAGCAGGTGATAAACCATTGACAGCCAGTTCCTATAAAACTACTGATCCGGTCCATATCCCCAACAGAAATGCACACCTAACCACTCTGAACATCAAGCTCTTCCAGGCTAAATGGCAATATGAACTAAATACTCTGTGCAATGCCAATCATAGTATGGAATGCTATAGCTAACAGGATAATATTAGCACATTTACAAACATACCAACACAAATTAACACAGCTATAAAATGAAAAAGCTGAGCCCTATTTGAGTCTTTTACCAAATGCCTGAACTCCACCACAGAGAGGCCGGTATGATTTTTTGCATTTATTATAAATTACCACAAGAGAACATAAAGGTAAAATATTAAAAGAACAGCAATAAGATACTGATAGCAACTGTCAGATTCTTCGGTTGATATCTTAAAGAGGAGTCAAATTTCACTGTAGAACAAAAGTGCTTTAATGAAGAACTGCCAAATGCAGAGACTCAATTCTGACCTCCAGCATTTCTTTAATTATGAAATTTTGCTTTTAGCGTTTAGATCCATTTCTAATCTTATCCTCAACAGAAGAAAAACAGGCTACAGAAGCAGTGGAGTGCCTTGTTCCATGTTCTCATGCTTACGGCAACCAGAGGAAAATAAATATGTAAACTAACCTATTCAAAAAAAAAATAAAATAAATTGGTAAAGCCACAATACCATCCCTTCCCCACAACTCGTATAAAAAGTAAGTAATGTGAATCCCGTGATTAATCAACAAAGAACCTGCTATAAGGAAGCATATTTAACACTAGCCAACCTCACTATAAAACAGCTCAGAAGAGTACAAGAAACAGTTCAACCCAACTGTATAAAACCTGACATCACAAAATATGATGCCCCAACTGCCTTACTCAACATTGCTGTCCATGGGTCTAACATTATGCTTTCACTGCTGACCTGTATTTTGTTCTGTAAAAAAATTATTTACTGTCTGGAATGTTTAACTTAGAAAGAAACAGAAGGAGGAAAAAGCACTGCATAGTGGTTCTTTGATGTCTTTACTTCAGTCAGAACTTCATATATACCTACTGCAGTTTATCTGAGTCTTTCAGCCTTGTATACACAATTTAGCCACTTTAATCCAAAATAATCAAAATAACATTTAACCTAAATAACCAGCAGATCAAGAAAATCTTTTCATATAAACATAAGTCAAGATACAGCTGTTTCTGATATGGCTGCATTGTCAGTTAATCTATTACATGTTGCTTAGAGTCAATGAGCCCAAACATGCCTTTCAGTTACCGGCTCACAAAACCATTAAGATTATATTAATACCTCCCCTATATCTTTCACCGAACAACTGAAATGTAGAACCTCATTCCATTGCTGTTGTTTTACTTTTGGAATGAATCAATTCCAGCACATCTGCAACAGGAAGCAAGATCTTCATCAAAGTCATCCTCCTATACCATTCACCTTCATGTTATAAATGATACACTTGACAATAAAATAAATTCATTCAGCATGTTTTGGATTACGTCTTCTAGTAACACAGGCACTCAACCCATCATGTTCTTCAGACTTGTTTATCTTAAAGTATATATTGGTAACTTCTCTTGATATATCTGTCTCCTAATAAGTCTTCTAACAAATCAATTCCTCTTTACTGCTTTCTACACTAGGCTGATTGAGGAAAAAATAAAGATTTCTATGCAGGTGAGACCTGTTCCAGTATAAATTAAATTCTTAAGAGCTATAGTTTAAGTTCAGTATACAGCATTTAACTTGAAAAACTCTGACTGTCCTTTTTCAATTAATTGTAGATTACACACTAGAATGTAAACCCCTTTTGTTCACAAAATCAGGATTCACTAAGAGAACATTCCAATGTATTTAATTCCTGCCTCAGCAATTATCATATAATAAGTAAATCCAATCATCATTTCTGATTCTTATTACAAATCATTCAGACACCAACTTACCACATTCCCATTTCTGTCCATTCCTTTCCTTTTTTTCCTTCCTATTTTGCCAGTATAATAGATTGGTCCAGAAATGTAGTATTTAATTTTTGATTTCTTCTGTATAAAGATAGATAAGAATATCTTAACATAAGAATAGTCTTACTAGATTTATTTTACTTTTTATGATTCTACACTTTCAGTGAAAGCCTATTGGTGAATGAAGGAATAAGGAGCCCAAAAGTATGAAATCCAAGAAAATGTGAAGAAAGAAGAAATGAGAAACTGCACTAAAGTACACAAGAAATTAATGAAAACAACAGATTAACAAATAAATACAAGTCTTGTGCATCATCTGACATGTTATTACACAAATGACAGTACTGCCAATAAATAAGAACAAGAGGACAAAGGAGTACAACTACATCTTAGGCAGACACGGGTTATTTATTATAGAAGTGCAGGCAGCAACATGTGCTACCAGGTGTCACAAGGTAGGCATCTTTGTTTGTAGCAGGAAAACATAACAGTATTATCATCTAGGCAGGACATGACAGTGATAACGGATTTAGGTAGCTTTTAAAAGCTGTGTAACAGGCTCAGGCCAAAGCACTGAGTCTGAGAGCACAATGAGGAAAGTGCTACTGCCCCCAATAGGTAGCATAAATTACCAAGAGACCCACTAGTGCACGTCGTAACTTTAACTACAAAAGAACTAATAGCATTCTAAAGCAAAAAAAAAGAAAGTTATTTGAAGGAAAAGCAAAAAAAGTTATTTGAATCAACAGAGATTTTCAAAATATCATGGTGAAATTAACAGTAACAGAACAAACCCAGGAGAACTGCAGAGCTAGAAGCTGCTTTCAGGTATTTATTTCTTGCTTTTTAAAAGTAGGACAATTTGTAGCCAAAAAACCACTCCTGACTAATATTTGTCCAATATACTATTCGAAAACATAAGTAATGGAGACCCCACAGTTGTGATCATTGATTTCCATGCTTAACTCTGCCTACTCTTAGAACTTATTTCTTGCCTCTGTGTTGTAACTGAACACCTACTCCTCCCCCACTAATTCTTTCTTTGCCAAAATAAAATTGGGATCTACCTTCCAGGATAGTTTTCCATCTCTAACTTCTTGTCTTTTTTTCTCTCATTAGTATACACACCCAATTCTCACAGATTATCTAGATTTCTAATATTTTTTGCTGATATTTGGTTTTGGCAACAGCTTGACCATTGTCTCGCATTAGTTTTCATTCACTGTATCTCCCAAGGTTTGTATTTGAAACTGATGACCAGCAGGCATTTACTAAGCACATTGATGTGAATTATGCTTGCCCAAGTTCAGTACACTGCACATAACCCTCTTTAATTACATGCTATTTATTTCAGGCTAATCTTAACTAGTGAAATTCCTCCTGAACCATAAGCCACAGTTTCAAAACACTTCTATCTCCTCCTTCCTTGATGCTCCTGATTCAAGAAAAGTAGCAAGCATATTCCACTAGGAAAGACAATTAAGTAAAATGTGAATAGAATCAGACCAAAAAATACACTATCCACCCCATCTTTGTTGTACAACAGCTGTGAAGTCCTGATAAGTGCTCTGAATATCTTCAAGAAGTTTCAGGCTGTGAAGAAAGCCAGCAGCAGCTCCACATGACCAAGTATTTTTTCATTCCATTCTTCCTTACCTCAAGATACACTTTGTTCTCCTCATTACATGTATGGGAGGGGAAACAATTTTTACTCCAATTATAAAGTTTCAGTGGCTGAAAATTCCTCACTCTACAGACTTCAGAAAACTCTGGGCATACCAGAAACAAGCTGAGGAGTGAAAGGAAGCAGAAACATTGGTCATTCTTGGAGAGAACTCTGCTAAGGAGAAGCCAAACAATTCCACTCTACAAAAGAAATCCCAGTATGAATACACGGGCAGCTTCAATAAGGACCTAAAAGTAATTTCCTTGTAAAGAAACAAACCCCAAGCCCACTAGTGAGTAGCTCGATGCATTCTCATGTCACATTCAATCTGAGTGGGGGTTGCCACCAAACAGGGCCATCTGTTCTTCTCCCACTACAAGCCACCAGTTCTTGCTCCCTTCCTGTGTTGAATCTAGTGATCATGCAGCTGCAGGAGGAATTAATCAGTTTGTCAATGTGATGGAAAAATAATCTGCCAAAAAAAGCACCAAAACATGAAAACAAATTGGTTAATCACCTTGTATGAACAGCTGAGAGTCAACCCAGAGAAGGGGCGTGGGAGTTTGTGGCTGGCAGGAGAGCGCAGGACAGCTCTTCCCAGGGCACCCTGCCCACCCGTCACAGGAGACAACAGTGCAAGCCCAAAGGCACAATCCCAAAAGTCTTAGGTGCAAAATAAATTACAAGTAACATAGAATGTAGAATGCAAAGTGACAGTATCTTAAGTACTGCAGAGACAAAGGGAAGTACTAATGACTGCTTAATGAGGGAGATAAATGATCCTGTGTGCAAGTCTGAAGTGCATATACCTTTTTCACATCCTTCTCAGATATTTAGGCCAGCTAAACACTATTTAGAAGCACAAGTCCCAAAAGCAGAGAAAAAACACCATCAGCTACAGAATATTAAGTTTATTAAGAATTATTCAAATCAGCAGGCTAGGTAAAAATTTCTTTTAAGTATCTTGGGAACTAGCAGAAACAAACCTCAAAGTTACAGAGGACTCGGGATGTCCCTGAGGACTAGAGACAGACAAAACCAGGACTATCTTACAAATGGGAGGAAAGAATTAGAGCACGGTAAGCTTAACTTTGCTACCCAGAAAGATACCAGAACATGTTATTAATCAATTTACAGGTACCTAGGGGGTAATAAATGGATAGCAAACAACCAGCATGAATTTGTCAAGTACAAATCATGTCAAATCAACCTAATTTCCATCTCTGGCAGAGTAACTTTGTTAATGCATAAATCTAAAATGTCATGACTATGGCTTCTACCAGTGACATACACTTCCTTTAGAAAAAGTGAACTAAGTTTTGCAATTAGATAAAAAGGCACAAGAGCAGTTTTTAAAATGTTCTCTTTCAACCTGAAGGACATTTCAAGTACAATTCTGAAGAGATACATTCTGTGTTCTTTAGTATCTTCACTAATGATTTAGAAGATGAATTATAGAGTATACTTACAAAAATATGCAAAATATGATGAAGAAAAGGGTAAAAATAACTGGAGAACAGGATCAAAATTTGAAGCTATCTTGGGAAATTGGAATAAAAGTCCAAAAATCTCATCCAAACAAGCCAATAATCCACACAGGACAAGGTATATTGGAAGGAAAAACACATACTGAAGACCCCATGGCAAAGGGACTGCGCTGCACGAAGATAATCAGGACTTTGTATAAGCAGCAAACTCAATGTGTATATGACAAAGCAATGGTGCTGCAGAAAGAAGCATCTCACTCTGAGTGTGAATCAGCAGGAACATTGCACAGAAGCAAGCAGAAATGCAATCTCCAATTTGTACTCACAATACCTTATCTACAATATGTATCCAGATCACATTACTGCAAGGTAAAAAAAAAAATGGGTTAATTGGAAAAGTTCAGAGAAAAAAACAATAAGAATACTAATTAAATAGCATACTAAAAAGAATTTATAAACCTGACTTGGTCTCTTCATATTAACAAACAATAGCTCACAGCATTTGTGACTCGTCTTCAACGATATAAAGGTTATTACAAAGAAGAGAGATCAGCCCCAATTCCTTACTCTTTTGGGAAAGAATAGGCAGGAGCAGGCTCCAATTTCAGGAGAGATTATTGAGGTTGGAGTTCAGGCAAAACTTCCCGTGTGCAAGATCAGTGCAGCCCCAGTACAAGGTTTGTGGGAAGATTGCAGAGCTCTTCCATAAGAGCAAATTTAGGCAACATCCTTCAGTGTACTTGTTCCTCCTTCCAGACAGGGAGGCAACCGATGATGAACTCCCAAAAAGCCTTCCAGACTTAAACTAAAATAACTTCTTGTGCTAAAAGAGCACATGGTTTAAATAGAGTACATCAGCTGAATATTTTCATGTGACTGAGCTGGCATTACAGGACAAACCACTCAAGCCTCAGTCTGCCAAGCACACCTATCATGAGCTGATACACAAAGTAAAAACACACGTGTACAGAATCAGCTTCTCCACCAGTGGAAAGCCTATCTTGGCTACATTGTCTACTCTTAGTTCAGCTTCTAAGTATAATATTATAAATATGCATTCCAATATAAACATAGAGAAGAAACACAATATATTTACACAAGTAGCTAATTTTTTTTCTTTCATTTCTGTAACTATGCTAAAACCATAAGTTATAGAGGGCATCTAAAGTTGCTGTTATCAGAATATGTTCAAGGTTTCAGGCCATTTTGACCATTAGTATGAACTCACTTAGCTTAAATCTTCAAACAAATCATTTTTCCTCTTTTTTTCTCTGAAAAGGATGGAAGACAATAATCAAAGAAGTTCTTGTGGCACACCGTTTTGATATACAATTAGTAAAAACCCAAAGATTGAAAAGACTTCATTTTGAAAATTAATGCCACCTTGAGGAGTTCACCGGTTAAGTACAAGAACTACATCAACCAGCTGTTTCCTCAGCCTCAACACGTTTGGTAAGGCACAAATTCTAGGGCTCTTATTAGCACCCGTGTACAGCCTATCTGACTGCTATTGTTAATCTTCAGAGGAGAACACGGACGTTGTGCCTTTTGATTTGGGTCAAAACCTGAGCTTTGAACTCTACAGTTTTTATTCATGGATGTTTCTTTCCTTTCTGAATACAGGACATAATATTGATGTGGTTATATGCAAATAGACCAACAGGAACTCTTTCTGTAGGCTGTTTTCATAGTTTCCATACGAAACTTCACTTTTTAAATGTTGAAAAATTGTAGCTGCAGTATGAATTCCCTTAAGAGTCATTGTCAAGGTACATATTAAATATAAAATTAAAATAAAAAAATCAGGGTCTGTGTTTTTTTTCATTTTGAGTTATTTTTGCCTTTGGTTTTCTTCGTTTATGGTCTTATGTTTAATCTTTCAATACAAAATTGCTTCTTAAGGACATCTTAGTGAAACTTTCTTTTTTTTTTAAAGTACTTGGTGACTCAAAGCAGTCACAGCTATTGGGTGGAAGGCTAAGTTTACACACACAGATTACTACTGCTAATTGCACTTATGGAAGTCATCATTTTCTTGCCATTCCTAATTCACCTCTAATGCATTGCTCAAATAGATGGACTTTTTTGTTCTTCCTTTCTGAAAAGGTAAGGAGCTCTTGAACTGCACATGATAAAGCCAGGAGCAGATTATCTTTATAACCTAAGCACTGACTTAAATTACCAATTTTGGTTCCCAACACAATGGTTAACACAATACAATATCTTGTAGGCTCAAAATCAGAGAGAACTGCCAGGAAGGCTTCCTCCACCCTCAGAGCTACCAGGAACCTAGATATGCCCTTAAAACAAAACGATGACTCCAGGGAGCTGTTATTTTTAACTTTGATTATTCACTGGTGATAACAGTCCTTGCTTTCAGGCCCGCCTGCTGCATGAAGCAAAGGGAAAAAAAGGTAGAGCAATCTGCATTGAAGATCAGACACCAGTCAGTGAGGTTCATTAATGGACTTGTACAACATTGGGGTGGCTTAGCTCGAGCATGGTTACATTCAGTTAAACACTGAACTTTAAATATGCACTTCCTTCCCACCCAGGATTGCCCAAATTGCTCCACCACAGATCCACACCAGGAGGTAACCAGAAATGTGTGTGCTTCACAGCCTCACCCAAAGCTTTAACCATCAGCTACAGGAGTCAACAGAAGGTGACTTAATACTAAGCAAACAGCATGTGGAAATCTGTTACCCACAGCAATTAATTTGTGCAAGTTTGTCTCCTCAGTGAGGCAACTGCTGCAAGCAAACGGGCAGGAGAAGTAGAAGACATGGGAAATACTAAGAAAATCTCCAGCTGGAAGGAAAAATTTTGGTTGATGGAGATGGATGAAGTTTTGGACCAGTTCACGCATTTCAAAAATACTCTACCCATCCTGTTTTTTTCAAAATAAATAAATAAAATAACGGTGCTTTTCAACATCAGCCTTACTCAGCAAAAAAGAAACAAATGAAACAAATTTATTAAAGTTAAAACAAAATACTCCAGTCACCTAGTACGGTACTGGGCCAGGAAATTTAACAGTCAAATAAAATAAAGAAAATCTGTTTCTAGACTGTTGTCAGTAATTTTAACATATATAGAAGGAGTCTTTTTTTCTCATACTGAAAAAATATTTGAACTTTTCACTGAAAAATGAAATTCACATAAAAGCTTTTCCAAACAGTTTCTTTCAGTACTGATCACAAATTTTCCAATCTAGACATCTCTCAAGGAAAACTTTTATTTTGCACAGCAGAAAAAAATAAAAGTGTTAAATTCTCTGATTGCATCATGCCCACTAACACACTCTTCCTTCATGGTTCTGGTTTCTAGGGCAAATTGAGAAAAGCAGATTGAGCCAGTCCATGATCCTCCGTCACCGACAGCACTGGCAGCCTATGACACTTCACCTGCCGCATCCTTCCAGACTCCAGAGTGCTGTTTGCAGGGTGGGTGAACACCATCCAGGTTCCCATAGCACTAGACAGTAACAGGATTAAAAAGCTCACATAACCATCAATAGAACAGGTTGGGTACTCTTTCATTAATAACTTCAGATGACTTAAAAAATATTGCATCTATATGAAGAGATTTCTGTAAATAAACAGTGGAACGTAATGCAATTTAAAGAGAAAAAGAATGAAAATCCTAGTTTTAAAGATAAAAAAAATCCAACAAGTTAATGTATTCCATTTAATTAAGCATGTAAATTACCAAATTACAAGCAGATGCAAATTTAAGGGCTGTATATTTAAAGAAGATAAACTACTTGTTCTGATGTGGTGATAATACAGTGATTTTCATATACCCATTCATTAGTTGTCATGGTTTTAATTTGTTTGCTTTGTTATATTTAATTTGTTATCTCTCCTAGTTGTTGCTTCATTTCTTCTCCACTGCAAACAGTTCCCACTTTAACTGTTGAGAACGATGACTGCCACACAAAACAAAGTCTTGGGTTTTACCTCCATTTCAGAATATTTGAAATGACAAATTTCTGGCTGGTTATCTTAGGAGTAAAAAGATACAAGGTACGGTGTACTTCAGGATCCCTTTTAATTAAACCAAATATTATAATTGGCAGAAAACCATGCCACTACCTAGAATATCATTTACATTAAGGAGTTTAAGAGAGGAGCTTAACTTTGAGATTTAAGAGTTTGAATTTCTGACAACTTTTGCAAGCGTTCATCCTCTCTTGCAAAGACAAAGCAGTCTTTTGAAATGGGGAACTATAAAGAGATTCCCTTCCAATAAGAAAATGCCATATAAACCATATACAATCATACAAACACAGAGGTCCAGAGCATATATAAGTAGAGTTATTTCCCAAAACACTTATAGGAACACTTTGGACTGACTGGTCTGGGTCCTACCCAAGTAGGCAGGAGGATGATTCACCTTACCTCCCAGTCTGGGTGGCACTGACATATGGATTAATGGACTTTATTCTGAGTGCGCAGAGCCTGGGTGTCTCTGAGGGGGAAACCCAGGGGCTAAAATCTCAGACCTGCACACAGAGATCCTGTATTCCTTGTTGAACTTGAGTTCTCAACATTCACCATACATCAGCTCATTGACACGTTTTTCAGGCTTTAATTTTGGCAGTTATTATCGTATTTCCTAAACTGATCATTCATGAATATATATTTACACACTTTCAGCGAGGTAAAAAAACTAAGCCAAAACATTAACAATAAACAATACTAGATAAAAAAACTTATTACAGAAATACAATCCAGACAGAATGATGTAAATAAGTTAGCTTTGCAGGAGTGAGCCCTTTCTAGTTTTCTGTTTAGGGAACAGAAAACGTCATTCATTTCTGCCTTACCTTGACTCCTGTCTGGCTCTGGGAGCTACATCGCATAAATAAAGCATCAGTTCAGCAATATCATAGGAAGCTAAAGTTCAAGAAATGTTAACTCAAAAAAAAAAGGCCGTGATTACAGCTTCAGTTCAAAGACCTGAACTCTCTAATTCACATATTAACGATTTCATCTAGTCCCCAAGTACAATTTCAGGTGCCAACCACGTGGGCAGAGGAGAATACTCATTATGTAAAGAAAGGGCAATAAGAGAGAAAACTAAGAAGATTACTTTCATTATCCTCCCTTCAGGGCATCTTACAGTTTTGCACCATCAGTTAAATAATACTGAGCCTCAGTACTGCATATTCTAACATCCATCTCCCCATGTGGCCCATGAAATGAGGAGAAAGCATTTGCAACCTTGGGCCCACCACCCAAGCTTGGCAGGACTGCTGTCAATGCACCAAATCTTTTCTTTGGAAACGAAATGAGACCCAGGTATACAAGTGAAACTCTTAAAACATACGCAAGGATTTCTAAAAGCATGTAAGACCACAGGATCCATAAGTAAAACCTCAAGAGATAACACTACGTTTGAAAACATCTGCAGAAAGTGCATTTTTGTCAGTGCCAAACCTTTGCATGTATTTTGTATAATACTTCTTTGCAGTGCAGGGAAAAAAAAATTTGCTTTACGGCTTGCTGTTTACTCCAGATAAAAATTCAAGTCCCACATGTAAGAAGAGAAATCCACCCACTTTGGGCAAGTGATAGAAGCAAAACAGGTGAGGATTTACTGAACCACCAGTAAGAGAAGGGAGGACACCAAATAGGAGTAAACTGAATATTGACAAATGCACCTTAGAGCCCATCAGCACTCTTCAACTTCAAAACCTGAACAGCTGTTGAAAAATACCTACCAAGGTTTATCAGCAATAAAACTACGTGTTTGTTCAAAGGCAGCACCAGTGATTTTGTAAAGCAGAAGCATTAAGGGAAAAGAGTTGCTAAAGGACAGATTTTCTCTATCAGGCTTTACCATTGCATATCAAATGGTGGGCAAGGAGAAATGTGCAACCAATCTCCAGGAGATATAGCAGAAAAACTATTTCCAAAGGGCAAAAGTATAACGTATATTAAAAAAACCAAAAAAATGCAGACTTAACATCCTGATGGTATTCGACTACACAGAAGACTACCAAACATTTTGGGAGAAGTCTGGCTGAGTACTGAGAATAAAGAAAAAAATGGCAAGACAAATATATTCTTCTCAGTCACAATTACTATGAGATATTTGAATAGAGTGTAAAGAATAAGCAGAAAACAATAAAGAAATAAGTATCAATATGGAACTCGTTTTCTGAATACTCACAAACTGATTTGGGAAAAAATGCAGGAGTACGAGAGCAGTGTACTACATTTAAGTATCATAAGAAGAAATAAAAGCTGAAAATAAAAGCACATGAAGTATTTTTTAACCCTACAGCAAGTTAACTAAAGGCAGAAAGGTGTGACAATGCCACCTCATCACACGCGGAAACAAACAGATCTATGACCGCAGAACAGCACTTCCGATTCACTGCAAAGGTAACAACACAGCATGTATGTCTTGTGCTTAAGCTCAGTGCACATCACAGATGCCCCACCCCTTTGATCAAGAACATTGACCTCATGTTTTCCAGGTTCAACTTCATCTTACATTTCCCTACCCTCTACATGGAGTACTGCCATATCTTACCCAGCCTTCAGGCTCTTTCTCATTCATATCCTTACTTCTAACACCATTTTTTAATCACAATATAAAGTCACCAGTGACAGCGGACTTATTTCTCTTTTAAATACATTTCTGAATACTTTATAAGGCTATCTTATTACTACCAGTTTCCCCATCCCAACTTAGATCTTAACTCAGATTGAAAGTCTTTCGTGGATAGACCTACATCAGCATTTGCTTAGTTTACTTCTACTATACTACAAGCTGCTGTATTCATAATGTGCATAACTTTCATAAACAGCAACTCCAAATGGGAAAGCTATAGTTAATGTGCAGAACATATATAACATAGCCAAAATACTGAACGTAAGCATTAGTTATTAATCCAAAGACATTCAGCAGGTTTCCTTGGCATCTTATTTTCCAGCAGGATGGAATTAGGGGCAATGGACAGATGCATGGCTGCTACACAGCATTCCTCTAAGAGTTATCTCCCTCACTGTCACTTGATAAATTAATGTTGTTATGAATATGCATGAAGACATGCTATTCTCCTACCAAAGAACCTAGTGATATTAAAGGAACAGCATAAATCAATGCCTCTAGAAGAACAGCGATATCAGCTCCCCTGTCAGTGAATCACCTAAGTGAAATTGAAACAGAGACCCAAGAGGTGAGTGGCACCTTGGGTTTCTCCTTCAGTCTCTGCCACCAAAGGGGTTTTCCAAACACAACGTCCTCCTCCCCAGGGCTGCAAAGATGGTTTTCAACACAGGACTGGTCTGAGGCTTCTCCCCATCAGAGTATTCCCATTGCATACCCCATGACAGATGCTCTTTCTGTGGCTAGAACAAATCTCACCCTATCCATCACATTCCATGTTTTCAAGTTCTATGAGTAGAAGTGTTTTGAGTGACAGAGTGCATATAACATATGCCTTTTTCATTTATAGAGCAAATAAATGTCATGCTTGTCTAATAAAAGCAGAAAGTCAATGGTCATGGTCTCTTCCACTCCCTGCAATCCTTCTACACTCTACAACCAACATGTTGCTCTTGCAAAAGTATAACTCCATCTGGAATTACTGCTTGGAGTAAAGATCTCAGTACTTCCTACCCACCAAGCAAACTCTTTACTAGCTTGGGGACTTCTTGCAAGAATACTATTTGAAATACAAACACAACATTCTTTTTACTGAGACATCTAAGAAATCTTTAAGACTACAAGAGCTCTACCTTTCTATTATCTAGTACACATTTAACTGAGCTACAAATTAATTTATTAATTAGCTGGCAACAGCTTAGCAAATATACATCTTTTTCTTTTCCTCAACTCCAGCAAAGCATCGATCAGTTTTAATTTGCTCTCAAAGGGCTAGCATGAGAAAAAAATTGTCAGATGCTACATACCATTTTACCTATAGAAAGCTGATTGAGAAATCATCTTTTTAACTGAAATGCAAGAAGATTCAGCAGGAAGTAAGTTTTTTCACCCTTTTCCTGTTTTTACCAGAAAAGTTCAATCACATCTTGCTTATAGTTGCAGTTTTTACTACTGCATAATGCTACAATTGTATACGTGAGCTTGATAGTTTTATCTGTGTGTCTCATCTGCTGCTATTCTCTGAGTTCCATATGCAAGTTTGTAAAAAAAAAAAAATCCATATTAACAATGGAACTGGTATCAAAAGACCCTTTCTAATTTCTTCATTTGAAACAGAAAGTTTTTGATTTTACAGTCAAAGCCATTAGGGAAAAAAGGTACGTATTTTTCATATCTGCATCTTTTCTGGCTTGTCTTCCCCAGCTGCCTTCCTAGAGCACAGAGTCAGCAGCTTCGCTGCCACTACCTTGTCAAATTAATGGTGCTTGTGAGAGTCCCCTGCAGTACACTGCACTCTAGACAAGGGATTCACAGCGCTATCAAAACCCCACAAAGTTTTCTGAAAGAACAGGCCCCTCATGGCCAAACTAATTTCTTTGTAAAGGCATTCTACTGCATGATCAACTATGAACAGCCAAAAGAAAGAGATGTTTAGGGGTTTTTATCTTTCAATTAAGGGTATACCTACACACAGATCTGCTGTGCTCTGAATACTATTTCAGATCATTTTGCTAAGACACTATAGCACAGATTGTTACAAAATTACATAACTTTCCGATTAACTCACCATTATTTCTTTGCCAGGTTCTGTCATCACTTCTCTTTTAAAATCATTTAGTTCCATAGCTGTCCTATTGACTTATAAAGTACTAAAGGATGTAAGAACCTGGCACAGTACAGTACCACTGCTAGAATTCAGTCATTTAATTTTCGACTCTTTTAGTAGGCTAAGTGCATTATCTATCCAAAAAAGATAATACCAGAAATAGTATACTATGACCATTAGGGACAGAATGTGGCAATGACATCAATCACACTCAGATAAGCAAACATGAGAAAGCGTGGTAGGCAGCACTAGTTTAACACAGCCTTCATCTGGCTAATAGGAAATGAGATAATGGGAAAATGTCAGAGAGGATATTCTGAAAACAGAAATGAGTCAGTACATCACACTGCAAAAGGTTAGAGAAGCACCTTAATTACAACCCAGGCAATAGATGCAACTTTTACCTTATTAAGATGATTTGAATTCCACCTAATATAGATTAAGATAACTTCGCATGAGCATTAAAGAAGGGCTAATAAAGTAGGATTCTGCCAAAAAGATCTCACAACACAGATGTAAGTATTCTATTCACTGAAAGTTAGTGTCCAAGTTTTGACACCCAAGATATTCTGTCCCAGAAAGTAAATTCCCCATTGGCGTTCTTTAAGGTAATGTTTCACTCTAAGTACAGAGTTTCTTTCAAAGTTCATTTTCAATCTCATCTAGCATCAACATAACCTGCAATCACATATATGGGAAATTTGTGTAGTGGTATCAAATATGATATCTCTATTGCACTGCCCTTTTTGTGTTGTTTAATTACTACACAATTTAAAATGCAGAGAGTTCTAATTTTCTTCTAAAAGAGTTACTTTTTGGTTCAGGTTCTTGGAACGTTTTTCAATCCTAACATTTAAATGGAGGTGAAACCTGACCAGAATTGAGCCATTTAAACCAAAGCAAAACAAACACACACAGCAGAAAGTTTCAAATTATTTTGCAGCAGCAGGTTTGAAAAGCATCATCTAAAACTAGCCACTAAATATGATGGACCAGAGGAATGCAACATTTCTATTCAGCTGCAGAATTAACTTGTGGTCTTGACAGGGAAATCCAAACAGCAATACCAGCACCTTTACAGTTTAAGCCATAATCAAAATTGATTTGCAGTAGGTTGAAATTTTGTGAGGGAGGAAAGCAAAAAACACCGTGAGCAGGCCATCTCTTCCCAGAACACTTTGAAGGGTGTGAGGAGGCAACTCCCAAAGGAGGGCAGTGCTGGATGAGCTCCCAGATAACCACAGTGCCCTTCCCCAGCAGCATGCTGCAGGTACAGTGCTAGGACAGGATCTTACCAGAAAATCTCACAGCTGAGGCTCCACCAGAGAAACAGTCAAGGTGCACTCAGCTAGAAATGAAACAGAGCGCAAGGAAACAACTGCTGTTTAGTAATTTTTAAGTACTTTTGAAAGTTTGGAGAGGAGCCCAGTCATCATCACTTCTGTCCCCCTTCACTACACTACCAGATTTCCAAGGCAGCCTTCAGCTCAGTTTCATTTCTTCCAGTGGTTATCCCCCTCCTAAAACACAGCTGAGACCCCTTTTTGCCAAATACACTTATGGGCACTAAGCAGCAACCGTCAGAACAAGGCAGTGATGGGAGAGGAGAAGGACACTTAGGCTTCCCTCAGGCAAACTTCCACCACACTAAAATTCCATTTTTTATCTCAGTAACAGCAGAACTTGCACCTACAATTATTTGCACTGTAATTTTTATTTTATCAATATGAATGGCTGAAGTCACAGCTGGAAAAGGGCAAGTAGTAACAGAAAATCAGACTCCCAGATATCACCAAACAGCTCATGTTAAACAACCTGGACATCCCTCCCCTTCACAGCACTTGTGAGGCTCTGCCTGGAGCCAGTGCCATCCTTCTTCTAAGGAAGCATCCCAGGCATCCTAACATAAGGAAGCACAAATACATTGCTTAGATGGAGATAAAGGAAGTTAATGTGTGACCTCCATTTTAAGTTTTCAATAGAAGACCTCAGTACATATGCACCAGATGTCTCCTATAAACTGTTAGACATGGAACATAGTCAGGTCGTCAGGGAGCTAACAGAAACTAGGAATTTAGACACAGAAATACAGAACAGTCTTTCTTCGATTCAACCTCTAGGTTCCTTAGAAGATCTTCCAGGACAAATTTCAAGCAAAATTATACAAGCAAGCTGTGTACAAAACTCATTTGGAAAGCGTGTTTCACAAAAAGAGAACAAAGCTGAGGCTAGTAAGGTCTACAGAGGCCAGGTATAACCAGGGCCACATTTAAGACTTTGTGGACAGCAGCAAATCAGACATCTGCGGAGAAGAAAGAAGAAACCAATTTCATCATTCAACCTTAATCCTGAAGTCCTTGCATCTGCATTTATCAGCATTAACCTCAGGAGACACAGGCAACTTAAGACTTTGTGCAATGATATTAAAACACCATTCACCTACACTTGAAAATTCACCTCATTCCTGCTTCCTTTCCCAAAACTGACACCTTGCTGACAATAACTTGTGTAAGAAGGGAAGCTACCTTTTCCTGAAAAAATACTTCCCAGAGGAGTAGGTTACATAAAAAAGAATCTGATTTTGTGAAAACTCATGTTAAATTCACTCTGAAGCAAATTTTAAGTAAATAAATGTCTTTCTGCAGATTACCATAGTGTGCTACTGTACACAGCTGCCTTTTTGGTTTTTTGGTAGAGTTCTCGGGAAGGAAACATAAAAATTTATTTGGCAGTTCTAAGCTCAAAGAACAATAAGTTTTATTTTGATTATGTGCTTCAAAGTGACATTCACACACTGTCCCCATCATGGGCATCTGGCATGACAGCAAAAGCAGTCTGATGTCTGCTGGCAGACAAAACACATTGCTTATGCTGATGCTAGCATTGTTTCCTTGTGTGGGCTTTTTTAGTGTTTTGTTGTTGTTGTTTTTTTTATATAATGAGCACAGGGATTTTCTCCCTGTATAGGATCTGGTTAGCAGAATGCCACTCACACCATTCCATATATTTTGCTGTAATCTTAGTTCTCCATGTCAACCTAACACAAGTATTTTCATGTGGGTATAATAGCGAAGAAACTCGTTTATTTTAGCCATTACTCAGATTTTGATGGCTTGAAAGACCTATGTCAAAATATTGCTCCTATAAAATTCAGTAGCAGGTGACTGGAATGTGGGGTGAAAGCACAAATGTAGATAGGCTGTTCGTGTAGTTCATATTTCTGAGAAGCACTTGCACTGTCTGCTGAAAGGTACAGCTTATTTTTTGAAACAAGTATGAAAACAAAGTTGAAAATCCATTAGTTAAAACAATCACTTTAGGGCATATTAGAAAAAGTGCTCAAAGAAAGTACTTATGCTAAACTCTCTACGACAGCTCAGTAAACATTTTAGAAGTTGAACATCCATATGCACCAAGCAGCTCCAAAATGCTGCAGAACAGTTACACCTTTCCTTAGCAGATGTGTAACCAGTAGTAGCTTTTAAATTGGATTGTATGTGATTAACAGGTTATATACATTTTAAAAGATAATTGTGCAATTTTCTTAAAGGTCAATGCTTGTTTAGAGTTAAAATTCACCACTTAGCTTCACGGAAGTTCACAGTATTGGGCACTAATCAAGTTTAACAAGGGCTGGGCCGTATAAGAAAGTTAAATCCAAGGAAGCTCCCTGTAGTCGGCTAACTTTGTATTTGGATGCAATACCTTCTGTTCTGATGTTTCCTCTATTTAAGATCACTGGCGTTTATCTTCAGCATTCTGGTAGTTTGTCATAAGGAAAAATGCAAACAAGCAGAAAACCATCACCTCATAGAAGGCCATCTGACGATTCTATGTACACTATTACAACTAAGCAGCAAGATACATTTCAAAGCATTTACAATATTGCAGTTCAGAATACTGCATAAAACTAAACACATTAATCTGTGGCTCAAATGAACCTGTACCTGTACCTGTAGTCTTCCCCAATGTGGTATTTGTACCATTGACCTGAATCTCCAAACTTGTTGGCCCAAACACAGCTAAATGGAGTATTATTGAGCAGTAATATCCAGCTATAAGGATCTAAATGGAGAGTATACACCTAAAATCAAGCTGTCCCTGCTTAAAAACTTGAGTGGATAAAAGCCAAAATATCCAGTATAGTATAAAGTAAGTATGGGCTTTGTTTAACACTTTTACATAAACAATTTTGAGTAGCCCTCAGGAGTTACTTATACGTCATATACATATGCAGTTATCTTTCATTATACCCTCTCCCCAAAAGGTAACAGCTTTTAAGCTGAAAGAGGGGAGATTCAGATTAGATACTGGGAAGAAATTTTTCACTGTGAGGGTGGTGAGGGGCTGGCACAGGTTGCCCAGAGAAGTTGTGGATGACCCATACCTGGAGTTGTTCAAGGCCAGGTTGGATGAGGTTTTGAGAAACCTGATCCAGCGGGAGATGTCCCTGCCCATGGTTGGAACTGGATGAGCATTAAGGTCTCTTTCAACCCAAACCAGTCTATGATTCTATGAAATATATTTACAGAGTAAAAGTCTCCACAAAAATACTGAAATTCTAGCACTATCAGAAATCTGGATTACAGAAGTAATTAATAACTTGTTTTAGGAGCACAGAGTTTTCAAAGGAATTTCTTTGGTCTCCAAAATACAAAAAAAAACCCCAGGAAATTTCATGCATTTGCCCTCAAAACCTCTTCCTTGATGTCGACCTGTAACTAACATATTGACAGTTAACCTGCTGTAGCCAAATATATCACTCAGCCCAAGAAAATACACTTGCATAATGTTTACAGAACTAGTTACAAGGAAAATGACACACACAGCCTTTGCACACAATAAATAGCACAGCCATTTCCAAACCTCCCCATGGCATTGAAATCCTTGTTTACATCAAAATATAGCTGCATGTAAAACAACTGGATTTATACACAGAGCCAACCACCCTGATTTCAATGAGGTAACACTCCTAGATGTTTAAGAAACTAAATCTTACTCCTGGGCCCATATACACGCCCACACATGCACATTAACAGTGCATATAAATGGCTTCACTTGAAGCAAGAACTAGCAGACTTGTTTTGAGGTAACCACCTCCCGGTTATATTGTCAATACAGTACAACAGAGTTTGTAAACTGCTCCTTTTTCCAAGAGAAAGGATATTCTAATCTCATTGTTTCCTTGTTAACAGATGACAACAGTTAGACTAAGAGAGCATTATATCCCACTGCTGTCCAGTACAGATTTAAAAACTGATAAGAGAAATGAAGGTTCTGAGATTAAAAAAAAAACCAAGACCAAACCATATAAGAATGCTATGAGATAATTATAAGTATATATACCAGTAAGTATGACATGACCCTGTTTTTTAGTGTTATTGTGGTTTCTGCAAAAAGTTAGAAACAGGAACTGACATAAATAATCTGTTATAACTTCATCCTATTAAAAAAAATCCAGTAACCACTGTGCCCCATTGTTCTTATAAAAGCTATGACAGGACTTTTAAATGCATATTTTGCTTATTTTTCTCCCCCAACTGACAGCTTATGTCACTGTTATAACCCTTCACTCCTCCATTTCCAACCATAGCCATTCATTTCCCACATGAACATAACAAAGAGATGCCACATAATACCCATTAGGCCATTGCATGGCCTTTTCAATAATACACGATTTAATAACAAGAGCGAGCAGCTGCTATTGCTGCAGCATTCTGGACAAGAGCATAAATTTCATCTTGTATTCACCTTATCTGCTACTTAGTATTTTACCAATGCTATTTGGTAGATATGCAAAGAGTGAATTGTCATTACTTTCATTCCTACAATTGAAGTCAAACCACTATCAAAAGATTTTTTTCACCAACTACATACTCACTAATCACTGTTTCCCATTATAACAGAATCATATCTACTAGGTAATACCCTAAAAGTAACTCCCAAAAAAAATTTATACACCTGCTTTTCAGTAAAAATCAAATAAATGACAGGATCTGCTCATTTTTTTATGAGTTTCTTCATTTTTAATCTTTAAGTTTTCTTCATTTTTCTTTGGACATCAAAAATAGGTAGGAATTACACATTGCTCATTACTCAATCATGAGTTATATCATAAACTGCTTTGGATAGTCTTCCCAGAGTAAACACTGAATAATTAGCTACCCATTAAGCGACAAGTTCCTTGCCACGTAAAGCTACCATCACTGAGGGTAACCAAAGGTCTCTGTGTTTTGCAGTCTTCCTTTGATTGACGCCAAATAGATTTAAGGAACCCAATAGGACTATTTGCTGTTAATATGAAGAGGCACAAGAAGAAGAGAAACATCTGTACAGCCTAACAGTCTATATAATTAAACTGGGACAAAAAGAAAATTTTTTTCTTTTTTCCTTTCCAGGTTACACAAGAAAAACAGAGAATCAGACCCACCTGAATGCTGACTGCATGGCAACTGCAGCAAAGGAAACCCACTATAAATCTGATTTAACTGTCCACTTAAATATGCTTACACACTGTGTTGATATAGCAACAAATTTGTTCATTGTGCTTTGTGATACCGCATTTTATTTACAATAAAAAAATAGTGATGATAGATTTAAAGAAATCAATTACAAATGTTATATATGTTATTTGGCACATTAGGAAAACTGAGAGAAACAACATTCCCTTAATATTAAAAAAAATATTCTTCCTTCTACAGATAACGTACAGGAACATATATTTTCAGTGTGTAAGAGTAACTTCACTTCCTTGTGCTAGGCATGTCAGAATAAGTGCAATTCTCTTCGGTTTTCCATAATGTAAATAGTACGATGTGACATTCTAAGTGTCATGCTTCCTCTAGGAGAACATGCAAACATTTCTTTTCTTGTGAATTTTTTTACATTGTTGATTTTATTCTGCTCAAAAATATCCCAAACACGTCATATAACACTTGCAGGACAAGAGGAGCCAAAGGCAGTTTCAGATGTTTTAGTAATAAAATTTAAACATGCTTTTCCTTGTGAAGAGAATCTTCACAACCAGGTTCTGAAATGGACAAAAGCACCTAATCTTGAGAAAAAGATTTGCAAATTTAGCTGCTTCTTTCACTCAAGATTGTAAAGCACTCCCTATTCACTTACATGTGCAATATAAAGCAAACAGATACTGAACATTATGCCTGCCTTCATCACTCCAGACCTGTGCCACACCTTGGGATAACAGACAAAACGCATCTTGCTACTGGTGTGACAAGATTAGTGGAAAAGAACCTCCTGTAGACACTTTAGAACCTTGAAGGTTGAGTTCCACAATCGAGAAGGTACTCGTGGGACCATACCTCTGTTCCCACAATGTCTTCTCCCAGTGGAGTGGTAGAATTGTCTTTTTTTTTTTTTACACACTTAACACCACACTTCTATTTCAAGCACACAAGCCTGTTGAGTCATTTCTACCAAAAAGTAATATTTCTTGCTGACTAAAGCTGCACATGCTGCAAACGCTACTTTGACTTCCATCCTGCCTAGGCAATTCCGATTGTCCTCAGATGCTCCTGGCTGGTGCAGGCACATTTCAACACACAAACTTCCGTGCAAAATTTGACTGAGAGATTTGGCAGAAGCGTAACTGCTAAGTGAGCAGCAATCAAGTAGTTCTCCCAATCAGTTTTCTAATTCACCACAACTGCTATAAATACTACCCATTATTACTGACTGTAGCTTTTAGGGGGGAAATACACCCAAACTTCCTGCAGTGTCTAATCGATGTGAAAATTATACAGAGCATCACATTAAAGTCTAAGTAAATGCTTTGACATTCTCCTAATGTATGTACATAGATTACGTGGATATATTTCTAGGATAAGTACCATTTGATGTTCAGATTATTGGTGGATATTTAAGGTTGATTACCCTAGATGTAAGATATAATTGGTAAACAAGGAACAAATAGAGAACAACAACATAACAACAAGTTTTATTTACTTCACAATTTATTCACACACTTGGGGCAATAGTTCAGTAGAGATACTGGCTTTTTTAAAACTAACAAAATTAAATCAGAAAGTACCAAAAGCATCATTTTTCATGGTATTGCATTATGAGCTGAAAGGAAGACCTTACTGGGCTTCACTTTTACAGCACCACAAGTAATATAATGCCACTTTGAAACATGAGCTGCCCTGCAGACCGAGTCAGGAGTTCTCAACAGGTAGGTAGAGCTTTCCAAGGGGCTGCATGTGCTCACAGAAAGCCTCACACCATGCATCCGCCCAGGGTTACTTCTGGAGAAAGACTCCACAGCCCAACAGTAAATTTCAGGGCTCCCCTAAATACATCTTTTTTAGCTTACACCACTTCAAGCAAGAAAAACTCGACTGAAGGTGGCAGAGGCTGGTATTTATTTCAGAAGGAAAGTGCTAGAGACGGAAGAATAAACATGCAGTAGATAAGAGGAGAAGCAAAATGGACAGAGGTAATAAGAAAACAGAGACGAGAAACTGGTGTGCTCACTAGATTACTGAAGAGATCAATCAACTCACAGATATGATTATGGTGACATGTTCACTTGGCTAGCATAGATATGTAATTACCTATATTATTTATCCTTTTCAGCGTAGGCACCTTGTCTAGACTGTTTGATTACAACAAGCTGTAAGCTGCTTCTGTTTTTTCCCTCTCTTTTATCTTATTTTTAAGATGGTTTTCACTATGCAATAAGGTGTAATTGCAGTCTCCTTCCAGATTTCTACCTCCGTATCACTATGAGGCACTGACAAATCATTGTTGTTTGTTTTTTTCCCACTGATGACCTAAATTAGTCACTACCAGACAGCAGTCTCCCTGGTTGTTGACATTGCACTGCCTCTCAGCAGGTAGAACAGCTCCATTTTCTAAGGGTGTGAGGTGCTGAACTCAAGATAGGTACCTTCATCCCCTTCAACATCTTATGTTACACTGGCAGCCAAAGGGATTATCTGAAAGCAAAAACCTAAGAAGGTGGCCCTTGACACTGAAAGCAGTGAATAACATGGATAATAATAAATAAAAACTCGATAAATAATTATCAGAAAAACAGAAAGCTAGTTAAGACTGTGTCCTGAGCAGGTATATCTTGGGGTATCTGTTAGTAAATACACAGCCTTACTGCATTTGTGGAGGGGACCTTCCTACAAGACCACACACCAAACGTCAACACATATCAAACCATTTCAAGAATGAAGCAATGATCTTGTACAGGAAAGCCAATGTCCTCAATCACTGCTGAAAGACATGGTGAGAATCTCCCAAACACCTGGCAACAGATGTATTAAAAGGCCTTAGAGCATGAGCCTTCCTCAGACAAAGATGAAACTCCAGCAGTCAGGCAAGAGGGATTAAAACACTCGGAAAGAGGGAATGGGCTCTGATTAAGTCCTACCCAGAGCAGCCATAGTGGAAAGGCTAACTAAAAACTACTTCAGCACTGATGTAAGATGTGGGATGTCCAGATGTAGCTGCTAAGTGTGAAATTTCATTTAAGTCATCTCATTAACGTGTGTGCAGGAAAAAAGCCATGAGCTGGTAGAGTGTGAAAAAAGAGCACTGAGACCTAAAATCACATGGCTCATGTACTCAGCAATAAGAGCAAAGCATTTCACAACATCTTCTTAGAACAGGCTAGCATATCCAGAGCTTGCATCCCTTTTGAAGATCTGGCACTAATTTCTGGTACACTTGTTGCCCACAGGCACAACTGTGACAACAACCCTGTTAGAAGCACCCTAATCTGGTACCAGCTTCAGTGCTAAATTTTTGCCTCCAAATCTCTCCACAAAATTCACAAGGGCTGTAAATTGACTGCTCTCTCCTTGAAGTGGCTTTCATTGCAGAAAAATATTGTCCATCTACAAAGTCACTATAAAAAGAATTCACACCTAATGTAGCAGACAGGGTGAGGTTTCCCATCCCGACTTAATGCAGACCTTGTAGATAAAAAACACCTCTGCAAGCTGCACTGCCTGTATCTCCGACACAGACAGAGCCAACTTACAGAAAACAAATGACAGAAAAGGAATACAATTGCAACTCTACTGAGTTAAAAAAAACAGTCCAAAATTCACAGATGATGAAAATGAAGAAAAATTACTTGAATCACCTTACATAAGAAAAGACATTAACTGAGACTAATTATATTTTACTGAGGACCTAAATACTGATTTTAAAAAGTTTAAGAATCTCACATATGCTTTTGTCTCTTTGTTATTTTTATTTTATAGACTATTTAAGAGAAATATTATGTGCTTCACTATCAGGAGTGGAAAAATGTTTTTATTAAACATTAAATTAGTTCTTGCATTTTAGTGGTAGTGAGTGTCTCTGCCGTGTCTTAAAAGAGCCAAATTTCATAATGCTACTCTATATTATCCTAAAACAGGCACATGTCTTTGTCATTACTTACTTTTCAAGGGAGTCAAAAGAGCTATGCTCCAGGTAACCAGTGTTCCTAAAAAGCCTGTAAACATTTCAGTTACATATCTGTAATTCAAACATGAAAATCCTAAAAAAACCTTGACACCACTGCAGCTAAGCTTGGCCACTTGCAACTTCTAATTTTTTCTACAGAAGTGGCATAAAAAAAATCCTACCATAACACAGCTTTGCCAATAGCTGATTTTTTCAAATCATTTGAAATTATATTGCTTGCAAGAAACACAGAGAGACTCTCTTATAAGTACATGACACAGATAACAGAAACCAATGTAATCCAGGATATCCAGCTCTACTACCAGAAAGCAAGGATGACTGTCTCTTCCTAGAAAGATAAAACCAGATATCTCAGGAAAGAAATGGGCGCGGGGAGGGGGGAGGGAGGTAAGTCTATCATAAAAGAACCACTGTTTTCTGATGTATTTCAAGCACTGAAAAATCTAGGATTTATTTAACAGCTTTGTTGGCAGATCTGAGAGTCACTGAACTCAAAAAGATTATATAAAGTAGTGTATATCAGGTCAGTCTTTGCATAACATTGTTGCCCTTGTCTGAACATGGGAAAGGCACAACAGTGCAATACATAAAACCCTTGTTAAACACAAAGGCAGGTATAATCTCTCATCTTTTCTCATATTATCAATCTAGGGAAACACCATTCACATACAGTTCAGTGACTGTGAGATAATGAGAAACGTTAGCCTTTAAAAACCACCCAGTGCAAGTTCGTGTTACTGTAAGATTTGAATTGCAAGGGATTACACGCTCAAACTACTCTTTAGCTTTTTTTGAGTAGATCAGTCCAAATAAGTAACTAGGTAACACCTCATATCTTGTTCTGTGTCAGCTCACCCGTGTTTAGATCTTCAGTTTTAACCACAGTTTGCCATTGAAACATCACAATTAAACAAAAACAACCCGTATTCTTTTCATAATACGTAGTCCTCTTCAGCAATCTAAACCATTCTTCTGCTCAGAAAGAAAATTCTTAGAATATCTTTGTAGATTCCTCCACTTTTTTTTTTTCTCTACTCCAGCAAGTACAGAAAGAAACAAAAGCTATGATCAGAGAGCCGAAAGAGGCTCAACACACCTTGCTTGATACCACGGACAAACCGCGGTCTGCTTATTGACCATCCCACTTATTTTAGCACAGCATGGATCCACAATGCATTCTATCCCTCTGGGCTTACGAAGGAGGGACTTTCCATCCCATCCTCTTCGCATATTACTGCTCCCCAGTTCTCCACGCCAACAGAAATTCTGTCTGTCTCTCTTTTCCTGCAAACACATTACTTATTATGTCAGTTTTTTAAGTCATATCAGGTAGATATAAAAGATGACGCACCAAGAGGGATATTGGCTACCATCGGTGAATTAAGACTTCAAAAACTTATAGGGTTGACCAAGCACGCAGATGACACAGGGCACTGTGACACTTTCAGAAATTCCTCTGAGATTTCTAGTGTGCACGCCGTGATGTAGTTCTGTCAAAGGGCACCTCAAATTTAGAAAGAAATCAGCTGTGGAGTCCAAAAGTAGCAGCAGCACAGATATTATTATACAGAACCCATGATTTTGTCTCTAACTTTTAGCAGCAGATCAATGAATACATCAGTACATCTTGTCTCTCCTTGGCAGACAACTTTTGGCTTCGTGGAGCATGCTATTAGATGAAATTGGTAAGAAAACATCTCCAAAGAAGGGTACTACAGTGCCAGCTTCACAGGTAACTGTGAATTCTTACCTGCAGCATAGATTTCTAACACAAAAGGATCTAAAAGTTGCTCACAGAACAACTGCTCTGAAGTACAGGCTTGCATTTCTCCTACAACCACATGCTTAAGGCCTAACTTATCATTCATGTCTGATTAGCATGTGAGAACAAGGCATAAATATGTCAGTTATAAACTGATGTTTACAGGACATTTGTCTTTTGCTTAATTAACATTAAAGGAGAAATGGTTTTTGGATGGCTTGGGAAGATAAGGGAAATTAAGCGCGTTTGGTCCAGTGGCCTATCATAACCTCATCACAGACCTGAGTGATTTCAGAAAAATTAGAGCAGTGTATTTATATATGGCTATAAGACACATTGTGTAGCAGTGAAATACATACCCTACTGAAAGGCAATGGCTTCACTGCTTTCCTGGAGAAGGCAGCATCCAAGACAAGATTTTGCCTTTTCCCTCTCGCTCTGCAGGCAGCATTGCTCCAGCACCTGTGCAGCAGGGCTGATGATTAATGAACTAGAGAGGACTCACAAACTACTTCTGAGAGCCCAACAGCCAGGCTTTTCCTCCACTGTGGCACCAATAGGTATTTGTCTAATTATTAATTTGGAAAACATGAACAAAGTCAACAACTTCAAGAACCCTGCCTGCATTTGAAATTATTTTATCATAACTGAAAACATCATCTCCCTTGGATTAAGTACATTTGATATTTTTCATAATGGAGCATCCTTCATGGGAGATGTGCTTGGCGGGAAGGTGAAACACTGTCTCACCAAAAATGCAAACACACTGGCCTTTTCTTTGTATCCTGCATGAAAATGCAGAAAGCAATCCAGCCTAAAGAAGGGTGTGTCAGTTTATAAGCAAACTTCAAGGTTTTTAAATTTCCATTGAACATGAATTACTCAATAGAAAATTTAAAGCTCTGCTCATAACACTACATACAAATTCTGGGCTACGAAGTAAAGGAAAGCACCACTCCAGCTTTAAAAATACTGGCTACGTAAAATAGCAAGATTGCCTTAAGGAGGAAAACAAACGCTTTCTTAAATGATGTTACAATCACTGCTTTTTACTTTCCCGCTTAGGAAGAGGTCTGGCTGTCTCTGCTATTCACATAGCGAAAGAGATTTCTGTTGTTACAACATGGGATCAATGAACATTGCTCATTCCTAGTCTCGCACACTCAGTTAAGCACTCATTACATGAAGTTGTGTTTCTCTCCCTAAGCACAAGATTTAGGGGTTATAAGCCATTATTGTCAATCCTCCCGTGTTTCTATATACAAACTATCTTGCCTTTTAAAGAAAAAAACCTCTTCTAGGGAGTAGTAAAAAATACATTGGTTACATCATTATTCTTAAAATAATGCAATCATAGCAGTGTTCTGTTTGACAGTTTAGAACATAAAATTTCACTGGTAGAAGGGAGAAAGATTTTCATGCAATAATAAATGCTACAATCCTTAAATAACCAGACCACTTGAATACACATTCAAAACATATACTATTTTATTATTACTGGTATAAAGGGAAATTTTGTCCACGCTAGATAAAAATGTCAGGTGTTCAGAATCACAATTCTTTTTCTCCTTTTACTCCCACTTTCAACCCAGCAGTAACATATCTCATTATGTGTTTCATGCTAACTAACAACAAAAATCAGCTATTTATGACAGATCCTCTTTTTATGTGAAATACTATAAATGGTCATGGACAACATAACTTACTGAAAGGATGAAAAAAAGAAGAGAAACCCACAACTTGAGAAAAATTACTTTGAAGTCTGAGTATGTGAATTGAGGTAAATTTCACTGTATGTGAAAAATATATTGGTTATTACTGACTCGCATGATCAAATATTTGCCTAGTTACATGGAAGAAGTACTATCTGTACAGACAAAGACTGAGAAAAAAACCCTAATTATTTATTAGCACATTTCCTTGAATCTTGTATTTCACTGAAACATTAGAAGAACAAATGTTCTATCAGACCTACCCAGTGGTATATCACAGTTAATATTAAAACACTTCTTAGCAAATATTGTTTTCAGAATCCCAAAAATTTTATAAACACAGGCACTTTTTAAAAGGTAAAAACATAATCCTCGGTTAGAACAGCGTACAGGCTCAGCAACTTTCTCTATGGAAGAAGTTTTCCCAGAGTTTGACACTGTGGCATACCCTCCAACACTTCAGACTCACAGGCAGCCATCACAACCTGCTTGGGCTGGGTCACAGACTGTGTGAAGACTTTGTTACACAAAATCTTCACAGTTGCATTGTCAGTGGCCATTGTACCATCCGAAACATTAACATCCACTATAAAATTTAAGGTACCTCCTTCTTTCACAGATTTCTAAAATCGCGTTATGGGGGCTTTTAAGCAAACTGGATTATGTTCATCATCAGTGGAACAAATGCTAACTAATATTTTCAATCAGCGTCTTAAGTTCAACCAGTTTGGGAGTGCTGGCTCCTTCCCGGGCTTGGTGGCTCTACAGCAGTGAACAGAATGTGGGTCTGGCAGGGGAAACAAAAAAAAGGTCTATCTTTTCTGTTCAGATCCAGCAAACTGCTTCTGAAGTGGCTAGAAAGTACAGCTGAGAGATTGAGTCACAGCACTAGGTAACACACATAGGCAGTGAGTGACCAGGTTCAGTGATGTCTTGGAAGAGTTAGTATAAAAATTGGACTCCGTCTTCCAACCTAAACAATTTATGATTTTATCATTCTACTCTAATGACAAGAAAAGACATCCTGCAGGAGTATAATCTAAGACAACCTACAGGAACAAAGGCAGCTTGGGTGGTCCACCACACCAGACAACACCCTTCAGTAAGCACTGCCAACCTCAGGCCGGGTGACAAAGCTGACAGCCCAAAATCATGGAGTAATCAATAATTCCCAAGTTCAACAAGAAGAAGTGTGAAGCCCTGCACCAGGTGAGAATGAATTTAAAGTGAAGACCTAGACATTTGTTACACGCGTACAGACCATGTGCCTACTGTCAGGCGAGCTCCCAACCTTCAAAATGACAAAAAAAAAAAGAAATTCCAGAAAATATTTCAAGTAACAGAAAAAAATGTTAGCAGGACAAACCCACTAAGTTCTTCAAAAACATCGCTGTTCACATCAGCATCCAAAAGCAGTGTGTCAGAGCACGGCCAACAGGTTACTGCACATGTGAGAAAAAGAATACCAAAAGCCCTCACCCGTACATTGTTTTTAATCCATATCCACTGGCATTCATGAGCCAAGCAGGCTGCTAAAGGGACCATCCATCAAAAATAATTCAGAAAAACGAAGAAAAGGCAGAAGTGCCATTTTAAAGACAAATAGTATTTATTGGCTTAGTTTAAAGGTTGTGTTATTTTGCTAATGCTGCTTGTAAAGGTAGTGTTACATTCTACAGCACAAAGTTAACAGCTATGAAAACAGACAGGCAGTTCAATCAAGAGTCTATTTCCTTTCACACTCATTTTTTAAAGTCGAAGTTAATATTTTCCAAGAGATGAAAGATTAAGATACCAAACTTCAGAGATCTGTTCCAACTTTTCCATGCAATATCACCCACTACCCTTACGATCCCCATGAGATTATCTAATGCAATATTCAAACTTCCCCTACACTTCTAAACTCCCTCCGTGTAATCAGTATTGTCAGCTCTCTCCAATATCCAGAAATTACCACTAGATAAGAGGTGGCATAAAGTATGGCTAACTCAGAGCTACACATCCCAAATGTCCAAAAAGTTAAATACAGTCAGTAATTGTTGAATTGAAATCACAGTTTCTCTCTCTTTGAAGACACTAATTTGAGCACATTTCTCGAGCCACCAGCAATTATTCTTTAAAGAAAGTAAATGATATTCAAAATCTCTGCTCCTGTGTCAAAACTTATCAGAAACGGATGACAGCATCAGAAACTACTGGAGAGATGGTGTCAAATAAGAAGGAAAAACAAGACATTTGAGACTGCAGTGAGAACCCAGACTAAAAATTTTGTAAGTGCCATGACCAACAACTTTGTTCATGATACAATTCAGTAGGAAAGTATCAGAGATTTCAAAGACTGGTGATCTCTCATTTCTGTTCTTCTATGCTCTCTCCTTTTGCACTATCCACTGACATAAGCAGGCTGAGCACCCTCTGAAGTGTAAGAAGAGAGGTATTGCGCAGTACAGAATCATAGAATCATAAGGTTGGAAAAGATCTCTGAGATCATCAAGTTCAACCATACCTGTCCCCTTCCTAAACCGTATCCCTAAGAAACTCATCTACCTACCTTTTAAACACCTCCAAGGGATGGCAACTCCACCACCTCCCTGGACAGTTGTTCCAGTTCCTGACCACCCTTTCAGTGAAAAAGTTTTCCTGACATCCAGTCTAAACCTCCCGTGGTGCAACTTGAGGCCATTTCCTCTCATCCTATCACCCGTCACTTGTGAGAAGAGACTAGCACACATCTCGCCATATCCTCCTTTCAGGTAGTTGTAGACAGCAATGAGGTCTCCCCTCAGTCTCCTATTCTCCAAGCTAAAACAACTCCAGTTCCCTCAGCTGCTCCTCGTAGCACTTGTTCTCCAGTCCCTTCACCAGCCTCATTGCTCTTCTCTGGATACGCTCCAACACCTCAATGTCCTTCTTGTAGTGAGGGGCCCAAAACTGAACACAGTAATCAAGGCATGGCCTCACCAGTGCTGCGTACAGGGGCACAATCAGTTCCCTTGTCCTGCTGGCCACACTGTTTCTGATACAGGCCAAGGTGCCATTGGCCTTCTTGGTCACCTGGGCACACTGCTGGCTCATATTCAGCTGCTGTCAACCATACCCCCAGGTCCTTCTCCTCCAGGCAGCTCTCCAGCCAGTCTTCCCCAAGCCTGTAACGCTGCATGGGATTGTTGTGTCCCAGGTGTAGGACTCTGCACTTGGTCTTGTTGAGCTTCACCCCATCGTTCTCAGCCCATCGATCCAGCCTGTCCAGGTCCCTCTGCAGAGCCTCCTTTCCTTCAAGCAGATTCACACTTCCACCCAGCTTAGTGTAATCTGCAAACTTTCTAAGGGTGCACTCAATCCCTTCATCCAGATCACTGATAAATATATTGAACAGGACTGGACCCAGCACTGAGCCCTGGAGAACACCAGTACTGCACAGCATCAACATATTTTGTGCTGGCTGCCAAGGAGCAAAAATTAGACACTGAAAAACACCAGTGATATCTTTGTTCACTACCATATAAAATCCAAGAACAACAATTAGAGTATTCATAACTTTGGAACTATCAGCAGACCATACAGCCTTGTATAATGAGAGGGCTTTGTTTCTTAGGAACCAAAGAGGTCATTCCAACAAATGTAACAAGCTTTTAGTTCTGCTTCCAGCTCACATACTTTCCCTCATTCCACCAAACTGCTGTACAACAGACACAGCCAGGTGGCTTTTCAAGACCTATGAACTGGAAGAGTAGCAGACGGCTGTGTCAGAGGAAATCAGCCTTCTGCACATGAGCTTTTCCTGGACATCATGTACCCAAGTTGGGTCAGCAAAACTGCTTATAAAATACAGTTAATGCTGTGAAGCCAACAAGTGCATACCCTCTAGTGTTCAAGCAAGTAGATGAACATGAAACATCTACTGCCTCAAGTGCTGAAAGAAATTAATTTGCTTAGGACACAATGCAACGCCAATTTGAGTTCAGCTTAGCATTAACTTTCATGGCCAATACGTTTAACGTAAGAACTGTGGCTCAACTATTTTCATAGATCAACCCTCTGATTGTTCATTCACTCTGTGAATGAATTCTATACCAAATGAGCTTCACAATTGGCACTTACCAACAGCTGCTTTTCTTTCCTGAGCAGCTGGAGATAAAATGTACCCTGTCGTAACTCACATCCACATTAAAACCCCCCAGCGCTGCTGAAGGTTGAAAGCTAAATTTGTGTTCATCAGTAACTGTTTCTACAGCTCTTGTGCCACAAGAACTGTCTTCTATACCATTAGTTTAGGACTGACTAACTATTTTGGTAGGCAACGTAGTTAAAATGAACAAATAAACAAAAAACAAAGAAGGACAGCTGCAGCCAGCTTTCTTAACTGTCAGCAATTACGTTCCTAGGTGGGCCTGCATTTGGGTGTGCCTTCAAGGCACTGCAGGGCAGTGGTTAAACTTCTGAATCTGAAACTTGAGTATTCTCTGTGCTGCTGAGCATGTCAGACAACCTTCCTATTTTTTTCCTTCAGTTACAGAACTGCACAGCAGTGTTGAAAGGATTAATCAGCTAATATCTCCACAGTCTTAAGCATGCAGAACATCACAGATGCACAGAGTAATTACTATTATTAGGGGGGGTAATTTCTTTGACTCATTGGGACAACACACATTTTATCTGTCATTTTTTCAAGTCTACCACCAAAGTTCCTCTGTTAAAAAGAAACTGCAATAGTATGGCATAAACAGAGCTTTACCTTTTTGAGCATTTTTATCTCTCATTAGTATTTTGGGATACAAATTTGTGGGCTGCTGATAGCCACAAACCTTAAAACTAGCCACAAAGCCTTAAAGCTAGCCACAAATGAGTGCTGAGAGAAAAGCTCTTTGCTAAGTGCAGTATCCACCTAAAAGCCATTTTTAAAACTAAATCATGCATGGTCATCTTCCCCTAGCTGCTAGCAATGTCCACACATGGGGCACATTTAGAAGAATGCCATAAAACTTCAGATTTCTCTTCTTCAGGGCTCGGTATACAACATGTATAGTCCAAGAGCTTTGAAACCTATGTAACGCTCAACTAAAAGAAACCAGAAGAAAATCCCCATGCACAAATGGAAATCATAATACCTATAGACTCAAAAGTAAGATAAGTTAAACTAGAAAAAAGGGGATGAAAGTTTCGTGCAAAATCTATGGAAAACCCTGGCAGCAAAGGAGCTGAGAGAAGTGTAATAGAACTGAGAATTGTACTTGCATGCATGTGTCAAGTATAGTGCTAACTCAACGTTAGCAACTTCATACTGAGAATAACAGCTAATTTCAGTATTTTTATATTCTTTCTCTAGAGTGAAGCTCAATGCTTTTCATATAAGTTTAGGTCAGCATATAATCACAGACACCAGCCTCCTTAACACACATCAAGTAACAGATTAAAGCAATGCTAAAGCAGACAGCCTAAGAAACATAGTGGCTAGAGATGTCAAAGGTCACAGTAAACTGTCCTTTGTAGATTTGCTGTTGGGTACACTGTGCTATGAACCTTTAGCATAAAAGTATTCCTCCTTTAGGAGAAAAGCACAGCAACACAGGTACTCAAAGCAACACAACCGCGTCACACACTTACCTGCCTAAATAGAGTTTGGGTTTTTACGTTAGTTATAGACCAACTACAATAAAACCCTGTGAGGTTGAGGGACCAACAGTGCTGGTATGGGAATCCCCAAACAACATCACCTAGCAGAACTTTGTTTCCCCAGGACACGTGCACTAGTCCAAGTAGCACTGAGCTCTAACCAGCCACTGCAGACTCAGTGAAACACATCTCTGGTAGCAGGCCAGTTGGATTTGTATGACTACAAATTTGCCAAACAGAATTGCAATGTGCTTGCATTAGAAAGATTAGACACTTCACAACATCATTATCTCACAGTATCACAGTATCACAAGGTTGGAAAGGACCTCTGAGATCATCAAGTCCAACCTATAACCCAACACTAACACCAACCATCATCTAAACCATGGCACTCAGTGCCACATCCAATCTCCCCTTAAACACCTCCAGGGTCGGCGACTCCACCACCTCCTTGGGCAACGCATTCCAATGGCCGATCACCCTTTCAGTAAAGAACTTCTTCCTCACATCTCCACTAGAGATACATGAGGTATTACCCTAAACTGGCAAGCACATTTTAAATATTATAGAAACATACAGCTACATAGCTGTCTTTGTTTTTCCCCCACAGAAGACTACACAATGATTAACAGCTGATACACTGAGCCAAAACCTGTCCTGCCAGCCCCCATGCCAGCCTTGACCATCATTAACCTACAGTAAAAATTCAGACAATTTTGTAAACTTCTTTAAATAGCACTGTCAAACCTAGTTTTATTATCACTTCATTGTTCACACCTCTAGAAACAGTGGATAGATAATTAATGCTTGACACGTTATCATTCTCAATGTGCAAAATGGCAGCAGGAATGCCAGCTGTATGAATCGAGTGACAAATCAGGTATGCCAGAGTCTACCTTATCACCAGTGAACAAAAACACACTCAGGAGGAGACAGGCATCATAAGAAATAGCCTTTCAAGAATCTTATCTTCAGCTAATAGCTGAATGACTACACGGAAGCAAACAAAATAGCTAGAGGAAGACCAGTATTTTCAGCTAAAGCACTTAAGTTTTCTGAAACTAAAAGCAGTTTTTGCAGGCAGAAAATTATTATTCTTACTCGCCACTTGTGAGGTGAAAATTAGCAGTTATACACAACTTTTACCACTGCGTGGTTGTTTAGAAGAAACCTCTGGCTTATACTTTATGTAAAATCCATGTCAGAAAGGAGGTAAACTGTTGATCAGTCTGCAGTCTGAATATTAACCTGCATTTTACTAAATCGCTATTCTTACAGTAACAACAGCTCTTCTGCGTGTCCACCTTCAACTGATATCCTACAAGAGCAGGGGAGCTTCCGTACATGTCATGCAATAGGCATTCAACAGTACAACACACCCCTTGCCTGCTACCTGCCACCCTGAAACTCCAATATAATACTGCAGAAGTGACTAAAATTACAGCTTTAACTTAAATACAGAGATACTCATCTAGTTTAAATAATCTAATGTGAAGGAAAACAAGCTCTTTCTCACATGTAAAAGAACTAGCAAATACTATAGTTCTAGCAGGCAAACAGTGAAGAACAACCAGTCTATATAGCCTCATCTGGTCAATAACTACACATATACCAAACTTTAAGAATACAAAGTATACCAGTACAGGGAATGTCCTGCGCTCATATACCTACATATGTGTTTTGAAATGCAATTATTAAAAAAAAAAAACCAAACATACACCAACCAAATACAAAACCAAAAAAAACTCCAGAAGAATATGTATTGCCTGAGTTGTACTCCTACAACTCATTTATGTTTACCTGTCAAGAACAGATCATAATCTAGCTTGTTACAATTAAGTACCATTACATTGTTATATTTTATGATTTTATTCATTAGTGTTAATGAACTGAAGTGATTTCAGATATCAACAACTATGTCATCTGCAAAATTTTAACAAAAGGCTTCCACAATAAAACAATAAGTCAAGCTAACAAATCCTGACCAAAATCCCCCTCTCAAACATGAATCACCTATTAAGTACCATTAGGAATATTTAAATCAGAAGTCTTACGGAATCTATTTTATTATTTACAAGCAAGAACACTGGATACAGTATATACAGATTCATACAGCTTACACACTGCAGAGAGGCTCTGCCCATTTGCCCTTGTACCTGATGCCAATTGACATTGCCACAGGCAGCCAAGCTAGCTAAACTGCACCTGCATGCTACCATGTAAACCAAACGAACCCTAAGTACCCATGTAATCATACGCAAATAGGCTACTGTAACTGGACTGAAGAAACTGCAAGATGAATACTGGCAATGGGTACGACTGTGCAGTCAGACACTTGCAATGGATCTCCTAGCAAAAGTCAAAATCATCAGCCCTTCTGCAGCATCCCATTTGGGTTGCAATACTTGTTTCCAAAACAGCAAGAAAAGAAAGCAGTAACTTCCACCCTGACGCTTTGATTTGTTTAAAAAAGGAGGAAAGCAGCTAAAACAACAGATCCTTCTAATTAGTTTGACAGCTTGAAACCTCAAGAACATTAAATACACATGAAAGGTTTGTGATTCACAACTGCATTTAATTCCACACAACTGTCATGTTAGACACACATGTACAACTTCTGTATTAACTAGTATTTACTTAATCGGGATATTGGTAATTCAAGGCCATGTTCACACCACATGATACATTGTCATCTACTCCTCTTGTTAGCCCAACTTTGCTTTACTGGTCTAGATGCCATAAAAAGCTCTATGACTTCTAAAAATTCAGACCCACAAGTTCTGTCTGTAATACCTACAAGCTGCTAAATCCAAGCAGATGTTAAAACAGTCACTGAGAACACGAAGTCCAATAGTCTTCTTAACTTGTATCCATAGTAATTAAAACTACTGGAAAATATAGGCAGTTACTACTGTATGCATGGAAGCAAACAAGAAACAAAGCACCCCATTAAAAGTTAACAGCTACTTGCAGAATGACCTTAAAAGACAGGTAGCACTGTCTTGGGCATTAGGACGAAAACCACCATCCTCTAAGGCACAGCTGCATCCTGTATAACGTGAAACTGCTGTGGCAAATAAGCATTAGAGAAACACCTGCATAGAAATCCATTGCCCCTTAATGGAGATATGTTCAGACTCACTGGTAACTAAGATGTCTAGTTGCACTACATTAAAGCTGCAAATTTTGTGTATTGTGACAGTGCAATGCTATTACCATAAAATAAGTAAAATTTGGAATGGACTAGAGGCAAGTATCACAGACAGGCTGAACTAAAATCTAAGCACATGAACCACTGCGGAAAGCACAGGACTCTTTAAAGGCCTGGAATTAAAAATAATTTTTTGAAGAGGCATTTAAATCAAATACTACTCAATAAATAAGATAACTGCATGGAATGGTCTGTGAAAACAAAAAAAAAGAAATAAAAGCCAACCATAAGCACAGGAGATCTAATAGTTCTCTCATGCCATGTTACATATGAAGAAAGCTTTTAGAAAATGTTTGAGGGGTTTTTTTTCCTTCTTGTGGAATAAGAGATGTCTATGAACACTTAATTTTTTGGTTTTATAGAATTCTAGTAGTATTGGCTGGAAGGGACATGTTTAAACCAATCTCCACCGTGGCCAACACCAAACTAGGTCTTTTATCACTTTTTTCTAGAAAAGTCCCTTTTCCTGGTCTCTGTCAAAACCATCCAGTTTTGGACAGGGAAAAGCTCTTGGTTTATGTCCCCTGACACAGAGATATAGAGCAAAGCATAAAACAAATTTGATTTTCTTACCTTAGTGTATGGAAGTTTTGCAGAAATTGCACTGTCACATATTTGAATTGATAAAGTGCCTGTTTCTAAAAATACCCTTTGCATCTCATATTTAAGGCTTGCCTTTGTTGGAAACACTTTATTATGGCCTTGTGATTCTGTTTTAGATGTTTTGAGTAAAACAAAGTAGACATTCATGTGTTTTCAATCCTTACAAGGCAGTAGATTATTTTTTTCCTTAAGTAAAAACAACTGATGACCACATATAATGAATTTACTGAAGCAGAACATTTCAATTGGTCACAGGTAAAAGTACCTGTGTTTACACAGGAAAAATTCTAATAACTTTTTCAGACGTACATATAGGAACCCAAATGAGGTGTTATTAGTGCTGATTTCCCAATTAAAAAAAAAACCCCTCACATTATTCTTTCTAGAATCTTAGAGCCCTCACTAGTTCCATTCATGGAAAGCAGTAGAATAGTACAGGCTGCCAGATTAAAAAAAAAAAGCATCATTTTTAATGGCCCTTCCTACAAGCAATTGCAGTCATCAAAGAGCAGTTAGATAACATGTACATTATATCACCTAGAGAGGTCTTAAAAGGTTTCTCTCTTTAACAAGTGGTAGTCAATGGCTTATTAACGAAACAGATCCATCTAGTGGTAACTCTAGCTTTATGCTAATGCCTCCGTCAGGCAACAGCAGGGAGGACCGGGTGCTAAACAAAGAGGCTGCATTATGGCACCACAAAGAGCACTGGTAATCAAAGCTTCGCATTAAGTCAAGTAAGGAGAATTTTTCTTCTAGTGAAGGTGCTGAACAACCCTTTTCAAATAGTTTGGGTTACAAAATATTAGTACTTATAGTCTTTAGAAAAGACGGACCCTAGCTATTCAAATTTGTGTGTCAGTATCAATCTCAGATGATTACAGAAAAAACTCAAACACATGAGGCAAGGGACTGCTGGAATGTACTTCAGAAACTGTAATTTGAGTTCAAAATATCCTAAACTACTTCAAAAACATTTTTGTATAATATAATGACTTTGAGTACATCTGTGCCTAAACAACCTCCAGTTTTGAGCAACAGTATCCTTTGTTCTTTGAGTCCAGTGTCCATGTGTGTGACAGCTCTGAGTGGGAATGGTCCCAGGGGATGAGGGAAAAAAATATAATGTGTCAAAATCTGAAAGCCATGCAATTTTAGGCTTGTCATAGCATTCCTACCAAAAGTGCTAGAAAAGCTAATAAGGTCTTATCTAATAATGAATTGAAAATGACAGTAAAATTAGCATCACTGGTCACAATTTCATGGTAAATAGATCTTGTCAAAATAAATCATTATGCAGTTTTTCAGTGGGAATCTCAGACTTGGATAGTTGACACCTCAGGCCATCTTGATTAAAACACAAAAGAACTGCCATAACGTAATAAATGTATTAAAAACTGGGATGGGCCTCAATGCACAGTTGTAAAGGAAGGCAAATATACACACATTGTTCCAGGAAAACAGTTTCACACCTGGCCCTAACTCCTCCTTGGTCTCCAACTCTGCTGTGGCAGTAGAGAAACCATGAAATTATCAGCAGTGACGTTTGCTGCTAACACATACACACAAAAGCATAGAAAACCACCAAGTAGCAAAGTGAGCAATTTGTTTTACTACTGAAGTGCACATAGTATAGTTTGTTGAACAACCAGCAGAGCAGAGATCTACCCAGATTCTTACATGCCCTAAAAAAATAAATAAAATAAAATAAAATCAAATAAAGGGACATTTCAAAAGAAAAGGAGGGCCTTGGTCTTACCTGGAGTGGTAGCCAGTTCCCAAACTTAAATGAATCCTGAAACCCCTATAGATCCAGGAACCAGAGCCCAAAAAAGAACTGGGAAGATATGGGGGTGGGGTGGTGCAAACAGGACAAGCAAACAGAACAGCCAGCAGTGTCTTCAGTTCAGGGGAAAAGCCTGAGGCAATGCCTTGCTTGCAAATCTAAAGTGGATTAAGGAAGAGAAAAAGAAAAGAAGAAGGAAGCAGCAGCAAATTCATGTCCCCACACTTCACCCATTCTCCCCAGATCTCCACCATGCTTCACAGGTCCACTCCACAGGCAACACAGAACAGAGTTTTTCTGCCTTGCAAAGAAAACAATCATTTGTGGGACATCTCTCAGACAGAAGAATCCTGCAAGGACAATTTTGGAGAAATCCTACCAATATGGCATGAAAAGGACGTATTTATAATCTCTTAACCATATTTTTTTCCCCCCTTATCCTCAGAATTTTCACCTCAGGCCTGCTCAGTCTTGCAGTGCAGAAGAATAATCCCTTCAGTACCTCAAGGTCTGTTTAAGAAGTTTTTCATTTGTCTTCCACCACATATTACGAAAATTATTATTTACCAGTGCACACTTATTTACTGACCTGACTGTACTTGTCCACGTATCTAATCTAGAAAGCCAAGCCCCTTCCCTGGTTATGTCAATGGCCTCAGCAGCAGAAGCTGTGCTTCAGATGAACAGCGTCCATGCTCTAGTCCAATGAGAGCTTCAAGCTCCTCAAACTTTAGCCTGGACAACAGCTCGCACAGCCCAAACCCTCTGTGGTTGGTCCTGTCACTCACAGAGCAGAAAGCCTTTTGAAGTGGGAACTGCACAGTAACTGAGTTGTTACCGACTAACTACAGGTGCAATTATTGAAATGCAGGAAGCACACGTGTGTCCATTTCAGTCACAGCAACAGCTTTCAGCTCTTTCAGCAAGACAGCAGAACTTTGTCTTTGCTTTAAGGTACCACTTACTGTTTACGCATTTGGTAAAGTCTTTTGATTTTGTGTGATGTGCCGAATAAACATAAGATCTATGAACTCAAGTCACAACAAACGGGTACCCAGTTCAAGGACTCCACCTTCTGTATCGTTTTGGATGCTGTGAAGTTACAAATTTAAATACTGGAGGAACATGGAGGGAACCACACCCTCACTCAGTTGGGAGTTTTCTTTAAAAGATTAGGCTTTTTTGAGAGAGCTTCTCCCCAGGCAAAGGCAGCAGTGAGGAAGACAGTCTCAACACCAGCGCACTCTTTTGTTCCCTGTGACTTTCTAAAAAGACTATAAAAAGCCTACAGGGAAGTCATTTGAGAGCAATAAGAGAAAGGCTCGCATGAAAAGCTGTCTGACAAATAATTCATCTGTTATAGAAATATTCCAGTGGAGTCCTGGAGATAAATTAGGTACTCTAATGATGCCCAAAGGAAAATAAAAATCAAATTGAGCAAGAGAAGGTAAAACAAGGATAGCAATCACACTTTTTTAGCAAAGGCTAATATGCTTATCTTTCAATAGTGAAACTGTTGTTAAAATCACTATTTTTTTTCTTTCTATTAAATTTGTGCAAGGCACCAACATCAGGGTGAGGAGGGCAGCGTTATTCATTCATATACAGCTAATGCAAGCAAAACAGGAACTAGTATCCCAATGCCATATCAAATAACTCTTTTGAGACTGAACTTACAAACTCACACATCTGTGTCCTCAAACCTGGATTTGATTATTTCAATTTGGTTTAAGTGTTACTCTCACTGTATTTTTTAAACATTTTTTTATAACAGTACCCATGGATAAGTGGACAGTATTGTTATAGTTACGTGTCTCTTCTTCTTTACTAAGGACTGCAACGGTTACGAAGAGATGGATCGGACCATTACAGACAAGTATGTGTTCAGTAATCAAATTACAAACAACCAAGGACTAAACATAAATCAGTTGAGACTATAATAAGACAACTAAAATTTCTGCCAAGAGAGAACTTTTCAGTGCAGACCTTTAGCATTTCAGAAAAAAAAACTTGATTTCTTTCCGATACTTCACATGATGCAATCCTTGGCAGAACCAGCTGGAGTCTGTAGCAGCAAGAAAACAAAGGAAAAGGAACACAGTGGTTAACAGAAGTGACACTAATACACAATGATAACACAAACCTTATAATACATATGGTTGTGCACAACAGAATTAAATGAAAAACGTATTTAACACCTGTACATGGCGCTACACTGAGACTTCTGCGTAGTTTCTTAAGGGAGTTGATGGGTCTGCTTAAATTAATTCAAAAGCTGAAGGAATTAAATAATAATAAAGGAAAAACCAGCCTTATATTCAGCACAGGAACAAGAGCTGCAACAGAAAACCGCTGAGGTGCTAACTGATAGACATAAGCTGCCAAAACCACTTCTGGGTCACTCGCCTCCTGCTTTAGGAGTTCTGAAAAGCACATTCACTGTCTGACCATTCATATGCATGGATCTAAACAGCTCTAACGCTAATACGAAGGCGCCTTAAGTGCCTAGATGCATAGGTTTTGAAAATTCAATACAGGAAAGAAGCAACAAAAGCTTGATACAGACCATCTTCTGGCATAGCTGCCACTAATATGAAATAAAATTGGAAAAATAGTAACAAATTGTGGCAGGCACAAATTTACCCAGCACTTTAACCCTGGAACAGGGTTTTTAGGCTCCATCTGACCTTCAAACGAGGCAGAGCTCAAGCACAGCACATGTTAACAGAACATGCAAACAGGGGAGCTGCTGAACTACAGCTACTCCTAAGAAGTGAGGAAAAAGGAAGGCTTCCGAAGCTGGGAAACCCAACTACTTCTGAATAGGATCATATAATCATAAGGGTAGAAAAGACCTCTGAGATCATTAAGTCCAACCATACCTGCCCCTTTCTAAACCATATCCCAACGAAACTCATCTACCTACCTTTTAAACACCTCCAGGGATGACTCCACCACCTCCCTGGGCAGCTGTTCCAGTTTCTGACCACCCTTTCAGTGAAAAAGTTTTTTATGATGTCCAGGTCCCGTCTAAACCTCCCCTGGCACAACTTGAGGCCATTTCCTCTCATCCTATCACCTGTCACTTGTGAGAAGAGACCAGCACCCACCTCACCACAACCGCCTTTCAGGTAGTTGTAGACAGTAATGAGGTCTCCCCTCAGTCTCCTATTCTCCAAGCTAAAACAACTCCAGTTCCCTCAGCCGCTCCTCGTAGCACTTGTTCTCCAGTCCCTTCACCAGCCTCATTGCTCTTCTCTGGATGCCCTCCAACACCTTAATGTCCTTTTTGTAGTGAGGGGCCCAAAACTGAACACAGTAATCAAGGCACGGCCTCACCAGTGCTGCGTACAGGGGCACAATCAGTTCCCTTGTCCTGCTGGCCACACTGTTTCTGATACAGGCCAAGGTGCCATTGGCCTTCTTGGTCACCTGGGCACACTGCTGGCTCATATTCAGCTGCTGTCAACCACACCCCCAGGTTCTTCTCCTCCAGGCAGCTCTCCAGCCAGTCTTCCCCAAGCCTGTAACGCTGCATGGGATTGTTGTGTCCCAGGTGTAGGACTCTGCACTTGGTCTTGTTGAGCCTCATCCCATTGTTTTCAGCCCATCGATCCAGCCTGTCCAGGTCCCTCTGCAGAGCCTCCTTCCTCCTCCACCCAGCTTAGTGTCATCTGCAAACTTACTAAGGGTACACTCAATCCCTTTGTCCAGATCATTGACAAATATATTGAACAGGACTGGACCCAGCACTGAGCCCCGGGGAACAGTGTTTTACATGTGTACATGTAGATACACACATAGATGTTTATTTCCACACGCAGTAAAGCAAGTGCACTGTGGACATAGGGAAGAGCTACATTCAGTTGTTCCTTTTCCTTTCTTTTTGCCTATACAGCAATTGCTGCTATGCCTATGTACTCAATATCTGTATTTTGATTCATTTTGATGTGTATCAAAGGTTGCTTCATAAAATCTGAGAACTGTAGTCACAAAGGTAACAACAAAACAGATGGAAAGTTTTGGGGGTGTTTTGGCTTTTAAACATACCAATCAATTATTATAAAGCAATGTGATTTACAGTAACTTAAAAAAATACCATATTTTATAAGCTCTGTAAGCAGACTTAAGAAGCAGAAACCAGGCAACGTGTTTTTTCTTCATATGAGCAAAAAGGTCACTTTTATTATACTTCGTGTTTAGGTACAGACAGATGATGAAGAGATGGTACTGGTGTGCAGAGAACTGTTTCCTCTGCTATGGAGCTGACATCTACATTCAATATGAAATCTGGAGACCTAACGCAGTGTGCAGCCACGTGTAGATGCACCTGTAAGGGGTGTTGATATGAAAGCAAATGGTGTCCCTTAAGAAACAGAACAAGAATAAGTGCAGTGACTTCTTGGTTTTGCCCTCGAACCTGTTGTCAGTCCCACTGTCCCCTCGGGGGCCACCCCCATAACCCAGCTATATTTAGAAGCATTATCTGGAGAGATTGCAGGACCAAGAAGCCTGCATCAAAGCACAGATGCCATCACTTACACTGGTGCAGCTCAAACTCTGCCAAGTCCATTATAATAGTGCTTATTTATTGCCATTTGATCTTTAAAAGAAGGATTAAATGGGGTGGTGGTATTGAATCACCATCCTAAGGATTTAATGACACTCCGAGAAGGGCTAAACTGACAAGGTGCTGGGGAGGACTGAGAAAAAAAATGTTGTAGTTTTGATATTTCTTTTAGTCCTACTTAACTTTGCCCAAAACAGAATTCCACTTTTCTCAGAGGCACACAGAGCCTCAAAGTGTACTACTTCAGGATTTTTAACTCTTTTAAGTGTTCCATACAGTTTCTTCAGAGAGCACACACATGTGTACCCAGAGAAGTGCATAATACACGATATAGTAAGTAGAGTCTGTAAAACCAGGGATGACTTGTAAGCAAAAATTCTGTGCGTTCCTCCCAGAGAGAGATTGCTATTTCCCAATACCCTTTTCTTTTTCTTTCTGCTCCTTAGCCAGGAGGTGAAAAAATACTGTATAATCTCACATTTCATTTTGCCTCTGGTCTCTTTGTGACAGAGAGAACCACAGTGAAGATCGGTTCAGCTAACTCCCAAGGTTGGTCAGCCTCTTCAGGTGAGAATTACTTTCCTTCCAGCTCTCCTCCAAGGCTTACATATTTGCATTGCAATGGGACCAAGCTTTACCCTAATAAAGGAGGATGTCATCCTAAGTAAAACTGGAGTAGTAGCCCCCTGCATCAATAAGAAAGGTACAACTGGCACACTGTCATCTCCCATCCATAATCCAGCACATGCACAAAGCTGGTTTTAACTCTTGCCTTACACTCCTCCGAACACACAAATACATTCCTTTGCCCAGCTATTTGAGGTGGGGGAGTTGCAAGAAAGAGGCAAACCCCCAGCAGACTGCCCTCCGAGAAGTGGAGTAGTGAGGGAAAAAAAAAATCTCAGAAACAGCAATTTTACATCTCCCATTAGGATCATATCTCTTTAGACATTTCTATGCCCCTTCTAATTGAGCTAACACACTCAGCTCCATGCAGATACAGATCGACAGTGTGCCAGCTGCATCCATATTGTATTCCGAGAGCTCATATCCTCCTTTTTTTTTTTTTTGCTAAACAAAGGATAATGCTGAAATATAAAAAGTGGGTTAACGCAGGACAATAGCAGAGAACAACAATGACTACTATAGCATCATTTTTCCTTTCTTTTTTTTTCCAAAAAAATCAACTTCAAAACCCTTCAGCGTCAAAAAAAACCCCTGCTCATTCACTATGAAAAAATCATGTTTCATCATTTCATCTCCAAACTAAAGGACTGATGAAGCCCTTCACAACAACTTACAGTCAATAAACTTGCTCTTCCCACTATATGATGCTGAAAATTTTACTAAAATTCACCTTCTTTGGCAATTTAACAGTGTAAGAATTTAGTTACCCTAGAAATTAGAACTCATATAACTAGAGTATCACCCATCTTATATTTAACAATACACATCATTCACTCTGCATTGCAGCTTAAAGTTAGATTTCATATTGACAGCACATTCACTGTTTTCATACCTTTTATTTACCATTGAGTTGACATTTTCACAGCGTTTTTAATCCTATACTTGTCATCTACTATCATTTTTCTTCAAATATTATTTTACGATTTATTGCCATCTACAGAAATAAAACTGTCATAGGAATGACTTTTGTTATGTAAACAAGGTGTATTTTTTGTGTGGTGTTTAAGGTTTTTTGTGTGCGGGTTTATGGGTTTTTGGGGAAAAACACTTCAGTTTTCCACCTTTGTAAAAATACCCTGCATAGGAAGGAGCTTAAGTCACACAAAGTCGTTACACAGCACTAGACTAATCATAAAGGAGTCACGAGTCACAAATCAGGTAACTTGACGTTACTTGGATGTAATAAGTCCTCCCTTCAGCATACCTTGTCAGTACCCACTCGGTTAACATGAGATATTTGGTATACAAGAATTCATTCAATAAGTAAATAAACCCAAGCCTTTAACTCTAACATTGCCATTAACAGATATGAACCTTCAGCATCCTAGAAGATTAAGCGATGGAGGAATATGCCTCAGATTGTCCAAATGTAAACAGAAGGGCTAAACTGTACTGTCCTTACACCTTTAAATCAGTAACAAAGAACAAATTTGAATTTACATCACTAATATACTATGATCTAGTATTTTCCTCTAAGTTAAATAGATCGTCTTCTGGATAGCTATGCATGATACAGAAATTTACATTAAATAAGAACAGAATTTGACTTATCTGCTCAAGCATCCTTAAAACACCAGCATCAGTCATACTGATCAGTTTAAGTACTTTTAAGAAACACCACAATGTCATAAAGAAAACTTTACAATAACCATTCTATCTTTCGCATTTCAAAAAAATACTATCTCATCTTGGCCCCAAGAGACGAAATATACAGAAAAAACAGATCACACACACACAGAAAAAGTGAAGTTCTCAGGAAGTCCCTGGGAATTAAACTCACAACAGCCACAAATAATATTTAATCAAGGTTGCCAGAGGCAGCAAGTAATTTTAATGCCTGAAAGTCTTCAGAAAGTCACTCCTTTCTACTGAACATCCAAGGGGTCACACACAATTACAAGTCCCTGGAAAGTTTTGCTCTTCATTTTCCCCTCCTTTCTGCTAAAACACATTGACCAAATAGAAAAACTGACAGACTAGGGATGTTTTAGTAAAGTCCACCCAAAGGAACTGCTCTTTATGAAACTTGAAGTTTCTGCAAAAAAACACCACTACAAGTATGTATCATTTTGCAGCTCTACCAAGAAATAATGCACTTCAACCCACAATATTCCAGAACAAACTCTAGTCAAACATAACACCACATGTATGAATAAGGAAGAGGAGAACCCAAGGCCATAAATAACAAAATCGAAATTCATCTTTACTCTCTTGTCTTCCAGTTCCTCTCCCCAGAAGGCTGGAAGTCTTCCAAAAGAGATGGAAAGAAACAGAACATTCTCCTATGATCCTGAACACACAAAAAGCACTCCAAAAGTGAACCCCTTACACAAGAGATCTGAATTTTTCACCTCCTTGAGCTCAAATGAGGATGACTGCAATCCCAGAGGAGAGGCAGGTAGGGACTCGGGGCTTCTGAAGGCACAGAAAACACAAAGGCATCTCCCTAAAAGGTCAAAACCAAGCCAATTCTTTAAAATTTCCTCCACATGAACTCCAGGGAAAAAACCATTTAGGGGAAGTCTACAACTTTCTACTCAAAAGACAGCTAAAGAAAGGACTACCAATGTCAACAAGCATCAGCATCCTGTCAGGGTTTATTTGTTTATCACCTTGGATTCAATGGAGAGCATCTGTCACTCTCTCAGCAAGCTTCATCCATCATTATAGGATGATCACATCTCTACAGAAGGAAGTTTAACCGTGTGTTCTTGCCTTCTCATTGCTTCAAAGTTCCTGCTACCTAGCCTTCAAAAACTTAAAAGTCAGAAAAGCTGACAGCCATCATAGAGAATCAGTCTTAAAAAACAATGTTAGATCTGCACACTGAATTTAGGGTGGCAGTTCCTTCTATCCCAAAAAGTCCTTGTAATCTGCCAAAGACTGCAAATATTACCTACCACCTTAAAAGAGGCAAGTATGAGCTGTTATTTTCTATTATTTTTGCAGAATAACTCCACAAAAAACAGATGGGATATGTGCGTTCATCTTAACTTAGGCATGAGAAGATTAAAAAAAATAATCACTAATACTATGTTTGCTTATCAAAGAAGGGGGTTCAAAATTCAGCCCTTCCTTAAAAAAAAAAAAAAAAAATAACCACCACAAATCACCAAAACACCCAGGCTGTGACTTTTCTACCAAAATAGAACATAGCTTGTACTCTATCCTGCCGACTCTGAGGAGGTATGAAACTCTTAACTCTGAAAAAGATAAGAAAACAAATCTTCCTTCTCTGTATCAAAGCTGTCTTGGTGAAGTTTTAACTTTGGTGCTCTGGTAGTTGATCCTGAGATCCAAAGAGGCCCATGATATTCATTTTTATTCCCTGTGGACAAGAACAGCGACCACAAGAATGACAAATTAAAAAGCCTGAACAAGAACAAACTCCTGAATACAAAGTGCAAGGGAAGACACAATCAACACAAAGGATCCAATTCTGTCATGTCAGAGAAAGAACCCCTCCGAAAGCACCAGGACTCTCCCTGGGATAAAAAAGCTCTTCCAGATGCAGAGGCTTGAGGGACCTTAACCGAGAAGCAAACCAACCAGTTTAGGAGTGTACAGATATTTTCTGGTTTTGTACTTATCTGCTGATGTACATTTGAGACAGGTGCCGAGCAATGACTAAACTCAACCAACAGCACATATAGAGTTACTGTCCACTGACAGTGCTTCTTCTTTCTGACACAAGGTAGCAGGAGAGAAAAAACACCAACTCTCAAACACACAGCCCAAAAATAAACACCAAAGAAGTAAAGAATTCAAAAGTTCAAGAGTAGAGGCAACGATTACATATGGAAAAGGATGAATCCAGTTTCAACATCAAATGAGGGGAAAACCAAACACAAGTCACAAAAATCTGGAGAAAGACCTCGGGTCTAGCTTGGTGAGCACGTACATTTACTGACGTTCAGCTCAACAAGAAAAGCTCATTAATTAATTCTATGCCTTAATTTCTAGAGATCTAGTTCTTGTTTAGGCACAAAAAAATGCCAGAGACAAAGAGCATTAATTAAGTTGCCTATGAAAAATCAAAGATTTGGGGATTTTCTTTTTGATGTTTGTCTTATTAATTTGGGAAGTTATTTCGGAAAAATTGTGTAGTATCTGCTTTTGTCAGCGTCCTTAGCAGACATTCCTCATGAACAAAGATACCATTACCCAAATAGTATTTTGTAACAGAAGAAACACAAGCCATTGCCACAAAAGAAAGAAAATAAAAGTAATATATTAAAGAAAGTAGGAGATAACAGATATTATAAGAAGACAGAGCTGGCAATGCTCCCTTACTACACACTACTCATTTGTTTGTCCTGATTATAGGCAGTTTCAATCTCTCTTGAACTACCATGATTTGTCTAATTTATCCCATGAGTAAATGTAAGAAATAATGAATATCAAATACTCAGGCTTTTAAGAAGCCAAATATTCTTCTTTAAAAAAAAAAAAAAGAAGAAGAAGAAAAGGAAGGGAATGACATTTTTTGGGGGAGGACTATAAACACAATATGGTCATTTTGACATGGCTGTCCATAGCAATTACATGGAAGAAAATGGTACTTAAATGAACTAGCAGAACGTAAAGCACTTCATTTTCCCCATCATTTCCTCACTATAACAGTACTTTAAAAAAAAAAAAAGCCTTGTGCTTCATTATAAATCTTTGTCTTCAAATGGTGAAAAAGTCTTTATTTTGGCAACACTGCACATATAATCCAATAAGCGCAGAACAGAAGCCACACTGACACACATGCAAAAAGTATGTTTCTTAATTTACTTTTGTCTTTCATATTGCAATTTCATTAATTTGCTTACTGAATTTTTTAAAATTAAGAACACGTGCATTTAGGAGAGTCCAGCATTGTCTTCTGCAATGAAGTACTGGAATAATAATATGTATTAAAGAAGAAAAAAGACATGCCTTCTGCAAGAAAATCAACTGTCATTTAGAAAGAAGAGAAGTGAACAGGTTCTTTTATATTCTACTGACATTTGTCAGTCTTTCAAGATGTAAAAGATTTTATTAACTAATAGCTTTTTTAAAATAAAAAACATTTAGCAGAGAAGCATAAAGCATCTTTTGAGCTAGTTCAGAGCTACAGGGGAAAAAAATCTACCATCAGCAGAGGAATACGGTAATTTGATTATTCACTTGACAACCCCCTAATCGTATTAGCCACAAGTTTTCTCTGACAATTTTTCAAAATGAGATGTTACAGCTCTTAACTTTAACAGTCAGTTCCAAGTTTAGAACATGATATCAAAAACATCCACTAGAAAAATGGGTTTACCTTTGGTAATACTGCCAGTACTTAATCACTAGTCTCAGAATCCACTTACAATTCTCACATATCTCCAAGTCCTTTCTTGTGATCTTACATCAGGTAATACCTGACAAAATAAGATTATCTACACAGAGATCAATGAAAAAACCTGTTTTTCAAGAGAAGACAAATTATGCAGATCACAGAAATAGCACAGAGTTCAAGCGAAAATATTTTATTGTCAGTTCAGAGAGGTTTCAAACCTAAGTTTTTATGCAACTTAGTTTAAGACAACTACCTGTAGGAAGAATAGGTTGCATCAATAGTTGTATTTTCAAGATACAAAATACTTAAAATATTTTATATTCCATGTGGGTCAAATATAAAGTACTTACAAAATCCTCATTTAAGATTCCTTTTCCCCTATTAAAGTGACACCTATTCATGAAACAGACCTTGTAATTATGTGAAATCTACACAGTTTTAAAGTGTCAAAGATAATGTTACGTTTGGAGAAGTAAGAGCAACGAGAAGAATGAAGAGTATTAAGTGAAAATTTGGATGAAAGCCACTGGTTTGGAAGGTAAAGAATTAATAACATAAAAACACACATATGAGCCAAACAGCATTTGAAAAGCTGAGTGTGAAGAAAAACAAATGAGTTACCATCCATATTACCTATATTCCAATCTGCCTGCAGGTGATAGAACAAAGGAGAATGCCGAAAAGGAAAACTTTAAACAAAGGCACCTCTCAAGGATTTTTATGGGGAGATTTTTTCCAAAGACTGTGGGGCAGAAGGGGTTTTCACAGGGAACGGAGACCAGGACCCTAAACTACCAAGAGGCAGTCTCCCTTTACAGCACAAGTTATTACTTGTAATACATGTGCCCTCTGTGAAGGGTCTCAAAAGAACCCCTGGTGTGTTTTCTCCAAGCTGTAACAACTCTAATACAATCAATATATTATCAGTTGAAATATATAAATATCAAAATGCAAGTTATTTACAATGGATGCCTTAGAAAAGGCCCAGTCCTTAAAGATTAAGTCTCTGAATGTCTCACAAAGGATAAAATGAGCAACAGACTGCTTATTCCCTCAAAGGCAGACAATTTCTTCTCTCTAACCATTAACATCTTTCATATTTTCAGCTTTGATAAGATCAATGGTTGCAACTAAATTAATACAAAGTTGACTTTTAGTCTGAAGTCCTTTAAATACTCCCAATTCTTTAAGTAATCTTCCTTTATGGTCTTAGGAAATTCAAACTATCAGTGCGGAATAACCTGCATCTCAATATCTGCAAGGCAGAAGTATCTCTGGTATCTTCTTATTTACAACCCTTCAATCCAAATTAAGTTCAAAGTTTCCACATTTCAGAACAATTCACTACGTATGTCAGCAGCGATTGTATTGAGATGTATTTTCTACATTATAGTACAGGTTTATTCTTTGAAAATGCTAGCAAAACCAAGACATAATTTAATAAAAAGAAAAAAATGAAATACAGCAAGAGAACTATTAAGAAAGTCCCACTCGTATTTAGGTAAACTTATAAACAGAGAACTTCGCACCATCATTACAGAGGGTTCCATTCTCTACTATTAAATTTCCTTCAGATTTCAGTGACAACATAGGCTACCAATCTTTGATTACATTCTAACAGCAATTCTTTATAAGACTCCTAGACAGGTTTTCCTCACTTGAGAGATTTCATGCCATCCTCAAGTACACTGACAGCACACACAGCATATGTAATCTTTTCAGCTGCTGAACAGCAATGAAAGGTGATTAGTGAGTTATAATTTGCTTAAAACCACTCTCTGCCCCTCAGGGCATCTAAATAAATCTATCAGAAGTTTAACACAGGCGCTAACCTAAAAGGATTTGGAGAATCACAAGCCTTGAACTCTGGCCCCATCTCCTCGGCAGACTTCCATAACCACCACTAACTCCCCTCTACCTCAGAGACAAAGTTTAAGAACTAATTTGTGCTTACTGATACAGCAGGTGAATTGGTATAGCCCTAAATATACTCTTCTCAGTACCAAAATATAAAGTTGATATTCTTCCTACTCTAATAGCATAGTTGACCATTTCAATTGATATCAATAAGAATTTCTCCCCTTCAATTTCCCGTGCAAAATGTTACTACAGATTTATACTCAGTCTGAAAATAGATCTCCATTCCAATCACCTGTGTTTGAACATAACTTACTGAATTATCCTAAGAGGTATTTTGGGAACAGTAACAACTCTCAATGCATCCTATTACATCAATAGTTCTTTAAGCACTTGATAAGACAATCCTGCATCTTTTGCCCAACTTCAGTGGAGAAAAGGCCGGTGAAGGGCTTGGTATCCACTGCAGTGGTAGAACAGGATTTCTCAGCTCCCATTCAAACTACTAAAGAAAGGGAAAAATTTTCACTTAGTTGTAAAAAAAGGAATCTGAACTTCAATTAGATGGGCACTCTTCATAGTGTAATAAGCTTTCATCAACAGCAAACCTTCTTCTGAGTTAGAAGGGCCGTTTGCTTTATTCGGATAAGAAGAAGTATCTTTGCAGGATGTGCTGAAGTCCCCCCAGTCAGGCTCTCAGTGTAGAAATAATAAGCTAACCTCTGACTTGCCACCTGCTTCCAAAACGCAGAAGAATATGATCTGGAAACACGGTTAATAAGCAAAAATAGTTATGTGAGAAGGTCTCTGGTCATGCAAACAAGGAAGATCAATGGTATTGGCCTGAATCAGGGCACCAGGCAAGGAGCAGTCAACAAATCTAAGCTATATTAATTTGACTAAACGTAAGTCTACCAGTATCACAGTATCACAAGATTGGAAAGGACCTCTGAGATCATCAAGTCCAACCTATAACCCAACACAACACCAAACCATCATCTAAACCATGGCACTCAGTGCCTCATCCAGTCTCCCCTTAAACACCTCCAGGGTCGGTGACTCCACCACCTCCCTGGGCAGCGCATTCCAATGGCCAATCACCCTTTCAGTGAAGAACTTTTTCCTAACATCAAGCTTAAACCTCCCCTGACGAAGCTTGAGTCCATGCCCTCTAGTTCTGTCACTGGTCACCTGAGAGAAGAGATCAACCCCTGCCTGACTACAACCTCCTTTTAGGTAGTTGTAGAGAGCAATGAGGTCTCCCCTGAGCCTCCTCTTCTTCAGACTAAACAGCCCCAACTCCCTCAGTCACTCCTCCTAGGGCTTGTGCATCAGCCCCTTCACCATCTTCGTTGCCCTCCTCTGGACACACTCTAGCATCCTGACATCTTTCCCAAACTGAGGGGCCCAGAACTGCACACAGTATTCAAGGTGCGGCCTGACCAGTGCCGAGTACAGGGGGACGATAACTTCTCTGGTCCTTCTCGCCACACTATTCCTGATGCAGGCCAGAATGCCATTGGCCTTCTTGGCCACCTGGGCACACTGCTGGCTCATGTTGAGCTTCCTGTCAAGCAGCACTCCCAGGTCCCTTTCTGCCTGACTACTCTCCAGCCACTCTGTCCCCAGTCTATAGCTATGCATGGGATTGTTGTGTCCAAAATGAAATACCCGACATTTGGACTTATTAAACATCATCCCATTAGAATCGGCCCATCTCTCCAGTCTGTCCAGGTCTCTCTGTAGGGCCATCCTACCCTGTAACAGATCAACCCTTCCTCCCATCTTGGTACCGTCTGCAAAAGATACAAACTAGCGAGAACATAAACAACCTGTTTCTCTGAAACAAATACTTAGTTTGATGCTGCCAACACCTTGCAATTTTATTATCTTTTCCCTTTTTGTTCTTTATTGAAGTGTACTTATTGATCATTAACATGTCGTAAATTGCAGTACACATGGATCCACACACCTAAACAAAACAGTCTTGAATCACTATACACAGAGAGATTGGACAATTAGCAGTTACAGTAAAAATAACAATATCCCAAGCCATTCTGTATCAGAACTGAGCCTTCAGGGATAGTAAGTGTTAACTGTGAAATAGTCAAAGTATAAGAACAAAGGACACAGCTGGTGCTGTAAAACAGGTTTTGCTCAATGCGTTACAGAACTAAGCATTTCTGAGAATGATCTCTGTCACTTAGTTTCACACTACTTTTTTTTTTTACTTACTTCTTCCAACTGCAGTATTACTATAGTAATTTCAGTTCTAGTTTGGATACAATTACAAGTTTCAGCTGTTACTTTGATGGACCCATTTGTGTTAACTGGTAGCATAACCATAAAAAAAATTAAGAACTTATTTATCTTGAACCAATATTCTCAAACCTACAAAAATCAAAAGTAATTTCAATTCATAAACCTTTAAGTTACTTGGGCCTGCTACCAAGTGCTAATTACTCACAGTACTTTCAGACTCCAAGGTTGTAAAATTCTAGATACAATACAAAGCAAAAATGGAGAAGAGCCTACACATGGAAAAAGGGCATGCAAGAGCTGTGAGGCAAACCCTCTCTGAGTTTAATAGAATATAATAAAGGTATGATGAAAGAAAACACTTCTCAGATTCTGTAGACCTATTTGTGCTTTTATCCAGCTACAGCATTTTTAAAAACATACAAACCTCACTGCCCATGTCACTGAAAATTCAGCCCCTTGGGAGGTTGCTAAACAGCATCCTTCTGAGGGCAGCCAGTGAGAATCTGTACCTAAAGACAACCTGGGAGGATGTGTCAAGTCTTGGATTGGGATAGAAAGGCAACATTTCCAAACATTAATTCAGAAACACTCCAAGTCCAAGGAATGAGGAGGTCACATAGGAGATGCCTTTATTAGTCTAGTTCAATTCTGCCTGAGGTCTTGGCAGCAGGCGCTTTGGTGTCTTATCCAGTGGTGCCCTGCAACTTCTTTTCCTGCCAACACATTGACAAGGAAACTACTATGATGAGATGATCTCAAATTCAGATCCTTTACTTACTAACAGTAGCTCAAAACCAGGTTGAGAATAGGTGATCTGCCAGCATATTTCAGTCCTGAGAAATGTCTGTCATTTAGGATAAAATTTAAGATATTATTTCACAGGCACACAGTGTTCTGCCCAACGGTTAAATTTTGTTAAAGCCTCTGACTGTATCCATCTGTAAAGTTATTGCACTTGACTTTGGCAAGAATGAACTATAAGATAAATGTAAAACAAGGTGGACCAGCATAAACCTTTATTAGACTTGCCTTTAATCTCCAGTATTTATGTAAAAAGGTAGAAATCTGACACCACCAGCAGGGAAAGAGCAAAGTCTCTTTGGAAAGATTTCAAAGGGTCCTTCAGGTACCAAAGACTATGACAGGGCTTAAAGGAGAAGACATACCGATACCTATGTGTAGTTTTACACAAAACCCCACAACTTATTAGATAGCTGTAATTGCAAACACAAGTTTCTGATCACTTTTTTATTTGTTGACTTTTCATCCTCAGCAGGAAGGGGAAAGATAACCAAAGGAGTCATAGATTAATTTTTTGTGATCTTCAAACACAGGCTTGTACCAAGTGAGCCTGTCACCTCAGCAGCAACATAGATAAGTACTTAAGGTTCATCCATAATAACATCAAACATTTTACAGATATCTTCAGTGCTATAAAGAGGTCAAAATGGGGTCATAAGTACCCACAGTTAGGACCTCTTATTGGATATCTTCTACATGAAATAAGAATCCAGAAGATAGAGACTATAGGGTCATGCTGCTGTTAAACAGTTTGATTTATCAAGGCAAAATCAGCCTCAACCTTTTTGCAAATGAACATGTCCGATTGCATCAGTTCCAACAAAAATCTTTTTTTTTAACTATTTATAACCTTAACTATGTTGAATAGTTAATATTCTAACAAAGCACACAGAGCACACCCTGAAAGGAGATGAGAAACAGATAATGCATGCCACCTTTATATTTTTCAGGCCCAGGCCACAGATGAAGTTCTCCCAGAAAACTGATAAGGTGACACAGTAGATACAGATGAATTCCTTCTCTGAAACTATTAGCTATTTTTGTTGGCTTATAGGAAATAACATGCTGATCATCTCAACTGTGCTCAAACTTTGAAACCAGTTCTGCTTTTTAAAGCTGGAGTATAGAACTTCCAAAGGTCCTTGTCGTGTCCTGTTGGAAAAAGTTGCATCGGAAACCTGAAGCAGAGGAACGTTCTCAGTTCTAACTTATATCACACTAGAAGTATCCTGCTGTTGAATGCCAAGAATATCCACTTGTGTTCATGAGTCCCATAGATCCAGAAGCCATATCTTCAGCACGAGGGATTATTTGGAAACCTAAACACAGATGTTGCAAAGTTACTAAATTTACCTTCAGTAATGAAGGCTAATTTGGTCCTTTTCTCAGAGAAAGCTCTCTTTAAATTTAGATTTGAAGCTCAATGCAAATAATTGTTCTTTGTTAAGAAGTCCCAATAACTGCCAATTCTCTTTTGCATGCAAATACAGAAAAAGTCTTCTAATCAGTCTTCTTTCTCAACTTCCTTTTCTTTTAACGTGCCCTTTTCTGACTGACTTGGACGGTCATTCACTGCACTGACAATTTGATGACCATGGGGCTAAACACATATAAAACTGCTTGAAGCCCTCAGAACACATTTGGTGGCAATTATCAGCTGGATTTGATGTAGTTGCCAAAATCAACAAGCATTGAGAAAGCAAATTAGCTGGCTCTCAAAATGTTTCATTGCTTCATAGCACAACATGTCCAATAACTTGTGTGCATTGTCAGAATCTCTAGTGTGTTAATGGCTGTTCCCAGCATGAGACAGAAACACAAGCCTTATCAGAGAAGGACAATGGATGGTTCCTGGCAAAGGGTGATACACTATGCTCAGCTGTCAAAGAAACAGCCCAAAGTAGCTTTAAAGCTTTCACAACAGTAACAGAGGGGAGAAAAAGTACAGTTCTGTATCAGGAGGTGTAACACAGCTATCCCCATGCTGCCAAATTAAATCAAGGTTACATGCACACAGAAAGGGCAGGTATCCAATCCAATTCTAAATTTCCTTAGAGGAGACAATTAAAGGAGCAGTTGCTTTTAGCTTCTCTGTTTAGTGCTATAAAACTCTGCCCTCTCCTTTCAATACCAACAAATTCTGGCTGAGTTAGATACAAAAATGTGTCTTAGGAAACTCCTTCAAAGCCACAAAGAGAACAAAGTCTCCTTGCCCAAGAGGCACAGTCACAGCACCTATTGTGCTTCACGTGTTTTGCTGATGCTATGGCTTATGAAAACAAAAAGGGTCCCGAGTAACAGAATAATTTCTGTCACTAGCAGGAGACAAGGAAAAGCTGAGGAAAATGGATAGGCAGTAGAAAGCTGAACAGACCCAGAGGTACTTTGCAGTCCTAAAGGGCTCTATGGTAAGCAAAGTATAGCTGCTCAGGTAAGTCGCCTGACTCTCCCAGAAGTGCGTTCAACTCAACACACAGGGATTGCACAATGTATGTAATCACATTCTCTGTATCCAGATTTTCAAGCACAAACAAGCAAGCCTAATCCTGGAATCTCTTCCCTTTTTCCCCGAAACAACTGCTTAAAATCTTCAATTTTATTTTGTACAACATACACAGACAAGTACTCAAACAACTCCGTTGCAATCTGCAATAGAACAATCTTAATTTCCTGTATACACTAAAAAATAATGCCAGGAATTTTTTCCCTCCTCCCAAATCTGAAGGGATGTTTTTAGGATTACATTTTGCAATGGAAAATCCCTTCTAGTCTCTTTCCTGTAGCTTTGAGACCAGCAGTCAGCTTAATGAGGTTCCATTAAAACTGTCCAATTCCATGCTGGCAAATGCCCCTTGTCACTCCTAACAGGGCTGAGTGAGATCACTTCAGGGTTGTCATTGTGCCTACTGTGTTTTTAAGGACGTGTTCTGGGTAGAGTCACAACCAAAGAACCACTTCTCTGAAGATAACTTCTATGTGCATGGCACAATTTCAAAAAACTTTTCAACATCTCTGCTATTTTTCCTTAAGTGAAATACTCTTCATCATTCTCCAGCAAAAGGTAATCTTTCATTTAAGAGTAATTGCTCTTCACTGCTCACAGTGCCAATTCTCTCTTGTGGCAACATGATGGACCCCCATGGAAAGACCTTATGGCCCTACCACTTGGACAGCACAAGCAAGCCAGGATGCAGAGGGACAGAACATCAGCCATTCTGTATTGTCCCCTTTACCTTATTCCCCTCCCATCCAACCCCTTTTTGTTTTTTAAAGCTTGAGAAAAAACTCAGGTCATGCTTATTGCTGGATACCCTGAGGCCAGATCCTACATGAGAACAGTTATCCTGGGGCAGCTGATGCACACAAAGCTCGTGTTTCACCTCATGCAGCGATATTTTTTTTCTTACTCCCAGCCATTGTTTTGTTATTTCATACTCACAATATTAAACTGCAAAACTGTTTAGCATCTTAAATTCACCAGTCAAAAATTCCATGAAATTTAATTATTTTTTTTAGTGTGCAAGGAATATAGAATAAGCCTGCACTGATTCTAATACAATTCAGACACAAGTAATACCACTTCAGCAGGTACTAGCCTCATGAAAGTAAGGAAGAGCTATTTAAATACTCTCGCTTCCCATCCTCTGACAAGTTTTCTGATCATTGCATTAAAGCATTTTCTCTGCATCATTTCATGTCTATGCTTCAGCAACAGCAGAGTCAAGCTTCAATTCAAACACCATTTTCAAGTAGCTACTGATAATATAGCAGACAGCACTTGGCACTCTGCATAGCTAAACATCTCCAATCAAACTGTGGTTAGTGTCATCTTACGCTGATCCTGTTTTACACATGTTAATTACTTTTTTCTAAATACACGGAAAAAACCCAAGCAGAATTCTTCTTTTCTGCTAAGGCAGACAATTCTGATTTGAAAACAAAAAAGAACAATTCTGATTTCAGTGGTTAACTTTTCATAACTTCATCCCTTTTTTAACTACAGCACCACTATAAATGCATTTTGGACAAGAAGATTATTATTGAGCTTACATATCTTAATTATGTTTTTCTTTTCATGTACTCAGCTTTAGTCCGGCTCTCTGCTGTGAAAATTATAAATTTTCTTGGACTTCAAACTGAATATATGTGCATTTATTTCCATGGGAGACTTCTTTTAAAGTAATTCCACATTTGAAATCTAAGCCCTTCAGCACTGACAAATACACCCCAAAAAATTAACCGAACTATTTCTAAAGGCATTTTAAAACCCATTAATCCTCCATTTTCTACATTTTCCATTCCTAACCATCCATATAATGTCCCAAACCCTATTTCTACTGTATCTGTGAACTGTAGCTCCGAAGTCTAAGGAACAGTAAATCCAGAAAGTAAACTTCTTCATAGAGAGATGGAGAAGGGTACTACTTCTCTTTTTTGCTTTGAGTTCATTCAGAGTTTACTTATAAAATGACCCAAATCACTAGAGTTTTATTCAGTTTTTGGTTCATTATATATGTAACATATCATACAGGCAGAATACACATTGTAATTTCACATGAGGAAACAGATACTACTTATACGTTCTTTCTTGTAGAAACAGCAACACTCAAAAGAGAGACTTGAACTGAATTCCTTAACAGGTATCAAACTACCACAGGATCACAAGAAGAATTCATGTTTTTCATAACTGGAGCCCTTAGAGCAGACACCAAAAATCAAGATTTATCCACCCTCTGCAAAGACTACAGGTACCTCCCTCTAGGTAAATAAGAAATAGTTTATGCAATTAAAATCTGCGTATAGTCACTTACAAATTATCAACAAGGTGAGCCACATTCATCACAGGTATTAGAGTGAATATTTTCTAGTTATTACACAGGTTTATAAACACATAACCTCCAGCAAACTTTTCCAACATGCTCACTGTTACCATGGTGCTGCTTCAACTGGTGTCATTTGAAATTTCTGCTTTAAGCTGAGTGGTTATTCAAAATTTCCCAGCAAAACTCTGCCATTTTAAGTCTCCTATACATACAACAGGATGGCGATAAAGAAATGTGCACTTATTGATGAATCTTAGAAATTCTGTTCAAGGAATTGCATTGAAGATACATTAATTGGGATACTCTTTTACTTAAGAAATAAATATGATGAACCGAGTTGTGGTGCTGAACCTCCAAGACTTGCAGACTTTCCCCCCTGGAGTCACAGCTAATATATCCATTGAACTGGAGAAGTCGAGATTACTTCAGAGAGCAAGAGGGAAGCAGATGATTGTGGCTTTGCCACTCTTTCAGTCTCTGTATGTGAGCACAAGGAGAATTTCATAAAAGTCATACATTTCTTCTTCCACAAACTCTAAATTTTTTATACATTCCTCCAGCAATAAAGCCAGCTACTTTAATCCAGATTAATACAACATATCTGTTGGACACAGCAGATCACTTACAGGCAAACTAGAATTTTGCTTCCAGGAAAAAAGTATGTCTCATTACAGCATTTCTCCATGCAAAGATCATATAAAAATCTACTATACTGAAAGCCAACAAATGTGTAAGTTGCTTCCCCTACACCTCACTAGAACCTGCCTTAACCACGAATGTGACAGCAATAAACTGTAACAGAAAACAACTTCCCAACTGATCTTACTAATTTAGCTTGGGGCTACTTCATCCATCCACAACTTGGAAATCATTTTAACTTCGGGGGAGTACCACCTTCTAGCAGATTAGATTGTGTGTGATTTTAGTTTTAGGATTCTATAGCAGTATGATGCCTCTAGCACTGTCCCTACATCAACACCAGCACGGGATAAAATGTGTACTGGCTGAGCAAGGAAGGCAGAGACAGGAGCTTTTAGAGATTTCCTCTGCAAGAAATAAAAGTACTATACAAAAAGAGGGGGGAAACCCAAAACACTGCATCCCACACCACCTTAAATGCATGTGTGTGAACACTGAAGGGAAAAAGGTTAATTCTCTGTTCACTAGCAGGCAGGAGGAAAGCTCAAGGTTCCTTATCCATCCTGTTGTTCTCCATTATTTCATCTGCCTTATCCAATTTGGTTCCCACGCACAGTAGGTTTTTTATGAGAAGATAAAGATGAAAAAAAAATAATACAAGAACTTGTGAAAGTTTTTGTACCCATGGAAAATTAATTTTGCATTTTAAATTTATGAGCATCTTAAATAAAAACCTACTTATTTTAAAAACTGACTCTGATGCTGCAGAACCCCAGAAAACTGTCCTTTGCTTATATCTGTAGGAAGTGGCTTTGTATGGAAAACCTGCATAAGTGCAAAAGGTATTTTTTTGTTTCTTTGTAAGAATATTAAATACCTGCATAAAGGCTCAGTGAAGAAAAGCATTTTTTGGAGCATGGACTTGAGAAGAAATTAATTTCCACTGAACTTGAAGGAACTGAAATATGTTTAAGTACTTCTCTGAATGCCAGCCAAGACCTGCAAAAGAGCTGAGGGGGTAAAATAAAACAAGGCTTCACTCCACATATAATTCTCATGCAACACCTCTGTTCAGACTTTGGTATATGTTGATAATGTCAGAAATTTGCCTGCCCTACTTGTAAAGAAACCCTTGGGAATTATCTTGCACAGCAATTATTAAAAACAAATAAGTTAAAGTGGTAATCATCATTAACAAATACATAGTTCAGTAACTTTACTCAGACATAGCCACTCCATTGTGTAAAATGTTTTCCTCTAAAAAGCAGAGAAACTTCAGCAACTGAAAATGATTTCTCAGGTGGAATCAGTTCCATACAGCAGTGTCACTATGTGAACAATTACCAGGTTTCCTTTCCTAAGAAGCAAAGATGGAAAGTAAAAAACAGAAGGCACTTCAGAGCAAGAAATCTTCTTGAGCTATGATGCATAGGAGGAATGTCAAATGACCTCCACGAGGTCTCAAGAACAATCATCACATTCCAGCTCATAAGAATATGCAAAGATGCTCCAGAAAAAACATCTTCACAGAAGGAAAACCTTAACCAAATCATTTGATAGTCTACAAAAACTACACAGCCAGATTTCAGGCTCAAGTCTGAAGATGCTCTGGGTGAGAACATGTTTTTGACAATTTCTGTGCCCTTTTGTTTCAATACTGAACACTTTTACACCTTTTACTAAATTTGCTCTGCCTTCTTTGTCAGAACAGAGCTGCACAGCCCAAGTTACATTTCCCCGAGAGGTTTAATGGGCAGTAGCACATATCTAAGAGAGAAGCATCGACAATTCTGTTATTGTCTGATAAAATCTGCATCTATGGCAACAGCAATCATTTCCTCATTCCCTTATACCGGGTAAGATTAATTTGATGGTATGCTGCTTTTTGACATGCACTTCAAGATTGTGTCTAAATTTAGATGAACTAATTGAGTAAGAAAGCTTCCTAGACTCCAAGAAGAAGGTTACCACATTGTTCTAAATTACTTCCAATTTCCTACTCATAAATAACTGTCCTTTAACTGACCTCTGTTCAACATACACAAAAGCAAGAAATGAAACTCATAACCCGAAAACAGGACAAAAAAATTCAATTGTTCCACTCTGTGGTTTTTTTTGTTTGGTTTTTTGGGGGGGAAGTGGGTGGGGTTGGTTTTGTTTTTCAATCCAGAGCTGTAGCCTGCAGATGTGTTTCCTATTCCACAAATCTGTCAGTTAACATTAATTCCTACAGTCATAAAAATATCTTTCTGCCCAAGCCCTTGTAGCTTGTGCACTACTCTACTCAAGTGAACAGTTTCAGACAATGCTCCCATTTAAGATAAAAAGGCAGATAACCCTAAATGGAAGTGAGTTCCAGTCAGCCAGAACAAAACAGGAATCCAGATAGAATAACAGCAACTAGAACCCTAAACCAATTCTGTTCAGTCTCATCCAAATTTCTAAGGGTCAAGCTAACTCCAAACACACATGTACATACATACAACTCTATCTCAATTTGAAAGGGTCAGGGAGAAGTCCCTAATTAAGTGATGTCACAGTAGAAGTGGTCTTCCTGATCAGGTCAATCTATCTTGTTTTCTGACAAGCTGATAATTTTTACTTACTTTTCTAGGAAAGAAGTTTGCAGATTGGTTCTATGAAGATAAGTACACAGATATACCGCATTTATCACATGCTTGTATATCAGTTGTATTTTTATCAGAGCTTGTTGATTCAGCTGTAGCTGTTGTATTAGCAAGTCCTCAAGTCAGAATTGTAACAGGAGAAATTTTGTTTTGTCTTATTTAAACAGTTAATTTTTTTTCCAGCCAGGCTATAGGCAGCTGACACATTTCTACAAAACCAGGTCATACATGATGAACAATTTCAACTGAAGAATGCAAAGGATTTTGCCTGGCATTTCGAAAATAAAATACTCCCGGTTTTAAAGCACATTAGTCTTCCAAGATGGGGTCAGTAACATGGTATTGAGGAGCGGAAATCCTTTCCAATGATTCTGAAGATAAGGGTAAGGTTCTGTACCTCTGCAGGAACAAGCTGCTGCACCAGTACAGGTTACGGGGTTGAGTGGCTGCAAAGCAACTTTGTGGAGAAGGATCTGGTGAACAAGTTAACCATGAGCCAGCAATGTCCCCTCTTGGCCTTGGGTATCCTGGGGTGCATTGAGAAGAGTGTGGCCAGCAGAGCGATGGAGGTTCTCCTCCCCCTCTACTCTGCACTAGTGAGGCCCCATCTGGAGTCCTGTGTCCAGTTTTGGGCTCCCCAGCTCCAGAAACACAAGTAGCTACTAGAGAGAGTCCAGTGATACGACACAGATATGAGGGATCTGGAGCATCCCTCTTATGAGGAAAGACGTGGAGGTCTGTTTAGCCTGGAGAAGAGAAGACACAGAGGGGATCTCATCAATGCTGATCAATATCTGACGGGTGGGGGTAAGGAGGATGGGGCCAGACTGTTCAGTGGTGCCCAGTGACAGGAGAAGGGGCAATGGGCACAACAATGTGCACAGGAAGTTTCATCTGAACATAAGGAAAAACTTCTTTGTTGTGAGGGTGATGGGGCACTGAAACATGCTGCCAGGAAGGGTGTGGAGTCTTGTTCACTGGAGATGTCCAAACCTGCCTGGACACATTCCTGTGCAACCTGCTAGAAGTGACTCTGCTTTAGCAGAGGGCTTGGACTGGATAAGCTCCAGAGGGCCCTTCCAACCCCAACCATTCTATGATTCTGTGATTCTATAAAGGCATCTAAACCTCTTGCTGGGATCTAACTACCAGTACTGAAGATACTGGAGAATTTTAGTCATGAAGTAACCTGCCCGCTTTCCCGTTTCTTCTATTCCCTCCCACACTCTGCCCCCCGCCTTCGGAAACAAGGGCTTCCAAGCCCTTTGAGGCTCTTCTGCCCAGGTTTTTGCACTGGCTGCAAAGCTCTTTCAGAACTAGTTCATCTTCCTCCGTGCAGAACCACATATTCCCCCTGTGATTCCTGACTGTGTCTTGACCCTAAAATGCCAGATAGAAGTCTTTATTTCCCCCATGTATTTTGTCAATGAAAGATTCATAGTGGAAATCTTGACTGGCTGAGAACGCCTGAGGTCTCTCTGCATAGCTGGGTCCTCTGTTGGGCAGCACCATACTCATTTGGCTGGAATTAAAAAGGATGAAGATAACCCTTGCTCTTCTCTGATGACAAACGTTATCACACAATTGACGTTTCACCAGCAGCAGACACGGATTTTTAATTCCATACCAGTATGACTTGCTGCAGGGGAAGCAAGCAGCACTGCAGAGTGAAACGATGGTGTGGGAAAAGGAAGCATGGCATAATTGTATTCTTCCTTCCCGACAGTAATAAGATATTAATTTAAGCTTCTCGCCTTTTTTTTTACAAAAAAGAAATTCCAAATATAGAAGGTAATTTACAAGAACAATTTTTTTAAAGAAGTTTCATGAGATCCCCTGCTGTTTTAATTAGGGGAGTTGGAGAAAAAATTACAAAACTTGATACTGTTACTATGGAGTTAACTATCCCTGGAGGACTTCCCACAGACATCCATTAAATTACCCAAGCTAGTACTACTATAATATTTCAAGGGGGTTTGGGATGCGATCCTACCATTTGCTACCTGTTCCAGCCATCTCTCCTTGCATCCGCTTATGGAGATTAACTGTATCAAACAAGAACCCTAGGAAATCCACCCAAAGGGAGGATTTTCCTCAGGAAAATATTCTGAAATATTACTGCTAATTATTTGAGTTACACATTCCAGGTGCCTACCATGTTTTTAAACATTATTCTCCTTTGTACTCAAGCTCTGTTTACCTAACTATTAACAAGGTAAAACTGTAAGTTCCGTTGCATCATAGAAGTGTTTTTCTGCATGCAGGAGCTGTCTTCCTGCCACAGTTCACAGCATGACAGTTCAACATGAAATGCAAGTGCAAATTCAAAACTCATATGCATCTTCTCCTGCAAGAAATGCAAGATTAGAAGGAAGATACTTTTTTAATGAATCTTCAATAGTCAAATAAACACAACAGGCCCCTAGAAATCCTTAAACAATACTGGAATCTAACGCCAGAATCTCCAGTAGAAATCTCATATCACCACGCTTTTATTTTGATCAATGCAGAGCCACTCTTCAGCACCATATAATGAAGCTGAGAAATGCACACAAAACTTGATTTCACTGTCTTCATATAATAGTAAAACGTAAAAGAAGAAATTTGGGAAATTACGTTTTATTGTCAATCCTCCTCACCATTAATTCACATTTTCACTTTTTGTTTTCTGGGTTTACGAAGAGATTTTGTTTTCCTATCCAAGTGTCAGTACTTTTTCAATTATACTACAAAAGGGAGACTTCCTGCAGCGCTCTGCTGAGGACCAACACACTAGCCTCACCAGGGAAGCACTCTGCTTTTGCTGCTGAAGTGCATACCACCAACAAACTCTTTCTCTCTGCTTGGCCTAAAGAAACCTGAGCAGCTTCCCACCCCCACTTCAATTACATTAGTCGGGAAAATATCAAAGGGAAAAATCATTAACCGAACTCAGTGAAAAGCACCAAGGCAAACACCATCAGGTTCCCATTTTATTCTGGTACAGTAGATTTAGGGATGAAAAAAAGCATTCGTGACTCAATAAGATGAGTATCCAATTAAGATGATTCGAAACACAGACTTGCAGTTGCCTTTCTGCCAGTATCAGATGGTAGCTGCATATGTCTTTGCCTACTGTGCATTTCTAATTATCCTGGGAAAATGGTAACGATGCCAATCAAAGATGGCTGACCAGTATAGAACCTACGCTTCCAGCAGCAATTCCCTCAAGACCACTTGTGCGCTATCACTCCACCCAGGAAGTATTTATGAATCATTTTACCCAACAGAAGTGTTTCTGAAAATCATAGCTGATACAAAGCCACTTAAAGGGAAATCACTGCAGTGACCGAACCAGCTATTACACAATGTCTGACCTAAGGAAAACCTTCCTTAAACTGCTTCCAAAAGGAGAAAAAAATGGAAGATTTTAGAGGCCATATAAATTAATATAAATGAAGATGATACAAGCAGACCTGAGCAAAGTTTACTATGAGTGAGTTCCATTGTTGTAACTCAGGAGACAAACTTGTTCTTTTTAGTTCTTCGTTCACCTCTGCTGTATCCTGTCTTGGTAAAACCTGTAAGACATCTTTCAAGTTAAATACATAATTAATCTCCATGTTTATTTTATTAACTCACATTGTTTTATCACAGTATTCCCCATGCTCAAAAAGTATTTTTTTCTTTTTAATTTCACAAACCATGAATGATTTCCAGCATGAGAAACAGTTCTTTGTGTCCAGCACAATTAGTGCTCTCAAATTTTAGCCAGAGTAAGGACTCATCCTTTCCTTCTAACTATGGCTGCAATGAGCCTTCTACAGGTTCTTCTTGCCAATAGTTAAATCTTACCTTAAGATGAAGAATACTTTTAAGACCAAGTACCAAAAGGAGAAAGTAAGTCAGGGAAGAAGTGAGCAAGCAAGCAGGGAAAGTAGAGCAAGATTTGCTTTTGAAGAGTTTTTTTAAATTTGTTTGAAAATGATGCCTATACTGTGAGGCTGGGAGAAGAAGGGGCAGATTACAATATTTTTATTTGTATTTTCTTCTTTTAAGACTCCAAATAGCAGCTCCAAATCTGGGATTCTTTGTTCTCAGCAATGATAGATGCCTTTGTCACCATTTCTAAATTTTCTAAGCTCCAACCTTAAAACCAAACAACGTTGACACATTTGCACCAGAGTTAAGAGTTATTCTCACATATTGCTTTTCAAAGGTACACATAACACTAAATCCCAAGTAATTTGTAAGTTGACTAAATTTTTTTAAAATCTGGAAAATTGCACGGATATTAGATCAAACCAGAGATTTATCTGGTCTTTTTTTCCAGTCTGCAACAGCGACCAAGAACACATAGCAAAAGTTACTAAGACTAAAAGTGTCAAAGTTTCCCCAGTGATCCCTGGGCTTCAAAACCCTGCAGTCCAAGTGCTTTGAACAACAGGGAATATCCATGCTTAACCACCTCAATGAACTCTATTTGTCAGTTTCCTTTAATTTGTATGTGAAGATATGACTTCTTTGCACCCCCACCATCTCAGGGCAGAGCCCCACAGCACACCCATGCGGGATGTGAAGAATTAACTCCATTTGCCATTTGGAACCATCTTGATTCTCTACCCACCTTCTTCATGTCATTCATAACATCACAGACCTCTAAAACACACTTTTCCTCCTCTCCCTCATACTTGTTTTTCAGACTGAAAAGTACAGCCTATTTAATTGTGCTCCACTGACACCATTCTGTATAGAGATGATGCCTTTCATTCATCTCTGAATTGCTTCCATTGCTGCTTTTCTTGAGATGGGAAAGATAATAGCTGTGCAAATATACAGGCAACACATGGATTTATGTGGTCATATAGTGTTCCCTTCTGCATTCTATTCCTTTTCTAATAATTCCCAACCCTTGAGCTGGCTTTTTGACAGCTGCCAAGTGCCGATCTGATATGTTAATAGATTTCCCTATTTTAACACATATCTCACTCCTGAATTATAACAGTCAATTCAGAGCCCAGATTTCATATGAAAATTAGGATTCCTATGTACATCACTCCACATTTATCTATACTGAATCTCATCTACCTTTTTATTACCCAGCCACTCAATACTCCATGGCCCATTTGTAGCTCTACAGTTAGCTCTCATCTTTCTTTCTTGACTAGTGCTCATCAACATACCAGTACTTCTTTCTTCCAAGGCATCAAGGAATAGAACACCACGTGTCTGCTGGTAACCTCCCTACATTGTGAAAGTTCAACCTCCATTTCTAACTTTAATTTCTTATGTTTTATAATTACCCTTTAACAGTGTGAGAACCTTTGCTCTTATTAGACTTGGTTCTTTAACTGCCCTAGTTGATCCTTTCAAAGGCTTCAATAATTGCATGAGGATCAACTTCCCACTACAATAGTCACATTGATTCTTCTGCATCAACTAGTTCTAGTCCTTACTAGCTTCAACCAACTTGTCTACTATTGACATTAAGACCTGTTGATCTGTAGTTTCATCCAATGCCCCTGAACGTTCTTGTTCCTGTTTTAATATTAAGCCCAGCTGCTGTGGATCCTTGGATCCGACTCCTGCAAAAAAAGCAAGTTATGGTCAATGCAAGAAGGGCTCTGGCAGCAACATTAGAAATCACACCCTCTGTATTTTTCAGGGGCAGGTAAAGAGCTGTTTCCTGAAGTAGCTGTTCCATGCAGCAGCTGTAGCATTTTAAGCTCCCCACCCTATTTCTTAGACTTTAAAGCATTTATTTCATCATGCCCTAGCTTAAAGTGTTCTGTTCAAATCTCAGTGTTTCCTACCTGTGTTTTACAACACTTGCCCTATTTTCTTCTACTCATGAAATTTTAAACACACCTCACTCCTGGACAGTGCTTCATCCCAAACTACCCACACTTACACACAGATTAATTTTCTGCCATTCTTCTTTTTAAATCACCCTTCACTCTCAATGCCTCCTTCAAGCACCAACAGCGAGTTCCACTGCTATTTTGACAACACCACCTAAACCTCCTACATAGGCCTCACCTATTTCCCCGATTCCCTACCTCATTTTATCATTTTTCAACCACTGCTTTTCACTTCTCTGGTCCTGCATGCAACATGTGCAGCTTTTCAGAGAATGTTACTACTGAGGTCCCAGTTGCAAACTGTTGAGGCCCCTCCTCAACAGTCCAAGTCTTAAATCACTGATATACTCATGCACCATGATCACTGGCTCATCTCCAACCCAAGAGTCTGTACAGGTATCCCATGAGGTCTAAAAATTTTTGCACTTGCCAAGCAAGTTACCCTGCAATCTCCAAAAACACAAATAACCATACAGCTGACAATCAAGCCCCTGCATTACCATCCTCTCTTCCTCTTGGCTGGGATTCATATCCCTGAAGGGGCATTCTTGATGCAAATGAACATGCAGCCATCACTTGATGGGGAGTGCCTATTTACAGGACCATTTCTGCTTTCACTGCATTGATGATCCCTTGCACAGTGCTTTTCCCCTTCTCAGCAGGCCTATGGCTGCTAGCCTAGAGCTGAGACTGTTTAATAAGCGAGCTGTAGAGCAAAGTTAACAGCGCATGGCAGCAGAAGATTGAAGTTCTGAATCAATTTCCTGCATGTCAAGTTGGTCAGTTACCTTAACTAAAGTTTACAATTACCAAATAAACACCAGAAAGCAATGAAAGGAACAGACTTAAGACCTTTATACTGTTAATTTCTGTGTCTATTAAACTATAATTTAAAATTAGCAGCCGTGTCAGAGATACATCATTTATCACTGAGAGACGAAAGATGGAGAGAGATCTCTCCTTAGACACACTCAAACCAGTAAACCACAAGCTATTCTCAACACATAGTCACAACCTGTTTTCTTGCTACAGAGCACTCTAAGCACGAGTTTTACCCATATCTGGTAAAATAGGTCATGGAATCACAGAATCATAAAATCGCTTGGTTGGAAAAGACCTTTGAAATCATCAAGTCAAACCGTACCTGTCCACTACTAAATTATACCCCTAAGTCCTTCATCTACCCATCTTATGATCACCTCCAGGGATGATGACTCAACCACCTCCCTGGACAGCCGTTCCACTGCCTGAAAACCCTTTCAGTGAAGAATTTTTTCCTAATACCTTATCTGAACATGTCCTGGTGCAACTTGAGGCCATTACCTCTACACCCACCTTGCTACAACCTCTTTTCAGGTAGTTATGGACATTGATAAGATCTCACCTCAGCCTCCTCTTCTCTAAGCTAAACAACCGCAGTTCCCTCAGCCACTCCTCATAAGACTTGTTTTCCAGCCCCCTCACCATCTTTGTTGCCTTTCTATGGAAGCTCTCCAGCACCTCAACGTCTTTCTTATAGCAAGGAGCCAAAACTGAAAGCGATATTCAAGCTGTGGCCTCACCAGTGCTGAGTACAGGGACACAATCACTTCCCTGGTCCTGCTGGCCACACTGTTTCTGATACAAGCCAAGATGCCACTGGCCTTCTTGGCCACTTGGGCCACTGCTGGCTCATGTTCAGCGAGCTGTCAACCAACACTCCCAAGTCCTTCTCTGCTAGGCAGCTCTGCAGCCACCCTTCCCCAAGCCTGTAATGCTGCACGAGTTTTTTGTGTCCCAAGTGCAGGACTAGTAACTTCACATTGTTGAACCTCTTCTCATTGTTTTCAGCTCATCGATCCAGCCTGGTGTAAAAGAGGCAATTGGGGATAATAAGGCTGTGCCAGACAAAATAGTAACTACATCACTCTCTCCTCCTGAAGTACTGGAGACATGTGTGGTCTGCAGCAGAGACTGGTTAGAGGAGCAAGGTCTGGATGAGTTACAGTAGATGGGATAAAACTCCGGGATTGGATGTCATCTCTTGAAAGTCCTGAAGGAATTTAGCTGTGAGACTGTGTCAGGTTTTAACCCTAGCCAGCAACTAAGCATCGCACAGTTGCTTACTCACAACACCCCAACCCCTGGTGTAGTCAGGGAAAGAATCAGAAGAGTAAAAGTGGGACAACTCGTGGGTTGAGACAAGAGCAGTTTGATAATTGACTTAAAATAAAATAATAATAAACTGTAATGAAAAGGAAAATAACAGACATATAAATAAAACACAAGGAAGATGAGATGCAAATGAAAACCAGTTGCTTACTGCTAACTGCCTGATCTCCAGACAGCCCCGAAGCAGCAGAAAACTCCTGGCCAACTCCTCCCAGTTTATATACTGAGCATGATGTCATATGGTATGGGACATGCCTTTGACCAGTTTGGGTCAGCTGTCTCATCTCAGCTTTTTGTGTATCTATCTCCAGTCTTCTCGCTGGCCGTGCATGGGAAGCTGAAAAGTCCTTGACTTAGTATCAGCACTGCTTAGAAACAACTAAACCACCAGTGTGTTGTCAACACCATTCTCATACTAAATCTAACCACAGCACTATAGGAGCTACAAGGAAGAAAATTAACTCTTTTCCAGCTGAAACCCAGAGAGACTGGAAAACACCAAGCCACAGTGTGTGACATGAGCTCAACATGAGTCAGCAATGTGCACTCACAACCCAGAAGGTCAACTGTATCTCGGGCTGCATCAAAAGGAGCACACCCAGCAGGTCAAGGGAGGTGGTTCTCCCCCTCTGCTGCACTCTTGTGAGACCCCACCTGGAGTATTGTATCCAGTTCTGGAATCGCCAACATAAGAAGGATGTGGACCTTGGGAATTCCATGGGAGGTTTATGAAGATGACGAAAGGGCTGGAGCACCTCTGCTATGAGAACATGCTCAAAGAGTTTGTGTTGTTCAGCCTGGAGAAGAGCAGACCCCAGGGAGACATTATAGCTCCTATCCAGTACCTGAAGGTGTCTGCAAGAAAGCTGAGGAGAGACTTTTTATAAGAAGAAGTAATTTACAAGGACAAGGGGGAACAATTTTAAATTGGAAGGGAGAAGATTTAGAATAGAAATTAGGAAGAGGTTCTTGGTGGTGAGACACTGGGTGGATGCCCCCTCCCTGGAAATGTTCAAGGCCAGATGGTGCTTTGAGCAGCCTGTTCTAGTGGGATTTGTCCCTGCCCAGAGCCGGGGGGGGGGGGGTGGAACTGGATGATCTTTAAGGTCCTTTGCAATCCAAACCATTCTATGAACTACTATTCAAGCTTTATTCTTACAAAAATGAGAGTTCCAAGCAATGGAAGATCTGCTGGGCTATATAAAGGGCATAACCACCACAATTGGCAATACAATGCGGCAATTCCTTGAACAACTATTCCTTCCACATACTCAAGAACAAACCCTGTATATGTCAAGTAACTGTACTGATTTTTTCACTATCCCTTGCTAACAGTCACTGCTACTCAGTGCTTCTGGATAAAACAGCCTAAAACCCATGTTCCCCAAAGTACAAAGAAGTTTTTATGTTATGTCTTGCAAGACTCAGACCAAGAACACTACTGGAAATACTGTGTACTGGGAGAAAGGGATAGGCTCTGGTCTCTTGATTAACACAGCTGTGATTTATCCTGACCTCAAAACCAAGGACTTTTCCTTCTGGAACACAGAGAACTGCTCCAATGTATTTTGCTCTTTCTTCTTGGTGGCTGTATGCTGTGTAGTGTGGTTCACCTCATTCTCAAAAGTCACAATGATGACAAGTTGCAATACTCTGCCTCAAAAGAGCAATAATACAGTACAAATTAAAATGGCTACCTTCATCAGTGAAAAAGAAAGCATGCAACACCCTGGTTGTCCATAAATGCATGTTCTCAAGAGGCCTCATAGAGGCAAGAGACAAATAAGCACCATATTGTCAACATCAAGAGAGAGGTGGATGAACACTGATTAAATGGCTGTTTCCATTCTCCACCTGTGGCAGACTGTCAAGCCTGCTGATCACAACACTCTCATCTGGATTCAAGCCTTGATGCTCAATGCAGAGCATCGGGGTAGAAGAGAAAACCATAAAGCACACAGCAGGTCAGGCCAAGGTGATTTGCAACCTGTGAAATCTAACAGTCCTGTTAGCTCCTCAGACTGTCTCCCTCTTCCACTCAGGATCATTTCAATTCTCTGGACAGGGTCCTCAGACTAGAAGCATATGGTCTTCATGCTAAATAATGCTACTAGCCTTTCCATAATTTCCATAGAATGTCTAATCTGTCTTGCATTCACATCCTAGCAGCAACACTCCTTAGAGATGCCACTTGCATGGACAGCAGTGAATGACAGTATTTTAAAGAAAAAAAAGGAAGATATTAACTGCTGGCATGCCAACCATTATACCCAGTGGATTGATCAATTAACAAGGATTATATCCAGGATTTATTTGCAAAACTGAATCAACAGAGAATTTCTTCTGCCTCACTCTACCAAAATATTGCACAGATTCAAATCAATCTATTTTAAAGAACATTTGCCTGTGAAGGTAAGTACTATTCCCACAGGAAATAGCTAAAACATTTACTACCATTAATGATTTACATAATTCTTAATAACAACAACGCACAACGCCACTTCTTACATTGCTTCATCACAACACACATTACTTACCCCAAAAGCAAAGGACCAGCTCCCTTTAATCACATGCTGCTTAATGCCAGCACATATTTCCCAGTATATTGTAGGAAATTCTCTTTCCTTTTTGGTAGGGTACTTCTGGTTTTTTTTTGTTTTCCCTACAATTCAATCTGAGTTGCTTAACAGCTCAAAACAAGTTTAAAAAGCATTTTATTTAAAAAGACCCAAATGTCTTTTTCGTAAAAAACACTAGTTCATTACATCAGACCACTGTTACAATTTCATCCACTTCAGTCCTAATAAAAAATGATTCTGCATATTCTTTAAACAGAGAAGTTTATGTAAAAGAAAATAACTTTCAGATACTTTATCCCAAAGGAACACTGCAGGCTTACGAAAATACACACCTGCTCATTTGAGAACATGCCTTTCCCGTCCAGTGGGAGAAAACAATCAAAAAGCAAAACTAGTGCAACAACTACATTCTCCACAGTGAAAATGCCACCCAAATATAGGGACTGACCACCACAGCTGGAAAAAGCAAAGTAAAAGCTCATCTCAAACACCCATAAGCCTGAAGTTTCTGCCCTGGAGTAAAGCTGGTCCCCCTCCCACTGCACAAACTGGGCTCACTAAAACCAGAAGCACCCCAGACTCTTCCAACTTCCCAGCAACACCTTATCTTGTTTGGCAATATAAAACTATGAGCTTAGGATCAAAACTCTTTCAACTTACCTTATGGTAAAACATACAAGGTAATGCTAACCTGCTCCCTTGAATGCCAGTGCGTCAATAACACACATTTCAGTACCATTTGCTTCTATGACATACAATTGTGTTACTTTCAGTTCATCCACAGCACTCAGTGAAACAGACGCAGGTTTCACAGCAAATAAGTATTCCCAACCATCAGCAGATTTCTATCATGTGCAAGCCATGCATTTGTATCATAACTGATACATGTGCAAGAGAACATACAGTTTTTCTCGGGTCTTGCAAAAAAGTAAGCTTTGTTATATCCTTCTCAGAAGAGATTAATGATTTCTAGACCGACTGCATGCAATCTGGTGTATAGTTTATCTCCTATTTCAGTGGACTTGAGCAGTTGATTCCATTCACATCTTGTTTTCCATCATAAGTCAAGTCTCATTGCCGCAGCTCATGAAGATATTCTTCTTACACAGAACACAGCAGCAGGGATTTCCAAAGACACGGAAAATTAACTCCTTGCCCTCCTCTGGCCTGAAGCACTTCTTTGCAAGAACTGGCCTTTACACAGAGAAGGTGCAGCTTCATGAGTATCAAACAGCAAAAACATGCAGCTATGGCCAACCATGACAGTGGGGATTTTATTCTTATTTCCACTTAGAGCAGCACTGGCCAAACCCCTCAGAAAAAGCTTCATTATAAGAAGATACAAGGGGGAAGGAAGAGTGCTGTAAGATATCTCAGAATCAACTCTTGCATTGGTTCAAACTGAACATCTCTCACCCAGTGCAAAGACAAAATTGAAAGTCACAGCTAAGCTGTAGTCAAAACAGGAAAAGCAGGTTCATTTCCTCTTCCATAGTAGAGGAGGACCACTAATGGGGGTGGAGGGGTGCAAGGGAAATACTGTTGACCCTATTAGCTGATAAGCACATTTAAAAGCTTGCTATATGGTCTTCAGCAGCCTGCAGTTATCTGATCTAACACTTCCATAACAAATCCCTGTGAAGGACCCAGTGAGTATGGATCACTCCCAGAGCCACTGCTGCAATCTGTGCTCAGACAGAGCATCATGGTGGGTGATGGGTGCCTGCCCAGGACAGATCCTGGGGTGCAGCTGCCTGAGAACTGCCCCCTGCCCTGGATACTGGATTTGCGGGCAGTCCGTTGGTAACAGCTAGAGACACAGACATCCTTGGCTTCCCAGCATGCATGCCTAGAAGAGTCGCTCCAAAATTCACCTGCATCTCTACTATAGTCATTTACTCTAGTTTTCCAGAGACAGAAGTATTTCTCAAAATAGAATACTTAATACCACCATTCTCAAAAGTGCTTATTGATCTCTGCCCAGACCTAACAAGATATTTGACTTTCTGAAGCTGTACTCAATTTCTTTGTCACTAAATTGCCTTTCACCCACCCGTTGTCCCTTCTAACAGTTCTCATTGTAAGTGTCATTATTCTCTTTCGCTTTATCACGTAAAAAGGTGGAAGTGTTCTGCATCTAGTAAGCCATTTTTTGAGAAACAACACTTTTGGAAAGGAACATCCTGAAATGTAGACAAATGTAAGGAGATAGCTCATGAATCATAGAATGGGTTGGGTTGGAATGTACCTTAAAGACCATTCTGTTCCAACACTTCTGTCATGGGCAGGGACACCTTCCACTAGACTGGGTTGCTCAAAGCCTCATAAATCTTAAATCGATGCTCAAAAAAACTACCATTCTGTTTTAAACAACTTTGAGATAGTTCACAATTATTTCATATTCAAGCAGCAGTAAAAAAAAAAAAAGTGTTCCGAGATTAGAAGTGCAGCCTACCTACTGCCTCAGGAGTTTACAAAACACTGCATTCTGCCAGCATCCCACACATTTTTATGTAAACTAAGCCAGCACAACTTGGAAAAAAAAGAAATACAAACATAAGAATTAGTTCATAAAAACCCCATGGATCCTGTGTTTAAGCAATGACTTTAAATAAGAAACTGTGGAAATCATGACTGACAAGTCAAAACAAAGTGTGCCTTGCTGGTTTCATACTCTATTTTCTACACATATCTTCCTTAAACTCAGTCACCTAAACTAACATACCTATATGAGGAACTAAAACAACAATCTGGTTTGGAATAGGCTAATGCAGAAGAAGATGCTGAGATATAGTTTGGGTTTCACATACAATATAGGAAGCCACTTAGTGATGAAACTTGGAGGCAGAGACAGAGGGAGTAGCTGATCATGCTTTAGTACAAACATCATAAAGCCATTATACTCCAACTCATACCTCAAAATTCACAACGCAGCAGCAGAAGTTTTAAGGAATAGGGCATGAGCTTAAGGTTATTTTCATATATATATATATTTCCTCTGAAACTATATTTTAGTCACAAGAGACTTTACAGGGTAAAGTTATATCCTGCAAGGATAAATGAATCTGAAATTGCTTTCAAGGAATAAATATTTGTCTGAGCTTACAAAATGCAATATATCAAAAGTGAAAGTAAGCAGCATATTTCAGAGTATTTTACCAACGCATTTACTGATGGTTTATCCCTTTCCATTTTATTCTTCAATTTAGACAGCATTATTCACTGTTTTTTTTAATTTATATCCTTTCATTCCGACCTTCATTTTACCTATGTGGCATTAGGAAAACAAATGCATGACTGTTCTAAACCCAAGAAATCCAGATGAAGTATCCAAGTGAAACTGCTTTATCAAATAAAGGGAATTGGTCCACATATGTGTATGGGACAAATCCTGCCTGTCTTCTCATCCCATAGGTGGAACAGCCTAGAAAGGCACTCCTTTGGGGAAAGAAGCACCTTCAGAGTGCTGCAAGAAGAAAACAAGGACATAGATGTTAACTGTTGAACTTAGTTCTTCACTTCCGTCACAGGTGAAGGATGAGATTAAAAAGATGTTCCCAATAAAAGAAGAGGATTTCTGACACATAAAGAGCACAAAGTGAAAGATCTCTATGTACCAGTGCCTAAACTGCAGTATTTAAGAGAAAAATGCTACTGCATGCAAAGGAGTATGGCAAGATCAACAAGAATATCCTTGCACCCAATGTTTCCCTCATTTTCAGTAGCTCATCTTATCCTCACTTGGCTGTACTGTGAGTAACCATGCACCACAACTAAGGGAATAAAACAGAATTTAAGGTGAGAAATACAAGTGGGACTGAGAAAATCCGTACCTCTAGCACAGAAATTGTGTTCCTCATTAGTTCATAGCCAAGGTGTTAATGGTCCTTCTGATGGTTGCTTCTTGAGGGTTTTAAAAACATGTAGAAAATTAAAGGACTATAAAAATGCTTGGCTCTTAGAAGCAATAAGTGAGGAAGAGGCAAGAAGTGCTAAGGTAACCCTGCTATTAACTGGTAATATAATTTAAACAGGAAGGTTCTGCAGGTCTTGTATTCCTCAATCTGTCCTATTTGCCAGGCTGTAATTGTCATCCTGGAGCAGTAATAAGCCAGAGGAAAGCATACATCTGGCTACAGTTGTCAAGGAAGAGCTTTTTAAATTCAAATTACAACCAAAATTGCTGGGCAAATAGCACTGATCTCCACATATGGCTCTCAGTACAAGAAGTGAATCAAAAGTAGTTCTGATTGTACACTGCTTTTTAAGTTTCAATTACCTCTTCTTTTATTTGATGCAATTTTCTAAAACAAAATTAAAATTAGTGGTGATAGCCAAATAACAATCTAGGTGGATGAACATGTACCAAGATACTCCCACAATTCTGTGGTGTTATCACTTTTAGACATTTGCTTCCACTTTTCCCTCCTCTCTCCTTAAACGAAGTAAAACATGCCACCATGTCATGTGGCAAAACCCTGAAACTGGAAGAAAATGAGCCATTAAACCTGAGGCAGAAAGAACAGCAAACGGAGTTGAGGTGTCTTTTGCAAAACAACTAAAGAGGAACATACATTTTAGATGTCAAAGTCCTGTTCCACTTCTGTGTACCAAATCAACTCCAGACTCGAGTGGAGGTTCTTTAATGACAAAGGGCTCTGGGGTCACTTGTTTATGACTTACGGCTCATCACACCCCGACACTGCTTACTACCAAAATCCATTCTCTCTTCCCTGGGACAAATTGACACCAAGGTCAGAAGCGCAGTAAAAAAGCAGCTCTCACCAAAAACACTGGATCAGGAATCCATTGCCTTCAACATTACTCAGTAACTTTAGAAGAAAAGTGCACAATTAATTGAAAGAGCTCTCTGAGATTAAGAAAGTATAGAAATGAGAACTGCCAACTCTCAGTTTGGCTACAGCTGCACATTAGGCAGGACAGTATAACGTATAGCAAAATTGTCTTCCGCCGTGCAATACAACCAGAGAAGAAATGGAGCTGTGCAACAGAAAAGACAGAGAAAATTCAAGTGACAGAAACAAAAATTTCACCAAAAGTTGGGGGAAATATTTCTTTTTTAGAAAGATGTGCAGTTAAGACAGAAACGTAGGGTGTACAGATGGTAATTAGCACAACTACTAAGTGGAAGACAAACTGAAGAAGGGCATTTGAAACAGCAAAGCCAGAATTCAGAAAGCTCCACCAAACGAACTGCATATCCTGTTGCTGCAGCAGTTTCAAATACTTCAAAACAAGAATGTTATCATTGATTACACATCAGGAAATATAGGCTTTAAATTAAGAAAAAAGGGTAAAAAAAAGATGTGGACAACTAAGGCTGTAAGTCTGTATCCAATGTGCACAGATCTTTGGAATGGAAGACTACACTGAAAGATACACAGGTCAATGAAGAATTGGCAAACACAAGATGAGTTCACTTCCCAAGACCAACAAGCCTCAAGCAAACACAATTTTCAAAATATCTCTACTAAGGCAGCAACAAGCAAATCAGATGTGATGCTCCCCCCGCCCCCTGCCATTGGAACTATAGTGATACATGTGGGACAATATCATAGGGGAAACCATTCCAGAGAAAACCATAACTGGAAGAACTGGTTTGAGGAAAAACATGCCACAGAAACCAACCACTGCCCAGCTCATGCACTCTTGTGGCACTTACAGCCACCACGACAAGTCTGCTCCCAACTAGACATGCTCTGGAGACACACACTCCAGTCCAGGAGACAGATCCATGTCCATATCAGCAAAGCCCTCAATTTTTACTGACTCGATACAATGATGAGATATACATGCACAGGTCTTGCACACAGCTGAACTGGATGCACAGAGCATACCAACAGCTCAGGCTCTGTTCCGCACAAAAACATTTACACTACTCTGAATGCCGCAAGGCTACAGCATAGATAATTAGGCCTCTCTTTTGTCCAAGGAGGAAAAGAGAGACTGCTCTTGTTGAGGACAGGAGAGTTGCTCAATTTTTTACACTAAGTTTCTATGTTTTGTAAGCTGATTGAAGAGCAGGAAGTGAGGATATCAATGCTTCCCTAATCAATTTCCCTAAACTGTTTCCTCAACTTTTAGAAACAATGCTTTCTCCACTACAACTCTCAATATAAAATATCTATTTTAATCCTTGGGAATAGCAAAATTGCATACTGCGTACGCTGCTTAAAAATTTGTCACAAATTTAACAATTTCTTATATGCAGAAAATCCTCAAATACCTAAATGAAACCTAAGCTCACACCTTTCAAGATGATGCTAGGAGTAAAGCAGATCTGATAAGAGGGGAGCATTATGCTTACTCTGGGAAACTGAATGCAAAAAGCAATGTGACCATTCTCTCTATAAAACATACTGTGGAAGCTGGGGACACCAAGGAGGGCAGGAAACTGCTTAAGCAAAAGGGCAACACTGGCAAAATAATAAATATGAATATATGGGCCTGAAATTAACACAGATTATGAGAGACATAAGAATTTGAGCAATTACCCTCAAACTCAGAAAAGGTAATATTAACCATCATATGCTTTGTTTTGTGAAAGGGAATTGTTTGTGTGGCAGCTGCAGTAGCAGGTAGGCGGAGTCAGTGACCCAAAATGCACCTTAAAACATTATATTTCTACAAGGAGTTTTACAACAAATCAACTTGTTTATTTCTGCACTTGGATGAAAAAATTTTCAAAATAACCACTCAAGTTAGACTGAAAAAAACCCACAGAACTGAATAAGGAGCAGAGTACATGTGAATAGAGCAGACCCATCAGCAATGCATTTATGGGAGTCCAGGACAGGAGGTTATCTAATGAACGGTCATCCCTTGCAAAGACTCTGCCAAGGATTTTGTTTGTATTTTAAAGTCTATGTCCAGAGTTTTGCATTTACTTTTTCACAGTCTCGTTGCAAAAATAGCAGGAGGTTTTGTTTAAAAAAGGCCAAGAAAAAATTCTGTTTCAGATACTTAATAAAAAAAGGACAAACTAAAATTTACATGATTTTAAATAGAAGAGTAACCCTTACGTGATAGAACATTTGAATATTTAAAAAGTTGACACAACATAACTTTGAAAAACAAACAGCAAAGAACAAGGGGAACAAGACTTTGGCCCATTACCTAAGGATGTATTTGAAGAGAAATCTCTTGCTCCTAACAGTTCTTCCGCCTCCTCCAATTCTAACTATTTCAAAATGAGTCAGATGCACAGCCCTCTCAGAGCAGATTAAAATCTAATGCCAATCTTCTGCCATTAGATATGCTTACCTAACTTGGAGTCAACATTCAGCCTTGCAGTTGAGAAGTGATTTTTTTGTTCCTAACAACTTTCAAAAACAATTTTCTAGATTTTGAGTTCCTTATTATAAATTGTATCAGAGTCCAAAATTCATTAGTTGTGCTCCACCAGCTCTCGATACCATTTACAAAATATAACCAACTCCTTTGAGCTCTGACGCTTCTCTTAAATAGAGAAAGTAAAAAAAAAAGTGGGGCTATTTTTTTCCTTTGTGTATAATGTGACAGTATTGGGACAATGCACCAGCTATTGGTTGCAACAGGACTGAAAATGTGGGGAAGAAATCTAAAAAGATACGAGCAGATCTTCATATCAGCAAATCTTACTTTGAATTGCTAACAAAAATTCTAGTACATTGTCTGCCTGAAATTATATAAGGGACAAAGACTGGGATGCTTTATTTAATCCAAAATGCCCACATTGCAGTTCATGTTTTTGTCACAGTTCATTACAGCACAATCATTTCTAACATTGTACATCATTTCAACAACACTAAAAACACTCGTACCACATAACTGTTTAAAACTTATTTCCCACGGGTTACTACCAGTATCAGATGCAGCACTGAGCCATCTGTAGGGTTCCCCTCCCCACCCCAGACCCACAGCTCTGCAACACACCATTTAACACTCTTGCAGGCAGCCCATTCACAGGGACCACGACACTGCAGTTAAAGCACAGTCCCTTCTCCTGCTGGATGTAAATCAGTTGGCACTCTCCAGACTGTGAAGTTTGGCTACAAAATCTTTTCTGTCTACAGTTCTGCCCTTTTAAACCATTTCCTCTGTATGACAGCCAAGAAGAACAGCAAGCACAGATGTTAAAATGATGAAATACAAATGCATTATAAAAACCTGTGGCACAGATGTTAGCATTTGTTCTAAAAGCAATAAGATAACACAGCTCAGTTAAAGCATCCGACTAAATGGTTCCATCCTAACCGCAGGAGAACAACTCGCTGCCAGCAACTCTGTATTCTCTGATTTGTGAAATGTACAGATTTTATTTTTTAAAGTAGCTACATTTGGATTCATATTCTTGAAGTAGAGACACTTTATTTTACTAAACTTCTAGTGCTGCTTGACAGTCATGACATTGCCACGAAATCAAGAACTAGATTTAAATGTATACACAGTTATTGAAGATCATGCAGCAAGACAAGGTTGGCAAAGGAAAAGCCTGTGGCAATCAGACTGAGGAACTAGTAACATCTGAAAAAATCTTTACATTTATATATAAATGTAGATTAATCCTTCTTGCCTTGGTATCAGGACAGCTATACTCCTCCAGTGGCCACTTCAGATTTTATCTATCAAAACTTCCATATTAAGCTGTTCCTTCACATGCAAAAATCTCACTATCAGCCCAGGAATGCCATCATTTTGCAGGAAAAGAATAAATTTGTATATACATTGAGCACGTACAAATCTACCAGCTTCAATTTGAGCATAGCATGCAGAACAAAACCTAAAAATTTCCCTTAGAAGGATCTAGAGACCATTTGAGCCTTCACAAGTGGATATATACATAAAACTATGTAAAAGCAGATGCACTGCTGGAGTCCCTGTTACAGCTGGAACTGGTGGTGTGGCTCCCCAAAGAGCACACAGTGTCATCCCAGACTGCAAGTTTCTTCCTGAGGTTCTTGAGCCCCACAGCCTCATCAAGAAATGCCATAACCAAGCACAAGAAACTGCCTCAGCAGGCAGCCTAGAGGCAAAACCCTGGGTGGTTTATTTCAGCGGTCTCACTGCTTTTGAGTACGCAATCGTGCCATTTCTTCTTAGTGCAGATTGGGAAGAAAAAATAAAAGGAGCCATGCAGAGCGCAATGGTAACTTCTTAAGTCTACTGCTAGAGAACTGCACGGCTATCAGTGCTGTGCGCCTATGCCAGCAACAAGTACGCTATTCTTAACCCTGCGAAATTACTTACGTAAAAACAACGAAGGGACCAAAAATGGGCTGCCAATTTACAGATGAAAGCCTTTCCCCACACTATTCTAAAAGCCTAAAACAGTTGTAGCCAGCCTTGAGAACAACCAGTGTGTTAGCTATCATTTCTTACCAGCTCCCTTCTACAATCTCTCTCCTCCCTTCAGAGCTTAGAGCATAATGTTAAATCAAAGAAAACTGAGCAATGGGGAAAAGGAAACAATGTTTCTACAGATGTGAATGTCATGTAAATGTCAAACCTCATGTTAAAATTTGATTAGAAGACTGAATGAAAGGAAAACGGCATCACTGTAAATAAACTAGCTCACTAACAATAATCTCAGTCTGCCTGCTTCCAACATAACCTTGCTGATGGATTTCATTATTCTTAATTTTCCATGTAATATTAAGCTGTAATTGATTTTGCTAAAAGATCATATACAACAGTACAAGAACCTCAAACAAGTGTTTGTTGACAAGATGGATCTACACAGTCTTAACACTAAATTCCTTGTGTGATGTGCCTACAGCTACACTCAGTCAATTCGAGAAAATTCTCATTTCTTTTGCATTACAAATAAATGCCCATCTACATAGAATGACCAGGAGCATATGCATCCATTCATCTGAATGTACCTGTGTCAGGAAAACAGAAAGCAGTTTCACATTAAAGCCAAAAAAGCAGAATTCCAATAAATACTAAACAGGAACAAATAAATTTTGGGGCCAATCACTACAATTTTGCCTCAGAAAGGTAATATATTTTCCAAGACTGCACAATGCCACTTGCCACATTTCTTGACATACCTCCTGTACCAGCTGCTCTTGTCTCAGGATCTGTCTTCCTACTGAGCAGCCTCAGCTCTGTTCATTTCAGGAGGCTGGACATCTCCCAGACCATTTCACGTATTTCACCAGCCCCGACAACACGAAGATGTTCTTGATACGGAGCAGAAACATGTTTTTGTACAGTGGCAGGAGAAAGCTGTTAAATGAACTACAGCTATTGGGTTTAACTACAGGCTGAATACTTGCCTCACTCTGAAATACTGAGGCAGTAGCATTCATATTAGCAAATGCAAAGTTAGGAGAAAAAAATTCCAGCCACACAACACTATCAGCTTCATATGCCATCACCGAATCACCATCACTACACAGCACATGGGCTCTCACTCTGGCACAACCAATACCAGCCTCAGTTCAGTTCAGAATGAATCTTCAAACAGTCCAGCAGCTGTCCTGAACTGGTTACTTTCTACCCAAAACACAAATTCTTAGCCCCAGCTTTCCTTAGATGTGTGTGACCCACAGAACATCGACTTTACTAAAATGTCAAGGCTTAGTGCAAGATTATCTGTTGTGCCATGAAAATAATTTACTAATTGCTTCCACAGAAGTGATACAAAAACATCTTCAGAAAGAACTTAAAATTTCATGCCCCTGATAACACCGTCTGTGGCTGATAGTCCAAGTCATAAACTTGTCAGTATCTCAATAACTGGTGGGAGGGCAGGAGAACCTAACAACCATATCTGACTTACAGCTCCCGTAAGAGTTAGAAGATGTTTTTTCATAGCTCACCTTCAAAGATAGTAAAAGAGGAACATTATCAAAGACTCAAAAGAAAATCATTGTCCCCACCCAAAAAGAGCTCTATTAAAGGATTTCAACAACCCTGTGTCCTTAACCTTCAACGAGGCAAACAGAGGCACGGTCTTCCCCTGCTTCGTTGCTCTCTGAAGTTATAAACAGGAAGAAGTAAAGCAAAAAGGGATGCAGGTTGCAGTGCCAGTGGACAAAGCTTCAATCCATTATGAACTTCATGAACAGTCCGATTCATCTATTCAGTAGCTTCAGTCCCACCAGAGTATTCCAGACTGCCTTCCTAGATGAACAAAGACCACCACAACAAGCAGGTCAGGCTTTTCTGACTTTCCCATAGATGCTGTATTTTAAACTTCCCTTATCCTGTTAAGTCCCTACATAAATCTAGATGAACTGCTAAGAGAAGGAGAAACACCTCTCACCATGAGCCTTTCAACCCCCTCTATTTTGGTTCCTGAGCTGGTTGCCAAGCAGAAATGTATCACCCTGTGACAGAGACTGTTGCAGAATTCCTGGAGGCTGTACGCTCTGCTTCTGCTCTGAAGCATAGTGGTAACTAGGGGTTCACAAGGAGTTAACAGTATCTTACTCTCTGAAGTTTTTCAAAACACAACAGATTTTTATGAGCTCAAGTTCTGCCCAGTGGTTCATTACTCATAAATCCCATTTTATTAAAAAGTACTCAGGATTTTGTTTTTTGAAACTGTAACAACTACCATCAGAAGTCACCAGGTGCATTTATCCAGATCTTACTCAGTTTTAAGTACTTATGTAAATAACCTTGTTCCACACTACATGGTAAAAACTCTTCTTTTGCAAACTGGAAGTTTTATTCTCATGAAATGCATTGCTCTAAAATCCTGGCAGGGAAAAACAAAACAAAAAAAAATAAAAGAGAAGTAAAGGAAGGCTGTTGAATGAGATCATCCACTGCCCTGTCGTGGGTTTGGTGACCGACAGGGGAAAATAAATCCTACAAGCTAAGTGAAATGAGTGAGTACTGTAAAGATCCTTGACTATCAGAACTGCAGGATTTGTTTTAATGAACAACTTTGTTACTCCTGTGTCCACTAACACAGAGTTAAGGTTGCTCTTAAGAGATTTAAAGATGTTATTTGTGAGAGTTAAGATCTCATGAGCTAAATGGATTCAGAAACCAGCTGGTCCTTCTTCAAAGGCAACAAGTGCTACTCAGGGTCCCTCACCTCACTGGCAGAAAGCTGCCTAGGGCATGCATGTGCAACCTGGACAAATGAAGTAGTCCGGGACACTCTCAATATCATAAACTCACTAAAGCCTTAAATTCAAAATAACTTGTGTATTTTGAATTCTACTTTCAGATATTTTAGGAAAAAGCCATGTGATTATCTGCTGCATTCCACTTGAGGGTTTGTATCACAAATTGCACTTAATTTCTGTGTAATCAAAGACAAGACTTCCACTCATATCATTTGAGCAGGCTTCAGTGAAACTTATGCCAAATCACAAAACTGGTTCGCAGCTCATTCTGACCCTCTTACAGCACCTTCTTTGAAGAGGTTCTCCTAGCAGAGCTCCTAGCCACCAAGAAACCACAGGCCCAGAGGATTGTTCTGATGCAAGAGAGGAAGAAACAGTTATTGCCTTAAGATTGTACACAGTAACAGCCAACAATTACATGAACACATGAATATTCAAGCACTACATAAACCAGACCTTTATGGTGCAGCTACAAAAAACAGACTTTCATGTTTCTACAACACAGCAATTGAGCAATCAAATATTTCTTTATTAATGCTTTAAGACTATATAGGCTTTCATTTAGCACATTCAACTTCTGCTCACCCATCTCCCACTTCTCTTTGACAGACTAAAAAATAAAAACAAAATTCAAAGGCAACATTGTAATTCTGCTTCAAGTTGTAATTTTTCCTTGTCGTACACATGGCACTTAAGCTTTCAATATGTAGTTCCATTAGAACCTAGGTTTCCTTTCTAGCTTGTGTTTATACTCATTCTGGATGCAACAATAAAAATAAAATATACCATATTCTAATTACTGCCATTGTGCTGTTGCACAAATATTTTCTTTCTTTTTTCAAACTTGCGACCTCTGCTTGCAGACAAGAGCAGAGAGTAGAGGTGAGTTATTTCATGTGGCTGGATACACCACCAGACACCAAAGATTTCCAAGTCAGTTACCTCAAGCTTTGATATTACTGAAGTGTAAAAACTGAGAAGGAAAAAAAAATTACATTAAGAAAATGTTCAAAAGCTATAAATTCAGCTTGCCAGATGAAGCATAGGTCTGTTCAGTGAAGACTCTTGGTTATAAATGCCTGCTATAGTACTCAAGAATTCAAACACCATCATAGTTAAGCAGTACATATCTATATATGCTTCACTACGTAACAGGGATATTGCCAAGTCAAGCATGGACTAGCACAGAACTGAAACAGTCATTTTACTGCCATTCAAAGAGAAACTGCTGGCCCAGCATGGGCAAGGTCTTTCCCAGCTTCAGCTGAAAAGCTCCCCAGCTCCTTTCCATACTCTCATCACTCACCTCTCCCAAAGAGCCCTTTCTCAGTCAGCATTGCTGCTACCGCATCTCAATAAAAACTAATCAGATTAGCTTAAACAGCTACACTGAGCTAGTGGTAACCTAGAGGAATAGTCTCCACTGCTATCCCAGATAGACCCAGGAATGCCTGAGGTTTAGCATATCCATCATTGTTATGTACCAGAATGACTACAGTATCGAGTTAGTGTCACATAGATGTTGTTTATAGAAAACACATAAGATGAACTTAAAAGAAAGCTCAATCTGAACCACTGAAATCAGACCACCAGAATATTCAAGTGTTGGGTTTATTAAAAGCATCTCTCTCTTACTTCTGACAGGGAATAATTATTTTCTGCTTATAAGAGATATATTTTCTCCACAAGAGTCATGAAGAAGATCCTTCCCAAAACCATTCTGCCCATTACTCTAAAATACATGACTGAAATTTTAACAGCTCTTGTAGCAATTAACATGCAGCAACTTGCTCTCATGACATGTGCTTGACTCAGGAAATACCCCTGCAAACAACAACAGTCAACACTGAGGATCTCTAAGGAGAGAGCACAATCTGCCTGTTACCATCCCCTCATCTGCCATCAAAACTTGGTGCTGCTAGTCCAAGTAACATCCTTATATTTAAATAGAACTGTTAGCTTTAATATAGGATAGCTCCCCCATTCTTCTGATATAGGGTGGCTAACAGAGAAATCTGGAATCATATAGTCACCCAGTGGCCTGCGAGTGCTGCAAGATGGCACAGAGCTCACAAGATCTCAGTGTGCTGTCCTAAGCTCCTGAAGGCGAGGCTGGCCAACAGCGCAGCAGGACTCATGGAGCAGTCCCATAGGACAGCTCAAAAGAGACCCAGACCTTATACAGGAGCATCTCCCTCTTACCTGATGGAACCAAGTGCCAGGTGGAAGACAGTAACTACTGAGACAGAAGCACTGTTTCTCAAGATACAGTGAGGGGAAACTGTAAGGTAACAGAAAATGCTGTAATCAACTATTCAAATTACTCTGCCATGCTGGGGTTATTAGTTGTATTTTTGCAAAAAGCATCACACAAAATTTAAAAATGGAAAGAAAAGACTGCAGTTCTACATCTCATCTAGAAGAATAAATCACTCAAACAACCCCAGTGGTTGTGCACTGAACCATCATTTGAATGGAAACCAGGGAGTATCTTTGTTCTGTTTGAAGTAAAGGATAAGGAATTACGTGGATGAAGTAAATGAGACAAACGATAACCTGACTTCACAGAAAGGCTCCCAAGTTACCACAATAAGAACTCTGTACAATGTATACGTTAACAACCCTCATCACACCACCCTATCAGATCCTCCAGCAGTGCTATCTACCTGCTTAGTCCGGCATCTTGATCTTGGCTCTTAGGCCACTTACTACAGAAAATGGTGGGTTTTTTTTTTTTTTTTTAGAAATGTGTGCTACTGTGTATTTCTGGAAAAAACAAAGCTATTTTATCCACAAATTCTTATCCAAATCTGACTGCCTAACAGCCAAAAAAATAAATAAAAGCACCAATTACAGAAGTGGGATGTATGTTTCTCTCTCACTAATTAAATCACTTTGGCAAGAGCAGCTGTTTAGTGCTTAAACATGATCTTCACATTAGAAAGGACTCACTACCATTTTATTAAGATGGCTCCTGAAGCTCTTTTATTGGGAATATTTTTCTCCTTACACCCTTCCCAGAAGTATTCTGAAATCTTTCTACCAGCTTTTATCAGTCAGCTTTGTTTTTTCACTCAGTTTCTTCTCCCGACATCTCAAATGGTTTAGAAAATGAAACGGAAATGAAACGTATGAACTAAATAAAAAATAAGCTAATGCTTCACCAGTGACAGAAAATAACGGTAGTCTTTGCAGAACTTCACTTTGAACTTTCCTCTGTTTCTGTTTTTTTCTTTGCCCTTCAGACTGCACTATTTCGGGGAACAGACTGTCTCTATGTTGCAGGGCATTCTCTTGAAGACACACAAAACAGGCTGGGGGAAGACAGCAGTCTGCAGCCCTTCCTCAGGCAAATATCCACTGCAGCAAGGCATACTTGTTTGAAGTTCCAAACAAAATTAGGGAAAAGCCCAGGATTCCTCTGTTCACCTTTAGGCTAAGATTCGAGTCTTGACACTACTAATGTAAATTCCCAATAACAACAGCACTTCAGCGTCGTTATTCCCAGTTTGAGCCAGCACAGCTGAGGCAGGAGCTTTACACACAAGGTAACGGGTTCTTTGCTGCTCCATGCTTACCCCCACAACTGCAGCATCCCAACTGAGAGACACCACTAGCCTGCCTGAGCACCCATGGTCCTCAAAACCTTCTCCAAGAAGTTAATCAGCAGAGACAGAGTTCCTCCAAAAACTTCAAACCATTTACAACCTTCATCTACACTTCCAACACAGGCTGGAGGGCAGAGGAGGCTGTCTCCCTGCTCAACCCCTTCCCAAGGGCCTGGGGGTTTTGCTGTGTTCCTGCACCTCCAACAAAGCTCATCAACATCAGCAAAGGACTCAGGACAATCACACTGATCTGGCAGAGCCTCCAAGAACAGAAGAACCTACAAGGGTCCAAGGCAAATGCAGCTACCCTACAGCTACAGGTCACCCTTCTCAAGTGCTCTTTATCCTCAGCTGAATCCAGGAAGAAAACCCTTCTCCCTCACACACCTAAAGCTATGTTTTTTACGTATATAGGTGTCATAAAAAGGTCAAATACACTTTACATATAAAAAATAGGCACTTATACAAAACAGCTCTTACTCAGAGATTTCTCCCCTATGGTTAAAAGTCCTTGTTCTAACTTCTTCTACATTATAGCTTAAAAAAAAATTCAGTCAGGTATGCAGTAAAAGAACAGCGTGTAATCCTGACAGGTAAGAAAGACACAGACCCACTGCCAATAGGATTACACCAACTGCCTGAACTGCCAAAAGACAAATCAAATCCAATTACTGCTGAGTTGGTATTTTTTGCAAAGTCTCTTAAAATAAACCACTTAAGCCTCTGAAGTCACAGAAGCATCTTCTCTCCCAGAGCCAGCTCTGTTGTACTCTAACAATATTTTTCAGAACTCAATGGATCCTTCCCCAAAAGATCTAATATCAACAAATACATAAAATAGAATGCTCTAGTAGCAGCAAAATGAACAATATATACCTGCAAGGTACTTTTTTCATTCATCAATCAGTTGATTAGTTATTTTTAATTAAATGAGGAAGCTATGATTGCAGGATTTTGAGCAATAATCCTTTCCATTTTAACTACTGCTTTCTGTGGGTCACATAATGAATTCATAAACTATTAATAGGACACATTTAGCAAACCTGGTTTTAAGCCTCAAGCAGCCTTTTGGCTAGATTGAACTCTCATGCTTGAGTTAGTGATAGTTACCATCTGCATTCTGTAAGCACTGAGAAGCATGTATTAATTGACTATTAGTTCAGTTTTCAGCTATGTGCTCTATGTTTTAGATAAAACTAGCTGGTTCACATAAAAGAAATGCCTCATTTTGCCAGGGTTCTGTTAAGTGTACTTGAAGTTTTCATGAAGATCCAAAAAACCACCATCATGGGGTAAAAAGGTTTGGTTTGCCAAACCAAGGGGTTTTATACTGGGCTTACTGTTACAGCTACAATAAGATCAGGATTTACTTTTCCATGCTCAGATTTTGATGCTTAGTTGGAGAGAGGCTCTGATGGAAGCTCAAACACAAAAACAAAACAAAACCCGAACATTAATAATATTTTCTTGTATAAGAGCATTTTAACTAAGACCAAATAATTTCCAAAAATTTACTAAATCCATTAAAGGAAATGTATAAAGCTACTGGGTTTGTTTCCTTCACTTATTCGCTAACTACAAGCAGAGTTTTAAAGACAAGTTATGCCCCATGTTTGAAGTTGTTCATATATGACTTGCATCACAGAGTTCAGTGGTAAATCATGTGTATCAGGCTGCTAAGGCATGGGAAGAGAGAAAGGAGCAAAAAGCAAGGGAGATCTGAATGATCCTGCTTTTTAGACAATGCGTCCCACTAGGTACAAACATAGCTCCTGAAGAACACAAATCCTAGTAGCAATATATAACGAACTCAAGGTTTATTTTTAAATTTGAGGGAAAAAGAAATCAGGTCAATTTCCAACTTCTGATATCCGTGTTCTTAAATCAACCCTGGTAAAGTCCTACATCCCCTAATTCAGTCTATCTGCTTCTGAAGTGCAACACTCAAGGCCACGGTATGGTTCCCTGGCATCCACCCAGCAGTGTAGATGTCTCCGCTAAGAGACACCACTGTGCTGACAGCCCCAAGCTACCCTACAAAGTAACAAATGCATATACATCACAGGTGCACAACATAGCAACTCAGACTTCATGCTTAAGGCTTCCATCAGTCAACAGAAAAATTGGTGCCTAAAGTAGATTTAAGGAACCCACATATTGACACAACTGGCACGATGCTTAGTTAGTAGATGGTGGACCAATAGATAATAGTGATGTTCTCGAAAAGCAGACTGAAATCCTCTCACTGAAAAATACACATTGGATTAGTACTCACCTTTAAGATGTTTAGTAGGTTGCTTCCATTTTCACAAAGGAATTAGACAAGCTCGTACTTTTCCAAATGGACACACACGTTGTCACTTGGAAGTTACAGAAGAAGTACTCATTGCATCATATTGTAAAAAAATGTACTACTAAATTTAGTAATATAAGCAAGCCTGACTTGTCTGACTCCAAGTACTTCTTTATTGATCTATGACCTTTCTCTTGAAAAGACGTATGCACTAACTAGTCACTGCACATTCCAGAGAGTGGCATGAGGGGGATTGCCATACCGACAGCTGCTGAAGCAAGAGGGTAGAGGAAGTAGTCCCCAATTTAGAAGTGACCTACCACCAATTTTGTGAGGCTTTGTGACACAACAAAAAGTCTAAGGCAGGATGAATTTCCACATCATTACTGTACGTGCTGGGCTACGCATGTGACCAGACTGCCACTTCTGCTGCAGTAGCAACATTTTTCCACTGCCTCCTTAGGTACTTCATTTACATTACGTGATTGACTAACCATGCAAATTGGGCTTTGCTGGGAAGCAGGAAGAGAGATCATCTTTCAGAGAGAACTGAACTTGGAAGAGGTACAGAGCAGGAACAGTTTGCATTCATTCCCAGCTTGCTACGTGGGATCTTGAGAACATATCCTTTACCACTTCAAATATACAGGCTGATTTTATTTTTAAATCTCTCCTTTTCCGCAGTTTCCAGCTATCAGAAAGCAAAACAGTCTCCAGTCAAAGTGAAAAACACATTCACTTAACCAGCAGACTCCCCAAAGAGCAGTTCAAGGATTCTGCATGTCACAAACCTCCTTCCATCAGGGCTGTCAGTGTGGACAAATCAGGAAATGTTTCCACCTCAACTTTTAAGGATGGGAGGTGGGAGCACCTGCCTTACAAACACAAAGAATGTCCACACACACCCCCCTAGGTGAAGTCTAAATGAATCAATGTGGAAAGACTTTCATCTAATAGCCCCCCCAACCACTACATCCTTCATGCCAATTGATATCTACAAAATGGACATTAATGGCCACTGGTGAAAGAGTAAGTAGTCTGGAAAGCAGGCATCTGCCTCTCTCAGCATGTGCCCCCAGATTATGCCACCCACACGCCTAACTTGTTCTTCCACAGGTATTGTCGTATTTCTCAGGCTCTAGCCCACAAGGCTAACTTCACCGTGCCTCTCTCAAGTTAGCGCATTGTTTCAAAACCACAGCTTTGATAAGCCACAGAGAAAGATAAAATCACTGGGGTGTGCAATAGGTAGGCATCAGTCCCATCACCTACCAGGAGTCGGGAATCAGGGTCACCCTGCCGATCCCACTTTCAGTCCACCTCTGCTCCTAAGGCATTCACAGGGCTTTCCAAACCCGAGAAGGTGTCTCTCCGCAGCTGTACAGTCAGAAGGCAAGGAGCTTCCCCTCTCCCCTCCGCGGGGCTCCTTGCTGCCTGAAGGGCCGAGGCACTCGGGAAGAGGCAGCAGATAAGGCACCCGGTATCACCCCGCTTCCCCAAATCAAGCTCGGAAATAAGATGTAACAGCAGTCTCTCTCCCGCGCCAAGTATCACAGGAGCGGAACACTAACTGGTTCATTTATTTCATTGATTACCATATGCGGATATTAAAGCCGAAACATTGCGTTTCTTCCACCAGCCCTTTCAAATTAAGCTTACATTTCAAAGGTACACGACACGTGAGATCACCGTTTCTCCTCTGCCTGACGGTACGGAGCGGCGGGGAAGGAGATAAGCGCTGCGCTCACCGGAGGAGGCTTCCCCGGCGGCGGAGCTCTGCCCCAGGAAGGCGAGGGGTGCTGGGCTGGGGCAGCCGGACGAGCCGCGGCAGCGAAGCTCCGGCCTCCCCGCGCGGCAATTCCATCTGCGCTCTCCTCGCCGCCACTTACCCCGTTCCGCCAGGCGCTGAGAAACTTTCCGCCGCGGCGGGGAGCGGGACGGGGCCGCGGGCAGTGCTCGAGGCCGACAGCGGGCACTGGGGCCGCCGCCTTCTCGCAGTGAGGCCGGGGCCGCGCGGGGAGCGAGGGCCGGCGCGGGAGGAAAACTTTGGGGGCGGCGGGGGAGCGGCGCCGTTCCCCCCGCTCCCCGCCGGCGGAGGGAGGGGGCCAAGGTGCGCGCAGGATCAGCCGGGCGGACGTGGGGCGCCGCGCGGGGGGAGCGCTAACGCCGTGGCGGAGGGGATGCTCGCGGCCGCCTCCCCGCCCCGCGCTTTATGAATCGGCAAAAAGAAAGGGAGGGAGGAGATTTGTGAGAGAAAAGGAGAAGGAAAAAATATTTGCGAGGGCTCCGGGCATGTCTGCAGCCTCCTCTGGGATGGAGCAGCCAGATCCCTCATAGCCCCGCTGTCCCCATTCCCGGTGGCGGCGAGCACACCAGGGGAAGACCGCGGGGGGCAGGGCCGCCTGGATCGCTTCCTTTCCCACCCGCCGCCTCGGCCATGTGGGAAGATGCTGCGCAGTACCGGGAAAAAAAAAAACATCAAAACTACGCTCGGTACTTACTGATCGCAACTCCGGACGGCACATCGGCCGCCGAGTCTTTGTATTCGCTAGTGGTTCCTTATCCCAAAATGCCACCTGTAGGCCTTCTTTTTTCCAAAGGAGGATGAATTCCTCAGCTGCCACTCATCTGACCGCAGCGTGCAAAGTTCCAGGTGGTGACTCCGCACAGCGGGACCTGTCGGCTGCCTGGTTTGCCTCGAGAGGGTCGCACGGAAACCTGTGGTGAGCGGCACCAGCTGCAGCAAACCTCCGGGTGTCACCTTAAAGCAGCTCATACCTTAGCTTCTTAGTAAACAAACCCCGAAAAGGTTCGGCCTTTCGACACCAATGCCCGGGTAAGACCCCTGGGAGGTGGGCGGCAACAGCTAAAATACTGCTGGTTTCAAACACAAACGCGCACTTTTTCCACTATCCTCCCTCTACTAATCTCTGAGATGGGACAGGATAGACACCCTTGTGCCCGAACACACCTGGAAGAGAGCTTTCCTAAGCAGCATTAGCCGGATGAACATGCTTCACGAGTTTGGTCCTTTAATCGTGCTAAACTCCCATCTTGCCTTCAAAATGGGTTCACTTGTACTCATTAAACTGCTACTGGCAACTCTTTCACCTAAACCACCAACAGCTTTCTATAAAACCTTTTAAAAAGACAGACTCCAGACCTTTCCAGTGAGGAGAACTATGTAAATCTTCACTGTTTCAACATCATTTCAGATCCAAACGTTAAGGTAGATTTACAAACAATAAACTGCACAGCAGCTGGATAAAATCTGAGTTTCTCAAGGATCCTAATAACTAAAACCATCCTTCAGGAGGACTTAGACTGAAGTCTAGAGTACTCAATAGCTTAAACACTCTGGATATTAGAAAAGGGGCTAAGAGTTCAACGTGAGGTCTCCCTCAGCAAACGGGATGCCGCCGACCATGGCTACGTTTAAGCACCTCTCCCGTGGACAGCGCCATCCGAGCGATACTGCCCCTCGGAGCTTCTCGACCCAGCTCACTCGCAGCCCCGAGCCGGTACTAGGAGCCACCCGGGAAAAAGCGTCCTTCCTGCAGGGGCCTCCGGGTCCCCGACGCATCCGCTGACCCGCTGCGGAGCTCCCCATCCTATCTCATCCCATCCCACGCTCCAACCCGCCGTGCTCCTCACCTCTGCCTGGGCGCCCTCCGACCGCAGCCCGGGGCGGGGCAGAGCTTCCACGCAGCCACCGCCTGCTCCAGCCCCGCGGGCAACCACGCCGCTGCCACCGAGCGGCTGCCGCTCCCGCGGGGCGGCGCCGTCCCCGGCGGACCCCGCCGGCCTCCCCCCGCCTTCCTCACCGCCCAGCGCCGGGGCTCAGGAGCCGGGGCGGGGGGAGCCGCGGCGAGCGGCAAGGCTGCCAGACACGGGCGGATTGTGCCCCCCTCTCGGTTCGGAGCGCTGGTGAACTGCAGCCGATGACAGTCAGTTCCCGCGACTGCCTTCCTTCCCGGCGCGGCGAGCCCGGCTCCTGGCTTTAAATACCTCGCTTGTCAGCGAGCAACGCACTTCGTGGCCGCTGCACCCGATTTCCTTCCCCAGAGGCTGGTTCGCGTAAGGGAGCGCACAAAGATGCCACACTCAGCTGCTTTTGCCTTGTTCGGAGAAAAACACCCTCCACTTTCTCTGAAATAGAGAGAAATAGCGGTGTGCTGCCACAGGCGTGAGCTCCGCAAGGGGATTGGTTTGGGGAGGCTGGCGCGGGCTGAAAAGTTAAGGAGCCCGGGGGGATTTTGATGAAGTAAAAATGAATATTAATTATAGCAGCTGAAGGGGGTAGGCGGTGTCAGGTTGTTACCAGAGATGCTGTTTAGGCTGCTGCTGATTGTATTTGCACATTTGGTTTTACAAACAATAGGTATCTGTAAAGAGCTTCATGCCCTTCGAGAGAGCTCCACGAGCTCTTCTGTGGTTGTTTATTTGCTCTAAATACGAGCGTTTCCTTAACACATGAGCTTTGTAGTCTTAAATGTAACATTTTTGGTGAACTATCTTAAGGAAAACTTCAAAGAGGCTGGACCTGTAGTCTGTAGAATCGGGGCTCCGATTCTACATTTTTAACCTTGAGACCTTTAATTTTTAACTACCCACACTGAAAATTCTCCTTTGTCTTTGGGGGAATATTGAGCCCACAATCAATGCAATAGGTCAGGCTGGACTCCACCACTCAGCACAGGACACAAAAATGAAGTATTTAACAATAATATCTTAAGAAGACTGAGATTGGCCAGAATTCAATGATCCCAATGCTGCTTCTACTACCATCATATGTGCTCAATGAAAACGTGAGTAAGGCGTGGCTCAGAAAACTAACTCTGTCCTGTTGGCTTTTTTTTGCAGGTCTGACTTAAAACGCCAGTCTCCCATGCCATGGTTCCATGGGAAACCAACTCAGGTTTAAAAAAAAACGTTCTTTTCTCTAGATTGAGTTTAGTGTGAGACAATTCCACGATCTCATTTCTTGCAGGGGCCCCATGGACAGACCATTTGAATAGCGCATCTGCAGAGAGCAAGAGCAAATGACATAGGTGGGAATATGGGATGGCAGCTATTTAAAGTAGCTCGGGTAAAAAAAGCAAAGATCCTGAAGCTCCCAAGCCACATATTTCTGCTCTTTTCCTTGCAGCAACTTTGCCTGACCCTGTGGCATGCCATTTGTGCTGGTTTTAGCTGGAGAATAGGTAATGCTCTTCACAATAGCTAGTACGAGGCCATGTTTTGGATTTGTGCTAGAAACAGTGTTGATAACACAGTGATGTTCTAGACATTGCTGAGTCGGGCTTGCACAGGATCAAGGCCTTTTCTGCTCCTCACCCCAACCCACCAGTAAGCAGGCCTGGGGGGCACAAGGAGTTGAGAGGGGACACAGCCAGGACAGCTGGCCCCAACTGACCCAAGGAACGTTCTGTTCCACGGGATGGCATGCTCAGCATATAAACCTGGGGAAGAAGGAGGAATACACCATTGGAGTGATGACATTTGTCTTCCCAAGTAACCATTATACATAGTGGAGCCCTGCTTTCCTGGAGATGACTGAACATCTGCCTGCTGATGAGAAGTGGTAAATGAATTGCTTGGTTTGCTTTGCTTATGTATGCGGCTTTTGCTTTCCCTATTAAACTGGCTTTATCTTAGCCCACGAGTTCTCAAGTTTTATTGTTCTAGTTCTCTTTCCTATCCCACCAGGATGGAGTAAGTGAGCAGCTGTGGAGTGCTTAGCTGATGGCTGATGTTAAACCATGACACAAGTTCAACTCATTAAATCATCAGAAAACTAACCAGGCAGAATTCCCTTCACTATTAACAAGCCAAGTGCGATCACTGAGGAGTCAGATAAGCAGCAAAGCCATTGCTGAGCAGGTGCAGAATGAGCAGACCATGCAGGTGATGCAGGATCATCCCATTCAGTTGCCAGGAGAGTTTAAATTTGCTCAGTCACCTGTGATCCCTTCTTATCAATTCTACCTGTGTAAATCCAGATTAAATTCCCCAGCTGCAGCTGAGTCCAGAATTTCAACCCAGGTATGATCTGAAGTCAAAAGCAAAACTTCTGTTGATTAGATGGGGCTATCTTACATTCCCCTATTCTACAAAAGTGAGAACATACATGTGTAATGGCTTTATTCTCTCTTCCCATATGCCATACTTCCCTTCTCTCAGGCTTCTTAAACATCCAAATTTTTCAGATTAAGTACTGGAGAAAGAAAAGGAGGCATAGGGGTGTTGAGTATGAACAAAATACGTAACAGCGTTCGAGCCAGCTTTTGCAGTAGCCAGGTATGTCTTGCCACCATTATTAGATGAGTCAGAGATTTTAGCAGAGAATCTTGTTTGCTTATACAGAAGACATATAAATTTGAGAGCTCAGTAGTTTTTGTACTAGTGCAGAATTCAGAAGTGCTTGTCATGGAACACGACCTTATTTGAAAAGTAATGCTTTTAATTAGAGAAAATTTAATTTCTACTTCAAATTTGGTGACTGGTTTTAATAAGAGAGTAGGAATTACAAGCTAAATTGTCAAGATCTCATTAATTAAACACTTGCATGGGCTTACATATAATTTAAGCAACTCTGCCATTTATTTAATCTTAAATCAGAGTGAAAGAGCAGATTCACCACTGTTTGTTTAGATATAGCTACACTCACTAAGCTCATGCATGCCTTAAGTCTCTTCTTAATCTGGTTTACTACTCAAAATAATTTCTAACAAGACAATATCTACCATTGCATCCCCATATTCTTTTCTCTTTTAAAGAACAGTTAGTCATAGGAAGAATATGCAGAGGCATTTGCAACATTCCTGATTTTATTTCAGTGGCTAACTGTACTGAGAATTTGTTCAAGAATCAATGTACATTTTATATAAATACAGTGGAAGTTGTCAATATAATTCCCCAAAGCCCCAAATTAAGTTCTCCTAGTGCTATTGAAATTTTTATATTGATTTCAGTGAAATCAGGTGCGGTTCCTTTATGTAGTAGTCTATTTCAGGCCATCTTCTTTTTACAAGTTCAAATCCAGAATAACTTTACTGACAATTCAGTTGTCCACTACATACATACATTATCTTCTAAGGTTTTAACAACTCACCCTTAATTATACTTTCCTATTTATTTTTCTTGAATACTATCTGAGTCCCATCATGCTTTTCTGTAGTTAGTTAAAACCGTTTGAAAATACTCCCATATGTAATGTGAGGAGTGGCTGATGCAGCCTCCATTAGTTAGTCTGAAAGCTTAACACATAGACAAAGGGCAATGACTTTACTGTTCACTAATAAATATTCTTCACCTTAACCCTTGAACTAAGAATCAGATCTGTTCAGGAAAAAAAGAGATGTTACCCAGCCCCTTTTTGGGAATTGAGATTAAGAATACATTTTCAAATACATTTACAAATATGTAAAAAATAAAAGCATTAATCAGTGTGTTCAGTTGATGACTGAGAGCCATCAAATGTGCTGAGTTATAAGAGGTCTTGCAAAAAAAAGTTATTAACATCTCATAATTGGAAGTTTGTAAAGGCAATCCAAGTAGTTGCTATTCTGAACTCCATGTCATCAACAAGAAGCTACCTTTACATCTACACTATTTTAAAATGTACAGATATATATTCATCTAGGGATGTCTGTGAAAGATTGTATGTACATGTATGTGAGGTTTATACTGTGTACAGTACACATATGCATGAATACTGTATCCTAAATACCACCTCTCTGCTATGCATAGAAAAGATATTAATTTCACCTGTGTTATCTGGGGACTTTTTCATTAGACATTAATCTACATTTACTGCAAGATACTGTGTCCATGACAGAGACACTAAAACAAAAACCCAAACAACCCATACCAGAGGCCATGCTGCAAATTGTTTGCAGAGAAAAGGCTGGCATCCAGAACTGACAGTCCCCTCCACGTCCAGATATCCAATTCATTCTGTTTTAATTCCAGAAATGCTGAGTGACTACACTTCCAATTGATTTCACTTGCAGTTGTGAGTGCTCAGCACTTCTGCACGTTAGGCCTGAAGGGTCTAGGAGATGAGACAAACACAGAGTAGCCACAGAAGTGGTTGAAGAGGCTTGCTCAGCAAAGGTTGTAGCAGAAACAGGGATAAAAGAGAATTCTTCCCATTCACCTGCCTTAATGGTAAGGTGATTCTTTCTCTTTCAAAAATCCCTTTCATTGTTCTCTTCTCCATGCACCTTCAGATTTCTACATGTGAACTGAGAAGTTTCCTGACACACACATATACGTTAAATGCCATAATTAAAAAAGAAAAAAAAAAGTGTGGTTGCTGCTTTCGATAAACCAAACTCTGTTGGTGAGCAGAGGTGTGTGTTTTGGTTTTTTTTTATTTAGCCTATCTACTTCATAATTATGCTCCTGGAACTGGTGCAATTTACTGCATTTTCAAGGCAGCTTTTTTTTTTCTAAAATCTTCTTATCTTGCACCTCATCTTCTGGAAAACAGCCAGTCTTGAGTAGGACCTGCCTACTCTTACTAACAGCAGAGAGTGATGATCCAAACCACTTAGCTGCTCAACAATATCATCGTTTCTCACCTTTACATTTTACATTGTTTTTTTCATTGTGGTCTTGTAAGTATGGTATTTGCACTCCAAGTTCCACTCTCAGTCCTCCTAATTTCTTTCTTTCTGTTTGCTCTAAATCAGACCCAATGTTACCAATGCAGAGAATTCTGGGAGGATCAGTTTACACATCTTGCAAACTAGACTTCTTTTCATATATCTCGTGTAATTTCTTTTTTGTGGAAGAGCACAATGTTGTTAATTTCTGTGCAGCTTAGGACTGATTATTTCTCTTAATTCCTTTTCTATAGACTTACTATTTCACTAATTACCCCCCAACATTTTTGTGTGCAGTTAGTTATTCCTGCTTGTGTGTTACCTTACACCCTGTTTAATTTCATCAAACCACTAAATTTATAGAGTAATTTCTTATTCTCACCTTGTCCTACATACTTGCAGTGGATGAATGCATGGACCCGATGCAGGTGCAAAATGGAATCGGAATCATTTATTGTAACACAAATTCCTCTTTTATAACAGTCTTTTTGCAGAGTCATTGTCCACCCAATTTTACATCTATGATTGGGCTAAAGCACTTGTGCAAGCCTTAGACTGTTTCTTAATTGGTAACATAAGTTCTGTTTTTCCCAAACTCTAAACCGCTCATTATCGCCTCTTGATAAATGCTAGCACTTTCCACTACTTTTAAAGTTAGCCAATTCTCAGCTCATTATTAAACCCTGTCAGGGCCTCTGTGCTGTCTCCCAGGCTTAACCCTACACATACTTACAGTTCCTCCAAGAAAATAAATATAAGCATGGTGTTTGTGCCATTACCCTGGTCTGTAACAAAAACGCCGAACAGAGTTGGCTCCTGCACAATACTCTGCAGATCTCATGCACAGCATCATTCTTTTTTGATAGTGAATTGAGGATAACTCCTCTCAGGTATACCTGTTTAACCACATTTGTATCTATTCCTTAGTAGTTTCTTTTAGAGGATACTTCCCTATGAGAATGCCTACTCTATTTGCTCTGTCCACGAGGAACATTTCTCTGGTCCAGGATAAAATTCTGTTGGCTAGATGTGATTTGGTTTTTTCCTTGAGACAAATTCCTTCTGGATGTTGTAATTCTAGGAGATTACAAGGATGGTTTACTTGCTCCAGCATTTTTTCAAGAATTGAAATAAAGCTTGATAATCTTGAAAATAACTGAGGCAGGCACTTTGTAAGAGAAAAGGCATAACCATGAACAGACAGACTACACATGTTTTGTGGCCCTACTCCCTCATTCCTAACAAGGCACACACAGACAACGGTGCTACAGGGGCTTTACTGTTATGCCAGAGACCAGGCACTCACAGCTTTGGTAATAATCTTCCCTTGGCTTAAGCAAATGCAATATCATTGCTGCACTGTTCTAGGGAAAACCACAGGCAGTCTCAATACAGAGACTTATTAGACTAGGCCATTCTGGCACATATGGGAAGTTATTAGGGTAGGCAGTCTACCATTTCCTCCCAGAATGAAAATATGCCAATGGTTCAAAAACATATCCTCTGGGTGGATAAGGCTACTCTTCTATGCTGATGGAAGCCAGCAAAAGGTGCATTAAAAAGAAGCCATGACTACAGTACCATAGCACCAAATCAGGTCCAGGGCTTCCGAAAAGATACAGTAGAATCTCAGTTTCTCGATATTTTTATGTATCAATATTAAGCTATAAAGGAAACCACGTTGTTTTATAATATTTTATATTTCTGTCGTGCAGGGTTCACACATGCACAAAAGGGTTGACTCACCATTGCTCGGTTCTATATGAAGTCATCTATATTCAGTGCCAAGTAAGTTGCAAAATAGCTAATAAAATCATACTGTAGTATGGTAGCAATTGGCGTTCTGTTATTACTTAGGAACACTTCTGCACAAGGCACAATGCCTTGCACTGGTGAAACATGGAATAATAATCGATCCTCCATCTGCCCTGAAAGGACTGTAACTTTGAAATCTCCACTTTCTTCAAGCTGCCTAGCAAGCTGTGAGAAGATATCCCAATGTCCTACAGTTCTCTTCTGTTGTGGAGCATACAGCTGCTAGAGTCTAGCACAGAAACCTCAGGACCAAACAGGGAAGAAAGCACAGTTGGGAATAAAGGCAAGTTTTTACTCAGGTCTAACAGAGGGGTGACAAGTCAGGTTACTCTCACAGACAAGAAACACATGCTGCATGCTTACAAGAGATCTAACAAATAGAGGACAAATTCTTTCAGATGGACGAATGGGCATCCCATCAGAATCAAAATAGTTTCCAAAAATGTTCTACCAAAGGCCTTGTCAAAGCCCATTATTTACTAGCAGTAATGTCACACAACAGTTTCTACTGGGCCATTTAGGACAGAAAGTGGAGAATCCCTTAGCCACTAACAGAAGCAGTCGATGAGCTGGAATACAATTACGCAAATTGGAGTTCTGCCCAGACCATGATGCTAATAACCTTTACTCTGAGATGAGTGTAATGTTTAATGGCCAAAAAGGTGAGTGTCATTCCTCCGGTGACTTCTTCACTTTAGCCTTAGGGAGAAGAACGATCTTTGGTATTTATCATATCATTCCCAACCATGTTCTGCTCTACTCCAGCTATTCTTTAAAAGCATTCACTTACTGTCTTCTTCCATAGTTATTTCTCTACCATTAAATGCTGAACACGCTTGATACAAACATCTCAAACATAACCCATAGCATTTTCCCTTTACAGATTTATGGCCAGATTAATACTAATCTTTGTTTACATCAGTATAAATCCGTAATAGTCTCAGTGAAGTTACCCTTAATTTATGTGGACCCAACAGAGATAAAAGCCCAAACCAAAAATCTAAGCAGGTCATTTATTTTTTTTAATCAGGAGAAACACGGGTAGGATTTTAGGTGGATAAAACAATTTAAACAATGCATTCATTTTTTAAATAACTTTTCACAGCCTTTAAGAATCTTTTATCACTACCAACTGCATCTTTGAAGAACCCTTATTCAACAATCCGCTTAAACTAGCTATGCCATTGTCCCTAATGCCTGCTAGGCTGGTATGTGTATTTGCGTCTCTTGTGTATTTGCAACATGAGAAGACAGATTTTCAATTTTATGAGAGTGACCTTGGAAGACTGACATTATGTATTGATGAGTTACAAAGTTGGATGTCAAGAATTGGCTAAATTTTGACTAACTGAAGCATCCAGTGTCTCACCAGTGCAGACAGGTATGTAGACAAGCTCAATTCAAATGATCAACCCAGACTGTCTCAGGTAAGTTCAGACTGGCAAAAATTGTTAGGGAATGGCTGTTTGCAGGCAGCATTACTGTCTGAGTATAAAATAGGTGTTTTGGTCTAGGAACAAACAAAAGATAAGGTATCAGCACATGCAAGAGTAAGCAAAACAAATAGAAATTTGAGGATAAGACAAAAATATTACTACTAACTGCATTTCTTTTACAGTCAAACTAAAAGGAAAATGACCCATCATTTAGCACAGATAGAAAAATATTTACGCACACCATGCAGCAAGTTTTCTTTGCCTCGTAGGGACTGAGGGCCTTCTAAAATTATATTCTCTGACCCAGGAACAGCTATTACAATTCCTGTTCAACGTAAAGTGCTAAAAATATGTCCATCAAACAGCAATCTATAGTGCCTAACTCATAATTCTCTCTTCCTATAGCTGTTTCCTTATTGCTCACAAGTGTGTCCTCCGAGGACTTCGGTTCGCTTGTGTGTTTGAAATGAAATAAAGCTGAGCACCTCCGAGAATTCCAGCCTTTGAATCATACTACATCCTTGATCAAATTTATAAAAATGGTTTATTTATTGTCATAATTTCTGGTAACTCACCACTAATGTCAAATGACAGGAAAGTAAGCGATCACCAGAAGCAATTAATTTGAAAGTGCTACTAGAGAACAGAATTAAATATAACAAAAAAGTTAGTCTGAAGAATTAACAGCTTAAAGACATTCTTAAAAACAAGTTAGCCAATTCTTTTGTTTAAATTGCATTTACATGAAAATGAAGTTACACCAGATCATAATAAAACTGCAAACACAAGGTTTGCTTCAGGAAGCAAACCAAGTACCACCAAGTAGAAGCTGGGAGAAAGAATGAATTACGTGGAGGAGGCCTTTCTGCTTCTCTCTGAACTACATCTGATTCAGCGGACTGCCTGAGACAGGATTCTGGTCTAGACAAACCATTAGTCTGATGTAATAACACAATTTCTAGATTCTTACTTTCAGTAATTTGAGCCCAAAATGAGAAGTACCTTAACTGTGAAATACAAGCAGGCATATTCACTTGGAAACATTTTCCTCCATGTTATTATTCTTGATGGGTAAAGCATACAATTCTATTTATTTTTTAAATTAAGCGAGACATTTACGCTACGGCAATGAAACAGTTCTTACTGCACTGCTAACTTGCTGAATGAGGAGTGCAGCAGTAGCCCAAAACTAAGCAGGGTATGTGATGAGGTTTAGAAGTTAGATAACAGGAAATAACCACTCAAAATCAGGAAATCGAACTGAGAAGTCAATTTTAAAAAAACCCCACCATAATAGAGATTCAAAATCTAGAACAACACATTTTCATAAAACCACTAATATAGTATGCTCTTTACTAATTGACCATTTTGTTAAGGTTCATTAAAGATTTCTGTTGTAGCTAACAAATCTGGTCAGGCAGCTAGAAAGAATTAGGTTTGCCTTTGAAAAGGAGGATATGTCAGTCCAGAATCTCCAGCTTCTTTTCAGCTTGTGATGCTTGAGATGGTATTCATTGCTTATAGTCATCATGTACATTGGGTTTTACTATTTTAGCCATATCAGTCACTAAAACCCTTAGCTGTACCATACACATTTGAATTAAATATATTCCTTTCATGTATTGTGCTGTCTCTACACAGATTACAGCTACAGTTTATCTATTTTGAGCATTTAACTTGCATTGCTGTAATTTGGCATTGTAGTTTTTCATGTTTTCATTCAAACTATGACTTTAGAATATCAAACAATTTAGGGCTCAGTATCTTTAGATCTCTGTGGAAATGTGAAGTTTTTACCAATTTAGAAATGTGATGTTTTAGTATCTAGGAGGAACAAACAATGTTAACTTATAAGAAAGTACTCTTATAGACTTCAGTGAAACTAGGCACATAAATATTGTACAGAAGAATATGGTAACTAATTTTCCATGTGTAAGCATTAAATAAACACTGATAATGCCACACAGAAAATAAACATAATAGTATACTATATGAAGAATATATAACTCAACAAAATAATGAATAGCAGGATCTTTTCAGTAAGATTTATATTACAAAAATGTCCTTCCTTACCCAATACTCCAACAAAGTTGCCTTTGCTTATCAGATTACTAACAACTTTACTAGTTTGAAGATGCTCCCACCAGGAACTTGGCTTTCATTTTCGCACACATAAGCATAGGTTTACTAGTTTATAGAGAGGGAGGAGTCCAGTGCTTCCTTCTGTCCATCAGTGCTATCTCAAAACAGGTAAATGTTTACACAACTCTCTTTCCTCACAACAATATCTGTACTGCATCCGACTTCTTTGTAGTGTTCATTTATTTAATGGTCATTTCTAATTCTGAGGCCACTGGCCCAGCTTCAGAGAAATATTTCAGCAATCTCTGCCATCTTCAAGACCTTTTGCAAAGCAGTCCTGTTCATTTGTGTTGCTCTTCTTGGGAAGAACTTAACATTTTGTTCTGTGACAGCATCTGTAAGTTCAATCAAGTATGTCAATCAAAATCTAGTTTTCTGAGTTCAGTAAATCAATAGGAGCATTTATTAACCACTAAAACCTTATGTAGGGAAGTATAACTAAAAACTAATATATAAAATGGGATAAAATAATCAGCAGTGCTGAAAAGAACAAAACTTGGGCAGGAAACATATTCCATGTTGCCAAGTCCTTTTTATCCCACTTTATAGCTGTCCATCACAAGTTTGGTTTATCTAACTTAGATGTATTGCTCAGATTCAGAGAAGTTTATACTGATGGGCAGGTATCAATAGCTCCAACTGTTTGTTTATAGCACGTCTAAGGTACAATGAGATGACCTTTTGAAATATCTTAGTAAAAATCATAAAATCTCTTTTTGTATAGCAACAGACACATTTGGACAGGAGACCATGGTTGTCGGTACTACATCACAGTATCACAGTATCACCAGGTTGGAAAGGACCTCTGAGATCATCAAGTCCAACCTATAACCCAACACTAACACCAACACTAACACCAACCATCATCTAAACCATGGCACACAGAGCCTCATCCAATCTCCCTTTAAACACCTCCAAGGTCGGCGACTCCACCACCTCCCTGGGCAGCGCATTCCAATGGCCAATCACCCTTTCAGTGAAGAACTTTTTCCTCACATCAAGCCTAAACTTTCCCTGACGAAGCTTGAGTCCATGCCCTCTAGTTCTGTCACTGGTCACCTGAGAGAAGAGACCAACCCCTGCCTGACTACAACCTCCTTTTAGGTAGTTGTAGAGAGAAATGAGGTCTCCCCCGAGCCTCCTCTTCTTTAGACTAAACAGCCCCAACTCCCTCAGGCGCTCCTCATAGGGCTTGTGCTCCAGCCCCTTCACCATCTTCGTTGCCCTCCTCTGAACACACTCTAGTATCCTAACACCTTTCCCAAACTGGGGGGCCCAGAACTGTACACAATATTCAAGATAAGGCCTGACCAGTGCCGAGTACAGGGGGACAATAACTTCTCTGGTCCTGCTGACTACACTATTCCTGATGCAGGCCAGAATGCCATTGGCCTTCTTGGCCACCTGGGCACACTGCTGGCTCATGTTGAGCTTCCTGTCAACCAGCAGTCCCAGGTCCTTTTCTGCCTGACTACTCTCCAGCCACTCTGTCCCCAATCTGTAGCTCTGCATGGGATTGTTGTGTCCAAAATGAAGTACCCGACATTTGGACTTATTAAACATCATCCCATTAGAATCGGCCCATCTCTCCAACCTGTCCAGGTCCCTCTGTAGGGCCATCCTACCCTCTAACAGATCAACCCTTCCTCCCAGCTTGGTATCATCCGCAAACTTGCTGATGATGGACTCAATCCCCTCATCCAGATCATCAATAAAGATATTAAAGAGGACCGGACTCAACACCGATCCCTGGGGGACACCACTGGTGGCCGGCCGCCAACTGGATGAGACACCATTCACCACCACTCTTTGGGCTCGGTCATCCAGCCAATTCCTAACCCAGCACAGAGTGCTCCCGTCTAAGCCACGGGCTGCCAGCTTCCCTAGGAGTCTACTGTGGGGGACAGTGTCAAAGGCCTTGCTAAAGCCCAGGTATACCACATCCACAGCCTTCCTCTCATCCACCAGGCGAGTCACATGGTCATAAAAGGAGATCAGGTTGGTCAGGCAGGACCTACCCCTCCTAAACCCATGCTGGCTGGGCCTGATCTCTTGACTGTTCTGCAGGTGCCGCATGATTTCACCCAGGATTATCTGCTCCATGATTTTACCTGGGACCGAGGTCAGGCTGACAGGTCTGTAATTACCTGGATCATCCTTACAGCACTTCTTGTGGATGGGCGTCACATTGGCCAACTTCCAGTCTTCCGGGACCTTTCCAGTGAGCCAGGACTTCTGAAAGATGATGGAGAGCGGCTTAGCAAGCTCATCCGCCAGCTCTCTCAACACCCTAGGATGGATCCCATCCGGCCCCATAGACTTATGAGGGTCCAAGTGGCTCAGCAGGTCTCTAACTTCCTCCTCATGGATTGCAGGAGGGCCATATTTCACCCTGCCCTCATCAACCACTTCAGAGGGCCAACTGTCAAGCGAGCTGACATCCTTGCTGTTGAAAACTGAGGCAAAGAAGGCATTAAGTACCTCAGCCTTCTCTGCATCTTTGGTTACTATATTTCCCTCCACATCCAACAAAGAGTGGAGGTCGCTGCCGCCCTTCTTTCTACCATTGATATATTTATAAAAACTCTTCTTATTATCCTTAACAGAAGTGGCCAATTTGAGCTCCAGCTGGGCTTTTGCTTCCCTGATTTTCCTCCTACACGACTTAACAACATCTTTGAACATGACCTGGCTTACTTCCCCTTCTTTCCAACGATGATACATCCTCTTTTTCTTACTTAGCTTCTTCAGAAGCTCCTTACTCATCCAGACCGGCCGTCTGCCCCTCCGACTCTTCTTGCAACACATGGGGACATGCCACCTTCAATTGCTCTGGTTAACTCTCTCACCATTTGAGCAAATAAACATTTTATAAACATTTACATTCTGCTTAGTCTGAAATTTACAGACCTCAATGCTAAACTTTTATGCAGGCCTCTCTGTGTTGGATCAAATACATTTTTATTTGTTACGTAACCCATAATGCCACCTAAATGATCAGATTCAAATACATCAAGTGAGACTCGCTGGATTGAATGAATATCTTGGGTCAAACACCATTATCAATTACCTTTATTGGACCGCAGTGAGTCGAGGGGGTTGAATGCTAACTAAAGAATTAACTCACTGAACCTAACCTAACCTAATTAAATGACTTTTTAATAATTTCTATTTTTCTGTAACCAAATAGAAATCTTTTCTACCAGACTTATTTGTCCTCTTCATTGCAGCTGTTCACTAAAATCTTGTTCATGTCCTCCAACCGGCAGGAGAACAAGTGATATTCCTGTTCTGCAGGGCTTTCTGACAGACAGCCTGCTGGCTCGGTAGAGGTTAATTTTAGCCCTCATAATCCTAAATGCTTCTCTGCCTTCATGGGGCTGTCATCTGGTCTGTGAGAAGTTAGAATTAACCAGCACACAACCTGAGCACTGCAGCAGCTCATCCAAAAAGGACATTCAAATGCAGTTAAACCAGAGAGCCTCTGCCAGCATCAGCTTGGCTCAGCTGCTGTGGGTCAGGGCATCTCAGGACATAGCTGAGGCAGATTCAAATACAAGTGGAACCTCCAAGGAAGCTATTTCCCTCATCCTCCTGAGTACTTTGGTGACAAAATTCTTCATGTCTCGGGTCCTTTATGATACACCAAATGTGGTGTATACTCACTGTACAAAGTAAGGATAAAGGAACAGTCACTGATTTTATAGCTATGCAGAGAGAAACAGAAATTCTCATTTGTCACAGTCCACTCTGTGGACTCCTGATGGTTCATTTACCATGATCTCAAAGAGAAAAAATCAAGGCGACCACGCCAAGGGGTTATGCTTCAAACAGTGCAACTTTACTGTTTTGCCCATAAAGCAGTGTGCCATAGACAGAGTGATGAGAGGGAAAGAAAAGGTAAAGTAAAAGAAGGAAAGAGGATTATAGCTGCCACCACTGGTCCAAGGCATCCCTGTGGTCCCAGGTCCAGGAAGTATCCTGACAATCCTTCTGATCATTGTGATCCTTTGGTGGGGAACATCTTCTTTGAAGCTCAGTAGCTAAGGAGCCATCTTTTACGCCAAGCAACACACCTTGCTCCTCCTCTGTCCCATAGATTGTTGCCAATCTCTGCCTCAAACAGATTCTGCCTTCGTTCACCAGAGCTTAACTGCACAGGCCTGGTAGGTGTGGTTTTGGGATGAGTTTGCAAGTTTGGCTTAGGCAGCAGGTGAAATCCATCTTGTGGACAGCAGTTATACAGCCTTATCTCAGTTGTTACTTGCAGTCCCGGGTATCGGAGAACACCACAGTTCTCCCTGTATCACACCTTTCTTTCAGGATGTTTGCTTTTTGGTATTTCTCCAAGTCTCTGATGGCTATGTTGAGATAAATACTGTTCTTCAGACCAACTCTTACACCATTGACAAACGAAAAGGAGCTCAGAGCTCTGACAGTCCTATAGCTGCCCTTAAAAGGCAAAATATCCCGGTTTCAGAAGATGCCATCATCACAATGTCAGCACAGAAGAGTTCCTACTTCAGTCCACACTGCTCTGGTTTATTACAGGTAGGACTGCAACAGCCCTTCCATTTTCATTAATACAAAGGCATCAGTGATCTCCTTTGGCTTCTGGATCTAAAGTCTTCCAGCAATTTGTGGGTTTGGCAGGAGGGAGATTAAGGGTAGTATTCATTTGGTATGGAATTCAGTTTTTCCCTGAAGGGAAAATTAGGGGAAATTTTTCATTTGCCCTAAAGAAATTAAAATATAACACATTCTGAATGAAGTCTGTATTTTCACGGTAGCCAGCACGATAATCAACTCAATATTTAGCGATGACGTTGAACAGCAATTTAGCACATCCTTTTGGACATTCAGACAGGTTACCATCTGTACTTACTTAGGTATAGAAAGGTAGTGTCGGAAATACTATGGCCTAGAAATACTAAACTCACATAGTTTTAATTTAGAACAGAATTGGGTTCCGTGCCGAGTTATACAGTCACATCTCTGCTCTACAGCTTGATACCTGTAGAGACAACTATCGACAATAAAACAGGTTTTTTTAAATAACACAAGTGCCCTCACCAGTCCTTGAGAGCATCTTCCCTCTGTTACTAATAAAGCATTGAAATAGCAAATGCCTACTTAAAAAATCAAGCTAGTTCCTGTATGTTGTTCATGAAAGTAACCTTACAGATTATTTCCGTGGGACTTCTTCAAGGTGATCTGAAGCTGTTCACAATGCAGAGACCAGGTGGGCCAAGCACTATTTATTTCAACACACAGACTCCCATGTAAGTATAAGGCAAGGTAAGTCCTGTATCTGTTCAGAAGGCCACAGAGGATTTCAAGCTCCACAAAGTTTAGTGGTAGTACAGAGTTCTCTAATCAAATGAAAAAAGATATGAAAAGAGACTCAAGGCTTAGCATCCTTTCTCTAGGTGTCCACACTGGAGGTCACTTTGGGTTTAGGCTTGCTATATGCCAGCAGTGACCTGCAGTAGTTTCTCTATGAACACACCAATGGAGAAGAACAAAATGAACAGTGTGTCAAGGTATTCAAGTTTTAGATCAACTCTTGCAGAACTAATTACACAGCGCCTAATGAAAAATCATATGCTAAAAGGGCAGTTTACTTTATAAATGAAAAACATGCCATTGTTTGTTTATTTTTAACATAGAATGAAGAGGTAAGAAGAAAAGTGAAGAGTGAAGACGAGGAACGAGAGAAAAATGGAAAAAAAGTCTAACGTGAAAACCAAGAATTACTAAGTCCTGTCTTTGTTCATATAGGATGTTGTTTTTTAAGACTGGTTGTTCAAGGGCAATTATTTAGCATATTTTAATATTTGTCAGTGTAAACAAGTATTTCAGTAAATTACTGCCATTTCAACATATAATGTATGCACCTACCTGTATGATTTCTCATAAAATTTTGTATTCAAAACTAAAAAAAAAGAGAAAGTTTTATTACACCATAAATATAGGGGTTTTTTTTAACTTTTACCTCAGATTATGTCTCTGAAAAAAAGACATGCCATCTTAAATCAGCAAGCCTATAAGAATGTGTGTTTCTGGATAAAAACAATGTATAAGTATAGACAAGGAAATAAAAAAAAATTGTTTCCGCTATTAATGCCCTCCCATCTACACTGAATATCATGGTATCAGTATCATTCAAGAAATGGCATGCTGTGAGCAAATCATGATAATCCATTCAGTAATCTATGTTTCTATGAATACACGGAAAAAAAAAAAAACAGACACCAATTTTGGTGTGGGTTTTTTTCCCTCCTCTCAATAGAAATTTTATGGGTTGTTTCCAAGGAGGGAAATCTATACTGCATAGAAAATGTGTAATTAAATTCACAGTGAATGAATAATCTTCCATCTAAATGGTACACCCCAACACATTCAGGAGCTTTCCAAATGCACTTTACAAATGGATTTGCTAAGTACATGCCTTACAGGAATCATTTTCAGCTCCTCATGGGAGAAAGATAGCTAAAGTTTACTATTCACAGCAGCGATATGCAAAAGTTAGTAAGAAGCGAAAGAAAAATGAATCATTTGGAATTGCCAAGAGAATTATAACTGTACAGCATAACTATCAAAACTAGAATTAGACCAAAATAATGAAGTTAATATTCTTTGATTACTCAGCCTGGGTAACACCAATGCAACAAAACACATATATCCTTTCCCTATCTTTTATATGCAAGTCACACAAGATACAAAACAGGCAGCACGAGAAGCAGAGGAACAACTTATGGAAAACAAGAAAGAAATCATAGAATCATAGAATCTTCTGGTTGGAAAAGACCTTTGAGATCACTGAGTCCAACCGCATCCATCATCCGCTAAACCATGTCCCTCAAAACTCATCCACCCGTTTTTTAAACACCTCTAAGGATGAAGATTCAACCACCTCCCTGGGTAGCCTGTTCCAGTGCCTGACCACCCTTTCGGCAAAGAAATTCTTCCTAATATCCAGTCTGAACATCCCCTGGCGCAACTTATGGCCAGATCAGCCTCCAAATTACTATCCTAATATTCCTTGTAATTCTAAATCATTACTCACTCAAAGGATATAGGTATTTTGATAAGTTTTGACACAGCTACAGCCTTGTGATTTCTATTTCCCTTTGGAGGTTGCACCACATATGTAATTTAAATCAATAGAGTGATTGACTATTACTGGCTGATCTGACAACTAACCTCACATAGGAGAACAGAAGTGTAACTCACTCCAAAGTCTTCAGCATCCTGGTGAAATCTCCCTTCTCAGCACACTGGTGTAGTCCCCTTGGTGGACCCCTTAAGAAAAATATCGTAACTTTTAAACTTGAAGTATCTAAATGCTTTAATTACTTCTCTGTATTAAGTTTCCTCCATAGATGTTTTGCTTTCTTTCCATTAGCTGATCGACTGATGCTTCTGTGTCTGTGCGCCTGAAGAGGTGGACGTGCTCACCACTTGGGTACCAGGGGAGTCGTTGCCCTGGCAACATCCATCACGTGAAAGCCCCCTGGATACTCAGCTGCTCTTCTGACTTTTTCTACTTTAGCTATGTGGATAGTAGAACTGGGTAATAAGTACCCAAATCAAATCAATTGCAGCAGAAAGAGCAAGGCTGAACAGAAAAATATCAAAGAAGTTAAGGTTCTTTTATTTGCTGTGCTGCTTTGACTGAAGACAGGTTTTGCAGCTATGTAGTATTTTAAACAACTTTTTTTTAAAATCGGTCTCACTGAAATATTTTTTCTTCAAATATAAAATGGTCTGTATTTTTCTGTATACATAGTTTCTTGGGAATCTAGCATTTTACAATTTTTTCACCTCCCAGAAGTCATTTAGATGTTCTTTCATGATTTTATAAGGCTCATTTTAACAACAATTTAAAAATTAACAAATCAAAATTTTATTATCTTTTCCCTAGTGTGATTTGCTAATACAAAACAGCCGTGTGTTGGGTTTGAATGGCAAGATTTTAGTAGCAGGAGGGGCTACGTGGGTGGCTTCTGTGAGAAGCTGCTAGAAGCTTCCCCCATGTCTGATCCAGCCAATGCCAGCCGGCTCCAAGACAGACTCATTGCTGGCCAAGGTCAAGCCTATCAGCGATGGTGGCTGTGCCGCTGGGATAACATATTTAAGAAGAGGGAAAATGTTGCTGTGCAACTGCAATTGCAGCTGGAGAGAGGAGTGAGAAGATGTGAAAGAAACAACTCTGCAGACACAGAGGTCAGTGAGGAAGGAGGGGGAGGAGGTGCTCCAGGCACTGGAGCAGAGATTCCCCTGCAGCCCATGGTGCTGACCTTGTGAGACGGGTTATCCTCCTGCAGCCCATAGAGGTCCTTGGCGGAGCAGATATACTCACCTGCAGTCCCAGAAGGTTAACAGTAGAGCAGATATCCACCTGTGGCCCTGGGAGGACCCCATGCCGGATCAGGTGGACATCCAAAGAAGGTTGTGACCCCATGGGAAGTCCATGCTGGAGCACATTCCTAGCAGGACCTGTGGACCCATGGAGAGAGGAGCCCATGTTGGAGCTGGTTTGCTGACAGGACTTGTGAGTGGTGAAATTCATGAGGAATTGCAGCCGATGGGAAAGACTCATGTTGAAGAAGTTCATAGAAAACTACAGCCTATAAGAGGGATCCTGCACTGGAGCAGAAGAAGAGCGTGAGGAGTCTTCCACCTGAGGAGGAAGGAGCAGCAGAGACAACATGTGACGAACTGACTGAAACTCTCATTCCCCATCTCCCTGCCCCGCTGAGGGGGAGGAGGTAAAGAATTCAGGAATAAAGTTAAACCTGGGAAGAATGGATGGGGGCAGGTTGTTTTAAGATTCAATTTCATTTCTCATTACCCTACTCTGATTTGATTGACAATATATTAAACTCATTTCCCCAAGTCAAGTCTGTTTTTCCTGTCACAGTAATTGGCGAGTGATCTCTCCCTATCCTTATCTCAATCCACGAGAATTTCCATTCTATTTTCTCTCTGCTGTTCTACTGAGGAGGGGATTGATAAAGTGGTTTTGGTGAGCAGCTGGTGCCTAACTAGGGACAACCCACCACAAGCTGGTAATGTGTTAATATGTAGAGATTATTTTGCTATGAAATGTAAAAAAATATAAACCATTCAAATATTACGTTAATCTAATGAAAGCTTTGATGATATTTGCTTGAAAAATTATCTTTGCCCTCCTCCATTCAATAGCAATCTTATTGAAATATCTGCTAGAAAGTCTTTTCACACCCCTTGTGTTGTTTATAGTAAAGAGCACTGTATGGCAAATAATAGAGTAAAAGAGTCTGTCATGTATGTACTACATTTAAACATAGTTACGAATCTCCTACATTTTCTTTTTACGCAACTTTGTTTTAACTTTGGTCAAATGAATGAAAAATTGAGATGCAAAGCTGATCTGCATCAGGGAAAGACCTGGCCTGTCAAGTTTTCTATCTGGTCAGCCACACAGCTGTGAACTTGGATGCATTCTTTTAACCCAGAGAAGATCACATGCCTAGATGACATAGTGCAGAAGGCATGCCCATTGGGCATAGGGGGAGAACAAATCCTTCTTTGTAACACAGCACCACAGAGAAAGAAACAGTACAGTGAAAGCTCTATATTTAACTGCCAACAGCTATAAAAAGAGTCCTTGTCTGTTCATTCTGTAATCTAACTTCTTAAGTTGGACTCTATGATCCTTATGCATCCCTTCCAACTTTAGGTATTCTGTGATTCTAAGTTATGGCCACCAGTTTCCCCTGTATACCTATGAAGCTGTTGTTCGTATTCAGGACAGCCATAACCCCAGCTTAGTGGATGTAAATGTCTCGGTGAAGATCACTAGCAATGCACAATTTAGGCATTCCTGCAGCTAAATCCTGTAAGGTTCAAAACTGGTAGGTTTTGTAACCTAGAAAATACAGAAAATTTTCCCAAAACCAAGATGCACATTCTATGTCAATTTTCAAGCACCGGCCTGTTCTTGTTAAACTACATAAGTGTGTAGAAATTAACTGCTCACCATAATATACAAAGGCTGAAGCTTCTCTGCCTAGGGACGTTTTGATTGCCTCTCTGCTTTCAGCTGAGGACCTCTTATGGTATCCCTTCAGAGGATGAACATAGTCAAAATGGACTCTGCAGGTCACCAAAGTTTTATCACTGTACAAAAGAAAAAGTCAAACAGTTGACCAAATAAAATGTATGTTCATTGCCCATTTGGGGAGACTTTTTCCACTGCACTTCAAAGAGAGGCAAATAATTGAGTCAGAGTTGTAGATGTGCCAGAATATGCAAATGGAAATAATTTGCCTACTAAAAAATTCAGCCTTTGTGAAAATGCTGACTTTGATCTTGAAAGAAAATTATTTTAAAATGTATCTGTTTGCCAAAAATCTAGTCTGTCACCAGTAATGTCTTAGCACTATCATCACCATCTTCATTACAGATTTCTTGGGCAGTGAAGAGTCATTTTTGAGCAAAACTGAGGAAAGAGTTTTTTCCCCCTCAGACAACTTAGCACCAGTTTTGCGTCTGCCATGCAAGGCCTCAGTGTAGGACACCTTCCAGAGCCATAGCCAATGCGCTGCTCTTAGTACCACACAGATTGCTTTTCACTTCACATTTACAGAGAATACAGCACTGTAGTGGAAATTTAAACCTTGCTTTTAATGTAAAGACTTTCATTAGCCCTAAGATCTAACTATAGAATAAAAGCAGGAAAGAGAAAACATTTCTGTTGCAGGACAGGGACTCTGTGGATATCACCACAGCTTGTGTCAGCCTGTCACAGACACAAAACTCTTCTGACTGAGGAAGTTCAGGCTCCCTTCCTCACTTGTGGAACTCAGCCTGAACCAGTTTACATTGTGGGAACAATCTCTGTCACTCATCATCTGCATTACCTCACAAAATAAAAAAGAATTAATGTTTTGAAACTGGATAAAATATCAGCTTTCCTTTATTTGTTATTGAATTCTTAGAGTATGTTAATGTATGAAATGAATTTTTTTTTACTGAAATCACTACTAATCCTAAGTTGCCTATACCTTTATTTTTATAGGACTTGGCTCTTTTTTGACAGCAGTTCTCAGAGGAAAAGAAATAAAAAAATATCTAGTCCACATAACACTTTACTAAGCTTCTGTATTTATACTTTTTCTTTTCTAAAGCAAATTTGTTCAATTTCCTTTAGTAGAAGCAGTGTAGTACTGGGCTTATGACTGCAGTTCTAAAGGGGTGTACTTATACCGTTACTGTGAAAAAAGTAAAAACTGATTTTAAGAGATTATAAACCCAAACCAGTTCAATAAAATATTTTTCAGCATCAGTAATAAGTAATTTCTAATAAAAAGTAATGATTTTAAGGACATTTACTAGATACACTTGCTTCTTTGAGTTGAGTTTGGTAATTTGTGTCACAAACAATGGAATGAGACAAAGTTAATTTTTATTAGTATAATGTCAAACAGAATTAGAAAACTTAGATCAAGTGGGTTTTTTGGGAATCAAAACCCTCCTTTGAGAAATTATAAAGAACAAACATATATTTTGGCAGATGGGATTATATCATCTCCCACAGGTGGAATTTTGTTACATTTTTGTGATAAACATTCAGTGTTTCAATGAAGAGTACTTCAACATCTAAGCTTGCTGCTGGCATAGAAAGGGTGTTTTTTTCGTTATCTGAATGCATCTTCCTTTTGCCTGCCAACCGCCCAGGTACTTCAGTACAAAGAGCAGAAGTGTGCAGAGGTGATGGTGTAGAGGTGGCAACACAATTTCTACTCACATTTCCAGCAAAAGCAGGTGGTGGGCAGGGGGGAGGGGAGCTGGAAAGAGGGGATGGTTGTGGCAACTTGGGAGGAATGGTTAAGAGGAACAAGTCATACAGCACTGAAAGCTGGGAGCCAAGCTGTGCTGCAGTGCCAAAAAGGATAATATTTGCACCATTTCAGTGGCTGAAGTGCATTCAATACTCCAAACTCCAGTATTTTACTCAGAAACAAATGCATTAAAATGCTATTAGACCCATGCAATCCTTGGCAGTCATATATGGCATTTTCTGCAGAGAAGACATTAACATTATGCTCCTTATACTGCTCATATTTGACTGAGGGGACTCATAGTTACCCACCCAGTAAAATTCTGAACTTGATTGCACTTCAGATTGTGCATAAAACACAGAAGTTTCTCCTCTAATTACACTGTGCTACAACGTAAAGACTGCAGTGTAAATATCCAAACGGCTCCTTGCCATTATCATTAACTGAGTTTCAGAGACTGCGCTTGTAATACAGGAACTGCCTTTAGGAATGCAGATTTAATAAGTGGAGAAACAAAGTCAAATACTAGATACTTCATTGAACAGACCCAGCTACAGTGATCAAATTTCTATTTTTTCTAAAAAAGCCTAATACAAATAAATACTCTCCAATAGAAACCTACAATTGTCCTAACATCGTCATGCCTAAAAGCACCTTCAAAATTTATTTTTACAGTGTTTTATAGTTCTGACTTTTCGAAAATCCAGAAAATCAGACATGATCAGAAACTTTAACATTTCTCTTCTGGAGGTAATCAACACATGCTCATAATATACAAAACTGCTTAAAAAATGCAACATTATCAGTATTGGAAGTTAGTTTATGTCAATAAGAAGGATGTTCCTGAATTCAGAACAGTTTCTGCCTTTTAGTTTGAACTGTCTGTCCATAACTGTGCTGTCTATTCCAGATGAAGTAATTCAAGTTACAGGTCTTCTAGTAACATGGGAATATGAACTTTCAAATTACAACCCTTCCCCCCAAAAAACCCAACCAACACCTCCCACACTAGAGGTAAAATATTTTACTAGGAACAGCAGAAATTCTTAGGTGCAACTGCCATTGTTGGCAACCATTCTGAAGAGCAAGCTATGTCCAGGAAACACAAGACCTTTCAAGAAGTCTTTTACAGATGGCTTTGGTGACTGCTCTTGTCTCAGTGTGTTATAACTTATCGTTTCATCATTTAGGACTGGCAGCTTCTGGAAGGCAATAATGTTAAAGGGCACAGGTTAGCTTGTATAACACTGCCAAACATTTTTTATACTGCTAAAACTTCTGTTAAACGTGTGAATAATTTTGAGATTATAAATGCCAAGACTTCAGTGCTCCTGACTACAACCTGAGCAGCAGCTGGCAAAATTATCAGCTGCACCCTCAATGGCAAAATTAATGCCCTCTGTTCCACTAGGCTCTAGAGAAAACACATCAAATAAAAAACATATGATATGCAACAGCTCAAATCCAAGTTTTATTTCTCTTAAAATCTGAATTTTAAGAAGAGAAATCCTGTACTGGAGAGTTTTCAAGGATCACTCTGGAACTTCTCCGAAGTTTATTGGTGCTTTCCCAAGTTGGATGCAGTGAGAAACACATAGGCAACCTTGAAAACTGTTTGTGAACCTCTTCCTGGAGATTAAGGTGACATATAAAATTTAAAGAGAACTGCAATAGTGGGAGAAAAAAAAAGATAAAGTAAGTTTAAAAACTTTCCATTATTATTGCAAATGTAGGCACAGGCTTTTAGAGTTATGGCTAAAAGCATGCAAAGTGCCATATCAGGCATAACCAATTTCCAACACACAGCTGCAGTATGGGAACTAAGTTCTAATGAAATTTCTCAATGCACCAAGTCAATAGAAAAAGGTGGAAGAAACACCTTGCCATTGCTACAGCACTAGGAGAACTGTGGTAAGCCTAAATTTATCAAAAAAGCCAAGCAGATGACACAGAGTTTTGAGGGTTTTTTCTGTATAAACAAGATAGTTGAAATGCCCAGTCACATCCAAAGCTGAAAATATCCTTCTGGTCCACAATTTAAATATGGCTTCTTGACTCTTCCTATGACAAAACACTTACTCTTGTGTTTCTGATAATCTAGTGTTGATCTCACTGAAATACTGTGACTCCTAAGGAAACCAGACAAGGCCTTTCAGTAGGGACTAGCCCAGAGAAGACTAGACCCAGAGCTCCAGACATAGCACAAAAGCTATGTAAATGGATGAGCAACCAGCATGCATTCAAAAGCATGACTAACCAGTCAACAATCTCAGGCAAAGATATTCAAATATCTTAACACTTCCAAAGCAAAATCACAGAATGAAAGCCTCTCACATACACAAACTCAGGACCAATCACCTCAGGGATTTGCTTAAGAGTTCTCCTGTCTGTGCTAACCACAAGGAACACATTTTTCAGAAAAAGTTTTTAAGTACATTTTTTCAATTATGTAAGAAAAATCCAGTTACCCAAGTTTAAATATTATTACTCAATATAAAGAGTAGCCAAAAGTCAAGTCTTTGCTTCACTAATGAATGCTCTGAATACTGATTTCAAGGGGATTTGAATTTTGAATTTTAACTACTGCAGTTTTATAACTGCTGTCATGATGACATTCTTTAGGAAGATCTTCCTGCCTTACTGGCAGTCTCACAACACATTTGACACATTACTTTGTCAGCATGGGATAATATATGACAGAAAGACCAGTTCACCAACAGGCAGTGGCCAAAAGATATGGCCACATTGAAGTAAATGCGTGTAAATATTGCTGTACAAAATGTATTTCATGAACAAATCCATAAACAGCATGAGTCAAACCAAAAATCTCTGTGATAAATTAATTTTCAAAGGGGATTAGGTAGGAGTCATTTGAGACTGAAGAAAGGGAAAAAAAACACAGAAAAAAAAGAAATTTGCAACGTACGCTACCATGTCGTAAAGCAGACAGCAATTCGCCTTCTGCAAAGGACCATTTAGGAAGAAGTTCTAGTAGTTGCATGCAGTTTGGGCATTAAAAGTGCTTTGCCTTCTGAAACTACCCTGAACTGCAGACCCTGAAAATACTCACAGATCCCAGTATCTGTCTTGTTCAGTATGTATCATTTTTACTTTATATCAGCAGAATCCACGACTTCACATTTCACACAACACCGTTACACTTTTTACCTCTATTGATCCGGCCTTAAAGTCCAGCCAATTATCCCTGAACTGTATTCAGGATGCAATGTGCTCTCTCTGTCTCTCCTTACAGTTAACATGTAGGTGTAATTTTGTGTTTCAAACAAGAAAACATGCACATTTACTTAGTGTCCCTTTATTTCCTAGCCCATCATTAACAATTACTTGTGTAAATGTTAAATCTTTTTTAACTATTCAAGCAATGTAAATTAAATGGGTTAAAGCAATGGAAACTCTTCCTTTGTTTTGTTTTGTTCTCCAGATAAAAAGAGAACTGAAAGCTGAGAATTTGTGGTCATATTAGAATAACCGAAAAAATCATACAACTTCATGCTTTGCTAAACGTTAACTCTGCATTTGCAAACACATATACTGTGTTCAAAGAAATTTTTAAAAGATATAATTAATGGTACTTCTACTTTTTTTTGAGTTTGTTCCACAGTGTAACGTACATCTACGTGAATGTTATCTATAACACACTTAACATATAAGAAGAGTTGAGAATTTTGGTGGTACATGTGATGAATTAGTGTTTGAGAATATGAGAGGCAGTGATTAAATGCCAAAGAAGGAAACTTCTTGAATGGCAAAGTGGGACATCTGTTCCTCTGCTTTCCAGTCCACTTTTTCTTTTTTTTCTGTCATTTTTTGTATCATTTTCTCTGTTCCATCTACATCATTCCAGCTTTAATTCCTTCCCTATAAATATTTCAGCTTGGCAACTATCTGCCTTCCTGTCTCAGACCACATTTTCATTTTGCTTCCCTAATAAATGACACTTTGGCATTGTTTCTTCTTGTTCCAAAATACATGTTTCTTTTCTTTTCTTTTTGTTTTTTTTTTTTAATAGGCATTCTCCATATGCTGGGGGACTGTCATGGGCTCCTTTAAATTCATTCTGCAAAGACAGAATTACCACATCAGCTTGTGTGGTTTATGGTACAGATAAGATGGAGTAGAGGCAGGCAGAGGTCTGGCTGGCTAGCTGATCAATCTGACCTAGGGAACTTGTGTTTCATTGATACCAGACTTCTGGTTCCATATCACAAAGTTTACTTATATTGTTGAAGGGCAATTATGCATACTGTTAGAAGCTAGAACACATGTGAGGGCAACAAGCTAGTAGATTGTAAGGGTAACTGACCCTTCAGTAATTTGAAATTATACAGTCCCTCGAGCATCCTGGCAAAGACTACTTGGTTGGGGGGAATATTTGAGTCTGCAGCATGTCTGAGCCACATACAAGTCCCAGCATTTTTGTTTTCCTTGTAGGTTCTTTCTCACAGCAGAAGTTAATCTACCTGTTTTACAATTCAAAACTCAACATTCCAACAGTTATAAAATCTGATTCAGAGTTTACATTAATAACCACAAAAGAATGCAACAGAAGGTGCTATAAAAACAAGTAAATAGACCAAGAGTTTTTGGAATCAAAATCCATAGTTACGACAAATATGTAAACAGATTAATGGAGAAGACAGAGGTATGTAGCAAAAGAACCCAGTTAAGTGTGAATATTTTTAGTGCTCATTATGCTCAAACTGGCCCTAGCTTGTTACCAGGCCAATATCAAGGCTAAATAATACATTGCAGACATCAGAGACAGGCTTTAATGGGGGACTACGAAACACAAAGGGAAGGACATGGAACAGGATGGTGTAGGACAGAAGTTCAAACTCCAAAGCAGCTACATGCAAAGAAAACATAGAAGTGATGGTTTGATGAGTGTGAAGAGGGACCAGGTGATCAAGACAAAGAGCATGGGCACAGCAATGGGCACAGCAATAGTCACAGCAATGGTCTCAGGATGGGACATTGCAGAATTCCTCGTCCATGCCAACAGCTTGTAAAGATGAAGACAAAAAGACTGTATTTTAACGTGGGAAGGGAGTCAGAGGATAGACTTCTATGAGGTGGGGGTTGAAGACAATGACAGGTAATGCTGGTGAGTCTTATTGGACTGTGGTTGATAATCAAGTACCTACAATTTCTATTTCTGAGGTAATTTCTTTCTAAGAAAACAAAATGTTCCAGAAGCAGAATAAATATAGTGTGCCATTCATTAGTGACACAGACTCGAACAGATGTCATATGTCTAATTAACACATATCCTCTACAGTTACTGACATGTGCCCCTTCCTGGGGTTGTTTTCAAAGAGGAATAGGTGAATGATGTCTCAGATTAAACAGTTTCACATAATATCCTCTTAGTTTCTGATCTCTCAGGCATACTCATCAGCTCTTCTTAGTTATGTTCCTCTCTACACTGACAAATCAATCAAAATTAGTTAAATACTTATAAAATCTTAACCTTGCCAGAAAAATATAAAAGAATCTTCACTAAAAAGACAATTTGCATAGTTTTTGTATTAGAAAACAGTTAATAATAGGTAAATTCCTAATACAAATAGAAAAGCTTGATAATACAGCTACGTAAAATTTTTCACTGGTAAAATATTTAATCAATGCCATGATTTGTTATAAAGCTAATGTCTAAGCCAGACAGGTTTCAGAAAGTACCTAAAAGGTAATTTAATGGCAGTATTTTAGGGCAGGTCTCATTATTCCACTAAGAACTGGAACTCTGGATTATCTACCTAGATCATAAATCAAGATAGCCAATTAAAAGATGCATACAGAATGTCTGATATATATTAAACTTTGGTGAGCTTAATACAATACACTCTGTTAACTGAAAAGATGCTGCATGGATAAGTGGCTTCATTTTGAACCTCAGATCAATACATTTACAGACACTCCTAATGCAGCTATCACTTTGAGATCTGACAGTAAGTATTGTGTTATGTGGGCAGAAACAAAAATCCATTCAAATGGTCCGTTTTCCCAATCAAAGTGATTTCTCTTTTGCTCACTAACCGGCTATGTGGAAACAGTCTCTACTCACTTTTACAGGTGAAAGTAAGCCTCCTCTCCCTCAAGCTGAGATTTTCCCAGAAGCTTGTAGGAGTTAGAGCTGTAAGCAGGGACCGTCTAGAAATCTGCAGGCTTAATGTACTAGATGGGGTAGGGGCAAGGTTAGAGATGTGCCAGATCTGGCACATAGACTATTCAAGATATGTATCCAGGAGCAGGACTGGGATTGCTTATCTTGGTGTGGGATGACAAAAGTATGTTTAACTGCTCTCCGCACTCCGTGACAGCAGAGTTATGGCACTCAACCATTCCTTCTCAAGGTACCAGCAATGAACATCAGGACTCCCTGCTCTCTGCAAAGTCCTGCTACACAGAACACAGTGAAGTGTGTTTAGAAAGCCTTTGGCTGGCATATTTGCACAGCATAGACTGCTTAAAAGCAGGGATTTAAGGACTAATCTGGTTGCATTTTAACATTTCAGGTATAGGATAAGGTACAGGATCTCCCATCTTTGAATTTCAAAACCTGCTGGTTCCACAGAAAAGCTCCTGAAAAGATGTTTCCTGCTTTATTTTACTCTATTGGAATGGGTTCTAGTTTATTAAAAGTATCCTTCTTGGGTTTCTTCGTGCTGCTCTATTTGTCAGTTTTCTTCCTTCCTCTTTATAAATAATACTTCTCTAACTTCACAAGCTGTCAATTGCAAACACTAATATAAAGCCCAGTCTCTTAGAGCTTAAAAATAAGCACAAGAGATAGCTGCAAATTTACCATAATACACCTAACAACAGCTCTGCAAAACACTCAAGTGAGAATTAACATTTCAGTTGCTAAGAAAGCTTGATGGGCAACCTTGCCAGTTGTGCCCCTGCCGCAGCCACTTGCCTCACCCCAGACACTGTAAATTCAGCCATACCACTAATGTAGAGCAAGGATTAACAAGAGTGCCAAGGATCTGTGTGTTAAATCTCACACAGAGGCAGCCATCAACCTGCTACAACAGCAAGTCCTTGAAGACCCTGCTCAGTCAGCACACACTGGAGCTCAGTGTGCACCAGGCTCCTGACAAGATTGTCAACATCCATGATTTTTTTGATAACTCCCTGTAATTCCTCTGAATGAAATCTATGCTATGAGCGCAGCTCTAAACATAGTGCTCCTGTCACCCTGCAATGGATCAGAGCATACTGCATGCAAGATGCTGCTTTTCTCTGTTCTCTGGGAGGATGCTGAAAGTGGCTCAGTGAGCTGCCTCAAACAATTCTGACTATTGCCCCATTATGCCCAGCTGAGACCGCAAAATAAATATTTGTCTGAAATTAAAAAAACATTCGGCAGTCACTACTGTAACATAAAGCCCTTGAGATTTAATCCCACTTTGTATTTGTTTGAGCAGCTCTGATGAATGGAACACAGTTAGTTGGTTGAACAAGAATCCTCTTGGTGGAAGGTTTTAATTAGACTTGCACTGACAAAGTCAGAAATGGCAAAAGAATTTGGGTGGGTTATTTTTAATAAGGTACTGGAACAACCACAATACTGACTGTTACAGACTTACAGGAAAAATGACCAAGATAAGCTGGAGCATGGGAAATTCTTTTAGAGACTGAACACGTCACTGGGGTTTTCCTCCCACCCTGCTTCATGCAGTTCATACTCCTTGTTCCCATGGTGACTGGGACAAAATATACAGTTGACGTACATGCACAGGATCAGCACAGCAACATACCTGAGAAAGCTTTGTTAATACCACCCATTATAGCCCAGGCTCCAGGTAGGCTATAGCCCAGAACAAGCCTTGCAAGCACCGAAAGAGCAGTTTCAGATGGATCAAAAGCATGTGTGAATACTTTACAGCTGGAAAACTATTGTTAACAAAATTCTGTAATAAGCACATTTTAGTTTTTAAATTACAAGCATCTTGTCTCAAAAACTAGTTTTACTTAGAAATTTTGAAATGTAGTTTATTTATTTTTTGAAGGCTAAACCAATGAAAAGAAACCAAAACAATGGTTTAAGGGAGGAGAAAAAAACTGTCAGGAAAGTTGGTTAGGAATTTTTTGTTTGTTTTTTTTTTAGTTCAGTCAGAATTTTTTTAAAAAAAACTCTCTTTAGAGTTTGATTTTTGATCATAGGCTTTGAAAGCAGTATTTAGATATTAAGTAGCCAAATAAAAATTAGAAACTAATAGAAAGATAGATTTTTTTCATTTAAAACAAGCACAAAAATGATTAAAAACTGAAAATAGTCTGAGAAAGAGGTTAAGTATTTATTTCTCTTCTCCATCTCACTTGCAATACTTGTCATGAGAAGGGATTGTTTTCTTCCATTGTTTCAATTTTTGCTATAGTGGAAGGTATCTGAATGTTAATACCCACAGTATGTTCTAAACCGCAGTGCTATATAGAATTGTTTTGACCTTTTCAATATTCTACATTTTGAAAGACTCATCCTCTCAGCAATGCACCGGTCTCCCCATTTACAATCTCACCAGATACGGGGGAAGAAAGGAAATGTCCAGGAAGAAATAAAGGAGTCTGTGAAACACTCCAAGAAAAGGAAAATCTACTTGAAAAAGGGAATATCCAATCCATTCCTGTGACAAAGATGAAAGAATGAAAAATGTCATAAAACTAATTCATTCTCCTGAGAAAGCCAATAAGGTAAAAAACACATCTTAAGACTCCTGTGCTTGTACACCTGCCTTGGGTGCTCCAATAAAGTCACCAGAATATACAGCCTTTTGAAAAACCTACTTGTAATTCAGCCAGGGTTATCACAGTTTTCAAGAATTTTAAGCAACTGCTCAAGAAAAATTAAGTATGAGAAAGAACCCTCAAATGTTCTTGATGTGCACTGTTTCTATTGAGATGTACTGGAGGTGGGCATGGAAGAGGCATAGGTCCTCTGAGGCAGGGGCTCTCATGGGGCTCTTTGCAACACAGAAAGTGCTCACTGGTATAGAAACTGACTGTATGAGGCAACCCTGTCAGGCAGTATAGACGCCATTGTCACGTGCTATACGTGAAGGCAAAGGTCCAATTAGTATTTTACAAATAACAGAAAGCAATCTGCCATCTCCCCTGTTCTCACAGTCATAGAGCAAAATATTCCTTAGTATAAGGACATTTCATATCCAGCTAACCTCACCTCATGTTCAGAAGCAACTGAAGCAAACCAGACTCAACTCTCAACACTGCTAAAACCAGCACTACCTCTGAAGAAACATACAGAGTATGAGAAGGGTGCTTATACATAAAGGCTGCCAAAGCATTTCTATTTTACAAGCAGTAGCCCTTTCCTTGAGCAGGGCAAGTGTGGGGAAGAGTGACCTAATCAGCACAGCTCCCTGCTTTTCCTGGCAGCTGCTTAGCCACAGCACTACAGAAACATCTTCTCCCCGTTTTGAATATATCCATGAATTTTAAATTCTCTCCTATGCAGTGGCACAGTTTCAAAGCCAAGGACCTCCCATTCCAACAATTTCTTCTCACTTTTAACAGAGCTGACATGTACTGCCCCCATGCTGAAAAGTGAATTAATCTCTCCAAAAGGTGCAGCAATTCTGCATCTCTAAAACTAGTGCTACTTTCCCTATATCCTGGGATTAAAGAGAGGTGGTGCTGCAGGGGTGATCAGTTCCTATAAGAAAGAGACACGGACTTCTCGCTTAGGTTCCCATTTTTGTTTCCAGAAATTGGCAAAACACCATTTAAAATAATGATGGAAATATCTTTTGTGAATGAAAGTGGGCTCAAGCAGTAACATTCAAAAGGATACATACTTCATGAAAGCAGTTCACAAGCCAATGAAGAAAACTGCATTATCATTCATCTAAACACAACACCTTTTTATTTACTGTACCTATTAGATTTACTGACAGTTAAAAGATCATGGAATTCCAGTGTCATTACAGAACATAAGTTCGTTAAGTGTAAACCTAAAAACACAAGGAGATGTCAGTTTACTTCATTGTTTCTGTGTGCTGTTCATTGCTTGATAGACCAGTATTTGTCTTCCAAGTGGTAATTTCTGTGCAGATACAAAGCAGTCACAAAGGTTTTTGAGATCCCAGGCCAAGACCTTCTCAAGGCTGCATAAGTTAAACAAAGTTACATGGTTATTAGCTCATTAGAGCAACATGACTAAGAGCTGTCACTGACTGAGGACGCTCTTCACAGAGGTGGCACACAATCTGTCTCTCCAGAGCAGGGCTTTGGGTCAGCATGTGACAGTGTTCAGGGGAGCAGAAAATCCTGTTTGTGTGTGGCAGGATAGGTAAAGTCTGTATTACTGGGGCTGAATGAGCCAACCAAATATGTGGCAGAATCAGGCAGACAGCTAATGATTGTTTATGCTTTACATCTTGCTGAAGCCGCAGTTTTATTAGTATGACTCATCTGTTAGTACCTGTGATAACCCCTGTGTAAGAGATTATAGTTTTCTTGTAACCATTTGGCAAAAGGCAGTGAGTACTCCCTTGTTCACCCCATCTCCACAAAATGGATGCATTCTCACGCTCCACAATCCATAGCTGGAGCCTCTCACTCGCTTATTGCTGCAGAGTTAGGGAACAGAGCTACCTTAAGACTTGGAAGGCATTTCTTCCACTCTATTACCAAGAGCGCCCTCCACCCTTCTTCCATTTTTGAGACAACCAAAGAATCTGACATAAAGAGATACTATTGCTTGACTCCTTCCTCTCAAGGCTGCCTGTTTATTAGAAAGTTAGTTAACCCCCTCAACCAATGCCTTCTGAAACACACTCTGGTTTTTTTCATAGGCATGCTTCAATATGCAGGTCTGACATAGGGCAAATCAGTCATTCAGATCATTATTCATGCACTTTCTGGGATATTCCTGACTTTACCTCTGCACTTTGTCCTAGTCAAACTCAGTGTAAGAGCCAAACTTTTCAGCTCATGCCAATGAATCACATCTACAACATGCTCTTAATACACATCTGTAGAGAGTTGTATTTCATGATACAGCTTCATTATCTAGTATTCTTAATATTTAAAATCTAGGATTCAGTGTACAGCCCAGTACCACATTTAACTAGAGCATTTGGGTCACAAATGGATGAACAGTCCAAAAACTTCACTTCCTTCTCCTTGAGATCGCCTGTTTGTCACACTTAATTTATGCATTTTTAAAGACACTTTTATACCATATTGCCATTCTTACCCTCCCCTTCAAAATCTCTTTCAAGGACAATTTTCTTTTTTGTTAAGAATGATCATGCCTATTTACATCTTGACTGTACTCAATTTTCTGTCACAAAACATTTAAATAACCTCCATCATAGTTTTTATTTTTTTACATCCTTCCTACAGTTCAGTGCAACTGTCCATCTTGTTTTTATGCTCTCTTACCATACATAGACTGACAATGAAGACTCAAACTTTAGTTTCAGAAATCTAAAATATTTTCTTTTCTTTCTAGCCAGACATCTGCATCAGCAAGAGCCATATGGTCCTAATGAAAGGCCCCAACCACAGCACATCAGAATGGAAAGGGAAAAAAACAAACATGCAGGCCACACCACAGGAACCTTATCTCTCCTCTTGCTTTCTGTGAGAGAGGGTTTCAACTGCTCTCTTCTCTCTTCTCATGCTAGTGCCTCTTTACAGTCCTTTCTCTTAAAATACACAGCTGATCCCCTGTTTATGGATTTGCTTTTCATCTGGGCCTGTGACTTTTTCCTGCTGAGGTGGTAATCTTAATTATCTGCATTTTCTCACTTATTTGCATAGCCTGTGACTATCACCAAGTCATTAATGCATATATGCACAGGTAAGTGTCCAAAAATATCCTTTGTTTCACAGTGTACATCTTCCCTGTGAATACTTTTGTTCTTAAAGAATACCTTGCTCTGTTATAACCACATCATCCATAGGAGGATGATGCAAGTCAGATTGTCCTGTTTTTCAGTCAGTCAATACTAAAATCAATAGAAATGTTACACTACAGCAGAAAGAGTCAAATGGAAAAATGGACTGTATATAAGATTTGCCTCGTTCCTGAACTCCATGATTTATAAAACCTGTAACAAATACAACATCACAGACTTATAAAGGACAAAGTATTTTGGTACCCCCTTACGTTTCATGCCAGTCAGCATAAACTTTGTGGCTCCAGTCCACCTAAAAGAAAAAGATGCAAATTAGAAACAGTTAATGCAGAACTGATTTGATTAGAAACATAACTCTGCTGAAAGAAATGCACTTTTGGTATGCTAAAATCCACTTAAAAAAACCAGAGCCTCCTTCTGGCCTCAGTGAGAGAGGTGTGAAGAGTAGTATTTCCAGGTACCAGACAAACGTGGTCCAGACATGGTTCCTCATCATTTCCACCGCCCTTTCTGGAAGTGGATCCCTACCTGCTTCTCCTTGGCAAGGGCAGCCCTGCCGAGGGAAACAGAAGAGGGAAGAGCATATCTTAAAGCTCATCTCATGCTGTGTTGGGAGTAAGTGGAGAGACTTAGAAGGCAGGGCAAGCTATGAGGAGTGCCACTGTGATCCACCTTGAGCCTGTCCCAGCCAGGGGAATATCAGACAGCACTGGGGGCAGAGGTGGAAGCGTGAGATGTGTTTCAGGGAACACTCCTGGTAGCCACTACCAGGAGAAGCTGCTCTGTAGGGTGGAGGGACCTCTGCAGGGAATGTAGTGGATTCCTGGTGTTGATACTGTTTTGCCTGCAGTGCACCCCATGCAAAAAAACCTGGAAGGAACCTCTTGGGGCTCACACCTGAGGCAGAAGAAGAATAAATCAAGCTAAAGTGGTTAAACAAATATTTGGAGAATATATTAATCCCTGGATGCTTATCATCTACTGCTTCCTCGACAAAACAACCATTTCTTGTATATATCCACCTCTTCAAAAATATCATCCTGTCAGCTTTCATCTAAGACCAAAATTTCCACAACTGACAGTGACTATAGTTTTCTCCACATTGACTATTGTTTTTTCCATAACATTTGGAGAGAAAATCCCATGGCAGATATAGTGTCTGCAGAAGAGATCTGGTTAGTGTAAACAAGTGAATTTCAAAGAGGAAATTTCTAATTCCAAAAATCACTAACAAACCGAGACAACTGCAGCCTCCTACAGTTCACTTGTCTATGCACATGGAAACACCAAAAGATTTCATGCTCTCAAGGCTAATGTTCATCCTAGTTATCCTTTACCCTACCTGAGTAAAAGCAGAAAATGATAATGAAGAAATTTTCAAGTAGTCAGATTCAAGATTTTTGTACCCTAGTTTGTACCCTAGCACATGCAGTCGTCATCATCCTATATAAAGAAAATGGGCAAGGTATAAAGATAAACAAAAAATGACTCTAAAGACACTTTACATTTTTTTCAGTCTCATTTTCACTAATTTAAGAATCAATTTAATTTTCCAGACCAGTTTATTCTTTGTTATCAATTTTATACCACACTAGGTACTACAGTTTGTTGAAAAAGGTAAACTGTGATGTCAACATATTTTTTCATTTGAGAGTGTAAATTGTAAATATTTAATAAGGAGATTTAGAAACTTGACTTCTACATTAGTGTTTGATGTTTGCTAATGATTTCAGTACATTTTCCTTATACATTATGCTAATGTATTGAGCATCTTCTCTTACCTTTTTTTCTTCCTACATTTTTTCGACCTGCCAATGCTAGGACTGACACACCTCATACATAAAGTCTCAGGCAATGGTCAAAATGAATGACTTCTCTCCCTTCCATCCCTTGTGCTAAGCCATGTTGGTTTTGTGTACCTCAAGATAAGCAGAATGCACTTTAGTAAGTTTTGCAGAGTATCCATATAACTTGAAAGGAAACCTTCCTTAAACCTTTGATTTTCAGGGGGTTGCAGAGAGTTGTTTTTCAGTTTTTAGACTAGTCTGGACTTTTCTATAACGCATTACACTAAGTGAATTCTTGATGTTTCAATTATATGAAACAATCCCGTGGCTAGATTTCAAACATGAAAAATGAATTTTTCAACTCACTTAATAACCCTAAATTAGATTTGCAATAACTCCCTAAGAGCCAGAAAGACATTTGCTATTTAAGGTAACCACGCAAAGCAGGACAAATGCAACAAAGTGACTACAGCGTGATCTGCTGTTTGAGCTGGCTCAAAAGCCTGTTACCGGACAGCACCATGGTGCAATTCTGTTTATGGCTGCAGCTTCTGGTCAGGCCATCCCAGGTCTAGAGCTTTGCCTGACAGGAGCCACAACAGGAAGCCACTTAAAGCTAAGACTTCGTTTCAATCTTTGTACACTAGAACATGATGACTTGGGATGTGTTGGAGTATCACAACTGTAATGTGCACAGCTGAAACAAAACAGAAATTACTAAATGTAACAAAAGAAAACAAGAAGGGGATCCTCTCATTTTTCTTTTACGTTAGCATCAATAAATCATGCTTTTCTCAGAGAGAGATTAGCAGTTCAGCACCAAAAGTTCTAGGTTTACTATAGTTATTCACGTATAATAAAACTGATACCTTTAAAATGTAGGTTATGCATATTTTTGACCATTAAATCTCCTGGAAATAGGGTGCATATTTGATATTCTAATCACTTTCTTAATGGAAGATATCTGTTCAAAATTTATTTGTTTAACTACAGAATATATTTAAAAAAACTATTTAGTTGCTTTCAACATCTGCTAAAGAAATTACACTGTATCCTTTTGAAGTCCCAAACACAAAAAGAGAGCTATTGAAACAAGCTCACTATAAATTACTGTCTCAAAATGACTTCAGAAAGAATTTTTTCTAATCTTCAGCAGTATCTTTCATACAATCTTCTTTGTAGAAGTTTAAATATATCTTAAGTCGTACATCAGCAACTCCTACTTCCAACAACTCAACTCACAAGAGAGGCAGATACCTTTAGTGTCATACTGAGAGCTGAAAAACTTAATAATTTTGCTAACTTGCATGTGCATACATATGAAGAACATTCCATGGGATATAATATTTTTAATAAATGATAGGGTACATAAAAATACAGATCATAGAGCACCATGTGTTGAAAAATAGAGCACTGCAAAATACTGCTGGTATAAAGCACATTTTTCCTCTATGTCTTAGGACTGAGCAGAAATTCCAGATACACTGGGTTTTGATAGAAATAATACTAAAAACCATTGCTCAAGTCTCTACATCCATACAAGAGGCAAAGAGAAAAGGAAAGGCAAAAAGAAGCTTCACATTTAATACTTTTCACTATTATAGAAGTGCTGAGAGAGTAAATGTTTAGGAATATCCAGTGAACAGTTACCTGTGAAATTCATTAAATTTTATGGAGATTAAAAAAAAACCAAAAAACAGGCCCTCTCCAATCTTTAGATGTACACAGTTTGTTTTTATGTGAAGAGAGTAAAGAAGAATATAGATAAAAAATGTTTGTATAGCATTTTAAGGATATCTAGTTCAACACAATGCACAGTCTCACCCTAAGTAGGCAATGACATGCAGTGAGAATACTTCTTTCAGAATGTCTGGGGCTCATTAGAAAATAAACTATCATCACCCACATCAAACAGATAGTTTTGAGGCCCTTCAGGTCATTATCATCAACAGGAATTGCCATAAGACTTTACATAGGTTGGATGTTGTCTTTGTGTTTTTATTAGTGACTTTTGGGATAAAAACTGAAATAATTAGTGACAAAGTTTGAAGTTGACACAAACAGTGGTGTAGGAGCAAATATAAGTGGATGATTCACTGTTTGAAACTGTGCTGGATGGCTTGGTAAGCAAGGAAGAGGAAAAAGCATGCCTTATAATACTGGCAAATGTTAAATCAAATGCAAATGAAATAAAAGATGCCACACTTCCAAACTGGAGTATTCTACCTGGAGAAGAAACACCTTTGAAAGCAGCTTGAGAAATGCATTGAGAGAGCACAGGATTTCTGTATTTATTTCTAAATTATAGCCAACCCAAAACTTAAAATAAATTTTTCTCAGCTTAACTAAAAATATTAGCTTGAACCCCAGTAGTACACCTTTAGGTTCTTCAGCTTCTTACATTTGTTTTATGACTTTTCTAATGTTAAGTCAATCACAAAATGCAGATGAACTCTTAAAAAATCCCCACTTTCTTGCCTTATCCTATCAGTTCCTTTTCATCTGAAATATTCAATAAATTTATCGTGGAATTGCAAATAGTTTTAGTATACTAACATTTCTCCATTCAATTAATAAAGTTTTCAGATAGAAAATACTGGTGTGTACTAACCATTCACTTAATTTATCAAAGGGAAGGTGAACACATGGGGACCAAAATATGGGCCTAAGATGAGTAAAAGAACTTTGAGAAGTCTAGAAGGAAGTCTTTTCAGTGTAGAAAGAATAGCTGAAAATGGCTTTCTTTCCTCCACAGCACACATCTGTTTAAGAACACACAGCAATCACTTCACTTGTACTTGAATTCACCAGCACAAAAGCTGGGGGTGACTTGAGATCTCTCTCTGCTTGCTCCTTTGTTTTGTTCTTTGTTGTGCTCTTATATTTTTGTGTGTCCCATTTCTTCATGAACAGGAGCATTCTTTTCTTCTCATTCCCTATTTCTCTCATTCACTACTGAGTCTATTACTTGATTATTATACTTTCAGTTCCCCACATAATAGTTTCTTGTACTCCTACTATGCAGATCTTTCCTTAGGGTACTCCACACTGCTCTTCTTTTCTTGCAAAGTTAATTTCCTGTTCTCCTGCCTCCTCAAACCACTTCATTCAACCTTTGTTCTTCATTTCTGCTCATCACCTCTTCCTTTCTAAATGCCCTTGCTCTTCATAGGAAGGATTTGCCCAAGCGCTCACACCTAACTAGAATCTTTCTTTCCTCTCTCTTCTGGCTTGCTTGCTCTTTGGTTGCTTCCAGACATACTTCATCTTCACCTTTACTACATGCTCCCCAGAGAGAAAAAACCCAAATCTTACAAGGTATCCTTTGAATCATGAATGCCTTCACAGTCAAGAGAGATTTTTGAAATACCTGAAATTTGAATTTTAGGGATACTAAGACCCCTTTCTTTCCTCTAAGCAAGCACTCAATTTCTTGATCATATCAGTATAGAAAAGAGGAAGAAAATGATGTTTTGTTTTTATGAGTGAAAAACAGTTGCTGGCATATGAAATACAGCCATAGTAATATGCTTTTTTCTCATATATTTAAGAAAAAACATTTGTTCATGGGAAGAGAAATACACCATCTAGGCAAAAAAAAATGAGTCATTCTAAGCATCGGTCCCATCATCTTACTTAGAGATTGCCAACAAAACAGGAACAAAGGACATAATCTGTGTGCAGACAAGGAAGTAAATTCACAGTCGTTTCACCCGAGTCAGCAGACATAATGTGTTTTCACAAGAGCCTCCTTCAGCTCCCTTCATCTTTTTCCTTGAGGCTTATTGTCACTGGGCTAGATGTTGCCAAGTACAAAGTAAAAGCAAGGTGACACTTTGAATAGTAAACTGTTACAGAGGACTTGCTAGAGAAGATGTGATTCAGATTGAGGTAAATCTTACTAGAAGTCAAAACAGTTTAAGAAAGCTGCGTTTCAGCCATAGCACATAATTACAGAAGAATGAGAGAAAAAAAAAGCTAAATCTTGAAATCTGAGGTATGCATAGCAATTTAGAAGGAGCAGGTGGGATAGGAAAATCTACTTCTCCATTCAAAACCTGTTGCAGTAAAAAGGTTCAGAGGCATCATGTTGTCACACCTATAGCAAATTAAATATTGCTGTCACTAGCCATAAGCATCACAATCTGTATAAAAATAAACAGTTTTAACTTATTACTGCTTGATGATTCTGTTACCCGCTCTGTTTTAACCTCCAGAAGCTTTAAATGAGGTGGAATCTAGCTGCATTAGGTATGTACAAACATGAAGAGAGAGTCTAACCCATAGCTCTTAAAGAGTTGAAACAGTCAAATGGCTGGAACCAAAGACAATATGAGCTCTGTGGTGATTTGTTGGTTGCAGAGTAGAAACCACAGGACAGGTAGACAAAACCAGTTTATTAAGACACACATTTCACATAGTTGAAAGGGAACCTGGTTTGTGAGATTTTGGTAGAACCATACAAAGAAACTTCAAAGCTGTCTGCACACACTTGACTATTTTCAATGCTAACTACTTGGTCTGTTTGTAGATAAAGTAATGCCAAAGCTGTGGCATTAACTCTTCTCCCACACAAAGAGACACAAACAAAAAGACCAACCCCCACCTTAAAGTCAGTACATCTCCTGGGAAGGCCTCAAAACTATTAAACTGGAAAAATCAACTAAAAGCCAATTCAGCTTCTCATGGGAAAGTTCAGCTTTATTAACGATTTCTTTAGGAATTTAGAATCATACTTTAAATATTTAATTACAAGAAATACAGAGAAGTGAGATCTGCAGGTAACAAAAGTTCACAGCTAGAAAGCATCCATTTTTCAATTAATTTAGTAGTTCGTCCCAAATTTCTTCAAGCTCTTATGACTTGCCTATTGCTGACATACAGCTCTGGGACAAAAATGTGCTATTGCCATTTGAAAATCCTACCAATAGCATAAGATGTCCAAAGAAGGACAGTCCATACAATATCTGCAAGAAAAGTTTTGGGCATTTTCTGCACATCATGAATGGTTTTGAAATCTATCAGCAACACTTTAGAGTTGGAGATTCTGTGGCATCACAGAGTTGTAGGGTAAGGAATGACTTAAGAGTGAAATAAAGAACCAGTTACCATTAAGTTTCCTCATTATTACCAGTGACTTGACACACTGTTGACTTGTTATTTTAAGGTTACCTACAAAGGCATAGTTCCTTCTGTTTTACTACATGGCATAGTTCAGACTTGAAATTTTTCTCCTGTTCAACCATCACCCTTAGATACAAGAAATGGACATGATATCTCCAAAGAAATCTAACTTCTAAGGTAAACAGATATAATATCACCTGGATCTAACTATATAAACTAGATCTGGCTGCACAAACTTATCTGAAAGTCAACCAACTACATCTTCTGAATATTTATTAGGAATGCTATCATGCTTTATTGAAAAAGATTAATACAGGTAGTATACAGCACTAAGAACAGATCTCTTATGGGGACGTCATGCATCATCCAGTCATACACTTCATAATAGTATAAACATACTGTGTCAGCACCATTATGTTTATCATCTATGCTTGTAATCACTTGAAAAATTGTCCTCAATTTGTGATAATATTTTTTCTATAAAACTTTTGATTGGCATTAATTATGCATCATTATTCTCGACTGAACAATACTTATGATTGCTACTGAGTTTCTGAAAACTACTGGTCTCTTATCCATGGTTCCTTGAAGAAAAAGTCACACGCTTTGCAGTGACACATGTCCAACTGCCTCTTCCTTCAGTCATACTCCTCTCACATTCATCACATCCTTGTTATTCTTTCCACAGTCACCACGATTTTCTTCTTGTCCTCAGCAAAACACATAGCTACATATGATCCCTTCTCTTCCTGAACATGCAGGACAACTCTTTTTACTTTTTTTTATAGCCTTGTCTAAGACACATCATCACAGTTGTCAGTGACTGCTTGACTTCAGTTAATCTTATTATCAAATTAGACTGCACTGTAATACAAAAGAGCAAAGTTGGTTCATTAACCTTACAATTCCCTGGACAAGTAAAAAAATCTGAAATCAATACTAATAGTGGAAAAGCTTTGTGTAGAATACTAAAAATATCACTTTATGCTGATATTTTTCAATCCACCCATATTAATTAGAGGAAAAAAGTTGGATGTACCCGATATACATGTGTGGCCAGGCAGCTGATATTTAATAAACTAAAAAAGTTCTAAAGCTACTTTATTAAAATGGCAATGTTAAATTCTATTCTGGAGAAAACTAGAACCTTTGTTGGAGTCCTTGTTATAGTCTCTGTTTTCAACATACATATGATACAAATGGTCAGATGCATACAAGCCATGCCAATAACTTTTCACGAGTGTAGATTCAGCAAATCAAAATTAAAAAGAACATTTCTAATGACATTCTTCCCAATAAGTTTGGAAAACGTTCTCTGGGTGAATCTATTACACAATGAGGGCAACACCAGTGGAGTAGCCATACCTACAGTCAGTTATCAATGATTCATGTCCTAATGAAAACTACGTGGTTTTAATAACCAGAAGGATCAGCAGATTTCATTATAATAAGGGATGGGATTGGAATTAAAAATCTTGAGAAATAGTCTGAAAAAAGGGTTATAAAAGAACTGCACCTGAAAAAGAATAATAATCTCAAGAAATATGCACCAAGGAACAACTGGCAAGGAAGCACTTTTGCAGAAAAGAACCTGTCACTAGCCTTAACATTCAAATGAACAGGATTCAACAGTTCATTTCTTTGCAAAAAAAAAAAAAATTGAAAAGAATATAACTTACACTACCTGTTAGCTAATCCTTCCACTGTGGTTAGGACTGATAAATACACAGCTAGTATACTGTGTCTTACTTTATGCTCTGCATGTCCAGAAAATCTGATCCAACTGAGCAGAGTTCAAACAAACTGCTGAACACGAAAAAAATTCTGGATATCATGACCCAGGCGGAAAGACTAAAAGAACTGGAGTTGCTTACTTTAAAGAAAGAAGAAATCATGGGGGGAATGCTAACAAAGTACATACCAAAGTGCAAAGAGGAAACAGCAGACGAATAATCTTTTCCTCACATCCAGGTGTATGAACAAGAACAGGCTTACATGAAACACAGAAAGAAAGTCTCTCATTAGATCCTGGAATAATACTTTTAACCACAAGGATAGCAAAGTACTAAAATAGATGTGCTGGAGAGACTGAGACTTCTGTCATGCAAGAATGACATAGGCTTAGTAGATATGTCATAGAGGTGACTCAGAAAACTTCTTATTTTTTGGGTACTGCTTTTGTACAACTGTATTGTACAACTGAATTTCTGCATCAAAAGAGGTGCAAGGAAGGGTGCTTGCAGGACAAGAACTAGGCCAAAAATCTAAGCTCCTAGAACCCACAGCAACATAAGAACTTTTCATTTCTTTGGTTCTCTTTAACTTTCCATAATTTTCCACCTTTACAGGGAAACTTTTCAGAGCTCAGTCTTGAAATTGCATAAGACCAAAGGCATTTCACGTTAGTGTCCATACTGTTTTAACATAGTCTCTGTAGTTCTGGTTTCCAAAGATATAGTACATTTTCAGAAGAGTACTTAAATAAGAGACGGTATTTGCTAATACAATTTAATGGCAAAGATGCGTTCTCTTGTTTATACATTAAATCATGAAAAAGACAGCTACATATGGCATCCAAGAGAACTGAATAAATTAAGTTTCTTGTTTTGACATATTTTTGGTGTGAAAAGAAGGAACTGGTATATTTACAGGAAATAATTTGAAGTGAGGAACTACCCACCACAAAGAACTCAATCCTGCTATCCTTGCATTCCCAGTGCTTCCTTTGAAGCTTCCTTTCACCTTTGAAATTCCTATATCAAAGCAAAGTTTGTATCTTAAAATATCTTCTTCAATTATTCTGAAACTTGTTTAATAGAATTACCCTCTTCTTCCATCATCTCAGCACAGAGACTGGTAATACAGTGGCACAGCAGGATTTTAACGGTTGCTGAAACAAAATTACTATTCTAATGATGATTACTTTGCTGTTATGTCTGTTAACAAAATGAACGTTTGGAGAGGCCGATGATCCTTAAAATTTGTTATTTCCCTGTTATTGGAATTGTCAGAATTATTTCCGAGCGTGGGGTCATTTTTCACTGTTACTCATATACAGAACACATGCCTAAAGTTAAATGTACAAGTAAAACAGTCAGGAATTTCAATAAGCTATGATGTGTTGGTTGAGAGGAGACAGAAAGACATGCATATTCAGAATCAAATGCTTCTCAGAACTCTCACTTTCAAAACAAAAACAGTCTTAAAATACTGCTCCAAGCATTCAAGTATTAGAACTAAGTTAAAAGCAAAAATGTCAAAATGCTGTACCACACAGCAAAGCGATAACACAGAGCTTAATTACTAGAACACCACCATCTACATCTGGGACAAAGCTTCAACTTTCACTGGCTGCCAAGGATACTCTGCCCCACCTCTTATGGGCCTGCTCCCCGTTGGTTTCCGTCTGCACATTCAAAGCCTTGTTACAGCCTTTTGTTGGTGATGGCAGTGCCTGAATGTAGTGCTCAGGACTAGTATTTGTTGTGGGCACCTTCCTACTGAAAACAATCCTGTTCACACTTACACTTTTTGGTTTAATGATCAAGGTGTCTTTTTTTCTTTTCCTACCCCCAAGAGAAGTCTCCTGTAAATTCTTTACAGAGCCACAGCCCACATGAACATGTATGTGGTAACCTCAACAACTGGCAGCCTGGTTGGCACTTAGTGAAGCAAGCTGAGTGGACTGAACATTCCCTCTGAGGGTGTTGGTAGTTCACTGCCCTATTTACTGACATAACAAGTTAAGAGGAAAAGAGGCAGACTTCTGCTACAGGAGAAACATTTGAGCCTGGGAAAAATAAGGGAAAGGAAGAAGCAGAAAAGGTCAAAGAGAGTTACAGAAAAAGGGCCAGAGATTCCTGTCTAGATTACACATGAAGGTAGATTTTTCATGGATGAAAAGGCTGGGCCATACTTGCATTTGACACTGATGGTAAGCTCTGACTCTGGAGCAATACTAGTGCTGGACTGCCAGAATAATCTGAATCTGGACTCCAGGGGAAAGGGAAACAGATGGCATGCTGAGACAGGCTTACCTGGGACCTGGGAAAGACTGTGCTCTTGTACCTAAACATTACGAATGAGATTTTAGGCTGTATTTTGAAGTTGTCTAGGCTTCTGTTTTCAGGTGTATCCGAGAAAGGCCAGAGGACCATACATATCTGATGTGAAACTGAGATAGCTGATATTCCAGAGCACATGGAGATATTGCTTCTGCCCTGAAGTACTCTTTCATCTCTGCCAGGGCAGCTGATGGTGCTTATGACATTGTGGGAGCATGGCATTCACCTGTCAGCTCCTGTAGCAGGCTGCCTATCTCCCCCATGGTAGCATCTTAGGCAAGTGGTGTGGGGAGAAAAATGAAGGTGCTGGTTTTACCTCTTGACAGAAAGTGGACAGTGCTTCTGTCTTCAACATGGAAAGGTGTGGAATATACCTTACCATATACACAGTATTTGGGCTGTTGCATGTGTCTTAGCAGGCGGGAGTAAAAGTAGACAACACTGAAACATACAGCTATGTGGAAATAGTGAAGAAAGTTTAACGGGGTTAGAACCTCTAACAATCATGAGCTTGCCTAAACACTTGAGCTGGACGGAAATACAAAAGAGGGTAAAGAGAAATGACTTGCTGAAAAAGACCTGCTTATGTTTTTTTTGAGAGGTTTTAGTATTATCTGGAAGAGGAAGGAAGTCACCCTTCACAAGTGAGCTGCTGACAAGAAAAATTTCAGCCTTAGTGCTGTAATGAAGAGAGACATCTTCTAACACTTTTCCCATACACTTGACACTTCCCATGGTACTTCATGCCAGCAGGCCACAGGCTTACTATGTTTTTGCAGAGCAAATGTCAGTACAGATTATCACCTACCAAGAGCTTTCATGCACCACTACTAGATACAACATTTCTGTCCTCAATGAGAAACAAACTTCTAAAAATCATCTCTTGTTGAGTTTTTAAGAACATATATATATTAAAGATATATACACAGTTGATAATTACAAACACAAGCAGGGAAAGTGTGGCAATACTTAACACTGACATAAGTAAAATGAAGATTTTGATTATGGGCAGGAAATATTTAAATACAAAATAGATTGGGCAAGTGTGATTCTTGAATCCTGAAGCATATCACATGGCAAGGATATTCCAAATATCCTTAATACTGTACATATGATGGCAGAAAAAGGAAGTTTTCCAGAATACAATGGAAGCTCTTGCCTGTAAAATAATGTGTCTCTACAATGAGATACTTTGAGGTTCTCTTCTCTGAAATTTAGAAGACTAAAAGAGAATTAATACAGTATTTTGGAATATATAGGTACCCTTTGAAAAAAGCCTCTTCTTCTCACTGCCTACATCAGCTGGCTTCCTGGAGTGCTCCATTTGTCTTTAAGTGTACTCTTAGAGAATCATGTTGAAAGCTTTAGAGCCCTCTTTTCATCTTCTTACCTCGTTGCCTGGATTTAGGCATCTGCAGTGGAATCACACATTTGAACTAAAATGCCATATCCCTGCTCCTCCTGCTTTAACCTTTCTCACCATTCAGATGTCAGCTCATTTCTCATGCAGTGCATCACTCAGAATTTTGTGATTTAGAATACAAAGTGTGATTTAAAAAAAAATCTACAATTTCATAATTCGAAAAACCAAATAAACCAGGACGGTAATTAAGATCATAAATGACATGTGAAGCATCACTAACTGCAACTACCTAGCCTGAAATTCATGGTGGGTTCCAACACTTGGAACATTAAGCTATAACCCCTCAGAAACATTGGTGTGGCCAAGAACATGGATGGTCTGCCTGCTCTCTAATTTACATCGCACATGCATCTTCTCCCACTGCTGTGCCCTTTCCTCTGTTTCATCTATCTGTGTCATTGATGGTTTCCTCTCCGTCCTTTCAGCCATTTCTGGAACTTGTCTGTCTCTTCCTCACTATTTTTGTGCATAAGAGCTCACAAAGAACAAAGAAAGAAAAAGTGAGATGGGAATAAGAGGAAGAGATAGATACCAAAATGATGAGTGCAAGAGAAGCATGTGGCTAGTTCTCCCTTGATGAAGTGACAAGACCAGAAGGAAGTTTAGGAAAAAGCTTCCTGGACTCACTTCTATCACACTGCTTCAGGACTGTCAGCCCTGCAGCAGAGAGCCCAGCTACTGAGCTAGTGGAGGCCTTGTATTTTTGCTGTCTATTTAGAACATTATTTATTGCTTTGGCCTAAAAGGAACCATTACACTATCTAATCTCTGACTGCAGGAATATCCACTGGTGCTCAAGGTAAGGCTGGGCTGTATGAAGGTCGACTCAGTGGAAGAGCATGTAATTTTTTCAGGTTTTGACTGTTACACTTACAGTGCTGATTGGCTATTAATCTTAAAAGCAGTTCATCTTTCCCTTGCCGATTGATTAAAAAATGTAGAGTACCAGACAGTGACATTTTTATTGACCTTGGGAATTCTATTGTGGTTGCCAAAGAAGAAATATAAGTCCCACTTTACTATAGCTGTTTTGTCAGAAAGCCTAACGTGGTTCCCATGTTTCCTTTCAAGATTTTGATTTTCCATGATAACATGGAAGAAAAATTAAGGTGGCTAGCATAGCACAACCAGAGCAGCTACAATCCCCTTGCTTTATTTCCAGGTGAGTATTCCTGTGAACCTATACTACCTTGAAATAAAAGGAATTTCCTGCTGTGTCAGAGATCTTTATCGCTAAGGAATGTTGCTTTTATTGGAAGAGCAGAACAAAAAGAACTCTCTCATGAATCTGAGAATGGAGATTAGACTTGTTACCTTTAGATTAAACCTCTCCCAATTAACTTTCCAATTAACCTCACATCACTCCTTTGAACAAGGTGGTTTAGTCTGAAGAAGAGGAGGCTCAAGGGTAGACCTCATTGCTCTCTACAACTACCTAAAAGGAGGTTGTAGTCAGGCAGGGGCTGGTCTCTTCTCTCAGGTGACCAGTGACAGAACTAGAGGGCATGGACTCAATCTTCATCAGGGGAGGTTTAGACTTGATGTTAGGAAAAAGTTTTTCACTGAAAGGGTGATTGGCCATTGGAATGCGCTGTCCAGAGAGGTGGTGGAGTCGCCGACCCTGGAGATGTTTAAGGGGAGACTGGATGAGGCACTGAGTGCCATGGTTTAGATGATGGTGTTAGTGTTGGTGTTAGTGTTGGGTTATAGGTTGGACTTGATGATCTCAGAGGTCCTTTCCAACCTTATTATACTGTGATACTGTGATACTGTAATACAAATGATATTACATTCTCTTTTATCAAAGAACAGATTTTGCTGCATAGAATTGTGATATACAACCATGATCTATGGAGAATTATATGCAGCAAGAATTTTAAACTCTGCCATTAGTCACCAGGATGAACAAAGAAGGCACAGTTGCTACGACAAGTCCAAAAATGCAAAGCATGAAATTTTATCACCAAAGTTTTCTTTTACAGAGAAGCAAACTGTGAGATGCAGGATCCCTTGAAAATACTGGTTGCATTTGCCAGGTTTAAAGAAAACTTGAGTAGAAAACTATACCATTGAGAAATTAAGGAAACAAAACAAAACCTAAGCAACCAAGTATCCATAAGACAGGAATCAATGGATCTGCAACAACCAGGCAACGTTCCAAATTCTTCCTCTCACTCTTGTTAGGAGGAGCAGTTCTACCCTAGGGGATTTTTTTGCATGATTCCTATTATGCTGAAATACCATCTTCTCCTATTTCCCTCCTCACCTAGAACAGTGCCTGTCTTTTTGTCTTCTCAGATACTGTTTTTTCATGTGTGAAAAGTTGTTTCAGCTAGAGACAATGTTCTGCTGAATGCATAAGCGGTGAGGACAGAAATAATTTAAAAGTTGGAAAAGGCTTTGTGTGAAATTTCTCTTTATGAACTACAACTTAATCAGTATGAATTTTCCTTTTCTCACTTCTTTGACTGCATAATCAGTGCCTTTGTATTTGAAGAATTTCACTGTTACATGAACCTTCTGGGCAACATAGAAATATTCCTTGTTTAACTAGTTTCCATCGGGCTACAGATGATGCCAGAGATGGAAAAGAACATGGAGCAAGTTAACTAGGCACTAACATGACCATTTTCTGCTCAGTGCACATAGCTAATTACCAAAAAAGTAGGTCCAGCTCCACATTCTCCCTGGTTGACAAAAACGATGTCTGCTACACCTACCCGAACAAAACATGAATAGACAGTCAAGCCTCCATTGGTACTGAACTACTACACCCTTTGAAAATTCATATTTCTCCACTGGAAGGCTTGATGGAAACACAGAAACGGCTTTCATGCAGATTCTTGTTAAGACAATACATCCTTCCTAATTTTATTAGGCCAAACCAAGAGCATATACCCCAGTTCTGGCACTCTCAACTAAGACTCCTCTTCTATTTCTGTTGACTGTATCTGTTCTTCAGGTTGCAGCAAGATGCAAGCCATGCTTCCTCAGCTCCCTTCTTGGAGATTTCCCTGCTCTCTCAGGTATATATCTTTCCTTAAAGAGACACCTTTCTCCTCCCATCACCTTATCAACTTAATCCATAGCCCTTCCTGAGGCTTCCATGAGCTGTAAATTGTCCATTTCATTTAAATGCTGCTGGCAGTTGTGTCTCCCGTGTGCCACAGCAGCCTTTTCTCAAAATATCAAGTTTTGCATTTGCTTTTTTTGAATATGTATTAGTACATGCATGTTTCACTGTTCTTCCAAGATGAGAAATGCCAAAATCTTACAAAGAGATATGTCCCACTAAAATCCATCCCACTGAAGCATCCATCTTGCTTTCTAAAATTAAAGGAACTAGAATTGCACATGAAGACTACAGAAGAATTTAAATGTTACTCAGACTCCAAGAAAAGGTAACAATTTTTAATTATCTCACTGATTTTTGGGGAGCACTTGAATAACAAGTAATCTCATTTCATTTTCCCATACAATAATTCAAAATGTATCATGTTTTTAATCTATTTTCCCTAGCTTACAATTACAAGCCGGGAATGTTGTCATTTGCAAAGTAGCGAATCTTGCCTATATTACTGTGCTACCACAATATGATAACAGGAACTTATACATATATGTACATGGAAATAACCACCCTTATACAGGGTCTGTGAATTTTGAGTACTAGGATAAAGCAGAGAATGGCAAACAAGAAAGAGAGAGGAATAAGACAATTACTGGTTTACTTTTTTGTTTTCTCTTCAGTAGAAGAAAAGTTCTATACACACAGCAGCCTCATGTTCTCTGATCAATTTCTGTCTCTGGACTGAATGCTTAATAATAGGGCTACATTTAACAGCAACATAGCTGTATTGAAACTGTCATAACTACTTGAAATTCAGACTGTTCAAAAAGCGTGTAGTTCACCTGACAAAAAAAAAGCTATCATGGGGAGCTAATATAGTTGAGAAATGAAATAATAATAAAATCTAAAGTTAAACAATCTTCCTTAGTCCTGTGCTCAGCACTAGAGCCGAATACAAACAGATATGGAAAAGCTGTTCTTCTCTCATGGTATGTACCATGCAACTAGTTAGTAGGGACTCTCATAATCCTCTGCATCTCGGCCATCAGGGAAATAATGCCCCATAAAAAGACCATGAGTGTGACACAGGTATTTTTGTATATGTAATTTTCAGGATAACATGTTTATTTATCCTCAGATTTTCTGTAAGTAAATTTTATCTGTATTGCTGAAATTCCCAGACCAAACTGTCTTACAGCATACAAAAACTTGACCTTCTGTCTGTCCATGCCTGCAGACTTGTGTGTGTTGCTAATAGGCACAATAATCCACCTCTGAGAGGACCTGTGTAAGCAGGATTCAGCTAGCCAAAACCTACTAAAATACGGATTAAGATGGAATTCAAGGCCTTAAATTCAGAGCACCTCCATCAATATTTACATTTGCTCTTTCAGTTGCTGATATTTAAATAAAATGGCCAGAAGCAAAAGAAAGTTTGTATTCGTGTATTTTTAGCACATTTTAGTTTCCAGAATCAGAGCTTTGCAAGGAGTTCCAAAGGTACCTTCTCATGTTGCACACAGGCATCCTACCAGTCTGACACTTGCAGAGTATCAAACAAGAAGGTTCAGTGTGTTCTGAGAACAAAAGTGAATTCATTGCTTTCAGCCAAAGGGGGGGAAAAAATCTGTATTATTTATCATTAGAAGAAAAACTGATCAATCATTTAAGCATACACGTTTAATTAGTTAACAAACTTTCCAGAGGAGGATTTTCATCATTCATTAGAATTCAGTTGTGGTATTTTAAAAATTCACCGAAACAAATACAGAGGGAAAGACGAGTTTTTAATGTTGAGAGGGGTTCTTCAGGATGCCACTGTAACCAAGTTCAGAATTCTGTTCAACCTAAAGGACAGAGACCAAGCCCTGGTTTTTGCTTCTCAGAATTACAGATTATCATAAAAAGGTCTGCATTATTTAGCTCTGAAGTCTGCTCTTCCAAAACTCATGATGTTCTCCTACAAGTAGACAAAAACATACATCTAAGCTGTGTCACACTGTGCACAATGTCACCTTCTCCCAGTATTTCAGCTGACCCTTTGTCTGAATCTTGGAAGCCCTCCTACAAGGCTATTGTCTGTGTTGAATCCTTTCAGTCTTCCTTACTGAGACATTTCTTTGTAGGTTCTCTCTAATTTCAGTCTACTTTTTAAGCTGAAGTCTTCATCTCGTTTCTCAGACAAATGTACCATTTGTGCTTACCAGATGAATTATGACCATAGATAGCTACTTACTCAAACTATGAGAGGAAAGATGCTACTGCAAATGCTAAGCACTGCAAGCAACTTTGGATTGGATTAAGGACTGCACAATTTTTTTTGTGCATTTTATGTGGGTTTTTTAATGGCTTACATATTATCTCGACTTAATTTTGCTTAATGCTAGTAGAGAATAAGGTCACTAAGCCAGTACAGTTGCAAACAGAACTTGGGTGCTCAAGATCAAACAGACATGAAATACTTCTTTTTTTCTTTTTCCAAAGCACAGCTGCAATACGTTTTGTAAAGGTATATAGCACAACCAATGTGATACTCAAGAGAAAAAGCAAATGAGTTTGCCTCCTGTTCAGACAAATAAGGAGAATTCTAACATTGTTTTGTACACAAACAAAAGGGAAAAAATGAAGGAAGCATTTTCTGGGCTTTTATTTCAACACTGCAATACTGGCCAGTCCTTAGACCATGCAATTCTTGACATCTTCTTTTAACCATTTAATGGCTTCCTGCTAAATCAGCTCCTTCTGAAGATTTTCTGAGACTCAATTGCAACTAAAAAATTTCAAAAGACAGACCACCGCCCCCCTCCAGTTAAAATAAGTAATGTTCTAGTATCCAAAGCTATAACACCATGGAAATTTAATATCTAAGGAAGTATTGTGTGTTCTTATTAAATTTTTTCAAGGTGTGCTAACTTATTGAGTTTAGAATACAAAGGAAAACTTCTTTATTGAATGAAATTTGAACTGACTTACAGTTTACCACCTTTGAATTCCTTTTCCATGATCTATGTTATGATGGATTAAAATATTTGAATCTACAGCACCCTGTTACTTTACCTTTCTCCCCTCATTCCCATCTCTCCTCTGTCAAGCTTCACTACTGTCCAATAACTACAGAAGGCTCACAAGTTTTCATAATTTTTTTTTCACCATTTGTGATCTTCCTACCATAATTTGGGCTAATGGAAAACCAAAATGAAACTAAAACTCACCAATGTGTTCTCAGCATGAGGGACCACCCAGGTCAGTACACTCAGTAGCACTATTAAGTGTTCTTCTGTCACCAGAATGACATTAAAACAAGCAATAAAATCATATGTGGGACAACTTGAAAACAACATCCAGGGAAAAAGTTAGCTTATTATTTAATCTACATACACAACATAATACCACAAACTTCCTCATCCTTTTGCATTAATACTTTGCTATTATAATTCTTGTCTATTTATTTAATGCCTTGACAACACCATATTAAAGGCTTGTTGTGTATGGTTCTATTAGAGGCTGACCAAGCCTGGCTGAAAAGAACCAACTCTTCCAGCGCAGGGACCTGAAGCTGGAATAGTAGGGATCAGTACAAGCTGAAGTCTTGCATGACTTCTGTCTGGAACTTACTGCAAGTAAGTGCTGAATGTTGTGCTCAAAGGAAGATCTGTAACTTCTGCATCTCACTGGAGATTGTGGCTTTTGCAGAAATATCCAAGACAGAAGGAAGGGGGCAAAATGTAATGGGGCCACACACAGCACGTGCACTGTGTGAGTGTAGTCTGAATACAGAAAGGGAACTGCACTCCTTGCTGCAGACAAGGATAGGGCTTAAGTTTCAGGTATAATGAGCATCTTCCACACAAACTGAATCCAGGAATTTCTATGGATACTCATACCATCTGATGTCCAGGATATATACAGTGTACCCACAGCTCTCTACACATTGATTAATATTTCATCTTGATATGTAGTTTTAACCAAAAGGTCTTAAAGTCCAGTAGAATTTCCAGTTTATATAGTCCAATCTTTAGATGCTTTCATTACTAAATAGTTTGTAAGATACAGACCCTACACAAAAATGTCAAAATTTTAATGGTTTACATGGATTTCTAGGATGATGAAAATTCCCAAAGATAAGATGTGTATCTTACAACTCAGTATGAAAGTGCAATTCACCATTTAGGAAAGACAGTTACAAGTGAAAAAGTTTCCATGAACATGAGACATAGAGACATTTTAATAACTTCTATCAACTAGACCATTCCAGTGTTCCCTTCATATTCAACTCCAGACTGGAATGAAGAAGAAAAATGGAATGAAAGCAAAACATTTAGGGTCTCTGAGATATACAGATATTTTTAGAGAGATTTTCCCCAGGCTGTGACCAGACAGAAGCCTTGACTTTCACACCATCTACCCGCCTAAGGGCATCTGTACAGCTGACCATTTTGGAGAGAAAAGTCACAGCATAACATTGTCATATCAACAGTGAAAGCACTTAGCTCTTCCTAATATGTTTCCATGTCATTCACCTATTGATTCAGATGGAGTACTTCACATCTCATAAATCCAGTCTCCAGGACAATTACACCAAACAAATTAGAAGAGAATTCCACATTACTGTTGTATTCACCATTCACCTTAAACAACAATAAAACAAAAAAAGACTACTCTGTGTAGAATGAAATCAATTTCAATGCTAGTATGGAAGAAGGAAAGGATTCCAAAGTGCTGAAGGTAGAATCACTGATAAATATTAATAAATATTTTTTATTTGTTGAGTTATTTTGTTTTGGTTTGGGATTTTTCAGGGGGGGGTTGTGTGTTTTTTCTTTCTTTAACAGTTTTATCTGAAATAGTCTCAAGAGATCAATTTTTAAGGTAGTGTCCCTTGCCATACTGGGAATCAAACTGCAATTTTCCTGACTTGGTCATTGATGTTTTCAAACCTTTCCTCTCTTAGACTATCAAATAAATAATTTAAATTAACTGAAAATTAACTGAGAATTCTGGAACCTTGTGGTTAGGGGCTTGGGAAAAATGAAAGCATATGATCTGACTTTAAAGACCACAATGCCTCCCTTGTCTTATGTAATAGGTGAGAGTCTCAGCAAAGCTTCTGAAAGTTCTGCTCCCTGTTTCATTCCCTGGGAGCTCAACATCTAGTCTTTTTCACATAAGGCAAAGGTTTTCATGCACTACACTTGAAAACACATATATTTTGAAATCTCCAAATTTAGATTTTTAACACTATGTGAGTTACTATATTCAAACTGTCTGGATTAAATATTCCAATAAATAATATTCACACTGAAAATCAAACTGGCCCATAGCACTGTATACACATCTAACAAACATCATAGTTGTTAATTTTTGTCCTAGGCTGAGTATGACAACTGTTTACATGCCGCCCATCAATTTCTTCTACATTTATGGAAGGTAATAATTAATTCAGTTAAAACAAAAAAAGTTTATAGAACCATGTGAGCTTGGCTTCTGAATTATTTTGCAACTTCATATATGAGGTTACTTAGTGGGTTTTTATTATGCTTGCTAATATTGGCCAGTGTATTGTAAAACATAATTCTTACTTAACAGCGATATATTGAATACGGTGATGAAAGAAGGAAGGCATTTTTTTAAAAAAATAAAAAAACCCTATAAGCTCTACCCAGTTGCATTAAGGTACTCAGAGGCTGATAAGAGGAGCTGTGCAGCAGCTTTATAGCTAGTGGCTTGCAAGACTGATCCAAAACTGAGTCCACACAACTGATACATCAAAGCTGGTAGCAAAGACAAAACAGACACTTGTAGGTCTGGACACAAGACTGTGAACGGAACAGGACAAAAACTTCCAAATTTGGGCTTTTTCAAATGCATACGTGCTCATTAGGCAGAAATATAAATTACAGGAAAAAAAAATCTCTGAAACATACTATCAAATAATAAACAAGTCTTTACTTTCCAATAAGTATTTGTCTTCTAATAGTTTCTTCGAAGCCTGGCTGGACTGTCAGAAGCCCAGACACACCACCAGAGGCGCATCCAATTGACACACCACTGCTGTGCTACCAATCTCCACCCTGGGAGCACTGTGGCTGGGAAAGTCCTTGTAGTACTATCAGCTACCATCCTAGTATTGAAGAAAAAAGCCAAAATCATTTTTTTTATTACAAAAAAAAAAGTTTTCTTCCCTTAGTGTTTTTTTTCTTGTGGGACAAATGCTACCTGTAATTCTCAGTCTTTGCAGCTTTCTCTCAAAGTAGTAACTACAATTGAGTACATAAACGGTAATTTAGAATCATAGGATGGTTTCAGTTGGAAAAGCCCTTTCACACCATCAACTGCAACCATTGATCCAGCCCTGCTAAATTCTCCACTAGACCACATCCCCAAGTACGACATTTACTCATCTTATAAACACCTCCAGGGACGGTGATTCAACCACCTCCCTGGGAAGTGGTTGAATTCTTGACAACCCTTTCAGTAAAGAAATTCCTCCTAATATCCAGCCTAAATCTCCCTTGGCACATCTTGAGGCCATTTTCCCTTATCCTGTCACTAGCTACCAGGAGGAAGAGACCAACCTCCACCTCTCTATGACCTCCTTTTAGATAGTTGTAGAGGGTGATAAGGTGTCACATCAGTCTCCTTGTCTCCAGACTAAACAACCCCAGCTTCCTCAGTCACTCCTCATAAGGCTTGTGCCATAAACCCTTCACCAGCTTTGCTGTCCTTCTCTGGACACGCTCCAGCATCTCAATGTTCTTCTTGTAGTCTGGGGCCCAAAACTGAACACAGCATTAGAGACGCGGCCTCATCAGTGCCAGGTACAGAGGAAGAATCGCTTCCCTAGTCCTGCTGGACACACTCTTCCTGATGCAGACCAGGATGCCATTGGCCTTCCTGGCCACACCTCTAGCTCATATTCAGCTGGTTGCTAATCAACACTTCCACGTCCTTCTCCTTCAGGCAGCTCTACAGCCACTCCTCTTCAAGGCTATGTCGTTGCGTAGGGTTTTTTTTGACCCAAGTACAGGACCCAGCACTTGGCCTTGTTGAAGCTCATGCAATTGGCCTTGGCCCATTGATCCAGCCTGTCTAGGTTCCTTTGTAGAGCCTGTCTAGCCTCAGATAGATCAACACTCCCACCCAACTTAGTATCATCTGCATACTTACTGAGGGTGCACTTGATTCCCTTGTCTGTGCCATTGATAAAGATATTAAACAGAACTGGCATACAAAGACAAATAATTGAGTTCCTGCTCTCTTTCTATATGTCATATCACAAGGAAAAAGTGATAGGACAAGAGGAAATGGCCTCAAGTTGCACCAGGGGAAGTTTAGATTGGATATTAGAAAAGATTTCTTTACTGAAAGAGTGGTGAAACATTGGAACAGGCTGCCTAGGAAATGGTACAGTGATCATCCCTGAAGATGTTTAAAAAGTGTGTAGATGTGGCACTTTGGAACATAGTTTAGCAGGCATGGTGATGTTGGGCTGACAGTTGGATTTGGTAATCTTAAAGGTCTTTTTCAACCTTAATGATCCTATGATTCTATGAAGTGCTACCAAATGGGGCTATTTCTTTCATAGTGAGATTCTTCATTCTTAGAAAACACTTCAAAGATGTTTTCCCATAAAGAAGCAAATTGTTTTGAAATCTGATGAACATTCATTAAAAAAGAAGACCATTCAGACTTATTTACTTGATCTCAGACGATCAAATGTATTCCAGCAAGACCCAGATTTTCAGCCACAAATCAGAGTATCAGTATCCATCTTACTGACAATTTGCATGGCAGGCATTGCTCCTCTTGTTCTCTGTGGGCATTTACGGCCTCATCTCAGAGGCAGACAGGCCCTGGTTTGCTACCTGTAGATTTCCAAAGTCTTCTCAGCACATTTTGTTGTCTAGCTTTTCTACTTCACCTCCCTGGAAAGCACATAGGTGAAAACAAACAGCTAGGCACAGCCAGAAGGAACATATATTGTCTAAAAACAAAACCTTCTACATACCCGCTGGAGAAATGTTTCACAAAGTCACTAACTTTCTGTCTGCCCTCTCAGATCTCACCTTTAAAGGAAACCAATGAAACACCTTCAGAAGCCTAGGAATTACAGCTGGATTTAAAAAAAAATCACAGAACCAACAATAATATGAGTTCTATAATACTACAAATTCATTATTTAGCCCTTAATAACACATTTCTACTCCACATGTACTAATTAGAGACAATTTATGACTTCTTCCACTGTTAACAGTTTCTTTCTATTGCAAGAGATAGCTATCTTTTTCCTACCAAATTTGTATCAGTCAGTGCTTGGTTTGAAGTTTGCCACTGTTATGTCTGATGAGTGCAGCACAACCCAAAGCTCATTCACTTTTTCCAGATATAATCAGCCAATCTAATAGAAGATGCTCAGTATCTCTTCCTATAAATCTTGAATCTTTCAGACCTCTTGGCAAACACAATTAAACACTCACTTTCAATAGTTCCTTACTGCAGCATACTTCTCTTTCAGCATCAAGTGGAATTACTTTATTCAGTCTCTTTTTAGGTTTGCTGAAATAATCTGGGTGAAGAGTCCACAAAATTCATTAGCAAATGGTCATACTTAGTACCCAAGGTGTATTTTCAACTTTTACCTCATTTGTGGAGCAATGTGTCAATGTTTAAGTAATATACACAACATATGTAAGAGCCACTGCGGCAGAGGCATTGCCAGAAAGCTGCTCTGAGGTAGGTGGCTTATGATTATACCTGATTTGATGCACACTTTATAGACATTTACTGAGTATAGATCTTTTTCTAAGGCTGCTCACAAAATCCAGAGAGCATGAAATAAAGTTTACTCCTTTGCAGGAACCCTGTGGCCTAGGAAGAATTTTCTGTCTCTAAGATTGGTGTCCTATTTTCACACATAACTTCTTTTTGCTGTGTATGTGGTGTAATGACTGCTTTTTATTTGTGATAAAAAAAAAATAAACCCAGTCATGCTAGGAAGGAACAACTGGCAAATATGATAAGTAGATGTGTTACTTCAAAGATAGGAATAGACTTTTTGAAATCATTTAAATGAGTTATCAGCCATCCTGTTCAGATGCCAACAGTATATATGTGTTACTCCTCTGAAGTCCACTTCATGTTGTCTCCATGCTCTCCAATCTTATTTCTGAGTTTATTCCTAATATGTTAGGGTGTGGGGAACTGATTAGCTTAAGATAGTACAGTCCTGCTATGAACAGAGGAAATACTCATAGGTCCGCTCCTGTTCCAGTAGATAAACTCCATCAAACTCAGGAATTCAGAATCACCTTTATCTATTTACCTCAAGATGAACCAGGGCACAGCTGGTTACATAGTCATTGGAAGAGCAGATGCTGTAACACAGAAATTTCTGCTGTAATTCCATGGAAAGAATTCCTGATTTCTACACTGAAGAGTTTCCCTCTAACCTGTAGAGTGCCAGATGCCCATACTTAACCTCTCAGAGAAATAACAGACCATTAATGGGAAAATCTCACAGCCACTCCGAGCTGTTCCTTGCAGAGATGATTTAATCTTGCCAACAGTTTTCTACTTCTACTTTGGCATCCCCTTCTTGTTCACTACCTCTTCTTTCTGTAACTTTTAGTACAGTGTTAGATAGCACTAGATACCTAAAAGCAGGTGCTGAAGTTCTCAAGTACTATCAAAAGTAGTACTGAAGACTCTCATACAATGCAAGTCTGACAATCATCTGGCCAATTTTTGCCAAGACTTTAGGAAGTGTTCAACAGCAAGAAGTTCAAAATCCAGAAGAATTTTTACAGAGGTCGAAGTCTACTATTTGATGGTGAAGAGCTGTTAGGAGGAAAGAAGCAGCAAGAAGGGAGATACAGCACAACTGGGAGATTTCTGAGGTTCCCTACTGTGTTGCTACACAAGGAAAGATGAAATTTTCTGACTCTGTCACTGTCGTTTTCAAGGACCCACTGGTTAGAGGACCCCAGAAGAGATGTCCTAAATGAAAAGTACTAAACAGTTAGGAAGGTACCCCAGGTATCCTGAGTCTGTTGGGTCATGGCTGTTGTTGGACCCAAATTACTGTGCTAAGTATCTTGTTGGTATGAATTTTGTGATAGTTTTTGTCTTCCTTTGAGTATATTTAATGCAACGGCTCCAAGACTAGGATACACAGTATTGCAATACTGCGTGTGCAAGATCTGCAGCTCAGAAGGTTCTTTGGCAACGTGGAGGCGCAGGATAAAAGGAGCGAAGGGTGGATGGATAGCTCCTGCCAAGATCCTAGTGCAGCATGATGCATAAAATAGAGAATAAACTTGCTAGAGAAGAGCCACTTGAGCAAATTGTCAGCATACTCTTTGAGAAAGGCTTAAATTTAGGACTGGAAAAACTATTCAGCCTTTTACTGTGAGGGACTAGGGTAGTTGTGTAGCATAATCATTAAGATCACATCCTCTCTTTGCATATTTTGAACAGCCAGTGCAGTAATTTGGTTCTGCATACCTCTCTAGAGGACTTGCTCTTTCATACTTCTACTGAAGCCTCCCAAATGCTAAGCTGAATTACCAAATGGTTATATTTACCACTAGATAATGTAGCACATGGTCAACTTAGTGTGTCATACACATGGTGTGCTACCTACCAATATTCAGTGGAATAATTCATGTCAACAATAGAACATGTACTGGATGTGCTACATCCAATGTCTTTTTCCTGTCTTTCTCCTTTAAATCAAAGAAGAACGTATGTATTCTCCTTTCTGCCAATAATGCCATGTTTTTACCTGCCCACCAGTATAAAACATGGTTTTATATTACATCTGTGATTACATAAAAGGAGAAAAAACAGTCAAAAAGTCTTATATGATTATAAATTACATCCTTTCAAGAAATGCTGTGGATCAGAAAATATTAAAAAATTGTTCCACTTACAGACACAAAGGAAACAAAAGTCTGAAAATCAAACCATAATATCTCAACAGAGAGAATAAATAAATAAGGAGAAGAAAAAAATTAAGGAAAAAACAACCCCAAATAAATTCTGTTATTTGATTCCCTTCTCTTTTAATACCTGACATGGATGTAAGCCATCAAAACATGAACACAGTCGAAGATCCTTTTACTAAACTTTACAGCAGTTCAGACTGTAGTGGAAAGCTTGGGTTATGCATCCAACTTTTAGCTGTACTGGATATATGATTGCTTTCTTGAGTGGCAATCACAAATTATTATCAAAGGGCAACATAAATGGCATTCAGATTTCAATGACTGAGCTCATTATGACATTTAGAGTACTTACCACTTATTGTGAGTTTTGCTGATTGCTGCTTATCCACAGATTACAAACATTGCAGAGTACCTTAGACAACCAGACCCAGTTTCTTCCAATTCTACTCATCCCAGCTGACACCTTGCTTTGCAGGTAATTTGACTGTAGTCAATTATAGGGAAAAGCTGGGAGAAAACTAGAAGCCAGCTTGAGTTACTTGTGACATCCACTGCCCCACCAAACACAGAAGGTGAGGTCAATTTATGTGAAAGGGGATGCTGAAATGCATATTGACTGAATGACTTCTAGAAGGACTGAAAGTCTGGATTGTCCTATTTTGTCACAACTGGAATCCAGTAAGTAATTTCAAACTTTCTCACTGTATGAGAAGGATCAAGGAGAATTTAACTGAGGTACATCTCTGTAGTAAAAGAAGTAGAAACAGGAAAGGCTGGAGCTAAGGTCTTGCTACAGGGCTGCAGTCCTGTTCCAGGGCAAATCTGAAAATGTTGATACTTTCAATTTCAGAGTAGCAATTAAATCTTCTAAATATCATCTTAAAGAGGTAGATTAATGAGAAACATAACCTGCTAATACATTTTCATTAAGAGATTAAAAAAGTGGCTGTACAGGTGAGTAAGGTGGGTGTGGGCTGGCATTGTGGAAAGCCACAATCAAATCCCTCCTTGTTGATTAAGCATCTCTCTAAGTCAAGTCAAATGCTCATATGGGTTATTCACCAATTACAAAATCAACCAAGTTGTGTCTCAGGAATGGATTTGTTTCTCAGGGATGGATTTATTAAAGTCCATGGCAATGCTGGTTTGTAAACAGTGCTCGGTGCATAAGAAAGCAATGAATACCTCTGCTAAGTCAAACACAGCTTTGGTCAGACTTTATGATTGAGTGCACCCTCAGCAAGTGTGCAGACAACATCAAGACGCATGGTGCAGTTGACATGCCTGAGAGATGGGATGCCACCGAGAGGGACCTGCGCAAGCCTAGAAGTGGACCTGTGTAAACTTTGTGAGGTTCAACAAGGCTAAGTGCAATGACCTGCACCGGGGTTGGGCCAATCCCCATTATCAATATGGGCTGGATGGAAAACAAATTAAGAGCAGCCCTGCTGAGAGGGACTTGAGGGTGCTGGTAGATGAAAAGCTGGACATAAAGTGGCAAGGTGTTCTTGTAGTCTAAAAAGCGAACTGTATCCTGGATGGCATCAACAGAAGCGTGACCAGCAAGGTGAGGGAGGGCATTCTGCCACTCGACTCCACTTCGGTGAGAGTCCACCTGGAGCCCTGCGTCCACCTCTGGAGCCTTCAGCACAAGGCAGACGAGGCCCTGTTGGAGCAACTCCAGATGAGAGCTACAAAAATTATCAGAGGGATGGAACACCTCTGCTATGAAGAAAGGCTGAGAGAGCTGAGGTTATTTAGCCTGGATGAGTCTCCAGGGAGACCTTATTGTGCCTTTTCAATACTTAATGGGGCTTATAACAAAGATGGGGATAAACTTTTTATCAGGGGCTGCTGCGATAGGATGAGGGGTAATCCTTTTAAACCAAAACAGGGGCAATTCAGACTAGATATTAAGAAGAAATTTTTCACAGTAAAAGTTGTAAAATACTGGCACAGGTTTCCCAGAGAGGTGGTAGATGCCCTATTCCTGGGAACATTCAAGGTCAAGTTGGACTGGGCTGCAAGCAACCAGATCAAGCTGAAGATGTCTCTGCTCACTGCAGGAAGGTTGGACTAGATGACCCTTAAAAGTCCCTTTCAACACAAGCTATTCTATGCTTCTGTGATAGCCAGCAGTCAAGTTTAGAGCACACACCAAATTATTTAACTTTCTTAGTAGATTTTTTCCCTAGCTGAGGGAATGTATTAGTGTTACCTAAGAAAAACAAACAAGTAGCGTTTGCCTTCAGCATTGCAGAGTATCTCGGAATGAAGATAAAACCAACTACAACACTGGAAAAAAAAGTTTGGATTGTTGAATTTCCTTACAAAAGTCATCACAGCGTCTGTCTGTGAAGCCGTGACCCAGTGTTCAAGACCATGGGGGAGGTAAGAATGTTATAGCTTCTTTTTTAGCCGTGCTTGGGCTTTGTGTGTTCTTCACATCACATTACACAGAATAGCCATACAAATAGGTAATCTCCCAAAGGTTTTTTTTCCCACCTTCATCACCTTCTGTGCAGCTATTCTCCTAGAAAGTAATGTTGTCCCTCATCAACTGCTTTGAATTTCTCGAGCTCTGACTTCTAACTATTGCCTTTCTCCACTAGAGTCACAGTTCTTTTCTCTTGCCTTTAATTTCCATGCAGATCACAAGGCTTGTTACCAAGTGGTACCATAAACTACTTTTTTGATAGACAGTCAATGCCCCCTCTCTTACTCTCAGACATCTTTTCTGCTCCTATAATCTTTGCAAATTACTGCTCTCCAGTTCACTGTACTGTGTGGTTTATTCATAGGTGCATTTCACGACACTCAGCTGTATCAGACTGCAATCCTTACAGGGTTGGGCAGGGGCCAAAATACAGCTGTTCTTTCAAGTCCATGTATATGGCACATTTTCTGCATCTGAAGATTTTGCCTTTCACAAGTGCTGCTCAGCAGCTCTGAGGAACTGCTGGGATAGGAATTCTCAGTGTGGGCCAATGTTTTCTCCACAGGCAGAACAAAACTGTACTGCAAAAAGAGCAATGCACAAAATCTCTGATAAGATCTCTTGCAGAGATATCCCTATCCCAAGACATTAGCTATAAGGAAAAAATACATCTCTGCATTTTGCCTGAGAATGGAAAACCCGTCTGTGTATTTTAACCAACCAGCTCCTACCCAAAGAGATCGTGATAGTTTCAAAGGCAATTTGTCAGCAGTTAACTATCCTGGCTGGTCTGCACTGTTTCCTGTCTTCTGAAATCTCATTGCATTTCTTTATCAGAGGAAACAAGGTGCTCTATGTTTTAAATTCTTCCTGAAGGTACTGGTAGACACAGAGAAAAACTGACTAAAAAATGTTCCTACCATGTCGACTGCTCTGCTATCACATGATGCAATGATTCACATTAATAACAGTAGAGTGCAGGGAAGGCCTGCTGAGCCTTTAATAAACTTCCTTCTTCCAATCACTTAAAATGTTCTTTAAAGTTGCAACTGAAGTAATACAAAGCCTGCATAACAGTATACTTGACATTTATGATCTTGGCAATAAATCCAATTCTCTTTTTACAATATCTTTTGATAAATTGCAAAAAGTTTACTATAAATACTTTTAGAGAAACTGTAGAATAGTTAATCAACTACACTGTGCAGGATAAAATCTTAAAATATAATAGAGTAACTACCTTAATCCATGTACATTAAATTCAAAGTACTACAAAAAGCCAAATGCTCACAAGTTCACCTTTCTTAATGTTCTCATTAGGGAATAATTGTGAGGCACCCTCAATTTCTTTTGACCTTGGTGTCCGTTAATGTAGTGCATAATTCTGTACAGGTTTTAAGTTAAAATGTAAGCAACGTTTGTAATTCATCTTCACAAATCTTATTTTGCACAGTACAGCGTGATTAGGTTAAAATAGCAATAGATTGTAATCTGGAGTTGAAAGTCTACGAATAAAACCCCACTATTATTATTTTTTAGTATGACACAAGCAGAATCCAAGAAATGTAATTATGCCAGAATTCTGTAGCAAAAAATGTCTGGTAGTGAGATGTGTGGGGTGCATTTTTATCACTTCAGCAACCTGTCTAACCTGCTACTCATGGGCTCTTTTCTGGGAGGGTGCCAAAGCTGAAGGGTTATAGAACTATAATGAACAGCTCCAAATTAAATTATGCTGTTGTAATGTGCCATTATTTGGCATAAAAGATTTTACTGCAATTAAGAAAACAGATGCATGGCTCGCAGCAGGTGGTTAGTGATGTACTAGCGCTGGATACGTTGGCCTGCCAACAGAAAAAATGGCAAGAGAAAAGATTCTGCATACAGAAGCAGGTCTGCTATCTAGTACAATAAACATAAAGCTGCATTATTAAAGGAATAACTGATATCACAGAGAATTAGAATAGCTACTGTATAAATATTTCTAAAGTGTTTGATCCGGTGCAGAGGCCAGAAGGAGACCTCTGTAGTGTTCAAATCTCATTAGTACCTCACCAAATAGGTGTGAAATGATGGATGTGCCATGATTTGTTATCTGCCCAAGAGTTCACTCTTCCCCTAATTACTGCATGAGAGTAAAATCGGCGCTTTTAGAAGCTCATTTTGCCTGTGATTCTGCCACATGTTGATAGTCCTACCACAATCAAGAGCAACCAGAAGTCATGTTCCCAACACTTCCTGTTCTCTCTGCTGGTTTTTGGTTTGAATTATAACTAATTTTTAACACACACACAAAAAGTTGCTTTTGTTGGTATGTCTTTGCCCCAATTGCTTGTGAATTACATTTTAAAATTGGTCGCTTGCCAACATGAGACAGATAAAGTGCTGAACAAGAGAAGAATCAGGTAATTGCTCAGTACAGCTAAATACAAAGTAAATAAAGCAGGTGTCTTCTAGAAGAACACTGGGCCTGACTATTCCATCTGTGCATTAACACACAAGGCAAATGCTCTTCACAACTCTTTCATGATACAGTTGAACGCTCTGTACAAACTGGGAGCTCTGTATATACAAACATGTGCTCTCCCTGAGAGCCCTGCAGACAGGGAACTACACAGCACAAGGTGGTACGGAACAGATCATGGAGAGCAAATCCTCCAGATGATATAAAAATCTATACAGCTACAGGGGACAACTTGTTTGCCTGCACCAAAAGCTATGCAAACAGATAAGGATGAACATGTAGGTCAAAGCAGATTCTCCAAGAATACGAAGAAAAGTATTTTAAAATTCATATATATGGACTCAGAGTATTTAAGATGACTCAAGACAAGGCTGAAAACTTGCCCATGCCTTGAGAAGCTTTCCTGCTCTATATATTTCCTAAAGATGCTGAATTATGCACATTACTTATTTTTTAATATTATTGCTCTTCTCTGAGATCTGGTGCTCTGAACCCACATAATACAAAATTGTACTTCTTTTTCTTCTCTTGAACACATTTCTATAGGCACAGCATTTACCATCAACTATCCACAAGCTATCCTCATTTTAGTCTGTGTAAGAACTCATCCCCGACTGCGGATTAGAAGTAAACAGCCTTCACGTAGATGTTTTTTCAAAACTATGCTTGAGAGATTTTCCCAGTATTCCTCTTCAAAGGCTGCTATCAGCTACCATTTGAGATAGATCAGGGGAACTATGGCCTTGCAATTTCTTTGTCCTAGGGAGAATCCATTGGAAAGCAATAACAAACATCTGATTCACATCAGTTGAAGTTCTCAAGACAAATCAGCTTATGTTTATTGCTCAAAACTGAGAGTGCAGCTCTTCTCTGGACTTGAAAAATGATTACGATAAAAGTGTTTTAAAAAGAATTTACAATTGAGATCCTGGTATTATTTTATCTCGCTCTTACCACCAGACATCATCTTCAACATTAACACCAAAACCAATCAAACAACAAGAATACCTACTAGTACAAGAGACTGCAAGATAATTTAAAATAGCCTAGGCCTGGATTTTAATTAGAAAAAACTAATTCAAAAAAGCCAAAGAAACCATTAAACTATAAAACAAAATCCCCTCCCAAAGTTGCAAGCTTCATATTCCATGTTTTCCCAACACTTAGGCAGAATAATCCACACATAGACTTTTATCTATCAAGTGTTCGTATGCTGAAGCTGGTTCTCACTCTCCTTGCTATCTTGGCCCTGTCTCTTCTCAAATCTTGTTTTTGAAATTCTCAGGAGGAAAGCTGTGATAATGTTCTCTAAACCTCTTCACATTCTTGTTTCATCACAGCTCCTGCATTTGAGGACGTGATGTGCATCAGCTGCAAAACCCAGAGGGCAGGAGACAGAAACTTCTCCAAGACAAGCTCCTGACTGTGAGAACATAACCCTGTGCTGCATCTATAGACACAGGCTCATAGGATAGTTCATCTTGGAAGGGACCTGAGGAGGCCTCTAGTTCAACCTCCTACTCGAGTTAGGGCCAGCTCTGGGACTGGACCAGGCTGCTCAGGACTTTATGCACTTGAAGCCTGAGATCCCCCAAGGCTGTAAAGCCTCTCCACCACTTGCAGTTTTTTGTCATTCACAATTACAATGTTCACTTTCTCACCTCCTCCAGGTCACTGATTAAAATGTTAAACAGAGTGAATTGCAGCATAGACCTCTCACAGTACTCTACTTGCCACCAGCATTCACTGAGTTAAATCACCAAGTTAGAACAGGAGAGAAAAGCCCAAAACAGACAGAAGTACTGGTAGCATAATTGACTAACAGTGACCTAGAGTTGTGGCTTTGCCTGTTCTGCCCTGACACTTCAAGCCAGCTCACCTACATCCTTTTTTTGCCCGATCAAGCTATATTCACCTTGCCCAGTAATCAGCGAAAGTCTACAATAATTACCTGTCAAGTCTTTCACTGTTCCTCCGTGGCAATCTTGTACAGCGGTTCAAAACAGAGCATGCCTAACTGTCTATTTCCTCTAGCAAAGAAGAGAATTACCTTTTCAAAGTTAATAAAAAGGCATCATGCATGTGTAACATACACACACATATATTACTTCTACTTCTAGGTTTCATTAAAATGTGTAATTTTTTCGTCTTCTCTGCAATACAGAATCACTTAACAGGTAGTTCAGTAACAAGAATTCCACCAATAGGACTACGGAGAATTAGACAGAGTAGCGTGTTCACTAAAAGGTCCATATTCCACCCCAATGGACTCAGATATTTTTACAACAGCAGTGCTGGCAGTCACTGGTCCCTGTTAAAACAAAGCTTAAAAAGGAGGGATTATTTCTTGTTCTACCCAGGTCCTGTGTCTGGTTCCTCAGGTTGTGCTGCAGACAGTTGTTCTGGGGCACTTTCAGGAGTGATTCTAGGGACAGGGGCACAAAAAGAAGAGCTTCTCCAGTTGTCACAGTTGTCTATGGGCACTGAAACACATGTGGGGTCATGATTTAGTCTATGACAGGAGCCATTACGTGGCTAAATTCTATTACAGAATGCAACAGCAACTTTGCATAAGCAGTGATAATATCCTTTAATAATGATGACTATTTTTATTCAGTTCCAAGTCCAAATGAAGTTTCAGGCAATACTATAAAAATTACACATTAAAAAAAAAAGAATGACCATGACTGGTCAGAGAAAGCAATGCCTAGATAAGTCTATGCATCCTCCACATATCCTCTGTGGCTGCTGGCTGGTTAACCAGTACAAGGAACTTTATTTTCCTCATGGAGTCAGAACCCTGCTGGGTGAGGAAATTAAGGTACAGAGGAAAGGGGGAGACAAATTCTGCTGCATTTTAAAACCACACTTTCCAGACACAGAGAAATGAACAGTCTGGATATGGGAGAAAAGCTGTATTAGTGATAGAGTTTTAAGGGCTTCCATCAATTCTGTTAGGGCATTACTGAAAACTTAATTATTTCTCAGCTCTGATTTACTTTCCCTTGATTTTTTATTCTGTCTTTTCACTTATTTATGTTCCTAAGAAAGATGAGCCAGAGGACTGCATGGTGCAGAATGAGACAAACCAGCCTTGTACCCCATGCATACACTATAGAAGTTACTGATACCCTTTCCCTAGGACCATTAGCAACTTGCAATTAGTCCAGTGAGTAGGATCTTGTGCATTTCCAGCTCAGTTTGACCTGAGCACTTTCTGCTTGTTAGTCCTACTTCTAAGCTCTAAGCTTAGAGTACCTTAGTACTTCCTTGAGATAGGGGACTTTTCTTGCAATGTTGCAAATGCTGTAAAAACTGGTCTGATTTGTCAAGCTCCCTTAGTCCTGTATCATTTCCCATTCCAGCTCAACAAGTCACTCTCAGCAACCCAAATATTGCCTGTATTTTTGGGTTAGCTTTTTTGGGGTCTACAGAGCAAGCAAAGTAATGTTACCAGCTCTGCCAATGAGTTTCCAAACCCTAAGTATTTTGGGTACTTTTGGTAAAGCAACACAAACCTCCTCATTCTGCCCTCTGTGACACCTGCACCATACTTTCTGTCTTATAGACATGCCACTAAGCTTCCCAGTAACTCAGGACGGTGCGAAAGAAACACCTTAAGAGCAAGCGTTCTTTAGAGACTTCTCAGGCTGTCTTTTATGTGGTTACTCATAAACATTCATTTGACTCTTAAGTGGTATCAAATTGAGGCGCCAAAAGTCTTTGGTTACATCTTTGACATTTGCTGGTACAGTGAGGTCTCTGTGATACCCCTAAATTCACCTGCAAATGTCAGGGGTATTGAAGAGGTAAAACATGAACATCAGGGATTTCTTGATGATGTAGGTGCCTCTTATCCAGCTTCTCTGCTTGAATATCCTTAGGTTTGTAAATCCTGATTCTTATGCAGCTTCAGGCTCTATGTTTTTAAGATTCTGCAATGACTATGATAACTGAAGCAACAGAATAAGCAAACACATTCTTTTACTATATGCAAACTGACTTTTGCTGCTGCCTTTGCAATGTTCCTGGCATGTGCTTCATAAATAGCCACAGTTAGCAGAAAGAGCAGCTTTCTGGAGAGAAAGTTGGCTTGGTCCCAAAAGAACTGTCACTTCCCAACTTCCTTTCCTCAGAAAGTGTTATTATTTATTAAGAAAGCTTACACTTAAGGAGGAAGAAGCATTTTACAGTGCTGCTTTCTCAAGCTCAAGAAAATCAGTTTGTCCAAGTTTCCAGAATGTTTGCATCTCTCCATCTGCTGCAGCTAACACTGGCGTCACCAGATACCGACAGCAGGGATCAGCCAATTGCTGTGACTTGCTATTTTTTGATTTTGTAAAAAACAAACCATGAGAACACATTGTTTTTAAAATGATATCACAGCATTTAAAAAAAAATTCGCTTGCAGAGTGTCTTTCTCATTTCCTTTGCAAAAAATCTCTCTCTTCTTACAGAAAATGATAAAGAGAATAAAAAAAAATACCATTTGTTGGTTGCTCAGAGCACCAGGGTGTGCTCTGAGCTGGCCTTGCAGATTTATTAATCCTAAAACACTTCACAGCCAGCTGTGACTACTTTTACACCTACCTGCCTACCCTGTGCGGATGGGATGTGGATCTGCCATCTCCCACTCCTTGGTGCAGAGCCACTCAGGAAATTTTATACCTGCTAGGGAAAGCCCTCAGAGATAGGATAAAGCAAACATGTTTTACATTAGCTGCTTGAAAGGTGCAATTAGTGCCACTTCCCAGCTAACCTTGTATCTGGTTCTGTAGCCTTTGCACCGCACTACCTCATCAGATGAACTGCTTTACTGAAGCCCTTGGAGTTATCGATGTAAAATCATTTGCTCAGTGCAGGTTACAGAAGCTGAGGCACTGGGGCTGTTCGCCTGAACAGTCAATACAGAAACCAATGCCTGCTTCCAGGCAAGCTGCAGCCTCTCTTCTGATCCCAGTCAAGCTATGTGACTGCAGTTTACTTTATTATCTCAATATTTTATCTCATTCCTGTTCAGTGTCTCTTCTTTCTCCTTGGTTGCTAACCTTTTTCTTTCTCTCTGATCTTATCAGAGACTGTAACAGTAACTCCTTCCCACACAAGAGGGGAAACTGCTTCCCAGGACCTGTTTGTAGTGACTGTGTGCCCAGTGGAACTTGACACCAGCTGCTTCCTTCTCTAGGATCTAAGCTCACTGGCATCAGACTCCTCTTTTTGACTAGCTGCTGGGTTCAACCAGATCCTCATATTTATGGTATGCTACTGCTGCATATGAAGTAGCAGCAATAAATGCCTGTGCACAATTTCAAAATATAACTATATATCCATTAAAAGAATATGACCCACTCAACCTTTTACATGAGAAAAATTACATGAAATAAGCTCCAAATGTGGTAAGAAATGCGAGTATTTTCAGCTATTCCACACAATCTCCACATTGATAAAGCCTGCCATTTAAATCCTGAGAACTTCATGGCTAAGGCAATGTTGTCTTGCACAAGATGCGCTGGGGCAAAGAAGGCAGTTAATATGTTGTGCTGGAAATCTTTGTTGGCAAAAAAAAAGGTGGAAAAGGGGTGAAGTTCAGTGATTTTACTCTTCATCCGTCAACCTCCATCCTTTGTGTTCTGCTCTGAAATAGCTGTCAGCATAGAGCAGTGGTGTTTGGTTTACAGCAGCCTTCCTCGCAAACCACTTGTCTTTCCCATGTACTGACACCACCTTGCTCAGCAGGGTCTCAGTCAGAGCCAGAGTCCAGAAGCAATGCTATAATACTCATGCAAAGACTGAGCAGGAGTTCTGCCATTAACTGCTGAAACACAAATACATCAGACACATGGAGAAACCACGTAAAAAATTTTGCCCACTTTAAGTGATACAAAAAGTCTGACTACAGCAGGAATCATCTTTTTGTTATGCACTGTAAAACATTTCACTCACAAGAGCCCAGCAAGAATTCACGGTGCAAAACAAAGAATGTCACTGAATATATTAAACACTGAGTTGAAGACTGTTTTGTGTAAATAAATGGAGAAGAAAAATTAATGTTAATGTATGCATAATTTAACTGAAGCATCACAATTAAGAAGGAGAACAATTTTTAACTTGACAAAAAGAGAGAAAGAGAGATACTGTTCCAGAATTTAGTATTTTGCATTACCACAGACGTGCTTTTGGTAAAAGCAATTTTCCTTCTCTTTCCCACTGAGACATATTTGTCCCTGTTGCTACTATACTGATCTCAACAGAGCATCATCAGGAAGAATTTATTAACAACTAGTTTGTCATTACGCTTCCCTCAGTAACAAACTGAAGCATGCTGTGTTGAGAGTGAATGTGGTGCAACACTAAAAGACAGCAATTAGGGAAGTGGTAAATATCACATCTTTTCTCATTTTAGAACCAACATTTCTAAATCCAAAATTTATGCTGGCTGATCACTGAGTAATCCAGTTCCTCTCACAATTATTTACTCTAATATCCAAAGAACTATTTTTTAAATGCTGGCTTGCTCCTTAAAATTGCACTGAGAAGTCAGTATCTCAGATGCTACTTTGAATATATAGGACATATATACTTGACAGTTGAAGGCTGTGATGTTCAATGTTTTGAGTCATCTTAAGGAATAAAAATGGTAATCAATTTTTGAAACTGTTCTGAAGTTTGTTACCTCCCCAAAAGAGTAAATATTTCATTTCTAAGCAATCAGGTATTTAGAAAGTGCTAAGGAAAAGAATGTTAAAGACAAGTTATGATGTAGTTCGTTTGAATTAAATGTTAATACTAACAGAAGAAAAGGAGACAGAATAATTAATTTAAGGCAGAATGATTTAAAAATCCACAGGAATATTATAGTTCTCTCCTTTGGTACTCCTGTGAAATAACTTAACAACATCTGTTTATTACAATATTTAATGAGCACCACAGAGTTAGGTTAATCCCAGCTCAGGTGTTTACACAAAGCACTTAACCTTTCTATAATTCTTGACTCTGATAAGTCAGCCCAGGGACTTGTAAATGTGGGAAATCAGTAATATGCAGCACTTGGTAGATCTCTTGGCTGCCTGGTTCCTGAAGGAGGTTTGCTGAGTGTTTGCAGAATGTGATGTCACAGAAGATAAGCAGAGAGCAAAGGAAGTGGGTGAAGACGCTGGTCTAAGGAGCATTATGGAAACTAATGAGTGAGCCGAACATGGCAAAGGAACAGGATAGAGCACATTAAGTGAGCCAGAAGTGGGTCAGAAATTAAAGCCTTTCTAGGGTGCTATGAGTTATGAGAGGACTCCTCATGACAGAAGTAAACAATTTATCTTGCTGTAAGAAAAATAAAACAAATCTAACTTATTATGCAATAACTTTACAGAAACTGCCTAAACAGAAAACACTTTTTCTATGAGTTTTTGCTTCTGATTTTTCTGCCTGTTTGTCTATGTAAGAATATTCCAAAGTCTTCACTTGGACTGCATTGCATCAAAGTGAAAGAGAATAATTTGGTACCAATGTATAATCTCAGTGAAAAAAGGATATTTCCGGCTCCGGTCCCTAAATCTCTTACTTCTCTAACATTCCTCAATTAATGGCTATGGCAGCAAAAGAATGCATTAGAGAAAATCTGCTTAACAGGCTTGGTAATGTCACTATTGTTCAATTTAATCTTTCAATCATCAGCATATAAGCAAGGTTTCTTGCTATTGTCATGGAAGTAAATGCTGGGTTGCACCTCTTTAGAGCAATACAGAAAACAACATTCCTCCAGAAAAGCTGAATGCTCTCATGAACAGCTATGCTGGATGGGTTTAGAGCTCACAAGAGCAAGGCAAGTTTTACAAAAAGGTTTTAGACTCCCATAGACTAAGTGGTATTTGTCACCAAATACAGCATCTTTTGCTCTGCTTTGTTATTTGCATAGCAGGACCCGAGCCAACAAGTGATTTCAAATAGTGTGCTAAATGAGGACTAGCACAGGTTTGCCATTTCCTTGACATCAGTTTGGTCTCTATTTAGATTAGTAATCTTGGGCTGTAACCTGGCTGACTGACAATTGCCAGTCACTAAATTCAGAAATATAAATTTGAATAGGAATAAAATTATATACCTCACAGGTATAAAACATCAGAGAAGGGTCAAAATGAAGTACATTTCTTATGTAGGAAAACTGAAAGTCAGGCAGAAAAGACTGCTGTTTTTCCTGAGCAAACGTTTAGTATGTTGAGCAAATGGCTGGGAGTAAATTAGTTTAAGAGTGGATCTTTTTAAGATAGTGTAAATTAAAAATAAATAAATAAATACCTGCTGTGTAAAGTAAAAGAAGCCACATTTCGATCCTTGTAGAAAGTGGATGCAGAAAATTCTGTTGGAGGAGGAGTGAAGTCAGTAAGGTCACAAGGGTGTTAATCTGAACACCATTCAAATCAATAAACTTGGGACTGCAGATAAGAAAAGCATTCCTAATTTTCAAGACCCTCCAACAATAGCCGGAGAGTGAAAATTTAAGATGATCTTGTGCTAGCACCACTGTTTACGAAGCATTTTCTGTCCTTCCTCTTTTTATCTGTGATCTGCACTACATCTATCTGATAAAAAGTGAGAAGTGTCATATAAATTACACTACAAAGAGGCTAGCATAATTGATGATCATGGAAAGCCAGCTTTCCCATCATTTGCTAAAAGGAATGAAGCTCCTTGCACACTTTTGGGGGCACCACTAGAACAGAGATGTCTAATTACTAGGAAGTTCAGTTCAATAGATGTCAACGTATCAGCTCTAATAGGTATTTCATAAGGACAAAGATGTAATATGGACCGAAGGAGTCCTTCTAACCTCATAAAATTTTACTCTGCTGCTTTTCCCAACATTCATTAAGAGCTACTAAAGAAACCCGTGAAAGGTCTAATTCCAGCTGCCACTTCAGCAGCATTTGATGTGGGCTACATGATACTTAGTCAAAGCAATCCTAGTGCCAGACCAGAAGGACAGGAGAGCCTGTTCCACGCCTAAGTGGTTGGTTCACGTGAAATGTGATAGGAAAAAGGTTTACAGTGAGGAACAGGAGAAGAAAAACTGGGATAGCATTGCTGTCACCATATTTCTGACAAAGAAAAGCAACTCTATTGACAATTAACATTCAGGAATTTGTCACACTGAAGAAGTCTACCTCCAAGGCAGTCAGGACAACAGAGGAAAAGGAATGAGAAATGTCTAGGTGATGTCCAGCCACCTGCTCTCCTACAGGAAATAGGTATCTGGTGAAAATCTAGCTTTTGTTCCATTTTAATTTCTGCCCGCTCTAGGAAAACTTATGATGACCATCTCACCAAATCTTGACCTTACAACAACAGAGGGACATAAAACAGCAGACGGAACCCTACACAATTTCATGCTTCTTGTGCTTTAACTCACTAGAGCCATTAACGATTACTGAACAGATCTGAGAGCACACAGACCAAACCCAAGGTCCCTTGTTGAACCCACCCCAAAAAAAGACAATCATGTGGTGGGATACCTCTGCTGCACAGGGTGAGAGCATGACTGTCCACAGAATTTCTACACAGAAACTTGCAAGCACCATATCACTCCTTACTATCTCATTTTTTCCTCCACTATCTTGAAGAAGATATTATGAGTTGGAAAGAAAATGTGTGTATACAGGAAACTGTGTTAGATGGTAGTTATATGGTAAATAAGATCTGTGCCCTTGTTATTTAGACTCACTGAGAGGACAAACTACTCAGAGTAGAAAAAAACCCAAAGCTTGGGCTACAAAGCAGAAGTGTGCATCTTGTTAACATTAATCTCTGTGTCCTGGCACATAAACTGAACTTTTTTTAGTCACCACGATGTTAAAACTCAATTAAAGTAAGCACAGGGCCTAGTGAGCTTCCTAAAGAGGTAAGCATTCATCAGGGTTTTGAGATACTCTCCCTTTCCTCCGGGCCTACTTTGAGGAAAAAGAAATCATTAAATGGTACTCATTTAAACTTATCAACTCTGAGCGCTCTGCCACATGCAGAAGCCCTGTAACAATTGTGTATTAAGATAAACAAAGATATGTTTCTATTAATTCTCTTTTGTAATACGATTCCTAATTTAGGAGAATAATATCTTTCTAACACAAGACGTGACCTTCATTAGCATTTATCTGCCTTATTTTCAAGCTAGGACAATGCAACGAGGAGAATTTAAATCATAAATTACACTGTATTTGGCAGCAATGTCCAATGTTGGTCATTGGAATGAGACAGAAGATTGTGTAAGGTAGTAGCTGCTCATTTTTCTTTCTTTTCTTTTTTTTTAAAAAAATTATTTTTGTGGATTTACGTTACAATTTTATCCTTTTTCTAATAGGGAGATAATATGGTATATTTTAAAGGTATCCAGTGGCTACTCATGCATTATTGAAAAGCTGAGTGGTAAAGATTAAAGACAACAAGAATTACACATTCTCTGCTTGCCATTCTGTGTTTTCACACAGATCACTTAAAATAATATTGTTTCTGTTTATTTCCTTGCCAATTCTCTGTTCACTAGAAGTTTATGCTTTTTTAATCTGTTTATTACACCCTTCCAGCTTTATTTCCTAATCCTCTTTTGTTCTTTGTATTTCTGATTTTTTTATAAACTGGGAAAGCTACAGCATTTTCCTGAGAGATTTAAATGAGTTCTTTAATCATACAAGCAGCAACACATACCTCTGCATATTGCCCTCACTTTCTGAGGAGTCTTCCCTGACAAAGTGCTTCCTCTTGATCTCTGTTTTCAAGTTTTGCTTACAGAATGCTAAAAAATTTAGAAGTAGCTAATAGAAAGAACAGGTAATATTAAATCCAACTTTTATATAGCATTCACAAGCATGAGAGAGAGGTGTACACACTCATGCACAGTATTAGATTGAGCAACTTCACAATGAAGATAAGAAATCTGCTCCGAGTTATCAGGTGTGTGTGTAATACCCCAGAGCTTCCTACTCTGTGTAGCCACTCACTCACTCTTTAAGCATTTCTCACAGAACACAACCACGGCCACTCTCCTGTACCTCAGTTTTACTCACTGACTTAGCATCATGAGCATGCCTTTTCTCCTATTAAATTGCAAAGTTATGTCAATAATGTCCATCAAGTAAAAATAAAAGTTCACATATAAGACCTGATAGGCTAACATTTTATCCTCACTTGACAGAGGTGAAAAATAGCCATGAAAGCCCATGGAAGTTTGGGTGTATATACCTAAGGAAATACAGTATCTTAATGACTTTTTAGAATACAGAGGGGTTTTATTTTACTGATTCATGAAGTTAGTACTGAAGTCGCACAGACACTGCACAAATTACACCAGCCTTGTAACTCTGCAAGTTAAATGAATGCAGACAGCAGTGAATATTGAGTTAAAGTAATTTTGGAGACTAACCCAATGATGATATTACTTCTTAAGACCAGGCTGCATTGATATAACATTTTTGTATGTTTAGTGACAGATATACAGGAGATGTGACTATACTGTTCTTGCTTTTCTTCTTAAGTTAATAAATACAACTGTGAAGACATGGGGGTGGTTTCTTTCTGGAGCAAAATCCTGCCACACTAATGGTCAAAAATAATCAATTTGTATTATTGAGTATCTTTTTCATCTCCATAGAGATTAGCAGAATTAGAGAGGGAAGCACAGCTTTAATTAGTCTGATCACACAAAAGGAACAATACATGACGGCTCTTGCAGATAAATAAAGGGAAAGGTACAAATTGCATCTCAGAAGGTGAATAGCAATTTTCTTCTGGATCTCAAACTAGGTAAAATCCATTATACTATTTAAATCTTGTAACAGATTAGCTACATGCTTGTGACTTAACACTGTGGGAACATTTCTGAAATTCGTGTACTGATTTCTCGGTTTGGTGAACATTGATATGTGTAAGTCAAACAGTTACTGAGGCAAATTTCAGGCTGCTATTTACTGAGAAGGGCAATCAATCTTAAAATTTACCTTAATGTAGTAAACATCACATGGTTCCTAAATTATTAAAACCTGCCCTAAGCACTAGATATTTCTCTAACTCCAAGTTTGCTCAAGCGCTCAGTCCTCTTACAGACCTTGTACTGCCCCTGACATTTCACTCTCTTGCTTCTCTTTTACCCATGCACTTGTTCAGTGAAGCTAAACTTTACAAGGAGGTATTTCAGAAACCGCTTCTCTGGAAGAGACGTTTCAACCTCTTCTTCTCAGCTTAGTGTTTGAAACAGATACACCAATGCTGCTTTCTAATGCAAATCCAAATTCCCCTACGTGGAATGTGATTAGTCTGGGCCAGTCTCACCGGGCAGAAACTCCTCAGCCTGAAGTGTTACAGAGCAGATACAGATGGCTTTTGACAGAGAAGATCAGGATGAATTTGTTAAAATGGAAAGTAAAGCACAATTAATGATGGAATTCAAAATGTAAGACACATAGCCAGGGCGAGGTTACAGAAAGGCCCTGAAAAAGACAAAACTGTACCTGAACTTGTGGTGAACCACACAGTCCTGCTGCAATGGGGGAGAGAGTACAAAGTGCCTTTGCTTTTCACACAAGCCTCTTCGCAGAACAGCTCCGTCTCCAGAGTGCAGTGCAAAGCTACATCTGTAAGATACATATCAACTTTCTTCTAGGGATTAGGAGCACTGGAAGCGCACGGTGTTTCACTCATTGGCCTGTTAGCAGGCCTGCTTCAAGCAAGAGCAAAAGTTAGCAGAGGCAGGTAGCCAGCAGAAGAGCTCCTTGCTCGGCAGCTGCCCTGTGCTGGCAGCAGGCTTCCTGCAGAAACAATCCAGCTGGCTAGCGTGCTGCACCAGTGTTTTGCTCTAAGGGTTGCATTTGTGCCTTAATTACATTGCAGTGTTTAAGTCTGTGGAGACCTGAGCAATTAGATGGAGAACTATGACAATTATAAAATTCTGAAACACGATCAGATGATGTGACTGCAGGACTGACAGCACAGCCCCAATTATAATTTTGCACGTGAATTGTGCTTTGTATCACGAAACTGCTCCTCAGCTGTAGCACTGCATCTGCTTAGAATGGTTTGAGGATATGGAAAATGTTTTTAAGGCAAACCAAAATAACTTTATTCATTACATAAATACATTTATAATCGTGGCTTCACCAGTGCTCACAGAAGAGAGAATGGATCTCTCATATGGTTCCATCAAAACTGCATTATGGAAACAGAAGAGCACAAAGGGAACCAAATGCACACAGCCTACAAACAAACAGTAATAAAGTAACATTATTAAAGCAGTGAATCCAAGACCTGAAAAAGTTAGGAAATACCAGCATTCAAATTGTTTGCGTGGTGAAAATTTGCCACTGTCTCTGACATATATACAGTTTAGTAGCCTTCATGTCATGAATATTAAGTTTGTCCTACAGGATCTCTCTATCCCTCGGAATGGACAATGCTCTCTGAATAAGCACCAATGATATATTTCCACCTTCTTGTAAAGATCCAGCGTGCCGCTCTATGCCTTATTTACTGTCTGCTGCTCTGAAGACAGAACTATTCATTTTTCAAAGGGTCTCCTTTTGCACTCAATATGTAGTATCTGGCAGCTTCTCAAATATTAATGACATCTGTTTGCACAACATGCCTGTGAGATGATACGATGTGCAAGAAAGTAGTGTGTGTTGGACTGGGCAGCAGTCAGACTCTGAACAATCTTACCAGCTCCAGCCTGGAAACATGAGGTGTTCTCTGTAAAGGTCTGGGATGGTGACAGCTAGATGAGATGAGAGCCTCCATCTGCAGGAGTGAGGGTAGAAGTTTCTAAACTACAGGTGTGGGTTGCAATAAAAAGGCTGTTTTACTTGAGACTTGCTTGAGTTTTGTGAAAAATTAACACTCAGCCAAAAGAAAGCAGAGTGTGAAAGGCAATCCAGCTTGCTTTATAAGCAGGTAGACAGGTTGTTACACAAAACGGTTGTGTCTCTTTTTACATGTGGAAACTAAAACACATTGAAATAAGGGCAGATAATAGCCACTGCTGTAGCACACCAAATTTGACACCTAGGTCTTGATTTTTGGGAACACCTGCTTCTTCATGAACCTTTATGATATTAGAGTTACAATGTCTAAATACCTCATTTTCAACTGTGAGAGCATGATGACTTTGCCAGTCAGGAACCAAGGGGTTCAGGGCAGCAGGCATCAGCTGATTTGGGAACAAGCGATCTGCTCTCAGGTTTCTCATCTCACTTACTCACATCTCTGGCAAAGGCTGTAAACCTGCTCCATGGGAAGCATTCAGTGGCCTTGAATATGAGACAGCTCTATAGCAGACACCTAGACCTGCTTTACCACATCCACTATCGAGTACCAGAAACTGGAACATGACACCGGCCACTATTACCAAGAAACTGTATCCTACAATGTATTAACTATGACCTCAGATTACTATTAGTAAAGTTAATATTGAAATACCTTTCCTTTAAATTAAGTCAAAACTTTAGATAGAGACCTCTCTCCCATGACCTGTGAATGAAAACTTGTCCTAACAATGAAACGTTTTTTAACCAGAGCTCACTGTCATAATTTTCCACAGCACAGTAATAAATACCTTAGATTGCTTCCATTTTTGTTAAAAACATCAATTTGGCATTGTTTTAGTAATTATGCAGATATAATTATATCAACTAATCCGTGCAGGTCAGTAGTTCCACAGCCACACTTGACACCTCCCATGGGGGAAGTATCCCATTTCCTCGCTGAGACAAAAACTACAAAAACACCTCACCATTCTCTATGAACCTGCTAAAATAACACTCCTATTACAAATAACCCCCGTTTTAAAGAAATAAAGGAGGATTTCAGCCATTGCCGCAGAACCGAGAGCCTCCCATCCTGGGACAGAGAAGTTTGATAGTTAACAGTCCACTGTATTTGCGGTGTGACAGGTTTTAACCAGACGGATTTTGTTCCACTTCCCTACACAAGCCAGCAGACTGAGTACATCCAGAGGAAAGGTATAAGAGAGAGGAAAGTTCACAGCACTCACAGCATCCCATGCTTTTTCCCATCACTCTCAGGGACAAATCCATTTTCATTCCTCCCAACAGTGACACACTCCTGCCCAGATTCATGCTTTTTTCCCAGCAAGACAGGGGAGGACTTGTCTTTGTTGCATGGGTAATACAGTCAGTCTCATCACATATTCACATCAGCTCTTTATTGAAATTTGGGGAATAGTTACTTAGTGTAAGGATGGCATAATTAATTAGAAGGTTATAACTGCATAGAAAGGAGTAGATTTTTTGAAAGAAAGAGTGCACTTTTATCATTCTTAAATACTTGATGTTTTGTCGGGGGAGTATGCTGGTGGTTTTTTTTTAAAAAAAAGCATGAATTAAAGCTGCTTACAAAAGCTTATATATACATTCTTTCCCACATGGAAACAACCAACTGCAATTAACTGGTGAGTGACCACTAATTAATTTACTTTTTTTTTATGTATAGGGTAATTTGTCAACATGAATTTAATTGCAGGGAATGAAAACCAGATGAATGGAGTAGTTCAGGGTATTACAGGGGTTCCTTCCTTGTTTAAATTAAATTTTCCTTTAGGATTAGTTTAATTTGCTTGTATTTCCTTTAAATACGGGGACAAGACTATTTGTATTATGCACTCCAGTCCTCATAGTCTGGCAGGTTGTTGACTTGCAGATGTGTATACATAGTGCACACATATGCACACTGTATGTGTAGTATGTATATGGTTATACATACGTACAAAGACAAATCTTGCATGGAAGAACAGTCACTCAGGCAAAAATCTAAAACTCAGGGAAGAAAACAATATGCAACAAAAAATAAACACTATTGTAAAGAATTTGTAAAAGCAGAAGAAGAACTTATTTCCATTACAATCATGAATTGCCTGCCTATAAGATTTACCCAAAAAGGACCAAAAAAACAGCCACCCAGGCAGGTCTAAGCAAGACATCAATGTTAAACTGCCTTGTTAAACAAACTACCTGTTCTGAAAAGCTTTCGGCTTCATTGACAAATACACAGAGAAGAATCAAATCCCACCCAGCCAGAATAATCAGCAGAGAGGACCCAGAGGAGACAGAAGCCAGAGAGGCTGGATGAACAGATGCTTTGAAAAATTACATGTAGGAAATACATACAGTGGTGTAGTGCAAGTTACAAGAGCTCATCTGAACGTCTTCATAAAATCATTGCAGGCATTGTCAGTCTCTATTAATGAAGTTTTTAGTGACAATCCCTACATTGTTTTTCATCTTTCTGTGTGAAGGCCATTTTATTAAAGAGCAGAACTTGCAAACAGATCTTGCAAACAGTTTGCTTTTTCTTTCCTTTTCCATCTTCTCAGTTTATATAGAGAGGTTACAGTTGGGTGACTCATCAAGTGGAAAGGGATAAAAAGAGTAATCTTTTCTACTTGAAAATACAAAGTTGGAGGAGTCACTTAAGTGCATTGAAAGGTTAGTTATGTTGCAGACTAACCATCAGATATCACCTAAGAGTGATACCTTAAAATAATGTTTAGTTTTACTCAATTAGTAAACAATAAGGTCTGAATAGAAGCAAAGCAGCAACCCCTCACCCCATTCCCATCCACCTAAATCCTTCAGAGGTTGGATGTATCAGTGAAAAATGTCAAACCCATTTCTGTTGCTTTGGGGGGATTATTTGAAAGGGAGAATTACAGGTAAAAGTTGGCATGTTTTATTTTTAAATGAGATATTGTTATCTATGCAGGTAACATATCTAAAGAAATTTTTGTTCAAAAGAAAGCTATTAATCAAGATTTTTTTCTTCCTCTGGGAAGACAAGAGATATAAAAGGTTTATTATTTCATAGCCCCCAGTTATCTGGAGAGGAATTCATGCAGTGTTAAAAGTACCTGAGGCAGTTGGCTGTATGAGATGTTTCTTTATACAGTTATTGGGCCCAGCAGGATGGAAACAGCTAATTGTCCTGGGAATATGACTTGTGTTTTGATATATTTTTAAAAGGAAGCACAGCAGGAAGCTCAGACCTTTCCAGACTTGAAATGGTGGCATGAACTTGAACCTGAAGCACCAGGAGTTTCTGGGGTTTTGGGGTATGTACTGCAGTAATGAGACAGTTATTATATGTCAAGAATTATCGCTTAGGAGTTAAGCAAAAAGCAATATTTTCTGCAGAATTTTTTAAAAATAAGATTGGATGGATGACAGTTCCCAGTTTTCTCTGGCGCATCAAAATGATTTTATTCTCTTCTAGAAGAGAGTGTCTCTAGGTGTGGAATTATGAACAGTCTCACAGGAAGAAGCATTTAATCAAAGAGCTAAAATAGCCTTTCTGCAGATGTTAATTTCCTCTCTGAGAAGGAACACAGGACAGGGAACTCTTTAGAAGAAACTTCTGTTTACAAGTTCTAATAACTCTGTACACAACAATTTCTTTCATGAGACATCTCAACCACTTATAAAACATTCTTACATATTCAAATAATGTAAGCAAATGTAGCAACGGATGCTGCAAAGCAGCTGAAGAGATAAGTCTCTCATATTCCATTAGATAGTGCCGCTCAGCTGAGCTTTTGAAGGTGGGAGGTAAGATTAACAGAAGAGGAAAGGTTTCTTATTAATTAAAGCGAGGCACTGCCAATCGAAAGGGCAGTCAAATATTGGTTCAGTCTTACCACTGCAGCTTACTTTTAATAGGTGCGGGTATATTTGATTTAAGTTGATGGAACTGCCCAGCCAAGCAGAGGCTGTGTGCGAAGTCAAAGCCTCACTGCTCGCCTTGTTTAAGATTTGCTTTGTGCAGACTGACACGACAAAGATTTATGAGAAAAACAGTTTAACAGGTGCAAAGATATTGCAAAAGGTACTGCATGTAAAACCCAAAGCTATTCATTACTTAAACATTGTAACAGGGCGGTTTATAAGCACTATTCTTATTTATTGTAAATGCTTCTGCTAAGCTAATGATTTTTGGTTAGGTGGAGTTCAGATTCTCACTTTCATCAGCATTATCTTGCCAAATATGTTCCCAAGGTTATTTTAATTTAGGATTTTGCACTAGCGATTGCATTTTCTCCTCTCAAAGGATGAATTAGTTCACAATAAAAGACGCATATTAGGCAATTTATTATGCTAATGACCTGCATAAAAAAAGCCAAATTATCTTCGTGGTGGATTATATTGAGCAATAAAATATCAGGCTGGTCACAATTCTCAATAAATGCTTAGCTTAGCTGTAGAGAGCTACAGGAAGTTTCCTAGCATCACTGCCCAAGTTAGAGACAAACATAGAAGCATTATCAGTAACCATATTCACAGTGAAACAATGTAAACAGATCTCACTGATATGTAATTATGTTTCATTACCCTTCAGTAGTCATTTTTAGCTCAGCTTGGAAGTAAAGCTTGTGTCGTTATGGCATGTGGTGCATGTGCTGGCACTCCCTACCTCATTATTTTAAAATCTATCATCTGATTTCAATCAAACTGAACGAGAAGATGAGACTCAAAAGACATCAAGGTTTGTACAAATTCTATGCAAATAGAGATTCAGGTAGAAGAGAAATTTGGCATCCATGCTCCTTACCTGAAAATATGAATCCACAGGAAACAGCATCCGGCATTGCTCCCAGAACCTCACTTACTTTGAACTGTGGAACATTTCCAATCACATGCTGTGTGCCCTGCCACTTCTCACTGACCTCCCTGAGAACTGGGGACATCCACGTTTCAGGGTATGGGGCTATAGCCAGCCAGAAAAGTAGGAGAGAGAGCTGCCACAATGTAATCTACACAGCATTAAACTTACCTAGGGAAAAGAATACAGGTGGAGAGAAATATTTTCAATGCAGCCTTGAAATGGCAGATGGACTAACAATCCTAACCAGTAGAAGTAAGATTATACAAAAAAATTATATGAGTCTATCAAAATTATTATTTCAAGTTGGATCAATAACAAGATTCACTCAGACAGAGAAAATCTCCTCTGTGATAACGGCAGGAGATAAAAATAATCAGTCTTAAGTGAGCAATAAAATAAAGAAATCAATGTAATTGGAGGAAAAATAGAAAGAGGCCTGAACACTAATCCTGCACCAACTCTATTAAACATCTGAACAACCTAAATTGGAGTGAAACCGTTCAGACATAGAGACTCTTACAGGCTTTCCAGGACCACGAAAGCCAGCAGTTGTGTCAGAAGGCTACAGTGTAATGCGTTCTGACTACACCGACTTACAAAATGAAAATAAGTCCCTTTAGTAGCTGATTAGAGGTATTATTATCAATAAGAATAAAAGCAAATGCCACTTCAGAATCTGGTCAGTTGAGATTTCTCAGTGCACACCACAATAATGGACTTCTTTCTCTGATCACTGCAACTGTTACCTAGTATTACACCTCTGACTTAATGGCCCTGGCATAATCACTTTGCTTGTTCTAAAGTTACTATTTACAACTCATATTGTCTTTGCCCTCATGTAATCCTCACTGCTGAAATCAAGCTTTTATATATTTATATATTTGACTAGTATTCAACTTCCCTGTTTGAGGAAAAAAAACAAAACAATTTGGTCAAAGCCTGCATCTTCCTCCGCTGGTCATTGTGTAGACACAGACCTCATCACTGTGACAGGGACAAGCAATGCTGTCGCACAAAAAGCAAGGACAACAATCTGAACGTGGGTTAGTGACAAAGGTTTGTGTTAGCCATGAATTGTCAGGATCAATGTAATAACATTAATGTATGGAGTTACAACTTACAGGTTCTGAACTATCGTATTATGAAAATGAGCATTTTCAGTGTGTTCTGTAGCAGGAATTATTTTATCTACTGTAAACCCAACAGCTTTTGTAAAGTATTAAACTCAAGCTTCTTCTCAGTATTTAACAAGCTGTGAAAGTTGTTTACAGTGTTGGATGTACAGCGCAGTTGCTTTTATCCTGCAATGTAGCAACAAAGAGACAACAAAAATGAAACACCATCTTCTCTCCTCTAATATCATTGTTCTGCACTTTGTTAAAGTACACCACATGAAAAAAAAATCTGTTGTATAGATAATTACCTACAACCAATTTGACTTTCAACATCAGTTTGTAGGAACAACTACCTATTCTTTTAAAGATTTTCATTAGTAGAAAAGCTGAAAGCAGTTAGAGGAGCATCTGCAGCATTAGAGAGAGAATCAGAAGAAAGCTATTCCAAAAGGCAGGCTCTGAGTAAAGCTAAGGCCTGTTCTGCATAGGGAAGGTACATTTTCCAATGCAGAATGTGAGGGATGAATTTTTGGTTGTCTGAACACGAGGATGAACCTTTTGACACCAAGACAGCAGCATTCATATGGAAAGAACATGCCCAGCTGGTACCTGTACTCTATACTGTCAAAGTTCTCTTTGACCAGGTGGGATGTTTATACGTGGAGATTTTGCCATTACAGGCAGAATATATACAGTTTGGGTACAGCTGGAGAAATATTTCCCAAACCAGATAGGACCTCAGTTTTGACAAAGATTAATTTTCTGCATTATGATGAAAACAAGCAGCTGACAATTTTCTGATTTCCCTAAATCCTACTCCATGCCTCGATTTCCATACATGATCTAGTTACTTGTGAAACACTGAGTAATTTCATTATTCATGGATGTGTGCACATCATTCACACAAAAAAACCCACAGCCCAGGCTGAAGCATACACTGCAAGGAAAAGACCCACAGATGTTCAAAAAATTCAAACAAACCTCACCAAAATACTGAGAAGACACTGTGACTAAGGTAACTGGCATAGATTCAAGTCCTCAGCTTTCTGCTTTCAATACTGCATGACACCAAGCACGTCATTTGAGCATGCTGTGCCTGGTTTCCCATCTCTAAAACAAATATAGCAGGCACTAAGATGCCACAAGTGTATGTGGAGAGATTATTTTGAAACCAGCTTCCTTTTCCACTGGTTTCCATGGAAAATAAGTATCTCCCTCTGTTAATGGTGCTCACGATGGTAAGACAGGCAAGCTCAGTGAAAAACACCTAAGACAGTTTAGGAAACTCTTTTTTCTGTGTACAAAAGGCAGAGTGTGCGGGGCATGGGGGAAAAAAGGCAGCAGTACATTTGAGAGTCCAAGCCAGGGGAAAATGCATTCGGCTGCGGTCATTCCCTGTCTTGGCATCTGCCTGTGAGCATGGAAAGCCTTTCTGCCACTAATGGCCTGCATTTCTTCTCTGTCTGGCATTCAGCTCTTCCTTACCTCAGATAAACTGCATGCAGCCCACAGCTTCTACGACTTCCCTACACCCATATTTTCCAGCAGTGAAGGAGGTTCTCTTTTGTGCTGGTTGATGGCAGTGTGACTTTCCCTTTTTTAACAGTTCCCCAATCACTATCATGGGTCAATGCTTATCCAGAAAGAGGCATATGAGGGTTCAGTTATGTATACACAGTATCACAGTATCACAAGGTTGGAAAGGACCTCTGAGATCATCAAGTTCAACCTATAACCCAACACAACACCAACCCATCATCTAAACCATGGCACGCAGTGCCTCATCCAGTCTCCCCTTAAACACCTCCAGGGTCGGCGACTCCACCACCTCCCAGGGCAGCGCATTCCAATGGCCAATCACCCTTTCAGTGAAGAACTTTTTCGTAACATCAAGCCTAAACCTCCCCTGATGAAGATTGAGTCCATGCCCTCTAGTTCTGTCACTGGTCACCTGAGAGAAGAGACCAACCCCTGCCTGACTACAACCTCCTTTTAGGTAGTTGTAGAGAGCAATGAGGTCTCCCCTGAGCCTCCTCTTCTTCAGACTAAACAGCCCCAGCTCCCTCAGTCGCTCCTCGTAGGGCTTGTGCTCCAGCCCCTTCACCATCTTCGTTGCCCTCCTCTGGACACACTCCAGCATCCTGACATCTTTCCCAAACTGAGGGGCCCAGAACTGCACACAGTATTCAAGGTGCGGCCTGACCAGTGCCGAGTACAGGGGGATGATAACTTCTCTGGTCCTGCTCACCACACTATTCCTGATGCAGGCCAGAATGCCATTGGCCTTCTTGGCCACCTGGGCACACTGCTGGCTCATGTTGAGCTTCCTGTCAACCAGCACTCCCAGGTCCCTTTCTGCCTGACTACTCTCCAGCCACTCTGTCCCCAGTCTATAGCTATGCATGGGATTGCTGTGTCCAAAATGAAGTACCTGACATTTGGACTTATTAAACATCATTCCATTAGAATCGGCTCACCTCTCCAGTCTGTCCAGGTGCCTCTGTAGGGCCATCCTACCCTCTAACAGATCAAATTCATATGAATTTCTCTCCTTTCCAAAAGCAGATCTTTTATGCCTTACTTTAGACATCTACAGATTAAACAATCAGTCACAACTACTCACTTACTCTCAGCTGAATGGAAAGAGCAGCTCAATTCACCTGACTTAGAGAGAATAATATTAATATGGGATAAATTGTCCTTTGGAAAAGTTAGTTCCACTGCCTAGGGAGGCTGCTTAGAGATTAATGGAAAACTGTACATTTAACGCAGGTGATGTGGAATCTGAAACTGTTTTCTGACCATGTATTTATTGCCCTTTTGTGCTAGCAATAGCATATTTACTCTTAGGCACAAGGGAAAATTTTATTCGATTATATGTCCATAACTGAGTAGTTTAGAAAGTTAAATTATGATGGCACATCATGGTAACCACACAGTGCTATTGGAAAAAATGGTCTTGAGTTTTGGTGAGAGTACTAAAACCATGCTTAAATTTATATAGAAGAAGGCACAGAAACATATCTGCTCTTCTGAATACAGCATGTGCTAAGAAAGTAAAAACATGACAACAGCTGTGTTCAGTGAAGCTATGAGCCAGTTAACCCAGTGGCACATTCGTAGACACTTTGGGAGGTCTCTACATTTTAAGGAAACCTATGACTGTCTTGTCTGTCCATTTCTACTTCCCCTCAGATCTTGCTTCATTCTCCTTTGAAAAATTTTTTCAAAGGAGAATTCACTCAATTCAGGAACACCCATTAGTAGTTTGATAGAGGTAGACCTACAATAAGAAGTTCTAACTACAGCTAAAAATAGGAGTATGCCACACCAATCATTTAATGTGTCAAGTATATGCCATGATGACCACTGATGAATTTTTTAATATAAAACCAGCCCTTTATTTCACATATGCAGCCAGACCTTCTTGGGGCAAAATGTAGAGCAAGCACTAATTTTGGAGGCAAAAAGCCTCAAATACAACAAAAATCCAAACTTTTAGCCTACAGTTTCGATCATGAGAACCAGTGGTCTGAATTCTCCAAGCTTTTCCTCTGTCACCACTATGAACTGGAAAACAGGGAATTGCCATCAGGAGACGAGATTTTGCAAAGTGTCTCCTTCAATAGTATTGATTGGTGTGGCGTGTACAGCTACATGGCAGAATGCTGCCACATTACCATGGCCACACATGCTTCCCCTCTCAGGCATTTAATTCAGAGCAGTACCCACCTTAATCAGAGAGGTCTGTCTGCTTAAAGTGAAAGATGACATTTTCAGGAAACCAAATAAACCCAGGAGTGGCAGATGGTGTGTATATGCAGTCTGGGAGGTGGAAAGAGGAGAATGTGGTTTAAAAAAAGTACCTGTCCCAAATACAGTGCAAACTAAAATCACATTACAAGCAAAGTGAAGTGAAGGAAAGAGAAGGGAAGGAAATAATCCTCTGATAAAGGTATAGGGAGAACACTGGAGCGTAATCAGTGTGATTAGGGTGTGACTGTGGATCTAGCATGCAAAAAAAGAACCACATAGTCAGGCAAAATGGAATACCCAGGGATTATGTGGTTTATATCCGTCAGAGAAAACATGCATGAGCTGTGCTCTTCAAAAATCTCCATGCCCGTTTGCAGCAAGGCATCCAGCAGGACAAGTTATGGTTGTTAAGCCCAGAGGCAGTGGTCACCAGATGAATTGCACACCTGCTGGTAGCCTACCTCAGCCCTAACCTTCCTCTCTCTATTTAAATATCCACTCACATTTAAGCTGATGAAACCCGTTGACCATCAATGTTCAAGTTGCACACAAAAGTATTGATAGTGTACAAAGATACTAGTAAAGCTCCTTTTTTTTTTCTGGATCATGTTATATAACCATAGTAAATCCATCAGTGTCTAGGAAATCACCATAGAAACAGGATGACAACTCTCAGTGCAGGAGGAAGAAGCCCTGATTTCAGCTTTGGAAAGATGCTGATGTGACTGGTCAAACACAAGGGCCTCGCTCCCTCATTGCCAATGTCATAGACTTGCCTGCTGAGAAGCCAAAGGCTTGAAGGTTGGAACCTGGATTGGAAGGTTTTCTACTCTCCGGAGCAATACATAGGATTGAATCATTTTCTCCCAGAGAATAAGATATTGAGGCTCTATTTCAAATTAAAGATCACAAACCAAAAATAGCTAACTTGATATATCTGAAAGAAAAAAGATGGTTTTAAATTATCTGAATTGAAAAACAGTGGTGTTCCTGTGCACTTGAAGCTGCAGTGGTTGCTGCCTTTATCCTCTTTTTGGTGTGGGCTTGTACATCTTTCCAATGATGTGGGCCACAAGAACAGAGATAAATCACACAACCTGTGAGGCCTGAGGCTAAAATTGTTCTGATGGAGAGGAAAAAAGAGGGTAAAAGAAAGGCTTAATATTATTCAAGGGAACATCTACTTACTAGGGACATCTTAGTCTATTTCTTTACTTTTGTTGTTGAAGTAGGAAAGTTTCCATGAGCTTTGTTTTTTTGCTGAAGGATCTTTCTGGGCAAGTACTTTTCAGTGGCCTTCATATCATATGAGGTAGGATATGTGTGTGTCTCCACAAAATTCTTCAAATTAATACACAACAAATTAATTAATTGAAGTAATATTCATAGATACTACTTGCAATTGAACAGAGTAGTATCCAACCATTCCCGTTTGTTGACCTGAGAATATATTACTCAGCCTAAAACATTTCTCTAAATTTTTATTTGATGACAGCAAATCTTTTAATCAATCTCATAATTTTCAACTTAAACTTAAAACCATTCCAATCCTTCAAAAAGAATTGACATTTAGTCAAATTAAATGATGAATTACTTTACAGAGCAGTAGGCGCTCATATGCTCAATTTATCTCAAGCTTAAAGATTTCTGAGCCAAAGCTTGCCCCAAAGTGAATTCAGTTTAAATATGTATTTACACAGTAATTATGGCTAAGTACAATTTAAACTAGTGATATAAATAAAAATATTAATGGGTGATACTAAATGCTAAAAGACTAAATTTCATTTTGTTTCATGTTATTTTCCATGTTTCAATGTGCAATCATAAGCTTAGTTTAATCATATTTCACACTGCTATCCTTGAAAAGTTTATTTTCTGTACATTTAGTTCTGTAGCCCCAAAATTCAGGCATGCTTTAGAACAGTTACTAACCGTGATGTTAATAAGCAGATGTCCAGAGAGTTCTCCAGCATTTTTTCACATCATTGAATTATTTCCTATGATTACGCTTAGCGCACTTAATGACATATTAACGTTATAATGTAAATACAGTGGCATATTTTACTTAAAAATTTTGCTATGTTTGATTTTCTTTAGTGAATTAGAGTTATTCAGGGAAGCAGGCAAAGGGTTAGTCTTGAAAACCCTGGTTTCTGTGGAAATGTTCACTTAGGCTATGGACGTAGCAGGAGAAACCTTTGGAAAAATTCCAAAATAAGCAGACAACTTGCAATATTTATATAATAATTCATTACTATAAAAAAAGAACTCTGGTTCTTTCTCAGTTAAGTTATACTGTGTTGAGTTTTCACAGACACAAAAATTACAATTTCATTTTGAAAGGAAGGTCACTGGTCAGTGACCAGCTGACTAGATTAATCCATTCAGAATGTTTCTAGTTACTCACCATCCGTTTATTCTGCGGAATGTTTTATTCTTTTACCACCTGGAATTTTGCAAATAGGGACTGCATTATTAGGTAGGGGAATCTGAATGCTGGTATGGAATGTAAAGCAGTGTTTATTACAACAACGGAGACTGAAGGTTAGCACACACTATTTTGATGGGTGCAAGTTAATCCCTCCAAGCCTCATATAGCCTGGTATCAGAACATCTTTCTGAGTTTACTGATTGACTGAAACAGCAAATGAGTCTATCGTGTACCTAGATCAGATATTCTGGTTTCAACCCAGTGTTAGTGTTTACTATTGATACATAATGCAGAGTCAATGAGAAGTTTGCTAAGGAATTCACTGCTTATTACCCCTAACTGCTCTGAAAATATGAAGAGAACGGAAGTAAAGAAAAATCCTCTCCCCATATGAACCATTCCTACATACGACCATGTTGAATGACAGCTAATACTGTCGGTTCTTCATTTCATATGGCAAGGATTATTTAGAAGCTAACAGTATGGTAAAAGCAGATACAGAGCCCTGGCTCTCTGAGCAAGTTTGTATAGGGCTCTATACTACATGTGAAAGAACAGACAGTACAAGGTTCAGTGCTGCAGGTCTACAGACAGGAAAGGGTTATTTCTGAAAGCCACTTGATTTTCACCCATTACAAACCTCAGCAAGCCAGAACCCCAAAGCCAGTCAGCAGTTTAGAACCATCAAGCTTAATAATTGAACACATATGTTTCATTGCTGAAAAAGTATTCCTTAAGAAGGTGCAAAAGTTGTAATACTTGTAATACTTGGGAGAACAGCAACCGTAAAATCCAACAGGCAGATAAATCTTGCTGGAGCAAAATCTCAACATCCAGGAAGATGACTTTGCTTTTTGCCTTTAGGTATTTTTAATGTGAAACAAAAAAAGTAACCATATGAACATGAACCTGTCCTTGTCATCATTCACTCACAGATCTGAAAAATATGTCAGTATAGTACTACATAGTGCTGATCTGAGTGTTTGTTATAGCAGTTTGTTTATGATGAAACCACATGACTACCTGGGCTGGATCTGATGCAGCAGATGAGGTAACCTGTTGTGCAACTCATTCCTTGCTGTCCTTTTTATAATGGGGGGCTCTGGCATAAATGGAGAACAGATAATAGTCCTGACAGATTCTTTTGGATCCTTTCTCAAGTGCCCAGAAGCTCTTCCCTTCTGCATGACTGAGAAATGGTAATGAAATGCAAATACCCCTTTGTCATATAATGAAACGCAGCCATGCACTGGGCACCTTCTGTGTTCGTGACACAACAGATGCAACAGGAGATTTAGGCAATTCCACCTAATGAAGGGCAATCCTTCCGTCACAGGATCAAAACTGTCTTTAATTGCATGGCTGGACGCACAATTCACAACTGGCAAGGAAAAACTGTATTTTTGACAGGGCCAAACATTTATAACCACACAACAGAGGAAAAACTTGCAGCTTCTTTGAGGAATAGCCTCCTTCTTGGAGGATATAAAGATGTGGAAAAAACAGTGAGAACAAGAAAAAAAAGGAGAAACAGTTCAGTGGTAATGACAACTTGTTTTATGTTTCCTTATAGAGAGATAGGAAAGAAATATTTGCTGATACTTGTGGCAAGCAACTTATAGTCTACTACATTCAATCTCATTCTCCATATGCCTTAATAGACATAACAATGAGTATTACTACTGGTCATAAATAGTAAACTAGTCTTATCCAAGGAACAGCAATAATATTCAGCCCTAATGTTCAGCTCTCACCCTATTTGGCTGTGAATGTCACAAGTCGACAATATGTGCTCCAAAGAAACACTTCTTCAATTTATCTTACTTTATCTGCCATCAATTATATAGAAATAGGACTGATTCTTCTAATACATTGGATTTTTTTTGCATTCCATTTAAGACAACACTTGCAAGGAGTGCTCACAAGTAATTTAAAACATAACATTAGACTTGTGGTCCTCTGGGTCTTTTCAGAATTATTTACGTATTTTTTTTTAACATGGGATTCACGTTCCAAACAAAGGCTCGTGACTGTCAGCGACAATAAAATCTCAACTTTCTCTGCATTTCTTTCCATTCCCCTAATGAATTGAAGATCTAATTTTTGCTTTTCCTGCTGTTGACATATTGTGGAGACATTTTTACTTTGACAGTTTACCAGTGTACCTGAGAATTTCTTTTTCTCAGAGGAACACGAAAGCTTAAATCTCAGCAGCACGAGAAGTTCAGATTGCTTTTGCCAGTGTATGTTACCTTCAAATTTATACAAGTTGAATTTCATATGTCAAATATTTTAAATTAATCTAGAGTCTCTCAGAATCCCCTATGAACTTCATAAACTGAAAAATTTATGGGCCAAACTGTTCAAAAATACCCCTGGCTTTCTTTTCTGATTTGGCACATGTGAAAAGTCTTGTAGTTCCCAATCATTTTGTTTCAAAATCAGTGTGCCCACCTTCCTTTGTATGGTATAACTACAAGAAGCCATGGAGCTTAAACTGAACCAAGGAGCTTAAACATTGGCAAGCTATAATCCACCCTCAAATATATCGTGACTCTCCTAAGCAGAAATATCCCCCAAAGTTCAGGAAGAGATAACAACATTAAAGCATCTTTTTCCTCGTTTCTTCTGCTTGAAGGAACTCCTTTGGAAAGCTTGTGTTTCCTCTGTCTTAATGGATACATCCATACCACTCAACGAGAGGACTAAGGAGTGAACACAATGGCACAGTTCTTGATTATTCAACTGACAGGCTTGTCCCTGTACTCTGGGCTGTTCCAACCACCTCTCCACAATGCATAGGCTCATTCAGGTGTTAGTTTACTTATGCACCACTCCCCAAAAATGGTATGGTCAGGAATGCATGAGGTTTAAGTCCCTCTGCCCTGCATAGTCCTCCAATATGACTTGCACACCCTAAAACTCCTGCAAGCTTTCAGGCCATGCTGCAATGCAGGCAGAAAATGCTCTTGGCATTGTGCTGTAAGAACACCCTGGCAGACTGCAACATATAACTTGCAGTGTTACAGACAGTGAACTGCAACACATAAAATAATAATTATTATTACCTTGGAAAAGCATGGGGAGAGCCAGGGCAAAATTCTGTGCAGCGTGGATGTGGAGGTTTTGCTCCAGAGGCTTCTACCTCTGCACAGCATAGACACCAACCAGTTCATGCCAACCAGTTCATTCCCTTTCTGGGAATTGGTCCCTCATCTGTTAAAATTTGCTACAGTTAGTATCTGCAAGGGGACTTTTATTTTTTGTTAAAACTTAAGAAAAATCCTGCTATTTGATCAAACCGACTTTGAAAAAACCATAATGTTCCTATGGTAAAAAATAATTGAATCAATTCCTTCAGAAATTCCTTTAAGACTGAAACTAGAAATTGACAGTGACTAAAGAGAATGTATTTTGACATTTATGAAGATGTTGATCATTTGTCTCTCAATACATTTTGGGGTATAAGCTTTTTCCAAAACAAAAGTCAAAGTCTATTATTTATATAATTTTATATCTATTATATATGAGAAAGTTGCAGTTCTCTTCTAAATTGGAGTGTTAAATTTCTAGATTAGAAGAATAAAAAATATTTAAGTGATTCAAAACATCATGACATCACGCATTGCCAGTTCCAGATGAAGAATCAAGGTGAGTATGATTTTCTCTACTACATTCACCAAAGTATGCAATTTACACTGCTCACTTTTCATCATTATGTCCAGCAATTGCATTAGTCTCCATTTTCTTGAGAAATTGGTCCTACTATGGTCCAGCTTCTCAAACAACTGAGGACTACAAAATATAAGGAATTACAAAGGGCAGCAGTGAAAGGGTTATCTTTTACTAAGTTATTTATGCAAAGAAGGTAATTTTCTGTACAAAGAAGCCTTACAATCAGTTGGTTTTACTCAAGTTTTATGCTACATATAAAACAAAGTCATGGTTATGGTTTTCTCTCATATGTTATGAATTTCTAATTCTTTTTCTTTCACTAGTTTCTTGTAATCCTGTTCACAGTTCACATCAGAATATTGGTTGTGTTCTTTGTTGACTTGACTGATATTTTACTCAAAGCATGCTGATTTTTCTGTTGAACTTGTATTGTGAAATTATGTTCAAAGAGAATGGTACTGGGTGAGACAGGCTGGCTGTGTTGCTTGACATTCATTGCTCATACATTACAACTCCCTGAGACCTCCTCCTATTACAGGTTTCAGCCCGTCGTGACAGCTGCACTAGACTCTGCTTCACCTGTGCATTTCCTGTCATCTCCGTTGCTTTTGAGGATGCAGATAATTTCTTAAATAAACCTAACAATGAATTTGTAATTTGAATAATGTAAGAATAACACTCTGCAGAGTAGGACTTGGTAGGCTTTTTATGCAAATATTTGTAACTGTTTAAGCCTTCAAAACACTCACACATTGAAGTTATCATTTTTTCCACTTAATGAATATTCTATACTGGACTATTTACAGATCACTGAAAAGCACCTTTGTTTACAGAATAAGTTAATTAATACAATTAAGACACCAGGGCATGGGAGTGAAACTCATACAAGGGTCTGTTGGTGTCAAATGGCGTGGAATGGTTGAAAATCAAGGCAAGTTTGTTGACAAAGTAGCTAGGGTTCACGAACCTTTCAGATGAATCTACAGCAATTTTTTTAGTGAACTTGAGCTGATACAATATTCCCCTTTAAGCAATGTCAAAACAGCCACTGTGAATCCCTTCAAACACAACTACGTGAATAAATTACTTTAAAAGTTCACCTGTAATTAAAAACATTCCAGAATAACTAAAAGAAACACATTAGAAAGAACAGATTAGCCACTCCACTCCCCTCCCACCCTAAGCACTGATTTATTTCAATTTTATTCATTTTAATGTCAGCAAGAAAAATTTGGAAAGAAAAGACCTGATAAACATGGAAACTGCAGTGCTCTCCATAGGACTGATGGCATTTAGGTCATGAACAAACCTCTGGTTCAAATGCCGTCATAAGGTTGTGGAGCAAGGATTGAAATACTGGTCTTCCAATTCTCAGACAAGTGTTCTAACTTCCCGGCTACAGCTTACACTAGGCAAGGACTCTCACTTTGTCTTGTTGATAAATAGGTGTAGTAACACCTGCACTGTACGAGAGTCGGCTGACCCAGTTAAGAGAGTGGTATCTTGATTACAGCCCCTGTTCCACTGACCAATCCTTTACAGACAGTTATAGCAACTGGTAAAAAAAGAAAAGAAATATTTATGCTAAAGGAATTCACACTTAGTATGTTAGTCTGATACAGCTAACAAAACTAGAGAAGATAGTATTAATCACTGATTCATTCAGGGCTTTATTCCATATAACAAACACAAAAACAATGCCAGACACCATGAACTCAAGGCTCTGCTGCTTGCTGCAGTGTAGATTTTTGTAGTGAGGGTAGCACACACCTGATATACACTTAGTTGATTGGTGCAAGTTGGAAATGCAGATTTGTGCTTCCTGTCCGGCCTCTCTGAACATCGGTACCTGTTAAGAATGGAGAGAAACCTTTGGAGAATGTGGTGATGAAGTTCAGGAAAATGCTCTGCTCCAAGGAAAATGACTGTGTGAGCACTCTTCAGTTCTAGTAATGCTACCTGACAGGCCATTAACACCTCTTACAATTTCAACCCAAACAACCTCATTAACTTCTCTGACAGAAACTATCGGATGTAATATTTCTCTTGCCTTCACAATACAATTAAGGCAAGAGGAGTGCCCAAGAATAGTCCAAAAAGCATTCTCTTTAAAGAAACGCAAGCAAAGACCCCATGGGAGTAATGCTGGCTCTACAAGCTCCCTTAATATGCAAAAGAGGAGAAATATTTCCATAATGCTGCAGGCCATATCAGTGTCTACTGTTAAGAGAAATTCACTTTGAAGAATATGGATTGTCAGCAATCAGCCAAAGCCATATATAAACACATCTGATAAAAGTCAGGGCTACAAGGCCCAATGTTCTTTTAAACCAAGAAAGCTGAACATTTTTTTAGCTGAGTATAGAGAAAAAACAAGGCAAATTAGGTGCTGATACTGAAAACTCAATAAATATTCTCATCTGTTTATTTATAAAATAAAATGGAATCTAGAAGACAACCCTGTTATCTTTTGCTGAGGATGCGGAAAACATTTTTTAGTGCATTCTCCAATGTGAATAAAGTTTTACCTGCTTCTGTCCTTTTCTGTTATAAAGGGCTTTCATCTGCAGTGAGCGAAACACAGGGATTGACTCTCTTGCAGTTTGTGGTATTTGTTATCATTGAACCTTCCCATGAGAGTCCTTTGTAAAACTGGAAAGTGAGCCAAGGGAGGTCATAATAAATATAGAACAGCAAAGCCCTTTTGTGAATGAATAAATGAATGAATAAGTGAATGACTTGTTATGGTAAATACAAAATATTTGAATAATGAATGCTTACCCTGAAAGCAATTCCAACAGAAACATTTTATTTTACTGCTGCAGTTCATACTTATCTCAAAAGATCAAGAGCAGGTTGGTATTGTTGGAAATGGGAAACACTTCTTACAGATTCTCACAGATGTCTAAATGTATTGCCTTATGGTAATTGCAAAAACAAGGTTTTTTTTCCCAATTGCTTTTCAAGTTGTGAGTGGGCCTATCTTAATTAATCCTATAATGATTTTTGAGATAGTGACGCACCAGCTAGAATCCTGCTCATCTACTTTCTCTGATTTCAGTGCACTAAAAGGCCAAATGTTTGGCTTGATGACTTTTAATCACACAGGGTATCACTAGGCATTCCTCCACAGTACCGGAATTATTGAACTCTATTTCTCTAGAAATGGGTTCAGACTCTATAGTTGTTTCAGTAGCAAAAAAAAAGAAGTTAAACTAGGCAAAATAATTGCCTTTGAACTAAAAGCCATGTAAGCCAAATATTGCCTGTGTTCCCCATCCTGCAGCCCTTTACTCAGCAACCTCTTCATTTGTATAGAGACACACACAGATTCACAGAGCATGCAATAGGAGAGCACACACAGATATATACCCACCAAAAAACATATATCCCACAGGGGTATCCTGGCTTTTATGAATAAGAGAATATTTTGTATATTTTGCCTAATCACCACTATTAGAACATTTTTGGTGAAATAAATATGCTTGAATTGCTCTAAATCCCATTCAGTGCTGTTGCAGACAGGACATATATCAGCTACTGAGTGCCTCTGGGGCCCTGGGAGGGTAAGAAGCCTTACAACCTAGTTGCACCAAAAGCTAATTTTATCACCCTTAGACCCTGAAAACAATTAGCTTTTCCAGAGAAATAATATGAATTTTCTTGCATTTAATTTATAATGTGATTTAGATATTAATAATTAATATCAGACTACTTAGTGAAAGTGGGTGCTGCAGTCTATTCCATTTCCAGTGGGAAGAAAACTGTAGGCATCATGGTCTTTTGTTATTAAGGCATTACAGTAGCAGTGTGAGTCTATACAAATGTTAATTGGCCATAATTTTCTCGTAAGATGATATTTACTGTATTTCTGAGTGTATGTTTGTGATCAACATTTTGTACCCACTTGGCTATTGTATTTAAACATCTGCATTCACGGTTTATGTTCACAGAGGCCTAGTTCTTCCAGTGCTGATACGGTGTGAAGACTAACACAGCTGCAGCACTCTGCTAGTGTTTCAGATCTGCCACACTTATTGTTCACAGCAACACTAGCACCTTCCGCAGTGTTTGCTTTTTATGACAGATACAGCATTGCAACCCAAAGTACAAAAAAACTTTGGACAAACCAAGAGTACCAAGATTAGTTAATGATAGTCATCATAAGGGTCACCGTGAGACAGTAAAAGCAGTATATGGAGGGAAGGACGGTGAAGGAAGGGAAAAGAAACTGTTAAAAGACAGACACAAAGAGACAAAGCAAATGACTACACTACATCATGTCCTTGCTCACTGCAGGGGGGCTGAACTACATGACCTTCAAGATCCCTTCGAATCCAAACTGTTCTATGATTCTTTCATTTTCTGAAATCCAGTGGAGCTGAAAACAGTATACACGTCCACTAGAAGAACAGAAAGCTGCAGGAAAACAATAAAATAATAAAACCCCACCACAGATAAATCTACCAGAGAAAAATTCTTTTAAAAACCCACAGCTTTTAGAAACACTTAGAAATTTTAATATAGCATAAAAGAAACTGGCAAAACACATTTCAAAGAGAATAAAAGGAAAAGAAACCTCATCTAGCACTACCATAAAAAGTGAAACAAAAATGTTCACCCTAAGAACCAAATTTATACTTTTACAAAAGAGATGAAAGGACGCAATCACAAGGACTTTAGTGTAAGCTATTTCAGTGTTTGTATAACGTACTTGAAAATGAGTGCCTCTCTGCAACTAAAAGGGATGGAACACAGGAGATGCCTGAAAAGCCACTTGTCCTGTTCCCCTTCTTTGAGACTAGACTGACCACAATCAAAAGGACTCCTGGGAAATCTTTGTCTATTCTGTTCCTAAAAATCTTGATGAAGACTTTCTGCTCACTGAGGTAGTAAAAACATCTCACCAAGTGTTCTTCACGCTTACTCTAATGTTAGATTAACTCTTTGTTGCTTAAAGTATTTTCCTAATGTCAAACTCGTATCACATTTGCTCCATTTTAAGACCTGTATTACTAATCTGACATACTGTGGACACTGAGAACAGATATTTCAGTTAGAGTAATGGCTTTTCGCAGCCACTCCTGACTGAACAAACCACCTTTCTAAACTTGTTGCCATTCTCACCATTTTTCTCCATTCTTTCCCAATGCCCCATTTTCCCTGGTATGTAGTGCAAAGACCTGAGTGCCATACTCCAGCTGATGTCTTACAAATACTGGTGTGGCACGAAACAATCACATCACTTGTCTTGCAGATTATAGTGTCCTCTCTGAGCACTCCATTGTGATGCTTGTCTCTTCTGTAAAAGGCTGACATTGCTGAATTTATGATTCATTATACTTCTCAAATTCTCTCCTGAGTGTTTGTAGCTTACTGTTTTTACACTTCTCTGTATTTAAGCAGATGATTACTCCTGCCCAGGTGTTATAGCTTACATTTCTCACTGAATCCTATTCTCATTTAAGGCCAGACAGTTCTTCAAACTTGTCAAGTTTCTTTTGAATTTTAATCTTGCAGCCCCTTTAAACCAGTACTACCTGCAACCGTCTAAACATGTTGTCTATTCCAGCATACTCCTCTTTCATGAATATGTTCTGAGACCAGGCTTTGGAGGAATTATGCTTATAAGAGGTTTTGCATTTTCAAAGACGATCAAAGACAGCCACTTTAAGTATGGATGCTGAGCCCATCTTATATTAATTCATCTATGTTCTTTAATTTTCCTTATGGAAATGCCATATGCAGAACCGCCAAAAGCTTCACCTCTGCTGGAATCTAAGCATAAGACTTCACTTGCCTTACCTCTAGGAAGGTGTTCTGTGTTGTAATTGAAAGAAATCAGATTACTGTGATTTAATTTGCTTTTGACAAAACTATGTTGCCTCTTATTGGTCACCCACCAGAGGTTAATTGACTCAGAGGTGTTCATAAATAGTTTATTTATGCCAATATTTTTACAGACTACTCTGAATTTTTTCTGCTCTTCCATTCACTCCTTTTAAGATGGTCACTAGACTACCAACATATTTTTTACTAGATCCCATTCATCCTAAGTTTTCAAATAAACTTACTATGGATCTGAAATTGCTTTAGTCACTTTAAGAAATTCTCTCTCATTAAAGCCATCAGGCCCAATTAATTAGAGATCATTGAACTCAGCCATTTGTTTTCCTCCTCAGTAGCTTAGCTCTGACTGTCAACAATCAGTCATTTTTCAGAGTCCATAGGTGTTTTTCTCCTTGAAGCAAAGATCAACATGCAATGGAGAAAAGAAAATACTAGGATTTTTTTCCCCCGCTCTAAACAGGCTTCAGAGCAGCCTCAAGACTTTGTAGCCCCCAAATAAACCAGTCTAGCAGAAGGTAAGAAAATTATCATATTTTTAAAAAAAATTAATTCAATCAGAGGCCTACACACTCCCCAGACAAGAGATTACTGAACAATTTTTCAATTTGGAACCAAATTAATTTCTGAAAAAAATAGCTGAGTTTACCCGACCACATTCAGCTGACTTATCAGAAATGCGTGTGTAAGAAAACCTGTTTGGGAAAAAAAATAATCAAATAATTGATTATCTACATTATTTACAGAAATCTCTTATGCTGTCTGAGACTCTTCGTAGAAAAAATGAAACCAGTAACAACGGCCAGAAAACACCAGAATATCCAGGGGAAAAAAAAAAAGAATCAGCAGCAGATATTCTGTTTAGGGCTGCAGGCAACCTCAGAAACAAGCATTTATGAGACTGCATTCATCAAATAGGTGATGCAATGCTTGACAACACAAGTTGGGGGGAAATAGATGGGGTTGGATTTAGATGATCTTTAAGGTCCCTTCCAACCCAAACCATTCTATGATTCTATGAATCAGAGCAAAAATCTATCAACTTCCCAAAACTTTGACAATAATATAGAATTTCTAGGATATGAGTGAGCATGTTCCACAGGAGTCTGTGTGCTAGTGAAAGGAATTTCATTTGCTGATAGGTAGGAGATGAAGGTTCCACCCCCAGATCCTGCAAACCTCTATTGCAGGCTCACTAGCAACACTGCATCAGGCACAAGCCTGGTTCTGGTTAACTGATTATCTTTCTGCTGGAAGTGAAATACAGGCCGATAGGTGGTTTATCTCCTGTCATTTGTGTTTCCTAACATAGCCTTTAAACAAATCACCTTCCTCACACATTCAGCAAGGCAGAGACAGTGCCAAAATAAGGTGTTGGTAAGGAGTTTCACAGCATTACTACACAGAGCACATAACTTTCCAAGACTACTTTGTATGCAACGACATCACACACCATAAAAAAAATCAGTAATTTCCATCTCTAAGAAGAAATGTATCCCTAATCGAACATTCACCTCAATAAAGGATAATACTGCAACTACACAACTGTGAAGTCAATGTGCCATAAATCAGTGCCAGAGCTTTCCCTTTTCAAAGAGAAAGAATACTTTTTCCAGGAATTTCTCTTCAGAGAAATACAGACTTAATGGATGAAGCATACTTACCTGATGATTTAAAATATTACTTAAATTTCAAGTATGTCAGGGAACCTTGAATATCTACAATAAGGTAAAATTTGACATCGTATGATATACAGTGTCATCTGATATTGACAGAAGGCTTGAGATACTTATGTTTGAGTAAAAGATGAGAGGTTTGATTGAATTATCTGAAGTCAGATGTAATGTTCAACCTCGTTACAGGCTTTGACGTTCTCTGCATGCTGCAGAACACACCTTCCTCTACTGCCTCTTGCTCAGTTGAAATAACTGCAAGAAACAAACTGATTGTCACAGTTGAGCCTGAGTCTCTGCTCCAGGAATAAGATTGTGCCACTTCTACAACTGTTTGTACATTACTCTTCCCTTCTGATACCAAAGAGAGGTGTGCTGGACTTTTTGGATGGTAAACTGACACAGCCATCAAGGAACTTGTACTTTTGTAACACTGAGAGCTGGAATAGAAGGCTTTCCCAAATAGCAGCAGTAGCCTTCTAGTCAAAACAATTTAACAGCAAAATCCATAAAGCTTTTCCATGCAGCCTCCAGCATGTGCAAATTCAGTATATACATAACAATAAAATATCACCTGCTTCCTTTGTGACAGACTAATACAGATGCGTAGTTTGTAAAGAAAAAAATACAGTCAAGTTTGTTTCTGGTGTTCTGAAAATTGTTGTGGGACTCAAGGAAACAGCTTGGCTCCTATTTTTCAGTTCAGCGTATCACCTATACTGCCAAAATGTGAGACATGCACACAAGAGGATACAGGATGGAAATATCAGTACAAGCTAGTCTATCTGTTTCGGAAAGAAAAGCACCATCATCATGAACACAAGTACTAAGGGTGACCTTCCTTCTACAGTTGCTTACAGAGCACGACACAGAGGACTAACAAAGAAAAATTTTAGCATTATAGCCCCAATTCAATGCAATTTGGAGCGTCATGATAGATTTTATGCTTGCAGAAATTATAAAGCTTTAAAACTGTATATCAGGCCAGTTGCAGCACTAAAACATTGCCTTGGGCAGCTTTCTTGTGCAAGGAGAGAAAAAAGCTGATCTAACACTGGCTTTTATAGCTAGTGAAATGAAACAATAAATAGGGGCAGGAGAAAAAGAACAAGTTTTCACATTGTTCAGGTATATTGTGGATCAAAAGGACTGAAGAATTGGTCTGTGCCCCCAAATGAGTCCTCTCTAAAGGAGGTAAAGTCACAGGTAATAATTAGCCACATAATGAAGGGCAGAAATACATTAAGAAATGTGGTTTTTAATGCATGAATAAAAATGCCACCCTAGATATATCAGATTTATATTGTAATTTCATTATGACAAAGAGTGAAAGCAAATGCAAAAGATCTTAGAAAGGTCAAGTCTGCAGAGAACCCAAAGACTGAATGCAAAGATTGCCCCAGCGACTTCTCACAGTAGGAAGTAAATGCTGAATACATCCAAAATACCCAGGGTTTAGGGATGAATTATTAAGATTCCAGGTTGGAGACAGCCTACTCCTTGTAGAGAAAGAGAACACAAATTTAGAGGACACATTTAAAGAACATAGAATAGACACAAACCAGAGTAGTTTTCTTAACTCAGCAGATTTGGCACCTTGGCATAGGCACCTTGCACTACTCCAGAGTACCCCAGCTTGAAGGCCAAAGGCACGGAGAGAGTTAGTGCTCAGAGATTTTTCTGTGTATGCATGCTCGATGCTGGCATAGCAAATGCCTCCTTCCTCCTTCTGGCACAACCTTGTAACTATGATATATGCCTTAATTTTTTGACATTTTAGTATATTTTTTCACATTTCTGCCTTTGACATATAGTCATTTCTACTGTAGCCATAGTAATATCGACAGAACAAGACAGCCATAGTGCCATCCACAAAATTAACATTCATACATTTGAAAGAATTTAAGGAGTATAATGACACATGGATATATTCAGTGATTTCTGATAGACACACATAATAAGTGATATTTTACTCAATTCTGATGTCACGTTCTTTCAGAACACAATATACATACTTGACCCTGTATTTTCTTGCTAGAGTTTTCCATCACAAGCAACAATTTCAATAGGCATTTTACAATTTACCTGACCTGAAAGACAATATTTCTATATGCTGCCATGATCATAGTATCTGCGAACCTCAAAAAAATGAATGATTGGTCTCTGAATTACAGCCTTTAACTTACACATCTTAGTTACACAGAGCTTAAGGGTGGATTTAATTTCACTAAATGATACCATGTAAGAACGAGGCATGTACCCCAAGCCAATTGTTAAAGCTCCCTCAAAAGCTAATAAACGGAATGTACTTCCAAAGGTCAATTAATTACATTTGAAAATGCTTAACAGAGGTAGAATGGACTACCTGCTGAAAGTCAATCAGTCTCTCTCTCTCTTAAGATTACTCAGGAGTCTAAATGCAAATTTAGGCTTCATATCTTATTTCTGATTACTTACACTACAACCCCTTACCTATTTCAGGACATCCAAAAGGACTTTTCTGCATCTGAAGCACATCATGGTTTTACATTTCTCCAGGAATTCCTTCAGTCATATGCAGGGTACTTCAAAGAGAGGGAGACTCTGCTGATCAAAATCCATCCTATAAAATTTTCCATTAAAGCACTTAACAATGAAAAATTGTAAAGAAGAAAGAAAATTACAAATTGCAGCATGAGTTGCAATTATAAAGAATTCCACTTTTTCCACTGGATAAAGGGATGACTTGGCTGGTTAGCAAACACGCAGATGTCAGCCTGACAACTACCCAGATATTTCCTGTATGATAGCAGCAGACAGGATGCCAGGAAGCTTAATATTGACATTACCTACAAGTGACATCTTCAACAATGAGGTTTAGCTGGGAAGGGAGACACCATGTTCATCTGTTCATCAATCCTGCTAATCAACAGGAAGTCTCCAAAATGGTGATGGAACTCATAAATAACTCCACTGCATAACACAAACCTATTACATATTTCTAAACTTTAATCAGGCCCACCAGATTTGGCAACATTTCCAGTACAAATGAATGCAAAGCACAGAGAAGATTGTACATAGGTATTTAAGTTAGAGTTTTTTCTGACACCTTCTAATTCAGCAGTAGAGCACCATCCTTGTCTGGCGTTTATCGATGAATAAAGTGCACTATTAAAAAGTTTACTAGTTATTTTCTTCCTATTACAGAATCATGGAATCCCAGAATGGGATTGAGGGTGTTGCAAGGGCCCTCTGGAGCTCATCCAGTCCAATCCCTCTGTTAAGGCAGGGTCGCCTCCAGCAGGTTGCACAGGAATGCGTCCAGGCAGGTTTGGATATCTCCAGAGAACGAGAGACTACATCCTCCCTGGGCAGCCTGTTCCAGTGTTCCATCACCCTCGCAGTAAACAAGTATTTCCTCATGTTCAGTTTGTGCCCATTACCCTTTGTCCTGTCACTGGGCACCACTGAACAGAGTCTGGTCCCAATTTCCTGCCCCTGCCTGTTAGACATTAATAAGCATTGATGAGATCTCCTCTGTGTCTTCTCTTCTCCAGGCTAAACAGACCCATGTCTCTCAGCCTTTCCTCATAAGAAATATGCTCCAGTCCCTTCATCATCTTCGTGGCCTCCATTGGACTCTCTCCAGTAGTTTCTTGTCTTTTTTGAGCTAGGGAACCCACTTCCATGAAAGGACATTTTTAATGTTCCTTCCTTCCTTACAGATTGAATTTTTATCAGGAAAAGCAAGTAACATGTAGCTAAGAGAAGTTAGCTGCTCATGAAGAAAACCTAACCTGAAACAGCTTTTCAGAGAGTTTAAGTAATGTCATGACATATATTGATGTAAATACACAATTCACAAACTCTTAGATTGACTTTTATATATCTCCATCTACACCGCAAAAGCTACAAATACCTCCAGAGACTTTGGCATTTTCTTAAATTAAATGACAAGATGCATATTCCACAAAGAAAACAACTACAATACCAGCATTCCTCTTTTATTCTACATACTCTGAAATACAAATTAAAGAGGAAAAATCAGGTTTTGGAATACTCTTGAAAAGCTCAGTCTGTGCTTTTGCCTGAGCTGTGGTGAGAAAACTGCCCTCCACAGAAATGACTCAGTTCCTATGTCCAATATTAAAAAGGAATTTTGAGTGAATCAGCTGATTTCAGTTGTTTTAACAGAACATTGGGAAAGAGTCAATACTTGACGTATCTACAGCAAAGCTATGTAGAACTTTAAAAACAAAGGACACTTTAAGTTTTACCCTAGAGTGATTAGGAAACTAGTATTTTCTCTGGCCTTCATTCTGAACCAGAATTAAATTACTAATCTAGTTCTGGCGTGGCTAGCTGGGATACGAGGCACTTTTACATTTGGTACTAGGAAGAGATATTCCAATGAGGTATGTGACATGCTTATATTGAACCACATTCAGTAGGTAAACAATTTCTTCTTCATAGCAGGCTGTCACACTACTGCAATCACAACTAGATACAGATCCATTTAGTAAATGGAGGATATGATAAAAAGAACACAGACTTTGATAACGTAAATTTTAAGAGTGACATTGGCATAATGATAGTTTCACAACCCTAAAGGCGTATAAACAACATTTACCAAAACCAGAACAACTTACACATGCTGGGGTTTGTCTCTTTATTCCTGTGTAGGAAACAGCTAAGTCAAACTATTTACAATACTTAATGCACCTCATGGAAAGAAGATCAAGTGAAAAATGAGGAGCAAGACCTTCTATGGAAAGTTTGTGCACCTAACTGCAGGAGGATACACACTGCTATTGTATTCAATACTCTAAGATCACTGCCAGCTCCAGAGACATCTGCGGTTCTTGATGACCAGAAACTGAAAAGAAACATTAGGAAAAGTTAGCTACATACTTGCCCTACATCTTATGCATTTTATTTAAGGCTCTTCAGAGGAGAAAGAGCCTCAGTTAAAGCAAATATGCACAGCTCCATATAGCTTGGAAAAATTAAAATATATTCCTTATTGGTCTGCTCCCTTGTAAGTATATTACATTCATTTTAAAATTATAAGGGGGAAAAATGTAAGAGTGGATGATGCAAAATAAATTCCATGGTATTACAAAAAGAAGTCTAATTCTTTTTCAGATCAATGCTATCACATATACACACAGAGAAGGCACTTCTGGCACATGCTAGGACATATTCAAATTTTCGAGTAGTATCTTTTCTGACAGAGACATTATAATTCATTTAATCACAATACATTGCAAGGTCCCTAAGCAATAAGAAACGTTAGTCCTATATAGCAGTTGTAAATTTTCAGAGCATTTTCAAGCCTTCTCACATTTTATGGATGATGGTGTAGTGCAAGGGGGAAAAAGACATTCTTTTGTGTCCAATCTGAAATGCAAGTTTCCCCCACAGCTAACATCTATGAATATGATACAGGCTTTGGAGAATTTTTTTTTTTTCCATGAAACAGTTGAAATAAACTGTATTCTTTCACAGCTGGTCACTGAGTCCCAGCAGATCTCTACCTGCATGTAGTGAGACTATTTTTAATCTAACAATGAATCACCAGCAGGAGTACAATACAAAATGCTGAAGCACAAATTCTATGTAGCTAAACTATAGAACAACCTCTATTCAGTGGTTTGGATATTTCTGGAAGAAATGAACCACATGAGCAGCAGGTGCATATGCTAATAGAATGACTTTGTGTTTTAATTAAGCAGTATTTCCCCACAGACCAATTACATATATTGTTTACTCAACTTTTTTTTAAAGATCATTAGAAAAAGACTGTAATCTCTTTATTTCTTAAGCTACAAATAGAAGATCTCAGGAATGTTAAAAAAACCCCAAAAGTAGCAAACACACTTAGTAGATCCTATACATACATGATGAACACTTGATAAGAACAATTTCATAAAGGCGCTTCTGTAACAGATGGTGTTATCTAAACTCCTATCAAAAACTGGTTTTGTCTCAGATAGTGCCACTGATTCTATTGAATGAAAAGTGTGACAAGAAATTTTACATTGACTGTCATGGCTGTAAGAAAGCTAATCTAACTGAGTAGATATTGTAAGGTGCCATTTGAAATAGAGACTACAGAGCCTAAAGAAGAAAAGATAGATTTAATGAGTGTCATGCTTTGACCTCAGCTGGCAACTAAGGAAATAAATTCAAAACATAGCCCCATACTAGCTAATATGAAGAAAATTTATTCTATCCCGGACAGAACCAGCACAATGAGACGTTGACTTCCAAAGCTTAAGCAATAAATACAGACTTTTTCTCAAAGGACTTACAATATCTCGACCCTCTGACTAACATGCATACCTCCAAAGATGGTCTAATAAGAAGTGAGATCAGCTGCTGCACAACTGACCTCGCTTCTGGCCTGAGTCCCCCACGATTACAGCTGCTATTGCTATTATTCAGTGATTCTCTCATAGTTCTGTACTATTCAGTACTATTTTGGCTATGAAAAAAAAGAAGTACTGTTAGCAACATTGTTAATATACAGAACTAAGAATAATAATGCAGCTAAAAGACATTTACTATTTCTTTAAGTTTATACAGAGATTTATTTAATAGGCTTTGCCTATTCTCTCCAGTTGAAGAGAGAGAACTGGAAGAAGACCAACTCAATTCCCAGGCAGCAGAAACCCTTAGACCTGAGAGTGATTTAGCCAAATGTAAAACTGACATCTAGAAATACCGACACCAAATTCAGAAACCCCGTGTGCAGATGCAACTCCATTAAGACCTCTTCTCCAAACAGCGCGCAGGCAGTGCTTCCAAGATTTCTCTGAAGAACGTAGTACGTTCTCTGCATGAGAGACTGCTATAAATTCCAGCTTTGAAAAAGAAACTTGTTTCATGTTTAAAGAGAATAGTTAACATTTTCAATACTTCGTGCAAAACTATAGAAAGATTCGGTTGCATTTATCTTGACTGTAACTCCAATAGAGCGACATATTTCCCAGAAAATAAATATGTGAGATCATCTTATATTACAGGAGAGAAGTGTCATGTACATGTCACATAGCTATTAAACTAAAAAATGGAACTTGCAGGAAAATATGAGGATGTTTTTAAAAGCGAAAAGCCTCATTTTCACAGTATCACAGTATCACAAGGTTGGAAAGGACCTCTGAGATCATCAAGTCCAACCTATAACCCAACACAACACCAACACATCATCTAAACCATGGCACGCAGTGCCTCATCCAGTCTCCCCTTAAAACACCTCCAAGGTCGGCGACTCCACCACCTCCCTGGGCAGCGCATTCCAATGGCCAATCACCCTTTCAGTGAAGAACTTTTTCGTAACATCAAGCCTAAACCTCCCCTGATGAAGACTGAGTCCATGCCCTCTAGTTCTGTCACTGGTCACCTGAGAGAAGAGACCAACCCCTGCCTGACTACAACCTCCTTTTAGGTAGTTGTAGAGAGCAATGAGGTCTTCCCTGAGCCTCCTCTTCTTCAGACTAAACAGCCCCAACTCCCTCAGTCGCTTCTCATAGGGCTTGTGCTCCAGCCCCTTCACCATCTTCGTTGCCCTCCTCTGGACACACTCCAGCATCCTGACATCTTTCCCAAACTGAGGGGCCCAGAACTGCACACAGTATTCAAGGTGAGGCCTGACCAGTCCCAAGTACAGGGGGACAATAACTTCTCTGGTCCAGCTCGCCACACTATTCCTGATGCAGGCCAGCATGCCATTGGCCTTCTTGGCCACCTGGGCACACTGCTGGCTCATGTTGAGCTTCCTGTCAACCAGCACTCCCAGGTCCCTTTCTGCCTGACTACTCTCCAGCCACTCTGTCCCCAGTCTATAGCTATGCATGGGATTGTTGTGTCCAAAATGAAGTACCCGACATTTGGACTTACACTTCCAGTGTTTGTCTGTCTGAAAACCTAAAAATAAATAAATAGTTAAATAAATAAATAAACAAACAATACATTCAAAGCACCTAGTTCATCTTGAAAGAGCTGGAGATCAGGAAAACAGACCAAGAAGTGGTTTGGGTTTCTCTCCGTTAAAGCAAAGATTTTATTTTAGAAGCACACTTATAAAAGCTATGTAGCTCTAATCTAACTTACCCAATGACTTTCCCAGTTCCTCAAACTAGCAAAAAAAACTGTCTCAAGAGTTATTATATTGACAGGAATTGGCACAATGGATATTGAACTTAACCAGAATCATAATGGAGTCTTTCCATACCTATACAAATGTCAATGAGTGAGGAGTCTATATGTTCTTTACAGCTGCGTAACATGTGCTAATATTCCTTATAGTTTTCTGGTCTTGGCTTTGCATCTCAACCCTGAACACTCAAAACACAGGAGATTTTAATACCAAATATATTGAAATCACAATGAACTTCACAGGAAGCTTTCCATCCAAGGAGCCTACAAATAAACAGCTGGCAGGAAAAATGGCTACTTTTGAAAATAATACTTTTTAGAAAGACCCCAGCAATCTCAATGTGCTATTCGAAACATTAACTAAACAGAAGGTGCAATACTCAGAGAGAATAACTGTGTAAGAGATGGAATATGAGTTTGAGAAGAGTACTACTTTTAGTTTTATCATGTGCTTTATAAGTAAACTTCAAGCAAAATTGCTTGAACTTTGTCACGTTCCTTTTTTCTGCTCTTCTTTGTCTACTTAACATTTGTATATTTTTACACCTCATCCTCCTGTCAACACTCCTCAGAATTTCAGATTTGAACATAATAACTATTCACTTAGAAATTTATAAAGTGATCTCATACTCTGTGATCCACACTGACTTGCAAAAGATGCAGAAGACTAATCAAGAGGAAACCAGGTAAAGTTTACCATCTCTGACCACACAGCATTTCTCAGAAAAAAATAGTGATGTAATTAATTTTGCCTACCATCAATTAATGTTCTGCATGAGCAATACAGACTAGGTATACAGAAGATTCATCAGGATTATAACAAGAACTCCTTTTGCCTTTATAATCTCCAACTGAGTACAGTTATGTGGTTAAATTACTCAACCCTGGAAGAGCCTAGTTTTGCTCTGAGACTTGAGCAATGAAAAAAAAAAACTCTAACTCAAACCCACAGACCTTCCGTGCCAGCTGAAATGAGTGGATTCTCAATGGAAATATTATTTCTGTTGAAACGTGAAATATTCAAACAAGTATTATGCACTTTTTCTTCCTTTTGTATTTAGCCTCTCATTCACAAGGGGATTTAGCTAGATGACATTTGAGAAAATTATATGACACTGACCTTTTCCTCTGAAGCTGAGGCAAAATTATGGAAGAAAATTTAGACTGTAAAAGTATGATTTTTGTCAAATTTTGAGAACTTACATAAATTTTTTTTCCTTGAAAAAAACAGTAAATAACCAAGACACTGAAGAACATGGCAGTAGAAGGTAATTTAGTATTTTTTTATGGAAGAACTCTCAACTTACTACTGTTCTAATAGACATACATATACATTGTGAGCCACATGAAATGAATATAAATTAACTTCCAAACAAAGATTTACTGAAAAAGATACAGAGCAGTGAAGTATGTCAGGAAATGTGCACTCAGAGTTCTAGCTGCTCAGAAAATGCTCCTGTGTGCAGGGTACCCGATGTCCTACTTTCATAAGAGTAACAGTTTTCCTTCCATATTAGAAAAGAAAATTGTAAATCTGATGGAACTCACTGTGCAGTTGCTGTGGGAAAACATCAAATTAAATATTTCTCCCCCCCCCCCGTCCCTGCTGGTATTTACTTGGAATGCATACCTGAAAAATTTAGTTTCTAATCCTCCTCCTCTTATTTCTTACTAAGACACTTAAACATTACAAACTGATATATTATTACACATACTGGTGAAAATATTCAGAATTTGAATGCTGCATTGCTCAGGAGAAAATTCAATGTACACGGATCGAGGTTTTATGATCCCCCAAGTCCAAGTTTACAAAACCAAATGATACCACTAAGAAATATTAGAGTTTGCTGATGGTAGATTTTTGCTTCATGAAACACAATTCCTTCCTCTTGCCATTTCGATGACATACACTACACTGTATCTTTGGTTGTGCAGGAATAAATAATTTCTTAAAATACACAAGGTTTGTTTTGTACCAGTATTATGGATTCTCTTGCAATTGTATACTGAGAATATTATCTTATCTGTGCTAAAATAACAGTTAGAATTTATTGGAGGAAGAGAGCTTTATAAACCTTTCTAGTAGAAATAGATATATTCCAACTGAAGGCCTTTAGTACTACTCAGATTTTTGTAATCAGATACGATTTCACTTATTGGGTGTTTTCTCTGTGTTTTACAGCAGGATAACATCAAGAACAAAATGAAACTGATTTATAATGTAATGCATGTGGAAAAAATGCATTTAGAAATCTGATTTTATTATTTCAGTTGAGGTAAGTTCAGAAACATTAAGACACACAGATAAGAACTTATTGCTGTGGTATACAACAATATTTGATGATAAAAATCTACCACAGGAACTGTGTATCTTCTTTTGGCTGACTTTTATGTGTATGTCCAGTTTCTAAAATCTGTAAGAAAACCCACAGTGAGGAAAAACTCATTTGAGATTATTTTGTCCCTTATATGAGTTGAAAACAAATTATCTAAACAAAACTTTGAAACATGATCTAGCAGAAACACAACCAACGTTTATCTTTGGCAACACTGCTTTGGGTCACTACACTTACAGTAGGTCACTGAAAACAATTAATGATCTTCTATTGAAGAACCTACTGTGGGCAGAATAAACACCCTTCCAACAAAAGTCTCATGAACAGTGAAACATGACAAGTAGGCTGTTTCACAAATATTTTGGGAACTGCATCAAAGAGAAGGATAACAGACAATGTGAGTAAGATACAGGGAACAAAAGTCTTTTTCATACCTCTTTCTTGCTAGCCCCCAGTACATGTCGGGCTGAAAGTTACTGAACTGCTCCCGCTTGCAGCAGCCTTCCCAGAGATACTTGTGATATCTCTGTGATTAGGACAGAAAAGGTAAAAAAGTCTTTCATCAGACCTCTGTTTCACACTTACCTTGTCCTTATGAGAGGGATGACAAAGGGTTCCCTAAGGTCCGTTCCATCCTGAAGGATAAGCATGTAGGTCACAACACTCTCAACTCAATAGCTGTGTGAGAGGTGTTCAGGCAAATCACAGGTTTGCTCTATAGGCAAAAGGTTGACGTGCCCAGCAAGTCACACAATGACTTCAATAAGTTGAATGTCCTCTGGTGCTGTCTCTTCTGCTGATTATGAAGGAATGCAGACTGCTGGTTTAGAACAAGCATCTAATATTTAGATGGCTAGAGTTAAGTGGGATAAATTCACCTACAGCTTTACGGAAGAGGGTCAGTTTGATCCGAAAATTGCACAAGTAGTTTGTAAACGCAACCCACAAGAAAATAAGAGAGTGAGTCCAGGAGGAAGAGAAGAGATCAAATCAGATGACCATGAGCAGTAGAAGAGTGGCTGAGTGAAGATACGCAGTTACAACATAACGTGTTGCCATGAAAACAAATGTCTATTCTAGCACTTGGGACTAATAAAAGCGAAGCAAATGCAACTGTGGAGCATTGTGACACTACATCCTCCTTTTTCATCACCCCTGAAGTTCTGAGGAACAGATGCAATGACACAGGGCACTGCTCACAGGGCTCAAGAGGATGCCAGCCCACAAAAAGCTGGAAGGACCAAGAAGAAACTGGTAATACCCAGTGCTGGGAGTGGAGGACTGCCTCTCAAATAGGCTTATACAAGAGGCCATTGTAACTTACTTTTAAGCTACAGGAAAGGTGATTTTCCACAAAGCTGAGAAATTAGACACTGTAGGAAGCAGACATTAACGTTACCTGAGAGCAGGTTCTATCTCTTTAATCACCCAGTTTAACCCAGTCATCCAGACACTTGCTATAATTGATGGAAAGAGATAAATAACACCAAAGGTGATTCAGCCCACCAATTTTAGATAATTACGTTAGGATGATATGAGCCATCCACTGGAGGAGTATATTCTTTTCTATTGATTATTGAGCAAGCCCAGAGCACTTGCCAAGGCCAGCTGTTAGATGATAATTAGGTTAGGTGAGACTGAACAAGCAATTACAGAAAACAAACTAGAGACTTGTCTAATTTAGAAATTGGTCCCGTAGCCTTTTTAGAGAGGTAGGAGGTACCTACAAAGATATCTCACACAGAGATTTCTTCTTGTTGAAATAACTTTATATTTTCTTTTTCCTTGCAGAAATGGAGAAGCAAGGTCATAGGAAATGCATGCCTATATACTTCTTCAAAAGGTACAGAATCCAAGACTGATGGGAGAGGAAACACAAATACGTGTATGCACCAAGACATGATTCCAGGAAGTCTTTGAAAAACTTTTGCGGGACCGTCCACATTGCTGTGCAATTGTCAAGCACCTGCACTTACAGTCTGCAATGTGTTTATTTATGCGGAGGTCATAAGGAGAAAGAAATAGTACTGTTTGAGACTGGTAAAAAAGCAATTCATGACACATTTCAGTCATGGACATAGGCTTCTAGTCACCAACCATTCATACATTAAAATTTCTAAGGCTTCAAGTTATGGTAAAAGCTTTTCATTTTTGAAAGGGGAGTCTTCTAGCAGAGAAAAGTAGACTCATTTATTTACAGTAACAACAACAAAAAAGTAGAAACAAAATTGCTATGTCCATGAACTTAAAATAATGAAACAAAAAAATAGAAATTTCATTTCTAAAAGTCAACTCTGTTCCACCTATGTTTACTTTTGCACACACATGCATGCACTTGCATGTTCTCTGCATAGGTCCTACAGCAGTTACAACCTAAAGAATTCAGTCACAGAGTTGCCACTAAAGGTCTGTAAGTTGATCTTAAGATGTACCTGTTCTAGGTCCTCACCTGAAAGTGTAATCCATCCCCTCTACCTTCTCTAACCAGCCCACTCCTGCAGGTCTCTATCCCCATTATCATTAGTCTCCCTAATGCCAAGCTCTTCTATTACAATTCCAAACCAACATTCCTATCCTGTCTGCATCACATGTGCAGAATATTTTGTTACCTCTCCTTCGCAGCACTGCTTCACTTACTGCCTCCTCTCTTTCACCTCTTCATTAGCAACAGAAAAATATCCTTAAACGTTACCCTAATTCATATTTAGGAACAAGTACCCAATACAGATAAAAATATTCTTATATTGATTAACCCTGTTTTGTCTACGTTAAATTGGTAAATTTTAAGTATGTACAGTCCATAAATGAAGGCCTGTATAACTTTTTCAGGTTGTTTCATTTTCTAATCCACATTTTAACTGATTATGTTCTTAATCTCTCTAGCTCTGCTCCACTGCAGCTATCATTTACAATGAAGCTGATGCCACTTGAGAGATGGTCAGTTTTTGATTTAGCGTAAAGTAGTTACAAACAGTTGCACAAGCAAGAGAATTATGTGTCAGATGTACTAAGCCCAGTCAACAGTGCCAGTGTTTTCCTGTATTATACAGTCAAAGTTTGTATTAGAATTATGGATGTTTGTAGGGCATGATTATTCCACCTGCAATTTTTACCTATGAAGGCTACCTTGTGTAGAGAATTTTCCTGAAGTGTGATCTAGAAATTCCTACCAAATATAATAATTTCCTGCTCTTTGTCAGACAGCTGTGCCCTGAAATTCTGACCTTTACCAGTTGCTGTAAGTTCATCGTCCGGTAGCTCATATATACAAAAAATATAAAATGTCTTTAGCTTTGTTGGACCCTGTTACAGACATAATAGCCAAGGTACTATATTCAGGAGGCCAAAAACATTAAAATAGGAAGAGGACTTGTCATACAAGAGACAAAAGAAAGAAAAGCAAGGAAAAAGGCAAACCAAAGGAACTAATTATATATTAAAGATCTATTCAATCAAATACGACAGCAATCCAGTAACACACAGCAGTCAGAGCAGAACTTTAGATATGTAAGTTGACAAATAGAAGTCCAGAGCTTAAGTGAGTTGCTGGACAGGAAACTAAATAAACCAGATGTATTATTTCAATTAAAATCAGATTTGTTCCATAAGGCCTTCCTGTGAAATATTCTGGATTGTGAATCCGTAGAAGTCAGCATTGATTTTCCTGTCAATGAAAACCTAGTGAGGTAATATGCAGTGAAATGAGAGAGATCATCCAAATGATTCATGAGTGATTTCAGTTATTTATAAACTACTTCACTGTTTTTTCTGAACGACTTTGTTCCAAGTCCTTACTGCAAGGCCATTTGACTGGTATGATCATCATGTAAAATAATTTCAGTCTAAATCACTGCTAAACTGGCAGAAGTCATGTCTGAGAACAGAAAGCATCATCATTCCATCAATAAATTTCCTCCCATACTTTAATGATATCCTTCTTTAATTTTCTACCGTGCTTCCATAAAGCATACACTTCTCATTCCTCTATGCTGAGCATAGCAGATGATGGGCTGACGGTGTTCACCCTCTGAAAACTCCATTAAAAAAGCATTAAGATTGTGACACAGAACAATAAAAGCAGTGGAGAGCTCAGTTCCTGGAGAAATGTGCCATATGTCCTCTCACACTTACCCAACACAACAGATTATGCGGTTGGGGTACTTAATTATGCTGAGGTGTAGAAAAATGTACATACACAAGGACAGACTGGGAAGCCCAGAGGTTAAAATAGGAACCATTTATGCATTTCTTACTATTATGTGTCAGATGCATGAATAAAGCAGGATAATGTGTGATCTGCTTAAAATGAAAAACCTAAGGATTGTGGTTTTTTATATTTGAATAACATGTATAGTGAGACAATGCTCACTTCACTGAGGCATAGGCTTTTCTGTTCCTATTTTCCCTTTCCACTTTCCTGTTTATCCTTTATTCATTTCCCTAATAAGAGTACATATAAGAGAGTATGCAGTTGTCAGTACAGGCTTTGGTGAAGTTTAGAGGAACATTAGTGGACACTGGCTCTTCACATGCTGGCTGAACTGTTTGCAAAACTGCATCACTCTTGATAACACAACCACCACCACAGGTGTCAAGAACCTACATCTTGCATAAAAATTCTGCCTTCTTGCGGCCTGCTTGCTGAGACAAACAGCTTGTGATTATGTTTACAGCGAGGTTTTTAGAACAACTAATCAGATATTTGGGGTCTAATAGCCACAGTTTGAATTTCTCCTTCTTTTAGCATAATAGTTAGAAATGTTGGAAAAATATGTATTGTAAATAAATCCTGAAATGAAGATAACCTCCCTTCAGTCTTTGAGATGGTTTGAATCTGCTTTTTAATCTTAAGAAATTGCTAAAAACACCAGACAGGAATTGCTAAGGCTATTTATTTGCTTCTGTTCCTGGTGAGTACAAGAATTGTTTAATAACAAATGAAACAAATGGGCCAAAGCTGAGTTTCTGAAGTAGCGATAGTTGGGGCTCAAAAACAAGCCGAAACTCATTGCCACCATCCTCAGTGAGTTTGCAGCAGAGCATTAGAAACCCTCAGTTCTGCAAACAGTGAAAGAAAGGTCCTTAAGTCTCAACACAGATCTCAGGAGGAAAAACCACAAACTCGTAGAGTGCTAGTAAACCCAGCAGACTCTCCATACCAAGGTCTTACTTAAATAATCTGACCTGTCAGTGTTTTTGATGTGGCTGAAAAAAGACTAAGGCTGGCATTTTCTAACTGCCAACATTTTGTTCTAATAAATGTTTTTAATATATGCTCTAACTATATAAAATTATAAACCAGGAACATTTTAAAAATATACAGTATGTGGATTGATTTGTGTTTGTCACATTAAGCTATGTAAATTACAGACCCATGGTTTTGTAAGAAAAAAACACCCCACCTCCCAAAGTACATTTCTTCTATACACTTCCAAGTACTCTAAAGAAGTCAGCGAGTGGGCATTTCTGCTCTGTACAGGAAATGGTGGTGCAGAAATGCAGAAGCCGTCAGTTTGTGCTGGTGCTGTGGCTTGGCAGAGGACTGCCGTGTGCTGCACAGCCTGTCTTGCCATCCCAGCAAACAGGACCTGCTTTTATCCATTAACAGCACGTATGTGCCCACCCCAGCCCCAGAGTCTACAGAGGCTCCCATCAACCCCTGGCACTTCCCCATCCCACACACAGCACCAGACTTTGAACTGTCACAGCTTCTTCAAGGCTCCACAGCAGGCCAGTGTATGAGCCCAGCCTGGCAGGGGTTAAAATGTCTCAAAGCAGGTGATTCTGGAATGTGACACTGTGAGCCCCACCAAGTGGATAGGATGGGCAGGCTGGGCAGGTTTTCCTGCTCTGCCACCTGACCCAGGTGAGAGACAGGGACAGAGAGTTTAAAAACCCTTGGTACTCTTGTGGCCTTGTGAACACCCACCATCTTCCTAGACCCTCAGGACAAAGACATACATGCTACAACCTGCAGGGCCTTGGAGATGGTGACTTTCATCTTTTCTGTCTCCCTTATAAACTACTGCTCTCTCTCTTTCTTTCTTTCCTTCTCTCTCCCTGTCCTCCTTCTCTTTCTTTTTCCTTGTGACAAGTGAGACCGCAGCAGGATGTAGCAGGCAGTTTTGGTGTTTAGTTTTGACTCCAGCAACATCAGGTTCTTTTTCATGTTTTATGGTTCCATTAAGCAGATTGTTATCAGTGTTATCAGTGTTTTCTAAGTTGTGGATTGTTGTGATAACATTGGCTTTTGTGGTTTCTGTTGGTGCTCTGTCACATACAGATCAGTGATCGTTTGTACCCAGTGTTTCAGAGCATGCACCCTTTTCAGTAAAATATTGCTCATACTCTCCTCCTGAGTGATTTGTGTCACTCTTGACACCGTGCTGGTGGTTCCAAAGAGCACGCTTTAAGTGAGACGCAACAGCTGGTAGTGGCATCAAGGAACTAACTCAGGTCATTCAGAAAGGACAAGAGGAAAGTTGCTGTCAAGGAAAAGGGACAAAATTATTCTTCATGGGATAGGACAAGAAGGGTTAAACTGCAGCAAGGGAAATTTAGTTTAGACATTAGGTAAATCTTTCTGGCTGTCCAGATAGTTCAGCACTGAAATCAATTGCCAAAGGAGAGTGTTGTCTCAATCACAGGAGAATTTTAAGAACAGGCTAGCTAATTAAATGTTGAACATGGTTTAGGTATAAATACTTCTGCTAGAGAAGGGGTCTAAACTACCTGACACCCTGAGGCTCCATCAAGCTCTACCTGCATTGATCACAGCATCCCCAGAGTATCAGACTAATTTGTGTCTCTCATAAATTTTATACAGGCAGAATACAAAAAAATTGAATAAACCTGAAAACTAATTACAGATTCTTAGGATGTCTAAGGTTATGCTGCTGCTATCTCAATAATCATAGAATTAAATCCATAATATTACCTCAGTAATAATAATATATTATCAATAATTTCATCTTATACAACAATTGGTATTTGAGTCTTACTTTGTAATGTATGGCACAGACTTATTTTTATATTTCATACAATTACAGTATTCAACCTTTTCATACACAATATATTGTGATCATATTTCTGAATAAACCCTAGCAGAATCTCTGTGTTGTGTGTGCATCTTATCCTTGTCTATATATATAACTGCATGAAAGTGTACAGGGAAAAAATGATGGTGGAAGACATTCTGCTCATTACACATAAAAACATTTAGCAGTAATGTGGTATCTCAGAGAGATAAGTCCTGACCCAAGCACTTTTGAGGAGCTTCAACTTCGTTTCCAATGGCAGATTGAAGGCCATATTCTTGCAGAATACTTCTTGCACTACTGCACTAGTCTATGTAAATGAAAAAATCAAATTCATGCAATTGAGACTAAATTGACACTATTGCTTTCTCTGCTCCATCTGTAATTAGCATTGCTGTCATGCTGCTACATTCCACTGTTATTTTTCTTACAGAAAACTGTATGTCTATTCCTTATAGCCAAATGTTTAAGAGGCAAAAATAAATCAGCTCTTTTACTTTAAGTAACACCATTCTTCTTGTTATTTGGAACTGCAAAGGAAAAACAATTTAACATAACAAATTCTAAAAAACGAATTAAATTGAAATACTAAAAAAGTTTCAATCTTTCTATGAGAAACTGGAAAATATTTATAAGAATTCCACACAGAATTCCAGAGTTAATTCTATGACCCGAGTGGGATATATGTTTTTGACACAAATTAGTGAAAGTGCTGGAAGTATTGTCTAAGCTCACTTTATAATTATCAAACATTCAATATAAGCAATAGAACTACTTGAAAATCAGTTACGCAACTGAAAATAAGGAAGCGAACTGTAACCTTAGGCCATGACGCAGGCCATAGTGCAGAACTTGCAGTATTTTCACTTAAAATGGAAAAGTACTTTAGTCCTGTCTAGAACACTACTTCCACTAATGAAGGAAAACTCATTTCATTGAGAAATTATGGAGCCAGCCCCCTAGGAGAACTGAGACATTTTGCTTAAACCCCACATTACCACATGTTATGGGTCCAGTCAAACACCTACAATATCTCCTATAAAACAACCACTCTTTGCAATTACCCCTTATGCATTACTAACATGTTTTATGCCCTCCATTTTTCTCCATTACCATGGCCACCACGGGAAGACAGGCAAATGGCAGTCAGCGCTAATAAAGCATCATTTATAAGAAGGTCAATAATTTTGCATACAATATAAAGTTTCTTTGAGCATACCCATATAATCCTGCTATTCTGTGTATCTGTGTTGAAGGAGTTCAGCAGCAGCAGCAGCAGCAGCACTTCAGTCAATGGCAGGCAATGCTGCTATACTCAAATACAAAGAGATTTAGGGATGATGTTACAAGCGTAGACAAGAAGTAGGTAGGTCTTAGGAAGCCTAAGTGTAATCGTGGCAAAGAGAGACACATCACAGTATTTACATAAATAGTACTTTGCATGCTGCTAGACCCCACACTAGCAGGTACAAATATGAATTTTTTTTCCCCCCTCACAACAGCCAGCTTTGCTGGCTGTCCCCACAGGAGAAGCTGTGCTTGCAAGGCTCAAGCTTCATCTCGTGGCCAGTCTCAGGCCAAGAAAGGGTAGCAATCTCAACACACCACCAAACCAATGGTGCATCAGAAAGCAGAGTAAAATCCCACATACAAGCCTCTATCTAATCTCACTCTGTGGTCAGAAACGCCAGACCTTTCCAGGAGGTTAGGCAGAGATCCCGGACAAGTCTTCACTAGGTTCCTAATGGCGTTTTTGAAGTCATTATCTGCAAGCACCTCTTCCCATACGTTATACAAACCCTACAGATAATGCACACCCATAACCTAGGGCAAAAAAAGTCACGTAGCAGAAATGCCTTTCTACCCAGAGAATCCCTAAGTACATAAAGAAGTTATCCAACTGTTCACGACTCCAATCATATGCCTTTTGTAATAGCACAACTTCTTTTCAGTTACTTTTTCATTTCTCACATTATATGTCATATTGGGTATTAACAGTTCGTATTTGTGTTTACAGTTTGCCTTTCTTCCTTTACTATTGCAGTCATAATGCTGGTTCCAAAACGTGTTGGTTTGGCTTTCTTTTTTCTCAATAGCTTTACTGCTAACAGGATAAATTAGTCATTTGAGTCAAATACAGGTGGTTTTTTATTTGCTTTTTAAATAAAATGAAGCATAGAATAATACATCAACACATACACTGTAAAATATTTGAACTAGATACTGAAACTTGCAGAAAAAAATACTAAGGATATTAAGATATAGTCTAGCCTGGGAGTTCAATAAAGTAACAAGGGAAAACTGGAAACAAATTTAACTAAATCCCAAATCACTGTAATCTTTACTACGTGCATTACTAACCAGTGGCTGTCTCTTTCTTACGTTCTCTTTTCCATTTGAGACTCTGGGTACCAAAACAGAATATCTGACAATTTACAAGTGCTGTTTCCCTTTTTTATTGTACCACTCCGCTCTGTATTTTTAATTTCTTGAAAAAATACAGTTTTTGTCTTGCATTAAAACAGAAATTTCTCTGAAGGCTACTGATCCCTCAGTAAATAGAAAACATGAAACAGGTTGCAATGCAAACTTTGTCAGTGAAATCCCCATATAATTTTACTTATCTTAGAAAGGTTTTTGGTAAATGTTTCAAAGAACAGTAAAAGAAGACATCGTGAATGTGGACTCCTTGTGCTGTAAACAAGATATTTTTTATTTCAAAGCAAATATTTGTTTTATAAATTAAATAAGTACCTTCAAAAGTTGATTTTCTTTCCTAGACTGTTTTCAAAAAACATTGTAATTTGTCATTCATCTCTAGTACTTCACTTAAAAGTTGTTGCCAAAACCACAGTATCAATTAAATATGTAGCTAACAGCTTTCACATCCACATTGGGAAGCACAGTAAATGCCCAATACACAAACTTTTCAGAACTTCTACAGTATTACAAACAAGAAAGATATGAAACCATCTGTTTGGACTTGGAGATTTCCAAGAACATGACTGAAATATTTCATGTTGTACATCACTACTATGTAATGGATATGATAAAAGGAACCTCAGTGTTTACTACTTTCTTAAAGAAGGAATAAAACAACAGGCCAGTTGTTAAAGCTAAAAGAGCATTTATTAGCTTTTTATTGTCTGCTTCTGTAGGAAAGACAGCAGTACTACTGCTGTACAGTACCAACATGGGATATTCTATCTATGGCTGTGCTATATTACCTCTGTGGGTCCTGTCTGTGATAAATGTTTGTTAGCTTAAGTGTGAGAGATCATAAAAACTCTTCCGCTTACTCTGCTTTTTAAGTTTCAGGTATATTTATTTAAGTGCTACAATGGCAAATCCCTAGAAAAAGACAATTCCAGACAAGAGAAATACCATTTATTCTAGTTATTTAGTGATTAGGAGGCTGGATACAATGATCTTGATGAAACAACAATCACTGCCTTCATTGAGATGTTGTAAGTAACTGTACAGTCTGTCTGGACTTTTATTTTTTCAGGTCTCTTACATGTGGTTAAGTTAAACACAACACACTACCCTGCAAAAGGCCCTTACAACAGCTTCCCTAAACCAGGAACTACTGGAAGTACTTATAGGAAATTCTGCTTTTACAACACAGCACGTGCAGCCTTATACTTCATCACACTCAAGTCAAAGTCAGTGAGCATCTCCTAAAAACTGCTACATGCAGTCTTTTAATTTGACTAATTACACACAAAATAAGTGGGCAATGTCGAAGAAAGCTTTCTAGACTAATAGAATGGCATGTCTTTATATGATATAATTCACAAACTTTTAAGCAATTGTAACCATTTAAATAATCTCTTATTCTAATTACTTTTCTATAAAGAAACACTACCAAATTTACTAAAATAAAACTTCTTTTACATAAGGTATATTTGACAAAACCAAACAGAAACAATTTCTGACTCACTTTTAATGAGTGTTTTCCAGAATCCAAATTTTGACACAAAATAATTCAACTATGATGGTTACTTAAAATGAAAGAAAAAAAGATAATGTAGAATCAGCAATGTTTGAAAATTCTGAACTCATTCCAGCCTCTCTATATACCTAGAATTGATAGTATTTCTGGTAATAATTTTAAGAATCAGCGAGAGAAATGTATCAGTATAGTAAATTGCCAAACTGCTCAACTGAAACCTGAGATAAAATGGAGCATGAAGTCTCTTGTCCCATCATCCTTGTTTGACTGAAGTGTATCCTTTCTTTATTCCAAAGTTCCCTTGCTCAAAAAGAGGGGGTTTGTTTACCTGTTTTCATCTTTAACTGATGACAGGAAGGATAGCCTTGCCACATTCAATAAAGATCAATCTATGGCACTGTCTCCTGCATGAATCCAACTGCCCTGCTGAGTATTTCTCTGTAAACTAAGCCTTAAGTAAGTACACAAAGATGTTTTTTATCAAGTTCACAACCACTCTACCCAACATATGCTCTTTTAGCTCATAGCCTTACAATGGTATTTTTGGTCATTCTCTGTATTCCAGGTTACTGCACAGATCTTTACCTCTTCCTGAATTTGTAACCTTGTCATGTAGTTAGGGGCTCTAAGTGCTGGCATGACTACATGTGTTCTCTTATCCCCATTTAGCTCTACAAATATTTACTTCTGCATTCTTTCTGTGACACCAAGGCTATACACAGTCTATTACCATTTCCTTTAAGAGAAAACAAGAAGCTCAATGTTAGTTTGTTAATTCAGATTAAATACTAAACAAATACACACTGAAAGCCAATCTTCACCAGTGGCTAAAATAACTGCTCCTGAGGGAAGAAGACTGCAGGATGGGGCTGCAGTACATTCACTACCTCTGCCCTAGCTTACCTGCCTAAAGTAAAAAACCGAGGACTAACATAAAAATGGAATTGGCATTTTATGAAGCTCTCAGTGAAGAAAATACTAATATTAATAAAAATGTTAAACACACCAATGTACTGAACGTAGACATGATGAAAACTGTTTGGCCTAACTGCTTCTTCATAGATAATGGACCACCAGTTGCTGCAGTTGTAGGATGTTTGTTTAAAATACAGAACACAATTCAGATTAATTATATTGGATCAGTGGAGCAGCAAAATAATTTGCTGAAGTATGTTATAAAGTTAGGAATTAAGATAACTTTCTGTAAGCTTCTGTTATAAAATCAAAATTAAAAAAGAGTTTTGATTCCGTAAAGCTGGTTTACAAAGTCCCTGACTTTGCCCCCCCCCCCCCCCCCCCCATTCCAGCTCTTAATCTGCACTTCAGTGCACTCCATCTGTTCTGAGAATTTATTACAGGTGTGTGTTTTATAATTCAGATAAAGAATAACTAAATTTATGGAAGAAAATGCCATATCCTACACAGATCGGTAGATGGATAAGTCTAAACTAATACATTAAGGTAGCTATCTGAGAGTCAGTCAACACAAACCATTGTATCTCCTATCGTATAACACTGAATCAGCCACACAATGCAGAAAGAAACTATAGGTATCAGATAAGTCAGGAACACTCTGGGCCCTAAACTGTGAACCATACTGGTGAAATGTGTAAAGAAAACAATAAATGGACGGATAGTAGGGTCTTATATTGCTCTGAGCTGAGCATGTAGCTGGAAGAAAAAGCAATTTGAAAATTATAAAACAAAATTATGAATTATAAAACAAAATTATGAATTTTAAAACATATTAACTGCATAGTACAGGGGTGTCAGACTCACAGCTCACAGCCTGAATCTGGCCCTCCACCTTCTTTTATCTGGCCCAGCACTGTGTTTCTACCTGAAGGAAGCATGGAGCTCCTTGCCTCTCCACTCTTGCCAGCACTCTGATAATGTGTGCAGCGTGTGTGGTGCAAGTTATACTGCAGAAGCAGGAGCGGGAGAACAGCAGGAGCCATGAGTTTGACACTCCTGACATAGTGACTTTTCCACACAAGGAATAACCCTGAAAGTCAATATTTACTTGCTTTATATAGATCACATCAGGGTGATAGATTAGTACAGCTCAAGATAAACTGAATAGTTATGACTGAAAATGGCTGTAAGATCCACTTAAAAACACTTAGCAGACATCCAGTTCAGAAAAGTTTGCAGAATGTACCTCTAAGGTACCTACAATGGGTAAAAAAGTACTCACCAAATCTTCTTTGGCAGACTAGGAAAGATTACAGGTATTGTCAGGTCCCAAGGACCTGACATAACAAGAGTTTTTCAGAAGAAATTTCCAGATACTCCAAGGAAAGAGACCATTCCCTAGACTACAGAGCAAAGCCCCACATGGTCCTTGCCAAAGATGATGCAAGTGAAACATAGCAGTCAGTACAAAAACCAGTTACTTTGTGGAGACAAACCTATGGGGAATTTGATACCAGCAAGGCTCATACACATTAGAATATTGTTTCAGATGCAGCTAAGATCAGAAAAGCCTCAAAGTTACTACTTACTACTGTCTTCAGCTGTGGAAAGTTACTAATTGCACTCCATTTCCTATGAAATAGCAATCTACATCCTGTCAGTTAAGGAGAAGCTATCAAACCACAGTTTCAAACTCACATCAAAAAGATTTTTAAATGACATTGGGGATTTTTAACATCACTTTTTACATTCAATTAAGCTCATGAAAATCACCCTCGTTTCTAAACATTTTGTGGGATGTCTTCCCCACCTTTCGTAAATTAATTCTTTTTTTCCCTTCTTCCTCTAGCATCACATCTGATTCCCACTTCTGCTTTGCGTGCAACATCTGCTCTCATTGTAATTGAAGAACTACTTTTATTATTGTCACCAGTTGTTTGCCATGTATAATTGAATTCTGATTTAATTCCTTAGCCATATTACGACAAGTTTGAGTCTCCAGTTTTAGACTGAGAATATTTTAAATATCGTCTCTTTTAGTCTGGCCCATAATCTGTCAAATCTTCTTATTCCAGACCTGTAGCATACTGTAGCAAAGGAATACAGTACTATTGATGTTTATTTAACAATTCTTCAGACTTTTCTGTCTCTGAATCAATGCTTTTCATGGGAAGTAATTCTCTTCAACCACCTTAGATTTCAGTGTACACAATCAAGATGAAAATCCACATTCAATATGAATGTACTCTTATCACTCAAACCTACAGTTATTTCACAGCATTAGATACCAAACAATTTACAGTTATTTCACAGAATCACAAAACAGTTTGAGTTGGAAGGAACCTTAAATATCAACTAATCCCACCCTTCCTGCCATGGGCAGGGACACAAGATCAGGTTGCTCCAGGCCCGATCCAACCTGGCCTTGAACACCTCCAGAGATGGGGGACCCGCAGCTTTCCTGGGCAACCTGTCCCAGTGTGTCACCACCCTCATTGTGAAGAATTTCTTCCTAATGTCTAACCTGTTCATAAACATCAGCAGCCTCTGGTGCTTGAAAGCACTCATAAAGTGCCTTAACTATATCTGTCCTGTTTCTGGGAAGCTGTGGGTTGCTTTTGTTTGCTTTTTCTAAACAGCACCCGTGCTTTAAGCTGGATATGCTCTGCAAGCACTATACAATTGTGGTAAGTGGACCTTGTCCATCTGAACAGCTGTCAACAGGGGAAGCGGACAAAATCATCTCGTGGGTCGAGATGAAGACATGGAGATCACTTACCAATCACTTACAAATCACTATCATAGGCCAAACTGGCTTGACTTGGTGCAAATTAATATATTTCCAATTGACAGAGTTCAATGGTGAGATAAAAAATCACTTTATTCTCCTTCTGTCCCCACCTTGATCAGGCTCAACATCGCTCCTTTATTCCTGACTCCTCACTGCACCCAAGTGGTGCAGGGGATGGGGAAAGGGGGTTATAGTCAGTCCCTAAGAACCCCACTCTTGCACACTTTCCTCCCCAGATGCTTCCTCTGTCCTACTGTGGTCCCCCCCACTAGTCACAGGGGAGTCGCTTCAGGGCCTGAACATGTCCTCCTCCCCCCTCGATGCTCACAGAGTTGTTCCTCACACTTTTACTCCTCATTCCTCTCCATTTTTCCTTTTCTAAAATCCATTTCCCACTGGCAGGGCTGAGGGGCTGGGCTGTGACTGGTCGTGGGGCTGCTGGAATCGGTTCTGCCTGCCCCAGCCTCTCCTCACAGAGATCCCTCAGCCCTGCTGCTGCCCTGGGCATGGGGTCTCAGGATAACATTATTTTAAGAGGTATTGTTGCTACTTCTGTATATATTACACAGCTCTAGGAAGCATTTAAAATATGAAATGTAGAGGAAATTCAAGTAGGAGAGGTTTGAGTTTATGAAGCCCTCGGCAGCTCCTGTAAGTCCCGTACAGGACCAAGAGCCTGCCAGTGAATGTTTCTCAGTTCTTCCTCAGACTGAAATGACAAATGAAAAGACACAGCTATTTACCTGGTAAAATCTTTGACATGAATCAAGCATTATCCTTAAAGCAAGATCCCCAAAATACAACCAGAACATTGTTAAATCTAAAGCCGTTTCCTTAGGTCACAAACTGAAAAAAACCTGTATTTCTTGGAAAACAGAGAGAACTCAGAATAAATCTGAACAGAAATGAAAGAAGTTTGTCAGGGAATCTCCCTTATATTCACCATATTCTTACAGGATGGGATCTCTCTTTTTCCAGGCCTGTTCTTATTTCAGTAGCCTCTAAGGTCTTCTGTGCTGTAACAAACACACGTAGACACACACACACTCACCCCTGTCCTGCTGCCCCAGCACCTTTGGGCCCATCAAAATAAATGTCCTGCCCCCTCTGAGATCTGGTTTCGTGTCTGCCTCTTGCTTTTCTCCAAACCCCTTTTGCTAAGAGTGCCATCAGCTTCTCTCTTGCTGAGTCAGCAGGTCGTCCTTTGCATGCGCAATCCTGCTTAATCTGGAGAACTTCCCTCAAGGAAGGGTGTACAAGCACTGCCAAGGAAGGAGCACTCCTGCCCCATATGATCTTCTCCACCTGCAGCAGCCAGGACAGTACACTGCCATGAAGTAGCTAAGATCTTTTTCTGTTATCAAAACCTTTTAAAGGAACAGGACCTTCATTAGCAGATACGAATTGTGCACACAGTAGATAACAGTCACTTGACTCTTCTTACCCCTGAAAATCTGCAGCTCTTCAGAGAATTCACATGACATCGGAGGAGCCATCAGCTGGTGTCACATGGCGCAGCAGTGCTGGATGATGCTGGTATTGTTCAGCTCATCTTGCAGTTGCCTTTACCTTAATCTTGTTCCAAACATGTCAAAGACAGACTAGGAAAAAAATGTACAATCAGGATTTTGAGTGGTATGTGCGTGTGTCAAGCACATAGAAATGCTACACAAAGAAATATCTCATTAGCAACATCCCATGCAAGGTGCTGAAGTACACCTCCAGCGTGAGGAAGTCCTCACTAAGGAACATCAGGGTCTCACTGGTGGTCAGTCAGGTGCTGCTCATCTCTTTTGACCAGTAGTATGCTTCACATCAAGCTGTTCTGCTGCTTTTATTTCTTATATCAAAGGCACTGAGAAAAACAGGTATTGGGGGGAGAAACAATTTTTTTGTTAAATGATCAGGTATTATATATAACAGGGTTTTGCTTTTTGTTTAGAGGTGAAGAAATAAATCTAGATGAATAAACACTTTAAAAAAACCAAGATGACATAATTAGTACCATCTATATAGACATTGTAGTTTCATACAAGGTTTTACTGAAATGGAATTGTAATGAAATGTTACCCTAGGATTTCAGTTTTCAAAAATTGATTCAACTGACAACATCTCCAGCTTTTATAGACCACAGCTGTTCCACAGACATCAATGGAAAAATATTTGCTCTACTCCTAAAATAAATAGATAAAATGAAAAGAAACAAGAACTCCAAGAATCTACCAGAGTTTTTATTTGAAGTGAATGTCAACTTTTCCATTAACTTCACAGAATGCCTTCAAAAGTTGATTCAGATTTAAAGGAATTGTAATACAAATGTCAGGATTCATTAAGAAATATTTACAAAGAGTATTAGTGATATGAGTAGCTTATATTCAGTTTAATATTTTGTTAACTTAGTTTAAATAAATTGGGCATTGTGATTAGTTCTGGAAAGGTCTCATATGTTTTCTAAACTGATTCTTCCAGATAAATTTTATTAAGACAAAAAGTCACTTGGATTTAAAACTCACTGGAAAAAAAGAATCAGTTTGTTTTTAAACATTTTTAAATATGATTCACTTCCTCCAAAAGGCCTCAGATATAAAGAGTCACAGAAAATTTTATCCTCTAACCTATGACATGGTACATGTCAAATGAGCTGTAGCCACGATAGTCCTCCTTTTCTTTTATGCATTTCACTCTAATCATTCAAAAATTATTATATACTTATTATATATTATTATATAAAACTTACAGAAACAGAAAGAGAAATAAAAAAACAGAGTTCTTTTTTCCTAATAAAAAAACCACCAAAAGCACCATGTGCTATGATCTTTCAAAACACCACCCTCAGCAAAATTCCAGACGTCTTTAAATTTGCGTTTCACTAGTTATTCTATATTGTTTCCATATTCAGTTTACAACCATTTCTTAACCTCACTGGCTACTACAATACTACTTTCCATTCTGTATCACCATGGTTATACCACAATTATTCTGCTACATCTTTAACACCAAATGTTCCAGTTCAGCCAAGATTACCTTGTATTTAGCAAGGTCAGCTCAGCCTTCAGTGGTAACCAAAACCCTTCTGAGTATTGACAAACCCATAATGCAATCCACTTGTATCAAGCAATATTAAGCCTAGATATTCCTTTCTGCCCATCTAGAACTCCTCCATGGGGTCAATGAGTTTATCGACTACTGTACTCAGCGCAACATATGCAGAAGCTTTAAAATTCATTTTGCTGTCAGTACCACTATTTCTGTGTGAAATCAAAGGTTTCTGTTGTTTGCTAGAGTATATGATTCAAGTCTGTTTGTGACATTAAAATCTTCCACTGGATTATAGCTCTGTTTTCACTTCCTGGGTGTGGAAGTGAAGAGTGGGATAATTTTGCTGCTTCAAGCACTATGAAGCACCTCACATCATTAAAAAACAGGTCTTGTCTAAGAATGAAAACTGATATTTCTGAACATGCCAAATATAAGGATTACACGCTTGTCTAATTTTTTTATTGTGGAATGCTAGCATTTTCCAGTCTACACAAGCAAATCGAAGTGATGCCATTGAAAAAGCATACCTGCTATTAGTGAGTAGAGCAAGAAAAGAAAAACTTTAGGTCTGTTTTATTTTTTAAGCAGATGTTTGTAAAACAAAAGTTTCTCAGGGCAAATTTTTTGAAAATTAGAAATGGTAATTGTTGAAATTCTTTAAAAAAATCCCTTCTTAAAAATAATTATAAGGTGTCTTTTTAAAACTTCAGTACTATAACATTTTTTTAAATATGGAAAGCAGAGTTATCTGGGTTACATACTTCTAATCTTTGGTTTGACTGGCATAAAGACTTGTGTGCTACAAACCAGCTTTCTGAAATGCTCAGGAAGGAGCCCTGGAGGGACAAGATAACCAAGGGATAAAGAACCATGGTCTCCCTGCAGAACAATCAGACAGAAAGTGTTTAGGGCATTCAAAGGACACAGGGGGATTCTCCAATACAAAACTCAAATCCTGAAAAATTAAGGATCTTGAACTGAGCAGGACTCCTCCCTAGCTTGTTTGGCTGTCTTAGTGCAAGACCGCATCACATGTAATTGCTTCTACAGACTGATACTTCACCCAGCATAATTATCTCTTTGCTCTCCCTTTTTTAGTTAGAAGGCTGTTCTGGGATTCCAATGCTCTAAGGTACAGAAATGGTCACAAAGTTTATTCTGACATCCAGTCCTAATGTACTCAACACCACTTTGAAGCCTTTTGTACTTTTGCCAGCACTAGCTTTCATTTTAAAAGGTTCTTTTCTCAACCTGCAATCATATAACTTCTTAAGCTAATGAGGTCTAACTGCACATTATCACATCTTTGGTCATGTTTGACAGGGCTCTGAGGATTCATTTACATTTTTTAGTTTTGTATCTCATTAGTGACTCACAGCAACCCTGCACTAGGACTTGTTCATTTGAATTCTGCTCCTCCTCCTTCATCACATCTAAATTCCACCTGAAATTCTTTTTATTCCTTAACTTAATGACCTTGAATTGCATACTACTGAACTACTTCTTATTTCATTTAGTCCAGTCATTACATTTTACTAATTTTATTAATTTTATTCTGAGAAAAGTTAGCAGCACAATCTTTCTCCTCATCACAGACATTCACGAAACTATGACAAAAGGATAGTTAAACAGAAGTTAAATCTGTGTTGAATTTTGCGTCAGTTTGTGTTTATCTTTGAATTTTTCATTGTTCCTCCCCCAATAGGGGCTTACATTGTGATCTACGTCACAATCATATATAATTGCATATTCCTAATGGGTCAAAAATGATTTTTTATTGATGCTTAGAAATGGCAGAAGAACATAAGAAATTTTAAATCTGAAGGAAACTTTTGGAAGAATGGTATCAGCAATAAAAAATATATGTTCAAAGTTAAAGTGTCATCTCAGCCATAATTGTAACATTATTACTTTTCTGCTACATTAGATTGGGTAGTGTCACAAAGCTATGTTTCAACTCTTGAGAAGAGCAATGCCAGACTCAGATTGTTATACAGGACAATTATACACCTGAAGTATACAGAGCTTTTATGACTTTTGCTTAGCATTCTGTACTTGAACAAAAATTAAAAGGTCATCTTTTCAACTTCTCTGAGAAAAGACTGATCACATTAGGACTTAGGGCATCTTAAGGAAGGGAATTCTTAGGAAAAAAATAGGAGCAAAGTAATATTGACAAGTTCATTTATCTTTTGGGAAAATCTATCAATGGAAATGTTAACAATAAAGGTGATTGCTCATTGAAAGAAAGTCTTCATATTTTGTTTTTCAGCCAGAGTGAATTTGTGACATACCCTGTGACAGTAAAGAATTTAAATATCAACAGAGATGTCCAATTTTAGCTGTGAAAAATACAGAATTAAATCACTTAGAAATCTGAAAACAGCATTTCTTCTTTGCACGTTGTGTTTGGAAAGAAAATGAAATACCCTTCCCAAGTTCATTGCAAAACTCAAGTTATACCATATATATTTATGATTGACAACACCGATAGATTCAATCATAATGCCAAATGATTTTGTGATTAGTTAAGTCTCATTCACCCTTTGATTGGATTTGCTCAGTAGCATCATTGTTCCAGGGCCATGCAAGGAGAATGACATTTCTTAAAATTTAAGATAAAACCATTTTCTAAATAATTACCTGGCTATGGTGCCAGCAAGACTAATGACCATAACTTCAAGTTGTTTATCACTGGTTAAGAATAAAAAACCCTACAAACAACACATTCAAATAATATGAATTTACACTATAAATTCCCAGGTAAGATCTTTGTCTGTAGACCACCTGTGAAGTATCTGTAAATCTTAAAAAAAAAAATTCTTTAGTAATCCTTAAAAATCTTCAAAATACTTCAATAAATAATTTGGCATTCTTCTTTCTAACTCTACTTCTTTCTCATTTCTGATGCATATATGAGTTTGTTCACAAAATGAACATCTGTCATAAACTACGACACAAATGCTAACCATGCTTGGAACTGCTCTAAGAGAGCCTGTATTGCTGAATTCCAGTGACAAGTCAGACTTTCTAAAGAAACTGAAATATCAAGCTGTCTGACTAGCGGAAAGGAAGATGGATGACTCTTCTTGAATTAGATGCTTGAAACTTATTTCTTCTCCAAAAAGAATATAATCAATTTGGGAAGGAGTTGAGTCTTAACACTGTGAATGCTTTATCGTAAATAGTAGATTGCATTCAAACTTTACTTGAGTGTTTTAAAGGTATTACAGCTTAACCTTCAGAATGGATAACAGTTTATTTGTGCAGTTACTCACTGAAATGATTTGAGATATTCAGTTTAAGAAATATTCCACACTGCCCTTTACGTCCTACTTTTTGTATTATTAGCTCAGTTTATTACTCATCTTATTTGTTCCTTTTTAGGTTCAGAGACAGAAAATTTATTACCTGGCATCTGAAGGGCAAGTAAGCAAACATGAGCTCAGACCAACCTCTTTAGGTAAGAAGCTACAAATGGACTCTCAGAAAGCACTTGGTTTAGCTTCTGATATTACAATATTCATATCTAATCTTCTAGAAGGAAGCACGGTACTCGAGCAAGCGTCTTTCTCTAAAGGTCATACCCTGGGAAAAGAGGCTATATACTATAATGGGATAATTAATTCTTACTCTCCAGATGATGACTCCTGAAGGCTTAGAACCAATTCCACTCTTCATAAATTAAATCAAAGCCTGGTACTAAGCCTTTTCAGCTTAGTTATAAGTAGTCCCTCACACACTGTAACTATGTGTAAGGGTGCTTTTTTTGTTTTCAACTAAGGTATAAGACTGGCCAGAACATGCTATAGGTGAATCGCAAATACTGTTGTTCCTTCCACAATGTTTTCTGGAAGAACTTATACTCTTCTGCAAGTACCCAATCTGAAACTTCTATGCCATTTGTATCCAGTTTTCATACACAAATATTTCATTAGTATTGTTGGGTTGACATGTCATTGACAAAAAAAATCCATCTAAATTTTGGTGCCATTTTAATGACTATGAATAATTCAGCTATCATACAAGCCCTGGATTTTATTCATAAATAGCCTACATCTGTTTTGCTAACCAGATGAATTATTGGAAATAAATTTGGATAGTTTGTTCTTGCATAAACAGAAAAGCCTACTTTCTTTTTTAACCTGACATGTACGCATCTACCTGCTTCAAAAACAGATACCTTGGTTCTTTGTTTCAGAAACTGATACCTAGACCAGAAGCATCAATATTCTTACAGAATAACAAATATTGAGTCACTAAAAATTTCGAAATACTTCTGTTACATTTAAATATCTTTATGCTCAGTATAAGGCATAACTAAATTAAATTATTTTAAATACCTTTATGAAACTAGCATTGCTGTTGTAAAACCATATAAATGACAGGAATATAAGCCATGCAGGAGAAAAATGAAGAGAGAAGTTAAGGCAGACAGGCTTTCAAGGACTGTTTCTGTTCACTAGATGTACTAAAATACTTTATTAAATAATGCAGCGGTGAATTATGAATTTCTGTAATAGTAAAATATAGTGGAATTTCTAGGGCTGCTAAAAATTGAAATACTATTTTTTATTTAAAATATAATCAATTTGCATTGAAATGCCATGCAAAAATAATGTTTTAATTTAGCTATAGACATAATTCAATAGAATTCAAGTGGAGGAGACAAAGTTGAACAGAAATCCAATTTTAGGATATGCTTATAATGAAATGTACTAATAAATAAAGAAGTTACATACCCCTCTACCCTTCCAGGCGGACAATTCTTCCCTGTCAGCCTGGAGATTATCCATAAGCGATGTGCTCCCTTTGTCTCCCGTGGCTCTCCTAAGGAAAGTCTCCAGTGCTCTGTTGCCCTTTAGGTTCACTTAAGCCACATTCTACTGTAAAATACTACTGTGAAATTGTATTGTCAGAAGGAAGTGAAATTACCTAGAAGAGGAACAAAAAAAGTAATAATGAAGAACTATTTGAATTAACAATCATAAAAGCAGATAATAATGTCATATAATTCCACGTTGTCAGCATTTCTGAACTTGGACTTCTAATTTGAAACTGCTTGCTCTACTAAACAGCCCTGTCTTAATTTCTGCTTTTAATAATTCCGTTAGTTTCACATGTTATTCATCGTAGCCATAAGCCAAGCTAAGTATCATGCAGATCATTCATTTTCATGGTGAATTTCATAAACTTTCCCAAACCATGGTAAGTATGGACTTGGACAATGTTTAAAGGTTTTTTAATATTGTGTGATTCTAAATTATTCTACCCACCATTGCACTGATGAACTCATAGATTATCAGGATCTAGAGAACAAGATTTATGAGGAGTGGCTGAGGGAACTGGGGCTGCTCAGTCAGGAGAAAAAGAGGCTGAGGGGAGATCTCATTGTTCTCTACAATTACATGAGAGGAGGATGTAGTGACATGGGTGTGGGTTTCTTCTACCGGGTAACAAGCAATAGGACAAGAGGAAGTGGCCTCAAGCTTCTCTGAGGTTTAGAACTCAAGAGGTTTCTATTTGTCGTTATGAAAGGCTGACCTTACTGCAGTGGGCTGTTTATGTAAGACTATACTTTTAAGTACAGAATTTAAAATTCTTAGAACAGTAGTTAAAATATACTGCAGCCTATTGATATATCCAGAACTGAAGCAGGTTTTTAGGGGACAATGCCATGAAACAAAGACAAGTAAATGCACTTGGTATTATTCCATCTTTAAGAACTTGTTGTTTTTTCAGAAAAACAAAACCATATAGCAGGAAATAATAGGGTACCCTGAGGAAGACATTCACTGAACCATTAACTGTTTTTTTCTTTTCTTTTTTTTTTCCCCTGACTTCATTGTAGACCTTTAAAAGGTTCTTGGAAATGCTTCATGTGTCTCTTCCTTTGACCATATTCTCCTATATTGTATTTAAATGTGCAGACACCACATAAGAGTCATTCAGACAAAACAGGAGAGCATGGATTAAAATTACAATAAAGAAGTTTCAGGCTGGACTTTAGCATATGACCCATGGATAGACCTTTAATGGCAGGCTAAAGAAGCACCTGTCAAGACTATTTTAAGAAGTTGTCTTCTCTGTCCTTTCCCATCCTACAGCTCTGGGCTAAGGGGCAAGGTTAAGCTATGATAAATGATATAACTAACTCAATGCTGTTAATGTGAATTTGACAGGCACAGAAGTGAAACATAACATTAGTTGGTTGAAGGATTGTATTTTACTATACAATGTGTATTTTCTAAAATGTGTTTTCTAAAATTTTGGAGCCAATAATGAAAAATATGATAAGAAGTTAAAATAAAGTATAAAAACTGGGAGACTACATAAAGGCATTTTCTGGAGAGTGATAAGAATTTTCCCAATATGAAAAAAAATTTTTAAAGCTAAGTATTTGGATACAGATGAACTATGTCTTATTTATGTTTTCTGTTTTCATTGATCCACTCTTTGATTTTAAAATATTTTCTTATGCTAGGTCATCTTTTTTTTTTCAGTTCCTAACAGTGTCTTAAGAGAAGCTTTTACCTCACTCCTAAAAATGATAAACTTTACAGAGATTTATGCTTTATTTGGGGTCAAAAATAATATTCCTCTTCTGTTAAACAGACTGCAATGTTCTACACAGCATTCATCATCTATACAGCAATGCTAGGATCCTTCCTTCTTTCATAACTGAAGACGTTGGTAAGATGCAGAATCTCTCTACATTTCCATTTTTTTTTTTAGAAAAGACCCTCACATCTCTGACTTGCTATGAATGATAGGGAGACAGAATATGGCACCATTTTAGGGTAGTGCTGAAACACTTATTACACACTCTGTGTATTTAAATTAGGCCTCTGAAGGGTCAAGGTGAGAACAATTTGCTGAAGAGAATTCTCCAAAATTTTCAGAGGCAAAAAAGACTTTCTCACACCTTTTCAAAAACAGTAGGGATACTCCAAGAGATAATTATGGAATACTTGTAACCTGTTCCTTCACGATGACAGCTGAAGCTGGGTAACTGCAGAGCCCACTCACACCGATACTCTCAGAGACAGAAAGTGTGGCTCTTTACATATTTAATATGAATATTTCAAGTGAGCCACATAGTGAGTGTAGGCTGATTGGAGTGGAGATGGAGGTGATCATTACATAAGTGTTACTGTGTGGTAGCAGAGAAAGAATTGGTGAAGATGAAACAGGACATCCCTGAAAATCCTGCTGGGGCTGTACAACTGTATGACATTAGTGTATTAGAAAAATGCCTAAAAAGAGTTACAGATGCAATTAAAACAATATAAAAGCTATGGATAAAAAGTTCCTTGTTGAGTATAATTGATAGAAAATCTAATTTGAAAGTTTAACAAGTTCTTGAAAATTGTTGAATCAAGTACAGACTGATGTTTTTAATATAATTATATACAGCTAGCAGATGGTATAGTCCTTTTTATTATATTGCCAGCTATTAGAATTTCATTTCAAAACAAATACTGAATTATACTAAAGATAGGTATGGTTATTTCGAATGATTTGTCAGTTTCTAATATCCTGCACTTACTGATCAAATGTATATTTACCATTTATAAAAATCCGAAAAACAAGATTTAAATAAGAAATTCAGAGTATTTCACTGTCCCCTTCTAAACCAACTTTATTTTAAATCTTCTTAATTAATGAATGACAGCATTTTAGATATGTGAATATCTTTTCAGACCAAATGAGAATTAGAAGTAGTTTAAGAAAACAAATCAGCAGGAAAAATACTCTTAATTTAAAAATTCTAGTTCCAAAAAGCCACTGAAAACTTAAATTTAAGGAGATGATACATCAGATCAACCAATTCGGAATGATGAGGAGAGACAAACTAAAATACACCAAACCAACAACATCCCCCATTCCTATTTGTGTGCACAGCTAACATTCTCATGATACTGTGTCTCAGTGATTGAAACAGTCTTTTCTCAGACCTTTGTAAAGGCAATTTTGCTGTCTCGATGTTTGTCTAAAACGTCTTTATAAAGACCTGATCTCCACTTGCAACTGCAACCATGTCAAAACTCAGCATAAACCTTTCCCTTCGCTGACTCCTTCCATTATTACAACCAGCACAAGCTTGCTGTCTCCACTGCCACAACCCCACTGGGTAACCACCAGCTTCCAGCTCCCCATCTGACACCACTTTTTCTGTATCAGGTCAGTGGCTGCACAGGATGGCTTACAATTCCTCCATTGTTCACTTTTCATGACTTCAAGCAAAGACTTTGACTTCCCCACATGTTTTGGGGTACAGAAGAAGAGCTCCGAAATAAGCTCCTTCAAAGCCAAGTTCTCCTCCTTCTCCAACACTGTCTTTAAAATCGCTTTTTATTCAGCACCCACCAAACAATAATCACAGGGCAATCATTCAGCAGTTTGACTGTTGCCTGTTATGCTGACTGATTTATTATCTCATTCTTACACCCTTCATTCTGTCAGTCTGTGTCTGATTGTTACTTCATGTTCTGAAACTCTCTAGAGTAAGTAGCAGTACTTAATTCAGTGTTTTTCAAACAGCGTTCATCTAAGACTCAAACTTCTGGCTCCTATTTTGCTACCTCTACTACTGAGCAACAAAAATTCTGGAGAGTTCAGGATTCACAGATGGGCTATTACAATAACAGGATATTTTTCTCACTACAGACAATAAGATTTACTAAAAGGAGAAGTGCCCTGATTCATTCTTAAAGGTATCAGACAAAACAGATTTAGTCCAAACCGAATTTGGAATTTACAGTAAGCAATATTCAGTTGAAGTCTTGTTGTGATTTGAAGTAAAGTAGAATCAGTTTTCTAACTTCTACTAAGACTTGTCTAAGTAATTTCATTTTCTGAAAGTTAACTGCATGTTTTTTTCAGACAGTGTTTCTCTCTAGAAGTGATGACATGAGGTACTGATATGCAGAAAAGTCATTGCTTACACTTATTTCTATAGTAACCAAGGCCATCCTGGAGCTGATGGATGTTGTAAGACAAAGAGATGAAAAAGTGTCTCACCTGCAAGGAGAGGTGGAAAGGACAGGTGACCCCAAACTAACAACATAGTATTCCACCCCATATAGATCATACTTCGTATAAAACTGAGAGATCACAAGGGTCTCGTTCTCTTCTTCAATGGCCGATGCCCAGTGAGGACCTCATCTGTCTGTTTGCTCCTCATCCCAGATCTTTGTGTTCCTGAATCCAGTCCCTGGGTCCAGCCTCCCACTCGCCACTCACCTTTTTTCCCTCATGCCTGCTCTGCAGTATCTGTGGTGACATATAGTCATAGAGGGGTGGGGTAGAGGTGGAATTTCATTTATTGGTATATATTTTATTATTATTCTCTTATTAATAGTATTTTTTGTAGCAATAGTAGTAGTAGTAGTAATATTTCATTAAAATTTAGTTTCAATTTTAGTTTCCAACCTGCAAGTCTTTTCCTCTCATTTTCCTTTCCCCATTCCCTGGGGGTGAAGAGTAAGGGAATTGGGAGCCCAACTGCTCAGTTTTAGCTGCCAAAACTGGCCAGGCTGGGGCTAAACCCTACCAAGTCCTTACAAAGTTAAGAATATGAATTACCTCCTTTATATTAGAGTGCATCTAACTTAAATGTAGTCTTCTAAAAGGCAAACAACTACTTTTAAGTAGTCTTAATCTTAATCTTAATCTTTAAGATTCCGATATAATCATGGGAGCCAACTACCAGACATCTGCCATGCTCCTTCAGAGGTGCCTTTTTGCATCCAACAGCCATAGAAGAAATCCAAACAGATACGGAAGATAATAGATTTGTGACAGTTAAGTTAGATGGAGAAAGGTGTATCCCCTACAAACTTAAGAGCAGCCTCACTAAGTTAGAGCAAATATCCACGTAATCCCCAAGTCTAATCTCCAAACTCATCAACAGTAGTTACCTTGAAAAGGGAACCAGGGACAGCAGAAAGCAACCCCTCGCTAAATACACTTTCACTGTGCTTTCATTTCAAATTCTGCAGTCTAATGTTCATCCCTACAAATAACCCAAAGTTTTGCTTGCATAACGTGTGAAGAATCCAGAGATGGTTGTTGATGAGACCACAAAAATGGATAACCTGAGCTTGATAGCTCTTGAAATAATCATGTTGTATCACTGCTTCAGTTGATATAGGAAATGAAGTATCAGAAATGCTCCTGTGAGATAAGGGTAACTGACCTGGACAAGTTCAGACATCCTGCAGTTTCAACTTAATAAATTCACTGGACTCCTGACTAGAGTTAAATAAATAAAACATTACACTTTCTCACTTGCAACTTGCCTGAAAATAGCCCCGATGTGTTCAATAGTGATTCCACAGAAATAAGTCTGAGGGCCTTTATTAAGTAAGGAGTAAAAACTTCTCCCTCAAGGACTCAATCCAACAAAGAATTTAAGTACATGTATAACATTTAAGGGTAGAATATCAAATATTTTTCTTAATTCTCATCTTAAATGGCATAATATAATAACAAGCAAACGAAGTCAGAGGGTACAGAAACAATGCTGCTGTAAAACCTTGTTTTAGTACTTTGCTGAAATATGACCTTCTGAGCTATTAAAAAACCAACACTTACAGATAGCTGAAAAATACTACAAGTGGTTACCGGGGGGATACTTCCTTTTGTGATTAAGTGTTCTCCACCTTCTCAATCCATTGACACTTTCACAAACGTTGGATTTTATAGGGCAATAAAAATAAATGTAGACATAATTCCTTCAAATAAATACACAGACTAATATTAAGTAGCTTTTTAAATACTGTCCCATCAGGCTCTCTTTTTACAAAACTTCAAGAGAGATGGATATATATTACTGTCTGAAATGTGGTCTGAAAATGCTCACAGAACAAAGGATCAGAGGAATTTGGATGCAGCTGGAGGCAAAAGTTGTATTCAAAATATGTCAGTTATAAAAGAACATGGAAGACAGCAGGTAATTCAGGAATTAGACACATATTTTGACCAAGAAAAAGTGGAGGGCAAATATGATCTCATGGACCGAAAAAGGATTCAGATTATTTTCAATTAAATTATTCTAGTCCCTAGAGAGGGACAAACTTGACCTCAAGCTGTGACAGATAACAGACAACTCACAGTTGTCGCTGCAAAGAACTTTTCAAGATGTCCAAGCAGTAAAGATAAGTCTGGTTGGCAGATTCTGCACGACAACCATTCTCTTACCCCTTCAAAATCAAAGTTGGCAGTGTAGAAAAAACCAACATTAATCTATGAATTATGTGGGTGATTTTTTAAAAATTCTTTTTAAAGGAATGGGAGTCAATTAGTACAAGAATATACAGAATATAAACACCAAAGGACAAGCAAAAAGAGAGAGAAAGCATTAATAGAGATCAAAATAAAAGGGGGACAGACAATGAGATTATTCCAGGGTCTAGACACAATTCAGTTAATGCATTGGGCAAGGCTGGAGAAAATTATGACTTCTGTAAACCAATGCAGTGTACTTCAGGAACAGAACAGAGGAACTAGAAATAATGTATGGGATGGGAAAACAGAAAACAGATAATGACTGTCACGACGGGGATGAAAGAACAGAAAGGAGGAAAGTGTTAAAGTAAAGGTGACAGTGGGGTGTAGTATTTTAAGAATATTGCTGAGTCAACTGTGAAGAAATAAATACAAAATCAGACAGAAAAATACTGGCTGTTAACAGACACTCTCCTAGAAGACTGCTAAAAATCTCATGGGATCCAGGCAGAGGTCACTGATGTTACTCAGGAGACACACTCCAGAACAGTCTAAAGCAACAAGAGATCAGTGCCATGCTACTGTGTTGCTCCTGAGTGCCTGTTGTTCGACCAAGTGGATAATACAGCATATTGCAGACATATTGCTCAGGGCAAAGCCATTGCACTTTTAAGGTCTTACTGTAAACTAGCAATGGACTCTTGCATTGCTACAGAAGGCAGTAGCTACCCTGGTTTACTCTGAAGAAATAGGATGGTAAAAACAGTAGGGTTCAGTTATTTCCAGGGCCTCATTATTTTCTTAGATAATTCACAAGTTTAGACACAACAAAATTTATATTACACAATACATAGACACAACAAAATACTACACACAATATATACACACAGCAAAGCATATATTAAGCCAATAATAATCAATATTATCTTGGTTATATTTTCAGTTATTAACGTTATCACCCATGATGGAAAAACAGATCATGAGATGGTTCAACTTGTGGTCAGTTAAATGATAAATAAATACAGACACAGGTTTTCTATTAAAAAAATAAAAGAACCACAACAAAACACCCTGAAAAATTAAGAGCACTAGTACCTGAAACAAACTGAAGAGCCTCAAGACTTAAACTAACTCAGAAATTCAAAATAATCTATAACTTTTCTTTAAAGGAAAAGAAAGAACTTCTTCAGAAGGTCTTCAGCCCAATTATCCCTAAAAACATATTAGACACACACTAGAAGGGAAATAGGCATCATGAGAGAGCTACATCTTAGAGATAAAAGTGAAGGAATAATTCAAGAACGGCTCTAAATCAAATGCTTTCTACATAGTACAGTCCTATAACAGAGAAATAAAAAAGAAGAAAATACTTTAAGACACTATAAGAATGGATTTATGATTTTTTTTGTATAATGTATACTTTTCTTTGGTTGTCCATAAGAAAAAAAATGAAGAGTCTAAGAGAAACACCACATTTTCTAATGGAAATAAAAGACTGAAATAGAGGTTGCCACGGTCAAAAAAGAAACAAAGATCAAGTGCTTACACTGTGAGGACCGAATGGTCTCCATTCCAGAATATAGGAAAGCATTCAGAGATGAAGTGCAAGTGAAATGAAGCAAGTCTTTGTTAAATAGAGGTGAGGCACTGCCTGATCAAAAAGGAGCTGAAATCACACATACATCAGAAAGAAGGAAAAAGGTGATCCAAGCAACAGCAGATGCATTAGTTTGATCTCAATGATACTCAGGGATCTTGAACACATCATTTGTAGGAAAGCATTATCCAAAATACGGAAGTAAGGAGAACAGCAAGATTCAGTCTGATAGGCTGTACCAAACTAAACAGACAGCCCTCTGTGGTACAGCAACTCTGTATGTTTTTGGCTTGGTGTTAAGGCAAATAGATCAAATTGACTTCTGCAAAGCATTCAAAATTATACCATTGTGAAAAAATAGCTATACCCAATAATATGGAGATTAGGTAAACCTGTAAAACATGTAAGGAACTGGCCAAGGGGAAAGACAAAGAAAGAGAGAGGATAATATAAAGTGCAAAGTCAGGCACACTTGTGAAATGCTGGGAGCTTAGCACCTGGAAATTATAAGAAAACAAAGCACAGTAGTGAGACCTCTAGAACACAGCTGCAAAGCCACTTCCTAGATCTCAGTCAGGACCAGGTCCAGAGCAGGCAGGAGGGTGATTAGAGTTTCTTCCCCGGGAGAAGATAAAAAAGATGAGAATAATTTCTTGTTTAGCCCAGCAAAATGCCAGCTGCAAAGAAATCCAACTGTGGTCAATATATACAGTGGTTAGGCAAAAGAAGTCCAAGTATAGTGTTGGCAAAGAGCAGAGAGGTTTAAACTGACAGGAGACAAGCCTTGTAGAGACAGGAAAATCCTTTCAGCCCTGTGCTTTCTGTTCATAAGCATTTCACAACAATAGTTTCATCATAAATGCCTCTCGATGTTGAGGACACTGGAATTTGTCTTGCAGTAAAGACACTGCATGTGAATTTGGTAACCAGAGCACATATTACACTGTAACAACAGATTTCTACATACTTGGGTGTGAGGGGGGGGTCATCTTTTTTCTCTGTATCATCACAAGGAGATTAGTAAGAGTCATAGGAGCATAGGACAATTCAGCTCAAAAAGGACTTCTAGCCCACACTTCTGCTCACGGCAGGGTCAACTGCATGAAGTTAAATATTGGTACTCATGGCTTTATCCACTCTGGTCTTGAAAAGCTCCAAGGTTGAAGGGGGCACCACCTGTTTCACTGATTAAAACACTTGATTGAGATAAAGTTTTTCCTTATAACGAAGTGGAAAAAAGCCACAAACCTAACCACAACCACCACCAACCCCACACCACAACCAAACTATGTAAGTGAATGTAGCAGAAAAGAATTCTAAGTATTGTAATAACATAACTACTGCCTTAACTCACACTTCTCTGTTTTATGAAGTATCACTTTAAATACAGAATAATTCTAAACCCACCGATTAGAAGAGATCAGGTAAAACAATATTTAACTCTCATTCTAGTCACCGCTTTCAAATCTAAGTGCAGACTAAGAACCATTACCACCCAGTTCTCCATACATGCTTGAGTTAGATAAACAAACCAACAACCAAAGTTAGGTGTATCCTGCCTTCAGAGAGAGATGACCTCATTCTGGATGGCAAGGTGGTAGAGACTGCAGGGCAGTACTCCTGCCTTTCTGGAATGCAAGTTTTGTTTTTAATGGGATCATAATTTCCTGCTCTATTCTTATGAACAGGACAGAAGACTACTTTGGATTTAAGTCAGTTATCAGGACACCTTTCTTGTGGTTTGGACAGGTACAGACCAAAATAAACTGATCAAATATTCTACTTAACCTCCATTAAATAGACAGACAGGTATACATAAAAATAGGTAGGTTAGATAGCTACCTGCCAGAAAGAACAGAGATTTAAATTGTCTCTTCAGTTCCTTTCTAATCCTTGATCCAACAGCTGAGCACACAAAGCACAGAACAAGAAGCTCTGGTGTGCTTGCCACAGTATTCTTTCTTGTTTGTGGCAATCCGTGCTATGGCAGAGGTAATGGAACAGATCCCATGCATCTCAAGAGACAGAATGAAAATGATCTGTTACACTGAGCAGAGCTCCTTGCTTTATTAAATCCCTGACATCTGTTTAAGAATTGGCCAAACACAAACTCTGTGTACATGTCCTGTCCTATATGCCTTCCAGAAACCTCAAGGACAGTCCCCATTTCAAGATGCTCAAAAAGCTGAATGCAATAGAGAATGAGATATTGTTTAAGGGAAGGAGAACAGAAGCAGGATGTAAGTTAATTCAATTCACCGTAGGCAGCGTGACAGAAATGGGTCTTTAAGATGGACTTCAATGTGCACCGTCCTCAGAGGAAATTTTGAGGATGTTATGCTGTGCTTGAGAGTGAGCAGAGAGGTTCAGTGAATGAATTGACTTTACCTTTCCCTTGTGGGTTTTCTGAAAAACAAATTTAATCTGAACCGGTACAAGAATACTTTAAAAAAAATACAGATTTAAGCAAACAAAGGATAGCAGAGAATTTTTTTTTTCTTGGCCTGGAAATGTATACTGGAAAAAAAAACATCTAGTACTTGCTCAATATAGACTATAAAGCCTAACATGGCAAGGAATTTCTGTGGGCGCATGTGAGTGTTTACAGGCTGATTTAAATGTTCATAAGCAAGGTAAAAGGATTATACCTCCAAGGAGAAATATACTGTATTAGTATCAACTAAATATTTGGTTATAGTTCAAATAATTTTTTTTTTATTTTCATGATCTAGTTCAAATCACGGTTAATAACTCGTTAAACATCCTTGTAATCTTTACAAATATCAACCTTTTAAAAAATATTAAAGACTTGTTGAATTTCCCAGCTACTTATAGTTTTGGTAGACTGATGTCATGAAGAAAAATAAATTTTACAGAAGATTCTTTTCTTCTTTATGAGAACAAAAATCCTAAATTATTTCACAGTGTTTCAAATGTCTCCTGAAAAACTACAGAATCACTTCATTCCCACTAAAACATTGGATTGATACCTGAAGGCAATAATTCTGTTTGTGGCACATATCTTAAGTAAACATTCCATTACAGCAATGCATACTTCAGGCCAATGAAATTAAGTTTAACTTACGACCATTACTGTTCATTCTTTTTGCATTAGTAAGAAAGAGATCAATACATTTTAGCTTTAATGGAGCCCCCCTTAGATATTCTTCGATCCTAAAATGAATCAAACATTTCTCTTATGAGTGCTTTGTTAATTGTATTTCTTGTTTTCCTGTTCATCGTACTGGTGCTTTAAAAGAGCCACTGCTTTTGTTTATTCTTATTTTAGCTTTTCCTTTGTTTAATTACTTCAGCTGAAATTCTGTTTTGTAAATCAATTTCTTCTTTCAAGTGCTGTTGAAGAGCAAACACTCAAACAAGTATAAACACAAACAACAGAAGTTTCCCATGCTGATGCCCAGAAGCTGCACTTCCTTTTACTATGGGCAAATTTTGGTATTTTCAGGTACTGAACACATGACTTGTTTTAACTGATATGGAATTTTTCTTGGGTTAGCACATTTTATCAGAATCTGCTTTACAGTAAAGAGAATGTGGAGATGTGGTGATCCTCTGGAGGAATGTTATCTCCAAAGTCTAGTCTATACCTTCCAGGAATGGTGACTGATGATTAAGGGTCTTCATGCTTTTGACAGGCACAACCAGCCCTTTTGCTGTGCAATGCTAGAACCACAACTCTGAAAACAGTTCTTTCCCAAAATAATAGTTTATGAAAACTGTAATAGCTGGTGACATCAGTAGAGCTGACTGAGAGCATTCACCATGATTCTGAAATTCACATGCATTGTTGGAGAGCACTAGCAATTTCTTCCCTTTTATCATTCAGTAGCAATTTCTTCCAGCGCTTTTGAAATATTCTCTTCCAGAATTACTAATTTATACTAAAGGGAGCTAATAGAATTGCACCTATTGGACAACACTTTTTTCAAGCCAATAAGGTCTGAAGTTCTTGTTAAAATTCTCCAACTTTCTAATCCTTAAGAATCTGAAATTATTTTTCTTTCTGTCCCAGCGTAAAGAAGACAACAAGAAAGAGAAGTCTTAATTCTATGTCCAATGTAACGAATCTATGGAATAGTCTCAGTAAATTCCAGTCATTAAATTAATAGAAAATTAAAAAGATGGGTAATCTGACATATTCATGATATGCTATACAAAGATGCATACAAATAACATATTAAAAAAGCAATGGGAGCTTAATTACAAAAGAAAGAACGGGACATGCAGAAATCCTATCTGGAATTTCTGGAACTCCACACAGAAATCCTTCATGAATGGGTAGAGCCATATGAAACAGTATGAACTAAAGTTGTTTCAATACCTGGAGACTAAAAAAAATGATCAAGTTTTGCAACAGCTTCTATGCAAAAAATAACTAATGATAGGATTCTTCAGCCTGAGAATGATGACTAAGGAAGAGACAACAAGATCCTGTACAGTCATAAATGGCATGGAAAGGGGGAATAGGGTGTTATTTTGGTTTGCTTTGGCTTTTTTACTGTACCTTCCAGTACTAGAAGCAAGTGGCTTCCAGCGAAGCTACAAGTAACAGATTCAGAAGAACCGAATGGAGTCAGTTCTTCACACAGTGTGGGGTTGCACTGCCACAGAACTCTTTGCCACAGGCTGCTGTGGACAATAAAAGGGAGATTAGACAAATTAAATGGACAAAGGGAAGGGTAATCTCTCATGAGAAACCCAGAAATTCCCTGAGGCACAAACAGTTAGAGGAGAGACTATTCTAGGGAAGTGACCCTAAATATTTCCTCTACTCTTATACCCCCTTCTTGTTAAACACTGCAAAAGACAGGACACTAAGCTAGATTGGTTCTACACAGATTGCCTATTATGACGTTCTTATACTTTAAAAGGCAGCTGAAATGTTTGACATGTCATCTAAATATTAGACATAAGACCTAGAATTACACCACTGGGTTCTATACTGCCCTGTTCCCTGCTCCAGCCTGTTTCATCTGAGCTGGAGGTTGAAAAAGGCTGTTATTAGGTAAAAGATACCCCCTTAACATAAAACCACCTACAGAATCACTGTAAACTGCCAGAACTTAAAAGAACTAAGGAAATTTTTCAGACTTTTACCTTCCCAGTAGGCTGTTCCATATATTTTTTTTCTGCTATCACACTACTAAAAATTCTGTGCCCAGGTGCTAGCTTAGCTCTTGCACTGACCCAAATCCTTACATAACTGACAAGTTAAGGATTTAGTGGAGGTATGACCATTCATTTTGAAAGGGTAAGATGTGATGCATTTAATGATTTAACATTACTGCTTTACTGTCTATTTTGTAGTAGAATCATCCTATATTATATAGTAGCATCAATCTAATCATCCTTTAGGTTGAAAAAGACCTTTAAGATCATCGAGTCCAACTGTTAATCTAGCATTGCCAACTCCACCACTAAATCATATCCCTGAGCACCACATCTACATGTCTTTCAAATCACTCCAGGATAGGGACTCCACCACTTCACTGGGCAACCTATTCCAGTGCTAGACAACCTCTTTGATGGGGAAATTTTACCTAATATCCAGCCTAAGCCTGCCCTGGCATAACTTGACACCATTCCCTCTTGTTCTATTGTTTGTTACCTGGGAGAAGAAACCGCCCCCCCACTTCACTACAACCTCCTTTCAGGTAGCTGTATAGAATGATAAGGTCTCCTCTCAGCCTCCTTTCCTCCAGGCTAAACAACCTACACAGATAGCCTTGGACCATCAGTCCAGCCTGCCCAGATCCCTCTGAAGAGCCTTCCCCTCCTCTAGTAGAACAACATTCCCAGACAACTTGGTGTCACCTGCAAACTTTCTGAGGGTGCACTCAATTCCCTCATCTAGACCATTGATAAAGATATTAAACAGAATTGGGCTAACTCTAGCTGTAAAAAAAATAAAAGCTTCTCCAATCTCATGGAGGACAGCCTCAATACCCCAGCTGCCCAGATCTTTCAATAGGAAGTGGAGGGAAATTACACAAATCCCCAAACCCAATGGTAAGTATTTGTAAATATGACATAATAACATATTTTTTCAAGATACTTAATTGCACAAGATTTGCCTTCTCCATTATCATTGTTTAAAGATGAATTTTGACTTATATGTTGATTTTCTCAAGTGAAATCTACAAGAATAAATTAAAAAAAACCACCACTTCACAGACATATAAAATCTAGGAGTGGAGTGTACCTTTATGCATTTGCTTTATAATTACCAGTTTCTAAATGGCTCAATTATAAAATGATCTGTAACAGATTAGCACTTACGTAACAGCTGTTTCTTAGAGATCAGTCAAGACCTCAAACCTCCTTAATGCTGTAAATCACAACAGCAAAATCCTTGTATGGCCAAGACACATGAACCAGAGACTACCCGCCTTGGGAGTAGTTAATAGGAGAAAGAGGCAAATGCATTCCTCAAAGCCCTGACAATGGTGCATGAGGCTGGGCATGATGCAGCATTTCCCAAAGATCTGCTGACAACAGCCCCAGGATTTCTTTTGGGCTCTCCTTCTCCATGTTCAGGACTCTGAATTACATGTTGGGGAGATATTTAGGAGCTTAACACTACGTATTTCAAATTCTTTCTGCTCATAAGACCTAATTTTTCATGTGTTGCTGCTGGAACATAAGTATTTAAATAACTTTGGGTTTTGCTTGTGTATGTGTGTCTATCTACTGGGACACAAAGAAAAGACAACAATTTGTTTATATACAAAGTACACAGAGTCTAAAACAAAAGGTTTCCTCATAGTAAGGAAATGGGACAAGTTTTCTGAGTAGTGCACTTGGTTCAGATGATGGTGTTGCTGATGACCTGCTGAGGCAAAAAGCAGTAGTCATCCTGTGCAGGAATTCACTTTTGAAGTTGCTGGCAGTAGTGATAATTTGAAAAAAATACCTGAATATTGAACTTCCATAAAATGAAAGCTAAGAATATTTTTAATGATAAATCCGTTCAAGAGCTATTTCAATTTACAGTATTAAAATGTAGCATCATAGTTTCCAGGCTTCTTGTTCTTCTGGTATGAGCAATTCAGCAAATAAAACAAAAAAACCACAAATATTAAATGCTGACAAGTCATAAATCTGCATCTATTTTTTTCCCTCGAAAACCATTTGTCACTAGATGAACATTACCTGTGTATATTTTCCAAAGATAAAATTTATTGGTAGTCAGCTGGGTACATATAATCTTCATCTCTCTGTGTCTTTTGCTCCCCACATCCTCACTGAATTGAATACTGCACTTCCTCACACATCCTAGCACAGTTTGATTATAACTAAACCTTTTTCCGCTTTGTCTTGCATCAGTGTTGCTGCCACTGATCCTGCTTTTTTTATCTCCACTTCAGTTTACTTTGACCATATTCAGGTAACCTTTGGACGAGTGAATGTGACTGAAAGTCTGGTTAGGTACATTACAACCTTGGCCCAGTTCTGCTAAGAAAATTGTAGCTAGGGCATGAGAAATTGTATGAGCTGAAGTAATGTATGCTAAGAAAGATAATCATGTTGACAGTGGAGCAACAATCGTAACAGTAATAGCTGGCAGATCAAGAATTCAAGGGAAAAGCATACTGACATAAGGTATACACAATTCGAAGAACAGAAAAGGAAAAGGACAGTAGACAGCATCTCAGCAACATCAAGGATAAGTCCGTTCCCAGAAGTGACCAAGACAACTCCTGACAGCTGCTTGGTCAGTGGAAACTCATTAAGTGTTTTGAGCATATTAATGCTTAGCACTTTAGTGCCAGCCACCTGTTGCAGGTAGTAACCAATGAAGGATGCCTCTCCGTTCTTGCGTGTGCTCTAGTGAGTCTCTTACTGAGCCATAAGGATGGCTGGAAAAGTGACCCACACTTGCGTTCCAAGGTCGCATTTAGAATGCCCTCAAAGATAAAGGAATCTGGCCTCCTCACTGACCTCTAAGCATCAAAGAAATCCAAAGATTGATGGATTTTTTTTAAATGTACCTACTGCCCATAGGATTCTTTTCCTATGCATGGTTTTCCTTTGATATGGAGAAATTCAACATCTGCCCATCAAAACCATAAAAACAAACAAAAAGGATTTGGCAATTTCAAAGAGCTCCAGAACGTTTTCTGTTTCAAATAAACAAGTAGTATTGATATTATATAAAACAGAAATTTTTCTTCCCCTGCTTGATTAATTTTTGCTGTTTGTTGTGTGAAATCATGCACCAGTGAAAAGTGAATACAGAAGAACAAAAGTACAAAAAATAGGACAGTGAGAAATATAAGCGGAGAAAATTCCTAAGACAGAGCTGTCTATGAAGTACTTTGACAGAGCATTAGTTTTATTAAATACAGAGGAATTTGATTTCACTACATCACAGGCCATCCATTCAATACAGTCATTCTGATCTGTATGTATTTTTTCCTGACTGTTTCTTATTTCACTGTTGCCTTTTTCCCTACCAATTGGTCTGGAATGAAGTGCTTAAATTAAAATAGAAAAAAAGTGGTTAACGGTATTTTTCCCACCAGCTATAAGATCCCTAAAATGTATTGAAACCAAGCAAGAACAAATGATAAATTTCTAACATCCTTATTTGATTCCACAATATCCCTAACATTACAGGGCTCTATAGAAAGCTCTTATCTCATTGCTGGCCAGAGAAGGAAAAGAGATGGCGAGAGGTAACAAGGCAGGACAAAGAAGTCCAGTAGAAGATACTGTCTTGATTTGAATTAATAAATGGGATCGGTCACCCCGTGGAACTGGCTCACTCTCTGCATTAAGATTTCAGTGGGAGCTGATGATTAACTAAGACCAACTTGTAGACAACTGGAAAGGCAGAAGGTTTTGGATTTTGCTAATCTTGAAAGAAGAAAACGTTTATATTGTTAATTTCTGAGCCATTTCAAGCTATCTTCTGATTCAACAGTTTATTCTCTTAATAATTTTTATTCAATTGGCACTCTGTAGACTGCTAGTCAAAATAATGCATTTCTAAGTTGAGAAGTCTTAAAGCATCTAGGAAGACAACAGCAGCAAATTCTGAGGAACACCACCACTGGCTGGAAAAAAAAAACAAAACAGCAAAGCAGACAGCAATGGCAGACATAAAAAAAAAAACCACCTTGATTCACCAAGATATGCCTGAGAAAGACACATACCAGGCCTGCCATTTAGCTTCTTGTTATTTGTGTTATACTTTCCAGAAAAACTTTTATTTGCCCACATTTCCATAGATTTTTTTCTTTAAAGCAATATTCTTGAGGGGAGTAGGTGTTGCGATCAGTATTCAAATCCAGTGCACGTATAATGAATGAATTCTGACCCATCTGCCTACCAATAGAAGACCTCATGCTCATGAAATCAAAAACTTTTCTGATCACAACCAAGGTAGAATTAGGAAATTCAGTCTATTGCCAATCATGTAATTTCTCTGCAATAAGACAATAAGAACCTCTGCAATAAGATCTCCAGCTGGTTCTGTGCATGACCAGCTCTTACATAGAGCTTAAACACAGAGCACAGTGCAAACCCACAGTCAATATGCTCATAAAAAAACCATCTCAGTTGAACTTTCCCCCCCCACATGCACAGTCTCCTATCAATCAGCAGCACACGACTGCCCGAAGGTGCCTTGGAGCTGTACAGGAGCTCAGCCCACATGTCAACACATCACCTTTAGCCTCATTTAAGTTACACGAACCACCCTGTTCTTTTATTTGAGGGTCAGTTCCAGTCTACTGGCTGTGATTACTTCCTTTAATTTTGCTTCTTTTAATACTTCAATTTTGACTTATTTAAGTGAAAAAATCATGCTGACAAAGCAGAATATTTTTCAGTGTCTTCCAAAAGAGCTATATAAATCTATTAACATTTCTACTTTCCTTCTCAGTTTCTTCTTATATACTTTATATTTGGTCTCCTCTAGACTTCTGCTGCTCTGCTCTGTGTTTTACAGCACACAGCACAAACAGCCTGTGGTCTGTGTCTGAGGCTTTGAAAACATTTTATCTTCTTCTGGATAAATATACAAATACATATATATAAATATCCTTCCTTCTGCATTCCATAGTTGCCTAATTCAGCAGCAGTCTGACATTACTGAACACTGAAACACTTAATTACCTTTGAGAATCTGGCCCTTGCTTACTGCATCTCCTGTGTAAGAGGGTATTAGAAAAATACAAAAATGTTCTCTTTAAGAGGCAAATTTTCCTAAATATTAAGTTGTAAGCTACCTTATAAAAGTCTTAAAAAATAAAAACTAAAATTACCTTTATTCTGTCTTAACTTTTTCTGATAAAAGTAGAAGTAAGACATTAATTGGTCTTTCACAGAAATCTGTTATCCTAGGGCTATTCTGCAACCCAAAACTTTCCATCATTCAGTCTAGAACACAAGAAGAGAAATAGATTTGATTCTTGAACTTACCATCAAAATTCCCTGTGCTTTCCACCAGTTTCACGGGAAAATCAGAGCGCTGCACAAACACACTGATTTTATTCTTCTCCCCTCATAAGTTATAAAGATATAAGAAGTGCTGTATGGTCACAACTCAGTGATGCAAGACATTTATGTTAGTCCCCTGGAGCACAGCTAGACCACAGTATATAGAGTTCATCCCATTTGAAAAGACCTTTCTGTACTTCTGTACAGCCTATAATATAATAGAATGGGCATAGGAGTCTGCACCTAAATGCAATAATTGGCAGCTATGCTAGGTCTTGTTTTGCATCCACAAGTGAGAATTCATTGAGTTGTGTTGTTTCAGGGAGGTTCAGATTAGATAACATGAAAAATTTCTTCATTGAAAGGGTTATAAGGCACTGGAACAGGCTGCCCAGGGAAGTGGTTCAGTTTCATTCCCTGGAGGTATTTAAAAGACAGGTAGACAAGGTGCTCAGGGATATGGTTTAATGGTGGACAAGTACAGTTGGACTCGACGATCTCAAAGGATTCTCCAACAAAAGGATTCTATGGGTCTAAGATCTCATACAAAAACACAGGTCAACAGTCAGACTGTTCTTTCAGTTCCTCTATGTTTAAAAACCTAAATTAATAGTAACTCAATAGCAGAGCTAGAACCAAATATTCGAAATGCTTGCTTTTACCACTTCACCATTAGCAAAAAACTTTTACCCATAATTTTTATCATCATCAGAGAAAAAAGCAAGAATGTAAACAAAAGTCAGCTTAGTATGCAAGGTATGACATATCTATGGCTGTGATGAGTACACATTTGCACGCTTGTTTTCAAAATTGGAGTCAACAGTTATTCCACACATGGGAAAGGATGGAGTTGAAAATTAATATAAGGTTGTGACTATATGCCAAGTGGTGTGTGAGTGTGATGGCAGCCTGAATAGCCTCAATGTAAAGAAAGGATTCTCAAAGTTATTCTTTTCAAATATTTTCTTTAAAAGATGCAGTATTCTATTTCCTTGATTAAAATGACTCATCAGGAAAAATTTATATTCTGTATATTTTTCCTTCAATTTGTGAAAATATGCCTTTAATTTTTAATATTTCTTGCTAAGAAGTAGCTTTCATGACTACATTTGATGTTAGAATTTGTCTCTCTGTGCTTCATCAAAATAACTGTAAAGTCTCTGATATCTGGAGTTCACTCTTTTCATGAATGTCAACTTAGAAAATCAGCTCCTGTTCCTCATCAAATTGTCAACTGTCCTGAACAAGGGGAGTTCCTGGAAAAAAATGACCTGCTACACACTGATAGCATGATTTGAAAAAGGATATTTTAGCTCTATTTATTCACAATCTGAATTTTAAAATCATATTTTAAAAATTGTTTTCCATTTTGCACTTCAGTCTCTCCGTTTGTCCTGAATACATGAGAAAGATCAAAGTCAGATTTGCTGGCTCACTAGCACATGTTATGTTCAATTTTCTTCTGTCACATTCACATAAGTAACAGCAGATGTTGCTAGAACATTCATGAGTTTAGTTCTGAAGTGTGCAGCCAGACATTCGTCAGGCTAATTTGATTTCCTGAGGACTGCGAAGAGAGTTCTGCTGGATAGTTCCCCATCTGTGACACTGAGCCATTCTTGCCAAACACACTTGAAGCCTCCAATGAAGATATTCTCCTTTGGATTTTTGCTTAAGGCTACTTTTTATTAGTTTTCTTTAAGAAGTCTTTCTTTTCTTTTTCTTGCCTTTTCTTTTTTTTTTTCCTTAAGTTAAAACTGCTATAAGGATGTGGAGAAGATTCAGGAGAATAATGAAAAGACAAATACTACCATAATCTTTACCATCTTAGTGTTTACCAAATGCCTATTGAAGCCAATAGGAAAGACACATGTAGACTTTAGTGAAAGAATTTTGTATTCTCTCACAGCTGAAGAAACATTAGAATTTAAATAATTACATAAATGTCAGATGTGAACTATCTTTTAGGACTAACTGCCTGCAAACAATTTTCCAAGAGATTTCTGAAAACACGAAGTCACTTTCTGTGTATTTGTACATAGAATATTAACACATATTTTGCAATGCCTTAGAAAACCTTCAGTTTTCAAAACAACTTTGTTATGGTTACTCATTCTATATTTGCATTTGTAAATGAAACAAAACTCAAAGTCTTATTATTGAATATTACCTTTGAGTAAAATATGTCCAAGTTTTGAATAGAATTAGAAATGTTTCTATTTTTAGGGAAATTATTACATTAAATGGGTTAACACATCATTATCTCAAAGCTAAAGAAAGATTTTTAACGGTTTCTACATGACGGAAGTGAAATTCATGCACACTGGAAGAACTGGGAAGCGATTTTCTGCAGCCAAAGGAAAAAAAGAGCTGTTCCCACTTCTTTACTACAGGAGTTGTACCTAAATGTCGAGCTTTTGATAAAAGTGATGCATTGAGCATATATCTGTCAACCAGATAGATGCACAAGCTGTGGATTTATATAAGCAACATGAAGATCAGAACACTGTGGAATGAAGCCCATGTTTCGCAAGTCCTTAGAGGGTTCCTTTCCTAATTCCTCATTCGGTGCTGTGTGTTTGATGCTGTTTGTAACTCAGTCTTCACAGAGAGGTTTTGAGAAGCGAGAGGCAGGGTTAAAGTTTATAACCTGGGCTTGTCCTCTTACGAGGAATCCCCGCTTCGGCGGGGCGGAGTAGCAACGCTCTCGCTCGTTCCCTGTCCTGCGGCCCGGGAAGGAGTCAGGCCCCGGACCTCCGCGCCTCCCGGGAGGGGCCAGCGGTGCGGGAGCTCCCCCTGCTGATCCGCTCCTGCCGCTCCAGCCCTGCTCCCGACGCTATCGCCCGGCTCCGCCGCTCCCGCCCCGCTCCGCTGCATCCCCGCTCCCACCGCTTGCGCCGCTGCAGGGGGATGCGGGAGAGAAGCAAACGAAAGGTTGGGGTAGTTCCTGTAGCCCCACCGGCTGTCCCGCTATCATAATGAAAAGTGAAAAGAAACTCGCACAAGATCGGCAATTGTTTCCACTCCCTTTTAGCCCCTCCAGTCACAGAGTTTTAGAAGTGGGGTGAACTTAATATGTGAATCCATGAGTTTTGTTCTATTGGTCTCTCACAGAATCACAACACGGCTGCGGCTGGAAGGGCCCTCTGGGACCATCCGGTCCAACCCCCCTGCTAAGGCAGGGTCACCTCCAGCAGGTTGCAGAGGAGCGCGTCCAGGCAGGTTTGGATATCTCCAGAGAAGGAGACTCCACATCCCCTCCCTGGACAGCCTGTTCCAGTGCTCCTTCACCAGCACAGAAAAAAATTCCTCACGTTCAGGTGGAACTTCCTGTGCTCCAGTTTGTGCCTGTTGCCCTTTGTCCTGTCACTGGGCACCACTGAACAGAGCCAGGCCCCATCCTTCAGATATTGATCAGCATTGGTGAGATCCCCTCTGTGTCTTCTCTTCTCCAGGCTAAACAGACCCAGCTCTCTCAGCCTTTCCTCCTAAGAGAGATGCTCCAGTCCCATCATCTCTGTGACCTCCACTGGACTCTCTCCAGCAGCTGCTCATTTTCCTTGAACTGAGGACGCCAGAACTGGACATAGTTCCCCCCCTCTCCATAGAGGAAAGTTAATTTTAACATTACTTCTAGAAGTGTAGAGAATTTGACCATGTGGCCATCTGCAGCATGGCTCAGTAGGCCCCTAACTTCCCTGCCCAGCAGCTGTTAGCAGGCACAGGAAAGAAGAGCTGCTTTTCCCTTTCTTCATGTACAGAATCACAAACATCACATGAATGTAATATAGCTGAAATGTTCGGTGTTTATAGGAACTTATATCCAGCTTTCTCTGCATATGTATCTCAGTCAAATTCTTAGGAAAAGAAGTATCTTATGATTCATTTTAAAATGTAAACCTCAGGTCTTTGATTAAAACCCTGTTTTTTGCAAAACTAGATAAACCATTTCAGAATGTGAAAAACTTAGGCGTTTCTCTTTTTACTATTACATGGATGAGGAAGCAAGACCCTAGTATATAAGAGAAAGGTAAGTTGTCTTCATAAGCATCTCCAAAGGCCATTTAGCTCAATCAGAAAACTAGGCAAATGAGCTATTTAGCATAGGTTAGTGACAAAGTTTTCATTTCAAGGTTGAATAACGGCTTAAAAAAGAAAAACAAAAGAGGCTTTGAAATTTTTCCTAACCTTCAGCTCCGCTAAACATGAAAACTAACTGCTGAATTCTGGGGAAGTGACCTATTTCTCAACACTTCAGAAAGCATAAAACTCTGCAAATGACATTGACTAAAATGTAACCCATGTTTTCTAAGCTTCCTTTACAAAATATGACTAAACCCCAAGTAGAATATAAACTCCATCACAGGGAAAAAACTTAAATAATAATGTCCCTAGATGAAATACACATTTTATAAACTCTTTCTTGATTTTATTTCTTCTTTTGTAAGATCTCCACAAACTGGATTAAGTAGAAAGAACTGATCCCCACGTAGTCAAAATATGTCTGCGTGATGAAGGGTTCAGCTACAATTACAAAATAAATTAGGAAGTTTTTCTAGTCCTCCTCTCCAGTAAAAGTTCTTCACTTGCTACTGCCACCACCAATATAAAAAAATTTTTCAGCTACCAAAGGAAGGATGATACACTCAACATTTTACAAGATTTTTTGTAAGCACAGCTCATGTCATTTCAGTAAAAAACATTACCCAGTACTCACTGAAGCCTTCATGTTGTTTAGTGCTTCCCTAAAACACGACCAAATGCTTCAGTTTTTAGAAGCTACTAAGAAAGTAACCCAAACAATTTTACAATCTACTCTTCTTCTTAGCAATGCTTTATCAAAATTGACCATGAGGAATGGTGGAAATTGCTAGAATTAAAGGACTGTCAATTAAATATTAGCTAATTTTCCTCACAGTAAATAGCAAGTCTTTCTCCAATTCAGGCTCAGTACTAGACATGATGTCTAGCAGCTCCAGTTCTCTAAAGATGTTCAAAGATAATTTTTTAATTTTAAGATAAATAGCAAATGTAATTTTCTTGCCCTGATTTCTATTGCATTCTTTGCTCCCATCTACAATAATAATATTCCCCTTCCCAGGTCTGATTCATACAAAGAGAAATACTGAAACTGGCATCTTATCCAAAATACACCTGAAAATGACTGAAAGATAGAAGCAATCAAGGCAAGGTCGAAGTCATTGCTTAGATACAGATACAGTATGTTCCAAGAAGAGACAGGCTGACAGTTCTGTGTGATTCCTGTTTTCCTGAAGAAGAGAGAAACTCTCTCTGCAGAAGCTAGGGCAGTTCAGGTTTCACTATTACCAAGCAGCTAAATGTAGCAACAGACCTAGAGCAAGAGACAAGCTAAAGTCATTTCTAAAGGAGCTTTTTACCTTTTCCTCCTTTCTAAAACATTCACCGGTGTTCTGCTCAAGTATAGTTTTCCAAAGCCATGCTTGGACTCCGTAACAGGAATGGGAGAAGCATCAGTGTGGAACAGCCAAAACAGCAGTCAATATTAAAACCTGAGAACTATATATTCTCTCAAAGACTAAAAATGGGAAGAAAAATCATCTTGCTTCCTGTTAGAAAAAACAAGTATATATGCCCGGGATAGGTGGTGATCGACATTCTTTATATGCTGAGAGGACTTGTTATCAGGCAGACAGAGGTGCTCACCTGTAAATGAACGATTTAAATTCACTGAAAATTTATATTCTTCTCTAGAAAGCCAACTTTTAACAGAAAAACAGATCTATATATTTTTTATTTTTTTTCAGTTCTATGTCCTATAAAGATTTTCGCATTTTACTTGCAAAGATTTTGTTACAGTTTGTGCGAGTTGCAAAATCATACTGTAAAACTGACAGTGGGTGCAAATCAAAACCTTATGACTCAAAGATATCTCCTAGGACACACCTCCCTGACAGCCCTGAAAGCTAAGCCACTTCGCTGGGACTATATTTATTAGGGAATTCTCAGCGCTGCAGGAATGGTACTATATGGAAATTTTCTTTCCTTTCCTGTTCAAAGCACAGTTCTAATATGGCAAAGTAGATTATATTTTGTTGACTTCTTCACAAAGCTTTACTGAGAGCACAGGTCCTTATGGAAATTAATGACATCTGGGCTTTATATAACTACAGGATACTCAGCTGTTCCTATGTTTTGCTCAAATACCAGAGTGAGTTACAGTTTACCCATTAAAACTTCCCAGCAAATATAGAGGCATTTCTTCTTTTGTGTGTCCACATGAAATCAGGGTCATCAGGGCATTATCACTGTTTCTGGAGCTATCAGAAGGAGAATTTCCTGAGAAATGAGGCCCTGATTTGAAACAGTTTTCACTGCTGCATGCAGCTATTACTTGCCTTCCCCTAGAAAGATGTCTGATAACAGAAATCCTCTTCCAAATTTGTTTTTATTTCATCTAACTGCTGACTGCTAATGTGACTTCTTCTAAAAGCGCAGGCTACTGTCCATAGTCTCAGGCAGTATAAATTTCCTGTAATGATGATGTTGCAAAGATACCTCGAGAGAGAGGCAAGAGCCACAGGCTCCTTATCATATGCAACTGAAAGAGAGACGCACGTTTATTGAAGGCAGAGGTTTTGCTTGGAATGGAATGTCACTCAATAGGAATTGATTAAAAAATGTTGCTATTAAAGCGCATATACACTTTGATGGAAAAACATGTTCCTCTCTCAACTGCATTGATGCCCTGAGAGTCTTAGACTAGCTTCTTATGGAAACAAGCCTTCTATGACCTGTATATAAGTCAAGTAAAGGGAGTAGGAAGAGTCTCTTAGTCTGTTTTTCCCGCAGTAGCTTCTTAACACACTGATGATTTTCCATCAGGTTTTCTAGAGACAGTGACATCTTAAAGGTAGTTATGGCCATCTAAGATTCATGTAAATCACAAGCAAGTAAAAGAGGCAGACCCTGGGGCATCTGGACCAAGACCACCTAGCTTTGATAATACTCAGAAAGCCATAGAGGTCATGGAGCTTGTAAAGTGACTACAGAATAGTAAATAAGGTCAACTGTGAACAATAGGAAGAAGTAGGGGAAACATTTCATTTCAGTACAGAACTTACTTTTTCTTCTAATTATATTAATTCAAGGCCTAAACATTTGCAGAAAGCACTTCTTAATTGTAAATTCAACATGCTGGTCACCTCAATTAAATTAGGAATGGTAAAGCACACCTTGTGAGAAGCTCAGCAGGCTTTCAGAAAAGAATGAGGAAAATAAGAGCTGGCATTACTGATATTTCTAGGAAAAGCAAAAGAAAATAAAGTTTAAAATAACCCTCTTTGAAAACAAACACTTTTATTACCCCTTTTTACAGCACCAAGAAACTGAGTAATGCTTGGTGTGTTTGTTTTGAAAAATTCCTTTCAGGTCATTTTTCTTATACATCTACAGTTCTGCTTTTGCTTGTATAAAAACTTGGTTGTAGATTGAAGTTGTAAAAGGATTTACAATAAGCGATGACAACAGATAAGAGTGTGCAACGGTCCTTTAGAAGAGATTTGAAGTCTTTGAAGTTGCTGAGGAAGTCAGAAATATATAAAACCATATCACAGCCCCATCTACCAAGTTTTTCAGTTTGGTGTACACAGAAAAAGCACAAAAACAGATCAACGGAGTCATGCTTTAAAATAAAGTAGATATATTAACTCTTTAAGGCCAGATATCAGACAAATTTTTTTTTCAAAACAAAAGCTGTGATCTAAGTTACAGAGACCCTTCAAAAAGCCAAATATTAAGAATTCAACTTCCCTCCCTTCTTATGAACATGTGGAGAAAACACATTTAATAAAAGGATTCGGGTTTTTTTAGGTTGCACGTCACAAACACTTTCAAGGTTTTTGAATTGTTAATCTATTTAAGAAAGGAATGCTTTTTGACCATCTTTTTGAAGGATGGACAAAATATGTCTCCATCAAACTGTATTACAGACCATTCTCACATTAAAGATAAAATATACATCTAGTGCCGCAAGATAGGAATTTGCGAATTTGCCACCTTCTCATTAAGACAATGAAGATTGTCATAATGCTGCTATATCTTTACGTATTTTCAAGCGCAACTCAGTTCATCGCTTACTATTGCCATCAAAAAATATTGAAATTCACATCAACTGACATTTTTTTAATGTGATCGGATAGTTTTGTCCAGAACACTGTGTTTAGATCCATAATAGTACAAAGAATTTATCTTCAGGAATTTCTTACTTACAAAATACAATTCTTCCTGTCACCATGTTTACATAGCACAAAACAGCTTACAAAACCTCCCATTCCAGTTCTAGCTGAATCCTTTCCTGAGTCTGTGAAGCAGCGATATCAACAGCAAGCTTGCAAATGCACTCTCATCTAGAGGAACAGACCACCTACACCAAGACTGGTACTGGTTTACTGCCAGGGTTTTCACTTTCATCACCTTTCTAACAATGAAGGCAACTGCTTAAAATGCGATTGAGAAAAGTGTGCCTTAAAGACACTTGCTGTGCTTGCTGTCACTTGGCACTATATCGGACCACGGGAAGGAATTCTGGATGCACTGGTTTCTGGAACACTTCCACAGCAGCAAAAGCACGAGCTGTGGAGCTCTGAAGGGGCTTAGTTCTCCCCTCTCTATCTCTTGTGCCTTTCCTATTCCTACTCCTGTACACTCTTCTCAGGAAGAAAACCAACAAAAGCTTTGGGTTTATTCTTTCTCTAGCAGAGAAATGCTGCTTTCTGGGTCAGAAAATGTTTCAACAACTGGTTGAGGCTTGGTAATTAGCTTACAATCACAGTGGGAAGTTGGAGTTTTCTTTTTTTTGTCATTAATACACCTTCACAGGTTTTAGGAAGTTAAATAGAGTGGATTGTATTAAACCTGCGTGGAACAGAAATCAGACTGATCTGTTCCATTCTTACGGATTTCTCTTCACAATCATATCAATCTGTGCTGTACTGATTTGAACTGGAAAGATGTGGCTGTGTTTTTTCTGATTTCTGTATTTAAATTTCTGAAGGCGGAGCAAGTGAGGATTCAGCACAGAAAATATAACTATTTAGGCAAAGAACATGTTTTAAAAATTGGAATTTTATTCATACTGACCTTCTGGATGAGGCAGCCTTTTCTAGTATATAAATTATATCATTCTCTAGTTTTACCATCAGTTCATACCAGGATCACAAAAGCTCGAAGGACACCATAGAATCCTCTTTCAGAAAACTGCAGGTTTGATAAGCTACTTTCTCAAATGGACAGATTCTGTTAAGTTAAAATTTAAGACAGTGAATGACTCATTTTGGCACCTGTTTGGCTAGAAAAGCAAGTTATGTTTTTCACTTCTGTCAATGGCTGGCTTTCACAGCCACCTCAAAAGCCTTAATTTCCCAGCTGAGTCTTTGCTGGATTATTCTCAGTATCCCTCACTTTGCATCCTCCATAAGCCTGACTAAGCAAAATAATGTCAACCTGACCTAAGCAGGGCACCTTAAGTGAAGCCAAACAATTTTGGGAATCTCCTCCAGAGAGCACTGAAGCCTGTAAATGTCCTTCTTTTGCCTTGAATGCATCAGCCCTTGAATACCTTAATTGTGCAGGTAAAACTTTTAACTATGATACTTGAAACAATACTTTTTTCAAACATGTCCCACTCCAGGGAAAGTTATTTTACGCTATCCTTGTTTTCCCTTGACTATGAATGTTGTATCATTTTCTGTTCAATTCGCAAAAATATCATTCACATCATGGGCAACCCCTCTCCCCCTTCCCTCTGGCAGGTCATTTATTACTTCATAACTTATCATCTTTGGTCAGATAACCATTATCTTATTGTAACTGCCAAGCACTCTTTAGGCTTCTTCAAAAAGCTTGCTTTGATTTCTGATATCCCCTTGTCATCTCCAATTAAATTTTCCACGTCCCAATCCATCAGTAATGTGAAAAATCTTCCCTCCCTACTGTACCATTTTTTCTGCAATTCCACTCTCTTTAGATTGAATTAAAGAAGCAGCACTGAATCTTGCTTTGCATTTGAGTTTTTTTGACATGTGTGGAAAGTATATATTCCCTCTATTTTTATAGGAGATATGAATTTTAAATTTCTCCTTTATTTTTTTCTCAAGCATAGTATGTACTAAATAAATTCTTCCTCTCATATCTTTTATAACACCATGGAAAAAGAGAATTCCATTCACTAATGTAAATTATACAGAGAAAAAATGGCGAGCATTTGGTAAATATTATGAGGTATAGAACCATATTTTTACATAAATATTTTTAAAAAGACAAGTGAAAAGAAGTGGTATCCAATTTATGGAGACAGTTTCAATAGCAGCTGGCATTGTATTCATCTCCCCTTGAATTTCAAGTTGTGCGTTAGTTACTGTAGCAATTTTGTTCAATAATGTTTTAGGGATTCTGTAGACTCTGGTATGATTGTATTGTGCCATGACTCACAGTTAATGAATGTTCTTCCAAATCTCACTTTTATTGAAACAAAATGTATGAATGAAGTGATTACTCTCTCAAATAAGGTTTCCTTTCTAGTATTGTAGAATCATTCTGATGCTGACCATGATCAAACTGTCAACAAACTAGTTAATATTAGAATTTATTGACAAGATCTTGCATAAGTTATAGTCATTAGTCACAAAAGTGCTATCCAGAAAGGAAGGAAAGAGCATTTCTGTCCAACAAGAACAATTCTAAATGTGTTCCCAAAGCCTTTACAACAAGAATCATTTGCCTGCTAACCAAAGTGATGACAGGTTCTGGATTAATGCAAATTAACCACAAATAGTTTTTTTTTTTCTTAGAATGCAGAAACTATAACATTGTACCTGTTTTCAGACTCACAACTATCAAACAAAGAACTATTTTATATACTTGGACTCCTTTCTATAAATTATTATTTTGTTTGGTGTTAATGTATAAATGAATGTCCTACATAAACTAGTACCATCTCACAATAAATACAAGATGCAGGAAACCTAACTTAATATTTCCTTAATCAGGCCCGTGTAAACAATTCCTTTGGTTGTAAGCAACCAAAGAGGTTCTGAGGACTCTGAAGTCTGCATCATAAGTGTGTGAGCTGACTTAAATTAATAGATTAGTGAAGAGAAAGAGAAGGGAGAAAAGACCTATACGAATTTTTCTCTGGAATTAGTTCATTAATTTACGGTGGAGGGGGGAGAAAGAACTACAGCCACTCATAACTTCTAGCCAACAAAAGAGCAAATTCTTCAAATATTCTTTGAAAAGCTATAGAGTTATGTGAAATCACATTCTGAAACCTGGATAGTGCTACTTTTCCAATTTGGGAAAACGCTATTGAGACAGACAAAGTTTCTTATTGATATGTTATGCTAGATTCAGTCTCTGTTCAAATGCTCCAACTTATAAGTGATAAATCCACAAGAAATAAGACCTCTGCTGTTTTGATAGAAAATCAAGACAAAATTAATGGTTTACCGTATTTTATGAATGAGAGGTGAGAACCGGAGCTTTGTGTTGCTTTTCACCCCTTCAATTTATTAGTCCTCAGCTTTGTTAACAAGTGGACCCATCAAAGGATTTTAAGCTTCTTCAGACTCCTCCTACATTTTCAAAATATTATTGTAGCCTTTTGCAGTAGCTTGCTACAACTACTGAAGATTTTCAGTATCACTTCACTTCCTTAGTCCACCAGACTCTGATTTTTCATTAGCTCAAGGAAATGACTAATGCTTCAGTGAAATCAAAATATGCAAAACCTGTCTGTTTAAAAAAAAATAAACAAACTTTTCCTTGTGCCCAACACACTTTTCCAATTAGACACGAAGAGGAGCAAACCCCGTCCCAGATCCTATAAGAGAACAGTGAAACCCATTAGGCACAAGGCTGGAATGTCATAATTGCCTCAAGGCAGGTAGGAGTTTCCCAAGGGCCAGAGGAGCAATCCTGCTCTCCCCAAGGTTCCTAAAGGAAGAGCATTACAATGGTAACTTGCATTAACTAAGAAGCTCCAAGCTCAGCAGGGACCACCGTGGGTACCTGCAAAGTGGCTCTGCAGAAAGCCTCTAAAATCTAAGGCACAAGATGTGTTTCATAATGATAGCTAACCTTGATTTAAAGGCCCAAATGCTAGTAACATCGCCACCTCTGGAAATCCAGTCTTTAATCATCCTCACTTGTGCCACTTATATCCTCAGCATATTGCCACTTCCTTCATTATTGAATTCATCTCTATTTCCAATTTCAGCAACTGATCTTTTCTGTGTTTGTCAGCCATGTGGAAAACCCCAGCATGAGTGCTTCTTTTTTGTGCCTAATTAGCTACACAAAAATGTTAAAAAAAAAAAATCACCTCTGAAGTTGCTCTTTAGTGAGCATTGTTATTATTTTAAATATATTACTCTAACAAGTAACAACGCTTGTACAGAATTTCTATTCAGCATGCATTTTTCCATTGTGTGTCTGAATTTTTTTAAAAAAGCTAAAAATTACCGCTATGTTTCTTTTGATTACAGGAAGAAGCAAAACGGCTATTAACATTTTATCAAATCTTCCACAAAATAAATCTGTGTTCTTATTGTAACAAGACTCAGTTCAGCTACTATGACTTTATTTTGCCCTACATTACCCTGAAAGGTGAACAAAACAACGTTTTTTACTAAGCCAGCAATAACTTAAATGGTCTTAAACTCTTTTACCAATTTGCAATCCAAATACAAGAGTATAATCTCTTCCCTATTATTTCTGTATTAGCATTAGATATCCCAAGGATATTGTTAGTCATCTATAGAACACATAAGGAGAAGTATTAGTAACCTTTTAGCAAAATTCTGTTTTCCCCAAAACACCCTGAAGTAACATTTTACCATCTGCTTTCCTCTACAAGAGCAATGGGGATGATTATTCAATTACTGATGAAGGTGGATAGGTGCAAGAGACATTCTTTCTTGTCTTTTCTAGAAGAAACCAGACTGTGTAGAGTTTGTACAAATGATGAAAAGTTGCGTTTGGATATTTCGTGCTTTACTTTCTTCAACAATAATAAACTGAGCAGCCTATGAGCTGCGTTATGCACCATGCTATGGCTGTCAAATCTTCTATGTTCAAGTCTTAAGGGATGTTTCTGTTACTAATATTTCCTAATAAATCCCTGAAGAAATGATGGTCTGATACAATGGCAGGATAAAAGATCAGGATATCTGTTTTCCAGTGTTGTTGCTGACATGCACACTTGATCTTTAATTTGTTAAAAAATACTCCACAAGTGTTGGAAGGACATTGAGTATAAAACAGGCAGAGTTTACTGTTCAGTGCCAGCCTGTTCAGACCACAATGTAGTGGTCAGACCACCTGTGTCTTATACATGATTTTGTGCTGTAGTACTTCTAATACTATAAGCCACTGAGTTCCTTTTGCTTGATTGGTTGTTTTTAAAATTTGTGGGCATTTTCATAAACACCCATAACCCTAACTTGCTGTTTGACAGAAAGAATATATTTATTTTAACTCTTCTCGAAGTTTATTCGGAGCAAGAGGTGACTGCTTCGGAGGATTTAGCTTCTTCCACCTTTATTCATGAAGTAATGTTAGACTTCTGTAATATTTACTGTTTCTTTATCAATTGGTTACCTCTTCAGTCAAAATTATTCTCTTGGCAATCTCATTGACATCATTAGGAATACAGAAATGCGCTTTTCAGGTCAAATGGAGCCCAAATGTAGAAGACATCCTGGCTTCCGAGATGTATTGTCTAAGCTGGTTGACTGGATGCAAAGCCCATGAAGGTAACTAGCATCCATCTTTGACAAAGGGAAAAGCACTGCCCAAAGGTACCCACAGAATTCTAATACCTAGAAAAACAAACCAGTTGCTTGGAAAATGTTGGTTGCCTTGGAAAATGTTATGTTTGTTGTTCAATGTGATAACAGCCAGGAAAACCAAAGAGGTCCAAAAAGACTTTTTCCAAAGCATCAGCTCCAGCACAGCTAGTACAATAAATAATTGCATCTAAGGATCCCATTTCTGTTTCCTAAGAACAGCAGAGAATTTGAAGTATTTATCTAGTGACCATAGACACACTAGAGATAGAGAAAGCAATGAGAACAAAATAAGGAAACAGCTGCCATAGGAGGATGGTAAGGTCATTACAGAAAAAAAGCAAAAGAAATCTCTCAAACTTGGAAATGGAAGTTGTCCTCCTTTAAACAGAAGGCCACATCTGTTTCTAAGGGCAGTTCTGACAGATCTGAGATGATTCTTCCTGTAGTTTTTGATGGTTGTCTCACTGAGAGTTGATTATGTTTAGTAATCCTTTCTATGGAGTTTCTGAAGTTCTGAAATGTTGCAGATCAGGTTCCAGAAGGAGAGGGGCTGTCCTCACCTTTGCAGTGCAACCTGAGCTGTACACGCCCTTTTTCAACATTTGTGATAACCACGTTAACTTTTCTTTGCAAAGAATGGTTTTATGAGAATGAAGCCCATGACAGTCTCCCCATCCAAAGGAGAAGCGGCAATGCCAGATTCCCACCAGAAAAGCTCCTTATATCAACTCTGCTTAGGCAGAGAAGAGAGTTTCACTCTCCAAGGAAAATATGTACAATTGCCAGCCTAGTCTGGATCAGCATGAGACCCCTGGGGTCTTCTTTACAGCAAAACCTTTTGATATGTATACACTGCCAGTAAAAACAAACATTCATCTAATGCCAGCTTTACAAACAGCACATTTTTGCAGACTGAAATAAGACCAAATAGAGGTGAAGCACTGGAGACTTTCAGTAAGAAAAATGATACTATGTTCTTTCTTGTAATAGAAACAACTTCCTTGGTATCCTTTTCAACTGGAGTTTAAAAAAGGATAGGAGACTCCCCTATGTTTCTAATAACCCTCAAAACTGAATAACTCTGTTTAACTCAGCCGCAAGATGCTTTCAGTTGGAAGGCACTCTGTAAGCGCGTGCATTTTACAGCATGCAGATGACAGTCAACCTTTAAACAGAAAGAGTTCACAACTTTAACAGAGCAGAACTAGTGCTCTGCCTATAGTAATGGTAATCCTTTCTTTGCTAGCTCTTAAGCACCAAAGAACAGGAATTACAAGGATGACTGATTCTTTGGTTTCTATGTTTAAATATCTAACTGAAAAATCAGACTGCTAACCAAGTCAGTGAGCATTAGCTTGAGGTCAGTGTACACACTACCATGTGTGATGGAGTATCATGTAAAGTAAGATTCTTATGCTCTTGAGTTTATTTCTTGTCTGCAGGAATGCAGAGAGAATTATTTTACTTTGCAGCTTAATAGGGGCTAACAGGAAAAAAGCCCAGGTCCACCTCATCTTCCTGTAGGGGCTTAGGCTGAGCCTGGTCACCTCTCCTCTTACTGTCAAGGGCAAAATAAGGACATTAAGACAGAATCAAGACCACTTCATATCAAACTTGCCACGTGGTGCTACGTGACCAGCTACAGAGCAAAACATAGTCGTTAATTACATGCCTTTAATATCTAAAGCAAAATATTATAAATACTGGACATAGAAAGATGCTTACATCAAACATATCTATAAAGCTTTTTTTTCTTAACACTGGGAAGGCATAGAGGCAAGCAGCAATATCTTCTTATTAGCCAAGAGCAAATAATATCTGAATATCTGAAAGAGTAGAAGTAAGCACCTGGCAACAATACTTCAATATCTCGGATTTTAATGAAGTCTTTCTCTTTATTGGCTTTAGCAGCAACATTATTCCACTTTTACAGAAAGAGGTGTGCCCAATTCAAACTCAGGCTTTTTGGGTTTTAATGAGACTTGAAAAGGTTATTTATTCCAAACAAACAAACAAACAAAATGCAAAATCAATAGCATAAGTTTTGGCAGTCCTAAATTAGCAATTTCCTCCAGAAAACTCCAAGAGCTGCTGTGATTTGCCCACTTCTGCCTGCCCTTCTCTCCACTTGGGCTGTGTGCAATCATGAAGCTATCAATCTCTCTTTTTTGTCCAGTTGCGGGTGCTGCTGTGCTGACTTCCTTACGAGAAAGAAAAGAAACTGAACAGCTTACAGCTCCCCCCTACAAAAATAGTCAGAAGAAAGAAATGCAAGAAAACAACAAGTTTGGACTTTCCATTCTAATCTCATTGTGTCTCAAGTTTTGGGTTTTTTTTGTCTCATCCAACCTTGTGACTTCCCCTTATAACTTGTCAGTGAGCCTCAGTCATCCAGTTGTGGTTTTCTCTCTTGTGGCTAACACAGCTTGGGATAAGGCAGCTCTTCTTCTTCCTCTTGAAGAAGTCTGTGGGTACAACTATATACAGAACAATTCCTTATTAATTGTCATTGAAAATAGAGTGGTTGGCCTTTGGAACAGACTGATCTTGCTGTAGCACTAATTCCATGAGTGTCATCAGAAGCACATGGCTATCTTCACTAAAACTGGAATGAATAGATCACATACTACACTGGTAGGTGAACTACTCTGATGAAGAAACAGGTTCTGGTTGTGAAGAAGACGTTTTCAGTGATGACAACTGTGATTATTAAAAGACCTTCTTGAACTGGTATCAAGTATAACCCCAAGTCTTCCCTGAATTTACTGCAATGACAAATAAGGCATTCCACAGGGGACAGACCTACGACAGCCGGAAGTCTCAGGGAGTATTTTAGACCTTGTTCTCTAACACTTTTTCCTGTACTATATGAAGCTTTGTACAGAGGAAGCTATTGTTAACATAGAAAAGTATAGCAACCTGTCTTTTAAGAATGGACATGGGAAAACTTTCCTCATCTTGCGTTTATTGAAACAGTGCATTTGAAAATCATACAGCTGTTTTGTGAGGTGTACATACAAAAAACTATGAAAAGTTTAATTTAATTACCACACTACCACATAAAAAAGGAATCCCTGTTACTAAATTACTGTGTAAGTATTGCAAAAAAATTTCAAAGTATGACTGCAATGATTTTAGTTTTCCAGATCTATAGAGCCTAGTAGTCCATTTAAATTATCAATCCCAAATTGAAACTAGAAAGTATGTACTCATACTGCACCTTGAACTGTATATGTGCACATTGCACAACACTAGAAATTGCTTTCCACTGATGAAACAAGACACCAAGTTTCTGAATCAGAGGTAAAAAAACATAAAAGAAGGGTAGGCTTTCAGTTTGGCATATTGAAAGTAATCGAAGGGTGTTATAAAATAAAATATGACACAATAACCACCAATGATAATTTAAAGAAAATACTACTAATGTTCTTACGTAGTGAACTTCTATTTTTAATGATCATGAATTTATAAAATACACAGTGTTCTGCTGTTACACTGCAGCATTAATTCTTTACTTGGGCTCCAGGTCATGTTAGTGAGGGGAATGTATTCTCTCACTAGCAAGCTTAATTTGAAAGAAATCCCTTACTTTAAGCCAAATAAATTTCTAGTTCTTTCACTGCTCCTTTCTATCAAAATCAAGAAAAAAAATCCCACTTCACAATAGTAAGCAAAAAGAAAACAAAAATTACATTGATTCTTCCAGCTTTGTAAAAATCTATGTTTATAAACATATCCACAAAACTTAGGTTACACTTTAAAAGTAGAAGTATTTCCTCTTCATGAGACCCTAGCCAGAGCAATTCTAAACCATTAAGTTTTATTTCACAGCTCCAGGCAACCGGAACTGAAGTGCTCAGAGGATCTGTTTGTTCTTCTCCATACATCTCCAGAGGAGGAAAAAAAGCATCCAAATCAATCAGCCTCACCTTTATGGAAATAAGTGAAAATTAATTGGCAAACACCTACCAGCTAGAAGACCATTAAAGAAGAAACAAACAAAAACCAAAAACCCAAGCTACAGAGTCTATTGAAAACAAGTCATGTCAGAAAGGGCAATTTCCTTGACAAGGTAACCACCAGGATGCAAAACTAGGACTCTAACTGAAATCTGTGAAATGACTGACTGCAGGCAGCAAGAGGCAAAGTGCCTTTACTGCATTGACTTTGTTCTTTTAGGAAAAGCATTGCTGGCCTATAGAATTCCTAAAGGTCTTTGAAAATTCGTATAGTTGGTTTGTAACAGGGTACACAAAGAAAAAATTGTTCCAGTGACCCTTGCTTGTACAAAAGTTCAGGCTTCCTTAGAGGTTAATAATGGATATGATAGTATAGATGTGACATTTTATATAGAAATCTTTTTAGCTAAAAAAACCTAGTATTGCTTGAAGCAGATTGTTAAAAAGAAAAGAAAGGACATCCGCATATATGTAAGCTAAACGAGCAGCAATGAAATTAGACAAAGTAATGACCCCAATCACTTATTTCAGAACATGGTACCTAGGGAAAGAATTGTCCGCTTCAACACAAATATATTGACAGCACAAGCAAATTTACATTTTTGGCAAGCAGTAAACATAAAGACTGTATATATAATATATTATGTTTTGGTTTATTTCACAAATACATGTATAACCTCAGCTTGTAATCAAACTGACTCACATTTCCTGCGGACAATGCAAGACTTTTTCCTATGACTGGATTTAGAGAAACTCTATTGTGCAGAAATTAAGGTTTCAAGAAGCAAAGTAGCCACAGTGTGACACCAGTGTTTTTCCACAAGGACAGAACAATCAGTTAAAGTCAGATCACCTAAAGATACATATATTTCTTCCTGTGGAATGAAAAAATACATGTGTAAGAAGTGAATTAATTTCTTTCTGATAAAAGAATTGCTTTCCCCCCAAAAAACAGGGTAATGGCAGTATTGCAGTCATTCGTATACATCCATAGGGGTGTAGACAGACACACACAAGCACACTCACACAGAGAATCTCAAGTGAACTGAATTAACCAAAACAGAATGTGGGGAAGTAACCAGTTTTGGATTATAACTCAAGGATTTTCACCCAAAGTAGTCAAATCTTCACAATCCTAAAGAACTATTATATCACAATATAATGTCATACGAACTTAGTCCCTCAACAAATTAGGTTTACACGCTGTTTACTGTTCACTGTGGCATTTAAAGGCAGTGGTTTAAAAACTCAAAATACCAAAGCCCCAGTGTGGACACAAAGAGCACAGTGCACAATGAAACTGCAAACATATACCCAAGAGTCTACCTGCCTCCTGATGACAGGTACGTCTCGCAGGCAGGACAAAACTGTCATCTTGGAGGGTGAAATTCATGGAAAAAAAGGCACAGAGCTTTTTTCTATGTTGGCTTAAGGCTGTGAAATGTTCCTGCAAGAGAGTTGATGATTAGTGCAAATTTCCCTGTTAAATGTGAATAGATTTCTGCAACTTACACTAGTAAGAGACAGGGATGGAAAAGACTTTTTCTTTTGAACAAGAGTTTCCCTGAGCCACCTTTCAGTCTGTGTGATGGAGCCATCCAATCACTCAAACAGAAATATCTTAGGAAGAAAGAAAACATCATTTCCCTCCCCAGAGTTACCAGGCCATGTTAATACACTGTACACTAATAGGGCTACAGCTTCTCTACACGTCTCATGTACATGTTTGTAAAGCCCTGGAAAACTATGAAGAAACCATAAGAAGAATGCCACATACATACCAAAGCAGGGGTAGATGGCTGTGACTGACATAACTGAAACGTCCTGTTCTTTTCTTTTCCTTTTTTTTTTTTTTAAGTTACAGACACCTCCTCCACTGGACAAACAATATTCCTATGACACCTCATCTGAACTGTTAGTATTCAGCTTGTGTGTATTCCACTCTGCTTAAAATCCTCTTGGATTGTGAATTTCCAGAGCAAATAAGCATTGTCTCCTTAAAAGCCTATTTCTTTTCTGAAATACATCATCGCAGTCTGCTCTTTCCAGAGCTTCACAGACTCATTAAGGGGCCAACCCAAACATTTCAAGACAGTACGTACAAACTTGGGTGTTTAGGTGTTTGCTATTTAGCAAATTTCAGGCATTCCTCCAAGGGCTATTGGGTGGGTACACTATGGCATTCAAGAAGAATCACCGCTCCCAGTTCAAAATCTTTCAGGGCAACCTTTTCCCAGGAGTAGACACAGTTCTTGGGAGCCACAGGAGAGAAAAGGTCATGTGGGATTTTCAAGGGTCCAGCAGCCCTTTTCTAGACATACAGCAGCTTGCTTACCTGGCAACAGCAGAGGGAACAGCTGTGTTGTGCTCCACTTCTCCAGTGTCCCTTCTCAAGCCCCCTTCACGAGTTGTAGGTACCCCATTCTGGCAATACAGACAGTTAGGGGTTGTTTTTGTTGTTGCTTTTTTAACCGGGAGGAAAAAGGAAGGGCTCTACTGAGGACACCTGATGTGCAGAAAATTTTCTTTTCAATACCTGAATTATAGAATATTTTTTAAAGTTCAATCTATAACACACCAGACCATCTGTTCTAGAAAAGAAAGCCACTTCTATTTTAATATATTGCCCAAAGACAAGAAGGAAAGAGAGTTAAATTCAAGGAATAAATGACAAGAGAGAAATTAAAAAGTAATTAGGGAGCAAATAAATAGTCCTGCCTTTGATACATCTGGAGGCCAAGGAGAAACTCCCTTGGATGTTTTAACATCCAAGGGCAAAAGGAGTATCTTGTAGCCTTTGACAAATGTCTGATGAGGACAGATTCAGCTCTCTGATGAGAGCAAGTGGACATACATCTTGCCTGGAAAGCTGGGAAAGTGTGTGCAGCTTTATCTCTTCCCTCCTGATTTTATAACCTGGTGCAAAGAAAAATCTCCTGCAATCTTGCTAAAACTTTTACCTCCCATAAAATGCAGATCAAGGAATGTCTTATGCATAGCCATAGGGACAATTCTGATAACTTAAAAACAATGCAAAATGTTTAAAACATTATTAACAGATAGCCTTTATTGCAAAATTCATGAAAATACATGAAACTGACAGTTCTTAGAACTGAATTACTACAGACAAAACCTCTGCCTGTTTTGCAAAGGTATTCAAAGAAAGCTAATAAAATAGTAAAGTCTCCAATTCTTTTCTTATCTTTGCTCTGTTGCTGGAGGAAAAAGAAAATAAAACTGAGAAATCTGAAGTTAAAATGAGGATTGAAGGAAGAGAAATACTGCCATGTAATTGTTAAAAAAATAAAAGAAGACTGGTGAAACATATTTCATGCACCGAGTTCTTTTGTGAAATATGTTTTCCTATAATAGGAAAACAACCCACTTGACTTGAAAGTACTTGATCCCACTTGTGCCAAATATCATGAAGTGGTGCCCAATTCTACAATTTTGAATGCTAAGTAAGGAACTTCTCTCTTATTCACACTCAGACTCTGATACTAACAGAAATTCTATTTCATTGCTGAAATATTGAAAAGATATGAAATACAGTGCAGAGATTACTTTGTGCATAATTAGAGATAATCAGCTCCTTTTGGTGAGTTCTCTAAAGTGGCTGTGAAATCACGCATATGATAAATGTAAACATAAGGAAATGGAATAATAAACAAGAAAACAAACAAACAAAAAGTTGTACACCAGAAGATTGAAAAATCTTTACATTAGTGACTATGGTACTACTGTAATTGAAATTTGGTGGAGGCGGTCTTAGATATGGAATGCTTAAGTCAGTGGCTAATTTAGAACCACCATCAAAGAAACAGTGATTTAAGGTAGAATTAAAAATTAGCCCCTCAGGATGAGAGGGCCAAAGGCAGTAATACTTGCTGAAAAATCAGTGTAAAAACCACATGCAGATACGAGAGATTTGCCAGTCAGGTACAGCGAAGCAAATGGTTCAAAGTGATGTTTAGTTTAAGACCCTGAGAGGTAAAATGATGTCAAACAAAACCTTTGGAATAAAGATGAATTTCAAAGCAGCCTCTTGACCATCTACCAATGATCTGTCAGGGCTGGACTGTAAAGGCTTTTAAAGTCCTCTTCAAGGTCAGGGAATGATGGGAGCTTTGTACTAATGGGGATCGGTGAAAGGTGGTGATTTTACCAGGAAAGAGAAAAAAGTAAAACATGCAGATGCCGAAGGAAGGTGGACAACACAGGAACACCTCCCTGGAAAGCATCCTATTGCAGGGCAGCAACTGCTGTAAGGAGATTACATAGGGATGCAGCAGGCACAGGAAGCCTTACACAAACTCTAAAACCAAAATACCTACACATCTGATGTACACGCTGTAAGAGACATTGATCCCTTTAAAGCAGAGATCTAGAGTTTCAAAGGAACCCCACTTCCATGAATCTGCTGATCAGTGAAACGAAAAGTTACCAACCTTTTCTTGTGTTTTACAAGGGTATTTCAAATATACGATCTTCACAAAAATGCTGTTGCCAGGGAGGTAAGAGTGACCTGACACACAGCAGAAGAGTCAGGGTTTGCTGAAAATAAAGAGACAGCAGAACACACCCATAGGGCAGCCAGAATAAAGCAAACCAAAACCAAAAGGCCGTATCACATCACTGGCCCTTCTGCTTTTACTGCTAAAAGATAAGGCTGAGCACCAAGCTAACAGGCTATAGGAGTCATCTTTCAACCTGGTTGATACAAACCGAGGATCGAACAGCTGGAAATCAAAATTTGGCAAGATAAATCATGAATTAATATGCATTTGGAGAACAAGAAAACACTGGAGAGTTTGCCAAGAAAAATACGAGCCTTAGCACTGATAGGAGCCTGTTTAAAAAAAAAATAGTGGGCTTGGATCTGGCTTCCTAAATGCAGGCATCAAGCACAATTTTTGATGCCCTGGAGTATTCCTCACCTGACATCCATCTACCATTCAAGAAGAAATCAGTTTCCCACAGGTCCTTATTCATACCTGCAAGTCACACGCTGATCTCTCATGCCCTAGGGCCTATCATGCCATAGAAGCCTGCCTAAAAGAAAGTCTTACTTCTGGGAGAAAATGCCTGTCTGTGGCTCATGATGGCTGATCTTCCAAGCTGACAACCTGTAAAGCCATAAACCCCCTTTAGCATCTCTTTTCACAGGCCTTGGAAAAGGCAGAAATTTCTGTGTTATTCTCAACACATTCTGAGCTCTTTAGGGACTGAGCATATCACTTAAGTGAGTCAGGAAGCCTCTTCTCTTCTATTCTATGTAAACCTCTTTCTTCTGCCCTTCTTTGTAGCATTTAAGTACAGCAGTGGAAGAACTGCGTGATACAGATCACAGCCCTGTGACATTACAAAAATCCTCACTGATAGCTGCCAGACTGGCTTGGTTGACTCATGCTCAGAGTCAAACTAATCTGGGGTAGGAAGGAATTCTACACTTGGTGAAAAACACACTGAGCTTTTTGCTTTCTCTTTCTATAATGACAAGTAATTTATCTGCTGAAAGAATCCAGTATATCTTACCATATCGATTCCTACCCAATGTAAAGACCCTGAGTGATTGGTAGCACTCCATTCTTTGCTACTGACAGTAGCAATGAAATTTTTTTCTTCTTTTTTTTTTTAATAAAAAAGGAGTTAAGTAAAGTCTTTGTGCCGTTATAAAGCATGCAGGCATAACATATGACCTGTGATATCTAAGAAGTCAGACTGCATGCCCCAGCTACATTTCCGTGAAACATCAAGCCATTTTAAATTTGTATTACTAAGTCATTTTGGGGACAGATCCACAGCATTAATCTTCTTATTTGGATCGCAGGATTTTTTTAAATTTAGATTCTAGAACACAATTTTTCTGGATGCCAGAAGTTCCCACTCTTTACCTCTTCTGTAAATCAACGCCCATCTTCATAGATGGTCAGACATTACCCAGGAGAAGTGAATCTGGAATATTTCAAAACATCTAAGGAAATGTAGAGACATTTGAACCTGTGCCATATGATGTATCAAATTTATTTGAACAAACAAGAATGCCCCATACCAGGGCATTGCGCTTCCTCTGCAATAGGCTCATCACAGGTTGAACACAACCTTGAGAAACCTGTTTCCATGCCTAATTTCTTAAGCTTTAATCTCTTTACTGCCTGTCAGAGGTTTTATTTTGAAAAATTTTACTGTGCTCTGCATTTATGATAGATGAGAGTAAATTTTTAAGAGATTTTCATTTTAGATTTACCTTACAGTTTAGTGGTACGTTAATGGAAACTAACACTGATCGTGGAAAAGAAAAACCAATAACTATCCCAACTGCTTTTACATACCTTCATCTGAAAGCTCTCCGGCATGTGTTGGTATGATCTGATCCCAAAACCAACTACTTAATCTGTGAATTTTTCTGAAGAAAATAAAATTAAATTAAGTGTGCATATTTACTTAGGAATTAGAATTAAATACGTTATTGATTTACTGTACTTTGCAGCTTAAGTTATTTTTAATACCTTTAAAAGTTAAAAACAAAATTCTGTGTACTGAATGACTTATGCAAATACCACATTAGAAGTTAGTTTCTAAGCTACTCAAAACGATTGAAATATTATGCTACTCCTCTCAACACCTTCATTCTTCAAATGAAGTAGAACAAAAGCATTTCCAATCAACCAACCTAGTGTCCCACGACAACTGTCCCTCAGAGAAGATAAGGAGCTCAGCACATTGGTAGGAAATACATTTTCATTAACCACAATCACAGAATTATGGACATTTTCCACTAGCCCAACAACACATTAATCGCAGGTTCCATCTTTAAATTTTTATCAGTCTAGGAGATGAAAGACAAGCTCAGTTAATGCCTTTGGACATGTCATGGGTTTAGTTACTTACAGAACCTTCTGTCAGAAATGCTGGAAATGGGGAAAGTTAAAAGGAAAGGAATAGTTACAGGAGCAAAGCAAGGAAGGACAATTCATCTCATCTCTGTGCTCAGACATAACAGTGGTTCACAGTCAGTGAGTCAAGAGAAGTCATATGAATCAAAAGAAGTCAGTTTGAGGAAAGACACAGAACTGGGTGGCAAGATCTATTAGAATGATTTTTCCCTTATACACAAGGACCGACATGGAGAAAAGTAAAAAATTTTTATGGATGAGGTGGCTGAGGAAAAGTAAACCCTGTGAACAAAGGAGAAAGTCAAGAAAAATGTAGTGTTTACAAAGAGAACATTTGAGTAAAGGGAAACCACTCTCAAAGCTTCAAGTGTGTGTCTCAGGAATGAAAGAAGACTAAATCTAATACAGGGGTTGGAGTCAAGAGGATGATGTTCGTATGGGAGGAAATACAACTTATTGGAGTCCTACAGAAGTGGAAGCATGAAAAGTTGAGAACCTGGGTGAGTTCTGATGAAAGAAGAAAGTTCAATTGCAGCACAATAATGCTACCACATTCTCCTATGTACATAATTAAGAGAGAAGAAAGGTGAAAAATAATGACCTCATTGGAGGGAAGAGTGACTGGAAAGGCAGATAAGTGTCATCTGCAGCAACAGGTACTCAGATATAAAAGCAGCAGCATCTCAGAAAGATTTTGCCTGAGTTAATAACATGTTTTTAGCTACTGATGATTATTTAGATCAGGATCATTTTTCTAGATCCGATGGATTAACCCCAGAGAAAATGAGATTTCTCCTCCTCAGTTGCCTCCAACTTACTGTTCTCTCTCAAGCACTTACGTTGGCCTTTAATTGACTGCTTGTGCAGGAAGAAGGCATGTCAGTTTCCAAAGCCATTAAAAATACAGACATTCTCGTAACCTGCAAGATGTCTTCATTACAGAGATCTTTCCCCAGCATCCTCGTAAGTATTGCTAAAGTCCTGCAAAGAATTCCCAAATGAGACACATTCTGAAATACTCTGTCCTGCAGTATGAGTGTGAATGAAGACATTTAAGTATGAGTGCAAATGAAGACATTTGCAAGTCACAAAGACAACTTTAAAAGGCTATTTTGCATGTGAACTGTAACAGTTCAGAGAGGCTTGTTATGCCTGTGGTGTTGCTTCCAGGAAAAAAAATTCATCTGGTTTGTGGATGCAACTGTTGCCAAGTACAAATGCATAAAGCATCATAAAAAAGAAGAGTGTCTACTAAATTGGGTAAATACAGAGTTGGACATGGTAGTCCATAGTCTAAATAAGTACTGAAGCATCCTGGACAAATGGAACACCTGTGTTTGATTAAAAAAAGGAATCAATGCTATAAAATGCCTTGAAAATGCTTAAAATTTTTTTTCAGAAAACATCAAGCAATATCAACAAATATCTGTGTTCTCCTTAAGATTTCATAGCGACATATAAACTCGCTGTGTGCTTTAGCAAGCAAAACCAGAGGAAACACTTTCTTCTGAAAATCACATTAATTTGTCTCTACATTCACACTCAATCTGGAGGAATATCAACGCTGTAGAAACAGGGCAAATATGAAGAGAGGGTTTTTTTTAAAGAGTATATTTATTCTGTGGACAATAAATATTGAAACTGTATAGGATATTAAGTTTCTTTCATAGACTTAGCAAGTTGTTTCGTATAGCTTTAAGGCTGCCACGTCTAAAGACATTTTGTACTATAAGGCAGATGAAAAAACCCACAGTGATCACTCATTGGTCTACCCATCATTTTAGAAGGACAATGGACAAATGAAAGGCCAGGAAATACAGACTAAGTGAAATCAAACACAGCTTCAAAGTGCAATTGTAACAATTGGTGCAGACATGTCACACATACAATATAATCAACTTCATTCTTTTTAAAAGCAAAGGATGTCTACCTACTAGATGGCAATCCATGTAGTTGGGACACCTTCATCATGTTAGGTATCCGGCAGTAAAACTCTGAATAAACAGTTACTATCATTGAAGATTATTATTTCACATAGTATCCAATTACACAAACACTTAAATCTCATCACCTTCCAGAAACACTTATAAACCTAGCTAACAATTATCTTTAGATTATTTAGGGGAATATTGCAGATGACAATGGATATTACAAGGATAGCACAAAAAAAGTCCAGCAGGACCTGTGAAGACAGTAATTACAAGCTGTCAGGTTGATTGGGGAAAGATCAGGGAAGGATTTGATTTCATCATATGTAATTTTTTTCTTCCTTCTGCTATGGGGAGCAGAGCTCATGGGACTCTACAGAAGACATTTAACTGGGATGGGATGTGTTACACACTTTAACCCATCCTCACACAGAGCGCACAATCAGTTCACACTGTTTCTGCTGTCTCTTACCAATATGCTTTCTTACATCACCCATCTATTTCAGAGAGTACTACAGTTCTTTCTCTACAATTCCCTGCACCAAACCTTTAGCCTGTATAGTTTATATAGCCATTACATTAAAAAAATATTTAGGTTTACCATAGCACAACAAATTGTAGGAAGTGTCTTCTAATCAAGTTATTGAACAATTAATGTTCTTAATAGAACTCTACTCCTGAATCTTTATGTGAGGGAAAAAAAAATTACATTACCTTTATAATTTCTTATTAAGACAATTGGTTGCGATGTCTTTGCATTTCCAATAGTTTCCAAGTTCAGTTTCCTACAGAAAGAAAAAAACACAAGTGCAAGAGAGAAAGTGAGAGAGCACGTAAAGACTTTAGGTCTCAGTTACACTGCAAAAGTGAAGAGATCATCACAATATATTTTTTGTTCTCTGTATTCTCCAAAGGGGAGCTGAAATTTGTGTTTGTCAGTCACTGAAACCCATAGCTGTCAAAGAAAATGGAGGAAATTCACTTATTCTGGTAGTGGAAGAGCCAGTTGGTACAGAGAAAGCTTGGAGACTATTTTTATAGTCAGGTTCTGTATAGATCTATTAGTACATTAGGTTTGAATTCAACAAAGCAGTTATGCTCAGGCTTCATTTCAAAATGACAACTAAACCAATTTCCACCAGGAAGATGCAGCCCAGCTCAAAAGTATTCAGGTATCTACACTGTTGTTACTTTAAGTGCACACTTACATGTACAAAATCTATTGTGTGTCAAGACAGACGTAATGGTAGCAGTGAATTACAGCACCGGCTTACCTCCTGGGGAATTCGGGATTCAAACTGCAGTAGCAGTCACTATTGTGACTGTTTAGCCTGTATTTTGCAAGTCACAAAGATGTCTCAAAGTAAATAAAAAAAAGATTCAAGACATCAGCTCACTTAGCATGCCAGGAAAAAGTGCATAGGCAGAGCACCTCCGGGACAAAGAGCTAGCAGCTGGGTCTGACAAACCAAGGTTATTACTCGTTCCACTTTATTCCATCAAGTTTATTCACATACTAAAAATATAAACCCATAGATGTCTTTTACAGGTTGAAATATAAAAACCTAATAGATAAAGAATTTCTCTTTCAAGTGACAGTTCAGATAATCATTCTTTTCAAAATCTGAAATGTCTTTTACATCCTGGCTTGAAATAATTTTTAATGTATTGCATTTAGAACAATCCCTTCACTATAGTATCTTGCAGCTCACAATATAATCTGCATTTTCTTTATTCAGTACACAGACTGACTTTGATGGGTTTTCCACAACCCTCTCTGTCATGCAGAAATAACACTGAGATATGGAGCCAATATGTATAAAACTCATAGTTTGCATAGAAAAAAATTAGTAATAAATATTTATACTTATGCTGCGGTTTCAATACTGATCATATTAAATGTCAACAGATTCCATACTTGTAAATATAATAGGAAAGCTACATTAAACCCACAAACTGGCAACACAGTATCTCAGCTGTAGCTGACCTTTCAGAAAATGGAAAGGACTTTTAGGAGACAGATGTAAGAGATTTAGACCTCTCTCTGTGCCTCTCTGCAGGAAAGAAGGGATGCAATTTCTAAAAAAAAATGAAACATTGGAAATACTTGTAAAAAAGTCCTTCATGGGGAAATTGTTTTTCTCTCAGTGAAAAACACAAGCTATTCAGAGCACCAATGATCATATAGCCTGTCACTGGATAAACTCTCATCTCAGTCAGCATGATGAATTCCTGTCTGTCTCACCTTTCAGCTGCTTTTCAGTAAACAATCTGAAATTCTGACCACTGATCGCCCAGGCAGGATGAATCAGAGCAGCTCTTCAGATCCCTGCTGAATCCTTGCCCTTGTGGGCAGTGCCCACCAGCATGTCTCTGCCAAAGACAAGGCACTGCCTGCTGCTGATATTGGCATAGTCTTGACAATCAATGGTGTCTCAGTCAACACCTTGTAAAAAAAATCTTATTGTGTTTCTTGAGAAAATGAATTTGCAGGGGCGGTGAAAGAGCAAAGAAACCTTTCACACAAGATTCCTTTATTTTTTAGTGATAGAAACTGAGACATTTCTACAGGTACACTTAATTAAAACATCATTTTGGAAAAACCTATTTTGCTGAAAGTTTGAGACAGAATGATACCACCATTGTTTAATAAAGCTTGAAGAATGGCAGTGCAAAGAAGGGCCTGGGATAAGAGGGAGTCTGTTGGCAAAGTAGAGGGAAGTAAGTGCAAAAGGGGCATAAAATACATGGAGTTTATATGAAATTAAAAGGCAATTTAACATTACTGTATGACAAACGAGTTTACCTTTACTCAAATATTATTGAAGTCTGTCACTCCCCTTAGGAGGAACAGCTTATACAGTGATAGCTTTTGAAAAGTTCTTACAGCAGGTAACAACAACTACAAACAACTCAACCCCATGTCCCATGCCCCATCCCACCGGCAATCTGGCAGCCTGTTTGTAAAGATCACCAGCCAAGCAACATTTTGGTTTAACAAAAGGTACCTCGCAATAAGGCAACTCCTGCAGGGAATGCAAAGCAGGCATAACTGTAATAGCCTAAAATACAGCATCACTACATTAAGAATTAATATCCTGGAGAAAATATTGTAAAATATACTGCAGAGAAGGTGTTCTGTCACTGCCTGTACATGCCCTGTCTACACCTTAGCTAGGAAAGCAGTGCTCAACTGCAGAGTTGCAATTTCAGTCAAACATTGTCTCACATGCTGGAATCCATCTGCCACTGTGATTAGCTTCCTCCAGCCACAGCCACAGAGCAAGTGGAACTACCTGGAGTGATCTGCTGAGGAGCCAAGAAAATCAAGCACTTTCAATATTTTGCTTCATCAAATCAAATGTCTCTTGAAAGGTAAGTGACCAGTCACTCTGGGAGAAGACTTGGTTGAAGTTCAGCACACACTGTGGGTGAAACAAAAAGTTTGAGGAGAGATTGTTTTGGCATCATCTGGTTCATATTTAAAGATAAAGTCCCTCTCCAAAGCTAGCTCGAAGTGGACGACAGAGATAGGGAAAAAAGTGTAGGCATTCATAATGTCTTCATAGCAGAAAGCACTGCCGTTTGTCAGCTGCTTGAATTATTTTGGGACTGTTTGGTAAGGTTGCCTCTGTTCAATGTAAAACATTGACATTATAGCAACTACTAAGAAAAACAAATAAGTCTTCAGTCTAGATAAACACAGCATAAACCCCTACAAGTTACTCATCATGTGAAACAGCATGATGCCTCGATATCTGAAGTATCACCTTTTTTATATATATACACTAAGACACCAGCAGACACTGATAACATCGCAGCACAGCCATGTTCTCACTATCCATTTGTGCACATATGTGCTTTATCAATCATAGAGACTGGTAAAGATGTTTCACTTTTTTTTCCTTTAAACAGCTTTTTGTATAGTTGGGTGATTTTCAGTGCTTTAAATGCCTTGTAATTTCCTTTGCAAATAACTTCTTTGGAGTTGGATCTGATGAGGTGAGCAGGAAAACCCGTGACATCCCAATAGGCATTTGTCAGGCTATGTGCACGCACCGTAGAGGACAGAATGGCAATGTCAGAGTGCCACACGCTGGATCTAGCAAGTACCTGGTCAATCTGTCCAGGTTCTTCCTTCCAGCAGTAATCTCTTAGGTCAGAAATTCCTCTTATTAATCAAAGTTAATAACTAGCTTTGTTGTTAAAATTGTCTGTCTCTAGTTTCATCAAAATTCACCTTGATCTACCCTAAAAGAGTATTGACAACACCTGAGTTTACATATTGCTAGTTTTTGTGTTTCTGTCAGGACAATAAGAATGCAGCTAACAACTAAGGGGATGGGGGGGAAGGAGGTGGAATAAAACCTAGATTTGTCTGCATTTCATTTCCTTCTATTTTTTTAAATGGATGACTTACACTCAGCCTAAAATTCCACATGAAATCAATTTCAGAAGAAAAAAGAGGCTTAAAAAGTTTTGCAATGCCATTTCAATATCTCCTTTATCAAATACTTGAGGACCCTTCCTTCCTTCCTTCCTTCCTTCCTCCCTCCCTCCCTCCCTCCCTCCCTCCCTCCCTTCCTTCCTTCCTTCCTTCCTTCCTTCCTTCCTTCCTTCCTTCCTTCCTTCCTTCCTTCCTTCCTTCCTTCCTTCCTTCCTTCCTTCCTTCCTTCCTTCCTTCCTTCCTTCCTTCCTTCCTTCCTTCCTTCCTTCCTTCCTTCCTTCCTTCCTTCCTCCCTCCCTCCCTCCCTCCCCTTCCTTCCTTCCCTTCTTTTCCTTCCTTTTCTTCATTCCGCTGGCACCCATACACAGTGCTGTTTTCTAGCCAAGAGATCTCTCCTTTGCCTTGCACTTTAAGGTCATAGAGGAGTGTCTCCCTGTCATCTCTCATCTCAACTGACCTACACCATTTTGTCATGAGCTAATAACAATTGATTATGACTTTTCTCTAGATCATTAGCTCTAAGCTAAGTACCTTAGACACTCCCAACATTTTGTAACTTGACAGCTTTTACCATTTCTATCTCAGTGGCACTTCCTATATCTGCACATTGCTTAATCTCTCTTCTCTAAGTATGTCTCCTGAGTAGCCTCTCAAGGCAGTTACTGCTGAAATTTGAAGAATTGTAGTAAATTGGCAGAGAAAATTGATTTAAACACAGGCAATGTCTTCATCAGATCTTTCAGTTTGTTAATTCCCTTTGTAATAATCATTTTTCATGTCGCTGTGGAGAGGTTCACTGCTCCCTCATTCCTAAACTCAGCTCAGTGCTGAAGATGTGCAGTTTTTCCATCAGTCAATTAGCCCACTTTCAAAATCAACCTCTATACTAATTTCACCATTTTCACTTGAATTTCTTTTTTATTAGCTATCATCCATTTTTCAGTCCTGACTTTTAGCACTACTATGCTAACAGATGGCACAATCCTTCCCTCAACAGTGAGAAGTCTAACACTTTTATAAAGGTAGTATTTTCTTAACGGGAATGAACAGGTGGGCAGACCAGAAGGATGCAACAATTACATTTAACTGGTTGACAATAAAGGATGATCCCAAATACCTGCTGCTAATGCTGCATGAGTCTCAGCTTACAGCATATAAAAAAGTGGGGGAAAAACACACACACACACACAAACCAACCCAAAACTGGGGTAAATCCAAACCCCCTACATGCCTGGAAAACCTGAAAAGCAAGAATCATTGCTGCTGCAGCCATCTCTGTAGTTCCTCAGGCACACGCAATGTTCTGCCCTCTGGTACATATTGGATTGCAGAAAAACTGCAAGGTAATTGCTTCTGATTGACTGCCACAGAGGTGGCTCAGAGACCCTCTGGAAAGCACTCTTCTTCCAGAATCCTACCATGCCCCCATTCAGCCTCTCCAAGAAAGCTCTGACTAAGTTCTCCAGGATTGCGTTCCCAGAGGGGAATACATTTTCCCATTGCTTCTGCCTAAAACTTCTTGCCATTAGTTCTCCTGACTTCTGCTATGCAGGCCTTCCATGGCAAATTAATATAGGACTGCATATGATCTATACCCTGCAAGGAAATATTTGCAGATTTTGCAGACTCAAAAGTGAAATATAAAAATTGTGTTTTAAAAGAGCCATGTCAAAGAACTCTCACATTTTTCTGATAAAAGCAACTGTCACAGAAAAAATTATTTTCCTGGCAGAAGCTGCAGTTTTCCAGGTAGTTCCTCTTCCATGAGAAAACTATTTAACAAAAAATTCCCCAGAAAATTTTTGAACACTGGTCCCTGTTATTCAAGGGTACCTTACTCAGCCATCAGAGCCTTTCAAGTCCTTCAAGTGCAAAAGAAACCCAAATACAGCCCTGTAATCAGTGGTGTAAAACTCAATCCAGTGGATAAGGACTGATGCACTTTACACAAAGCACAACTGTAGAATAACTTAGGTTTTCCTATCCCTGATTTTCCTTCTTCAAACAGAAGGAAACTGTGATTAAGCCCAAATAGTAAATGGAATCCACTCCAAATCCTTCTTTTAAAGCCTAAGTTAGTCTTCAGGATTTCTCATTGATTTTGGTAAAATGCTAATGTCATGTATTTATGAAACAACAACTAATTATGCTGGACTCTCGACCTGGGCTCTCTATTACTCTGTTAAGGTTAGACATGTATTCAGAGGCAGCTCTCAAGTCACCTTATCACTCTCATTCACATATGCATTACCACATGAACAGCTCATTTGAAATACCACAGCAAGGGTGTATTACAAGAATAAGGAAAAACTTCTAGACTTCATTTATAGTATTTAAAAGAACTGCCAATTTCTCCAGCAAGTTAAAAATAAAACCACAGCAATATTCTTAATAATATACTAATACTCCTCAAATAGGAAACAGAGAGGAGTTTTCACTTAATTAATTTATTACGTCTTGTGCATATTAAAACGCAAGTGATATTTTAGTTTGATAGCATGCTTCCGTGTACAAAGAACATAAGGTTTGAAACACTTGGTTTGAATGTTTCTTGACTCCAATCGTAGCACATTATTAGAAGTAAAAAGAACTACTACTGGACAGATTAAAACACTGTCCTCACTCTGAGTGGAATATCCTTCAAACTATCAGTCATCTTTGAAAATGAAAGATGGCAATGTCTATAAAACTTTACCACAAACTCATCGAAGACATGAACAGAGAGTTTGGTAATAGTTCTACAAAAATATATAAAACACTGTGCAGAGCTATTTTATAGGGAAATGAGCAGGATATATTTTTATATACTTCAGCTCTATGATTTATTGGATGTCTGCTCGGTGTTAGTATACAATACAGGAAAAGGATGTTTCCACTTTAACAGAGTCATTAATCTAAAATACATGAAAATAAACCGATCCTTGAAATTCTAGTAAATCTTTGCCTAATAAATACTATTTGTCCAAATATTTATATTTGGCAGATATTTTTATGCAACCTATAAAACTAAAATATATTATGGATTGTTTAGAATCAGTTTAACAATTATATCCTGTATATTTTTAAAACATTGCAAGCATTGAACATTCCTTTTGAAGTATATGGTGTTAATGTTACCTGTTGAGTATATGACAAAGGAAACATGCTGCACAAAAATCTGAGTAAATGATAGACAAATCATGAAACCAGATCCATTCCACAGATGTTCAGAGCTGTCTTGCCCAATCAGTCTTCTGCTGTGGTCTCTTTCCTTGAGTATCAGCAGTGAGAAGGCCATAAACATATCAGGCCTTATGTAGGGAGCATAATGGTGGCAATTTTAGGTTTTCCAACACACAGTATTTGTATTACTTGAAGCAGTTTAGGTTTCAGGTTCAAACGTTCAGAGACAAACCAACAAAAGCATAAAGAGTTGCCAAGATTAAGGTTAATTAAGTCTCTGGTAAGATAAAAACCAGTACTGCAAACAACACAAACAAAGCAAAAAGTTTCCTTGAGCATTAGCTTGGATTTCTACTTAAGCTCCTTTTGGCAAAGGAAGCACATATTTTAGTGACCATTCAGTCAACAAGGTCTATTGCTTACATCCTTGTCAAAAGTGTGTTCTGGTTATACACACCCAAGCATCTTTACCAAACTTGGAATCTCTTCATACACAAAATCCCCATTGTAAGAGATTAGGTTGGCAAGACTTCTCATTAAGGAAGTAAAAAAGTGGCTAGGCCTTCACCCTGTCTACTCTGTCCTAGTGGGGCTCCATCTGGTGCCTGGGTCCAGTTCTGTAGTCTGCAGCTCAAGAAATCCCAGGAATTACTGCAGAGTCCAGTAGAGTCTACAAAGATGATGAGGGAACTGGAACATCTGTCTTATGAGGAAAGGCTGAGAGAACTGGGCTGGTTTAGTCTGGAAAAGAGAAGACTGAAGGAATTTCATCAATGCTTATCAATATCTGACAAGTGAGGGTCAAGAGGATGGGGCCATCCATGCTAGGATGACCCCACTCCTCTCCCAGACAGGATGATGAGCACAGCTCTGGCAACTGCCCCTGCAGTGCCTGCATTGCTGCTGAGTGTCTCATCCTTTTCAGCAGAGTATAATTGGATTCTTTTCCTGACTGGTGGATAATTTTTATAATTACCGTTTCCAACTTGCTTTGTTGAAATGCATTTTTAAATGCAATATACCTAAAGGTTACAATAGATATTAAAATGAATCAAGTAATTAAATAATGGTAGTATATGCCACATTTAAAGTAACCATAAGACAATAAACAAATTACAAATTCCTAAGACTCGTTGCTGTTATCCTGGATTTCATTACAGTCCCATTATGAATTTTGCATGTTATAGTGCACAGAATTATAGTGTAATTCAGTTATCTGAGTATATAATCTGAACAGCATTTACAACTTCACAAAGGCATAAAACCCTCAAAAAAACCAGTATACATACTTACCCATGCTGCTACTGTCATTCTTCCAATTTGCCAGTCGAAGGAAGTGAAGACTTCAGAGCAGCCAGCAGATTAACAGAAAGAAAACAAAAATATGTTCTGTTTACTCCTAAAAAAGCGAACAGTTGGAAGAAGACAAATGAAAACATTAACTCCATGAATTCAGGCATACTTGCTAGAAAACTCTAAGATAATAAGTATTTCCAGATTAATATTCCCTTCTTCTCAATCATTACACTGAAGGCTCTTCAGTGTCAGTTTCCTATGCACAGTGGACATGTGTATTTCCTGAGACATGTCATTCAAATCTTTTCTTTTTTGCTTAGAACTGGATTCATCACACCAGCTGAGAATCTGGACCAAACCATCCATTTCCTAGAAATGGATCTAGACCACCCACTTCCCAAAACACAGAAATTTCTGTTATCACTTTCTAATTTTCTCTTCCTTCACCATTGTCTCAAAATGAAACTTTGCCATTGCAGTATGGAGGTCTGAATTTCACGCTCATTTTAGTTCCTCAAACACTATCACTGGGAGAAAGAAGAAAACCCAGACTTGCAAGAAGATTCCAGACACGTATAATGCAGAAATAGGGGAAGCTTTGCTCTCAATTCTATGTGAGGAAAGGAGTGGAATGATAAATCTTTTTTAGCATTGCTGGAATCTAGTGGGTAGGTTGCTCCTGGTTATAGCTAATCATATATTTAGCAACATTAACACATAAGGTCAGCAATTAGACTGCTAAGGGGATTGACACATATAATCTAGTTACATGTTAAGAACTATAAACCAAATAATTTAAGATATGAACTATGGAATTATCAAAATGCAGAAAAAGGAATGTGAAAGATAGGAACCCTGACATCAGCTGTCACTCAGCACAGAGCAGGGACGCAAAAGCAACATAACTGCCTTTGAAGAACAATTGTTTGGGTAATTATGTGTTAGCTGCAGAAATGTCATGCACATTCTGTTAAATAAGCCCCTGCTTTCAAAGATGAGCCACAGCCTGCTCTCCCACAGAGCTGAGCGAGTCACATCCTAGTTCTTAATTGGGGGCAACAAGACATCAAATTTGCCTTTCTTTTCTCCCAGATCCCCAGGCTCATTCATTGTAATGCAGCTCTCTCCCTAAGGAGCTTCACACTTTTGTTATGATTCAGTGTGCAAAATTCACAGGCAAATGATTCGCAATTGTGCTGTCTAAACCCTGGAGAGTAAGAATGAAGGGGCAGGTAGGGGTGGGAAAAGTGTGAACAAGGCTCTATGTCTCTGTGAGCATTCCTTCTCCAAAGAGACTAAAACATGAATGCAAAAAGCAATTCTTTTTCTCTCTCTCCATTCCTCATTGTACCCCTGCAACAATCATGCTGCTTTAGTGCTCTCTCCTACAATACACATGTGCCACCTTTAGAGAAAAAACCTCTCTTGTGATATTTACATCATGTGTGATTGTTTTTTAATGCTACTGAAAACTCTTGGTAACAATTCAGTATGTCCCTTATGTATTCTTTCACCAAAGGATTACAGTCTTATTACAACCAGAAACTGAGTTAGGACTCTTTGTCCATCTGCTTCATACTATCGTGGTTTAGACCTGCCCTAATCAATAGCTAAATATGAAAAGTTGCGATGTCAGTTCCTTCCTTCTTCCTCCCACCACCCCAGGGAAAGGGAAATGAAAGAAAGAGATTTGTGGGTTGGAAATTCAATTTGACTATAATAATTAAAATGAAAATAATATTAATAAAAAAATAATAAAATATATACAAATATACTAAATTGACGCCTCTGATGACTATGTCATAGTATCACAGTATCACAAGGTTGGAAAAGATCTCTGAGATCATCAAGTCCAACCTATAACCCAACACAACACCAACCCATCATCTAAACCATGGCACTCAGTGCCACATCCAGTCTCCCCTTAAACACCTCCAGGGTCGGTGACTCCACCACCTCCCTGGGGAGCACATTCCAATGGCCAGTCACCCTTTCAGTGAAGAACTTTTGCCTAAGATCAAGCCTAAACCTCCCCTGACGAAGCTTGAGTCCATGCCCTCTAGTTCTGTCACTTGTCACCTGAGAGAAGAGACCAACCCCTGCCTGACTACAACCTCCTTTTAGGTAGCTGTAGAGAGCAATGAGGTCTCCCCTGAGCCTCCTCTTCTTCAGACTAAACAGCCCCAGCTCCCTCAGTCGCTTCTCGTAGGGCTTGTGCTCCAGCCCCTTCACCATCTTCGTTGCCCTCCTCTGGACACACTCCAGCATCCTGACATCTTTCCCAAACTGGGGGGCCCAGAACTGTACACAGTATTCAAGTTGAGGCCTGACCAGTGCCATGTACAGAGAGACAATAACTTCTCTGGTCCTGCTCGCCACACTATTCCTGATGCAGGCCAGAATGCCATTGGCCTTCTTGGCCACCTGGGCACATTGCTGGCTCATGTTGAGCTTCCTGTCAACCAGCACTCCCAAGTCCCTTTCTGCCTGACTACTCTCCAGCCACTCTAGCCCCAGTCTATAGCTATGCATGGGATTGTTGTGTCCAAAATGAAGTACCAGACATTTGGACTTAATAAACATCATCCCATTAGAATCAGCCCATCTCTCCAGTCTTTCCAGGTCCCTCTGCAGGACCATCCTACCCTCTAGTAGATCAACCCTTCCTCCCAGCTTGGTATCATCTGCAAACTTGCTGATGATGGACTCAATCCCTTCATCCAGATCATCAATAAAGATATTAAACAGGACTGGACCCAACACCGATCCCTGGGGGACACCAATAGTGACCGGCCACCAACTGGATGAAACACCATTCACCACCACTCTCTGGGCTTGGTCATCCAGCCAATTCCTAACCCAGCACAGAGTACTCCCATCTAATCCACGGGCTGCCAGCTTCTCTAGGAGTCTACTGTGGGAGACAGTGTCAAAGGCCTTGCTGAAGTCCAGGTATACCACATCCACAGCCTTCCTCTCATCCACCAGGCGAGTCACATGGTCATAAAAGGAGAGCAGATTGGTCAGGCAGGACCTGCCCCTCCTAAACCCATGCTGGCTGGGCCTGATCTCTTGACCGTTCTGCAGGTGCCGCATGATTGCACCCAGTATTATCTGCTCCATAATTTTACCTGGGACTGAGGTCAGGCTGACAGGTCTGTAATTACCTGGATCATCCTTACAGCACTTCTTGTGGATGGGCGTCACATTGGCCAACTTCCAGTCTTCTGGGACCTCTACGGTGAGCCATGACTGTTGAAAGATGATGGAGAGCGGCTTAGCAAGCTCATCCGCCAGTTCTCTCATCACCCTAGAATGAATCCCATCCAGCCCCATAGACTTATGAGGATCCAAATGGCTCAGCAGGTCTCTAACTTCCTCCTCATGGATTGCAGGAGGGCCATATTTCACCCTGGCCCCATCAACCACTTCAGAGGACCAACTGCCAAGTGAACAGACATCCTTACTGTTGAAAACTGAGGCAAAGAAGGCATTAAGTACCTCAGCCTTCTCTGCATCTTTGGTTACTATATTTCCCTCCACATCCAATAAGGAGTGGAGGCCGCTGCCGCCCTTTTGACTACCGTTGATACATTTATAAAAACTCTTCTTATTATCTGTAACAGCAGTGGCCAATTTGAGCTCCAGCTGGGATTTTGCTTCCCTGATTCTTTTCGTACACGACTTAACAACACCTTTGAACATGACGTGGCTTACGTCCCCTTCTTTCCAACGGCGATACATCCTCTTTTTCTTACTTAGCTCCTTCAGAAGCTCCTTACTCATCCAGGCCGGCCGTCTGCCCCTACAACTCTTCTTACAACACATGGGGACAGCCCGCTCCTGCGCCTTCAAGATCTCATTCTTGAAGTGCATCCAGCCTTCCTGGACCCCCTTGCCACTAAGAACTATTTCCCAGGGTACTTTCCTGACCAGTTCCTTAAATAGTCCAAAATCTGCCCGCCAAAAGTCCAGCATCGATGTCCTGTTCCTGCCTTTTCTTGTTACATAGTTTACAGAAAACTCAATTATCTCATGATCACTACACCCCAGATAGCCTCCGACCACAACATCACCCACCAGCCCTTCTTTGTTTGTAAACAGCAGGTCAAGGAGAGCCTCACCCCTGGGAGGCTCACTCACCAGCTGTGACAGAAAGCAGTCCTCAATACACTCTTAAGAACCTCCTGGACTGCCTCCTCTCAGCAGTGTTAAGTTCGCAGCAGATATCCGGAAGGTTAAAGTCTCCTAAAAGAACAAGGGCAGCCGATCTAGAGGCAGCCTCCAGCTGTTTAAACAACAGAAGATCCACCTCCTTATCCTGGTCGGGCGGTCTATAACATACTCCAACCAGGAGGTCCTCTGCTCCTCTGACCCTTACCCATAGGCACTCAATCTGGTCATCAACGATCTCAACTTCAACGGCATCCAGGGTTTCCTTGGTATAGAGGGCTACCCCTCCACCCCTCCTCTCACGCCTGTCTCTCCTGAAGAGCCTGTAGCCTTCCATGGCAGCACTCCAGTTATGAGAGTCATTCCACTGTGTTTCCGTGATAGCAACTATGTCATAGCTCTCCCGTTGAACCAGGACTTCCAGCTCCTCCTGTTTGTTCCCCATACTGCGTGCGGTTGTGTACATGCACTTCTTGTGTACATGTCACTGCTGATGTTGCAGAGGAGACTTAGGGGAAAAGTTCCGAAGCTGGACTCTGGCACTGGATCCAGTAACACCCAGATTTGGGATCAAGGGCAAAAAGAGAGGCAAGATCCATATTGGACACCAGCCACTGAAGAAGAGATCTTGACCCACAATTTTATACATAGTATAACGTGTATGGAATAGAATACTTTGTTGGTCAGTTTTGGGTCCACTCCTTCCTGCAGGTGCAAACCTTCTTCACTCTTTTGATTTATGGCATTTTGCCAACTCAAAAGTAACCTTGGTATCCATAAATATTAATATAAGCAATGGCTTTTCTGCATATAAATGCCCTTTTACATTAGTGATCACTTTTAGAGAGAGACACTGTCTGAAAACCATGTATCACAGTATCACAGTATCACAAGGTTGGAAAGGACCTCTGAGATCATCAAGTCCAACCTATAACCCAACACTAACACCAACCATCATCTAAACCATGGCACTCAGTGCCACATCCAATCTCCCCTTAAACACCTCCAGGGTCGGCGACTCCACCACCTTCCTGGGCAACACATTCCAATGGCTAGTCACCCTTTCAGTAAAGAACTTCTTCCTCACATCAAGCCTAAACTTTCCCTGACGAAGCTTGAGTCCATGCCCTCTAGTTCTGTCACTGGTCACCTGAGAGAAGAGACCAACCCCTGCCCGACTACAACCTCCTTTTAGGTAGTTGTAGAGAGCAATGAGGTCTCCCCTGAGCCTCCTCTTCTTTAGACTAAACAGCCCCAAATCACTCAGTCGCTCCTCATAGGGCTTATGCTCCAGCCCCTTTACCATCTTTGTTGCCCTCCTCTGAACACATTCCAGTATCCTAACATCTTTCCCAAACTGGGGGGCCCAGAACTGTACACAGTATTCAAGGTGAGGCCTGACTAGTGCCAAGTACAGGGGGACAATAACTACTCTGGTTCTGCTGACTACACTATTCCTGATGCAGGCCAGAATGCCATTGGCCTTCTTGGCCACCTGGGCACACTGCTGGCTCATGTTGAGCTTCCTGTCAACCAGCACTCCCAGGTCCTCTCCAGCCACTCTAACCCCAGTCTGTAGCTCTGCATGGGACTGTTGTGTCCAAAATGAAGTACCCGACATTTGGACTTATTAAACATCATCCCATTAGAATCAGCCCATCTCTCCAATCTGTCCAGGTCCCTCTGCAGGGCCATCCTACCCTCTAACAGATCAACCCTTCTTCCCAGCTTGGTACCATCTGCAAACTTGCTGATGATGGACTCAATCCCCTCATCCAGATCATCAATAAAGATATTAAACAGGACTGGACCCAACACCGATCCCTGGGGGACACCAATAGTGACCGGTCACCAACTGGATGAGATATCATTCACCACCACTCTTTGGGCTCGGTCATCCAGCCAATTCCTAACCCAGCACAGAGTACTCCCATCTAATCCACGGGCTGCCAGCTTCTCTAGGAGTCTACTGTGGGAGACAGTGTCAAAGGCCTTGCTGAAGTCCAGGTATACCACATCCACAGCCTTCCTCTCATCCACCAGGCGAGTCACATGGTCATAAAAGGAGAGCAGATTGGTCAGGCAGGACCTGCCCCTCCTAAACCCATGCTGGCTGGGCCTGATCTCTTGACCGTTCTGCAGGTGCCGCATGATTGCACCCAGTATTATCTGCTCCATAATTTTACCTGGGACTGAGGTCAGGCTGACAGGTCTGTAATTACCTGGATCATCCTTACAGCACTTCTTGTGGATGGGCGTCACATTGGCCAACTTCCAGTCTTCTGGGACCTCTACGGTGAGCCATGACTGTTGAAAGATGATGGAGAGCGGCTTAGCAAGCTCATCCGCCAGTTCTCTCATCACCCTAGAATGAATCCCATCCAGCCCCATAGACTTATGAGGATCCAAATGGCTCAGCAGGTCTCTAACTTCCTCCTCATGGATTGCAGGAGGGCCATATTTCACCCTGGCCCCATCAACCACTTCAGAGGACCAACTGCCAAGTGAACAGACATCCTTACTGTTGAAAACTGAGGCAAAGAAGGCATTAAGTACCTCAGCCTTCTCTGCATCTTTGGTTACTATATTTCCCTCCACATCCAATAAGGAGTGGAGGCCGCTGCCGCCCTTTTGACTACCGTTGATACATTTATAAAAACTCTTCTTATTATCTGTAACAGCAGTGGCCAATTTGAGCTCCAGCTGGGATTTTGCTTCCCTGATTCTTTTCGTACACGACTTAACAACACCTTTGAACATGACGTGGCTTACGTCCCCTTCTTTCCAACGGCGATACATCCTCTTTTTCTTACTTAGCTCCTTCAGAAGCTCCTTACTCATCCAGGCCGGCCGTCTGCCCCTACAACTCTTCTTACAACACATGGGGACAGCCCGCTCCTGCGCCTTCAAGATCTCATTCTTGAAGTGCATCCAGCCTTCCTGGACCCCCTTGCCACTAAGAACTATTTCCCAGGGTACTTTCCTGACCAGTTCCTTAAATAGTCCAAAATCTGCCCGCCAAAAGTCCAGCATCGATGTCCTGTTCCTGCCTTTTCTTGTTACATAGTTTACAGAAAACTCAATTATCTCATGATCACTACACCCCAGATAGCCTCCGACCACAACATCACCCACCAGCCCTTCTTTGTTTGTAAACAGCAGGTCAAGGAGAGCCTCACCCCTGGGAGGCTCACTCACCAGCTGTGACAGAAAGCAGTCCTCAATACACTCTTAAGAACCTCCTGGACTGCCTCCTCTCAGCAGTGTTAAGTTCGCAGCAGATATCCGGAAGGTTAAAGTCTCCTAAAAGAACAAGGGCAGCCGATCTAGAGGCAGCCTCCAGCTGTTTAAACAACAGAAGATCCACCTCCTTATCCTGGTCGGGCGGTCTATAACATACTCCAACCAGGAGGTCCTCTGCTCCTCTGACCCTTACCCATAGGCACTCAATCTGGTCATCAACGATCTCAACTTCAACGGCATCCAGGGTTTCCTTGGTATAGAGGGCTACCCCTCCACCCCTCCTCTCACGCCTGTCTCTCCTGAAGAGCCTGTAGCCTTCCATGGCAGCACTCCAGTTATGAGAGTCATTCCACTGTGTTTCCGTGATAGCAACTATGTCATAGCTCTCCCGTTGAACCAGGACTTCCAGCTCCTCCTGTTTGTTCCCCATACTGCGTGCGGTTGTGTACATGCACTTCTTGTGTACATGTCACTGCTGATGTTGCAGAGGAGACTTAGGGGAAAAGTTCCGAAGCTGGACTCTGGCACTGGATCCAGTAACACCCAGATTTGGGATCAAGGGCAAAAAGAGAGGCAAGATCCATATTGGACACCAGCCACTGAAGAAGAGATCTTGACCCACAATTTTATACATAGTATAACGTGTATGGAATAGAATACTTTGTTGGTCAGTTTTGGGTCCACTCCTTCCTGCAGGTGCAAACCTTCTTCACTCTTTTGATTTATGGCATTTTGCCAACTCAAAAGTAACCTTGGTATCCATAAATATTAATATAAGCAATGGCTTTTCTGCATATAAATGCCCTTTTACATTAGTGATCACTTTTAGAGAGAGACACTGTCTGAAAACCATGTATCACAGTATCACAGTATCACAAGGTTGGAAAGGACCTCTGAGATCATCAAGTCCAACCTATAACCCAACACTAACACCAACCATCATCTAAACCATGGCACTCAGTGCCACATCCAATCTCCCCTTAAACACCTCCAGGGTCGGCGACTCCACCACCTTCCTGGGCAACGCATTCCAATGGCCAGTCACCCTTTCAGTAAAGAACTTCTTCCTCACATCAAGCCTAAACTTTCCCTGACGAAGCTTGAGTCCATGCCCTCTAGTTCTGTCACTGGTCACCTGAGAGAAGAGACCAACCCCTGCCCGACTACAACCTCCTTTTAGGTAGTTGTAGAGAGCAATGAGGTCTCCCCTGAGCCTCCTCTTCTTTAGACTAAACAGCCCCAAATCACTCAGTCGCTCCTCATAGGGCTTATGCTCCAGCCCCTTTACCATCTTTGTTGCCCTCCTCTGAACACATTCCAGTATCCTAACATCTTTCCCAAACTGGGGGGCCCAGAACTGTACACAGTATTCAAGGTGAGGCCTGACTAGTGCCAAGTACAGGGGGACAATAACTACTCTGGTTCTGCTGACTACACTATTCCTGATGCAGGCCAGAATGCCATTGGCCTTCTTGGCCACCTGGGCACACTGCTGGCTCATGTTGAGCTTCCTGTCAACCAGCACTCCCAGGTCCTCTCCAGCCACTCTAACCCCAGTCTGTAGCTCTGCATGGGACTGTTGTGTCCAAAATGAAGTACCCGACATTTGGACTTATTAAACATCATCCCATTAGAATCAGCCCATCTCTCCAATCTGTCCAGGTCCCTCTGCAGGGCCATCCTACCCTCTAACAGATCAACCCTTCTTCCCAGCTTGGTACCATCTGCAAACTTGCTGATGATGGACTCAATCCCCTCATCCAGATCATCAATAAAGATATTAAACAAGACTGGACCCAACACCGATCCCTGGGTAGTTAGGTTTCAGAAAAAGAAGTTACTTAGACAGGGCTTAGCTGAAAAGTTAGAATATTAATTCTACTGTAGCTGAAACCAGAACATCTTCCTAAACGAAGTCTAAATGAAAATACAGATTGAAATAGCACATTCAGTACAGCAGGCTGTAGAGAAAAACCCTCACTGTTGAGGCAAAAGTAATTATTAGCAAATTATGACTTCATTCCATTACAATCTTCCTATTTCTTGCTGAAGTTCTATCATATGCATGAGGATTAGAACATAGCTGCTTAGGTTTTAAGTTGCTTATTTTTTATTAACTGAAGTGGTTAGGATCTTTTAAAGAAAATTCATTTTCTGTCACTCAGGCAGAAAATTTAACATTGATAACCTAACATTGATTACACTTGTTTGTGCAAGAAAATGCAGCTTTTGCAGCTCTGATTTTGATTCAACTTTTACAGTTTATTTTATGAGATGTTTCAAAATATATGTGTGTGTTTGTTACAGAGATTTGTGTTCTGTGTTTGAAAACTCCAATTACACTTTCTAATTAAAAGCCGTAAGTGACAAATTTTAACCTAGAGCTCAATGTATATAAAAAGAATCCCCGTAAATGCAGCAATACGATTTTCTTGAAGGACCACAATCTGATGCAACTCTTGTTACAGACTGAATTTCAGCTCAAAACGAATGCAAAATATGCTAGGTTGTATGAAACATGACAGCAGCAAAACAAAACAAAACAAACAAATGAAAACGAAAAATTAATATCAATTTCCCATTTCAAACAGAAGAAATAACATAGTGTCAGACACTGATAAAATTCTACTTCTTGGCTTTTTCAGCTGCCTTTCAGAAAAACAAAAGCCTGCTAAAAACATGCAAATTTTTTCTAACATGCCTTCTACACTGCCATGGAAGCCTCCAATTTGAAAATTTCATGAAGTTCACCAATGGGTAGAAAATGTTTTTTGGCTATATCCCTCATATACTTTCATACTATTGTTTCAAACAAAACCAATAACAGACAGATGCTAAGAAATGTTCTGACGCTGTAGGCCAGGGTCAGCACCACAGCTGAAGTCTGTGAGCACAGGTACTGCTGCCTGTTGAAGCAAGTTAGTTGCTCATGGTCCTGCCTGGTTTCTCCTCCTGATTCTCCTTATTGAAATAAATTACCCAGCTACAGACATGCTGGCTGTCAGGGAACAACCCGGGATCCTGCAGCAGGGCTGGTTGCTGTATCGCCACCAAGGGTTCACTTGAAAACTTCATTAAATTGGCAGGTGAGTTTTGGGGACCGTGAAGGACAGTGCATAACTTCTTACGCTTTCCTTCTTTACAAGCTTCTCCATCAGTCTCCCAAGCTCTTAATCCCTCTATGACCTCATCCCCCAATACTTTTAGGAATGCAGCACAATATTAAATAGGAAAACCAAACCACTTGCAGAGCTGCCTGAAGCACCTATAGGTACTGAATTTGATTACTGTGTACTAGGCCCTCTACACAGAATTATAGAATTTCAGGCCTGTCAAGACCTTTCTACAAGTAGTTTCTAGTGAGCTCTTTTTTTTTTTTTTAAAGTGGATTGTCATTTTTTTGGAACCACATTCCTAAGCATATCAGATACACTTCGCATTTACAGTTCACTGGTATGATTGGTTGTTTTTTGTTGGGTTTTTTGTTTGTTTTGTTGTTTCTCTTTTTTGACAAGTTTCTGGATTACCCATGTTATCTGTAAACAACTAAAGAATGCTAAAAATGTCAGTATCGCATCATCTTTGCTGCTGAGATAGAAAGATAGTAGAAAATGAAAACATCAGACCAGTTATTTGGGAGTAATATGTTAAACCTCAAATATCCTGTAAATTAAACATTAAGAATATTGGTGCCTCAAAGAAGTGCCTACTTGCATGTCAGGAGAAATAATTTATCCCTAGTTGCAAGTAAGTTTCTCATTTCAGATCACAAAAAAAAAGCCTTTCACATTCATAATACAACACAAAGAGATAAATTATTCAAACTAAAAAAATCTAGCATTTAAGAAAAATAGGCCAAAGGATATCAGAGCATGTTTGTTACTTTACCAACATTCATCAGTCCATTTGAAACAGGATGCTGCCTGAATGGACAGCATCAAGAAGAATCTCAAAGGGTTTCCTCAAGGCAGTCAAATGATAAACACATCAATAAAATCTCCTTTCTTAAACTCTTCAATTGGAATGTTTTCAGACATGCAGTCCAAAGATTATATGAAACTTCCTTTAATATTTTACTTATCATAAGTAGTATAATATATTATATACAGTTGATGCTCACCTAAACTACTTATATATTTAAGGTAATGCAAACAGAATATCATCCAGGGATGATATTTCCATAAAGTCTCCCATGTTTCTGATCCCTCTGACTCTTTTCAACATTTTATATAATGTGAAGCAAATGTCTGACAATACAGAAGTTTTGCATAGAAATCAAGGCACTGAAAAACTAAGATTATTCCAAATATTTTAAGCTTTTTAGGCTTTGCTTTTTATCTGCAGTGTGGTCACACTGGGTAAATAATCATATATTCTGTCTATCTTTATAAATAAGCAGACTTTAAAAAAACCCTCACTAATTCCTTATTCTCAGAGAAATCTACAACCAGCTAAAAGTATGTGCTGAGGGAAAATAAGTAATTTCCTGTCAAATAGATGTTAGGTCTCTCATTTAAATGAATATATCTCCCGTTGTTATGGGAGAAGGAACAAATGCAAAAGCCCCCTCTTGGCTTCACAATAACAAATGATTGAGACTTTTAAATTTCTTTTCTTATTTACTGTTTTTCCATAGTAAATATTATCCATCTTTTCATTCTTTTATTAAAAAAAGGTTTTTCACATCCCTAATCTTTCTTGTTATCCCTCCTTGGTCATTCTGCTTTAATCTGGCAGAAAAACTCATCAGGATCCAAAACTGGATGAAATGGCTTGGGTGCACACAATTTTATACTATATGAGCAGACACTTGCACAGTTTACAGAGGGATGTATTATGTTTTCTAGTTTCTACATCACAAATGGGTACTTTTAGATATAATTCAGCTCAAGATTACCAAATAATGCACTTCAGCCAGAGCTATAAAGGACATCAGAATGATGTCTGAATGTCAAAAATCTGTGGCATCATCCTCAGTCTAAAGCAGTCAGCACAGAAACCTGGATATGACATACTTAGATTTTACCCCCAAATTTACTGAGATGTTCAGGGCAGAAAGCAGATAAAACCAAAAAGTTTATGCCTAGCTATAAGTATTTCCAGTCTCACTCAATGTGGTGTCTTTCTGGACAAAATCTTAGGAAGCAATAGAGGTACTCTATGTGTTTTAAAAACTGATCTTCCTTACTTCATTTGTGCAAACCCAGAAGAAATGAACCAAGCTGATGCATAAATGTGAGAATTTACAGAGGTAATGACTGACATGGGTGCATCAACCTGCAAATGCCTCCGTCTGAGGAAAATACAGATGATTTTCAGTCCTAGTTTGAGAGAATAAACAGCAGAAGTGGAATTGTTAGAATCAGGGCAATATTTCCCATGGTTCTAAGGTCATCAGCCATTGAAGCAGAGGAGAGAGAAGAAAATTAACATTTTGAATAACAAAGATTTTTTGAGGACTATTTTGCCATAAGGCAGCTTAGCCTCTTTGGGAGATAAGGTCAGCCTCTTGCCTTTGAAAAAACTCCTGCTGAACCAAGAGCTGAAATCAAGGGGCTTAAGAGCAGACTAAAGTGCTTTACTGGGTAGGGACAGACATGCATATGCCTAAATGCTTTACAAAACATTTCTTACCACTAACAGGGACTGCAAATTGCATAAGAAATAAATAAAGTCCTTTTAAATATCCATTTAGAAACCTCCTGGTAGCTCACTGTTTATCAGTTAACATTCCAGACTAGCTCTAGAGTTCCTCATGTTTCAAGAATTCAATTCAGTTCACAGAACTGGAAGAAGACACACTCATTCTTAGGATATATCCCTCATTTTTCAGGATAGTAGGTCATTTGGCACCTTGGCATACTACTTCTCAGCCATCCTAACAAGACAGTTTCTATAGCTAAACTTAACTGCAGGGATCAAGACCCAGCATGGTAAGGTGCTTCTGAACTTGAGGCTTAACTGTTAGTATGCTGTCATCCCTCCTGCCAGTTATTTTTACAAGTTTGGACACTGGCAACATTGGTGCTGCTTCACACTTAATTACATTTTTTTCTGCTTTAAGCTTCTCATATTGTTAAGTGCTACTATGATTTCTTTGTTTTCTTTAAAGATATCTTTAAAGAAAATAGAGCAATGCATGAACAGTAGCTTCATTTAGACAGCAATTACCCACTCTGAATTTATAAGAAGATTAAAAGATAACTATTATCAAGATTAGTTTATATGGGGAAATTAAAAGGACCTATGAATAACATTGTTTTGTATAATTTAACAAACAGATCTAGTATGCTATTAAGTGAATCTGATTATGTCTAAATTGCAAAACTGAAGAAAGGGATATAATCAAACTGATCAATAAATTCATTTGTGCAAAATTAATGGTTCCTGGCTACTTGTCCTGTTATACCAGTCTGGCATCTTCAGTATGGAGGTGCACAGCTGCCTCCTTTCCCTGCTCCAAATATTTGAACTATTTTTACCCATGTTAAATAAATATGAATGTAACGTAAATATTACAAAAAAGAAAAAAACAAACTATGTAACGTTCCAGGCTGAAACAAAGCTAAAATACTCCATTCAATTCAGTGGAGTTAAGTCACAGCATTATTTTGATGTAACCCAAGCTGCTTGAGAAAGGTTATGCATGACTCTTCAGCATAACCATTACAGAACAGGTCAACAGTAACGGTACCACTAAGTGATCCCTTCAGAGCAGACATTCCCTGAATCACACAAGCTCAGACATTATCTGACTAAATCCATGCAGGCTGTAAAACAGAGCATCACGTATCCCTGGAAAAATGAGGAGTCTTGAGAGAAGAGGATGATTATTTTCTTTACATGATATTGGCTGTTCCAGGCAACAATTAAGTATGCATGACTACAGCAGCAAGGAAAATACAAATTTTCTATTATCTCTATAATAAATTTAATTTCCTGAACTTGGTTTGAAATTTATTTAGTTTACTGACAGGCACAATATTCGGTGATGCAACCTTCATGCTTTTAAAACTGAAGAAACTATGCCAGTTGTACCATACTCGTCACTACAGGTTATTTATGAAGATTTTCCCTTTCATGGAATTTATTTTCTGCATGAAAACAAGTGAAAATTTAAACCTTGAGAGAAGGAAACACAATAGGTAAGAAAAGTTGCTTAGGGACATGGTTTAGTGGTAAAGTTGGCAGTGTTACATTTACGGTTGGACTTGAAGATCTTAAAGATCTTTTCCAACATAAACGATGATGTTATTCTGAAAAATGTTACAGTTTCAGCTGCCCTTAGTACTATCTTAGAATCATAGTACTAGTACGATCCTTTTAACACCCTAACACCCCAAGCATGTCCCTTTACTAAGACTCATGGCAGTGGTAGGGTGTTTAAGGTAGGGCAGAGTTTTGATATTATAACCTTCTCCCTAAAAGACCACGCACAGTTTTGGCATTTCTTCTGATTGGGAACTCCTGGAAACAGGTCATCCCTTCAGCATGCTCACAAACCAAAGAAGTGAAGATTATAAGAAAAGGCAAACATCTATCCACAATTGTCACACTGGCCTCTGTACTTTTTCTATGACCTATATAAACTCCAATTAAGGCAGTACTATAGGAGCTCTTTTTGATATAAGATTGAATGTCACAATCTGAAAAAGGTAACTACATGCATACATATACACTTTTTCCTCCCAAAACAGGTCTTTGGCTTTCTAAGACACTGTCTACAAAGGCACAGAAAAGATCATGCTTTGAGAGCAGACTACTTAAAATGACACTGTTGTCTGCCTGTAGAAAACCTGCCTGGCTTGTTACAGGTGAGTATTGAATCAGTAAGATGAGGCCAAGAAAGAAAATGGTGTCCTGCTGTGAAGACAGCAGGGGAGGGGGGAGACTCTACTGAATTAGCATTTTTCCCTTGTGCTTACGTGTCAGAAATTGAAATTCATTAAGCATTTCCATTTCCTAATTGCTTAGTATCCTGGTAATTTCATAATTTAGCAATCTGCAGATATCTGTGAAGAATACTATAATCTCAGAATATAGCAAACTGAATATTTTAGTAAAAGCCCACTTTCAGCTAATAACCACCAGTTCAGTGCAATGCTGGTCACTTTTCCTGTGCTATGCACTCAACAAGATGCTAAAGCTATTACAGAAAGAAAACAAATAGTGAAAAAATCTGTGGCATATGTAACTGAAGAGATCTGCAGTGATCTTCTAAATCCTCTAAATCTGCAGAGATCCTCTAAATTATATGCAGGAGTTGTCTACATTAGTATTTAACAGCATCTGGATTTATAGGCAATGCTGTGAGACTGCAGTAAACTTTCTTATTATTTGCTCAAAAATGCTGAACCTGAATGGGAGAGGAGGCAGAAGGCTGGTGACACTAGTCATGACCTAAACCATATCCAGGTATATTGTGGGTTTTTTCTTCTTTTCAGTCAAACTAGACAACTTTGTTTTCACGTTGTGATAGCATGCCTTCTATAGAGTCCTTTAAAAAAGTCTAATAATCACTAAAGAATTAAACCTCTTTAGGATATATATCACGTTTCTCATTTACTTAAGCTTTGTAGAGTGCTGGCTTAATATGGCTTAGCTCTTTACTTGCATCTTTGAATGTCACAGCAGTACAAAGAGAAAATGCAAACATAGTCCCTACACAAATGTTAAGCCTGCATGTAGAAGAATGACCATGGCAGAATGTAGCCCAATTAGCTATCAGCAGAGACAGAGGGAAAATACTACTAGAATTGAAAGTGTTCAACAGTTCTGAGTATCCCAACTGTTGCAGAATCCACATGACAAGATAAAAAACTCTAAGCAGAATGGAGCAGGAAAACAGATGGAGCAAGACATTGAAATAGGTTCTCCAGAAACAGGAACAGGAGAAAAAGAATTATATCACTAATTTGGAAGTAATATCAGCAGTGAAGCTCAAGGAATGTGAATCTCCTTTATTGAATGTATTGTTTAAAAGATCTATCATTTTGCCAACTCTGTTTCTGCAGCAAGATGCTCTTTTGTTCATAATGTTCCTGGGAGATGGGAAAACACAGATTTCTGGGAATATGACTGCAAAGGCTGAGGATAACTCAAAAGACTGCCTAAAACTTACTTGCATCATCATGACCTTGCTGTAGTTTGCAGCAGTAGCTTCACTGTTTTCTGAAGTGTGACATTCAGTGACATGAGATTCCTCACTGATTCCTGAACGATAATGCTCTAAAGCCAGCAGAAAACCATATACCTCTTCTTGAAGTGAAAGATTGATCCAGTCATAGATTGGACTACTCGGAACCTGATTGCCATGCCATGAAGAAGATACAATTACGTCGAAGGAAGTGTGCAGGAGCCAGCTGCTGCTGCTGCAGTCATACTCAGCTTATAGAAAGAGGATATGGCAAAGGGCGCTTCCAGTCTGCCCACGGTCTTGAAAATGTCTCCTGATGTGGGCTGCCCAGGTTTTCACACCTGACATAATCTAAGCTTCTCTCTCTCTCCTCATTCTGCTAACACTTTGCTTATTTAAATACATTTATTTTTTGTGTACATAAGCCTAGTGCATAAAGCAAAATCTGTTCAGTGCCTGTTATGAAATAACGAAGGCTCACCATAATCAAAGCCAACAGCTTCCAGCACTGGGGTGCAAAAGCAGAAAAACTATAAAACTGAAGAGGGAGCTTCACGTAAGTGCTGGCTCCAAGGTATGAGCTGGGAGAAGCTGTTACAAGGTTACTGGATATGCTAGGAGTCTGCGTTAGTTCTCAGTGCTACATGCCCTCTTGTTAGAAGCTGAAATAAGGAAAGCTCTTAGGAAGGCTGGTACAGTTAGCTAGAGCAGCGGGCGGCAGAGAGAAGCAAGGTATAGCGAAAAAAGCAGGTCACCATACAAAACCTGACAGCTTGGATCAGGCTGTGCTACCTAGCAAGCTTGAACAATCCAAGACTGAAGTCAAGTATTTATAGTATCACAGAATCATAAGGTTGGAAAAGACCTCTGAGATCATCAAGTACAACCGCACCTGCCCCTTCCTAAACCATATCCCTAAGAAACTCATCTACCTGCCTTTTAAACACCTCCAGGAATGGTGACTCCACCACCTCCCTGGGCAGCTGTACCAGTTCCTGACCACCCTTTCAGTGAAAAAATTTTTCCTGATGTCCAGTCTAAACCTCCTCTGGCGCAACTTGAGGCCATTTCCTCTCATCCTATCATCTGTCACTTGCGAGAAGAGACCAACACCTACCTCACCACAACCTCATTTCAGGCAGTTGAAGACAGTGATGAGATCTCCCCTCAGCCTCCTCTTCTCCAGTTCCCTCAGCCACTCCTCATAGGAGTTGTTCTACAGTCCCCTCACCAGCCTTGTCTCTCTTCTCTGGACGCGCTCAGTGTCCTTCTTGTACTGAGGGGCCCAGAACTGAACACAGTATCCAAGGTGCGGCCTCACCAGTGCTGAGTACAGGGGCACAATCACTTCCTTTGTCCTGCTGGCCACACTGTTTCTGATACAGGCCAAGATGCCATTGGCCCTCATAGCCATCTGGGCACACTGCTGGCTCATACTCAGCTGCTGTCAACCAACACCCCCAGGTCCTTCTCCTCCAGGCAGCTCTCCAGCCAGTCTTCCCCAAGCCTGTAAAGCTGCATGGGGTTGTGTTCCAAGTGCAGGATTCTGCACTTGGTCTTGTTAAACCTCATTCCTCAGGCCCATCGATCCAGACTGTCCAGATTATTAGAGTATTAATGCAGAGGGGGAAGAAACCAGCTGGTCTAACCCTTATTTCAGCAGATGAAAGAGCACTGAAAATGTTATAGCCAAGGAATGCAGCAGCGCCTGATACTCTACCTACTGTGTTACAGTTGCACTGTTGCCCTTCAGTATAAATCGTGTTTTCCAAGCTAATCTAAGTATGCAAGCACAGAAGATCAACTCATTGGTGTTAATGCTACATGTGGTTTTGTGTGGTTAATTTTCCTCAGCTTTCTACACAGGAGCTCAGCTAATGAGGCTGCAATGGTGACCCTCAATATGAGACAGGTTTCGTTGCTGCACACCAATGCTAGCAGAAACTGCAGCCTCATGAATACTTCCAGAGCACCCAACCCATGTTGATATTTGTCTGCTTTCCAGCCAGAGAGTTGAACCAAGTAATTTTCATAGGGACCTTCAACACCAAACCGCATTCTGTTGCTGACAGCCAATGCTGAGCAGCAGAATGTAAAAGACAAGACTGAGGGAGAGGCAGAAGGTACATACTTTTAATTTTTTTTCTCTTGAGTCTTAAGCCTAACTTTAGAACTCCAGACATTTCTCAGAAGATGGTGACTTAGTGTCAAAAACCTCACTGCACATTTTTAAAATAAGCTTTAGTGCCTTCCTATAGAAGGATGCTGCAGCTTTCATCACTGTTATCACTTCTCATGCTTTCCACTCGTTTCTGCTTCACCACTGAGGAAGTTGGTGAATAGATAATTTCCATATTCAAAAGCAGGCTGTGTCATTTTTCTTGTCCTAACAGTATTTTCCTTTTTGTGATATCACTATCAATTTCAGGCCTAATTCTGAAATCAAAGAAATACAGTGAAGCCCTTTCCAGTGAAGTCAGTGAAGCAAGAGAAAGTAATCAGAATCAAGCCCTTAGGATACAGAAAACGAAGCATTGTCTTTCCTCTGTGTCTCCCGAATACAAGGTACCAGATAGAGGATTTGGAGAGTCTAAAGAAATGCTCTGGTTCGAACGCAGCCTTGACAGAGACAAAATTCCACTGAGTTTATAGAGTACAAGAGGTCAGTTTTGGTACTGAGACCCACAGATGTGGTTTCCAATCATTTGTTTACAAATCCTCAAGCTTTACCTGACTGTTTTCGAGAGATTCATAAAAACAGCAAAAGATAACTGAGGAAAAGCAAGCAATGTTTGGGAAGAAGGTGTGGAAGGGTATGTACAAATCAAAACAGATCAACAATATCTGATTAATTCAATTCCCTCATTTTTTCACAAGGTATGTAAAGATAGCATCTATAAGCAACAACTATATATATAAACACGATATTTATATATTTTTATAATTACTTATACACATATATTAAGTATATTTTATACATTTAGTTATAAATATTTATTCTATTGTTTTTTTCCTTTATGAGGGAGACATTTCCAACCCACTGGAAAGCAGTGTGGTAGTCATTCAGAACAAGATCAGTTCAGGATTATTGCACTACACAGCTACAAGCAATTCAGCAGTTTGATATTATAAAACCATGCAGAGATAAATTAATCCCTAGCCTGGAAAAAATGGTCACTGCAATCAGGAGCTATAGCTTGGAGACACTACCAAATCCTATTCCCCAAAACGCTGTTCCTTCCAATTTCAGTGATTTCACCAGATTTTCCTCTAGATTCATTCTGGCACCCCAGGGATCAACTGTGAGTTTTCACATTTGATCCAGTTTATAGTTCAGGCATAACATAGTTAATAAATTAAACTGCCAGAGACCAATACAGAAGCAGAAATTTCCTTACTTACTTTGGATTCTGTCAAAGAAATACAGCTATTTTCCACTATCCTATCTAAGTAAGATATTTCTTATTGCAATGTTTTCTAATCAAAGGTCATCAGTTGCAGCATTTGTGGCATATGCTGGAAGCTGCATGTAGAGAAATAGCTGTAAAATTAGGCATAATTTCAAAACTTAATATAGAGTATAAAAGCAGTCCACCAAAACAGTGTTTCTCTGGTTTAGTTCAGTGTGTGGGTGAGTGGGTTTTTTTCTAATAAACATTTCTCAAGAGCTACATGTAAACTCAACATCAAAAATGGAAACTAGCTTTTTTTGAAACTAAATCCATTATTTTACTTTCCATAATGAAGCTGGTACCAAACAGATCAGACTGGACTAAAGCCTGTCATTTGGAAAACAGGTGCAATATAATGACATTCACAAACAGCATTAGTTTTTCTTGGAAGCTACATGGGCCACAAAACTAAAACTAGTTTTAGTTCAAACCTCCATCACACTGTTTTCCACATAATTTAATTTGTATTCCTTTGCGGATATGCATGTCCACTGAAAAGTAAATGGAGTGAGGAGTCCAACTCTGCTTTCATGAGTGAGGACTTTATGCCAATGTTAATCTAGACCAAAACCTCAAAACATCTCCAACCCCTTCAAATAGTAATCATGTCTCCTCTGTCACTGACCTTGAGGATGACTTAGGTAGTTTTTGATGCAATCAATGCTTTTTATGCTGTCAAATGTAATGACAGCATAGCTACAGCAGTGATACTTGCTGATAGATGATGCAGGATTTGATTTGTCAAGACAGACACATTCCTATCACACACCAGCCTGCATTCAGAGTAGGTAATGTCAGCAGATTCCAGTAAGCTTACCAAATCACATGTGCAACAAGCCATGGAAGTCAGAAAACAAACTCTAGGTGAGACAAAACCAATATAAGCCCACAGTAAAAGCCGTGTTACATACTGCAGCTGAAGACTACAAGAGCAATTTGCCAGCCAATCCTAAAACCCACCCAAAAGATAAAAACCTTCCACACTGATAATATCAGCTGAGGGAGTACACGGATGAATCCCCAGTTCAGTCATTTCTCATGTTCACTGGGTCTGGCATAGGGAAGCCAAGGTTCACCTCTGTGCAATTTATATACTCAATTTCAAAATTTTCATCAGGCTTGACTGTGTCTTTCATTACATTGCCAAGAAACTTTAGTTAAAATAATTGTAAAGGTATTAGCAAGGCCACAAACAACTTCTGATGAGTAAAATGATACTGATATGGACAAAATAGTTATGCTGTCTGTCAAATTTAGACTTCACATCTTGTATAATCTAGCAATCAGTGGTAAAAAGGCATGTGACAACCTGTAAGGAGCATGGGATTGATTGCTACAACACGCCAGGGCAAAGGCTGGAAAAATGTAGGATTTTTGAAAGTGTTACTTGTGCCTTAAGTCTGAACTGACAAACTTCTTAGTCCTTGGCAACGTTATTTCTTTTGATCCTCAAAGATGAGTGTTTTGTTATGTCCATCATTTGATAATTAGAATACCTTCATATAGGACCCTTTCTCAAATGTATTGTGCAAAAATCTGTACTTATGCTGTAGTGCACCTGAAAATACAACTGGTTATCATCCAGCAGCATCTTTTTTTAGGTAACACTGTATGGCTTTGTTTATTGAATTCTTCAGTCAATACTGAGGAGAAATGCTTTCCTTGAACTATTACTAAATACTTCTCTGTCAGTACAATATTACATGCGTGCCTCAAGAGGAAACCCCATTTAATGGTTTGTTTGTAGCTACATGGTCTAAATAGCAGTTTATATATATTTTCACTCCTTCTATGAAACACTGATCTTTAATTATCAAACATTTGCTGCTTATAATAATGTTTGAAACAAATTTAAAGAATAAACTGTTGGAGAATTTCAGATGAACAGCACCAAGTTATTAATTAAGACAATGTCATGGTTTAACCCCAGCCAGCAGCTCAGCCCCACCCAACCCCTGGCTTGCTCCCCTCTCAGTGGAATGCAGGAGGGTGAAAGTGATAAAAACCTGTGAGATAAAGACAGTTTAATAGGGAAAGCAAAAGCCATGCACACAAGCAAAGCAAAACAAGGAAGTCATTCACCACTTCCCATCAGCAGGCGGGTGTTCAGCCATCTCCAGGAAAGCAGGGCTCCATCACACATTAACAGTTACTTGAGAAGACAAATGTCATCACTCCGAACATCCCCACTTCCCTTCTTCCTCCCTCAGCTTTATATGCTGAGCATGACATCCTATGGCATGGAATATCCCTTGGGTCAGTTGGGGTCAGCTGTCCCCTCAGAACTTCTGTGCCCCCTAGTCTGCTTGCTGCTGGGGTGGGTTGAGGAGTAGAAAAGTCCTTGACCCTGTGTAAATCCTGCTCAGCAACGTCTAAAACATCCCTGTGTTATCAACACTGTTTCTAGCACAAACCCAAAATATGGCTACATACAAGCTATTGTGAAGAAAATTAACTCTGTCACAGCCAAAACCAGCCCTAATCAAAATGACTGTGTTTGCCTTATTACAAGGCATGTCTTCTCATTTAAAAAAGCTGTGTCATGGGAAAGTATAGAGAAAACAAAGTTAGAGTAGTCTCATAGGTGTTGCAGCTAAAGAACAAATATGAACAGACACAGGTATATTAAGGGAATTATCATTTCACCAGAGTGGTCAAACACAGGAGCCTATTTTGAAAGTGGTTGAGGAGCCATATTTCACAGAATGGGACTTTTAAAATCTTAAGAAGCACTTCTCTCTGCTCATAGGCAGTATCTGACAGCAAATGAATGAACTGACAGAGCATATGGTCCTGGTCTTAAACAAGATATGGTGGCAGAATAAAACAAACACTTTCCTCAATTAAGTATCTTTGCAAAGAGAGTAATCCAGTCATGGTGCCAAAGATAGCATTTACTTGCTGTGTAAGGAATTACTGTTCACACACTCCAAGTAAAGAACCTGACAAGCCGCAGTTTGTATGCGTGTGTACCCAGCAATGTACCTCAGCTTGCCCATACTGCAGGCACACCAAATAACTGTCAATATAAAAATAAAGCCACTTTCAGCCCCAGTTGAAATAATACAGCGTAATCCATATACTCTCCCCTGTATAATCTAGTGAAGAACAAACAAACAAAAAATAGCCACAGAATTGATTTTCTCCTGTTGCTGCTTCTTCAATGCTATTGTCCTTTTACTGAGTTTTGTAACACCTCTAGAGACCTGAGCAGCACATTCCTTTTCCAGTAAGACCTCTTCAGAAATCAATAGCACCTATTCAAGGGATTTATGGCGTGATTCTGCAAAATCCTTTCGCAGTGGTTTGCACAACTTGTTAGGGAAACTGTGCAGCATTATCTTTGCAAGTGCTTTTCAAAGATTTAAAAAAAAAAGTCAGTAAAGGGACAGTAGCACAAGTAGCACAAAAATATCTAATGAACTGGTGGAAGATTTTTAGATAATTTTAAGAATGACATACTGAAGGGAAAATTCTTGTCTCTGGCTATGGCAAATATATTGCTGCATAAAGGCAGAAAACCATTTTAAATGAGTGGGAGTACTGGATTCTGTCTTATTTTAAGCTCAGTGCCACTTTATCAGAGGAAAGAGAAGAGAATGCTAAGGTTTCTGATCGATAGCTGTCATCAGCAAATTCTCAGTGTGATGCAACTGGAAGTGATGAATCTGGTAATAAAACATTTAATAATTTGCTCTGCTGAAGAACAAAACACGACTCCCACACAGAAAAATCATGGTTAAGCCCCAGCTAGGGCAAGAACGTAAATCATCTTTAGTTTATTGGTCTGTCTGCAGCACAAGAAAATTTCTTCCACAGTCCAGTGTTGTCACTAGTCTGCCTCCCTCTGCTGATAGAACATACAGTAGTGGTTATTTAATGTTCACTGCACAATTGAATGATGTCAATACCTTCAGCACAGTAGTTGTGCTTTTAGGTTGTCTTTCAGATATGTCCAGGTGACACTGTGAAACATGAGCATGGAGGTAGATCCAGTTTCCTCATTGCTGTGAAGACAAGTGATCAAGTGTTCATTCTGTTCACACAAACCATAGGGTAGCGAGTATGAACTAACTCATACAGTACTGCCCAGGCAGCTCTGAATAGAAGACTTCCCTTTTTGCTCAAAACTTTTTCTTTCAGTAATCAAACACAACCAGAGAGTTCGCAAAGATCTGTTTGTGAAAGTACTAAATAACCTGACAGCAAAACCTTTGAGAAAACAAAATTTAGGATTACCTTATAGCCGGGGTGTCAAACTCAAAACCCACAGGCTGAATCCAACCCTCCACCTTGTTTTATCCAGCCCAGCACCTTGTTTCTACCCAGCAGCATCACTGAGTTCCTCGCTCCTGCGCTCCTGCCAACGCTGGTCACGTGTGCAGCGTGTGATGTGCATTATACTGCAGAAGCAGGAGAATTGCGGGAGCCGGGAGTTCAACATCCCAGTGATAGCAATGTGTCCTCTACTAGTAATATTCAGAGAGAAGAAATTCTGTTTCCCCAAAGGCAAAATGTTGCCTTACAAAGAAGAAAAAGCAGCTGAATGTGAGGCCATCCCAAGTTTGCCCTAGCTTTGAGAAGGAGCTGCCCAAATATTTGTATACAAGCTTCTGAAAGAGAACCAAAAAATCATTAAACACAGGAAAAGCCACAATTCACTATAACAGCAGTTCTGGGATTTCATCTTTAGACACAGATACTCAAAGTGGCCATGAAAGACAGAAAACTAAACCAAAAGATCTTTACACAGTTATGCTCTCAAGATCTGTTTCAAGACAAACGAGCTGTAATGAAAGGTCTGTCCAGTCTCCTTAAGTCCCCAGGTATTTGTTCCTCCTATTGATGGGGCCAAAGCCTGTTGGTCCTGCCTGAACTGCAGGCTCACAGCATGGAGCTGTGCCTCCCTTTCCTGCCATCTGTTCCATTTGAGCAGGATCAACAGGTCACTAAGGAAAGTAAAGACCTTGATCTTTCCCTTGGAGAATTTGCATGTAATCAGAAACAAAGCAGGGGAAAAAAACCAACACCAACTGCCCTTCCCAAAACCCGTAAGTGCAACCACTGTCCATAATATCAAGTACATTTAGCAATATTGGTTTAGAAAACAAAATTACCATTAAAAAATAATAATGGAAAGAAGACAGTCAGAGTAGGAAGGCAGTACCCATCTATTTCTGATAGCAGCTTCTTGTGCTCAGTGGTAATACTGATTCAACTTTTCAATCTTTATTTCCCCTCCATCTCATTTGTTAAATTTTACTGATAGAAATAATCATTAATTCACTTCAGATCATTATCTGGAAACTATTTTAATGCAGAAAAAGCTGCCAGGGTACTGAAAACCACATTCTTACAAGAGTTTCTCTAAGTATGAGAAAAGTAACAAGGATAACTCAAAGAGACCACTAGCCTGAGGTGTTAAAGCAAATTAATAGGCTCCATTCAGAAATATACAACATATTGATCTTTGTTCAAGTATTAGCATACAGGGAACTAAAGCATATGAAAGCAAATCATTATTACTTCTCTTACAGAATTCTTAAAGAAGGAAAGATGATTAATACTTTTTGTTGCAAAAGTATTTTTAATTATATCTAGTATTGTAGGACTAAAACTTCATAGAGAAATGGAGTGAAAAGTGAAAATTAATAATAGAGAAATAACTACATGAAAGTACTGAATAACTACTGTATTCTTCTTTCAAATGGTACTAACTATAACTGTTACTGCCTGACACAAAGACTGCACAGATACAGATGTGCATTGCTGAATCTCCCTTCATCCCTACGGTGGATGGAACGGAAAGGTATGTGTAGAACTGCACATCAGGAAACAATATTTTTGAGATGATATTAAGGAGAGAGAAGAGCGCAATAGTTGCTATTTGTCCCTTAATATGTGCACTTGCCCTCACAAAGGCAATCTTTAAAATTCAGTATGTGTCCTATTTGATGGTGTTCAGAAGTAATGAACTCTAATAATGTGAATAATATATTTGACGTGGTCAGGGGTTCAATCAAAACTAAACTACTGAGTACATCACAGAGTAAACATTCTCTAAGTTATCCAAGAAAACTCACTCATTTGGTTCATTACCTAGTAAAAAAAAACTATTAGAGAATGAAGTGTGTATAAATAAGAGAAAAAATCATGCAAATGTAACATCAGGGGAACGCACACACCTAAGCAGTAAATCAATGCTTTTTTTTTAAGTCACGTACAACCAGCCATGGTTACATTCTTTTTAAATAATACTTGTTTGCTACATTTGCTTTGGGTACTTTTGCCCAATGAAGTTGAAACAAGGTATTTAATAAAAATTTTCATAATCTTTATTTTTTGTGTGCCTGCTATAGATAAAAAGCAGGGAGATACACCCAGTGTACTGGAGTTCTGTTCTTTACAGTCAACATTATTCTGGCTACCCATTAGAGCCATAAAAGCACATGCACACGTAGACTCAGTTGGTAAAAAAAGCAGAGCACAGTGACCCAGTCTTTTCTGAGATAATATGACACAAAACAGGACTGAAAGGAGCTCAAGAGATCATTAAATTTTATCTCCTAGCATCAGAAGGAGGGCTGGAACCTCTCACCCGAAACCATTAGCGATGTACTTTCACCTAACCTCTTCTTAAGGCCTCAGGGAATGGAAATACCAAAATTGTCACAGGAAACCTATTCCAAATCCATTCCTATGCGTCAATAATGTTGTTACAGGAAATGCCTAGTCTCTAAATCCACCCTGCTGCTCTGCTTTCAAGTATTTACATACGACTATTGCACAGTTTTCACCTCTGTTCCACACTGTTTCTATAGACAACTTGTTTCCTTAGCCTGCTTATGAGAATTCCACAGCAGTGTCAGACCTTTCACTGGAGTGAAGCTCCCCTATTTTATGTTTACTCTTTCTTATGTTGCCACAAGGTCTATTAACCTGCCATTGTCAGTTTGACATGATTTTTTTTGACAAATCCACTTTGATTGCTTCTTACCACAGTCTTATTTTTTAGTGTTTGCAAGGCCTGACCATTTGTTCCAGTATTTTCCTGAAAATGGAAGTCAGGTTGGCTACTCTGTCCTGCTCACATCTTTTTTCTTTTTCCTTCGTCTTGTTCTTCTTTTTTTCCTCTTCCTTTTTCCTCCTTTGTCTATGATAGTGTTCATTCTGACACCCTTGAGCTATCTAAAACTTCAAGTCTCTTTTTCTTAAGGGTTTAACTCTAAAATGTGACAATAAAAATAAAGCAAAATAACAAAACCTAAGTTCCAAACCCAAGCTAATTACATTTCCTTCAAAGAGTTATCCTCCAAACTAGATGTCAGCAAGCACCCCTTTTAAAGCCATCTGGATTAATATTAAAGGTAGATTAAGCTCTAAGGTAGCACATCTCTAACATCATTTTCATATTAGGAAAGGCATATTTATGTATTCCTTTATGTCAACATCCATCATAGACAAAAATTAGTCATTAGTTCCAAATAAATGCAACAGAAACACAGAAATACTGTATTTTAAAGTCTGTTACTCCATTTGCACTTTACAGCTAAAAGAGTTTCTTATAATGCCACTTGTAACTTAAGCATGCGCCACACTAAACCCTACTACTAACCCAAACAGCATTTTAGATCATATGGTCCTAGGGTTGGTTTGATCAGAGTCCTATAGTGTCACTAACAAAAGAGAATAAATTAGCAACAGTGACTTGGATTCAAGGCCCCAGAAGTCACTTGAAACATACAGTTATATCCAGAAATAATCAAAGTGTTTTCTACCTCTTTTTTTTTCCATTAAAGTGACAGTACCAGGCAGCTACAAGAATAGTAGAATGTGAAACCAGAGCAAAATCATCTATTGTTATAAATCACTGACTTGCAATATTATTACTTCCCATTAAAATATTTCACATTTTTAAAGCAACTTATATTATGAGTGCAATTGAAAATGTTTAAATCACAGTGTTTAAAAATAACTTTAAAGAAGGTAGAAAGAAAAGTGGTGCTGTGCATTTTTTTAATGGTTGTTTCTCAGCAAAGACAAAGGGATACCAGCCTATACAGCTCTCAGAAAGTTCTTTAAACTACTGGAGTTAAGTCAAGAAGTATGCAAACTGCTACACTGCATGAATTGAATGGTGTGTTTCCCTATTTCAAGAATCTTGCAGTTGACAAGACTCAAAGTAACCTACTGATTAATTTATTTATTTAGTTAAATTAAAGAAGCTAGTCCAAGACATGAAACCATGTAAAATATTATATTAAATGAGTTTAAATACTAATATGTCTCAGGAAAAGGGAAACCTAACACTGTCTGAAGTTTCTAAAATAAGCAGATGCACAGCAAGTAATTTTCTGCCACGATCTATGTAAACCAAAACAAGGTTTTCAGCTGTGTAAAGATCTTGATTAAGCCATGGGGAACAAGGTGATGTGCTGTAGTGAAAGATTAGTTCTTTTGTGCAGTTACATTAACAACTATTTAAACTGTACCTCACTGTGCAGCGACGATGTTGCTTTGACAGAATCAAGCATGGAATTTATTAGGGGCTTAGTAAAATGCCAGTTAGAAACAAAGAAACACCACCTAAGTGGCAGTCAGGAAATTCAGCTCACTGTCCTGTGCTGGGGAATGATGAAACTACACACAACTTGAGATGCCGTATTTTGACTACAAAATGAAAAAAATCCAAAACCCTCAGAAACTAACATGCCCTGGATAATATCATCTAAAATCAATACCATACAGTAAAAAGGAGTTAAGGAACATGTACCAAGGCAACCACTAAGGCAGCAAACCACATCAAGAGTACAATTTCACTGGTCTATCGAATATGATGTTAGGATTCTAACAAAGCAATGAGCTTAAGAGAAGACAAATTGAAAGGGTCAAAAATGTGGTACTATCTGAGAACTTCATTTCTTTCCTGTAGTTTCATAATATATGAGAAAGTGAACAACAAAGTCTACTAAAGAAAAGATTCAAAGAGGTAATACATGCTGAAGACAAATGAGGACTCTTGGGTTAGCAAAATGCTTTACTGGGGACCAAAGAAATTTTGATCTAACAGTTCCATGAAGTTTGGTAAATGATCAATGATCTGATCCAGGCATTAGTTTCTTCTACTTGTAGCTATGGGTGGAGAATGAAAACCTACTCATATACATATCCAAATCCTGAAAGTCTCCAACAATAACAAAATGCATAGAATCACAGAATGGTTTGGATTGGACCTTAAATATTACCTAGTTCCAACCCCTCTGCCATAGGCAGGGACACCTCACTAGACCAGGCTGCTCAAGACCCCATCCAGCCTGGCCTTGGACACTACCAAGGAGGGGACATCCACAGCTTCCCTAGACAATATGTGCCAGGGTCTCACAGCCCTCATGTGAAGAATTTCTTCCTAATGTCTAACCAAATGTTCCCCCTTCCAATCTAAAGCCATTCCGCCTCATCCTATCACTACTTGCCCTTGTAAAAAGTTCCTCCTCAGCTTTCTTGTAGGCCCCCTTCAGGTACTGGAAGGGCACTATGAGGTCTCCTTGGAGTCTTCTCCTCTCCAGGTTGAACAAGCCCAACTCTCTCAGCCTGTCCTCATAGCAGAGCTGCTCCTGCCTTCTGATCATCTTCATAGCCCTCCTCTGAACCCATTCCAACAGTTCCTTCTTATGTTGGGGTTTCCAGAACTGGATACAGTACTCCAGGTAGGGTCTTATGAGAGTGGAGTAGAGGGGAAGAATCACCTCCCTCAACCTGCTGGCAACAATCTTTTGATGCAGTCCAGCACAAGGTTGGCCTTCTGGGCTGCAAGCGCACGTTGCCAGCTCATGTCAAGTTTCTCACCAATCAGACCCTTCAAGTCCTTCTCCGCAGGGCTGTTCTCAATAACATCAATTCCCGATCAGGTACTGATACCAGGAGTTGCCCCAACCCAGGAGCAGGGCCTTGCACTTGGCCTTGTTGAACCTCTTGAGGTTCACATAGGCCCACTTCTCCAGCATGTCCAGGTCCCTCTGGATGACATCGCATCCTTTTGGTGTGACCACTGCCCCACTCAGCTTGGTGTCATCTGCAAACCTGCTGAGGATGCACTCGATCCCACTGTGAATATCGTTAATGAAAATATTAAACAGCACTGGTCCCAATAGACTCCCGAGGGACACCACTCATCACGGGCTCAATCTGGATGTCAAACTGTTGATCAGTACCCTCTGAAAGTGACCATACAACCAATTCCTTATCCACCAAACAGTCCACCTATCAAATCCATATCTCTCTAATTTAGAGAGAAGGATGTTGCGGGGGATTGTGTCAAAGGCTTTACAGAAGGATTTACAGAATGGATTACATCCTTTGCTTTTCCCATGTCCACTGATGTGGTCACTCGATCATAGGTTGGTCAGGCAGGGCTTGCCCTTGGAGAAGCCATATTGGCTCTCTCTAATCACCTCCCTGTCCTCCATGTGCTTTAGCATAGCTTCTAGGAGAATCTGTTCCATGATCTTGCCAGGCACAGAGGTGAGACTGACAGATCGTTGTTCCCAGGATCTTCTTTTGTACCCATTTTAAAAATGGGTACAGTGTTGTCCTTCTTCCAGTCACAAGTCCCCACATTGCCATGACTTTTCAAATATCATGGAGAGTGGCTTGGCAACCAAATCAGCCAATTTCCTCAGGACTCTGGGATGCATCTCATCAGGTCCCATAGACTTGTATATGTTCAAGTTCCTCAGGTGGTAATGAACTTGATCTTTCCCTACAGTGGGAACTGCTCTACCTCCCTGATCCCCATCTCATTGTCCATTGACCCCGAAAGGGTGAGGATAGCAGTTGCCAGTGAAGTTGCTGAGTACCTCAGCCTTCTCCTCATCTGTTGATACGGCATCACTATTTTCGTTCATCATTGGGGGAGGCTTTCTGTATCCTTCGTTTTCTGGTTGACATACTTATAAAAGCCCTTCTTGTTATTCTTTGCTTCTCTTGCCAAGTTCAGCTCCAGCTGTGCCTTGGCCTTCCTGACCCCATCCCTACACAACCGGGCAGCATCCCTACACTCATTCCCAGGATACCTGTCCCTGCTTACACTGCCTGTGCATTTCCGTCTTGCTTTGCAGTTTGACCAGCAGGTCTTGACTCAGCCACGCCGGTCTCTTCCCTTCCCTGCCTGGTTTCCTACATTTGGGGACTGAGCACTCTCGTGCTCTGTGGAAAGCATCCTTAAATATTTGCCAGCTCTATTCTCCTCCCTTATCCCCGAGAACTGTTTCCCAGGGGGTCCTACTGATTAACTCCTTGAAGAGCTGGAAGTTTGCTTTCCTAAAATTTAGGGTCCTAAGTATATCCTCGCTGGTCCTATATCCTTCAGGACCTTCAATTCCACCAGTGCATGATCACTGCAGACCAGACTGCCTCCAATCTAGATATCACTGATGAGCTCACTTGCATTGGTAACCATCAGATCCAGTATTGCATCCCCTCACGTAGGAGTGTCTGTTATCTGGGTTAAGAAGTTATCTTCGATGCACTCTAGGAGCCTCCTGGATTGCCTACAGCTTGCCATGCTACTTTTCCAGCAGATGTCAGGGTGGTTGAAGTCCCCCAGTGGGACAAGAGCTTGTGAGCCTTAAGCCTCCTGTAGCTGAAGGAAGAAAGCTTCATCAGCAGGTTCCCCTTGATCAGGTGGCCTGTAGTAGACACCAACAACAAAGTTCCCTTTGTTGCCTTGGTCTTTTGTTCTCACCCAGTTCTTGACTATTTTTCAGGGACAGCTGTTCACACTCTATCCATTTCCTCACACAGAGAGTAACGCCTCCACCCTTCCTTCCCAGCCTGTCCCTTCTGAACACGCTGTAGTCATCAATAACCACACTCTGGTCACTGGATTCATCCCACCATGTTTCAGTAACTGCAACCAAATTATAGCTTTCTAGCAGCACAGTAGCTTCGAGATCCTCCTGTTTGTTGCCCAAGTTGCATGCGTTTGCATGCGACACTTGAGCTGGGCAGTTGGCTGTATCACCTTCTCAGTTGAACACCCCTTTTTTCCCTTAAGATGTTCCATAGAGGTTTGCTTGTTGGTTCCTACTAGCTCAGGAGCCATCAGCACATCTCTGCAAGACTCCAACTGTACTGCAGTGTCCCCAGCACACCCTGGGGGAACAGAAGAATGGCCCATAATAGCACCCTGTGATTCTAACTGTAATGTGTCCACCAGCAGATTGTCATAGGCAAGTCTGATATCCTCCTCCCCATTTATATCCAGTTTAAAGCTCTGTCAATGAGCCCTGCAGTCCCTCTTATCTCTTTGAAAAAGAGGGCTCCCAGTTGATACCTGAATTTTACCTCCTTCCCCCTAAAAATGTTCTATTAAGCATAACATAAAGGATGCATAACGGCGTTTTCTTCATCATCTTCTCTCTTTTCCTGCTCACTTTCCTTGCCTCTATTTGATTTTTATGACACTTTTTTAAATCTAAAGTAGTAACTTACCTACTCCCTTTCTGTACAACCATGGCAGATTGCTATTAACCTGCATCGCCAAAACAAAACAAAGTCTAAACCACTACTTTTCTACACAATGCACCCTACTAAGCCCTGTACTAAGTCACATACCACCATTGCTCTGTCCTAGTATGCATGTTGGCGATCAGTCAGACACACAAAGAAAACAGTCTCTGTGACTTAGTTTTCCAGAATGTACAATTTTTATGACAAACTCCTGCTGAAATAATATAATGAGCAAAGGATCCCCAGCAGGTGTTGACTTGGTTCCAAAAATAAAGTTAATTCCATGTCAAAGACCACAGAATTACAGTGTCACAGTATCGTAAGGTTGGAAAGGACCTCCGAGATCATCGAGTCCAACCGATAACCCAACACTAACACCAACACTAACACCATCATCTAAACGATGGCACTCAGTGCCTCATCCAGTCTCCCCTTAATAACCTCCAGGGTCGGCAACTCCACCACCTCCCTGGGGAGCGCATTCCAATGGCCAGTCACCCTTTCAGTGAAGAACTTTTTCGTAACATCCAAGTCTAAACTTTCCCTGACAAAGCTTGAGTCCATGCCCTCTAGTTCTGTCACTTGTCACCTGAGAGAAGAGACCAACCCCTGCCCAACTACAACCTCCTTTTAGGTAGTTGTAGAGAGCAATGAGGTCTCCCCTGAGCCTCCTCTTCTTCAGACTAAAAAGCCCCAGCTCCTTCAGTTGCTCCTCGTAGGGCTTGTGCTCCAGCCCCTTCACCATCTTCGTTGCCCTCCTCTGAACACACTCCAGCATCCTGACATCTTTCCCAAACTGGGGGGCCCAGAACTGTACACAGTGTTCAAGATAAGGCCTGACCAGTGCCGAGTACAGGGGGACAATAACTTCTCTGGTCCTGCTCGCCACACTATTCCTGATGCAGGCCAGAATGCCATTGGCCTTCTTGGCCACCTGGGCACATTGCTGGCTCATGTTGAGCTTCCTGTCAACCAGCACTCCCAGGTCACTTTCTGCCTGACTACTCTCCAGCCACTCTAGCCCCAGTCTATAGCTATGCATGGGATTGTTGTGTCCAAAATGAAGTACCAGACATTTGGACTTATTAAACATCATCCCATTAGAATCGGCCCATCTCTCCAGTCTGTCCAGGTCCCTCTGTAGGGCCATCCTACCCTCTAACAGATCAACCCTTCCTCCCAGCTTGGTATCATCTGCAAACTTGCTGATGATGGACTCAATCCCTTCATCCAGATCATCAATAAAGATATTAAACAGGACTGGACCCAACACCGATCCCTGGGGGACACCAATAGTGACCGGTCACCAACTGGATGAGATATCATTCACCACCACTCTTTGGGCTCGGTCATCCAGCCAATTCCTAACCCAGCACAGAGTACTCCCATCTAATCCACGGGCTGCCAGCTTCTCTAGGAGTCTACTGTGGGAGACAGTGTCAAAGGCCTTGCTGAAGTCCAGGTATACCACATCCACAGCCTTCCTCTCATCCACCAGGCGAGTCACATGGTCATAAAAGGAGAGCAGATTGGTCAGGCAGGACCTGCCCCTCCTAAACCCATGCTGGCTGGGCCTGATCTCTTGACCGTTCTGCAGGTGTCGCATGATTGCACCCAGTATTATCTGCTCCATAATTTCACCTGGGACTGAGGTCAGGCTGACAGGTCTGTAATAATCCTTACGGCCCTTCTTATGGATGGGCGTCACATTGGCCAACTTCCAGTCTTCCAGGACCTCTACAGTGAGCCATGACTGTTGAAAGATTGTGGAGAGCGGCTTAGCAAACTCATCCGCCAGTTCTCTCATCACCCTAGGATGGATCCCATCCGGCCCCATAGACTTATGAGGATCCAAGTGGCTCAGCAGGTCTCTAACTTCCTCCTCATGGATTGCAGGAGGGCCATATTTCACCCTGGCCCCATCAACCACTTCAGAGGACCAACTGTCAAGCGAACAGACATCCTTACTGTTGAAAACTGAGGCAAAGAAGGCATTAAGTACCTCAGCCTTCTCTGCATCTTTGGTTACTATATTTCCCTCCATATCCAATAAGGAGTGGAGGCCGCTGCTGCCCTTTTGACTACCGTTGATACATTTATAAAAACTCTTCTTATTATCCGTAACAGCAGTGGCCAATTTGAGCTCCAGCTGGGATTTTGCTTCCCTGATTCTTTTCGTACACGACTTAACAACACCTTTGAACATGACGTGGCTTACGTCCCCTTCTTTCCAACGGCGATACATCCTCTTTTTCTTACTTAGCTCCTTCAGAAGCTCCTTACTTATCCAGGCCGGACGTCTGCCCCTACGACTCTTCTTACAACACATGGGGACAGCCCGTTCCTGCGCCTTCAAGATCTCATTCTTGAAGTGCATCCAGCCCTCCTGGACTCCCTTGCCACTAAGAACTATTTCCCAGGGTACTTTCCTGACCAGTTCCTTAAATAGTCCAAAATCTGCCCGCCAAAAGTCCAGCATCGATGTCCTGTTCCTGCCTTTTCTTGTTACATAGTTTACAGAAAACTCAATTATCTCATGATCACTACACCCCAGATAGCCTCCGACCACAACATCACCCACCAGCCCTTCTTTGTTTGTAAACAGCAGGTCAAGGATAGCCTCACCCCTGGGAGGCTCACTCACCAGCTGTGACAGAAAGCAGTCCTCAATACACTCTAAGAACCTCCTGGACTGCCTCCTCTCAGCAGTGTTAAGTTCCCAGCAGATATCCGGAAGGTTAAAGTCTCCTAAAAGAACAAGGGCAGCCGATCTAGAGGCAGCCTCCAGCTGTTTAAACAATAGAAGATCCATCTCCTCCTCCTCCTGGTCTGGCGGTCTGTAACATACTCCAACCAGGAGGTCAGACTTGACTGCTTCTCTGACCCTTACCCATAGGCACTCAATCTGGTCATCACCAATCTCAACTTCAATGTCATCCAGGGTTTCCTTAGCATAGAGGGCTACCCCTCCACCCCTCCTCTCACGCCTGTCTCTCCTGAAGAGCCTGTAGCCTTCCATGGCAGCACTCCAGTTATGAGAGTCATTCCACCACGTTTCCGTGATAGCAACTATGTCATAGCTCTCCCGCTGAATCAGGACTTCTAGCTCCTCCTGCTTGTTCCCCATACTGCATGCGTTTGTGTACATGCACTTCAGTTGGGTTACTGATGACACCCTTTGAGATGGCTCTTCCTCCACAGCAACATCTCTGGTGAGCCTTGTAACTCCCCGCTCTCCCTTCATACCTATTTTAAAGCCCTCTCTACAAGCCCTGCCAGCTCCTGGGCTAGAATCCTCTTACCCTTTGGAGTTAGACGAGACCCATTTGGGTCAAGCAGGCCAGGTGCCGTAAAGGTTTCTCCATGATCATAGAACCCAAAATTCCTCTGCCGGCACCAGCCCCTAAGCCATTTATTAAGAGCATAGATTCTCTTGTTCCTTTCAGTATACATCTCTGCCACCGGAGGAACGGAGCAGAACATCACCTGTGCTCCTGCCCTATCTATTGACTGTCCCAGCTCCTGGAATTCCTTTTTAACAACCCTTGACCCTCTTTTAGCTAGCTCATCACCGCCAGTGTGGACCACCAGAAGCAGGTAATAATCTGATGGTTTAATTAGGTCCAGGAGTCTCTTAGCGATGTCGTCTATCTGGGCCTGGGGAAGGCAGCAGACTTCCCTATGAGTTGGATCCGTTCTACATATAGGTCCCTCCGTCCCTTTCAGAAGGGAGTCACCCACTACAACTACCCTCTTTTTCTTTTTCTTACTTGAAGTCCTGACCTGTCTGACAGGCAATGCGAAGACTTTAACCTCCTCAGGTGAGTTCTCTGTGATACTGTCCTCCACCTGAGCATCAAATTCCAGAACCCCAAACCTGTTTTGTATGGGCAGCAGGAAAGGTGGCATCTGAAAGGGAGGTCTATAACCCAGATCTGCTCCCAGTCCTCCTCACCAACCAGGTCACTCTCTCTATCCTGTTGATGAGGAATATGTCGTTCCTCTGCCTCCTGGGAAGGATTACTGGGAGTAGAGAGGGTTCTACTCCACCAGTCTATCTCCCTTTCACTTTCACGGATACTCCGCAGCCTCTCTACCTGATCCTTAAGATTTGCAACCATAAGGAGCAGATCTTGAATCTGTTCACACCTCACACAGGCGTTTTTTGTATGGTACTCAGGAACCACAAGCAGGCTGAGACATTCCTTGCAGTCCTGAGTCTTGGCAGCCGCATCCCTTAATAGAGGCTCAGTTTGGACAGTGACACTCCTGGTAGCGGAGATTTTGCCACGCTTGGTCACCATTGCTGCAGAGGAGTGGGAAAGCCAATCACCTGCCAGAGAGTGCCTGCTTGCCCTGCCTGTGCAAACTGCCTGTACTGCGACCCTGTTTGCCCGCTCCTGTTCGCCGCGCTCCAGTCGCTGGCGCTCCCAGGAAGATGTCCCGCGGCTTCTTTCGGGACCGCCCCCCTACCACGCAGTAGGCCCACATTACAGTTGCCGCTTCTGGGGTTCAGAGAGAGTCGCCCTGCCGAGGTCCTCTCCTGAGCTTTTGTCTTTCACCAGGAACTCTCCACCCACCCAGATTGAGCACCCGGCTGCAGTACTTTCCTGCCGCTGATTGTGTTGGCACAGTGCAGCAACTGTGGAAGTAGGAACAGTTGCTGAGTTTTAACCCCCAGATTAATTATCTAAGCAAAATGTAATGAATACATGATGAAGACAATGTCATGCACTAATCATTATTCTTTCCTCCTCTTTCTTCTGTGTTCACACTAGGGATACTCAACAGTCATGGTATTAACCAACTTGAAAGGACAGTATTGATGAGAAGTTAATAATTTAGAAACCATAGTCAACGGACGAAGTGACTCATAAAATATAATGACGAATTTGATAGCTTTAGAATACTTACCTGCAAAATTTAAACCCTATATTTGTCTGAGGAACTTCAAGATTACAACTTATATCTCCTCTAGGTTTGTATCAAGATAAAAATAAAGTTCAATTTCCAAGAAAATGAAACTCTTTTCTTTTTCTATCCCAAGTATTTTTTCCCTTTCTTAATCATTCCAAAGAGCCTTGAGTCTAATGGCACATTGAACTGTTACCAAGAAAAAAGGTACCAAACCTGCACTTGAAAGGAAAAGCTATAGTCTGCCTTGCAAGGAAGAGCATTTGCTAAACAGGTAAAAATTAAGACAGAGATTAAAGCAACTATGTATCTTTAAACTGTGCTTTTATGATTTTTGATGAGTTTGTTTTAGAGACTACAACCATTATACCTATTTTAGAAAGATAAGAAAAATCAGCATTTTTCAGCAGTGTTTTCTAATTTAATTATCAATTATCATTAAAGTATCTGCATTGACAGTAACCCCAATGTAAAATTTCTGTTAGAGATGCCCATGAAATCTCTTTTTGCTCTTCAAACAGAAACCTTTCCAGAAAACTTGGAATCATGATAGAACTAAAACTGTCTTCAGTAGTACCTGTAAATTAATTTACATCTACATGCAATGCATATTTTAGAGGTTATGTTGTGATATGACATAAGTGTAATCCATGAAGAAAAAGGAAAAAAAGATACAAGGTTTCTTATTTTGGAAACAGGAGTTTTCACTGAACGTCCTATTTTAAATTAAAATTGGATTTGTTTTATTTTCTTTGGTGAAAAGTATGTTTTCACTTTGCAATAAAAGTAAGTTTTAGTAAACTACATATAGACCATAGCTGCCTTTAATGGAATCCATAAATTAAAAAGAAAGAAGCTGCCATTCCAAGACTAGCCACAGTAAAGGCAGTGCCTCATGAACCAAGCCTGAGAAATACCCATTACTGCAATTAGGAAAAACATTATTTTACAAGCTTACTGTCTTTTTCCACAAGAGCACCAGTTCATTTGCTGAAGTTTAACAGTTTATTATACCTTTAATTACAACAGTCTTTTGCATACCACTTTGACTTCGTACAATTATCTCATGTGGTGAGTGACTGAGATATTTATTCACAGAGAAAACACCAGCTGAATGAGATTTGGGAATTTATCGCTGTGTAAACGAGGTCATGTAAGGCTCAAGAGCTCCCTGCAGGATGACTTTATAGTAGAACTGCAATTTTGGAATCTATATGTGGGTGATAATTCTAAAGCCATAGAACATTAGACCCGAAACACTGGCATGGGATTTTGATGGAAGAAGCTGGTGAATTTACTAGAAAATATACTGAAATAAACTGCAAGCAGATTGGCTGTAATTACTCAGGTTACCAAGAGAATGTATGTTGGACCACGTTATGACAGAAAAGTTAGTCTAAACCTGTGGGTACTTATAAAGAAATATTTAAACAGCCTTCTTCGGACAACGACTTTTAATAAGGTAAACCTTCAGGTTACTTTTCTGTCTCAGAAATCTGGCTGTAGTATCAGCAATGATTCCATGTAAAGCATGAGTTTACAATTATAAAAATGATCTGCTTATTATTATTACCAAAGAGACACAGGAACTAACTCTTAACTTACAGAAATCCCAGTGTAAGAAATCCATGCAGTGAGCTATATAGCAGATCTGGATTTGAGATATCCCAGAGAGAGAGCACTTGTTGACAGGGCCTATCTACATCACCAGAGGAACACTTCCCTAAAGTCATGAAGGACTTTCCAGGCAAAGCAGCTGGGTCTTTTCTCTGTAACTGAGTATGTGGGGTTTTACCCTCCATCAAGATGATATGACTCAATCACATGATTATTTACATTTGTTAGAAAATGAACACAAATCTTTATACTGCACCTTCCTTGATCTTATGGAATCCCTGTCATCTTTTCACCAGTTAAGAAGAAATTATCCCCAACTGGACCAAATTCTCTGCAACGAAATTTCATCTCATTAGCTGACAGTAAGGCCTCAAATGCCAGCTAAAGTGACCTTCCAAACTCTCCACAGACTTATCTGTGGAAACTTATGCATAATCCCAATCAAATCACACTCCATGTAGATTACAGTGATTGGCTCTCTAAAATTTAATCTGAGTATTTTTTATTATTTTTTATTATTATAGACTTATATATAATATATGTTATAAATAATATATTTCTTATTGTTATATATTTATTTGATAAGATCCATTTTGGCATAACATTCCAATGAAAAGCAGAGAGTGACAGAAATTAATTAATATAGACTTGAAATATTTGGAATAAGTTAAGGACTGTCTTCGGCTACCCAGTGGAGAAGACTCTCCTTAGAGAGGGGTAACAGACAAATTGTAGGGAAGAAAATTGTGGCTTGAGTGTAAGGGGGGAAAAAGAGTCCCCAGTGAGGGCAGTGGAACTACTTTATCCAGTGGCTTAGTAGATTATCCAACCCTGATAATATTCAAAACTCAACTGGACAAAGTCTGGAATAATTCAGTCTGCATTTGAAATTTACCCTGCTCTGAGCAACGAACAGAACCTCAGGACCTCCAGAGTTCTTCAGAAACCTTAAGCTTTATGACCTGTATGGGATGCTTTCTACTCCTGATGAAGGGCTTGTCCCAGTGTTTTCTATGTGTTGCATTCCAGTTGTATTTAAGGAAACAAATTCCCAACTTCAGAAAAAACTAAGTGGTCCCTGCTGAATCAGAGGTTTATACATGTGTCCTCTCTCCCTGTCCATCTCTCCTCCTCCCTCTTTCTTGCTGTGTCTCTCATGCCCATAATAAACAAATGAGTTTGCCTCTCCATAGCTAGATGATTTTTCATAGCTAGACGTCTTTTCTCTTTTGGAGGGAGAGGAGGAGGGCAGGGAGGAGAGGGGAAATGTGATTCCAATGGATTACTCTAATTCTTCGTTTCTCTAGCAAAAATAAATATTATTGCGGTAAACACCCATAGGTGTGTTCATTAGTCAAAATGCACAAAGTCACTGAATGAAGTAAACCAATGACTGAGGGACAGAAACTATATATTATTCTGCTCCTATCTCAGTGCTTCTGAATGAGTCAGCAAAGAACAAAATATTTTTGTGTGAAATCAATGACAATGTCTTAACAGGCAGTAAAAAATTTTAAAAAACATATAGGACACTAAAATGTATAAAGGATACGAGAGATCCTGAAAATACAACTCATCCAAGTCTCAGTTAAACTAAGGCTTTTTCAACTACCAAATGAACTGAAAACTAGACTCCAAGTCATCAATTGTCTACTGTCGTCTAAGACGTGCTCAGTTCTCACCCATGTGTTACTCCATATTGGCTGCCATTATTTTCACTTCCACTCTCACCATTTGCAGCTGCTGTTGAAAGTCACAATTTTTGTGGAAATCCAGCCCTTTGAATGCCCATGCATGTAGTAACTATTTTGACAAGCCCCCAGAATTTTCCAGAAGTAAAAAGTTGTCACTGAAGTAAAATGCTCTGCAACTATTTACTTATTGTGAAAATCCTGAATGATATTTTAAGGGAAAAAACAAGGTTATCTTACTAATTCAGCAGCATCATTCCTTCTCCCTCACTTTCTCACTTGATGTTAAAGAGTTTTCTAAAAAATCTACAGATCCTGTGAGCCTGTAACGAAAGAACGTAAAGGATTTTCCAGTGCATAAACCAAATCTGGTTATTTTCAGTAGACAGATAGACAGTAAAACAAGGAAACTCTCCTTCTAGGCATATTACAAGAGAGACATGACATTGAAGACAAAAACTGACAATTGAAACATCATAGAGGAAAATATGCTTTTTTTACACTACACATAATTAACTTGAGATGCTCACTGATCTAAGGGATCGATAAGGCCAACAGCTTAGTAAGACTTAAACAGCAGATTAAACATTTATACAGGCGCTAGGAATTTCCATGATGACTTCTGATAACATGAAACATTTACAAAGCATCTTAATCCTTATGTTTCAGGTATGACGCAGTCCCTTGCTGCCAAGGCTTAAGAAGTAACATGATCACCCTGAGCACCACGATTACTGGACTAGACAGCCCAACGTTATATGCCAGTTGAAGTACTGTAATGGACTGCTTTTCTGGACTCATTGAAATCTATTTCTTATCAGGGTGTTGTACCTTGGTGGGGTGTAAGAGGGCTTGTGCCACTGAAATCAAATAGGAAAATGCACATGCAAAGTAGCAAAATGATTGTGTGGACCAGGCTACAGGAAGGGGAAAATAAAAAATTATGATTGACAAATTCTTCCAAAAAAAATCATTTAAAAAAGGACAAGTTACAAAACAATTAAAACCAAAACCAATAAAAGATACTCTGTAGTGAAAAGAATTAACAGAATCTTTGAAACCCTTGGATTTCAGCTGCTGTGGCTACAGTCTGAGACTATGTGCAGTTACCACAGGCAAGATGGGCTGGGAAGCCCTCTGGTCCTTCCTAGGGGAGGTTAAGCTGGGCAGGAAAATAAATGAGAGACCTTTATGTCACTTTGGGGTTGCTTCCAAGTTACAGTTCAATGAATAGGCAAGCAAAAGGGTCACTTGGCATAGCAAAAGAAAACCAGAGTGAACGTACAAATCAAGGGTGAACACTAGCAATGTCATCTCCAGATTCACTTGGGGTGCAAGAGTTCAGCACGTCAGTCTACACATTTCTGCTTGATGTATGAAATAAGGGAGTTCTTGCAAAAAAGAAGAATAATGGCCTGCATTACTAAAGCAGTGGATAAATCTGCTATTTTATAGAAGAAATTTTCATCAAAAATTATTTAGTACGGGATTATACTCTGTATGTGTCCTGGATTAAAGCCCTGCTGAGTTTGTCAGCCCAAATCTTTGGGCAGAAGTAGCCTCCTCTGTGTTCAGACCCCTGCACTGAACCAGAGGAGATGTATAGCAAATCCACTGTGTCTATTCACGTAGAAGTTGACATAGTATATGATAAATACTGTTAGCATTCTGCTACAAATTCACTTTATGTTTGTTACAGCTGCTGCCCAAAGCTCTTCACCATACATGGCTGACTGAATTCGAATAGCTGGTGACAGTCAGTGCAGAGGGAAAGGACAGACCCAGGCAACAAGCCAATGCTGTTTAGGTTGGCAGATGGGAGAAAATGTGTGACTTGGAGATTATATTCCATTAGTGCCCCTCCTCCCTTATAAGTTGAAACTATCTGAAAGTTGAAGGTGTTTTTCAGCAGTCACAATGAATAATTCTTATTGCCCTTTCATAGCAATAGTTAAGTTAAATTTCAATACTGGATTCAATAAAACCATTTAATAATCAAGTAAGCCCAAGGAATCACAACATTAACTTCAGAGGGGCTGGTGCTTTCAAGGCTTGAGAGACAATATGTTCCAGGTTGGGCTTTAACAGTTTGGACAGAAAGACTGTGCAGTTTTAAACCTAAAATTTGAGCCATGCTGTAAATGCAATGTAAGTCTATCCTTTTAAGAGGTGGTGTTGTGAAACTCTGTGTGCATATTATTTATACTTGAAGATGAATCCAGGATGTAAATCTACTGAAAGAAATCAAAAACATCTAAAGGCTTTTTAAGAGGAATTTCTGGAGTAGATGTAAAACTGATTTTTGTCATTGATTACAAGACTTATAACAATATCTTCCCTGCAAGTTTGCTTAGAAATACAAATGAAAATATTAGCATGTATGTTAAACCCACATCAAAATTGTTTATTTAAAAAAAACTATCATGTGCCTGATACTTTCTTTCTGCAAATAATTAAATAGATTACATCTTGAATTTAAATTATTCCATTACAAAAACGTTTAAAAACAAGTTACATAAAAATTTTCAATGCAGTTCACATACCTTGCCTCCAAGTGCATGTAGTATCGAAAGATACAGGAAACTACACAGTTTTGAAATGCCCTGCTTCCTAAAGATGTTTCTTTTTTAGTTTCAATAATTAGAGGCTGGCTAATCTTCAGAGATGTGAAACACTTCTCACCTTACATATCACTACTTAGCCTGGTCAGAAATTCATAATACTATGTATTTCTATTTCTTTAGTTCTTTTTCTGAGAACAAAAGTATTTCATCTGATAATAAGTAGTATAAATAATGAAAATATCTACAGAGTAACACAAGAAAAACAAGAGGCTGAGCTGGCTATAAACAATAAAAGATAGATTCTACCCAGGGAAGTGGCAAAATAGACAGCTTGTGGTGGGCTTCATCTCATCTACATTTACATTGACCTAGTATGAGGGTCTACATCTGAATCAGTCTTCTGGATTACCTTTACAGTCAATGGATACAGTCGCTTTTTTTTATGGGGGAAAAAAACAAAAAGAAGGGAAAAATATGCAACCTTATAAGATGACACATAATCTACAGCCTGTGATTTTTGGATGAAACAACTAGAACTGCAAAATGTGGGAGCAGATCACTATCATTTAAAGTCAATTATAACCTGTAGCTTTAAACAGTATTAACATGAAAGTAGAAAAGAGTGGTATAAATAATGCAGTCACTGCACCACTCCACCTTCTGCTTTATTCAGAATTTATCCTCATTCACTGTCTTGTCAGATAGGCTGCACTAAAACAAAGCCTCCCTAACAGTGATTTTGGAAGCCACACAGATTTTCTTCACTGCAGTCACTGACTAAGAAATACGATCTTAACAATGCAACAGGCCTTTTATCAACTATATGATCAGTTACAGGTTAATTATGAAGTAACTTAAAATGAAATCCCTTTAATGAAATCCTTGCATAAAAGACATTTTCCTCTTTTGCTCAGCAAAGATTTATGAACTATTGCAAGAAAAATCATTATTATAGTAATTAGGAAACTTCTATGGATTGAAGTCCCTGTAATCCTTCTCAGAGCTAAACATATTTTCATTGTGTTGCTTAGTATTCTGACTCTTTGGCATGAAAAGAAACCTTTAATCTTCTCATGCCCTACAGATCCATCATTGCATACTGATAACTTAGAATGATGTCAACCAGTTCAAGCACTTTCAGTAGGACAATCTGATCCTGAACCTTCTTCATTAGTATTTGCAGACAGCACTTGCAGGATAAATACATACACCTCCTCCATCAAAAAATACACAGCAATGTTGCCTCTTACGTGTTCCCAGACACAGTTATATTGAAGATTTATGTAGGGTCCCCAGGATAACTGCATGGATGCCCTCACAATAAACATTTAGTCGGCTCCAGCTGGCAGAAAGTTTGTACAACTATTCATCCAAGTCCATTTTTCTGCTGTATGACTGGAGGTAGAGTCCACTGACAGAAACCTGTGTTTGGTTTAACAACTGGAAACATCTTTTTTTATTATATGTCATACGCTGTATCACAATACTTCACATATGGAAATGGTGATAGCTTTGCTTTTGCCAACCAGTATCTGAGCTTATTCCAAAAATGACCACTTCCTGGGACAACTAGGGGTTTCTTTTCCCAAAGATGTCATCTGCAGTGGAAACTTAGAATTTAATCTTAACTTAAATGATTAGAAAACGCACTCAGATATGGACCATGACAAGTAACTGTGTAGACGAAGGCAGTACTTAATTCCTGATGTAGAAGCCTACCAGCACAATCCAATAGTTCCTCAGGCAGGCAAAACACTATCAATGTGTGTGAAAGCCTGCCTACAGACAAAACATTCAAAAATCTCATGATTCCTGAGTTTTCTGCATGCTGTACACTGTGGGAAGGAGATTGGAATGTATGTCCACTCTCTTTGGGCTATCGAGCGTTTTGGCTGAAGACATGGTCACATCATAAACCCCCTAGGAAAGGGCATAAAGTGGAAAGAATTAACCTGCATGTAACAATGTATGTTGCATTAGATGAAGAATGAGAGCAAGAGACATTCAGCTTCTAGTTGTAAACACTGGGTACAGTGTCATACCTAATAATCATCCCTGTTATTGGTAATCTATCAAGAAAAGCAGCTTTCCTAACATTTCTGAGTCATGTTTTTTCCAAGTGTCACAGGAAAAAAATCACTCTTCTGACAATTTAAATCTTTTCCACTGTTTTTTAAGCATCTACAGAAGAAGTAAATGAAATCACATTTAACTGCTTCCTATGAAGGACAAACTTTTGTTCTCAACTGCTAATACTTTAGCATCAGGAACACAGTGACCGACAAAGTCAGTGCAACACACCCTAGGGTGTGAATTCAGTGGCATCATGTTCCATTAACCTGGCTGAACACTACGAAAAGTGTATCACTGAAGCAGCTTAAAAAAAGACACATTTTAGGATCCATTCTCAGGATCTGGTACACCTAGGGTTTTTTTAACAACTCAGCTGAAGCTATGCATAAGTATCTAAGGACAGAATTTAACAGCAACAGCAAACCTGAAAAACTAGTTTGAGAAGCTTCCTGGGAAATGATAGAAACAGTAAGATAGACAAAATGTCACTGACTGGGTACCTTTCTTTAGGTAGAAGAGTGTAAATAAAGAGGCAGTTTCTGAAACCAACAGCTACCTCAGTGGAGAAGAAGGCTTAAGGACTGTAAAGACAGCTCATTGAATAATAAGCACCTAATAGAATTTATGGGAAATGCCAGAGTAAATTAAATAAACTTCAGAGGTATAAGGGAAAAGAATAATCTTAAAACCAACTTCACTTGTGTATAAATAGACTGGAAATTAAAATATTAGTAGAATACTCAGTCTCTACAAAGAAGCCATCCCACCAACACACTTTTTTTAACTGAAGCAATGAGTCCCGCAAATACCTTCAATGAAACGTCTGCAACTATGAGAAAGAAACTGCAACACCTCATCCCATCAACCCCCAGTGTTTCTGCCCTTATCCTTACTGCAGGGCAGGCTGATCCACTGGCTACCCCAGCATAACTGTCTCTAAAACGAAGTAATCCAACAGAATAAATTGTTTAGAAAGAAAAATCACTACTAAGAAAATGATAGTAGTAAAAGAAAAATTTAAAACCAGAAATATCAGAAGTAGAACAAAACATCAAAAACGCAAGGGATAACTCACAAGAGAGTAAAATACAGGAGATTCTGGAAGCAGCAGGGGTTATGGGTTTCACTACCTCAGAGAGAGGCTGTTCTGTCCAACCTTAGGCAAAGGCAATGCTCTGCTGCAGGGATGATACCGTGCATGGGCAGCTCTGACAACAGCAGCCGCCCCAGCCTTCCCTCTCCTCTCTGCAGCACAGCCCAACTGCAAGCACCCACACTCCCACATCTGTCCCCCCAGGACACATCCCACTTTTCTTTCTGCTGCTTCTAACTTGAACAAGTCTACCATCCCCTCTTCAGGAAACCAGGACTGCCAGTTTTCAGAGAGTATTTTGGGAATAATGAAGGTCTTGGCAATTGGGTGGCTTTATTCTGAAACAATTTCTTTTTGTGAATGAAGCAATTTCAAGGCCTGAATAAATAAGCTTCGCATTTATCAGGTAGTTTAACTATGCACCCAAAGTTGAAGGCTACATTTGAGTAAAAACCCAGGCTAATTCCCCAGGGAAGTGAGAGGACACAATGGAACTTCCTGCTCTCCTTTTAAAATAAGCGGTAGCCTCTCATCCTCCTGCTTAAGTTTCCCAGGAACAAAACTCATTTATTAATAAGTGACACAGATGTAGGAAAACGAATTTATAAAATACAGAAGATGCAGCAAAACATATTGTTGAGGAGCCTATTACATTCAATGAGAAATTTGTGGTTAATAATTAATATAATAACTATTACAGTTAGGAGTGGGATCAAGTCGTGGCCGTAATTGTTGTTCTTATTCCAGTCAATCAGACACTGTACTACACATTTTAAAAAGTTACTAACTGCCATTTACACATTGTCTTGTCGCTAATCAACTCTATTCAAATTAAATAGGATTTAGTGAATGCCGTCTTTTGACTGTGACAGAGCAGTCAGCCATCTCAATAGGGTCGGTTAACAGTATGATGAAACACAAAAAGCTGCAAATGTTCTCCAGTCCTCACTATTAACTGTGCTGCGAGATGTAAAACAGCAACACAGTGGCAGTAAAGAGAGCCTAATGAACATGTAAACTCTGCGCTACTTACTGCAATGAATAATTTGGAATTACAAAGTATGACAAATACAGCATGTAAAAAACATGTTCAATATCTGCTTCAATACTTTATTGTGATGACATGTAAATTTTGTTTTAAAGTAGAACTAAAAGTTTAAACAATTGTTTGTATCACACAGGAAATCGATAAAACCTTTCATCATAAACGGCAAGGGACCCAAACCATAATAACTAAATAGGAATTACTTGATTAACTTATTTTTTTATTACAACTCCATTTCATCTCAGAAGCTTAGGGATGTAACAGTTGTGGTCTTGGAAGATTTATTCCTGAAGAAAATTGTAGTTGGGCTGTTCCCTCCCTTTGCAGTTTTGATCCTGAATTTCTCTACAGGAGAAGCTTTCTAGTTTCCAAGTAACTATGCTATGGTAACCTGCTCCGTGGACAAATTGTTCCCTCTTCTCCACCTTTTGCCTCTTCTCTTAGTCTACTCTCACTTTTCCAACTGACATCTCATGCTTTTGTCTCTCAAGCAGCTTTTCATGTAGAAGATTGAGCATCAAGCCAGTAGCAAAGCAATCACAATGCAATAGTATTAGGGTAAGGCAGTAAGCCAGTAAATGCAACAGCTCAGAAACGTGTCATGACCAAGAGGGGGAGGCCAGGGTGATTCACAGCATGCAAGCAGAGAATCCAAGAGGAATATGAGAAAACTTCACTGCAGAGAAAAGATACACCTAAGTTTTTTTGCTTATTCAGTGCTTGGATTGGAATTAAAATCCAGGTGCATTTTCTTACCTTCAATTTTAATGCAGTCACAGCCAACTGCAGCACGATGTGACAGGTGACAGGCTTGTACTTTAATCTATCATGTGCAGTCAAATAGACAATTCTCATGTTTTCAGATCAACAGGCTAATGTATTTCCCATATAAATCTCGTATATTTATGAAAAATATGTCCACAACTTATATATTTACAGTTATTCTCTTTTCCCTAAGTTTCCTATAGATACAGTAGTTCTCATGAGGCTATGCTATAGCGTCAAGTTTTATTGTGCCTGGCCATCATCAATCTTCTGTGTGCAACAAACTTTCCTGCCTTTCTGCAAGGGTCAGCTTTTGAATGTCACTGGATGTATAACACCTTCTGTCAGACTTGATTGGACTCTGTTTTCATCTTAATATACGCTTTCTAGGTGCCAACTACAGCTACAGGTACTTCCTTAAAAATCAGATTCTTTACACTGAGTTCTTTATAATGGCTGAGAAGTCTTTCTTTTCCATTAACCTCAAATTCAGAATGATACATAAAGTGGCTGGTCCACTCCATCAACATGAGAATGAGTATGGCAGCCTTTTGATCTGCATGTCAGAAGTTCATCCAAAAGATCCCAAATCTTTCCAGATGGAAAGAAAGAGAGATTGATTTAAAAAATACCTGAGAAGTTTCCTTTTGGAAACAAACCAGTACATAATACCGAATCTAAAAAAGAAAAAACAATCACTTTCTTCTTATGCACATGGAAAGAGCAATGCCAGCACAAGGGTATGAGGCTTGTTCACTTGAAAAACACAAAATAATCGTCAGTTATGTATTCAAAAAATTACATTCTAATAAGTTTATTCTCCCCTTTCTTGAACAGGTACAATAATTGTACACAAACATGCAGATATAAACACAGGAATTTCTCTTTGCATAAAAAGGCACACAGGTAGCTCCCCTAGGAATTCATATTGACATATCAAAATCAAGGAGGAACTCGATATACTTGCCATAGATCAGCAGGTTTTTGGAAAGAACACAGTGAGCTGCTTTTCTTTACCACTTTTATATGAACCACTTGCCATAATCATGAACATTTTAATGAAAATAACAAGAAATTGGTTTTGCCTGTGGACGAGCTTTGAATTTCTTTGTTCAGTTTTAAGGACTGCCCTTTGGGAATGATTGTCTTTAATGGTTAGAATAACATAGCAGAGGTGTTAAAAATGAGTATCAAAATTCACGCAATCAAGTAATCAACCTGATTTTTCAAAATGCTATGTCCTGACAGCTCATTTTGAAGTTACTGATGAAAAACGTGGCAATTTTAGGTCAGATCAATGAAAAAACCTACCAGTTTACTCCCATGGAAACAGAATAGGTCTTCATTTAGGTACCTCCATTTATGCACCTTTGACCAAACGTTGTTATTGAGTGCTTAAGGAGTGGAGGAGAGGTAGAGAAAACTCTAGGAAATTACTTAAAAGCTCTATTAAGTCTATTTTCTGGGAAACTTTTTTTTACAAAAGACGTTTTAAAAAGTAAGCAGTCATTTCCAGGTGCATCACCTACCCAGTTAGTAGTACCCAACCACAGACATTTTGTTTAAAACAACTTAAAAGGGCAGTTTGCCTTGTCTTCACAGATGAATTGTATATAATTTTCAGTTTTCTTGTATCAGTGACCCTCATATTGAGTAATGTTCTTAACATACCTCTCCTCCAAGCAGTGATCACATTCCAGCACAGACATCAAAGCTCCTTCAGGTATTCACTTCCACAAGTTCTACTGCAACAGCCTAATATCAAGGAAGGACCACAGCTGCCTCTTCACCATTTAAAAGCTGCAAAATTATAGAAGCACATATAACCTGTAATCATCGTGACATGCGTATGATATCCTCTCAGCTGCACATGACCTTAGTGACAAATTATAAAGGGAGCATTTGAAACAGGAATGGCAAATTGCCTGAGCAAAACCACTTCCATTTCATTTCATCCCCTGCCTTTCTAAATGGATTATCAACTGCTTGACACTATCCAAATCTACTGAGGGATTTTTTTTAAAAATGAGGATTGCAATATGGTATAGTACAAGGAAAAAAAACCACCCTAGTATTCAACTAAACAAAGGTGTCCAATACAGAAGATGTCTTTCTGGAAGACACTCTTTGGAATGCCTTTACAACTTTCCCTGCCAGCAGGCCAGTTCTTCTCTGGCCTTGCCAGTGTTCCAAGATCAATATGGTTTTTACATATCCCACCCATAATACTTAAACTAGCCCTTTTATTTCAGAATCTTGCACAGATAACTTATGACATAGAACTGTTCAAAACAATACAATCTAGCAATAAAATCCATTATATTCCTTCTATAGACAGAATGACACGTACTAAGGTATGACTGGAAGAAAGAAAAAATCTTAAAGGTGTTTAAGACCAAATAGCTAAAAGTCTTTTGTTTCTCAACAAATCTTCCCGATCTCATTAATCCAGAGACCATATACTTTTGAAAAAAAGGTTTCTTTGACAACCGCTACAATTGTTTGTGCTACAACTGCTGTGTATCAGACAGAGTTTCAAGCCACTGTTTTGGCAAGAGACAGTGGCCTGGCTGCAGAGAGATTTGTCTCTTTCTGTAGCCTAAATCTCTAATCTAAAAGCACAACAGTTCCCATTGATGCAGCTCCTCATCAGCATCTTGGTGGGCCAGATAACTCTGCTTCACCTCCAAGACTTAGACTAGACCTAGCAGAGTTTAGCCTATTGGCTCCAATCCTCCATCTGTTCCCTGATTCCAGTGAGATATAGCTCACAAGGAGGTTTTCCCAAGGACAAATCAGGAAGGCAGACTGGGGTGGTGGGAAGATCTGGAACTACTCTTTCTCCTTCAGCTTCTTACCTAGCATAGATCTTTTGTGAGGAAGAAGGACAGGTAGGCCACTGAGAATTATCATCATTAGTTAATTCCTCTTCTGAAAGATTCTGCCTGAGTTTCTTCTAAAGAGTTAACTCTGTTTCAGAAGTCAGAGAATGAGAGAGAAGGAAAAAAGGCACTGACACAAACAATACAGGCATTCACTTGAAATGCAGAAGCTCAACAATCAAGACACAAAAGTAATTGCAAGATTTTAAGCTGGGTGGTGGGTTAGAAGGAGAGTGAGGATCCTTTAGAGAAAGTCTGGCTCTGAGGAATATCTGGCACAATTCTGAACCCATCTCTGCTAGGACATGCTGAAAGACACTGGCGCTCTAAAACATGAGGGAATTTTCAAGTAGCCCAGCAGAAAGAAACTTACTATTCTGGTTTGCTGAATACCTACTAACCAGCCTGTTATCCTCTTTTATCCTCTTTAGCAACAGAGCCAGTCATATTAATATTGGAAACAACATATTCCTCAGAAAAAGCACATGGCTCATGATATTTTGCAATCTGAAATTTATATATGCTTCATCAAGTTTTTAATGAACATATTTGGGCCAACTTTTGGCTGAATATTTTTATCAAGTAATTGCAATTAAAATTCAATCCATGTGGCTGGTTAGATGATGTGCTATCCATTTCTTCTCCTTGCTGATTGACAGAAAAAATTTCAGCAGAAATTTATCAGTCAGTGAGACAAAGTGGTTTAGAAAATGGCAGTATCCTTTTTGGTTCCCTGTCCTACGAGCCAAACAACTAGATGTTCAAGATTTATCACTTGGAGATTTTCCTTCAGCTCAGATGCTAACATAAAATAAACAGAAATTTGTTGGCTGTTACCATAGTGATAGTAGGCAAGGAATTTTTCCGACAGCACAGTGCTTGACATAATGTTGCCTCTTTAGCTTGCTAACAAATGTCTGATTAAACATTCATGTGCCGACAGACATTCAATCCATATGGATAACTGACTTCATAAAAACTTGACCCAAATGATGGTTCATTACGTGGGTGAGGTAAGAGCGAGGTGGTGGGGAAAGAACCTGTCATAGCACAGTTTCACTGCAACTAGGCATGATTCTTATTTGGAAACCAAATGAACAGCAGGAATGAGATCAGACTCCTGTATCTGCACATACTACTTGAGTGAAATATATATTACAGTCTTTATGATGCATGCACACACAGGCACACAAAAGAGTGTTAAAATCATCACATGTCACAAGGCCACATACCTCTTGAAAGGGTCATAATGATGTCTTTGAATTTAGTTGAGCTATCGGTCCCCTCACTCATCTCCTACCCCACAAGAGAGGACAACCATTCTATGCTGGAGGCCGCAACGGAAAGTGCCACTTTTCCACTCATCATCTCAGATAAAGGGGTTCTCCTCTTTATCCTCACATAAACCCTTCCAATGCTGCCCCTCCAGGAATTATTTCCTGCCTGATTACTACATGAGGCTAAAGCCTTTTGCTGGATGAAGGACTGAAAGCTTTGGCGGGGTTAGTAGAATGAAGAATACGAGATGCTGCCGCATTCTGCCTCCCAGGCTGGAATGAGGATCACGTACACGTACTTCTGAGGAGCTTGAGGTTGCCAGTGAAGCTGAGGTACAGGGAGAATGTACGTCACTCTTAAAAAAAAGGACCAGGTGCAGTAGCGCAGAGAAGGCATAAAACAAGTTATGTAGATACTAAGATTGGTGCCTCATGACTTCAGGGTTTTTTGGTGTTGTCACTGTTTTTTTTGTTGCTTTGTTTTACTTTTAGAATCTTATTTTTATCAATGTTTTACTGTCTGCTAGGAGGGACTGTAAAGGTTCCCTCAATAGGTAGCCTAAAGGCTGAATTGAGACCTCACTGAATTCACTGAACATCCTCTATTGGCATACAAAACAAGTTCTCTGCCCTCTTTCACAGTAACAGTAAAATATACTTGTTATCACCTCATTTCCTACCCTAAAATAAAAAAAAATTAAGCTGCATGCAGGAACAGTAGGACCTGTTTAAGGACAATTTATCCTATGTTCAAGCATGGTTTCAAGGAATAACCCACAGAATTGGGAGTTGCATAGACAATTTCCTCTTACTTTCATCCTCTTTAACTCCCATCTTCTTGCTTTAAAGATTTCTTACGTCCTTCCCTGCTAGAGGTCATACTTAGCAAGTGTCAGCTGGTGACACCATGATAATATATAAGGTTACTAAATCACAAACGTGGCATCTCTACTTGCTAGCACTCTGCTGGTGTTAGAGTCTGTGTATTACATTAGCAGAACATCATCACTCTGGTGATGAATTAGTGTAAAACACCAGCTGAAAGGACTTTCCTGCTTGATGTACAGAACTCAGCCTTAGTAGCAGGAAAAACAACTTCAACAAACATGTCTCGTAAATATTCATAAAGCAGCACCACAAATTAGAGGTTGTTTTTTGTTTTAAAAATACTGTTTATTGAAGTCAACTTCCACATCTGTCAGTAGTCATTTATAGCTCCTGTGGAGCTATAGAGCAGCCTTCATATTGGTCTGTCAATATACCATGCTATTGCCCATTTTGACTTGGCCCTATGCCTGACTAGACCCAGCATTCAGGCAAACTGAGTCATCTTCCTGGTCTCTAGTCTAACTACAGGAATTTACGCATACAAGTCACTTTAGTTACAAGACACTTTAGTTACAGCTGCAAAACATATTAAAAAATATGTGTGACAGCCCTCCACCTAGATAACTGTAGGGTAGATCTTTAAAATTGAAATTGAATTCTTTCGTTCTGGATGGAGGTTGGCTTTGAAATGTTCTATCATGCAAATGTCTGGTATTATCTGTTACAAACCTGAATTTCTCTCCCTTCCGGACTGTCTTTGCAAATAAACAGACAGAAGGACTTTGCCTGACTGTTCTGAAATCACAGTACTATGCGACTTATTTTGGAAGAGGTTATAATTGAATTCATTTGGTACCAATTTGTTCAAGAACACTGGATTCTTTAAGATCTCTCATGACTTAAAACTCCATATTTCTAAATAAAAATTTGAAACTAGAAATCGAGCACCCCAGACGCACAGCCCAAACCACCATCATGTTTAGCCACCTGCAGCAACATAACATCACAAAACTGATAAGAACAACATCTTTAGCAGCTTTTAGCCTTCTAGGGAATAGAATAACATGTAGAGAAATTTCAAAAGATGAACTTTAAGCTCTTTGGTAACTCTGAAAGAACAGTAACTAAATCAGATAAACTTATGCCTGAATTTCAATTCCACTTACATGCAAAAAATGTATATATTTCTATTATGTCTGTTTTTGTCTCAATGTTATTTTAAAGGTATGAAAGCATTACTGAAAGTGGTTGAATCTGAGCCCGCTCCTTCTATGTGTACGTTCTGCCCATAATTTAATAATTGTAGTAACTGCCAGTTATATACCCCGGTTTTCACAAGTGTAATTTCTGACTGGCTCTTCAGGAAGCTTTCATACCTGTGAGATTACTGTGCTGGCAACTGACCCTTTCTTTCCCTGGAATGTTTGTGTCCCCAAAGGCCAGAGACTCCATTTGAAGAATCTGTAATGAAAAGACATTTGAGGCATCAACATTTCTTGGTTCTCCAGACAGGTTACTCTCCAGACCTCTTGCTGACAGCTAGTATTAAAATCCTGAGCTGCCTCTCTTGTGTCAGGCCATTGAGAGGCGAGGCAGGCTCAACAACCAGCACAAGGAGAAATAAACAGTTTTAAAAGCATTAAAAATCCCAGAGAACTCACAAGAGATTCTGACTATCAATCAAAAGAAAAAGGGAAGTAAAAATTTTCAGACAGGTCTCAGGACTGCTAATACAAACGTAAAAATGCTAACAATCTGCTGACCCATCATCTGTCAACAAACGAGGGCGACGGAGCCAGGAGGTGGAAATAAGGGTGATTTTCAAGATACATAGTAATTTGGCAAGTGAGATAGAATTTAAATCGTTTGGAATACCTATGTCTATTTCCGTCCTCTTCCTTTCTTGCATTTAGTCACCAATCACAGTATGAAAGCCTATGCTTGTTTTTCTCTTGAACGATCTTGTGATCACAGCAATTAAATAATTATCTAGTTTCTTTTGCACAAGAAGTACCACCTCTGTGATCCTTGCTTACAGAACTAACTGGGTATTTCTACCTAAACATACACTAAAACTTTACTTTTTACAGACAAGCTATTTTTTTTTTCCGAGCACTTACGTTACAGGAGTTGAGATCTGGGTACAAAATAAAGACTCAACAAAGGCCAGGCCAACAGGCACACAAATATCCCAAGAACATAAAGATAACAAACACCAACATGATACAGTGCAGTAAACTGAGAAACTTCACACAGCCCTTTCAGCAGGATTGCTCTGGTATGACATTGTACCCTCAAATAAATAAATGGGGGAAGAAAAAAGACATCAAGCAGCATGGGAAGATCATGACTGTACAATTGAGTGGTACTTTTAAGACAATCTAATGGCTAACTGTTGCTAAAAGGATACCCTCACTACTGTCTCCTTTCCAGCAGCTCCAAATATACCCTCTTGAGGAATTTTTGAGCATCCACTTCACTGTTTTCCTAGAGATTGCTTTCTGTGAGCCAATCCAACAGAAAAGTAACTGTACCAAAAATTCTCTTGGCCAGCTTTCCAGGAAGTCAAACAAGTGTCAGTGTAAGAAAAAATATTGGGAAACATGTTTGGGATGAAATCTGGGTTTCCTGTTCCGTGGCAGTTGTAGTGGTTCCTCAAGCTATACCAGAAGGAATTAATGCATCTGAGACTCTCTTAGACTGAGATGCATTCTTCCCCAACTGGAGTTATCTTTTCCAGTGCTTTAATCTTCCCCATTGCGTCACAAGAAATAGCTATACTTACCAGTTTAAATCATTTCCAACAGGGAAACTCAAATAATCCTGCATATGACCAGTAACTTCATACTGTATTCATATACAGCAAGGAGAAAAGAAATCTAAATATCAAAACCTGATCGCTCAGGTTCCACTGGGTGCACAGGAATCCTCATCCAGAATTTTTTAAAAAAAATCAGGGTCTACTTTGTCTCAATACGTCAAGAAAGGCCATCATGTTAGTTCCTCTCTAGCACATTCAGCTCAGGATGAACTCACAGTAATATCCCTGTAATTTGAAGAGAAAATTAAAAACCCTTAGCCTTGAACATACCCCCACCTCCTCACATTCTGGGTTCAATATATAGCTTTGATTGGAAATATCTCACAGACTATCTACTAGGCTCTTTTCTTTTGAAAGCCATTCCTCAAAATCTCAGAAGAATGTAGAAGAAAGTGATTAATCCCCTTACACTGAGCCCCCAAACCAGGAAGGAATTCAAAGGTCTGGCTCCAGTATCTGTTGCCAATACACTTGCCTTGGTCAGTCTTCTGCCTCCTACTATAGTTTTCTAAGTCTCCTGATCTGGATGAGAGGTATCATTATCATCCTCTCCTAGATGCTGCTGAAAATCCAAAGGGCCAAATGCCAATCTTTCACTCAGAAACAATTTCACAATTTGCATTCACATGTGGAATGACTTTCTCTACCAGCGGTTGAGAAGTAAGATGGGAATTTCCAAGACCATAGCTTTTGTGAAAGGAATTAACCAGCAGAGACTGAGAACTTCAGCAAGCAGTGAGGCTTCCAGAGAAGAGGAGGACAGAAAGTTTTAGGACCAGCACGCAAACTAGTTCACAACCAGGTATGTGCATGCACGTACTGGACAAGACCAGGAGAGTTGTTAATAGTTTCTCCCAAAGCCATCTTTGGTCATATAACTGAGCCTGTATCCACTCATATACCTTAAAATATAATTCTGATATAAAATACAAAGGTTCAGACAACTACTGTGCTGACAGCATTCGAAATGCTGTAGCTGCTCTTTTTACTTGGATAAATTTTTAATTTATATCTTCCCTATTGAGTCATGATAGGAGGCACCTGTGAATGAATTAACCAATAAAACAAACCTGTACTGGTAATTTATTGCTGTATCTACTAGCAAGATCAAGTATTTAAGGAGCCAGAGAACATCAGAGATTAAAACTGAGAACAGAAAAAATGAGAATGGAGTAAATAGTTTTGAGAATTTAGGAGCCAAGTAGTTATTTTCAGACAAACTTCAACTATTATTACTTTTCTACTGAACGGAAATTCTGTTGATGTGGTACCATAGTGACTGACGTTAGAAACACCTTTTGACTCAGTACAAAGCCTGTATTGCTGCCTCCAAACATGCCATTGATAAATTTTACCAATGAGGGAGGTTGCAGAAGCACCAGCAGCTCATGCATTTATCTTTCTCTTCCCAAACAGTGACCTCAGCATCACAACTTCACAACTCAATCTTTCTTCCCACTGTGCACCCCAAAGTTGAGCTCCATCTTCCTAGACTGCGTCTTCCCCAATTCTCTTAAGACATGGCTTTGCTGTTCGGCCTGGGATCCCATCCCCAGATCGTCAGAGCTTCCTCTCTCTTGACTCCTTGCTCTTTCATCTTTACCTCAAGGATTGAAGACATAGTTGATAGCATAGACACCACCTTCACAAAGAGGTGTCTAAAACAGGAACAGAGTTATTTTGGAAAATGGGAGCTTAATTACATTTATGCAGTAACTGGCAGCAAAATCTATGAAAATGTGACACAAGCATTCATACAGCTCCAAGCACAATTCACCTCCACTGCCTAAAAGGACTTTTGGACACATCTAAAAGATAAATTCATCATTATTAATACTAATGAATTTAAATTGCCTTTTATACGCTCAAAGTGGCTCAGTAAAATAAATTAAACATTACCATATTTCTTACAATTACATTCTCATCATATTGCTAATCATATTAATTCTAGTGAATAGTGTTATTTGAATACTCTCAGCCTCCTCCTTGTATTGAAAGGGACATACAACAAAATAAATTTTCTGTTAGAACTGGGAAAGCCATACAAAACATATAATTAAGTACTTCACAACTGCTTAATATAAACAGAAGTAAAAATAAAACAATTGGTATTTACGTGGGAATGTTGTCAAAACATGACAATATTTTAATTAAAGAAAAAAACATTTGTGTGAAGAAAGAGTTGAAGGAAACAATAGTATAATATATTAGGACTAAAAGGAATAGAATTAAATGTATATTTGCAGTGAATTTTTGACCATAACATTGTAAAGTTCTAAAATAATTCAGCAATCTCATTAATATATAGCTGCAAAAAATACTCTAATATTCTCAAGTAATTTTCTCTTCCACAAAAGCTTTCTATTGGGTCATTTCATTATATATCACTTTATGAGAATTCAATTTTCTGACTTTGTGAAAATAAGTTCTTATTATATGCCTCAGACTGGATAAGCATGCCACAAAGGAACAATTTACACGCAACACATAATAAACTTATCAATCCCCATGTACAGGTGCAAGCAAACAGCACCTGCACACTAAATCCAACAGAAACACCATTTTCCTCCCACTGCTTTCTTCATGGCAAGTGCTGTGTGCAAGCAGTACTGCTGAATTTGTGCCATCAAAATAATTTCATTGCCTGTGGACTGCCATGTCATACTTGACTGAGCAAGAGCAAAATTGGATGGCAGAGATACAGCCAAACAACAAAAAATATCACAAGCATAACTTAGTGTATAAATCAATATTTCAAAGCTTGATCCGGTGGGGAAAAATCCATTCTGTGAATCTCTGTAGAGATAAAAATTTCGACAGTGAACTTTCACTGACATAAATTAATGTAGCATTGTCTTTGTCATTTGTAACAGCTTAGGTATAGTTTGATGGGTTTTTAAAAGAAAACACCCATGTAACTTCCTAAATGATTCACCGACTGTATGCAGTAGATACAAGGAAAAATGTACTGCAAGTTTGAAATGCTGGTTCCAGCTAGGAGCACACACTCTTTGATATTTAGCACTGTGCACAGCTTTGAGAGCAAACCTGGTTGATCACTCACACCTTTTTGTTAAAGTTCACCCTCACCAGTATAGCGCATGTGTTCCCCACTTACACCATTCTTAACAATATCTCTAATAACAAGAGAAGAGGCTTATTCTTCAGCTACATTAGCAAAAAAGGGGTAAAAGAGGTGTTCTATCACTAGGCAAGCCGATTCGTTATTCCAGTTTTACTTAGAGACAAAGTCAACAGTTTTCAATCAATTTTCCACCAAATGCTACATCTGCTTCCCAGGAGACAGTCTGTTCCAAGACAACCAATGCCACTTAAGCTGTCTTAATAGATGAAAGGACTTTCAAAGAGTATCCTGCAGTTATATGTTGGCCCTACTCCCCAATTTGCCGCAGCTTAGATGCTGGAACGGAACATAGAATCATAAAACCTATGGATGATTCCAACTTGGGAAAGACTGTAAATACTTCAGAGCACAAGAACAGAACTCAAAATCAGAGATCAGGGAAGAGATCTAAAAGCAAAGAGATGAGATTCAATTAAAAACCAAACAAAAAAACCCTAGTAAAACACCAAACCTCTCAACAGAATAATCCATTTGGCAGAAAGAAGCCAATGTCCACATATACTAAGGCAGGGATGTCAAACTCACAGCTCCTGCCGTTCTCCTGCTCCTGCAGCGTAACGCACATCACACGCTGCACATGACCAGCACCGGCAGGAACATAAAGTTGAGGATCTCAGCACTGCCTCCAGGTAGAAACAAGGTGCCAGGCTGGATAAAACAAGGTGGAGGGCCGGATAGGGCGCGTGGGCCATGAGTTTGACACCCCTGTACTAAAGGCTAGACTGAGAATCTCAAAAGATGATACAGCAATGAAACCACTAACAAAGTGAATGCAGGGGAACAATATGATCAGACTCTGACGCATTAACAGAAAGTCTGGGTGCTTATTCAGTTGCTCTACTAGGGCCTCCAGAAGGCATTTTAGAGCACCACACTGCCCATGAAATTATAAAGCAACTGAATAAAGTCCAAAGGGACCATCTAGAATAATAATAAGATTAAACAGCATGATTAGCAACAAAAACATCAGGATTTTAAAAGAGGTCTAAAGGTGACTACAGCCCTCTTAAAACAACTAGAAGGTTGAAAGAATGCTGGTAACCAGTAGTCCTCTGTGAGAACTAAGCTAAGGATAGAGAAAAAGACTCAATATGAGGAGAAAACCTTGTTAAACCGAAGTGGTGAGCCTCTCAGCCAGAAAGGTGGGTGGACTTCCTTCGTTGTAAGAGATTTAAAATCCATTCACAAACATCCATGGCACAAAAAAAGAAAAAAACAAAACTAGGACAGAGCTCCTGGTCTCTACACCCATTTTTAAGAGCTCTGTGGGTGGTAATCAAGACCGTCAAGCTCGTGCACAGTAAGTTCACTGAAACAGAACACATTTCTGTAATAAGAAAATGGCTGGCAGTTGGAAACAAAAATACTTGGAAATCCAAGAAGTAGCTTGTAATTCTCCTTCTTATTAAAAAAAAAAGAACACACCAAAATTCAAAGAAATTTTGAGACTTTTCAATCAGTGAAGGCTGCTGATTCTGATGACACCCAAGAAAATTTTCCTTTTTACAGCTATTATATGACTGTGTGTTAGGAACAAAGATTCATGGGCTGTTAAGCAAGAAGGGATCTTTTTATGTGTTTTTTTTAGTGTAAGAGGCGATTAAAGTCCATGTTTCCTCTCTGAACAACACAAAGCTTAAATGTTTAGAATATGTTTCTTCTCAAACCATTTCTACCTCCACTTTAATCCAACCCTTTCAGTATTTTTAGAAAATATCAAGTCTCAGGAAGGAAAACCTTATTTGTTTTCTGTGCTAGTGTAGACACGAGAACTTTAATATAATACTTTCTACAGGGAAACGGCTGAGAAAGAGACAGATGGCTGATTCTGATAGAATCACAAACAAAACTCAGCTCTTCTACTTGAGGAATTTTCAGCATCTGAAATTTAAAATATTTAAGATACAAGACTTTTGAAAAATGAATGCAAACCAGGAATTTTTTTATAATGTTAAACTACAGTTAAGGTGAATATGGCATTTATAAACATATAATTCAAGCATTAAATGCAAGAATGATGGTCACATAGAGGAAAGATCTAGTCAGACAGAAAAATGAGTAAACAGATACAGATGTATCAAGTGGGAGGGATGACAACAAGGTCATTGGAACTCTCAGCATGTAATAGTGGTTTTAGTCTGTTCCCACGAAGGATTTCTTTTCAATTCCATAGCACCTACAGCAAGAAAAGGGTTCTTCCAGTGTGTTAGCTGGGTTTCTTACCCTGCTGCCTTTCCTCTGCATCATACCTTTTCATTCTCTCTCCTCAATGTCCAAGCAAATTGCCAAAATTTCTTGTTTCAAGTGTTTGTTCAAAACCTGTGGTTTTTGAAACCCTGGAGATTCAGAGGAGACAGAATAAGAAAACCACCTCAATTACACCATATAAGCAGGAAATCACTGCCATTCTTATGACAAATGAAACACAACAAGACAAAACATCCAATTTCAAAGAACAGCTAACTGGCCATGCATAGTTCACATGCTCCCTGTTTCTCGCTTCTCACTCCTCACTCCTTAGAAGCATAACCAGCTTTCCTTGATTCTGATTGGTCTGGTGTTACTAATTAAAATGGCTATTTGCACTTCTGCAAAGAGAGCATAAATGCAGTATGAAATCAAAGAATAAACATTTCACTTGATACTTACTATGTGCCTGTATAAGTGGCCGATTTGAAAGAAATAAAGCAATGGAAAATGCAGTCCTTTCTCTGACAGCATCCAAACTTCTCTTAGTATCCAAAAGCCTAAGAGGAAAATATACCAGTGGTTTTAAAATAGCCTACATTTTGACAGCCTGTAATTTGCAGTGACTTTCACCTCTCCCAACAACACGGGTTATTTTCTGCGAGAGGATGCTTCCGTGGTAGGAAACAAAAGGAACTGTGAAGGTGCTTAGTGGCGTTTCACTATAACATCTACTTAATTAACTTGGCACTCCCAATGCAAATAGATTCCTTCTGTGAGGAGCCTCATGGAACCACTTGCTTATGCTCACTGAGGAAACTGCAACAGGTCAGAGCTGTCCCAGCTCCAGCTGCCTTCAAGCTCATCTCCCTGAAGTTCCTACCCTCTTGCCCAGTGTCAGAAGAAGGAAGTCCATACCTACAGGATAATTACGCTAGCTCATACCTGGATACATTTGTGCTCTGCCTGCAACTGCAGCTTACACAACAAACTGAGTCACGAGGTTGTGGTTCAGTCCCTACAGTGAGGCTACTATTGCCTGGGGAACAGCCAGAAGAGTCACCAGAAAGCAGTTACTTGCAATGCATAGTACTAAGATCCCCTACCCCAGGGGTGTCAAAATCACAGTCTCGCTGTTCTCCTGCTCCTGCAGTGTAATGCGCGCCACACACTGCACACGTGACCAGCGCTGGCAGAAACATAGGGGCAAGGAGCTCAGTGCTGCTGCTGGGTAGAAACAAGGTGCTGGAACTGATAAAACAAGGTGGAGGGCTGGATTTGGCCTGCAGGCCGCGAATTTGACACCCCTGCACAGTGGGGGATACCAGAGTATTCACTAAGAAGGTACTAGGGAGCAGGGATTGAAGTGCCACAGCCTGTGTATAGGTTCTTCTGCAAGTACATACGTGACATTCACAAAGGTGGTGTGTACTGGTTGCTCTGTAGGCCTCCATATCTGAAAACACCACCTCAACACAATGCTGAGAAACCAGTGCTCAGCACTGGTAGCCCTCACGTGGCTTCATGACTTTGCCTTTGCCTTTATTTGGCCTGAAAGATGACAACTACTTCTATGACTTTTATTTATTATGTTTCAGATACCTTAACTCAGCTTTAATAGGTTTTTTGTTATTTGGGTTTTTTGGTTGGTTTTGTGAGTGATACCACTCCATCTACAGTGAAATGTAGCCTAAACTCAACTAGGAAAATGACAGGTCAGGTTGATACATTTAAGCAGAAGGCTGCTTTCACAAAACACAACATAAGCATCCGTATCTGTTGAACTTTTGACTATTTATTAAATAAGAATAAGTACACAGATAAAGCTTCCATTTTATGAGAGGGATTTGTATTTGCTAACAAAACCAGCATTTCAGACTTGCAGTAAAGAAAACTCAACAAACCCACAGTCCCAGAAATAATATATTATATGCTGAACTTTTTTCATCCTGGAAAGAGATGTCTTTTGTTGGTAGCTTACATGAGCCAAAATTTTACTTTGAAAGAGTATATCATACAGGCAATAGACTGGCAACAAAGGAAAAAACTCACAGAAGGAAAACAATAGATTGTGTATTCTAGCAGAATTACAAGTTAAAGATTATCATTCCTCAAAACATCGTTGTTTTTCCTCTCATTACAATGAAATAATAATAAGTATATGAAACATATGGACATAAATGTTGAACAGGAACTAACAATCAATATAAGAAAGCAGAGATTTTCCTAAAAGATCCTATTACCTTAAACAACTTTCTCATTTGTTATGAATGTTGACTATTTGGAGAATGCCTTTCAACAATATTAGCAAGTAATACTGAAGACAATGACATACAATCTGATTCCCTGCTGCCTAAAATGACTATAAAAGGTTAAATCCAGTACAAAATGGTTATATAGTAATTCTATAGCAAAATACTCAATGTAAACTACTCGGGCAAAGCAATAAAAACACAGACCTATAAAAGACTTGATACTTTAACAACAAAACCACACTGGATCAAGAGAACTAAAGCTGATCTGGTTTGTCATTTATGGCTCTGGCATACAGGGAAGATCTAAAAGACAGGAATTTTCTTTCCATTCACGTCCATCTTTGTCAAAGGGCCAGAGAATTTGATTATTCCCCTAGAAAGCAGCTCTCAGAGATCAACTGCTGCATAGCACAATCTTCCTGGTTACATATTATGCTGGACAATATTATCTCATGTTCACTTCCCCTACCTAGTGTAGGTCAGCACATTTCTCTGCCCTATGAAAACAAGTGCAGCCACTTGAAGAAAGAAGGAAGATTCCTCATCTGGTCTCCCTGCACTAGGATATCTGAGTAAAACGATGTTAGTAGGTAACAGACACTACTCCCGGTTTACTTGGCTCATGTCTTGTGGGTGGGGGGGGTGGGGGGGCAGAAAGGGAGAATAACAGTCCTCACAACTCTTTAGTTTGAATACTGCAGCTGAAGAATCACTCTCTTACAAATTTACGATGCCCTTTCAGAGAAATTCCTGAGCATTTTATACTGCTTTGCTTTTTATCGTATGCTTAAAGCCACTCTGTGAAGCAACATAAACTTCCTGCAATTCTCATTTGGGTTTTATAATTGTTCTGGAAACTGCACTGTGATATTTACAATTACACATACCAGACATAGCAAGAATTTCTTTTAATAGAGCTGAAGATATAATCATGTCATTAACCAAGTCTAGCTTCGGCATTACCATTCTCTGATAGGAAAAGAACATCACTGTCTCTCCTTAAGTCATGACCTGTAAAAATGCTACACAGCTCTATGCTTGCTTAAACTTTACTGAATGTATTTATACTATGGGCAATTTACAGTAGAAACTTGCATGATCTCCGAGTATACTCTGATGAAAATCAATACTTGAAATAAAGTTTTTGAGAAATTTATGCAAATAAAAATCCTTTGATATATTAATCATTTATGTTAAACAGCACACAGTCCTCTGATTTTGAGAATTGCTGGAGACATGGAAGATAAAACCATAAAGGCTCTGTTGGTTAAGACCTATGCCTAGGACTTCTAGATATCTTAGAGGTCCTGCTGCATCACAGTTGTCTGTGTGACACTGGTACTATTGCCTCTGTTCTAGCTCTAAGATGAAACCTGCAATCCCTTACTTCAGAGGAAAATGGAGAGGACAAATTTACTGAGGATTTTAAAATTCATGTATACTACACTAATTGATGATATTACTCTACAGAAGATGAATACGAGTGGTTTGCACGGGTGAGTTGATTTTAAGTCACATGATCTAAAAGTTACAGGCATTCCCAAGAGCATAGGACTACAATAAGTTTTTCTAGGACAGTAAATCAGGACGCATTGTCATAGGAAACAACAAATCAACCAACTTCCTGACACCTGCTGTCAAAAAACAGAGAATACAACCCTGTCTTAACTTGTCTACAGAAATGAATTAAAAGTATGCCCTCAAATTGTGTCCTACTACCTACTCACAGACAGATCTTATCTCTGAATAATTTGTGTACGTTAGAGATAATATTACTGTATTTTGTTTGCACCAATGCAAACATTTATGAGTAGAAAGATCTGATGTACTATATATTTTCCATAAACTTCAAGTATAATTTCATTTTTCTTGGGTCATGAAACTGCATGCATTTGTATTTTAGGGGAAAGAAAGGAAAAAAATAAACATAGTTCTCAAGGCTACAGAAAAGAAACCCTGTATGGAATGGAACTAGAGGCAAAAATGCTTCTGAAGTTCTTGTAGCTTCAGTCCCGACCAGAGAATTTCCTTTGCCTTGCAAATTCAAATTACTTTGAAAAAGGTTAATTGTAATTCTTTCCATACTCTCTCGGGTTTTGCTGTTGACGTCAATTGTACTCCTCCAGAAGCAATTACAAATTACAATAATATCTGCTCAGTCTTAGATCAGACATTATCTATATTTTCATCTTTTTAATTGTCCTTTCCAATAATATCAGCTTTGTTTTTAGTTAGAATACCATGTTCCTTAGATCTAGACTACATTACAGTTTCATAGTTGAGTTCCTCTTCCTCGGTTAGCTGGAAACCATTAAAAAGATAATGAAAAATAACTAATTAAGAAAAAGAAACTAATTCCCAATTTTACTTTTTTTAAAAGCTATTACTTTTTATTCCAGAATAGAGTGCTGTTTACACAATTCTCAAGCCTTCTTCAACATTCACACAAGAATTTTCTGAAGATTTTGTTTCTTCTATTATTTCTGTTCTTTCACTTGGAAATTTCCTTAGGATGCTCTACTTCTAATACCATTGTTGCCAAGGAATTACCTTGAGTCCCTTCACAGGAAGGCTGTCATCCAACTATGAACCTCTGGACAGCCTAGCACAAAACCCCCCAACTTTCATCTGGTTTATGCCAATCTGTCACTTAGAGTGCACCCTAGACCCAGAGCTGTAGATAAAGATCACCTTTAACCTTCCAGCAATATGGAATTAATGCATATTTTTTTCTCTGTACTTATCACATGAATTATATAGCACAGAATGTACTTTGCAATTCATTTTCTTTTTTCCATGTGCTTTTAAAAATCCTCTGACTGTACTTATTCCAAACATCTTTTTTTAAGCCACCCTTCTGAGAAATATTAATGCTCCCACATTTGTCTTATTCAGGACTTTCGTTGACCTTGTGACTGAGAAAATCTCTTTCTTTCTGTATCAAACAAGCAGACTTTTAAAATAAGACATTATCTTATAACAACATCAGAATGTCTTGAATTACATAAAGGAATGAATAAGGAAGCCTATATAAGTTATAACAGGAAGCTTGAGAGAGGTTGAAATATTAATTTGTATTGAAAAGAAATATAAAACTAGCTATATACTAGAATGAACATCTTGGGAAGAAAAGCAGCAGTCTGCCTCTCAACTTACTCTCATTCTCTGCCATTGTAAGCTCCTGGCAGATGTTTTCTTTACTAAATCTTCAGGTTTTTACACAATGCTTTTAGTTTTTCAGTAGAAGCCCTGTGACAAAATCTTCCCCACACAGTCATTCCAAGTTATTCTCCAGTTCCACTGGAAGCACGCCTTCAAATAGCTCAAGGTTGAAGTCAGAAAAACTGGCCAAAGGAAGTTAAATTATGTAATTTTATGATCCAGCCTCTGAACGCAGGCTATGTCTCAATAACAGCATAAACCCATTTTGAGGACTCCTTGTACTTCATCAAAAGTACCACGGCCATGTAGAAGTACTGATCTGGAACCAGCTGACTCTGCTGATGTGGTATGAATTCACCCTGCCCATTCAGATCCATTAAAAAGCTGATGATTGGTTAAGTTAGCACCAACAGGCTTTCTGAATGATTAAGCATCACCTGCCCACCTGCAACCAGAGTAAAAGGAATAAAGCCAACACAATCTCCAGTGTGAGCACTCTGGTTAATCCAAGAAAATGGCTACCACAAGCAAAGTGCTGCTTTCAAACTGGTTTTGCTGGGGGCCCTGCCAGTGCATAGATCCAAATGAATGATCGTAAAAATGAGAGAAACTTCTCAAGGGAAATTCACACAGGATAAGAAAAAAGTTTTTCTGGACATCAGCACCCAGGATGAACACCGGAGCAACTTAATTTGCGCTTCAGTTCTTGGGCATCTTAAACACAAAGGATAAGGATAGTGAGAGAAAACTGAAGGAAGATGCATTACTTGACAGCCTGCAAGGCAGAAACATTGTGAGCCTAGGAACTTTCGACTTAATTTCTCCCAATAGAATAGTTCACCTGGGACACTATAACCTCTTGGAAGAAAGGTTTTTGCCACAGCAGCTGCTGCCCACACAGACTTACTGCTTCAGGGGGCCTCCTGAGGATTTGGCTCTACAGAAGCTGGAGTAAGATCAAGGCTCAGTTCAGGAGAAGCTAAATCTCAACAGACAGAAGTTAATGCGATTTGTTAAAGTTCCTAGCATTCAGTTTTCAGGTCATATATCATATCTTCCTACTCTTAAGCAAAGTATATTACTGACTTTTGAAAAGAAAACACTGCAGTTGTCTGTATACTCCAAAAATATTTCTAGAAGCGAGGCCATAGATTTTATTATGTTTTTTTAAAAAATTCTTCGTTTCCAAGAAACAACAGCTGTTGACAGGCAGCAGTTACATTCCAGAGAGAGCAGGTACAGGGTTTGTCTTTGTGAACAAAGCAGTATTAAATGTAGGTACCCAGTCTCTACACTAAGCCCACAAAGCACAACTACAGCCACAACATATCTAAATTTTAAGAGATTAACTGTGCATTCTTTATGTTCACTATTTTCTGCCTATTATTTTACAGGTTTCTGTACGATGATTTACAAATTGTATGGCTTGCACACCTAAAGCAAATCAGATCAGGTAAATGCAGGAATTCGGATACTTTATATTGTTTTTCTCACACAAACTGGTCATGTCATTTTTACATGTGCCTGTATGACTATTGCAAAGTAATAATAACAACAACTGTTTACAGCAGCACTGAGATAAAAGGTGGTTGCCTAAGTTTCTACAGCATTCTGTTGCATGTATTCCCACTAGTTTGTCATGTGTTATTAAAGTCTAAGACATTCAGCTCATATGTTACCAGTACTGATTATTTCATGTGTTTCACACCATCAGCTTCAACAAATAATGTCTAATTCCATTTGATTTAAAAATAAGATTTTAAAATACTTTCTTGCTCATAAATACATTCTGAAGTACCACAGCAGACACTTTCTTTTGCATTTATTCTGCAGATCTTTAAACTGCAGGGCAACCCTTTTTTCATACCGCCTCGTTCTTCTTCAGGCAGAGAATTTCCATTGACATGACTGTATCTTACAAGCATATTTACACTAAGTATCTGAGAGGAGTCTAAGCATTGTGCAGTTTTGTGACTGACTAAGGGGTGTAAAAGAAGACAATTTCACTGCTCTGCTTGCACCAAGGCCTGCCTCTGTCTCCCTTTCACCAACATTGGCCAGTCCCTGGACCATGCCAAGCTAGTTCAGGGACCTAAAGTAATAAAATATAAACCCCCCTAAACCCCAGCAAACAGTTGGAGTATAGCAATCCACAGTCACCAATGTCAAGTAAGACTTGAAGTGCTGTGCTGACAAGCAAAAGGGAGAGGCAGAGACATACACTGGGGCTTAAGCCTCGCTAAATTGTATAGTCAAACTACACCCAAAGGGGTCATACTCGCTGCCAGTGTTTCCTCCCTAAAACAGAATTATATATTAGAGTCCTGCTCATCAAAAAAGATAACATATAGCAAACCACTGTATACATTTACAAAGAACTTCTATCTAACTGATAAAGAGCTGTTGGTCTTCTGTACAGCTGTGGTTTTCAGATTCGGTGCTCTAGAAACTATTACCAACAGCATGCTGATCTCAAAAAGCAAAGTTTGTGAAGTGAGACCACTTCTCTTTCCAGACCCACTAACTCAACAGACAGACCAGCATCTGGTCACCTAGGCTCCTTGTCAAGTCTGGCATAGAAAGAGCAATCTTCAAGTTAAATGCCTGTTGAGAAAATGACTCTAAGTTAATTATACAGAATAGAGAATTTGAGAGAAGCACATTGGTAGCAGCTGTGAAGCAGGACTATGTTAAGGTCAGATTATACAACTACAGAGAGAAGAGACTAGCAAACAGGCAAATAGCATTAAAGTCAGGAAGGAAAAGAGGGATATTAAGCCTATATTGCACCATGTTGTTCTGTACGTAACTAGCAGCAATCCCTTATTAGTATTTCAAGCCTTCTTTAGCAATCAGTAAAGCGTTAATTTTCATTCTCTTCCACACAGTCACAAGGAGACTAATATTCAGTGACAGGTTAACAATAAATAATTTAAAACTTTGTGAAGAGTGTGTGGGGTTTTTGAGTGCCTGTGTAGTGAGTTTGACAACTCGATAAGCAGGAACAAAGCATTGCCAAGTTTGAGAAATCCTATGGTTGTAACAAGGAATTGGAGAAAGCGCAAAAGAAGCCTATAACAATCTAAAAACAAAGGTACAGGAAACAACCTCAGATCAGCCCATCAAATACTGCACGACAAAGCTTGGTTTGTCAGGCTGACATGGCATGGCTATGAGGTTTTAGGATGCAGGCTGGAATCTAGGAATCTGATGTGAGGGTTAAATTCACTGTAAATGTGCCTTCTATATTTTTCAGCTCAGGGCTGAATAGGTGTTGAATACATGCTCCTCCCAGCAATTTTAGTAGTGGCTCTCTCTCAAGATCTGTCACCAAGTACATAAACTGCTGCTATGTCTTCACGGGAAATCCTGACTCATTTTGTACCTACTTGGAAAGGTATTTTTCCTGTGATGCATGAAGATGGGCTCAGCGGTATAACCATTTCAAATAGCAATCATTCCTTATATAGAATTCAAAATGTTTTACTATTGAAATGCTAAGGATTTAGTCTCTACTACCTGTCAAGACTTTTCACACAATTGTATTGAGAGCTGGTGCCTTATGCCAAGTGATTCATATTTTGTATTAGAACTGATTTCATCCCTTCATAATAATTATTGTTTTCTGTATACAAGATATCCACTGGCATGCACATCCATTTCTAGTGTCCCAGGATGTACCTTTTTAAAGATAGTCTCAAATACTCAAAGCCAATATCAACATCATTGGAAAAGCAGAGAAAGGCTAAGCACTTCACATAATTCTATATTTCATTTAACTAAAAAATCTTCAGATTTCATTGGAGGATTTCAGCGCCTTCTTGATTAAGAAGGATAATTAAAATGGTTGCATTCTTTTGTATGTTTAGAAATATGGTAAATTTTCCATATCTCTTTATCCTACAGTATGCATCTCTGAGAAGGTATACGTACAAGGGTTTCAACTTTTTTACACAAAAACGCACATCTTGTTTTGTCTCTCTACCAAATCTTTCTTGATTTAGATTTTCTAAAGCAGGTCTTCTGTCTTTTCATGTAGTCACTGGACATCATTTTCTCTCCTCTTGCATCTTCCAATAATGTTTCAGTCAATTTTAAACTCACTTGCAAGATGCTTTTTGGTTTCTAATGTGCAGAACCTGAATATCTAAAGGTCCGAAAAATAACATCTAAGACAGTAAAACTAGTCACTTAGTATGAAGTTAAATACAGGCTTATATTAATTACAACTAATCTTAATCGGAGGCAAAAATTTTCCACTATTAACAGAAAATTAAAGATGGGCAATTAATGTTAATAAACCACTGTTTAGTTTAAAACTTAATTTAGAAGAACTTCAATGAGAGAACAATCTGACTAGTTTCCAAGACAGACAACCTCAAAATACCAGGACTCTGCATTTGAGTAGTTCTTTTTATTATCAGTTGTCTTGGCTGTAACAACTTTACCCTATTCCTCACTGCTCTGTGCAAAATCCCAGTGAGACAGTAAATACTGGCAATACTAAAAATGACTTTCTGGAAAATGCAACAGCTCCTACATTTTTCCTGCCTGGCATAGATTTTCATATTAAATTTATAGGACAATCTCCATGTCTTCATCCAAGAGGACAACTTCTGAAGCATGCATCAACGTATCTCTCCATTTATGTATATATAGTATATGTTTGCATACTAGATCTAATTCAATGGCAGCAGTGGCTCAGTAGACCACTGTAATGCCTGATGACTTAAACCATGAATGAGATTGGTGATGGTGGGAGTGTGGATGGGGGTTATGTTGAGAATACTGTAAATTGTTTCAGGAAGTGATCCTGGAAAATAAAAAAAGGACTCAAGTAAGGATATGGGAAGAAAACTACTCTTGTGTCAGGAGTAACTCACTGTGCAAACAAAGGGACAAGAACAACTAGACAGGTAGAAATTCTGTAGAAAATAATCTAATCCATTTAAAAATGGAATATAAATCACCCTGCTACAACACTGGGAGGACCTTCATAAGCGACTCATACTTTCCTCTCTGATTTTGTAGGAGGACACTCAAACAATGTTGTATCTCAGCTGGGAGATGTAATTACCAGAAAAGGGACTGTACCTTCTTAAACTGCCTTTGGCAGCTCCTGAATATTTAAGAACTGCTGTTCTGTTTCAGTGTAAAGACAAGGAGGGGAAAAAAAAAAGCAATGTTAAGCTCACCTATTTGCTTTTGGCCCTTTTCAGATCAAGTCATTGCTGAGGTGACAGGGGATAAAGTAATTTTCTAAAAGCTTCTTGACTGACTGCTTGAGTACACTTCAAGCCAGCTCCACTACAGAGTCAAACAGGCAACCTGGAACCAGCATTTTGAATTCATGATTTTTACTTCATATTTAAGTGGTATAGGTGTATTTACAAAGGCTGTAACTGCTCATAAATGGGTTGAAGTTTGGTAAGCTCTTCTTGTGAAGATTTCAAATACAGTCTCTCCTCCTTTTGAACATGCTTGACATGAGGCATGGAAATTCAATGCACTCCATCTGCTGGGCTAGTTGACACACACTCAAGTATCTCCAGCTACATACTACAACTGGTTTGATGAAGCTGCACTAAATATTGATCTAGACCTACTGCCATTTGTATTCCCTTTCTAAGACTATCTTCTGGGGGGGGTTTTGATACATTTCCATGTGCTATCACTGGTCTTGAAAAGAATTTTAAAAAATAGAGATAGAACTTTGAGGGATATTGTAAACCTTGGGAAGAAACTTCTGAACTGAACATAACATTCTTGCCCCTAAAGCAGTTTCATCCCAACCTAATTGTATCACCATATTCTATATTAAGAAGAGCTAAAAAGATTTTTAGCCTAATGGTTAAGAAAGACTTCTCTAGAGGTTCATCAGGAAGATTAGCTATTACTAGATAACGGTTTATAGGCGCTAAATTATGACATGAACACAATTATAGTTAAGACAAAGACGATACCTTATGCACGTTTTGATTCTCTACTATATGAATAAAGAGTCAGCACTATTTCAGTACCTGTGATCCACATAAAATATACAGTACATGGGAACTCTGTAAGCTTTGTACTCTACTCAGCTGAGCATCCAAGCTTTGGCTCTGCAAACTGCTTAAGCTCCAATTCGGGATGCCAATTGGCCTCAAATGACTCCTTATTCACCTGTGTATGGTTAATTAGCACTAATTATTTTACTGAAATGATTAAACAGAGACATTAAAAATGAATATTTACGTTTACTCTTAGAACTTCCAGGTTTGTTCTTTAAAAATTACATTTACACTATACAACATAAATAAAGGAACTGGTAATATGTCACTGCGGAGGTATCACATATAGCTTTACATATTCTCATGCAAGTTGTCTGGCAATTCAGAGTGTTATTTTTTCTGAAGGCATTGAGTGAAATGAAACTGTCTGTACAGACAGAAGACATAAAATATACAGAAATATACAGAAATAAAACAATACCAAAACAGGTCTGCCACAATACTTCTGCTTAAACAAAAGTTCTATATTCCATCTGCCCTGAACTGATAAAAACTGCCATTTGCAGCATCATGTATGAGACAGGCATTAAAACCTTCTAAGTAAGGCTAAAATTAAAAGATTTCCTAAGGGAAAAGTTGTAATGTGCCAGAATGGCCTATGATTTCTGTAATCACTAAATACTCCTAAATACTAAATATCACAGTTTTTCTTGGATCTTGTGATTGATACAACCAACTCCTTAACCAAAGGACCAGTGGTTAGGTACAGGCTCCAAAGGAGGCAAAGGTCTGAGCTGTAGCCAGACCAAGAACTCTTCTAGTTTCAAACTTTTCTCCAAAAACACACAAAGAAGTCACAGAGTAAAAATAAATACATACAAGTTTCGAACACCAATTGTGATTAATGAATAAATAACAGGTACATTGTCCAAAACTTATTTATCAAAGAACAAAGGAAGTTGTGGGTATCTCCATCACATGTGGTTTAACTATTAACCAACCACTTTATTCCTTGACTATGATAGCCCAAGTGTGCCTTCTTTGAGCGTTCCCTACTGGGCAGCATGGCTGCATGGTGGTGATATCTCCTTGAGCTGCAATACCTCTCAGGATCACTCCTTAAAGCAGAGAGACCTCTAACTCTCAGCAGATGGTTGGATGAGCCTGATTTGAGCCCTCCCTGAATTGCAGCTAGACTGCTGCCAGGTGACTCTCCCCTTGAGCAAAAACACCTCTCAAGATTTGAGGTTACTCACCTGACACTCAGTGATTTCTCCTTGCCAAATAAGGAGAAATCCCTTATTCCTCAGAGTGGACAGATCCTTAATTTCTTGATGTTCAGGTATTCCTTGCCAAAACAGATCCTTGTTAGGTGACTACTAATGTGTTAAATTTTCTAAGCTTTACAAACTCAATTTTCTTTTGTATGTTTCTTCCATGCAGAAATTAATAAGATGAACCTTGCTATCAAATTTATTGAACCTTATTAAGCCACTGTTAAATTTTGTTAAATTGCATCAAATTCATTGAACTCTGTCAAATTATTATTTTACCTTAATAAAACATATTGCTGCTTCTCCTTTGAGTGAGGTGCATTCACTCCACTCAACTACAACAGATCTGTCCCTACATTATTTGAAGAATCTTACAGTTAAAGAAGGACTGTGAATTTGCATTTTCCTGGTTGGCTTTAATTAACTTATTTCTATGCTCATAAACTCAGAGAGGATTTTCTGTAAGCTCTTACATCTCTAGCCTATGTTAGGATATTTTAAGCTTTAAACCTGTAGTGCATTTAATGAATTCAAACCATTTAAGAAAGAAGGAAAAAGTGCCAAGTTAAATATTCTTGCATGAACTCTTTATTTGACACAACTTAAAAGTTGTTTTAAGATTACCTGAGAACTCCTGAATGGGACCTATCACAACAAAAATGTACTTTATACCCAATAGAATAAAATGTGACAAGTTGGGAAAGAAAGATTTGGGGAGTGTGGGGAATGGAACAAAAAGAGCTGATGCAAACTGAAGCATAAGAAGACTACAGTGAACAGTAACCAAAAGGCCTGCTTCAGGGAAGGAGATTTGAGTCCTTTAAATTAGGAGGTTGAGCTATCAAAACATACTGGGGAAAAATGAGCGTTATAAAGAAAGTAAATCTGCAATGACAGGTAATAGTTATGGGTGAATGTTTGAAAAGAAGCATAATAATTTAAAAGAAGTGCTACTTCTGTATGGTAGACAGCAGACTTGACTTTAATAATTCCTCTATATCTGTATTACTCATATTTCAAAATGTTTGTTTTATCTACAGTGACAGAGCAGTTCTCTTCTACTTGCTGTCTAATACGTAGAGCATTAATAGCATAACCTTAAGCACTACTTCCTTGCTTGGAAATACCAGACTTTCCAGAACACAAGTAATTCCTGTAGATAATCTTCCCTTTTAAACTAGTACTTCAGGAGAACTGTAAATATGGCCCCTGTTGTCTCTCCTTTCTACTTATCTCCTCATTTTTTCCCACACAGTGATCTTCGATTAGATAGAGAAACCTGAATGGTGTTGGTACCAGCTGAATGTATGGCATGACAGGCACAAGTCTTTCCCACCCCAAGTGGGACAGGAAGAAGATATATATCTTGATGTACAACTCCACACAGACTGTGGAGTCCCACTCACTTCTCAAGCAATAGTTCATGTTCTTTTCTTCTTTTTGAAGCCGCATTTCTCTCTTATAAGTACACTAAGGCTTGACAATCTTTCTCTTTTGCTTTGATATTAACATAGCTGATTGAGCACAAATAGTACTGAAAAGAAATTAGATCTTCTAATATTTCTGCTCCCTGAGGTAACCATAGACAATTCTCGACTTCCGTACATGCCCCCTGTCATTTAGAAAGGAGTTATAACTTGGGTTTGTGCTCACCTATCTGAAGCACTATGAAAAACATTGTGAGTTGGTTGGATTCAACGATCTTAAAGGTCTTTGCCAACCTAAATGACTCTATGATTCTATGAAAAAAAATGTGCATGAGGCATCCTTCTGATCTTAGTTTTTAGTTACTTATCACTGATCATTATAATCAAAATACTGTTACATAAATTGTAATGAATTATTTAACTTGTCATCTTTTTAAAAAAGTGAATTACTCCAGTGTCATTTTATTCTTCAAATAATTCTATCACTTGTGTGATTTACACAAGTGTGATTCTTGCAAATGTGTGCAAAACACACACCCTGTAATTGAGAGGCCTAGTCAGTGCTGGCATGCAGAAATAAAAACACGGATACACTAAGTAGCTGTGTAAGAGACATGGAATATGTTTATGCTCCTTGTTTAAGCTTTGTGATTTTGATATTTGATATATTGCCTGTTACAGTAATTCATGTGAACAAATTCTTCAGTTGTTAAAATACCACTCCCTGAGATGAGACTTCTTACATTAACATGGTAAGGAGTACAATGAAATCTCTCTATGTGTAATAGAATGGAGACCTGAAACAGCTTGGTAGAGGATACATAGAATGAATAATCTCTGGTTTCAAATTCTGCGAGTCTGCATCTGTTGTTAAAAGACACCTTAGTATCTCAGTTTTAAGGAAAGGCAAAATTATGTATTGTTAGTGTTTCTAATACTCTCAGGTATCAGCTGAAATCTAAACAGAGAGAAAGTGCTGACCCACAGCTTTCTGCTGATGCTGTTAAAGTTCCTGTCTTCCAGTGGTACCACATGAAGTCTGTTAGAAGCAAAAATCCACTGCTCAGAAACCACTGCGGGCTTCATGACATTCCTTTGCAGTTACTTAGCTAGGAGGCAGGTACTTCGTACTCTGCTCTTGAAATGAGGAGGCGCATCTCTGAGCAAGCTAGGCCCTCACAACTCAGAAGACTATAACCTGCACAGGGACTGCTGCTTACAAGGACAAGCTTTAACTTTCAGTCAAGTCTGTGGCTGGCTCTTTATCACACAGTGTAAAAGGAAGCATAATGAGCCCTCTCTTATGGGGTCTGTCAGCCCTAATTTTGTTTCACACAGTGACTTTATACTACTTCAGCATTCTCCTTCTTTCTTTTGAAAAGAAGTAGAGATGATTTCATAAATTTTTGAATGGGACCCGAAAGCTTACTAGTGTGAAAGCAATATAATTTGCCCTCTGGATATACAGAGTTAGGGCTTTCAATCAGAAAGATGTGAAAGTTCTAATGTTATTACTGTAGTCTCATTTTAAGATCTCATTTACCAGACCTATGTAATTTTGTTCTGAGGGACCTCTGGGCTGACTCAGCAACCAAAGGAAAACTTTCTCAAGGCCACCTGAAATCTGGAAATATGAGCAAGCTGTAAGCACATATAATTTTGTTATTGTGTTGAGTATACATAATTGGAGTACAGGTAAAAGGACACAAGAAGAACCAAAGAGAAACTGGAGGCAGATGTGGCATCTTATACACTAACTGTAGCTCTAACCCACCCAAAGTCCCGTCAAACCATTCTTTCCCTGCTGACCTGATGATGGTTAAAGTTTGGAGCAAATGATCTTTCAGGATCCCTTCCGATTTGGGCTGTTCTAATTCTGTGACCTGGTGACACTCAGTACACGGCTGTGTATTCTGATGTACTGGGAAAACAAAAAGTCATTCTTGATCTGAGACTGTTCCTCCCCTGCAGGTTTTTACCTGCACAACAAACAAAGATCTTCCAAAGAACTCCCAAGTGTTTTCAGGTGGCCTCTTATCACCCTCAGGAGTAGTGTTACTGTTTTGCTTTCAAAGATACCTGCAGGGGCATCTAAAATCAGACATCCACACAGAAGAAAGAAAATATGTGTAAAATAAGTATACTTGCATTGCAATCTGGATGTTGTAATTGCTCCTTTTATCCATAAGAGATATTGTTGGAAACTCCACAATTTTACATTGTCTTCACACAAAACCAAGAGTTTTGAGACTGTAACCTAGTTATAAACACTACAAAATGTACCAAGTATGGACTCCTCCTGGATGTTAAGCTGCTAGTTTGCGCCAGTACATCTTCAATGTTATCTATTATGATAACCTGTGTCTGTACAAATAAAAGATATTTATAAAGTATAACTGTGAAGAGAGTGTCTTCATAGTGCTGCTGAGTAGATACATCCAAATTTCTTGTCAAACACACCCCACTGATACCTACCTTATCCTCCCTTTCGTCAGTGCTGATACTTGCACTGCAGTGCTCTATCTCAAGGAAGTTTACTGGGTTTTTCATGTTCTCTGGAAGCAAACAGAGGGAAAAATAAACTACTTTCCTTAGAGAACAATTCAAATGGGCAAAAACATAGCTAAAAAAGAAATGCATTTTTCCACAGATGTCATTGGAAATATTACACTATTAGAGAAGCTGACAATGCGTCTAGACCAGTGCTTTGTGACACAACTGGAGAAGATATGTAACAGAAGTAGCAGAGGTCCACAGAAGGGTAACAAAAATGTTAAATATATTTAGAGCCCTTCCACATGAGTGCACATTTTGAAATTTTTAATTGAAGTAGTGAGTTAGCAAAATTGATCAGTAATTCTTAGCCTTCAAACAAAAGCACCTGTGCAACCAATTAAATTAAGATGTAACACCACATGCAGCTGCTAAAAAAAGTCTTCTTTATAGAGTGCATGATTCAGTTGTGAAATTCTATGACACAAGTCATAAATGAGACATAAAACACAGTAGAATTTTAGAACAATAAGATATTTCACTCATGCTATTCTAAATAAAAATAATACCAAAAAATGTTAAGATATATATAAACAAACCACCTAGGCTAAAAAAAAAAATATAAAAAGTCACATCATTGCATAATTTAAATTTTATTTATTTATTTTAATATATTTGAAAGACCTGAAACTTTCCTAATGTCAGAGAAAGATCCTGGACTACAGTGACCAATAACAGTTACTATGCATTCAAAATCTTACTTACTGTATTATGGTAGTCACAACCATGCCTTATGCTTTTCTCTGTAAATAAAAAGCTGACATACCCCAGCCCACAGTGTTTAAAAGAATAAAGAAGTGGCAAAACATCAAAAACAAAAAGAAGGAAGAAATTCTATATCCCCAGGAAAGATTAATGAGTTACACCGTGTAGTCATGCCTTGTAAACTAGTCAAAATATTTGCTATGAGCAGATTTTTCTTTACATATAAATAACCTGTTCCGTTTTTGTAAACTCCATTCATAAAGTGAGCAGATACAATGGACAGAGACAAACTAAAATGTTACATAACCAACCAACAGGCAATGACAGTCAGACAAACAGAGCAACTGACCTCTCCTTGGACAGAAATATTTGTTTTACTCTTAAATGCTGGGTGTTTTGACTTTTACAAACAGCATGCTGGCATATTCTGTTTGGGAGGAACATCTGAAATACATGTTCTTACAAGATAGTTTACCAGAAGTCGTGTTCAGTAGGTAGTGAGATTGGTTTTGAAAAACAAGTTATGAAGTAAAACTAACTATGAAGTTATGAAGCAAAACTAACACAAGTTTTAGTGTGGCAAAAGTTTGCTTTTATTTTAGCCTACTTTTGGTACATACATATGAAGGTAAAAAGTCTCAGTCCGTGTTGCACATGTCTACCAATAGACTTCCAGCACGCAGTGGGCGAGAAAGTCCACCCTGTAGGAAAACCAAAATTCAAATTCACAGCTGTCCAAGCATTTGTTTGTTTGCGTGAGCTTTAAAAGAATATTGCAACTGGGCAGACAGCCTTCATTTGTCAATGCCCTTCTCCTCAGAGATCAAATAATCCCATGATTTTACAAGAGTAAGTAGCAAATAATGATTGTACTTGCTTACTATACACTTCTACCCCTTACAGAAAGGGGCAACAACTGCTGTCACATTCCCTGTATACACTGCCATCTGTCAAGTGTTAGCTGTTGACTAACACGGGCTTTCCAAAACTTTATTATCCATTGCTACTAATTGTCCCTAATGGAACTAAGCAATATAATTTTATTTGTATTGTTTTTATTTGGATAATACCCCTCTTGAACAGATTTTAAGCTATGGGAATGCTGTCCTCTGTTGTTCTGTTATTTTGCTAAGTTTCCACTGGTCCAGTTCTACCGTTAGCAAAACAAAGCAAAAAACAGAAGGATCACTGCCTAGACCATTTTATACAGCAAAATACAATTTGCATTTCCCAACATGAAGAGAATCCAATTACCTCTAGGTTGTCTGCATCACTGTTTTATTTTGCTCAGCTCACCTTTTAGAAAAAAAATATTGAAAGCTCTTCACTGAGATTTTGTTGCCAGACATCAGCATTTATTTCCTCCAGTATTTCCTATTAGTTTATTTAGCTCATCAGGGTTTTGTTTTGTTCTTTATTCTCCTTCCTTCAGCACCCTGACTTTGATGGGGTATTGTATAGTTGCTACAACAATCTAGAAGTAGAGAATAGGATCATTAGACTGCTTACAGGTAGCTATATACAGAGTAAGAGAGCAAAGCAGCAGCCTATTACCGCTGTGTAAGCGTTACTCTCCTTGGACAGCCTGGCATTGCAGGAACTTTCACATCCATCTGAACATGGTGAACACAGATGTCGCTACTGTGCTTTTTTGCCACATCCTACCTGTTTTCATCTCTATTCTTTCTCTTCCCTCCACACCCAAGTTTTTCAGAAAATAATACTTCATCCTGTAGGATAATTTGAGTCAATAATGTCACTGAAAGGGTGATTGGCCATTGGAATGCGCTTCCCAGGGAGGTGGTGGAGTCGCCGACCCTGGAGGTGTTTAAGGGGAGACTGGATGAGGCACTGAGTGCCATGGTTTAGATGATGGTTGGTGTTAGTGTTGGTGTTGGTATTAGTGTTGGGTTATAGGTTGGACTTGATGATCTCAGAGGTCATTTCCAACCTTATGATACTGTGATACTGTGATGTATTCTAAATAATGTGTGATAAAGAAAGACCAAGGTGTCAGAACGCTGATGAAGTTCAAGACCAAATCATACACAAGTAAAGAGCAGACATTATCTATATATAGCCACTTTCTCTTAAGATAAAATCCAGATCTTACAGGAGTCAAAGAAGAGAGTGCAAGAGACGCAAAGTTAAGTTTTCACTCTTGCCCATAGTTACTATCTGTATTATAAATATACAATTTCTGGAGTGTGCTTCTATATTAATATTTATTTTAATATATTAATATTCTCGTACATCTTTGAGAACTTTCTACATGTTGTCTAAAATAGTAATTGTGATAGGATCTTACTTGCTAGCTTTGTATAGGATGGCATATACATATGTTGTTGACCAGGGCACCATTCAGATTACTAGGACGAAAGGCAACACTTCAAAATTCAAGACAACATAAGTAAAAAAGGCAACCATAGAAATGCAGATAATTAAATGGAAATTAACATATAGATTATATTAGAAATAGTTATATGTAAATTTAAATGTTTTATATAATTTCTGTGATTTGAAAAAAACATAAGAAAGAATATTGTATACTAGTGCTTGTAAATGCAGAAGTACAAAATCCACGCTTACGCTGAATGTGAACAGAGAAATACAGAATGGCACCCATTCAGAAAAGTATGGTCAGAACTGTTCAGTGAAATAGCAGAATCTAAATAGAAGGAAAAACCCACTTATTTCTAGCATGACAAAAATGTAGACAGGTAGCAATAAATCTGAAAAATAAGCTTGTAGATTTGGGGGGCTTTTTTTTAGCAAACACTGTCTTACTTTAGAATGACAGCATACCAGGTATTACATATTCTTCTAATAGGCTTCTCTGTCCTTATTCCCGTTTGTGATATTTGTTCAAAACATAAAAAAATTTGCTTTGAGTCATTCCTGTAAATGTTTCCTACTGAAGTACTCCTAAGATACCTATAAAGATGCCACCTGTAAGATCTACCTGTAGGAAACGATAAATTGGCATCTCATGTTCCATCCTATTTAAGACTCTAAAAAGTAAAACTTAAAAGTAAAACAGTTTTTCAAAAAAGTTTAGTAATGTATTTTGAAAATCTGTTCCTTAAAGCAAAAAGAATTCAACCTTAAGGTTATAACTGAGATCTGTAGGAAACTGTCAGTTCAATACTCCACATGAGTAAAAAAATGCAAAATGAATTAATTTTTAAAACTCTCAGAAAATGAAGAATGGACCAAATAGAAATCATAAAGCCACTACTTCCATCCCCCTTACCTCATAGAGAGTACAGCAGACCTGGATAAACATGGAAAAGGGTGACTAGAACAATCAGAGATGAGAAACTGTTTCTGACCACAGAATGATTAGATTAGCATCCTTCTGCCAGGAGAACAATAAACTGATGTGGGAGATGATAGAGGGCTATAAAGGCGTGTATGGCACAGCAAATAATTGTCACTGACCACCATCTCATTTTTCATCTGATTTGCAGGACATTAGAGCAAACCAGTAGATCTAATTCCCAATTATGTTGTCTGAAAAATTCCAGCAGGTTGAACTACTGAACTGAAGATCATCATGACATCTCAGATTTTAATGGGATTTATATAGTTAACTCCCTGTATTCCTTAATGAAAATTTCCTCACAGTATGCAATAATCCTCAAGAATTCTCTTTCCTTATGTCTAATAACAGCTATCAATAACTGTACCATGGCGCCTGCTTCTAATAGGCATTTAACTCAAGAAGAAGGTAGGCAGAAGATGCGAATAAATTAAATTCCTGGCAATTTACCTTTAATTTTCAGACTGCAATCTGAATCCTACAATTTTTAAATCTGAACAGCCTGGTGGCATATTATATACCTCCAGCACTGTAGTGTCCCAAAGTTCACTCTCAAACATAATTTTCAGCTATAAGTGTCAAATGTCTTGCAAATGATATCTAGCTTCTTCCAGTAGCAGCAGAAAGAGCAAATCTTATTAGAACAGTGTTAACTGCACTGAACATCCTATCTAAAACACTCAGTCTGGGTCAGTGGTTTTCTAGGTGACAATTATTCTATAGGAGTGTGGTAAAGTCATCTTCGTGGCCAGTGAAGCTTTCCACCCTTATGGATGCACCGTCTGCTAAAACACAGAGATATCAGCTTCAGTAACACTGGATACTCAGGTGTCCAAAGCCAAATCTTAAGCCAGCTGGTACAGCCAGCATCTGATATCAGATTTCCTAACAGAAGCCAGGCTATTCCCAACAGTTCACCCTCTTAAGAACTCTTGCATTGATCACATTCATCCCACCAGTTGAAATGGAAGTATACTGAAGGTTTAGAAGAAACATTGAATTACCTATTCTTTTCACAACAGTATTAATCTACTGGAACTAAAGTTGTCTACAAGATTTGGGCTATTTGGGATGTACAGCTTGCTCCAAAAAGAAGAGAAAGCTTTAAGAAATTTTCTGAAAATGTAACATTATCTGCCACAGAGAAATCCCTATTCCTAAATCAGAGCAGCTGACCAGAATTCCCTTAGGTGCATGCCTGATGGATTAAACTCACTATTTTTCATGATCTGACCCTGGGTATATGGAGGAAGCGAAACAGGAAGCAAGACAGATTACACCACTTCAAACAGCAAGCTGAGGCCCTTGAACATTTGAAAAAGTCCTCTTCTGTGTAGAAGATGAAGGAAAATGAATGATCTTGATTGGAGTTCTGTGATCTCTTCCCATCTACTTTAAGACCTATTTAGAAATGGAGTTTCACCTCAGCTTTAAAGGTCAATTTCTCACATAACCTTAGCTTAGGGCTTGGAGTGTTTTAGCTCAGCTTTGAGCTGGGTGAATGAACATGATTTCAATTTCTTACCACCTAAATTAGTGTCCTATTGTCAGATAAAATGCAAAACATAAACAGCAGCACTCTACTGTATGCTGACTGGCCTTACACTTTGTGAAAATTCAGAAAGGCAGTAATCAAATGAATATGCAGGACGTATTAGGAAAGAAAGGACTAAAAGAAATTATTTGCAATCCCTTTGTTCTGTACTTAGCATCTTAAAACACTAACTGGATTTTTAATGTCAAAGTCGTGATGTGAGGAAGGGTAATGGAAATTTGACTGCTTCCAAAGAAATAAAAGTTATAATAAAGGTTACATAAATAAACTGAAACTTTTAAGGAGACTAAATCAAGTAATGGAGAATAATTTACTGTAGCTGGACAACTTACTCTACTACACTACTGCCAATGAGCAACTTTACTATTGACTAGAACTCCTTATTGAAGCTAACTTGTGAAAATACTAAAACACTGTTAAAAGGGTGAGGGGGGAACCCCAAGCTCCCCTCTCCAAATCAAACATGCTATTTCTCACACTGAAAGTTTCCAGGATTCCACGCCTACTAAATTCTAGGGCACACATTTCCCAAAGAGTAACTAATACTAGGCAAAGAACATAGCCCAAGCCTTTAACATGACATTCCAGGAAAACTTTACAAGTGCATTTTGTATCCACCACAAGACAGGACTTGCGAAACCAGCTTTGGAGTGTTCTGCTCATGTTAACTTAAAGATGAGGTGAAAAATACAGTCAAGTCCACTCTCTGAAATATCTTGAAATAGCTATGCAATAGATAGATAACTACTAGATTGTGTTTTAGGATATAACCCACAATTTACCATACCATAGGCAATTTCAAATAATTTTCTGTTGGCATAGTAACAAACAAATAGTAACTGCTGACATTAGTCAAGATTTCCAGGAGGATAATGGTGATCAGGGGCAAAAAGATATGAAGGATGCTACGCCAGGGCCTGTAGGACTCAGAACTCTTTCATTCTCTCCCTTCATTAGTCCATCCTCACCAGCCCATCTAATTTCAGAGACTGGACTGGGCTCTGTCCCTAACAGGAATGGGTGCTCTGGCTTTCCAAGGATTAGGCTATCAAAGAGTAAGCTGAGCACAGAGTCAGCTTCGACTAATCTCCTCTTGCCAAGAGTTCCCTGCCCTGGCTCCATCTATCAGGACTGTCTAATCTTTTTAAGCTCTTACAACACGGGGGAAGAAATCCCAGATCTTAAGCACAAACTTCTTACTTTCCTACCATGCCCCAAATGAAGTGGTCAGGGCAAGTCCTGTTTCTTTCCTCAGTTTTCTGAGCCTCCTACCTTTGTTGATATATGCATAAAAAAGTCTGTTGTATAAACAAACCCACATTTTCTACTTGCTCTCTGGTGAATAATTTCAGACTTTGTGAGGTACCAGATAGATACACAAAGCAGAAGTATTAAAAAGCTGCAGTGGTAACAGGGGAATCACAGTAACAGTGAAACACATCTGTGCAGCTGCACTTTGTATTTAGTGGAAGAAATTACATTCTGTCAACAGGAGCACAGAGCAGGAGTCACAGGTTGGCTGTTGTGCAAGACAAAACACATTCAGTGAACTGCTGGAAGGCAGCCAAGTTACACAACCGCTGTGAAGCACTGGCGTAGTCTTTGTTTCACACTAGCTGATTGTAAAAGGAAACTTAATTCACTTTACAAAAAGGATTGCAGAACACTCTTAAACCAATCAATTAATTCTCTACAGGAGCTGTGTTGATGAATGCAAGGCATTTTAATTCATAAAAAGAAGAAAGCCTGAAGTAAGCCCCCTGCGCTGGCACTCTCTAATATCCACAAAAAGATTTTGAATACAAAGCTGAATCAGGAGACATGGCTGACCAGCTGATTAGTTATGGTTTTGCACCCCACAGTCTTTATGGTCTCACATTGTTATAGAAACATGTTACTGCGTCCAAAGATGCAGCCACCTATTTCTCCATTGTGTTTGGAGGCACATCCAAGGAAAGAATCTAAGTTCCACTGTGGTGGAACTTTCTACATAAGAAAGATGTGTTAGATTCTTTTGTGAACAAATTATGTATGTAAATATTCACCTATTTGTATGCTTGGTAACAAAATGTGTAGACTATCTCCAAAATATTCTTAATTTATAATTAAAAGGCTCTTGAAAATCACAACCACACAGTAAAGACTGAGTTAATAAAGAGAAGGATATATGTTTTTGAAAAAATTCACCATAGCTGCAGCTAAACTATTTCAGTTTGATAGTATCCTCCATATTTATCTCTATTTTAAGATGAAGGAGAGGGAAACAGTAACAATCTTAATTTTAGTTCTCCTCTCAGTAAGTATGATTCTAGAAAGAATTACCATGAAGAATTAAATTTTATTTTCTGGTTCCAAGTTGCATGTATAAATTCCTGTCACAGCAAAGAACACAAGGATATTAAAAGACAACTAGAGTCCCCATCACACATTGTGCTTATTTATTGTATTTCTTACACTAAGATACCTTTCTCATTGCTGTAGCAGTACTGGATCATTTTCTGCTTGTTGCAACAGACACATACCTGACTGCTGACTTTTAAAAACAGGCTACTGAATCTTGAATTCAACAAAACAAAGCCAAAAAATCCTATCTAAAGCTGGCATGAAATTAAATTACTCAACATAAAGCTGCTGTGACAATTCGTTTTCTAGAGTTCTGTTCACCAGAAATTTCAGCTGCAGTGAACAAAACCCTTTAAGCTTATGTATACAAAGCAGTTGTTGTGTAACCTGTTAAGCTAGTTGTATTAGGCTCATGAGGAAGAACTGAAACTCATTTTGCCAGCTTTAAGCTGGAAGCCAAGAATAATGTTCATTTTTTCCACACACAGCTAAAAGCACATTCAGAACAAGATAATGGAACAACCCTGTGATCTGAGAGCTACTCACATGACTGCCTGCTGTGCAAATTCTTTAAAGAAGAGAGAAAGTAGGATGTATAGGACTGTAAGTACAGTCTCTCAAACAAAAACAGACGAAAAAGAACAATTAAAAGTGTCTACCATAATGTTTTTTTGTTTTGTTTCAGGGAAGTAGACTGGATTATTTCTTCTGAGACCGTATATCGACCCTTTAAGCCTCAGGGACCCTGGGGGAACTCACCTTTGCTTCTAGAAAACAACACCACTGGAAGAAAGTAAATCAATCCAGGGTTATTTTTGCTGGCCGTACAGATCACCCCACTGCCAAATACTCTGGGAACTGCAGGACTAGACATCTGCAATGTACAGCTTTCCTTTCTCTAAGGAGCCAGGACTGTTAATGGAAAAGAAGTCAATATTATCACCCAGCTCCTGTCTTCTAGAAATGTTTGCTCATTGTACGCTCTTGAAAGAGAGAGACCAAGATGCACTACACTGACCTTCACTTTAAAAACACTGGGACACAATACACCCCAGAGCATCCAGAAGAAGGCTCTGCTACCTGTTTCTGAATTCTTTTACTAGAAAAGAAATGTTACAGATTTGAGTGAACTTAGTCTAGAGGAAAAGCCAAAAAAAACCCTTTCTGGAGTAGAAGGTATTTATGGGACTGAAAGAGGCAGGCGAGAACTGTTGTTTACACCAATGAGTGTAAAGACTAGCTGAAACTGAATCTACTCTACTGTGAGGGAGAAAAAAAGTATCCTCAGCTAACTTATCTCAATTGCGTATACGTAATCCCAGTTAAATTACAGTTGTCAAATTTCTTAACTATTACCAGGTGCCAAAAGAGATATATTCCAGAAATTCATAATTGATCTAGAAAGCAAAGCAGGAGATTCTATTAAAAAAACTTATTTTAAACATAGAGCCTCCAAATTCAATATTTTGGTTTCTGATGTTTCCTAAAGACTAAACCACCAAAATCATTAATTTACACAACAGGTGCTTCACTGTCAATATGAAAAATATCTTGAACCACATTTAAAAATAATTACTCCCTTTATATCATACATAACTCTTGAGAATTTGTTCTATTACAAAGAACCCTCTCAAGTTCAAGAACCTTTGCTTCAAATAATACCCTCTGATCAATAAAAATCGCACACTGTTGGCTGTCTCACTGTGGGCTTTCAACAGTCACAAGGCAATTATCTAAACGAGGTTTAGCATTGTCTATCTAAATTACTGAAGATGAAAAACCATTTGGAGTAGAGAGTATCAACAACATAATGAAAATGTGTATCAAAAACTGCTGCGTCTCCCATGCAGTATTTCACATCTGTTCAAATGTACTTTGTATCGTTATGGGGACTGTGGAATCCTTTCACACAAGTTAACTCATTCTGTAAAGAAAGCTTGGCATGCCTTACGGAAAATAAATCCTCACGTGTATCTTTAAAAATTACCTTACTGATTATTCCTATAATACTCAGACCAGTGTGCATGTGGTCTTGCCACAGAAGGGAGATAAAGCAGTAAGTTGTCTTTAACATTATATAAAACTGTGTCAGATCTGCATTAATAAAATAGTGAATAACTTCATTTTTCCCCTACTATTGTAAAACTGAATTGGTGAAAGACATTGCTGCTTTTAGAAAAGCAAAATAATGGAGAAACCTAATATATAAACTTGGTATTTCATGTCAACCTACGATATCAAAGCTGCACTGCGTTTTTTACATGCATGTCTCTGGTGTTTTTTCTTTAAGTTTACAAAAACTACCTCCTCTTAAGCACAAAGTTAAATGGTAACTGAAAATCTGAATATATTAAGTGACATATATTGAAACTGTGACAGTGCATCTGGACTGCAATAATTTCTATTTTCTAAGAAGGAAAAAAGAAACAGTCTATGCGATTTCTAGAGTCAGTTGAAAAGAGAAAATGTCACCAATACGAACAATTTCAGTAGCACTTCAGTTAAAAAAATGTACTTTATTCAATTAAAACAACAAAATCTTATTAATTTTGACAAAACAATTGTTTTGGAATATTTACTTTTCTTTAGAGTGTTCACATCTTACATTTAAATCTTTCTCAGTCCTGCATGAGAAGCTTTTTCTTGTTTCCTTTGATTTGAATAAAAAGTGAAAATAACTAAAAAGAACAATTTAATATTCCTGATACAAAATAAAAGATTTCAAATGTTCTCACACAAATCTTATGTCTCACCTCACCAAATTAAATATCCGTCAGTTGAATACCGTTTGTTATCAATGAATCTAAGTGTTCTTGATATCTAGCCAAGGAAGAAATGATCTGCACTATTGAAATACACTGTTCTTTCCAGTGATAATAAAACTAAGGGAGCAGATACATATGTCTATGTTGCAGGTATCTGAAGCCTCATGAGATTAAAAGCATCATAAAAGCAGTAGCAAACATTGCATCTGAGGAAACTTTCACCTCTCTCATCAACTGTCAATTTGAACATCTGACGCTGCAATTCTGCTGTAGCGTGGCACTAAAACAGAAATGTACATTCCCCGTCCTTGCCCCACACTTCCTTCCATGGTCAAATGACCAGGCAACATCAGAATGTCAGATCAGCTCATTGATAAAAGGGGAAAAACAGATGATTTCCTGATGGGTTGTTTACTTTCCTCTCAGATGAAAAGCATCAGCCTACTCCTGTATCTGCACAGTGGCTGCATCTGAAACACAGTGGGAATGCACACATGGGAATTAGGGAGAAGATCACATGGAATTTACAACAGTTTGCTAAAGCTAACTATACATATTTGTATTAGCTACTTAGCAAGGAATAGCTGTCCAGAAAATGGTCAAGAGAATTCTGGTTCTTGTGATACTGGGCTTTGCAAGGTATCAGCTCAGGGTAATAATGTAAATATTTTCTGTGTTCCCTATTAACACTCTCCCTATTTTGATTTGGTCACATTTTTGGAGGCATCTTAAACTGAATAGGTGATTTCAAACAACTGGCAACAGAAGAGATGAGATCCCTGCCTTCTCTAAGAGGATACAAAAAGAATCTATGCAATGCTTTATTCTGAAAACATGAGGGGCTGGTCCCAACAAGCAAACAAAACCAGACACAAAATCAAGAGTTGATACGAGATTAAGAGGAAGACTGTCATTAAAATATTTCCATTTTATTAGCACTCATTTTTAGATCTAAAATTACATTTTAATCTCCTGAGATATTAAATGTGATATGCATTTTCTTGAATATTTTGAAGGGCAACACAATTAACAAACACCCAACAGCTTATACAACAGAACTTCATTCTATACATGCTCCCATACTTGCTAGGATTATAAGATCACTGAAAGTTAAATGGAAGGTGACAGTTTGCCATATAAAACCATCTAATGTCAGGCAGACCTTCTTATAGTAAGCTCATACATTCACCAGAAGAACGCTTAGCTTTTTTGTACATATAGAAGCTTGTTCACTGGCCTACGTAGCTGAGTTCTTCTCTGGTTTGGTATGATCTGAGAAATAATCCATTGACTTTTGTAGGCATAAATCTGTAACAGAAGAATTATGAATCATCCTACTGACTTCCCTGTGATTCCATCCATGAGCGCAGTTCAAAACAGTTCCCTTGAACCTCAGCTTTGCTTGCTAAAATAATGCAGTGCAACAATAGCTGTTGTCTATGTCTCATAACCTATAAAGTTATAATAACTGTACCCCAAGGGCTTTCTCCTTTGTAATGCTGCAGAGAAGCATTACAAAAGGAACTGAAGTTTGTTTCCAGCATTCAAGAAATGGGATGAAAAATAAGAATATCTCATCTACCAACCCCCAAACTTTAGTGTCAGAAAGTATTTCATGGACACTTTTCCTTAATCATATGTTTCTCAGCATTAAAAATGTCAACCCCAATAAGAAGATGAGTTACTTCTTATTCTGGTTGAACTAGTTCACTCACACTTATGTTTATTTGACTATCTTTCATATCTGTTATATTTCCTTTTGCTTGAATCAGTTTCAGTGCCCAGGCCTTTACACACCAAAACAAAAATCAGGTGATGTTTGATTTGTGATCGCATCATGGAGCCCAAGTAGCTAACACACATATTTCATACCTCTAGTAAGATGTTCCTTTGCTCTCTAGCTTCACACTTGCCTTTACAAATAAGCTATGCAAAAGCTGCAGTAGAAAAGGAGCAGATGAATATTCTTCATAGCATGTCTAAGCTGGCAGCAAGTAAATGAGTGTTATGATTTAATGAAGTTGCAATTTCATTCAAAACAAGTACAGCTGACTTTGGTTAGCATCTGGCTCAGAAGAAAATTTCCACTTTCGGTTTTTTTATTACGCACGCACAAATTTAATGAAAATGAACTCAAAATGGTGACTTGTAAATTAGTGAAACTGAGTGATTAAGGTAAGCAGTGAGTGAAAGGAAACAAGGAGCCATAGAACAGCTACACCATGAAATAACTCCTAGTAGTAATATAACTCACACATGATTTTAAAACAGACAGAAACTCCTGAGGCAGCAGCAAATAAATCAAAGAGGCTACAAGTTCAAAAGTTAACTCTGTATATATGATTCAAAGACTGCATGCTGACAAGTATCAACAGTATGCAGTATTTTTGCAATAATCTGGCCAAAGGGTTAACGTAATAAATGGTGACAAGCTCACACAGCCAATATGATGAGAAATATAAACTCAACTTTGGCCTTAGATGCGTGCCTGCAACTCTCATTAACATTGGACAGAACTAGATGCAAGCTTCTCCTGTCAGAATTTTGCTCAGAGATGTTTACTATAGCAAAATCTTTGAGTCCATTTCCGTCGTTACTATTCAGCCTGCCATCTAAGCAGGCACACTCAGATGCAGCAGCTCCAGTAAGCTACTGTCTTCATTTATTTATACAATTATATGTGGCCACTTTGTTCAGTACACAAAGGAGATTGTTATCCTGAAACACATCATCAGTGGTGTTCCACTCGATTGGCCTCTTAAGGGCACTTAAGGGCACCATACGTACACACCCAGTGTACATTTGGACATTAATCCATTACATAATCAACATCTGGTTTCTGTGTCAAGTGGCCAATGCACATGTACATGTCACATCTATGACAGACAGGCAGCTACCATATGATAGATACCCCATGCTTACAGGAAGGACAAAGGCCTCCAGGCCCATGTAGCATAGTTGCCTGCGGCCCAGTGTTAACAACACCAGTTAACAGCTTAGTGGGAAGGAGTGCTCGGTCACTGGTGACACTCAACCGAGCCAGGAAGTTGCTTCACTTTTCAAACTGAATAAGGAGAATTACTTCTTTGTCCCAATGTTTTATGATGATACAGAAATACAGCTGCTGAGAGATTTTACATACTCCATAGTTTTCGCAGTGATACTTTAGGAGTTTCCATAACCACATAAAGAGCATTCGTTTTCAGTAGGATTGAAGCAGAGTGGTGGCAGGGAAAGAACCTTTCTGCCTTCTGACAAAAAGTACCTCAGCCCTGACAGGAAGAGCATGTGACTATTTTACCTCAGCTAGGGCTTTTCTACTGTTAGGATGATTTTTCTGAAGATTCAGAGGTCAATAGCAGAATTCAGAGAGGTAATAATGTCCAACATAGTACTTCCTTCGAAATGGAATGAACTTGCCAAAGTCTAAGACACAAAGGCATTATGCTGCTTACTGCAGCCAAGGCAGGAGTGAAAGTACTAGTAAATAATAATAATAATAATAATAACAACAATAATAACAACAATAATAATACATTTGACAGGTAGTTGCTTGTGCCAATAGGTAAGGTACCACCCTGTTATTTCTACTATTGAAGGATCTCATTGGCTTAACTAGATATTACACCATACTAAGTGTAGTAAGAAACATAAAACTGACTGAAAATTAACAAAAAACACACAGAAAAAAAATCTTCTAAAAATACCTACACTCTCCTCCAAATAAATACGTTGTTTGCTCTTGTTTAAATTAAGTTGCCTTTGTTTCATACAGTGGCTCGGTGCTTGTTACTGAGGAACACGTTTTACTTTATCCAAAAGTCTACATTGTTGGTCGACCAAAGGAGGTGCACTACTACAAAGAGGGATTTCTCCTGATTTGAGCCTACTCCTTTCTGCTGTTAAAATCATTTGGCAGAAGGGCTTCTAATCATCCAGAAGCTGAAATACTGATGTAGGAAAAAAATTTGATCTAATCCTCAGAAATACACTCAAGGTTTTGAACAGGCATTGTTTCAATGCAGAGAGAAGGAAGAGAAAGTTTTATAATAAACTCTATTTTCCAAGAGCTGCTAAGAGAAATATTTGCAGCAGGAAAGCTAAGTAATAAATAAAAAATGAAGCTAGAACTGCAGGAGAGGAAATAAAACATCTGCAAATACAGTAGAGGGGAATCATGTGCCTAAAGAAGTGAACATTCATTATAGATTCTTCAAAGATTTTATTATTTCTGTGGAAAAACAACACTGCAAAAGGTCATACAAGCCAAGAAACATTCTCCCTGTCCAAACAAGTTTGAATTTTTATAAACCGAATTTTTATAAACTGAATTTTTATATGATTTCCTAAAGAGACCATTGTAATCATTTAGTCTCATCTCCTATCTAAAACCAGCTAATTTCACCGACCATTTGTGCATCAAAACTACAACTTACTGTTGCAAAAAGCCTCTCCCTAGAGAAGAATCCATGTTTGATTTAAAGACTCCAACTGAGGGAGGTCCAACAACATCCCCTAGGTAAACTACAACTGTTACTACTCTCATTGTATCTTTCTGCTAGTCGATTTGCCTGGATTTGGCTTCCAGAATTCCAGATCACCATATGGCATTATCTAACAAGTCTCTGTTATCAGAAATCTTCCTTGTATTTGGGGAGGGCATATATAGGCAGTGATTGAATTACTTTCAATATTCATTCTGGGTGAGCTTCAAGCTTGAGCTTTCCAAGCGTCTACTCATTCTGTCAGGTCTTCTCAAAGTATCTACTTTAAAACAAAACAACATATTTCTCTCACGGCATCATAAATGTTTGCACAAAAATAATACCACCTTGCTGTTTCTACACACTATTTCTAGTGTTCAAGGATCTCATTAGTTCAATTAGGTGTTGCAACTTGCTAGGTTTATGTTCAGCTAAAATCTCATGATTGCTTTCACTGATTTCCAAACAAATCCCTATTTTGAAAAGAACCTTTTTTTTCTTAGATGCATGGCCTATGAAATCATCTTAGGTTTGGAACAACATTCAAACATGCTCAGCAATTTAATGCATATGTTATCAAATGAGTAAAAACCAAAGAAAAAATAGGTGCCCCGTTTGCAGAACAGACTCTAATAGCCAGACTGCAAAAGGAATCTGAAATCACAGAAAGTGGATCTGAAATCCCTGGTCATTAGCTGGAAGCAACTGGCACCACACCAGGCACTGTCATATGGCATCACCCTAAGAGCCTGTCAAAAGCGCCTCCAAGCACTTTGGTCTGAAGCCCGGAATTCTCTCTGAAAATCTTCTGTTGTTCCAAAATACTGTGCGGTGATCAGTGTTTTCAAGTTAAACTCCAGCTACAGGACAGTCAGTAGAAAGGTACTAAGACAGAGCACTGGATTCCAGCGACTGTTTCCAGGTTGACTTCCCAGTTTTCTAGGTAGATGTACCAGGAAAGCATAGTCTGGAAGCCAAGATTGCTTCCCCTGCTTTCTCATTGATGCTTTCCAGACAAAAGCCCTACATAGCGTCTCCTTAATTCCTCCTCTTTTACCAAACACATACTCTCTGGGACATGACTTTGGACACCTTCCCTACACTGATGCATTACTCTACTGCCTTGTTGAGTGTCCTTTCCCCAAAAGAAGCTGGTACCACTTGTAACTTCCAAGCAAGTAAGACATGTGGCTTTCAATTCCTGTAGACTGAGGAAGTTTTTCCTTTCTTCTTTCCTTCCTCTTTTTCTGAGATAAAGATTAAAACTGCATTTCGTGAAACATCTAGTTTCATGGCTGTTTTGCACACGGAGCACTCACCTCTGCAGCAGTTTTAGTTGACTCTCCTTTTCTCTTTTTCAATAATCCTAACAGGTTAAGGCTAGAACCACCAGGGAAAATACAACTTCATCTGCCTATGAAACAACTTGGAAAAGGACCCAATGTATGTTGAACATGTGAATCAGAATTCTACACATTAGTACTTAAAACATGCCTATGTCATACGTTTGTCTTTCTGAAACTACAAAGGAATGGGCAAAACATAGATGAGCAACAGTACAACCCTTTGATCTACTTCAACTTTAAGGAAGACTTAAATGTATGTTTTTAAGGAAAGAGTCATAGTACTAGAGATAAATATTAAATTACTCTTGGTAAAATCCATTCATGTTAGATTCATCTAACAATTTTCTTCGCTAAAAAATCACCTGTATTTGTTTACCTAGTAACTTCTAAGATTTTTTTGTTAAAAGTAGAAAGATGAGATGTGACATAAGAATATAAAAATGTGATAAAATGATAGACAGAAGAAAAGAGTTGTACTTGACTAACAACTGTCATATAGGTAGAAGCTTACCAAAGGAGTTTCCTAATGAGTCCTTGAAGTTTTCTATTAATAATTTTCATTAATTACCATGGCCTTAGAGGAAAACTACTTAAACCTGCTATAATACAAACTCAGAAGTCATCCTTAGTATTCTATGTAATGCTTTGGTGGAACAGGAAATCTTTGCTGTTTCATGGAAATGCGGTGAAATACAGTAGTATTAGTAGTAAAAAATCGAACCAACCAACCAAACAGGTCCTTAGGAATAAAGAATGGTAAATTTGTTTGAAAAAATAAGAATTTATCAATTGCAAATGCAAAAGGGGAATGAGATTTCAATAAACTGACAAAATATTTCCTTCTTTCCGATTGTTTCAAAATGATAAAAATTGACTTTAAAATATTCTCACGGATAGGTATACACAAAAAAAAGTAAATACTTAAACTGTGAACTGAATCATCTTAGAGCTCTGCATAACACCCATTTTAATTAAAATGTGTATTATAAAATGTAAAAAATTTGCAAATATTATGGAATGATATCTTTAGCTATTGTTCATTCAGCCCTTGAGTAATTTAATTTCCTCCCAAGTTAACAGTTATTATGGTCTGTTTTACAGCACTACTAGGTTACAAAGGACATACCCTGATGAACTTTATTTCAGTGGTGTTTCAGCTACATTACTACTAATAATATTTTTTATGTTATTTTATTTTTAGCTATCTGGTCACATAGGTGCTGCAATATCCTTCATAGATATACTTGGAAAGCGATGCAAACCTGTACAAGCAATCTAAATGCTAAACATGCTTTATTTTTGAATAAACACAGCAATGATTTCTTCAAGAATTCAAGATTTAATCACTCAAGTGATGCTGACTGACAAGAATAAGACTTAAATCTTTCAAACAGGCCAGGACACTGCCTCTTCTTTTGGCTGACAAAGAGATCCTTTCACCTAGATTTGCAGAATTATCATTTGCTGTGTGCTATACCTATCAATGAAAGTATCCAAACATTATTCATTAGGCCTGTCTAATAGGATCTAAACTTTGATGCTTAGGAACCAATTGTAGCCAGCAGTTACAAACCCTACAGAATGCCTAAGAAAGAGAAGATTGTTTTTATTTCTTGCTTTTATATTAAAAGGGTGCTTAGTATACCCAAAAAAATATAACCCATCACCCCTAAATAAATGAAAAAAACCACTTCTTCCTGGGGGAACTATAAACTCTTTATATTTCTGTACAATCTTAGTCATACTGAGCAAAAAACAGCACTGTAAATAAACATCATTAAATGGAACATATAGATACTAGATGTGGTGAATGACTGCAAACTCTGTTTTGCAGAGAAACACAAATCTCGTCAAATGTGTAACTTTGTGGAAATTATACCCATCTTTTCCATTATTGTTCCTCTATGTATTGCAACAAATATTGGCATTTATATTAAAATAACAATTGATGGTAACCACTGTAAAAAAACCAAATCCAGGTTAAAAGTGCTAATAAACAGAGCTCATATTTGTCTGTGGCTCTTCTCATTTAAATGGTTCAACACTGTAATTGTTGCCTTTTGTTTTTAAAATGATAAACAAAAAACACATAAAAGTGTTTTTTGACTCATCCAATGTAACTGCAAATATACTCAGGTGAGAAACAATACACTATTTCTGAAGGACCTATTTCTTTTTTTATTGTTCAATATAGATTTTGTCACAGGAATGTATTGGTTAGAACTACGGTTGCTTTCTTAATGGGTTATGTATATGAATGGAGTTATAGCAACTGAGGAAAAATATTTTTCCTTAATTTGTTAAAGGTCATTCGAAAGGTCTCTGTTTTTCTTTTTCTCATTAGAAAAGGAAACAGTGAATTGAAATTATGCAAATAATCAACAGAACATTATTATTTAAGGGGACAGTAGAGCTAACCCGCTATGGCAGTTGTCTTATTTAAGTCCACAGTTTCTTCTTTTGTTCTCTTATTCAATTTTAATAACTGGAAATTTTTAACCTGATTTCCTATGGATCATGTCCTGATGATGAATGTAAACTTTAAATTGAGCTTGTTTTAAATAATGACATTTAAGTGCTTCCTTTTTTTTTCACATTCACAGTAAACATTTCAAAATGCACAGATAATAGGAAATTAGATGTTTTTAGAACTTTTAGTGTCCTTCCTCCAGTCTTGCTGCAAAGATTGTAATATCACCATACAACTTGCACTTTGCTAACCTTAGCTCAAGCAAAGAATGAACATTATGAACCCTTTGGCATACTGTCATCCTATCTAGCAGCAAAAACGTTAGGAGAATCACTGAACTGTTTATGAAATAATTAGAAGCTAAATATAAATATTGTTTGCAGAAATCGCTGGGGAAATACTTTGTAATGGATAAAGTCAATAAAATGGAATTATTCATGGGAAATTTCTGACCAGAAAAGAAAGAAAAAAAACAGGTTAAAGCAATTACTAGCAATGAAGTATTTACCAGTTCACAGTAGGGTAAGAACAGCAATTATGTCAGTTGCTGCTTCAGAAGATCACGTACTCATATGACTTGGACTGTTTTAGTTAATAGATTGCATCTGTTGCAATGTGTTAGAATAAATGATAATTGCTAATCCCCATTTCCACAAACATTTAAATGTTCAACTCTAATAAAAGGACATAATTAGATTACAGTGATAAATGCAAATCTCGTCAAAATAGCTGTAAGCAAATACAAGTGAATAGATGGTTTCCAAAGAGACTTGACAAGTGCAAAGCAGATGACAACATGAAAGACTTCAGTTCTCCTTTAAGCTATGTGCTATAAAAGCTGTGAGAGGTTTATATTTCAGGTTTGGTAACCTTAGAATATATTCTTAATTGACAATCACTTGAACAAAGACTACCACGAAGAATTAAGCAATATGTTGCATGCTACCAGGATACTATGGATTTGGTTTTAAAATGTTTTTTTTACATAAGTGTTGTCAGATATTTAAAAATATTTGAACTCTTGAGATAGAAGTTGTAAAAATGGAAAAAATACAGGTGCCTGGATACTCTTCACGATGCTATTTTAGGAAGCTTTGTCTGTCCTTGAAAATAAACACCTACTCATGCTCTTCCTTACCTCAAAACAGAGTGCTTCCCTGTAGCAAATGCTTATTATCGTAAGCTGATCCTTGCCACATCTAGTTAAGGGGCACCCCAGGTTCTTTCCAACCGTGTTTCCTCTTCGCTGAGCAAGGGAGTACCCAGGTGCCTGCTAAACTTCCAATGTGAATCTGTAATGTGGACTTAGACCCATATAGTGTGGGGAAAAAGAAAGACAAAGTGAAAGAAATTGGTGATGTATAATATCCAATATGAGACAATACGTTTTAACATAACTCAGGCTGAACGAGCATTTCCTTGCCTGGAAATTACAGCTAACAGGACTTTTAGACTTGTATCCTTAACAAAACAAATAAAGCCAGGAGAGAAAGCAGCAAACACTGTGGGTCATTGGGGGACTCTAGGAGACCTCTACTTATCTGGGACGCTGGGAGAGGACTTCAGTTGTTCTTATGAAAGATTCAAGTTTTTTGGCTTTAGGCATCTAACTTTGGAGCCAAGAGAGCACAACAGAGAAGACTTACAGTCTAATAAGTCAGAGAAGTCTGGGTTTAACCCCCTGAGGTTACTGCAACTACACAATAGGGCCACCATCAGGAGCAAACCACTGCATTTAGAAATCCCTCTTCCCATATTTTCTTCTCTGATTTTTTTTCAGTGGAAAAGTGTTATTTGGGATTTCAAGTCCAGAGCTTACTTGGGTTTCACATGCATGACAGTTTTATAATACTTGATATTTTTGCCAAAATGTCATCCATGCTAGCATTTCCATATTTGCACTGCAAATGAAAATCAACTTCCAAGGTCGCAGCCAGCACTGTTCTTGCCTGAATCACAGAGGATCTGAGCCACAGCAGGGTGCTTGTTCTCTCTCAGTGGACCAAGACCAAGAGTGTTACAGCTCACATTTTGCCTTCAGGTCCACAAAGAACCAGCGGTGTTTAGAAAAGCAGGATTTTCACATGTATTGTCAAACCCCTGAGCCTCTCTCTTCATCCTGAGCTCTCAAACAGGGCCCCTTTAACACAGAGCAAGACCTGCAACCCAGTGATGCTGCAGGCTCTTTTATCAGGTAGCTGCCCAGCGCCTCACAGATATGTATGCACATAAGTTTCAGTTGGGCAATTTTTGCCCTGTTTTAGAACTGAGCATCATCTGGTTGATCATTTCCTCCCCTTCAGTTTTTGCTGCTCACATTTTGCCTTTCTGAACACCTCTCAAGGCCTTAACCTTGAGTGAAATTCAGAAACTAATTAGAAAGAAATGTTGAGCTCCCTCAATCCTTCCACAGGCTGACTTTAATTATCCCGGGTCTACTTTTTTCTCCTCCCTTTGGTTAGAAAACAGTAAGTCTGTTCCAGTTTTGATCCACTAGTTGGAAAATTAAGCAATTAAAGCAGACAACATCTGTGGACAACAATTTATCAGACATAATTTCAGGAACCAAAGTGTGAATAGAAGCCAACTTCAAGAGCTGAAGGCTTAATATATCTTCATAAAAAAAAAAAAAAGAAGAAAATAAAAAGTGAAAGAGACTGAGTCTTCACAGAACCTAAACTTCCTGACATTTAGAAACGGGAAAGTATTTATAGGTGTGATGACGAAGACAGAAGAAAACATTATAGAAACCTCGAAAAGGGATCATTTCAGAAGACTAATTTTATTTTAATTGCTACAGAACAATGTACTCATTTAAGCAATACACCTTTACAGCAACAGTCCAGTGATTTGACTTTGTATACGCCACTGAATTTAAGCTATTTAATCAAATTGCATAGTACTCAAATTTTTGAAGTGCTTTTGAGGAAAAAATACAATATTACTGATGAAGTATGACACATCTAATAATCTAAGGTAATTATGAAGGTGATTTTGTGTCATCTTGATTAAACTAGTTCCTAGACTGTTAAGAAGTTCCATTAAGAGCAAGTTTTATTTTCTCTCCGACAAAATTAAGAGAGCATTAGAGGGAATTATCATTCCTCACTGATCTTATGAAGGATTATATAAATATTTTACTTTTTTTATATCAGTAAGCCTGTCATCCAAAATAATGCAAATCTTGTTCACTGATCTGCTTTTAAGAAAAATGAAGAAGCTAAAAGTACCAATGGTATTTAGTAAATATGCAATAGTATTTAGTACCATAAATAGTAAATATGAAAACGCTCTGTCAGATACAGCATGCTGTATGTGTAGGCTCACTGAAGACATCTGAGAGAGATTTTCCTCCTTAGTATGCAGCGGAACTATAAACAAGACATATTCTGAAGTCCTGCAATGCATCTGATTTCAGCCCCTATTAAAATGTATTAGACAACATGGCTGCTCTTCTAGGAGCGTTCATGGCATTTGCCACGTCTTACTGCTCAGGTTATCGCCCACTGTCAATACTGAAATCACTGCTGAAGAAAACCCACATTACTCTCCAATCTGGGTGAACTCTACTCCAACACAGGACATTGTAGTGCTCTGGGCAGCTGAACTCTGGTCAAGAAGCAAATCAGCAAGAGAATGGAAACACAAAATCTCATGTCTTCTCTTGGGTGACCAGAATCGCTTCTCAGTTTGGCATTCATGTCACAGGCAAAGCAGTGTATGGTGCTATGCTATTATAGACCCATTTTGTTGATTATGCCTCCTGTCAGCTGCTGTGACCCAAGCGCAGGCTGCCCAGGCACGTGTCCAAACGCTTATTAGGAAATGATATTGAGAAGAGAATGAATAAGAATAGGGAAAATAAGTCTGTTTGGAAATTCTGTAAAGTAAAATCACTTTATCTTTCCTTAAGTTCACACACTTAGTTTTGTCACAATAATTTTCTAAAAGAACCACTAGGTTCTATTTTATGTTAAAGAGCAAGCAACTGAAATTTTCTCACTACCTTTGAGGCTTGCAAGAAACAGATAAACATTTACTTTTATTGTAAAAAGATAAGTTTTCTGAGACTACTGTGTATTATATATTTGCCTTAATTAGTCTGATTTTAGCCTCCTTAAATTTTGTCTAATTTTTAACTTGGACTTTTATTTGTTGCAGAGTTTCTCATAAAAATCTGCAAATGAATTACAAAGTGTGGTTAATGAGCTGTGTATAAACCTTCTCTTTTTCTTTATCATTCTTACCATCTGCTTTGGCTGTTTTATTATCAGCCTGTAAGCTAATAATCTATCTACTTTATTTTCTATCTCACTTGGAAAAAAATAAAAAAGAAATTCAGAAGAGTTTTTAAACTCCCTAGTTTCTCTGTGTTTTCCCTCAGTAGTGCCTTATGGTCCAATGTGTGTTGTAATCCCATATTCTCTACAGTAAAATCCCTATTTCCAATCCTATAAAAAAGCCGATCGGATTTCCAACACCACTGCTCCTAGAAAAAGGCAATACAAAAATCAAATCAATCTATTTTACCCTTGTTCCTCCCTCCCTCCAAATTCCTGATGCAATCTTTATTGAATGCAGATTTGATGTAAAATACGACTAGATTCACAGAAATTTCTCTATATTTATGCCTTATCTATCCATGTATAAGAAAAATGTTTAACCACAACCCTCTTTCTATTCACTACAATTATAATACGTGCTTTGAGATAATTGTTCCTTCTCTTCCAGTTAGGGCAAAAAAGTTTCTGGGCATCTATATTACATTTTGGTATGTCCCATCACATAAGTACCATTTCCATGGGACATTAATCCAGTTAAATTAAAAATTCTTTCATTTTGTTTAAAAATATAATCAAAAACTTCAAGCATTCTCTTTTGAACTAGGCCAGTAGTGCATTTTCATTTGCTGTGGAAATTGTACCAGGGGAACTTGTTTGGCTTCCCTGTTACCTCTTGCACACACATAGACATTTGATTTGAGTGAATACACTATGCTGTGTGTAACACACCACTACTACAGAGCCATTCTACATGGAAAGACAATGTTTCTAAAGAGATTTTCTGTGACAATTCATTACATAGGTAACCATTGTTTTAAAGTGGACAAATATTTTTAATAATAATTCTGGGAAAAGAAAATAAACAAAATATAAGATAAAATGAAATAAAATTACAAGGACACTGTTCAAAATAATGAAAGCACCTGAATTTTCTAAGGATTGCAAGCAAAATAATTTTGTCTGTCTTCAGCTTAAAACAGGAAAGATCAATAGGACAAGAATGAGAAACAGGAACAAGCTTTAAAACTCTATGAAAAAAAGCTTAAATTCGTATGTATAGAATACAATCATTACAAGGCAGGTTAAAGAATAGCATAACCATGGTCCCACCTTTGTAATTAAGCCACTGTTTTCAGAATGGAGAATTAGATAGCATTTGATTTTCTTTATAATGTAATAACTGACTTGAGTGTCTGGAAAAACAGCATTAAGAACTGGGCTTTTTCTAATGAGTGTGAATTTGTAAAGGACAAAGTGAGCAACAAACAGTTAATTGCTAAGATGAAAAACTTCTTTGGGATTATTTGCAGATTTCCTAGCAGAGCTGCTATTCTACAGCATAAGCTCTATGGAGACTTTAATCCATTTTGCACTTGAAAAGGAGCATGTGACTGAAATTATTACATTTTCAAAAGCAAGTTCATGGGAGCATGGCCTGATGCTGAAAACTGATACAGAACTGAGGAAAAAAAAGAAAAACAAAGCTTAGTTAGACATTCTGGAGTCCTCATATCTGTCTCAGGCACGCAATATACAGAGCCCATGTATTTATTAGCCCTAACCAGCTTTGTTTTCTTACTTTTTTGTGCTCTGATATACATTATAGTACTTCAACAAGGTAACAGTACACGAATAAGACTGGCCATTTCCCATATTTACTATTTGATTTATAAACTGATTTTAACTTTTTTTTTTTTTTAGTTTACTCTCAGGGAATTCCTGTGGCAAAACGAAGTTTATCTTCCCAGCTATAGAAACATGGAAAAACACAGAGAGAAAGCATGTTCCTGATTCAAGCCACTTTGAAGTCCACAGAAAAGCCATGGACAGCATCCACCTCTCCTAATTGCAATGATTTAAAAGTTGTCTTGTCTAAGGTAGTTGCAGAGGCCTCCACAACCAAACACAATTATGTTTTCGAGTGTGATTCATTGAGCTCTGCATGCACCAATCTCTCCCTGTTGATTTTAAAGAGGACCCAGATGAGCAGTTGAGGTCAGGTACCCAACTTTTAAGACTGGTGCAGCTAAGTGAGATACACTGCTATTGACTTAAATGGAATGGATTCTGATAGAAAGCAAAGCCACATAGGCATCTATGTCAAAGAAACTCCGTGATTTCTGAATCTCCAGTCCTGAACTTCAATCAGGTTGCTCTTTGCCATAGACGAGATTTCGCTTAGTGCAGTCCTAAAGCAAGGGAAGAACAATAACAAAATATATCAATTACTTTTTAAAGAAAACAATTACTGCATAGATTGACCGTATTTCTTCTTCTAGTCATTAACATTTACTACTTTTTTTCTACTAATTAATTAATATCACATCACATGAACTGTACACTGTTTGTAAACAAGGCACCAGGGCATCAGACATTTTCTTGGCAACTGCTATGACATCTGAACAGGTCATGCACCCAAATACACAACAAACACTCTTATTGCAGTTGTTTTGTCACTTAGTGCTATAATACTAACATATTCTTAGTATGCCAAGTTGTAACTTAGTCATTAAGCCCTACCGCATACTCCTATGACTAACTAGTCCTCATTAATTTCAATAAATAGCCATGGGCAAGAAGACCACAGAGCCCCTTTCCAGATTGTTTATCCTTACAATAAATTGCAGGATCGTGTAATACCTATTTTATAGTACTTTGGTCAACAGAAAAGCAGGAGAACAGGAAGAGGCAATGCCTTTCAGTTTATACGCTCAGTGCCCACAAAAACACTCAACAAATAACAGCAAAGGGCAACTCTGTAAGAAATCAACAGTCATTAGAGGAGTTCTGCAACTCTTCATGATGGTGTGTAGAAGGTTTTCACCCAGGACAATCATGCAAGTAAATCATAAGAGAGAAGGTCATAAATATCAGAGACTGAAAATGCTGCAGAATATTTAGTGGCTGACCAATACAGGTTACAGAGAAGCTCCTTCCTATACCTGCAGCCCTTTGGATGGAAGCGGACACAGGTCTATTAGTCACAAAGGGAAGGGCTCAGTTGTGATTAGGCTCGTTTTTTTAAATAAACCTGAACCCTTGAACAAAACGAACAAAAAAACCAAACAAACAAACCCCTACAAAAATCCCACAAAAATCTTAGGATAACAGTGGTTTTCCATGCAATCAACCTATCCATTTCTTTGGTGAGTTTCAGCTCAGGAGGAGAGTTTCAGGTCTGGTTAAGGATACAGCACACCCACATAGCTATTGACTATTATAGGATCTATAATTGATACATTTGTCTGTCCTTATCTCTCTTTTGTCCAGCTTTTAATGTCTGCTATACACTCAGGAGTGTATCTGTCACTTCTCTGATTTCATTTGACACAGTTTTCCCTTGCTTGTTGTTTCAGGCTGCAGTATTGTGCATTTTTCCCACTGGGCCATTTAACTCACTTCCACCCAGCTCAGCACAGCTGCTTAAATATAAAAAACTTTAAAAGAAACCTTGGAAGCAGTTCAGAAGCAATCTTTCTGCCATAAAATTTTTTTGCTAGTAATTGAATTTCAAAACTCAATATATACAGCGCATCTCTATCACCATTTCAGTTGATAGGACTGTGATTTGAGGAGAATCTCCTAAGAGCCCCACTTATCACCTTCAGTTCCCACAAGGGAGAAGTCTTAGAATGCTGAACTTATTGTGTACGTACTTAAATCATATGTGCTTCATCTGCTGATGACACCAGTTCAGTGCCAGGGCCCACAGGAGAGGTAGCCCAAAGTATCCCTACCCAAACATTGTGCGTGTTGGGTCCTCAGCACCGCCTGCTTTACTCTACAAATAGTTATTCTCCTGCAGCATCCTGCTACATGCCAGTATAGTCACAGTTAGACAGTCCTATCTTTGTTTCCTGGCTTTGAAGGCATTCTCCTTCCAGAATCTTGCTGCTTTTAAAAGGAAGAAGCAATTCAGATGCTGCCTTATTTCCCTGGTTTATCCTGACAGAGAGAGGCAAGATCACATTTACTTCCCAGAACTAAATTACAGGCTAAGTAATATTAGCCTTTATTACTTTTCTCATAAGAAAAATACTCCTGCAGAATGTTTGAGAATGAGAAATGAGGCTGCCTTCCTCTTACTAAAATAATCAACAACAATGAAACTCCAGTCTTGCCAGCCAGCCTTGCTGCAATCAGAAAAAAACCCCAGTTACTAACACTCAAGTCTCATAGTACCAACCATGAATATTATTGTCCAAACAACAAGATTCAAAGGATTGACTGATTCTCAAACAAAAATGCACTAAGCTGAGAAAGACCTTGTCAAGGTCTAAGATGACAGAACTAAGAAAATTAATAATGTTAAAATACACTACTTTTAATATTTACCCCCTTAATAATGAAAAAAATCCCCACATCCAACAGAAATTTTAAATGGAATAGAAGCCATAGCAACTATGTCAAACCTTCAGCCTCTCTGGTCTTGATTCACATAATTATAATTGTGTTAAATGCAATGCCCTTTGATTCAAAAATATCACCATTACTGTAACGGAAAAAGTAATTAGTTTTTTTAATTAATGAGAGATTTGAAAATGCATGAAGGAAGCATTAACTTCTGTTTTTCTTGAGCTATTAAAATAATTGTATAAAAATATCACATAAAGAAGTACCATCACACTATAGATCTAGTCCTTAGGGCTTTGTTAAAAACTATGCTTTAAGGTACCAAACACAGCTATTTGCATATAAAGAAAGATTTAATTACCCAGCTGGACAAACCAAATGCTTGTCTCTTATTCACTAAGGACAAACAAAAACTGTAGTTAAAAAAAAAGCAGCTCAGTGCAGCTAATGAGAAAAACAGTACTTTGTGTCACAATTCCTGTAGCATGTGCCAGATTTCACCTGGTGGTGCTGGTTCAACCAACACAAGCCTCAACTAGGTCTTGAAGGGCAGAGGATTACACATCAGGCTCCTATTCAGACCTAGAGATTAATGTCACCTGATTTTAGAAGCCTACAATGTAGACATTTACAACTGAATTAATAATCTACAGATAATGATTCTTCCAAAGTCCAATATATTTTACCTATTTAGAGAGAGGCCATGGGATGAAATGTGAGGTCCTGGAAGTATCTATTTCTGTCTGTTAATTATAAGGGAACTGCAGATTACCAAGTCATGCACAAATGTTTAGACACAAGCAATAAAAATTAATAAAATGTTTCTTTAGTGATTCGATCATTTTTTGTTTTAGCTAAACTGTTAACAGTCCCCCCCTCCCCAAGCTCTATTCCAGTCTCATGCTGGTGTAAGTCTCTGTAATGATAGGAGAAAAAAAAACCTGCATAATTTACATAAATTTTTGCAAGGAGATAAATACCACAGTGAGATTAGTAACACAGCAATTAACTGCATCTTCTGCTTTTCCACAGTCCAAAGGAGGATTATTTCTCAAACAGAATTTGGCTTTCTGCTAAAATGCCCCTCTGAGTGGGGCCTATTCTATCACAGGAGCTCCATATAATCTGTACTATTTCTCGAAAATCATCTCTCCTGAAGTCAAATCCTGAAAGTACTCTGGGTGATTACGAAAACAAAGTAGCTTCAAAATCATCTGGAAGGTTTTACAATATTTTCAGGAAGTATTTCTGGTTAAAATAAAGACTAAAATAAAATATGCCATGGTCTGCTTGAGGAAAAGAATTCTGTACAGTAGGCAGTCATGATCTTACTTTAAGATATGCACTTTTTTTTTAATTCAAAATGAGCAGAGCAATTCAACTGGAGTACGTACTGGTACAAAAACCGGTATAGACTTCTTCACTGAGTCAAATTACAGGCAAAGGCTTCTGTCACCACCTATCCCTCAAAAAAATCTGTCAGTGTTTTGATCATTTCAAGAGAAGGGACATCAGAAAACTTTCTGTAAAGGATAATCTACTCTAACACTTATGCACCACACAACTCCGAAAAATTCAAGAAGGTGCTTGAAAGGCTCAAAAATCAGAAAGCAAAAATACAATAAAAATTCCATAGGTATGGTAAGATTGTTCGAAACTGAAAGTTAACAATATTGCTCTAATTTTAGAAGCTAAACACTTATCATCCACAAAATACTTGCAGATGCTCTCCAACTGAATTGATTTGCCTGAAAAAGCAGAGAAAGAAAAAAAAGAATGAACAGAGGACTACAGGTTAATGAGACGTTAAAACAACAAATCCATGCTTCTACTTGGATTCTCTAAATTATTTTACATTACAGCATATTGTGTAACACGGCTCTGGGTCTCCAACTCTGAGTTTACTTCTGTGACTTAACACTTTAAAATTCATCTTGGCAAATCTGTCAACCAGAGAGGAAAAACCCAACAAACTGAGTGTCAATTATGTAAAACTGAATACCAGAGGGTTTGTGTTCCTTCTGCACAAGAATGGAACTCAACTGCCACAGCACTAAGAAATAAGACATGAAAATAAGGCCTTGTTTCAGTAGGTGTACAAATCAGCATATTAAGCAGATACACTATGACACAGATCTTACACTTAATGTGTTTGCGTATGCATCAATGACAGCAGAATTGTATACTCTTCTGTTTCTAACAAAGGCAGCTTCACTGTCCTTAATCTCCAATTATACTGCTGTCCTCTCCCTCATTCTACAGGAGAAAAAAAGAAGGAAAAAGTGGACTAGATAATTAAAGATTTCAAGAACTTTTTCAATGAAACTTGAAAGTTAAAACTTCAGAAACAGGAAATCCAGTGCTTCCGATGCTCCAGAGCATTACCAATAGACCTCCCACACTCAAGAAGAGAAAAGCAAGGAACAGCAGCTAAATCTGCAGAGACAGTCCTCAAATACCCTAATGTCCTAAAGTGACACTCGCTCAACGGAACGCCCCCTCACTAATTCAGTCATGATTTCAGGGCCAGAAACTCAATGTCACCCAAATGAATTGTAGACGAACCATCTACTCTTTATCTAAAACAGTGGTTTAGTCTCAAAACAAGACAAACACAAAAAGTCTGCTATAAGTACTGCAAGTAATCTGTTGCTTGTAATGATAATTCTGTGTTTGCCCATGGAGAGATTAAGTGTTAATTGAGCAAGAATTCTTCATTTAGTGTTTTGTAATCACTCTGTTGCTTAATAACACAGATGCATCCTTCATATAGGACAGATGGGTGAATGTCTCCCACATATAGGCCTGCCTCACATAAATACGCTATTGCAGTTTCATAACTGGAGTTGCATGGTTTTTAGGGAGAAATATCTGAAGCACAATCTAAGAGTAGCATTTTTTCAGACTATATGAATCGCGCTGGAGCATTTGTTTGGAATATGAACAGCTTACAATCTTCAAAATCTTGTCAAAGAAATAGTGGGAACTGATGAGAAACAAAAGGCCCCCAAACAACCAAGCAATCAGCACAGCCGTTAACCTTCACTTCAACAAAGAGGAAAAGAAAATCCCAAACCACTGTCCCCCAGCCAGCTTTTTTCCCACTGCAGAGGCAGCAATGCATGCATAACCACATTTTAGAACACATGAGTTTCCTAAATAATTCTTTGAAGATTGTTGTGGTTTCCTCCTAGTTCCTTGCAAAAGCCTTCAAACATTATACCTGCAGGGCTGACAGGCTTGCTTAAGCTCCCAGGTTGCTGAGACCAACGAATTTCATTCAGACCCTAAAATCACTTGCACCTTTGCAGCTGGCAGAGGATTTTCTCCTTAGGTTGCCTCTTTACTTAATGTAAATATGCTCCCTCACAAAGATGATCACAGTATCACAGTATCACAGTATCACAGTATGACAAGGTTGGAAAGGACCTCTGAGATCATCAAGTCCAACCTATAACCCAACACTAACACCAACCATCATCTAGACCATGGCACTCAGTGCCACATCCAATCTCCCCTTAAACACCTCCAGGGTCGGTGACTCCACCACCTCCCTGGGCAACGCATTCCAATGGCCAATCACCCTTTCAGTAAAGAACTTCTTCCTCACATCAAGCCTAAACTTTCCCTGACGTAGCTTGAGTCCATGCCCTCTAGTTCTGTCACTGGTCACCTGAGAGAAGAGACCAACCCCTGACCGACTACAACCTCCTTTCAGGTAGCTGTAGAGAGCAATGAGGTCTCCCCTGAGCCTCCTCTTCTTTAGACTAAACAGCCCCAACTCGCTCAGTCGCTCCTCATAGGGCTTATGCTCCAGCCCCTTTACCATCTTCGTTGCCCTCCTCTGAACACATTCCAGTATCCTGACATCTTTCCCAAACTGGGGGGCCCAGAACTGTACACAGTATTCCAGATGAGGTCTGACTAGTGCCGAGTACAGGGGGACGATAACTTCTCTGGTTCTGCTCACCACACTATTCCTGATGCAGGCCAGAATGCCATTGGCCTTCTTGGCCACATGGGCACACTGCTGGCTCATGTTGAGCTTCCTGTCAACCAGCACTCCCAGGTCCTTTTCTGCCTCACTACTCTCCAGCCACTCTGTCCCCAATCTGTAGCTCTGCATGGGATTGACTGAGTGAATTCATCAACGACAGCAGTATTGTATACTAAATGGGGCACACAGGCTTCCTAAACCCAGCTCTAGTACAACTCTCCATGGTCAGATCTCCGCAGGTACAACTTTAACCCTAACCCTAAATTTGACCCTAAGCCTAAATCTAAGCCTAACCTTTACCCTAACTCTAATGGCTCCCCATGGAGAATTGTCCCTGCAGAAATCTGACTGCAGAGAGCTGCCTCTTCCTGCCTAAATCCTTAGTCTCTCTGTAGCCAAATCTCTATAGCCAAACACAGAATAGCTGAATGCAACTGGAACAACATTTAATTGAGTACTATTCACCTGGTGGCAGGACCCAGACCAATTTCATATAACTCATTGCTTTTCTCACCCTGTACACGCAGAAATGGTTACCCAAACAACTAGGAGCCTTTTCCTGCATCTACACATGGTCTAACAACTAATATTTGAACTACTGCAACCACCTGTGTGTGACAGGATGGGAGAAGTGGGAACAAGAGGGGAATCACTCAAGGAATACTTCTTGACGTGCAGAGCTCTATTATATACAGCCCCACTGCCACATTACACCAAGCCCATGGAGTAAAAGGGAATTGCAAAATTCAAGTTTGTTCTAACAAGGCTGGATCATGCCAATATACGCAGTATCTTTAAGAAAAAGTGTGTACCTTTTTGTAAGCTAGGGATGTTAACTAGCACACAGAAGGAAGATGTTCTGTCAAAACAGCTGAATTAATTCACTCCCTTTTCAAATCAACTGGATTCAGGCCCAAGTCACATCTGCAATTAAGGTAAGAGAGCTACAGCTCACCCACTAGCACTTTGGACAGCAAAAGTTACACCCTGTGTCTATAAGATTTTACTGCTTGCAGCCAAGGCAGGTTGGTGCTGATAAAAGCTTTTGGTGACATGACACAAGCCAAATGAAACCAAAATGGCGCTCTGAAGGGGACAGACAAGGGAGGGCAGGATTCCCCCTGTTCATTCTCCTGACAAGTTGCATAAGAATCAATAGAATCAGGCAGGGATCCTAGTATTACTTATTGCATCTAGAGAATCCAACTAGAGCAAAAAAAGACAACATGGAGAAAGCTCTCACGGATGTACAGCAAACTGTTTACTGAAAACAACTTGTAATATATTCAATTGCATACTTCACACTCTATAAATAATGGAATAGATGCATAATACACTTGACAAAATTTTGTCTCCTATTTGACAAATTGTAGTTCACTGAAACATTAATTTTGTTTAGCTGTCTGAAATACTGAAAATAAACTATGTGTTTCAACTTAATTGCAACTGCAGCCTTCATGAGGTTTTTTTAATATATCTGAAGTATTAGCTCCCACATCAATTTTTCCTAAAATATTGAAATGCATGAAGAAAAGGATTCGTGCTTTCACTTTTTTAAGAGTTAACTTGGACATTACTATAGAGTGCTTTAGTCCCTAAGCCACTTCCCCACTGCTGCATTTAATGAGAATACTTAGTTTCAATATTACTTTACAGCATGTTCAATCTGATATGTCTTCAATTTACAAAGTACAAAATGTGATTATTCCATAATATGACATTGCCTATTAAAAATGAAAGAAATACAATTTAATTTGAATTGTATTACTAATTCACATCTACATACAGCTTAACAACTGCTGCTGGCTTCTCAGTTGGGTAAGCAAGATAGGAAATATTTTGATTTATATAATTATTAGAGTAAAACCAGGGGTTCTTTCCATATTTAAAGTGTATGTCTTCTCCGAAGAGTGACTTTTCAAACAAGTCTTGCAGATACCATATTTCTCTCCTAAACACTGAGAAACACTTTAAGTTACATCTGAAAATTCTTCTTCTTATTTAAAATCCTTCAATTTCCTTTAAAATCCAACTGGGTTTGTTACTTCTCTTATTACTAAAACTCCAATGCAGACAAATATTACATTACCTTGTAAAAAAATCATAGAATCATAAAATGCCAGGTTGGAAGCGACCTCTAGGATCACCTGGTCCAACCTTTTTAGGTGATACATACTTTAAGTGGGATGACCCAGCAGCATGTCAAGATGAATCTTAGAAGTGTGTTCAATGTATCTACCACTTCCCTGGGGATATTACTCCAATGTTTAACTGTTCTCATGGTGAAAATATTGCTCTGGAATCCAATCAGAATCTCCTCAGTAGCAACTTATACCCATTACCCCTTGTCTTTTCTATGTGACCCCTTGTAAAAAGGGACAACCTCTCTGTTTCTTGTTACATATAGTGGGCTCATTTGAAGTCTGGATCGTCAATGACTTAAAAAGAATTATCACAGTCGGGAAAACAGAGTGCACATGTCGACCAAAATTATTATTGTTCACAGATGGTTTAGAGTGGTTTGCTCCATCATGAAGAAGCAGTGTTTGGCTTTGTAACTGAGATTTTTGCTAAGGTTCTCCATGAGAAGTAATTTACTGTGAGATTCCAAAATACATGGTTTGAAGCATGTATTTCAAGAAGTATAGACATAATAATAGAATTTAAGGTTAATTTTCCTGGATCGGTAGGGATTTATTCAATAATTGACCTTTCACCTCTGTATTTATGAATGTAAGGAAACTACCCACAGTACTAAAATTAAAACTCCTGTTCAGACTTTTGGCGATGCCTTGCAAAAACCAGCATAAAGCAGCTCTTCTCTTCCTACTCATTAACACCTTGCATCAGGACACCTGCAACTCACACAGCGTGTGCTGCTAGGCTGTACACACTGCCATGATCCCAACAACTCAATAAAGTCTGTATCTGAGAGCAAATATTTATTCTTCAGTATTAACTACCAAAAAAAAAAACCTAACAAAAAATCAAAAAAACCCAAACAAACCAACAAAGAAAACCCCCAAAACCAAAACCCAAACAAGTAAGACTTTATGCTGGAGCATGTGTTTTCATTCTTCCTGGAGAAACCTAACATGCAAATGAATAAGGAAGAGGAAGTTTCTTGTCTCATTCTGTCAAGATTCCACTGTAACTACCTAATACCTACTGACTCATGCCAAAAAATTCTCTCAGATGTGTCTTACATGTTCCTATACTTCACCGGTGCTTATTCTAGATTATTAAACCAATAACACCACACAGATACTAACCACTGTCAGCCAGCAAGGGTGAGTGCCCTAAGCAGGCCATGACTGTCAACCTTTCTCTTTGATGTTTCCTGACCCTCTGACTCCCCCACAACCTATTCTATTCCATAATTCTTACACAGAATCCATCTTTCATTATTTGTGGGAGAATTCAAAGGTATTTTCTGTTCTATCTAGCATAAGGTCTTTGACCAAAATTCATCTCACAAGGATATAACATGACTTAGTGACAGAATACTGAAACTTCCAGAAATTTTAATCCCCTCTTTAGCCATTTCTATAGACACTGTGATAACTTTTTCAGATCTTCTGTGTTGATGTTTCTCTTTTATTTGGAAAGATTCACTATTTGATTAACTTTAGCAAGAGGGTTATCAAGTGAGACGGTCCCATACAGAAACCTTTTCAAAGTTGCTCTGTAATCAAGCAGTATCAAAAAGGAGTATGGATTTGACCTATTTAAGCTTGCCACAGAATCTTTCTGATAATTTTGTAATTATCTCCTAAGACAGCAAAAGACTTAAGTCTCTCTAGAACAATAATGGTGCTACATCATCTGACAACACATTTGGTATGCCACAGATATACAGATCTTAGTTATAAGATTGCATCTTGCAGTCACATTTTCTGTAACACCTCTCCCTACAATCCCCTGAGATACGTAATCTCCCTACTTAGACAGAACAAAATTACACAATCCACTTTCGGACAAAGAATATAAATGTTCTATCAAACAAATTTACACAAATAATATCACAGTCCAATTTCTGTCCTTCCTTTTATTTACCATATTTCTTGAACAGTAGTATTTCTTTTATTGTAAAAATATTCATAGTATTTGTACTTCATGGACATCTCTCTTTGCTTTGTTATTTCTGTGCTTCAATTTATTTATATTTTCTTTTATTTCTTTCTCAACTCTTTTTTTCTGTAGTTTCATCCATCTACAATCATCAGTTCTTTCAAGAAAGCATGATATTCAACACATTTTCACAGTATAAAGATGATGTCTATTCTCTGAAAATTACAGACTTATTTTTCCATAAAATCGTTTCCCTTTGCATTTAGCTTACACATAGAGTCAATAGGAATCATTTGCTCAATAGGCAATTTAAGTTTACAGTATGTTCATTCCAATGTGATTCCTGATACATGAGGAATGAAGATAAGTTTTTGGCAACTATTGCTATCTCCATACGCAAGGTTTAAACGTTTTCCTTTTCATCCCTAAGTTTTTAGTAAAATTCTAGTTGTACTCTACCATAGAGGACAATTTCTGTCCTCCCACCATCACTGCTTTGAACAGGCATGATGAGTCAGAAAAGTGCTAGGAGATTAAGAACAAGCAGTATAATTGTTCAGTGGATAAGGGTCAAACATCTTGATAACTGAGAAGTTGTAATGAGAAGTGGCAGAAAGGCAAATATGGGATAATTTTGGTGGCAACTTAATTTGCTTTTTTCATGTCTTCCACTCAGTGCTTTAAATGATAGAGAGACTGGATATCATACAGTTTCATGGGACATCCACAGCTGGGAAAACATGCTTCTTGGGACCGCAAGACCACGGGACAAATGTGAAAGAACTTAAAGACAACAAACTTGTTAAGCTCAGACATCACAGAGTCCCTTTCATTATTACTTCTGCTCAAGAGCAGGGTCGAGAGACATTCTAGCAGGGATGTACTCCCTTTGGCCAGACCTGCCCTCCTGTAGAATTTTGTGACAGGACACTTTTTGTGAGTAGAATTTTCTGGCAGTGCTGCTTTCAGGCTAGGTTTGCAAGTCATGCAGAAGCAGAATCAAAAGATGACTTAATGAAGACACATTCAAATCAGAAGTGCATAGGATATACCAGTCAGAACTCTCACAACGTTTGCAAAGGATTTCTTTAGTTGGACTGTTTCTGAATACAAGCCAGCCATTACTTGAATATTACTTATCCAAGCTCAGAGAGCTTCGACTTAAGTACCAGTATCTATGGGAAATATATATCTTAGTCTCCAAAGAACCAGAAAATAAAGGAATGAGTGATGAAGAGAACAGCATATCCTCCCTCCCTCCTAGTTTATTTTTTTGCAATGATTTCTTAAAATGCTAAAAAAGGCACAAATTTCTTTACTTACTGTGGATTTGTATAGCTTTAGTCTGAAGTACCTGTTAGTAAAATGCAAGAAAAGTTTTCCAAACTTCCCGAAATCAAGAAAGTAGCTTGTTATGTCCACTCAAACATACAAATAAACAAAAAACCAAAACTCATTAGCACTACTGTGTTCAACAGTAAATGCATGCCTTCGGTTAGTTCCAGGCAAGAGAGCCATTCCCGAAGGAATATTTTAAATACAATATAATTGCTGTAAAAAACCCTGCAGTTGCTCAGGCAGATAATGTAAAATCAAAGCAAAACTATAAAGAATCAATTGTATCCCATATCTATCCTAGATTCTAAACATACAACACATTTGTAGCTTTAAAGAAGTAGGTAAAAAAAAAAATATACTGTTACTAATCTTACTGTGAAGCTCTCTTCTTCACAATTTGGTAATAAGTAGTTTTTAAACATTTATTTTCTCCAGAGCTCAGGGCAGCTTATGCAACAAAACTTCAATTAAATGTTAAAAAACATTGTTAAATACCCAATACTGAGATCAATCAGGTTTTGTACTACTCTAATAAACAGAAAGACTATTACACAGTGTTTAGTTGAACAAAAAAACCCCAAACACATAACTGCTGTGCATAACTGCTGCTAGGAAATAAGGAATTACAAGCCAAGTCATTGCAGGAAAATGGAAATTCCTCATTAAAGAAGAGATCAATAACTCAACCTCTGATGAGAACAGAAACACAATTTGGAATTCTGCGTTTGGAAAATGTCAGAAATTGCAGAAGCAACACTAAAACAAGATGAGCTGAACTGGCATTCAGGCAAACACTGAGATTTAGCCATGTGCAGAAAACAAATCACGTATATCTTGATTATAGTGCATTATTACATGCTGAAGCCAGATGATATGATGAATTCCCACTCTAAGTGCAAGAAGCATTTGATGTCACCCTTTAATCCTGCTGCTCTATCACTAGTCATCTAGCATCAATATATTTTCAGTCTTGGGATCACATTTTAATTGCAGTTAATGGCCTCATCTCTTTGCTACTGATGTATTAGAACAGACTGTTAAAAAGCAGCCCACTCTGCATAACACTTAACTGTGTTGACTTGTGTGTCAAGCAGCTGTGCTGTGAACTGAGCAATGACCATCTCAAAAGAAATCACATCTTGCTCCTGCTCACAGCAATTAAATTTTCTTACCTCAGTTTCATCTCTGACAAATCCTAAACTCAACTGACCTCTTCATAATCTTAGGTTACAAAATAACAAAAAAAAACCCTAACAAAACAACAAAAAGTCTACCACTAAATTTGTTTCTGCCATTTCTGATTCATATTCTATGACAGTACTTTTGTATATACCATTGTTTTTTCTTTTCTTTGGCAATAGCTATTAAAATGTAGGAATCGTAGCAGAAAACTAATACGGCTTTGAAGACAGAAAACCACAGGCATTGCTTCAGCACAAGTTATGGTTGAAAATGCTTAGGGTTTAATGTTGAATGTTGTGTACAGACACCTCACCTTCAGGCCAACGCAGAGCTACAACTATATATGACTTTTCATATGGAGAGTCCACTTGGATCAATAACACTTCAAGGATGTCTCATATCATTGTAATCAATGTGAGGAAGCAACTCTCGTTAGACTAGCAACATATTTAAAGATATGCAACAATCTGACAAAACCAGCAGTCTTTCAACAGTCATCATTGTCTTTGTTTATAGTGTCTTGACATATACCATGCCTGGGACAGTTCGGGATTTCTCAAGCTTTCAAACTGTTACAAGAAAAGGTGATATACTCAAAAAGCTCATTTCTCTGACAACAAGTATTTTGCCAGCACCAGTACCATACAAATACTATTAAAAAAACCCAAACCAAACCAAAACCAAAATAGGTAAGCAAGGGAAATGCAAATGTGTAGCAAGGAAAAATATACTCTTTTTACGAGCTTATTCAGAATCTGTGACACTGCTTAAATGAATACCAAAGTCTGCCAGCTATTTTCTAAGTAGCTATGTGGGTTTTTTCCCAGGGGTGAACTCAGACTTTCAGAAACTGTGACTAAATGAAAACCACCACAAAAGGTGGGAGCTTGCAAAAACAGCAATAAATGTTGAGAAGCCATCAAGGTTTATACTGGCACTGTTTACTTTCTGAAACTTACACTTTTAAAGCTACATATAGCCCAAGCAAAATACAATAGAAAAGATACTAATCAAAAACAAATCAAAGAGTTTTATAGGGAAATCTGAAGACGACTAAAACTCCCAATTTACAGCATCAATTCTAACATGCCTCTATTGCACATAGTTTTGTGTAGTGGAGGTAAGAAACCCTGAAGTGGAGTGTTTGGAAACCCAGAGTACCTCAGTGACAGAAAAGGCTGTTATCAAAGAACAGGAAATGGGCTCTTACAAAGAAAAGCTGAGAAACCTGGGTCTGTTTAGCCTGGAGAAGAGAAGACACAGAGGGGATCTCATCGATGCTGACTGATATCTGAAGGGCCGGGGTCAGGCGGATGGGGACAGACTGTTCAGTGGTGCCCAGGGGCAATAAGTAGAAACTGGAGCACTGGAGGTTCCACCTGAACATGAGGAAAACCTTCTTTCCTGTGAGCATAACACAGCACTGGAACCAGCTGCCCAAGGAGGGTGTGGAGTCTTCTTCTCTGGAGATTTCCAAACATGCCTGGTCATGTTCCTGTGCAACCTGCTGGACGTGACCCTGCTTTAGCAGGGGGCTTGGACTGGAAGGTCCCAGAGGGCTGTAACTTAACAAAGAATTGTATATCTTAATTATCTCAATGTCTTACCTTATTTCAGCATCTGAAGTTGATCAATATCATTATGAGAAGTAGCTCATGGCAAAGGATAATGTTCAAATATCAGTTAAAAAAAAAAGCAGCATTTTAGCTACTTTATTAGACTTTCAGCTGTCCTGAACAAACTGGAAGCACACAGGTACTTAGTGTGGTGTTACCACTGCATTTGGAAATTTGGTTGTGGACTACTGCAAGAAACCATAATTTTAGGCTTTTGTTTCAAACTAAGCTGCATGTGGATCCTGTACTACATCCCTGCAGCTAGCTGGTTTTATAAGATTTCACAAAGATATTATAAATACTGTATTTTAATGGTAGATAATTCCTATATATTGGCAATTCTCCAGAGAGAATTCTGAAATTGTGGTGTGTGAAAGAATAAAGCTGTATTAGCTGATGGCCAGGAGAGAATGGCAACATTGTTTACAACCAGTGCTTGTAAAAAACTAGGAAAGTCCTCCCTAGGCTCCACTACCACAGGGCTCTGCAGAAGCAAACTGGAAATCACTACATTGTAACTCAGGCCTGGTGTATCTGGATATTATATCCAGAAAAGAGGCTGGGAAAAAATAAGGAGGACTGTGTATGTCCATCATAATAAAGATCCAAGAGTAGCTTATCTGGATTCCCAGTAGGAGGAGGGAGGGCAAGAAAACCACATACATATCGGAAAATGATGGAGAGATGGATGCATAGGATGCTGGTTAATGAAGTATGTGAGACATAGTGAACAGAAAGGGCTGGCTCCTAGTTATGAGAAGCTAAAACAAATACCACTGTTTCTGAGAAAGTGGGAGAAGTTGCCGTTGGTAAGTGTAGAACAAATTAAAGATTTGGAAAACTCTTAAATTCAGAAGCTCCTCAGGAAGGTTTAGTAAAGGAATACAGCCTTATACTTCTGCAGATCATTTCCAAAACAAACAAGGTATCCTCGTGAAATTACAGCAAAGGCTGACTGGTACATCACATTGAGTCATTTCTGCATATTTTTAAATAGTCTCTGGGTTCCACTGCTACATTACACGGCTAATGCTGTCTGGAAATTATGGTAATTGAGCCTATGATCCATGTCTCACATGTACTGCTGCTAATTAAGTATTTTGTGATTTATCATTTGATTTAAAATACAGAAAGGGAGAAAACTCTCTTTTTTTTTTTTCCTTTTTTTTGGGAGGGGAAGCTTTATATGGTTATTTTCTAATTTCAGAACTGTAAACTGTTTTTACTAGAGCTATTCAACATTAAAGATTTTACATTTTAAAGACCATACTCTAAAAGCATATTGCACATAATCACAAATAGCAAATGAATGGCTTCATGCCACTTTCCTACAAGCATTTACTGCACTGCACTTCATGCCTCAACATGGGATTATCAGAAGTCAAACAAGATTACCTCCTAAAAAAAAGCTGATCCTTAAATCGTTTAAGGTTAATTTAAGGTTTGGGTTAAAAAAAAAAAAAAAAGATGGCAAAGAATGGAATGGAACCTTAATGGATTAGATTAACTTCTGTGCAATTTTAGTAAGAGAAAGTAATGACAACCATTAGGATATTGCAGTACCATGTTAAAGCCATTGCTGTGGAAAACATGAGCATTATTCCAATAAACTCTAAACTGCTATAAACAGAAGTGTTGTCAAAGGATGAGCAGCATTTTGCAGGTGTCCTGACATTGCCTGTATCATTCACATACTGAATGGCATCCCACCTGCAACTGGAATTGCCATCCTAGGTTTGACAACTGTAGAAAATCTGAGACTGGATTCACATTAGTCCAAAGCGGAACAACTAAGCATGATGACTGCCTTTATATGATGTTTTTCACATATTGTGGGGTCTCAATAACTGAAAAATGGCTTCCCAATGAGATATTAGCATTTTTCAGAATGAAGGTGAAAAGAAAGAAAAATAAATCAATTTTCTTAAATGAAATCAAAGTAGTTCAGGAGAGAAAATCTTCTCTATTCTACCACCAAGAATTGAAAGTGAAGTCCCTCTGCGTTTTGCTCCTAAATATCACAGAAGGCATGCTGCTAGTTCAGACATTTCCTTCAAAGCAGGAAATTAGGCTCCATTTGTACTTAATGAATCTTTTTGCAATTCTGTCCCTGAACAGGAGCAAATGAGAGGTCCTCCCTGGAAATAATTCACATCACTCTATTTTTTTCTCAATACTAGGCATCTCTTTATGAGTTCAGTGGTCCCTCCTTTCCAACCCAGTTTGGCTCACAAAGGAAAAGCAAACACTTAAAGCAAAAATAGATTTCAATCACCTTTAGCTTAGGGGGGGTTTTTTTGCCACTTGAAGCCATTCAGTAATATTGATCTAAATTCACAAGTTTGGGTAAAATGGAAAGCTTCTTTTGCAGCCAGATTTCAGTATGCCTGAATAAAGTTGACCCAGTTCCAGTGAGGGAACCTTCAAAAAACCCACCCCTTTTGGCACTGCAGTAAGAGGTACAAATACAGTATTGCTGCTTTCTGGTCTTCTTCACGTAAAAAAAAAACCAAACTGTAAAAAGTATAAGAAAAGGTAGAGAACATAAATACAGCTGCCTGCAGATATGGAACAGTTGCTGGTGTAAGAGCAACTACATATACTGCAACCTAGCAGCACAAAAAAAGACACATGAGGAATACTATAAATGTTGACAAAATTATGGTAGTGAACAAAAGGCAAACAGGAATCGTCATTCACTATTTCTCAAGATACAAAAGCTAGGAAACACACAGTATAATTACTGGGACTAAAATGAAATTAACTACTTTTTCACACTACATGATTAAAGTTATAGAAGTCTTTGTGACAGGACGTCGGGGAGGCCAGAAACATAAATGGATTCATAATGAATTAGACACTGGAGATATCCATCCACAGCTATTAATCATGACAGATGAAGTACTGAGGCCATGAACTGCCACAAACTGGGCACAGCCTCCCACTCTTCACCTGACCTCTCTCAGCCTCCTTCCCTAACCACCTACTATGGGCTACTCCAAGACATACTGGATGAAGTGGCCTTTGAGGTGTCCTTTCAAAAGGCATTCCATAAATTAAAAAAGCGTGGAATAAAAGGCTCAGTAGAACAGTAGTGCTGCTTCAAGCAGTGTTTTGTACTTTTTAAAGGTCACAATATATTAAATAGATCTATTTCTCATTTTCTGAAATGTATGCAGTAGTTTCTAATTATTGTGTTACTCATACTCTTTTTATCATGCATTTTCTTAATAAAGGATTAAGACAAGAGATTTATTCATACTAATATTTTATTTCCATGACAAGTTGAACATAACAGACACCAAAAACCCCACAGTACTACATTTAGTGAAATTACCTACCCATTTCACAGGCTTCCTTATAGCATGCAACTTCCTAGAATGCTCAGGAAATGAATGTAAGTCACCACCTCCTGTTAAGTACAACTTTCAGAACGAACCAGAACCAAGAGACAGAGAAGTGACAAAACTTGGGGCAAATAATGCACAATGCACCACACAGATCAGTAGATATTCTGTAGCAGAGAAATGGGAAGTCACATTGAATTCTCAAGTAATACATTTCCATGTTTCAGCTCTGTGCATAATGCTATTCAGTGAACGGGAAACTGATGCTGCCCATGCGCTTCCATGCAGTGGAACAGACAATATACAATCCTGAGACTTTCAATACAGTCTTGCTCTTGTCAAAATTAACAGAACTTCCACTTAGACAACCATCAGCAGCCTTTCAAAATGGCAATTTAAATAATCCAACTGAAGTCAATAGCAAAGAAAGTGTTGCACCTTCCACTTCAGAAAGCATTCCTTGTTCAAGCACGTGCTTATGTTTAAGTGTATGATGCTGAGGCAAGTAGCATCATGAACACAAGTAAAGATAACCATGTGTAGTTCGTTCTTATTGGAATATTTCAGCCCTATACAACTGAAAATTCAAAAATACCTTCCTATATTGGACTTTACATACCTAAAGCTAGGCATTTCGGTAAACACCTTACTAAACAAGGATGATTTTAGAACTAAATTCAGCAAGCACTGATTTTATTTGTTCAAGTTCAAAATACATTTATTGGAAAACACCACATACAGTCACTGTTGGGGACACCATGCAAAATCTGTTCCTCGTGCACATGGGTGATGAAGCCAGTGGAATTATAAAAAAAAGAAATGTTTCTTAACAGAATGTTTCAGTTCTTCCAGAAATTATGTGCTTGTTTGTTTTTTTCTTTTAGAATGCAGTCTATTAAAAAAACATTAATATTAAATTATCAAAGACATAAATTTTAAAAGGAATACTTTAGTACAGATCATTATTCCAATTTCATAGTAATTCATTTGAGAAATGTTCCTAATTAATATAACATCCATTTTTAATTGCCAAAAGATTAAATGGTCTCATCAATGGTTTTGCTGCATAAGTTTAAATTAGTAGCCTAAAATGCCCTTTATATTTATGGCAAGTTATTTTGTCAGTTTATTTTAACAGAAAAAAAGAAATTCTTTCCTTTCGGCAGACAAAAAGAGTAAATTAAACTTGTGGAAGAGATGCAAACAGAACTATGCAACTGGTCTATTTTTTATTAAGGGCAAATCTTATTCTCTTGACCAACAATTATCCAGATTGATTCTCAGGAAATTAAAAGTGAAAATGGGGGGGGGCAAAGAGAGCTAGCTGTCATATTTTTGCCAAATTAATTCTAGTCTCAGAAAATAAAATGTTTCTTGTTAAAACAGTAGGCAAAATGATTTAAAAACAGGACTTTTGAGGACTGGAATAAGCAGCCCATTATTCTGCTTAAAATTGTTCCTGAAAAATTGGTGTACATAGTGTGAACATTCCTTGATCTTGCAGCAGTACCTGTGGCCTCTCCAATTTCACAAGTTACTTAAAAAAAAAGAGAAACAGAATTGGTGATCCACAAGATTACAGAAAAAAACCCCTGTTTCCCTGTATCTACATTTCCTTCCCTTTACTCTGACTATGTTCAAAGCAGCCCTATATTTTCTAATTTATAGTGTTTAAGAATGAACTAAATGAGACTTTCAGATTAATTTGAATTATTCAGGCATAGGACCATGCCTTTATCCAAGCTGGTCTGGCTGCTTATCCACTGCACACTTGGCTCTTTTGCAGAGTTCTCATAGTGTGTACTTATGAGGCAAAGTCCTCACCTAGGCAGTGGTTTGTTATTTGAATTCAATCTCTTAGAGAAGGACAAACAGGGAGTTTAACCCACCCCAGGTGGATGGTCCATCAACCATTACTCGAGCGAGTCCCGGTCCACCTTTTTTCTCTGTTGAACCCAAAGGATACTCAATCCTTTTCAACAGAGCCAAACACAGCCTTCATAAACAAGCTGCTTGTCTGAAGCAACTTCTGTCTGGCCCAAGAATTTCGAAATAACCGTAGGCAGATGGCTCTCAGACAAGCATACAAAGAACCATAACCATGCACTTGGCTTTCTGCTCTCCATGTGGCCACTGACATAGCTGTTATATCTACCTGTACCTGCAGCACCTAAATATAGATTACTTCCACATTGCTGCAGACAGACGTTAGGCTCTGAAAGGCACAGAAATCAGAATAGTTTGCGTTCCAAAGAATTCTTATTTGGCTAAATAAATAATTGCCAGTTTGGCTGTGTTATTTGGGTGGCTTCTTTAACATTACTGGGAGATGACCGAACCCTATCACACACTGCATAACGAGTTTGACCTCATAACTCTAGTTTCCGAGTTCTGCTTCCATTTTGAAATCAGGCATTGCAATCTTGATATTTTCCTCAGAACTCTATGGCAGACACATGGAAATACAAAGTGAGAATTTGAGTTTTATGAAAAGTTTCAACACTCTCAAATGTTTTATCCCACTTCCCCAAGAATCAGTGTTTTATAAATCACAGTGAGTTCTTTACTAAGTTAATCTACAGAAAGCTGCCTCAGCAAATTGAGGTCATTACTTAGAAAATAAACAAATAATTGGCATTTTAAAGCATTTTAAAATTATTGAAAACCTCATATTCTACTTCCAGGATCCATTTCAGGGCTTGCCTCACCTCAGTGAACAAGCATAGGGCCTAAGTCATAAACTGCCATTTGTAAAAATTAGAGCAACATATAATTTTATTAGGCATTAAATTAACTACATAGAAAGAATGAGAAAACATTAGTATGTCTCTGACTTTTTTCCCTAATAGACAACACTGCATTTAAATGAGCTCTATAATTCTTAGACTTTAATTCAAACAAACCTAATTGTGCATGGTTCACTTTGAACATGATAAAAATATAAAGCATACATCAATGGATTTAATATTTACTGCATTACTTAACCGGGCTTTAAACTGAAAAATAATATATGATTTGATGGGTTGCTTAGCTTCATAAATAACAATATCCTAGTTGAAGTTCATAGGAGATTTTACCAACAGTAAATTTCACTGGTTTATGTATTTTTTAATATTATTTTTGTTCTTTGTTAATAAAAGAAACAATGAGGCTTCAGACATTTAAATTAGTTATAGCAAATAAATGCCAGTTCTGTATCTAGTTGCAGTTAGATCAAATGTTAATGAATTACAGGAAAACAATACAAAATATATCCAGTACTATTTAACTCACCAGCATGAAGCGCTACCATACCAAAACTGAATAATTAAACACATTTGAAAAGCAGCAACTTAATAGGTTGCTAATTCCATCATTTATATTACTTTCTATCTGTGAAAAGTAAAGAATTAGAAGGGTAGCAGCAAGTTATTAAACCAGCAGTATTTGCATCTCAGCTAGGGCCAACACAGAGTTAGAATTTATTTATATCCACCAGAAATTTCAAAATTTTTTTAACATGGAACTGGAAAAATCCAGATTTTGCGCTCGCTCCATTTAATGAAAGTGTGACATTTTCACTGTTCTATGACAGTATATTTTAATTATTTTCAGTCTGATTAAAATGCGGCTGAAAACAAGCACAAGATTTAGAGGAGGGTGGGTGGGTGGGAAGGGAGTTCTTATGAGATGTTATTTTCTTTTTCTTAACATTTTCTTTAACAGAACGTCCTGACTATAACTTCCTGAAATAACTCCGTCTCTTGTAAATTGCTCTAATTCATTTTTCCAGGATAGGAAAAACTAACTGTTACTCTTTCAGTTTTACTTCAGTCTTTTCAGTTACTCTTCAGCTTTATTTGATAAAGCAATAAAACCACCTTGTGAAGCTTTTAAACCCCTTCATTTCATAATCTAATAGAGTAATTCAGATCTACTCTCCATTGAAGTTAATTATTTGAACAGCCTACTGCCTCCCATCCCAAGACTGACCCAAACTGGACAAAGCAGACTAGCCCCAGGTTCTCCAATGCACAGACCAGTCTCTTACAATCTTGGGATACTACTGGTAGAGCGTCAAATTTTATATTATACCATTAGAATTAGATGGCGTTCTGGTACCATTCAAAAGGACAGTTATATAGATGGATTTCCAGATACTACATTTCACATCCTCTTCTAGATGAATCACAACCATCACCCGTAATTCACAACGCAGTGTGCAAAATATTTAGCTCCTATGCATCAACTGAACTAGCTAGCAAAACTGGATTAAATCTCTTGTTCCTCTAGAACGTTCTGCACCGAGACACAAGTATTACTGTGAGTGGCAATGATGTTATTCCAGGCTATACTGATATTCTACTGGGATGAATATAAAGCCAAGGTAGATCGAACGTTCCTCCTTATCTTGCCTCCAGCACAGATAAATATTAGATGCTCAGTAATAGAAAGAGTAACAGTTTCCTTGAAGATATCCCAGCACTTGCCAAACTGTACTTTGGGCAGGTTTTGGATTCTTTTGCCCTCAGGATTGAGGTTGCTTGAATGAAGGTGCCTAGTTTCTTAGAAAACTATCATGACATTCCATGTTTACAGGTCTCTTCACACAGCAGGATTCAAACCTAAACTGGACAAATGCTGCTGGTCAATTTACTGTGCTAAGTAATTTCTGGCCAACTTATTGACTACTGAAAAAGCTTATTCACCTGCTATCTGCAATCTCTTTTACCACAGTAACCTCTCCTGTAGTTTCCAATTCCTGTTTCAGAGCTTCTCAATATTTGTTTCACTCATTCTCTTGCTCAGTGACAGTAGCTCTCCCCTGTACAAAGTGGAGTGATCCATCATTTTCTTTGTTACTGCCCTTGTCCCCAAATCAAAGCCTAATCTGCTCAGATACTAGCATTTGCTAGATTTCCATCTTAACATAAATGGTTGGAAGCAGATATATGTGCTGAACAAAGCCTAACAGACATTGATAATCCTCCAGCTCGGCTAATGAACATAAGTGTGTCCAGGTACTGAATCCGAGCTCACGTTTGTTTTACTTCTCTAAGACTATTCGCCAGATTTCTTGATGTAAAATATTCTGTTGTCAGCAATGTGTTTCAAGATTTCTTGCCTGGTAGACAGCAAGAAGCGCTTTATGTATTTGTTTCTCTTTTTCTTTTTGGCTTTTTATGTAAGGTATTTCTTTTCCCTCCCATTAACATAAGGTAATGAATCCATTCTGCCGGTTCTCCTACTTCCTTCATGAAACAACCAAACTTAACACATCCAACTGTTATTCTTAGTTGTCACTTAAGAAGACTTTCCTGAAGGAATTCAGATGTTCAACCGCTGTCTTCTGTTCTGCTGAAAATTTCCTTACCTTCCCTGAAGCTAAACTCGTCAGACCAAGTTCCATGCATCTATCTTCTACCCATACTACCTCCTTCCCCATGCTAATACTGCCACTGCTGCAGAAGCCTCATAGATGGCAGCAGTGTCCAATTCAAATAATAATAATAAGTACAATAATAAAAAAAAATCCAAAACTTTCCAACAGATAGGCTCTTCTTTTCAGACTTTTACCGATGCCAGCCTAATTCTCTTTGCCTATATTTTTGGAAGTTCTGATAAAAAAATGTTGTAAGGTATTTTACACAGTCCTTTGTGTTCTACATACCTTTTCAAATTGCTTGGATGTATTTGTTTGCTGAAGAGCTTTGTGTGTCAACTTCTGTGAATTCTTATCTCCACTGACACTAACAAGCATGAGGCAGATAGATAGTATTCTGGATTCTTTGTAAAAGTCTGCCTTTCATTAGCTTCTGTCCAGGACGGTCATTTTTTTACTTGAAAAATTCTAAAAACTTTTGTGAAGAATAATTCTGTTTCTTCTAATAGCCAAAAATTTCTGTCCCAGGTCTCAATCCTTTACAAGATCCTTCTGGGGCTTTAGGTAGTCCACTCAGATTAGTGTCAGTGGCAAATCTGACTCTGATAGAAAGCATGCATCCCTGATTTTGGATTTGCAAACCTAATCTTGTCTAATATGCTTTATTACTTACTATTACAGAGAATCTAGAGAGGATTCAGAAGCTCCCGCTGGAAGAGATACTAGAAAAAACACATTCTGTGCCCCACTGCACTCACAGGACTACAGCATTAGCACAGACCCAGCAATGATTTCAGATCCTCAAATCCCACTGAAGATGGAGATTAAGCATCATTTTTCCTCTGAGGGTTTGTATTGCATCTTCTGAATGTAATTTCATAATTTCTTTCCTCTGTTGAAATGCACACTTAGCACTTAACCTACTTGATTACAAATATAACAGGGAGACATTGAACTATATTCAGGCAAATCTAGCCCCAATTTGAGCAGTCAGCAATGCATTTGATTAGTCAGCATGCAAGCTCACCAGCCCAAAGTTGCAAGTGTGATCAAGCCAAGTTACACTTGTTATTTCTTCAGTATCTGTGGCATTGGAAGTAGGAATTGCTGTTACCAAAGAATAAGGAAATACTAATGGGTACAGACCTGAGACTTCCACATTGCATTCTAGAAACAAAGAATACTCAGTTCAAATGGAGCAATGCACAAACGCATGGGACAACTTCACTCCATATAGGTTCAAAACCACACTCACGAAGTTCAACAAGGTCCTGCACCTGGGTCAGGGAAATCCCAAGCACGTATACAGGCTGGGTGGGAGTGGATTGACCAGCAGCCCTGAAGAGAAAGACTTGGGGGTTGCTGGTGCATGACAAGCTCAACATGAGCTGACAACGTGTGCTTGCAGCCCAGAAAGCCAACCATGTCCCGAGCTGCATCAAAAGAAGTGTGACCAGCAGGCTGAGGGAGGTGATTCTGTCCCTCTACTGCTCTCTCATGAGACCTCACATGGAATAATGCAGCCAGCTCTGGAGGCCTCATTGACAGGAAGGACATGGATCTGTTAGAGCGAGTCCAGAGGAGGCCACAAAGATTATGAGAGGGTTGGAGCACCTCCCACATGAAGACAGGCTAAGAGAATTGTGCTTGTTTAGCCTAGAGAAGAGAAAGCTCTGGGGAGACCTTACAGCAGCCTTCCAGTGCTTAAAGGGGACCTCCAGAAAAGCTGGGGAGGGGCTCTTTATCAAGGAGTGAGGTGATTGGATGAGGAGTAATTGTTTTAAGCTGGAAGAGGGAAGATTTAAATTAAATACCAGGGAATGGTGAGGCACTGGAACAGGTTGTCCAGAGAAGTCATGAAAGACTCATCCCTGGAGTTGTTCAAGGACAGGTTGGATGAGGCTTTGATCAGCCCGGTGTAGTGGAAGGTGTCCCTGCCCATGACAGGGAGGTTGGATCTGGATGACCATTGTGGTCCCTTCCAAACCAAATCATTCTATGATATGTATGCAAAACCCAAATAAGCCATGCTATTAATGATAAATCACTGGCTTTGCAATCCATTGCCTTTTTCACTGCATCTTCAAGATCATAGAGCAGCAGATAAACTCCCCATCATGCTAGACCACCACTGCTCTGTTAGTTTCCTTCAGGATTCAACTAGTAATTTCTAACAAGATGTACTCAATGGGAAAAAACTTGTGAGCTCAAATGCTGCTACTCTTGGATCTGGCAACAAGGGTAAAAAACTGAAGCCAGTCTCACAAAGACAAGGGACATCAGTGAGAGCTTCATGTGTGTATGCACAGCACTGACTCCAGACATTTTTACAGCTTGATTTTTAAGGTAATTAGAAAAGCACATTGAAATGCTTAATGTGTGTGTTTTGGGAGAAGTGTTTAATGGTGGTTAATTAATGCATAAAATTTACATTTAGAAAACTAGTATCCAGGCACTGCAATAATCAAAATATTTGCAGAAATCATAATAGAAAGAAAAGTAAAATTATAAATGGTTTTCTGGAAAATGTTCACGGTTATCATGATTTGTTTTGGGAGTTTTTGCTTGCTTGTTTTTTTGAACCAAACTTTTGGGTACACTTCAGTTTATTAACTAAATAAAAAACTATCTGCAGCTGAACTGTGGCAGATCTGAAAAAAAGAAAAATCACACTACACACACATTTCTAAATTTCTAATCTTAGTTACAGATTGAATGTAAGTATGGTATTGTGGGGTGTGATTTTCAAGATTTTCCTAATTTCCTTATCAACTTTCTTTACAATACCAGTTTTCCCTCAAAACTTTCAGCTCTCCCAACAAAATGGTTTTATTTCATTGGAGCTGTAGTCTTGTTTTTTTCTGCACTAGCAATACACACCTACAGCCCATAATTTCATAGATACATATGTAATCTCACTTTAAGTGAGTTCATCATCATCAGATATGATCTTTGCAAAATACGGTAGGATTTCTTCTTTTTGATTTCCAGAAAAAGCATATGGCATTTGGATGGAATTTGGCTAGCTACTTGATATCAGAGTAAATTTTGTGGTTCATAATTTTTTTTCACAAGAAGCAAAAGGAACAAGCCCTTTTTCCTACAAATTGTGTATTATATCACCAGCTCCCCCATTTCTCCTCTCACCTCACACCTGCTCCAGAACATCAGCTGTTTACATTTCTTATTGCTTTTTTCTATCTTAATGAACCCCTTGCTACATGACTTCACTGCTAAATGGAGTAGGCAGCATGTTCCATGACAACTTCGGGTTACATACCAGAAGCAGCTAACTGGACTGTTTCCAAAGTAGCAGAGCAAACACACTGGTGACATGTCAGCCTTTCCCTCAGGAGCACTTTGGTTTCAGTCTCCTTCCTCAAACAGATGTTCGTAAGGCTTGCAGGAACTTCAGTTTTCTTAGATGACTGCATTCATACAGATTTTTTAATTAATAATTTGGAGCTCATGACTTGTTTATTTACTCTCAACATCATAACACTTTAGATGTCTTTGAATGGCAGAAGTGCACAGTAGAGTGAATACCCATTTAAATGAGAGGACTCTGTTAATGATATTTTCTTTTGCAAATGGTTATGTGTCTACAGATATAGATGTAAGTAACAAACTTTCTGCATACCAGTGCTCTATTACTTTAGGGATAATAATAAATTTTAAGTGTTATCACTTTTAGAGAGAGACACTCTCTGAAAAAACCCATGCAGTTAACTTTCAGAAAATGAAATTAATTAGACAAGGCTTAGCTGGAAGTTAGAAAATTGTTTCTGCTTTAGCTCAAACCATAACAGAGTGTTTCTAGCAGAACTACAGGTACCACTTTGGTGAGTGCTGGTTGCAACTCAAATGGAGCACTGGTTACAATACTGGACCAACAGAGGTTTGCTTTGTCCAGTGCACGGTCATATCAAAGAACTGGAAAGACAACAGGTGGTTGCACAATTCATTCACCCTTCAACAACTGTGTCTAACTTGTGTGAAAACCCAGTGGGGATTGGAGATTGACGGTGTGCTGTTGAGGTCTGAATATAAGTTAAAACCACTTTTGAGTGTGACAGTACTAGACGTGCTAGGACTACAGGCTATACTCTATATATACTACCATACTACTGTACTCTTCGAGGATTCCATTCTTCTTTCAGATTTGGACATTTCACTAAATAAAAGCAGAAGTAGTCAGGGGATGAACAAGCAGCAGGTTAAGAGAGAGGTGAATTCTTCTACATAAAAGGGAATTTTGACATGCAACTTAGTGAAACAATAGATGGAGATTCCTACAAGGTTGTATCTGAATGACAGACTTTTACATGTATTTTATTTTCAATTTTGAAATTCAGTGACTTGTTATTATCAAACTTTGGAAAACTGCAGTCATATTTGATAACATCCAAACCAGCCAGATTTGGTTTTCAAAGATATTTAACTCTTGCCACTCCTCATATCCACAAATGAAAATGTGCATTTCCAAGAATAACTCCAAAACATCCAAATATTTCTTTGTTACACTTGCAGCACTGTATATCTTTTTTTTACAGAGTTCTGGTGGTAAGAAAAAGCAAAAGAAAAATACAAGAAAATAAAAAAGCCCTGAGTTCCACAGATGTGCAAACAAGCACCCTACTCCAAAATGTTTTCAGTATTTATCTTTGTGCTAGGTAAACGCCCACTAACTAAGGAAAAAAAACCAAACAAGTTTTACACTTAACAGATATTAAACATGGACAACTAATATCTATGAAAGATATTTCGGACACAAAGCACAATTTCAAAGAATTCAGCTCCACTTCTGTCCAGAGCTTGCACTAACATAGAGGTGAGATCTGTTTCTCTCACCTTCTGCAGATGCAGTGCACTGTTGGGCTATACCATGCTGCCCTACTCAGCTGAAGCACATTATCTGCCATGCAGACCAATAATCTCAACTATTTTTGTCACAGAAGCTGTGTATCAGGCAGTCCTCAGACATGAGAAATGGTTAGAAGGTGTCGCAGCACCCTAAATAAGGCCTTGAAAGCAGTTCCTCACCACGACCCATCCTACATGACATAAAACCCAGCGCTTAAAAGAGACCAATATGTGATGCCAGGCACTCTGTTCACTTCAGGGGTTCTGCCCTGCCAACAGACACCACGCAGTTCACCCAGTGGAGATGCTCTCCAAACACACAGAACCTAACACATGCTGTCAGTTTGCTGGAGTCTGCTCCCAGAACATGGAGGAAGCCACACTGCCAGAGTCTGGACATGGACCACCAACACCATTTTGTGCAACTGGAACAACCTGCAGCAGTTTGCTGATCAGATGCAAAAGGCACTACTGTGACAATACCCCAAGAACTGGCACAGCCTGAAAGCATATATTGAGCCCCATTTATAGGCCTGTAATTTCATCCATGTGCAGATGAGCATCAGTCTTACAAAGCACACCCCACAAATCTGTGGGACCGCAATTACTCAATCTCAATGGCTGCTAGACCAGGCATCCAAGCTGCCCTCCCTTTCACTATCTGTCTACCATTTGAGATGCCCAAGAAAACAGTACAGCAGTAAACAGGGCACAACCACATGTGCAAATTTCCATACAGTCGCAGCTGAAAGGGCCATCACTCTTACTGTCATGAAGAGTACTGTTTCACTGCACCAAGAGTTTCAAACACCACAATACACCACCGTAGCTTTCCTCCATAGAGGATGGTTCAAAGATTGGCTGGCATTTCTTAAGAGGAAAAACTATCCTGTAAAACAGGATGCTGCATTAACCCCATTTGTACTCTTTGACTGGAATGTCAAAACAACCCTAAAGGAGATCAGTACAGTTCTTCAAAGCCTATGCAGCCTTCCTACTGAAAAGCACATTAAGAAGAATGGAGATGCCAAAAAAATCTGTGCTGGAAAAAGACCTGGAGCAAGCCAAGTCTGAAGAAACCACAAGATTGATGAGTTACATTCGCTATGTAGGGCATGCATGAGTTCTTCACCACTCAGCCTCGATTTTTTCTATGTGAAAAACTAAGAGCCATGCTAAACATGCAGCTATTTTCTATACATTTGCTTTGGTGGATAAGACCATTCTGAAAAGATTTTCTGAGTAGAAAATCCTCTGTAGAAACAGTCTGTGCAAACCTTTTAAATACTGTTGAAATGTCAATAGGTTAGAGAAAGTATTTTTTAATTATTTATTTCATTTAAAAAAAAAAAACAACAAGCCATCTGCTTGCAACTGGAGCTTTCAATTATAAACATAAAACAATGTCAAAAGCTATAAACTTGAGAAAATTCTAAGGATTAAAAGCAAAAGGGGGCAAGGGGAAGGAAGATTCCAACAGAGGATTGACCCTAACCCCTATTCAAATATAGAAGTCACCCCTGCTCTAAAAGTCCAGTCGAACATGTACACAGTGAAGAACAGTGTCTCGCGTTGGAACATGAAACAGATGATTATGGCTGAACTTAGTGTTGTGCACTGAAGAAACTGGTGGAATTGACAAAGAACCTTATTGATAACTATAAATGAATTTTTAAAAGCAACGATTTGCTCTGTATTGCACAAGAGACATTCTGGTTTACATCAAGAAGTTTTGTGCTAATATAGTAAATTGGATGAATGATGTCTACCAGTTTCCATACAAATCTGAAAGACTGAATGGAAAAGATACGTTAACCTGAAGTCCACAGCTTCAGCTCTGAAAAGCTGCATTAAATAACAAAGCCATACACTTTCCCCTTGGCTGTATCCCATAAAGAATATTGATGTGTTCTTATTCTGTGGGAACACTTGATGTGAAACCGAAGGGACCAAAATACTGAGATATAAATCCCCAGAGGAAGGAAATTCAGAGAAAAGGCTCCAGTAGTAATCTTAACCAATCTTACAAAAAAGAAGACACAATTATCATCTTTCAATACACAACTGTCTGACAATGACCAGTACAACTATATAAAATACAGCAAGGGTAATATTGAAATACGTTCATTATTCGTCAACAAGTCAGATTATATTCATACAAAACCAGGAAATTATTTAATTCATCTGTTTTTTAATACTTAATCCTGTTTATATGTTTGCATATTTGTGTTTGTCCAAAGAATACCCTGTAAATTCTCTTCCCACAGTACTCCCCAGGTAGAGACCACACTCAATTAGATTCTCTTCCAATATAGCAATTACAATTAATTAAGCACTTGTAACACCTTGGCTACAACAGGCTTAGGTTTAGAAATTCTGGAATATATTTTGAACTCTGATCAGGTGGAATAAAGTTATGTAGCCTGGAGGTTTTGTTTATGGGTCTGTGTTTTTGAGAAAAATGGGTCATAATGTTATGGATGCAGAGGCTGTGTATCTTAAACCTGCTTTCTTAGTTTGACAGATCAATATGCCGGGTGTGCTTTCCTGAAATTGATTTTCACTTAATAACCCTGAACTAATGGTGATGCTGAAGCCTAAATTGTCAGCGTCCTAGTTTGCTGGAGGTGGTTTAGGATGCCACTCTTTTCAGCAGCTCAGTGCCACTAGCTGAAAGGTGGAGCTGCCTTTCCGAGAAGTAGTGAGATGGCCTCTCTTCCCACCCATTACCTGCCCTGAAAAAGGAGCATTTACAGTTTAAACCTAAATAAAGGTGTTTCAGAGTACCGTGACAGACTACACACAGGTTATTTAGGGAATGCTCTTATGAATTCTATTCTGTTGGCAGAACTGAGGGCACAAGTATCTTCTTGTTAGTGGGTGCACTCCTCAGTCATTCCAGTTAGAACTGCAAGAAGAAATGTTATTCCACCATACATTGGAATTAGCTGATGTTATATATTCCTTTTTTATTCCAAGAATTAGTATTGTATCCTCTGCAAATGAAGTGTTTCTGGCTTCTTAGGATAAGTAGTGATGAAAGCCAAAAGAACAGGCAGGCAATGTTTATAAAAACTTATTTTAGCCTGAGTGTTTCTTGAACATCTGCCTCTAACAGGAGAATGCTGATATCTGCAGCTTGCTGCATTCTCTTGCAGATTCAAGATAAAGTAGTTAAGAGTTAATTTAAGCAGAAGTGCTTTTCCTTTGCTCCTTTGAACAGGTATGATCATTTAAGTGAATTCATTTAAGACATGACAGATTCCCTTATGTGAATTGCTATTTTATGTGAATGAGTTAAACAACATTCTGAAATGCATTTTTTGGAAGTTACTTGACTATTTTGTATATTTTCAGTGGCAGTTCAGCCAATGGATGATGTAGATGATGGTCCATCTACACCAGAGCTGTTGCCAGGGTCAGAAAGACCTGTCACCCGTATCACAGCCACCTCTACAAGGGAGAAAAGATGGGTTATATTTGTAGATGACTCCCTTTTGAGGGGAACAGAGTGTTCAACACGCTGGACAGGCTCTTCTCTTAGGGAATTCTCCTGCTTCCCTGGGGCCTGAGTTAAGGATTTCAGTATGAAAATTCCTATCCTCTTACAGCCCTCAGCCCATTACCCATGTGGGTGACCATAAAACCACAAGGCATAGTCCAAGGGTGATCAAAAGTGCTAACACCAGACAAACACAGGTGGAACTCAAAGAAGAATCCAAAGCCTCACTAAGAAAGGGAACAGAAGTAACAGTTACTGCAACAAAAGAGTGAATTTAAACTTTTGCTAAACACAGTGCACATTTAGTATATTTTATTACTTATATCTCTGTAAGAAGTGTGTTGATTCTGCATTACCTCAATGACAGCAGAAGTGCCACATTGAGTATCAAATTGCTGAGAAAATACCACCCCTTCTTATTTCATTTGCCATTCCAGCTGTCCTGCCTCTTCCTCAACAACTGAGAAACTAATGCTCTCTATTAGGAACTATTATTCACGCTAGCTTATAAAAAGTGGCAGATGAACTTCACTAATCAAAAGCTGTCATCACAATATTCTGTGACTTCAAGGGAAAAAGGATGCAAAGCAAAATAGCTTCAGACATCTCAGCCCTGCTTCCATGGGAACTCATGGATGATAGCCAGAGTGCTAAACTCCACACATACACAGCACTGTATGAGAAAGAAAAGAGATACATATACATTTCAGAGAGCAGAATCACTATGTTGCCATACTCAAACCCAGACTAGAAAACACACTTTGAAAATAGAGTACATGAAATTATCTCAGTCTTAGAAGATACTCTTAACAACTTCTTCTGGTACATGACTACTGGATTTTGCCCTCTCCTCCATTTTCAATTAAAATGACAAGGCAGTTACAAGAGTGAAAAAAACAAAACTAATGAAAAAAAAATCAGCTTCTACACCCACAATCTATGCTCTTCCCTGCACAGTGGTTTAATGTACTGACTGCCTCCAAACATTTCTATTCCTGTTAGCATCTGCGTGTTCTCTCTTAAATAAAATCCTATAATAATGAAACCAGTTACTTTTCATCATTATTTTCTTTTTTCATCACCATCATTCTTACTGCCAGTTTGGGGTAGAAAAGATAGATATTCTCTTCTCAAGTGCACTGGTCTCATGCCTGATAAAATTCAGTTTGGTCTTCATTAAAATAACATGGGTGTATAGAAGGTCAAGATGTGATGAGCTCCAATTGTTTCCTGAATGAAAACCAATTTTTCCGTTATTGTCCAAAATAAATTATACATGAGTATAATCAAAGTTAATTGAAGAACGCTGCATGGTTTGAGCTCATTAAGATCCTCACAAATGCCAACATTAAACATACTCTTCAGTGCTTTAAGGAAAAAAGTGTCTTTTATGTTGCAAACAGCTATTAATATAAGTGAGAATTCCTCAAAACTAAATTAATAACACTCAGAGCAACATCTATGTTTCTGCGGAGACAGCAGGTGAATGAATCCCACTTCTTAGAACATTGTGTTTTCAAACTTGTTGGCTTAATCAGTATTCTACAGTTCAAATGAAATCTTGGCCATACACAAGCCACCAGAAGCTGCTGCATTAAGAGTTCCAGCAGATCACATATGGGTCACAGAACAAGAACCCATTTCAGCACGAGTCACAATACTTTCCCATGAGCTTGTAACTTCTAGATCAACTAAACCAGTCCATTAGCAAGTCAAGCAAAATATTCAGCTGGAGATTTTCAATTATAAACCTACTAAATTTCTCAGAAATTTGTTCCTTAGTTACCTTCTCTGCAAATACTTTTCACCTTAACAATGGATTAAATATAGCCCGAATTTTAGGAGTTCGATCTTCTTAGGTCTCCTTGTCTGTGAGAAACGCATCCTTCCTCTCTCTGCAATGATTTGCCTACCAATTACTGACAGATTTTGACCTCAAAGAAAACAAGGAAGCCTTTTACAACTAGCTCCCAGGAAATAAGCAGGGTTTGTACTCTCTGTTTTGCCATTAACTTTCTTATAATGTATATGTCGATCCAAATACTACTCAGTATCACTATCAACAGTGAGTATGCCCAGAGCTAAACAAACTGTGTGAAATGGTACTTTCTTTTGTAATGTAAATAAAGAACAGTAAACCATAAGTTGACCATAATGTATTGTTTCAATGTTATTGCATCTCCTTAAATTGAGGCTTTCAAGAATAGTTAATGTTTCCAAGCAGCTTTAAACATAAGCACCTGCTTTCAAAAATAAATGTCAGCACACCTGACCTTTCTTGACAACCTTCTCTTCTAAACTTCACCCTGGCTTTCACCTAAAATGAGTATCACAGAAAACCCAGAGACACAACAACAACCTTTTAGGTCCTCCACTTCAATGGGATTTTATTTTCAAGACAAGGACAAAACTTCCAAGTATTTCCATACCAGCACTGTTTCCAGAGATGTGGCAAGGAAGGCCATGTGAGGGAAGCGGGCACACAACAGCCATCGCTCTGCCAGGTTCAGTCCTGACTGAGCAGCATTAAACTCCTCAATAAGCCTGAGGGCCGTGTGTCCACCTGGGCCTCATCAAGAGCAGAAAAAATCCGCCCATGCTGGTCCTAAAACACTTTTTCCCCTGGTTGGACTAGATCTTACAGGCCTTTTCCAACCTAAACAATTCTATGATTCTATGGGTTAGGCAAGCCATGCTTTAAAGACAACTGTTGGGACCACTAGTGAGCAACCTGTGAATATTTCCTGTCTGGGAACAAACATTGACTCACAGGTGGACTCGGGACATGAGTAGGAGGCTGGAGCGCTGCATACCAACACAGGACAATGTGATTGTAAGGCTATGTGAGTTACACACTGTGTGTTATAATCCTGCTAAAAGAAGTTCTGGAGCACTCATAACAAAACAAAAGGATTCGCTTCACCACATCCTGCGTAACTTCATGCTAAGTTCCTACAGCACTATTGGATTCTGATATCCTGCAGGTTTTTCTGCACAATAACTATTTGAAATAAAAAGAGAGGTTTTACAGTACACTGATCAGAGCTCACCTATGATCACATGACATGATAGAACAGTTGATTCAACCTGATTTCTGAAACATAAAAATACCACTTTCTAAAACAACACACCAGACTATAAAGGGAAAAGGAAAAAAAATGTTATTTCCTTTAAAAATATCAAAGCAAAAAAACCTTCTTTTGGAGTAGTCACTCTCTGAGGAGCTTGTTCTAGAAGAATCTTTTTCATAATAAATATATCATAGATAAAATGTTGCTTTTGCTGAAGAGCCATAACTTCAAGCCTCTTATCACCTGCAGTTACCTCCAGCAGTATAATTAATACTTAATCACAGCTGTGGTTCTCATAGACAATGATGCCTAATGCACTTTTTCTGAGGTAAAAATAAATTATCTCTTCTCATTTTATGTATGAAGATCTGCTCTTCCAAATTATTTGGAGTTTGACTAACTACACTGAACTCAAATGTGCATATTTGCAAAACTGAGCCTTCATTTATATTGATTCTTCTTCATCCACAAGGAAGTGAGCCTGTAAAGTCTGTTTTCCACAACATAGGAAATAGATACGTAATTAAAAGTAAATCAACTATTCCAATACAGCACTGGTTGTCAATTTCAGCTCTGTTACTCAGCACAGAAAATATATTGATTAACTCCCTTGTAAAAACATCTCCAAATTAATAACAAAATTAGCTGATTGCTCTACATTATTAAAAAATGTTCTTATGCTTATGTTTCAGAACTACTGCAGAACACGCAAATATGAAAGGCACTTCTGTCATTCTAGGAAGCAAAGCATTTCCTGAACCAAGTAGCTTCACAAAACTAAAAACAAACACATAAACAAAAAAAAACCCCACACAAACAAACTAAACCACCAAACAAAAGAAAAGCAAAGAAAAGGTTCTTCAGCCTCTTTAGAATCACAGGGCACAACGTGGTGTCAACAGCAACCTAATACTGCCTGGTAATCAGAGCGAAAGCTTCAGTCAAGTCAAGAATTCCCTCTACTCTGCAGACTCACTCACAAGGCTACCAGACCAGGTATTTTATCTGTCTGAGTCCTGAAGGAGAACCTTCTATCTGGGGAATACAATCTTATTCCATTGACTATGCTTATCTGGAAAAATAACTGTGCTTACCAGTATAAATGTGGCAGTCTGTCAATTAGCTGTGGTTTGAGTTTTTCTGTTTATTAGTGTTATGTTGAAACAGTACGCTAGTTTTCTTTGACAGGGAACAAATTACAAAATTCACAAGTGATGAAGGCCAAGAAAGACTAAAGAAAATTATTGCCCTTTACAATGAAGAAAATTGACCCTCACTTAATGATCAAACGCAACTCAGACCAGGCAGTGGATAGGGCAAAAGTGGAAAGGGAAATGAGACGTTTCATAGCTCACTAGGGGTGTTTGTTGTATCAGAACAAATGCAAATGTTTGGTATAATAATGAAGTATAAATACTCAGAAAAATCTATGTGGAAAAGACCTCTTGGAAATACTTTTCAGTGTAATTCAATCTCACATCAGTAAGTTAAAAGTGAATGTTTGTTATATACAAGGTTCTGTAGCTTCACATCCAAGTAAACAGACCCTACTTGCCAGCTGTGCCACTTTAATCCTTTTCAATTTCCATACTTCTCTGACAAACCTAGCGATACTTCTTTCAGTTTCTGAAGAATCTCGGCTGACCCTCCTTATATCTTATCACAGAGTTCACTACATGAACCCATACTGAATACTTTGCCAACTTTATTTCCATAGTCAGTTAAAGCATGCCTTGCAATTAAGAAGCCGGCCACTGAAATATCACAAGGCTACAACCTAAGGAACCTGAAGGTGCACAAGTCCATGTGACCTGATAAGATACATCCGTGGGTCCTGAGGGAACTGGCAGATGAAATTGTTAAGCCCCTATCCATCGTCATGGCAGTCTGGTGAAGTTCCTGCTGACTGGAAAAGGGGAAACGTAAGTCCCATTTTTAAAAAAGCTAAGAAGGAAGACCTGGGAAACTACAGGCCAATCAGTCTCACCTGTGTGCCTGGCAAGATCATAGTAGATCCTCCTGGAAACTCTGCTAAGGTACATGGAAAATAAGGAGGTGATTGGTGACAACCGACATGGCTTCGCTAAAGACAAATCGTGCCTGACAAATTTGGTGACCTTCTATGATGGGGCTACAGCATTGGTGGGTAAGGGAAGAGTAACCAACATCATCTACCTGGAATTGTGCAAAGCATTTGACACTGTCCCACATGACATCCTTGTCTCTAAATTGGAGAGTCATGGATTTGATGGATAAGGTATTAGTTGGATGGTTGCGCTCAAAGACTTGTGGTCAATGGCTCAAAGTCCAAGTGTAGACCAGTGACAAGTGGCATTCCTCAAAGGTTGGTATTGGGACCAGTGTTTAACATCTTTGTCACAGACAGGACAGCTGGATTAGATATAAGGAAGAAATACTTCACTGTGAGGGTGGTGAGGGACTGAAACAGGTTGTCCAGAGAAGTCATGGATGCCCCATCCCTGGAGGTGTTCAAGGCCAGGTTGGATGAGGATTTGAGCAACCTGCTCTAGTGGGAGTAGTCCCTGCCCCTGGCAAGAAGTTTGGGTCTCTTCCAACACAAACCATTCTATGATTCTGTGAACAAGTCCCTGGACCCAGCTGAGCCTTTTTTTAATGTCTTTCCCCTCTTATCTGAAGCACAGAATTATGAAATATATGAACAATATTGTTCCATACCAATCATTCCACTCAATTTTGTCTTGGTATAACATAGTATTTCAAAGATTTTTTAAAAAGCCAGCAAACTCATGTCCTTGTAGCTAGTTTTTAACTGTAGGTTTAGAGTTGTTTAAATTTTAATAGCAGCTAATACATCTAATTTATTTCAGTGCAATACAAATTCATACACTTACTCATTCAAAAGCATTTTGGTAATTCTGTTAATAAGAATATGTACATTCATTCCATGTTTATTTTTTACAATCAATGCTCTAATTTATGTTGGCTTTGACTTTGAACCATTCAAGACATAAAAACTTTTTTATTAGGAAGACTAATTACATTTATGAGACCAACTATCGGGCTTAATCTTCTTCCTGAGTTTATTTTGTTGCTGTTTTTTTTAAAAAAAATCTTTTTGAAAACTAATATAGTACTCGCTTTTCATCCGTCTGTCAGGTCTTCAAGTTTTACAATATTTTTCAGAGTTAACGATCAGATTACAAAAGATAAACTATCGACTTCATTTACTCACGTTCATATATTCGCATTTTTATCCTCATCAATAAATCTATGCATTTGCAAGTCTTCCAAGTATTTTCACATTTTATTTTCCCCAGTGTTTCATAGTTCCCTCTGCTTTTCAAAGATTCTTTATTTTCTTGTAAATAGAGATGTAAAAGATGTGTATCTGAGATTATTACATAGTATCTCAAACATTCCGAGGGAATATTCCTGTTTTCCCTGAGCAGTGTGACAGTGCAAAATGACAGGATAAAGACCTCTGTAAAGTTTCTGATTAGGTTTCATCAACAAAAAGTTGATATGGGATGTAACACATACAGCAGTAATTCTGAAAAAAAAAACCCAAAATCAACCAAAACCAAAACTAAATCCACTTAAGTATAAAAAGCTCATATTTTGCTGTAGAGAAATACTGAGAATAAAAAGTGGGAAAAATGTTTGCAATTGGTACCAAAGTAGATATTACTGCCTCCTCTCTGTTGTCTTCTGTTTTCTCATCTATCAGAGACATCGTGCCAGTGAAGACAAAGGAAAAGGTCATATTTAACACTGAAATATCATGATGCAATTAAAGTTTTAGGCACTACATTTGCTATAATTTACTGCATGTGCTTGCTTGAAGAATGCTGTGTGCTTAGTAGGTAATGAGCTTTCACATAATGGTCTTATCTTCCCAATTTTCAGTACCGCACGAACACAGCCTGTCCTCTCACAGGAAGAATTCCATTTTTCTCCCTGCTTTAGCTTTTCTACACACTGTTTTCTAATTAGCACACAGTAATTCTAGTATTATCTGTTTTGGGTGGTTTTTTTGCAGATTAATAAATATCTTAATGCACGCTTTTTTTTTTTTGTTTGTTTTATCTTGGTTGCTGCCTCACCCTAACTCAAAGCAAGGCCATTGCACACCTCCTTGTCTGTTCAGAGCTGGCTGTGTTTTACCCCTTCGGGTAAATCTGCAGAGAAGGTTGTTCTGCTCTGAGGTTTTTACTGCTTCTTTCGTCATAGCTGTGCTCAAGCAGACCTTTTGCTCTTTAATCCCGCTATTCTTCCTTCCCCTCTGAATTTCAGCCTGGTCCTTCCTCTCCTCCACAGTCCCTCGCTTCCATAAGCATTGACTTCTGTGTCAGCTCACTCTAGGCTCTAGCGCAAAACAATGTAAGTAAATAATACAGAGTCTTATCCTGAGAAGACTTTTTTCTTTTCTCCCACCTGTGCTTCTGTGTACCATGTTCAAGGCTTACAGAAACTGAGTAAGAGGCAGGCAGGCTCTTCATTTATTACCTGAAACAACTCTTCCTCATCAATTGAAAACACTAAGGCCAGCACATATTCGCCGGACAGACTGAAGGAACATGAGTGCAGATCCTTCAAGCTCTACATACAAAAGCCTTAAAGAAATCAGATGGTTTTTGTAAAGTTCACTGTATCCACCCACAGATTCAAGTGTGAAATACAAACATCGCTGAAGTACAGTTTTCCCCAACAATTCCTGCTGAAATACACTACACAATGCTGTATACCACTCAAGGATAGCTCAGAATACCTCAGAACAGTCATTCATTTCTAGAAAAAAATATATAGGAACTTGCTGAACAGACAGAAATTTGGAAGGCTAAGCAGTTATAGATTTGTAGAGTTAACTCTTGACCCAATTCATGTTAATGAAAAATTACCACTTGTTAAAACGGGAAATTACTTCATGCATAATATCTGTGACTTTGGATCTCCTTTACATCTGCAGCACATCTCGGTATGCACTAGTCTGTTTATTTTACCTGTGCTGCAGTGATAATCCATACAATTGACACACTGGGAAGCAACAACACAGGGGGCCTTAGAGGAAAATAAACTCACTCATTCCGTCTCCTCTGAGTTGAACAAAGTAACAAGTTTGCCAAAGATTGTCTGTCTTTCTACCTCAGTATTTGGATTATGATCATTTATTCTCACACAGGATATATCTGCATATAGAGTACCTGCTACAAGGTGTTTGTATTTCAAGTTACAAGTTAAATAGACCACCGCTCTGCATTTCATCCACATGACATGCTGATTTTCTGAGCCACGGAGGCTTACCAACTAATTAGTCCATACGACAAAGAGAGGAATGTGGAGCCAGAACCTTTCAGATGTCTCAGTGGGATTCCCTTTGACCTTCTCAGCATAGTCAATTTTTGTGATTCTGAGAAAAAAATAAGCTTTTGCACATTATTTTGAATTTTACTGAAAATTATTAAGCCAGTGCAGAAAAAAGAAACTAAATTAAGTTATTGTTGTATTAGACTGGCTAAAATTGAACACTGTTTATCAAATCAAGGTTTTAACTGAAGTCATAACTAACTAATTAGTTAACAGTAACATGGACTGAAGCCAACAGCTGATCAAATCAACAGAGGAATGAGTAAAATTGAAATCAGAAATGGTCTGGCATTTGAAAACACTCACTGCAGAAAATAATGGAGATCATAAACTTTGCCAGTTCATTCCTCTGAGTCAAGGGCCAACTCCTTCAGAACTGCAACAGCTTTGAAGCTGCTGCTTAAAGTGCCACCCGTCTGTTTATGTTTTGAGCTAGCAGTGCTTAAAACTTTCCTGATGCAAATATGCTTGGGTAAGTTAGGATGGCACAGGATGATTTACAACAAAATATTTTGTGCCAGATTATGCAAGTATCTTCACTAAGCTTGAAACTTCAGAGAAATCTTTACGTAAACAGTAAGGATGAGCTCCCAGAGGAGCTCTGAAAAAGTAATATGGAAAGAAAGACTAACTCTTAGACTTGCCTAATTTTCACAATGTTAAACTCAGAAATGCAGTTCAGATAACTAGATATTACCATTGTGGATAATCATCTTCATCCTAATGAACCTCTTCAGCACTTGGACAATAAGGTCTGTGCAGCTGTGGAGTTAGTGCAAAGTGAAGTTAATGCCCCTTGACATGAGACTGACTTGTGTTTCCTCCAGGAAATGGTTAATCTTGCTCTTTCTTTAAATTGCCCTCTCTTCATTGGAAATAAATCAGACATTGCAAATGATCTTGCCTGCCTCCTTTCTCCCATGGGCTAATTCATACACTAGAAGTGTGAGACCCTTGTTCCTATTTGGTATCCATGTAGGGAATGCACAGTATTTGCCAACATTATGTTCCTGCATTTATAACTGGTCCTTCTGACATTTCCCCATGAAAGTCTGAAGCAGGGGTGTCAAACTCACGGCTCCCACTGTTCTCCTGCTCCTGCAATGTAACGCACATTACACACTGCACGTGACCAGTCCTGGCAGAAGCGTAAGTGCAAGGAGCTCTATGCTGCTGCCGGGTAGAAACAAGATGCTGGGCCGGATAAAACAAGGTGGAGGGATGGATTCTGCCCACGGGACTTAAGTGAGACACCCCGTGTCTGAAGAAAGCTTCACTGCACATTTTAGAAAATCTTGTGACTCACCCAATCTCTATTGGGGAATCTTCTGCTACACACTCCTTTTAAAACTGCAGCAAATGGGAAAAGCATGGAAAAGTATCAAAGAGTGGACTTCAGAGATACAGCATCAATATCCCTCCTGCAAGAAGTTAACAGAATGCTGGTACTTAAAATCCTCACAACCTGTTTTGGATGTGTTCGGTAGTCTTACGAGTATTTCTTATTTGCTTACACCTTTGGCCTGTAAACATACCATTCCTAAACTATCCTCAATATCCTTATTTTATTGGCAAAAATTTCTCTAACCTGATGAAAGAATTGAAGTACATGGGAGTTCAATTATTTATAATGTTGCTAATGTAAATCTTCAATTACAGAAAACATTAAGATTGTCTCAAAGATAACTATCATTTTGAGCAAAAAATTCAGTCAAAGCAAGTCTGAAATGTGCTGAAAGCAAGCATTAAGCAATGCTTTTCAAGTCTGTTTTGAAAAGCAATACATTATTTGCCTTTTAGCTTCTTAATCAGTACATGTGTGATATTTCAATATTTTTCCTATGATTTTATTGATTTTTTCAATCAATGATGTTCTGAAATACTTTTAATGAGAATCTACTTTTCTGACAATTACAGGATTTCGGGAAGTGCAGCATTAAGAAAAAGCTCTAAATAGTGCAAGACCTGTACTAAAATAATAAAATTAAGCAATAACAAAACTTCCAGTTTATTTGACTGTCTTTTATCTCTCTCACTTTTCCAGCAACGAGTTTTCCAGGTTTTCAATTCTGGTTTTTGAAGCCTTTATCTTTTATATTTTAAGGGGAAGTTATGGAATTACCTAATATTAGTACTGCTACTCAAATCAGTATGTCTTGCCAGCAAGCATCCAGAATTTCAATTTAACATCTAATTATAATTCATGAAGTCCTTAAAATATGAAGTTGAAAGTTAAGCAGATGGTAGGGGTCTTGCTTACGAAAATATTTACAATGAAAGTGATTCAGAGCAAAGAAATCATAGGGTAGGACATCTACTTAAAATCTGGTAAACAACATGACTAGACAAGAAAACTTCCCTGCAAAACAATTTTTATAGAGTTCTATCTGTAAATGACTGTAAAAACTTTTATATAACTCCATTTGAAAAGCAAAGGTAGTGTAGAAATTCTTAGTGGTAAATTCTTAGCACAGTAGATACATTTTTATACTAAATATTAATTGTAAAAATATACACATTTTCTGAAAATTTCCTTTCTCCCTTGAACATGGTACTTGAAAAAAATATCTTTAAGAAAATTTAACCTCTATGAGATACCTTTCTATTCATTCCCTACCACTTCAAGTTTATCTGAAAATAAACATGCAGTATCGGTTTCCTGTTCAGAAAAATCTCTTTAGGGAAGCCAGTGATGTGTGTGTGAGTTGATACTCCCATAGTACATGGGGCAATATAAGCAGATTATATATATATATATATATGTCTCCAAAACAGCCAGTGATCCTGAAATGCTCTTTTTCTGTATAACAGTAATCATCTTGTACTTCACAGTCACTGCTTAAATCTGATGTTGCTTCCATCATTGTTGTGCGTTTGTTAGTTTACGGACTTGGGGAAAGGAAAAATACAGCAGTCCTTTGCTTGAAATAACCCAACTCTGAAGCGCAGCTCACTTCAGAGACACAGAGGCGGGGGCAGGTAATTCTCCTGCCATTCCAGCTGTTGGACCTCAGCTCCTGAAGCACAGGTCCCATATGTGTACGTTCCCACACAGTGGTTCTAATATTTTTGTTGAAACTTCATATGCTCAATTTCCGTGATTTTTGAAAATGTTTCCATTTTACAGTTGTGTCCCTGTTACATCCCCTGCAGTCTATTCCAGTGAGGGCTGTTGAAACAACCCAATTCTGTCAGAGCAACTTAACAGTTCATGTGATAAACTATAACGTGACTTTTCCATCACTGCCTTCATTTCTTCTAAAATTGAGAGCCATGAACAATAACAACTTCCACATTTCAGTGAGCTGTAAACTGCATAGTTTAAAAACCCCTGCCAAGTCCTCCACCACAGATGACAAGAACATGGTGTTATCTGCTACTGCCCCCTCTTCCAACTGTCCTGTTACAATAGGAAGTCCTGGTCATCAACTCCCTCCTCCATCTTGCTTTCTTATACAGAGCTCTTCCATGGGCCAGTTCTGGTACCAGTACCCACTGGTGATAACAGAAGATTATATTCTATTGTGTGGTTTGAAGTTTTGTATGCCTAACCTGCAGGCTCAATTCCAATGATGAGCATTTCAATATAATCCCTAGACAAGTATCAACCTTTGCTGCATACTAAAATGTAAACGCAGGGACTTACAATGGAACTGTTACAACAACTGTTACAACATCATGATTATTGTTGTCCAAGTTTTCAGCGTGCAGTTCACTTTTGGGATTCTGTACCACAAATCGTCACTAGGGAGCTGTTTACTACGTTGAATAATGATATTATCTGAAGGTCTCTAATATGTCTGCTAAAAGCAGTTCCAGGGTTCCATGAAAACAGGGAAAAATCAAATTTTAGACAAATACCTGATAGGTATCAAACAACCCTCTAGTCTGACAGCTCACGTCCTGTTCATCTTAAACTTTGAGTTTTGTAATCTAGTGATCTTTGTCAAAAGGGGAAGTATTTTATGACTGTAATCATAAGAAAGATGCTAGAAAAGCAGACGACAGTTATCTGCTGCTATAGCAAAATGCCTGCATAATGCAGGCCCCTTCCGTGGTGCGGAATCCCATATTTCACCTGCATGCCTCTGTTTTTTTCCACCAAGACTATGACTAGTAACAAGTTACGCGGTTCAGCCTGCAAGACTTCTTCCTAGAAGGCAGAATCAATGTCTGGAAGCAGGGAACTGAGTGGAGGAAAGGAATGCTTAAGGTGCAGTTAATGCAATGCTCAAAGGTGAACTATACAGTTCTGGGATAAAACATGAAAGCAAAATACTTTCCCTTAAAAAAAATAAACCCACATGGTGACAAAACACCATGACTACAATGTTTTTACCCCAAAACTCACAGAGTAGAAGTTACATGGAACTGAAAATCTTTTCCTAAAGAACTGTCAGGAAGATAAAAACTGGGAGGTGAGAAGTACGTGGAGGAAGGTCACCACACATTGTGCAACACAATTGTAAGCGTTGGAACATATTTGAAAAAGAGACTGTTGATAAGACCAGCATATCAGCTAGTGGGATAATGCTAATTAACAGTAGCATCATAACCCTGTAATACTGAGTGACTGTGGGAAGAAATAGCAGATGAAATTCATTGTATATAAATTTAATGTCATGCACATGAAGAAGCATAATCCCAAATCTATATACGCGAGGGTAGTTTCTGAGCTGAGATACTGGGGCTAGAACGCATCACTCCATGAGAACTTGAGCACAGTGCTCTGTAAAGGTCATAAAGGAAATAGAGCACACTGAGTTATTAGAAAAGGAATAGAGAAGAACACAGAAAATATTATGATTCCTCATATCAATACATGATGTGCACCTGACTCTTGAATGTCATTTGCATTTCCGAAACAGCTGTCTGAAAAAGTGTTCTATGGATTCGGAAGGGTTGAAGGGTAAGCAATGAGTCTATTGAAAGGCATGGAATAGATTTTGTGTGAGGAATAACTGAATAGACAAACTTTTCAGTCTAGGAAAAAGTTTACGTGCTAGCAATTTTAAAATTACCAACAGAACTGTTCATTGTCTTTTCAAAGGCTACATCACTGGCTTAAAACAGAGGAAATCCTTCTTTGTACTCTGCATAACAAAGCTGCAAAGCTCTATACCATAGGATATTGCAGTTGTTAATAACTGACAGGACTTCAAAGAGATACTCGACAAATTAAAGAATGGTAAGTTGATAGAAGTCCATAGAGCAGCAAGACACAATCTTCGGTTCAGAAGTGCCCAAAGCACAAATTATCAGGAGATAATCTATGTTTTTAAGGAATCATCACTATATATCTTCCCTATTCTTACATTCCTCTCTTTGCTAGTGTTGAAAGAAGGGTATAACACCTTCATCTTAATCCAGCTGAGGGGTGTGAGTATAATTATAATGGCTTAAACGTCTTTCAAAATCCAGTAGATAAACAGGCAGGTCCAGTGTGTTCAGTTTTCAAAATCAATCTTTTCTTATTCCATATGTGTAGATCAAAGATCTCCATTTCTAATTTCAGGGGCTGACCCTGGCAGCGTGTGAATGAATCAAATCATGTCGTGGGTCATCTTTCTCATCAATACAGTCACTGGAGTTCAGAATCTATGTGGCAATTTAGATTATTTTTAACTTCATTTTTCCTTGTATGGGAATAAAGCTAAATGTGGCAATAAAGCTAAAGGTAGGGAGAAATAGCAACTGAAAAAATTTCTGACTACCCCCATAGGCTGGTACAAGGCAGTTTTTCTTTAAAAGCAAGGTCAGTAGAGATGCAACACGCACAGGTGCAGCACACTTCTCATGAAAAAGAATTGCAGCAAGAATATCTTGCCCTGGGAAGTGGGAAACAGGAAAGGATATTTGGAGGTAGATATATCCAGCCCCAGCTATCAGCAAGGAGAATGGTGCCCAAGGACAACTGTGCAATTACTTTCCAAGAAGACTAATTGCAGCTGCTTCTCTGTCAGTCCTGCCCTCCAGTTGACTTCTACCCATTATAATATCGTTAATAGTGCTAAAACACATCTCTGCACCAAAGGCTACCCACCTCCTCCCTGCCTCTGAGTCAAACCATTTCCATAACCACTCCTACTGGGCATATGCAATCAAGCTTTAGCAAGTGAAACAAGAATCTTTTCTCCACCAATCAACAGAGTTTAACATAATGACTTCACGGTGACCTCATATCAAAAGATGAGGAGAAGGCTGAGGTACTAAACAACAATTTGCCTCAGTTTTCACTGACAACTGGTCTCCTCACTCCCCCCAGGGTCAATGGACAACAAGATAGGGACCAGGTGACTAAAGCTCCTCCCACTGTAGGGGAAGATGAGGTTCATGACCACCTGAGGAACTTGAACATATACAAGTGTATGGGACCTGGTGAGATGCTTGCCAGAGTCCTGAGGGAAACTGGCTGATTTGGTTGCCAAGGCACTCTCAATAATATTTAAAAAGTCATGACAGTCAGGGGAAGTACTTTGTAACTGGAGGGAGGGCAACATTGTGTGTACAAAGGAAGACCATGGGAACAGTCGACCTGCCAGCCTCACCTCTGTGCCTGGGAAGATCATGGAACAGATCTTCCTAGAAGCTATGCTAAAGCACGTGGAGAACAGGGAGGTGATTAGAGAGAGCCAGTATGTCTTCACCATGGGCAAGTCCTGCCTGACCTACCTTGTGGCTTTCTACAAGAGTGACCACAACAGTGGACATGGGAAAAGCAAAGGATGTAAGCCATCTGGAATTCTGTAAAGCTTTATACACAGTCTCCCACAACGTACTTCTCTCAAAACTGGAGAGATATGGATTTGATAGATGGACTGTCCAGTAGATAAGGAATTGGTTGGATGGTCACATTCAGAGAGTAGTGGTCACCGGCTCAATGTTCAGATGGAGAGCTGTGACAAGTGGTGTCCCCCAGGGGTCTGTATTGGGACCAGTGCTATTTAATATTTTCATTAATGATATTGACAGTGGGATCGAGTGCACCCTCAGCAGGTTTGTGGATGACGCCAGGCTGAGTGAGGCAGTGAGCACACCAGAAGGACAGGATGTCATCTAGAGGGACCTGAACATGCTGGAGAAGTGGGCCTGTGTGAACCTTATGAGGTTCGACGAGGCCAATTGCAAGTTCCTACACCTGGGTTAGGGGAATCTATGGTTTCAAAACAGAATGGGAGATGACATGATTGAGAACAGTCCTGCAGAGAAGGACTTAAGGGTGCTGTTTGAAGAGAAGCTTGACAGCAATGTGTGCTTGCAGCCCAGAAGGTCAACCATGTCCTGGTCTGCATCAAAAGAAGTGTTGCAGGCAGGTAAAGGGACCTGATTCTCCCTCTCTAGTCCACTCTTATGAGGTCTTACCTGCAGCGTTGTGCCCTGTTCTGGAATCCTCAATATAAGAAGGATACAGAACTGTTGGAATGAGTTCAGAGGAGGGCTATGAAGATGATCAGAGGTCAGGAGCACCTCTGCTATGAGGTTGAGAGAGTTGGTCTTGTTCAGCCTGGAGAAGGCTCTGGGGACATCTTAAAGCAGCCTTCCAGTACCTGAAGGGGCTACAGAAAAGCTGGGGAGGGACTTTTTACAAGGGCATATAGTGACAGGCCGAGGGGTAATGGCTTTAAATTAGAATGGGGAAGATTTAGATTAGACATTAGGAAGAAATGTTTCACTATGAGAGGGGTGAGGCACTGACACAAGTTGCCCAGGGAAGTTGTGGATGACCCCTCCCTAGAAGCATTCAATGCCAGGTTGGATGGCGCCTTGAGCAGCCTGCCTGGTGGGAGGTGTCCCTGCCCATGACAAGGGGATTGGAACTGGATGATCTTTAAGGTCCCTTCCAACACAAACCATTCTGTGATTCTATGATTCAGTCACTCAAGCTCCACCTAAAACTCTGCCCCAAAGGTGCAAGTTATTATAAATATGAAACAAAGGGGAATAGTTTTGGGGGGAGGATGCCATAGAAACTTTTTGGGATAAGCCAATGAGTTGGACCACATCTCTCTCCCCATCCTCAACTGGGTCACTATTTGGGGTAAAAACTTTGTGTTATGCACACTAAATACATATCTTTACATCAAGTTAATTATTACTAACTCTCTATACTTTGACCATAACTGCATATTTTTTACCTGCATATCACTCTTATCGATGCTTGGGTTCTAGACTTTTAATGTGTTTTCACAAACAGTATCTTCACCCCAGCTACTACCAAACCTTTATTTAGTCACAATTTTTTATAATAAAATTGAATTTTTTTTACATATACCAGCCCCAGGAATCTTACTAACAGTTAAAGGGGATTCAAAGCAAGCTTCTGATTTAAACTCAGCAAATTAGACAAGATTAATTGTCTTTGCAAGATTGCTGATAAGAGCCCAAGTGCAGGGGTTTTGAACAAGTGGGATAAAATTAGTTGTCTTTGCATATTTGCTCAGCATTTGCCGTGACCCATCAAGCTGAACAGTTTATTTTCATTCTTAGGAGACTGTCAGAGAAAGGGTTAAATTTGGTAAACTCTCTCTCTGAGGTCTCTTGTATTTTAACTTAAATCATGACACTGTGTTGTCCTTTTCTTTTACCGTCATAGTTTTAATAGAAGTGTTATACTGTGGATAAGAAACGAGAAAGACTTAATAGCAAGGGAGAACTCTATAAGATTTGTGTCTTTACTCCATGAGTCAGACTATCACTCTCCCTTTTAAGTATCATATAAATTTTATCTTTTCAATACAGTCTTAACCCACTAGGTTCCAAAGGACTTCAAATTGCTGCTCCATCACCTGCTAAGACGATAATCATCAACCACTTTCTGAACACAGTCATCCCTAATAAAAGGAGCAAAGTATATAATAATATTTGGATGTCAGTTCACAGTGTTCTCCCTCCTGCCACTTTTTTTTTACCCAGCTGATTTGTATGGGCTTCTGCTGCAGCTTCAGAGCATAAAAGACAAAAGTTGTCACTCTTGGTGTTATCAGCAGCGACCTTCCACAAAATAAACAGAACGAGAAAGAATTTATAGGCTCTGCCTACACTCCTAGGCATCTGTACTCTAGGGAATTACCTTACACACAAGACCCTGGTTATCTTGACCATTGCAGTGGCCCCAGGGCTCTCTCCCGTGCCATGTACTGGCATCTAAAGGGAATTGGGGAGTGCAGGGGAAATGCCTTATTCCAAGGTCTCGTCCTTGTCAGGATAAAAGGGCACATGTCAGAACACACATGTCCACGAGGTAAACATTGTCCATAAGTCATAACAGCAGTTTCAATGTAACACAATGTTCTTCCACTACCAGAGGGTCTGTATAAAGAGACACTAGTTCAGTCACAATAACTATAGAAGAGAGAGCACTATCAGTGGTTTTATTACTCTCATCTGCATTGTCCAAGGACATTCCTGATAAAGCACCTGCCTCCACATTAGATTTCCATAAACAATATTTCACTTTGAAGTAAGAATCAAGTCAACCTCTTGAATCACAAAACCTGGCAGAGGACAGTACGTGAAACTGGTAGTTATTGCTGCACATTGTAAAGGACTTCATGTCCTTCACTCTAAACCTGATGAGGCTCTAAGCTCAACTTTGTACGTTTACAAGCAATTAAAGAATTGGTCTAACAGAAAGGAAAGAATGAGAGAAGCTGCACTTTACTGAATATTACTTATCCCTTTCAGTGATAAAAATTCCTTTTTTACTATTTAATAACAGTTCCATTTCCTATTACAAAACACAATGGAATAAATCTATCTAATTTTTTTTAAATTTATTGAAATCAACAACAGCAACCCTGGCAATGCAGACCAAGATGACACCTCACTTTTGCAGTGCATTATGAGAAAAGAAAGGTCAGAGAAATTTCTCCCAATTTCTCCCTAGGAGCCCAATTGTTTAAGCCATTAAATGTAGAGAAAGAGGGAAGAGAATTAAGATCTCTCTTAAGTCAGTGTGAGATCTGAGGGTAGAACTCAGGTTTTCTCCTGCTGAGACTACAACATTTCTCTAAGGATTTTCACAAAAGAAGAATGGATTTGAGTAGCCTCTTTTTAAACTGAAAAGGAAGCCTTAATTAAGGGAAAATAGTCTTTTATGCATTCAGACTGCTAGCTGAGGCAGGGAGGTGCTGGGTTACAGATAAATAATAATGTGAATAAATGCAAAATGAAAAAATAAGCACGGAAGACCTCTGTACAGATACAAGCTGTCCAGACAGACCACTCCATTACATGTGCTGCCATACAGGTCAGAAAGAGAGGGATATGGAGGTGAAGCATTGCTGTCCTTAGTGATACCAAAGCCTACAGAACATGCATTTTGTCGTCAGTCAGTCTTCTTGAATAGGAAGACTATTCTTTCTAAACAGATTGTAGGTGGAAGTCAATGACCAGTTGTGTACAATGTTCCACATTAGGTTCATGGGATACCATGATACCTGCAGAGTGGGTGCCTGGCTGACATCAGAAGACTGTTTACGCATATGGTGACAGCTACCAACTACTAAATTCTTGAATACAGGAGAAAAGGTTTACGTTAAAAGCCTTTATGAACAGACCAAAAATGTAACTGACACATCGGAATGATAGCAGCAGTAGCATTACCCAGGTTTTAGCAAGTAGACAGATGTCTTGAGGGTTTGTGAAAGAACTATGGTGCCGCTTTTCTTCTCCATCACTGAGGCCCCTATTTGATACACAGCCCATTATGGAAACACTAAAGTAACTGAGGAATCATCCAAAAGATCAGAAGAGGCTGTTGTTTGTGTGGGCGTGAACATGTCATAAAGACTTAACAGCTCTACTGAAGCCACGAGGGTAAACAGATGTAACTGCATGTGCCCTCTTCCTTCTGCACCTATGAAGGGGGTAAACCACCACTGAGAAGCTGTGTTTGGGGCTTTCTGCAGAAGAATCCTGAGGTGTCAGGTAAGGTTTTCTTGGAAAGCTCTGAAGCAACAAAAATATTCAGAAAAGAAAATAAAGATAAGTAGAAGAAAATGCACGTATTGCCACATTTCCATACATCCTAGGAGTCTCCATATACAAAACCCGCACACACCAGAATAAAACCTCACTGTGAGCAAATGTAGGCATGTTGGATCTATTTGGATGAGGATAAGAAGCCAGTCCCTGGCCAACATGCTGGAAGCCTGCTGGCAGCCCATGTAACTCTCCCTCTCACACACGGCCAACACTAAGGAGCTACCAGTGATGACAGTTCTATTTCAAAATATACATAGTTCCAAAATGCTTTTTTACTTGCTTGAAAAATCTTTAGTCTGCAATTTCAATACTTAGATCCTTTCCCTAAATTATAAATTGCTGCAATGAAAAATCTGCACACAAGAAGTTGTTTGGGATTTTTTTCCTGAAAATCTAAAATCAGACCAAATTTAATGCAATTAATAATCAACTCTCTCCCCAGACCCTATTACTTGTTTATTTATTTCTTTCTGTCAGAATCCCAGCTTTCCTCATGCAACACTTATAAAAAACCCTGATAAAATATGCCCCCAAGGGTTGACTTCTTTGAAAATCTGATGCTTCCAATACTATGATAGCTGCTATGTTGTGATGCTAGGGATAACTGTCATACACTAAATTTGTATTTCTCCAAAGCTTATAAAAGATGAAAGGTTGCACAGGCTTGCAGCTAATCTGTTTGTATCAGAACCTAAGGCTTTGATGAGTGTGACACAATGCAATGCTGGTGAAATACAGCTACTACTGAAATTCTGCAGTAGAAAAGGAGTATCTGGGGACAGAAGGTGTGAAACGCATGAATATCTCTTTGCTGTTCCTTAAGTGAACTGTTGCTTAGACAAATTCTGAAATGTAATTGCTTACAATCCAGAGACTAAAAAGCTATATACTTGTTCCCATTATAAAATAAATTGGCAGAAAAACCTAAATTAAATTCAAGCTGTTCTAATACAGTGTGGCAGTTACGATTTTCAATGCACAAAACCTAAGCAAAGAGAGCTGGGACTGTCATAGCTACACCATCAGAGTGTTAGTAATGCTGCTGGAAATCTTGGAGATTATAGACCCACTGTAGGTAACTCAGTCTCCCTTCCTTCCGAGACACTTTTAAGATGAAAGAAAGGGTTAATGTTTATTTGCATATGATTGGGTAGTACCTCAAAGGACATTAGATGCTGAAGGTGGTTGCTGCACCTGAGTAAAAGGATGGAGCACACAGTAGAAGAAACAATGTCATCCTGCAGGCATTACTTTATCAATGATTCCCTGCAAAGCAAGGTATACAGGACATTTTTCAGAAAAATACATGAGAAATAAGACAGCTATTCTAATAACTTTCTGGATAAGACAGAGCCTATGAGAGGCTCTGTATTTTAAAATAAAATGTATTTAGTTGGTGAGCTCTCTGGTTGAGAAAGATTTTGCTAAAATCATATCCCAGCTGAATCATAGAATCATAGAATGAATTGGGTTGGAAGGGACCTTGAGATCACTCAGTTCCAACCCCCTGCCATGGGCAAGGACACCTTCCACTAGACCAGGTTGCTCAAAGCCCCATCCAACCTGGCCTTGAACACCTCCAGGGAGGGGGCAGCCACAAAATTCTTCTGAAAAAGGGCACATTCTACAGAGAGCAGACCTGCATTCTGGGTTTGAGGAGACAAATGTAGTACATTTTCCTCTTTGCATAAAGGCCTTTCTTTGGAGGCATCTGCAATCCATGCAAATGAAAGTTTTCCAAAAGGTCACTGGCAATATACAATGTAATTAGCATAAAAAACAGCAAGTATTTTTAGGCACAAGTTTTCCCCCAGTTATTTTACTGTTGCTTGTTCTTTATAACCACAGTTCTTATTATCAGTATTTTTCCCCCTTTTGGATGTAATCAGAAAAGACAAAATTCAACAAATACACCATTAAAAGATATTCCATTACTCTCAAATAGACAAGTTAGAGACTCAGCGTCCACAGATGCGCACAGTAATAGCAGGCAACACAGCAGCCATGGCACTTTCATTAAATAGTACACAATTTTAAAAAGAAAAAACAAGCCACGCTGTGCTGTCCTATGAAATCCCAATGGTTACACAAAATTGACAACAGACTTTGCCATGAGCACCAACACCCCACTGGGTGCCCAAAGCTGGCCCTTCCCAGCACCAGCACAGCCCACAGGACTCATAAGTGGCAGAGGCAGAAATATTGTATCTCAGGAAACACGCTTCATCCTAGAACATGTTTGAACAAATGAAGCAAAACTCATTCAATGGTCATCGTAAAGGCAAGTTCAGACTTGCTGCTGCAGCCAAGTGCCCGGAGGAGATAAGTCAAACAAAATGATAAAATAATTTTATTTCCAGTCCAGAAAATAATATTTTTTAATATAAAATTGAAGTTATAGCCCTTTAACTGCAAGTCTGACATGCAAGTCTGACTCTACCTTCTACAATACAGATTATTTATAATTGCCACATTGTTTTACAGACAGTATCTTCCAAGCTGTAATTCACTGTTGACTGCCTGACTTTTCCTTTAAGGGGTTAACTTCTCATTTCAGAGGTGATCTGGTGTCCACGATGGGGCTGCTAAGCCAAGGAGAGACACTAAGTCTCATTTCACATCTAAAGAGTTCTTACCCAGAGGGTATTGGGCCACCAAATGAAGCTGTGTATAAGCAAATTGAAGATGACCCTGCTCATTGCAGGGGAATTAGACTAGATGACCTTCAAAGGTCCCTTCCAACACCACGTTAAGTATCTCCAACCTTTGGTAGCAGCACATGATACTTCAAGAATAAAATCATATTTCTTTTTGCAATTCAGGTAGAGTTTAAACACACATTCTGTCTGAAATTTCATTCCCAAATTTATGGTGTAATAATCTGTGCATACAACTAGATCTTTCCAGGAATTTTCAAAAATCATTTAATGGGTTGATTATGGCACCTTCTTTTCTGTCCTTTAAGCTCCTCTAGGAAGGCAACCCACCTCCCAGCAGCTAAGATGTGCTATCAACAGGAAAACTTCTGAGTTGATAGGTGAGCAGAGCTGGCTGTCCTGACGTCAGATTATTTTATGAAGGCAGAAGCTGTCATTTCAATTAACTTTCCTTTTGATCTTTAAGTGAGCTAATGAAAAGAAGCCAAGGAACACGTGGAAACAACACTACTGGGAGGTACAATGTGCATCCTCTCTATGTCTTCCCTCACAGCTGAGCTCAGCTGAAACATCAATGAACTTCACCAACAATAGCTAGATTGTAAATATTGACTTAGATAATTTACTGCCATACATCAGTGCAGCTCCAATTATTTTAGTGATGCAAGATTTATTTGCACCAGATAATGACTGAGTCTATCATGTTTGTTCAGCCAGGTTTAGACCTCTTAAAAGGTTAACTGATGAAGAGATTTTTCAAAGTCCTTCCATAAAAAGAGTGAAATCAAAGCTTTCAACATCTCTAAATATAAATGATAATTATAAATACTCCACGAAAAGAAAAAGAATTTTTCTTAACATTGAAGAACTGCATGTACATGGTACTATACTAATTGCAGCAAAGCAATTATTGCATTCATTCTGTAATAGGCATCTAAAATAATCTCCTGCAGTGTTTAAAAGTTGTATTTCCAGTGCATTTCTCTGCAAGGACAAAATCTATCACTCACCCGTATTTCAGTAGTCCCCACGCTCCCTGCCGCAACAGCAAACAAACAGACATACATACACACATTTTAGGGGCAGTTTTTTTTGCTGGCATTTGCCTTCACTACATTTTCCTCTTGTAAAAACAGTTTTGCCATCTGTACTTTTCCTATGTGCACACAGAAATCATGAACAGAATTTTTCCTGTGAGGCAACCTTACTAATCACTCTTGCCTTAAGGAGAGTCTATTGAGTATTTGGCCAGTTTCAGCTGTCACAGAACTTTTGGGAGGTGGCTCAGTTGTACTGAATTAATTATATTTCCTCCTGTCTTTGGTGACACACAGATTTTAAGTCATTAAAATAATTTTCACTTCCACAATACAGCAAAAGACTGTCCCATCACTGATCACTGGGGTACTCTATCTACTGGTGACTTCTCTACGAGAAAATTTACCATTTATTCCTACATCATTTTCCTTAAGAAAGGTTCTGGAAAATAGACTGTCCTCAAACTCTTCCAAAGTGCACAAAAGAGCAGAAATCATTGAGGGGGTGATCTGGTCTTTTTTTACCTTAGTTTTCTTTTTATATCATAACCATCTACTTACCTTCTGGTTTCCCCGGAAGATTTCCTCCTCCCCTTCATTCTTGAGAAAACAGTGTGTTGTTTGTTTTTTCTCCCTCACAAGTTTTTCCTTCTTCCCTTTTTTTAATGCCTTAGACATTGCTAGTGAATGAATATTACCCTCCTTAGATATAACCTGCATTTAGGACTATATGAAAATACCATACATTCTAGCAGTATAAATGCTAAAAACTTAGAGTTTATACTACAGTTACAGTGGGAAAATATGTTAAAGCATCACTGTGAGCAAACCTTTAATAAATGAAGCTATTAAAAAACCAAAACCAAACAACTAAAAAATCTGAGACCCCACATCAAAGTGGTTAACAACATACCAAGGGATAGAGTTCTATTTGTGGGAAATCATAATATATTTTACACCATAAAATGAACAGAAAGGAATCAGCCTGCCGAGAAAATGATCTGCAAGTATATTAGAGACTATTGCGACTCAAAATTCAAAGAACCAGGGCAAAAATGACAAAAGAAATTATAAGCAAATCTTTGCTATTCAGTCACTGAAGGCAGAGACAGAGGATCTTGTAAGGATACACAAATCATGCGGAAGTAACAGTATTTATCAGACCAGAAGGAATATTTGCTGCCTAAAATGACTATGTAAGGACAGATAAACACTTCACTGTAGCGTACATTAAATGCATTGTAGCATAAAAAAACCTTCAATATGACACCCTGGCTTCAACAAGCAACAGTATCTTCTCTTTCACATGGAAATCAAGACCAGCCAATGCAATAAAAGCTGTACTTGAAAAGTCAACCAAAAAAAGAGCATATTAGAAAACTGTCATAATTCTCTTTGAAAGAAATGCAAATTTAAACACCTCAAATATGTTGATAATAGTGACCTCTCTCAATACCTGCAAAGCAGAAATTCACATTTGATGTTGTGAATAAAAGCTATGCTTCTTCCACAAATCAAACCACCATCCTTTCTCCACCCCAGACACAAGCTCCCATGGCCACATACTAAGCACAAGCCCAGCAGAGGAGCCATACGAGGATGTATTGCAGCACCAGTCTCTCTATTTTAGGTTAACAACAAACAACTAAGACAAGTAGGAGGAACGCCATGTGTCCTTACTGCATTTCCAAAGCAAACACTGAGCACCAGTCTTTCTCTATTTCCATTTCTAGGGCATTTCAGTATCTCTTCAGCTCCTATACAGGACTGAAGTGTGAGTCCTGGTAAATAACATGAAGAATCTAAATTTGGTGGGTGGGGAGGTACAGCCACACATAAAAGATCCACCTCCATTAGTTATTTCTTCTTTGTTTACTGTCGCTCTGGACAAGGCATCAATCAAAAGGTAATTAATCTGGCTTCCAAGAAAATCATAATGTGGTCTTAATTATTGTGACACATAAGCTGGCATCTCTGTATGTGTTCATAAACACTGCAGAACACCAGGTATTACCAGAGATTTCTGACAAAAATCAGTAACTGAAATTTCTAACAGATCTACAAAGATTTACGAATATGTCTTTTTAGCCTTTCAGTTTATACAAATACCTTTCTTTAACAAGGAACTACTAAAACTGTCCACAAACAGTTGTCTCCCCATACTGATGAAAGGTTACCATAGAGCATTATGAGTAACGAGCAAAACAGAACAAGATTCAGTGACCACAGAAAGGAGAAAAAGGAGAGGAAAAGAAAGTCAATTAAAGTAACTTTTCTTACTGCTATATCTTCTTTGGAGCACCATGCATTTGGCAGTAACATTTCTGAAGCTTTACTTTTATTGTCTGGGAAATAGTTTTAAAAATGAAAAGCATGTACTTAATATTATATACTTGTATTCATCATGCTTAAACAGTAACTTGCTTTTTCATTTCTCTTCCTTCCTACTATAACTCTCCCAAAGATCCACATCTGGTGATAAACAGAGCATTCTTAAATATTGCTAGGCAATTACACTGGGAAAGGGGTAGGTTTTATAGTTATTAAGCAAGCAGGAACACATTTAATTACAGAGATAGTTATCTTGGATATTGCTCTAAAAGAGGTAATTCTGACCAGAATGCTATAGCGTAGTGACACATTAATTCTGCTTTATTATGTAATTTGGAGTATAGGCGTTAGTAATTCCAACGAACTAATTGCATTTGAATCTAAGGTGGGATTTATGATGTGATGTGACATGATAGTTGGTTACATTTTAGTGCACATCAGCATAAAAGACCCATCAATCTGTCTGAACAGGGTCAGGGGGAAGGCAGGCAACACTGCACCTAGAAAGCACAGCTATGAAAATGTCTGCACATAAAAAACAAAGGAGTCCACCCTCTGACTACTGAGGGAAATCCCAGTGGTAGAGAGGTTGTATCTGTTAACAATTGAGGACATAGCAAAAAGATTTCACTCCATAAACTAAAGTAAATAATAGCCCAACATATATTTGGCTTTTTCTTTTAGCCTCATAATTACTTCTGTGCTTTACTGAGTATTTCTGGTTTCACTCTACTAGTGAGCATCACTTTCTGGACTAGAGCAGCTACTATAATTGCATCAGCAAAACTAGTGACTATTTATAAATAGAGAACTTTTAGCTTTCTGCCCTGCTCGCACACTTTACTCTTGTCTGTAGTTTATCTGATATCATATAAAACCATACAGAAAAAACTCTTTTTGCACAAGAACACAATAGCATGCTTGAACAACCAAACATGCCATCTGAAGGGCTTTAGGAATTACAGCAATTATTATATCATTGATTTTCAAATAGAATATAATCAGCAAAGAGTTCTTTTCTTTTAGAAAAAAAAAACAGTATAATAAAGCTTTGACTTTTTCCACATCTAAAAAGTTATTGGGTTGAATCCTATAATAATTATTGCTGTGTTTTTGTAACCACAGAGAAATTAGGTATATAAAATTACTTGGAAAAAAAACAAATCAAATCAGAAAAACTTGATGCTGAAACATTAAAGCACAATACCTGTAAATTTACAGGTAACCTTTGTACTCCTTCCGAAGTTTTTAGGAGATGAAACTTTGCTATGAAACTGGTGATTAGGCTGCCAGATTGCCAGTGTGAATATGCTTTTCCGCAGGAAAGTTAATTACAACTTCTTTCAAAAGATAATACATGAAGGCCCGTGCATCACTGACCACCTATAACTTTACCAAAGAGGCAGGCCCAGTAACAGGATGCTTAATGCACAGGTTCCCTTCGCTTTTCAGGGAACTCCAAGCACAGCTATGCAACAGCATTTATAGATGAGGTAGAGAAGTGTCACAACACCCCCTCAAAACAATGCAGTATATACTGCTCAAACTTCAATGATTTGAAAGTAAGATGATTTTATAACTGATAACTACATTCATGCTCAGATATAGCAGAACCTCTGTCAAGAAACTGAGTTAAAATGTAACAGCCTTCTACCTGGCAGTGTCCAACTCATACAAAATCAGTAGCAGCAGGATATCAGCTGCTTGGGAGCAGAGAACTGTGGTGCAGTTGAATTATCAACAGTCACAAAACTGAAGGTGGGCTGTTTTTTGTGATAATTTGGACAGGATTATGCAGGGTAAAAAGGATATCCTGCCTATGAAAGCACAGCATTTTATGGAAGCTGCAGGTTTCCCCTCAGCCAGGCACAGTTTCTCAGGATGCCCCCTCTGCCAGGTTTCAACAATAAGGCCTCATTTTCAGCCCAAGCACCAGTCAAGGAGGAGATGGGTATATATGGCAAACAGCCTGCCAAAACCTAAGAATTAGCCAGAGCACCTTGTCCCAGCACCCTCTTCACCTGGTTCCAGGGAAAGTTGCTGTTTCCATCCAAGATCATTCCTGTTGAGATACATCACAGTACCAAGATTCCCAGCTGAATTTATTACAAAAAATAACCCAATTTAGGACTCTCTCAGGAGAAGCATTTCACAAACAGCAGGGACTCAAGAGAAATGATCATAAACCAAATCCCTGTACACAGCTATGCTTTCTCTGAAAAGGACTGAAAAGAAGTGAAAAGTTATATATGTTTGCAAGAAGCTGATGGATGTTTGATATATCTGTGTACCTCTCCATCATCTTGTTAAGATGATCTATTATCAATTTAAGTTAGCAATTACATTCTGACTTTCAGGAAGACTTTGAGTTCTGCCAGGCACTGTATCAGGTTTGGAGAAAGGCATGTAAATAATGCAGGGTATATGTCCTGAAATGTAACACTTACTTAGTGTTTTCCTGAAAGTGATTCCTTTGCCCGCTGGCTGAGTTTGCCTTAGATTGTGGTTGCTGCAGATGGTCAGAATTTGAACAGAGGCTGTCCATCTAATGATTCCCCACCAACAAAGTAAGGAGGGTATGAGGGTGGAAGCCTTTTTATGAATTTTTCTGGTACAAAATGATGTAGTAACTCTCTCAAAGTCACAGACTAAATTAGTGGAGACAGCTAGAGCTTGTAAAGCACAACAAATCACAATTCACCAGCCCATTTTCTGTAACTCATTTCTAAGATTGACTGTGACATTATTTCTTAGGGATTGTTACATTTATTTTTCAGTACTGTAGTATTATACATTTTGAATCCTTTGAAGACCATCAGAAGATTATGAGTGGACATGATGGGGAGAGAATTTCCCAGCCTAAGGTTTTTGAGTTTTGGCAGGTGAGCCTGCAGAATTTCACACTTTGTTATAGAATATCTTAACTCAGTAGGTTTCTCACACCTGTAAAATTTAGGAATGTTGCAAAGTACAAATGGCCCTACTTGTTTTGTTATTGTTCATTAATCTGACAGATTTCTAACTTCCATTCTGGTGAGGCTTGTATTTTCTTAGAAGTTAGTTTGAAGTGAAAAAGAAAATACCAACCAAACTCACAGGAAAACTTACACTAGAGAGAACATGTGGAGGTATCACAGTATCACAGTATCACAGTATCACAAGGTTGGAAAGGACCTCTGAGATCATCAAGTCCAACCTATAACCCAACACTAACACCAACCATCATCTAAACCATGGCACTCGGTGCCTCATCCAATCTCCCCTTAAACACCTCCAGGGTCAGCGACTCCACCACCTCCCTGGGCAACGCATTCCAATGGCCGATCACCCTTTCAGTAAAGAACTTCTTCCTCACATCAAGCCTAAACTTTCCCTGACGAAGCTTGAGTCCATGCCCTCTAGTTCTGTCACTGGTCACCTGAGAGAAGAGACCAACCCCTGCCCGACTACAACCTCCTTTTAGGTAGTTGTAGAGAGCAATGAGGTCTCCCCTGAGCATCCTCTTCTTTAGACTAAACAGCCCCAACTCACTCAGTTGCTCCTCATAGGGCTTATGCTCCAACCCCTTTACCATCTTCATTGCCCTCCTCTGAACACATTCCAGTATCCTAACATCTTTCCCAAACTGGGGGGCCCGGAACTGTACACAGTATTCCAAATGAGGCCTGACCAGTGCCGAGTACAGGGGGACAGTAACTTCTCTGGTTCTGCTGACTACACTATTCCTGATGCAGGCCAGAATGCCATTAGCCTTCTTGGCCACCTGGGCACACTGCTGGCTCATGTTGAGCTTCCTGTCAACCAGCACTCCCAGGTCCTTTTCTGCCTGACTACTCTCCAGCCACTCTGTCCCCAGTCTGTAGCTCTGCATGGGATTGTTGTGTCCAAAATGAAGTACCAGACATTTGGACTTATTAAACATCATCCCTTTAGAATCAGCCCATCTCTCCAATCTGTCCAGGTCCCTCTGCAGGGCCATCCTACCCTCTAACAGATCAACTCTTCCTCCCAGCTTGGGTATCATCTGCAAACTTGCTGATGATGGACTCAGTCCCCTCATCCAGATCATCAATAAAGATATTAAACAGGACCAGACCCAACACCGATCCCTGGGGGACACCACCGGTGACCGGCCGCCAACTGGATGAGACACCATTCACCACCACTCTCTGGGCTCGGCCATCCAGCCAATTCCTAACCCAGCACAGAGTGCTCCCATCTAAGCCACAGGCTGCCATCTTCCCTAGGAGTCTACTGTGGGGGACAGTGTCAAAGGCCTTGCTAAAGTCCAGGTATACCACATCCACAGCCTTCCTCTCATCCACCAGGCGAGTCACATGGTCATAAAAGGAGATCAGGTTGGTCAGGCAGGACCTACCCCTCCTAAACACATGCTGGCTGGGCCTGATCTCTTGACCGTTCTGCAGGTGCCGCATGATTTCACCCAGGATTATCTGCTCCATGATTTTACCTGGGACCGAAGTCAGGCTGACAGGTCTGTAATTACCTGGATCATCCTTACGGCCCTTCTTGTGGATAGGCGTCACATTGGCCAACTTCCAGTCTTCCGGGACCTCTCCAGTGAGCCAAGACTGCTGAAAGATGATGGAGAGCAAGCTCATCCGCCAGCTCTCTCAACACCCTAGGATGGATCCCATCCGGCCCCATAGACTTATGAGGGTCCAAGTGGCTCAGCAGGTCTCTAACTTCCTCCTCATGGATTGCAGGAGGGCCATATTTCACCCTGCCCCCATCAACTACTTCAGAGGGCCAACTGTCAAGCGAGCTGACATCCTTGCTATTGAAAACTGAGGCAAAGAAGGCATTAAGTACCTCAGCCTTCTCTGCATCTTTGGTTCCTGTATTTCCCTCCACATCCAACAAGGAGTGGAGGTCGCTGCCGCTCTTCTTTCTACCATTGATATATTTATAAAAACTCTTCTTATTATCCTTAACAGAAGTGGCCAATTTGAGCTCCAACTGGGCTTTTGCTTCCCTAATTTTCCTCCTACACGACTTAACAACATCTTTGAACATGACGTGGCTTACGTCCCCTTCTTTCCAACGGCAATACATCCTCTTTTTCTTACTTAGTTCCTTCAGAAGCTCCCTACTTATCCAGGCCGGACGTCTGCCTCTACGACTCTTCTTACAACACATGGGGACAGCCCGCTCCTGCGCCTTCAAGATTTCATTCTTGAAGTGTATTCAGCCTTCCTGGACCCCTTTGCTACTAAGAACTATTTCCCAGGGTACTTTCCTGACCAGTTCCTTAAATAATCCAAAATCTGCCCGCCGAAAGTCCAGCATCGATGTTCTGTTCCTGGCTTTTCTTTTTACATTGTTTAGAGAGAACCTGATTATCTCATGATCACTACACCCCAGACAGCCTCCGACAACAACATCACCCACAAGCCCTTCTTTGTTTGTAAAGAGCAGGTCAAGAAGAGCCTCACCCCTGGTGGGCTCACTCACCAGCTGCGACAGAAAGCAGTCCTCAATACACTCTAAGAACCTCCTGGACTGCCTCCTCTCAGCAGTGTTAAGTTCGCAGCAGATATCCGGAAGGTTAAAGTCTCCTAAAAGAACAAGGGCAGCCGATCTAGAGGCAGTCTCCAGCTACTTAAACAATAGAAGATCCATCTCCTCCTGGTCAGCCGGTCTGTAACATACTCCAGCCAGGAGGTCAGACCTGACTGTCCCTCTGACCCTTACCCATAGGCACTCAACCTGGTCATCACCGATCTCGACTTCAATAGCATCCAGGGTTTCCCTAGTGTAGAGGGCCACCCCTCCACCCCTCCTCTCACGCCTGTCTCTCCTGAAGAGCCTGTAGCCTTCCATGGCAGCACTCCAGTTATGAGAGTCGTTCCACCACGTTTCCGTGATAGCTCTCCCACTGGACCAGGACTTCCAGCTCCTCCTGTTTGTTTCCCATACTGCGTGCGTTTGTGTACATGCACTTCAGTTGGGTTACTGACGACACCCTTTGAGATGGCTCATCCTCCACAGGAACATCTTTTGTGAGCCTAGTTACTCCCCCCTCCCCCCTCATGCCTAGTTTAAAGCCCTCTCAACAAGTCCTGCCAGCTCCTGAGCTAGAATCCTCTTACCCTTTGGAGTTAGATGAGACCCATCTGAGTCAAGCAGGCCAAGTGCCGTAAAGGTTTCCCCATGATCAAAGAACCCAAAATTCCTCTGCCGGCACCAGCCCCTAAGCCATTTATTAACTGCATATATTCTCTTGTTCATATCTGTATACATCCCTGCCACGGGAGGAACCGAGCAGAACACCACCTGTGCTCCTGCCCTATCCAGTGACCGTCCCAGCTCCTGGAATTCCTTTTTAACTACCCTTGACCCTCTTTTCTCTAGCTCATCACCACCAGCTTGTACCACCACAAGCGGGTAATAATCTGATGGTTTAACTAGGTCTGGGAGTCTCTTGGCGATGTCGTGTACCCGGGCTTGGGGAAGGCAGCAGACTTCCCTATGAGTTGGGTCCATCCTACAAATAGGGCCCTCCGTCCCTTTCAGAAGGGAGTCTCCCACTACAATGACCCTCCTTTTCTTTTTCTTACTTGAAGTCCTGACCTGTCTGATGGGCAATGTGAGGTTAAGAGCCTCCTCGGGTGAGTTCTCTGTCACACTATCCTCCACCTAAGCATCAAATTCCAATACCCCAAACCTGTTTTGTAGGGGTAGTTGGAAAGGTGGCATTTGAAAGGGAGGTCTATAACCCCCACGAGAGCAGACCTGCTCCCAGTCCTCCTCACCAACCAGGTCACTCCCCTTATCGTGTAGATGAGGAATATGGCATTCCTCAGCCTCCTGGGGAGGATTACTGGGAGGAGAGAGGGTTCTACTCCACCAGTCTATCTCCCTTTCACTTTCTCGACTACTCCTCAACCTCTCCACCTGATCCTTAAGATCTGCAACCATAAGGAGCAGATCTTGAATCTGTTCGCACCTCAGACAAGCATTTTTGGTATGGTCCTCAGGAACCACAAGTAGGCTGAGACACTCCCTGCAGTCTCGAGTCTGGGCAGCTGCGTCCCTTAATAGCGGTTCCGTTTGGATGCCTACACTGCTGGTGGCAGAGGCTTTACCACGCCTAATCACCATTGCTGCAGGGAAGTGGGAAGTCAACCACCTGTCAGAGAGTGCCTGCTTGCCCTGCCTGCGCAAACTGCCTATTCCGTGACCCTGTATACTGTGACCCTGTTCGCCGCGCTCCAGTCGCTAGCGCTCCCAGGGAGATGTTTAAATGCCCCGCGGCTTTTTCTGGGACCACCCCCCTACCACGCGGTCGGCCCACGTGACAGTTGCCGCTTCTGGGGTTCAGAGAGGGTCGCCCTGCCAGGGTCCTCTCCTGAGCTTTTGCCTTTCCCTATGTGAGAAATTATGGAATATAATATTGTTTATTAAGATTTATGTTAGATGTAAATGTCAAACCGTGGGGGATGTGAAATCGCTTACGCAGACAAAAACGATTGCCAGATACTGCTTGTGCAAGATAGGATAACCGCCAGATGTCCCAGGAACCGACAGGGACAAGGAAGGAAGACGTCTTACTTCAGCCGAAGCATGCACAGAGTGCTTTCACTATACCACGATTGTGAAAGAAGGAAAAAAAAACGTATAAAAAGAACTGTATGAAGTGCCTATTTACGGCAGTTGGCGGAGTGCAGACTCCCCTGCCGTCCAGCGCTGCTTTTGCTCATATTCTACTTGCTATAATTAATAAATTTTAATTGGATTTTGATCCGTTGTGGTCTCAATTTATTACAATTCTGGTGCCGTGACTCGGATAAGGAAAGATGGGCTTCGGTCCTCCGGGGAGGCGCCCCGCGTTCATCCGCGGCCCCGCGACCGGCAGCTTACCTCAACCTTACCGACGAACCCAAAATCCTAGAATATTGAGCAAAGGAGCAACCGGTAAAAATCCCATAAACATTCTGTGCACGGGAGTCCGGACGAAGACGCGGGACGCGTAAGTATATTGCGAAATTGTTCGCAGGTTTGCCGTTCGGGCGGGATTGGGTTTCCTGGAATATAACGAACGAGAGGTTCGACATACTGAACCAAGCGAGTGTGGACCCTTAAGTACTGCGTTTCCCATATCCCGCGAGGGACTGGGCCAGAAAAAAGGGGAGCGAGTGAGTGTGTGTTTGTGGATATTCCAGAAGATGGGGGCGAAGGGCAGCAAGCCTTCGACTCCCATGGGAAGGGTACCCTCTGTACCTGAGAATACCCCTCTGGCATATATCTTAGACAATTGGAAACATTTTCCTGGGACTGCAGGGAAAAGTAAGCCAAAAATGATAGAATATTGTACTAAGATATGGGGAGGGAAGAAACTTTCAAAGAAAGTTTTTTGGCCGGTTTATGGATCAGAAGAAGATTGGGTAAGGCAACAATTGAATCTCTGGGTAAAAAACCCTTTAACCCAGAGGAGAGCCGGTACGCTGCGGTCTGGTTAGAAAAACCCTATCCAACACTTTATCCACTAAATGAAGTTAAAAATAAGCGAACTAAGAGGAGAGAGGAATTAAACGATGTCCTCCTGACCCCTCCTCCTTATGTCCCTCCGCAGCCACCCACTCCCCCGTCCCCCCCAGTAGTTCCCAAAGCACCTATTCCGCCGTCAGAATTGGAGCAGGAGGAATCTCCCCCTCCTCCTCAACGTAGAACTAGGAGTCAAAAAGGGGCAACTAACATGTACCCTCTGAGGGAAATGCCCATGGGGGGACCCCAACCTGTTATTGGATATATTTCTGTACCCCTAAATTCGGCTGATTTACGAGATTTCAAAAGAACCGAGATGGGTAGTTTAATTGAAGATCCACTCGGGGTAGCAGAAAGACAATTTTTGGGACCAAATCTTTATACCTGGGATGAAATGCAATCCATTCTTGGGCAGTTATTTACTACCGAAGAGAGAGAAATGATTAGGCGGGCTGGAATGAGACTATGGGATGCCCAACATGCCCAGGGACCCCAAGCAGATATTAAATGGCCACTCCAAAAACCTAACTGGGACAATCAGGACCCGCTGCATAGAACTCATATGCAGGACCTGAGAACCATCGTAACCCAGGGAATTAGAGAAGCATTACCCTGTGGCCAGAATATTAATAAAGCATTTAATGAAATGCAAAAGAAGGATGAAAGCCCTACTGAGTGGCTGGAACGATTAAGGAAAGCACTCCAGCAGTATTCAGGAGTAAATCCTGATGATCCTTTGGGACAGGCACTCCTCAAAACTCAGTTTGTGGCAAAGGCATGGGAAGACATTAGGAAGAAGATTGAAAAATTAGAAGATTGGCATGATAGAGGTTTGGATGAATTATTGAGGGAAGCACAAAAAGTGTATGTGAGATGAGAGGAAGAAAGCAGTAAATGGCAAGTAAAAATGATGGTGGCAGCAGTTAGAGAGGATCGCAGAGGGAGGTCTAATGGACACAGACCTGCTAGAATAAGACAAGGGAATGGAGCAGTGAAGGAGGAACAAGGATGTTGTTTTTATTGTGGAAAGAAAGGACATATAAAAAAGAATTGCAGAGAAAGGATTAGAGATGAGGAGGTACTGAAAGCAGAATAGGAGAGTCAGGGGCTCTATATCTTAGGGGATCGGAGTCATCGTGAGCCCTTGATAAAACTAAAACTAGGTCCCCATAAACAAGAGTTCACCTTTTTAGTAGATACTGGAGCTGAGAGATCAACCATTAGACAGATACCAGAAGGATGTACAGCGTCCTCTGAAAAAGTGCAAGTAATCGGGGCTAAAGGAGAACCTTTTAAAGTAAGTAAAATTAAAGATGTGATATTTGAGACCAAAAATAAATTCGGGGTAGGTGAACTCTTGTTCGTCCCTGAAGCAGAATTTAATCTGCTAGGACGAGATTTAATTGTTGAATTACAATTGGAAATCAAGGTAAAAAATCAGGAGTTAACAGTGCTAGCTTATCCATTGACTATAGAAGACAGGAAACAAATTGACCCAAATGTCTGGCACTCTCCGGACGCGATTAGCAGATTAGAAATTTCGCCGATTAAAATCCAAATTACTGAACCTCACATACCTGTGAGAGTACGGCAGTACCCAATATCCTTAGAGGGACGAAGAGGATTAAAACCAGAGATCGACCGATTATTAGCACAAGGGATTCTAGAACCCTGTATGTCACCTTTTAACACCCCCATACTGCCTGTAAAGAAACCAAATGGAAAGTACCGACTCGTTCATGATTTACGAGATATAAATAAAAGAACTCTTACCCGGTTCCCTGTAGTGGCGAACCCTTATACATTATTAAGTAGGTTAGGACCTCACAATTCTTGGTATAGTGTAGTGGATTTAAAAGATGCCTTTTGGGCTTGTCCATTGGCAGAAGAGTGCCGTGATTATTTCGCCTTTGAGTGGGAGGATCCTGAAACACGTCGCAGGCAACAATTGAGGTGGACTGTACTTCCACAAGGGTTCACAGAATCCCCTAACTTGTTTGGACAAGCTCTGGAATAATCCTGAAAGAATATCAGGTACAGGAGGGGAATGTCCTGTTACAATATGTAGATGACCTGCTTATAGCAGGAACAGATAAAGAAGAGGTCAGGAAGGAAACAATTAATCTCTTAAACTTTCTTGCACAAAAAGGGTTACTGGTATCACAGGAGAAGTTACAATTTGTGGAGGAAAAAGTGAAATATTTGGGGCATTATTTGTTTAACGGGAAGAAAATACTCGACCCAGAGTGTATTAAAGGAATTTTGGAATTTCCTATGCCTGTTACTAAAAGGCAAATCCGGCAGGCATTGGGGCTATTTGGGTATTGTAGACAATGGATAGAAAATTATAGTTGTAAAGTAAAATTTTTATATAAACAACTGTCAGAGGATAAGATACCTAAATGGACCTCTCAGGACCAAGAGCAATTTGCCAGCCTAAAAAGGGAATTAAGTCAAGCACCCGTATTAAGTCTCCCGGATTTACAATGACCATTTCATTTATTTGTTAACATACATGAAGGAACAGCATTTGGAGTATTAACGCAGGATTGGGCTGGACAGAAGAAGCCGGTGGCATATCTATCGAAGCTTTTAGACCCCGTAAGCAAGGGTTGGCCAAGTTGTTTACAGATCATTGTTGCCGCTGCTTTATTACTTGAAGAAACAAATCGTGTTACCTTTAATGGGGAGGTTGTCTTATACGCGCCTCATAACATAAGGGGAGTGTTACAACAGAAGGCAGACAAGTGGCTTACAGATAGCCGACTATTGAAGTATGAGGGAATACTTATAGAATCTCCAAAGTTATCCCTAAAGACTATTGGGGCGGTTAACCCTGCTGAATTTTTGTACCCAGGAGAAAGTGCTGATTTATTGCATGATTGTTTTCAAACAATTGAACAACAGACACGCATTAGGCCAGATCTAGAGGAAGAAGAGTTACAATGTGGAGAGGTTTTGTTTATAGACGGGTCATCACGAATAGTAGAAGGAAAACGATTGTCTGGATATGCCATTGTAAAATTGGAAAAAGGAGAATTTAAGATAATAGAGTCAGGCCCTCTGAGTGCCAGTTGGTCAGCTCAAGCCTGTGAGCTATATGCATTATGGAAAGCATTAGTGCTATTAAAGGGAAAAGATGGGACTATATATACAGACTCACGATATGCATTTGGGGTGGTACACACCTTTGGGAAAATATGGGAAGAAAGAGGATTTGTAAATTCTCAGGGAAAAGAACTGATCCACCCGGAATTAATCCGACGAGTCCTGGAGGCATTAAAAACTCCAAATAAAATAGCAGTTGGACATATCAAAGGACATCAGCGAGGTACGAGTTATCAAGTCAGAGAAAACAATGCAGCTGATACAGAAGCCAAGCGAGTGGCGGGCAACTACAGTACAATCTTGGCTATACAACAGACACAGATTGGCAAATCTTTTAGTTTTGAACCTGTAGAGAAAGAGAAATTGAGACAAATGGGAGCTAAAGAGCAGAATAGTAAGTACCTATTACCAGATGGGAGAGAAGTTTTACCTAAAGGTATGGCATTTGAGATATTTTCTAAAATACATAGTAAAACACATTGGGGAACCCAGGCATTAGTTGATCACTTTAATCAACTGTTTGCCTGTGTGGGTGTATATAACGTAGCAAAAGCAGTTACAGCAGCTTGCGAGACTTGTCAAAAGGTAAATCGGAGCAATATGAGGCAAAAGCCTTTTGGAGGACGTTCCCCAGCATACAGGCCCTTTTCACACATACAAGTGGATTTCACTGAACTACCCAAAGTAGGGCGTTACAAATACTTGTTGGTAATGGTGGATCATTTAACCCATTATGTAGAGGCTTTTCCTACCTCTAGAGCAACTGCTAACCAAGTTACCAAAGTGTTACTCGAACATATTATACCTCGATACGGAGTAACTGAAGTAATAGACTCAGATAGAGGAACACATTTTGTGTCAAAAATAATTAAAGATTTAACAGAGAGCTTGGGTATAAAATGGGAATACCATACACCATGGCATCCACAAAGCTCAGGTAAAGTTGAAAGAATGAACGGAGAAATCAAAACTATTTTAACTAAATTAATGATAGAAACCAAATTATCATGGATTAAGTGCCTACCCATGGCGCTGTTGATTCTAAGGACCAGACCTCGAGCAGACTTAGGGATATCAGCATTTGAAATGGTGTATGGAATGCCCTACAGAATTGAAAGTCCGCAAACAAATGTTTTAATTCGTGACCGTGTGATTAATGAATACATTTCGCAATTAGCAGAACATCGCAACAAGCTTTGGGAAAGTGGACTGATTGTACAACGGCCCCCGTTGGATTTAAAGATTCACAATATTAAACCTGGAGATTGGATATTAGTCAAAGTGTGGAAAGAGGAAACCCTGAAACCCAATTGGGAGGGACCTTACCTTGTTTTGCTCACCACAGAAACAGCCATCCGAACTGCCGAACGTGGATGGACGCATGCTAGCCGTGTAAAGGGACCCGTAAACCCACCACAGTGGAAAGTCGTCAGCTCACCTGGAAACACCAAGCTTGTACTAAAGCGATAAGTAATGATACAAACTGTATTTTAGTATTTTCTAGGATTACCTTTTGGGGTACAGTGTGTTATAGGACTAATATTTGCATTTATTGTATCATTGATTGTGTATTATTTATGGAAAATTGTTAAGTGTGAAAAAGGGCTATGTTGAATCAATGTCAGTTTCGATGTGTGAAACTTCTTGGGACTGGCTACGAAGGTTTTGTTATTTGAGGGAAACATCGACCATCGACCCCGCCAACACTCTCTATACCTCAGATATAATAGTTAAGTGTGGAAAACCAGGTTGCAATTGTTACCCGTTTGTATGTTTTAAGTGCAAAAGGTGTCAAGAAAAGTGGTGGCAACACTGTAGAGAAGGATATCCTCCTCGAGGGGTGTGTAGCAGTTGCTACACGAAAGAACGAGAATTTACTAATTGGGCATTGAAACAATTGAGAGCCAAATTTCCAAATTGGACCGCTGAACATTGGTATTATTACGCCTATGGTATTAATCCTGAGTACTATTGTTACCACCCTCAGGAACGGATACCATTGATAATTGATATTGTCGCAGTCCAGTGTAGACTGGAAATCAAGGCTGTAAAGTGTAACGAGTGCATGGTTAAGGCCAAAGCTTGGCCCGCTTACGTACACCGTCTAACCAAGTGTAAGAGGCATATTCCTGACAGGGACTCTTGCTGCCGAGAAGATGGTAACCCCCGTGTCTGGCTGCAACCCAGTCGACGGGCGAGGCAGAGGAGGAAAACCCACCAAAGGAAAGAGCCTGCAACTTGGAACGTACAAGCAGCCTTGGCTGAACTTCCACAGGACTGGTAAAAATTCAAATTTAAAACAAAGACAATACCCTCCTGAAACACTCCTTTTCCTGTACACTTTTAGTGCATTAATCCTACCCACTATGGCAGGGAATCCACATGAACCTATGGTCTGGAAATTATATAACTTACAACAACCACAAGCAATTCAGAATATTACAACCCCAGGGGAAATAAATTTCATAGTACCGTTAACCAACATGATCTTGGGAGGCCGCAGAGATAGAGCAGATCCATGTAGAGCATTCTATATATGCCCAGCATCAAACCCTGGTAAAGGATACTGCAATTAGCCAGGCCACTATTTCTGTGGTTATTGGGGTTGTGAAACTTGGGCTTCCGATTGGGTAACTACAGGAGATAAATATCTGAACCTCGGATGGAAACCTGAGGGATGTACAAGACCACGCATTGGGAATGAGGGGCATGTATATGGTACAAGTAGTTATTGTTCCTCGTCTAATCTATCACACCTCTGAGGAGATATTACCCTACTTCAAACGAGACCTGAACAGACAAAAACGAGAACCAATTACAGTGATAACCTTAGCTACGCTACTGATAGCGGGCGGAGTTGGAGCAGGTACAGGCATAGCCTCCCTAGTAAAAGGTCAGGAATTACGAAATTTGCAGATGGCTGTAGATGAGGATTTAGCAAGAATAGAACAATCTATCAACAATTTAGCCACTTCAGTAAAGTCCTTATCAGAGGTAGTGCTGCAGAATAGAAGGGGATTGGATTTACTTTTTTTAAAGGAAGGAGGGTTATGTGTAGCTCTAAAAGAGGAATGTTGTTCTTTTGCTGATCATACGGGAGTAGTCCAGGACACCATGTCCGAACTCCGGAAAAGGTTGGATCAATGTAAGAAGGATCGTGAGGCGGGTAGGTCATGGTATGAAAATTGGTTTAATGTTTCACCTTGGTTGACCACTTTGTTGTCTGCTTTAGCAGGACCGCTTATTATATTGATTTTAGGACTTATATTTGGGCCTTGTGTATTACGCTATATTTTACGTTTTATCAGGGAACGGTTTGACATTGCTAAATTGCTTATTTTAACTACAGAATCTAAAACAGGATATAAAAATGTACCTATTAATGAGGATGAAGATTATTGTGAATGCGATATGCGACATGAAAACTATTGTAGTTGTGAGGTATTACATTGCGAAAGTTATGATAAATGTCGGGATTGTGGAAAAAGGTTTGCGTGCAGCACAGGGAATGAAAGCAGTGTTTAATAAACAATAATAGGATAAAAAAAAAGGGGGGGATTGTGAGAAACTATGGAATATAATATTGTTTATTAAGATTTATGTTAGATGTAAATGTCAAACTGTGGGGGATGTGAAATCGCTTACGCAGACAAAAACGACTGCCAGATACCGCTTGTGCAAGATAGGATAACCACCAGATGTCCCAGGAACCGACAGGGACAAGGAAGGAAGACGTCTTACTTCAGCCGAAGCATGCACAGAGTGCTTTCACTATACCACGATTGCAAAAGAAGGAAAAAAAAAGGTATAAAAAGAACTGTATGAAGTGCCTATTTACGGCAGTTGGCGGAGCGCAGACTCCCCTGCTGTCCAGCACTGCTTTTGCTCATATTCTACTTGCTATAATTAATAAATTTTAATTGGATTTTGATCCGTTGTGGTCTCAATTTATTACACCTAGGAACTCTCCACCTGCCCAGATTGAGCACCCAGCTGCAGTACTTACCGTTCCTGCCGCCGGTCACGCCGAATCAGCTAGTCCAACCTCTTACTTAAAACTTATATCAGTTGTTTCAGGACTCTCCAAGACAAAGACTCCTCAGTGTCACTGGGGCCCCATCCCAGCACTTGACCATCCTCATTGTGAGACAGTTTTGACAGAAATCATTCCCAGCCAGGAAACATATCAGAATACGCTGAAAAGTTCCTTTCTTGAAATTTCAAAGAGGGCTAAAGGTACCATGACAACTGTCTCAATGCTTCTGTAAATTTCACCCAGTCACAGAATATGAACGATATGATAAATACGAACCTTCAATCCATTTTATCATTTTCATACATCATCAAGAAGGTTATGGACTTGATTCATTAGACAAGGTAATGAGTAAATGGGTATACACCTTCTAGAGGTGAGATTTTACTTATAAATGGTTGCTGAAATGAGTCAAAATTCATGTCCTAATACCGCATGCTTTTGTCGCTGGCCAGAACAGTATACTCAAGCACAAAAGCCAGTACATATTTTTAATTACTAATAACATGGTTCCAATCTTATGGTTGAATGATCTGTATGTGCAGTTCAAGGTAATAATCATTCACTTAGCGTAATTTAGACCATCACAGTACATGCTTCCTTAAAGAACAATTTGCACTGCATAAAATCTTCCTGTTGATACTAAACAGAATCTCTTTTCCATTTTGAGTATTAACCCCAGAGATTAACCTTTAATTTCTCTCTTCAAACTAAGTGCTTTAGTCTTGGATCTCAGAGACCTATCTGTTTAAGAAATAGGTACAGTTCTGCATAGGGTGCTTTGGGCTTTCTGGAAGACAGGGAGAAGCAGCCACTATCTCTGGCCACTGGAGTTTTGACAGTTTGGATTACAACTCGATGGACAGAGCTAACTAGGAGGTCCTACCAAACATGTAGCTGCCCTTCTGAGCCGTGTAACTTACGTCACTTGAATCAGAGGCCTGAGGGGTCTTATGACAGTAGCATAATGGCCAATAAGGCTGTATGCATGCTATTCATATCACTCCAACACTCCTAAACCAGCAAAGCCACTCTGGTCTAGAGACTGCCACCCTTTAATTTATCCATATCCTTGCCATTTCATCATCCACTCTGAAATCTTTAAGTGCTCCACTTTCTGCTACCTTACCTATCCCCACATCTTTTCGTAAACACTGAAATCCTTCAGAGCTCTTTCCCTCTTTACTCATGCAGCTGACTTCTTGATGGTGTGTGCCCCCTTTACCTACTGGCTCGGCTCCTTCTTTTGTCTTCTTAATATAACTTGCTGACTTAGACTGGAAACCTATGGAGGCAGTGACAGGACAGGCATACTGGAAGATATTCTTATTAGGGTCTCAAGCCTAATGACAACAACAATTGTTATTCTTAATATATTAACCCTATGATATTAATAATAATCCAACTGCTATTATTCTCAATATGATAACACTATGACATTAATTCATAATACTGTCAATTGTCACCTGCAAGGGTCCTAACAATTCCTCCCTGATAGAGCAGGTGTTCTATGGTATGCCAAAACTACCTTTTGCAGGCAGACTTGAGCTCCCATTCTGATGCAATCAGAAGTTTGTGCAGCCTCAAACTAACATATTTCACCTGCAAGAGAGAGGTAAAAACTTGTAAATTATCAGGAAACAGCATATTATACTTCTCAGCTGCTGCTGAGAAGTCCAACATGTTAGACGCAACAAAGCAACATCAGTTTTGAATTTCTGTTTCAAAGAGGTCCTCAAAATCCTGGAGGCACGAGACTCTGTGGCTCAGAACCATGATATACAGATTTCTACTATCAGCAACTGCATCTAAAATGACATCAGTGTGTCCTGTTTCCTCACTTTAATGACCTTCTCCTAACATTTCCTCCAATTACCTAAAAGAGGATGATTCTTCTGACTGCCAATCCTGACAGCTCAAACTGAGAGCTGGAGAGACAAACAATTAAACTTTTGATGATGAGTGTCCTGGAAAGGCAGGCAGGGCATTGATTTTGCTCTTGACAAACACTGTACCAAAGATCACAGCCAAGACCCAACTAGCTAATGATGTGATATTCATTAAAAGCAAAAGTTGTCACAATGAGTAGCACTCCTTCACAGCAGGAGCAGTAATGTCTTGAGAGATGAAGAACAGTCCATATAAATAGACAGATGTTCCTCTCAGAGTTACAGTAGATACTTACTTGTTTCAGACCAGGGTGTTCTCATATTGTTGTTCCTCCATTTGCAGACCAAATGTAACCCACCTCAGAAATAGGTGATCTGTCACCCTCTGTGTGTAATACTGCCTCACCTCATATCTTAGGATGAAATACAACATGAAGTCACAGGCTGAGTTTTATGAGATAAGGTCACTGCCTACATGGACTAGTAGAAGAATGAAAAGTTACAGAAATGCCAACCAGGCATGACTGTCTCCAGGACATACATTGCTGCTCTAGCTGAAGAGATGCTGTGGCAAAAACAAGTTGTCATAAGACATCAAATTACTTCAGGTGAGCAAAACTTGTCATTGATTTTATTTTGGTCTACATCAATGCTAATATCAGAGGGAGCAAAGACAGTATAACTCATTTCTCAGCTAACAAGTCAGGAGTGTTGGAATAATGGCCTGAAAAAAAATCTTTTTATTTTAGGGGAAGACAGAAAAGTACTTTTATAGGTAAGATAATGTGTGCCTAGAAGTACCTGCATATTTCAGTTATAATCCAAAAACGTTACTTTTTTATCAGAATTATTCACAAAAATTAAAATCTGATAGTATCAGCACATGTGAATTCTGGACCCGTTTTGCCAGCCATATTTGTTGTAAAGTCCTTCATTTTGAAAACCGCATGCTAGTTTAAGAATGTTTTCAGTATGCAAGAGATTATTTTGAATGCAACTTGTCACAAGGGCGACGAGGCTGGTGAAGGGGCTGGAAAACAAGTCCTAAGAGGAGTGGCTGAGGGAACTGGGGTTGTTTAGTTTGGAGAAGAGGAAACTAAAGGGAGACCTCATCGCTGTCTAAGGCTGCCTGAAATGAGGCTGTGGCAGAGCGAGTGTTGATCTCTTCTCACAAGTGACAGGTGATAGGACAAGAGGAAATGGCCGTAAATTGCGCCAGGGGAGGTTCAGACTTGATATTAAGAAGAATTTCCTTAATGGAAGGGTGGTCAGGCACTGGAACAGGCTGCCCATGGAGGTGGTTGAGTCACTATCCTTGGAGGAGTTTAAAAAAAGGATAGATGAGTTTTTAAGGAGCATGGTTTAGCGGATGATGGGTGCGGTTGGACTCAATGATCTCAGAGTTCTTTTCCAACTGGAAGATTCTATGATTCTATGATACAAGCTTAATAAAATTTTATATTTTTGGGACCTCTGAAAGGTCCCAAGTCACTGCAGTGTTGGAAGCCAACTGTAGTAGCACAGCTGAGACTGGGACATGGACACAGTAACACATTATGAACCCCTGAAAAGGTGACATCTCTCTAAAGCTCACAAAAGGAGTGTGGAACTATGTATTTTTATTCTCATTATTTTTAGTTTCTGCAGGAGCAGAAGAGTCAGAATTCTACTTAAAAAATTCACAAAATAAAGGTTTTATGATGCATTAGCTCCTAAAACGGAAATGAGAAAATATACACGTTGATGTTGCAAACCAGTTTTTTTCCCCCTTGGTTTAGTTTTCAGCTTGGTTTTGCAAAATCTGAGACCCAAATCTGACTCGACATTGACATGTCACAAGAAAACCCACTGAAGTAAAAAAATAGCAATGGTGTGAAACAGGTACAACAAGTGAGATGAAAATCATCTCCCTGAGCACAGAGGGCTTAGAGGAAAGACTCAAACCACAGCTTGTTCACCTGCAGGCATGCAAAGCTTTCCACAGCATCTTACCACAACAAATGTATCACACAAGAAAATTATTTTGGGTATCTAGGATCTCTTCTGGTATAGATCTTGTAAACGTAAATGTAAAATTTGAGAACCCTTAAAGAACTATTGCTAGATCCGCAGTACCTTTCTTCAAAAATATTCTAAGCTCTGCCAATGTCCTGCTGCAGCAGAAAGAGTAGGCATCAGGAACCAGGTGGTACCTGACCAAAATAGGACTCAGTGAAATCCATTCTCAGAAATGAGTCTACCTGGCTGTCTTAGAAGGCAGAACTACCTTGGTTTTCTCCTCCCTGAGACTGAGAACATCATTTTACCAGGAATAAGAACATCTCATAAATTTGCGTTTGCAATATAATATATACAAACTATGTCACTCAGTTTAGTAACTTTGCTACCTGCTCATCATAAATCCCTACCCAAACCCACACATAGTTTGGAGAAGAGATTAATTACCCTTAACTTGCACACCAGCCTCCAAGACTAGGAAGATTCTCCCCTGGCTTTATTTAAAGGCCAAATCACCTATCTCAGTTCAGTTTTCAGCTCCAGTTACATAACCAATCAGGACCACGTCATTTATTCTTGTCATTTTTCTGTCCTCTCACTGGGAATGAAGTGGACAAGGAATCTTGAACCTAGGATAGCTAGCCAGCAGTAACTGCCAAGGGGAAGGAAACACATCTGGATAAGTTCATAGACAATAACTCTACCAAGTCATAATAAATGACTAGAAACTATCTCAGCCTCAGCGAGTCCAAGGGACAGTAGCTGCTGGAGGATAAAGGGGTATTTTTGACCAACAGGTTCACACTTGTCTCACACTCTTCTCTATGGATCAAGACTGGCGTCTTCCGTGATGTGCTATACACCCTGAAATCACTACAAACCCTCCTGAAGTAGCCATGGAACAAAAACCAGGAGCAAATATGAAAGGTAATGAATTGAACGGACTTAGCTGTGGGGGGCCAAAGAATAAGAGAAATCTAGGATGCTTCACTGCAGGGACACCTTGTTGCCCAGCTAGGGAACAGGCAAGGGCAAAAGCCACCCCCTGCCTCTGGTTACAGGGCTTTGCTGGTGGAAGTGCTGCCTTCAGCTGGGGCACAGAAGCAGCACAGCTAGCAGCATTTCCTGGAGCAGTGGTGCACAAAACAACCACTGATACTGGGCAGGAGGGAGGCAAGGGGGGCGTGTAGAAGAAAGAGCAGAGGTTATTATTTCTCTTGCATTATTTTAAGGCCATGATTTCTTGATGACTAGCACTAGCAATACTTGAAGGGCAATAAAAGGCTTATTCTGAGTTTTCTTTCTAAATGTGAAACCTCAAAAAAATTGTATATCTAGGAGAATAATCCAAAATCTTATCAGTGGGGTTTACTGAGAGACCTCAAATACACCCAATTCTGAGTTGGAACAGGGCTTTTAAAGGTAATTTTAAGAAAATATCTAAATACAGCAGCAATGTAATATTTTCAGAATACTCATTGAAAAAAACCATTTGATTCAATGGGATTCTCCATTCATGCTTTACTATCTTTTTTCTTAAACATTGCTATGCATTCACATGTTTCATTTAACATTTCAGAGTATCATATTTTTCATTATTTCTCTCAATAGTAGATGTAAAGCCTGACTACAGGTATACTATTCATACAACATTTACTGTGAATCATATCTGTACTTATATTTTATGATCTCATACATTAAATCACAGCTAATAAAATGTGATGCACTCTATTATTTTCAATAACATTCACATTTTCAAAGAAAAAAATTGTAAATCAAGTGTTATTTACCATAATCATTACAGAAACTGACAGAAGAAGAAATGAAGCTGAAAAATCAGGGGTTTATAAAAGTTTCCCAAACCCCAAGATAATGTTTATAGAAAAGATCTGCCAGAATACTTTTCCATGTTGCCTTCACCTATGATCTCTCATATTTCCATACTTAAAGAGTGTGAGCAGGGTTAGGCTAGGTAAAGAGATGCTGCAAGTGTCTGCCTCCTTTTCTAATATTTACCTCCTATGAAATTAGCAGGAATTGGGTAGTTGATAAGAATCTGGGAGTAGCAGTGTCAGTGTTTGCCTTGATACAAAGGAGTGCAGCTATCCCTCTACTTTTCATCACAGCTGCACAGCCATTTGACTCTCCCCAAGCAAGCTCAGTTCTCACTCCTTTCCTTTAAGAGTGAAAATAGTGAGTTCACTTAACTCTACCAGACTGATTTACAGCCCAAATGAGAGTAGAGTGGAGGCTAGGCAGCACCATCACTCCTCACTGCCTCTTGAGGCTCCTTCCTTGAGGATTGTGGAGGGAAAGGAGGAACCTGCTTGTGCTGGGTAGAAGAGAGCAAGGAGGTGAAGACAGAATCCCCCATCTCCACCTCATACTCTGCTGCTTAGTGATTCAAGGAGAGGAAGGTTAAACAAATCATTAGACAAGAGGTGTTTCCTCTAGGATAGATTAAAATACAGGAGTGTATCACCCACACTCTGTCATGTTTGGTAAAACATGCCTCCTAAACAGTATAGGGTGAGGGGGAAGAAGAAAGATTTGTACAAAGCCTGATCTATCCCTGGCAAACAATTTCCTAATTTGCTGATGTAGAGCTCATATGTGTCAGGGAGCAAACAATCATCCAAATATATTTGGAAGTCCAATTTCAAAAATTGTTTTCTTTACTCAGTTGCTTCCTCCTCTCTGAATGTCACTGTGCGTCACCGAAGGCCTCCTCACTACCTTGGCAACCTTCAGATCACAGCTCAGGCTGAAAGCCACGGCAATCAAGTGTAATGACTGCTTATGACTTTCCCAATGCTGGCGTATTTACGGTCATTGTGCTAAAGGAATCAGATTTCTAGCTAGCTACAGTCAGTCAGATATTTCTAAGCTTATCAAGTCTGAAAAGACTCTTTTCCCCTCTTCCTTCAAAGCTGGAAGTGGTTCTGCTTTGGAGACCACACTGGCCTTTGTGATAGCAAAGCAAAGGCAGTTCATGTTCATGGGGAAAATAAACCATGCACTAATCCCACAGCTGACACTAATTTGAGCAACACTGTGCTTGAAGGATTTTTCTCTTTTGCCTAATTAATTAAGAGAAGTGACAAACCAATTCAGTTACAAGAAACAAAGAACAAAAGATCTCAGATAATTAAACATTAACTCAATGAAAATCTGTTATTCCTTACATGGTGTCAATTGGTTTATAAATTTCACTGCCCAGCATTATTGCTTTTCATCAGTCTCTGAGTGCAAGAACTTGCAGGAAAAACCCATTAGAACACATCAAGACAAAAAAGCCTCACATGATAAATTCATTAGCCACACTTTTTCCACAAAGGCACCATTACATTAGAGCTCTGTGAACAATTAGTAAGCAAATTTTGCCTTAAGAGGGTTTTTTGTTAACAAATTGTTAGATAACTGTGAAGTTCTCTGATCATAGAATACTTGAAATTCATTTTTTTTTTCAGTCTGAGCCGAACACTGTTGGTTTGCAAACACCTGGTTTCAGATAAGTAACATTCGTACTATATTGATAGTAACTTAAGTAAAATATTTTCCTGTTCCCAGAAGAAATGACTGATCCCTATGTGGGACAACTAAAAGGCAGAAATTAATATATATTGTCATTTGTAACTCCATTAGATCTATATGTATGAGAAAATGAAAAACATACAACTTGACAAAGAATAATTAGTACTTAAAAGTACTAGTTTATAACCTCATGGTGTAGCTATGGTATCATGCTACCCAACTTAACAACTCTGAGAGCATCACACTTGTTTTACAAGAGCTGCGAATGAAGAGAGCTGCTAGTCCTTCACCAGCCACCCAGCAAGACAATCCGAGAGCAAATGAACTTCAGTAGCAGGGCAACACAAATAAGAAACAGGAAATCTAGACAACAAACTAAGGCAGAAAAGACAGAAACACCTTTGTTTTTACTGCTACTTGAGAGATGTTCACCCTTCCTGCAAGTTCTCACCAGCTTCTGTGGAGTCCTTTCCTGGCAGTTTACTTGGTTCAAGCAAATCCGCTTCCTGTACAATCTTGTCCCTTTCAGAAAGTGGAATCTATTTCAGAAACAAATTATTTCTATGACAGTTAGTAACTGTCAGGGCAACGTGAAGACAGTAGAGAACTGGCACTATCTTGCAACTAGAAGCAGAGTACAAGAGGAGCAGAAACAGCAGGAAAGCCTTCAGATAAAAGCCAAATGCATTTTCGTATTAGTAGGAAGAAGGTCCTTAACCAAATACAGGTTAGAATCTTTCCTTTTATTTTCCCCCTTTCTACATCTGCCACCCACTTTCTACCCTTCCCCTATTATGTGATTTGATTGCCATGTTTGTTTTGGCCTGTTTTTTTTTTCTTTTTCCAGGAGACTGTCTGAGTGACGTGCTTCCGTTCCACGCTGTAGGCAAAGTCCTCAGGCATTTGTTTAGTTTATCTTGCCTCCACTCCCAAAAATAAATTCATTCTCTAGCGTGCAGAATTAAAAACTGCCCAACACAATGAAAGGATGTTATGTGCCTCTATCACATGGTTCACTGGGAATTACCCAGGAATTTGGCATCAAGTGTTCCCTGTTTGTGCTGCTGCTGCCCATGACACTGATGATTTCCTTGATCTCTTCTGTTTTTCATGCAGGACACAAACATCCAAATGTGTCTATGTCCTTGAACAACAGATCTTATGCAGGAGAGGTGATTTGCACCAGAAGGTGTTCAAGATCAAACTTCTATCCTTCCTGCTGGACTTGTACTTCTCTTACATGGTTGCTTGTAGGATGGAAGAAAGGATCTAAATAGCTGCCTTCAGTTCTGTCTTGAGATCTACACTTTTAATTCAAGCTTCCTTTAAGGTGTCATACTCTTTACTCTCATACGTGAACATTCAGCTTATTTCTGGCATTTGGAGCACTGCCTGAAATTCTCTTCTAAAAATACCAGAAAAGATCCAGTAGCGCTCATAGCAAGGGACGCATCAGGGTGAATTACCTGATGGCTTTTTGCATGTGTTTTCCAGGCCCTACCTGACCTGCGGCACTCCTAGAATATGGGAGCATTTCTAAAAAAAATAACAGGGCATACATTTAATCTGTTTTCTTTCTTGTATCCCCTGGCTCCGGTGAAGACTGACAATCTACCATAAAGATTTAATCAAAGGCACAATACTCACATCTGTCTGCTATTTCAGAAATAAAGTCTTTAAGTATAAGGGTCTATTTAAAGTAACCTGAAGTGCACTCAATGGAAAAACCTTTCTAAACAATTCTCATACTTTATTTTATGTCACCTAGTTCTTCATATAAGAAAAACTCGCAGTTATTTAAAGGCTCATTTATTTTGTTGTGTTAAGAAAACATTTCACCTATCAGCAGAGCTGATCTTGCAGCCAAATCAACATTCCCCAGGGAATTACCAAGAGCACCAAGTTATTATTTAAAAAGAATAAATGATAAATACAATTGAAAACTCTGAAATCTTCTATGAAAGAAACAGGAGTCCTACTTGCCAAACACAAGCATTGTTGAAATTTGAATAATTAAAACAGTCTTGAGTTGACAATGCCACATGGGAGGATACTGTCAAGCAACTAAGTCTTGGATCTAATTTTCTCTATTTAAACTGTAATTCAACATTGCTAGGAGCACAATAGATGATTTTGTAACTCATTTATTTAAAAGGTCTTGGCCAAGATTGCTAGCTGCTTGTAATAAGCTTCAAAATGACTGAATTAAAAATAATAGACTTGAAAAGGATCAAACAACTACTAGAAACATTTAGGGGGAGGAAAGGGAGTAATTAGCAAAATCTATCCACCTTGGAATGAAAAGGGTTGAGTCAGGACTCAGGTTTATGTAATTTGAATGATTCTTAACTTTTTGCAACTGATCATCGCAACATATGACAGAGTTTGACTGAAAGAGTTTGTACATTTCCTTTAAAACATGTAATATCCAAGCTATTAGGCAGGTAACACTAGCCACACTAGTTAGCCAGGGAAGCCCAAAGCAGCAGCTCTGCAGCTGGACACTGCCTGCCCTGGGAAGTGCTGGAACTGTGGGCAAACCAGGCAGGACACTATGGGTTTAAGAGGGAGTAGACTAAACGCAATGCAAGTATTTCTGCCTGAGAGACCTCCCAGAGCAGTGGTTCTGTACAACCTTCACAGAATAGGTCGAAGATCAAGTTTTCTATTATTGCTAACAACGGCCAAAATCATGAAGGCATGAAAATAAGGGGGACAAGACCACACACACTGACCCGCCCAGTACGTAAATTGGATTGCTGAGTTGGAAGACATCACTGGATGTACTAAGGCTCCTTCCACAGCTAGTCTTCCATGATTTAGTTAATAGACATGCTTACTGACAGATTATCATCCATGAATTTCAACGCAGGTTTTCATTATCATTCCTACCTCCAGATGAATCAAGAAAAAAACCCTCTAATAGAGCTAGGACAGTACCTCTATGGCATTCCCATATTTCCAGTATTTACTGACAATTATGAAGAATTCACAGACACACAGCACTACAGTCACTGATTTGGCACTGCCACACAGCTGGCCCCAAGATGTGATTTGTTCAGGAAGGGAAAAAGGCACCCTCTCACTGAGCACACTCAGATACGAGTGAGCAGCATCCACCATGCTCATCACACAGACCTTCATGTTCTTCATCACAAATCACAGGGAGGAGGAATATAGAAGTTTTGACCATACTTATCTTTGTAGAATTTTGTATGCAGTCCCAAACTCCTGGTAGAGGCTGCTTTAAACCATTCCACACTGCAGTAGCATCAGACTGGGGCAGGGTTGAACAGATGAAAATAACAATCAGCATTCATCCCCTTGGGCCTGTAGGCCAAGATCTTGTTATGCCTTTAAATAGGACCCTGGCAGTGGAGCGTGGCACAGTGCTGTGATTTCATATAGGAGATTTATATCATGGCATTCCCAGGACTTATATCATGGCATTCCCAGGACAGCAGAGCCCAGATCAGGGTTTGCAGATTGGTGATGTGGCTGTACACATATAAATCCATCTTCACTATGGAAGAGGAATCACTTCTGGGCTTCAGGTCATCACTCTAACAGTAGACCAGTGCATTGAGAGGCATGCTTTTTCCTTTGTTCTTCCAGGAATATTTACACCCAATCTTAAAAGTTATAACTTTGTAAAGAAAAGTGATTATCATCAACTGAAAATGAATAAACATTTTTTATATTTTCTTCATTGCAAATACTTTAAATATATAAATTATAATGCAGATTTTAATAAATACTATATTTTTCTCTATATTTCTGTAGTTTACCAATCAAGACAGACTTCACATTTCAAACAGCCTATAAAATTAGCTTTTTACCAAAACCCACTTAGGTAACTGTATTGGATTTGCCTGGCAAGGTTTAGTAGCAGGGGGGCTGCAGGGGTGACTTCTGTGAGAAGCTGCTAGAAGCTTCCCATGTGTCCCATAGAGGCAATGACAGCTGGCTCCAAGACTGGCCCACTGCTGGCCAAGGTCAAGCCCATCAGCAACAGTGGCAGCGCCTCTGGGATAACATGTTTAAGAAGAATTGGGGGGAAATATAACTGCAGTTGCAGCTGGAGAGAGGAGTGAGAAGATGTAAGAGAAACAGCCCTGCAGACACCATGGCAAAAGAGAAAGGAGGGGGAGGAGGTGCTCTTGACACTGGAGGAGAGATTCCCCTGCAGCCCACAGTACAGACCATGTGAGGCAGGTTGTCTCTCTGCAGCCCATGGAAGTTCTCAGTGGAGCAGATATCCACCTGCAGCCCATGGAGCAACCCACACCAGAGCAGGTCATTGCCCAAAGGCGGCTGTGACCCCATGGCAAGTTCATGCTGGAGCAGGATCCTGGCAGGACCTGTGAGCTCATGGAGAGTGGAGCCCACACGAGAAGCAGGTTTGCTGGCAGGACTTGTGATCCTACAGGGGGAACACATGCTGGAGCTGTCTATTCCTGAAGTACTGCAGTCCTTGGAAGGGACCCACACTGGAGAAGTTCATGGAGAACTGCAGCCCATGGGAAGAACTCATGCTAAAGAAGTCATGTTCAATGAATCTGCTATCCCCTCCTTTTAGATTTCATTCTTCTTTTCCTCTGCCTGCACACAAAACTGCAGTAGTCCAACTCCTAGATTGCTAGTATCTTGGAAACCTAGTATTAATCCAGAGATTTTTAGTCATCCTTCTATGGAGAAAAACTAAATTTTAAAAATCACAAGTATTTGAACTTCTATATTTGATTAATAAAGCAGAAATTCTCCTTGGGGATATGAAATGCAAAGCCTGGTCCCATCAAAGCCAGTAGGAAAGGCTTCAGGAGAAAAGACGGAGATAACAAGTATCATTTGCTTGGCTTTACTGCTTGGCATCGCTATCTCCTGTGACTACAACAGGCTGAGCCAGCTGAACAACAATAAAGAAATACAGGACAGACTGCTTTTGTGTTCAACACACCTGGCAATACCTGAACTATTAAATTTAAACAGGATTGGCTTTTAAGGAGAAAGAGAAGCAGCAAGCCAGTTCACTATAAAAATACTGATAATTTAAGACATGAATAATAATGGGACTTTTCAATAATAGATAGGTGGGCACATAAAACTTTTTTTTTTCAGAGGAGCTTAAATCTGAAAAGCCCCAGACTTAGTTTAAACAGATAAGACTTTCTTATTAGCAGATCTAACGACACTGCTTTTTTACATCTATGAAAGAATTCGTAAGAAACTCTAGTTTCCACCACTAAGAAGGTGGCTCTGATAGTATAAGCTATTGATATCTCATTGTTGTGGAAACCACTGCTGAGAGAACACACATACACCCTCCTCCCCAGGGGAAGACCATTCTCTTAACATGGCAATTTCCACAATTTTCAATGATCCTCATCCTTTTAGAGAAACAGATTCAGAAAACTCCTCTGAATAGCAAGAAACTGGAGGACAGTACAATGAAGAACAACCAAACTTACTGCATCTTAAATACGCACAAGTTCTTGAAAGCAATTAGCTCTGGAAATGGCCTAAAATTAATACTGTGTTATATTTTTTTAGGTAATTATTTCCACATTTTGCAACAATATTCTCTGTGTTTGAGCTATGTAAAAGTGGTCTCAGAGCAATTGTTTGACCAGCTCCCTCTAATATTCAGTGTTATATCCAAATAGTTTCTTTAAAAAAATGATAAAAACTTCCTACATTTAACTTTTTCTCCTGCAGATCAAGCATAAACATGGGAGAAGATTTCAGCAAAATATTACAATTTCAGACCAACAAAAAGTCAACACTCCAACAGGCCAGAATTTTGCAGGAACTCTAACAGGATTGTGGCATTTACAAGGTAGAAAAAAAATTAATTTCTTTAAGTTCTGGGACCTCTGTAAGTGGTAAGGGACACAAAATCCTACCAAGACCAGGCAAGTCAACATCCTAATGGGAACGCATTCCTATCTTACATTTCAGCTCTGAGTACCATCCACAATTAAGCAGTTTTCTGAAGTACTTTGAAGTATCTTTTTTTATTATATACATAAATTTCTAACTTGATCTGCATTTTAGTAAAAGCAAGATTGAGAAATGTAGCTTTACATCAAGAGGAAAAGTCACCTAACAGTTGAGAGCAAATTAACCATCTCTCCTATATTTCATGGCACATGCCACGCAGATTGCCAACAGATGTCACATTTTAAAGTCAGCAAATTTCAGCATTAATACCTATTCTTTAGTTCCCTTCCAATTCACCAAATAAGATCATCTGGTTTGGCTCTCAGTCTCTCAGCTGAGAGGCTGGGAAGAAACACACGAAATGATTCTACGTCTATAGCTTGATGGTGTTAATCATCATTACAGGTTTGACATTAGAGTCTGGTGTTTTACAGAGTTAATACATTACATTTACCCTCTGGTTACATGAAAATTCAACTGAGAGCAGTTGCAGAATGTTTTTCTTTACATGCCAAAAAGCCTGTCCCTGGGGCTCCAACATCACTGACCTCTGCTTTTAGTCGGTATTTTGATCTCTTCTTAAAATTTATGCTTAAGTCTTATTTTTTGCTTCTCATCTTAATTAATTTTATTTTTAGTTCATTACTTTAAGGAGTTTCTTAAGAACTCAGATGGCTAACATTTGAAATACAGCTTTAAACCCTCTACTCTGTGCCTTATAAAAGGGAGAATAAAGATGAAAGTGTGAAGGGATGTATAAGAGAACTTGACCTAGACAAATTTAAATTGGTAAAAATCACACTTCTTCAAACAATATAATGAGCAGTAAATAGTAACCAGTGATCTCCTTTTCAAAAGAATTTTGGTCATGCTGAAGATGGAGCATGGCAGAACATCCTCTAACAAAATCAGTTTCTTTGGAAAGATCATTTACCTGAAGCAAAAACATGTTGTGGCAACTTTCTGGTTTTGCTGATTTCCCCATCCCATTCCCAAAATGCAGTAGTGACAACGGATTCTGACTTACTAAATTTCCATAAGAAACCTGTCAGGTTTTCTACCAAGTTGCTTGATAATGTAGGAAGAAATGCCAAAAATCAGGAAGATGAATAATCCCTGAAAATCAGTTTTACTCCTTATTTCCTGACTACTCTTCCATAGCAGAAAATACGAAAGCCATTGTCTCGTTCCAGGGATAAAGCCCAAGTTTTATCCATGTTTTCTTTAGTTTCCAGGTACTCTTTCAATTAAAATGGACCCTAAAGCCCATTCCAAGTAAACCACTGAGGCTCAAGCTCCCTATTCTGGACCAGCCAGAACAGTGGCCCTGGGGTTTTCCAGTCCTGCAGATTACACACGAAGGAAGATCACCAGCAATTCTAAACCTCATCTGAGGGCTGAAGAAGCCACAGGGTGCCCACGTGGAAATGGGACTCTTTCAGCATCCAGGCTGTAAGCCTGAGCTGGGATCCCAACGACTTATAGCTCCACATCTGAGAGAGAAGATTGGCTGGTCTATGCCACCTCCAAAGGAGTGTGTCTCTGGGTGCCAGCACAGCTGCAGTTGTTCCTCTCCCTACCCCCCAAAAAAACCTACATGAAATGAATCTTTCATTTATTTTTCATATCACTTAGCAATTCCTTTTGAAGGATATGTATGAGATTTCTATATAGCATTCCAAGACCTAACATCATTGGAAACTGTTATTGGTATTCCAGTCTCATGAAACACCTCTCAGCTAGGTTTCCAAATATGTACAGAGGGGTTTTTTTAATTATTGAAATTGCCTACATATGGGGGAAAATATGACATATTTTAGAACATATAACCTAAGGGGATATGTAAGATACCTAGTTCATTCTAAATAGAAAAGGGGTCAGGAAAAAGGTACCCAACTAGGAATTTAGGTTTCTACAGTTCTGGCAAATGAGTGTTTTGTCCTGTAGCTCTTGAAATTTTTAATATAATTTTGTTGGCTTTCATAACAGTAGAGAAACACCCTTGCAAAGTACGACTCTCAGTACGGTTCCATTCTAACTACTCTGTATCAACTAATAAAATATGAATTCTGAGGGGGTTTGTGCCAGAATGAATAATTTTCACAAGAAGACCATATTGTCTTCCTAATTTTGTTGCCATCAGAAGTACAGATTATTATGTCTGTGTCATTAACTACTTTTCAGCTAACTTTCTGGTTAATCATTCACAACACTCTTTTTCTCATTCATGCATTGTTTATGAAGCTTTAAACTGGCTTCTAATTTACTTATGGAGACTTGATTTACTTTGTTATACTCTTATCCATTGTTTCAATGACAAAAATAGTCCTCACAGTTGTTAGCAGGCTTTGACTATTAATTATTGCTCTGATATTACCTCTTTTGGATATACCTCCTTTTGTGTTATTACTTTGAGAAATTTGTTTTCTGCAAATGGTCCATGACAGATTTATAATATTTTCTCTGAAATATATAGAAAATAGAATGCTTGCAGAGGGCTACAAACACATGAAAACAAAGAAAAATAAATACCAAAATTAAATATACTGCCCTTTATCGTAGACATACTGGTCTCAATTTGAATCACAGCTTAAAGAAATCATGCAGATGGACAGATATAAAATCAGTGCTGGGCAAAACTGCTATTTTGAGGGCAATCACATGAACAATAAAAGTCAGTTTAAGTTCAACCAAAGCAGTACATTTAGGTTTCCATAACAACCATACTTTTTAAGTCAACCTAAATAATTGATTACCTAAAACAAAGAGTTATTCTTCTTTTTAAAAATACAGATAAATTTTAAAATACAATATTTCCATTTTTTGGGTTCCCACAGCTTTATCTGTATATAGGGGGCTATTTCCACTACCATATTTCTCTTTGTTTCCTAAAACATTCTGAAGAATCATGGAAAAAAGGCTTGAGATGCAACTATAAGCTATGTGTTAACTGTGTTTAGAGATAAAAGTACATCAAGCTGAGGTTAGATGAACATTTATTTAGTTTTAAGCAACTGACCTTGCCACTGCCATAGTCTCAGAGAAGAGTTTAACTTCAAATGCTGGCTTTCCTGGTAGGGACATATCCTGAACAGTGTCATGGCACAATGTATTTGTGCTGAATTGAACCAATTTATATTTCAGCTTAGAGGGGACCAGACAATGTTGCAGTAGTAATGAAGCAATTGGTGTACACATGCAGATCATAAAGCAGTCTAGATGAATATTTTTAGAGTAAGGACAATATTTTACAGACACAAAGTCACTCTCCAAGGATCTTTACAACAAATGTCAAGCTGTACAACTTTATGTATAATGAAACAGGCAAAACCACTTCTTGCCCACCACATAGGTACAGATTTCACATGTTTTGAAATTGAGTATATCAAGATCATGTCTCATATGTAGTAAGCAAGATAATCTTCATTAGTATAAAGCACCTCCACATCCATGTGGGTGCATCCATGCTCAGACTTACACCTCTGGCTACAACAGATACTTGTGTACAGCACTTCTAACATAGTCGAGAGTCTGCAAAGGAAAGGATAAAATTCAGGCAAGCAAATCTGAAGTGTCTTGCTCCAATCCGAGCCTAACCCCCACAACCAGCAGCCTAGGCACAAAGCAGTTTTACACATTGGTAAAACACTGTAACTACTTTTAACTACTACTCGCCAAATCTCACAGGGATCATTTTCATTCCCAGACAAGAGTAAGTAGGAGAGTTATCCACATTTATTTTTTTAACATATTTCATTGAAACCAGAAACAAACTTTTGAAGGAAAACAGACTAAAAACAAGGCCCACCCTTAGCTATTCAGCTCAGACAGTAGCAGCTTTACTGATTTCTTGCCTAGATTATCCCAGGTCTCTGCAGGGACAAATGCCTGCTCAAAACTCTGCTCCTTGGCCAGTCATCACAGCTATCTTCTTGCTAAAAGTGCTTAAAAAACTTGGTTGCCTTAGGGAACACCAAACCTCTGCAACTGAGTTCTGGCCTATGAAGGATATGTGACAGAACCAGAACTCCCTCCTGCCCTTTCCCAGGCAAAACCCAATATCTTCCCCACTTCATCTTCTTTACCTTGCGTTTCCCTTGCATTCGTCAGACAGCACATTCCTCCCAGCTCCAGGGTGGCATTTCCTATCTCTAATATTTTTCAAGATTGTCATAAAAGCTTGAAAAGTATATGTAATTAGCAGCATTAATTGTATTTCTGTCCCATTCCGTTCCTAATTTCCATATTACAAAGAACTTTGGATAGCAGTCACACACTAATAAATCTGCCACTGGGCTAAACATTTACAGTACTAGTTCTAGATTCTTCCCCCTCTACTGAGCATTCTTCATTTCTCTTTACCTTTACAGTTCTTGACAAAACAGAGGGTCCTCAATCACTGCTCTAGGTGGACCTGAAAGCAAAATCCCATTAATGGAATAATTAATGCTGTTCACATATTCCGTGTGAATAACTATGTAACATAGATTTCTGAAGTACAATCAGGTTAAATACAGGTACATTGTCTTGAATTCTGTAGTTACATTGCACATTTAAAAGCACAAAATAAAATAAAAATACCCATTCCTTAATCATTTGACTTTCAGTAGCTTATTGCTTATATAGAGGTAATTGTCTTAATTCTTAACCCCCACGTTAGAGACTGGTGAATCTGAAATTAAAACAAGAGAACCTCTATTATACTATTACGTGTGAGAACAGTTGTTATTATCTACATTTTAAAAAGCCAGCAGATACCATAACATTGTTCTTTATTCCAGGAAAAACATACTGTGATTTTTGTTGCCTTTATTATACTGACATTCAAGTGCATAATTTCCTGCCTGCTAGCTATTTGTAATTAAAACTATCTCCAACTACCTTGCATTTTAAGGAAGATATTGAAAACAGATCTACAGTTAACTCATGGAGAGAATCAAAGCATTACATTTATCAAGACATTCTTTTATGCTGAGATAAAATTAATCTATTCACAAAAAAAGAATTTGCAAACAAATTGCGGCCCATTCTAGAATGGCAAAATGTTTGTATGTGGTTCATGTTTTCTGCTGCTGTGCATCTTGTTTAGGAGTTTCTGATCTAGTTTAGGCTAGTTGGGCGTAGTGTATAAACTTAGCTAGATATTCATATTCTGCCCTAAGGGTAAAAGTTGATGAAAGATTGACCGTGTTTTGAATTCAAAGCTGTTTAGTCTATGCAGAACATCAACCTTCCCTCCGAGGTAACTTTCCACTTACATCAGGCTGCTCAGGAAACCTCCATCTAAGCAAACTTCACTGGTCTGTAATCATTTATAAGCATTATCCTCTAAAAGAAACAGTGGCTGCAAATTATTATTAAGTGGATGTGAACTGTAAACAAATACATGAGTAATGGATACAACATAAATCTGCACTATCCTCGTATGTGTAAAACACATTTGGAGCAAGACAAGTACTTCATCGCAGTACCAGGAGGAAAGGTAGCAATGACAGACTCAGAAAAATCAGGGTTAAGGAGCCAAAGAATATAATATTTTATTTTTTCAATTCACTTTGCCCATAGCAGACGCCTTGTAACAATTCTGTTTTGTAAGGTTTTACTGGAGTGACACTCTCTCCCCATTTTGAACATAAAGAGCAGTAGCAAAAGATCAGACCTTTCCTTATCAAAACCATTTTAAGAGCCCCTGTTGCATATGAAGTACAAAAACCAGGAAGACCTCTAGTTGCAAAGTTTGACAAATAAAACATTCCTTAGCATTCAGAGAGAAGAAAATTTCCAGAACTGAAGGAGCTTTTCTTTTTAAAGACCGAGAGCTATAGGAATGATATCTGATGGAGGCGCCCAGAGGCAAGGGAGTACAGGGAACAAAGGAGTATGCAGCACCCTTAGCCTCGTAAATACAGTACTGCCATTGGTAGTACACCTAGCCACAGGGTAACTCTGCAAAGCCTGAAGACTGAGTGTACTTTCTCTGGATTGTTTTCCTTTTTTTTTTCTGGCCTGCCTGGAGCATTTTTTTAGCTTTCTTAGCTGTAAAAGCAATTTTTTCAATGACTAGGTGGCTTTTAATTTTTTGCTTAGCTTTGTATAATCATGTGGTGCAACCATAATTTTTATAGTAATAACAAGTAGTTGCACTGTGCAAAATGAACCATTAACGGTGCCAGCCTAATGATGCAGCACAGAGAAATGGGGGCATGGGATATAGCTGAGACCATGAAAACAGGGGCCAAGGATGCAGTGTAGACATAAACGAACTAGATAAGTGAGGCCTTAAAAGTGGGACACAAGATGACATAGGGGATCCCAGGGCTAGGAGCAGCTCATCGATGGCCAGCACTAGGAGCTAAAGGAGTTCAAAGAAGCAAAAACATGTTTAGGGACAACGACAAACACTTGTTCAAGAGCTGTGTAGGGAGTTCATGGAGGCAGTAAGATACCTGAGCTCTGAGGAAAAAAGAGCTTCCTTTTTTCTGGACTGAGATAACCACAGGGTGCCTTGCAGATGTGCATGCCGCTGAGGCTCTGGTTTTAAGTCCGAGACATACAAGGTGACATTTTCTCTTCAACCCTCTCCCTCAAACTACCGCTTTCCTGCTTTTGTCCTGTATTACAAATGCGGAAACCCTCAATCTGTGATTAAATACTGCCAACAAAACCTTGACACTGTGTCACACTATCACATAATCCTTTTGAATAAGCAAGTGCTCGTGCAGAGAGAATATGTCTTCTATTTTCTTTTTAACGTCTGAACTCTACATCTCTTTGCCTGGGGCACTGGCAAAGCTCACTCTGCCTGTGATTGCTAACATACATTCTAGTGAATATTGACAAAGGCTTTTCATGGCATGGCTTCCTACCCTCTAGGTACAGCACTGACCCTTCCGATTTATTTCACATGGGACACCCAACAGCCATCAAATGGCAACAACTTTTTGTTACCAAATAGTGCTACAGAAAGCAGACCAAAAGGTTCTTTTTCAGACATTCTTTCTCAATTGTCTCTGTTGGTAAAACCTAGCAACAGCTACTAGTATCCTTTGAGAAATGTATGTAAAGAATCTAAACATCCCATTTTCAACATTTTTCAGAAGTCTACTAAAGTCAAAAAAATGTTATCAAACTATCTTCTTTGTCTAATAACTCTTCTGGACCAGTGAGTCTATCCAACCCTGCTGATTTCTTTGTGTAAAAATGTTGCAGTGCAGAGAAGGTGTTGATTCCAGGGACTATTTTGCTAACAAGTAACTCCAAAAAGTAGTGAAAAAGTGAAGTTTCTACAAACCTTTTACAATACTTAATATCTTTGTTCTGAGGAGCCTACAGTGATATGAAAGAATTATTTAGTATTCCAAGAAAATGTGTCAATAATAAATTTTAATTGAAATTTCTTATCTCACCTTTACTCAAATACCAAGGAAATGCCCTCACTGAAAACATAAACCCTTCATAATACATAAACCTGATTTATTTTTTTAACAAAGAAACATATACATGTTTTTGTCCTTATCTGTCTGTTAGCTATGAGTAAACAGGTCCCTTTCTACTGGAAAAGAATGTTGCACACGAGGTCAACAACTTTTCTAGTGCTAGCATGAAATTATTCAAGCAATTTGAGAAGAACCCTTACTGTTATAATCCTCTTCCTTTCCTTCGCCATGACAAACCCAACTTCGCTCCTTCAGTGTAGTTGATATACTTCTCTGACGGGCAGCTCCCAGCATCATTTCTCTACCTCTAAGAGACCCTGTAGGTGCTCAGTTCCTTGTTCTATAGCAAGAATAGCTCCACAAAACCAAAGCATACACTAAGATACTGCTATCTGAGCCCCTTGCCCATCTGACATAAGTCCTGTTGTTACCCATCTCCTGCATCTCCTTTTGCAGAAATACTGGTAGTGTCTTGTCTAGAAAGATATATATATATGTAGCTGTACCACAAAAGCTCTTCAGAAGACTGGGTGCAAGAGTGACACACTGCATCTAGTCTCCCTGTTTAGGATCCTCAGGCTAACACAGTCAGATTTAGTATTTCCCACATAGAACCAAACTCCAACCGAAGTGTGCCTCAGGAGTAGTTTACAATTTAAATAAAACTAGAGAATCTGGACAGTGCAAAAGGAGATTGAGATCCTTTTCATTTTAGGTATTAAAATTTGGGAATTATTTACAGGGAAATTGTGACCACCAATGAAGAGATCAAAGTAGGAGAAGTGTGAGCATAGGAAAAGGCAGCAGCAGCAAAGCAATGCTGTAAGATCCCAGTGCAAGACACTGGATATTTTCTATCTCCACAAAAACCTGCTTAAGTGCAGCCTTGTGACATTGTGCAGATACTTTCATACTAATCCATATACCCATCCCTCTGAACAACATCCTTTGGCTTTCCTTCCTGGTCAGTCTCAGTAACAACTTTTCCACAGACTTCGCTCTTCACCCTGTGTGCTTACATTAAAGCAGGATTTGGTCTTGTAAGATGTCACATAGGAAAAGCAGTAACTTTAAACACCTCTTCAGCAAATTATCTCTAAGGTTGCAGCTTTCCTTTCACAGAGATTTGTAGAATGCTTTTTATCTGTTCCTAATTTATAAATGCTGGTTTGAAATACATATGCAGAACTCAATATTTAAATCTATTTCCCTCCTTCTTTCTTTCTTTAACACTGCAATTTACCTTCTGGGTTCTTTACTGTCCCTGATAAGATGTAATAACTACTTCTTGGCAGCTCACTAGGAAGAGGGGGGAAAAGAAAAACTGGACGGAGTTCAGAAAACAGCAATAAAAAAAAGAAGAGCTAAAGAAACACACTAATGGGAAATTACTTTTAAAAACCAAGTATGTATAGCTTAACTAAACAATGACAAAAGAGGCTGTGTTTAACTGGAAATAGCTAAATATTGTAAACACCAAAAGGTGAATACTAGATTGCTCTAAGTTGCTCAAGTGGAATATTACTGCAAAAAAAAAGGTGGAAATTGTTCCTGGCCAACCAGAAAACAGAGAAAAGAAATTTGCAGATGATTTCTGTCTGAGGGAAATTGGAGAAGGCAAGGAAGGTTGGACTCAATAGAATCTAGAAGCCCCCTGCAATTTTTGTAGTACAAGTTGCCTGGGTTCCTTGCTAACATCCTCCACAAACACAGCATAACTTCACAACCTCAGCATTCTCTATTGATCAAGATACTGAAGATTCATTATCCTCAGTTTCTCACCTTCGCGTCTTTGGGACACAGGCTGGAGCCCAGTCTACACTTTCGCTTTGGCTAGAACTCTATTTCATGAAAGAAAGATCCCTCAACTCGAGTATTCTTCTACCCCATCTTTGTGCAACAGTCTGATATTTATAAACTACAGAAGCTATTTTCAAGACACTTAGAAATACAGACCCTCCTCTCATATCTTCTTTGTCACCAGACCCACTCCCACAGGCATTCACTTCCTTTTAACCCAAGCTCTATGGTCTCTATCTCCATTTCATCTCTACTTTTACTTTATCTGTTTCCAAATCAACAGAAAAATATCTCATGTCTACATGGGTTTCACAGCCCCTGCGCTACAGACAGTGCTTTCTCTGTTCTCAGGGAGGGCTTACAGAGAATTTTTTTTCTCACAATTCTTTCTTTTTTGGTACTTATTCTGGCCATGCTTCCTTCTTTCCTAAATTTCATAGCTGTACTGTATTAGATATCTCAACCACAGCTGACTTGGCAGACACGTGCCAATAGAGACCAACAGGTCTCACAGACACTAAAACACAGAGCTGCAATTATATTTAGATTCTGATCTCACATTCCTAATTTTGTTGTTGTCGTTGTTAATCTGGCCCATAACTCTCTAAAAAAAACAAGATTTACAAAGCAGAAATTCATCATGAGGAAAACTGAGAGGACAAATGTCAACACTTAAGTGAGTAATTGGAATATATTAACTTCATTGAGTGCTAATAAAAGAAAGTTCATAAATCACATAAGACAGTGGTGGTCAAACAGAGTTCATACCTTGACAAACACGAGTATTGTCAGATATAAGCCGGTAATAATTTTGCAGAATAACACAAGAGTGAGGATTATTTAAAATATAACCAGAGGAACATCAGATTGGTATAAGGAGATGTATTACTTCTACAAAAGGTATTAAGTACTGTGTCCATTTCTTAGTGTGTACTTCAGAAGTTAAAAAAATATGAATGAAATGAGCTTTGGAAATCATCATGCTGGGAAGATCTGTTTGACTTAGTCAAGAATGTTCAAAGAGATTACTTGATTACGGTTTACAACAGTTTACAACACATTATGACAGATTCCATGGGAAAATAACTTCTGATTTTAGATAGCTTTCTAGTACATAACAGCAGAAAAAGTTCCAAATGTTGAAGGCTGAAACTAATTGCAACTACAAGGAAGATTTTTCTTTCATGTCATTTAGAAATAAACACTAGAAAAAAACCCACCTCATCTAGACGTTTTGGTTCTTTATTACTTAGAGGCTTCAAAACAAGATGTTTATATCATGAGATGCTGTTTTAACACAGAAGTTACACCTTTAGTTTGGCAGTGGCTGAATGAAAGTACCTGACCTACTTAAAATCCTGGTAGACTTTATGCCCACTTCAGTTCCACAAACCTATACATCATTTCTGAGTTGCCATCAGAGAGAAACAAGCTGAACCTGGTGGCTCTCGTTGTATGCTGCTGCTTCCATCAATAATTTCTCTCATCTATCCTAATTAATTTAATGGGTAAAAATGCCAAATACTATATACACCATTTTTACCTCTTCAGGGTCTGTGGTTTATGGCAGTATAACTCCATATTGGAAGGATATAAAACTGTAATGCATAGCAGGAAGCTCTGTAAGAAACACACTCAGACCAGAAATATAAACCATGCATGTGTAAGTCACAGAGGTCCCTTAACTCCTCCAGAAAAAAATTAAAATTCTAGGCTCTTGCCTAAACTGTTCCAGTCACTCAGCTCATAAGATAGCTGGTTCCTCGCTGGAGCAATACCAAGAAGACTCATTTTTAGCCTATTTGGTGCCAGGACAGTGCATTTTCCACAGCAGAGGCAGGAAATTAGGTAAAACACTCCTAAGCTTTACAGACAGGTAGAAATGTAGAGATTTGCCATATAGTCTTTCCTTTTTATCTACAGTCTCCTCAAGCCTAGGCTAAATTCTAAAGCTTTGCCTGTGTTAAAAGTATCCAAATAGAACTTTATTAATATTTCCCATTGTAGAGGTGCTTAGTTCTGACACTTGTCCCAGGAAGGCTAAGGAAACCCGAAGTAAGAGGACAATATCCATTCATCCTTTCTTATTCTGAATCAGTGCTACATTTTTTAGTGTTTTATGTAACCTCGGTATATTCTTAGTCTTGGTATTCTCAATATCTTTCTAGTTCCTATTAACCCATATAATTTCAGAGTCTAATTTTTATAGCCGATATTTGAGGAAATGGTTTGATTTTCATGTTGCTGCTGTAAAGGGATGATAAAACATCTGAAAGTATCTTCCTGTAGACCTTCATTAGTTTGAGGGGATGCTAAGGCATGCTGTAGATTTATTAATTCTTAGACTAACAGGATATTACATCCAGTCTGCTTTAGCTACACATGTTAATTTGCCAAACTGAGTACTGTGTTTTCTATGCCTTGTCCCAGTCAAGCTGGGATACCACTGATACCATGGCTCACCGGCTGCTTCGTTCTTTCCCCACCACTTTTCAGTTTCAATAGCACATGAAGCAGCATTCATCAACAATACCTCTGGTTTTAAGATCCCCCTGAAGGAATGTTCTACAAGCACATGGCACGTTGGGATGAATTATTTGACCATCTTGGAGACCGGATATGTCCACCAGCTACATGGAGACTTTCTCATTAGGCTTGTTAGTCAGAATTTTACATGAACACAACTCAGCATGTGTTCTGTCTGCAATTTTTGTGACCAGAACTAGTATTTCAAATATTTGTTGTTTGTAATGCGCCATCTGCACAGTCTTCAGGGTCATACAGCACTTTATCTATTCCTTTAGCAGACAGACGTAATTTACATAAGGAATTTATGAAATGCCTATATAAGCAGACTCAAATTCACATTCCTACTCTTGGAAACACTTTTGCCACTAACATTTCATCTAACAGAAATTCAGTTTTTCCCCAGGAAAATGAATCCAAGGGTTTAAATACTGTTTAAACTAATTATCGGAGCTGAACACTCATGTGAACGCCCTTTTCAATAGAGGTGTGCAAATTTATTTCAGCTGAACATCTTCCTGCTGCCACTTCATTTGAATAAATGTTAGACACAGCTTTCAAATATTTATAAAATTTAGTTAGCTGAAATTGGTAAATTAAGGGTTAAATGCAGGGTTGCAAGCCCTGACAATGTATTGCCATTTCTGATCCCGCATTAAAACTGTCTGAGAGCAAACCTCCCCAGCTTTGAATTGCAAGAACCCTTGAAGAAGGAGTGGAAAATAAGCTTACAAAGTCAGAGAGATAACGATAATATTTGTTCTTAGGGTATAACAGAAGATGTAATATCATTACTAGTGTTGTAGAAAGGTGGAGGAAGAAATGTATATTGAGCTTAAGCAAGAAGTATAGGAGTAATAGAAATGCTCAATTCTGAAAGGTATCAAGGAATGTCTTTGGTTCAAGAGCCTACCTGGACACAGATCAGACACAAAATATACAACATAATTTTCTCTGGCAACAGGAGCAAAGACCTGAATGCTCTTCAGAGTTAAAACATATTTGTATGCGTGAAGGTGGGTGGATGTGTATAAAGGAACTGATATGCCCTATTTCAGTTTCAAATATGATTCATCAACTTAATATTTTTCCACTTTGCACATAGCTGCTGTTGATTCACATCTTTAGAAGACCATGTTAGATTCTGGCTGCACATTCAGTACAACAAAATTCATAACATTCTTTAACATTTCCTGCTGTTGCATTACCACTGAAAACGTCACACTGATCCTGAACACAAAAGTTCCCATTCAATTTGTATTTACAAGAGTCAGCACAAAACTCCTTGTTTCTATTAACAAAATGCATTGAATAAGATGGCTGACCACATAGTAAATTTCTTTTAAAAATCTCCCTGCAAATCCCTTCGTGTGTTCTATCCTTTTTACTTTCACTGTGAAGCAATAGGAGATACGACACTTACACCTCTGAAACAAGAAACAGCCTGTCCAAAAAAGTAAAAGAAACCTTGTGAGCAACAGAAACTCAAGAACATATAAACCTTAACAGCAGGGCTGAACATATTTATATGGGGTGAAAGTTACTTACAAGATCTGTGGAGTTCAAATTAATAACCAGAAGTGCCTGCAGAAGGAAAAAATGTGTTAATATTCTAGAGAAAAATCACAGACAAATCTGAAAAAAAAAACCATTGCTTCAAGCTGTAAAATCATCACTAGGGATGAACTACAGTTTAAGTTTTACTTCAACCAAGGGAAAAAAAGGCAGAAGGAGGCTGCTTTGCCTAGGTTTTTAATCCAGGTATACTATAGAGAGCAAAAGTGGGCTTTGGGAACTGCGTCCTTCTAGAAGCATTTAAATTAAGAGCAGGTAAAGACAACATCAGCACTCGTAGCCATAACAGGAAGGCAAAGTTCCTTAAAATGATAGAAATAAGGAGAGTCTGATGTTAAGGCAATGAGAAAGCTCAGGTTTATTGCTCCATGCACATCAGCGGGGCATCCCAACTTGTCACAGCTAAGGAGCTGGATACCAGTTCCCATTCTTATTTTGCAATTATCAACTGCTGGAGTATCTGGAGTAGAATGTTTAAACAAAGTCCCCATGTCAAGTAGCAGGGACTGGGTTTGCCTTCACAACTGCGAACACGTTTACCACTGCTTGACTGTATCCAACAGAAAAAACAGAGGCTCTCCAGATGGGCAAATTCTTTCAACTCAAGGGATGCAACTTAGCTGGACCAGGGGAAACACTTCCCCTGCCCTGAGACTCCCTCAGGCTCCAATGTAGCCCCACTGCACACATTTAAGTTAGCCACGATGGTCTGAGACCAAAAGTGCTCCTGGCACATAAGGAAGGAGCAGACTGAAATGCCATAGACACCACAAGGCACAACATTTTATATAAAATTCAAAAGCAAAAAGCAGGACTTTATTTCCATTATGATTATGACAGAGTAAAGGGTCATATGACTTACTCTGTTTATTTATGGTAGGAAGAATCCCCAAAGCCCATCAGCTGCAGCATCCTCAAGTACAGGGCAGCACATAGGTTCTTTGCAGCAGTCTGTCAAGGGCAACCCCGCCAAAAGATTTCCTATAAAATCTAATGCTAGAGGAAGGGCTCTGCTCCAAGGCATCAGGGAAGGCTTCAATGACTCTTGGAAATGAGAGGTGGTGGGTCAATATCCTGCATTGCACCCACCAAACAAAAGCACGGACACTGTTAAAGTCCTGGTCCATCTAGAAACCATGAGCTACAAAAACATCATTTAAAAAAGTTTTTTCCATCTCTCTGTAAAACATGACTGCCTGATGGCTGAACTAATCTCTCTGCTTATTTACTCACCCTGAAGATATGCCGCTAAACCACTTATGTTTTTCGGAAAAAACCCAAATAGCTCAATAGGAAGAAAACTCTTAAAATCAAGAGCATTCTTGGTGATTTAAAACTGCTGTAAAGGACCCTGAGAAGCTACAAGTAAACCTGCTGTCTTAATTAAAAGCTCATACACATCCAGGTGGAAAAGAATTCTTGAATTTACCGGGTTTCAAAACTACTTTCAGTTTTACAAAGGTGCACAGAACTACTCTGTTGTGCTTACTGTCTCTGGTTACATGGCCTCTCTTACAATCTCATGACAAACAGATCAAAGGAGTTTATTTTCCTAATGCTCTATCTGCTCTTCCTCCAATCCTAATTCCAAAATTTTAGCAACAAAACAACTGACAGAGTTCAGTACAGCATAATATGTGTAATAATTTGCTTTAGGGAGGTGGAAAAACATCCTTATTGTTAAGGGATTTTAATGTTGGCACATATTTATCTTGCAAATACAAATTCATGCACATTGTTAATTTGTCTGCCTCACCAGTTGCTCCACATTAAATCTTTCCCATTAAACAGATCTTGGCAGGTTTCTGGAAGAATTTCCTTCCAAGTAAGTTGTTATTAGATGGATGTTCTTGAAAAGGTTCCAGTATCTCAGCTACATTGGCATTTCCAGAATATTTATGAACATGTAACAACTCAGTGTTGGATGCAACTCAAGGTACAATTAACATCCTATTTAAATTGTATAAGGTACTACTGTATTGATTGAGTGAAACAATGACACATACATACTTCCACTCCTGAAAAATCACTTTTTTTCTTCAGAGATTCCCCTATATGGAAAAAATCAGGGTGACTTTACATAAAAGCACCATTGTATTTCAGAGAAATGATCCTACACCTCACAGAAGAAATGTCAAATTTAGGTTCTAGAATGCTGTACAAGTACTGATGTTATTAGGGACACTCTACCAGCTCATTGTAGATTAATGACTTTTCCTCCAGTAGAAAGACACTAAGAAGGATATAAACAAGTGCATGCACAGGCTATAAGAACTGGCAGCCTGCAGGTATATTTGTATGTGCAGAAACAGTACATTGTCAAATTGTCCTTTACGTAAGTGTGTCAAAACAAATGCAAAAGATGTGAATCTGTATCATCATTTGCTATAAAAATCATCATGTCTAAGTCTATAGCCTACACATAAGGTATATATATTGTTACAGGATTATTCCACTTGGAATGAAATGCCCATGGACAGTACTTGCTCAGGAGTGATTAGAAGATCAGAAAGCTGCAACAACACAGTATGCTTAGTCCAAAGGAAAGAGTGAGGAGAGGACATCGAGCATCTTTCTACTAGATAGCAGGCTGTTGGAACGAGGAAAATAAAAACCAATCCCTTGCCCATGATGGATGGGACACAAGCAGGAAAGGCAAGAACTGTAGCTACAAAAAAAATAAAGTTAAATGTAAAAGAAATAAAAAAAAACAAGAAACTTTCCTAAACTGAGAGCAGTGAAACATTTTCCTTTGCCCAAGTGCGATAGCTGGAGGGGTAGAAAGGAATAACTGATTTGCCCATTAATTTTTACCCTCCCCCCCCCTTTTTTTGGTCACCACACTTTGCATGCTTAGCTTGATTGTGGCTTTTTCTCCCTTTCCTTTGATTTGAAAGGCTGTATTCCTCAGCCACCAAATCCCAAATTCTTGTCTGTTGTGTGTTGGTTTGATTTTCTTACTACTTTTTAAAATTACTTTTAGTCACTTGGCCACAAGCCCCAAGTTAATTGACTGGATACCTGGAGGTCTTTTCTATACATATTTTTCTATTACAGATTTTAAGATTCCGAAAGTCAAACAAGAAATTCAGCAGGCAGCTCTCAGTAAAAGAAGATCTATTCTAATCAGAATGTTCTGTATAGTTAATGTCTTTGCTTTTCAACAATTTATTCAGACTGTGAGTCGCCTTATGAAATTAATTTTATATTTGTGTAAAAAACAGTGCTATCATGAAAAAAACCCTCATTTTTACTCAAAGCGTCTCCAAAGTGAATTTCACGGGTTTCTCACAGTCCATTTTTTCCTGCATGATTATTGACACCAACATAATAAGGGTTTTTTTTCCACAAGAGACATACTTTACTTTTCTGTCTTACTATCAAAAGACAATATATTAACTTTAAAACATATCTGTTATGCAATCAGAAGCGATATTCTGGTTTTATTCATATAATTCTTAAATATTATGAATCTGAGTAAAAGCTGTATAGGTACTACTAAGCAATCTTTCACAGGAAATTATAAACAATAAAACACTTATCAAGCAAAAAACGCAAAAGCTGTGATTGGCAATGAGTAATATGAGCAGTTGCTTACTGGGCTATACTGTATCAAATTTGTTGCCTTACAAATGTCAAAAGGCTTATGGAAGGAGAAGGAGTTTCGCCCAAATACCAATAGTAAAATACTTTTCAAACATTAATGTTATTTATAAAGGAAATTTTTTAAAAAAATTAAATACATAGCCTGCATTTGTTGCTAGCTCCAAGTATGAATCAAGGAAGACGCGTCAAGAACACACGACCTTTCATCCAAACCCTCTGTCATTAAGGTTCGGAACAGTCCCTGGAAAGACATGGAGAAAAGTAAACATCATCTACAATAAACAGGTAACCAGTACGGTAGAAAAATACTATCTTAAGTGAAATTTATTCTATTTTTCAGCACCCCACTGACTCCTGAAGTGATGCACACCACTCAGAGCACGTGTGTAACCAGTACATATTGTGAAGCAGTAAAATCTTTGAGATAATCAAGACCTTTGCTCCGGTTCTTTAATTTCTTCTACATTCAAACACTAATTTAAAAGGACAAAGTTACCATCAGATCAAAATATGAATAATGCCAAGTTAATTAAGACTTTTATAATGTATTTGATAGTGCACAGGCTAACTTTGATTTTCAGCCAAATTTCAGCTTTGGTTGGTATCTGTCTCCTGGACCAGGAATCCCATCAACTGGTATTCGCACTTGAGTGCAACACTCATCTTACAGACAGGCTCAGGCAATAAGCTATACTTTAAGCTATACTTGCGCTATGGGAGGCGTCACTATCCTTCTGGACTCAGTGCCTTTACAATCAGACACACCACCACTGACAATATGTACAAAAGGAAAGTCACAGATGCCTTTTTACTTTATTATAAACAAAAAATCCAGAAATAATTAACAATTTTCTCTCAAGGTGTTTCTTACTGACTCGGGTAGCTCGGGCAATGGACCAAGTACAAATCCACCAGAGTCTTGCACATGTGCTACAAACTTAAACCTATAGCTCTGCATTACTTGTAGTTTACAAGTGAAAAGACTAACAATAACACTTCATGCCATATATAGAAATAGAAAATAATGATGGAGAAAACCCACAGAGATGGTAACTATGGAAAAATGGATAGTTCAGAATAACAAACAAGTAAATTGGACATTTGAGAACTAATATCACCCACTAAATCCCTAAAACTTGGTTGGTACTTCCAGTGACATTCGTCTTCCTAACAAAATAAATTTCAGGTAAGATTTTTTACTATGATTTTCTTGTTCATCTATCAGAAATTCCACATTGGTTTTCTCAGGGTAACAGAGAAAATGGTAAAACTGGAAGGAAGACCCTCACTCAAAGATATGGACCGCTTCTCAAAAAAATCAAAATTTCTGCCCTTACCCTGATATTTCACCAACATAACTTCAAATGTGACAGCTGATGCCCAATTCTCTATGCGTACATTACCCTTATTATCCAAATAAATATTTGCAGATTAACCATGACACAGAGGCAAATGCTTGAGTTGGTTTCTAGCAGCTCAGCTAAGCTCCCTCAAAGCTTATTTGCTTAAGCACTTTGGCAACTGAACTAATAACATAAACCAGAGGCATTTATCCGCTAATAGCATCTGATACCAGACAGTTAAAGAAGCATAACAACAAAACAGAGAACCTCTTCTGACAAAGACAACTTAAATTCCTTAGGCAAAGCAGCAGCAGCTTCCTTTGGAGAGGTAAAGGGGAAAAAAATACACAGTAATTAAAATGTTGTTGTTCTGAAGAAGATGAATGAGCCCTACAAATGCAGAAAAAACACATTGCTGTAACCGTGAGCAGTTTGCCTCAAGCATTAGAGAAGATTCAGGTTCCTTCCGATTTTTTTTTATCCTTCTGCTAGATAACTCCTTAAGTTTCAGCTCTGCAGTCCTCATTAAGAAAGATAATGTCAATAGTCACCTGTGCAAACAGGGAGTGCTGGTGTGTGAGATGGCACTGAATTATGCCCCTGTATGCTAATGACTTAACAGGTAAGTGAAGAAGTGTTACTCACGAGTATTTAGGTAATCGTGAGTTAGATTTTCATGGAGAAACTCATACAGCCAGTCATATGCTCCAGTTCCAGACCTGTTCCCAATACCACACTGGCAAATGTATCCCAGGATTATTAAAGATTATTTTATTTTTAAGCAAGTGTAAAAATTATCTAAGGCCAAAGTTGATGATATATTTGCATAATGTCTTTCAGGCCAGGAATACATACAGGATTTGAAAAATTAATCCAATTCAAACCTTCATTTCCCTATAATTAACTAGATTCTGTGTATTAAGAAAAACCCTGCCACCCTACAATGAATGCAATATAACCCATGTTTTCGTGTCAGTGTTTTCTTCTCCTTTCTCACTTTTTTTTGTTTGTTTTAAGGATTCTGAATCTTGGGACAAAAGCTTGCCGTATGAGAGAAATTCCATTCTCTGAAAAAATCTGTCATTTCCAGATTTGTTTTGGCTCACCCTGGAATACATTCTTGACATTTTAAAGAGCACTAAACATAAAAATGAAAATCAATCAGCAGGAAATATTGTTCTTGTTTGCAATAAGGATGCTTTATTTCATTACTTTTAAAGCAAGTTACGCTATTGATAGGTAAAAAGTACAATTAATATTTCATAATTACATATAGAAGCACAAAGAAAACAAAAGCAGTGGGGCAGGGTTCACAGTTTTACAGTGAACGCTGCTTTCTTTTTGAAGACTGAAGGTTCAAAAGGATTTTCAGCTGTTTTTCTTTTACATGGTTTGGTTTCAGCCTTCCAGCCTTCCTGGGGCAGCTTTTTAAAGGACACAAGTTAATTAGAAACATAAGAGATTTCTTGAAACTACCTTTCTACTTCAGTAAACGAAGAGCTATTGTTTAAGGGCCTTTCTTTTCATTTTGAGCCACTAAGAACTTTAACTTGACTTTAATCTAACAACAAAGAGGATGGGAAATAAAAAAAAAAAAGTTGCAAATATGTTGCTTATTGGCAAGCATGGAAAAAAGAAATAAAGAGCAGCACCATGCCTTATAACTCCATACTATCTTATATAGAATGTATAAATATAATTTCTTTCTGTGTTTTTTTTTCCTGAAGGATAAGGAATAAGAAAATTTAAATAGATAGTATAGTATAAAATATTAATACTATTAACACCTGAATAGAGCCCAAATGATCACTGCAGATTTACAGGTAAGTTGGAGGATTTATAAACAAAAATTAGCCTTTCAACTGACAGTACCTGCAACCACTAGAGAAAACATATCTTTTTTTCATTTTGGAGATCTAGTCAGTTCTGTACTAAGTCCTTGATCTGTACCAAGGGAGGAAAAATCCTCACACTTGAACAAGCCATTAATACTAACAGAGAAAGTTGGAATGTAACCAGGGAGCAGTGCAGATGCTTCCCTGTCAGGAGGAGTAGCTATCACAAATACATGCTCCAGTGGAGAGCAGTTGTAGGAAGTAGTACAGTCATAGGCTTAGGCTTTGTGAAAAGTCATGATGTAATTATAAAGCAGTCCTATAAAAAAAGACAAAAAGCCTCCAAAAAATATATATCCTGACTCTGAGCTGAATAATCCATCCTTGTGCTAACAGCAGCCATTTGCTTTGCCAATATTAGAATAGAGTAGAATCATAGAATCGATCAGGTTGGAAAAGACCTTTAAGATAATCGAGCTGAACCCTTAAGCTAATACTGCCAAGCCCACCACCAAACCATGTCCATAAGCACCACATCTACACATCTTTTAAATCCTTCCAGGGATGGAGACCCAACCACTTCCCTGGTCAGCCTCTTGCAGTGCTTGACAACTCTTTTGGTAAAGTAATATTTCCTAATAACCAATTTAAACCTCCCCTGGTGCAACCTGGGGCCATTTCTTCTCATCCTATCACTTGTTACTTGAGAGAAGAGAACAACACCCACCTCACTACAAGCTCCTTTCAAGTAGTTATAGAGAGTGATAAGGTTTTCTCTCAGCTTCCTCTTCTCCAGGTTAAGCAATCACAGTTCCCTCAGCTGCTCCTCATAACACTTGTGCTCCAGACCCTTCACCAGCAGCTCAATACACTTCTTGCACTGAGGGGCCCAAAAACTGAACACAGGATTTGAGGTGTGGCCTCACCAGTATGGAGTACAAGGGAATGATCACTTCCCTGCTCCTGCTGGCCACACCGTTTCTGATACAAGCCAAGATCCATCTTGGCCACCTGAGAACACTGCTGGCTCATATTCAACTGCTTTTGATCAACACTCCCAGGGTCTTTTCTGGCAGGCAGTTTTCCAGCCACTCTTCCGAAGCCTGTAATGCTGCGTGGGGTTGTTGTGGCCCAAGTGCAGGACCTGGCACTTGGCCTTGCTGAACTTCATACAGTTGACCTTGGTTCATTGATCCAGCCTGTCCAGCACCCTCTTCATATCCTTCCCTTCCTCAAGCAGACCAACACTCCCACACAACTTGGTGTCATCTGCAAACTCACTGAGGGTGCACTCAATCCCCTCATCCATATCGTCGATAAAGATGTGAAACAGAACCAGCCCCAGCACAAAGTCCTGGGGAACACCACTTGTGACCAGCCACCAACTGGATTTAACTCCATTTACCACAATGCTTTGGGCATGGCCATCCACACAGTACACCCATTCAAGCCATGAGCAGTCAGGTTTTTTCCAGAAGAGCAACAGAAGAACAACATTAACAGTGACATTTACTTGATTATTTACTCATGTTCTTTCATGAATTCACTGTCTGATATACATGTAAGAGTTATTAGAAATCATTATTTTTAAGCAGCATTTTTGCAGAGATGTTTTGCAATCTCAGGACATGTGTTAGTCTTATAAAAGAGTAGGAACGCACAGGGTGAAAACCCAGCATTAAATGTTAAGGTGAGTTATCCTGTTGCCTTTATCAGGATCAGATTAGAACATGTGTTAAAATCTGTGTAATGCATGAATCTTTAAAATTTACCAGCCAGAGGTTATGATCAAATCTAAGCATGTGAAATTAAATAGGGGGCAGGAAGGGCCAAACTGGATAATCTGACTGGCTGGCCAACAACAAATCTTGCAAGCACTCTTACTGCTGAAGTTTGCTGGATTTTTTCTTTCTAGCTCAAGCAGCACACTCTGTAATATCCCATTCTCTTTACCTTTCATGTGCAGGCACAGAGCCTTAGACAGCTATCGGCCCTTCGGGAGGTATCTCCTCTGAAAGGAAAAGCTCAAAGCAGAGCACTGAATTTCTCTTTAAAAACACAAAACAAGAGAGAAACAGATTTATTTCCTCTGGGTAATGTCAGACTGCAGAGTTTCTTTCTCTATATTTACAAACACATGCATGTAAATAACAATGTTCAACCCTGTTTTCGCTTTTCACTTAATATGGTATTAAAATAAAAATTTCATCAAATCTCTTTTACAACATTTTCACTGTCCAGTCCCAGCGTGGTAACTGGCTCCCCTTTGCTCCTCTCCCAAGCTCTGAGATCTCCCTGTGGAAACAGCTCAGCACATCACATGCACTCACCCCTGGGGACAGGCCAGACCCACTTGAGACTTCATGATGGCAAGGAAGATGTTTGGAAATTTATTGGAATTGAAAACTGGAAAGAAAACTCTTCATTCTTAGGAGATCACACTTAGATATTTGGTAGCATAAAGTAATCCTAGATTTGGAATTGCTAATATGTTGGAAAGAACAATAATCTTTTTCAGTTTTAGGAAAAAAAACACAAACCAAAAAAAAAAACCAAAAAAATGTGGGTATAGGAGGAAACAGTTCATGAAGCACTGCAAATAAAGTCACATTTCTACAATGTCTGATGCTTGTCTACCACAGGGAATTCATTTAGGTAAATCTGACAAAACAACAAACATTTACCATGCCAAGTCCTACCCATGTAATTTTTTCAGACATGGAAGTTAATTAACCATTGTCAAATTGTTCTCCATTTCCAGCAGTAAATCCTAGTTAATGGCTCAAAGTAAAAGAGTGAACATGCTCAACCAGAGACACTTCAGAGAGACTGACTTCCTACTGGATTATTGCTCCAGAAATCATCTTCATCTATGCTTCCAGCCTACTCATATTCTTCTCCCAGTGCATGATTCTCTTAAAAATAACAATTGAGAACATCAATAATGTATTAAAAACAGCCTCCTCAACATGGCTGTGTTGGCAGCATAATAAAATCCATTATTCTTTGAACATTTACAACCATACATCTTACAGTTAATGATGTGGCACAACTCCATCATTAAGAAATGAGGGAAACAGTCAGAAGTTGAAAGGAAGAAGCCATAAAAGTTTGAAACTGAGCCCAGGAAAACCACAAAGAATTCTGAAATGTAAGTCTTTGAAACCAAAGCATGCAGCAAGCTTCTTAACTAGATATACAAATTTGTCAAGAGAAACATCATAACACTGATGTAAGAAGTTTGGACTCAATCCTCACTTTAAAATCTACTTGGTAGTTTAAAAGTATATAAAGATCTGCGCTGTGGAGACAACAGGACTCACCTCTCCTAACTTTCACAATCCAAAATTGAACCAGTTAGACCCACATATTTTGTCTTTCTCAGTTGTGAATGGAGAGGTGTAGGAGCCTCCAGAAAGTCATCTGGTTTTGATTCCTGTCTAGATAGAATTTCCCATTGGAAATATCTTTCTCAGATTCAGAGATTTGCCCATTTAACCAGAGAATCATTAATATGCCATTTTATGCTATTTATGAATAATAAACAACTGCTTCCCAGCTATACACACTAATTGAAAACTTTAATGGTTTAGAGAGCATGGTTTCTTAACTTGCACACAAAACAGAATTTTTTTCAGATATGTTAATTAAGTTATAATCACACACAGCAAGCATTTTTTCCTATTAAAACTACATGATAGCTTTTAACTCTGGTAATATTTTCTGTCATTTTATTAAGTCAATTGACCGAATATCAGTGTCTTCTCACCATGCTTTCCTTAAGCTCCTCTGTATTCCAGCTTCATCTCCCAAATGCAGCTCTGATGCCCGAATACACTGTGTAAAATGTCTTTTCCTGGTAGCCAGTGTGTTCATTAGCAATAGAATGGAATCAGTCAACTTATATACTGCAAGACAGAAATTGAAGTATGAAAATAGGCAGTGGAAATCACTTTAGAGAAGGGAAAATCATTTTCCTCTTAACATAGCCAAGAAGAAGTAGAACGGAAGAACTAGCACAAAAGGAGGCAAACACCAGTTCTCACAAGTTTCAGTGAGGCATTCTAGTTTCTGGTTTAATTTTCTAATCTGATTTCAAAGTTTCCATTCAAGTACTAATAAAAAAACCTTATAAGATATTACTTTTTAAAGGATAACAAAACCTGTTCTTAATGAACTCATATAGCCTGACTACAGTCAGACTCCTCTGACTTTGGCATCACAACAACCAGGAACTGTATGTTAGAAATAGAGCTCCCTCTATTTAGAAAATCCAGATAAAGAAAACCCTAACTTTAGGTCACCTAAAGTTCTAAAAAGTTCTTTTTCTTTTTTCTTCATAAAAGGATTTTCAGACAAATATATAATAGATGGATCTAGTAGCAATCCATCATGATAAGGATATTCAAATATTCAAAAGATCTTTAAAAGTGACTAAACATTGTTAATGATTCACATTTGCAAATCTGAAACATTTTGTCTCAGAGATTGGTAGAGATTTGACTTATACTAGATTCACACTTATTCAAGAATGAGAAAACTTCAAATATTTCTACCATGAAAACATGAGCAAATTTTAAAACTATGTCTAAAACGATACCTCAGTGATATTAAAAGGAAATTTAAGTCTGGTCAACATATAATCCTTAGGTAAAACAGGGTTTTCACTGTTCCAAAGAGATCAACTCTGTTTTGTTCCAGGCTGTAACAGTGTTGCAAATTCATTCCATCTTATAAATGGCTTTGGTTTTAATTTTTATGTTTCTCCTATACATCAGTACTCCAAAAGCAACATAAAGACTGCAGCATATATATTTAGTTGTGCACCATAGTAAGGATACAACGACACTGCTTGATGCATGGCTTCACATTAACTCTGACTCATTTAGCATGTTGTCTTTAAGCACAAGAAATCATTTTGGACAGACTGTATGATGATTAGCACTGCAGCATCTCAGAGAACATTTCTTTTGGAAGATTTCTTTAGTAAGTTTAACTTACTAGCTTTCTTAGGTTCAAAAAAAGAGATATGAGATTGTTCTTTATTTCTTCAATTTGTAAGAACAGATCTGTGAGCCTTGTGGTCTTATCCAAGCACTTCGTGTTCTGCCATATGTGACTTGCAGTGATAAAAAGAGCTATTAGCTTCACATGGAGTTTTTTCTTCCTAAGTGTTTCAGCTGAAAACTACTACAATATGAGAAATAACTGCATATTGGTGACTTGGAGCTCCAAAATATCATTTCTGTGCTACAATATCAAACAATACATTAACATTCAAGTGTGTGTTCACACCCATCCTAATTTCAAGACTGATCTCATGAAATTTTGTCAGCATACAGGCACAGAGAAGACTTATCTTAGCCACTTTTTTAGGGAAATAATATAATGATTTCTTTTTTCTTTTCATTATCCATAGCCACAGGAGTTGTGATGCAAAGTAGAAGAGCCAACTCTCCATCTGTACTTTCAAAAAAGAAGGGACTGCTGAGCCAACCCCATGCACAGGCACTGCAATAAGAGCTCTCTGAATACAACTGCAGTCAGTAAATTCAAGTGCAAAGACATCTTCGACCTCCGGGTTCATTGGCAAGGGTATAGACGGATGGGTGAAGAGGTGAGCTAAGGAATCAATGCAGAGGAAAAGAAAGACAGAAGTGAAATAGTAAGGTCAAAGTGGGGGGCTCAACAGGAAGAAAACGTGGTTCATAGGCATATCCTCCCCCTCCAAATTCACTGACTAATTTTAATAGACAAGCACACAAAGAAACCTGCCAAGGGAGAAATACTGGAAGAACAGTCAATAAAACCAATAGCAAAACTAGACTGACAAAAAAAAATCTTTACAGTAACTGCTCCTTATTATATAAAGCAATTAACTTGGGAAGCAGGTAGATCACTGTTTAAAAATCCAGACATTGATTTTAGCTCAGGGTATTTTTTATGCAAGTGTTGACAAAACATGTTAGAACTCATAGCATGCTGTGCAGCCATAAGGTCTTTTCCCTCCAATAATATCCTAACTTGCAGAGTTTGCTGCAATCTCATAAGGAGACAGAATAATTATAAACAGACACATTTCCTGAAATAAGTATTATTACGTCTGTACTGCTAAAGAAGTTTCACAGAGATCAACCACAACAGAAGGCTGGTTGTTTAGTTACGCTAAATGCTAACTGAAATCTCTCACTCTATTTTTAGGTCTACAAAATGTATTCAAATCCTCACAGGAACAGGATATTTTCTGAAGATTCCATTTGTTCTGGAAGGACCAGAAATTACAGGAAAAATTTCTCTCTTTTAGAGTTTGTTTTTCTGGTTTCAGGATGCTATGAGATTATGAATAATAACAGGAGGAAGTAAGAAAGAAATGTGATATTTCAAACTGCTGAAGTCAGGTTTTATCTGAATTTTCTGTATGGATTTACACCAGCAATTTTCATGAGTCAAGTATCCCCTCATGATATCAAGTAAGGAATGAGTCCTTGTTTTACTTCCCTGTATCTAATTATGACTGTATTCAAAGCATCTGTGGTGTCCTACATGAAAACAGAGCCAAAATTTTATCCTACATGTAACCTAGCAATTCATGAAAAAAGGCAGAATCTAATATCCAAGATCCCAAGGCAATGGTGAGAACCAGTGTTACCTTTGTAGCATTACTGCCCAATTTAAAAGGATTTTATATTCTATAATTTTGCTGCCCTGCAAAGAAACCAATTCAATTTGCCTTCTGCCTTAAAACGATAACTTAATCGCTAGTTAATGACTTAAAAATGTCTATTGATTTGCTAAGAAATTCATTATATTCTATAATAATCTACTCGTAACAGCATTCTATTTTATCTTTCCTTGAGATCCATATTTATACACAACTTACTGTTTTCTCCTGGGCTCATATTTTGTTTAGGCACATTTTCCTCCATAACATTTTTACTTTCTCTCCACTTTATAACCCCTTTCCTATTGACAAGAGTGCAGAAAGAAAGAAGCAGGAAGGCGTGGGAAGTGCCATATCCCTGTTAAAACAGGGGAGATAAACATAGCTGAAGAATGAGAGAAATAAAACAAACAGCTCTGAAATAAATTTGCTGGGAGCATTTATGTTTCTGATATTATACATAAAAATCCACAGCCAGCACAAATTGACATTAATCCTACGATTTTTGAGATCACCTAAGCATCCAACCTGTCCCCACAATCTTTCTCTCCCTGTACAGCTCTCTAGTTGACTGCAAGGCCACCTTAGGCAAAGATCTGTGTTTGCCTCCACAGAAAGTGGAAAGCCATGAGAACAAAAAAAAACCCACCAAACCCAACAAAAACTAGCAGGGACAAAGTTAGGAGAAGCAAAGGACTTTTTTTATCAAGTCTAAGGGTGAGAGGCACTAGTAGTGCCAAATTATAAGAAAAATGTTCGTTTGGTCCTGCTAGACGCAAAGAAGTCATCCCATCTTAACTTGGGAGAGGAATTATAAGTGGAAGATGTTGGAAATTACTTTTAGTTCATCACTTTGTGAGCACACTCAGGGATACTCATTTGTTTCAGGAATTTAGTAGTTATATGATGTCACGATTCTTCTAAAACTGTAGTTATTTTACCATAGGTATTGCAAGTCTGACACACTCCTCAACCCCTGACTTCTTAGGTCATTTCTCTTAATGCAGCCTTCTTACGTACAAAGCTAATGCTATGATTTCTATGGATATCAAGTATGCTAACCAAACAGAAAAGATGCATGGAAAATGTCCATGCATTTTAAAATGGGATTCCTTCTCTTTGCCTGAATAGTATTTTCTGAAAAAACATTTCCACAAGAACACATACAGCAGAGCACCAGCACTCCTAAAGAATACTTATACCACAAAATGGCAAGTAGTGAACAAAAGAACCAGACTTGATGCTCTCTGGGAAAACAGAGCACGGCAGACTTTTTACCCCATGCAAAGAAAACATTTCTGTCAAAACGACATTAAAAGAAAAGCTGTTCTAGGACTTTCATGCTAGCGATGGCTACAGTTCAGAAAGGCAGCAATTAGTAATTGGGGGGTTTCTGCTGAGAAAAGCATGAAGCAAAACTGACATAAGATTTGAAAGCTGAATGCTTACTTCTGTCAAAATTTCTCTTTCTAAACATCACCAGCCCAGAGATTTGAGCAGAAGATGCAATTTCTTAAAGAATAAGCAGGTGCAACATCTGAGTGATTAGTGCTAACATGACCTATTACATGCACCATAAAAGAAATTTTAGCTCTGCTATCATCTAACAAAAACAGAGATGAAATGACAAATGAAATGCTTGAAATGGTAAAGTGAGGCTGGAAGGGGATAAGCACATAACTATCTCAGCATTGAGTGTAGAGCATCACCCCACCCTGCAGAGCTGCACTTGAACGCAGAGCAGGCCTGCGCTGGCAGTCACAGCCTCTGCTCATTCAAAAGGAGACCTAAGAGCCAAGAGATGGCAGCCTGCTCCTGCTTGTTTATTTTAAATATTAACTGTTCTCTTTTGGTTTGGGTGGGTTTTTTAGAAAAAAACAGTTTTTAAAACAATTTCTCTACACAGATGGCTACTTCTGGCTACAGCCAACTCTTAAAGAGACACCTGTTCCCTATTGCCCGGATGAACTTGTCCCAGCACTCACTGGAACTTGTCCCAGCACTCACCGAGGTGTTCCATCTCATGCTCTTTCAAAAACTCCTGTTTTATTTGTCTTGGTTGTTCTGATCTTTCTACTCCAAACTTGTCCTTCAAGCTCAGCGGCAATGTATTCAAAATCACTCTTTCAGTGGTAAAGTTTCTGCTGAGTGGGAGCCTGTTGTGAATGACTCTCTTCCATCTGGTCCATTTTTCTACACTTTCTCATGGTGAAATAAGGCAATAATCAATTTAATAACTAGGCCAACGTGAAATCTCTGTGAACTACCACAATGCAGGCCTAAATTTCTCTCATGTTGCTCATCACCTGCTTAACCTGACAGCTTCAGGCACTCGAGAATCAGAGGTAACACTGGGTAACAGAAGTAACTTCCACTGTTCCACAGAGTGAAAGTCAGTGTTGTCTCATTACCTCCAGGGTTAGTGATTACTTAAAATCCATTGTGAAGGTGTTTTCAGCAGAAAACAAAACTAGCTGGTATTTCAGACAGCCAGAATTTTCGTGGGAAGAATTTGTAGACTTTTTCCCTTCCTCCTCCTTTCTGTGATACCATGATCATCACTAATTTGTCTTCCTGTACAGTCTTCACCGTGCAGCAAGCAGAACTTTAAAGACTTTAAAATCCTGAAAACTGTTTGAGAATATTGTACGTTTCAAAAACATTTCAACTGAAATTACAAGCAAGACGCATAGTCCTCTTTCCTCAAACACAGTCTGCATTTGCCCAGATAAACATGCTACAATCCCATAACTCTTACTGAAGCTTGAAAAGTTTGAATTTTCATCACATTAACACAAAGGTATATCTACCTATGTAGTTCTAAAGTAATTGTTTCATTGTTTTATCTGTCCTGGATTATCTTCTTTGTTCCTTCCCTCCAATTACTCTCTTCTCCACTATTTGAAAAATTTCTGTATCCTTGTAAACTGGTATTTATATGAAGGTAACAAAGGATTATCTCAATGAAAATTATCACAGTGACAGTTTTAGACAGCATCAGGAATGAGATAATTTTTTTCCCAACCAACCAAAGCCCATCACTTTTTTAAAATGATGTTCCACAATTTTTGTGAAAGATTTTTTTGTGTTAGAGGAGCAAATAACTTGCAGATAATTTTGTTTTTATTTTATAAGAGGTTGTTTGGATTTCCAAGCATCTTTTTAGTTTGTTAATAGCTATTGGGTATAGGCTTTTATTGAATTAAAAAGTTACAGCCATTTTTGCTCTTTCTGATGTTTACAACAGCTAGGTGGAAAACATTGCTGGCTTTGCAAAAACAGCAGGAGCTTAGAGCAACTGAGTTTAAGGTATTATTTTCTGGGAAGGAACAAGGGAAAAGAAGGAAAACTGTTTTAGACAAAAAACAATTGGCACAGGGTTAGAGAACACAGGATGATGTGTCTGTCAATATTTATCTCTCAGATCAATAAAACTCGATGTTCAACCCCAGTGAAATCAATATCTGCTTAATTTATGTATTGCTGCTCCTTAGCTCAGTCTACTTCTCCCTGTTTCCAGGGTCTAATTTCAGGACTTCAGGTTTCAAAAAGGAATGTTATTCCCTTCGCTGAGAACTATTCCCTTAGTGCTGGAGACAGACAGATACTGTGCCTGTGTAAGCGTTTGCCTGCCTGCTCCCTGACAGATCTCTAGCAACATGCTCAACTTGCAGTGCCATAGAGAATACATGGGGAATAAAGGCTTCACTACTGATGTTTCTCTCTTAAGCATCCAGAGAGTTTTGCAAGCTATCTAGTCATTATCCACAGAGGAAATGAAAGAAAGTCTCACTGGCCCAGCACTGAACTCTTACATATTAGCAAGACACCATCTGAAGCTGGATTTTCCATAAAACTAAATCTTCATCTAAGGCAGGGTAAAAGTAAGCGGGCCTGAAGAAGTTGAAGCACAGCCAGAAGTACGGGTAGAAGGATTAACAGAGATGCCAGCATCCTTACTAGCGTCTCATAGGTGCCAAAAAAAAAAAGTGGTTTAGATGTTAATGCTTTTGGTAATACCTGGCTTCTTGTGTGGGGACATTCCTTATCAGACTGTTTTTTAAAAGATGGCAGAGTGTTATCAATGATATCTGCACCCAGTCTGAATCCTAAAGATCCTGAACTTTATCTCACTTACTAATGATAAAGCACCGGAAACTCTAGCTGCTTTCTCATGTCAAGATTTATATACTGTCTTGAAAGGAAATTCTAGCTGAATCCTTAAAAGGGCACTGTACCAGCACACGTAGATTACTCCCTTCTGCTGGAATTTGAACATCAATTGTCAGTACTTGCAAACACATTCTTCTTTTTTCCTCCCCTCCACAGATGGACCTGGGTGTTTTGCTAGCCCCCCTCACACCAGAAAGCTCATTTTATCCTTCATGTCTCTTTCTTTTGCATAAAATTGCAAGAAACTGTTTTCAGGTTTGCTAAACCAAAGGATGTTTTAGCTGCCAAACTGCATCAAGAGGAAAGAAAGAAGGAGCTTTCATTTGGTCTTATCACAGAAATGAGAACGACATTATTATACATGCAAAGAACCCCATGCTTGTTTATCTGCAACAACAGAATGACACATGCAAATATACATATGAAAGGCCCATATATCTCAAGCTGCCGACAGTTCAATCAAGAATATTATATCCTCAAAACACAAACCCAATTATTTACTTAATTCAAGTGTACTAATACCTTCTTGGTAATTTTCTGTTTTCTTTTAAGAAACTCTGCCAGTTTCACTCCTTGGTTTTCAGGCAAATAATCTAAGAAGAAAATACTCACTTTTGAAACACTTTGCAGCCTTTGTAATGATAAGCTTAGTAAACTAAGATTATTTAACATTTGTTCTGCTGTAAATCTTTCACACAATTAAATTTTAAATAGCATTCCAACTCTAAAACATTTCATCATTGTTATTCACTGCCAAAATAAGAAGTTTGAACAAACTTAATCAGTATTTAAATGGATCTATCTTCAAATCATGGCCTAGTAGAATTGTTTCCTACAGGGTATTTCAGAAAATGTACTTGTCTTCTAAGCAAAAATTTGTTTTGCTTTGCTTTCAGGTTCCTGACTTAATCCATATTCTTTTTTAATTTTTTTTCCCCTTTACATTTGACAACGCCTCCCACTCACAGGAACTTACCTGCATGTTACCAACACTATACTAAGAGTATATTCTGGTAACGTATTCTAGTTTAGGACTCGGTCTTATAGTAAATCAAGTTATTGCTTACATGGCAGAATAAATATACAACCTCAAATATTGTTAAGAACTCAATTGCATACACATTTCTCATGTAGATATTTCACCTCCCCATTTATATTCTCATTATCTCTTCCACTGAGAACACTAGTGCCAGCCATCCTGGGGATGGATTTGAATAAAATATACTCGGATAATTAGGAGATCCCTGTAGTAGTGGGGTTATCCTAAAATAATCATTGCAGAAAAGTACATTTGCAATTTCAAATGGCATGGAAGAAAAAACTATAATTCAAGTTTTAATCTTTTGCTGACCAAACATGATCCACTCAGACATGCTCCAAACTTTAGGACACTTGTGTTCAAGATCATCACTGGCCCCTAATGGTGGGCTCACATCCATCCCCAGAGCATTCTCCCCTTCAGGGACACATTGAGGATGTTGTGGAGGGTAGTGGGGCATCTCAAAAGAGACAAGACCAACGCAGTCAGAAAAAGCACTGCCCCACAGAATGGAGAAATACCATCACCATCCCTGCTGGCACATGCTAAAAATCCACAGTAAGAGGAAGCAAGTAATTTCATCAGACTGCAACTGTCTAAAACTGTCCATCAGAGAGTGATGCAGGTGCTTACCCAGCTTAAACACATGCATTGAGGGCTGGGGTTTGTGCCCTATGGGATTACAGTGACATCCATGTAAGGACAGAACTCATGACACAGGCACCCCAGGACATCTATGCTCCCTGGAGCATCCAGAATCAGATCAGACATGGTGCTTACCCATCATCACTTCACCAAGGTATAATTCATCTGACTACATTCAGGCCCCTGTGGGAGGACTACTTGCATATGTCAAGAGAGATGCTTAAGTTTCTGAACAACTCAGCACCTCAGGGAAGAAGTCTCAGAACTCCCTGGGAACATCAGGGATTGCAGATGAAGATGAGCAGCACGCCTGGCACAGTATCTCTCCGAGCAAGATTGCCCAATTAATGACAAACCAAAGCTTTGTACAGGACTGCATTAAATCAGAGGAGCCTACCCCTGGCCAAGGGTAACGATTCAGGCTCCTCCTGCCCTTGGCTGGGATGCTCTGGTACCTCCAGACAGTGACAAAACACGTCACTGACCATGCTGCATAAATCACTTCCCAGGTGTGCCTGCCCCATTTTTTCTGTCTCTAAAGGGAGCCAAGAGAACAACCTTGGCGCCGGAGGCTTGACTTTTAGTTAGCTATTGTGAGGTGAGCCGAATCTGGGACAGACTGTCAAAATGGCAAGCAATTTATTATTCATATACTGAAAAGGTGATGCCAGGGTTACAAAGCATGAAGTCTATACAACATAGAGCTGGATTGTCTCCAGGGCATTGTTTTATCTTATTTTTCTCTGGACCCCAGTGTTTTTCTTCTGTCTTTCTTCCATGCCCTTTCTAGTATAACCATTTAATTGGATGATTGACAGGGTTTGGCTCCACAGGACTTGATGAGATGATTTATCGGCTCTGTGCCAAAAAAGATGGCCCCTCCTTCCCATTTTTCCTCCTGCTGCTTCTGCTGCTACCTTCTGCTGGCTCTAGCTCATAGCAAAGCCCTGTCTGAATGCACTAACAAGATGGAAACCAACAATCAGGAAAAAAAAAAAGGCAGATAATTTTCTGGCATTTCATTGAACTGGATAACTGGGTCATGGGATTGTGCTGAGTGATGCTCAGGCCAATGCAAGGCAGGGGAAAATAGTCCTGGGGAGAAGATGGGAGAGCTGCAGGGGAAAGGGCAAGACATAGCTCTCATCCATCAACGAGAACAAGCCTTCAAATGAATTCTGCTGCCTTTGCTGTCAACCAGCCCAGTTTACCCAAGCAACTGGCTCCCGATTAGTAGCTTGACTAATCACTCTTTAGGTAATAGATCAGGTAGAGAAAAAAAATCAAGGGCTGTAGTGTACCCACTCTGTCACTTCAGAGAGTTTCAGCACCTGGAAAGACCAAGACTCTCGGCTCCACTCACTATCATGCTATATTCACTGGCAATAGAGGTATCTTGCATCAGAGGGCCAAACGAATGTAGGAGAAACTCATACCTTGAGCCAGACTGAAACACGAGAGTCCCCAGCTCCTCACTGCTCAGAGGACCATGGCTATTCTCACTGAGCAGTCTCATTTTGCCTCCAGTGTCTATCCCAAACCCCCAAATGAGCCTTACTGCAGGTTTAATTCAAATGGGTACATTCCCGTTAAAAGTTTGGGTTCCGATGACAGAGTAACTTCTTAACAAAAGCACACAATTGAAAAATTCCCAGTCAGCCCTCACCATTGTTCTGCTCATAGGTCTTTCTACATGGTGATTAGTCATAAAACGCTGAGACAAGAGGGATTCAAGTCTTTGCCCAAGATAAGCCAGGAAATTTTAAGAGTTCAGAAACTGAGTTCAGCTCCTTTGGGTACTAGATGAGCAGCTTAATGAAAAACACATCTTTTATCTTCAGAGCAATATTGGGAACAGCTCAACGTTCGTGTTTTGCTTAGTATGAGATTGGGCTTCCTGCAGCAAAACCCAGTCTGGCACTGATCTGAAGCAATCCAAAACTATCTAGTTGTGTAGACTTCTCACATAATTACTTTCTTTTCTTTAACTTTCTATTCTTTCCTTTGCCTGCAGTGTTTGTGAACACTTTGTTTTCCTCACTCAGTTAATGATCCCTTTTACTTTCTGTGCTATACTTTTTATTTCTCCCTGCTGTACATGAGAAGGTTCGTATCTATATACTACAACATTATTTGTTAATGACAAGCTATCCCTAACCCATTACTTTGCTGGGATTTTACTGCCCTGTCATTATTTTATCTCCAACAATCTGCTGCAACTTTTGGCTGTAAAGAGAAGAAACAAAACTTGCTGTATGGCAATGACCTGGGGCCCTAAATACAGAAATGCAGAGCTATTCCCAGCAAACACACTGTCTTTTCTTCCAAAATCATATTACCTCCAGCCACCATTACATCTGGAAAAGACCGGAGAAGACCACTGGGAGAGCATTAACAGTTGAATTTTTAGCCCCAGAGATCGAGATATGTCATTTTAGGTTGCATCATTTTGAGTAACACTTGCCAAAGGCACTGAAGAGCAAGTCAACTTAATTATGAAAGACAGGTCATTGATATGACTAGTAAAAAATAAATCACTGCAGCAATTACAGCATTCAGAGTAGTAGCATTTAATACTGTACAAAAATATACCATTTTTTAGTATGAACACAAAATGAGTTTTCAAAGGCCATTGAGAATATCTTTTCCTGGTGTTTTCATCACTGTTTAAATCATTCCATCCTGCCATTTCCCCTTTCTCTCCTACAAAGTTATCCACTTTTGTACCATGCCATATCTTGAACATCAGAATTCATTTCACAAACAGAGTCCTTCAGCAGCACTTACTATGGATGCCCTAACCTATGTGCTTATCTTCAGTTCTTACAAAGGTTTTGAACACATGAAGTAACATTACCAGCGCACACAGCGTAGATTTGGGTTGATATTCCTGAAGCCTTCTCAGTTGTCCCAAGTCTTATTGTGAGGACGTCAGCCCGTCTACTGGGTGGTCTGAGGTTCAAACCCCCTTCAAAGTCTACTCCCTGCTCCAAGAAGCTACCCTAACCCTTTGGCTGTATTCTCTTTTTTCTCCTCACACTCAGTTTCCCCTCTATCACCCTCATCCAAAATCAGATGCCTTCACCAAAACCCTTCTTAAAGAGGTCTATTGATAATAATAGGGAGCACGAAGATATGAACTTCAATAGTAGATCTCCTATAAATCAGTTAAATGTTATAAAACTCCATCAGGGAAAATTAAAAAAAAAAAAAGAAAAAAAAAAAAAACAGAAAATATTTCAACTTCTGATTTACTGTCAGTAACAAACTCCGCTCTAATTGCTCAGTTCCTGTACAGGGCAGCCAACCTGCAGTATGCTTCAATACTGACATTACCTAAGGAACCCCCCTTCCCTGCTCACTGAACTGTTGGGGGCTGCTGGCTCCATCTAGTGAAAATGGCTCAATTCAGCTTTGAGAGAAGCACCCTGCTCCATCCACAACTGAACTGCTTCTTCACATTTTTCTGGCAGTTGAGCTACACACTCCTCAACCAACTGAGGAATTCCCTTTGAGTTCATAAGCTAAATGCAATTTCTTTCTTCAAAAGAGGAAAATGTTGGGAGTAGAATAAGTTATTTTTTTCACATGTAGAGGAAAGGGACAGTGGAGGAACCCCCAGCTGCCTCCTGCAAAGCAGCAAAGTTCTAGATTGCTTGGCTGTGTTTCATGCATTAAATACAACATCTGTTCTCATGTTTTGTCAGTATGAATCCAGGTTGCAATAGGTATGGCCGCATCCACCATAAAGCTTAAAGAGACTCATTCTTTAGAACAGATGAGAGAGGGAGTAAAGAGGCAAAAAGAGCACTGTCATCTCCTCCCCTAAAAGCAGATGAGACACCAAAATCTTTTAGAGAAAGCCCAGAATAACCTAGTAAAATGGGGAGGGGGGTTGCCACCAATTGTACATTCTACCTGCCAATTCTTTTAAATCCCTTAACATTTGTAAATAAAATCAGTTAAGGGAAACCAACATATCTAGATTTGTTATTTAGTGCTGTAAAATCGATCAAGGTTTAGACTAAATTCAGAACAATACATAAACATCAAAGAAATTCCCAAGTGGTCATAATGCCATGCCATTATTTTCTGGGCAAGTGTTGATTGCTTACAGTGCAACATTGAAACCACATCAATTTTTTTTTTGGGGGGGTGGGGGAGTGTGTTGGGAGTGAAGGAGGAAAGAACAGATTTCAGGGAAGCTGATTTGGTGTGTATGAAGCAAAGGCATGGTTTCTTATTTCCCTCTAGCTCAATAAGGTTTTTGTGCAACAGAATAAATCTGGAATTTATACACTATAGCTTCTTTCAGATTCAACGTACTCAAAAGCACTTTACAAGCCTTTCCCTTACCGTGCAACACCTGGGCAGGCAAATGCAGCAGCTGTTCTGCATGCAATAAGAGTTAACACAGCTTGGCACATAAAAATTCATTTTATTCAAGCTGGCAACGTTGGCTTGAAGAAGACATGGGCAGTAGCTAAAATGTTTAACGAAGTACCAAGGGCTCCAATGAGTAAAAGAGGCTAAAAAGATTGGCGTGTCTGTCTTGGAAGAGTGCCCTACACCTCTCTAAAAGTGGTATGTGAGGGCAAGACTCCCCACTCCTGTGCACTTGGTTTCTGAGCCCCTTGCTTCATGGGTGACCCAACTCCGGACCACTATGGTTCCCGAAACCTGCTTGCATGATATGCAGCTTACCATGGGCTTACTTTGCAAGGTGTATGATTTGGGGAAAACAAAATAACTGTCCTTTCATACCCATCCTATATTTTGTATAACCTGTGCATCCTTCCAAGTCCCTGATCCTGACAGTAACCCCCTATAAAATGACCAGCACAAAATCAGAGGTGTGGCAGAAGGGCTTAGGACAGAGGAATCCACTCAGAACAGAAGACGCTGGGATAATTTTCCACCACTGTATTCCCCTCAGTGCTGCAAATCACAATTTTTTAATTTAATGAACTTTCCCCTCCCTCTCCAAAACAAGCAACGCAACACAGAAGAAAATACCATAAGCTGCAATTTTGCTGCCAAAGACGATTCACATCTGTGAAGTAAACCCCAAAAAGGTCCAGTGGCTGCAGGTAGGTACAACTATTGGGGCAAGATCCATGATGGACAGAGCAGATGGAGTCCCATGCTTCCTTGGCAGTATTTTCAGGCTTTCTGTCCTGCTGCCCATGATCCTCTATTATAGATTTAGCAAAAGCCATAATGGAAGCCCATAGCCAAATCCAGAGACACCTATGAGTACAGTTCTCTAATGACATCTTATGCTGCTACTGTTTGTCTGGTAGCAAGCTAGACAAGAGAGTTCTCACTCCAAGTCCTGCCCAGCACGATAGACTCCAGACTTCAGAGTAAGTTATGTAGGTTCTTCTGCAGGGATGTGCTCATAGGTAAAGACAGTACAGATGGATTGAGAGCTTGTCACAGAGGTCAGCCATCCTTCTGTTTCTGTTTTGCCTCTCCCTACAGCCTCCCTTTAATTGTCCTTCCAGTCTCCTTTGTCTTATTATTTTTCGCCTAGCTTTTTTCCAGAACAGTTTTCAAAACTATCCAGAAAATCAACAAAAACCTGTACTAGCACACTTTTGGCAAGGTATTCCAGTGGTGTAAATCACCACACACCATTTTCTAACAACTGAATATCTGGTATGTCTTTTTAATGGATAAAAACAAAACAAAACCATGGCAAGCTTTCTTTAGAATAATTAAAAATTAAATATAGCACACATGAAAAAGTAAATCTGCTCGAGATATTAAACCTCATATTACTCTGCATCAAAATGCAATGACTAATGAAGTTTAAGGATTTACCTCACATTTTTTACTACTTCTGAAAAAAATGAAATATTCAGTTATGGAACATTTGAAATACATTGAGTCTGCCCAATATTTAAAAGCAATTTATCCTATGGGAGAGTAGCTTGTGTTTTTAAACCAGCCTACTGGTTTTGGTGTACCCACAATGCAGGTGAGCAGAAGCCAAGTGCATTACAGGGCGAGTAACACTTGACCATGCTGCAATAATCTCCACTCAACAGAGCCTCCCGGGCTGTGTTTCAGTACAGCAGTGTCTGCGATGGATCCCTCAGAAGGTGTCTGCGAGCCCACCTGGCATCAGGTGGGGGATAAGGGGCAGGGGAGGAGCCACTTTTTGCCTACGTTTCAGGTACAGTATATGAAAGCTGATAACAGGCCATTTAGTTTGCCTCCTTTTGCACAGGTGCTGTTTGTATTTCTCAAGTGAAGCTGTGGCTGCTTCTGAATCAGAGTAAAGAAATCTTTTCAATGCAGATTTTGCTACTGCTTTCTGCATTACGGCAAATAAATTCTTTCTTCAGTATTCGAGACATTAACTTAAGTTTCTCAGATAAACTTAAGTTACTTGGATAAACTTGTCCTAGCTTGGACAGGAATAACTTAAGAAACCAGTTCTGCTGAAACCTATGGGGTTACCAGAAATTTACAGTTGTTCCAGGGTCACTAAGCCACTGATGTAAAAGCACCAATTTGAAGGCCTGCTTAGAGAGAAGTGTGCTTTTGTGAAAGAGTTTAATACTGAAATAAATAATTACATGCTTATTTGGAATCAAATTACTGAAGGCTCAGCCTCTTTTTGAAGGGTGGAGGCTTCCCATTGAAAGAGATAACAATGTGTTTTCATAGGCTTTTGATGTTGAAAGCCATTCCAAAAAAATTCCAGGCAAAACTGAAATTACAGCAGTGTGAAATTGCCCTGAAAGAAGTATTTATATAGCTGTATATTTATTCTGACCATTTTACTTCCTGAAATTCACACTTGCTCTCTATCATAAGAGATTTTCAAAATATTCACTGTAGATTTCACCAGTCTAGAAATCTCACTTTCCTGCCGGTAGTTTAGAAGATCAATAAGCACCAGTGAATGTATTCACATAGTGCTGTCTTGCTTAATTGAATTCTACAGTTGCCCCTAAATTAAATAAAGCAAGGCGGCAAAAGCAGATGTGAACAAAGAGGTCTACAAGATTTGCAGGATTTGGAAAACTCCTGTTTAAGGTAACTTTTTCAATTTTATGCTGAACTGGAGTTACAGCTCTTTGAATCTTTGAGTCACTTAGTAAGTAGGTTTCAAAATATTTTTGAGCTTTGTAGGAGAGAGAAAGCCCTACTGAAGAAACCAGGGGATGGATTACTCAGCACTTCCAAGACCTGAGTGTCCTCTTGAACCAGCCACAATTCTTCACAGGGCAATCCAGATCCTCCAGAAATGCTGGACATCAGGGTGACAGAAACAGAGCTCTTCTACATCTATACAATCTTTGCTGTTTCTATACCCTCTTCAGTGGCCGTGAGATTGCATTCAAGTCAGTTGCATTCCCAGTATAGCTCATTAACTCCAAGACCACACAGAAATTTGATAGGTGCCAAGTTACTCAACTAGGAGAGAAACCTGTCTCGTTTCCCTCCTTCTATGACAAGACTACTCAGTTAATGGATGAGGGAAAGGCTGTGAATGTGGTGTACCTGGACTTTTGTAAAGCCTTTGACACCGTTTCTTACAGTATTCTGATTGAGAAACTGTCTGCCATTGGCCTGGACGGGCACACCCTCTGCTGGGTGAAAAACTGGCTGGATGGCCAGGTCCAAAGGGCAGTGGTAAATGGATTTAAATCCAGTTGGAGGTCAGTCACGAGTGGTGTTCCTCAGGATTCAGTGCTGGGTCCAGTCCTGTTCAATATCTTTATTAATGACCTGGACAAAGGGATCGAGTGTACCCTTAGCAAGTTTGCAGATGACACCAAGCTGGCTGGCTGTGTTGATCTGCTTGAAGGAAGGGAGGCTCTGCAGAGGGATCTGGACAGGCTGGATCCATGGGCTGAGACCAACGGAATGAGGTTTAACAAGACCAAATGCCGAGTTCTGCACCTGGAACACAACAACTCCATGCAACATTACAGGCTTGGGGAAGAGTGGCTGGAGAGCTGCCTGCAGGAGAAGGACCTGGGGGTGTTGGTTGACAACCAGCTGAATATGAGCCAGTGGTGTGTCCAGGTGGCCAAGAAGGCCAATGGCATCTTGGCCTGTAACAAAAACAATGTGGCCAGCAGGGCAAGGGAGGTTATTGTACCCCTGTACTTGGCATTGGTGAGGCCACACCTTGAGTACTGTGTTCAGTTCTGGGCCCCTCAGTATGAGAAGGACATTGAGGTGCTGGAGCGCATCCAGAGAAGAGGAGCACGTTCAGACAAGGCTGGTGAAGGGGCTAGAGAACAAGTCCTATGAGGAACAGTTGAGGGAACTGGGGTTGTTCAGTTTGGAGAAGAGGAGACTGAGGGGAGACCTCATCGCTGTCTATGGCTGCCTGAAAGGAGGCTGTGGCAGAGCGAGTGTTGATCTCTTCTCAAGTAACAGGTGACAGGACAAGGGAAAATGACCATAAGTTGCGCCAGGGGAGGTTCAGACTGGCTATTAGGAAGAATTTCTTTAACGAAAGGGTGGTCAGATATTGGAACAGGTTGCCCAGGGAGGTGGTTGAGTCACCATCCCTGGAGGTGTTTAAAAAAAGGATAGATGAGTTTTTGAGTGACATGGTTTAGCGGATGAGGGGTGCAGTTGGACTCGATGATCTCAGAGGTCTTTTCCAACCTATGATTCTATGGGTTGACACAGAGGGAGCTCACATAGTCATACAGTTGGGTTTATGCTGCAAGATAGCACCAGGCTACCTTGGCAGGATGGTCTCTCAACCATCCTGAACAATGAGCTCGTAAGTGTGCTTCATACGAAATGCAGTGGAAGGTGCATTATTTTTCTTTAGGCTGTTTGTGAAGTAGGAAAGTCACTCTGTCCCAGCATGCATTCCCAGTTGCTGCAAGCCTCTTCCACAAGTCAATTGCCACAGCCATGTCGGCTGCTCCAATTATGATACCTGGCTTACACACTAATAGCAAAGCAGACAAGAAGCAAGGGAGGTGCTGCAATAGCACGAGAGGCTACATCATTCCCTAGGGGAACTGATTTAAACATATTTTCCCTCCAAACTGAAGTAGAAACCTGAAATATTGCTACAAGTCTCCCGGGCTTCAGGTAGTTTTGTGGGGGTGTCTCAGAATGTTCCTTACAGAACTTGAAAAATGCTGAACTCAGGAAGACACCTAATCTACAGCCCAGTGCCTCATCTCTTCCCACTAATAAAAATGTATTTTTATGCAAATCAGAAAAGTTCAAACTGGGAACATTTAAATTAGCTGAATGTTTGACCACACAAGCCAGCCATGGTTTTCTGTGGTTAATTCTGGGTGATTGCATCTTGCTGCCTACGCGGGTGTTCCCCTACAGAAGTAGAACACCTTGTTTTCAGGACTTTTCCATTTAGTCTTCAGGCACAGTTCTATGCTATGCATTAGCTGCAGGAAAGCCTTGAAATGGATGTAGCTGAACATAAAAACTTCCCTGTTCTTTGCTTATCCACTTTTGAGCTACATCTGGCTAAGATAATTTTTTTTTAAGATCAAAAATGTACCCCATATAATGAACTTCAGTACATCTTTAAAAAAAAGGATAGAATACAATAGCAAGAACTGAAAAGGTACTGCAATGAACTATTTCCTTCAACAGTATTTTTTCTTCCTCCTATCTGCACTTATATATATATACACATACAATCTTCAGTATGTGGATCTATCACACTCTGATTCAGGACCTGCATGCAAACACAGTAATATGCATGAAAGGTTTTTAAAACCAGCCACCACAAAAACAACTTATCTGTATTTGTCTGTATTCCTTTGTTCCCTGTACAGGTTTGATAGCTCTTACGGAGCGGTAACATCCATAATACTGATAATGAGCTTGTCTAAATGTATGATAATAGCTTTAAAAGAACTAACTGTGCTGTCAGCAGCAATTCGTTGTTTGCAGGAAAATCTAAGGCATGTCCTTGTTTGGAACAAATAAGACAATCAGCTGGTTTCATGTATATCATTGTAGAAAATACATGTAGAAATATGGTGTCATGTTGCTTTTTTTTACTGGCTTAAACAAAACTACTTCATTTATTTCAAGATTCAGCTGTGTAAAGAACAGAAATGCTACAATTGGAAAGAATTTTCACTTTGCTTTTTTACATAGCGATTTTAATTCATTTCCGCCTTGGCCACTACATATCTTCAATGTAGTGGCACAAGCCCCATTAAAAACCATGATAATAAAAAAGAACAGTCCTTGACTCCTAGGAGCTGGCAAAGGAACTACACTTACGCACTTTTATTGGGGAATATTAGAACTACTATCTGGTCAGTATTCGCCAGCGCCTGGAGCCAACTGCGGGCTCAGTACAAGTTTTAGCTCAACCAGCAGATTCACAGCAGGAAGAAAGTGGGTTTCACACACAGAATAAACAAATTCACATTAAACTCAATCTCCAACCATGGAGCAGAGGCTAGTATCTTGCTCCTGATTCAGACTCTGGGGAGGATTAATACCTGGTTTTCTAGGTTGACAAGTCCTTTCATTTAAAGTCTAATGAGGAGAGATGCAGAAAAATAAAATGTATATTCTGCAGGGAATTAAAATTATGAAACTTTGCTTTGTTTTAGAAAAATTCTAAATTTCATCAAATGAAATAGTAGAGTAATTCAAAGATAGTGAGATTTGACAATAATCAAAGCTGAAGTAGAAGGCAAAATTAATTTTCTGTCTTCAAAATGCCATAACAGGCCATAGAAAATATCAATGTGAAAAGTGTTTCTATCCAATGTTTCCATTCAAATGAATTGCTATGTTATGCAGAAGGGAGATTTTTGATCAAAGTATTTGTCACATCACAAAAGCTTGCAAATATAGTTGCATCAAATGTTGATATGTAAAATGTCAGAGCCTAATTTATAGCTTAAAACAATTAAACATTTCCATAAAAATGACATGCAATGTAGCATTCTAGTTCAATTACACAGCAGGATTTAGAGACAAGACACATAAGAGAAACTGCAGACAAAGGAACGCTTGGAGTTTTATTCTCTACAATTCCCTCCTTTCCGTTAATCAGGGCTACTTTTTAATAATTTTACTTACAAAACAGTCCCTGTAAACTGAATTCCTGATTCAAAGCAACAAATACAAGGTGAATTTTGGGAGCATAAGGCTGTGCAAGCCAACCATGGGGGAGGGGTGTGGAAAAATGAGAAGAGGAAAGGAAGCTCTTACAAGATGTAGCACACAGCATCACTTCACAAGTGTCATTGAGGGGAGGGTGGCTTATGTTAGAGGTGCATTGACACTCTTAAGCACAAAGTTACTAAACTTTTAACACAATCAAATACATACTCTTCAGGCTTTTTATTGGTACACTCACTTCAGGCTGGAAGTCTGTCTCTGCAACCAGAACCTGACTACAAGCACTAGCAGCCTTCCCTCCTGAGAAGAGGACAGGCAGGCACGCACCTGCTCTTCTCCTCCTCTTGGAAGTGCTGGTAGCTGGAGAAGGAGGAATGTGTCTCACAGGAAGGGAGGAAGAAGGGCAATTCTCCTTGGGGTAGACATGCAAAGCTGGGAGTCAAGTGGGAAAGAAGAATGTCCGAGAGAAGTGGTGAACAGGTACAGCCAGTGTTCTCAAACGTCTTGTCCTCTTTCAGCCTTTCTCATGCCACAGTTTCTTCATATTCAGATTCCCCCAAGTCCATGCTATCTACTTTTCCAGCCACAAACATGTTATGCTGCCATTCCAAATACAAACATATCTTGCACAGGAGGGACTCTGCATGCTGACACCCAGGGCTCGGCCCAGCTGGACAAGTCTGCACCATTTGGACAACCACTGTGACCAGTAAGACAGGCACTAACAGTGCAAAGCACCACACTGGTAGCAGGGGCCAGGTTTCACCTTCACCATGCAGGTGACATACCACGCCCAGCCCTCTCTGGTAGCATTATTGCAATGAAGAACTGGAATCAGAAGCTGCTACATTTCTTCCTTTGTCATTCCTTTGTTTCCCAGCCTTTTATAGGTGTTTCTCACTATTTTCAGCCCACAAACATGCTGGAGAGCAACAGAAAATACTGCAATCCACCTCAGTTAGTTTTTCCATTTCCCCTAGGTATTATGACTTCTCCTATCGTAAAAAGAGTAGCAAGCATGATTCTCCTTCTGTGTCACCACATCTATTGTAAAGCAATAAAGGAGAAGGTTAATCTCAAAGCTTTAACACTTACCCAGTGCTATAACTATTTCCTGAATGTGATAAAACATTCAGGAAAATTCTGAAAGCTGATTCCTTTTCAGGAGCTGAGCCTTTGCACTGCTGGTGCTGTGCCTAGAGCTGCTCAATGGAAGGACCTTCTGTCCTTCAACCTTTCCCACAGGGGAGCTAAAGCAGTGCCACTCAGATACAACACCCTCACTTTTGCCTTGCAAAGTGTCTGACAGATGAAGCCAGCAATGCAGTTTGACCTGCCAGGTATGTCCAAGGCACTCAAACGCACCCAGCTGATGTTGTGTGTTAATGGTGCAACAGCTACATTAGCTCTCAAATACCCACAGACCACACAGCTACACCTGGATGCAGCACAACCACAGTTGCATGGCACTAACACAGTTACAAATACCTTCTTAAATACCTTCTTATTCTCATGCTCTGTGTTCCCGAGCCCCTCCACGTAATCTTTGGGGAAGACTGATGTGGCATTCCTGTCATACATACATGCAGATAATACCTCTGCCCACAACCCAGTACAAGCAGTGTATTAGTAATTTCAAAAGGAAAGCTCCTTTTGAGGAGGAATTTCCGCACTCCAACTCCCTCTGGCTCATCTGGAGAAGTAAACCTGTTACTTTTACTTACTTGACAGTCTAAGATAGAAATACAGATACTGGAACATTTATTAAACTTGTTCCAGTGCTTGCAACACTAGGAAAGTAAAGGTTTTATTCATTCACCTGAACCTATAGCAGTCATTACCAGTATTTGCAGCAATCAAAAGCCATACTAAAATGTCTACAAAAATTTTACCTGCACTGAAACTCAAAACTACCTACATCTTCAAACAATAGGTTCCCATCAAAGACGGGATATTCAGCATACAGAAAACTCCCATTCGATATGCTTCCCGAAATTAGTCTCTTGAATGTCTGACATGATTTTGTTCTACAACAGGAAAAAGAACACCAAAATAAGCAGAGGAAACTGGATATAGAACGGAACTTCTAAAATGCAAGTGGGTTTTGAGTTACTTGGTAATAACATACATGGTCATAATGCGCCAGGGGAGGTTCAGACTGGATATTAGGAAGAATTTGTTTACTGAAAGGGTGCTCAGGCACTGGAACAGCTGCCCAGGGAGGTGGTTGAGTCACCACCCCTGGAGGTATTTAAAAGAAGGATAGATCGGTTCTTAAAGGACATGGTTTAGCAGGTGATAGGTACGGTTGGACTCGATGATCTCCAAGGTCTTTTCCAACCGGAAGGTTCTATGATTCTATAATTCCATGTATAATGTCATTCTGAGAGGCATTTCTCAAAGAAAGAAACCTGAGAGTTGCACCTAATAGGTTTTGGATTCTTACTTTTTTTTGGAGGATTTATGGAAGTCCTCATCTACAGAGAGACCACTTCTTGCTCCAAAATGGCCTCATTCCAAATTACATTAAACCTGTAATTTAATCTACATGCTTTCACACAGGGCCCATATCTGCTAAAAATACATGCTTATAAAAATTTTGACTTACATGAAATTCTGATTAACTCCTGAAATATTTATATCATAAGAGGTTCCATGTGGCTTACTCAGCATCAGATCGATTCTCCAGAGAGCTTGCTGAAGTTCAAACTATATTTTCTTACAACCTGGGCTTTCTGGATTAATTTCAGTAATGATTTTGTTTCTCGTGGTTATTTTTTCTAAGTGCAAATACTCTTCTTTACTAGGATGTGTTCATGCTATGAGAGCTTTGGCAAGCAATATGTTCTGGAAAGAAAATGACAGGTGGAAAAGAATAATCTTCTGCTATTCAGAACCACCACATAGCTAAGAAAACACTGACTTTCTAAGTTATGCTAGGAAACTAAGCAGTGCATATACGTCTGTACCTTATGGAACAAGATAGACCACTTTCAGAGATGTTAAGAAAACAAGAACGAAAGATCCCAGTTGTTTAGAGTTTTTTACCCAGCAACAATCACGGCTCCAGTTCCTTTTGTATCCTTGACCACCACCTATGTATGCTTTCACAGTATTTCTGGAAGTCCATGCTGCTACTTCCAAGCAGCATAAAACAGCCCTTACACCAAGAAAAAAAGCAAAAAGAAAGACATATTAGAAACTATTTTCAGATAGCTATTGGGAACGCATTGGCAGCTAACTTCATCTCCCAGTTCCCAGAAGATGCAGAAGCATTAAACTGAGCTATCATATCCAGTGAAAAACTTACTCATTTGCGCTGCTGAGCCAAATTCCAATTACTTCTCTAAGTACAGAAATAGCAGTAGAGGTAGTTAGGAAATACACTTCATGAAAGTTTTTCTTTTCTGCTATTCCTCAGTTTTTCTAAGAAGCACCAATTACAAATTTTAAATTGAGCATATTTGGACATCTCCACACTTTCAGTGCCGTATTGCCCATACACTTTTAGTTCAGTGCTAAGCTCATCATTTCTTCTTTTTTTTTTTGTAGATAACTAAAGATTTACTTCTTACTGAAAATTCAAGGAAGAAATAATTAGTCTCGGAACAAAGAACTAGATTTTAAAGAAAAGCTAATTTCTACTCCAGTTGTAGAGAGGTAAGGATCACCCTATGTCAAGGAAAAAAAAGGAAGGAAAATAAATCACGTTTTTCTTTGGTAAGGAAAGAAAATTAAAGGAAGGGAGCCATGTGCTTACTATATTTTGGGAAACAAAGTCTCTTTAGTATTCCTGAGGAGCGTGAAGCATTCAGAATTTCTAGTCAATACTTCGCCTTGAAAATAGACTAAACATCAAGAAGCTCTCTGGGCTATTTCTCAGCTTCTGTTTCCTCTATTTAAAATACAACTGGTAAGAGCTTGCTACCATCCCACAGACCTGCTTCATGGCTCTGCAAGACATTCAGAACAACAGCATGTAGCAGCACAAAACTAGGCTTTTTATTGCTGAGAAGAAGTTACAAAACGTCTTTTCATATTTATGATTTTCTCAAAAGATGGTTACAAGGCACAGCTAAGCGCAGAGACTTCCAAAAAAAATTACTAAGCATGACAATTTGCACCATTTAGAGAAACAGAGAGACGTTTATGTAAAGTACACAGGAGTGTTGCCAGCCAGTTTGTTGAAAGCTCTGTATGGCCAAACAAAAAACAGCTTGGATCTTTACTGTAAAGAAGCATAAAATCTAATCCTACTTAAAATAAAATCTGATGAAAATGGTGAAATTGGATTTGTACAGACACACAGATGATTTTATACACATGTCCACCTGCACAGGCACGTGTCTCTCTCTCTGTGCATGCACATACTCCACAGGCTTCATTCCCCTGTGGTACCTGCGTCTCCAGATTAACTCTTCTTTCTTTCTGACAAAAAGAGACAGCTAGACACAATGATGTGTCACGAGTTTGTTTCCCAGTGATGGGAATGAAGCCACAAATTATCACATTTTCAAGATACAACTGAAATCTTTTTTTTTTTTCAAGATCTGAACTGCAGCACTGGAGCTTGCAAACACAAAAACACAGAGACATCCAACTGTTGGATCATTCCCAACGTGAGGGTTAGCAAACAGCTTCTGCATAGCTCCATGCTTTCCCAAATAACCTAAGATTATCTTTCCCCTCTCTTTCAGTCCTTGTTTCATTATTGTTATATTTTTTCCAGCTACAGGGTGACAGTTCCTGCAGCTTTCCCATAGACTATTGTTCCCTCCCTCCTCAGGAGTGCCACGATGGCTAATCTTTCTCTATTAACCCTGCCCAACTGTATGTATATGTAATTCCCACTGGGAACTAAACACTATCTATGCAATTATGACTTAATTCTGTTTTCTCTTACACTTTTGAATATTACAGAGGTCTCTCAGGTTCACTTGTGAGAGGGAAAAAAAGCCTACCATTGTTTGCCCAAAGATACTAGTTTTGTAGGATTTTACAGGATTGCTAAATTTCAGCTATGCTTAGCAGTCTCACGAACAAAAAACTGTTACCAATTACTTTGTATTAAAAGGCAGAATCACAAAAAGCATCACAGGAACCAGGCAGACAGCCCCTTTTATGGGTTTCCAGACCAGCTGCTAGCATAGGTCAAAAGAAAATTACAAAACCCTGTCTCAGTCCAGGAGGCTCAGTAGGCACAATTCTCTCATGTAGCACCCAGCACTCTGAGAACAATTCTAAAAAAAATCATATCTCCCCCACCTGTGCCACCACCTCGCACTCTTGCTGTTCTTCCAGAGGCACCTGGGTGTGCCCAGATGGAGCAGGAGGCTACAAAAGAAGTTTGAAATTTTGAATGATTTCCATTTACATTTCCTTACACAGATTAAAGTTTTGGAGGGCTTTCTGATCATTTCAGTGCTGTTAAAGAACACCAATGGATTTGAGGACTGGAGGGTTTTTTGCACAGAATTGTCCTGTTAACCTGTGATTTCTCAGAGAAAAGTGCAACTCAAGGCCATCAGCATAGAGACAATCCTTTGGATCCCACTTCCTGCGTTACAGAAATTATAAATGACTGGGATTAGTAACATGAATGTGTATCACCTTCTCAAGCCATGGAAACTAGTCACAATATTGGATTTACTAATTCCAAACACAGCATTTCTAATTTCTTTCAACTTTACCACACCATGGCGAACTCTACAGAATTGCAATAAATGAGTGTAAGAACAATACACTAATATCCCCATAAAATAAACAAATTTCACTGTGTTAAAACCAAGTAATCAACTTCACAAACAATTTCATTTCTGATTAATGAAGGTTTTCTGTAATGTGACATGCTTTGATTAAGCATTAACCCTCTCTCTGGGGATAACTCAATGTCAGCTTGCAGGTAGCAGTATTTTTAATAATACAACAAACTGTCTGATTAGATGTCAAGGCTTAAATTATTTTGCATTTACTTTGCAAGTACTGGAATGAATGACAATTAATTAATATAATAATAGCTGGTTGTTTCCATTAGCATTTTTACTTTCTCACTGCACTGCTGATACCCAGACTCTCATTTTGCAGTTTCCTGTGATGTTGATTAGTATGAAAAAATAAAGCCATTCCTACTGTCCTCAATTTGAAAAAGATTCCTCTGTTTGACTGAATTGTAATACTGAAGGGCATTAATGAAGCTAGAAACAATACTATTAAAATCCCGCCAGTTATGGAAAAATAATGGCAGAGAAAAGTCAAATAAGAAAAACACAACACAAGATTTAAAAAAAAAAAAGAAATAAAGCCTAAAGCTATTGTGCCTGTCGGTGTTCCCGTCAGTGTTCCAAAGACTACAGAACTGACATAATTTTTAAGACGCTGTGCAACTGTTTTTCATGCAAGAAGTAAGAACAGGGTCTCAACACTCGAAGGAAAAAAAGATAGATTATCTGTGCATTTGAAACTAAGCACTCTACAAATTTTTTGTTCTGCAGTCCAGAAGTCTGCAGTGCAGTGCAGGACTGTGCTAAATCCCATGCCAGTTCAGCTAAAGGTGGCAATACAGCTGTACCACCACAGCACTCTGATTGTATACACTGGTTTTTAGGAAGTACATTCTGGGTACACCCAGGCAGTAGCATAAAGCACATAGAAGAGATTCAATTACATGTGGGACTTGTGCCTGAGATCCAGATATTTTCAAATGTGAAGAACACGTTCTCAAGCCCTGAAACAGCAAGAAGCTGAGGCTCTGAGGCTCTTGCAGCCAGACAGAAGAGTCACTGGAACCAGAAGTGCTGCCAAAGCACAGGTCTCTGGATTATCAAAGGCCTTGTCCCGATTTGCTGTGAACAAGACCTTGGAAGGAAGGGAATCGAGGCAAAGATATTGCTCACTTGTTCAGGTAACTCATGATGGCAGCTATTCAGCCATAATAACACAGCTGAAGCCTGAAGATAGCACTTATTTCAGACAAACTGGTGTCACCTGGCTCTTTCAGTGGGTTCTCCAGCCATTAAAACTGACAGAGGAGGATGAGAGGGGATATTCTAGCACTCGAAGGTGAAGTCAAGCCATTCATGGAGTGCAGAGGGGTGATCTGACAGGTGGTGGGTGTAACACTGGCCTACAGACAGGATTGAACTAGAGTCACAGAGATGTAGAGAGGCATCACACGGCCAAGAAGGAAATGACAGTCCCACAGTATGGCTACTGGCTGTAACAATACATACTTCACTGAGCTGGTAGTTCTTTCCATGGGGGAAAGAACCTTTGTTGCAGAAGAATTTCGGATCCTCTCTCCTCACAATAAAATCAACAGACTGAATGGGGATCAGGTAAGAATATTCATCAGAATGCAAATAGTGTCAAATGGAGATACAAGAAGATGCCGTCCTGTTGCAATCTCTTTAGTAAGTAGTCACAATAAGAAAACAGGGACAGATCTCTGGAGAGAAAGCAGGTGTCAGATGGCCTACAGCTTACCAGATCCTCACTGGCCAAGTGGAATTTCTCAGAATTGATAAGGTTAACAGCATACAGCAAAATCAGAGAAACTCATGACAGTTGTGATGACAGTGTAAAAGTAAGTGTCACACAGGTTCAGAGGCACAAGCCATACTCATTCCCAAACTAGAATACAAGGATGGTAGCAATCTGACCCTAAATCTTTAAATGTATTAGTGTAGTCTCCATAAATCCAGGATGAGCACGGTAAAATCTTTGGAAATGTCATAAGTGTCTTGCCTTCAGCTTAGCTAACTGGATTAAAACTGAAGAAGCTTTTGCCAGGAGCAAACAGAAAAAAAAAAAAAGAAAGACCTGAGTGGTTTTGTACTTGACTTAGTAATCTGAGGACAGAAAAGGGTAAAAAAAATCCAGACTCCAAACAGGAAAGAAAAACCTGTTGGCTACACCAGCAACCTGGCTGGACCAGCAGCCTCCAAGCCATTTAGAAGCTGGTTCAGACCTGTCAGGCCTGCCTTGGTTGGTGCCATGAGGCCAGGTTGGACCAGTCTACAATATAGATGGCTGATAGCTGGACAGACTGCGCAGGCAGCTGCTGCACTCTCAAGCAAGACTGCAGCATGACGGCATCAATCACTGGCAAAGACAACATTCCTTGGGTGCACAGTCCTCTCCAAAGTAATATAAGCACCAGAAATAGCAGTCCAACAATTAAATAAGACCATTGCAATCAGCATATGTTTAAAGGTTGATTTAGTTGAAGGAACTATAGCACAGGAATACTGTAGTGCTCCAGCATAAGAATAATGAGGGACTATTGCCTGAGCGGTAGTCAGCATCTTGTGCCACTTGCTGCATCCTGACCAGGAAGAGAGGAGACAACAGCTTCAACAGATATTGCAGGAAGACGCCCCCATGGAGGAGTGAGTGTTCCCACTGCTGAAACACATCCATGGAGTCACACTGAGAAATTCAGAGTCGTTAGTTGTTAGTGCTAAGGAAACAGATTTTATTTCTAGCAGCTTTAATATGCAAGAGGCTCACATGAGTACTGTTTCTGTCTGGATTATTTGTAGCACAGAGTAGAGACTTGGCTGTCCTCCATCTAATAAAAAGTTTCTGAATAATTTGTTATAAGACAAAGTAATTTCATAGCCTGCAGTGCTGCGTTAAAGACTTAGCAAACCTGAATCAGCATTTGAGGAAAAACTGTTATCAGAAGAGAGACAGTACATACCCACTTATCGGCAAATGCTTTATATAAGAACATTTTCTCCTACATGACAGATTTCAAACTAAGTGTCTTTTTTTTAATTTATATGAGGAGCAGTTAATATTTTTCATTACCAACATCATTTTCAGTGCTAATAAAGTCAGATTCATTCAAAGTTGGTTTCAGAAATTCATCAATAGTTTGATTAATTTCACTGAATAAAATTCTCATCCTTCAAAAATTTCTATTATTTAATTATGATGTGACTAGTGGCAAAAGCCTAAGGTGCGCTGAAAGTAGTAATTGTGTAAACAAACTAAGTGAAAAGCTTGGTCTTTCAATGAAAATTTAATACAAGAATACTATTAAAAATCACACAAAACCCACGGACTATGGAAAACAGTCTTTTAAAGAATGCGACTTGGGCAGGAAGTGTGAATCCTTCTGGAACAGGATGGTCATGGCCCTGCCAGAGCCATTTCTAATAAACTGTAATGCATGCACTATTGCAACATACTACAGAAGAATTAAAAATATATAATTTCTACCTGCTAGGAGGTAGGAGAGAAGACTCCCAGTGCCACTGGGAAATTTCTTTCCCAGAGAAAGGAATTTGGTCACATAAACAGATGGTAAACTGGAAGGAAAAGGAGAAAAAAAAATCTTTCCTAGGGAGTTTGCTGATATATGTTTTTGCTGAGTAAATTAAAATAAACAATTTTTCCTGGAGGGAATATTCATCACCTTTGTCATGTCAGTTGTGGCATCCCAAGAAATAAAAGAGACCAAATTTTCACATGCAGTATAATTAGAAGAAACAACACTAAAAACAAAAGCAACAATTATTAATGTAATTATCTGAAAGTGGCAGGGACCTGGATTTCCAGGTATAAAATATAATATTGCATATTTTTAAATATTCATTTTCTGAAGAGATCTGAAATGACAGAAGGTAAAGATTTTCCTTTCTTGTGGTCAACTAAAATTAGCACCAATACAAAATGGTATCTATAAATTAAGACATTACCTAAGTGGCAAAATAGATAAAAGATCTGCTGAACATCGATCCACTTGTGCCAAACTGTTGTTCATGCTTAAATCCCTGTTTGCAGATGCAGGTACATTTTTGCAGATGCAAATACATTTGGGGGAGCTAAGTTTGAACACAGGGCAATCCTGTCCGTGACAGAGGCCACATATTGTTGATTTTCAGGATTTTATTTTCTTTAGTATTTACATCCATTAGATTCATAAGTAAGGTATTGTTTATCAGGCTGTCTGCCATACGCATTTCTTGCGGCAATGTTGCTAATTGACTTGCTGCACTGCCTGGATAGCGTTATAATTGAAGATCTTTCAAACACATTATGTGGAAGCACCAACTTTTTTCCTAGGCATGGTTTCTTGAACTTCCCTTGCTCCTGACATTCAGGGTCCTGATGGAGGTGCAGAGGCTCTGGTTGGGATGCCCATGTTCAAGGTCATTCTGACAGGTGCAACTGGATAACCCAAGACCCCACCGCTGGGAAAGAACTGTGCAAGTACTGCCAGTGAGATGGGACTGCCACCGCCTTCTCCTCCTCTTTCTCTCCCCCTTCTTGGCTCAGGAGCTGCATTTACACTCAAGTTTGGTGCCAGTTTGTTCAAAATAAATATAATAGATTGCTTTGTTTAGGATACCAGTAGGACTACCGAACATTGAGATGTCTGTGTCATTTATACCTGTAATATTTAAAGCTGAGCTAAGGTAATTTGAAAAGACATATTTCCCTGAAGTGGAAACTCATACTTGATATGTCAAAAAATGTTTTAATTGTCTATATCCTCACACTGCTGCATTTGTTAGTTTAACATCTCCATTCTACACTTCTGATAAATGGGCCCCATTTAAAGGCAGAACAGGCCTCACTCACAAGGTTGAGCAGCCAGCGGGTAAGTAGGATATTTTGGAAATGTGTGATGACACCTAGAGAAATAGGGATGTTTTTTCAGACAGTGCCTATCTAATTCATGGACAGAGATCAATATCAAGCTACTGTCTCCTCATCAATCTTCTGACTAAGCTGTTCTACCACCACACTCCCCTACTCTCTCTCCCTGAAAGAGTTTAACTTTTTTAGTCCTTACCAAATGAAGATTGCATTTTGCACTAAAAGAGGCAAATTTATCACTTTATTGCTAATGAGATTATTTTTCAAACGTTTTTGTTTACAAATTACATCGTAAGGAGAAAACACCTTTCCCTGTATGGTGGTTCTGGCAGCAAAGTATCTCTGACCCTTCAAAGGTGAAAGGGATGCTTTCTACAAATGGGATGTAAGAGAGGTGCCTCAAGTAAAACAGCTGTGCTGTGCTTTAATAACTGAACATTCAGAGGAATTTATTCCAGACAAGAAACTACAGTCAATTCCATCCTGCAGCTGCACGTTCAGGGTGGAATCCTCACATCCCCAAACTGGTAAAGGACTTCCATGGGCGGCAAATGAAAAAGTACATGATTTCATCGTATTCTGGGCTCATCTCTGCATTCTGCACTACTGCAGATTTTTTTTCTTGAGATTTCTTTGTTGCCTCAACAAGCAAATTTGGCTGCTCCATCCTAATCTAACCTCTACAACATTTCAATAAAATCATTTTTCTGTTAGTTATCCTCACTGAAGGGGTTGGGTGGGGAGGAAGGGAACAGCTGCCCTCTGTTCAGTACATAACTAGGAAGAAAGTAACCTCTTTTGCATAGGTAGCTGAACCAATAGAAAAGCATCCTGAGAGCACAAGCAATAAGGGCAAAGAAGTTTATTCCCTTGAATTTGGTTTGATGCATTTTGGCTGGGGCTTGTGCACAATAATAAGCAGAAGCATGGAGAAAAAAATCTGGAATAAAAAAGAAGAAAGGAAAGAAACAGAGCTCACTGCTGGTGCAAAGAGGTTGAAAATTCTGAACAAAGCAGCCAATTTCTAAATTATTATTGCTGTTCTGTTCAGAAAGCATTCATGGGAAATCCACTGTATCAAAAATATATAGGACTCCATTATTGATTTCCTCTTCAAATGAACACAACACTTGAAACATTAACTTTTTGCTGCTATCAAAGAGTACAATTTCTCTTTCTTTTTGTACACATGAAACACATGCAGAAATTACAGACATATACACAGACATTACATAGTAAACTTGCAAGCATAGGGTTGCAAAGGTAAGAATTTAGCATCTTTAGGAAACCTTCATGGAATTTCTTTTTACATTTGCTCAGCTTGCCATGCTCCCAGAGGAACTCTGCATGCCCACTCCAAAGGGGACCAAGCCCCTATGAAATTCCCTATAAACTGTCACACCAATTTATAAAAAAAAAAACAGCTATGCATCAGCAATTAAAGATCCTCAAATATGAAGGTTTATTTCTTCATCATGACACATACTCCCCAAGTCTTTCCATCTGGCTCCTTTAGTCTGCTTTTGTGGTTCTCAGAGTTTTCTTAGTCTCAGATTATTCTACTATTTTGCTGTCATTTCTCTGCTTATGAAGAAGGGAAAATACACCCTTTCAGCCTTCAGCATGGTGGTCGAACTAATCCTGGTTTAGCCTGAGTTAGATATAACTTGTACATATCAAATCATATCCTACTTAGTCATTATATCAATTTTCTCTTAGTTGATTACACCTTAATTAATCACAATTAGTTCTCTTCGATTACAGAACTTCAAGGAACTGGTCTCTTCTGTTCTCTGCTTACAATAAAATACAGTTTATTCTGAACACTACAACACAATAATGAAACGTTTGTTTGATACAAAAATAACTGAATTCCATGCAGCAGTCACCAGCTCCTTCATCCACACAATCTAGCTTTCAAATCATCTGTTATCTATGCATTGGTAATACCTTCAAGAAACTTGTTCCTTTTTATTTGAATTCAAACTGGGCATGGAAGAGCTTGAAGAAAATTTATTCCTAGTCCCCACCATCACCCCTTCCTTCCCTCCACACACTGGGAAGCCTGCTTTCTTATTCTTTGCACAAGTTTATCGAACAGGGAAGTGTTTTGTGCAGAAGAATAGATTTCCCTAAATCTCAGCCTGCCTCCCAGTTCACCATGTGGAATCAGCACATAGAGGTCAGTGCAGGGGAGGAGTGTTTTGACTCATTTCTCCTGCTTCCACCAGGATTGCATCCAAAATTATCCTGAATATGGAGTTTAAAACTCTTCAAGTTTGTAAAAGTTGCTACACATATTATTAATGATAATTCATACTACGGTTTCCATCATCACACTTCAAACCGCTTTCATATTGTTTCTTGAGAAAGGCAAGCAAGTTTTTCTGTTAACTGGAAAATCTATCTCACAGTCAGCCTACAAGTCAAATTTATTTATTGGACATTTACCTCAATAAATTGAGTGCAAAAAGTGACATACAGTAACTTACTGCAGCATGGAAAAAAAATAGTGAGATTCCCATGGCTTTCAAGTAGAATTAACCACTATTTGAACAATTTATCTCAAAGGATACCATTTGTAAAATGCAGTAAAATAAAATATAATATATACACAAAGTAAATCAACAGTCTATAGATCAAAAAGGTTAAACAACACTGCTAACTTAAATCACTGCAAAAACTGAAGAATTTCACAAAAAAAACCTGCTCATGAAACAGTGTTTTGGAATATGTGGCCTTATTGCCAAGCAACTACTACCACCTGCCTTTTCCTTTAGTTAGTCCACTTATGATTATCACTGTTCATTCTGAATGCAGGTCAACTTGCGTAGCACCAGGCACGGCCACTACTCCTTCCTCACCACCTGTGTGGTGCACGCCTTATAAAATAGTCACGTGGGCTGCAACCATACACAGTGGACTACTTGCCCACAAGAGCCCTACTGAGCACTTTGCTTCCTGCCTGCCCTTTAGAGAGACATTGCAAGTACAGTATTACAGGATGACTGACTCCAAGCAGTTGCCTTTCAATGAACACCAGGTGTAAGGACGGACTCAGGATTGCCCACTGAATTCTTCAGCTCCGAAAGTACCAGACTTAAGGATCTTTAACAAAGAGCGCTAGGGTCATATTTTGAAGAATAGGGCAAGGAGGGAAGAAAACACAGAAAACAGATATGAACCAGATGACAGCAGGCACAGATGGCAGCTAAATCAGTAATCTCAGGACTGGCAAAGCGGCAGGCTAGTAATAGTCTCAGCCTCCACCTGATCCTGAAGGAAAAGCACAAAGAGCAGCATTGCAGAACTTGGTTCTGCTAGTTGACTCTTGAGAAGGCCAGGAAAAAGTTAGCACCTTTGTCAGGGAGCTGGTTGCCTACTTGTCCCAGGAGAATCTCTCATCTGCAAGTTGTAGAGGCTGGAGGCAGCAACACAAGCTGTTTGAGGCTTGTCATTCAAGGTGCCTTCGGAGCTTACTGAAGAAGCACAGAAGGGTTGCAAGGGAGCTGGAATAAGGAAGAGGAAGTTCTCCAGAAAGGTCACTCCTGTTTTGAAAATTCTAAAATAGAAATTTGAAGGGGCAAAACATTTTTCATTCTTTACATTGTTTTTGTAATATACTGACAGAGACCACATTATCTGGTTTGTCTGATTCATACATACTTTTTCCTTGTCTTACAAAAATGTTTAGATTATTATCTTTACCCCATAGAACAGAAATATAGGATCAAAAAACATGCCCTCATTAGGGTACCCAACATTTCATCCAGTGGGCTCATCATTCTAATGTGGTCCAAGTCTGATGTCTCAGCCACTCATGTTATTTCCTGTTAGTCTCTCCCATGGTCTAATATTCCCAGTGCAACCTATTATTCTTACTGAGTCTTGTTAATGGAAAAATTAGATGATACTAATGATAAAGCATATGTAATTCCCTTTCCATCTTGTTGGGAAAATGAAGCTTTCTTTCGTTGAGGCTTGCACTTTTCCTTCTCTCACACCCACACATATAGGCACAGATTTATTTGTATGCGATAAAAATGTCCAGTCTCCGTAGTGCAAATGAACGTAAATCCACAGCTCAAACCCACACAGAGCAACTTGCTAAATCCAACAGTTCCTAACTGGGCCTCATTCTCAGCTACTGAAGCCTACCCAAATTTTCTCAAATGAAGTCAGATCTTTGCTCAAGTGCTTATTGTTATTTCAGGGAAGCTCTCGCCCTCTTGAAATGCAGTGCTCTATTGTGACAGTCAGTTTGGAAGCTGTGGGGCAGGGAAGGAGGGTCCATGTAAAATAGTTATGCTATCTGGCTGTCGTGTCCATTTCCTCAGTGGTAATTCATTGCTATTGCCTGTTTTCTGGAGTCATTTGCAGGCACCAGCTGTCAATGGGAATTTTGCATTTAGCTATAAGAAATAAATGCATCTGGACACCAGATTTCTTACAGCTTTCTCTGGCATCCATCATAAAAATTTTTTTGGGAAAACAATTATCCTCTTGCTATGCAATTCTTTCAAACATTTTGGCTTGCAGGAATTTCAATCTTACACCACTTCTCCACCCCCATTTTCCTTTATGCAATCAGGGAGATTCTCTACACTCACAACATCATTTACCAGTATTTCTCTTTAGGCTGACAGTTTTCAAATAAAATACTCAAGGCAAAGACTGACACCAAAACCAAACGAGACACAGTTATCACAGTGCTGCTCATAGCTTCCTGAAATATCCAATTACCTTTGCTGTGTAAAAGTCCATAGAGGTTTATTTTGATGTTCACTATAGCTGCCAGGAAACAATTACTCAGGAGCCACTGATGTTTGTGGTTCTGCATTGGCTCACACACACAGATGGGGCTTTCATGTCCTTGTTTGGGAAAGGAAACACACACTAATGAACTGCATAGCCCTTGAGTCCACAGGCATCTAAGAAAGTGTCCTGTTTCCAAGCATCATAGAGACTGCAGAACTATGTATTTCACCGACATGACCCTAAGTGTTCTCTAAGTGAAGCTACTCCTATCTTCAAGGTGCCAGCCTAGCTTCTTTAAGACCTTGATCTGGAACACACTGTTTTAACAAAGGCACCTTTCCTGAACTGTCACAAACTATCATTACCTGCTTATCACAATACAGACTCCACCAGAGTTTGGTAATGCTCAAGCCCAGAGCTGAGCCAGTTCTCTTCCTCCTGTTGTTGGAACCTATTCCAACCTGTGATAGAAGATTTCATACAGATCAGACATCAGGAAATTTACAGAAAACCAAACTGGCCTGCTACTGCCACTTTTGTACATCCACTTTTCTGTAGGATGAGAAGCAGATTATATGGTTTTCAGATGGAACCATGATCAAGGACAGGGCTTCATCCTCCTGTCTGGATTTTACAGCAACTTGACACATCCTGGATGCAATCACAACGCTGATGACCTGGCAGTATCTGGGTGTATCCAAAGAGTGCCCTGGATTTTAAGACAGCCTGCAAACCAGTCAAAGCTACTATTCCTCTTGCTCTAAGTGTGTTAAAAGATGTCTGACAATCCTAGGCACACCTCTACAATACACAGCCCGTGCTTAGAAATGTCCCTGGTAGAGCTCAGACCCTGCAAAGCTAGTGCTGATGTTTTGGACTTAACCTGTCCATACCTGTCACTCAGGCTCATTCTCTGAAAGAAAATGAAGTCTTTTTGACATCAAGTATTCTGGTGTACTTTAGACAGACAAGGATCTGCTTTGTCCTGGGATTATTGTTCACTGATAAAACTGATGCATTCATAACAGGTCTGCCATAAAAATAAAATTGAAAAAGCAGAATGCTCACAAGCTCACTACTTCAAATGTAAGACACTTTTCCAAAGTATTTAGATATCTACAAATGCAAACAGCTGCCTTTGTCCACTAGGTACCTGAGCAGACTATATATCCAAGTCAAAACCTACTCTATATCTTTGAAATTTAAATACCTTTCTGAAATTATATCCTACAAGTTTTGTTTTATTCCTAACCAAATATATCCATTTAAGCATATGTTATAATTTAATTCCATTGACTTAGGTTCCCCTGACCTAAGCAGTGATGATTTAATGAATCTCAGGGCTCCTCTACTCTGGTGATCATTCAAGGTTAACACCTCAGAGTACTTTCACCCTCAGATCCCAACAGTCACAGTAATGTATTCTAGCACTGTGCGATAATTTAACTCAAGTGACTTTCACAAATGCAATCCTAAACTAACTGAAATATGGATTATTCCCTGTGCTTGCCCTGAACGCTGATTAAGAGAAAGGGCATTGAATTTTATGTATAGAGCATATTTTCCTCATACCTACATTTAACTTCCAGTCACACTGATTTTAATTATTTCCTCCTGAGGCAAGGACAAAACATTCATCACTATTGCTCAGTTGCACAAAAGGACAATAGGTCCAGAAACACCCCATTTGAGCCAATGTTTAGTGATGTAGCCAGTAAGAACTTCTCCAAAGAGCTGTGGCCGCGTCCATCCGTTCCAGGGGCCCAAGTGCTAAGCCCTTACATCCCATGTATTTCTAGAGCCACAGAAATTGCTCCTGAAAGCTGTCTACTTGTAAGTGCTTGTATAGATCAACTCTCTAGAGACCATGAGATCATTTTTAGTGCAAAAACCAAGAACAATTTAGCACTTACTATGTAAGGATTTTTTAATAAAATACTGCAGAAGTCATAAACATATATCCTCCTTCAGAAAATCATTCCAGTAACATACATCTTTCATTGTATATTTCTTAATTTTAAGAAGCTATTTTTACAAGTGTTCTTCATTTTTCATGACAGAAGGCCATAGACAGAATACTCTGATTATGTGCAAATGCACATCAGGGAGACAAGCAGCAAAATGAGAATGCCTGACTGCACTTTTGTTTCAGCATCCCATAATCAAACTTACATTTCCAACTTGAAAAAAAAAGTGGGTCTTACTACATGCATATGATCATGGCTAAACATAGACATATTTATAATTATATGTAATGCTGAGAACCAAGGCCTACCATTCCAATGTGTCCTTAGCAGAAAAACAAGGTTTCAGTCAAGTATTAGAGGAAAAACCTTTTGAGAGAGGGATGGACAGACAGAAGGAGGAAACCTCTGTTTCTTGTTAGCTACCAGCACTGGCCCTCAAACTACAGCAAGTGATTTCAAACAGAATATTTCTGTGGAAAACTGACATTTTACTTCAAGCTTTTTTTAAAGGCCAGGTACCCTCACAACTTTTTGATGAGGAAAATCCAGAACGAACTCTAACCCTTGGCAGAGTCTGAACTTTAGGCAAAACAAATCCAGATTTCTTACTGCTTTTTAATGGAAAATACTTTCCCTTGAGCATGTTGTTAAGTCATTTACAGTCTCATATAGTTTTGTTCCTTCTGTAAAAATCTGCGTGAGACCAAAAGATTCTGAATTCTTACAAATGCAGAGTTACAACTCAATGAAGTCCAGGATTCATCTGGAAATAAGGAACCTAAACCCAGAATGATGTCTTCCTCCAACAAAACTTCAAAATAACAAGTTTCCCTCTTATCCTAGGGTTATTTTCAGACAATTGTGGCAAAGGTACAGAAAGCAAAGAGAAGAACTAACATGTCAAATTAAAAAAAAAAGAAAAGAAAGGGAGGGGAAAGACAAAGGGCTCAATATTTGAATATAAAAAAAAAACTGATAGGAAAAAGGAGAGAGACTGTGTTTGTTATGGTCCCATTTCTCAGCTGAAATCCAGTCCTTTTTGCTGACCTTAGAAATGAACTAAATGAAATACAAGCTATTCTATTGCAACAGGACAAGGTAAAGACACTGACGCAGGTTTAGGTTTGGCTTTATGGAGATTTAAAGGACTGAAATAAAGGATTAAAAATAAAACACATTGATTTTAAAATACATCTAGTATTGTGAAAGAGCTTTGGTACCTCAGTGATCTTTTACTGCCTTCTATCAGAGAACACACGCAGGGCATTTTCAATTACTTTAATTACGTGTCAGGGTTATTGATGCACTGAACCCTGCCAGACATTCCACAACATTATCTATAATCACTAGCATTTTCTTATCTCTGTTCCAAGTAAAAGTATTTTCAGTTATTTTATTGGATAAAAAGAGAAAGAAATACTGCTTTTAGATTGAATTTTAAAAGATAAAAAGCTCAATTTTCTCACTCATCATAATAAAAAAATTATCACACTGGCATTATTTACCTTTGTAAAACTTCTTAAAACAAATCTTTCTGGCATAACACTAGGACTAAATTTCCTGCAGTTTCTTTAATACTTTACTAGAGACTTCAAATCCCAGAAATTAAAGTGAAAAAGAGAACAGTAGCACTACTTCTCCTACCAATCCAAAGTATCCTCAGCTGTGATGGAGACAAAAAATTGAACTGGCTATACGAATTTCCTTAGATTCTTTTTCTCTGTGAACAATCAGAAGAAAAAATTTAAAAAAGGTCCTGAAATTAGGCCATCAGTGAAAAGTAACATAGGTCCACTGAAACTGCATTTTAGTCATTGCAATTCATATGTATGATTGCCAGAGGTTGAAATCCTGCTTTCAAAGATTTCTGGGTGCTGCTGTCAGTGCATCCAAAGTGCACGTGCCGAACAGCGGGTGTATATTCTGAAGTCAGTCAGAAGGCAACAGAATAACTTCATTTGCAAGTAACTGCAGAGGCTAAACAGGAGTCCTGGATTGAAATGGTCCTGTCAAACTTGTCAAACTGGTCCCTTCAAACTTGTGTAAAGGAAGAATTTGATAGAACAGAACAAGGGAACTGAGGGAATTGCACATTTTGATAGAGGGATCAATACATTCCTGCTAGCAGGCAACAGGACTCAAAATTGCTCTACTGAAATAGCAGAGGGAGGGCAGGTAATGCAAGGTACTACACTGCTGTCTGGAAAACTCAGTCATTAGACAGCAATGTCCGTTCTATAGCAGGCGACCTGTAGGAATTCACAATCTCCTCCATCAAGGTACAGCATTTAGGACAGACATACGAAGTAAGACAGAAGCAGGATGGTTTCTGCTAGCAGTTGATAGTACTGTATCTTGATGTATAATTTTTGAGAAGTAGGAGAATTACAGAAATTGCACATTTTACTCAGTATCAGATTTAAGTTTGGAGGACAGTCAGCATAAGACCACCCTATATTCACAATGTCCGACAAGCCCTTGTCCAGCAAGATGTTTTACAATACTTGCTGTAGAGTGACAGGGTGAAGTCTAATCATACAGAGTTTAGGTCTTCATGTAGAATTCCATACAAGATCTCTGTCAAGAACTCAAATTACTTCCACACCCTTCTCAATCCAAGCTCCTTCCAGGATCTGACCAGGAAGCAACAACCCCTTGAAGAAAGTGGAACCTACCCTAAGCGTGGACGACTTCTCCAATTTCTGCTCTTCTCACCAGCTGGGAGGCCCACTCTCTCTCAAATGTAAATAATGTACTTACATTTAGTAAGGAAACACCAAGTAACCAAATAATGCAGCACTCTGACACACCATAGCTAGGATCCAAAATTCTACCTCATTATGTATTCCTAAAGCACTCTGCAATATTTGTGCTATAATTGTCACAAAACATATTTCTGCTCCAAAATAGGTTTTCTCTTCTGTTATGCTCAGTACCACCATCAGAGCTGTTCCAGTTTAGAATGGACAAAATAAATAAAATGCCTATGGCTTCCTTCATGAATCAGCTGAACTACACGTCCCTTGTTTTCATCAGCCTCTTAGCATCAGCAACCCTCAGCTCACCACAAACCCCTTGCCGTTGCCTCCCTGTGAGATGTGAGATACAATATTTTATGTCCAGCAGTATGGTGCATTCCTAAGCATACAGACGTGTTTTTTTCCTCCTTTTCCAGCCTATCTGTCTTGTTCCCAAGTCCATTTAATACCACTGCCCAGCCTGGGGTGAGAAGCTGGGAAAATGACACAGTACTGATAGCCAGAGAGGTATCCTATACCAGAGAGAAATGCTGCAACCACCTAGGCACAGGGATTCCTGTCCAAAATGAAAGTCATTCTCCCTTCAGTTACATTTTCCTACCTGCAGCTACATTGAAAAAGAAGAGAAACAAAACAAAACCACCACAGAAAACCCAAACAGCATAACTTTGCACAGTTTGAGTTCAGCTGAAGTTATAGAAATTACATTCCAATATCCTGTGTCATTTCTCAGTTGCTGAATAAAGACAAGAGGAGAAAGTAAGAAGAAAGCAAATATACAAAACAGGAACAAAACATTGCTGCTGACGCCCTCAGTGCTGTGGATCCGAATGATCTCTCATGTCCACATCACAGCACTTCTACTTCACAAAAATAATATTCAATCAATCAAAAAAGGAGTGCTGCAGACAGTATCAGTGGGATATTTTCACACCAACATTTCTATTTATTAATAAGATTTTATTTCTTCTAATGACTTTTTAAGAATGATTAGTAAGGATCATGAGCACTTTGAAAACATTCCAGTTACCTAGCTTGCTACTGATTTTACGAGATTTTATAGGTAGTCCACAAGTCCTTAAATAGTATAAGCTTTTGAACACAAAATCTTGGATGAAATTTTGCTTTCTGATTAACTTGCCCAATTCTGAATAACATCAGTAATGCAGGTATTTGACAAACAAAAGTAAAGAAAAAGGGTTTTATAAACACAGTTTTATCTTCAGCTTGTTACTGATACATCAGTGTTCAACTCTACCAGTAGAAATTCATACACTCCTGCCTGCCAAACTCAGAGACAGGTACACAGGCTTCCCTCCATCTCCTCTATTTTGCCTACCAGGAAAGCCACATCCTGCACTCTCCCAGATGTACTTCTATCGTCTGAAAACAGAATGGGGAGATAAGATTTTTGTACAAGAAAGGAATGTAGTTCAGGAAAAGAAGCCAGGGAGCTACCAAAATCTGCACAGCTGTTTAGGACTGAAATTCCAGCTTCCCAGATGTTTTTTTGCCACAATAACTGTAAAACAAGCAACAAAAAATAAGCAATGGAGAATTAAAAAGGGAAATAATTATGTCAGTAAGTAAATAGTGAACAACTGATTGACACAACAGTAAAGATTCACCAGAGAGATGCAACATAAGAAATCTGCCTCCAAAGCAAACAAACACCAGCACTGTGTGCTATAAAGTGTTCATAAAAGTCACTCACAAGAGACTATTAATTATGTAAAAAATATAAGCTACTTTTCAAAAATGAAGTTTTGAACATATTTAGATTATTTCTAATCAAGTGTAATACTTAACTACAGACTTCAAAATAGTAATACACTTCAGGTTTTCTATTTCACAGGTGAAAATAATTATTTAGAACGTATCTCCTTCTTCTCTTTTCTCTCCCTTCTTTAGTTCTCTCTTTTCTTGCAGCAGGATGCAACAAAAATCCAGCATTGCCAATACATAACTGCATGCTCTCAGCAGGGCTGCTGCACCTTTAATTTTTTTACTGCAATAACCTACCATCTTCAGCTCACCTTCACCTTCCTAGGGGTTGTACAAAGCATTTCACGCGCTGCTCTCTTGCAGTGCAGCAGTGTTGCTCCCCTTTTCCCTACTGAAGCTGCAATTCCCTCTCATGCCTCATATCTAAATCACTCGCAGCATAACTGGTCAGCTCTCTGTCATAGTCACTGTGGAATTGTCTTTGCTGCCTTCTGTGTGTAGAAACAACCGAGGCTCAGAGATATATTTACCCCGCTGATGCCTGACTCACAACCAAGATAAACATCAGTGGCTGCTTATGACAGAGAACTTACTTGTGGGCTCTGGGCCCAGTATTTTTAGACACTGCATAAGACTTTGAATCTGAACTGAAATATCAGAGCATCAGGACAGACTATGGCTCACCTAAGACCTGTAGAGCTAATAAATATCTCAGACTTATTTTTAGAGGCTAGTTTGATGCATATGGGTAGAAAGTAACAAACAACTTTTTCTCCTTACGAAAAACTGTAACAATACCACTCTTGGAAAACCTTGTTGAGATTCTGAGGTAATCCCAAAAGTTTGCAGTTTTTAAGTTGTCTTTGTGAAAAAGCTGAGAACCATACAACAATTTAGCAGCTAAGTCACAGGATCATAAAATCAAAATAAATTAAAGCATACCAACAATATGACATAGTTTGGTTGTGAATTCACATCAAGTGTTTTAGAGAGATTATGAAGCACCAGAGCATGTGAAGACACCTGCCATGACCTGAACTATCTTAGAGAACTTAAAAGTTCACTTGGTAAAGAAAAGATCTTGAGCCTGGGTTGCATTTTGGTTTGTGAGGTTGTTTTAAGAAAGAACAGAAATATGGTACCCTGGTCGCCCATACAGTGAAAGCCTGTTCATTGGGACTGAAAGTGATTGCTTACAGCTTTAGGCTTCAATAAATAAGAGCACAAATACGTCTATAACTCAATTTTTATTGTATATTTATTTTTAACAAAGGATTAAAGGGAATTTTTCCTCTTTCTGCATCATTCCCAGGCAGTGCCCTTTGCCTCGCTATTTGAGCAAGCACCAGTAATGATTGCAAGTACTGTTAGAATTACAAATAGTCACTTTATAGACAGACATTTTACAGCATGGTAGGACAATATTTCTGGGTAACTTTCTTTTTCTTCAAATATTTTACTATACTTACAAAACAGTTTTAAAAACATTCATCATCAGATATCAATATTTGAATTCCAACTACTGTGTACCCTATTCTATGTCTTTTAGTCAGAAAACTAAGTTTTTAAACATACTCCTCTTCATGATCAGGCATAGTTTCTGGTTTATGAGCTGGCACGAGCCTTTTCTACCAGATAACCTGGTCTGCAGATTTTTCAGCTCCTTGATTATTTAATTTTGCCTAGTCATCAGCTTCACTTTTACATCATTTGGCAACCTAGGTACATTTATTACAGCTGTGCTTAAGTCCTTTATCACGTACTGGATATTTTCTGGGGGTATTCCATCCTTTTTATTTCTTATGGTTTTATTAGGTGTCTGTTGCAGCTGAATATTTTACCCTGAAGAGTTTCAATCATTTATGAACATAGACTATTTGCTGGTTTTCACGGTATATGGTTTCCATTCACCATCTAAATGACTTTGAACATGAACAAAATAACCGAGCTTAGTTTTCTGAGTTCTTTTGTAGATCTGTTTAGAGTCCCCAGTTCACCTAATTTCTTTCCTCAGACATCAACTTTAATTGAGTTTTATGTCTTTTATGAAAGTAATTGAACTAAGTAAGGTGGTTTGAAATATAATCTGCTCTTAAGTCCTTCCTTTACTAAATTGAGTATCTCTCATTAAAAAAGAAAAATCTTATATAATAAAAAGGGGGCTACCCTACAGTGACTTCTAACATATCTGTATTCTCTTTTCTGATAAGCCAACAGCTTGTATCTTCCTCAGTCATCAAAGCCATAGAGCTATTTCAAAGCTAGGTTTCAAACCACTTACTTTCACTGGCATACAGCTATTCACATCAATACTGAAAATTATTTTAGCAGGACCATTCGCAAGAGTGGCTGCTCATAAATTTCAGAAAAGGGTTCATAATAACTTGTGATCTACTGACCTTTCTCTTGAAAAGCTGCCAGAATTCCACTAACATGAATAATGACACGCAGTTACAGCTTTTATTTCAAAAGAGGTAAGTATCACAGTATCACAAGGTTGGAAAGGACCTCTGAGATCATCAAGTCCAACCTATAACCCAACACAACACCAACCCATCATCCAAAACATGGCACTCAGTGCTTCATCCAATCTCCCCTTAAACACCTCCAGGGTCGGCGACTCCACCACCTCCCTGGGCAGCACATTCCAATGGCCAATCACCCTTTCAGTGAAGAACTTTTTCCTAACATCAAGCCAAAACCTCCCCTGACGAAGCTTAAGTCCATGCCTTCTAGTTATGTCACTAGTCACCTGAGAGAAGAGACCAACCCCTGCCTGACTACAACCTCCTTTTAGGTAGTTGTAGAGAGCAATGAGGTCTCCCCTGAGCCTCCTCTTCTTCAGACTAAACAGCCCCAACTCCTTCAGTTGCTCCTCGTAGCGCTTGTTCTCCAGCCCCTTTGCCATCTTCGTTGCCCTCCTCTGGACACACTCCAGCATCCTGATATCTTTCCCAAACTGGGGGGCCCAGAACTGCACACAGTATTCAAGGTGAGGCCTGACCAGTGCCGAGTACAGGGGGACGATAACTTCTCTGGTCCTGCTCGCCACACTATTCCTGATGCAGGCCAGAATGCCATTGGCCTTCTTGGCCACCTGGGCACATTGCTAGCTCATGTTGAGCTTCCTGTCAACCAACACTCCCAGGTCACTTTCTGCCTGACTACTCTCCAGCCGCTCTGTCCCCAGTCTATAGCTCTGCATGGGATTGTTGTGTCCAAAATGAAGTACCCAACATTTGGACTTATTAAACATCATCCCATTAGAATCAGCCCATCTCCCCAGTCCGTCCAGGTCCCTCTATAGGGCCATCCTACCCTCTAACAGATCAACCCTTCCTCCCAGCTTGGTATCGTCCGCAAACTTGCTGATGATGGACTCAATCCCCTCATCCAGATCATCAATAAAGATATTAAACAGGACCGGACCCAACACCGATCCCTGGGGGACACCACTAGTGACCGGCTGACAACTGGATGAAACACCATTCACAACCACTCTCTGGGCTCGGCCATCCAACCAATTCCTAATCCAGCACAGAGTGCTCCTGTCTAAGCCACGGGCTGCCAGCTTCTCTAGGAGGCTACTGTGGGAGACAGTGTCAAAGGCCTTGCTGAAGTCCAGGCATACCACGTAATGATTCCAAGAACTAACTACTTTACAATGGATGAATGAATTAAAACAAGAAACACAACTTTTTCCTCTGCTGGAGTAACACAATTTGCATACAGTTATGAAGCAGAAAATTAAAAAGGCGATAGCACCCAAATTAGAAGTAGACAAATTCCACTCATATGCACTTATTCTTAATAGCATTACTGATGTCAATACAAGTTATATAGTTTAAACCATACCTTTTCCAGTAAGAAATACCTCTTGTTTTCCAACCTGCCATCTTGCACCCCAGAAAGTCTTTTTCCTTCTTGTTTTCCGTGATTCTAGAACAATTTACAACCTGTGCAACAGGGTCATCATCTTCAGAGCACAGCCAGCTGAGGAGGAAATTGGTGACCACACACAACTGACCAGCCAATCCACAGCCAGACAGGAATAACTCCTACAGGGTATAAAAGCCACCATGCTTTTGCATACAAATACTAGTAACTACTCTTCATGCACATAACCTGGCATGTGACAAACCCGAACCTAGATGTTGTCAGTGCCTAGTCTAACACACTCAGCAATCCACAAAAGTCTGAAGGGATAAGCAATGTTCTGTTATTAAGAGAAGTATTTGTTAATCCATTAGGGTGATGAACTAGACTTGAATCCCCTAGTATTTTTCCAGCTTCCTTTGTGATTTTTTGGGATAACACCATTGGGACTACTGCTAAGACTCTACTACATATCACCTAGAAATTGTTTTGGATGTTTTGTTCTCTTTCAGTATGTGACCTGAGTTTAAAGCAGAAGTGAGATCAAGAAGGACTGAAAGGGAATTTACACCCTACTTCCATTTCCTTCAACAGCACTACCATAAAGGTTCAACTCATTTTGAAACTAAAGTACCTAACACCAAATGTAATTGCCAGCTTTTACTGAAGTGAAAACAGAATCTATTAAAAACCCACACATGTAACCTGTAACTTCTGTTCACCAATGCCCAAAATAGCAATGTTTGCTGATTCCATAATTTCTTCTATTAATCACCACAGCCACCACAAACTCTATGGATAGTCTCATATCCAATTCCTCTCTTACTCTGCAGAAACTTGACATTGGAATTTCATTTTCTGTACTTTTCTGTAGGAAATAGGAAAAATAATTACAGGTATCACTGCTATGCACATGAACAGTCATGATCAGATAGACTGAAAAGCGTTGTTCATCTGGGCAAGCACAGGGCCTCTCGGAGGCAGATGTAAATCAGAATGACAGAAATACCTAGAGAATGTGAAATGGAAATAGGGATGTGTAAAAAAAAGTTACCTCATCTTAAATCATATTTGAAATAAACGTATTAGATATTTTAAGTAATTTTCCTATTTAATAGGTAATTCTTCTTTCATTCTCATAGTTCTACGAAGCAGAACTGGCTTCTGAAAAAGACAAAGTTAAATATATATAAACCTGATGAAGAACAGGAGACTGGCACCTGGTCTGCTCTTAAATATAAGCATTACCAAAGACACAGAGATGTGAATCTTAATGGAAGAAATGCACTTTGAGGTTGAGGAGAGCCCTTTCTGTAAAGTAGCCCTGAATACATCTGACCTGCAGAAGGACCAAAGCCCTGGTTGTGAAAGCTAGCTCAGCACTTAGAGAGTTATTAGCTGGATGTTTCTGTCTTTTTCTAGAGTAACTCTTTTAAAGTACCTGTTTTTCCCTTCAAACTCTGGTGTTTATCTTAATAAACTTTTGTACATTTTAGATTTTGTAAATAAACTGTATTTCCTTTTACCATAACTAAGCTTGAATATAGGTGCTTTTGCAGATCCCTGACCTACAGCAAAGCACTAGAAACTGCAAAGGTGATGGCTGGTTTACCCAGCGATGTTCATCAGGCCCTTCCTTAGACACAGGCCATAGCAAGAATCAGGGAGCCCAAGAGAAGCTGCTATCCTTTGGTCTCCAAAAAGAGACAGAGATCGTCTCTGGTATACACAAAGTTAGTAGGTGAACCATCCATGATACTCAACAATTTTTTTAACACAGGCCTCCACTTATCTAATGCATTTCATAAATTGCAACTGACAACAAAAGCAAAATCATCAGAATGAAAGAGGAGTTAAGACTGAGTTTGTACGAACAGAGAAGTAGCCTTGTAATATGCAGCAAGTGGTGGGTCAAGCTGTTGTGAACTTAAAGGGTCTCGTTCTTCATCTGTCTGCACGGTTCCCTGCAGGCTAGAAGACTTCATCACTTGGGCAGAACTGAAGATATCAGAGCAAGTGAACACCTTTTTGTCTAGTAAGCTACAAAGGTAACCATATTGCCTACTAGAAAGCTATAGATTGAATCCAGTTAATGACATCTGTCTCCTATTTTATATTATGACATATAGACATATATGACATATAGACATTACAGTATCACACAGTATCACAGTATCATAAGGTTGGAAAGGACCTCTGAGATCATCGAGTCCAATCTATATCCCAGCACTAACACCAACACTAACACCATCATCTAAACCATGGCACTCAGTGTCTCATCCAGTGTCCCCTTAAACACCTCCAGGGTCGGCGACTCCACCACCTCCCTGGGCAGTGCATTCCAATGGCCAATCACCCTTTCAGTGAAGAACTTTTTCCTAACATCAAGTCTAAACTTTCCCTGACGAAGCTTGAGTCCATGCCCTCTAGTTCTGTCACTGGTCACCTGAGAGAAGAGACCAACTCCTGCCCGACTACAACCTCCTTTTAGGTAGTTGTAGAGAGCAATGAGGTCTCCCCTGAGCCTCCTCTTCTTCAGACTAAACAGCCCCAACTCTCTCAGTAGCTCCTCATAGGGCTTGTGCTCTATGTCATAAAGGGGGTCCAGGAAGGCTGGATGCACTTCCAGAATGAAATCTTGAAGGCGCAGGAGCGGGCTGTCCCCATGTTGTAAGAAGAGTCGTAGGGGCAGACAGCCGGCCTGGATAAGTAAGGAGCTTCTGAAGGAACTAAGTAAGAAAAAGAGGATGTATCGCCGTTGGAAAGAAGGGGACATAGGCCAGGTCATGTTCAAAGATGTTGTTAAGTCGTGTAGGAAAAAAGTCAGGGAAGCAAAAGCCCAGCTGGAGCTCAAATTGGCCACTTCTGTTAAGGACAATAAGAAGAGTTTAGATGATGCGTTGGTGTTAGTGTTGGGTTATAGGTTGGACTTGATGATTTCAGAGGTCCTTTCCAAACTTGTGATACTGTGATACTGTGGTATTTTAAAAGACCAAGATTCAAATATACTCACAGTAAAAAATATACTTAATGTTGTTATCATTTTTGTGCATTGATGACATAAAACCAAATTCAATCTTTAATGACTTGCAACGATTGGCACATTCTTTATAATAAATAACAATGTTTTGGCAAAACATCCTAAATTTATCACTTTGATCCTCATGCTGTTAGCACTTAGGATGTATTCAACTAATAAGTGCTTGCAAAACTGACAGATGTGTTGTTTATATAAATCTCACTAAATTACTTCTGTTCTCCAGATGGATGGCTGAAGTCACTACAGTACAAATCTCAAAGACAATAACTGTGCAGAATCTGCTATCTTACTATGAATCCTTTAAAGACAGACTAATACTGTTGAAGTAGATATGTAAGGCATGAGCACAATACTTGCAGGAGATGTTATGGCATTGTCCACACTAGTTTACAGCAATTGCTGGGAACACTTCTGTTGTAAGGTATGGCATAAGTGGTCCGTATGATACTAAGTAAATAGTCAAAGAAGCAGACTAATAATTTATACGTGTAATTAATCTTTAGGAAAAATTAATTACATTTTTACTTCACCCAAATGGTGACATCATTTGACAAAGAGAGGGAGAAGAAAGAGAAGAAGAAGGAAAGATATTTAATCAAACCAGTTGCGCTATTTTTTCTTTAATTCAAGCAGGAAAAAGATAAACTAACGATGAGGTGGTATTTCTTAAGGAAGCAAGGCATGAAACATCCCACTGTTACACAAACCGCTCATTTTCATGCCATTTGCCCAGCTAGCAGGATACAGCGAATACTCTGCAGAGAGAAAACAGCTCAGAAAACTGCCAGTTAATGCCTACATTCAGTCCTCTGAGAGGTGAGAACGACACTAACAAACACCATCTCCCACTTTTCAGCACCTTGAAACAGTTTGAGGCCAAAAGTCTAAGGGAGAAAAGCTTAGTAAGAGAGATTGAATTTTAGCTGATATTCTCTTTTATTTTAACATCTGTCAAGTATGCATGACTGCATTATAAATTATCAATAGACAATTAATCAGTTGCAGCCTACAGTAACATAAGCTTCAGTTCATCATGTAATTAGACTGACACTGCAACAGTAACTATTTGCTCTTGCACTCCTAACACAGATTTAAAAACTCCTGAATTTCTGTGGAGTTTGTACTGATGAGGCCCTGAGCACCCTCTTCTGCTGGCTGTTCTTGTACAGCAGGTGAACAAAAAGCAATTGAGAACTGATAAATCTTGTAATTCCTTTTTACACATACTCTGTTGACAAAAGGAATAATCCATGTGCTGAATGACTATAACTGAAGTGTTTCCAAGATATCTGGCTTCCTTAGGTTTCTGTCAAGCCTGTCATTTTCAGTAAAAGAGTGCTGTGAGCAAGTGACTCAGATAGACCACATTTAAATAACTCTTCATGCTGGAATAAAATTCCCAGTTCATATGCAACACAAAGCTGTTTAACTGTTCCAGTTTTTTAGTAGAAAAGAAAAAAAAAGGTCTTTCTGAAACCAGGTTACAGAAATGATGTTATTATGCATGAAAAACGTGCTGCACTTAAAGAAGAGCAGTAGACTTTCCTGTCCTGAGAAATCACCAGAAAGATCAAAAGCAGCTATTTGCTCAAAGTAATGGGCTGCTGTTATAAAATTTTCACACATCAGTGATTTTGCCATTCCTTCACTCTTGAAAACTCAGCAGTTGACCTGATGATCCACCAGGACAGCTGAAGAATAGGCTATTGTTTGTATATAAAATATGCAATCATGGCCTAAAATATTCCGTGCTCACAAAAGTGATTTAAAAATATTTTATTTGGTCAGCAGCAAACACCTTCTTGGAATATAACTGGTGCCTACAGCTTTTTGGAATCTTCTAAGTACAGTATTGCTTTTGCTCAGAAATGAGGTGTTGCGGTAGTAGACTAAAGGATTTGTCATTCTCCAGTGTTTCATTTTTACAAACCTCAGAAAGGTTCCCAGCAGTCGAGCTTCTTATCAACCAGCTGCAGAAATCTCCAGCTTCATTTAAAACTCGTGGTTGTCCTGTGCCTCCAACTTTCTTGCCAACAATCCAAGATTACTGTTCATTATAATAAGGGCCAGCATTTAACTGGCCAAGAATAGGAACCTCACTACATAAGGGTTTTAAATAATTACCTACAAAGCAAAGGACAAGATTCTTTGTATAGCTGGAGATAAAGGGTTTACTGAAGAAGGAATTATGTTAAATTGCATGCTTATGCGATGCATACAGCTTTTTAAGTAAAAAGACAAGACCAAAGAAGGCACATTAACTATTGAAACAGGCAAAAACAGAATGGGGAAGAGGTGAAAAATTAAACAAGGTAGATAAATACTTGCCACATGCCACTAAGAGTACACAGACATTTAATATAATTCTCTCTTTGTGCCCTCTAAAAGGGAAAAAGGGAAAAAAAGTAAGCATAACAGGGAAAAAAAAACTTTTGAGAAGTTTATTTGCAAAGGAATAGCTACAGTTATCCAGTGCCCATACAGATGCCCAGTCCCCATACCTACTGCTGCAACACTGGGTTAATGTTAAATGAGACTTTGAGAATTTTATGCAATTTTAAAAGTCATTTATCCCCTAAGAAGAATATATTTAGTAATTCAAATGTTACTTTCTCCACAGTGCTTGAAAGGTAATCTCGAGCTGCAAAGGCTACATCTGAAAGATGTTACTACTTCATCCTGAACAGATCTATCGAGGCACTCGACTGCCTGCCTTCAATATATGAAACAATTCTGATTCTGTAGATTTTTCCCAGTTTAGCAGAGATTATTTTCAAAAAAACCCCAGCATACTCAGTCTACCATTGAAATTGCAGGTCAGAGTCATTCCTCTCTAGATTTACTAGTCTCAGCTGCCTGGGTTTTGAATTACAGACTGTCCAACTCATTATGCTGGCAGCCTTGCAACAATGCGTGTAGCTCAGCTTCCATGAAATTCCAGTATGGGCCATTTGATGCATATTACACAGAACGAGATAACTCCCCTGCACTAAGTGCCTATGTAAAAACTCGTTACTTTTTCTAATCTCGTAATTATCTTTCAGTACCTGCTCTCTGCCCTTCTCTCACCACATCACAAGATTAATAAACACAAGTTTAAAGCCGCAACTGACTACTTTTCTAAGGTTTTTGCCATTTCTCTTACATTGTTCAGTATTTTTATCTCCAGTTCAATAATCATTTTTCAACTTGCCAGTAGGATGCCTGACATTGCTTATTCCTAAAGACTCCAGTCTTCCTTAACTCATTGAATCAATCATTGCTATATTGAATGCCTTTCTTTTTTCAGCAAAAACAGAACACTCCTCTGCTTAATTAATTCTATTAGGTCTTTGATTTATATAAAAATAATTAACAGTAGAAACTGATGCTGAAAAAAAACATTCTCCTTTCAAAGTCAAGGGCAATGTAAAAACTTCAGCATGGAAGTGCTCATATGTCCAGCTTCTCCCCAAGAAAAGACGTTTTCATACAGTTATCTCTGATGCAGACTATATTATTAAAGGTTAATGCCATAACATCGCAAGCAGAGGGACAAGGTGAAATAAAACTGCAGCAGCCTGATGGCTACAGGCATACAAACCACAGCAGATATTATCACTGTGGAGAAAAAGCCAAAAACCTTTTAGCTCTATTTTTTCTGCCATGAGATTCTCATAGAACTTACAAAATATCACATTATTTTCTTTCAGTTTTTTAGACACTGTGATTTTCACTCCTGCAGCCTTAGATTTCTAAGTTTAACAATTTTCTGAACTCTTAACATACTATGCAAGTGAGAATGTTTAAAATGAAGAAGACTGACAGAAATGACAAGCTCTGCTAGCAGATATTCACTGTTGTCCTTTTTAAGTACCCTCATGAGAATTAACTTTTCCCTGATCCCTATAATTAGCTTACCCTGTTTTGGATACAAGCAAAAGCAAGAGAAACACCAGAGGATCTATAAATTCAGGATGTGGCAGCTCAGCACCGCAAATTAGTCTCTTTTCTCCAATAAGTGCAACGATAATCACTTCAGAAAGTTTCCCTCCGTCTTCATATTTTTCATGTGTACTCCTGTCTCTACAGAGCACTAATTAGGGGAATTTGAGGCTCAGTGATAAGAATAAACATTTCTTTTATACTATTTTTCAGATTGGCAACCAGTCAGGAAACCATCAGTCCCGGTTTCAACTATCTGGACAGCTTGCCCAATGCAGACTTGAAATACCTGGTTTGCTACCAGGCATAATAAAATCAGCAATCAAGATACATAGTCACTTCTACCAGTTTTTTCCTCTTCAGTGGTTACTTTCAAATACTGCATGATTCTTCTCGTTGTAAACTTAAGATACTGAAAAAACACTTTCAGAAGACATAAAAACACAGAAATACGTTATATAAGAGATAGTCAAACATCTAATATGTGAAGGTGAGTTGCCTAGGAAATTACAGTATGCCTAAGAGACTCATAGGTACTTATCCTCACTCCTCTCAAAATACATTTACTGGAGTCAAAATTACATATCAGTCAAGGTCAGGGAACATCTTTTCTAATTCCAGTTATAACTGTGGTAATTGCAAGCATATAATAGAAGAAATAACTGGTCTCTTGAGACATGAACTGCAGAAAATCTTGAACGTTATGAACACTAGAGATCAAACATTTGGGAAAAAATCAGAAATAAAAGGAGGAAACTTGATTAAGACAGAGTAAGAATGTGGACACCATGGAAGAAGAAAAAAATAAGGTATAGCAGTAGCTTTATGAAGAAAACTTCCCTGAAATGGAATTTAAGTTGAGGAAACAGTTAATTTCTTGAACCAGGAAAATGTAACACAAAGGTTGTGGGTTCCTTTCTTACAGAAGTGAAAAGTTCCTTAAAAACTTAGAGCCAGACAGCAGCTCTAGGTCATTTACAACTTGCATCACCGTAAAACTGAGCTTATTAGGACCAAATGTCTTCAGGCAAAGGGCAAATGCAAAACTTCATTTTTCTCTGGTCTGTATGGTATTGGTGCTTTTTTCTCTTAAAACTGGGACTCGATCAAAAGAAATTGTGCCTGCAGGAAACCAAGGAGTTGCACACAGTGGATTTCAGGCAGGCATCCATTCTCACCACAGCAGGCTCAGCAGGGGCTTGGTTCCAGACCTGCAACATCAACACAAAAGGGCAATTAGATCATAAATTTAATTAAGAATCTCTGTATGTTTCTTACGTGTGTTATCTGATGGCATCTTGCATGTTCCAAAGAGCAAAACGTAGTCATTTGCCTCTTATAACAAGCAAAAGAAACACATGAAGAAACTATCAAGTTAACAGCACATCAATAAGTGTTTGGCAAACACAGATCATCTCTTTAGCTAGCTTCCTGCCAAGCTGCTCAACTTTTTTCTATTCTAATGGGACAGCCCTCAGTGGTCTATGAATTCAATACGCAAAAGAAAATAAGCTATAATAAACATATTTTCTAGAAAAGTCTCATGATGAAGGACTACTTACATGCATGTATCTTAATCAAACAAACACCTAATCTACACTGTGGTGTTATTACAAGTACATAACAGTGCACCCTACCAATAAAAGCATTTCAATAGGAAGTTTGTAATAAGCAATTGCGCTTCATGTACAAGGATAACAACCACTCCTGACGCGAACTGGCCAACAGCCCCTGGGCAAAGCAGGTACAGACACAATTGAAAAGAAAGAAAGAAATTCTGATGATGTAGCTCTGACTTCCTTTTTAGGTTTGTTACAGAGATCATTTCATTTTATTTCTTTTAAATTAGAAAATAAGGAAAATCTCTGGAACTTACTGTCATGTATGAGAGAATAGGTCTAACTGCCAAGCGGTAAACTAAAAGGCAAAATTACCCCAATTAACAAGATTTAACTTTAATAAATATCTTCCTCTGAGCACTGTTTCTCCACGAAATCTCCCATAATAATAAAAGAAGAGAATAGAGAGACACATGGTATTTTTGCTCTAACTCAATGCAAAAATAACTCTCCAAGAGACTCTTCAGTAGTTTATAATTATTTTCAGGATTTTTCTTTCACCTTCCCACACAAAAGACAGCATAGTTTTTCTCAGTTAAAAGTAAATCTCTTCATGTTTTATCTGAACATTTGTGGTTTATTGCCAAGGGCAAAAAAGAGATGGGACATTAATATTGCAGCTTCACTTGGACGAGCTGCAGCTTCCTATTGGTAGAAAGCTAACTGTAGTAATGAAGCAGGGAAGCAGACAGCAGCACCACTATAGATCTGACTGGCCTGGCTGTGATTAGTCATGAAGATACAAATACCTTAACATGTTTTTTAATGTCTTCTATACTTGGGAGGAAGAGTGGCAAATCATTGGGCTGCTCTGAATTTTGCACATGTTAGCAACGTAAACAGTGCTGAATTTTACTCTTTGATTAATGAATCAGGAAGGAAGTAGATCTCCAGAAGAAATACATTTTCTTCAATATATGAGGAAAACATCCCTACAAATATGTAGGAATGAAGTTTATTGAAAACTGCTCAGTTTGCTTCTACTGCCACTCCCTAGAGCCCTCCTTCCATCCTATGTGTTTCACTGCTCTTAACACTTGGGTGAATAAAAGTGATATTAGAACAGGTGTAACTGGCAGGATGCTAATCCAGACCTCTCGAGGTAATACAAATCATACACAGAATTTGCCTCATTCCTATGATATCTGGTGAGATGCTGCCATTTTCTCAGAAGAAGCACAGTGATTTCTTCATAAGGCTGAAAGGGCAAAAGTCAACAATCTCGCAGCATCCAGTATTAAAGACAAAGAAAAATTACTTTTAATACTTAGGAATCTCCATAAATACACATTTTGTCTGTAAGGAAAGGAAACAAGCACATAATTCCCTGTTTTCTCTCCTTGTCTGCCAGAAAGACACACCTTTTGCTTTGGTACAAATTAAATCCTTTTTACAGAAAAAGAGAATAAAACATGTACTGCCCATTACTTATTTTTGAACTTGAGAGTAGGATGTCATTAAAAATGCATAAAATATTTCACTCATTAAAATTAAGACAACTACTTTTCTTGCAAAATACATTTATATTTTTTAAAAAAAAGAGTAAATTTCTAAGACAATTCTGAGTATCACAAGGGGAATGTCATGGTTTAGCCTCAACCAGAAGCTCATCCCCACACAGCCACTCCTTTGCCCTCCCATGATGGGACGGTGGAGAGAATCAGAAGGGTAAATGTGAGAAAACTCGTGGGCTAAGATAAAGTCAGTTTAATAGGGAAAGCAAAAGCTGCACGCACAAGCAGCAGAAAACAGAGAATTGATTCACTCCTTTTGATCAGCAGGCAGGTGTTCATCCATCTCCAGGAAAGCAGGGCTCCACCACTTGTATTGGTTACTTGGGAAGAGAAACGCTGTCACTCCAGAAGTCCGCTCTCTTCCTCCTTCTTCCCCCAGGTTTATATGCTAAGCATGACATCGTATGGTACGGAATATCCTTTGGGTCAGAGAGGTCATCTGTCCCAGCTGTGTCCCTTCCCAACTCCTTGTGTCCCCCAAGCCCATGCATTGATGGGGTGCGATGAGGAGCCAAAAAGGCCTTGACCCTGTGTGAACCCTGCTCAGGAGTAACTAAAACATCCCTGTGTTATCAACACTGTTTCCAGTATAGATACAAAACACAGCCCCGTGCTAGCTACTGTGAGGAAAATTAACTCTGTCCCACCCAAAACCAGCACAATTTTAGAAGTCAAAATTTTTCCGCTTTGTCCTGCAACGGCATCAACTTTTCATAGACCATTACAGCTGTCAAAATGAAAACTGTACAAAAATAGAAACAGATTACTTTCTTCAACAAATGAGAGGCCATCCCAATCCTTTTGGATCTAAAAAGACTTTGAATTTCTAGTTCTAAATATAGAAAGCAGTAACTAGTGTCATTCTACTGGAAGCGATGGATGTATATGGGTTTCTTTTGTCAAAAGAGCACATTCTCCACAGCCTGGAGACAGGAGAAGCACAGCTTAGGCTGTATGACTCCTTGTGTTATGCAAAGATCTTGGCAAGGTCTTCAATAAAGCAAAAGATGAAGAACTAGCACTTCAATATTATTTGAAAAATCAGAAGAGTACACAAAACAATTCCAAGATATCTTAATGCATCATGTAAATCTGCAAAATGTTACTCACCTCTTCATAGTTCACCCCTAAATCATCTTATTTAAAGCCCATGTTCAATTTCTTTCCACATTTATTTTCTCACAGTTTTCATTTGTCTTGAACATAACTGATTATGCATCCCAGAAATAAAAAGCTTCTTCATATGGCAATGTAAGTTCATGAGCCTTCAAGTCTTGCTTGACCTGAAGAATTTTGCAAAAGAAGTCTCCTCTTCAGAAATGTTGACACTAACTTGGAATGTGCCTGTGTGTATTTTCACACATCACTGAAAAATTTTGTTATCCTCAGAGGGTGTATCCACAACTTCGTTAACTTGATTCAGCTAAGGAAGAATCCAGTATTCCCTTCCTCTTCATCTCTAGCACTAGTGAGAAAGCTCTGAGTGCAAGATATTAAGAATTTTTTTTACTTTGAGAACGCTGACATTGTTGAGATGTATTTCAGCAGTAAACAATTTTCTTTCTAAAATGCAAATTACTAGCCTGTGCTGACTAACTACATACTTGAAAGTTCTCTCACATGGGTAGAAAATAACTGTTCTATTTATTACCCTTAACAGAGAAACTCCCAGCACCATGGTAAATAGCAAAGGTTGCAAGATCGACATATATATTTTTATTTGTACCACTCCCTTGATCCTCTTGCATTTCAATTACTCTTTGAGGTATCAGCACATAAAGCTCGCAATTTGGAGGCCAAAAAGACACTGCTAGCTCCAAAACTTTCTTCTGGGATGTGGGGGTGACCTCTTGGGATACTCTACATGCTGCCCTGCACAGCAGCTCTGCAGACCATATGCCATGGCCCAAGGAGTAAACAAGTGTCTGGCTTAGAAAATGGTCAGATCCCATTTTCTGCTGTGCCACACCTGAAACTCCTTTGAGTACAGCATGGGTAGAATCTGTGTTGATGATATTATACCAGCCAGGCAGTCTGAGCAGCAAGGTGTCATATAAAGACAACACCATACTTCTCTCCCTGTTTTCTGTCCCATAAGTCCTCCCAACAGCGGCAGGACACCAGCTGCTCCATGCCTGAAAGGGATTATCCTACAGGCTCTTGGGGCACATGAAATATTCCCAGCACTATCACCTACCCAGCCAATTTCATTAGGGTGCTCTGAGGACTGCCAGATAATACTCAAGGCACATTAACTTCCTAGTCACAAGAGGAACCTACATACAACAGCTTGAAATTGTACTGTCACCAATCAAGTGTTTAAATGCCAGAATTCAATTCACTTGGGTACTAAGCAGAAGGTATTAACAAAAACAAAAAAATAGGAACCAAAAATCACACTAACTGTGTGAAACAGTAATATTGATACTAACGTGTTTTCACTTCCTTGCATTTCATAATCTATCCTGTCAGCTCTGGTTTTTATTCAAGTATAACACAATATTTTAACAACTATGAAGCTGCTTTCTGCCTCTTGAAAGACAGGAAGGTCACTCTGTTGGCTACTGTACCTTAACCTTGCAGGTATTAGGGAACAGGTGAGCATTAGGAGCCACAGACCAGAGTATGCTTTGAAGGTTTTTAGCAGTGAGAATTATCATCAAAGCTGGATACAAGTATTGTACAGCTGAAGAATGCTGGGAGAAAACAAGATTATTTATGTAGCTATCCAAGAGACCCAAAAGGTAATGACTTCGTATGGAAAAGAGATATCTTAGTTTTCCTCATGAATATGACACAGGACCTTAACAGCCAGGTATTTGTCACTTTGATAAGTGCATGGTCTCCAGAGCTGTCTAGATGACAAAGCCACATCCATTAAAATACATTCTAAATAAAAGGAGACTGTTCATTATTCTTAAGGCTGCTCTGTGTCAGACAGATTTACAATAGAAATGTAACCCAGTCCCAGGCATACCTGTGACTCACCATTAGCAACCATCAGAACAATGGAGATCATGCTACAGTATAATAAGTATTCAGCATTCTATTGTATCATTTTACATTCTTCTGCATGTATTGTACTATCAGAATTTCTTCTGAAGTATGTAATTTGGTTTCCCATTATAGATAATTGGAATGTGTTTTATCTCAATGCAATGTCCAGTCAAATGAAACACAGGACAGGACAAAAAAGGAAATCAAAGCAACTAATAGGTTTTCCTTTCACTGTTCTGCACCTCCCTGTCTTTATATATGCAATTAAAATATCTCAGGCTATGCTTACTCATAGTTTTTATTGGGTTCAGTATGCCTTAGAGTGACAGAAGTAACAATGGAGGCAATTCATTAAAAAAAATTAAAAAAAAAAAAGAATGACAATGTTGCTGCACCGTGTGATGCTTCTCCAAAGAAACACGTCTCCCAGCAAAGAAATAAGTATAGCTCAAACATCAAAATGACACAAGCCATTACAGCAAGGTCTCATCTGGCTTTATTTACCACAAAACATATCTCTTCCTTTCCTGCAAGATATCTTTTTACTCTTCTGTCTAAAAAAAAATGCTCCAAGGATAAAGATATGCAATTCCCTGCTTCGACAGACACAAGCCAAGGAAATAATCCGCTTAGTTTAGCTTTGATTCCACATACAGTTCAGCATAAGATATCTTTACATAATTCGTTAAATCAAACCACTTCTGTAACATTGGCAGCATCAAAGGCTATCTTCCAGTCCTGTGTTTTATTGACAAATCACTGGGAAATATAAGAAACCCATTAGGTGTGCAACATACACCTAACTGGGGTCAAAATATTTCTTTAACATGAGAAGACATAGTGCTGCCAGCTTCAAAAAAGTAAAGGAAAACACAAAAAAGAAAGAACATGGTACTGACTACTCTTTTTGTTTTTCTTTTTAAATAGAAGACACTGCTTACAAACAACATAGTTTGGGGGTTAACTACGTTCAATACTGGGGCTTAACACCAAGTACAGCATTTCATTCACTGAAACAAGAAGTTTTTCTAGGAGAACTAGATAGCGCAGGGTACACCCAGATTTTCAGATAATGTAAGTGAAAGGCAAGGAGATAAAATGTTCCCCCTCCCAGCACTGGTTACTACACGTGTGGCTGAGTATCATACTCATTTACTGCCATCTTGCTCTGCTTTGCAGCTATAGCCCTGGCGCTTACCTCCAGCATCTAAGGAAGATGAGGAGCAGGCAAAGGGCAGGGTGCCCCAGTATCTTCTCCTTGAACATGTGAGCTCTACAGGCTCTATATTTCTTATTTTGAGAGCATTCCTTCATTTCCTTAAGAGAAATTTTGCCCTAACACACCCACTAAATACAGTACTAGCACAAACTAGAAATTACAGCCAGGTTCTTGTTACAAATTCTGTAAAAATATTGACAGTGTTGATCTGGTGATCCTTTAAACCAATCAGTATTTTCTCAATACACAGTAGAAATCTGCACAAACATGCATTCTGAAGGAGCACGATAGATGCTTCATTGTCAAGAGAACTGAAAGCATTAGGTCAATATCTTTTTGGAGTTAGCTTTCTAATGGTTTTGCTTGCTCTAACTCTTGTTCTTCAGAGCCTAAATGATACTGTACAAACCCCACCTTCTTTAACTCATCTAAGACTGCTCTATCCTATAAAACAGTAAGTTAAACCAAAGCATTATCTTTTACTGGACATGAGGTTATTATGTACAACGTCTGCAAATGGACAGATTTACAATATACCACCATGTCTCATCCTTATCCTGTTTTGCAGTTGCTGATGACTTCTTTCAGAACAAGAAAAGGCACTTTCACTGTGGTGCAGGAAGAATTTTGGTAATGTTGAAACCTTCCTGTTTCTGACTTTGGTACCTTATAGCAGCCTTCCAGTACCTGAACAGGGCCTAGAAAAAGCTGGGGAAGGACTTTTTACAAGGGCCTGTAGTGATAGGATGAGGGGGAATGGTTTTAAATTGCAAGGGGGAAGGTTAAGGACATTAGGAAGAAATTCTTCATGATGAGGGTGATGAGATACTGGAATGGGTTGTCCAGGAAAGTTGTGGATGCCTCTTCCCTTGGAGTGTTCAAGGTCGGGTTGGATGGGGCCTTGAGTAGCCTGGTCTAGCGGAACCCAAACCGTTCAATGATTCTGTAATTCTACGTAAAAGGAAAACCACAGATATTCAAATTCCAGAAAGATTTTAAGTGGCAATTAGAAAATCAGTATTATGAGGTGACATCCATCATGACTCTAATGAGACTACAAATAGTGTAAAATACTTTCCCTCTTGTACAAAAAAACATAGCTGCACAAGATCTCAAGTGAGCTTCTTCACAACTGTTCTTTCCAAAAACATTGGTAGAGCAGGATTTTCTTGTCAATAGCACTCATAATAACTTTCCTACTACATAATAAAACATGGGAAATTGCCAAAGTGACTATTAACACATCCATGGGGTAGCAAGGAAACACATAATGTTGATGTCAATGGAAAGTCAGGAGATAAAAATATGGTGCTAAACAATCACTCTTACAAAATGTACAGCTGGGGGAATACTGACACTTGTAATTCACAGTTATTTAGTGTTTTCCACAACAAAGCACTCAATAAACCACTATGTAGTATAAACTCTGCATCCAAAACTAGAAACAACTCAAAGCCAGGGCTCAGATTTTTCAGTCAGACCCAGGGGTAGAGAGTGGCAACATCCCCTCCAAACTGTGAAAACAGTTTGTTAAAAGAAGGAGTTGGTACACGCTATCGTAATTAAAACCCTAGTTGTGGCTACAAGGTGTTTACAAAGAAACCAGATAAAGATGAAAAGCCAAGTTAAAATCAGTAAACTGAGTCCTTTCAGACTCCCAATAAATTACCATTAGCTGCTACAGAATCTCTCTAATTTGAAATGTTCTGGATCAACAAATGATGAAACCTCTAACAGAAGTTTATCTTTTCTGAAACAGACTAAAAATGCCTCTTTTTAGTCACTCTTCCATTCAATGTTTTGATGGCTTATCAATGCAGGTAAGATAAGGTTTTTAAGTAAATTGTATTGTCTATATTACACCAAGTGATATAACCTGAAGGACAATATAGGCTTTAGGGCACAGAAGGCCTTTGTAAACCAGGGATGGGAACAATTCTCTTATATGTTCTTCATGCATTTTTAACTTTGTAAAATCTATGAACTCTTTAGAACTGCAGGTAAGTCCAGTCTCTGTCTCAAGTCTCACGTTCTGATTCTTAAGAAAAAGATCTCCTTTTCAGTTACCAATACAGCCACCATTTTCAAATATTCTGTACACTACATTTCTTGTCTTTAAACCTATCAAGCCTAATAACAGTTTTCTCTGGGCCCAGGAGCAGTGCCATAAAGCCCAAGTGGTACAGGACATCTGATGTTAAATTGTATAGATTTGTGTTCAGGAGTACAGGAAGAAAACTGATAATCATCCTCCTACTCTCAGTGGCACTCTGCATCCTGCTCAGAAGAATACATGTCTTTCCACTTTCCAAAACCAGAAATTTGTGGCCCAAGAAGAAAAAGTTAGCTGAGAAATAGCCAACTGTGAGTTACTAAATAAAAAGAGAAACTCTGTAAATCAGTAGTGCTGTAAGTTAGAGAGGTCATACCACATGCCTCTAAAACTAACAATTACTATAGGAATCTGTTATTAATAACCATTATGTAGACTCCCATTTTTAAATCTCCAAGATGCAATACAGCTAAGTGGTGAAGTTGGCCTATAACAAAAAGAAACACCAGACAAGTTTGATAAGAAAATTCAGATTAATTTCTTACATATTTTTTGTTCATTTATTTGCACTGGAGGAATTCGGACAAAAATGGGTTAAGCTTAGATATATATATATATATATATATATATATTGCTTATCCTAATATCAGCATGCTTAGTCTATTCCTTAGGCAAGCTGCTGAAAACCGTTTGGTAAAAAAAAGTAGGTGGCCTAAGTGTGCATTTTGTTGTTTCAATAATTGCAGATTCTTATATTTTATACCATTTACCACTGTCCTTGTGAAATAAGACTTTGAAACAAGGTGAAATTGAAATAGCATTTCTGAGGAATGACAAATTTCAGCTGAGACAAATTTCAGCTGGAACAAATTTCAGCTGGAACCTACAGTGTTAAATGGAGAGGGGATTCTTCAGTATTTTCTTGATGATAGCTGGAAATGTCAGAGAATAAACAAAAAAATATTCAAAGTATATATACAAATAATTTTGTATATAGGTATCTCTTTACTCTTCTGATGAATCAGATTGGAATTATTTTATACTGAATCAAGCTCTGTGTGCCGTCTAGCTAGACAGCATGCTCTCCCATAATGTAGTGATGTGGGTTACACAGCTGAAAGTGAAAAGATAAATCACATAGAAATTAAAGTCCTAAAAAATATTGCATGACTTTAAAGGGGGCGGGAGGATATAAACATGCATAGATTTGTTTACTTTTTAGGAAAAAAATGGGCAAATGTTGAGTGAGCAAATATAGTTAATTTACTCTGACTTATACATGAGTATCAGCACCCCAGGTTGTAAAAGTATTTTAAACGGTATCTCCAGCACATCTGTGTATATGTGTACTTACATAAATGGATGAAATTCCCAGAAACTTTTCTATGTCAAATTCTGATAGGAAATTCATGTTTTGTTTCAAGATACGATGTTTTTAGAGCTTTATGGATTTTCTTTTGATAACATGCAAACATACTCCAAAACATCAGGACATGAGGCAGCATCAACCCAGCATAGAACTGACATATTCTGCGTTGTGGATGCTTTAACAGTCTTGGTGAGCTACATGTAGTGTTCAATTTTATTTCTGAAACACTTTTATAACTTCCAGAGAGAAATGGCATTACATTACAACGCCATGAAAAAGATGTCACTAGTGGCAATGACAGATGAATACTTTTTGTTGCCCGTTAAAAGCACATTAAACATAATCAATTAAATATTACAGGGCTGTTATTTCTTTACAAACACACAGAGATACTTTTAAAGTAACAGGTAGCAGCTATTGTTTTCTGTTCTAGAAATCGTTATGAAAAGTGAAGGAGAAAAGGTGAAGGAGAAAAAGTGAAGGTCATGTTTTGTATTGCAGCTGAGAAGAAAGAATCAGTTCTTTTACTATGAATGGGAAGAATTTTAAAACAATTATTATAAGCTGTATAAAATATCATTCTCTAACAGATACCAAAACTATTTCTCTGTTCCTAGTGAATTTTTTGACTGTTATAAACAAATAAGGTTCCTGATGCGCTTGAAATCTTGGTGAAGTATCAAGCACAGCAGCCAACCTTATTTTCTTCTCTGTTAAAAGAAGGAAATTTTCAAGGTACAGAGGCCATTATTCTACCACTGAATACTTAATAAGTGAACCTACTTATTAGAAAAACATCACCTGGCTTGGCTTTTTCTCCCCTCACATCAGTTCAACTCCACGAAGAGCTATTCATGCTCAAAAATAACTGTTTCATATTCTAGGAATTTATTTTCAGGATGTATTTTTTTGCTGTTTGACCATATTGATGATATGTAGGAAGTTTAGCAGAGAAAATGGGAAACTGAGGCTGGAAGGAAGGTGGAATATGGATGATAGGACTTCAAACTAAATCTGCTATGATTCTTCATGCCCATATGCCTGGCATACTAGCCACAAGAAAAATAGGTTGCCTTTGCCATTGCTTACCTTATCCTCCAAGACCTTCTACTACAACTGTTCATGTAAATCCTCCTAAGCCTGGATTTCATCAAAGCAATAGAGGATAAAGGAATTTGCCCATGATAGCTGTTCATGCAAACTTAGGTCAGGCTTAGGATGCAACAACTGTATGTGGAGCAGGCAAAGGCAGATGAGCAGCTGTGAGCAGCATTGTCCTGCAATCATGCCATTCCCTCTGGCCTCAGTCTTTATCTAGTACTGTTTCCAAATCAGCACTTAGCAGAAGGACGCAATAATGATCAATCATGTCATCACTCGTACAAGCAGGAAAACACCAATGTCACATTCCTATGGACACAGGATTTCTCTCTGTTTGCAAAAGCCACATTCGTATGGACATGGGTTTTCTCTGTTTCCAAAAGCCAAGGTGCTGTGCTTCAAAACTTAAGCCTGTTAATTGGGATAAGCAAGGATATTTTTGTTCGCTGGCCCAGTATTGACAATAATGGAGTTATGATTCCCTCTGTCCTTTCAGGGGACTCAGCTTATCTTTACTGACTCTGCCTTCTGAATCCTTTTGCCAGGTGCTTTGAAAAGGGATTAGTTTGGTTTTCCCCACAAGCAGTTTCAAAATATTATTGCAATGTGTTTCTGGAAGACTTAAGGATTACTTATTGGAGATTTCTCATCAGTCTCTGCCTTCTGCAAGTCCAGCTCAAGGTGCTGATTTGATTTGCAATATACATGTTAAAGAGCTTTATTTTTGCCTCTTATGATTCCTAGAAACAAGAATATAGCACTCTAAACCAGTGTAATATTTACAGTAATAAAAAATTTCTGGGAACCAGTTGAAGTCTCCAGCTTGAGATAAACATACAAAATCTGTGTTCCCAAGAGAGCAAAATAATACTGCAGAGATTATATAAAGATGTTGATTCTGCTCTACACAAAAATATAATACTTGTTAGTTCTGTTCTTTACAGAAAAAAATAAACATAATACTCATTAGCTTTAAGGTATTCTTAAAATAATTCAATTACTAAGAGTGTAGTGTTGTTAAAAATATAAACCATTTAAATAAAGATATCACAAAATATGTTTTCCCAAAAGGAACCACCACCAACAAGAGAAATTGAATGTTTTTCAATCATCAGTTTATATTATAACCTACAGTTACAGTATGCTTTTACATTTCGTCCCATGTGTTAGTACAGCATGTGTCTGCACCTAGATCTGGGATACAGCAGACCTTGGAACTGAGAATGCACAAGCTCAGGACAGGAACTGAACAACACAGTATCACATTGAAATATTTAAGTAGACAAAATGGTTGGCATAAACCATTCAAATTAAAAGTAAAATAGTTTCTACTGAGCCTGTTAGCACTGTTATTGCAGATACTATATCTGTTATATTTAAAAATCACAAATGGCCCAGCCCTTTTATTACCTCTCCCCTTAATGCAAACCCAAAATCAAATAAAACCTCACTGCTTAATATCATTAATGCACTTTATTCACTACTTTGCCTTTCTCCCCAACTCACCTGTATCTAAAATGCAGGACAGAATCTACTTCAAAAAACATCCTTATCTTTTTTCAGGTGAAGTTCACATATTGACTGAATCTAATCTAACTGTGACATCACAAGGTAGCAACGCAGATCATGGGGAATACTTACACTACAAACATCATTGAAAAGATGGCAATATTCATAGTTATTAGCTTAGTGTTTGCCTGAGCAAACAAAAAAAACTTGCTTACAACACAAAGACATCCTTGTCTTACATAATTTATTCCCAGGCTGGGATACAGCAGAGGAACCTGCTAAAACCTGGAAAAGCTAGGATTAAAAAGAGAGCCAACGTATCTTAAAATCAGTTGCGTGAAAAAGTCCACTAACATAGCAAGAGGTCCGAGTACAGGCCTTTGCTAGGAGGAAGTCACTTAACCAGAATTGTAAAGTAATCAAAGTATCAGGAACTGATTATTACTTGCCACCACTTTGATGCATTGATCTGTCTCTTCTGTTAGCCAGGCCATGAGTATTTTTTTTCCCTGTTCCTCAAGAGTTTCCTACAGATATGACTAAAGCCAGCCCAAATTCTGCTGCTATTGAGTACAGTGCAATATCGAGTGGACTCCAGTATGCTATGGAAGGGACAGAGTTTTAGAAAGGATACTAGTTTAGAGTTTTAACTTACTCTTGGCCATTTATTTCTAAAGTGTCCTCATTCTAGACGAGGCAGAGCCTCTCTGTTTTCTTCTGACCAAACTACTGAAGTTTTGCTGCTGTGTCTCTGCCACCAGCCACTCCAAAGTAACATTTTTTGTGACTGTTTTAGAATTAAATATTCACTGACATTTGCTTTGATTTTGTAGGTACTCTTTCACCTATCTAATCAATGCAGTGTACAATACACAAGGGAAATTAAGCTTCTGGGGCTTTTTTATTACCAGTTGTAAAGACATAATTTAAAATTGTACCATTCTTCTGTTAAATTTTAGTATCTCATACCAGACTGTTACATGAGTTAGATTACAAACTGATTTCCAAGGGAATAATTCTACTGTTTTAAAAATCACAGCTCCCATCTGCAGCAGGAAAAGAAAAAGCTCTTACATTCTTGGAGCTGTTTCTCTGTTTCCAGCTGTTACCTCATGCCTTGTATCTCAATTTGAGCAGCCTAGGAATTACCCAGTTTTTCTCACCTACAATACCTGGCATAGCACAGTGCTGTTGTAACAACTGGTTGAGGGGGTAGCCTTAAATATTTAAATCACCTTTTTAGTGAGTGAATGGTTTTGCCCCAAGTATCCAACACTACTACATTCTCAGTAGTTCTGCTTTGAATTGCCCTCACTTCACTTTATACTTGGGATTTGCATTTGTGCAGTTGTTTAATCCAAAATTACTTTTGCTAAAATGTTGTTTGTGCTTATGTATCTGCCCAAATTCTCATAAGCTCCTCTGCATCCTTACGTTTTACTTTTCTGCCTCAGTGCACCCTCATTTTTTGTAGATCTGTTACAGAAGTCTTAGCACCCCCCCACACCCCACGGTGCACTAATTCAGAAAAGTATTTGCCAGGTTGATATCTCCTCCATGCTCTTTCCAATGTGCTTCCAGGCCAAGCCAGGGCAGTTTGATCTTGTGTACTGAAATTGGTTGTTAAGTACACAGAGATACCAACCTTTCTTCCCAATTAGATATTAAACACATTTCCTTCCTTGCTCTCCTGTGCATCTTTAGCTTCCAGGGGTAATACCAAACATCATGCTTTCAGAAAACTGAATTGCACATATCCCACTAACTAGATTTATGCTAATATAACCTCCTGCGTTCATTGGTTTATAAAGTGAAGTTGATGAGGTTGATATCAAGGCATAGTTAGGCTGTGCAGGTTTTTGAGGTGTCAGGAGCAATCATTGGTATATTCTCAGCCTTGTGTGAAGACACACTTTTATAAGATTATCTGCTCAGCAAATTTCCCTTACTCAACAAATGGGAAAGTACTGTGCTACGCAAAATCAGTTTTAATCAAAACAACGGCTTCTAGGTAAACAGTAAATATAATACACAAATACAACTTTTATCCTACTTGCCAACGTTTTTTCCTGTTAATGAAAAAAAAGCTAGAAAATAATATAACTAATCTGTCTTAGAAAAATCAAACCTCACACTGTAAACAAGGATCAAGTCCTTGATTTACATACACTGAAAGAATATTTTTCAAAGACATTCAGGGCACTGCAGCATGAAAAACAAAAGACAGAGGATAATGATAGCAAAAAGGGTGATATGTTCATGAGCTAACCTCGAACACACGTGTACAGTTCATACTCAAATATTATGAAAGTCTAGGCATTTCTTGTTATTCTCTGAATATTTATTCTCTGAATAATTATTATGGATTTTTTTATTAGAAAAGTACACAATACTCAGGCTTCTCACAGCAAAAAGAATAATCCACCTATCTGTGGAGTGATTGAACGAGATACAGGACATTGGTCCTATTAAAATGTTAATTTATCAATTATGTATACCTCAGAAGAAAGGACAAATAGACATTTAAAATTTGATTAATGTTTTATCCACTCCAAGCAGAACTGGTTGCAAAATCCCCTGCTATGCTTGAATTTAGAAGAAGATGTTTTAGAACTTTAAATAGATTTGCTCTGGTAGGCTACTGGATCTTAAATTTCAATGTAAATACAGCTATTTAAAAAAACGTGAACCAGCATAAAACGTGGCTAGTGCCCCAGTTTCATTGGTACTTCACTTCCAAAAGCTAAAGCTATTACATCAATTCAGAAGCCTTCTGAGGCGAGGAGTGACAGGTATTGTTATTTTTGAAAAGCCGCATCCATCAACTGTTTACAAATGGGACATACTTCCAGCAACACACATTGCAGGAATGACTAATTTATTAACTTGTATGCAAAGCTGCTGGCCCAAGGCTATGGCTTAGCATTTAATTAAACAAATATACAAAACTATTAATTAGTTGATCACATCTCACTGGACAGACTTTCTGCGACAGCCCTCTTGATGCTTTCTGTCCCAGGGCCATGAATTTCTACTGCAATCAAAACCACAAACAAATTTACTAGCTGAAAGCAGTTTGGTTATTTATCCGAGTTACCTTCAGAGAGAGGATGTCTACTGACACCGTGCTGCTAGGCAAATTTCTCTGTGTAGGCATCTGTGCCACAGCAACTCCACAGCCCAGGAGGCTTCAGTGGAGAAATCTCTCCAGTAACCAAATCATTGCCATTGTCTTTGCCTGACCTTCAGAAAGGATCTCCTGGGTCACTCTGTTGTCTAATTTGTTACTCTGAAACCAAGTTGATGGTTCCGCACAGACAATTAGGACAAAAATGGTATCCAAAAATGCCCAGCCGGAGGTTAACACTGAAATCCTTCACTTTCACATTAGTGCTATACAGGAATTACTGTTCACAGCAGCACCTCATGGTCCTAAGTTGTGGTAACACGCACAGAATCGGTGGGCTGACTCCAGCTGTCAAAGGACATCTGCTGCCTTTTTCTCCTTAGCCTTTTTAACCCAGCTGCAAGGACTGAGACATTTTCTCATATTCCAATAGTCCCAAAGTAAAGTAGTATCACTCTGCTTTTCTGTCAACAATGAGGAATCTTGAAAACTCTTAAATTCCAAGTGTTTAAATAAGTTGAAGTACATTTTTTTATGGTCTCTGATATCCTCTGTATTTCATGTGCTCTCACATACACCATTTATTGCTTTTCACATAACTAGTAATCTGATCAGAACATTTTGATTCATTTATTGCCCTCAGGCTTTTGGCTCTTCGGTGGACAGCAAAGGTAGACAGCACATACAAAAAACCCAAGACCTCTGCCACTTTCCTAGTCTCATAAGACAAACTGTAGAGTATCATTCACAAATACACAAATGCCAAGAATAAATCAGCTTTGGAACAATCACACACACACAAAAAAAAGGCAAATGTGTTACAAAATATATGGATAAATAAGCAAACAAGTAGTGAGTAGCAACATGGGCATCAGACCATCATTTCTTAAACTCGGAATAAAACAAGACTATCTGAAAAGCAAGAAAAACACACTTGAATCATAACTGGAAGCCTAAGTAACCTGAAACTTCATTTGTGCACAATGGTAAGTATTCAGTGTGACATTTCAAGCACTGAAAGGAACACAATTCTTTTTGGACTGGATGGCTACTATAAATTCAAATAAATATTTGATCTAGAATTTATAACAATGACTAGCCGAGTAAATTCTTCTACCTTAGCCTCAAGACTTGTACCACATTTAAAAGATTCTTGTTGTATGTGTCTTGAAAATGCAGCCTCCCTGCATGATGGAATGGAATAGAAGCCCAAAGAACAGAATCTGGTTTTATGTCTTTAATATCCAAGGTATTCCAAAGCACTTCAGAACATAATGAATTAGATGCCAGTGGTGCAGTGACTGTAGATAACTATAAAAGTGATTACTTGCCCAGCAGGAGTTCTCAGACAGTATAATGGTATAAACAAATAGAACAAAACATTACTTTGTATTTCTGGCATTTGGTCTAGATGACATCTAGTCAGGATGTTGCATTTTTTACAAATCTCTCTCAATTGCTTTCTCTATAACGTTATTTCAGCTGTTTTTCTCTCCCGATTTGCATACATATACCAACGTATATATGCATTTACCCTCATGTGAGTGTTAGTCATGTTTGATGTCCCTCCTTACTGTTTCCCAAGACACAAATCATCTTTATTATTTCTCTAGTGTTCATCAGATTACATCCATTACTTCTGACTCGATCTGCCCCTGGTGTTTTCCTCAGTGCTTTTTTCCATTTGCTCTCTGAATGACCTTGTTGTTTGGAAGCATTTTACATATTTGGTATCGATGTTACTTTTTCCCTCAGATTTGACCAATACAGAGGCACAGAGCATGAACTTTTCTGTTTCAAGCCCATTAATCAACATTCAGGATAGTCTACTCTTCTTACACAATGTTCCTCAATACTTTGAAAGGCACTGCTCTTCAGATTATATCCTTTCCCAGTGGTTTTTTTTTTTGTCTCTGCTTTCTTCTATAGGTTTTTGAACATTTCTGCACTTCAGAATCAAATAGCACGTTTAAATTTCTCCTTCATGTGCAAGCCTACATCTTTTCTACCTGATAAAAGTCAAAGGACTTTTTCACTTTTAGTTATGCTACCCTTTAGCTAACATGCATGACTAAAAGTGATCCCAAAATCACTCCCACTATCTCGGAACTGTGCAAAAAGATCCCTCAGGGCTGAAGTTAATAAAGCCCATAGTCTATCTGAGTAAAAGGCAGTATAGAGTCACACAAATCCTGGCTGGTTAGCTGGCCAGAAACTACATATATCCCTCCGGGTTGTCAATATAATTATCTAGGCTTTCTACAGAAAGAAAACATGTTTGAGACACCAGCCTTCTGTCAAATGCTGGCAGAAAGGGACAGGAAAATATACTTTCACTGACCAGACAGGAATATATACTTTCACTGACCACTGTCACTGAAATGTCATTTCCTTCAGAAACCAGGCTAAAACCTCTCTTTTGTTTCAGTTTTTTGAAAGGGTCATTGTATTCTTCTGTGATCCTGATTTAGCAATGGAAATTTGCAGTTATCAGGACTTTATCTAATGAGGATCCAATTCACATCAGCATAAGGTCGAAATCTGGGTTTAATTGATGTAGCCTGGAACAGAATTGACTTCATAAATGATTTTTTTTTCCAGTTTTAAACCTCAAGTTATCTTGAAGAAAACAGAGGTTCATGACACTCCACCCTTATAGATCCTGGGATATGAAGATGCCTCAGTGAAGCAAACAACGCTCCATGAAACAGAATAAGTGCATGCTTTCATTTGAGTTTTGAGTTGTTGGGGTTTTTTAATTCAACTCCCTAAATTTTCTCTTTATTTTTATGCTTAATGGTTACAGGCCTCTTTCAATTCCAGAGCAAATAGCTTTAACTGATGGTTTTCTCAAGCATTTACAGCATTTTCACTAGAACCTAACTTAATGACTCCTGGGCCATACTAGGCAGCTGCTGTGTAATGTGGATTTAAGGGAATAATAATTACTATAATAACAACAGCTACCATTACTGGACTTCTTTAATACTCTGTATCAGGCTAAGGACTAAACAGCTATTAGACCAAGGTATGCAAAAAGGAGAAGATAATCATTTCTACATCAGGGGAGGGGGGAAGTGTGTGGCATATCCACATCATAAAACAAATTCACAGAACTAACCACATTTTTACAGAGTACATACACACATAATAGAAAAGCCATTAAGAGCTCAGGTGAGGCAAACTCTCATTATACTGAGATCATTCTTGTAAAATCTCCACTTCCATAAAGAAGAGTTAAACTTTATTGTTTAAGGATGAAGTAAGTGATGGTCTAACATTTGCAACATTAGGATGCATTAGTGAAGTCTTTTACATGTTTCCTGATTTTATTAAGTTTTATTACCCAACCATGAAAAAGTTTGCAAATCGGTAGTTATGGTGATTTATACTCAGTAATGAAATGAGAAGAAAATCATGTTAAAAAAACATTAAAAGGGAGAGTCATTCTTAGCTATAGAAAGTGGGAAGCTGCAAGCAAAACTCCCATTAATAGTAAATACAGAAGATTAAATAAAATCTCTACATATTTGCTAAAACAGACTCGGTGAGATTTTCTTGCGTTAAGGAGGAGCATAAGAGTTCAGATTATTTTCTCCTCCTTACTGGCTTGGCCTTACTGGCTGTTGCTCACTTCGCTGACTTTTCACACCATTAACAAAAAAACTGTTTAAATTCCACATGTGCCAGATATATATAAAACTGCATACACTGTGAATAGCAGCGGAGAGTTCATTAGCCAAAAGTCTTTAGGAATGTGTCCTGTGTCACTGAGAAAACTGCTTTAAAATGCTGAATAGTGAGTAATTGTAGAAGCTGAACAGAAGTTCCTCAACCAAAGAAATCCTGAGGTGCACAGAATATTCACTATTTGTTCAGATGAAGGAAAAATTAAGGTAATCTCTTGAAAGACTATTACTTATGTGCTTCAGGTCTCTTAAGAGGTTTTTCTTTCAAATCTTTAACTCCTGGCAATTCTAATTATTGCAATGTTTGCAGTATACAAAACTCCACTGAAACGGACAATCCCGCTCTCTAACAATCATTATTTACCGATGGCATTTTCTTCTTCCTGTGACACCTACAGTGTCATGCTTATTCTGTTCATCACCATCATAGCTACAAGCTAACACATAGGTATTTTTACAAGTCTGAATGACATTTGAGTCCCTCCGGTAGGCAATACTGAAATTCATTAACCAGGAAAAAAGCCTAACAGTCACAGAGTAAGAGGAAACCACTAGATCTGTGGGGGAGATAAAAGCAGCAAGGGATGAAAGGTATACCTCTTTCAGGCATAATGGACTGCTATGGGACCTGTTCTACCATCTCACATTGATTCCTAAGTTCCTTAAATAAAGGCAAATGCAGTTCAGTATTTGTCATAGCAATTCAGATGGAAAAACCCTGAGCATGGTAATTTTGCAGTGGAGGGCATCCAGCTGTTTCTTTATCAGAGACAGGAACAGTGTGCAAGTGACCATATCCCTCTTAGGCTGTGAGTCTGGCAATCAGGGCAGCCCTCCCAGGGTAGTCTTCTTTACTGATGGGCCAGTCACAGCCAGGTGGAGAATAAGTAGCTTGACCTCACATATATGTATTTATTGACTTGAAGACAATGTCTCACTTTTTTTTCCTTCCTGATTCGAAATTATAGTAGTTTTTTAGATATCTAAACACTTTATCCTAATGAGTTCCCCCAATTCCTTCATACTCAGGTCACTTGGGTACTTCTGAAAATATCTTTTAGCAGCAGACGAAACACAGATTTTCCAGCCTGCCTCTGCTTTTCTTTGTTTTAATGTACAGCCACACTTAGCACACATGTTCAGCTTCGCTTTTCAGGAAAAGTGAAAATCACCTCTGCCAAAAGCCAGATCAACTACACAAATTAAACTCCAATTGTAAGTGAGACTGCTGAGCCTTTGGCTCCATGCTCACCTTCTGAAGAGTGGCAACTTTCACACTAAATGAATTTCCTGGTAAACCCTGATCAGCAGACAATCACTTCAGATCTCACTCCTGACAAGGATTTCTACTGATAACAGATGATGACAAAAAAAAGTCCCTAAGAGTCATAACAAGCCATCTGTCACTGTCTGCTCTTTCAGACAATTAGTTATCATGTAACATTTAATTTTCAGCATTTCATTTCTACAGAAATACTCTGACAGTTCTTCTTACATTTTATTCATGGGTGAACAAGGTTAGTATTTTCTGAAGACAAAAACTAACTTTGTTGTTTAATTTTCTATATATTCATTGACACTTGTCTTTCTGTCTAATACCTAGGGTTTGTGTAATACTTTAGAGCCAAAAATCCTTGATTACTTGGAATGGTCCTGAGGCTTCAGACTGGATAATGTGAGAATGAGTTTTGTTTGTTTTCAAACTACTTTTTAAAAATTCAAAGGATGGATTTAATTAAAATGCAGGGTCTTTTCCAAAATTCCTTATTGCCAACCTACCCTATGCATATCAATTCTTGAAAAACTAACTCCCTCTCCTTAGCAACATTTTAGGGAAAAAATACTCTCTGAATTAATTAGTAAGGGTGGCACACATAATAGGCAAATTTCTGGAAATTAATTTTAATTTCTTATTATCTACTGTGCAAACCTAAATTCTAAGAACCTGCTCTGAGTTTGCAAGCTTTGTCTGTAGCCATACATGAAAACAAAGCCATAGCTCTGGAAGCTACCAAGGCCTGCACAAACACAGCCCAAGTTTACCTATGTTATACTGCTTATAGACAGGAAGAATAGGTACTATTTTTTGCTTCCATTTTTCTCAGGTTTTGGATCTGTAGAAATAATTTTTTATAAAGAATATTGAGCAGTTATTGAGTAAATTCCTACCAAGGAATCCAAACATCAGGTATTCTTTGTGCTTTAATAAATATAACATTCCTCACATGATCAACCCCAGAATTACATCACTGCAGATACATGGCTGAAATGAAAGAACAAGGCTTGTGTCGTAAGGAAACTGTAGCTTAGATGATGTAAAATCTACATTTGCTTTCAGGCAAACCCAAGATCTCTTTGCAGTTGTAGTAAAAATAAAATTTGCACAAGAACTAATCTAGGTACTACTCTTTCCCAGTTCTCCTCCAAATGTCTGTTCAACTCAAGGATCTTTCACACAGCATATCACTGTGGTAGAGAAACCTGACTCTTCCCTGCAGAGAGCAACTCCACAGGCTCCACATGGCCTCTTAAAAGCCACGGCTGCTTTCCGGCACCTACACCTCCAGACAGTGAGCATCTGAAACATGAGTAAAGCTCTCTGTGGTGCTTCTCCTCAGTGTTTAAACCAAAAGAAAATTGAACAAGGTCTTTTATGTTATGTCATGAAGACACTTGCTGCTTTGATTTTCAAAGGCTTCTCTTCTTTCATTCCATTTCTAATCTTGTACTGTGGAACTTTCATGTTTTGTAGTCACGAATTTCTTTTAAGAGTATTGGTTACAGTTTCCTTTCATCCCCAATGCAGAATAGTTGTTCATACACTCGGAAAAATTTATACCACCAGCAATGTCTGCAAACCAGGAGATTTTTCAAGATGAACACAGACACAACAGCAACCTCACCTGTATTCATTATACATTTTTAAGAAAATTCTCTATCTCTTTGGAAAAGTTTTTGCTGCACCAAAATCACAGAATCACAGAATGACCTAAGTTGGAAGGGACCACAACTCCACCAACTCATACCCCTGCACAGGACAATCCCAACATTCACACCGTGTGTCTGAGGGCCTTGTCCAAATACTTCCCTGCAGAGCTGTTCTAGTGATCCACTACTCTCTGGATGAAGAACCTTTTCCTAGTGTCTCACCGAAACCTCCCCGGCATATCTTTCTGCCATACCCTCTCAAGTCCTGTCACTGGTCACCAGAGAGAAGAGTGCAGTGCCTGCTCCTCCTCCTTTCCTTTTGAGGAAATGGTAAATGGCCCTGAGGTCCTCCCTCAGTCTCCTCCTCTCCAGCTGAACAGAACAAGTGACTTCAGCCACTCCTCATGAAATGAAAAGCTTCTCTTGAGGAAACTGATTGAAGTGAAAATGAATATCATCTCACGTCACGTTCCCTATTTCAGAAAGTAAAAATTGAGGTGAGAGAGTACAAATCCAGGAATCCTGAGAAGTACCTTCATTTATCTGAGCTCAGAAAAACACTCCAAGCCCTGTCTTAACTCCTTAAGATGAGAGCTAAGATTATAAAGGAGTGATAGATGAAATGTGGGGAGACTACAAAGGTTCAGAACCCAGGGGATTACAGTAATACTCCAAGATTACAGATAGCTTTGCATACAGGTCCCTCCAACCTGAACAGCCTTTTCTGAGAGGTGATCTGGGACACTTGCCAGAAGCAGCTCTCTATTTCTTTAGGGATGCCAGTGAAGAAAAAAATACAACTTCAGGGAACTATGTGCAAGAATTTGGATAGATTTCAGCTCACATTTCAGCAGCCTGGGGTCTTTGAGCAGCAAACAAGTATCTTTTTCTTATCCCCAGCAAACTAAAATAGTAAACAATTATTCTTACTGCAGTAGAATGAGGGGTTTGTATCTATGTTTTCAAGAAAAGACAGTTCTCTCAATCAGAAGCATTTGTCTGTCTCTCTGTGGTCTCTGTTAGCTATTGTACTGTGTATTTTAGAAAAAAAAAAGTATTCCTAATCAGGAACTCGAACAAGGGTTTCCCTTTTTTTGAAGACACTGCTATAACCATCAGCACTTTTAAGCCAACCACTCTACTAGAAAGAAAGATAATCTCAGTTTCAGATGCATGCAATTCTAAAAGATGAGGCAGCACCAGTGGCCCTGTACCCCACACTGTGCTGTCCAAGGCAGTACAGCTCACCACTGCTCAACACCTCTCTCGTGCACCATGTGCCCAGGTTGGACCAGTACCATCTGACCAGCACTGCACCAGCCATGGCCCACAGACAGATCCTACTCATGTGCTGCGCTCTCAGTCACCTCCAGCAAAACTCCGAGCCCCAGGGAGGGGACCTGGAGTGAGGCTGGTGGTCCCGCAAGATGGGAAGATCAGACAGAAGGGGTGTCTGTAGCAAGGTGTTGTCCCCCAGGAATCAGTTATTGCCACCTCACCTAGCCCAGCACTTCCTCAATGAACCACAGAAAAGTGTTGAAGTGAAAGCTGGCGAGTTTGCTTAGTTGCTGTAGTCAGCCAACAGTTTAACTTTCTAATTTCAAAAGGTTGAAAAGGCAACAAGGAACCTGCACTATGACACAAGCAGAGCCAAAATAGAAAAATGTTTAGGTCTGCGAGAGATGACTCTCTCACACTATTTGGAGAAGAGGACTCTGACTTGTGGCAAATGCTTCTTCACAGTACAGAAACAAGTTCTTCCCAGTTGTTAGGAGTCCCTGACAACCCAAACTCAGCTTGGACTAGTTCTCAAATGGGAAAAGGCATAAACCAGACACTTAAGTATTTTAGGACCTTACAATCACCCTACCAGACCTCCCACACCACAAATACCACTTCTTTTTTGGTGGTGGTTGTAATTTCTGCAGAAGTCAAATTCAATTCTAATTAAAGTCTTACATCTTTTAAAAATACAATTAGTCTTGATTTAGGTGCTTCCAGCACTAGAAAATCTGTAGTACCTCAATATCATTGGTACATAAGTTAATGAGTTTCAATTTGCACCTTTTTTCTTGTTTTGATTAGGCCTCAACTTGAAATTATATTATTTTTTTAATCTTTTGTCCAGCTCAGTGAGAAATCCTTAGGCAGTTGATTATATTCCCTGCTTTTTATAACTATTTGAGAGAGGAAGCTTAGTAAGTGAAAAATCTAAAGGACAATTCATACTTTAAGGCACAGTTCTATTGTATATATTTCACAAGCAAAGCTGTTCTGCAGCCCCACTGAATTTTCCTACATTTTTTTTCAAATGTAACAACCAGAACAAGGCACAAAACAAGGCTTTTCTTCATAGAAAATTCAGCAGACTAAAGATTAATTAATTAAAGATGTGAACATGAAGGATATTGCATCTTATTGTAATCTCTTGAATGAAGAAATAAAGCAATGTCCCTCAATTCAAGTTAATCTTACAGCATCTTTGAAACTCGTATCAACTTTGCTGACTGTTCCCCCGGAAACAAACTCCATTACAAGTCACACAAAGCCACCAAGGTAAACCATATCCACAAATATTTACGCCTTAAAAAAAAGCACAATTTGTCTCATTTGAATGCAGCACCATTATCACCATCACCATGGAAGTCTGCAGGAAAAAAGAGACACAGATCTTGAGAGAGAGGCTGACGAGTCGTATTTGCTAAGCACTAAGATGGCTGAGCTTCTTCAGTACCCACAGCATGCAAATACTCAATCACCAAAGAACAGAGAGAAGAACAGCAGCTCTTCAATTTACTGCTTCTCAGTGCCAATAAATCAAGGATATTACAAAAAATGGGGAAATCTGGAAAAAGAGACTGCAATATCTGGCGAAAAGTTTCCAAAAAATTTTAGATTAACTGGATAGAATGTATATGTAGCAATAAAGCAGGGGAGGGGTGGAAGGAGATCTCTTGATACTCTACATTAATTCAAACCACTTTGTTTTGCCTGTTCTGTGCTAGGCTAACTAGCATAAAGGGTAGCCAAAGGCACCATAACACAGGTTAATGCTACTGTTTATTAACATACAATGTAGAGAACTTGGCCTTTGCAGGCTGTTTCAATAATAGTTTTGGAATTGTTAAAATGTCATTTAGAGAAAAAAAGCCTTATATTTTCAAAACAGAAGGTAAAAACAACAGGGAAGTTAAATGGGCATGAAGAGACCAACAGAGACCACCTAGGAAGCACATGTAAATCCTGAATACAATCATATATTCTCCTCTTGATCAAACTCATCTCTCCCATCCTTCCTTTCTCTGCATTTTATCATGTATTCATGGTATAATTTGATATATTTTCGTGGTGCTACAGAACTCCACATTTACAAGGTCATAGCGAGGACTGAGGAGGAAAAAGAAAAAAAATACTGGCAATGAAAGACCATCCCCAAGAATCAGAAAGGCTGGAACTAGCATAAACAAACCCACTTTGAGAGACCAGCAGGCTTGGTCTGCAGTCACTGCTGCTTCAAAGCATGAACTGCAGAGAAGAGAGAATGTTTCAAGAGCTACTTTAAAAGAGGTTGGCCATACAGCAACTACCAGACATTCATCCCATTAGACCATGCTATGCAGACAAGAATTCAGGAAGTAACAGTTCTCAGTAAACCTCTTTACTAAACAAACGTACCCACAAATAATCACATTGAGTGCAAATTTTTGCAATGTGACCAAAATATCTTGCAACTGAAAGAATAAACAGTGGAAAGAAGGATAATGACTTACAAAGTAAAAAGCCATGAGTTGCCATCTTTTGTTAAAATTGACAAAAATGCCAATAAAATAAATTGGGGCAAAATGAGCTAAGTTTTCAGTACAACTCTACTTATTGGACTGCCATATCCTGCAGACCTCTTAAAACTCACTACATTACCTCTTTACTTCCTCTTTGTGCTCCAATCAAAATTTAGTAGCTTATCTATAACAGTGACTATCAAGCTTAGTCACAAAATCACAGCTGTTAGAGGAATGAACATAATGTATCACTGAAGTAACGGAAGACTGAAAAAACTCATCCATTTTTTATTATTATTTAACTTAGAAGACTCTTCAAGACCACCCTCCCCTCAAACACACAAAGTACTTAGGGTTTTTTGTTCTTACCGTCTTTTCAGGATGATGTGCTCTTCCTTTTTACACATGGGCAAATTTTCAGCTAATAGAACAGTAAATCATCTGGCAGATTATCGGACAGGACAAAGTAAGATCTTCCTTTGTATCCAACTGCACTAACAGACATGTGGCACAAGGCAACTTTGATCTTCTTTTCCACTTCATGTATCTTGAGTAGTGTGTAATTCATATCAGCTTCTGAAGCATCTTTAATGAAAAAAGGAACTCGACGCACAACAAAGGAAAATCTGTACAACACAGAGTGAAAAAAGAGGAAACCCTGTCACAGAACACCAGCTGCTTTTTCACTTCAAATGTTTTCCACCAGAAAGCTCAAGTTTGATGGTCAAGAATTTAGGTAGCTTCTTGTCTCTGTGCTTTCTAAATAATGCTCCTTGAGAGGTGGTTTGTGCATATGAGTATGCACAACACTGTGCTGTTTTTAACAGGTTGATTACCACAGAAGAACTGGCCTTATGCTGAGCCTGCATTTCATCAGCTCTTAAATACTTTCATGAAGCACCTGTTCCCAAGTCACCAAGCTGGCTGACTCGCATCATGCCTAAGATGCAGGCAATTTCTCTGCACCATAGGTTTAGTTTAGTAGAATATTGCAAAGATTCAATAACTAGCCTTAAACAAATTAGAAAACATACATGAAAGTTCAGAGTCTTCAGAGAACAGAAATCACCAACCATTGTATTAGTCTTTTGCAGTCAGGACAAATTTGCAGCATTTCTTAAGACTCTAACATGCAACAATCTCTTTGTTTTCCCAGAAGAAGGGCTCCAAAGTCAAGTTAAGGAAACTTTGATGACCAAATCACAAATAAATCATACCAACCCATGTTCATAAAACACTAAAAACTACAAGTTATTCCTGTTTCATCATGATTCCAGTAACTAAACCAATATGAATTGAACTTTAGAACTTAAAACAAATACAGGATTTGCACAGATGCTGCACCTTTGCAGTATGAACTGTATGTGCATGGATAAAAAACCTAAATTCAATAGCACTCACTGAAGTCTGTGGCAAATACCCTTTAGCTTCTGGGAGCCCATAGTGACACCCTTACAAAGGCTTTTTTTCAGAGGATTGAGAAACTTGGAACTGGGAACTTCAGCTACAGCTCTGCTGTACAAGTTGATCTCATCTATACCTTCAGAAACTTTCATGAGAGCCTGCAAAAAATTTTGCTTATTAGATTTTAAAGATGTCAGGAGTAATTTCTGTACATGTATTTCTTTAATTCTAGATGACTGGGATTATAGCATCATTTAGTGTTTGTCATAAGGAGTCATTCAATTTAGCTATATATTTGCATTGGAGTTTTCTACTCTAATTAAATGATGAAGCAAGCTTTATGTATTTAAGAAGACTCAGCTTTTTATAAGTACAAAACACTCCCACAATACAAGACTGTGAAAGGTCCTGCACCTATCTTTCACGAGAAAATGAGTAGTTCCACAGATTTCTGCCATGTGGCATGTTCCAGTGTTTCAGTTAGAAGTAAATTCCAATACAAAATTAATATTCATTTTGTTTCAGAAAGAGCATTTCTATGTTTTGAAACAAAATGAAAGTTGATTTCATACTGGAAAGCACCTGAGTTTTAGAGGGCATTTGTTAGACCTCTGTGGCTATTCAGAAAACGCAAGAGGAAGGAGGGCTGAGAGAATTCATCTTCACTGGTTGTAATTACAAAACAAAGGAAGAAAAAACCCAAACAACCTGATCTTGAGCTCTACGGGAAGAATTTTTCCTTGGTATATAATAGCTTAATTTAACAAAGATACTCAGTGCAAGGCTCATTTTGCTTTCTTTGTATTTCAGCATCAGCTGCTTGAAGGAAAAGCTACTTAAGCTCCCTGCTGCATTAATGCTGATGTAGTATAACTAAGACTATGTCCTTGCATTATCAACCACAGTATTAAATATCTGATATTCAAACACCCAAGGCTCACAATTCAGCATTTTAAATTACAGTTATGCCCCAAAGACTCACAACAAGCTCTTGCACTCAGCTTTCCCCTCCTCCATACCTCTAACATCTTCTCAGAGAAAATATGCTTTCATACTCTTGTCTTGCTACAGTTCTGTTTATGCATCTCTAGTTATATGAGTATCACTCATTCCTCTTTGAAATAATTTTTATTTTGTTTCTAGGGAGACTATTAATAAATTCTACTTTGGACAGGATGTGCAAAACAGGAAGGGATCAGCTTACCTTTGCTACCAGAAGTTTACCAGGTCTGATGATATGACAGCATTGAAAAATTACATTTGCCATAATGAATAGTTTCAGCCCAAAAGCTTTTATTTCCATTTTTTTACTGTATCTTGCTTAAATATATATTATGGTAATAAAAGGATTGTAAAAATAAAGGGTTAGGTGGACCCACAAATATTCCAGAGAGCAATACATCTTCTATGGTACTTAATTCCTGCATTCTTCAGCCTAGATGGAATGAAAACTAAAGTGGAACACAGAATTAGCCAAAATGTACTTAGGTTAAAGACCCCATCCTGCATAACTAGTTCCTATGATAAAGTTCACAAATACGGGTCACACATTCCAAGCCTGCAACTAACACTATGTTCTTGGACCATCAGAGGGAAACAGTCCTCTTTTCAAAGACATTTTAGCTCCACATGAATACAGTCTTCCTGACTTTACTTTGGAGGTTCTTTCTAACATAAGCTTTATCAACTCATACAATTGAAGAGTTCTGCTTTATCTAACACCTTAATTTTTCGATCTCCTCCCCATCCGCCCCCGCCATCCACTCTCTTTATTAGTCACCTTACCTTTTGGAAAGAAAAAAAAAAGCAAAATAAGAAATAAAAGGAAGAAAAAAATCCTTCTTCATGCTTTGCAATTATGCCAAAATGCAGATGTTTCATTAAAATTCTGGACACTAGAGGAAACAAAGGTGGAGAAACAGCTTTAGCAGGGTTAGCTCTCTGACGGTATTTTAGTTAACCTAGCATGGTAAACAGACTGGTCAGATTTTTGAACGATGTGAATAAAAAGATAGGGCAACATTTAAGTTGTGATTATCACAGCTCAAATCTGAATGATCAAGTCAGACCAAACTGGAAAACCAGCCACCTCTACTTTCTTTGCTTTATCAATCTTAACTCCTCTTAGAGTTAAAACTCATTTCCTGCTTTCCCTCTTAATTTCTGTCTCTGCTTTTATGTATTATTTATCCCTGTAAATATATTATTCAGCTCTGTAGTTCTGTTATTCATCTTGAAAAGCCTCTAGTTTTTTTATAGGAGAGATGCTATACAAAGTGCTACCCATATTGCACTCATCCTGCAGTGAGTTTCTAACACACCCAGGTGAATTACAGTAATTGTCCTGCATACCGATCTGTAAGGAATGGTTTGGGTGCTGCAGGGTATTAACATGAGTGTAGAACATAAGTAGAAGATACATGACTGTAGAATATGAGGCTAATGAAATTATTTTGTTTGCTACTATGGCAAACACCAAAACATTAAAGATGGCTAGACAGAAAAGATCTAGAAGACAAAGAATGAGAGAAAGAACAGAAAACAGAGATTACAGACAAATTACAATATTTGATACAGCAGGAACACACCCCTTTAGCTATATAAAGCTAAGGAACATCAAAAATAAGAGATTTGCTAAGTAGTGGAGATGGAGATAGAAACTGTCTTGGTCTTCAGATCTCTCAAATCAAGATGGGGTGGAATCATATACAGACTAATTACCTTCTGTGCTTTCTTTTTTTCTTTGTATGAACTCTTGGTCTAGAAGAATTACAATATAACGACATAATGCATAGCTGGACAGGAGTGTTTTCTGACTGAGATTCTATCAAAGAAGAGGAATGCTACACAACATGATTGATGGATGTTCATAATACATTCCTTTTTCTCCTCTTTGTAGAGTTGCATTAAACTGAAAGAGCTGACAAACATTTATTTCATCACTAAACATCAAAACCACTTGCTTCACTATTTTTTTTAGTTTTACATGTTGTCAGCATTTTGACTGGCAGCTTCTTTGCATTTTAATGTTGTCATTGGATAAACAACATGTATAGACTGATTTTATATACAGCATCCATCTTCCCTCATTAGAGGCTACAGCTGTTTGTGTATTATGGCATCATTCCCTAACTTGTAAAAATAAAATATTTCATACATTTGTTCCTTTGTTTATATCATAACAATTACTGAAAAATTCCCTTAATAAATCCCTTTTTTGCCAATATGCAGAGTCAACAAGCAAAGACTGAATTTGAATCCTGAAGTCCTTACTCAGAAAACAGCAGCCAGCAAATGTAAGATTCCATACAAGTTTGCTAAATACTTAGTAGAAATAGAGACAAGAATCATCATCTCTCCTCCCCTTCCACTTTACAAGGACTACCTCCAGATCTGTTTCAAGACATCCTTTCACCTCTGCAACGATGATATGCATAGGATAGGGTAGGAGAGGTAAGTCCCCTATAGGAAGATGGAAACACAGGAGCTAGAGAACAGCATCCCATAGGACTGCAATGTCCTAGGGCAGTGCTAGGTACATGCTACTTTCCAAGTCTGTGGTTGAAAAGGATCCTGTAAAATCCCACAGTTTAGGGTAAATCTGCAACAATTAATTACCTGATACTTTTTCCAAAATCCTACAACAATATGTGTTACTAGGCTATCCTGGTCAAACACACAGGTGTGGTCACCACCGAGCTTCTGCTGGCTCAAGTGCTTATTATCAGGAAATATTTTCAAGAAAGCAGTAGAAACCCAGACAAGAGGTAACGGTGTGCTTGTTTGATACAGCCATCATTGGTGCTGATAGCATTGCATAGTGCCTGCAATTCCAAAATGCTTAACTTTAAGTATGCTGTTCTCTTATTGCTCCAATTACTACAAATAGAGATGCAATACTAGAAATTAAACACGATATAGCTGTCTAGTTTCAGTAATAGTATACTAACGTGCTTTTAGAAATAAAGAGGGTACAGAAACAAGCCTTATACACAACAGCTCATTACATCAGGTTCACAGCAAAAGCAATGTCCTTTAAGCCAAGACGTGCAATAACCTACTGTCAAATTTTGGAACTCAAAGCGAAAAAGGAAAAGAAGAAAATGGAAAGACAAGATAATGGAACAATAAAAAAGAAATTACTGCATCATAACTTTGACCTCAATAGAGTTGCCTAGTCACTCACAAGCATTAAAGGGAGACAGAAAAGTAACAACATCATAAGAAGGGAACAATAGTGCCCACACAAGAAAGCACACTTTTTATAAAATGCAGTGGATTTCCAACAATAACAAGATGTTGTTGTTATTATACAAAAGCAGTATATAGTCTTATTCAGATAATCAGATTAGAAAATATATACCCATATACTATGGACTGCTAAGGAAGAACTCTGCCTGAGATGGCACAACAGAAACATCAGATATTTTCCTCATCCTTACTTCCAGCAGTGAAGTTTCTGTTTCTGAAACAAAACAAACTATTTGAAAAAATTGTTCTGGGGCTGCAAAACAGACTACAGAGCTTGTGGACTTGGGACGAACCTAAGGAGCTCATGGGTGAAAAGGTACCGTTAAACAACTGTAGGGAATAAAGGTCCAAAGGATGAGGGGAAGGCCATAGGCCACTTCATACGGTGAAGAGTGGTGTTTTATTGAATCCAAATGAAGTATTTTTATACCCTGCAATCTACAAAACTCGAAAAGCTATAAAACTTAGCTTAAGGCCTTTAAGAAGAGTTGACTGATAATCACAGCTCATGCAAACCCCAGCTGAAGGCATAAGCAGACCTTCCCATCGGGGTACCTCTTTTCCCCTAGCTGGGGGAAGCACTTTCAATAACCTGGCTTCTCAGTTGGCTGCCTCAGGAAATATCTAAGTTTAGATGGCATGAATATTATCTTAAAGGAATTTAGCTAAAATTCCAGCCGCAGAGAAAAACATGCTGGTTTATGTCTTAAAAGATCTAAACTTCGCAAAAGAGCAGGCATAGCAGGATTTGGACATAGACGGTTTCAGTGGGAAGAAGAGTGCAGCATACACAATATTTTTTATAAATCAAAAATTACACATATTTTGAATACAATCTTTTTTATTGTTACTACAGGAAGCAGTTGAATGAAAGAACTCAATAGAAATTCCTTGTATTATAAAGAGTTCATACATTTAGGAAAAAATATCAGACTTTATTTTTTTCTTCTTTCAAATATTATTTTCCTATAAACTTTTGAGGACAGTCATCCAAATTCAATTTGTTAGCAATTCTTTGATTCATTCAGGACTACAAGAAATCCTACGTGGTATATTGAGTACTATTTATGGTAAAGGAAGGCTGTATAAATAATGTGACAGTTATGATTTCTATGTTTACTTGTTAAGTTTTATTAGTTTTGTAGTAGAAGTACTGCTGATAGTCTCTTTTCCACTTTCGGCTTTTGCTTCATTACGTGATTTTATGGTTTCCATTAATGAATCAAAATAAAATTTAAGCAATATTATAAATGTAGCAAGCAATCATCTGCTCAGCCTTAATTACCAAAAAAACTTTAATGTTTTAATGCCAAGCCTCTTTTGAATATCAATATTCTCATTTCTCTGTGAAAGCTAACTACTATGAAAAAAATAGACGAGAAAAGGTAATTCTGCCCAACAATAAAAGGTATGTAACTAGTCCAATTGTCCTTTTTCCATGCTAAAAATTTTAATAAAACAAGATGTTGTACTATATATATGGATTAGTGCTTCACTGAATCCATGAAAATAAGCTTTATGTATCGTCATATTCAGATAAATTTCACTATCTCACCTCAAATTACAAGTTGCAGTTTATATTTGCAACCCAGTCAAGCTAAGTACAAATCAGTTTGCTCACTGAAGATATCCTCAGATATTTTTCAAACACTGACTCTTCTTTCTAGAAGATGTCTATAACTATCCCGATTTTTCATAAGTATTTTGCTGCATTGCTATAAATCAATTTTCCCAACCAGTAACTAAGCCAACAAAAAGGATATTTAAAATATTTATTTTAGCTCACTTAACTATTTAATAAGCAAATTAATCAAAGTAAAAGTTTTCAGCATGCTAACCTCCCACTTAAAAAAGGAAAGAATTCAAAGTAAACAAGGAGAAAAATCACAGCTACAACATTGTTCCTACTTCACACATTCAGAAATGTATTTTCAGGCACTTCAGAACAGAGATCATACCTACTCAGACATCACAAAATGCAGTAGACAAGCCTATCTAAACAATGCATTTTACATTGGATCAATATCTTTAAGACAACATCACAATTTGTATTACATTCCAAGGAAATTAATAAGCTTTGAACAATGAAAAGCATGAAAATAAAGTAACACACATGGGAAGACTGTACAATACAAAACGTTAGAGAAGGAAAGATGGCAATACAAAAAATTTTAAAAAAAACATGTAAAACTTCTATATTATCTATACTGCCTTGAGTAGGAACGTGAAAGCCACGACTGCTGTATGCTTATCTAGGTGCCAAAGCAAGCATCAGAAGTCAGCCCATGCATGATGAAAGTACGCATTTTGCTAAATATCCACAATAGTTCTAACACACAAAAACATACATTCATATGTCTACTGTATCCTGGAAATACGATTCTTCCCATATTTATCAGCCAATTAACACAGTCTACATAGAATGACAAAAAAAATTTAAAGCCCTGAATTGAACATATACTGGAAGGGCAACAGAGGGAGAAAATAACCCAAAACCCAACCAACCAAACTAACAGAAAAAACAAAAACAACAAAAAAAACCCCAAACCCAAACAGAGTAACGTTGAAGAAAACAAGTGGCCAGGTGATAAATATGGCAAAAACATTTTACTGTGTCTTAGCTAGTTTAGGACTAAATTATAAAAGACTTACAAAAACAACAACAACAAAAACAAACAAACGAATAAACAAAATTAAACAAAAAAGATTAGATTGAAATTTGAAAGGAAGCCAAAAAAGTGACTGAATCTCAACTTTTCTGTTCAAATAATGTATTTGGCATCATCTTTCCAGATGAACAAAAGACTATGGAACACTTTACATTAAAAACAGTTACAGAGTCAAAATAAGACACAAGGATGTGAGAGGATTATTCTCGTCTGCATGGATAATTGGACTTGCATGTCAGGGAAGTCACCTTGATTTAGAAATATCTAGAACAAACTAAATATTTACCCAATGTTATTCATTGGATGGAGAACAGGAAGAGGTGGCAGCTCAGCCTCAATTTTAACTACGCAAAGTTCAGTGTAATAACTGAACAGCCATGAAATGTTAAGAGGAAGGTCTAAGGTACCTTCTCAAATACAAGACTGTTAATCACATAAAGTAGTAGTTTATGCAGATAGAAGTACCTAGGAACAGGATGAAGCAGCAGATGGTCAGAATACCAACTTGGAAAACACTGACAAAAAAGACTAGAATTACAAACTTGCATAAGTTTAATTCTTTAAAACTATACATAATGTGATCCTGCAAGTCATGTTCAACTTTCAATTAAACAGCAAAGGGTGATCCAGATGTCAACAACAATTGCTTGGTTTCCATAAAGAGCACCATGATCAGGCCCCAAATTGAACACCTTTCTAAAATCTTGGTGTGCCAGACTCCAAAAATCTGCAGGTTACTGAGACTTTTTTGGCTGCACTGTTTAGTCAATAAATAGTTAAAGGCAGCAAAATATACCCAATACTGTGAACTTCTTAGAATACAAAAATTCTCCCCATGTTTTCCTATTCCACCTCACTTTGGTAAGGTCTTTAAACTTCTACTTAAATATCAATTTCATTAAACTGTGTGTTTCCCCCCACTCCTGCATAGCACCAATAATTTTGAAGGGCAAGAAAGACCATTTAAATGCCTTGAAGTGCATTAGCATAAAAAAATAATGAGTCCTTACAGCATTCTAATCTAGGAAGGTGCACTTAAACTAGTTATAACATCTGCTGTCAAAAAATCTACCCAGACAGGAAGTTCTTAAACAAAAATCTGATTTTCACATTTCTGACAAAAATGTGCCAATGGGCTCTACTGGCATCAGTGTTACAGGACCCAAGGAGGATTTAGGAACCAAAAGCCTCTGCGTTTTGCTCCTTCACTTCATACTCCCTTTTCCTCTCTAACTAGCAAAGAATTATGCTGTTTTCTCCTGCCTTCACAGGGAAATTGGACTCTGTGAGGTCAGAGAACATTTATGGAGAAGCAGATGTTACCAACGCACAGGGAGGACTCTTTTCAGCCAGATGAGTTTGAGAGGCATTAGTCCAATATTTTGTACAAACCTTTCAAAGTAACCTGCCCTTTTTTAAGTTATCTGGAGTACAAGCTCAATTAATACAGAGATCAAACTGAGACTTTGCGTTCAGAAGGATAGGCTGACAGGAAAATCTACCGTAACTAAAGCAGGACAGATGAAAGAAGGATCAAGTTGCATGGACACTACTTTTTCCCCAAACAGCCCCCAAGAATACTTAGTGGTTACCCTGAAGGTCCAAAGCTGTGCCTTGAGGCCATCATACTGCTGGTTTTAATTCTTTCTCATGAACAGTGTGAAACCCCTGCAGGGACTTGGTACACCAAGAGGTGAACCATTTGAAAAAATTCCATCTTATCTTCGCATAGTTCAGCCACCTTTTCAGAGCCAAACCCTTTCCGACTTTGCAGAGCCAACCCTACTGAATACCGCAAGGCTGACAATCTAAATGGAATAACCTCTATTGTCAGTCAGGCACCCAAATGGCTCAGACTTAAGCAGACTGAACACAAGTCAGGAGATCACCAGCAGAGAATATGGATGAAAGACAAAAATTATTTTTTAATTAGTCTTCCAGAAGCAATTTGTTTTCAGTATGACATTGCTGTGAAGTAAAACTAAAAAACTGCAAGTGGATGACAGCAATGTAGACCTGGACAACCAGTAGTTAGTGGCAAATGACAAAGAGGGGAGGGGAAAAAAAAAAAAAAAAGAGAAAAAGCTCTTTGCAGAAAACAAGAAATGTGAAAAGAGGAGAACAAACTAGCTTGGTCTGAGTTGTGCCTCAGCACAGCAGCAACAGCCAAAAATTTTCATTCAGGGTGGATGAGTATCATTTCACTAGTACAAAACTCAACAATTCAAACCAAACACCAACCTATTTGCTCCTGCTCTGCAGCTAATGATAAGTGGTGCATTATATTGCTGGATTATATCCCACTGCTGAAAGTTCAATGATGCACAAAGGTTACTGCTGGATTTGCAAGGTTAATTTTCTGAATTGTACTTAGACCACTGATGGATCTCATTTCCTTACTAAGAAGAGAGGTATTTTTCCAATAACAGTATGAGTCATAATTTGGGAAGTGGAACAATATTAATTGGGCATGACCTGGCATTCTTATTGCAGTGGAAAAAGGGAAAACAAATAAATGAAAAGGAACAACTGCTCCCAGAACTATTAAAGACTACTAAGAACAAAGCTTGAAAAGTAGATGTTGAGATGAAAGAGAGCTAATGAACTCTTATCTTCTGGCTGCAAGAAACAAAAAAAAAAACAACTCAAAGGCAGTTAGAGAAATAGGACAAGCACATAGGACTCAGCTTCCAGAATTATAGGCTAATAGCATGACCAAAATTAGCCAGAGGGTAACACTAAAACTAGTAAGCTAACACTAAAAAGAATAGTTTTTAATTTACTCTGCAGTCTTTTTAATATCCTCTAGAAGCTTAAAAAAAAAACCCTCACACTTTTCTGAAATGTGCTTACTTTACAGAATTCTGAAGCAATAGAGTCCGTTCCCCACTCAGTCACTGTATAGTGGGATTTTGCTGCATTATAAGCCCTCCCTGAGTAGTGTTTATCTTAGGAATCCTCAGGTGTAGAAGCAGCATCATGTTTAATCAGGATCGGCTTCTGAAGAAGCAAAGGTAGGAGTATAGTAGTGACTATTTGTACGGAGTTGTTGCTCCTACTTATGTCACCGGATGAGAGGAAAACCTGTTTAAAGAATACAAAGCTCTGTGCTTCCCTCACAAGAATTGTCTATACATTGATTGTGACATTTGCACTATGGTCTTCAGAGTTCTATTTCAGTACCAGTGGAAACCCAAATACCAAAATTCGGCTTCAATTGGCAAAGGACCTGAAAACTACCTACTACATAAAAGAACATTTATCTCTGGGAAAATACATATGCAACAGAGTCACTAGTGATGACTTCAGACCTACAGGTGATGGTCAACAGGTTTCATGGGGTAAACATTTACTCCACTTGCATTGAGACTGAACATACCCGCACTCTGTTGAAATATAATGGATGTTTATGATCGAAACCATTTCTGCACCTCCCTTAGGAGAAGTCACTCCATCGTGATCCACCTTGATTGCTTTTTCTGTGAGAAGATCCAGCCCTTTTGCCACTTAATATGCCATTCTGTTTATTTAAATTCCAATCAGTCACAGAAATAAGATAGAAAATGCAAAATAATGGATGGGAACGAAGTCCCCTATTCACAGAAAAAGAGTGGTTTGCTTGTGAAAAAAAGGATCTATCCAGTGCTTCTCAGGAATATATTTTAGTTTAGCTTCTTGTCATTTGCTGCTTTGCCACTTGCTATTCTCCTCTTTTGTAGGCTTTCCCATTTTGTTTTCTCAACAGGGTCAGTGCACGCATAGAGATAACTCCAGCAGCTACAAGAACAGCTCAGAATGGTTATACCCCAGAAAGGTCATAGCAGAGCATCACTACTAAAAGGCATACTTTGACTAACAAGAATCTAGTGTTTCACTTGGCTCCAAGAATTCTTGGATGCCTGCTGTAACTTTTTCAAATGCCCTAAATTACAAATTCTCTGGCGAACACTGTGCACTTTTTCCTGGTTACCACTGTGCCCAGAGCAAAGACACCTTCAGCTCTGCCTAGAATCCTCTGGCATGCTGGAGAGTTCTCCAGAAAGATTAAAAGGCTCAGCAATGACCCTCTGGATGCCAGCCCTGGCTTTGAACCAGTAGACAATCACAGGAAACAAAAACATAGGAAGTTTTGTATCAGACACGGGGTTTTTTCCCCCTCTTTTAAAAGGTATTTAGAATCTGTAGATTTAGCATACAATAAAATACAAGATTGTGTTTGTTTCTAAGCTTACTGCAGCAGCACCTTCAGGCACAGTAGTGCCTGCCACCTCCTTCAGTGCCTCGAACAAGATGAGATCCCTTTAAGCAGAGGCCACTCCAGTAAGGACTTACTAAATCAGGTGTACTGGATCACAGTACTGCATGAAGAAAACAGCCCTAGAAAGAATATAAACTAAGGAAACTCGGGGACTTGTAGCCTCTGTACAAACAAATCCTCCCAAGACATTCAAAACAGTTTCTACAAATTCTTAAAACAGTAGTTGAGAGGTAACATATGCAGAAAACACAGAGTATTTTACCTACACAATGTACCTTCCTAAATTAAACTTTGTTCTACGCACTCTGTTTACGCTATATATCTGTCATGTAGCAAGCTACAGCATGACATATGCAAGTACATTAATTACCAAGTCAGGGAATAGGCTTGGCCATATATTGTAAGTCCTGCATGTAATTTATACTTCGTAACAATTGCTCTATTTCTCCTTTGTTTTCCGGTACACAACTTCTAACTGAAGTCTTCTTAGATCTCCTTAATTAGGTACTCTAATCTTGCATAAAGTCTTTGATGAGGGTCCAATATACTAAAATTAATTGCTACAGGTCAGTCATTCAGTACATGGTAATAAACCATTTCTCTGCAACCCTAGAGACTTAGGCACTTGCAGAATAATGTCAGACAATCTTCTCACAAAAAAGGTGATAGAAAAAAAGTGAAATCTAGACTCTAATCACCTGCAGATCCCAGAGATCTTACAGCTCTTTTACACTGATCTAAGACACCTGCTCCAATTCTCTGCATGCTTTCCATCCTAATAAATAACCCTTAAAAAAAGCAAAGCCATGCCTGGTAGAACAAATCTGTTCCTTGAAGGATGCTGACATGCTGCAGCATGAAATCAGATTGCCACCTTTCAGGAACATTTATGAAGAAGAAAGGCACACTTATTCCAGACCTAGCCATTACCCAGTATCAGACCCAAATGGAAGGGATTGCTACAAATCACAGGCATGAACTTCAGCTTCCCATGTCCTAAGTACATGTGATTCTTTTTTTTTTGTTGTTTTTTAATAAAAAAAATTCCAACCAGTTCTACCCAGCAGACTGTTACGGACAAGATACATATTTCTGTGTGTGCAAACTCTCGTGCTTTCCATTTGGAAGACAATACTCCCAGGATACATGTTGAGAAGGAATGACTGTTGCAAAGACAGGTCTTCTATAGAAAAGGATAAAAAGTAGAAGTAGAGCTTTGAGGTATCACTGGAGGGGATGGATTAACAGGGCAGAGAATAAGGTTTCAAACAGATAGTCTTCCTGGAGTTTAAACTTCAAATTGAAGCCAGACACAAACCAATCATTCATCTTAAAAGTGGAGAAATTTCAACTCCTGCCACGCGCCAATGTAGCATTTCCACCAAGACCTTAAACAGTGAAGTCTATTCTGTTCCCTGTGGACTTTAAAGGACTTTAGTCTGGTTTCTATGAGATACACATGTTCAGCTCATTTACTGCCTCTATTGAAATGTCTTACCAGTACAGAAGATTCAAGAGTTTTGTGCACAAGTGGTATTTTCCCCACCCATAAAATCACTGTAAGTCAGGCTGTCAGGGCTGTGTAGACAAGCCTGCCTAGTTACTCTCCATGGCACCCAACAAGAAAAACATTTGTCACTAGTAACACTCACCTGCTATCCCCTAGAATTGCCATGGAATTCACTTAAAATAGAGCCAAGAACTTTAAGATGGAGTATGGCAGAATTTCAATATTCAGTACACTACTACACATTCTAATGCTAGCCGAAGTTTCTAGATCGGTTTGAGATAGCCACAACTAGTAGTCAAGTTTTGATGGTTTAATAACAGCAATGCCTGCACTGAGAAGTATGTATAACCTCAAGGCCAAACTAAGGTGAGAAATGCTGTTTTAATTTACTCCACACAAATATCCAACCAGCCTAGAGATATGGAGTTGCTTAACTCTCAAAGTTTACCTCAAAAGCCTGTGCTCCTCAAAGTGAAAGAATTCTTAATTTCCCATCAGTTACCTTCTATTACATTCAAATATTATGTTATTCTTTTGAAAATTTATCTGGAATTCATCTCTATGACTAAGTAGCCTTAAATCAAGTATGTAAGTACTGTCATCAGAAAGCAACCAAACTTGAAATTTGTACAGTAAAGAAACGCACATTTTTTATTCATTTCTTTTTGTAGAAGTTAAAAAAAATTATAGTTCAGTTCTGAAATAGTATGTAATAAAAAGGAAAATACCAGACAGACAAAACCCAAATCTTTTAACTCCCTCATTTTTTATCGTCAGTATTTCCCCTACCCCCAAGAGTGTAAAACACTTATGAACAGGCTTTGCTAATAATGATAGACTTAAGCAAGGGATTTTATCTGATAAGTAATACTTGATTTTCCCTAAAAGCCAGCTGGATGCTTTGGAGTAACCATGGAATGACCATGATTTCATTGTACTACAGAGAGGCTAAATTTCAGGCTTAGAGTGGTAAAATTAAGACACCAACTCTGGCTTATCAGATAAGAAAGTCTGATTTGAAAAAAATTTTCTTTAAGGAAATTTTTATCTGTATTTCATAATATCTTATCAAAGGAAAGATACATAACATGTAGTCACATATCCCAAATCTAAGTATTTAGCTGCATGACATGAATGCTAAAATTCAGACAGCAGCTTTTGGTTTTTTATTCCCTGGTAATAAATCAACAGTGGTGGCCTCGGTACAATTGAAAACTTATTTTATATATATTACAAATTTTATTATCCAGAAGAAAACCTAAATTCCAGTGTTTCAAAGAAGAATTTTCTCTCAGAAGGAGAGAGAGATTTTCCAGCTTATGCTTTTCTAACCTTTTACATTACTAACTTACAGCCATTTCTGCTATATACATTTCCAAATTGTACACAATGGCAAAAGACAACTTAAGCTTTACAAAAATCCCCAGTGAAGATCAGGCTTATAACTGATAGCGCACAAAGACTGTCATCATCTCTCCTATGATACTTAATTCTCCTTAGTTCCAGTCACAGGGAACAAAGATGGAATGCAATTCCCTACTTTTTCCCTTCATAACAATCAAGGAGCATTTCAAGGGAACTTCAGCTAGAAGGAAGAGAAGAAATAAGTGTATTCAATCACTGTGAAAAAAAGTAGTGAGATAAAGGAGGAAGGGCAAGATGGCAGCAGGAAATACCCAGCTCCAACATCAGCCTGTTCAGAGGACAACAATGCAAGGAGCCCAGCTTTTATACTTCCCCCTAAGTTGACAGGAAGCAGGATTCAATGAGCTCACCATGCCAACTTGAAGAAGTTTCATTAGCTCTCAAATCCTTGCAGAAAGGTCCAAGTAGACTCGGCATCTCAAAAAAGAGCTACTGCTTCTTCAGGGAATCTGTCAGACAAACACAGGAGGCTTATTTAAACAGCAGTTTAAGAAGGTGGAGGGGAAAAGGAGTCCTAATGTACAAGCAGTAGCATCAACCTAAGAACATCCCTCCTGTTATCATGACCTAGGAGATCTATTAGCACCCATAGGCAAGTGAAAACTCTAACAAATTAAAATATTCAAAACCAAAGCTACAAGTTAGTAGCACATACTAGTGGCAGCATGCCAAACAGTGAGGGACAAGGTTATGGCCTCAGTCCCCGAGTGCTTGCCAACACCTGGCAGCAGATGCTAAGGGAACACATGCTTACCATTACACCAGCAGTCAGACGACACGTTAGACAGCATCCTGCTCCCAGAATTATCAAGCATTAGCCCAAACCACTTATGATCAAGACAGTCACGGTAGAGGAGGCAAAGCATCTTTTAAGAACACCTCTCTTGAGTGGCTGCATTTAAATGTATTCCAATTGATTGCAGACCAGAGTAGCATTTGAAACATCAATTCTTTTTTTTCTATACATCTTAATATGTCAGGGTTTTTTCCCTATGCGTGTAAGAATCTGACTCAGATTATAAAAAAACAACATTAACTTCAGAATACCAAATACAGCACATGGCCCTTCCTTTGACATTCTTTTGTGGCTGAATTTATAGAGAAATTATGATGATTTGGTAGAAGCAGTTCTAGGACTCCAGCACAAAGAAACAAGATTGTAACAGCTGAGCGAAGGAATCCTTTTCTTAGCTATCTCTATTGCTAATATCAGCAGCCAGCATTCTTATGAATACTGGTGGAAAACAGGCTGTTGTTTGGCACACATATCACCATCACCCTCTGCATCTGATCAAAAAGAATACAGACAATCAAATTCACAGAGACACAAAGATACAGGAGCCTAAGCACCTGACCCCCACAGACACACAGGCTACAAATAAATATCCAAGATAGGAAATAGTATAACTACACATAGAAGATGAGTTGAACTTAAAAAGCACTTGAATTTGCCTGAGACATGAAGTGATCGAACCCTTGATTTAGTTCTACACCCTACAGTTTAGACATATCTCCATAATTGACTGAAAAGAACTAAGTAACTCTAAAGATGCATTTTACATCATTTAATTTATAAGAACACTCCATACTTGAAAAAAAGTACATTAACAGTTTTCAGAGTTTTCAGGCATCTGACAAAAAGATTCTGGTGTATTGAGCACTTCTGTCATTTTTCTTTTCATTTTCTTAAAGGAAAAAGAGGTAGAACAAGTATTGCTATTGAACAACGTCTGTATATGGAAAGCACATTAACAGACACATGAACAGTATAAGACTGGTACTGCACAAAAATTCTTTCCTAAAATGTGAGCTGCAAAACAGCAACACAGAATTGTTGATGAGTGGTCAAAAGAGGGAAGAGTATATGACCAATAATCTACTCCTGCCCCTACTACAGGACGTACCTGCACCAAGAAGACTTGGTTTGCTAATATTCTTTTTTAAGACTGACTGAGGACAGTCTGTATACTCTGCCAGGCAATCCCTGCTACTAGATCACTATCTCTAGCTTGCAAAGATGTTCCGAACACTTACCTGTACCTCCTGCGCTAAAATTAACACCTGCAACTTCACTTCCATTGAATTCATATGAATTGCAGGGTATTTCTTGCCTATCTGCAGCAATACCATACGTCTGAAGACTGCTACAGCCCTTTAGTCAGCCAGCTCACTGGCTCAAAAAAATGATGTGCCATGACTCCAGATCCATTGCCAGATTCTTGTCCAATTTCTACACTCCCTCCTAGACTTCTGCTGGGGGCCACCATCAAAGAGAGTTCACCTGCCCAAGCTGTGGCCCCCTGCAGTTGTTCTTACACTGAGCATTTTCTTCTCTAGACTGGATAACTCAGATCTTTCTGTGAGGAAACACTGCTCGTTTCCTGTACTTTCCACAGTTCTGCTACTCTCTTCTGGAAAAATTCCATCCAATTTGTGTTTTTCTTGAGGTATGTCTGTGACTACATACAGTACTTACTAGTCTAAGGATACCCAAAGGATTGTTTCTGTGCTTCTTACAGAAAATAGTCCTGTTACATTATATCCTAGTACAATAATTTCTTTTCTTAACAAAGTGACATTATTGACCCATGCTTACTTTTCCTGCAAACTGTTCTTCCTGCTTTACCCTGAAGTACTGTATGTGTCTCTTCTGACTTCTAAAATGCCTTCTCAACTTCAGGAACATATTTTTGATTCCTATGGGGAAAGGTGACAAAGCCTGTAACATTCAAAAAAAATCGGATGATGTTCTTAGGAGTAGAGACGGGAGGCTCTCCATCTTCCCTGACACAAGAGTAACCCAACTTCCTTTAATTTACCATTGCCTTCTTGGGACCACGCTGCTTTTCAGGAAATGCAATCCTTCTGGAATTTCAGCTCACGGGGGACAGAGTGAGAGGAAGGGTGCCTTTCCTATGTGGTAAAGATTTACAGAAATACATTTTAACATTTGAGGTTAATTAACCCAATTCATATACTGAACTAGAGGGCATGGACTCAAGCTTCGTCAGGGAAAGTTTAGGCTTGATGTTAGGAAAAAGTTCTTCACTGAAAGGATGATTGGCCATTGGAATGCGCTGCCCAGGGAGGTGGTGGAGTCGCCGACCCTGGAGGTGTTTGAGGGGAGACTGGATGAGGCACTGAGTGCCATGGTTTAGATGATGGTGTTAGTGTTGGGTTATAGGTTGGACTCGATCTCAGAGGTCCTTTCCAACCTTATGATACTGTGATATTGTGTGATACTGTGATACTTCAACACATCCAAACACTTCACATAAATTCAAAAAGCAAAATATTCTACATCAGTTTTTCAGATTGGGCAAAAATATTTTCAGTCAAATGAAATACTTGGCAATACTTTCTCATAAGAAAGTTTCTGCTTTATAGGTACTTCATTGTCTGTCAAAAGTCATTCCATGTAGGAAAACATGATAGGAGAACAATGTAAACATGGGGAAGGTAGAAAGCAGCGTACAACAGAAGTGAAGCTTGACCAGGTATTTGAAATAAAAGAATCCTGAATTAGCCATCCAGGCACAATCTCCCAGTGGCTAATGAATTTCCCCTTATTAATATTGTCTGGTAACTGCTAGTCACTTATGCTGTCACTGGTTTAGTAGGTGCTATTTTGCTTTCAATAATGTTACTTTAAATGCCAAAATATAATATAATAGGAAAACAACTGTTTCTTCAAAATAGCCCATTATCCTCAAGGCAAGAATTTTGCTTTACTTGCACCAATTTCTTTAGTCTTTGCTGCAGGTTCATTATAACCACCATTTTCAACATTCTATGGTCCTTATCAGTTAATAGCCCCCACTTTCCTTATATTGTCTGGACAAAAGAGAGATTCAAGGGTGCTTTATGTAGGAATGAATGGCAAGAACAAGCCTCCAGAAACTATCTGGAGCAAGTTTCGAGGCTCAGAGTTTACTGAAGCTTGAGCTACATCTGAATATTCAAGCTGAAAGCGAAGTACATGCAAATCTCTTCAGCTGCCTCCCCAATTATTCATTGAGTATCTGGCCTCAGATCTCATCTAGTTACCAAGCTTTAAAAAGTACACTTAAGTAAAGCTCCTCAAAGTACGTATTGATCCTTTGTTTTCATGTGCCTCTGTTTCAAAAACTGCACTTTCCTGGCTGTGGTCTGCCAGCTGTTTTCAAAACTGTTACCAAGTCTATCACCAAGATAAGAAAGTTTCTAAAAGAGCTTTGTTATTATGCTATTGAGCACAGTACTTAATAACTATTTGCTGTCAGGTGTTTTAAAGTCACTTATTTTACCAGAGCTGCTTTGCATTCCATACCTTCCCTGATGCTAATCTGGAACATAAATCGTTTTCAGCTGTATCTCATTACTATACAAAATAAGTAGATCACTCTTCTATGCAACTACTCAAGTTCATCCTCCCCTTCTATTATCTTCAGTGTCAAACTGACAAAGTACTTAAAAAGGTTTTTTTAATGAAATTGAAAAATACTGCATTCCCTTTTAACAATCAAGTACAAACAGTAAGCATATGATGAAGATAATTTTGAGAAGTATATCTGATTCCTCCATAACACATCTAATCGACAATATTGTCTGTATTCTAGAAAGACTGGACCTTTGTTAACTGCACTTCAGACTGCCCAGGTCACTCAAACACTAAACACATGTGATCGCCTTAAATCCAGAGTCTCCGTATGGATCTTTCACCAGTAGGCTCAGTAGAAGAAAAATGCTATGATTTTTACTTTTCTGTATAGCACATGACTGAATCTTGCTCTCGTTAAAAGACAGGTTAATTTCTACTTTTACTTATTTAACTATAAATCTGGAGACAGACACTTTATTTGCAATCTACCTCCTTTCAACTGGAACAATTCCCACCAGCTTAAACTTAAGGGAAACAAAGTCAAGTGTAACGAAAACCAAACAAGTATGATCATTTACAAATATATATGATACCATCGTGACATTGAAGGCACCCTTAATAGTATAAGTCCCACATCAGTTTCACAAAGATTGTTATCCAAAATACACACCCTCATCTTTATGATTTAGAGCCAAAGATCCACGTAGCCAACATGAATCTTACCGATGCATTAAAGTGCATGTGAAAAATGAGTTTATTTAATGCATGCAGCCAGTTAAAAGAACAGAAAGACATCTTTCTTACTCTAGGATTCAGTCACCTTAGCTTGCTTTCACATACATGTTTGTACTCCCCAACTGCAAGAACTACTGATGTGATACTTGAGACCGAAAACAACAGCTACAAAAACAATGGCAAACCTTGATGTTTCTGTTTCTCCCCATATACAAAGTATTTCATCAGGTCTTTATAAGCAAACTTCAGTTTCTGGATTCTTGTAAAGCTCTCAAACATGTACAGTGCTTTTTTTCCTCAATTATCATCACTTACATGTACAAGGTTTATAAACTGAATGAAAGCCATAAAGCAAAAATTGTCTTTACTCTTGCCTTAAGAGGATCAGCAGGCTTCTAAGTTAAAAAACATCCTATAAGTAGGGCTCACTTGTCTTTATTTAAGTACTTTTAGTTATAACAAAAGACAGATATCTCTTTCACTCCACACAGTCCACTTTCACGTGTCTTCACTGGATTCTTCACAGACAAGAGGAGAAGACAACAGTTCTCTGCACATAGAGGCAGGAAACATCAGCTGGTACTTGCAAGCTAAATTGACTGTGTTGAGGAATTTTTTTCTGAAATAAATGGTATTTGTGTGTAAAAGATGGCATATGCCATCTACACCTTCCACTTACCATGCAGACAGGTAGTACTCAATTCTTGCCTTCTCTATTGTCTGTCGCAGCCTTCACCTCCTTAATTTTGTAGCCCTCATCTTCCAACATCCACATTCTCTTGAGCAGGCTGTTTCCTTGGAGATCAAGGAAAATGCCTCTTATGATTTTGAGTGCAGGCCCAAACTGAAGGGCTACACTACTCGCAATACATTCAACATACCTCACCATTTCCTCTTCATGAAACGTGGGCTAAATCTAATGAAAAGAGAGCGATAGTTCAGTAGAAGATGACGGCTCTGTAAGCCTACTGAATAGCACAGGCTAGTGCACAAGTTTCAATGCTTTTCCTCAGTAGCTCTGTGAATGAAAGAAACCTGCTGCCTCTACAGAAAGCTGTAAAATATTCCCCTCATCACAAAAGGTCAGGCTTCCTGCCACACTCGGTGTGCTCACTTGTCTGGCTGCTGTGGCTGGAAGAAAGAGTAACACTGTGCAGGCAACTAGAACTTTACAACTTTGAACAGCTACTTAGCATAATTCAATACTGAAAAGGTTTAAGTAAGAAAATAGGCACCTACAAGCCTGCAGCAGAGCTACAATTAGTCATTAAAAAACACACAAAGAAACTCCAAAATAAACAAATCCAAAACAAAAAATAACAACAAAAAACACAAGAGATCTGAGGTAACTACTTATGAAAGATTCCCCCCCTCCCTTTAATTTTCTGTGTTATTTCACGGAAGGACAACTACTACCAGCCACTGGAAAACACAAGCCAAGTGAGGGCACTAGATGAGTCTCTCACCTACACTGTTTACCTACCAGCTGAAAGGGAAGAAAGCACAGCCTTCACTGATGAGACAACAAATGGCCATACCAGGGATACACCTCCATCACACTGGCACTCACAGATGTTGAGAGGAGGAAGGGCTCCTCAAGAAGGATGTAACTTGTGTAGATTAGAGCCATCTGTCACACGAAAAGCAGTTTACATTCACTGCGCTTTATCAGTACTTTACTTGTTCTGCATTAACGATTTCAAGCATTCATTGGTGAGAAATCACATCATGCTGAGAGCACTTAGAGTCTTCGAATTTATCCTATCCATTTTTAAATCTATAAAGTTTACATTTGCATACCTTTGCTTTCCAGCACCCATAAGGGCTTAAAACTAAAAAGCCAAACTTTATAAATGACACATTATTAGCACAAGAAAATAGAGCTCTTCGGGTTATCAAAAGTTCCAAGAATAGGGGCATGCACTATTTTGGGACTTACCAACACTTCACTGCAGAGCTGAATACTTGCAAATAGGTGGGAAAAGGAAAAAAGTATTCCCACATAAGAGAAGATAAGGTGATGAGAGGAAAGAACCAGGACATTCAGACAAGAGCAAAAAAATAAGAATACTTTTCACTGTTGTCTAATTAGGTCTCAGTGGAAATTAGTAATAAATTCAACATAACATTACAAGTTGGAGGCATGCAAAAAGTCATTTGGTAGGATGATGGCAAATCAGATTTGTTCTTCTCAACCAGTCACATCCTTGCTTACTAAAAAGCCATATACTCAAGTAGAGCATTATTGGTTTTTATATTGTGTGATTATTTCACACTTGAAAACAGCTGTGCATTTGCAAATTGATGGCCATGGAGCCTTTCCATGTTCTGAGCAGTGAAACCTACACCATTTCAGCCAAACATTACTAGATCCTGTATCTGCAGTATACTTATACTTCACATATACCATATTGTCCTTATCAAAAGTATTTTCACAGCTCTATTGAATATGCTCATCCTTAACTATGAGTAAAGCCTGCTTATCAATATTTCAGCGTGCCAGAGCAAAATAATTTTCTTTCTGCAGTATATCCATAGTGATGGGTTTTTTCTTCCACTTACTTCTCTATTGCATAATTACACCTTCACTATGAACACCCTATGGGTCAGCACATTAAAATGGCTCATTACAGGGGTTCAGGAAAGTCCAAGAGGTTATGATGGCCTTTCTCATCTCTTGTATTGCAGGGGAAGGAATCAGACGATCACAGGGAAGCCTAGCAAGAAAGATACTGACTTTTCTATGCTAAACTGCATTTTCTGAAACATTCCTCTACACTGCTGAGAGCTAGTCCACAAATTATTTGCTCAGTGTGAAGTAACAAGCTGCACAATTGTACTCACCCAGGCTTCCTTGAATATAATAGAAACATTGGGAATTTATTTATTTTCAGTTTAGACAGAATTGAGTAAAATGTTCACGCTGGTGAAAAGAGTGGGATTCGAGAAGCCAGAAGCTTTAAGAGGAAACAATGCTGGAAAAAAAGGAAAATTAAGGCATGAAAGTAACAGAGGGGAAAAAAGTCTGCAACAGTGCAGGGTATATTAGGTATGATCTCAAGTAGGCAGTGGTAGCAGGAGGCAGAAGGCCGAGAGAGACATTTGGAAGACGGAAAGTGATGTGAGAGGCAGATGCATTTTGACATTGGAGACTGTATGTAAAGATCCAGGGAGGAAAGGAGCTACAAGCTGTTTTCAGTGTGTCTATGGCAGAAGTAATGGAGCTCAGGGAAAATGGAAAGATAGGACCAGGAAACATCACTTATGTCGCAGTTTATTCAGGCACAAAGATAAAGATAGTTTAAGGGATTTCATTGTTTGAACTCCTCAAAAAGGATCCTGCAATGTCAATGTATTCCCTTCTTGCCATGAACTTGACATGATCCCTTGCGGTGCCTGTGAAGCCTTTGCTACCTATTCAGTGTTTTATAGTCAGATAAAGGCTCATTTTTGCAGCTTTACATGCCAACAGGAAACTTGAGCCTCAGTCCCCAGAAGGGCAGTGGTACTAGAAAAGGTCACCAATTTAAGCAGTGTGGTTTGAAGGAGAAGTACTATCCAATAGACAGACCTAAGCAAAGGTTTGGCACCAAGTCTCACATGACAGAATTTCCACTTTATAACATAATGATATGCAGTGCTGTGACTGCTGCACAGGGTTTTCCACTGAGAAATTAAGTATCTGTAATAAAGTATTTCTGTAGGAAGCCTGACTGGGAAATCGTGTGTATATTTAATTCAGTGGAGAAAGTGTTTAGTAGCAGCTCAGCCTTGCAAAAAATATTGCCCCTCGGTGTACCTAAGGTCAGCAAGAGCCTGAGTTATCCACCACATAACAACCCATCAGCCTTTATAATCCTGACAGCAGCTTGGTTTTATTCTTCTCCTGAGAGCACAGGAGATGTGTTAGGATTTAACACGCAGTCTGTTTTATTAGTTCCTGGAAGGAAGGAAGGATGATAGTACTATAATTCCTTTTGTAGAAATGTTTTAAATGCTCGGTGATTCTGAATGGCTTTGTTAGTCACACCATCCCTGCAGGCTAAGAAAAGGCATATTCTTCCCTTTTACTTACAGACAGTAGAAGAGCATTTGTTTTTGAGCTACTCAAGGTTACAATCTGTGTGTAACCCAATGAAGAACAATTTTGCCTATCACCTTTTTAATGTATATCTTTCACACTTTTAACCTTTAATTATTAAATATTCATATTGTCAAAGGTTCAGCATGCCAGACCTTTAGCAATTTTTTTCAAGAACAATGGAGCTTATAAAATGTAAAATCCCCAAGTAGACAAGAAAAAGCTTATCATTTCAGCTTACCACCACCACTCGTACAAGATAAATGCTACAGATGATGCAACATGTGCAGATCCACATCATGAGGAAATCTGCTTATCATATTAACAATGTGTGTATATGTGCATGCATATTTTATGCAGATATTTTTCTGTCTTTCTCACAATAGGATTATTCAATATTTGAAAATGCACAGAAAATACATTACCAAATAGATTCCCATTTCTGACGTAAATTAAAAAAAAAGCAAAAAGAAACATTTTATCTACACTCAAAGTGCCCTTTTTTTCCTTTTTTTTTTTTGTGAAGGTAAGAAGCGATAACATCAAAAATCTTATTAAGATTCTGCCATAATTTTCATTTATGATATGTTTTCAGATTTTTTTATAGAAGATGTAAAAGAAATCCACATCCCATGTTAATGTTCACAGCAAATCCATTGCCACCAATCTGAGTATTTACTCCCAATTACAGAATAATATGAACTATTCTTAGGAGGGGGCATAAAAATCTTCATAATCTTCTTCAGGTGTGCAAAATGGAATTATCCTGAAAGAAATAAACAACTTAATGGTAAATACACATCCTCTCACAATACTGCAATTGTCTTTAAATACTGTACTTCTCCAACAGCCTTTTTCTCAACACTTTATCAACATGACATCTTCAGTGTGATTAGTCACAGGCAGCCTGGACCCCTTGGACTTTCCATTTGCAGTCACAGTAGCACATCCTTAACATTCCTAGAACAACACTTGCCAAATTTATTTCAGTGCATTCATAAACATGAAATACGTCATGCAGGATAATACGTTTTAGCGATCTTATGGTGCTTAGGGCTGAACAAGTCAACCATGCTAAACAGCTTTGGCTTCTTTAAAGTCATTTAGGAGCCACCAAAATGTTGCCAGAAATAGAGGTAAACAGATAACAGAAGAGCATTCCATAATGGGATTAAATAAACTGTGGGCCAATTCACTTGTAAGATTAAGAAATTTGGTTATTGTAAGGCCAGCGGATAATTTAGGGTAGAAAATAAATGAAAGCAAGTGCTAAATTACAAATCCTGTCTTGGTGCCAGGCACACAGTGCCAGGATAAGCAGCACTGCTGCCAGAGTGCTACAAATGCAGGAGTCAGTACTCAGCAGAAGGAGACCTGCAAAGCACTTCTTCCTCTCTTTCTCCATGAAGACAAAAGCACACGCAACAAGCAGCTGCTGGCAGCACTGGCTAGCCAGCTCATGGAGAGCAAAAATACTTGTTCCTAGGGAGAGCCCCAAACACCCTTGCTCAATTCTAGCTGCCTTTGCTCTGTAAATTACTCCTTCACTGTAAGGAGTAAATTTGCTCTGTAAACTACTTCATTCACTAGCATGCACGGTCAAGCATTTAATTGCTTGTTAAATCCAAATTCACTGTTTCCATAATCTGTTGGTAGCCAAAATCATATTCAGATGTTTCGTAATGTCATCTGCCAAAGCTGGATTTGGCCATGGTCTTTGAGCTGGAAATCACTCACTGTTCAGCAAGGTTGGTTTGCGGGCTACTTGGCATGATGGGAGGGCAGGAAGAGAAGCAGTAGCTGGGCAATTATTCTTGGGCTTGTATCTTGTCAGGGGTCTGGGCCAGCACATGCTACACTGGCATCTGCTCTTCTTCTCCTGGTCCCCTCTGACCTTTTCCAGCCATGATTTGATTTGGAAGTTTCTAAACTGACATGTTAAGAAACAGGTGGGAAGGATGTTTCATTGCAGAGGGGAGGCAACAGGGCCAGGGAGACGTGAAAATATTGCTGTCCCAAACATCTCCAAGCAACCATGAAGCTCTGGATTTCTTTTGTTACCCAGATGATCTCCCATATGAAGGCTTCTGTAAAGAAATCTTAATGAGCTAACCCAGCAGAGCTGGGTTCAGCGATGCAAACACTGGGTACTAGCTTCAGGAGACGTATTAGCTCTTATCTTACATTTACCAGAATCCAAGGTGAGCATTTTTTCCCAATTCAAGAGTGATCCCAGAACAGTGTATTAGAGAACAGCAAAGAGGAGGAATTATCTTTTATTGAACAGTTTTCAGCATAACAAAAGATATTGTGAACTTCCCTGCGACACTTGTGTCCTCAGAAGGAGGGATAAAGAGTGAAAACACATGAACAACTCACTTTGAGTATAAAGGAGCAGGTACTATATAGCCACTTATTAGCCATTTGGTACATATTTTTATGGCAGAGCTATAAAGAATCATCCTGGGCCCTTCAGTGGAAGTGGGGTACACTATCTCATACTTGTCCTGGGGCAGGAGCATTTCTACCTGATAATTGCCATGAAGCAGCTTTCATGTGGGAACTTATCTCTTGCTTTTGGCAGCAGCATCCCTGGATTTGTGCAGTGACACAGCCCATTCCTCCTACAATGTGCTGTAAGGCATGCACTATAAGGGCTGCTGCTGACAACAGGGAGTCCTCTTAGCTCTCATCATCATCCCCACAGTGGTAAATTTGCTACTGTACACTCTACACCTTTAATCTACTGAAAACGGTCTTTACATATAAGCTGCTAAGGATGCCACCACTATAAATTTCTCCACTGCTACAGCCATGAGTGTGGTCAGCACTCTGGAGCGGTGCTAGAGAGAACACTGCTATCCATCTAAGGCAAAAAATCAGCTGACTATCACCAGTATTCTACTGGTTCACCAAAGTTCATGCATATTTATCAGGGCAAATAAGCTGTTTTTTTGACACACTATCCAATGCTACTGCATATATAAAAAGCCTCCACCCAGTCCATATCAAAAATAGTGCCAAAAAAATAAACAGAATCATTGTTATTCTAAGGGGCTGTCTTAGCAAAATAAAATAAAATTAGCCCAGTGTGTCATGCATAAAGGAAAGATACCTTTGGCAGGTATAAAGAGAAATGAAACACAGTACAAAAGTAACATAGTTCTGGGGACATATGTCTGGAAGAAGCAACCAGCTGACTTACTGAAGGAGACAAGAATACTTTGCTAGGTGTATTTTGAAAGCATAAAACAGAATGAGTCAGTGAGGACTAAAGAAAGGGAATACTGGTCTCCTGATCGCTTCTGGAGCATGAAAGCAACTGTGTGTCAAAGTGGTTGCAAATATGCTTTAACAACCACTGACAGGAGCAGCAAAGACCCACCATCCAACTCCAGGTAAGCTCCAGAAAGCTGATTGTTATGGGAGAAAGGAGGAGAAAAGCACACACCAGTTCCATATCAAGACATGCTGCATTTCAAACTCCAAGCAAGAGACTAAAAATCAGTTTTGCTAGGGAGGAAAGGCTAAGTAGCAACACTATGCCAAATGCTGGGGAGGAAAGGCTAAGTAGCAACACTATGCCAAATGCAGGGAGGAAGTGTTGAAAACAGTGACGAGCAGTGGCTTAAGTAGAGGTATAAGCATCTCTGGCCAAAGAAGTTTTTCCTCTGATTTGCAGAATCAAGAGTCCCACATGCTTTACCATTAGTTTATTTCTATTTTGCATTAGGAATTTGGCGTTTCTGAAGAGCAAAATTGCAGGGTTTGAAGCTGGGATTATGTGCCCTTATTAGGATTCTTTCCATTGCATTTCCTTCTTAAAACGTACATCCTTACTAGAAGATACCTTTTAAAATGCAAGCCCCTATCGAGCCATCTTACAGTTGTTCAGTATTTTTGCTGATGTGCCTTGCCTTTGTACTTCAGGACAACTGCAGCAGACTTTTGCCCAATTTTTCTTCTTGTTGTGACCTTCATTCATAACTTTCATGCTAGTGAAAAAGATTAAGGCAGCAGGCTGCCCCATCCTATTTTAAGTTTCCTTTTTTCCCCAGATTGTTACTTCCTTTCCACTATTTCTTGTCAGCCAGAGGAGTAGTGGCTTTGTACCCCAGTGTCCACGTTAGGCATGTATTACAGTATTACAGCAGCATCTACATACCTGGCATATTCACTGTGCTCACTCTGCTGGAGTGTTGGAACTATCTCATAATTAGAGCGGTTTCTGAGTGAGAAGGGAAGGTGGAAGCAAAATGCCCCCACATAGGTACAATATCCATGAGCAAAAAAGTCATTCTGAGAAGTCCCCCATACTTGTCTTTTTGGGATTGTGACATCCTGAAGTTGACATCCCCAATTTCATATCTGTGTCACTCTATCTACCCTTTATTCTTACAGATTAATTTTTAGTCTCCATATTAACTCCCTCTTCCTGTCACAGCCTCCTTTTTCACAGCTGATGCACATCCATAAAGTAATAGCGCATTGTTACAAAACTTTTCCTACCCCTCCTCTAAATAAAGGATAAGAGAATACATCTGAAATAATAAATGAAAGTAATTGTTCTCAAACCTCTGCCTTATCTCACAACAGTTATTTTCGCAGTATTTGATACTTTGTGCCTGGAGAATAACTTCCTGTTAGTTTTTCAGATTCAGAAAAGTGTTGTACTTCACTTAAAATTTTCACACTTAGTAAAAACAAGAACCGTATCCCTCTCCACTCCAACAGAGTCAGGATGGTAGAAATTCCTCACAGACTGTAAAAAGTACACCTCGGATTTACTAAATTATTTCTAAATCTTTACACCTTCCCTTAATGTCTGATTCAAGTCAATGAGACCTGAGAACACAGCAGTTTGCAGAAATAGGTTTTTGTAGGATGCAAAACACATCTGTTCACACTGTAAAATGTCAGCACGGATTTATTGTAGATTCAGTGTCTTAGCAGGCTTAAGAGCAGAGTGGATCGATGAGAAAACCTTGTGCCCAGTGGGGCAACACTGCTTTCTGGAGGTCTGGATCAGAGGGAATGCCACGCTGAGCTGACCTGCCCACTCCCCAAAGCCAGCCAGGTAAGCAGAGTAGATATTTGGCAGAAACAAGATACAAAACCTGCACTCCCCATTCCACACACAGAGATTGCAGACCCTCATCTAAAACCAGAGGGACAAATAAGATCAGGGTCTTTTCCTCTTCATAAGCTCAGCAACATACGGTGTTTTATCCTGGCCTTTTGCTAAAAACCTGTAATGAATCTCCTGACAATTCAGCTCATATGCGTTCATGTTTTAATTGCACCAATTACAGGAAGTATGAGTAGAGATGGAGAGGACCAGGTAGCCAGCTGCAAAACCATATGGAAAATTAGAGGAAGTGAAGCATAATGGGATTCTACAAATTTCTGGCTATAGGTGACCTCCAAGTTAGCAATCTTACAACTATCTTTCTAAAAAATTTGGTTTGGTACTAGCTATGGTAACAAAGATATATATAAATATATACATATTTCTTTATTACATTTGTGTATAAAATTGTGTGTATATATATATAAAGAAACCCAAACCTAAAAGCGGTGAACTGGTCTTCCTGTTATTCATGTAGCTTCTTCTAGACTTTTGCAGAAGCTGGACAAGCTGTCTTCAAGATCACGGACAATGAAGAACTGATGTCCATTTGCTGCCATAAGAAGGTTTTTGATAGATTTAAGTTAAAGTGGCAGAACAGCAGTCCTTACACAATTTTCAGACTGTGAGCTGGCTCCATAACTTCACTTGCATCAATATGTAAAACCCAACAATTTTACTTTTTTTTTTAAATGTACATAAAACCAAGTGGAACACTGAATGGCCCAGGAAGAACTGGGAGAAATACCACAACAGTGAAGGCAAAGGCTGATCTGTAGAACAAATCTCCTGAAGCCTATTCACAGCAGCCCCCTAGTGTAACACAGTAACCCACACAGTAACAAAGAGGACAACAACAAATAAAGCAATTTACTACTTGGAGACAAAAAAGAAAGAAAAGAACAATTTCAATAAAACCATTCTACCTTGCAGAGTGAAGAAATGGAACAACTGCATAACTTTTTTAGCTTCCTGAGAGTCCTGTATGCTGAGCAGTTTAAGGATAATCTTTGTTAAATATGTAACCAAGCTCTGAAAGCAATGAACAAATTGCACCAGTGTAATGTAGTTTTAATACCCCTTTGAAGTTTCACTAAAATGCTGTATTGACCCTCTGTGAATTATCCAAGTACCTTTTCAGTGATAATAAATGACAGAAAGGAAGCAAGTAAACAAATAGAAATATATAGCCTTCTCCACATTTCATTTGGTGGCAGGGGGAATGTAACCATCTCAGCTAGTAAAAAGTAAAAATAAAAGAGCATTTACACTTAACTCTTATGCATCCTTTACTGTGGAAAAAATAACAACCACCATGACCATGCAAATAAGAAATCAAAAGTTTCCCAAGTGAGGTACTTGTGTCTGTATTTTTTAGCCAGTGTGATGAAATAGGTGTAGAAACCATCAGATTTTTTTTTCTGTAATTATGAGTTTTAGAAAAACTTTCCTATAAGATCATGCCAAATTGAGTCAGACTTTATCTGCGTTGGACTGGTTCCAATTACATATAGATTAAAACCTCACGTGTATTATTTAAATATGTCTTCATATTTTAATTTGCTGTCTCATAAAGTGAATCACTTTATTCCAGGGCGGTGGATGCTGGAAGAAATGTTAATGAACTATTTCCTTTAAAAACATGTCTCAAGACTTTTTATTGGGAATTTGCATAGTAGGAAAACAAACAGGACAGAGGGGACATTTTTCAGATACTCATACTGTGAAATGAGCCTTTTTCCTAATTTACTGTCAGCATCACTGGCGTTGCACTTACCAGAGTCAGTGTTCAAGTAACATTATATCCCTGCAAAGCTAACATTTTTAGAATAGAAATATCTCTGCAACAGAATTTCACATTATAACAAAGCCTGACAGGAACAAAAATAAAAAAGTTCTTCTCAATGATTTTATCTGCCGTATTAAAAACCCAGATGCTCATAAGATGCAATACAAAGCTATTTAAATGCATCCAAATTATAAAATTTCAGCTACATATAGTAAGACCAGAACACATTTCTTACTATCAAAACTAGGGTTAAAATTTCAGCTGGATGCATGTAAATGTATTACAATTTATCTAGCAAATGTCTAGGATGTTCTTTATTACTTTTGAGTGTCTATGAGAGTTCTCATTTTATTCTACTTATTGAGGAAAGCTTCCAGCAATAGAGAACATATTTTTGTGTTTCACTGAACAGCAGATGAAAGGAAAATCTCTCTTTTTAGGGACCAGCATGACTTCAAGATAACGAAGTATTTATTTTGACAAATAAATGTGATATGAAGTGACTGTCAAAGGACAGGGACAAAAAAAAAGGAAAAAGGCCCCATTTATAGGGCACTCTCCCTGGCAGAAATGCAAGGGGAGAGAATGATTTTAGCAGTAAAGTGTTTTTAAAGCACTAGTTGCTTCAAATAGTGAATGCAATTCCCCACTCTCATACCTTGAAGACATTCACACCTAGGAAAACAGAGTGTCAAAGGTGAATTACCTCCACTTTGCAAAGATGTAACCACAGATTATACAGTCAATCAGGTCAGATAAACATCTACAGTGTCCCCCTTGAGATAGCTGGGGGCAGAGGGGAGGTCTGATGCTTCAAAGTTAATGCAATCCTCACCGAGTCACAAAGTAAGGGATAAAACTATGCCAAAAACACATTGCTGCTATTCCTTCCCTATCTCTTAAAAGGGCCATCATGTTTTCTGCTAAGGAAGACAGCTACTTCTCAGTTTATAGCAAACAGATCTTTAGTCATTAAAAATAAAAAGTGAAACAAGATCACTAATGAGGCAGACTGAGCTGAGATTAAAGATAATTTAAGTCTGGCTCAATTACTGCATAGATCCTTTGTCTCAAGTACAAGTAACAGTAAGAAGGCATAGATTGTGAATCAAAAGAGGAATAATTAATGGGAACAAAGTATGGAAAAGAAAATCACCGAGTGAGAGAGAAGGAAAAGACAAAGAATATCAGAGTAACTAAAATCTCCTACAAAGGCGTATAGAGAGCTCCTGAGCTCAGTTCTGGTCAGCCTTTCCAAGAAAGAGCAATCAAATTGGAAGAGACCCAGAGGAGGCTATGGGGGTGATCAGGAAGAGGAAAGTATGTTGAGAGGAAATGGCGTTACTCCCCATGGACTCATTACAGGGGTAAAAAAATCTGACCAGGAGTAAAACCGTGAGGGCATGATATAAACTCTAATTCCATTGACTATCACAGTGTATATGTAGTGTCACTGGTTATCCAAGTATTACCACCCTCAAAACAGCTAATTTGCACAGCACCAGGCTTATGAAAATCTAAAACTTTAAGCCTTAAGACTGAAGAGTTTACTTGCTTTTGTTTAAGGAGATCATTGACTAAAGCAGACCCCTGAACATAAATACCTGTTCTCTCAGTACTTTTGTGTGGTTAAAGGTATTGCAGGTTGCAAGTTCATTAATACATTCAGTTGCATATTCAAATAGGCCACATATTCCTAATAGAACTGTTTAAATTTTGCTGCTCACAGGAAGATATAACCTGACGTTCTGGATGCCCATTCAGTTATAAAGTATCTAATGAAATAAAAATGTTTCCATAACAAGGTATTTTCTGTCTTCTCTACTGGTAAGGTTTATAGTTTTTACACATACACACATGCATACATAAATACATAACTAGAGTTAACAGATTGACCTACAACATATTCTCCTTAGTTTTCATTTTTGACTAAATGACACTAAGCTTTCAAAGTCTTAAATTGTTACAGGAACCAGCTTCCCTTTGTGAATCAGGAACACTACACCTCACCATCATCAGTTTCTGCCTATTTGATACCTCCTGCACGCAAAACTGATATTGCTTGCAGGGCTCTCTGTACCAATGAGGTGGTAAGGTTAAGGTTTTCTTAAGAAACCTTTGTTACATCACATTGAGCAAAGAATTTATCTCACACTCATTTAACTCTACAATTAAATATTTTAATATGTTTCATAGAATCATACAAGGCTTTGGGTTGGAAGGGACCTTAAAGACCACCCAGTTCCACCCCCCCACCATGGGCAGGGACATCTCCAACCAGATCAGGCTGCTCAAGGCCTCATCCAGCCTGGCCTTGAACACTTCCAGGGAGGGGGCATCTACAGCTTCCCTGGGCAATCTGTGCCAGTGCCCCACCACCCTCACAGTAAAAAATTTCTTCCTAATATCTTACCTAAGTCTCCCCTCTTCCAGCTTAAAATTGTTACCTCTCATCCTATTCCTGCACTCCTTGATAAAGAACCCCTCTCCAGCTTTCCTGTGGATAAAGTACTTTCCCCGCTTCAAGTACTGGAAGGCTACTATATGGTCCCTCCAGTGTCTTCTCTTTTCTAGGCTAAAAAAGCCCAACTATCTCAGCCTGTCAAATCAAATGGGAAAAAAAATCTCCTTTCCCTGCTTTAGGACCCACAGAGAAATGTACATTTTTAACACATAACAACAACAAAACCAGTTTTATATAATCCACTGTCACTTGCCTTTAAACCTAATAAATCTCCATTTGTTTGTGTGGTTGGAACAAGGGAGGTACCAAACCCAGTTCTCTGGAAGCCTTGGGCACCAGCTGTATCCAGCTAAATGTGCAGGTAGATTTTGAAGACCTACCAGTTATCAGTGATTCTAGAGAGAAGGATTTCACATTATAAGTGTCATACAAAAAGTTGCCCTTTGGCCTCAAACAATTTGACAACAGCACATTTTTAAAGGTGGAGGATAATGCTGCCTATGCAATAAGTTTTCTTCATTTTCCTAGTTAAAAGAACATTGCAGCAAAGTTTCTAATTCAAGAGGAAAATGTTGAAATACAGGTAAGCCAAGCCCTACATGTTTCGCAGACCAAGAAGTGACTGCTACTCACACCAGGAAAAGTGAATGAATATGTTTTCCACTCAGAAATCATTTTTTTCAAGAAGCATCAGCTAGACCTGAAAATACATTTGAATGATACAAGGATGTTACTGAAAAATCATATTGTAATATGTGTCAGATTGTGACAGAAAATTTCATTGAATAGAAAAAGGAAGGGTCTTCATTTCCCTGCTATTTCCACTCCACATTTTAGCCACAGGACTGATGGAAAGGCTCCTGGGTTTCCTGAAAGCTTCTAATTAGATGACGAAGAACCTGAAACCCAGTTTCAGCAAACATACTCCCATCTGGACAGAAAGTTACTTTAAAATGAGATTTTCCTTTAAATCAGAAAGAGGGAGGCACTGAAGATGGAGAATAACTCAGAGGGAGACTTTACAACCAAGAACCACATGACTCTTGTACATTCTGCCAGGCTCTCTATTATTTATCTAAACCCCATATACTTTTTATGCTGCAAAGGTACTACTATTGTCTTAACCATACTCAAGAGGAAAAATTTTTCTGGTTTATCCAGTTGGCAAAGTACTTAAGACGCATTCCTAATATAGGATCTGGAATCCAGGTATATGATAAAGTCCATGATACAGGCATATGATAAAGTCCATGGCAGTCCCTTCTGGACTGGAGATAAGGCTGTGCACAGAAGATCTTATTTAGCAAAAATGTTGACATAAACAAATGGAATTTTTCAATACTGATGGAGGGGTATTTTAAAAAAAAAAAAAAAACAAATAAAAAAAATCACAGAAATTTGGTTTAGAAAAGGTGGCTGCCCACTTCTGCACCTCCACGCAATACAAGCCAAGCTCAAAGTACAGGCATTTTGATTCATTCTTCTAGCTGAGAATTGCCTTGTTAAGGGACAAGATTCAGGCTTTCTGGTATAAGAGCTGAAATTTTGAAGGCATGGCAGATATTGATCAAGAGTGAAATTTCAAAGAAAAATTCTCAGCTAAAAAGCAGACAAGGAGATAGGAAGACCTTCCCTGTTCCTGTCCTGCCTTCTTATATCATTCTTTTCCTGGTATGTTTCCTGGTTCTTATCTCACTCAGCATGTCCAGTGCTTAAGAAAACCCTTCTTACTGACATATCTCTACATGTTCAAGGTGAGAAAGGTTACTCAGGATACTGGGAGAGAAAATTGAAGAGAGATGTCTGACCCCTCTACAGCTGATGTAAAAGAAAAAAAGGGCCACTCCTGCACCTCCGGAATACTTACAAGTTGCAAGGATTTCAGTTTATCTAAAAAAGAATTGGAATTTGAGGCTGCAGTTTTATAAAAAATGTCTTTGATATTTAGATGCATAAGCCAGTCTTCTGTTTAAAAAATGCCATTCAATAATACCTTTTGATAGTTCTCCATACCATAAAATTTCAGGGACCTATTAAAAGGCTTGAAATTCTGCATAATCCAGACAAATGACCCAGAGATTTCACATATTTCCCCAAGCATTTGGGGTTCACTCACATTATTGCAAGTTAAATACCAATTCTGTGTTTTTAATGCAAAAGGGATTACAGTGAAATTCTCACTATAATCTCTCTAATAAAGAAATCATCTCTGCAGAGAGGGTTATTATTATCTATTTCTATACAGTCCAAAACAATCGGGAGACCGCTTGTTTTCTTAACATTCACTGCCACTTGGGCATCTCATTATTTCAAGTTTCTTCAAGAACTCCCATCAAAACTGGTATATCAGAATGCAAATTCCTAGCTCATCATGCTACGTGTTCAAAAGACGGAGTGTGGAATTCAGAGGAAAACCAGCATTTCGAGGGAAAAAAACCCGATGTCACTACTACCTGGAATCCAATTTACAAACTCTTCAGTGTTATCAGAAACCTCTACCACATAGCACAACAGGCTGTGGGGATTTTCCTTCCACCCAGAGCAGCAAACAAAGGTGATATTTTACAATCATATCATGTCTAAGTTCAGTTTACTAAAAAAAGTCCGTACTCACCTGCTATCAATCATGATAAGCATACTATAATGGCCTTTAATTTTTCCCATGGGACATGAGGTGGCCCAAATATGTACTCTAAAAATTAGCTTTAATTTAAATTATTTAGTTTTTTACATCTTACAGTTTATGTTATTAACTTTCTATTTCTGTGGAATATTAATTATATATAAAGTGTACTGCAGTTACCTTGCATTTGGTATTGCATTGGTAAGCACAGCTCTGAATCAGAGTTATTTATCACCAATGATAATGACAGCCTAATAAATAGGAGTTTGATTTTAAAATAGGAGAAGAATGAACACTTAGTGAAATAAATGAAAAGCAACAAAAGGCAAGCCACATGATGCAAAGGGCTGGCAAGGTTCAGGAAAATGAAAGGTATCATGTTCATCACATGGGTCATAATCACATCGATGAATTGATATACCAATACCAATAAAGGTCAAGCACCTTTTGTCACAAAAGTTTTTGTTAGAGTTTTTGATTGTGCCAAATTTTAGATCATTACCATAGATCAACTGGAGAAGAAGAGAAGTTCCATAGTTTTGTTGTACCTCAGTGCCCAGAGTATACCTTCAGATCATATGAGATTTTGTTTTATTTATGTTAGAGTTTCCTACAGCAGATTTTTCCAGGAGAGAAAGGTTCTTCCAGTTTAATAGGCACCTCTCTAAAGAGCTGTACAGTGCAAAAAAAAAAAAAAATCCAATATTAACAAGCAGTGCTTTATTGGAAGATTATCTCATCTTCTCCAGAAATCATTTTTCTGTTTTCTAATATGTTATCCTATTGATTTATTTTCAGTTTCCTCATATTTATATGCTTACTTTTCACACCGTAATAATACAAGGGTTAAAGAGCGTGAACAAATTTTCTTCTGTTCAGACTATTTAACTTCAACAAAATGAGAACTGGAAGTGATTATTTTTGACAAGTCTTCATTCTGCAGGCCACCAATAGCTAGATAACTACCCTTGTGAAATAAATGTCAACATACAATTTAAATGCATGACATTTTTTCTGACCAAATGAAGATGTCAGCAAGATCTAAACACTTCAAGATTGTATACAACAATTAATCTTGAAGTTAGTAAATTTAGCAGCCTAAAATATGCATGACACATCCATAGTGTAGACCATCACTATTTATAATAAAAAAATTAATCATGTTTCTGTAAGAAACATAAGACAGAAGCCCAGAAGTCCCACTCAAAGTCAGAGGACTGTGCACTATTAAAGACACTAAAAAGTTGTGAAAGGTAAAGATTTAGTTTTTACAAAACAATCTTAGGCTTAAAACGCCACAGCCAGGCACATTTCTGTTGTGCCCGGTACTCTGTATGGGTGTTGCCAGATTTTTCCATGGCAGCACAAAGATCAACATCTGCCACAACACACACGAGAAGGGCAATCAAGTGTTCGAGCAACAAACCCACAATGGTCTCCAGTGTTAGTGCATGGGAGGTTGTCCTTGAAGCATTAATAGAAGTAGTATGACTGACTGTGGCTTCTGGTTTGCATGATTTCCCACCAACTATGCTATTCACACAAGTAGGTTTTATTTCTCACTCATTCCTAGAAAAAAATATCTCCATTTTGCCTTTATTCCTGGTGCTGTTCTCTATGCTGTACTCTCTAATAGTGTTTAGGCAGCCTTGTACTATTACCTGCTTCCACAAACATCCACAGCTTTAATTTTAATTAAAAGCAGCACCACTGTGTATCAGCCCCTTGGCATTTTTTTGAAAATTAGCCTGCTCTTTCCCAAGTAATTTATTTTCTTCCCAGTCAGTGCGTGCACATGTGTATGCCTAGATACAAATGCGTATATATATTAATGAGTAGGCATAAATAAAATTAAGTCCAGAGTCAGCAGCTTTATGGGTTTGCTTGGACTTCTGTTATATGAATTACCAAATATTTTGACCTTCTCCACACTTATTACTGTTATCACTTCCATGACCAATGTAAGGCCAAAGCTTTTCTTCAGACACTAGAGTGAGTTCCTGCACATTTACAGGCCAATGGTATTTCCTGAGCAAGATCTCAGCCTACATGATGTCTCAGAAGGAGGTGTTTCGCACACATGAAGGAGGAAGAGTTTGCACATGGGGTGTCATCAGCTGATGTTGAGTGTCTTCCTCCTCATAGAGGAGGCTCTGGTGTGCATTCATATTTCTGCTTATATTGCTCACCAGCATGATACTAATCTCATGGAATGCCAAAAAGATCCAGCAGGAAAATCTAGAGGAAATCTGGACAATGAATAACCGACCAATTTTGCCTGCTAACAAGCTATGTGTGAGTAATAAGCCACAGGTTGTCTATCTCTACTTCCATGTCTGAATTGAAGATATTTTGGTACCTCAAGTAAATTCTGCAGCTTGTGGCCATGCAATTTATCCCGTGATCTGTCACCATCATTCACGTGATATATTTGCCCGTGAATAGAAAAGTTAAAACAGTGTTCATGTATATGTGTTTGTGTGAGGGTACACATGCAGACACACAGCCTTGCTGACTAACTACACACACACAGGCTTAGAAGAAATTACCTCGGACAAAGCAGCATCTCCAAGCTAATTCTCCAAAAGCTGAAAGACCACAGAGCCTGTTAGTATACAGAGAGCTGTAGGCATTTCCAGGGTGCAGTGGCACAAGCATATCTCAACTTGCTGATGAACACCAACTCATTTACAGAGTTTCATGGCTATGCTGGGTTTTATGGCAAAACATAAAGCACAATGTGCCTCTTCTACAGTTTTGGTTGTATTATTTTTTTCCCTCCAATCCATGCTATTCAAGTTTTTCATCATTAAGCAAACATCTTGCAGAGAGCGCTTGGGAGACCAACAAGCAGAAACACTGCCAGATTGGTTTGCAAAATCTTCAGTTGTTTGCCAAAGAGGCCTGAAATGGCAGTGCTCAGCTGGAAGTCAGCTGCAGAACAGCCCTCTGTGATCCCAGCCAATAAATCATGGCAGGTACATAGCAGAAGGCTGCAGGGAAAGTGCTTAAACCAAATCACTGGTCACATAGAGAAATATAACTCAAAATCACTATATAGTCTCAGGCACAGAAATAAACCAGAAGCCAACATAGACCTCAGAAAAGCATGTAAAATTCCTGTGGCTGAGACCTCTGCGGAAATGGAGCACATACAGTGTTGTTACTGCTCATCCTTTCTCTTACTCCAAGTACTCTAAGAACTCAGAGTTGTATATAGGTCCAAATCATAAACTCTGTGTATCCTCCATGGGATGTAACTGCAAGGAAGGCATATATTCTCCGTACGGAAAGTATAGGGCTGTTGATCGTTTCCAGGGAAAAATTAGGTGTTTTCCATCCGGGATATTTTCATGCTGAACCACTGAGCATCTGGCAACTGTTCTCCCCCTTGTTCTATCACCATACTTACTATATTTATGTACAATGAATTAACTTTCATACTGCAGACATCTGGTGAAACCATATATAAATATCCTATTCTTCTTTCTGTTACTTAGAACAGGGGTAAGGTCTATTTCAGCACACAGTTCTCTCAGTTTTAGGAATAGATTTCAATGAAGGTCTTTAATTTTTTAACGAGTTCTTAAGTGATCCTCATTGAACCAGTCATTGCAATGTGAGATGTCTCCCTGTTTAACCAGGCTGAAGGAATTACAACATGATGTCTTGTTGCTGACCACTCCTGCAGAAAACGCCCATAACTTGTTTGGGAGAGAACAAAAATCCACAGCCGTTGCCCAACACAGCACAAGCAAGGGAGAACCAAGAATGCAATACTTAAACGCTATGAGAAGTAACCTATGTATTGGAGAGCCTCACTGGAGAGAAATCAAAGCAGTAGATTTAATGTTTTTATCACAGCAAGCCACCTCTACTCCTCACAAAGATTTTTAACTGCTAACTTAATCAGTTTTCCTAGCAAGACAAGGAAACGTTTCTGACTGCATTTCACAAAGCAAAGCCTTTTGGTCACTCCCAGTCCTTTTCCTAAAAGCCATGACGTGTTCCCAAAGGGACAAAAAGGCATCATGCACCCTCGTCTCTCTAAGCTCGTGCCCTGGCACCAGCCCCTGAGATGCTTTGGTGTCCCATAGGGTACTTGCTTGGCACCAGCCATTGCTAAGAGGCAAAACTCACTGCTCAGTTAAACAGTCCTCAGTCAGGCTGTGCTATTCAGGGTACTCTCGTAAGGTCTCCACTGTGAATATATAATGTATAACAAGAAAAAGGCACCTCACCTGGTTACATGGCAATATCATGAGCCACAGCTTCCCTTCTGCTTTTTCTTCCCTGCTCCTTCCCTTCTTCTTTTTCTTCCCTGCTCCTTGCTCACTGTGGAGCTAAATACAAACTGAGAATTGACTGGAAATTCAACAATACTTTTAGTGCATTATTTATACAGAAGCATTTGCTAGTTCAGAATGCGAAATGAAATCTTGAATAATTCAGGATTCCTGGCTTTCCTGAAAATTGTTAAATTATACTTTTAATTAATCATCAAATATTAAAATGTATTAAAAATTCCTCTAAAACGGGATAATTCTATGACCAAGAAAACAATTAAGTAGATCAAAATACAATTTCCATTACTTGCAATACACCACCGAATTGACAAAAAGCTATAAGCAGCAACATGAGTCCCCAGTCATGCTTTGAAGCACAGCAGTAGATGGAGGCACCACAGAAGATGAGCACAGAGGGTTATGTGATGGGTAGCAACCAACTTTTCCAGGGATACAGCACACTTATCTCATGCTACAGGCTGGAAAAGGATGCCAGGGCCCTGCCCTCTACTCCTTCTGCCCAGGGGATATCTGCACCAACCTCATCCACAGAGACAGATGAATGTGATTTGTTTGCAATTTGTGAGTCACCTCTGAAGTGGCGGAAAATAGTTCACTAAGTTCAGTATCACTTGGACCATTTGTCTATCCCAATCACAAAACGAATCTTTGTGAATAACCACATCACAAAAAATGAAGAGCAGGTAAGTTCTGGACAAAACAACTGTGCAATTACACTTTCTTTCTAGGAAAAAAAGAAATAAATATTTGGCCACAGCCAGGGTCCGTTGAGCAGAAACAGGTGTATTAACAAAGACACCTTGAATGGAAAATACCACAATGTATGAAGAAAATACAGGACACTGCTATGAGGAAAAAAAAGCACTAAAGAAGAACTAGACTTTGCAAGATCAAAATTTTCCTACCAAAAGTGATAGCAATGAATTACTTCAGTGCCAGAACCTGAATCCATGGGAATTTAATTCTTGTACAACCACCATGGCTTGTGTACTGCCATTTCTCAGTGATAGTCATTGCTTTTCTATTATGATGAAGAAAATTTTTATGAGAAAAATACTAGCTGAGTCTCAATTGGAGAACTTTATACATTCTAGCTCTCAGCTGTCCTGGGACTGAAACGCCATCAAAATTACACGGAATAAGTCACAGGTTTACTACTAATAAGCAAATTGCTACTTTTCTAACTACTTTCTGCTTTAATTTTTTTAAAGTCCTATATGTACTTCTTGTGCACATCCTAGCTCTCCAGTAGACGGATAGTCAGAGAAAACAACCTGAGGAAAATACTACGTGAAACTCTTAGACCAGATTTCTCTAAAGGTTTATAGGTTGTATTTATGCAACCCTCTCTATGCCAATAAATCTCAACTAGAGGCCAGCCTCCAGAGGGAAATCCTAGCCAATTTTCCATGCCTGCTCATATCCTCACCACAACCACCCAATCAGGACCAGCATTGCTCTCTCCTCAGCCAGGAAGCAGATTTCAAGCAACACTGTCTTATCCCAACCATCCCAGTTGCTCTCTTACCCTATCATGTTTTTCTACTCTCCCTGCAGATACAAAGATATCACCATGAAAAATGCCACCGCTGCCAGTGCTATGGATGCACAGATCTCTGGAGAGCTCTGCCAAATAGATATTGCTGTTAGTAAGCATCCTACAAAATGTACACTTCAGGTAAAAAATGCCTTCACTATTCCAATCTATCTCAAAAGGAAAGTAATTTCTCTTTCTTGCTCATTCACCGTTGTTCTCTCTGCCACATAAACAAGTGCTACAGGGGAAAAAACACAATAAAGATCCCTCTTTAGAGAAGCAGAACAAATTCCTTCCTTACTGCAAAGATTTAAAAAAGAAAAAAACCTGCACACATAACAACAAACAAATTAAAATGGTAAACAAACATAGTAATGTTTTTTCTAAGTTTTCTGTTTATCCTCAAAGTGTTTCAGTTGCACACAGAATGTTAAGTATTGTATCATCTTTAAAACATAAGGATCACCATTATTTAAAGATAAATTTGATTTTTCTGGGTAAGGAAGCGGCACCCAACATTAAAGGCCGTGAGAAGCATTTAACAGATAATTGAGTTTTTAAGTCAACTTTTAAAGTAGCTGGGTCTTCAGGGCTGAGGATCTGAATTTAGGAAATAAAACTTCTTTTTATATGTAAGCTCCATTTTCTCTCTAACAGCACTCTCAAGGCAGCTCCATAGCCACTTAGCAACTCTGAACTCAACACATCCAAGACATGACTATCTTTCCTAAATTATCTGGTGCAATTCTTCTTTCAGGGACAAAGGACCAAGCAATAAAATATCAAATCAAGGATTTAGGGTCTATTCTTGGATTTTGTACTTTGTCACTGTACACTGTCACAGCAGCTTTAGTTTCTTGCAACCAAGGACACTGATTTTTTTGCATGGCTACCCAACCTTCATCAGTTCTGAAGACACTGTGTGACATTTAAGTCTTGATTTGCTCATCTCAGGGGCAGAAACCTGACAGCAGCCTGCAGTCAGGTATAAGATCCCGCGAGACTCAGCTTATGCCACCATGTTACACAGGAGTCCTCAGCAGCAGCTTGTGACATCTCCATTGCTGTTTCCAAGAAAATACTACAACACCAAAGCAACAAGTGAACCCTTCCTGTGCTAACATAAAGTCAAATCTTGTCAAAAGTTTACAAATTTTGCAGCCATATTACACAAAATTATTTATATTCTTACAAACATATATTCTTACAAACATATATTCTTACAATCCACCATATAATGAGATACCTTACCATGTAATTAAATATAAAGTACTGTCTTACAGAATGTGTAGTAAGGACTATTGTGTTCCAGGAAGAATTATCCTCAAAACCTAAAATAAAAATATACAAATTAAACAGCATATTTTTGTGTAGGAAGAGGAGGAGACTGGCATCGGAGAAGGCGGTGTTGTAGTGCTTTCAAATTCATCTAGCTTAATACAGTTTATTATTAGAGACTGATAAAATTTAAATTATTTCAGTAGATTAATTGCTGTCTGATTGAAGGGATGATAATATATCACAAAATTTAAGTCAAGTTCATGTACTTAGATGAATGACACTCAGAAAACATACTAATGTAATCCTATGAGCTGAATAAATGTAGATTTGTTTGTTTCAAGTACAGATATTTGTCACCAAGTGAGTCACATTTTCTTTTGTAGTAGCTGCAGAGTGGCTACTATCCCATACATCCATATGAAGTCCATTCTTCTGAAATTTCTAAGACCTCAATATTGTATTATCTGAACATTTCAAAATCTTCAGTGCGTCATCCCAGCAACCTAACAGCTTTGGAAAGTCTCATTGTTTAGGACAGACAAGAAAATGGAACTCCCTATCCATTGAAAAAAAAAAAAAAGAGACTTTCGAAGTACATCCAACTCTAAATCAATGCTGAGACAGAAGGTATTTTTTCTTTCCTATTTCTTCATTTTAGAAAAAAAAGAATCCCAAAAACACCAATTTCACAAGAATCAATACAGACTTTCTAGCTCACTAGATTTCTGAGACCATCCCCAGAAAATTTTCTGTGGGGGCAGTAAAAGAGATGCATACTCAATTGAAAAGATGACTTCTGGATTCACTGAATATTTTAAGTTCTCCACAAAGAAAAATAAAAACATCATCTGTTCTACAAAGAAAAGCAAAATTTTTTCTTTCAAAAATCATTCTCATTCCAAACTAACAAGAACCCTGCTGCGGTTCTGCAGCAGAAAGAAGAAAAATATCACACTTACAGAGGGACTCCTTAGGTTTGGATTACCTAAATTTGAGCCTCTGAGAGTACGCCTTGCAATCTGAGTGCTGACTTTAACATTTACACTTTTTATAATCAACTTAGTAGAGTCAGCATGCCAGATGCGGTTCGGAACTGCACTAAGCAATACAAAACCTGAAGGAAATATATGTTTCAAGTCCCAACCCTTCCTTCTTGTTTTTGGCCCTGAACTTCAGCTCCAGTACAGATTCTATTATAAAAGTCCATTTCAACACCTGAATGTCACCCCCCAGATTTTGCACAGCAGTCGTGTATTTGACAACCAATAAGTAAATCACAGCATTTCTCTGACAAGGATAAGAGTAAGGGGTGGACTTCTGAATGCACTTTACACAATGATTTCCATGCAAAACACACAGCTGTTCCCTGAGAATTAGGACTTTGATTTTCACTGGAGCATCCTTGTGAGCATCCAGTGTTGAGCCATGAAACACTTATTCTTGTTTGCATTTTTTCTGGCCCTGAGGTTTCCACTGCAGTTGCCTTATGCACAGAGTGGGACGGTACACATTCTCCCAATGGCCATAGGAACAGTAAAAATAAAAGAAAAAAATTGGTGCAGAAACTCATAGCATTAAACTAGATCCAACATAAGATACTGTTAGCCAGACCCTCCAGCCATGCATTGCTGCCAGAGGTTCCCCAAAACCTTTTATTTCTTTTTTTTTCACTGTCACTTCGGTCTCCTTCAGGACAGCCTGATATCTCCTAGGTTTTCTTCCTAATCTTAGAGAATTTTTGTTAATTTGCTTTCAAACACTGCACAGAATTTACATCAGAATATATTACAGTTTCATTTAATGTGTTTTTCGGGTTTGGAGCTGCATGTTTTCAACTCTTTTTTTGCCTCCAAAAGGACCCCACAGTGGCAAATCCAGTTTCAGTATTGCAATCACGCTTTATTGCTGTTGCGATTCCAGTCTGTTCCCAGGTGCAAAGTCATTACTGTATCCTGTTTCTATCACTGCATTGCAGATTTTCTTTTAATCATTAAGAGCAGGGTGGTCTAGTTTGTTCCTTTGATAATGCCATATGAATGGGAGAACTCTGGGAGCTCCTGCTCCTCCATTAAACTTCTTAAACATCACAGGAATCTGGGTAATTCACTTGCTCTTTATTTGGAAAGGCATAAAATTTTACCTTCATTTTAACATTTTCTGTTGGAGCCTTGTGACTTATTAAAACTTCTGGTACCAGGCAGACAGCTATGAATGTCAAACCAGGTTCCCCTCTGTATATTTGCAGCCTGCTAATAAACTTGTAAGCTAATTTAATACATATATTCATGGTTTCAGATTAATTCTTAATGCAAGGCTATCACTTCACGCTCTCAGCTGCAAAGGCAGAAAGGTACAAGAGTTCATGGCTTTTCTGCCTGTTTTCCCTTTTGTCAGACTTAGACATAATTAAATCCCCTTGATTTTCAGGGAGTGCTCAGATCCAGCACAGACCCAGAAGTCAGACAGCATCCACTCACTCTACCAGATGAAGGCTGCAGGAAAATGCATCATCTCAAGAACTGAATTTTGTGCAACTAAAGCGAAAAGGCCCAGTGACAACCCTGGCTCCTTCCATTTGTCTTGTAACTGTGCAGATAGGTGAGAACGACAGGCGCTGGCTCTCGGTACTCTTCCACAATTGTCCGTAATGATAAAAGATTCCTGTGTTTCCATTGAGCCCAGCAGCCGCCTCCAGCTCTAAGCTATCAGTCATCACCAACACAAGATTCAAGAGGTGTTTACAAGGAAAATTGAAGAGCCCTAAACCATCAGGGCCAACTTTACTAATTATTTTCTCTTTTGCTTTTACATCCACAGTGAAATGAGCTTGTATGAAGTTCCCTAAGCCATAGTTCAGGCTTGGACATTTTCAGTAGTACCTTCCAATTGGATTAACTCAAAATAAGCACCCAAATGATAAGAAAGGCTCTTAATTATTCTGCAAATTAGCAATATTCAGACTTTCTAAGTGGTTTTGTCTATTTTCTCTGCTATGTAAATGTTAAGTCCTCCATAAATTATTTCCCTTCTTCCAATTAACAGTTGTGTATAAATGGAAGGAAGAGTTCAAAAACTGCAGTGCTGCTGTTAGACTGTGAGAAGTTTATAATAATGACAAATGTTTTACACCCATCTGTGGAGTGTCCAGAGGTTTCAATGAGAAACAATGCCTTACTATGCTAGGTTTTATAGAAACGCAGAAAAAGCCTTGTTGCTGCTGCCTCACAGACTTGTAGTCTACTTTTGTTCTTTTTATTCCCACTTTTGTACTCTCTGCCATGCTGCTGCTGTCTGTGGTGAAAGTTTTAGCCTCTCCTATGGTAGAGAGTAGAAGTTAGTAGGAAAAAAATTGCTTTTAAAGTTATTGGTAGCAATTAGTTGCTGATAAAAATCACAGACTTTCTGCCTTTTTTTTGAAGAGGAAAGTAATTAAAGGAATGCCTAGTAATGCTATAAGAAAAATGAAATAGAACTATTCTCTTATTTCTAGGCAAAAGTTATTTGAAGCTATTCCCTCAAAAGTTATTTAGACACAAGGTATCAACAGCTCACAGTCCCTTTTCCCAAAAATTTATAAAATTATTTAAAATGTACTTTATCATTACACTTAAAGCACAAAGCTATATCCTGCAGCAAAACTAAACCTGACTTAAATCAGTTTATCTCTCCATACCTTACATCTTTGCAGTCTGAAACACTCATTTTGTGCCTCAGTTTCTAATCAGTGCCGTCAGCTGAAGCTTTCATATGTCACGCAGTATTTAGTCCGTGGTGGGGATTATTTCTTTCAAGTATTTTAAGAAGAAATAAAAACAGCTGTGACTCAAACTGTACGAATGAAGAGTACAGAGTGCAATATGCATCGCCTGGAACAGACTGACATAATCGAGAACAGGCACATGTCGGATAAGCTCTGGGTGCTGTCAGGAAGTAAGTCTCAGACCATTAGATCAAGATCTGCTCATACTTTATGGAGCTGCCCAGGCTGATCAGCCCTGCTGAGTGCTCACTTCAGTTTCTCAGGGAAAAGAAGTAGGCAGAGAGAAATGAAGCAATGCTATTTTTGGTAGCAACCATGAAAAACAGCATGACTAAGATATGACTCTTACGCAAATGCATTTATCCTGTTTTGAGAAATACCTTCTCCTACCAACTCACCCATACTAACAATTTGTATTGCATTTGAGTCAGACACTTAGTGGCAACTACGTGCCAGAGTTTAAATGTGCTTTGCATCCACCTAATGTAGCCACAGACCTGCTCCCCAGTCAGGTGTGACACTCAGTTCCCTGGATGTCACATTCCTGTCTGCAGTAGGGACAAGCTGGACATGCCCATGGGGACAGGATGAGGAGGGGATGTCCTCCCTAGAAATGCATTGACCTCAATGGCTGCAGGAGGTAAAAAAAAAAAAGCCTTTCATTTCTCTGAAGTGCCTTTTTCCTCCCTTTAAATGGTTTGCAAAGATTGCATGCCACAGAGTCACTATTTTTATCTGTCTCTTTAAAAATCTTATTAAAAACTACAGCTGCACACCCAACCTATTTTTTGGGGGGAGACTTGGTAAATGCTTGCATGACATTAACTTACTGATTCAGGTTTTAGCACCAAAAATGAATACTAGGAATGTTGTTCCAGGCAAACATTGCATGAATACTGATGTCCTCTCTGGGAAATTCAAAAATTCATATTTGATTTCACTGCTGGGCTTGCTTCTTCCAAAAGAGCTATTTTTTTCACTTAAACTTTTAGGATACATGGAATAATTTTGGTGCATGGATAATGAAGATGAGGAAAATTCAATCTTAATACGACCAATTCTACAACTCAAGAAGTAACAATTTTAGACCTACTAGATGTGACAGTCCATGGGAGCATTAAATAAAAGATTTTTCCCTTAAAGAAAGAGTGCGTTCTACTTCTGCAGCACCGCAAAGACAAGAACGCTCTAGAAACAAATGTCTGCTCCCATTTCTATTTTAGATCAGGATTCTCTCTGTAGGAGCTCTAAACAACCATCTGGAGCTGTTCCAAAGTTTATTTGAAAATCAATGGGAGATTTTGCACTGGTTCTGGTGCATGTTGGATCAGCTCATTGGCTCCAAAAGTACAATTGTAAAGATGAAGAACATTCAAACACTAACTCATCGTTTTATTGATTCATAAACAAGTTTTACTGTGCAATCCAAAAAATGTTTATAGTGGGTTTTACTTCTTTATCTGGATTTTCCCATATCTTGACATACTTAATTTTCTGCCTGAAAAGAAGAGCAGTAATGACTGAATCAACAGCTGCACTTCACTGATAAGGGATCAATTAACAAATTGTGAGAGTTGTTGCTATTCAGCTTTCATTAACTAAACTTCTGAAACCATGAAAGAATCCTGGCCCTGTTAACTCCAACTAGTCATGGTAATACTTCATACCCTACATTTATGGAGTTTATTATTACCTCTTTAATTCTGATGCAACCTTTGCAAAAGAGAAAAAGAAAAAGGTTGTGTTTGCTGATGCTTTTCTTTTTCTCCATATGACCCAATCAACCTCTATATTCAACCTGTGAATGATCACTGAAATACATCATAAAACATATTTGCAATATGTGCAACTGCAGGCTGGGGAATTGTCTTTTCCTTCCATGATGAGATAAGCACTACCAGTATGCGCGAGACATTAAACTGTAATCTTAGATGTTGGGATACTTAGAGCAGAATTATGCAAACCTTGATGCTGTTGCAGCCTGAAAGAACAATACAAAGCTGGCAGTCTCAGCTCATGACTAATCTTAGCGCTGTTGCAAGTCACTGAAAACCTGAAGCTGTGGAGAACCACTGTCTTCTGAGCTAACTTGCAGATCTTCTCTCTCAAGTTTGTACGATATCCTGGTGGAGGCTAAAATGGCAGCATCTTTTTTCTTGTAACAACAACCACAGGCCCTCAGGGAGCTGTTATGTACATGAAGACAGAAGAAAGGGCAATAAAGCTGGAGTGCGTCCTGCAAAGGAAAAATTTAAATACACATGTATTGGACTACGAATTGAGAACTACAGAGTATCCAAAATTCCTCATCTCCACAACTATTATGTTAAGACCTTTCTCAGCTTATCAATCATGCTCAAAGAGAATGCTTAACATCTTGTGTCACTTCCCAGTACAGACAGACACACAAAACACATTTTCTCTATTTTTCTAAAGTTTTTGAAGCCAGAGAAGTCCCAGCACTTGCTTCAAGGTGAATTCACTGACCTGTTTAATCACAGTGGAGACAGAGCTGTTTTGATGCAGCAGGTCAGTAAAATGCCGCATGCCTGAGCATCTATTTGCACACAATTTCCCAGGTTACATTATGGATATTTACTTGGAGGTTTCATTATTAAGGTCTTTTAGGGATGCTTTTAATTCTGATTCACCACCAGCAGAAAATGTTAACATATGTATTTATATTAGCTAGACACATTAAGGTCATTTCATCCTGGGACACACAGAGATTTGACTTTGTTTTATATTGCTTACAACACAGGTACAGCTATTTCTCCTCCTTCTTTCATCTCCATACACAGCTGGAGCCTACAGAAGCTTCAAAACAGTCTACATTTGCTATACACCTCTCTTCGTAATGAAAGTAATCCTTGTAAATAGGGTAACAACACATAACCACCAAAAGTCCCTTACCATTTTGAAGACTTTTACAAAAAGGATAAAATTAACTTAAGAATGAGTGAACAATCTTCCTATGTTGGATTCCACGAACACCATAACCATTTGGCACTCATTTCTACATCTCTTGAGGAAGGACCCTTACTACAACATGCATCAGGGTCATGACATGCTTAGCTGTAATATAATACACTGACCCTTTTTCAAACAGATACTTCTCTAAGTGAATAAAACCAGCTTGAATGTAGACACATCAGACATATTTCAGACCACCCATATTTTCAAACACAGATTCCTATAGGCAAAACACAGTAGCTCCTTTTCAAAGTTTCTCTGGCACAGCTGAAGACTGGAAAAGCAGTGGAGAATTACAAAGGATTTTACAACTTTTTTTTTTCATTTTAAAATATCCACTTCTCAAAATGTACTTGTTAGTGAAAGGTTTTATCTTGCCTACTTCAGTAAGAGAGTTGCTGTACCTGGCAGCCATGCGGCTGTTGTGTTCTATTGGCTTTTCTGTTTGTTCTCTTTAGAGACTTATAATCTCCTTCAGTTTTTAGGAGGTAAAGCATTCGGTGGGCCAGAAGCAGAGGGACTTTCTCTCATGCCGCAGCTGGAGAGTCACAGCCTATGTTCCTGTGTCAGCAAAACCCCTTAAGCTCCTCTTAGACACACACACACACACCCCCAAGTGGAGTATCGCAAAGAGGCAACACTGATTCTAGCAGAAAAGAGAGTCTGCAGAGGCAATATGCCTAAAGCGATCTGTGTTACCTCAAGAAAGACATCATCAGAAATACAACTAACTGGCTAACTCAGCAAATGGCCAAGAATTGCAAAAGCAAAGGTGCCCTCAAGAGCACCCTTCTTGCTGTGGCAGCTCCTTGCTGTGCATATGGCTATTGAAGAAGGTAAGGGACCTGCAGTGCTCCCATTAGCACAGTGCTCAATGTCCAGATCAGACCAGCACAGGAGAGAAGCAAATGTGACCTCAAGTAACAGCTAAAGCCCAGCAGCTCCATTTCTGCCAGGGAACCAGAGCAAAGGTGCAAGTTGAGCCCTGTAGTTCAATGCACAAAAAGTTCATCTGATTTTTCAGCCCATTCTCAAGACCTATATCTGTCTTTGGTACCACCCCGGCATGAAGCTCTCTTTTCCCAAGCAGTTATGTTGTTTCAAATAGTAAAAATGTTCTCTAATGTTTGACAGATTACTTCTGGCACATGTGTCAGCAGACTTGAGGCCAAGAACTGATTGGATGGGGACATCAAAAGCACGCTTCACAAAAATATGCTATTGGTGCATTACAGTCATTTTGGATCATGGTTGCTTATACTGTCTCACAAAGGACAGCAAAAAGCTTTTAGAAGTGAAAAATTTCTGACATATCTAACAGATACAAAGAGAAGTGATAAAAACTAATGGCAATTCAGAGTAAATGGTAACAGTTCGATGTTGAATGAGATGTTTACTTTTTAAAAGAGCAGCCCTCTACAAGATTCTTTCAATCTCATGTGCTTTAAGATCCAGAAATACTGAGCCTATTTAAAGGTGTCACCAAGGCTTCTAGGCCATGAAGTTCTCTGGCATACTTCTTCTAAGTACTCAAGGAAAACACTAAGCTGGAAAATGGCTTGGCTGACTTTATCAGTGCTGCTTTTAATTTTATATTTCTGCGCAGAATTCCTGTGCTTTACACGTATGCAGAGTCCTTCTGGCTGTACAGTGAAGTGAAAAGTAGTGAATATGTCTCCTAGCAGCATCAGTCGCATTTTATTCTTCCCAGGAAAAGCAACGTTGATTGTTCATTTTCCTCCTTATGAACATTTGCATTACTGGGATGAAGATAAGGAACATAGCAGCAGTGCATCCTAGAATTAAAAACAGTATGAAAGTTGAGTGATTGAAACAGTCATTTTAAAACAAGATTTCTAACTAAATTTTTCCTCTTGGTGCTGACACTTATTTTCTTTCCTGCAGTAACATCCCTTCCTTGCAGAAATACACCACCTGTATAAAAGGTGACACCGCACATGCTGACATTCTTGATAAGGACTATTGGCTTTGAGCTCCAGACTAAAACTGGCTTCCAGCAGAAGCACAGCAAATGTTTCTGGGCTGCTGGAAGCAAGGGCAGGAGATAGGCCTGGGATCAGGAATGAGAGAAAGGCTTCTAACTTCTAGGTTGGCTCTGCACACCCTCCTTCAGAGTGCTCCCCTTCAGGGAGGGACCAAGGGTAGCATAAAGCCCTTTAAGCATAATGTAATAACTGAAATGCCTTGAATTAAGGGACACAATCAGCAGCAAGAAAAATCCTATCACCAAAAGTTAGACACTGCTACTTGGCACCTGACATCCAGAAACTGCAAGGAGGCTGAGAAGGGGCTGGATGGGGAACATAACACTTCCTTGTATATTTATCAGGGCTTTCTGTTGGAGTGGTTTTCCTCATTTACTGGCTTTCTGCTAGAGAATTCCTCTTTCTCTGCAAGAGAATTGTCCAGCAGCAGGGCTGAAACTAATACCAAGTCAGTCATGGGCTGTCTTCAAGCATGCACAAAGAAGGAAAGTGGGACTAGAGAAAAAGAAAATATAATTACACCCACACTGCACAGCTGGAGGCTTTCGGGGATAGATGATGTCTACCCATTGCTGACCTTACGAGTTATTCAACAGCTCCATGAGAAGTCATCAGTCACTTCTGTGTTGCAAAATGAGGAAACATCACTTACTGCAAGCCTGTTGAAGGGATTAAGCATCTGAATTTGGAAAAATTGAAATTATGTGAATAAAGATATTGTTGCCCTTCTCTTGAGTAACAGCAGAAAACAAAACCTTTTCAGTTCCACTTTGAAGGACAGAAGAAATCATTTTTCAGAAGAAGAACTCCTCCCTGTGAATGTAGTTTATTTAAAATTCTTTTACACCAAAATCTTATCTCGCACACACTCACAGACACTGCGGTAAGGAGCTGTCAAAATCGGGTACAATCTCCCCTGGCTCATATCTCCTCTTTTAAGACAAAAGAGAGCCTCCTTGACTCCAGGAAACAAAACTGGTGAGACACACTGCGGTGATCCCTCCTGACTTAAGCTGTAGTCTGTGATGAGAATCATCTTAAAGTTCTGTTTATTCCATAAATAATTCTTATTCTGTAAGAATTACAACTGTCTCCTTTTTTCTAGATAGTTTCCTCACCTTTATGCTTTCAAAGAGAAAAGTACAAGCAAGGGAACATTGGAGTAGTCAGACTAGGTCACACCAAAACCCCTCCTGGTGCAAGGCTTACCCTAATTTTGAAACTCCACGCTCTGAAAGACACCCATGAATTATTACTGAGGACCTGACAGAAGGTCCTCAGGACACATCAGATTTCTCCTGGTGAAGTTCTGATTAAGGCCGCCAGCAAAGTACACCCTTTCCACAACTTGTTCCTGTGTCAAACCAGCCCCTGGAGAACTTCTGGGTGACACTGACCCTTATGTTGGTGTGCTGGCAGTAAGTCAGCACCTGATATGGAGCTGCTGCTTCTTTAGGTGTGTGATGCCTCAGTGTCTCATGGAGACTTCAAATCACTTCGACACTGGATGAAGCACTATGCAAAAATAAAACTTCTTTATAACATCCAAATAACAGCAAGAAAATTACAGTTGATTTAAAGAAAACCAAAACGAAATAAAATTCAGGTTTTAATCTACCTGGGCTTCAGCAGGTTTTTCTTCTGTGATTTGACCACAGTGGCTACACAGCTACCCTGGTCCTATGGCCAGCCACCTAGGTTTTACGTAACTTTCTCTAGAACTTTGCCTTTCTACAAGGTAACACTAGAGATATCCGTGAGATCTTCTTGTAATCAAACCCTTCACTCCTTTCTCTCTTCCCTGCATTACTTGATCCATAACTTAATTACATTCATTTACCCACTCCTCCTCTTTCTGGAAACAGCAATGCCTTGCAGTCATGGTGGAGTTATGCCATCTCCTGACTGATGGTAAAAGGGAAGGGGTTCAGAAAGGTGTAACTCAAAGGAACTACCAACTTGTGGTGCCCCACTGGGCAATACACAAGTCTCAGAATAGCAGGTTTTTTCCATGAACTGAAAAAATATTTGATACCAATACGCAGACTACAAAAAGGAGGGATCAGGGATCAAGGCTCAGGCGTGTCACAGACCAGCTGAAAAGAGATACAACAACAGTCACTTTCACAAGACGAGCTCTGCGGGAGGGACAGGGATCAACAAAAGTAGGGCAGGAGGGGAGTAAGCAGTGCCATGGAGACAGTGTTCATCAATACACACTTAGATACACACAGGAAAATACGAGGACAGTAGCTGCTGGCTTGCTTTTGTGACCAAACTGAAAGACTGTATTATCAGTCAAGCCTCAGTAATGCCACGAGACATTGATTGAAATCCCAGCATTTACAGGAATATTTGGTTGTTTCTGCAAGTTCAGACATGGTGATCCTATTCCAATTTCAAAATTTGTTTTGATGTCAGAAATGGAACTATTTCAGCATCAACAGTGGAAGAAAGGTAGCAAAATGAAAAATCTCAGTGGCAGGGTGGTCTCCAGCTTTTCTGCTGTGATTCAGGCCATTCCTGTGGTATGCGTCAACACCCAGGCATGGCTGGATCAAAGTGAGCCAGACAAACTCTGACATACCCTTTCAGTGTGGAAAGTAATAATAATAATATTGTTATATTTGTTTCACCCTATAAATCTTCAACACCCAAAAGAAACCCATCTGCACAGATGAATGATCTCAGCCACTCAAGTGCCTTTTTGGATGAATTGCTGCTATGTTTTCGTATACAAATGGATAACTTGGAACAAAAAATGAAGAATACTGTAGCTCTGGTAGAAAATTTTGCTCTAAATTAGAGCTTTGACAATATAGGAAGGGTTATTCCAGTGAGATTTCCCATCACAGGATTTCCACTATTGTCATCATCTGTCCAAGCTACCGTCAAGTCCCCCTTCAAATTGAGTAGCTCATAAACATTTGCCAGTATTCAACAGAATGTGATGAATTCAGCAGTTTAATTTGCACATTTGTTGCACTATTAATCTGAAAACAATCTCTTCTGAAGATAGAGAGAGGTTTATGGATTCTGTCCATCGCCAGAGCTGAGACAACCCAGCATGTCCCATAATTCAGTTTATCATTTCTGAAGGTGCAGATAGCTTGGTGTTTTGCTGTGTGCTCTTCTGGGCACAAGTAGGGTGTGGGGTTGGGGTTGCGGCTTGGGTTGGTCTTTTTTCCCCAATGCTATTTAAGTGGTCTCTCTCTCACAGAGAACGTGTCTGGCATGGGGATTTATTTCCATTAAAAAAATCACCTCTGTGAAACATTCTTGACAATTTTCAAAAAAGCCCCACTGATTTAATTAGAACTTTGAGGATGCCCTTGTAACTTGTGCCTGTAAATAACTGTTAGGTGGGTTAGCTGCCTCCCCTACCCCACATTTGATCACATCACCATCTGACCTTCACTCTAATGGGCAATTTTTCCTCTTGCTTTCTCAACAGCCAGTTCTATCCCCTTCAAGCCTCTCAGTACATCATTAACTCCACTGTGATGCTGTCAGTCAAGTCTATGTCATTTTATGACATTATTCTATTTGTGAGCAGGTAATGGAAGCAACTTCTCATGCCCCTCTCACCAACCTCTTTCCTCTCAGACAGCATTATTGATGAGCACAGCAGGCAGGCCTACACCTCTCGGGTGCTGCTGGTGTTTGCTACAGGGTTTTTTTGCGGCTGCCACGTACCAGCAGTCCCTTTTACCAGGTCTACTGATGGTGCATTTACATTCAGAATGTGATTCAATCCTGCATGAAAAAAATATGATAAAATGTACAGCTTAACACTCGCTGTTGCTTCTGTCAACCACAAACTGAAGTATTTAAATTAAATGCTATCCATATGCTAATGGAAAGAGCTTATGTCTTGTATAAGATTTATCATAGTAAACCCAATTCACTTCAGGAAGCATCACAGTGCTGCTATCCAAAGTGATACATTCTGCTAAATATGCATTGCATCAAATAAAAGCTCTTAGATACTGAACATAACTTATGGCATTTACCAAAAATAATACATCTTTTGAATCTTACTGATTCAAACTCACTTGCTATTCCAGCTTGGAATAAAACACTTAGAAATAATACAGATCCCTGATGCCATTTTAATTATCCCATTTCTAATTCTGTGCTCAAATACACTCTGCAACAATAAAACTTCTTCAAAATTGATATAAAACATAGTTAAGGTCCATCTACAAGAGCAATAAAAATAGATAAAAAACAAATTTATATTTTATATCTTGCAATGACTGTAAAACATTCTGAGCACATTGACACGTACATCAACACTGATCAAAAATGTAGTAAAAGGCATACTGAGCTGAGTTGTTCTGTGGCTACTACTGATGAGTATATGTGTCATGCATTCAAGGGCTAAAATATATTCTGAATATCATAAATACACATGTTTTTATCTGCTGCATATTTTCTGAGGAAGAATATGAGCGAGCAAGTGAACAGCAGTCCCATTCTAAAGCAGTTCTGGTGATTCTATGTTGTTCCCTTCCCTCCTCTTCATCACAACACAGCCAAACTCTGCAAGTTAACTGACAATAAGGCAGAACGTTACCCTTACACTTCCATGTCAGAATGTTATGTTCCAGATTTAGATACAGGTAATGAACTCTGAATGGTTAGTGCAGAGAGCACAAGCAACACTTAGCTTCATATCTTTTAACACCAACCAGACAGCAGTACCGTTGCTCTTTATGCTGAACATCCACTGAAGTTTTACCCTGCCCTGTCAGCTGATAACACCACCACTGGATTTCTGGTGGCATTTCCTCCACCACACAGACAAATAAATGTCTTACTTATTGATTTTAGCCTATTAATTAAAGAACACAAATGTCAATATAATCAATTGATATTTGTATTTTAGGTTTTTTTAAAGAAAGAGGGTTTTTTAGCTTAAATCACGTGAGGGAGTTAGGACAAAAAGACTCCACTTAGGAAAATCAGAGCAATGCAATGCCGTGCTTAGACCATATGCATTCACACCCCAGCATCCACGTCACCGTAGTTAAAATTTCTATAACATGCTTCCAGTAAATGTGCTCAGCATCACCTCTTCCTGTTCCTACGCAGAAAAACACTTTAACCATGACAAGTTACAGAGCCTTATGAAGTCAGACTGGTCACAAGGCTTCGTTTCAGGTAAAGGCACTTGAACTTAGGTGTCCACATGCACACTAAGTCTTTATGGTCCCACTGTAATCCCCCAGTCACTACTGCCCAGAGACCTGTTCAGGTGACAAGCCAGCTGGGTGGGGGTACCCTATATGGGTACCTAGCAAAATTTTGGGTGCCTGAGTTTAGCTCCTGGACCTCCAGCTGGAGGTCCAAAACAACACAGATCCTCCCTGAATCCCCTTATACCTTCCAGCTGCATGCATATGTTGCAGATCTGCAGGGCATCCCAAAAATTACCAGAAAGACAGCTGTGTTTACACAACCAAATCCCCCACTTTAGTGTCTATTTTAGGATGAGCCTGCCTGCTCTACAGTTTTCTTCTCTCTAACAAGAGCTGAAAAACATGTCTCTCAAATAGACACCTACTGTGACATCTATGGTGTTCCCTGGGGTGAGTCCCTTGGGGTCGTCGTAGAGAGAGGTCCAGACGCATCCCTGAGAAGCAGAATCAGCATGAGAGAAACCCAGAAATTTCCTGTACAGAGAGACTCCCAGAACTGCTTAAAAACGAGAATAATATTTTGTATGGAGGTACAGAATGTGTTTTTCTCAGTCTCATTCTCTGAACAGGTTGAAACAGATGACAATATCTCCCTTGGCTGCTGCCCTCAAAAATGAGATCGCCCTTAGAGACATGGCATTGCCATTTCCAGAACAAGTTCTGATTAAAGGGTGAGAGTGTGATCCGCAGAAGAAAACAGGTTTTCTAGCACACAGCCGTAGGCAACTACAACTGTTTGAGGCTCCATTTATAGCAGAATGGAGAGTGCGATTTTTGTAAGCTGTTAGTGTATCCACTAGTGATCATTAAAGCTGATTAATGCTCACCATTCAACAGCACAAGAAAATGCAGTTTTGCAAGGCTGCCACATCCAACAGCCATATACAGTTCACAAAACATCTGGTGCCCAGCACTGCGAAACTATTTGCAGTCTCACACGAAGGGCAGAGTATCTCCTACAAAAGTGCAATACATTGCAATCCGGATAATGACACAACTACATACTCATAAATTATTTTTTTAATAGGTATCTCATTACCAAAATGCTGCACAGCTAAATTCTGCTTTCCAAACACAGATCAGCTCCTGCAGCTCCCTTTACCTGCAATTTCTCCCTCCACCTTACATAAAAAAAAAGCAAAATGAGTACCTTTTTTCTTGCTTATTCATCCTACAATGCAGCATAGTACACGTATTTCCAGTCTTGCATTTGACTTTGAAGTGTCAGGAAATTTAGTATTTCATACCTATTATTGATAGAATTACACTTGAGCATGTTGAAAAAAATGTGATTTCCTCACACAATATTCCATTTGGGAAGGAAATCCTGCACCTGAGCACGTGTATGTGTGATCCCCAATGTCTTCTGATGCCTTGGAAATCCAAACAAAAGTTAAAAGCACTGGCTTTTGCATTTGCATTTCTGATTTAGTTAAAGAAGCAGAACTCATAGAACCCCATTGCGTATATGCCTTGAGAAAACCAGGTGAACTTTTTCTACCTGAAAATCTTCTCAATAGCATAGTAGGTTAGAAAATCATAGCTGGACACCTTTTTTTTGCACCTAAACTAACCCTTTGTTGAAGTACAGCTTAGACGTTCCTCCTCAAGAGACTCAGAGAAGTATTCTACTGAATTAAAGCTCAATTTCTTATGTCATATGATAAAGAATAACAGGTCCCAGTCAATTTCCCAAACAGAAAAGAGGTCATACAATTTCTTCATTGAATTTATAGCATGCAGAGTATTACCCTTGTGGAAGAACATAGCTCACATAGCATTTATAGTACTATCAATGAACAAAATTACCAGAGTGCACATGCCCTGGAGTTTTGGTTGTAGACTTCCCATCTTTCATAATTCTGGTGTAGCTTATACTTAGGAATGAGAGATTTTCACACAGATGCAATAGATACGTAGGTGTGTAATTCTTATAAATCCCTCTATAGTCTTTGTAGGGAACAGTTATTGCCTTTCTAGGTGCTATGGTAGGTAGGATTAGTGCAGCAGACCAGACATTATCGCCATAGAGGGCTGCTATGGAAAGCAAAGGTAGTAAAGTTTTGCCTTTAACCACAAGCAACAGGAACACAGATTCAACTCTCATTATTAGGCACAGCCTTTAAACTCTGTTGGTCAGTCCATAAGACTAATTTCAAGGGGTATTTTTATACCCTTACAAAGTTCCTCAGTTCTTAGAGGATGCTTGGTAACATCATCCAAGCTGTCTACCCACAAGAGAAACACTCCCTGTAGGCTGATGGGAAATTAAGGGTTGAGTATGCCTTGTTATCATATTTGTTTCTTTGTGTTCAGAAGCTCTTCAGGGTAGGTATGTTTGATTGTCAAAAAGAAGTTACCCATATAATAAATCCATGCCCATGCAGTAAAGCTTTGCTGTGTTAGCTACAGGAAGAACACAGTTAAAAAGATTAAGAAGGGAAATAAAGCATAAGAAAAAAACAAGTAGCAAACTACTATAATTGGAGACACCAAATCCTTTGCTGAGATGTACAAATGACAGTCAGATGTGTCCCGCTCTGAGTACCTGTTTGCCCAGGACAGCCTGAAAAGTGCACGCTTGCAGCATGCTGTTTTCTACCCTTCACAGAAGTATTCCTGCTGTGCTTCCCTTGCAGTCTCAAGCAGAGAGGCACTGTCAGTTTCCACTCCTTCCGCGCTGCACCATGTGTTTTACTCAATTATAGGTCTGCTTAGGTAATAAACCTGGTACACTTTATGCACTCTGCTGTATTTCACTATTGAAATCCCAATATTTGTGTTTTCCCTTCAATTTAGCAATATATCTTGGGGGCTGTAATAGAAACTATCGAGCATTATAGTTCAAGCATGGAAACTCAAGAATATTTAATTTGAAGTCAGCAGTTCCCAAGCCTTCTATCTCAGCAGATATTTGGGGGCTTCCTTTTCTAAAAATATTAGTTTTTGCAAAACTTGTCAAAGTACATAGGCAAGAGCTTTATGGGTAATCTTATTCAAACAACAGTAGACATAGATTATAACCATATATCCGCTACCATCCTACTGAGACTGCATAGACCAAAGTTGCTGCTGGAGAACAGAGTATGTGCAGATTCCTAACTGCTTCACTGAGCAGGATCAACATTTAAATAAACAGGTGGAACAGACACATTTTCATTCTTCCAAATGATTTTTTCCACGCATCTGAACAGACCTCAAGCTTTATTCAGAATTATTACATGTATATAAATACACACATACAAATGCTGAAGAACTGGTAGCCAGAGAACATAAGCGCTCTATTGGAAAGGCATGATAAATATTTGACAGCTTCACTACTTTTAAATACATTTAAGGAATTAACAGTTACTCCCACATGGCCTTGACTCAGAGAGACACACTGCAGTGCCAAAAACTGCATTTGGGGCAGTCTGGTATTCTTTCAAACACAGTTAAAGAAAATAGCAGGCCATGGAGTGCTCCAAGAACTAAGGAAGGTTGTGAATTTCCCTACTAGTAGCAATCAGACCATGCAGCCATTTGTTGTGAACAGCAAAGTGCTGACTTGAATACATCCACAGGGTGAAAATAAAAAAACCATCCACAAATTTCATTAAGAGCAAGCAGCAACAGCACTTGGTTTTCACTGGTTTTGTGTCAGTCTGCTCAGTTTTGTGCATCTGCTTTTTGTGCTGTTTTTCTATGGAGGACACATTCTGCAAAAGGAAAGCTGTATTCCCCTCTTCTGCCCAGACCACAGTCCTGTGCTTTGAAAGAAGAGGTCTTAAATACTTTTGGGGGTGATTGTCTTCTCCTTAGTGAGAAAATAGAAATTTAGCATTCCAGCCCTATAACACAGCAGGAAACTGCTGAGCAGTGCTCAGAGGACTTTCAGGGCATGCTTTGCACACAGATACTGAAGAAGAGAGCTGAGCCATGCTTATTGGAGGCATCAGACTATGCATCTTTACTTAGAAAAGTCTTTTAGAGTTGTCTAGTGACAGAGACAGGATAATTAAGCCATGTTGCCTTGGCTCTCCTTCAAATATTGAGGGATCAGCTCTCCCTTGCAGACTGCCCATTACTGACCATCAAGCCACAAACAGCAGTTTACCTTTTGTGCCTGAATGCAGCTCCTCAACTTAATCAGCAGTAAAACAAAATATGTGAGCAACAGAAAAAAGGTAGTAAATGCTGTTTGAACTGCAGTCTCCAGGATCCAGACAACATATGTCCTGTGTTCCAGCTGGTGCCAGACAAACATGTTCTAACACAGAAGCACTGTGACTTTGTAAAGAAATTTGTTTGTTTGAATTGCTCTAAAGAAAAATATTCAAGGAGAAGAGGAAAATGCAGAAACAGCTAATTTAGTAGATTTTGATTTTCAGACTGTCCCTAGGATTGTGCATATCTGAAAAATAAGAAATGAGCATATGCAAATTTTTTAAAGTTAACAGGAGGGTTTAGGCCAAGTAGTCATACGAGGAGGGAAAAAGGAGTTGTGTAGCTCTCTTCCACCTAGCCAGGCTTTCTAGGTAGTAATGTACTCCTGAGGTGGTTTAAGATGCAAAAAACTCTTGGTATTTAGTATTCCGTACTTCACCATTCAAATATAACCACTGCTTCTTAGTGAACTTTGTAGTTTTAAGATTATGATATTGGCATGACACTAGAGCAACATTATTCAGATGACAAGAAGGCAGTTCCTCAATTAATTTGCTACTGATAAACTATATATCCTACCACAACTGATCTTGTTAAGCTAAGCAATCTTATTCTACAGAACAGCAGAGCGATCCGAGTTATTTAATTCACTTTCCAGCTAGGAAGGCAATTGGAACCCAAGGTGCTTAATGATAGTCTCAATCTGCCATCTTGCCCTCTCTACATCAAGCTGGAGACTGAAAGTCTCCCAACTGGTTGCAACCCCAAAGAGCGGTGAGATTTGGTAATCCAGAAAGCTCCACAGCTCTGCTTCAGTCTTGATATTTCACACTTGTGTTAATCTTACTCTCCGGACTGAATGTCCACTCCTCAGGCCACCTCCTAGGTTCAAACCCCACGTGCCCCAACACTAGAGCACACTGGTGTATGTTTCCTCCAACAGCAATTCAGTACATGCCCAACAAAATCCCTATCTCAACCAAGCCAGCACTCAGAACATGGGGATAAGGGGATTTTCCTCAAAACCGCACCTTCACCCTGTACTGGAATATTTTATTAGACACAGTCATGACAATGCCCAAATTAAGCCTTTTAGCAAGTTTCCTTCCTGTAATGCCTTAGTTCCACAAACCATGAGTAAGGGGATGCTGTTTGTTCCGGTTTAATGAAGCATAATGCAGAGAATCAAAAAGAATATTTCCTTTATACAGGTTTCCAAGCATTCACTACTACAATCATGACATGCTGTGTTTTCCTCCTATGGATTATATATGCTTGTAACATGTTACAGCTGGAATGCTACTGTATCTGTGCTTTTGTTTGCCAGCATCTGCACAGAAAACTAAAAAATCCTGTTCTGCAGTGTTCCTAATGTGATTATGCTTTCCTCTAACATCTCATAATTTAAAAAGAAAGATTAAAAATATAATATAGGACTATCAACATAAAATGTTCAAAGCTGGAAAATCAAAGTTGGAAAATGAGAAGCTGGACAGAACAATTTTCTGACCATGTTAGGAAAAAAAGAAGCTGCAAAGAAGAACTCTTGTCACAGAAGAGTCACATTTGCTTCCCAGCCTGTCACCATAACAGCTCACCTTAGTCACACCACACATCACAGGCTTGCTAGTTACTGGGTAGGATGCCTAAATGAAAAAACCCAGAGTACCTTGGGAAAGGGGCGCTTAGTTTTCTCTTAACCATATTTTTTCAGCCACCTTTAGCCCCTGACATCAGAGCACCATAGCCACAAAAACTGATTTATATTTTTATAATTATATTTATTTACATCAATTTTATATTCCACTCCAAATATACAATACGTACTTCAGTTAATAACAAATACTCCATCTGTGGGAGTTTTACCCAACTATTCCACATACCCCTCTTTATTCCCCTGAAAGAGAAATTAATAGCTTGCCCTGAAACCTGGTTGGGTGACATGTATAGAGCCCAGATTTCCTCTGTACGTGCAATTAGGTACATTAATTACCCATCAGGATCCTGAACTATAGTGTAGGTCTTCATTATATAAATTCCTGCTGTAAAGAGGCCATGTCACTTCAGTAATGAACTAATACTCCTTTACTAAAAGCTAATAAGTCTCCAGGTGTATGTCAACACCCTGGCACTTCAAAGGCTCTGTGGCTGGGGAGTGGAGTCTACATCTGCATCAACATCCCCTTCAAGGGGTTGAGAGGGCAATTAGGGACAAAATACTGTGTCATGGCATTCAGGGATTCCTTTTGTTGGGGGCTCTGGCACACAGTGCCTTTGACACCAGCACTGCAGTCATTGCCATCTGAGTGTCTCACTACAGCTGGTGTCAGGGGTGTCCTGAAATGTCCAAGTTCAGCCATTAAGTGGCTCCTGAAAGCACGCTCAGCGCTGTTCTGGCAGGTGGACAAGATCAAACTGAAATGACAATAATTGTCATTTCACAAGAAATTCACAAGAAGGCTATTTCAAACACTTTCTTTTGATAGTTACAGCAGAAGCTGCCCTTAAGAGTAATGCACAGTGCCCATTTAAGACTAGGATTTTTTTTATTTTAGAGATTTAGATATTAGCAATATTAATTTTAGATATAACCAAACAAGTTTAGAGTTGCGTTTCCTAACATCTTCCCAAATATAGACTAAAGCCACCTGTATCTCTAAGTATGTGTCTGTATTTTTATGCACACACGGTGTAACTATCATTAGAATAGATTGCGATGTCTCCAGTTAAAGAGAAAAGATACTATAACACAATGCAGTAAATTAAATAAAGTGTCCTCAGAGAGGCAGAAGGCACTGATCAGCTCTGAAGATTGCATTTCGTCCCTGTCAAAGATAATGAGACAGTAGACACACACAAAGGGCATCAGGCATCTAGAACACTGGCTCTGGTCTCCTGCCTCCTAATGAAAGATGTGTGTTCACTTGATTTTTCCTGGGAAGATACGCTTGCTGATGAAGTTAATTGGTAGTGCTTGGAGTTTGTTTTCTCTATTGACACAGTAACAGATACTAATGGACTCAGTGCTCAGGCGTGCTGAGGATTAAAATTAGCCCTTAGTAGCTTTAATCTGCAGCAATTTTCAAACTTTGCAGGACACCATGTCATGTAATTTTCTGAGAATTTAAGCAAATGTCAAAAGTGAAATATGTCCTTCCTTGTAATTCTTCATCCTTATATATACAACATCTAGACAGGCAGATTTAGAGAAATTACAGTCAGAAATGACAAACCAGAAATTAAAATTATCCTCCCCGACTTGCCCAAATCCAGCTCACCTCAGAGAGTTTCATCTCTTCTTGGTGCAGGGACCAAATTTATATCTTTGTGCTCCTTAGGGACCCTCCTCTGTCCTAAGACTTCCCAATAACATATGTTAGACCAACTCTGAAGCTATCCTATCAACACAAAAAACTTTTTAAACTTAGGAGTATCCTTGGGTTATCACTTTCAGCTCAGCCCTATAGACAAAACTTGGAATCTGAGGAAATCATTACAGCAGTTTAGAACATTGGTCTCACCGGTAGAAGGCTAATGCATGGATCAACAGATACAGCCTCCCAGGAGAAGTTTGCCCAGCTCTGCCATTACAAGACATCACCTGTCATTTAATTTGGCTTGTTACCTGTCACACATGCTTCATCCACGTCTTTTGCAGCAGCACTGATTTGGGACATTTTTCCTGCATGAAAAAAATTATTAGGGGAAAAAGTTGAACTATTTCCTTCAAGAAAGTAAGAAAAAGAGAGAGCAAGAAGTAAAGAACTGGGTAAAAAGTTAAAATGAATTTGTCTCCCTTCTTCATGATGCAAAGCTGCACAAAAGGATGAGTTTGGAAGTTTAGCTTTCTTATTCCCAGTGTTAAACCTACTTATTTTTCTCAATAGTAAGTTAAACATTAAAATTACTTTTGGCCTGAAAATTGCTACCGCAAGGCAGACAGAAGGAAACGGTTTGCACTGCATTTACACATCCACATAGTGGAGAGGAGATGAAAAAACACACTTTGTTCATCTACCCCAGCACACTGTGTAGCTCTCCTGAGAACCAGCTCCCTGGCATGGCGAAGCTACTCAGCTAACCTGGTCCTTCCTTATTCTTCAGCCCTAAAATGGGTCCCCAGACCCCACCATGAGTCAACCCAACACCAAAATTGTGACCCAGGAGCCAAGGGCGCTCAGGCAGAGGTGGGAACGAGTGACAGGGGAAGTGGGCTTCTCTTATGTTTACAACTTTCCTTTAGGAATTGTCATCAGAGATTAGTTCACTATTCCAGAGTAAACAGGTTTTGTTTTGGTTTTAACAAAACACTTTAACATCAGATATACAGCTCTTTTAATCTATCTAGAGAGAACCTGTTGGTTTGTTTCCTGATTACGATTATCTTATGCTTCCAAGGCACTTGATGGCACTTAAGAGTGTCCCCAAAAATGTTCTCTGTATGAATGGTGTACCACAGATAATCCGAGCTAACTGGGATCTTTGCAATGGGAATTCACTCACTAGGCTGATCAGTTTTTATTTTCTTTTACATTAATGAGTCTGCAGTATCAGGTAGCACAAATTTCGGGACATAGTCACAAAGCACCTGTTCCAGTGTAACACCCCACCACCCTGGCCAGGTCAGTAGCTGAAACTGGGCAGCTTTTAGTCCCAGTTCCACCCCCATCCTCAGGAAAGCAGATGATCATACTCGTCACTGATGCTGCAGGGCAGACCCAGGCAGGGTCCCAGACTGAACTCAGTGGTAGGTGGGAGCTGGACTCAGGAACACATGGATGGGTTCAGGGGCACGCAGACAGGCAAGGTACTCCCTGAATACTGACCATGGAAGACAAGGGGGAGAGTCCAACACTCACGAAGGAGGAGAAAATGACAAAAGGAAATAAAACATAGTTTCCAGGACGACTCAATGTCTTCAGGAAGAGCACTGTCCAGACGTCTGTCTCTATTTCCGAACTCTTGTGCACATTGACCTAACCACAAATTGTATGCAGTCATGTAGAAACCAATGCTTCACAAATTATCCATAGTAATGCTGCTTTTCAGATAGCACAGAAAAGAAAAAACTAATTTGCACGGATGGTAAATCCACAGCTTAAATTAAGATGGTCCTTTATTTTCCAAGGTTTAAATTGAGACATTAAATGTGCAGATTTAATAAGCTCCCCCACAATTTTACTGCCACACCACCTCCATTTGGGAAGAGCAGAGTTGGCCAGGAGGGAAGGAGGATGGAGTTTGAAAGCTAATAGTAAACTTTTATTTTTTTCCCTGAGAGCACAATCTAAAATTCCTGCTGCAGACTATTTAGCAGCTGAACTACTGACCACATCATTCCTGCCTGAAAGAACACAATTCCTACAAAGGCAAATGACTCTACAGACTGACTAGACCACATGAAACTTCACAACATCAAGTTTTTTTCTGCTGGTGAAATGTTGTTTCCCAGCTACTCTCCTTTGAGGAAATTGCCATAAAACACATACACAGATAACACAGCAGCCACAGAGCAAAGACATTTTATGCTTGAAAATGAGGATGCTTCTGCTACATCTTGTGGCAGCAGAAGCTAAAATCACTCGTTATTTTTGAGAGATATCTCATTTAGCCCAGCTCTCTAGTAATATTTTCCAACATTGCATTAGGGAGTCAGTTGATCCCATTTTCTTGATTACAGATGATTGGTAGTCTAAAGCACATCATATTTATAGGCTGAGAGAGAGGGGAAAGCATGACATTTGGGCCACACTGGCATTTATTGATGGTTAGTCTGTAATTCTGTACCACTGGCACTTAGTAGCAGTGCCACTAAGTTCAGTGTCTTTAAATCAGGACCTTACCTGAGTCTGAATAATCCAAGTCACAGAAAGAAACTGTTACACCTCTGGACTGGAGAAGAGACGTTGTACGTCAGAATATCACACTGGATCATGAACACAGGGAAGGAGGTGCATTGCTGCACAACCCATAGCACCACACAGGCATGGAGCAGCAATCAAGAAAATGAGAATGAATAAGCTGGGTGACTGAACATGGGAAGACGAGAGTTTGGTGCCCATAGGAGATGTATAAGATGAGCAGGGGTAGACTCAGTAGAGAATAGTAGCAGAGGTAAAGCACTTTAGACAAGAAGCAGTAAGATAGCTTGCTTATTTAGAGGCAGAGTGTGTTACAAAACACAAATTGATGCTACAACAGGTTTGCAAAGCAGATGTAATTGGTAATACATCTTTAACATCAAACAACTTAAAGAAAATCTACTGCTAACCTTATGGATGAGATTAAGAGTGAAAATATTACCTGTAAAAGAAAAGCAGTCAGTCACAAGGGCTTTGGCAAGTTAGATGGCTCATGCCTGACTCTTGTCTTTAAATACTTACCTGAAAAGCTGGAATTGTTAGTTGTAAGTCCGCTCTGACATGTTAGTGGAACAGAACAATTTCAGATCTGAACTGGCTGAATTGCTCCCAGAAACATGCACACACACTCCTCCCTTGATTACTGTAGTGATTAGATGTTTCAGTTAAATGTGTGAAAGACTTTGACATAAATATGACTCCATGTTTCAGAGTCATCAGATTTTAAATCAAGCCATAAGAGGCAGAACTTAGATGAGGAGCCAGAACTGCTCTACACCCTGACAGACTTCCCCATCTCCTTTGGTTCTAAGGAGTCTCTAGTGTAATATTTCCTCTGCATTTTGCTTTAAATGACTCAGCTGGCTTACATGGACTAAAAAGAGAACACAGTCCTTCTTCGGAGCCACAACAGAGGAGAGTTTGTTGATACTGAAACTATGGAAGAGATTCAGCCATCAGAAACAACACTCGGAGGAAAGTAGTTACCCAAACAGCAAAGAAAAATTTCAATTTTATCATTCTACCACCAGGTGATTTAATTAAGATGGTTGTCTACACTGATAGATGAGGACTCAAATGTCTCTCTGGTCGCATATTCAAGCTAAGCATATGTCAGAGAAATTTGAGGGAGGCTTATGAAATGGTTTTAAAGCAGCAAGTTGACTTGCAGTGTTACTGCTTGAAAACTGATTAATTTTTTCTGGGGGTGTCAGACAGTACCTCTGCAGCAGAAGACTGAAAATTGAGAAACCTTACAGACCTTAAACAAGTTCATCTAGTGGTTAGCCATTCATTATAAGCAAGGGCCTTTGCATTTTTCAGGATTTTATAGCAAATGTGAGGCTTTAAAATGAAAATTCACTGGGAATGACATCCATGTATAATGCTCTAGCATATAGCTACAATTCAATAAAGACTGTCCTTTATAAAAATTTGTTCAAAAGTTTTCTTAAGAAAGTCATAATAACACCTTTAAAAAAACTCTTCACACACGACTACCTTCTTCAGGAAGCCTGATACGAATAATGAAATGAGAAGCACAAAATAGATGTCTGTAAAGAGGAAAAAAAAATCTCTTATTATTTAAAACATAGGTTCTTAATGCTGTGATGCTCTCTCTTCACCCAGCACATTATCTATCTGTTTTTTATTTGAGAGCATGTAGAGGAACACCCAAAGCAGAAATCCATCTACCTCATTTCTGGGGACTACTGGTGTGAGATTTCTTTTACCATTTCAGCTGAGATAGTCAAGGCTCCATGTATATGTTATTCAGCAGCAAAATGCTTCTTTATTCCCAAGGCTTCAGAAGTAGCATAACTGATTGGGACAGCACTGAATATTTATGTATAGAAGAATAATTGCATTCATTCTAGAGCCATCAAGGCTGTAATTCACATGAGGGTTTCCAGCTTTACGCCATAAATTGTGATAATATTGGTTGCATTGTTTACTATTGCCAGGAAACCTTCAGGAATGCACGTAGCTTAGCGCACAGCAGGCACTGCACACTCACCTGTCCCAGAAGCTGTTTGTGCAAAGCCCCAGCAATCACTGGCAGTACACACCTCACCGGCCAGGCACTTGCACATGGCCAAAAATAGTCAACAAAAGCACTCTAAGGCTTAAGTGAGCATACAAGGCATTGTTCTGCATCTAGTCACTGCCTACTGTTTGACAAAAAAAGCTATTATTACACACGTTAAAATAATTACATTGGTAAATAGCACTAAAGTTGCAGGTTACAAACAGATGGTGGCTACCTGTAGCTAAGGTGCTCAAAGAGCACACGCTGGCTCCAACAGCCCAAAACATGCCAGACTCCCCTTTGCAGACATTTAATCACTTCATTGTATGCCATAACCGGTAGAAAAAAAAAATGAAGGGTGTCTCTATCAAAAACCTGCAATCAACATTTTTGATTGCTGAATCATTTTTTCCACACTTGAGATCCTCAGCTGTACAACACGAGCTGTTCACATTATTTCTTTGGAAAATTTCCCCATCTGCACCTCCTTATATGCAGAATATGGGCATCTTGTGTAGACCTTTTTTTGATGGACTGCAAGCATTCTGTACTCTAGTTCATCAGAAATGCTCTCAAACTCACCACTGTTTCACATAAACAGCTACCTAATTGGATTTTATCTTTTTCAGGCTGGCCTAGCCTTGCTTCAGTGTATACACAATGCTATATTTAGTTGTGCTTTAGATATATGCACAACAACCTGGCACTGACATTCCCTGCTGCTTGCACAGCTCTTAGCAGGCAGTACACCACGTGTCCAGTCGCACAACTCCATATTCCACATTTGTCTTCGCTTGCCCTTCTGGCTGGCTGCCTTTTTCTCCTTAGTGAGATAAATTGTATCAGCTAAAGGACATAGAGAGACAAGCCTTTTATCAAAAAGGAGAAAAGGACAGCAAAGAAAGCATTTATGTGTACATCCAGACAGAGAAGTCAGCATAGGAGTTTTTACAAACATTTTTTCTTACGTGGGGGTAAACTCACATGTCTACCTCTCCCCACAGCACAACACTATAAACCAACGTGACCAGGGGAGGATAGAGTTTATATAGACAGACATTTTTCCTAAAGACACTTAACTTGGAAAGCAGCTCAACAGTTATAATGTGACTTAAATCTAGTAGGCTCCTAGAGGCTAGGCACACAGGCAGGGCTTTCCCAGTTCCCCCAGTGCCTTCCAAATTCTGATACTGGAAATTTTTGTGAAGGAGTATAATATCTTCTGCAGCACGGGGCAGTGTATTCAGCTGTTGAGCACTCCTTCTCTGCTGCTTTCAGTAATCAGCCTACATGGAGTCAGACTACCACCAACTGCAGGAGTCAGAGAGAAAATGAGAAGCAGAGACTGATTTCACACTCCACCAAAATGAAAGAATTTCAGCCAGATTACAAAACTAATGATCGCTGATGAAGCCTGGCAAAAAGCAAACCACTTGATAACTTGACACTTTGGCAGAATCTGCCAGAGTTTTCTGAAGTCTGAACCGTGCTCACATGGCATAAATCATTCCTGCCTGAGTTGTCTCTCACTTAATTTGCCATTTTGCAGGGACAAGGAGTCACTGTAGAATGTGAGAGGCAGACAGAATGCGCAGCTTCATCTGTCTAAAAATAGATACAGACAAGATGAGAGATGCAGAAACTGGAAAATATCTCTTTCCCACAGATAGACTCACATGGGATGGTGGACAATATCCTCCCAAAGAGAAGACTTCAATCTAAAATGCCCATTTAAATCAACACACTGTCCTCTGTAGCATATAGGTAACTGTGTTCATCCTTTCAAGCAGTAAAAAATTATATATGATATTATCCACAAATACTAAATCAGTAGTTAAAGGCAAAAAAGTAGACGGGTTTTTATAGTTACATTTCTGCAATTACAGAGGCATGCAGACCATTCTGGGAAAAAAATCCCCAACACTGATTTGCCCAGATTTCAGTGAAGACAGGCTGTGTCTATGGGAAGGGGGGACAGTAAGAAATTACAATTCTGCAGATTTCCAGTATAGGACTCTGCATAAATTTAAGTCTTCCTCCTTCATACTAAACAGATATCTAATTTGAATCAGAACAACATACTCTACAACAAATTCTTCCAGATTAAAAGTAGCTAGTCAAAGTGTACTGAAAAGTTTGACACACAGGTAAGTTATTACTAGTATATCCAATGTAACTAAAAAAGCAAATTGAAAAGTTGATGTAAAAAATGCCAGGTTAAAAATAAAAATAGTGGTGATATTAAACATGAAATAGGAACAGAGTTGCTTGAGGAAGGGAAGGTTTTAGCACTCCAACTTTTTAGCCAAATCAGATACAAGGGGAAAACATTTATTTTAGGCAAAATTAGTCAAGATGACTTTATCTTCGGTTTTTTGGAGCAAATCCTCCCAATATAAACAGACGTGATATTTCGCAGAGACTGGGCTCATTTACTCTTCTTTGAAATGCAAGCAACAAAAAGTCACCATTAAAACTGTGGTTAGAACCCATGGCAACAGGCTGAGCCCTGAAGAACACAACAGCACTCCACCTTAGCTGGAAAATTGAGAGTAGCTCACATACACAGCTTCTTAGCAAATATTAGGAAAGCTAGGAATAATATTGTCCAAAACTAAGCCTATCTTTTCTCTAAAAATCTCATGCTTCAGGAAACTGAATGTACTTCAAGTCATTTCTTCACCCAAGAAAGAGGCTGCATGTGAAGCTCCTTCCAGTGCCCTATTTTTATTTTTTTTTTAAGTACCTGCTTTTGGCCCCAGCTGGGTGCTCTGACAGCATGAGCTGCACAGGCAGTACTTATAGTGAATTTCCATTCAGTAAATTTTCGATGAAGACAAACATTACAAAGGCACAAATTCAGAACTGAACGCTCAAAACCAATGTGATCTGTTTAGGAAAAGTAAATAAAAGAATAAGCTGCTCAATCTTGAAGTTGTTAGTCTAAGTTCCAAATGATAAGGTTCCAAGTCTCAATGGAGATATACAAATACAGAAAACGTGCATACTATGCCTTTGGGAGTGTCACAAGTATCTACCCAAGAACGCCAAAACCAGCACTCAAAAACATTGACATACCTTAGAAACTTACAGTGCACTCCTGGTTCCCACAGCCTGAGATCCTGAGGTCAGGCTGCTTCTAATCAGAGCCTGTGGCTGCATTGGAGAAGATATTAAAAGTTACTGTGCTACAAGGTTCCATGCAGAAAAAATCTCCAAAATAAAGGAGCCTAGGAAGTTTCTGTGGACTGTTACACGAAAGTTGACGACAAAAGTCTCTTAAAGCTCACCCATCTCTGGACTTCAGCATTCGGATACATGAGTAGAGTGTGGAAAGCAAGTTATCAGACCTCTAATGCCTGCAATAGGTATAATCTTGATCACTGTGAGCCAAAGTTAAGCTTTTCCCAGTTGGTTTGCTCTTTCGTTATATAAAATACAAAGAAGTTAATTTGTTTATATGGAATGTCTGTTTACTCAGACATTCCACGGATGTTTAGGCTGAAGGGAGACCTTATCGCTGTCTACGGCTGCCTGAAAGGGGGCTGTGGCAGAGCGAGTGTTGACCTCTTCTCACAAGTGACAGGTGATAAGACAAGGGGAAATGGCCATAAGTTGTGTCAGGGGAGGTTCAGACTAGATATTAGGAAGAATTTCTTTACCAAAAGGGTGGTCAGGTACTGGCAGAGGCTGCCCAGGGAGGTGGTTCAGTCACCATCCCTGGAGGTGTTTAAAAATCAGGCAGATGAGTTTTTGAAGGACATGGTTTAGCAGAAGATGGGTACAGTTGGACTCAATAATCTCAAAGGTCTTTTCCAACCGGAGGATTCTATGATTCTATGACTCAGGACACACACATGCACAAATATTTGTTTGCATGCTATATCTCAGATAGAGATAGCACAAAACACCACCTTCTCAACAGATCACTCCATTTCTAGAGCTGTCAATATACCCAGGACTCAGAGAAGCTGTTATATGACTGTTTGCAAAACTTTTTGCTCAGCTGCCAGTATATCTGCATTGTTCCTAAAATCTGAGGCATTCTCTCCATCTTCATGACTTCTCAACCCTGTTTCAAACCTTATTGTATCATTTTTATTATCCCACATGCCAGGGCTACAAGTGATTGCTACTCATTTAGATGAAAAAGGATTTCTGTCAAATAATTTTTAAAAAGAGTTCTTCTCTCCTTGCTGTATTCTTCTAAAAAGAAAAACCTGTAGAACATGCAAAAATAATAGCCTGTTCCTGCCAAGAAGGAACTGTAATAAATACATATTTCTTTACTGCATTGAATTTTTCAAGTTGAATATACACAATAAAAATGTACTCTTCTGCCCATTACTCCCCTGATGGGATCACAGATGTCGTGAACTCTTTAGTCAAGTCTAAAGAAATCATCTAGATATGACAAATGTTGCATTTGTTCAGTTTCTCAGTCAGGAAAAAAAAAATAAGAAGAGAGAGAGCAAGAAAGAGAGAAGAGCGGTAAGAAGAGAGGAAGGATCCTTTACATCTCTAGTTACAGGGGCTGTGGACCTAAGCACACTACCTTATTCATTTCCGTGTCCCACAGGTCAAAAGCAGCCACATCTATACTATTCTTGAAAGACTTTCTGGGATGGACATGATCTTCAAGTAAACACATCAGCTTGCTCACCTTCATTTTCCTCTAATTTTTTTCCTAATACTTCTCTCAAATTGTCTTTCTTGTCCCAGCCACCTTGGACACAGAAACAGATTAGACCCCAAATTGTTATAACTGCCTTACAGGATATGGATCTTAAATTTTGGGGTATGGGGTGATGTCATCATTCACTCATCAACCCCCTGTACTGTTTTGCAGCTTCTTATTTTTAATCCAGAAACTTAAGCTGTTTGCATCCATTTTTTAAGACGTGGAGAGAAAAAGATTCAAAGGAAGCTTGTCCACAGACCTGGAAGTTCCTTTCCAGGTACTACAGGAAAATTTTACTTTTCTCCTTGTACACGTAGCATCCAGGGTAGCCAGAGGCAAGGCGCCTAGCCAGCTGCCTTGCTATGAAGATCAGAGATGTAATAAAATATGTGCCACAAAAAGGATGATTTATTATGATCTATTTTACAAACATGCAAAAATCAGTATTGTTGAATTAGGAAGAACTATTATTCTTTTGAAGTTTTAACTTTTTATCAAATTGCAAGTTCAAGGTGTTTAACCCTCATTAAAATGGGCCAGTTAAACTGGATTAAGTTGCATAGTATAAAAGCTGTCAATACTAGCATAGTTCTGGGCAGATAAAATACTGTACCAGGGAGGAAGGAAGGACAAAGAAAGGACAAAGGGCAACAGACAGAAGCTGAAGTAAGGAAAGGTGCCCAGAGAAGTTGTGGGATCTCCTTCACATGCCACCACAGCTAAACCTTTTCCCTAGACTTAGAATTTGTTCTGTCTCTTCAAGGTCTTGAAAGTATTCCTTTCCTGATTACTTTTACACATTCCATCGCCATTCAGTGTTGAAGGCTACAAACTGTACTGGAAACCAGTCGTGATGAGAAAGAAGGGCTGCTTGGCTGCGCAGCCTTAGTACAGTAGACAGAGAGCACGTTCCCTCCCCATAGTCACAAATACTTACTCAGCAGGTGACACAACTGGAGAAACACAAAAGCAAACTAAGGAGAAAAAGATTTCCAAATAGATTTTTTTTAAAAAAATAACAACTTGGAAAGCACTTTAAAACTGGCACTGACATAAATAAGGTCCTGTAGCTATTCAAAAAGTATTTCAGTTGTGTTGATAACATAGGGAAGATTTAGAGCACAAAACAAAAAGTATACAATATGCAGGAAGCTGTACTAAGGCATAGCTTCCTATTGATGTCAAAACAACAGCATAAAAGACCCCGTAACAAAGATTTATGGGGAGAAGGAGGACAATAAGTCACCTTCATCAAGACCCTACTTAGAAAACTCTAGAAAGTTGCCATACCTATTAAAATCAGACATAGGAACCAAAACCCTTTAATTCACTTGCAAAAATAGTTCGAGAACAGGAGCAGCAGATTTATGAATGTCCAACTATAGTACCACCTGAAGTCCAGCTGTGTCTTCCAGATCCAAAGTCATCTTCTGGTCCCTGACAAGCTCTGTAGAGCTTTGTAGATTTAAGACACACTTTTAATTAAATGAGTGTGTTTATCTCCAAAGGTACACCACCTCAGTTTTTTTTTTAGGTCCACCTTTCTCTCATCCAATTTTACCACTAATCACAAATCCAACAAACTATTATGCAAAACAATTGATTTTTTACATAGTCTTTTCCTAGGGACACAGTACAAAGCTACTAGTCATTTGAGAAGAAAAGAAAGGACATACAGTTTCCCTACAAGCCCCTGAAGCATTTGGGAATGTTTTGAGAAGTAGGAAGTACACATTCATACACGAAAGCAAGTGACCGCATCCCCTTGGATAGTGAATCTCAGTTGTGGGCGTAAAGAGTGTTTGCTGGGCTGACAAGGAAAGATGAGAAGATGAGCCCAACAAAACTCCAGAGTGCTGGAAAGTACAGTACAAATGCTCCTGCTCTCTCTTCATGCTGTCAGTGAGCTTCAGACTATCCAGGTTTTATTTATTATCAGTGATTTTTGATTTTCCCATGTGACAGGAATGCAGCCAGTCCCCAAAGAGCAACCAGGTAGTTTTTCAGATATTTCATGCAGACTGAGAACAAGAACAGAGGATCAGCAACAGAACTCAAAATGAAGCTGTTCTCTAGCTCAATGACTATAAAATGATATAAGCAATTTCTTTTCATAATGCAAAGCAATTACTACAGGTAACTACTAACTTGCAAAGCTCTAAGAAAACAGCAACAAACAGATGACATTTTCATTATCAACCTTAAGTTTGGATTCGCCTTTGGTTACATGCAGGATATTCTGCATGGCCTTATGTCCTATAGATTAGATCCAGATGAATCTTAATCAGTGAAAAGTAGTCTGACACAAACATGTTCTTTATCATCACAAAATTGTTTGAAAACCTGTGTTAAACTTGGTTCAAGACTTTGGCTGGGGAAAACAAAATCAGAGTGAAAGCAATAGGTGACTTTACCCCTTGGTAAAGTTACTCCATTTATGCAGATTGTGGAAGACTTGAATTTCATGTCTCGTTCTGCCTAAAAGGGCAGAAGAATGGCTTATCTATGAGCCTAGAAGATTTCCCAGCCAGAAAGATCAACGGTTCTGTTGATGCATAATTAAGCACTGCATAATTAAACAGTTGCTACCACTGGCAGAGAAGTCCACAGAGTGAACAGTTTTCAGCACCCTTCTTGCTGTCTGTATATGCAAGTAAGCAGCGTGACACAGACTGCTCAAGTAGCGTGGACTAAGGGACACATGTGGTGACAAAGAAGTTCACCTGAAAAGCTGGACTTTGGTTCACATCTGTACCTGAAGTCCAGCAATTACAAGATGTTCACCTACAGAGGTCAATCATGAAGGAGACCAGTCCTCTGGTTGAAACTGCTTTATTTTCTACCATGCAGGCAAATATCCATTTGAAGGAAGTTGGACTCAGTGTCTAAAAGTTTGTTTCATTAACATTAGGTATGTATTTTTTGCTAAACTCTATCTCTCTTCAAATAACTTTAAAATAATAACAGAAGACCTTCTTGCTCAACAAATTACAATGTTGGGAGGGTAAGGAAAAACAGCCTCCACCAATGAGCAGGGGAAAGTAAACGCACTGCTACTCCCTCCAGATTTTATGGTGTCCCTGTAAACACTGCACACCAGGAATAAAGTCAGATTAATGTGACCAGAAAAGTTACAACAATACAAATTGGTCAGTTATGTACCTGGGTTGACAATTTTATTATTGCAATGGGTCATTATTACAATGGGACATTTTAGCTCATGTAACATATTTCAAGGGGAAAACAAGACTACAGGACAAGGTCCATTGCTAATGTCATAATTACATCCCACAGTTTCATTTCACCATAACAAAAAGACAATAACATGTCATAAGCCAGAGTGACATCTAAACCTTTCTTCTGAATCGCAATAAGCCTATTGATATAATATTACAGGAAGTCTTTTGTTTCTCCTAATTCCCTGTCACAAAATTTGACTTTACCAAATGAATGTACCTATGCAGAAAATGATGTCTTTATTTGCCTGGAATTAAGCGCTTTTCTGTGATACTTTACTTACAGATAATTGCTTGTATGTCTACACAGCTTAGACAACTCATTGCCCATTTTTTAAACTGTTTATTAGTCTCCCAATCTGTTGTGCACTGTTACCCTTCATGACAGCACATTCAAGGTGGAAAAAAACCCAGAATTTCAGAAGCAGACAAAGAAGAAACCCAGAACCCACAAGAATATTCTCTGTAAAACTAGATCTCCAAAATCTGGCCTTCTCAAAAAAGTCCACTCTCTCCTTCCCTCCCTTTCCCATTATTTTGAGTACTTCGAAATTTTCTGAGTCAAGACACATTATAGCAAAAAAAAATGTAGTCTGACTTATGCTATTAATCTAATCCTCTGTGGGTTTTTTACTACTTCAGTCATCACTGAACCAAAAAGACTGTCTCATGATTCTGCAGACATTCCCTGATTCTCATGACATCCTAAACCAGGTGACCACATACATTGCTGCATACCACAAAAGGAAACAAAAGGGTTGAAGCCTACTGACAAGTGTTCCAAAGCCAACAGCACCTACTTACTTTCCATACAGACATGCTGAATTAAGATTGCATACACAGGGAAAAGAGAAGATGGGATGAAGGAAAGGGTAGAATGGAGTAAGAGAGGACCACTGAAATTCATCCTTGAATCATTTAGTTCAATTCAATAGAATGACTTCAGAATTAATCAGATCCTCATTAAGTGCTTATTACTCCTCCAGGCAAACAATTTTTTTATTGAGAAAGATTACAGGCACCTGTATTTCAGTGTGACAAACCAGAAATAGGCCACTAGATTCTCAAATACACTGTGTCCGCTCCTGAAGTGGTCAGTTTCATCTCAGGCAAACAAGGCAGCAAATATTCACTTCACAGTCCCTTCTAGAGGGACAGTATTTCAAAGTGCATGAGCGTGCATCTTCGCCCAGTATTTCCCGTGAAAGATTTTAATCAAATGATATCCTGCTTAAGTTCTAAGAAGTTACCAATTCATTAAAAAAAAATGCACGTTTTGTTAGTATTTTTATAGCTTTGTCTTTAATTGAGAAGCATAAAAATAACATGCCTGTGAAAAAATAACAATGGCTAGTTAAAAAAAAAACAGATTGCTGTTTAGTAATGGTATAATAATGGTATGAATGTGAAAATATACTGAGAATGTATCAGATGAGGTTCGCTATATACCTCTGAAAATAGGGGGGTTTGGCCATGTCCCTGCAAGCCTTTTTGAGTGTACTTATCTTTCACATGCATAACATGTTTTAACTTATTTCACTATCATCACAGAGGCCAACTTCCTCCAAAAAACAAACCCAAACCACCTAACACAGCCTGCAAGGCAATAGGGTAGATATTCTCCTGACTGAACTATCTTTAACAGGGAACCCTTCAGTGGTTTGGAGTTGCCTCATTGTAGATTGCTACGGCAGCAGGCCCAGCTGCAACTTGGTCATCCTGGTCACTCTGGGTACATCAACAGCCTGAAGTCAAGCAGACTCATGACAGTGGGCACTCACTGCCCATTTTTTAGAGATTTTGTGTCCTTTTCACTCTACACTGATACTCCATATGCTATATGAATACATGACCTGAACAACCCTATCAGCCTCTGCCTAAGACTCCCTTTCCCAGGGCAGCATCTCCAGACCACTGAAGCAGGGCATGGGTGTTCCTTGACATGGAGGCGAGTGGGTGACCAGCAGAACCAGAAATGAGTGTGCAGCTGGGAGAGGGCAGGCATGATGCACAGATGCATCTGCTGGTTGCATGGACATGCCAGTCTAGGCTAGACGGCTCAGGGTGGGAACTCTTAAGTCCTGACTCCAGTGGTTTTGCATCCAGCTGTTCCCCTGGTATTGAACTTAAGTCCGTGCATCTACAAGTCAAAAGAACGACCACCTACAGATGAAACGGGTGAGATGCTGCCATTCAGGTAAAGCTCTAAAGGGACAGATTTAGTGTTTTACTAGTTTGTACCAAATGTGTGCGTTTGTGTTCTTATAGAACAACCACTCAACTCTTTTAGGCCAATAGGAATCAATGTCAAAATTCCTGATGATTTCAAGGGCTAAAATATTCACCACATAAAGTGCCAGCACGTGGAGTCTGCACTCCAGAAGACTCTTCCTACAACTCCTCATTATCCTGCTTAATTTCTTGGATGGGTAACCAACATCAGATTTCAGTATGTAAGCTCTGCCCTACACGGTGACAAGAATCATCTGCGCTCTTACTATAAGAACAACATGAAGGTAATGGCCACTTCCTTGGAGACACTCTGGATTTCATAGCAGCAGAATAGAAAATTAAGTAAAGGAGCAATATTTATGTGCTAAGATACTTCTGGACATAAACCAAAAATCTTCCCTTGAACTAATCATATATCATTTCAATACCCAACTACGGTGTTATTTACATTAGGAGATACACAATATAGTCGTGCTTCCCGTTTTTAAAGTCAGTGAAGGATGTTTCTGACAATATAAACTATAAAAAGCATACACAGAGATAACACGAGTGAATAAACTACATCCTAGCAGACTTAATGTCCACAAATTTCTGGCAGTGAGTCCGGTTTCCCCTAAGTAAAGAAAACAGTTAGATGCGACTTATGATATCACTGATCTCTATAATGAATATTGCAGAATGAGACTTCACATCTTACACAGAGCTGAAGCCAGAGTCTCTCTGACAAAGTGCCACAGCCCTGTAAACTCAGCAATGGAGAGAGGCCTTAGCTTTAAACAATGTAAAATAAATTATATTTATTAAATGCTTCAGCATGCCATGCCCAGTGCAGTAATAAAACTGATTCAAAACAAAAATCATCTTTTTTCATCATTTAAAAAATCCAGACAAATTGCAAGCAAATTCAGCACCTTCAGCAGTTGCCCATATATTCCCCTTTAGTGGAAATCACAACATGTAGATGAATTTCTATTTAAAAAATAGTAGAGAGTGTCTATAAAACATCAGTTGAAGGAACACCGCGTATCTTTTAATTAAGTGGTACATCATAAAACAAAAGGCTGATATGACTTTGCAAGCAGCAAAACATATTCCTCCAGGGCAAAATTCAGCCTTGGAATACATGAGGTAACTGCTTTCAAATTGTTTCGTGTTTCTCAGGCAGTTAGATGAGCCTTCAGGAAAGCCTCCATGCTATCCCAGAGCCTACATTGAAGGACTATTTCCTGCCTTCCAGTCCAACAGGCATAACATTGACATTTTAGTCATGTCTCAAGCATATTCTGGCAGTGAAATATGAACATAGTCCATAATTAATTTTATTTTGTACCTAAAGATGGTAGATTTTTCTTACCATGAAAACAGCCACTTCAGCACTACCCACAGTTTTGTAACACTGGGCAGCAAAATATTAGGGGGGGGGGGGGTTAGGTGAATGCTAAGTATGCTCTGCAGGAAGAAAGAGAATTGAGAGTGATTCAGATTTTACTCTATAGTTGATAGAGGAACTCACAGGTATTTCCAGCTAGAACAATTCATTACAAAAAGAATTACATGCAGTAACTTCTCCAAGGAGCAGTAAGTATTTGTTAAGAAGCATCTGATACAAAACATCACTGCAAGCAAATGGAGACAGATCTAGTTGCCATCATATTATATTTTTCCCTACATTAAATACATAAATTAGTTAAACCTAATGTGCAGCACTTTATCTTGAGAAATCAACTCCAAAAACAGATGAGGCCAGCAGGCCCTTTTTTGGGGTTTCTTTGTTTCACGTTGGTAAAGTGCAACTGTCATAAACCTAGCTTAAGCACCAATGGCTGCTTTATGCTGCCCAAGTGACAAAAATCACTTAGAGCGTTATCGGTCAACATGTACCTCAGTCTGTTAGAGGGAAATTTATTGTAGTTGCTAATGTAAGGGACTGGAGATCAAAAATCTTTAGCTTGTTTTCTCCTTATATCAGCTTCTCTTCCTGAAACAATTTTGTTCACATGTTGCTGCAAAGTTTGTTTCTAATTTTACACTAATCTGAGAAACTTTGAAAATTCTTTGTGGGGAAACTGCAGTAAACTGGATATATAATTTACTTGTTCAAGATGGTGAATTATATTTTATTGTGCAAAGTAATTTTGTAGTAGTGTAGTAATACTGAACATGACCTTTGATTTATGCTGTAGTCACCACATTAAAATAAGACTGCCAACTTGTGAAATAGTACTAAGTTGATGGTTGTGCTTAAGTTACTTGCCAAGATGCACTGGGCTACATCAGAGTGAGGTAGTTGTGCGTCAGCCAGCAAGGACTGACAATGCCAAATGACTCCTGAAAGCACCGGATTTCTTTGTGTAGATATAAAGGCATCTTACCAGAAGGGAACTTAGAGCAAAGACTCTTGAGACATATCTGGACAGAGCATGAGCTCCAAGGAGATATATCTTTAGAGACTCACAACCTGAAAAAATGTGGTATCCCACATGCAAGATCTTATTTTAGAAGTGTGCAAGAACATCACTAATAGGAAAAATCAGTCCACCAGTCATTACTCCAGATGGTCCCAAAAATACACTAGATTCAAATTTAAATATGTTGAAACATAGAGACAACTCTTCCAGTAAGAAGATGAATCCATGTTGCCAAAGATGGTTATATATTAGAATCACAGAAACGTAAAATGGTTTGCTTTGGAATGGACCTTAAAAATCACCCAGTTCCAACCCCCCTGGAACTTCCACTGGATCAGGGTGCTCAAAATCTCATCCAATACGTCCTTGAACTATTCCAGGGAGGAGGCACCCATGGCTTCTCTAGGCAACCTGTCCCAGTGCCTTGGGAACATTCCCCCTCAATTAATTCTGTAAATTAGGGCATTTTTCTTATTATTTGTTTTATTTTTTCTTGTTATATATTTTTATTATTATTTTTCTTATATTTAAGAGATTTGCCTTGATACAACTATTATTAGAAATATATCCCAATACATAAATCCAGTAGCTATAAAATATATGAATATCATTCTAAAAATGAGTTTGCTGTTGAAAGCTCAGAAAACTGTGTGTTTTTTTCCAATTCTTCAGAAATCTTAAATTGGAAGTTAATTAGGAGCTATATTCACCAAAAATAGTTGAACAATATGCAAACAGCTGCTTGCTTCAACATTGCTGTCATATATAGCTGCAAAAATATTAGCATTTAGCCTGTTGTACAGCCACTATAAATAGGGAAATAAAATGTATAGTTTTGAATAACTATGACCTTTCATATATTTTTCAAATTACAAACATCCAGACATTTTTAAAACCAAGATCAATAAAGCTGGATTCTAGAACATTTCTCTCTCTTTCCTAGCTAAAATTATAAGTGTCAAATATGAAGTGAGTTCAAAATACACCAAGACAAATCAATATGGGTGCCGGCAGAGCACAGATAACTTCTCTGAGAGGCAGCACAACTTGTACTGGGAGAGCCCCAACAGCAAGGCAGGGGGGCCTGTAGCAAAGGCAGACCAATCCTAGGAGAAGGCTTTAGCCTTAGCACGCTGGAAGAGATATGGATCCAATCTTTCTATTTCACATTTTTCCCCAGCAGAGTTCTGGTCCAAATTAAATCTGTGGTTTGTGTGGCAGTGGGAGCAGATCGAAGTAATTTAGCACAAGAAATCCCCAAAAAACTCCTTTCAGATATGAATCCCAGACAGATCAATGTCACTTGTGTCCTGGTTTCAGCTGGGATAGAGATAAGTTTCTTTCTATGGCTTGGATTTGGGATGAAAATGATGTTGATAACACAGTGATGGTTTTAGTTGCTGACAAACAAAGATTTTTCAGCTTCTCATGCTGGCCTGCCAGCAAAAAGGTGATGGGTGCACAAGAAGCTGGGAGGGGATACAGCCAGTGGAGTTGACCCAAAGTGGCCAAAGGGATATCCCGTACCATAAGACATCACGCTCAGTATATAAACTGAGGGAGTTGGCCAGGGCCCATTGATCACTGGTCAGATACAGGCTGGACATTGGTCACTGAGTGATGAGCAATTGTTTTGATATTCAGTTATTATTATAATTATTATTAGATTTTCCCATTTGCCGTCCTATTAATCTGTCTTTATCTCAGCACACAAGTTTTTCTTCTTTTCATGCTCCCCCCCATCCCACGGGGTGAGGTAGGGGTGGGGGAGAAGCAAGCAGCTACATGGTGTTCATCTGCCAGCTGGGGTTACACCATGACGTTTGTTCCTTGCAAGTGCAAAATGCAAATGCCTAAGTGCTGCAAACATTAAAAATGCTACAAAATCAATTATGTAATGAAATAAAATGCTTTGAGCACAAATACATACCCTTGGGTTCACAAAAACAGCATGGTCACTGAGAAAAATGCCGGGCATGAGACAGACACTGCGTTACCAAGAGTCTGTTAAAATCTCTCCTTGCAGCTTCACAGCTTATCAGGTCTGTAATATGTTATAGGTGGCTGCACAATAGCTTCCTTCATCTTTGCTTTTATTGTGTTCTTCTCAGACATACCTTTCTGCTACATAAGCTTTCAGATAGTTTCTAGATAGAACAACTGAATGGCAAAATGATAAAATGGTTTTAAAGGAGGTATAACTGCATAACTTTCATCCAACCTAGAGTGTCTGGCAATATTGCAGGTATATATGACCGGTTCCCTACACGAGTGATCTGGTATTGTTCAAACCACAGGACTGCACAGAGATGCAGTGTTCCTTCAGGCCCACTATGGAGGTTACTATCTTTGCCAGTCAATAACTGGAGTCACACCTCCTATGGAGTGTCATTATGATTCTCCAAGCAAAGACAGCAAAAATTTCTTTTAAGTTTCTTGCACAAGTCCAATTATACTGTAGCAGGACCTGGACAAGTGGGAGCAGTCAGGCCTTCTCTGTTTTTATGCCACACATCTCAAACAGCGGCAAAGAGCGATTTGGAATAGCTGTTTTCCTCTGAAATGTTGTCAGTTGATGTGGTGGGTGACTCCAATAACATCTCCTCAACATTGATCTATATCCTATTACTGCCCAAGCTGCACCTCCTGCCTTTATTGACAGCTTTTGGGAAGTCAGATGGAGGGGTGAGCACCAGAAGGTAGTCACTAACAATCTGTCATTTACCAAACAAGCTCAGAGAATCTCCATAGATGTGCTAGCACAGCTTTACCCTCACATGGTAGAGAGTATTTGGAAGGCAAAACTCAGCAGGGAGATGCTGTCAAGACCCTTTGCAGTGTCATTCTGCTTTCTAGGGGACTGCAAAGAACAATCAGGAGAGAAGAGCTTTTCACCAGTGGTGTATAAATAAATAATTTGACAATGAATGACAAGGCATAACAAGCATGTGTAAGAGAAGAAACACATTTTGTGAACAGTGACACTTCCAACAGCCAGTTATTATCACCAAGTCCAATGCAACGGTCTTTGCTGCTTTTTTATTTCCAGATAACCCTCTGTTACACAGCCATTTGAGAGGGCTACAATTATGGGGGAAAAGTAACCTTTGCTTCCCTGTAATGGGGTTCAGGGGAGCCTTAGGATTGTCTAATTTCCATATGCCTCCTGGAACAGCCTGTTAATACATTAAAAAGGGGACTCTAGTTGCGTATAACTCACAGTAATCTTCTCCCAAATTAGTCTCAGTGTGAATCAGACACAGTCACAAGTACCGCTCATAAAGAGACAAATAAATGAGACAGGAAGGATGAATGAATATTAGTGCTATTCAGTAAAGACTGTGTCCCATCTCCTGGTTCTGGCCACCTTATCTGCCACCTTTTGTCCCCTCTTCCTTCCCACTTGCTACATTTGTGGGCAGAGAGACATTTTCAAAAAGTATTTGAATGGAGTGATTCACCCCAAAGTTGGAGAAAGATGTCCATGCTCAGAAGGTGCTTAGTGTGGAATGAAAGAGGAACATGGGGAAAAGACTAAAGGAGAAGTGGAGAACACCATCACTAGCACAAAGCATAGGAAATTACATGGACAAATGTAACAAGCTGTGATCAAAACAAAGGGCAAGTATGAAAATCTTGATATCATTGGATAACATGCAAAAATAGAGATGGAATAGATACGACAGGAAATGGTTGGATCCCAGTTACAAAACTTGACTGAAGAGAGAGAATATAAATTTAGAAATTTTATTCAGCATGTTGTGACAATTTGGGGTCCACACCACCTCCTGTACAAGTAAATAAAAAGGCCCATCTATGCTTCTTATGACTGCAAAGCTTGTGTCCAAACAGCTGGACTCCTAATACCCCAAACAACACAGTCACATCCAGTCCATTGGCTGGGGCCACTCTCTGGGCTAAGTTAACTCCAGAGACCAAAACTAAGGGAGGCCCCCTGCTACCATTTCAGTAATACAGATGATCGCAAGGCCTGGACCAGTTTAATTTCCCACATGACCCAGATGTGAGTAAAGAATGAAACACGGCAGGATGAAGATGGTTTGATCATTTGCCTTCATCCTGAAGACAGTGGTAGTAACAAGCATCATGGACAAGGATATAACAGAAAGAGCTTAGGCAGAGAGATCATGAACCCTGATTTGGAAATGGCCAACTTAAAAAATAGTAAATATATATGAACACAAACAGTCCTGAGTAAAGGCTTGCTTAATCACCCTTCAGCCTCACAAAATTTGAACATTAGGGTCTGACTTAGCTGAGGAAATCTAGTCTGATATTAAAAACAGATGATACCCTAAAACTCATATAAATGTTAGAAATCTGTTAGAATTCTTCAAAGAAAGAAAACACTGCACAGGCTGTTATGAAGAGTAGATTAGAGATCTTGCTAGCTTTACATTAAGTATTCTTACTGTTTCACTGTTTCAATGACATCAGAAAGTAACAGACAAAAATGTGTAGATTCTACAAATTTTGCATCGTTCTGCATTTTTGCTGTCTCCCTCCAGATCCAGGCTTTGATATGAAAAAAAAGAGTCCTTATATTTATGTGTATTTACATTACAAAGACCATTCACAGTAAAGTGTCCTTTTTTTAACTCAGACATAGATACCTGCCTGGAGTAAAAAAAAAGAAAAGAAAACAACCCAAAAACCCCATAGTATTCCTCCCCTCTACCCACATCAATGATGTCCTAATCTCAAAGATTAGTACAGACCTTGTAGAGGATATTGTGCTAAAACTTAGATTAATGGGCTACAGAGTCACAGTCATTATAAGAAAAGATTACATTTTTACCAGGGAAGAGAAAAAATGTAGTTCCCTTTGAAAATGTCTAGTCAAACTACTTAGTTTGCAATTCAAGCATACATGCACCTTAACAACTGTAATTAATAATACATTCCTGCATCTAACATAAAATGTCTTCAGTTCATTTTTTCATAGGGATGAGCTGGAAAAAAAAATTAATTTGGTTTAATAGACGACTTTACACATACTACATACATGTCATAAACTTAACTATGCACAGATGGGTTCATTTGGTCTCTACATCACTTTGTACAGTATTAAGCACTGTATTAAAAAGAAAGAGTTGTTTATTATTATAAAATTCAAGGGGGAAAAGTTGCAGGGTTTTTCCCTTAAAAATTTCATTTTAAATAAGTGATTTTAAATAATAACGAGCAGGACTGTGCAGTTTGCTGATCATTCCTACACTGATTGTGCTTGTTCATAGGTTAAACCTCTGCCATGTTTTCAGCCTGCACTTTAAGAAGAATCCCTAATCCTGAGCATTAATGGAATTAACACGTTTGCCTCTTTCTCCTCCAAAATGTCTTTAACTTTGCCTGCACAGTAATACACAAATACATCCATTTGGAAAGGAACAGTCAGGTTTGGATAGAGAGCACAAATGAAAATATAGAAAAAAAAAAAAGCTGGTCTTCATTCACAGGTGGGTTAAGTCTGTTTCCTAAAGGGAATCCAAGATGCTGTTTCCTAAAAGGAATCCAATGCTAACAGCTCAGGAAGAGCTCTGACTACCTATTTTCCATCTTTGAATTAAAAGACAGATTAAGGTGAGCAGCAGGCAACTCGGAAGTCCCAGGGTCAATAGCTCAACTGAATAAAATCCTACCAGACAATATGTATTGTTTCTGCCAAGGAGGGTGTTTTAAGAGCTGTTTGTACTACCTGCCCCCCAAGCTCACCTCACATGCAGTTTAATCACCACAGGAAAGGCTTAATGCAAGAAGCACACCTATGCAATATGATTTTGCTCAGCTTGTTCTTTCCACAAAACAACTGGTTCTGCTTCTGAATATAGTTTGGATACAACTTATGCTTCTTACACATTAACATAAAAGCATGAATTCCACATTTTTCAAGTGGCAGTGCAGTCAGATCGCTCACCTTGTGTTACATACATGAACATATCCTTGAGAACAAAAATATTCTCACCTAACCCAAATATAAAAACCTACCAAAATCAATTGCATGTGAAATTACCATGTTGTTTATTTCTGAGTATGCTGCAAAGATGTTCGTTTTCCCTGAGCTCCTGTGGTTGATGACTTCTCTGTAGCCTCTTTCCTCACTGCAGAACTGAACATCTGTGACACTGGTCTGGGTGCCCCAGGTGAATTGTAAAGTTTTTTCCCCCCAAGACTAACGCACCACACTTTAAAAGGTTGGATCCTAGAGCTATTTAGGGTATTATAAGATTTTTGACTCTGAGATTATGCACAAACAAGAAGGAGAGTGGATGATAAAAAGTCACTTTGCTCTATAAGCACGCGACACGGAGTCTCTCCATTTTAATACATTTTGCTTCAGAAACAACTTCAATAATAGGAAAAGCCATATGCAAAGGGGAGAACAGGAGTGAATCTTTCCCACTTTTAGTACTTAAAAATTTAGGAAAGGTGAGAAAGGAAGGAGACATAATCATTGCACATCCCCAGTGCCCCAGTACAAGATCTTAGCAGCAAGCAAGCAAAATTTTCTAAAGTTTCACTCAGCCTATGTTTTGGGGAAAGAATTAGCCAAGCTCCCTTCCCTACTCTTCCACCAGGCTTTCTTCCTGGACGCTTAAACCCCGTACTTCTTTTCCCAAAAGTGGTCACAGACACAATGCTACTAGACACTTGGAAGGTGAGAAGTAATAGAAATAATGTTCCAATAAAACGTACCTGTTTCCTTAGTACATGCATTCTCTATAGACAACACTGAAGACGTAAAATTTTTAGTGCATGGGTAACCTTTGCCATTTTCAAATTTCTCTGCAAAATACTTAGCTCCTGACAAAACCAAAACAGCAACTGTGCTCTCTATACACACTGTGCTGGATGTCCAGCACAGTTGCTGGTTTGGTTTTATCAGGAGCTAAGTATTTTGCAGATACCTTTAAACAACTATTGGTTGATTACCAGATCAAATAGCCTAAGGCTGCAAGCATGACCTTTAGTAAAGCTCAAGGCTGAGTCACAGCTTACCTCTGCTTATAAGGAAATGCAGATGAAGATTAATGAGGATGTGGATAACAGCACAAGCAGTTCTGTAGAAAGTTCTGTAACATGAGGTGCTATTTTCTGGATTGTCAGGGCATCTTCTGGTTGCTGTCCAAAGTCCTGTACTTTTATTTTTAAAAAATGATGTAATTGGAATTATAAACTTGTACCACAGGCACCATTTCACTTTCACAATACAACAAGGCAAAAATGTGTATTGATCTGCCTGTACAACTCTAATAAAGTAGAACTCATACAGTGGATTTTCTCTTCTAAGTATGTTTACTTATTACCCATATGTCGCAGAGATAATATTTTACTCATTGAGAGATATTAACAGGAACTTTACTGATATGGAGCACTGCTCTCATGTTGTTAATACGGGACTAGGATCCAGTAGTTTTATATTGAAGACATTTTCACTTGTTTCCCTGAAACTGCTAAATGTTGACTGAACTATGTGTCTCTAATCTAAACAGGTTTCCAATCTTTAGCTCAAAAAATATATTTTTCTAAAAATTTTAATTCATTTACCCAGTAAAATACTTTTTTATTATTTTGAAAAATGAAAACAAAATTTCCCAGACGTGTGTGCAGCCACCTTCTCAGTGATACACTGCGCAGCTCACATTAGCACTGCTTTAATATGGGTGAAAAACACCAGGAGCCAAAATAATATGAAATGGCCTATGTCAATAGCATAAATAGAGCCAAAAGCATCCCTCAGAGTGCAACGTAAAGAGTAGCAAAGAAACACATAGCAGGATAGAAAAATCTTCCAGAGATAATGGGAACAGCACTTCATCCCCAGCTTTCAGCAAGATTTTTGTAAGGACATCCTATAGAGACTGCTCTGGGCGGCCAGGAAGGGCACAAGGATGAAAATAGAGTCGGAAGGCTTCAAGGGCTTCAGGATGAGGCAGAGCATTTCTGACAGTGCCAGGGGTGATCTGCCAGCCCTGCCAGGTGACCTGGGGTAGCAAAAAAGAAAGAAGAGACTGCTTATCTGCAGTCCTGCATCTTTGCAGCACATATGGTCTGCTCCCACATGAGCACAGGGAAGACCCGGAGCTGCGAGGTGGTTGTTCATACAAGGAAAAGTAATCGTTAACAGCAGGATAAATGGGAACATACCTATGGTCGTTCCACATTCCATGAGTCAGGATTTACTTTTTCCTGTAGATGCAGACCTCTAGCTTCAAAGCCTTTGAAGATACAGTAGTATCTTCCACATATCTTTCCCCTGTCCCACCCACAGACCAGGTAGATGGAGTGCCTCTTCCTTCTCCTCCTCTCCCCATGTCCATTCCTCACACTTTTTTCCTCACTCCTCATATTTCCAGCATTTATGTGTTTTCTTATATCTTGAGGCACTACCAGTGGGGCTGAGGGGCCTGTGCCCACCCTAGCCTCTCCCCACAGACCTCTCAGCCACCCCCAGGCACAGGCATCCCATAACAAGGGAAGCTCCCTGAGCCAACATCACTCGATAACAGCATCCACTCGCTGCTCACTGAGATGTCAGCATGCTTGTGTTCAGTTTCTATAAGGTTTCACTGTAGAGCACACCACACTCAGAGGAAAAGCACCTCAAACTCCACAGAATCCTCCTGCACTGTTGCACAGGCCTGAACCACACACAGCTTGCTGCCCACGGGATGGCAGGGAGCCAGCAAGGGACTGACAAGTATTCCACTATGGAAGTCATTTAGCATTGGTATCTCTACCAGTAATGTCCTCACTTACCACCTCTCCCCCGTACTCAAATAACTGAAAGCTGGATGACTGCTGGAAATAAGGCAGAGCAAGATAACAAATCATATGCAGCTGTTTGTTGAGTCGTTAAAAGCCACACCTACAGCTGCACAAGGAAGACACTCTTTTAATTAATAAAAGCAGAAGATGATGACATATTCTGAACTTTCACAGGGGCTGACAGTTACCATGCACATCTTCGCTCCATCACGATGTGTATGTTGTCAGAAGGCACCAGCCTATTCTGTTCTCTGCCTCTATTCATCTGTCAGGTATTCCACTAGATGATACCTTTAAATTGAAAAGTTCCCTTTTTAATTGAACTCTAAAATTGCATTACTATATATTTATGCTCTCATTAACAATAAATCTGTAGGGTTTTTTAATTTTCTGTTAAAAGTCAAAGCTGTTCATCCAAAAATAGTTATTTTTCTTTTAGCCCAATAGGTCTTATGTATATATTTTTCATATTATCTTGTCATGCTTTTAGTCTTAGTAATGATATTCCAGTAATTAGATATAAAATAAAACACAAATTGCTAGTGGCAGGTTCCCCTCAGTTATCTCATTTATAGCATGATAAAATTTTTACTTCCAGGAAAGTCAAAGGTAATGGAGAAACAGCTCAAATGCACCAAGCAGTGACTGACACACAACGTGATATTCCAGCTGTGTGGTCCAGGATCAGTGCTGTAAATTCAGCCTATTCTACACTCAGATGTCCATCAGTGTTGTCAAAAGCATCCTGAGGATTGCTTGTTCTGACAAAACTCTTCCTGGTGGATGTCTGACCCTTGCCTACCTGCATCCCCTTTGCCACAGTACTGATGCTAAGACCAAACCTCTTTCTCACTTTACTGTTGTGTACTACTGATTAATGAATCCTAACTTCTCTATAACCCTGCACTACAGTAAGGTTTCATATCTATAGAGCTCTGCCCTGCTACTCTACTGCAGATTCCTCCTTGTCTGGTCTCAGGTTTCAGATATACAGTGTGCTGAACTGCGCATTGGGATTGCGACAGAAGTGAAGAAGAGACAAAAGAGTATTTCATCACCCAGAGCACAAGCATGTACAACTCGATTAATTCTCTAAGCTGCATGACATGCTATACATTCACCACAGAAAATACACAATTGTCTATGTTTGATCAGTGAACAAAAAATATGTTCTCAGTGATGACATATCCACATTTAATTTTATTCTTTCAGTTTAATGTTGCCAAATACACATTTTAAATAGCAATGGCCCTTTTAGCTGTCCAGAAGGTGACAATATTCTCCGGGCTGCTACGTGTCTGCTGAAAATCAGACCAAGTTCATTCCTGGGTCAACGTCCATTGCTAATAGGAATAATTTTACACCAGTGCATCTTTGATTTTAGTGAGAATGAGAGCTCCACATAGACAGTCGTTCAATGCAGTTTTCTACACTGCATCTGTCCTCACTTGGAAATAAGGTGTCATCTCCATGAAGCTGGGCTGGCAGTGAATTTTCTGTCCCTTATCCTGAGTGTTGACAAGGCTTATGTAAGCAGGAATAAGGAATTCAGGAGATGTGAGCACTAATTACCCAAAAAGGCCTATCAGTGTTTCAACACACAGGATGACATTGTGCTTCCCCAAATTTTCATTGCTTTTCATTAAAGGATTGGTTTTCCTTTCAGGTCACATTTACAATTGTATAGCTGCTTGAGCAAGTACCACAAATGACAGCCTAGCCCTAGGAAAAGTGCAGCGACACTGCAGATTTAAGCAAAAGGAGCCCTGGAGAAAATATGGACTGTCGTGGAGATTTCCCAGTGACTTCTGCAAAGACAGTTCTCTACTTGTATGTGCACCTAATTCTCTTCTCTGTCACATAAACAGACACTACAAGTCACTTTGGGGGTTTTATTTGTTAATTTTATGAAGTCCTTTGAGATCCTGATCTTTGATCAGCACAGTTTCAATTGCTGATATTGAGCAATGAAATTCTTTGAAATAAAAAAAGCCTACCAGCGCGTGGTAAGAAAATGAAGTATTGCCACTCTGAATGAAAGACCAGTGTGACTGATGACAGTGCCAAGAATCTGATGCTCTCTGAAACTAGTGGTGTATATTAAAACAGCCATTCTGTACTGATAACTTTCAGAAAGGACTATAATAGCATCCTTACAACTAGAGCTTTCCATCTCTCCAGATATTTCATTGCACTCCTCACTTCAATATCACCTTCCTTTTATAGAAAGGCTTTGCATTATAATATCCCCAGTGCTTTGGCAGGGCCTAAAACACCAGTGCAGTTGGTTGCAGAGATGAAGTTTAAGAGTCATCAGAGGACTCTTAAGTATTATATATACTTTTTTTATAGAAATTTCTTTTGGTCTGGAAACTATTGCACCAATTGCCAGCAAAGAGAACTTTCTTTGCCTTTGTCAACTTAAAAGTGTAAATAACAGTTGATAGATGAGAAGAGGTGTGGGGTTTGTTGTTTTTCTTAAATCAAAGTGTGTTTGAGATCATTAACTTTGTGACTTTTCACAGGTTGATTAAAATGGGCCCAAGTCTAATCCATGTGCCAGGTTGCTGGCATATTTTTCTAGAAAGAAAAAAGCAGAGTACTGGCACGTCACTTAAATTTTAAATTGTGCCTCCATACTGGTGGCTTAAAGTGTGTCAGGGTTCTCAAAGAAACTGGGAAATTGCCTTGCCCAGCCACGCTGCAGATCAGAAGAGGCAACACATAGTCAGCAAATGTAGTACTGCTGGTCAGTGACTGTTCCTGCCCCAACTACAGTTCTGATGTCACTTTGCATATACTTCACCAGCTCCTTACAGAGAGTCTCACCCTTTCTCCTATCAATTACCATGCTACATATACTCCATACCATATTGTGATGCTTTCACCATTAGCTACTTTATCCATAGATTAAGCACTTGCACCCGCCAGACTAGCACTACCACCTCAGTTCACAGTCTATATCATTAAATAGGCTTTATATTATGTCCAGCTCTCCCAATCCAATAGCACAGATATCCTGCCCAGATTGCCATTAACCCTCAGACAAATTACGGCCACTCTTCTCGTCTTCCTAGTAACTTGCTCAAATCCTCCGTTACCTCAGCTGCACACTAACAATGATCAACTGCAATATTTTTCAGGCCTCTATTGGCATTACTACAGAAGGCATCCTTGCAATTGCCAGTGAATGTATTAATAAGCATTTTTCCATATAACAGAACTAAATTTGGGAACCAAGAGTTCCCACAGAAAGCTGACTAGACCAGTAGTATAAGAACAAGCTGATTCCCATTTGGTTCTTGTGCAAATGCCTATTTTCACCTTGCAGCCCAGCTTAGCAGAGATACCTCTATTTTTTAATCTGCAACATTTCACAGTGATCTGAACTTCTACCTGCATGAAGCAGAGGAGCAAACGTCTACCAGAGGAGGCCAGGCTATTCAGACAGGGCAGCCATTCAAAGGATGCTGTGCTGAAACAGATTAAGTTGCCATTACCATCAGGAAGCTGCTGGCCCCAAACTGTGCCTGGGAATTCTGGCCTTGGAGCTGTTTTAATTAACTGCAAGAATCAATAGGAAAAGTGACCCAACTCTTAGCAACCTTGGTAAACATCACCTCCTTGCTGCAAAAAAAAAGAAGTGGATACATATCCAGGCTGAGGAATGGTAAACAGTGGTCAACCAAAACAATTTAAACAGAGAGAGATGGAAGAGAAAATAACACATCCAGAAACTCCGTGTCATGGTTTCCACACCTGGAGGAAACACGGCCTGTAGGACTCAAAATTCACAATACATGGCATATTGTCTGGCATTCAAGAGCTAAACATAAACCCAATAGATGCTGATAGACTTCACCTGGGATGAGAGTGGTCCCACCACTGTACAGAGAAGCAGATTTAGGGCTCTTATTGGTCACCTGCACTTGTGGCTGGTTTATACAACTGCTCAGAGACCCCATGTCATCTCAGCACTGCATTGCAAACAGTCTACTGCCCAAACTGGTCCTGGTCCTCAGTGAAATCATGTTCTTCAAAATACTCACGACTTTCTGTCCAAATCCTACGTGCTTGCAAGTCAGCAGCCCATCACACTGGCCAGTATTGCACAGCTGGATCAGCCCACGCAGACAGGCTGCACAAGCTGTCCAGAGTCTGCCCTTCAGTCAAATTGAAGGTAAACAGCAAATAAGTTGATAAAACGGGGAGATACAGAGGGAATTGTGGGGAGGGCAACAGAAGGTGATCTAGGCTTAAACTGCATACCAAATCTTTGCTGCTTACTTGTTCTTGTGTGTAAAATTCTTCCTTAATCATACAGCTGAACACACTTGGGCAGATTCGCCTCCTTTCCCAGGCAGAGTATCCAGAATGGGCTTAAAATAGAGGATAGCAAATGACATAAAGATTTCTTCCTAATGGCCTGCACTAAAGACACTTTTCCTTGTTACACGAGTCAGCCACTCAGCACATGCACAGCAACTTCACTCCTAAAAAGCCAGTGTGCTTCTACATTGAAGTAAAACCATGACAGCAAGCTCAGCAAAAGTCAGTTTATCATGTGCTGATTGCCTTCACCGAGACCGACTAGCTCCAAGAAACATCTCTCCCTGGCTGCCACGGGAGGTGATGGGCAGCCAGGAACTAGAGCTGTGCCACAACAGTGCCTCCCTACCATTGGGAAAATTAATAGAGGCCTAGGACAGCTAAGAGGAGTGTGGGTTTTTTCCTCCCCGACACAAGCAGACCCCAGTTCACCGACCAATCTTATCAAGAATATCTGACTGGCTTCTCTCCCAGGAAACACCGAGCATCTTCATTTCCCAGGGCAACCAGTGGGATCAATGGGTTCTACCCTCAAGGGCTGCATAAGCAAAGCAAGGCTAAGCCCTTGCTGCCGCAAACGTGTCGTTCGGAAACTTCTTCCCGCACACACACCAAAATCTCTTCTCTCCAAGTTCTTTCTGGTCCTTGCTAGTTTGCATATAGCACAGGCTGATGTTTGCCTTCGAGACACAAGTGCCCTGTGGTTAACTCACTGCACCATATCTTCATTAGTAGCATGAGGGGAAACAGCTCCAGCACAGGGAATGTCTCTGTCACCATGAAAGAAAATGTTCTCATTAAAAAAATAAAATAAAACAGATGTAGTTTTCCCCAGCATTTTCTGGTGCTTTATTCCTTTTGGACTGTGTTGGTGAGCCTGAATATTTTCAATAACCAAGCAATTTGAGTAACTCTGTGGAAAACTCAACAGTAATCCAGCAATAAATATGGGCAATTCTGTTTCAAAGGGCCAGCCCAAATTTCACCGAGTTCAGTGACTCTTACAGGATACATAAACACTTTCTAAATAAAAACTAGAAGACAGCAGACACTTTGTTATTTTAGTTTTTCCCCCATTCCGTTCTGGTTTTGTTTGATTGATTTTTTTTTTTTTAGCTTCTCTCAGCTATCTTTATTGCTCTCTATAACTACCTAAAAGGAGGTTTTAGGCAGGCAGGGGTTGGTCTCTTCTCTCAGGCAATCAGTGACAGAACAAGAGGACATGGTCTCAAGCTTCGTCAGGGAAGGTTTAGGCTTGATATTAGGAAAAAATTTTTCACTGAAAGGGTGATTCACCAATGGAATGCACTGCCCAGGGAGGTGGTGGAGTCATCGTCCCTGAAGGTGTTTAAAAAACAGATTGGATGAGGCGCTTAGCACCATGGTTTAAGTGACAAGTGGGTGCTAGTGTTGGGTCATAGGTTGGACTAGATGATCTCAGAGGTCTTTTCCAAATTTGTGATACTGTGATACTTTGTCTTTTGTGATGTCCATCTCAAGGAAAGAATGAGGAAAGAGAGTTTAATATAATCTTACATAGCAGAAAGAGCCAAAACAAGCCAAAAGACAAATCCATATATTAAAATTTCCACCCCTCCATTTGCTCTCATACATTTACCACCCACCTGTAATAAAATAACAGTAGATACTAACAATTCCTACAGCGTTAGGATTCAGCCAACATTTAACCTGAGAGTCCTCTCTATTAATGTGATTACTAATAAGTACAGTTTTTTCCACTTCCTGATCCACATTACAGCAGAAAAAAAAATACTCAGATGAACAAAAATTGGTAAGGTAAAAAAGCCACTATATAAATCATATTCTTCTTATTAATGTTATGCATTTTTATTTTCCAAGAATCAAAGCAGCATCCTTTGTGCATATTCAGAAATCACAGTAATATTCTGAGTTGTTTAATTTACATGCAAATTAGATTCAGGGACCTCATAGTTGCAGATATTCCCTTTCAGTTATAAAATTGCCTTTAAACCGAAGCAAAAGGATAATATTATGGCAACAAGATTATTACTGGTCTTGTAAAAGTTTAGCTTCAAAAAGCCAAACAGATTTGACTCAGTGAACAGAAATCAGAACACGGAAGAAAAAAGAAACACTATAACAATGGAAAAACCTGGATTGCCAGAGCAGCAAATGTGAAATTGCTGAATTTTAAAACAAACATATTTGGAATTACACTGCTTTCTAGTGTGTGAATTGTCTAACTGACGAGGCCTGTATATCACCCTATTCTTCCAGAGAAAATGCTGACAATTTATACCATGTGGCCCAGAATCTCTTACTTGAGCCCAATATAGTGATGATGGATAGGTAAGAACTAGTTCAGCAACAGAAGGCTTTATTACCCAAAGCCTGATGAAGTGAAAGTTAACGGCTCCATAATGCACTTGACTACAACAGCTCTGTCTGGTACAAACCTTGAAAAGCACCACCCCAGAGAATTATTTTAATGCAAGTTTCACCAAAACACTGGACCATTCAGGAGGTGCACCCTATGAGGGCCGTGGTACTGCATGTAGCCTTGATCTTCATTGTAATGAATGAAAATATTATTTGATGGAAAACTGTTATGTCCTGAAACCAAACCAAAATAGAAACATGTTTTTTTTCTAAAGTTTCACATTCAGTTAGACAAGTAGAAGATACTGAAAAATAAAACAAGTATTTTCTCTTTGCCTGGCTCAAGAGGCCTAAATGAAACAGCTCTGAAGACATCTAATATGCTCTATATTAGAAAGGTGCACGTTTTCACATTTGAGCACTTTCCATGGAAACGGAGGACATCAGGTATCTTGCAAACCCAAGCCTTTCAACTGTGAAAGACTCAAACCTTGTGACTAGCCTCTATTTCATGGAGAAGAAAATCACCTCATGTAACACTTGCAATTTTGCTATATGTAGAAATAAAACACTATAGCATCATAACGTTGTCCATGGGTACAACAGCAATATTAGTTCAATGTGAACTTGCGAAGATCCCACAATGTTTTCATAGTAATGAAAAAATAGAATAAGAAATTGTTTGGGAGGTGCATGAAAATGCCATGACAATGTCATTAAGAGCCTTTTGCACTCTGATGGGAAAACAATTCAAATGCTACTCGTGTAGAGATTCTTATTACAAGGTTTTCACCTTGGAAAATTAGCTAAGCAAAATGATTTCCATGTGCGGCTGCGGAATATTCATACCAATCCAGTTACTAAGCACAGACCTAATTTCTACCCTCCTGCATGGTGTACAGCTTTCTCTGAAGTGTGAGACACTGCAAAGATGATCTCAATCAAAAGCATGCAATTAGACCCTTGTTTCAGTGTCAATCTGAAACTGAATCAGCAACAGCCATTTTATCAGACAGCTGAAGAAGGAGAAATTCTTGCCCTTGTGGTGATGGATAAAGACACTGTAACCAAACCTGTAGCCCAAGTGAGTTCCATCTCCTGAGACAGGCCTGTCACATAACTCATTTAGGTAGGGCTTTGCAATGGGAAATTAAAAAAGTAGGTTTAGGCTTCAGGCTGCACAGTGACAAGTTAAAGGCTTCATTACCAAACAAAAAATAGGTTAATACACCTTGCTCTACAAGACATTGCTTCTCTGGGAGATGAGGCTTATTAACACAGCCAGGTACCGGCTCCCATCAACCTGGTACCATGTTTTGCCAGTGCCACACACAGCACGGTTGGATGGGGAGCAGCGTGAAAGCTAGTCTGGTCTCCAACTGCAAGCACTCTCCAACACCTGCGGTTGCCGCTATGCTGTAACTTTCACCAGACCTTGTCATTCTTTTGATCTTAAAAAAATTACATGAGCAGAAAGATAAATTCACTTGCATAGAAAAGTGCTCATATATGGAACGCAAAAGAGGAGAAAGGAATCCAATCACTTAAACATGGACAAGTCACTGTCCCAAAATCCCTGTGACAACAATAAAGGGCACTGAATGCCTGCCAGACAGACAACACATATCTTCTCCTGTCCTGTGTTCTCTCTTTTTTTTCACAAGCTTACTTTTATTTTTCTTTGGTTTTGAAATTGGATGACCAAGACTTGGCCCTATGCTCCAAGCACAAAGTACTTCATAGAGTACTAACATAATATTTTGGAGATAGCAGGTTTCCCTGCTTGGCCCAAACTACTATCTTATTAAACAACTCTTGCTGCTGCTTATTCAATAGATTGGGCATTTAAATGACATATCTAGTTTAATTTCTTTGACAAAGACAGAATTTGACTTTTAAGATTTCTAGGTATCCCCATGCCTGAAAATATTACATACATTAATTTTAAAAAGTAGGGGATTGACATGAATGGCCGAGGGTATTTTACGTTGGTGTTAGAAAAACTTTTGCAGTAAGAAGGCTCCCATGTAAAAAGCTAGTTACATTAAGCTATTTATGTCAGGAACTGCAATACTAGAGTTGAACTTTGATTCTCTTCCTTTCCTTTTACTCAGTAAGTTATGATCAGATATCTTGTCCCCTTTTCAGAAATAATACACTCTAATGGAATTAGAAGCTTTTTTCCTAGCCATGGTGACCCAGGTCGCATCTGACAGTGTCATTAATTTGCACACAGCAGGCAGATTCCATGTGAAAAACCCCAACATGGAGCGCAATTGCACACTGTAGATCAGACTGCATCAAAACTGCACCACGAGTCACCTTTGATTCCCTTGCACACACATTTTGCAGTGAGAGCCTGTACCCAGGCACAGCCCACAAAGCCACCACACATCCAGACTGAGCTGGTGACACCCAGCTCTGCTGCTGGTGTTGCTGCTTTTCCAGCTCAGGATCAGAGCTGGGGAGCAAGGCAGAGCAAGAGGAAGGAAGTGCCTGACACAGCTCAGGCGGGACGCTCTGGAAGGGCTCTCCTCTGCTTAGGACAGAAAGAAAATTTACCTCTAAAATAATTCATGGTCCTGCTTTAAAATCCATCTTGAGGGCAGAACGATCATGGTATTTCATCTTATCTGAAAGATTAAGCGTTTTGATTGAAATTAACTATTCCTATTAAAAGCGTTCATAATGCAGAAAGGAGAAATTACAGCATACATTTAAGCTGCCTGAAATGGGGGTAGGGACAGCCCCTGTTATAGAGGGAGGCTGGTGCTTCCTGGGTCTATGTAATCATTTCTTCTCTCAATTTCTCTTCATCCCTCAAGGAAATGGGTATTTTCTTCACTAAAATGTTCCCATACGGGTATCTGTGTACCACTCTCAGTTCTTCCTGTCATCTTTTCATTTCCTGAATAATTTCATAGCTCACTGCTCCAACCCTCTCCTAGTCTTCCCATTTTTTTTTAATTTGGAGAGAACTACTACATTATCAATGATTTATTAGGATTTTGTCTATGGCTAATTATGACTGATTTCAATTACCTGTTTTTCAAGCTCTGCAAACTATTTATCAGCACACACATTCTGTAAAACCCTTGCCTGAGATTCATTCACTACATTAACTCATTAATGATTCCTACAAAAGTTGTGTAATAATATGATAAATCAGTCCAACTGCCACAAAATTTGCACATGCAGCTCTTAACCTTGTTCTGCCTGATACCATGCAGGGGAACACATAAATACAGTTCAATGTGGTAATTAATCTATTGTGTTCTTTACAGAACAAGATAATAAACAGCCTAATCAGGCAAAAAGGTCTTGAAAGGCTCAGGTGCCCACTTTAGTATAGCGAACATTTCATAATGTTGCCATTTACATTGACCATGCCTGCAAAGCAGGAAAGGAAAACAAATATCATCTATGCATGTGTTCTACATGAAACAAACCTCATTCCCCATGTATAATTTTGTTTGCATGTGCTAGGCCTGCTGCTACATTTCCAATGCTGCTGCAAAGTGACTGTGACATTAATAAACACTTTTTATTAAAATCAGTTCCTAGTATAAAAAATACTGTTTATTGCAATAAACATAAAGGCATTATTGCTATTTAAAAAAATATGTTCAAATGGAAAAGCACCTATACTCCTTTTCCAGATTTAATTAGGATACCCTTGGATCTTGCAAATGCTTCAGCATCTTCATAAGCTCTAAGCCAGCCTGACATTACAAATATGTGTTTGATGATCCATCTGGGCCTACCCACTTTACTTGGCTGGCCTTTTGCATTAGGTCCTGTTTCACAGTTAGGGAAACAAAGCAGCATGGTCACCAGAAAAAAATAGGTTTTGGTCTTACGTGAAAGGAAATAGCTTTTTGCAGCTTATTATAGCGCACTCCTATTGAACTAAGAGGAGGGAAAGTGAAGCACAGAATGAGAAGAAGCAGCCTTTTTACCGAGTTTTACTCCATGCAACCTAAAATTGCTTTTTCTCCCAGAATCCCTGAGCTTATTGGGCAATTACAAACAAATATGATAAGACAAGGAGATCTCAGAAGTTTTTAAGTTCCTACAAGTATGTGTACGCAGCTAGAGGGATAAAAGCATGCTTCTCAGTCTGCCTCTCAGTTTGCACACTTTCTGTAAGTTGAAAAGTAATTCTCCGCTTACAGAAAGTCTATAAATTAAGTTCAGTAATTAAATGTCACTGCTAATGACGTGCTGCCAGCTATCCAACACACACATCCCTCAAACCAAGCCACAACACTTCTCTGCCTTCTGCAGAGGTCAACTGGAATCACGGGAGGGAATTCAGGGTACAATGACGACACTGGAGAAAATCAAGCAGGAGAATCATAGCAGAAGACATGAGCTACAAACCCTTACAAACTGAGGTTTCGTTCCTTCTGCTGTAAACATAAGGATTTGCTTATTTCTCTTAACTGCAAAAATGCTAGTACAAACTTTGAGCTCCTAAGTAGATATGCATCTTATTATTTTTCTGTTGCTCTAAAATAGTAACATTCACATGGCAAACAACAGACTTGTCATTGGGAGACCAGCTGCTCAGTTTTGGCTACCAAACTGGGCTGGGTTAGGTTTAAACCATGACAGCCATAAAAAAAAAAAAAATAAGAAAAAAAAGAAGGGAGGGAGAGAGGAAGATAAAGTTTCCTTTCTGAAGATGGTTAAACCCAGATGAGCTCAGCCATTTGGTTTTGAGGGCAGCTCGCGCTGAACCAACGCACTGCCATGTCCCATTGGCACTGGGCACCTTTACATGATGCTTCAGCTATGCTGTCAAAACAGTGTCTCGGTATCTGTGCTTACACCCGTGCTTCTGCCCCACTCAATAGCTTCTTACAGATCTTCCAACCCAACAGCTATGCCAACTGTTCAAATACTACATGTAAATTAACCTTAGGGCACAGTTCTGAAAGTTCCCAGGCTTGGGTAAAGCAAAAGTGCAAGTGCAAAGACAGAGCCAAGTCTTTCCCCTTAGGAAGCACCAGGTACACACATTCCTTGTCTTTGGGAAAGATCTGCTCCACTTCTTTCAGCTTGTGTATATCTGTTCTAAATACTTATAAGATCACATCTCAGTTATCATCTCATCTGCCTGAATTACCAGCCTCAAAATTTAACAGAGGAAGATAAAGGACAGTACATTTGCAATAGGGATCCATCAGAATGAGGATGATGTTTTTCTCCAGTACATCCAAAATTCTGCTGCACTGGGGACTTCTTTATTCAAACCTCAAAAGTCTATTTGTATGAAACCAAATGAACTTCAAATAAGCACAAGGAAATAAAATACCATATGGCATATTCAGATTCGTGGGGTTGCTATCCCGTTTAATAAATTTTCCTTTACTTACATTTTTGATAAAAGTATTGTATCCTACAGGGATTTTAATTTTGTGTCTCAAAAGGAGGCTAATATATTAGATTTTACTGTATACAGATTAAATGAGGACTTTTGAAAATTCACAAACTTATCTGCTCAGCTAAATAAATTTTCTGACTTTGCACTTGGGGTAATTGTAATAGAGTTTTTGATCTCTGGGTGGATGGATGTAATAGTCCTATAAATCCCAGATTTTCAACATCTTCAAAGACTATGAAATGTTTATGAGAGAATATGGTTTTAGAGACATCTGGTGGTTATATAATCCTAAGGAGAGAAATCAACAGTGAAAGTGTTAAACATAAATTCTACTTTTTCAACAAAAGTATCCTGTAAAGAGGAAATGAGATTAACTTATTCACTGTCTCTGTGCACACCAAGAGAGATAATTTGCCACAAGAGCTGGCCTTGTTTATGGCAACTTGGCAGTTTTACTCACATTAGAAGAAAAGAAAGAAAAGATTTTTCAAGATAAATTAATGTACTTTTCGTTCAATAGTATTTAAACTTATTGCAGTTTAGTCAGGGTATGAGAGCAGCAAGTGATTAGAGACACTGAATATTTTGCTAGACAAAAAACATTATCTCTACCTACATCCTGTTAGCTTGTCTTTAATTCTAACTTTGGGTGGGCTTTTTTTATTACTTAAAAGTTCACCAACTCTGATATACTTTTTACTGAAATGCTTGCCTATACCTAGAATAACCCAGAAACAAAATAGCATCCTCAACACTTTGTAGGCTCAAAATACGCATACAGGTACTCTAGGTAAAAGAACCATACTTTTTATATTCGTTAATAACATACATTAATGATTATCAGAGTGATCTAGAAGGATTTGTAATTTAAAGCCTTATTAAAACTTCCAGTATTTGGTGCCACATCTAAACCTCCTCCATATTCATGTAGATTTCTACTGGGATATAAAGCATAGAACTACTCATTTGGAGACATCAAATCAAATCCTGCTCTCAGTTACACTAACGTAAATCCAAAAGAAGTAAAACTCTACTTCAGTAAAAAAGAAATCATTTGAGATTTAAATAAGAATAAAAAAACCTAAATTGGCCTCACCTTCTGTACCTAAGACGACAGAGTTGTGACTGTAAGAGAACAAAAAATTCCTCACAAGCCCACGCTATAATATAGATTCAAAGCATTTTATAGCAAAATAAATTCACAGCTTCTGTCTGGAGGGAGGATTGCTCCTTTCAGTGTTTAGGTGAGAAGGGAGGCCCCATGCTCCCATCACTTTGGTGTTTCCAGCCCATTGGCAATTTTCCTGACTACTTTAGGAACATCTGTTTTACCAGCCCAAGTGTTGCACTCCTTCACTCTGAATTGCTTCCCTGCTCGTAGCCATGTTGTCACCCTTTTTCGCACTCCCTTGCTTTCCTTGGTTTGGGTATATTACAGCAAATTTCTGTAAGAGCTTGAATTGGCCTCACAAAAATGTGCCTGTTCTCAAAGGCAAATTTTTGGGGGCAATTTTTGTTAAACGATGGGGTGACATCTCAAAGGACACAATGTCCTCAGACATAACCAGCTTCAAAGCAAAACCTGGAAGGACCAAAGCAAGGAGCAGTCACTATTTTAGCTGTAGTCCCTTTCAAAATAATAAGTTCTGTCAACTTCTTGTGGGAGCAGCACAAGAATTCTGCATCAGAAAGCACACTCATAAACGCGTATCCGATGCTAATATTCAACACTGTTTACAAACTATATTCACATGCTTCTTTTCAGCCAAGAAATGAATTGGCTTAGAAAGTCTAAAATAAATCTACTTTATTTTATGTTTAACTATCTGAACCAGCAGAAATTGTGATGCTAAGGAGTGGTTTCTGATGCATATTTTTCCATCCTGATCTTTCAAAAGCAGTTTTCTTTTGAAAGTTTTAACTTTGTATGTAATTTACATGCAATGAGCTGTGTTACTCTTTCATTAAGTTTGAGATTATACATGTACATTATTCAGGATATTTGAAGTCATGGTTGCTGTAGAAACCATAATTATTTCTTGTTAAATCATTAAAGTTAACACCATTTATGAAATTACTAAATATTATGCAGGAGTAGGAACATGACATTGTAAAGCTACTTTACAACTGATATCATATCTATGCACATATATACAAGGAAATGCAAAATTAAGGCATCTCCAAGGATTCTGAATAACACAAGGAGCTCCAGTCCCCCCTCAGACATAATTTGGCCAATTCTGTCTATTGATTCATAGCTACAAATCTACTTTCGTTGAAATGTCTTTTAGGGCCAGTTGATATGAAGGCCCACTTCAAGTTCATCAGGACTAGTTTTATTGGCTTTGCTCTAGTTAGAGCAGTACTTACACCCTCCAAAATGTGATACAAATTAGATGGAGAACTTGCATGTACATGGAATGTACACTTGCATTTCTTCATCTTTCACTTTGATGTCACACAGGACTTCCCCTCCCAAACACACCACCATCCTTTTGGGAAGCCAGTGAGCATCTCCCGGAGCTCCTGTCCAAGAGCCACCCCCAGAACAGAGAGGGATGTTTTGGAATATCTTGTTTGGAAGTACATCTTGTCATTTAGCCATGTGGTTCCTTGTGTGATGCTGGAAATCCCAGCATGGGTGACGGTGCTCTGAAGATGGCTGCAAGCACAGAAATCACTCTCAGAGCCGTATTCATCATAGCTCATCACTGCATATTCCCGCACAACCGGAGCAGGGACTTGTGTTGCTCTTGACACTGCTGGAAGACTGTTTGTGGATCTGCCTTTGCCTCGCAGAAGCTCACTGCTATGCAACAGAGAAAAAATGCCTTTAAAATTGATACTCTCTCACCTCTTGAAAAATATGAGCTACTTTCCAAAAAGGGAACAGCTGTGGGCTGATATCTGGATCCTTTTAGTCACATGGAAACTGTCTACATTAATCATGTCTCATATTTGAAGTCATAATAGAATTAGCATTCAGGTACACAGCACCTGAATCATTACTTAAATTATAATCATTTGTCAGACAAATCCTTTTCTCCCTTTCTAATGATAATGTATGTTTAATTGAATGTCTAATATAAAACTTGTTGGGAAAATCTTAGAAATTTTAGACTTTCCATGATAAAATATACTATTACATTGACAAAGACATGTGAGTCTCCTCTGCTGAAGGCCAAAAGTTATTTCAGCATAAGCATTTGGTTTACATATTTCAGTATACTGTAGTTTTCCTTTTAATTTCTGGAGATTTGCTATTGCATGTGAAAGGCATTTCTACAGGGAATAATTAATTACTGCATTGACCAGAAAAAAAATGGAAGAAGCTGCAGAAGACAGAAAAAATAGCCAGTACATTGCTGCAGTTCGGGTTCCCTCCTTGAAACCCTGTGCATATAAGAAAACTTACATATATCCCTTTTAAAGGCTGAAAACTTGGGAAGCAATGTACAGACCTCCTTAGAACAGAGGGATGGGAAAGGAGGATGAAAAGCAGAATACTATGTCCTCTTAGTTCCTACAGCTGAAGGATGAGGAGTGGGAGGATTTGCATTTTATCAGACTCACCAAGAACTAGTACCAGCTCAAGGAGATCACACAGATCTCTCACAGCTGTGAGATGAATCATGTCTCTTTTCTTTCTGCTCTTATAGCTCATCCCGTAAACAGCCAGGCCCTTCTACTCTTTGCCTCTCTTCTTCCTCTGCTTGAAGACTTGCATATATAAACATGATGGAGTTTGTAACCTGGGTTAACCAAATAGCTCTATCACCACTGGTGTTAAGGTGGTGTCTCAGAACACCCTGCTGTACCATTGCTATCCTACATTTCAGAGACAAGGACTAGTGAAAAAATAGCCATTAAGCCAAAAATATATCAAAGTGCTTGCACCTAATTACAACTAGTTAATTTTTTACCTGGTTTATATGCTGAGAGACAGAGAGAAATGTTAGAGTCAATGTATGGACTACCTTTTTCTCTGTCTTTCAAGAGCTTTCAACTCTAAGCTCTTTGCAGCTCCTCAGTCCTTTGTGCAGCAGGTTTCATGAGACCTGCAGCACCACAAAAGTCCTCTCCTTCAGCTTTCTGGGGAAAGGCTGAGTATTTGACAGAGGCTCCTTCCACTTTCCTGGGATTGCAGTGGGAGTCTAGACAGCAAGCTAGGGACATGAGAAGGCAAACAGTGAGTGAGACAAATTTGTAAATCTAAGAGCAGAAAGATATGGAATAAAAGCCAAGGCAGGTTGCCCATGGATAGCAAAGACAGATCCTGTAAGTCAGGTGCATTGCATTCTTGCGCAAGGATTACAGCACACAGCTTTGTCCTGCTTCTTAACAAACTCCCTATAAATTAAATATGTGAACTGGAGGCTGTCTTCCTTTTAGCTCAAAAACTTGCTTCCTGCCTTTGCTTCCTTCACTCCCTGATCAAGATCAATCACTGTGAGTTAATATAAACATCTTCCCAAAAGGCAGGTCATCTCTTGGTGCTTGCCTATGAGATAAGAATTTCAGCCCATTTCTACAGCTATAAAATCTTTAAAAATTTACTAGAACACAAAATTATTAGGGTTATCATAGTGCTTCATAATCTTAGCTATTTGCAGTAGACAAGATTTCACTGAATCTTTCAGGGAGTGTCCCCAAAAATCCGATGTACCATCTACTTTCACTATTAATTATTTCTGATTTATTAACTTCCTTTACTGAATGACTATTACACTGATTAAATCAGAAGGATTAGCAGAAAGTAAAGCTATACCTTTGAACATGACTCTATAACAATTATAAAACAAACGCAAAAGTATGACACTACTGTAGAGAATTTATGAGCAATTCATCAGCAACTGCCATTCAGATTTCTGCAGTCTGAGTTAATTATTTCAAATTGGAAATGTATCTGGCAAAGATGTAACTACTAATGTAATGAATAATTATAGTGGTATTAAAATATTCACTTCAAAAATTTAAGGCATGTAAAATTCATCAAAATTTAAAATGTCATTGTAAATTCAAAACAATAATTGAATTTATCAAGCATTCTAACATTCTCAAAAGCCTACAAAATTGAACAAAACAAGAAAAGGAAATATTGAAAACTGTGCTTCATACTAATGATACTACTAATAGTCTCACCAGATCTTATCCAGAACTTACACAAGGTAAGCTAACAGTATGTACATATTTTCCTAAATAAATAAAAGAGAATAATAATGAAGAAGCTCATCCAAAGGCCACTAAAGTAATTAGAGAAAGGCTGAATTCAGTTATTTTTTAATCCAAATTTAAACGTGAACTCCAAGACTTAAAGAATTGATTTTTAAATTGAAGAATAACAAACATAGGAGAACAAAGCATGTCCCTGTGGATCTGCATATGGTAAATCATATCATAGAGATCCATGTCTTATTAAAGGTTAGGGGTTTTCGTGTGGCTTCCATCAATACTGCCAGCTAAATCTTCAAAGTTCAAATTAAAGCAACAAAGATATCAAGCTTATCTACGACCTCGTAAAAATGTACCTAGTTCCCTTTAGGATAAAAACCAACAATATATTTCTAGCACCCCTGCTTCCTGACAAGGCTGGAATAAGAAGATTTTTGCTATTTAATTACAGCATCTTCCTTCCCCACCTCCCCATAATATGTGTAAAAAATAAAAGGGAGGAAATGGGAAATTGTACACATATTTTTTTTATTCTCCTTAGATTACAGTCCTGGCATTCGAGGGAGGACACTTGGCAGAACAATAGTAATTTCATCTTGTCACTACATGCCAGTTCTGTATTTGACTAAGTTTTGTGCTTTTAGAAACTTCTCTTCTTGCTCCTTAGCAGGCAAGTCCCTCAGATCTGTGTTCCCTCAATGAGCCAGCACCACGGAGACAGGAAGTGCATTTCAAAGCCTATTAAACATTACTCCATTTTAATCACAGCTCTGCTGTGTCTTATATAGACCTGCTTATTAATGTTGCTTTGGTGACAGAAAAATTGCTCTAAAAGATTCAGCTAATGATGAAATTAATCTTTTAAATATTTTTCTTACTGTTATATATTTATCAGGTTTATTTACACTTCTACATAGGCGTCCTGACTTTTACCTGAGTAGCTCTTTCAGCTTCTTACATTCTTGTTGGTTGTAAAAAGAATATATGGGGGAAATGACAAGAAGAGGCCTACAAAACTGTCCTTCCTCGTGTATCACTTCTGCTTATGGCATATGAATTTAGGTGTTCATTACTGGACGATGTAACTCGAACAAAAAGTAGAGTATGTCATTTATGTGATTTCTTTTTACCTTTTGCAAATTTAATGACTTTTCCTAATAGATCATACAATTTTTTTTTTTCAAAGCTTGCCAATGGAGGAAGAGGCCCCAAACCACAATATATAAATATGGGGCAGGACTAACATTGGTATGCCAGAAACACTTAACCTGTAAAAGTCTCACTGCCTCGACTTTCTCTTTTTCCTGGAGTGCCTCTGTGTTTTGGAGCACACTTCAAGCTGTGTCACCCCTGCATTCACTCCCTGCTTCCATAGTGAACGGGTTGTTTTTTGGATAAAACCAAGGGCTCTGGCACTTGTCTAACCAAACCTTGTACTGGTTCTCAATTCCACGAGCCAGTTACAAGTAAACATTGTACATTTTCCAAAAGTTATGTTCTGAATTCTTCTGCAGAAATACTCATGAAATGGAGATAAGCTGAAAGCCGTGAATCTTATATGTCTACTTTCTACTGTTTCCAAGTTTTCTCATAGTGATAATATCCCTCTTCCGGCAATATTTTGATTTGTACTCTAGCACCCAACCAAAAGCATTAGCTATTAGACAGAAAACAATCTATTCATTTTCTGCTGCACCATTGTCTCCTGCTCCTATGAAGAATTCCTCCAAGCTAATGGAGCTCTCATCACCTCCTTTGTCCAAAATGTCTTTGTTTTTTTAATAACACTCATTATTATGGCAAGATGGTGGGTATTTTATCCATTTAACTTTGGAAACACCTTCTAGGTTTTGAAAACTCTTGAGCTTCACCTACCATCCTACCTTATGGCCCCTCCTGGGTTTTTTCTCCCTCACAAATTCAAATCACTGCCTACTATTTGCTTCATTGCTGAATAATAACTTTTTGGTAAACTCTTACTGGTCTGGTAAGGATTAATTTTAGATGTTGCACAGTCCCTTTCCAAGCATCTGACAGCCTTTTACTGAACACTCAGTTCTTCTTACAAGACTGAGTTTTCAGTATTACACAAGTTGCAAAGGCTCCCAAGGTCCACCTTTCTTTTCATACTTACCACATAAAAGTCTTTCCCTCACATTTTTCTTTTTTATTTAGACTCTAGCTCCCCTCCCATGTCTTTACTTTCCTAATTATTGTCCCCTGAGTTAACAGAAAACAGCAAAAAAAATCAAAATCAGCAACTCTGAAAAACAGGGCTACTTCCAACCATCTCCCTTCTTGGTGGCACACAGCACTCAGAAATAGAAAATGAAGTATGGTTTCCAGAGGGATTCACATCTGATGGGTCTTTTAGCTGCTCTTTTTGTCCAGTTTACAGAATGTTTTGTTATTTTGCTCTGAAGTTAAGACAGATAGAAAGGGTTTTCTTCCATTTACAACGCTTGGATCAGCACTACGTAAGAACTGCCTCACAACAAACTTCTACCAAACCCTGATAAATTTGGCTCCTTTAGCAACACGTCATCCATCAGCATGGCTGGTTTTGATGGCAATGCATGTTTGCCCTTAAAATACGCTTTGATATTTCAGCTACAATTAACATCTTTATATAAAGGCTTAAACAGAGTTTGTTTAGACAAAAATTTTAGAATACTAGAGATAAAATTAATAAGAGATTGTCATGATTGTTTACATTTAGCTGAAGCTCACAGCAAGTGGCATTTGCCCAGTTTTAACTATGACAGAAGTTACGGGCTTCAAGCCAAAACTGAAATATGTGACAGATTTAAAATTTATTTTTCACTCCTGATCCATCTTGAGTGACAACTGTCAGGTGAAAGATGACAAAGGGGTCAGAAAAACTGCACGGCTTCACAATCTGGCTGCACCAGCTTCTATCTGAGAGCAGGCTTATTCCTGTGAATGGAAAACAAAAAAGTTCTCTAACGCTCTCTAAAGCCAAGACACGCACAAACGGTGTGATGTGAAACACATTGAGATACCGCAGTTACATCATGCCAGGGCTGACCCTTCTCTTGGCAGCCTTGGTGAAAAGGTAAAGGTCTAGGTGAAAAGCAAAGGCTGCATTGCTCTCACCTGGGAGCAACTCTGCAACTCTTTCCTAGTAATACTTTGGCTTTCGTGTCTGCTGGCAACTGTGTGGATTTATAACACAGTTGCTATGAAGATTAAACAAAAAAAACCACCTTCAGCCTGGCAGCTTTCTTACAAGCTCTTATAAATGAAGTTAAAACATACTAATAGAGAATATAAACCAAAACGTTGAAGTAGATACAGGTGTGGTGAAGTTATATTGAGATGCCAATCCATATGTATTTAACATTTGGTGATCCTAACAGTTCTGATTACAACCTAATGAACAGGACTAGAAACCATATTACAAGTACAAGTAGTATAAATTACTGAAAATGTATGGTTGATCATTCCTGTGCACAAAAGTCAGGAAATTTTGAACTATAATTTCTAGAAGAAACCTATTTCACCCCTCTTGTACTGTGTATTGCCAACTTACACGGTATTCACTTTTATGCTTCGATATTTCTGCAGAGTTCTTAAGTTACAGTAATGTGGAACAACATTTAATCTGCCTTCAGACAGATCCTGGTCTCAAATAGACAAGCATAAATCTGGAGTAACTCAATTGGTCTTGTGTTTTCTCAGGAGTTACACTAATTTAGCTAACAATTGTCTCCACACCATTGAATTAAATTGCTTTACAAGGCAATGTTTTAATGTTGATATTCTTTAAATTGCTATAAACACGTCTTTCAGTTATATTTTATGTAAGATCCATTTCAAATGTATTAATTCAATTACCTTGCTTTATAGATACTGAACCTTCAAAGTAGGCTTTTATCAGTACCAGAAAGACATTGGCAGGTTCCTACCAACAGAACTCATAGCAAGAGCAACCACTAAATGTGCACACATTTACATTTGTAAGCTGAGACTCCAATGATGAAAATATAATTACAAAAATTCCACAGACTTGAACAAAATAACATGATTTTTTTAATGCACATTTGTTACAGCCTGCAACCTGCATATAACATGTCAAATCTTCCTCACTCCAAACTTAGCATCACTGAAGTCCCATTGGCTCCAGTGGGAATAAAATTCGGACTGCATTCCCTGTTAGGGGAAGACAGTTGAAAGAAATGCAGTGTTATATACTTGTTTGATATAACTACGTTACCTGAAAAACCTCTTTCTTCAAACACACCAAAGCACATCAGATCTCACTGAAAACTTAATCTGTGTTTGAACTTCACCAGATGAGAGAGATGCTTTCCAAATCTCCAGTCACACAACAGGGATAAGAAAAACAAATTAGAGATACTGCTTCTTACTTTTTATGCAATTTAATCCCACCCTCCTACACATCGATAAGTAAGAAGAATAAATATTCATCTAGTTTAAACCCACCATCCAATGGAGAATAAGTTCTTTGGATCATTAATGTGCTTCAAGTACACCTGCACTGAAAGCATGTGCATGAGAAGGGCAGGACTGCCAGCAGCTTGCAAAATAAAACCCCCTCCAGCATCACAAAGCAAAGGTGCCTGAAGTAGTTTATGCTTTTATTCCTCAGCATAATCTTCTACAGAGGGACCACAACAGTGTGTATGGAGGAGGAAGAGCTTGGTGGCGAAGTGAGATTTCTCTATTTGCTCATGGAGACTTTTCCTCTCCCCATTCTCTATTGGTGCTGTTCAAAAATTATTATGGTTCACAGGAGACATCCCACTGATTTCATAGGACTTAAGCCCTGATCACATTGTAATCCCTTGTATCAATGATTTAATCCCTCAGTTACCTCCTTTTATACATATTCAGGAATTGCAATAACAAATTAAGTAACTCTATAGGTGCTAGAGACAAACTGAAAGACTGAAATATCAGAGGTTGGTGGTACATGTCCATCTTCTCACTGGTGAGCACTGAGCTGTGAGTAAAAGCTGTCACACCTCCCGGGAGGGCAGAGAGCACCCAGCCTTCCACTGCAGCCAACAAATATTCCACTGCAGCCTTTGTCCTGTGATTACAAATCAAATATATTTCCATCTGGCTGTCAAAGCTGAAGGAGCACTCAGCCAAAATATCACTGACTATTTTTCCATGGCTACTTTGTCCTTTAAACCTTATCTATGCTTTACTTATATATGAAAATAACAGTGCAGCCACTAAGGCAGGGAAATATGGAGGGTGATATAACCAAAAAAAGGATTGGCATTATATCTTTGAATAAAGCAATATAAAGATTTGTGTATAATTAGTGTCTTAGAAAAAGTTGGTCAAAAAGGGCTTATTCTTTCACAGCGTTCATTCAGTGTCCTCAAACAGGAAGTGTATTTACATATAAATTATCAATAAATCAATAATCATTGTTTCAAAAGACAAAACTCTTTCCTCATGCTCGCATTAGATTTCAATTTTCCCCTCTAAACAAACATCCTGATCCTAAGAAAGAAGAAATCAATCAAAAATGAAAAATAAAATCACTCATGTGCCCAGGCTATGACCAAAGCTTTGGCATGTTCCCATGAGTTAATCCGCTGAATAGAAAGCACGACTCACCTGTACCTGTTCCTGCTGAACTCTGTATGCAGAGCTACAAATACCTCTGGCCTACAGCATCAAAGAAAGTTATTCTCTGTCCACTCAGATCATCCTCCATCTTTCTTCCTCAAACTGTATACGTACAAAAAGAATTATCTGATATAAAGCGTAGTGAGCAATGTTTTCTACCAACCAAGGATCTCCTCCTGTGTTTTGTGCAATAGCAAAGATTAAGTTCATTATTCACCTAACAGCTGCAAGAATAGTATTCCAAGGTCTGATATTGCCTTTTTGTTCAAGCAAACCTCATGCTGAAGTGAATATTTTTATTTTATTAATGTTTGTACAAGAACAAAGAAAGACGACTTCTTTTATTTACTCTCTCAAGCAAAAAAAATGAACAGTGAATATTAAAATACTACATGGGTTTAGATATTTCAAACACCAAAGAGCTACAGTTTAATGGATGTGTATTTTTCTCCTGTATAATGAATGTTTCTAAATATACTCAGAGAAAAGGAAGACTATTTTTTAATACTTAATATTTGCAACCGTATATATATGGAAACAATTAACCATGAGTATATTTCTGGTGAGAGAAAACAACTCCATTACAAGGCTGAAATATAGATTTGATTGCAAAACCTCTGAAACACCCATGGTTTGCATTCTGAATTTCAAATAAAAAGTCAAGCCCAGAATCGAGATTAACTGTACCTAAAACAAGTAATCAAATGCAAAATATGATTTAAAATCTTGCATTGTGGCACATGGCCAGATCTATTTATTTGCTGAAATTCTTCAGCTGGAACTTCTGCCTCCATCCCAATGCCCTGCATTCATCATTTTCAAAAACAGTGTTATTTGAAGGCCAAATGTCAAAACAAGAACAACTAATTTTCACATCATCCCTTTTAATCCCGTCATCTATTTCTTTGATGTAGCCACCACTTAGGGCGCTTAATGGCATTTCCTACAGTCTAGGCTATCAGAGATATCAGCACAACCTGGCAGGCAGGACAAGAGATTTGTGGTTGGGACCTACAGGAACCTACCAGGACCTGTGCTCTCTACAGGCAGTAGCAGGACACCAGGCAGGGTACCCCCCAGCAACCAAGATCCCTATTTAGAAAACTGAATCATGTTCTGCACACCACAAATTTATCAACAAAAGAAATTAATGTTTGAAGATGGCGGCTCATGGTTTATACAGGTGTACTCTTCCCTGAGTAAAGAAAACACCTGGATAACTAAGTCCAGAGAGTTGTGGTGAACACAATTAAATCCAGTGGCTGGTCAGTCATAAGCCATGTTTCCCAGGGCTCAGAATTTTTGGGGCTGGTTCTATTTAATATCTCTATCAATGATCTAGGGATTGAGTGCTCCGTCAGTAAGTTTGCAGATGACATCAAATTTGGCAGGAATGTCAATCCGTTCGAGGGCAGAAAGGGTCTGCAGCAGGATCTGGACAGGCTGGATCAATGGAGCGAGGCCAGCAGTATGAGATTCAACAAGGCCAAGTGCTGGGTCCTGCACTTGGGCTTCAACAACACCATGCAGTGCTACAGGCTGGAAGGCTGCCCAGGAGAAAAGGACCCAGGGTGTGTGCAAGTGGCCAGAGCAGCCAACAGTATCCTGGCTTGTATCAAAAATGGTGTACCAGCAGGAGTAGGGATGTGATTGTTCCCCTGTACTCGGCACTGGTAAGGTTGCACCTCAAATCTTGTGTTCAGTTTTGGGCCCCTTGGTATAAGAAGGATATCAAGTTGCTGGAGCATGTCCAGAGAAGAACAACAAAGCTGGTAAGGGTCTGGAGCGCAAGGATTGAAGAACAGGCTGCCCAGGGAAGTGATAGAGTTACCATCCTTGGAGGAGTTCAAAAAGTGTGTACATGTGGCACTTCGGGACATGTTTTAGTAAGCACAGTAGTGTTGGGTTGACAGTTGGACCTGGTGATCTTAGAAGTCTTTTCCAACATCTGTGATTCTACATTGAATATGTATTACATTATACTCTCACGTAAATTTTAATAGAGAAATTCAACCCAGGTTCCATCTAATATTAAAAATGAATCCAGGTTATTTGACAGATTTGCATGTTTACATTGCTTTTTCCATTGCAAAAATTATTGTTCAATACACAAAGGCCAACATCACTATAGAGATAATTAAGTCACTGTAAAGGGTGGATTACCCATCTCTTTATTCTGTATATCACCTACAAAACTCTCTTCTCACAAACTCCATGAAGAACAATCTTTATCTAATCCTTTGTTTTTCCTTTTGCTTAATTTTTGTCAATTGCTTTGTTAGAAACATAGTAAATAGTACATGGCTTCCCACAGGCACTTAAATCCTACAACTCTATTGCTCAAGTTAAGAACTCATTTGAGCAACAGATGTAAATCTTCAAATCCTGTACAGAAAGCAGTAACGTATGACCAGGTTTTTTATATGTGCTTCTTCTCTATGTAAATGAGAAAGTACAAATCTATTAGAAATTAAGTCTGCGAAAACAGGCATTTTTCTGTTGTCTTTTATGTAAGCCAATGCCCTTGTAGCAGTCTAATCATCATGTGCCCACTCCACAAGGTAGCATGTGTATGGATAAACACTTCCCTGAGAAAAGACAAACAAGGATCAGGACGACCCAATTATCTTGGTGGCCAACAGAGCACAAGAGGCAGTCACATGCCCTGCACAACCACAGTGACACCCACCTCCTAATGTACTTTCCCTGCACATCCTGCAGGCATTGCCAGACCTCCAGACAGCAATGAGACAAGTGTATACACTCAGCTACTGTCATGCTCTTCTCTTCACCCATATGTTACCTGAACATTCCTCCTGAAGAAGCAAACTCACTTCAAGACTTTTGTTTCACTGGGCTCTGAGGCTATTTTCTCTGTTTTGCAATGTTTTCTTTTTCCCCTCATATTTCACACATTTAAACATGTAAAGTCAATTGCACTCGATTTATCTATTCCTGCATTACAAATTTCTAAATGGGCCCTCATAATCCTTTCAGTGTTGTTACTAAATCATTTGGTTGCATGCAGATTCCTGCCAAAATAAGGAAGATTCATGAGACAGAGTTGCAAGAGGGATCAAGGTGTCACAAGCACAAAACATCAATCCCAAACAGAGAGCTGGCAAACTGTCACTGTAGTGCACCACTACAGCAATGTCACAGAAAAAAAAGAAGTATATTTAACATTCTTGCTCTACCAGCCCCCATTGTAGCATTAAATTTCTGATCTTTGCCTTTGAGGCTCTTGACAATGCTGCCAGATTAGGAAATACAAACCATGCTATTTGTTTTTTTCCCTTGAGCCAGTCCAGCCATGCTCATCCCTCTTTCAGGTTATTTGGACTGAACCTTGAACACAGCACTACTTTGAAAATATTGGACTGTCACGGAAAATAGCCCCATGTAGAAATTTTCCCATGACCCTTGCAAGAAGCAGCACAGATGTGCATCCCTGCTTCCCTCTTGTCCAAGTACTATCTCGTCTTTTGCCTGGATGTTAGCCACATTTTGAAGGTAGTAAGCATGTAATTGAGCCACTTGCTTTCCATGGTCTCTGATGCAAGTGCTTTATTTCATGACTTGTGCTGGATGAAAGCAAAAGTGAATTTCCACTGTGACACTGGACATTAATAACCCATAAATAAACTGCCATCTTGAGATCAGGAACAGCCTGTCCAGCGGTTATATCTCTTCTCCCCTAGCAGGAACAGATGGAGTGGAAGGACACACCATCACCTGCACTAGCAGGCTGAGTCTGTCTCCAAGCAGAAAGTGAAGATTTCCTGAGACAAACAAAATTCACTGATGACAACCCCTCTGTGAGCTGCTTATATCCCTGGATTCACTGCTAGTCACACACAGCTAAAACAGTCACTGGCTAACACAGTGTTGCATGCAAAAAAGTTAAGAAACACATCCCCCTCCCACATGAGAACCTGCTCCTAGGATCAAATATTCCCCAAGATCTTTCCTACTCCCAGAGTCATCAGCCTCCTTGGAAGTTTCTTTTAAGAAGCAGTGACAAGAGAATCTGTTCTAAACTTCTTATTCTCATATATTCAATATAACTTCAACTCCTATTCACTTTTGTATTATTTTATGTTTATATCTGCTTCATTCACTTCATTTCTCAAGCACACAGAAGCCAGTTGGACATGGAAATGTATTTAATGAAGCAATTCTCTGGTATCCACCTCTTGCTTTCTATAAGCCTTGCTGCCTCCAGAAAGTGCCACATAGTAGATGTCATGATCAGGGCTTTCAAATAGTCAATGCAGCTCAGTTTCCACTATTGCACTTCACTCTGCGACCTCTGGCACTTCTTTTAACCTCTTGGGCCTTGTATGACTAACTGACACGAGCCTGAGGTGGGACACAATCACCCAAGTGGAGCTGCGACAAAGTCATCAGCAGCTCAAACAAGGCATTTTGTTTGCACCATTTCAGCTTGCCACCACACCTTCTTTGGACTGGCTCATTAAAAAGCTATAAAGGTTTCTCAGTCATGCTCAGACTACAGATTTCCATAGTCATATTGCTTCTAAACATTTAGAGAACCATCTTGCAGTGACAGCTGCATGGTTTCCAAGGTGTTCACCTCCACAACAACGGTTTACTACCAAGCAGTTAATTTCTTATTCTGAATTTTAGCTGCTGAACTGCCTACAGAACAGGGAAAGTCTGAGCAGGTGTTTACATCTTGCTCACTAACGGAACGGAGGTTAGCACAGTCGAGACCTGCCAAGATAAAAGAGAAGTATTTCATATATTTACAAGTCCAAAAAGTGAAATTTTTATGAGGAATTTTGAATCTAGCTTGTCACTGCCATCCTCTCTTCGCTTACCCATCAACAAAACCTCACTCTCCATAGTAGTTCACTACTGGTTTTTCTGGTATCTGGTCTCCTGTACAAACTGCAAATTTCTGTCTGCCCCTGTCCATATAAGAAAGATATAAAAGAAAACAGCTCGCCCTGCATCAGTATTAGATCTATAAGCGGTTACTTCTAATTATCATGGAAATAACAGCAACCACCAAATCACAAACTTAACCTTATCATGCACAAGGTCCTAACACACCACAATCAACATAAGCTGAGATGGTTTCAATGATTTCTGTAATATAGTAAACCTTGGCCGACTTGTCTCATTTTAACCAAAATGACTATTGCATCCTTTTTTTGGTGCAAATGTTGTCAGGCAGCTGGAGAACAAAAACCTGTGCACATCGCACTGCTGCAGCCCCACAGGGATATATAATACAGGTTCTCCCCATTGCCCCTCCAATGCTCCCACTCAACTGGAATCAGAAGCAACTGGAACCATTTCCTTCTGCCACCATTGACGGTAGTTTTCCTATTTACATGGGTAAACTCTGCTGGCATTCAGTAATTCAAGACACAACAATGCAGCACAGCCTGCCTCACCATTGTTTTTTTCTACAGATTGCCCCATAAAAATCAAGAATTATTTCTTCTTATGTCCTACCACTTTTATAGTTCCTGATTTCTCACCACCCATTTGGGTACTGTTTATATTGCAGAATCCTCTTATGACAAATCCCTGTTCTCTGGGCTTATCATTTTAATATATGACCGAGATGTCCAACCCCTCTTCTAATAATGATAAATAATCCAAATTAGATACCTATATGAGGGTATTTGCTCCTCACCTGTAACTGCTCTTTTTCACTCAAAAAGGGAGACATTTTAGTCTCACCTACAGATTTACTAATAGTTTTCCCTCCTCTGTTAACATTTCCAGTGCTATTTGACATTTCATTCTTAGGATTTTCCCTTCCAATTAATTTTTATTGGATCCGATTTTGTGTCTTTTATTAGAGGTGAAGAGGGACAGACATCTGCCAGAAATTCAACCCCTGCTGCATAAGCCTTGTGTCAACCTCTCCAGCTAGGAAACAGCCTTCTAATTAAGAAGTAAAATAAAATTTAAAAAACAGCAAAAAACCCTAACATGCTCTCCCTCCTTGCCCTACTTCCCTCCCTGTTTTGGTGCTGGTGGGTTTTTTTACAGATTGAGTGCTATCTCTGAGTTCAGGTAGGATCAAACCTGAGTGAGGATCCATTAACATCAAAAAGCCTTGCTGCCACAGAAGCATGATACCATCAAACACTACTCCACTGCAGTTGCAGGAATCCAAAAGGACCAGGTATATTTCCTTCGATTTTTTAATACCTCTGGTTTTATTTTCATTCTCTCTTCCCTATAAGGAAATCCCATCTTTAATTTTAATTAGCCCAAACTTTAGAAATGGAGAATATTTTTCAAGTATTTTGCTCATCCACCATTTAGTAGGTAAATATTCCCACAGAGACTTTGCAGAATTTCTTTTTTACCCTTTTTCTCTATTTTTTTAGTAGCATAATCGCAGCAGATTTGTTTTCCTTTATCACTACTCCTTTAAAAAATAAACTATTTTATTGCTCATTTTTTCAGGATCATTTCAGTTACTGACAGCAAAGCTACTGCACTCTACCGAAGTGCTGCTGCATTCTTTACCAGCAGAGTACCAGCTTCAGTCAGATATTGCAGAGTCATCATCTAGGCCTGACATGGCTGCTGAAGACACTCTGCCCTGCAGAAGTGAGTGGCTTCAGGAAAGGCCTCGAGTACACAACAGAGCACTGACAGTGCTGAGATCATACACATGGGCATAACCCAGGGCAATTTGACTTTTTTCTCATTCTCAAACTTCTAAAGTTTTCTTGTAAAATATTGCAGCCATTAGCCTTCTGACATCAAAAAAAAATGTTCATATTATGGCCTGCATGTACATGATTTTTAAGGCCATCAGTTTTTTGTATTCCCCATTAGAGGTCACTTTTATCTGACGCCTACAGCCTTTAATGGAGCCATGCATTTACCTTCTGTTGAGCGTTCTGTGTTGGTTAAAGTCATTACTTTTATTTAAACTGAGAACCACCAGAATTTCCCTATTATTTTCTCTCAGATACCCTTTATCCATTTTCACATTTTGCTTATTTTCTCGCAGTCCTCTGACTTGCAATTTCAATAGTTACACAGTTATTTCCTCCATTTGAACAGTGATCTGTTAACTTCCAAGATTGCTTTTATTCTTCATTACCTTAGGTTAACTTTCAGCCACTTTTGCAACCAGTGAAACAGCATTTGTTGTATTATGCAGAGCAGCAGGCTTGTATTCTCTTTCGGAGATCATATACCAGCTCCTTTATCTTCATCACCCAGTTCCTTTCCCTTTCCTAGCACTATCCGTTTGGTATTAGCACGGTGCTAAATCTTAGTTCTTTCACCATTTGTATGATTGCAGCTGGGTCCTGTCGTTTCCCTACCAGGTAAATGCTTACTGTCCTCATAAATTTTAACATCTTGCAACCCAGTCAAAGCAACAGTTTTGCAGCCACTTTTTTTTTGCTTCAACATATATTAATTTCATCTTGCCAATTCTTGGGGTACTTGATGTAAAGAGCTTTCATCTTAGTTTTCTTTCCACAGTAGTTTGTGTTGGCAAGAGTTTAGGTCTCTGCAAAAAGAAATCTCTAAAACACGTTACCAAAGCGACTCTTCGGGTACCACTTTCTAGCAACATAGGTGTCTAAATTTTCCAAAGTCAGGTTAGGTGTTAGGTTTGGAAGGATTATGATGGATGGACACCATTAAAAACACTGGAGGCTAAAAAGAAAGGAACACAAACGTTTTCTGTCTTTCTCTGCTGATGAATAACCACAAACAACTCATGCTGGGTCTTGTCCAGCTCTGCACACACTTTGCAGCACCTAACAATGAGACTGCATTGCTGCTGGCCTAAACTCTTTAATGAAAACCAAGTCCAGAACCTTCACTGGCAAACTATGAATCCCTGAAATCATTGCTTTCCCGTTTTGTGTCGCAAGACCTAACACAGTCACTCCATCCCTTCTTCTTGAGGCTCTCCAAAGAGCAGGTGCTTTTCGCTTCCCTTGGCCTCTACAAAAGGGTTAGGCAGAGATACTGTCTGTCATAGACTTCATAATTGCCTCAAATTACTGTGTGTCAACTTGAAATTAGGCCAGTGCTGAAGACCAGCTAAAGACTTGGACTGACACAACCCTGAATCTGAATGGCACAGGGTAAAAAAGGGGTTCCACTCATCTGCAATTTCTGGGCCAGAGCTATCATAATTCAAAGGGTAATTCGATATCTGGCTTCACTCTGATTTGGAACAAAAACCACATATTTCCTAGTTACTTCCAAAATTAAATCACTATCACATCAACAGCTCGCACCAGAGTCACAAGCCCCAGGACACAGAGTTCCAGCTTAGCACAAGCCAAAAAAACTGGGGAGAAATGATGTCTGGAACTCAGACGGTGCCCAAGATCCAAGTAGGCCAATGGGAATGCCAGTTCTTCCAGCAGCACATACAGCTCATGGAAGAACACAAGCGCACCAAACATTTCATTTTCTATTTGCCTGCATGCTTTCGAGCACCATGCATTCCCCCTCTGTCTCCCTCCATCTGGGAAGATTGTGCCATGATCAGGTGAGATATGAGCTTCAGAATGGTTGCCTGCAAGGTCTCAACAGCTTCATTGTATTATCTCTAAACCCAAACATAATTTTCTTACTCAATTTTACTCCAATTCTACCTTTGAATAGATTGTCAATTTTCTCAGTCATGTTCCTCCAGATTATGTCATCTGCATAATTTTCAAATTAATACAGTTTAACATTTTTTTATTCAATTCAGATTATTCCTCAGGAATCTTCTCCAGTGAAATGTAACAGCAGTATCTGACCTGTATATTAAAATTGGATTGCTGCTTTAGAGACAAATGAGTACTCTGTTAGGCTCCTATGCAGTGCTGTTACAAGATTTGATCAATTGTATTAAAAAAAGCATTTTGACATTTTTTCTTTTGTAATTTTGTACTAAGCGAGTAAGGATGACCTCCAGGAAATACCAAACATAAGTGTTTTTTCAGTTTGCAATACTTTTAAGCATTAGTAATGAGATGCAATACTTTTAAGCATTAGTAATGAGATGCTTTGATAAAAAGGTGATAAGTCACAAATTCTTACAAATAAACATAAACACACAACTATTAAAAACACTTTTGAATCTAGTGAAGAGAAACAGGCACTAAAATTAAAAGAATAACAGGGAATTACGTTGTGATTCAGCAGAAGATTATCCAAGTAGAATCCAGTGGTCTTCACAAGACCACTTTACTATGACTGAAATGAAGCATGAACCTATATCCTGCTGATTAATGTCACAGGCTGTACCATATCTGTTGCTTTGGATCACTCTAGAGAGTGGTCCAGTGGTTATCCAGAAGTGTTTCCAAAACTTCTGAAAATTTGTAGTCCAAGGTAATAATATCCCATTTTTTTCAGTCGTTCACTATTCTTAATATAATGCTGTTGCTATAGTATAAAGTTATATTATAGAGTTGTATTATAAATGTTTCTTCAACCTTCAGATTTGTTTAAAGTGTTTCCTCATTTCTCCAGAGAACGTATAAACTGGCTGGTAGTAATTGTAACATGGATTTTAATTTTATCTTTACTTATGGGTATTTTATTAAGATTCTGATTGTCCTTTTATTTCTATCTTTCACAAGGCATTCTTCTCCTAAGCAATGCTTAAAACCATAAGATCCCTCAAGATTTAAGAATACATGTTTAGAAGGAATTTAATCTCAGAACTTCTACTTTGGCAAGTAATTTCGAACGACATTATCTCTAATTTTTATTATTTTAAATTCATAAGAAGGATTTTCTTGGTTTTTTCACTCCCATTTGTACTTCACACTATAGAGTGGGATAAGCTATTAGTATAGGCAGGCGTAGGTAAATTTTGCAGGTTTTTTCCCCTGAATTGTCCCCTTTGAACAACAATTTCTTGACCTCTTTATTATGAGTAACAAGTTTTGAAGAGTTTTTTGTTCTAAATTGTGCCTGCAATTGAGTACATTTTTAAGCAACTAGTGAGTGTGCTGCAATTGACTTGGTTTTTTACAATTTGTTTTATTTGGTCTTTTTTCTTTAATAACGTATTGGTTGCTTTGCCATTTCTGTGAAGTTCTTTTTGAGACTGCCTACGCTTTCAGTCTGGTTGTTTCCTTTACATCACCTATCCTGGCTTTCTCTGTACCCAAAACACGCATTGCCAAACAGCCATGTGTCTTTGTTGTTAGAAGTATCAAGCCAAAAATTTGGATCAAACTTTATATCAGCACAAGAGTCTTCAAGAATTCAAAAGTTGTAAAAAAAACAACAGTAAGATCTAAGATAACATGCCTTCACATATTGGGCTAAAGCGTTTTATTAAATTATTTCATAAAATTCTCAGATAGCCTCTCAAAGTAACACACAATGAATCACTGAATACCCAAAAAACCTGTTGATTTTTCACTTTGAAATATATTAATCATTTCATTCTCTTTATTGTATTTTAAGTCTTCCCATTTCAGTTCATTTTCTTGAAAAACATTTAATATAGAATCTTGAACGTTGTTCACTTTTTTCATACCCTTCCTTCCACCTTTGATACCTATCAAAAATACTTCCATTGTAGCTTATCATCAACCTTTTCATTCATACTCCAAATACCTGGAATAAATAATATAACAGACTGCAATTGTTCGAGTTTCCTCCAACATCCACGTTATTTCTATATGCTGACATTATTAGTGGTGGTTCAAGATAGTACAAAACCTCTTTCTTACTGAGAACAAGCTGAAAATCATAAAGATTATCTTAGCACTGATGTATCTCGTTATGGATCGCTTTCTTCCCCAAAAGCTCACAAGCCAAATAAAAAAGCAGTTCAAATCAAGGAAAGGCAGGTGGGAAGTGATGGGCCAGTCTCCATCAGAATTCTGTCAAGTCATCCATAGGCATGCCAGAAATAGAGAGGACAATTAATTTCTTCCCTAAGGAAAATAAGCTGACTTTTACCTGTAACAGTGAAGGTAATACATTCAGCTAAAAAGACCTAGCAAAATAAAACAGGGTATAACAAACTCGCTATGGAGGAATGCACCTTGACAAGATTTCCACCCAGGCTTTGTGGGGATGCGAGCACACCAGCACTGGGCACTGGATAAAGACTAGAAAGTGAGGGAAAAAAGAACCTGACTAGAAAAACAGAGGTTTTATTGAGATTAGGTAGTGGAAAGGTAGGAACTTGTTGGCAATGTTTGATTGTCAAAGAAGAGCCAAAGCAAGCCAGTGCCGAGTGGGAGCAGGTGATAAGCTAAGTGAAGGGACTTGACAGTGGGAAAAAAAAAAATCAGAGTAACAGGGCAAGATGAAGGCCAAATCAAACAAACAGCCTTGCCACTAAGTGAGGCAGGTGAGGCCTCATGGCGGGTCAATCAAACGGGTGACAGCAAAGACAGATGGAGTCAAGAGATAAGATGGGTCATGGCGAGCTGAAATCACTAATAGCCAGTATGGGAGTCTGTGACGAAATAGGACATGACACTTTCTTGGCAGGAGGAACACACACACAGGGTAACATGAAACAAACTACATTGAATGTGCAGCCAAAATTCGGTGTTGGCAGACCAATTTGAACTGCGTACATTTGGTAATATTGTGTCATTGCCTTCCTGCCACGGATTTCAGTAGATTCTCAATTCAATTTAAGACTAGTCAGGATGAAAAGCAGGAGCATTATAGTATATTTTCTATTACATTTTTCCCATTGCTCCCTCTTTAAAGCTGAATCAAACATAGTTTAAGCTGACATCTTCCTCCTAGTGGAGGTTTTAGACTTCCAAAATTGTATAAAATCAGTGAAAGCAGGAGGTTGAAATGGCACAGTTTAGAGATCTATGGAGAGCTCTTGGGCAGGTAAAAGGTGTGGATGCCAGTTATAGCTTTGGCCAAAGTAAATACCTTGAAGCTGTAATGAGGCTATGTCAGATGAAGAAAGGCATTCAAAAAAAACTTTTCTACCACCTTAACTGCTGTAGTGAAAATTAAAATAATAAATCATTCTTTGACAGGAAGTAATTTTAAAAAGCAGTTTTAGATTTGGACTCTGACTACCATCATGAGCTTTTTGCACACCTTTCACAACACAATTTAGTAGAATGACCCTTCATATAAGCAATAGTAAAATCAAGGAGTTTGGTGTGTGCTAGTTTCAATCCAGAAGAAGAGATCAGTGTGCTTACTAAGATTTTAAAATAGATTAGCTTGTCTATTTTTGCTGAGTTAACTAAAAAATTAGAAGCATTTTCCATAATAAACATACCTCTGTGGACTAGCTGAAAAATGAAACTTACAGATAGCTAAAAATGCACCCAATTAAATACAGATAGCTTGATTAGTAACCAGGAAACCAAAGCACTACCCAATTTGCAGTTATTATAACTAAGCGCATTACAGATTCTCTTATTTACATATCAGTATGATACTAATAAACTTGGCTTGCAGCTTCCGTACTGCATTATGGGACACCAAACAAAAGAAAATACCAAAACTTGGCAAGGTCGCATGTTTATTGGCAAATGACTCATGCTTTGTTTTTCTAATGTATTTCCAGACAGCAAGTCAAACTATTAAATAATACAGGAAATGGCATATATAGGCCCTTGCAAAAAGGGAATAACACCTGCCTGAATCAGGGCAGGAGGCAAAGCACCTTTTCTGATACATCCTCCCAATGGGAAAAGCAATCACGTTTGGGGCCTTTCTTTAATCTCCTCTCTTTCTGGGTGTTATGAATAAAAACACATGTATTTTCACCCCAAAACCTTAAAATCCACTTAGCACAAACCCATTTGTTACATAACAACAAGGCTTTCTCTATTCAAGCACTCAGCAAACCTGTAAGCCAGACCCTAGCAAAGACTTCAGGTGCCAGGCAGTGGTGGCAGGGCTACTCATGGCTAGCAATGGGGCTGATGCCAAGTCCAACTGCGGGAACCAGGGGAAGATGATGCTCCCCAAGAGCTGCACATTCGTCTTCCAGAGTGTGCTGGGGTGCTTTAAGATTGGGGTACTGCTTGGACCCCAAAAGTAAGTGTCATGTCACACAGGATCGACATCTCAAGCCATCTGAAGAGACCTTTTTGAATGGATCTTTATCCAAGAGCAGCAGGAGGGAAATGCCTTTTTGATTAAGCAATCTTTTTTTTCACAGAAAAATAACCAGCAAGGAGTAAGATGGCACCAAAGAAGAGAAACTGTAATGAGTCAAACCAGGTAAGATTGCATGGCAGCAGAAAGAAAAGCTCTGCAGGGAGCACAGTTTGTTGTGATAACAAAAGCCACCAAGGCAATTTGACCTATGTCTGGAAGCAACAACTGACCTGCAGGGACATGATGGGTAGGGGGAAGCGTGCAGTACTAACTGTTTAAAAAAATTGTTTATTCTAATTAGCAAGCTAATGAAACATGGCTTTTTAAGTTAAAGATTCTTTTAAGTCTTCTTTGAAAAGGTAAGGGCAAGGTGCAAGTACATCTGCCTCTAAAAGTTTGGCCAGTAAGGGGCCTGTCACAAATCCAAAAGTACAATCTAATACAAAATTTGGAAGAGAAAAAAAAATACTTAGTCATTGTGTTCCCATGATCTTACGTTCATTATCCTCAGCTACAACAGTTTAGAACATTTCCCTTAACAAGCAGTCTTAATATGCTCTATTTAAATTCTCTAACTCATTGGTTTTATTCTGCCATGAGTAAGGAAACATTTATGTAAACATTATAAAACTGTGAGCAACATCAGCCCTTCTTTTACCTCAAACATTTAAAAAGTTTTGGGATGTAGTTTTCTGTATATTATAAGTAGAGTTACAAGTTTACTGCTGTTATAGTTTGTGATGTTGCCTAATAGCACTTAGTCAGTTTGATACAGTAAGTAAGAGCCATAAAATCTGAGTTACGTTAGGAAAAACTCTACACTTGATATACAGACCGTCACAATTCTGAAAATAACACAGAAGTGAATAAAGAGAAAGCAGGAAGGAAAACCTGCAAATAACTTTGTTATGAATAATAGGGACAAAAGGAGCAATGAGACTGTTTCACATACTCTTTAAAGTGCTTTATAGCACTATCAGAGAAAATCTGCACTTTTCTATTGTTTTAAAGAATGGTTGCAGTTTCTTCAGCAATATAACCAAAATATAGAGAACACCCACAAAATTCACAATCTATCACAAACACGTAATGATATATTCAGCTTATGCATACTTATGCTTATGCATACTTATTCATCCAATCCATTTGGACATGCAACCACACTCACACAGTCACAGCCTCGGATTGTGCAAAGAATTCAGGGACACACAGTTACTCCATGCCTTTTATTTCTTTGATGTTTGTAGGCCACATTCATGCATAAGGTCTGGTTGCTTTGCTCCACTATAGTGACACAAAGCAATTGTAAAACTTGCTCGATGGCTCAACGAAATTGGATTTACTGCACCTTTGAATCTCCAGAGCACAGGAAAGCATCTGGAGCCTACCAGTAAGCCTGGCCTTGTGCTTCCCATAAAAGCTGTACGTGCACCAAAGATGATCTGCTTGCATTGTGTGTTGTGTTCCTGCCATTTCTCTTCTCTCTCAGGCTGTCTTTATTAAAATGCCTTTACATTCTCTGGGCAATATTTTATTCAGCATACAAGTAAAATCTTTTGTCTCATTTTTTGCTTCATCCAGAAATATTTGGGTTTATGACAAATACTATTTATGAACTAATAGACAAAGCCATGGCTATGAGTACACGGTGAAATACCCTGGTGTACCACCTGGCAGCTCTTTAAATTATTACAATTATATTACAACTGAGCAGAACTTCCTGGAGGGAACCTGCTTTTTCAGTGAGAATCAAATAGCAACTACTAAAGATGAATTGTGCCTATGAACTTCAGTTAATACGTTTTACTTGAAATTAACTGTTTGCAATAGTTTAGTCCAGCTGAAACCAGAATAATAACAACAATAAAAAAGCTTCAGCAGGAAATATCCCATGGCATTTTTCCCTTGTATTCTTCTGCAAGTCAATCCCTTGTGCATGTGCCCTTAAAGTCCAAAGGATTTAAATTTTTGCAGAGCATTGCATAAATATAGCAGTGGAGTAGCACACGTCCTGGAGTGTTCAAGTCCTCAAAGGCACAACGTCAAGAGCCACACATGTATAAGAACGTCCTTTATGCCCCTGCAATTCATATTGACACCAAAGTTGACAAGGCTGAAGCACAGACCAGGATGATACAACCAGATTTAAAATATACCCCCCAGTACTCAAAATTTTTGTTCAGCAGCATTAATACATTTTTTGCTGTATTATTTCAAACCCATTTTTGATAGATTTGTCTCTTGAAGACCTTTTAATAGACAGTTATCATTCAATAAACCTTTCTCCTACTCCCTGTGAAGATCAGCTATGCTCAGTGAGAGCACTACATAAAATACAACATGCAAGAGAGAGTAGGCGAAGCTTTGAATGAAGGCTGCCACATACTATCAGTCTTCTCTAGGTACTAACCATTCATGTTTAAGGTCTGAAGAATTTTAAGTAACACCAGTTCAGTGCTTTTTGACAGATAAGCTACTACTTCTACTCATTTCAATACTGAGCTGTAGCTGCCCAGCTCTTATAAAATATTTACACAGTCAAGAGTCCCCCTGCTAGAAAATTACACGACTTAAAATGTCATCAGCCTCCACTGCTTTATACTCAACACTAAAAATAAACGTAGGAGTTGGCATTGAGATACGATGTTTATCCTCAGTAGCTTACAGGTGAGGATTAGACCAATAACCCAGGAGAGAAAAAGTCCTTATATTTTCATTGAGAGCTTCATTGCCAGACCAGAAAAGGATGTTCAACGACAGTGTCAACAACCTCGTTGCTTATACATTCAGATGAAGAAATATAGAGGCAGCTGTAGAATAGAACAAGAGGAGTTAAATCGCAACGTGACCTCACAAGTTAGAGTGACAGCCCTTGAAAAGTCCCACTTCTGTTGGCTTTTAAAGCCATCCACACATCCTCAAGGATAGGATGAGAAAGAAGAAAGGTGTAAAACTTAAGAGAATTGTAGACTAGGTCTGCATGATAAATAGAGAAAGCTTGGAAAAACACCTGCATCTACATTAACAGTCATTAGAGAAATATTTGGGAGTGTTACATCTTCCCTCCCAAACTGATCAGACACGTGTCTGGAAGTGATAACCCAAGGAGTTGCTTGCCATGTAAAGAAATGAGTTGTGTGCGCAGCCTTGCAATGACAGTGGCACTACAAGTAAGAGTGCTGCTGCCAGCAAAAAGGTTCATTCTTTCCCTGTCCAACCCCTCCTCATCTAGAGAAACAGGTTACTATTAATAATAGCACTGAAGAATGATTCAAATAATTTTAATAACTTCAAAATGCATTGTTTTAACAGAGTGGCAATACACAGTACTTTATTTGATATTCTTACATCTTAAGCATTTGCACTGGCTTTTAACTGCCTGATATGTTGTTGTTTTCATTTAGCATCTTTCTCTTTCTAGCCACCAAAAAAAAAAATCTGAATAGACCATGTTACCAGCTCTGCTGCCCCTGTGAGCCAGAGAACACAGCTCCCTTCAAGTCAGGTCATATGGCTTCAATATAGCATTTTGAAATAATGAGCTCTCCAATTAAAAAGGTGCCTTTGAGTGATGAATAGATGGTGTAAAAAGTCAGCACCTGCACAGAAGAAAAGCGACATTTGTTGCAATGAAAACCCTTACTTTTTGCTACCTTAGAAAAAGTAAAACCAGTAAAGGCAAAGTACAAGAAGCGAGTCACAACTCCTCTGGATCTGCGTCAAAAGTGTAGGAGTATAACACATCACAGTTGGTTCAGGCTTGCTCTGGATCATTTATATAGCATCATCAGTAACTCCAATCCCAGGCGGAATAAATATTTACACATAACATACACTGGCGTAAATAGCATCTAAATATATATAAGCCGTAATATTAACTTTTACGCTATGCATCAAAATACAATGTTTTCTGGAGGAAATAAAAGGCTCTGTGTCTGCTTTGGCACTCTGCAGTTGCATTCAGTAGGAACAATATAATTTAGAGAAAACGCATTTAAATATCCAGGGACAGGCATTATTTTTGGAGACATCAAGTAGCTGGATTCATTGCAGATCAAGCTGAGCGAGCTACAGAGCATAAGACAAGACTCTCCTCTATCCTCAACACACTAAGATATTCAGGAATAGAAAGGACTTGTAATAGAATTCAGGCACACAGAACGCGTTTAGAATCAACTGCTATCATACACCTCTCTAATGGGCTTTGTACCCTCCTATTATCACATACACTGAAGCATAAAGTAATCAAGCTAATTGTTTTTCTTGCTTTACATCATCATATACTTTATACTGCTTTTTTACAACAATTGTTCACAAATTATAATCAGTACTCTGTGCACAATCACACCTTCCCAAATGTTCCTGCAGTCTGTTCAATCAACTTAAGCTTTACTTCTGCCCAACAGCCTCAACCAGCTAATCAGCACTGTTTTCCTCACATCCTTGATGCACTTCAAACATATTGGTCCTATCATCTCCGAACCTTTTCTCAGAAAAAAGTATCTCCAGTCTTGCCACTGTAGGAAAGTCTATGCATCCTCGTAGCCGTGGCATGCCATGGCAGCTTCCCTAAGTCAAAAATCAATGTCTTGTATTTATAATCAAAAAGTATAAAAAATAAAGCCAACATTTTGAGAGACTTTTTCCTTTGAGACCTGGCCACAACATAAACAGCAGGTACACTGCTACAATTCATTTCCAATTCAAAGCTATATACATATTGCCCTTTGCCTATTCCTTACTACATCTGATCAGTGGTTGTACTTGCACACTTAAAATTTACAGCTCATATTTCAAAAAGGTTTAGTAAATCCTGAAACAATTCAGCTCAAACTATTAACAGCATAATTAGGACCTAACATCTGCCCTTTTTATCACCATGAGTTTTAGCAATGTGAATTTGAACATGAGCCCATAGTGTGCCTTGGCAGCCAAGACGGTTAACCATGCCCTGGGGTGCATCAAGCACAGCATTGCCACCCGGTCGAGGGAGGTGATTGTTCTGCTCTGCACTGCTGCGGCCCCCCTTGAATATTGTGTGCAGTTTTGGGGGCTACAGTACAAAAAGGACAAACTACTGGAGAGTGTCCAGAGAAGGCTACAAAGCTGTTGAAGGGTCTAGAGGAGAAATCATGTGAGGAGCAGCTGAAAGTCACTTGGTCTCTTCAGGCTGGAGAAGACTGAGGGGGGACCTCATTGCTATTTAGTACTTCCTCACAAGAGAAGGAGTAGGAGCAGGCGCTGAGCTCTTGTCGCTAGTGACAAACAATAGGACTCAAGGGAATGGCAGGAAGATGAGTAAGGGCAGGTTTTGATTGGATACTAGGAAAAGGATCTTCACCCAGAGGGTGGTGGAGCACTGGAACAGCTCCCCAGGGAAGCAGTCATAGCACCCAGCCTGACAATATTCAAGAAGCATTTGGACAATGACCTCAGATACACAGTTGTCCCATGCAGGGGTAGGAGTTGGACTTGATGATCCTTGTGGGTCCCTTCCAACTCACGTCATTCTACGATTCTATGATACTACAATTCTATGAATTTTTACAAACACGAGTCTTCAGAGATGCAAAGTCTCAAACAAGATATCAGCACTGTGAAATGTATACAAAATACCAGTATGCACATTTGGAAATCTCTTCATGTATGATAAACCTCAGTAAGATATATAATATCTTAGGATATCACACCAGATTAACAAGATCCTGCTGGCATCACAACATCCTTTTATATAACTCCATTAAAATACACAAATTGCTATATTTCCACAGCAGTTGTAATTTAGAGTAGTGCCTCAATTAAAATATAAAGTCTTTCACATCCAAAGATTTGGTGAATTTATTTGTTATAGGTCACAGCAGCAGGTACCATAAGGTATTCTGGTAGCACTCTGCGATAATTGCTGTGGACCCCAATGATTGCCAGTTTGTTATCTTATAAATGGATGAAATTTATTAATCCAGTGCTGCAGAATGCTCCATAAAGGAAAGATGATGACACTAATTGGAATATCTAACCTCAAATAACACAGCAGGGGAAGTGGAGGCAGGGACAACAGGGCAGAACTTTGACACAAAAAACTCTGAAAGGAGAAAAATTGTTTTTGGAAGTCATGGGGAGATTTAAGGAGCTAAAATTCTTAATTTTTATTCAAAACCCAGTCCTCTGTTCCTGAGGACCTGTTCGTATTGTCACACTGTGAGGGCACTGCACAGCAGGAGAGGGGGAACAAAAAGAAAAAAAAAAAGAGAAAAACTACTTCAAAACTTTTCATAGATGATGAGACAAAGTTCTGGAAGGTTTTCACTGACATTGAGCAAGTTTGTGCTTGGTCTCTGGCCAGACTTGAGACTCCTCCCCAACCTACAAGCACCCTATCTTTGCAGAACCGGACCAAACCAGTCCTGCTTCAAACCTACCATCAAAGGGCTCTTGATATTGAAAATGAGTCAAAATTAGGTTGCTTATTCCTCACCTCATTCATTTCAAATTCAGGCAGCAGTGTCATTTTTATTTGGATTTATTTATTGGATTTATTTGTTCATGACCATGTACATATCAAATATCCGAATAGCTAAAATGAGAACAGTACAAAACAAAAGCTACATGCTGACAGCAAAACCCTGACTAGAGGATTTCTGTATGCATTGGTAAATTGCTTTTCACAATAAGCACCATACATTTCAGAAGATGGCAGGCTGACCCTTGACTTGATCTCTTCACTGTTTCCTATGACATCAGAAGGGATTTTCGAGATTCTCAGCTTTAATCAAGCAGTTCTCCTGAAGCCACCAAGATGTTTCAAATACCCATTACAGCTGCAGAACTGTATTATGTAGCTTTGAAAAAATGAAGAATTTGGTAAGAAATTTGCAAATTGAGCATAAAAAAAGATATATGTTTTTCAGCAGGCAAATGAAGCGGCATGTAAAAAGCAGAAGCATTATGGTCAATCTAATACTGTCTGACAACTTCTTCACAGTGATTTGTAACATTTTGAGTTCAGCCAAAACACTGAGTACTCATTTTTGTTATGTATTTTAGCTGACGATAGCTTTCTTACTGAAATGGAGCACATACTCCTTTATATTCCTCTCAATTCTTTCTTAACATTAACCATTTCCACAGCACTTATACAATCCTTTTTCGATTACAAGTAATCAGCCATGCTGATATCCATCAGCAACTTCAGCTTCCTTTCCCCCAATCCTGTGTTAAGTCCTAAGCAGTTTCCGGTATCACTCTACTGTTTCCACAATCAGCGTTTTCGAAGAACCAGCCAAGACTTCTTGCACTTTTCACCATCCATCCAGTGGTGCAGAAACACTTCATCCCAGAAATGCAGTAGGGCTTCAGGAGACAGAATACAAGGTGCCTATGCCACCCAGTACATGCAACTGGATAGTGATATGTAGACATATGGGCAGTTTTTTCTTAATAAGAGAATTCCAACAGCTTATCACAACACTAAGGAACTTGTCAGGTGATAGGTACCCACCTCTGTAGTCAGACAATTCCCATACTGGAAAACACCATTTACAAAGTATTGCTGCATTTCTTATTTGCATTTTTTTAAAATAGTAATTTGAACTGTTTGTTTACACAACAGTCATGGGCACCAATTCCCAAGAATCTATAGCATTTAATATATTATTTGGACAAGGAAGTAAATTCAGCTCCATTACAGCCATCTGACTTTTCTGAAAGGTAGAGTGGTGATAAAGATGAAAAACTTGGGATCTAATTTTGTCAGAATTATTTAAATTCTGCCCTTTTAAACTTACTGCTGCATGAGCAGAAACTTAGGAACATGGATGTAAATACAATTTAAATTAAAAGGAAAAGATTTCACAAGTTCACAGGAGTCATGCGAGAACTAACATGCATTTTATGTTTTCCAAACAAAGAATGAACAGAATCAGGGAATGCCATCTCATGCTGCGCTTGCAGCCTGTCCTGAGCTGTGCACCATCAGAGACGCTGCAGCAGTAGCCTCCCCTCAGATAACTTGTTATGTTGGTTTAGGTGGCCTCCACAAACATTGCAGGTTTTACTGTACACAGGTTGCCTTTCCAAAATGCTGCACTACGCTTATTGTGCACTGAAATCTGATGCAAATTCCTCAATTGCCAGGTAGACACAAAGAAAATAAAAGTCCTACAAAGTGAACTTGTACGATCTCTGTCAAAGCAAACTGGAAAGATTTATGGCAGCTGTATGCACACTCATACTCCACCAACAGATGAAGTTGGCCCTCTGCTTCCACTTTAACTAGCTAAAGTTGTCATGGCAGATAACCAAAATTAAGCTAGATTAATTTTCCTTCTCATTTTTAAGTCACAGTGTGGCCCAAGTCATCCCCTCCCAGAAGCTTCACTGATTACAAGCTTCATTAACTGTATTTGTATGTTCACATGGACAAAATAAGACAGGAAAAGAGCACTTTTTAGGCAATCAGATCACCATTTCCACCAAAACGTAGCAATAAAAAAAAATTCAGTTTGGTTTCATTCCCTGTGCCATGATAGGGACAAACCCCTCAAGAAGGAAATTTCAATTAGCAATGTCTACCACACCTTTACTCTAATTCAATTAACATGAAATGTCACTGATTTTGGCGATTAAGCATCTGATGTTTTTACCATTTCTTTATTCTTAAAGGGTCACACAAGCTTCTTGATACAATACTTCACCTCTTACCTCAAACAGATTTTGAGGAACACAAACACCTCTTTTCTGGAATTTTAACTTCAATTTTACCCCTGCGTAAAGAAGGCAATTTAGAGCACCAAGTCACTATAATTGCATCTGTTACTGTTGCATTTTTCTGCTTCTTCAAACTGATTTCAGCATTTTTTGATGCACAAGGTGTAACATTTTATTGACCGACAAAGAAACATCCTGCAATACATTTCCATCTCTCTCCTATTGATTTCAGTCAAGTCTGGCAATCATTTAATATCAAATATTTTACAGTCTGCCAGAACAACCTTAAACACACAACAAGAAATTATTATTCTGTGCAGAAGTGCATGCATGAAAGGCTTGAAAAGTCCCAAAACAAACAGGACCTTTTTACTCCAAACTCAATAAACAGGGTCTTGTCTCCAAAGCATCAAATCTCCACAACTTGTCAAAGTACATGGATGAGTAAAAGGCTGGCATGCCTTAAGAGAAAGATTTGAGGAGATGAATCTGTTTATTTTATCAAATGAAAGGTTAAATTGTAGCTTGATCATAGCCTTACAGTCTACAAAAAATTAGAAAACCTTTAATCCAGCATTCAAAAGCATGCAAGACCCAGGATAGCTCAACAAAGCAAATCTAGAAATAAAGGCCAGCTTTTAAATAGCAGGGCAATTGCCAACTAGAACAAGATGCCATGGGTTGAGCTGTATCCTCCGCAACTGGGATGGTCTCAAAAAAGACTGACTCTTTGTCAATGACTTTTAAAGTTCTTCAGTTTATGGAGTCCTAAAAAATTTTGGGAGAAGATGCAAGCCTCCCTAGAGATAGACTAAAGCTGCTGACAATTGACAGTACATTTGCTCTTTTTTGCCCCCTTTCTTTGGTAATTAGATGTAATATTAGGACCTAGAAATGCTGCACAGATCATTGGTTTTATCCAATAGTATTTCATTTAGAAAAGCTTATAAGAGCACATACTATCAGATCACAAATTGTTTCTTACTTAGTAGATCTGCATCAAAAGGAGCTGCTAGAAATAGCAACAGGACATGAAAACACATCTCCAGAGACACATCAGCCTCCAGGGATGCTAAAATACTTCAAGAGTTTTATGGAGAGATCAGCAACTGGAGAGATACAGATAGGAAGACGCAGCAGGAGAAACTAGAGAGCGGAAAGTACCAACACAGAAGGTCCTCCAGTTTGCAAGTGAGTCGTAACATACACTATGATTATGTATTTGCATATTTTCTTATTTACATAATATAAATGCTTTTTCCCTGCTTGATTTCTACCTTGTATGACCTACCTCTCCCACTCCTGCTTTTACTGAATGGTACAGAATACTCCAGGGAAAGATCGTGTATTGAAATTTCTGTCATCCTTGTAAGTGAAGCCACAATGAAAAACATCTTGCATGTTAATCATTCCTGAAGCCTCATAATTGCTTTCCAATGAAAGCTGATGATGGTGAGATATCTCTCTGAAGACATATATTCAACAAAATTACTCTTTCCTATTGTCATATGCATAAGCTACAAGCCTGGTGAACAGCTCCATATTCTGGAAATTATTTTCCACACTATGACTGAAAGTTATATCTTGCGAAAAATGAAGTTAATATCATACAAAGCTGTAAGCATTAAATAAGCTCAAAGCTACATTTTAAAACGACAGACTCTGCTTCCTCCTGCCCAAAACTGATTAGTCCATACTAATGGGGACAGAGTTTGCCCTGTCTCTGCAGGCATCAGGTACATCCAGCCTGCAAAGGAATAGAGGACAGACTACATGAAGATATTTGGCCTTGATATGAAGGTATGTTACACTAACAACTATGTTCATGTAGAAGCTATTTCTACCCTTAAAATCTTCATCAAAAAAGTGTTAATTTCACTAATAAAGTCTTCAGTTCTTATACACAATATCAAAGCAAGTATCTAAAAGCTTACTTCAGTGCAGGAAATGTTGCGCGTATTAGTAATTATTAATATCATAATACCTTAATGTTACTTTAATTGCTGAATGACCTATCTTTAATTACTTATGACACCAATTGTCATAAGATCACATTTGTGAAGTCAAGATGTCACCAAATAACCCAACAAGTTCATTTTTAAGCTACGTTGTAACTCTGTTAAAATTAATACATGTGTAATTTTTCTTTAATATTAATCATCAGAATAAAGTATATGAAGTATAAGGCACAACACCAAGGTACAGAGTACAAAATTTATACATGGATTGGATAGTTTTTGCCTCAAATGTGAGCGCTTTTTTCATTTAGAGAAGCAGCTCTTTTGTGAGATCTCTGCTGTTATTGCCTTGCTTGTGTTAAGCCATGAGGATTCTCAGTGTGATAATAAACCATCAGGGATCACTTGTTAGATGTATGTCAAGCTTCAGTAGTACAGACTGTCAAACAAACTCTGCTGCTTCCACCATAAAAGCATAAAATATTTCCTACAATAGCTTCAAAGGGTTATTTCAAAGCATAGGTCCAAGAAAAGGTCTCAGTTTCATCTCGCAGCCTTTGCCTGTTCCCTTACACGTGCGTTTGAAATAACGTATGCAGATGAGACTGTAGCAGTGACTGAAGGGTCCCTTTGGGAGGGGACAAGGCACCAGGGCCCCAGAATAAGTCAGCAGGTAGCAGACCATGTGCAGAAGAGACCACAGGCTGGTAGCACTCTGCCACATTACTTCGACACAGCATCCAAAGGCAATTTTTGTCCTGGCTAGCAGCTAGATGACAGTGTAGCACAAGCAAGGTGCCCAGAGCCTGCCCACACCACCTACTGGGACATCAGGTTCTAGCAACAGCTACCAAATAAAGCTCCAGCAGAGTCATCATCTGCAGGAATCGCTGATGGTGACGGCCTCCTCATCTTTGCCTTGACTGCTAGGGTACTGTTTCTCTCATCATCCAAGGCTAAATGATTGCCAATACACGTGCATCAGCAAATTGTTATTAATGACTGTAGCATGCAGGGGTGTTGATTCCACGGTGCCAGATGGTACTTTTAAAATGGTGCTGACTCACAGAACAAAGAGGAATAAAGAGATACTAAGCTACTAATAATTTAGGTTGACTCTAAATTCCAGAGTGCTGATGTCTTCCAGTAAATATCCCATAACAACCATCAAATAAAGACCCAGCCAGCATATAGTTGAGCAGCAGAAAAATGCATCGTGATTACCTAATGTTTTGTGCTTTTATAGCAAAGGGATATTTCACATAAGAGATGTGGGGAGAAAGGAAACAATGTAACCAGAGACGAAGAAAGAACATTCCCCCTTCTTTTGGGACAGCCCAAACACACGAGCAGATCTGCACTGGTAAGCACGTGGCACTTTGTGATATTTTCGTGTTATTTGTGGTAACACAGGTCCTCTCCACTGCAGCCACAGAGGTACCCACACTGAAATTGTATTTGATTTTAGCAGCCCCTGAAAAAATCACCAGCTGCTGCTGTATCAAAAAAAAAGGGGGTTTTAATGAGATTTCAATCCCATGGGCATTTTTATGGGCTTAACTTTAAAGTGCAACTTGGGATGTGCTACTGTTTTGCAGTCAGATTTCTGCATAACTAAAATACATTTTTCAAGCCAATCCTCTCCTGCAGTGTCCATTTCACTTAAACACATACAGAATTTTAATCAGAAAATTTGGGCTGCCTGACCTAGGTCATATCCTAACCATATTTTTACTTTGTTGGGTTTTCTCATGAATATTTACTTTAAATGTTATATATTTAAATAATACAACCTTCACAAGTAGGTGCATTGTCAGGTTTAGGATTTTTCCAGTCTCTACAAGTTGTCCCACTAGCTGTAGAGTCGACAGTGATCTTGGTTTTTCTAAAGTTCCAGGGAACCAAGTAACACATCCTTATGACTAGCTGTGAAAATAGGCTCAGTTTCAGCCGCATGAGTGGATTTTTCCTTCCAGCAGCTTTCAAAGCCCCAGGAACAACTGTTTTCCACTTAAAACTGTGTCCAATTTAAATGAGTGATTTATTACAATTAATGCAAATTGCCTAAAGCAGATTTAAAAGACTATAAAGTGTCTACGCTAAGTCAAATATACTAATTATTTGAAGACCATCTAATTATTTTGACATGCAAATACAAGTTTGTGAACATATAGACTCAGGAAATTGAAAATCATCTTCCAGATGCAACTAAGTACTTAATGTTATTCCAGAACAGCCTTTTCAGTTTAAGAAATATTTAACTATTCAAAACTAAACAGATTTCTGTTTAAATCTTAATTTTACTTTCTGATGGACTATATCAAAGAAATTGCTTACATTAACAATAAAGACATCATCTAGAGCAAAGGAATACTCGTAGGACAATTAGTAAATGTAATGATAGACACAGTCCTGTAGAAAACCGAGAGGGAATTTTGCCTAAGGATGCTCAAGTTAGACATGAAACATTTGATACAGCTGCTTACTCTGTTTGTGTAAACTCAGAAAAGCACCAAAGTCAGCTGTCTACTTTCGTTTTGCAGTTGCTCAAAAGGAAAACAGAGGGCAGGGAGAGGAGTCAAATTTGGTAAAAGTCAAGTTTTCTGATACCTGCACCACACTTCAATGCAGGTAAAGAAGTGGGAGAAGATACCTTAGAAAGTGGGCTACTACAGAAATAATGCTCAATAAGGATGCAGTTTTCTCAACACAGAGGAAGTATCAAAACAATCACGAATGGCTGAGACCAATCCAGACCTCTGTGAGGATGGATTTCAGTTACTCACATTAAGAATGCAGTTCAGTACCTTGAAAAGTAATGAGTTCCAATCTGTAAAGTCCTCCAAAAAAATCCTAAGTCTAGAAAACCGTGACTCTGTTATGCAAGAGCAGTCACTTCTATAAGGGAAAGCACGCATCACTTGCAAGAAAATTTGAGAACTGTCCTCACTGGTGTTGTCCTACTTCTTCAGTCAACTGGCACCATCAATAAAAACTTGACAGCAAGGAACACTTGGGAAGGTGGACAAATTACTTTCACCCAGAAGTCTCCCTTGCAGGAACAAAAAAAAAAAAAAATCTGTCTAGTTTCAAGAGCGAACATACACTGACATCAAGTGGTGGAACAGATCTCCCTTCTCTATTCCCTGTAGGGTTTCCCTCAGTTTGAAACAGTTTGCAATTTGTGCCATATCTTGGAAAGTAATGGCCACTTATTGAGTATTCGGCCAGTGCTCCCCTGCTGAAGGCTTCACAAGCATGGGAAAAATAAAATTTAAAGGGCGTCTTTTCTATTGCCATTAGAAATGTGCAAAAACTTGCATGACATCATAACTCCTAACCACAAGCAGAGCAACATATAATGTACATTTTGCTCACTTAGATAACAACAATTAGCTCTGACCATTAGTTATTGTTAGTTTGACATGAGTGGCTACTCAATCTGGCTCAAACTAGGAGTATCAAAGATTTAGGACAAAGTGACAGCTTCCAGGAAATAATAGTTTTTCCAACACATTTCAATTTACACAATGGGTCCCAAATTGGGACCATTCGTGTAGCTCTTAATTACTTGACAAAGCTATTATCGAACACATTCGTGTGTGTCCCTTTTCCCGGTTAAAGATGGCCCGTCCATCGTCAATGCCAAGTCAAGTTAGTGACAAAGTGCAGTGGATGGCACTTGCATGATTAATGGTAATCATCACGAGAATTTCACACTGTATACCAAATTGTCCAAATTAGGCTGAATCGAAATGCCAAATTATAAACTTTATTGGAATTAATAAAAAATTGAAAAAAAAAACCCATGCAAAATAGATAGACAAAAGAAAAAGATAATAATAATAATAAACAAGCAAATTAATAAATTGGGCAAACAAGCATGCAGGAAAAAACAAACATAAAATGGCATACATAAATTATTCAGTTCGTTACAGTGTGTGACTTACATGCAAAGGTGTGAATAATGTCCACAGAAGAAAATAGTGCCACATTTGAGAGGTGGCTTGCCAATTGTTCACTCCGGGTTCTTGAGAGCCCAATATCCTCCAGAATACCAAAATTACCTGCATACCATTTTCCATGTGCTCCAAGGGGGGAACCTGAAAATTTAACAGATGTTACATTTGTCAGATCTTGGATTTGTTCTTCAAGATGTTTATATTTCTTTATTTTCTCATCTGCCACCTCTTTGAGTGTTGTACTTTTTGATTCATATCTTACAGTGACGCCAATCACCAATGCGGCTTTGTTTTTGACTAGTATCAAATCAGGCTTAAATAGTTCATTGTTATGATTTCTAATAGATAATTCTGAGAACACAACCCAATCTTTGATTCGTGCCTCCTTAGATATTATTTCACATATTCGGTTATGTCTTTTAATTCTCATATCTTTCATTTTATCACAATAACCGATTATGTGGGCACAAGTTTCCCAATCATCCGAGCAATGTCTACATGATTTAATAGGAGACTCTGATCTACCCCTAGATAGGGATTCTGGAGTGGAGTAGACATTGGCTCTCAATTGTAAGGCAGTGATAATTTTTCTGTGAGGAATGCCCCTGTATCTCATTATCCAATTATTACTGATGTTATCATTCTCAAAGTTGGTAATTCCCCTTCCTTGAGTCACTAATTTAGTTCAGTTTTTAAATTCACTTTTTCTCCAATTACATGGCCTCGGATAAATAGGTCTAGGTGTGGATACTTCCCATTCCGAGACTGGTTCATCTCCTCCGATTTGATTGGTTATTGACATTACAGACATCGGGTCCCAAAAAGAAGGAATTCTATTCTCATCCCCACCAGCTGTAATCCATAATATTTCAAACTCTTCATTGATATTTTCACTTTTTACAAATTCTACAATCGTGGAATCCAAAGACTGTGCAATTTTATGCAATCTTCGGGCCTGTACACAGGGGATTTGCCTCGAGAGTCTCGTAATCCCCAGCCCACCATCTTTAGTGCTGGAATAAAAGATGGCATCGCAAGTACACGACAGAAGATGTAGCCATCCCTTGACAACAGATCTTATTTCAGTATCCAGGGATTCAAGGTACATAGCCTTAATGTTTGCCTGGTCGGCCAAGTAAATCAATCAGGGAATGACATACCCTTTCAAGATGTCAACCTTTTGCATTGGTTGTAATGGTGCCTTTTCTGCTCGATGTAACCAATCTTTGATCTTCCCTTTCAATTCAGGCTTAACAATACCAGTCCATGGATCGATTTGAACCCCCAAGTATTTTTCTGAATCTCCAGGGTTGATCATATTCAGGAGAGAGTCATTAATTATCCAAGGTTCACAATCATTGATTGTATAAGAATCCTTGGTTGGCTTGATGTAAAGGCCATGACATTTAACCCCCTGTGTCTTGAGGCCTGTCAAAAGGCCTCGACAATTTCTATATTTTTTCACTCCCTCCCATGATTCACTTAATAATATCAGGTCATCAGCAAAGGCTAAAGATGTTATTTTTGTCGCCCCATGTTGGAAACCACACCCAATTTCATCCAATTTACACAATAGAGAGTCAAGAGATAAGTTAAATAAGAGCAGCGACATTGGATCACCTTGTTTCACACTTCTACAGATCCGAATTGGATCTGATTGCCCATTTCTCAATACGAACCGAGTATAGTTATTACCATACATGTTGTTAATTAGGGATATGATATGATTATCAACTCCCTTTTGCCTCAGAGTCATTAGAATGTGTTCATGACTCACAGTGTTGAAAGCTTTTTCAAGGTCAATGAAAACCACACCCAAGGCACCATGATCTAGCTTCACTCTCCTCATAATTAGCTGTAGGAGTTTTAAATTTTCTGCACAGCCAGGGGATTTAATGAAGCCACGTTGCCTGCTGTTAATGGGGCAAGCCTTGGTCAATCGCCCCGTCAGGATTCTTGAAAACAACCTCAAAATAGTTGAACTGATGGTAATAGGTCACCAATTATTGATGTCATTTTGGCGTTCCTGAACAGTTGATTTAGGTATTAAAATAGTCCGACAATCCCTTACCATGTCGGGTATAGCACCGGTTGCCAACCATAGATTGAATAAGGCCATAAGCTGGACAAACTGAGGATCATTTCGTCCAAGATCTTCTACCTTCAGCCTATCGGGACCTGGCGCCACGTTCTTATTCATGTCCCTGATGGTTTTTGAGATTTCCCCTTCTGTTATCATGGTAAGGAATACCAAGTTGTCCGCCATACCTGTAGAACTAAAAGAGCTGAGATTTCTGAATGTTCCGGGAGTCTCCCACCTGGACTTGAACACTTCATGAACTTCCCCAGATGGGATCTCACATTTCGGGGCTTCTCTGTCTCCCAGAATGATGTTAGCTAGTTTTCCTCTATTGAGGTAAAACAATTTCTGGAAACGCAGAAATTTGCCCCTTTTCACCGCTCTCCTCTTCATCCAATTCTGGAGTGGTCTCCAAGAAGAAGGCTTCGTTTGCACTCTCAAAGCTCCCCGCAACTGGTTGGTTTCTAACTCTTTGGACTTTTCTCCAAGACTTACTACGTAGTTGCTCATTGCCTCATTAATTGATGTCATTGAAATATTCCCGCTTTCGACACCATAAGGATTGATGAAAATAGGCAATTTACAAGATCTTACCATTTCTTTAATTATCCTTTCATAATGGGATTTAAGTCCCTCCTCTTCATTATTTCCAATGTCCATGGATACTCTCTCCATCAGACGTTCCTTCATTCCAAGATCTTTTTCCTTTTCTTTCTTATCACCATCTTTTACCAGCATCCGTCTCTTATCACTTATCTGTTTAGCCGTTTTAGATGGAAGATGTTCCGCTATTAATTTATTGATGGGTTTCGCACCCTCAAATTGCTCTTCCATCTTTCTCAAGATATTTATCTCTTCCTTGTTCCAACATTGGCAATGTACCCCTCTCGCAGTACTTGTTTTCGGCTGAGACGCAAGGATCCGCTCTTTGTTCTGTGTAACTGGATGGACCAAACGCTTATGTTGACTCAAGCTGATTTTTGTTTCAAACGATCTATTACAATCCTCACAGGAAAACGCCATCACTTCGCTCGGTGATTTATTCCCTTTACACTTAGGAAAATGGCATGCAATACTATGATGTTTCTCACTCATCCGGTCACATTTGGCACAACAAAACAACACCTTTAACTTTCTATGAGCCCTCATAAGATGTTCCACAAGTCCCGGGACTTCCCAAACCAGATTTCACAATACAGACAGATTTTTATCCGGGACCTCTACTACTGTTGTGCCCCCAGAAGAAGGGTCATTGTGTATTTCTGGATCAGGGATAGTCGGCGCTGGACTACCCTGAATATTATCACCAGAGGATGAAAGTTTCTCCGCCTCAGCTTCCAACCTCACACCCACATTTGAGCCGATATCATTGCTCATTAGTTCCTGAGGCTTCAGAACCTCATGGACCTCTGGGAACATATTCAGTTCATCCATTCTAGTAGATGGATGGTACCCCTCAAATCTCACATATTTTGAGTTGATAAACTCCCATCGTTTGATTTCCCAATCCTCATCTACTAGTTTAATCAGATTGCTGATGGATTTAGCAATCTCTATATTCCACCAATCAAATGCGCAAGTTTGGGTAGCCATGGAAGAGAATATCAATCTCAACCTTGTACCCTTTTTGTCCAATCCATGTGAGGGCTGTCTACACCTGGTTTCCCCCTCCAGATTACCAGGCGGTGCCCAACTATTACTCGTGGGCTGAGGATCTGGCTCAAAGGTACAACTAAGAGTGCAATTTTGTTTCACCATGATTGGGATACTATCAAACAGCTGGTGAGACTGTTTGATAGGGAGGAAGCAGCTATGATTCTACACAACTGGGGCAGAGGCCAACTCGGTTACTCCGAAGGGTATCCAGCGGGACCACGAGGAAGTGTGACCTCTGCAACACAGCCCAGCTAGCAACTATGGTCCCATCTTAAGAGAGTCATAGTTACTCCCGCCAAACAAATCTCCAAAGAACCTGCTAAATATGCAGAAGAAGAGTGTCCTTTAATATGACAATTTAATATGAAACCAGAGCCAGTAGTCAAGTCTAAAACATCCCTTAATTGTGACAGGAATCCAAAACCCAAATTTGCATTCAGAAACACAAACTGTGCATCTCTCCTGCACGTACCAACACATACCTTCTTCCAGTCTGTAAGATATAGACAAACAGACAACTCTCTGCATACAGATGCACAGTATTTGAACTATAAGTCAGGACAGAAATTTATGAGAAAATAGCTTTGAATCCCAGCATCATTAACACCTCGGACCTTCATCATCAAGATCTGCACCTTGTATCAGAAAGAGATTGTTCCCCTTTGTTTTCCACTAGTAAGGCCAAATCTGGAGTACTATGCCCAGATTTGGGCTCTGAAGCATGGGAAAGACTTCAGTGAAAGGTTACCAAGACAATCAAGGGCTGCCACAGCACATATGACAACTGGCCGAGAGCTGGATTTGTTTAAATATCAGAAGAGGAGGGTCGATCTTTAAGCTTCACAGTGAGGGTTTGTCAAACACTGGAGCCCTGAGAAGTAAAATAACCCATCCTTGGAGATGCTCAAAACTCAACCGGACATGCCTTCAGCAACCTAAACTAATTTGGAAGTTGGAGAAAACTTTGAAGCCAGCCATGCTTCGAGTGGGGTGTCAGGCCAGATGACCTCCAGAGGTCACTCCCAACCAAAACTACTCTGCAATTCTGTTATCTAGGACATAAATTAATTGTGGTGATAATTAAACACTTTCTACTACATTGCTACTGCAGGTGTTTTCCTACAGAAAAAGAGTTTAATGCATTAATAAATTAACAATCAATCTGAAAATACACTGGTTTAAGTAATGTAGGAAAACTCTGATTATAGAAACTCAAACTCTACAACATGAGGAAGATATAGTCAAATAAACTGGAAGAAAACTAGAAGAAAATGAAAATACAGACCTCTCTTAGGTGAGGTGCATTGTCTGGCATTTAGTCTGGCCTTTGGGGGTACTAACTCCCTTTTTCTTTATGCTTACACTAGAGCTATAAATAAAATATGCTAACATGCCTCAGAATTACATCAAAAAAAAAGTTTATACAGAACCCACAGTAAAACAAATTAATCTCTGACCCTGTCTCCTGTGTGTAACAACGAAAGGGATGAATATAATCCAAGCACATATAATTGCTGCAAAGCCAGATGCAGCTCCCTTTTTAAGTTCACTATTCCCTAATTTTCTTGCCACCTTCCAGCTGTGGGATTCCTCGTCAGGCTCCAACTGTTGAATTGCTGCATTTTCCTCAAAGCTCCGATTCTCTCTTATTTAATGGATTTTCAAGGTGGTGCCCTGTGGTCTGTAGGAATTGCCTGGCCTTAATTTCAGCTTTCTCAGTTCAGCCAGCTAATTCTTATTCTCCACTACCTGTATCACCTCAGCCATGCTGAGTTTCTTATTGCAAAGGAATTGACATCAAAAGTCTCGGTTTCAGTGGAAAGGACTGTAAAAGCCACAATTAATGGTTGGAGCCATGGACGTGCTTCAGCTGCTCTTACAGCCCATAGTTTACCAATAGCTAAGTGAGCACAACACACAATTTCCTTCTCCAGAGGCAAAATGCTTTTACACTGCAGCTACTACTATGGATTTTGGTATGCACACTGACTCTTTAATGATGAGTACTTTTCAATATGCAATTGGTAGTGCAAATAATGTCTTGGTTACATGCAGAAAATCTTTTCAGCATAATAAAAATGTTCTCTCTTGTTCCCAATGTAACAGATGCCCTGTTTGATTACACTTGAAATGCGAAAATATTTAAAGTTTCGCATAATAATAAACATAGAAACAGAAAGTTGTATAATAAGCAAGTAAATGTCATCTTCCATAAGGTGAGGAGGGGGGGGGTAGAGGGCAGTAGAATGTATCAGGGTATGAACAATAAAATATATTTGCTCATACAGGAACCTGCATGTCAGCATTTGTGAAAGAATACAGCAATATATTATGCTAAAATTGCACTTACACAGTTTGTTTCTCAACTCATCCTCACCACAAAATAATAATTAAAGCTACTTATACCTCATAACAGGATTCTTACAGATAAAAATTCAAGACAATCAGATCACTTACTCTTCCTGTGTAGCTCTGCTTTATATACAGGCCCATAGTACCATTTATATAGACAATATCATACAAAGGAAATCAAAGGACACTGATTTTAATCTTACAATCAACTATTGTTCAATTAATAAATTACAATAAGCGATAGCTATACCGTACAGAAATTACTCCAAACATAGCATCAATCAGAAAATATTTCACTAAAAACTAGTAAAGAAATGCAGCCAGAGTGGATTAAAAAAGGCAGTTTCCATAGCAAATATTTCTTCCCAATGCATAGCGTCAGCTTCAAGTGAACTTATTTTCCTTTCTGACTCTATTATAAAGAATTATTTGAAAACTTGGACCCTCCAAACCTTACTAAAACTATATATTACAACCCTTTTACCTTCCTTTTTCACTTACACAGAACACAACTTGTTTTTGTTAACAAAATAACTTTTCACACTTTAAATTCATGTCACACTACTACACTGGGTTTTACTCCCCTGCAACACTCAAGATCCATCACTGCTTTCACATGCATTGAATAAAGTACACAGAGCCACACAAAAGTTTTTGTTAATAACTAAATTTTTTCCTACACAATTCAACACACTCTTTAGCACTGTTTTCACAGCTTCCTTCACTACATTTTATCCCTGCCAAGACAGATGTGCCAGAAGTGTATATATAATGCCCTATCTTTTGTCAGATATTAGTGTATTAAACCTCTAGGATATCGATAATTTCTTAGTACTCCCTTACCAATGGTACCAGCAGGGCCTGAAACATTTTCCTTTAGTTTTAAGGAAGAATTCCATAACCAAATAGACTTCATTTCCACCAAAGATAACTGATGTTCGTACATCTCGTTCTGATACTTCAAAAGGCAGGCCACTGTTTACTTGCATTATATTGGATCACTTAGACTGAAGAGCAAAAACAAACTACAATTTCTACAAGACAGTGCAAAACTACCAGCTACAGGGAAGTCCAGTGCCCACTTGTCATCACTGACTCAGCTGCCTCTACAGTGGACACCCAACAGGATGAGGAAGACCAGCAACCAGAGAGTAGAGCAAAACCGAGGAAGGATGCTGCATGCCCTCCTCTCCAGGCAGAAAACTGGGCTGTCTTTGCTGCAGGGACTGTAAGCAGGTTCCAGCTGGCAGATGAAGAGAAGACATGGGTAACATGGTGTGAGTGGAGACAGTCTGAGAAAGTTACAGGGTTACACTCCAGCTTTCAGCAGTAGTAATCTGCCAGTTTGTGGCTCAGTACATAAAGACCAAATAGGAAAAAAAAAAGGAAATGCCTTAACCTGTGAGAGCTGGTGTGGTTTCAAGCTTTCTAATGACACATTTCTTTCTTGCATACCTTTGCAAACAGACTAGGAGGCTGCCTCAAGGGAGGTTACGCTATGCCTGCATTTGCCATCTTAAAACATTCTCAGAGCCTAGACATGGCTTTCATAAAAACTGGTAGCGAGGCAGCTACCACTTTTTCTAGCCATCTTCCTATATCCACCTTCCATTCCCAAGAGACAATCAGAATAATCCACATTTAGTAGAACAATGGGGAGAGGATCCAGTCTTAAGCCACTACAAAGTCATTCAGGAATGAAACTCCCAGGCGCACTATGAGTTAACTACATAAACCTCTGCACAAACATAAAAAGAGAAAAAATCCTTCAGTCTGTCAGAGGAATCCCAATTCACTTAGCTGAAAAATATAGCTTGGACTAGAGATAAAGTGCAGGAAGAACGGTTATTTTTTTAAAGAAGATATTCTGAAAATAGCCTTTAGGATTGATTAGCTCTTCCTATGTGTGGAAGAAAATTGTTGGAAGGAGCTAGAGGAATTCTGAAGACTAACAAATCAAACTTGATCAAAGGCTTTCACAGAACAGCACCAAAATTTTGAAGAAGGTCCTTATCAGATTTTTTTTCTCAGGAGTCTTTAAAAATGGATAGTTCAAAGCAAACTTGGGAATCTTTAAATAGCTGGGAACAAACTGGTATTTGAGAAACTACCTACACCAGTCAAGGTATTAACACTATTCTCCATCCTTAAATATTCTTCTTTCAGAGCCTGTAAGTCACTTCTTTGTGGTTTTGAAATAAATAAGTGTCCATGGTCATAGTTCATTTCCAAGCGAAAGTTTTTAGCTTAGCTAAAGGGGGCAGAGGGAGCGGGTATAGGGAGGGAATTTGTGTGTGTGTGTGTGTGTGTGTGTGTGTGTGTCAGGCTGGCCCTGTCTCTGTGAAAACATTTAAAGACGGAGAGTCCATTGCTTCTCTGGGTGACCCATCCCTCAGCTGTGTGGTGAAAAATATTTTCCAATGTCCAACAAAACCCTTAAAAGGCAGGTTTTGTCCCTTGATCCTTGCTGTGCCTTCTAGAAACACTGAAAAATGTCTGGCTCCATTTTATTTGAATCTACCCCTAAAATACCTACTCACAGATTGCTATTGCACCTCAGAGAGGTCTCATTCATCTTCCTTAAAGATGGACCTAATATCCACCTTTTTCCAGTCATCAGGGATCCCCTCAATCACCTCAGTGCACAGTTGACAGCAACTTTGCAATCACGTCAACCTGGTCTTCTAGCAGCCTCAATAATATCATAAAATCATAGAATGGTTTCGGTTGGAAGGGCTCTTAAATCATCTAGTTCCAATCCCCCTGGCATGGGCAGGAACATTTAATATGCCATATTCTTCCAGATCTGAAGGCATTCAGCTTCTTTATATAGCCCCTAACCTGCTGCTCCCCCACTACTGACAGCCTCTGTCCTTCCCAAAGATTACTGACAGACACAGCAGTCTGGGAATAGGCTTTCCCTGTGAAAACTGAGGAACAAAAAGGCTTAAACTACCACAGCCCTTTCCACATCATCTACAATTAGTTAACATCCCTCCCTCACCTATGGACATACAGCTTCCTTGAACTTCCTCTTCCTACTAGGATATTTTTTAAATCCCTCTGGCTGCTTTTTTTGGCTTTGGTTTGAGCTCCAGCTGGTCTCTGGACTTTCTAAAACTCTCCTAGAGTGTCTCCATAATGCTTTTCAACTCCTGTATTGCATATTATATTTTCCATTTCTCATATGCTCTCTTTTTGCATTTTAGTTCATATTGAAGCTCCTTGCTTAGCCAAATCTGCTGAAATTCCCACTCTTCCTGCAAAACAGCAGCTCCCAACCAGTTTTCTTTACAATTCAGCCATTTCTCCCAGGCACCATTCCCTTTCATTTTGCCTAGCAATTTCCTAAAATGCTCCAGTCTTCTTTCTTGAAAGCCAGAGTCCCACCTTTGCTGCTCACCTCCCTACCTTTCCCTCAGCCCTCAATCCAGTCATCACCTTGTGGACACCGCAGCTCAAGCTACTGTCTAGAGCCATATTCTTCCATTAGGTACTGTCTTCTGCTTGTGGCCAGCAGGTCAAGCCAAGCATTACCCCTGGTTGCTTCTTTTAGATTTGCATTAGCAAACTGCCACACTTGTGAACAGCAACTCTGCAGGCACTATGGCAAAGCCTCTTCAGACCCTGCCTTGTAAGTGGGACTGTGCAGCTTTCATCCTCACCTCCTCCCATCTTCAGCTCTCCAAGGGAACCTGGATCCAAGAAACATTGTGTTAAAAGCAACAGAAATCTTGGCATGCAAAAAGCCTAAACGGCTCCAAGTTTCCCCTATTTTTGAAGCATCAGGTTGGTCCTTTGAACAGGAATCCTACAGCCTTTCCCATGTTTGACTGTCAGTGTGTGAAGTGAGAACAGATCAGCACTAAAGTAAGCTGCAGTTTTCCTTTGATCCAAGAGAGTTACAGCCTGTCCCAATAACTCCCATTGCATTTATCAGACAAAATCTCCCCATTTCTGAACTTCATTCCCTTTACTAAAGCACGACAAAAATAAATTAGTCCTGTATGTTCTGTATTAAATACAAAAAAAGTAGAACACGAACAGTAGCCAGACTCTAGTTGAGCAACATTTAAACATTGAAGGTTTGTTCCATTGAAGGTTCTCCTTCTCCAAATGGATGCCTTCATAGAAGTAATTAGATCTAAATGTATTGTGAATTAAGGGGACTTGGCCTACTGAATCATATTTCTGATGGGTATTACACATTAAAAAGAAGTTAAACAACTGCACACCAAAACAAATATTGTTTTCTCATTATATAAAGATACTGAAAATCTACTGTACCAAATTTCTTTTATATATCAGAATAGACCCCAAAATTGGTAAAAAAAAAAAATCTGTCTCACCCCCAAGGTTATTTGTATATTATGGATCAGCTTCAACAATTTTTCGTTATTGTTTGTCCTTCAAAAAGCTAGGTTTAAAAAAAAAATGGAAAAATGGTGACAATATTTTTAACTGCAGCACAGATTTAATTAGGAAAGATTTAAAGTATCATCAGAATAGAAGTTCATAAAGAAAAATCTTTTTAAAACGTTAATTGAAAATCTTTACTTTTCTCTATTATAAACAAAAGTAACACGTTAGAGATCATGAAGTACCAGAGATCTTTTTTAATTAGCACTGATCGTATAGTATAAAATCTTCATCCTGGTCTACACTAGCTGGACTCAAAATCCCTTTAAGCTAATACCAGAAATTTCATTTTTATGGTTTCTTACCAAACACGACACTTCTTTTCTCTTACCTGAAACTTCAGCAGTACTCTGCAGGAGAGTGAAATAGAGAACACTAATTTAAAACCACCTGAAGATCAGTCACTCCATGTGATTAGTAATTGTAGCTTACTGAGGTGGCATTTGTTTTCCAACCTCATACGACATCATGAATATGGAAAAGCTCCAATTTATACTTTGGCTTTCTGCTACTGGTACACAAACAAAATTGTGTGATATACAAATCATGATTGTCAAATAACATTTTAGCGCCTCTGAGCAGCCCCAAGTTAAGCAGCTTTCCAAAAGCTAAAGGACCTTGACAATTAGTAGAAAGATAAGAAGTTGCTTTGCCTTCTCTGTCTATATTAAAAGATGTCAAGCCTGGACCAGCTGAAAAAAATTACCTTTGACACCTCTGCAAGTAACAGGATTTTCAAAGGGAATTATAAAAAAAAACCGAAAATCAAACAACTCTGTTGGTTCCAAGATACTTAAATGTTTAAAACTGTCTTGCTTGGCCTTGATGTTGTAGGAAAAGCACTTAACTCACAAGTTAATTGTATCCCTCCTCACAGATATCACCTACTCTTTCCTTCCTCCCAACACACTCCAGAAAAATACGAGCCTTGTGAAGTCTATGGGACTAAGCCAGAATGGAGCCAAGGCATCAGCTAGGTTGAGCTACACGTCAGATTCCAAGACAAAGAGGTCTCAGCGAGGGTCAGTGGACAAGGCTAAGCCCTGTTCTGGGATCCAGATTTCTGGTCTTCAGCCCATTGCTTGTCGTACCCTGGAAATGCTGTATCATACAGCTATACCTCAGGGTTTGCCATTGGACAGATGGGGACAGTACAACACTTCTTCCTGAATTTACATTATGCTTGGCACTCAGGTGTGAATGTGAAGCCTGGTCTGTGATGCTGGATACAACTTCAAAAATAAGAGACAAAATAAAAGACAGTGGCAAAATTAGTTAATATTAAGAAATAAGTATTTATGTAATACATTAATAAACCAAACAAATCCCATGGATCAGTGGCTTCTAGGAAGACAAGAGTCAATCCATCTAAAAAATTATTCCAGCTAAGGTTAACTACAAAACAGAACTTAGATGTATGTCACAAAAAACACAGGGGTAAGAAACACCACAGAAACTTTCTGAAATACTGGAAACACTCTTCCTGTAAAATCTGATAAAGGTAAAGTCTTCGTTTTTGAAGGTACAGGTAACAATCTGTACCACTAGATTAAAACCTTTGAAACAAGAATCTGAATCACTGCAGAAATTGCAAAAGCAAAACCAGCTTCATCTGAAGAAACGATGACTTATGACATTAGGGTAGCTCTGTTAGCAGTTGCATTCCAACACACAATAAAGTGAAGTAGTTTTGAAACTTATTTCTATTGAATCCAGTACGTATTTTGATATTTCAAATAAGAAGTGTTTCAATATAGCTAACAAATAGAAAAAAGTGTAGAGATGTTATTGCCATGACTGCTCCTATGCATATGAGGTGCTACACCTATACATGATGAACAAGGCTCACAAGTGCAATAACCACTGCTCCCGTGCATTGCTGATTTCCAAGACTCTGAGCAACACTAGAAATTCTATCAGAGTAGATAATCACAGAGGTCCCTTTGGGCTTAACATCAAATATTGCTTGTGTGCAATTTTCTTCTTTTTCCTCCACAAGTCTTCAGCCATACGCAAAAAAAACATTAGATTGTAAGCAAGCAAAGAAACCAAGAACTTGAAGCAAAACTGTTAATTTCTGTAGCCTGAATAATAATTCCTCACAGTTTTTCCAAAACATACACCCCAGAACCACAATCCAAAAGGGGAAAAAAACATGGAACCTGTGCATTGAATGAATTATTAGGCAGTGACATTGCAGAATCATGAAATGACACTGCAAAATAAAACAGAGAAGCCAAACGCTTCTTCACACCTCCCTCGTACCTTGATATCCTCAGAAAACCATGAGGATACACTACGCTTCCCAGCTGAACTTTATTCTCCAAATAAAAAATTTCACTCCTGCTTTGATACAAGAACTCCTCTAGGAGTAGGTTAAGTAAAAGTCAGATAGGGATGAATTTGCTGAGGATTCCTGTGTGAGAATCCACCACCTGGGTTTTGTTATCACCAGGAGTAAAATTCTTGTTTTCTGCCACCTGATATGCAGCTCAGACTTTCCATCTGAAATTTACAGACCAAACTCTCAAGACAGCTTTGTGCTTGGCAATTTATTCTTTTAGGTCATCTGGGAAAAAAATACAACTTTCCTTTTATTCTTTTCTTCAGTAGTTCATTTTCCCTCCTTTTACTTCTTATTCTCATTATACTCTGACACACTGCTGATTTTCTTCACCTTTTCTTCCTTTCAGTTAAAGCAGTTAATAATACAAGTTACATGAAAGGCAGAACTACAGAGGTAAGTCCCATGGCCCAAAGACTGTGCTTGGAAAACATGTTCTTCAACTGGACAGCGTCTGGTGGCCTGCGGAAAAGAAAGCAGCTGAAAATAAGCAAATTTCTCAGTACCTGCAGAGACAATAAGGAATCCAGCTGCTTTCCAGGCACCGAGAATTGGCAGGGACATCCTCACAGGAGAAACCCACAGCAGTAATACCTCAAGGGCCTTTCATGGTCTTATGGAAGTACATTTTCACAAAATTTCCTAATGCTGTACGTTCGCAGCTCTACCTTAAAATTCAAAACCTGCAAAAATCAAAACAGTGTGCAAGCAGCCCTGCTGCAGCTCTCTGCAGTCATTATTTTACTGCACCCTACAGTAGATTTCACCCATGGAGGCCAGGACAGAACAGCTCATCTGAGGACCCCCATCAACCAGTGGGACCAGTAACTCCAAAGGCTTTCACAGATGAAAAAAAGAGACTTGGACCCACTCCATGGACCACTAACTGAACCTCCAGATCACCAAGATCCATGCGCTCCTATGAAGCACAGAAATGGCACTTTGTATTATTTTTCTCCCAGTTATTCGTAATTTAGGAGCGGCTACCCATTGCCTTCTGTACAAGTCAGACTCTGCTTCTGGATTCACCTTATTACCGACAGCATGGGTAATAATTCAGAGGACTGTGTTTTACAAATATTAAATAACTAGTTAGCAGTATTAAAAAAAATGGACCTTTTGCTTTACATTTCTGCTAATGAATAGGTACACGAGCTTTGCATTAAGTAAGATGTTATGCTGTATGCCTTGGTTTAAATTATAACTGTAGGGTTAATTGAGTAACCCAGCCTAATCTCCCTGCATAGGCACAGCATCGGGCTACAAGTAGTACTGCATCAGCATTTTGACTCGAGTTTATTTTTTTAAACAACTGCTATAAAACACTGACTGCAAAGGAAAAAACAGCATTGGGGGAAATATTTAAAAGCAACAGCCCTGTTGAGAACACCAAAAAGTTCTATTTTAACAGGCTGAAGAATAGTATTTTTCATACTTCAGCACATTTTTCCAAGCTACTCTTCTACATCACTTGAATTTATAGGCTATCCTTGTCAAGAACAGAACAATAAAACCACTAAGACCATGAGGATATGGAAAATTTCTCTGAATTAGATAGACAGTTCAGCTCATTCGATGATTTGTTTTTAAGACATGCATGTTATCACATATTACATTAATATAGAATTACTTGTTCATATTTCCTTTTCATTCCTACAATCCTGCTGGTTTGCAGAGGAAAAAATATAGAATTATTTATTTATTTTTCACTGAATACGTAAACTCATATTACCAATATTCTCACAGACCCTTGGATATTACCAATTTTATATTTGGTGTTCTTTCCATTGATATCCAATTACTTGACTATGTAGTCATTAGCAGGACTGGGCTCAGAAAAAGAAAACTAATTTTACAAGAGTGACATAATTTTAATTAAAGTGCCTTAACTGAAATTCAACCAAGCCCAATCCAAAGCAGCTAAGCGAACTTTTAAGGTTTATCCATTTTGACACACAAACAAGCTACATGTCACAGCTTTAGTCCATATGTTGTTCTCCCTGTAGCTATTTGTTGCAGGGACTGTTATCTCAGTAAATGCTGGGAATAGCCATAGAGCTCCCTCATGCACATAAGAACAGCTACATCTCGTGCTTAACCAAACCTGACAAGACAACAAGGGACCTATTGGCTATCTCACTGTTACAGGTCTTCCTCATCAAGGTTCAAAAGCAGGCCAGTCTGTTCACGTTATAACATTGCAGGAAGATGGCACTAAATCAGCAACACCCACCAAAAGCACTGACTCTTATCTCTACTTACCTACACAAAGTACTGGCACACATTACAAACAACCATAACTGGATGTAAGCATATGGATGGCTATTAAGGAATTACACTTTCTTAGAGTCTCTGAGCAATTATACTCTTTCTTTTATTTTTTTTTTTAAATTAAGATTTTTTTGTTTCAAAACCAGCAAAATTCTTAACTATTGAATTATTTCCGAAGCAAACAGAATTGTAGAATCTAAAGAGCAGAAGAACTTATTCATGGGGGAGTGGTTTGAGAAACTCCAACATTAGACAACAAAGCTGACACTTTAAAGTAGAGGAGCGAAGAAGACATAGCATTCAAGAGGACAGAGCACTTCTCAGTTCACTCACCGAAATAATCACGACAGCAACAACATCATACTCACTTTCCAGTGTCTCAGGAAAAGTGTTTAACATGGCTAGTAAAAAAACTCTTTCAGGCAAAGATATGCAGTGGAATCACAACAGGAAGAGGATGTGATTTCAGGTAAGCAGAGAATCCTGAAACCAGAAGACTTCTACAGCTAATCTCTGAGACAGAGAAATAGTTTCCACTGCTGCGAGTACTGGCAACACTTCCGTATTGTTAGAGGGTGAGAAATTTACCATTAATAACTAAGATGAGAATAGCAAAACTTATCAACCTCCTTTCCTAATGTCTACAGACAATAATCAGGAGCAATATTAAAGACTCGCCAATCATTGCTCATTCTTAATTTGTTCTCTGTTCCCAACACATCCCTTTTAATGACTGTAAAAACATGTCCACATAAAGTCATCCAAAAACTCCTGTGAGTAAGCATAGGCTGTAGAAGCCACCTGGCACTAAGACTGTATTGAAAAGCTGAGATTTCTTAAGTATTCACTGCTACAATTAATGCATTGAATAGGCAGTTCCTGACCCAAGAATGTAAATTCTAATATGGATTAGACAAGAAGAAATATCTTCTCACACTAAGAAAGTATTCTGCATGCTACCTAATAATTAATCTATTTAAAATGCAATAGGAGAATAATTAAAAACATCCTCTTAAAATTCAAACAGATGAAGCCAACAGAAAGGTCAAATTTATAAAGGAGAAACAAAAAGAAAAAAGTCAGTCAGTATGGTTCCAAAATATTTTTATAAATGTCCTGTACTGATTGAGACCTTACAAAAATGAAAAGAGAAGGATCTCCAGCTGAGCCACTTCTGTCCCCTACATTCTTGATGGGATCCTAGATCAGCAGGTAGGTTGCAAATACAGGTTGACAAAAAGTGGCTGAAGAGTGGCTTGTATGTATTTAAATTTAATACTGAAGATTCATTTATGTTCTTCATAAATGAATAAAACACACAAAAAATAAACATTTCATATTATTTTAGAACAGTAAATTCCACGGCAATTACTTCATATCAGAGATCTACCTCACAAGTGCCCAAAGGAACACAAGCAAACAGCAAGTAGAATAATAAGAGGTTCAGTGAATTTGCTGAACTGCTTTCTAAAAGCCTCTTAACTTCGTTTGAAATATACCACCCTACACTCAGCAAACTAGGAGTACACTACAAGTCCCTCCAGTGCCTTTCCTCTCCAAGCAAACACCTGTTTAAAGATAAGCCCCACCCCATCAGTGACACTATTTCTTCCATATGGAAGAGAGCATGAAGCTTTGCTTACAGTTCAGCTTAAGCACCCAGTGGCTTTCAGCTGCGGTTCACGAGTTACATAACTTTAAATACAAGCATTGATTTCTAGACAAAATACACAAACAGTAAATTGAATTACATCTGTAGGACAAACATTAGCAGGTAAGACATTGCAGAAATTCGTATAATGTCATGCAGCCATTTAGTATTTGAATCTGAGTAGTGGCTTGTATGCTTATACTGCAGCAAGAATTGGGCAGACTTGGTTTCTAAGCCCCTTAAAAACACCAGAAAAACACTACAAGTATGGAGAGAAACATCTGGTTGCAGCATGTTTTTTGTGGTTCCTCTTATAGGATATTGACAACCCAAGACCTTGCACCTGATGTTTTTTGTGGCACACTTGGAGACTGACAAAGAATCCCAGTCCTGTGTCTGACATACTGGGTTATTTGGCTAAATTGGTTTTTGAAGGTTTTCAGGAGTAGAAAAATTACTACACCTGCCAACAGCATGTTATATTTATCAGCTGTGTGTCTTCAGGAAAATGAACTTGCCATTCTGTCAGAAATTGCCTGCTTTGGGAGGTGTGATTAGACTTTAACCATTAGTGTAGAGATGCCATTCTTTCTTCCAGTTCATTGATTTCCAGCCCAAAAGTTTATTCATGGAATATAGGTTATTTAATTACATCAAAATGAATTGTAGGTGTAGCAACTACTTATAAAAAAATCAAATCTGATTGCATGTTTTGAATAAAAATTCACTTTTGCCTGGAAGTCTGTGTTATGATGAATCTTTATCTCACTCAAGCCTTAAAAGGAGTAAACGGCTGGTGAATAGCAAATGAACTGAGGCTCTTGGTTGGCATTTTTATAAGGTAGAAGAACCTTGCAAACTAAAGGGAAGTCCATAGAGGTGCCAGAGCAGCAGAAACGATACAAACGTTAGGAGGAGTCACCCAATGGGGAACCCAGGGTCTAAGTAGGTCTCGGCCTAGGAAAGGAAGGCAGGCTTCAAAGTTCAGTGATCTCTATCTATACCTGCTCATTCTGCATAAAAGTTAAGAGCTGGGGGCAACTTAAAAGTCAAGGTGAACCTTTGCTCGAGAACAGCCAAGAGCAGCAAATAAAAGTACATTTGAAATCACTTAACATTTAAGACTGACCCATAATGATTACTGCTAATTCTGCCTGGCAAAGGGAGCTCCCTGTCCCTCCTAGATATCATACAAAACAGAAGAACCATCTGAGAGACTCTGTATTTCTTTTCTCTGCAGAAAATGATTATAGGCCAGACCTGGGAAGAGCTGATGCAGATCATGAAAGGCTGGACAACTCTACCAATACTTGTGGAGCTTCTTTGGTACCACCTCAGGCCTTTATATAATTGCTTCAAGGATGTCAAGTATTAGAGATATGAAAGAAGCCTTCCCTATCCCCAAAGCCATATCAAAAGACATTACTGCTTTCCCTTATAAAGTCGCAACCTAGCTGATTCCCCTTGTTGGATAGTATTATTTTCTTATCTTAATGAAAATAGATGCTATGACTAATATGCAAAATATGCCATTCTAAGAGATGCACCAGAAATACCCCAGGAACCAGTGGCGGGCAGAAAGAAGCACAGTCTAAGTGGCATCCCTGCATCCTACCCTTACCTGGTGCAGAATTTATGCCAGTGCAAGAGGCTGGACAGACCACCTATTACTAAGATCTTACAAGGGATAGATAACCACAAGTGAGGAAAGGGCTGCCAGCTTATGATAGTTATCACTCTTCCATACATCTCCGCTTTGGGGCTATGGATTAAGGATATGCTTAAAAGCATCAAATATTCAGAGACAGTCTTGTCCTCATATAGCGCAGAAGAAAGAATGAGTGAGGCAGACCAGAAGCAAGGAGGGCAGGACATGAAAGGATGTAGTAACAAACCTTGCTTTGCACACAAGGCAATCTGTACTGCCACTGAACAACTTCTTTGACAAGCCATTCCCATTTTACATGTGAAAGTACATCCTGTGCCAATACAGGAGGCATGCACTCCCTGAGAGTGGCCAGGGTGCCCCCAGATGTAGCTTGCAGGGCTGGCCCTATTAAAGGTACCTTAATTGAATTATCACAGAAAAAATCCTGGGTCCCAAAGCAATGAAAACTACAGAAAAGGTAAAATTGGTTAGAAGAAAACATTTCTGCAGGAAACACCCTCTGGATAACAGTGCTATGCCTCAATTGCATAACAGCCAAGTTGCAAATGCCCTGTGATGATTCAGGAAGAAGAAGAGGTAAAACACGCCACCCAAGTCCCTCTTGAATACCAGTTTAGGAGATCACCATGAAAAGCTTGTGCTCCCATGGTCATACACTCCTTATCAGAATATGTTCATTCTGTTTCATATGGTTTTGCTGACATCCAAGCAGGAACTTTCTTCCCCAGTTGGCTTGTCATAAGCTCAGACAAGCACTAGGAGGAGTTGCCATCATCATTTTTTGCCAAGGGTAGAGAGTTTTGCTGTGACCTCACACCTTCAAGGGCTTCTAGAGACATCACGTTCCTCTCTAGTACAGGAGAGACCCCACCAGTGATGAGGCACACTGCACTCCACGGACGCCTGTATAAAAACAACAGTATGTCTTTCTTGTTCTACGGAAAGTCATAAGAAATAAAACATTCTCTGTAGATCTGGAGAGTACAGATCCCAGTTATGATACTACCCATCTCAAATAACCAAGGAGTAAAATACAAAATGGCTGGAGTTATTAATCTGTCATACTGTGTATGACAGCTCTTGAAGATACTGTAGCATAACTCATTTCCCATCACAACAGCTAATCTTTCATAAGGGTAATACCCAAACACTAATGATTTTGTTAGGTAAAAAAAAAAGACCAAGCCTGTATGTATTACACAATCGCTACCTTGGGATGAAAGCAATGTGATTGTTTTCATTAACCTTTCATTCTTATAAAAGGGCAAAAATCAATAACAAATTTATTCAGGCAAGTGAAAGACAATTTCAAGCAATTTCACAAGGGATTTCATTTCCATCGGGCTTTTTTGCTCCCACAAATTCTAATAAAAAATAATATGATCTGTCCAAATAGAAGACAAATACAAAAAGTGAGATAGTGTCAGCTCCTCAAAGACACAAAATGAAACTGCCTTTTTACGGCAGGATAATTGCCTTACTAAAAATATTGCTTTCTTTTGAATCCTAAGCAAGTCTGCAAGGCAACATCTTAGTGACAGCCTGTGAAACAGTTTGTTGCACAGGACTGAGCTGGTCTCTTAAATAAAGCACCTGTGATACATTTTTTTTCATATGACAAATTAAGCAATTTCTGTATGGTGCACTCTGCCCTCTCGTGCTATGAACAGAGGTTTAAATTACATGGATTTTGATGCACTTTCCAGCTTTGCTATTCCTGCCATATATTCCACCGCATTTCTCCTTTTAAAGAGTTGGCTTTGAACTTGTGGTCTGAAACATCTGAGAAAAGCAATGATAAAAAGCACAAAGTAATTTCTCTGCAGGTCACTTTTCCACAGAGGACAAGAAAAATGCTGAAAAAGCACAATACATTATTAATAAATGTTTAATTTCATCTGTGACTTCACCTATTTCCACAAGTTCTCCACATACTATTTCAGCCTTTTCTGTCATAGTGCCAAAAGGGGCAGAGGGGGAGCAGGAGGCAGCCCCAGCCTGGTGCATCCGGCCCCACAGGTTCCCTCACAGTCCCTCAAAACTTGTGGATTATTTGCACTGTTCAAGAAAAAAGATCTAAGATACTACAAAAGCTGAGCAAAATTTGAATGCCAAGCTAGCACCCATCAGCATAGGTGTTTAAGATGAGATCAATTCCTTATACAGTTACTTTAGAAGCAAATATCATCCCACTTCCACTGGCTGGAATTAAAGGTGCTGAGGCCACCAGGGTGGTTTCATGAAACCCTCTGCTGCCCTTTAAGCACTGCAAGCCCTACAGCACTCACATCACACAGGGATATACGATTCCTCTTTCAGCTTCTCTGTGCTGGCACAAAATAGCTTGATAAATTTGCTCAGAGGGTTTGCTTTGAGCATGATGGGGATATTCAATTTCTTACTTCTTACATCACGTTTTCCATGGGGAAATGGAGCTTGTGATGTTGGGAAATGTGCAGTTTTCCTGTGAATTACTAACAGAGAGACAAGCAAGCCAAAAATGGCAGCACTGTGTTGAAGCACTAATCAGCAATTCATTTGGGCATGTCTTTCAGCAAAACTGTGCCCAAAAACGAACAAAGAAAGGTGTAGAGCTGTACTCAGTTCTACAAGCAGAGGCAATCCAGAGAAGCCCACTCAAATTCAAGTGAGAAAACACAGAAGATTCATAAGATGTTCCAGAAACATCTTTAGGTCTTTGTGGTTAGCATTACAAGGCTACAGGGCAGTTCTCTATGCAAATGACCCGCAGGAAAACCTTTGACAATACTTCCAATGAGATAATAGTGACCTTAGCATGGCAGTAGTACTCGAGAACCACTAAAAATGCTAATAATTCAGTTTGCGCAGAAGCTCAAAAAAGCCCATAATCAGTATTTGAGTTTATCCATTGTAAATTAAATTATAACACACAGGAAGATGAAAGAAATATTATAAAGGACAAAAAGCTGTGAGTTAAAAGGCTCTAATGCAGTAAACGTCTTCTTTCATCAAAAACTATTACTCTATTATTATACTGCCATGTTATTAGGATGCCACGTAATTCACCTTCACCTAGAAGCAGGAAAAAAGTAAATAGCAAGGCAGTATTCTGGGGAAGACTGAAAAAGCTTCTATTGTTTCACCACAGAATTAAAAAAAAAAAACCAGGAAAACAAAACCAAATATCTGGGGGTGCAGAATCACTTAAATCACTTAAAAGGTTTATCGTTTTTTTCCAAAGTGCGAGTTCCCAGATGGGAAGGACCTGCCTTTAACAGGTCATCAATCTCAAGGATGAATCTGCTCCTAATTACAGTTAGCTAGGTTAATCATAGAAATACTTTTTTCATATTCCAATTTCAATTATTTACTGAGGAACTTCACAGAAACACAGATATTCTCAGAGACTTATGCTTTCAGATATAGGCATAAATTTATGCTCCTACAGTTATGCAAATCAAAGTTGTGGTCACACTATGGTTTTCCCATAAGATGGAACAACTCGCTTCCTAAATGAGGGAGTCAAAGATCTCATCAGTCTATACATCAGTCAAGTATGAGATCTGGTGTTCTAATACCATACAAAGCAAGAAAGATAGATTAGCAAGAGAGTTGTAAAAGGGATGAGGAACTGGCAGGTAGGTACACTTCCTGAGTGGACTTTGGCTTGGGGTTTTTAAAAGACATTACATAAGCCAGGTTTCTGTCCCAGAAAGGAATCAAGGGCAGTCAACCTTCCATCGTTTACTCAGATGTGTTTGACAGCAACAACTATTAGCCAAGTTCATCTCCCAGAAAGACAGTTCTAAACTTCAGCAGACTTGTACTGCCCAGGAGCAGCCACAGACCAGGAGATAGGTGGAAGCAGTCAGCAGGAACTGAGACAATGTCCAAACCACTAGTTTGTTCAACCCTCATTTCAGCTCCCTGATTTGTCACTTAAATATCAGATAGCAATTTTTGAACCATACCTTCCAAAGCATCAGAAATACCTTTTAACCAACCATATGGGATCACTTGTATCTGTCTACTTTGAGCTTCTTTTCAGTCTAGAAATACTAAATGCTTGTATTTAAGCCAGCATCATACAAACCTGGGACTGGAAATGATCAACAAGTTTGCCATGACCTCCCAGCAGTGCAGAATTGATAATATTTGCTGGTCATGAAAGCTTTTAATCTATTTTATTCTCAAAGAACTCCATAGAGTGATTGAAGTGCTACACTTTCCTGGGTCAGTCTATTCTACTGCCTAATACTCATACAGCAAATTTTCTCATTCTCATACAGAAAATTTTGCAGATAGCTAGCCAGAACTTCCCTCTCTGCAATTTAAGCCCTTTTTTAACTTGTCTTAGGAGAGCACATTGATATTTATGATATTTTAAAACTATTCAATAGTGTTCCTAGTCCAAATAGATGCTTTCTCCCTTGTCAGTCATGTTAAATCCAAACTCTACATACATATCAACTACTTACTTCCTCACTAGTGGAAGTTTTTGCTCTTCTGATGCAAAGCAACTTTTAAATTCCACTGGGAAATTCTACAGCTTTTGCAGCAACGATATTCTTCCTGGCCTGTTATTAATCCAGCTCTCACGTCCACCTAGGTAGCTGTGCATATTGCTACTTATTTATACCAGAATTCCATCATTATAGTTAATCCTCCCCAATAGAAGCAAAAGAAAAAATTCAGCTCCCCTGGTACTTTAGGCAGGCTTTTGTCTTTTTGTCTTTGTGGTTTGGTTCTTATCTCCCAAGCAAACCAAAAATGCCAACTAGCTTCCAGACATGTCAAGGCTGACTGAGTTTAGCTCCTTTTCTGAGCTTATGTCCTTCTGCACTATCCAAAGCCTCACACTCTCAACTGGCTCGGCTGTGCATTCGAGTGGCTGCCTTCCACTCTGCTTCACGGTACATTGAACATGTTACTGAAATTAGATTTGAGGTCCTCTGAATATTGTTTTGGCTAATTTCAGATTATCCAGGTTTTCCAAGACCTTCTTTCTCATGTGCAAAACCTTCCAGTGAATAGTACTGAAGTTGCTGCCATTCCCACCATTTGAGTCTCACAGCTTCACCAACTGGCTTAAAGATAAGCCATATTCCAGCGACTCAGTGTCCCATTGTTCATGGCAGCTCAAGTGCAGGGGAAAGTGACTGTAAGAGTCAGACCACATATATCGTGCTCTTTTCAGGTAAACTCCTGACATTTCTGAGAACCTAACTTATCACTCACTGACACGAAGAGCAGTGGTTAAAACTGGAATTTTCAACACAGTTTAACAAAACTTTGTTTAGTCTAAATACAATGTGTTTATATTCTTTTTGATGCAAAGCAGGACACCAGGACAAGCTGATTCATGGCCCCTCTCATTTAGTCTAAAGTCACTTGTCTTGCACTGTAGTCAGTTCACAAAATTAGTAGGTTCTTGTTTAAGCTGAGAGAAAAATTAAATAATTTATGAACAGAGCATAAGCTGGGTTTCTTTCCTTATGACAAAATGAGGAATAGCTGGCATCCAGAATTAACAAATAATTCTTCCTTTTGCAGTTATTATTCCAATTATTTTTTTTTTTCCATTTACCATTTTGGGGAGAAACTAAACTCTTTAAACATCCCTCATAACGTTTTTCAGAGGCAAAAGTGGTTTAACACTGGCATTCTCCAGAGGCAGATCTAAAAGAATGGCAAAGAATAGCAAGGGACCACATAAACCTCATTTAGCTCCATGTCTGTCTCCATTCTTGAGCCAGAAATAAATTGAACCACTGTAGGAAACCCAGCTGCACAGAAGACCTCTGGATGCCTCCTCTGGCGACGCCCAACCCTCTTCTGGTTCTAACAGAGCTCTCCAGTATCTACAGCAAGGAGATGAGTGAGCACAGGAGCAATGCTCAGTACCTCCTACAAGAGTGTTCCTTTTCATGAGATTTTCATTCACAGACCTATGGAGAACTCCCTTCTCCACTGTAGGTCAATATATAATGCTCCAGAGCATATGGATTATAAACACCTGCCCTTAGCAATTCACAAGAAACCCTTTGAATAATATATAGTAGTCAGGCATATTAATTATGGTTAAGAGCCATATTTTACCCAGAGAATTGCTTTTGGGGCCAATAGATGCAGTTAGTAGCTATTCAGAGAGGAAAAGGTTTTAGTTTTGGCTTACAGGTACTTCCAGAAGAAAGGTCAGCTAAGCATCAGACGAGCACATTTCACTATATAGACACAGAAAACTGAAACTGAACACTCTCCCAATGCCCCTGCATCGATCCTACTGAAGGCCTAGGGTGTAAGCAAGAAGTTGCCAATTGCTGTTGTTAGACACTCTTAAACATCAGCTTTCTTACCCAAACAGGGAATGGGACTTAGGAGGGTGGGGAAGAGCTTCCCAAGACAGGAACGCACTAAGGCACTATTGGAATTCAGTACTATTGGCACTGTCATCTCTCTTCTGTAAGTTCACTCCTGTTGCAAAAGACTAATATCTAAACTTTTACTTAGAATCTAAGCTTCTGCCCAATAACACTTCCTATTCCTTAGATTAAAACTTCCTCTGATTCAAATGGATATAGGTCCAATAAAGAGACAGATTTCAGGGTGCCTCTCATTTTCAACTGTTTTACAAACATATTTAGAGAATGTAAAATACAAGTATATATCATACAATAAATATATTTATAATGCTAATTTACACACATCCTATGTATATTTTTATAAACCAAATCTTTGCAGAAATAAGAATAGAACGTAATGACTGAAATATAGGCACTTCCTGCATTAAACTGACAAATATAGATAAAAGTATTTTGCCACAGGGAACAAAAAGACCTTCCCACAGATGGAGAAAAAAGCACGTATTCAGGAGAATAAACACAGTTTGGAATTAACACTAAGCAAAGTCTACTCAAAAAGGATTTAAACAATACTTATGAACAACATGCTCGAACAGAAAAAATAAAATATCAGGAAATTCTTCCAACAAAGCATTCCCTTACATGGGTGAAGAAGATTTTCTCCTTGCAGTAATACAGGAATGAGGCACAAACAGGACTCATAGCATAGGCCAAGTCAGTCCCGTATTCAAATCCTGCACGTCTTAGCAGACTGTTCTATTTCAACACACTTTTGAAAATTGTGTGGTTTTCCCTTGCCCCCTACCACTCCAGTTGAGAGCCACCAGGTCCTTACATTTGACAGACAGAAGCCACATTGACTTTGGTTTCTACAGAAGGAAACCACAACTAAGGTGTTCTTCTGAGTAACGCACTGGCTGCCAGCAAAACCCTCAGCTGCCTCCTTGGCTGTCATTCTGACATCAAGAGAAACACAAAATATGACAAATCTGCCCATCAGCCGGAAAGAGAACGCATCTGCAGGGCCAGCAGCTTGAGCCATTTGTAGCAGCTGCATGCAAGATGATGCCTTCCACTTCAAATGAAACAGGGGAGCTGGATGCCTACAGCCACCCAGAGAGACCAAATCTTCCTCATGACTCTGGTAGGTCCAAAATACACCAACAGCAAGGGAGCTAAGATGACGAAAGGTATTATAGAACTCCTAAGGCTGATTTTGACTACAGCCACTGTGCCTGGTCTTCCAGACCATAAGCAGAGGTTAATTTTAACATCATATACGTGGATTTAAACTATCCAAAAAAAGGCTAGGGAACCTCTCCCCTTCTACCCTCAACACAAAGGAGATGATGCCAAGATTCAACCCATTCTATAGTCTGAGAGCAAGAAAAAGCCCTTTGGGGTTCCCAAATATTCAATAGCTGAAAAAAAACATGCTTTTTCATTTGCCAGTATTTTCCACAACTCTTTCACTTTCTGGCATTGTGGTGTTTACTCTCATGGAAGAGTCATTAGAAAATTCATCTTCTAACAAGGTATGCCTGAGGTGGCCCTTCATTTATCTCCAAATTATTTATTTCACTCCCTACAGCACTGCACTTGGTTTACTTTTGAGTAATTCCAGATACAATCCAAGCATGCCGAATCCCACATGTAATACAACATACCTGCTAGCTTGAGACTGAAAACAATATTTTAAAATAGACATAAGCTACAATACATACTATAGTGAAAGGACTTTATAGTGATTTGCTTTTCTTACATGGATTAATTTCACAGTCACACAGCATTTTTAAACTTATAATTACTTAACTGCCCATCTTCTGCTTGAGAAGCCTAGTTGTCTAGACATCTTGTATATGAAATTTGATGACATAACTGAATTCTCTCCATATTCAGCCACAGGCTGATTATTGAACATATTTTATAGTAGTAAGTTTACACTAAGACACACTTTGAAATTTTCAGTGGTGTAAACCTAGAAAATGCTTAAGCCAAAAAACCTGACATATGTATCCCTTTCTAGATAGCCAAATTGCTAAAAGTGCTTCCTAAGCCAAGACATTTTTAATAAAATGTTATTATAAGATCGCAGGAGGCACAGTAATCTATAATAGTCCTCTTCAAAAATCAAAAGAGTTTTTCTTTTTCCCCTTGAGAAAGTTTGACTCTTTTATATCAAGTAGATTTACATACTGAATATTCAGCATCAGCCACGCATCTCTCTTTGGTGCCAGAAACAGGTCATTAACTTGGGGTTTTTTCTGTTAATTATGAAGTTAGACAAATTTATTTTCTGCTTGCTTTGAACACAAAAGAGATAAGTTACCTTTTAACTCAATATTCAGACTACATCACTGTCACCGAGCTTGAAAACTTTTCCAGGCTGAAATGGTTGAAGCACAACCAACCATTTTTAATGTTTACAGACCTCACTGACATTGCTTAGACATCAAGATATCCAGGAATGGGCATCCACATGTTGAGGCACTTAAACTTTTTGCCATCTACAATCAGTACTTCTACAAAGGAGATATCTTTTCAACTGACATGTACCGAGTTTCTCAGCCTAAAGTTGCTCTATTTCCAAAACAGAGTATTTGGTTCAATTGCCAGTACAAGAAAGTTTCTTCAGACAAGAATAATTATTTCTTCTGCTATATTTTTTCAACCAACACTCCACAATCACATTTCAGCTTGTTCTGCTCTGCACTCATCACTTAAGTTGAATCTGAACTTCCCATTATTGCCACCGGGGAAAAACAGCAATATGCCGCAGCACTAATTTTCCTCATTTTCATGTTATTTTTGATCTCTGCATCAGAAAGCGCTCTGTGAGTTCACTGAATATATTTCATTAAAAAGTGTTTATCTATTTTGGTATCAGATTTTAACACTTTTATGCCTTCCTTTTATTTTCAGCAACTGGAATACTATTAGTAATTTCTCTAAAGATGGTGAGCAGCGTTTCTCTCAAGAATTATTTATTCTGGATCCCTGACCTAAAACCATGAGGTTATTTCAATGAAAGGAAAGGCTCATCAGCCCTATAGTATTTGAATTTTGACTTCTACTGACTAGAGGTGCACAAGCTCAGAAACAAAACCTCTCCCAGCACAGTCTGAGCATTTTTCTGTATGATTCATCATTACAAATGCAGCTTGGTCCACTCATTTGACAGACTAGCTTTTCCTCACTCAGAAATAACTTAATATTACCAGGAAATATTTTATAGGTCTCTCTTATCTGAAATTTGACACTACAAATCTCACATCAAGGTCGGGTGATATGCTGCTCATTAGTGGCAAGACATCTTAAAATTATCATACACCACTGGGTTTGAACTTTAATGCTGTTTTACAGGTTAACTACAGAGACAAGTAAGGACAGGGATCCTGCCATTTCCCATAGCAGTAGCAGATCTCTGGGAAAGTCTTCAAAGGTTGCTTTGGGTCCATCAAACACAACAGCAACACCAGAAGAGGAATCTATCGTACCATAGCAGTAGGGGATGTAAATACTTATATCAGAGGGAGAAAAAGTATAAGATCCCTGGTAACACCTATGAAAAAAAAAAACAAAAAAAATCCCCACATTTTATGCACTTAATGATCCAGCTTTCTGACACTATGTTTAGGCTCCAAGGACAGTCAGATTTTAAGCCTGCAATTAGGCCTTTAACATCAACCAAGATCTTGAATATCAGCTCCTCTTCCCTTTTCATTCTTGCTGCTTTTCAGCAAAAGTCACTTGTGCTACAGTGGCAACAAGGTGTATAATCTTAGACCTCTTCCTCCAACTCCTCACAGCAGTGTCCTAATGGTAACAACGGACACAGAGTAGTCCAGCAACATGCCAATATTTTTCTTTCATGAGGCATTTGTGTCATTGGCAACATGCTGCTGTAAAGACACTCTTCAGTCCCTGGAAGCAGCTATAATTGCTGCAACAACTTATGAACAAGCAAAAGCCAATATATACAAACACCAACTAAAAGGGATTTAGAAGAAGCATTTGAAAGAACTAACCTATATAATTCCAGACCAGTCTCTGCTTTCTTCTGCAGCTAACAAATTTTAAGGTTCCAAATGATAAATCCTAAAGCCATGATACCAGATCCTCTCATCTTTATCTTTCTTTTCTACCTAATTGACATGTCTGACTGTAGTGGTCTGCAACGATGCTCACACAAGACTTCCCCCATTTGTGTATCTGCCTGCTGCAGATGTCAGGCAATGCCTAACAGGTGGATTGAAACATTAAAAGAAAACTTTTCTGTGCACTAAAAACCACGCAGAAGTTTTGTTAATGATTCCCATTTCCAAACTGACTGCATATGAACAAAACCATAAGCAGTGAAGCCTGCAGCAAGCTCAAGGAAGTCAGGCAGCCTTTCTCCCCTGCCTCTGAAATTCCTGGTGCTGACAGGTGAGTTCATGCAGCAGCCCCTCTCCTGTCCACTTCCACAAGTGCTGTGAAGAAACCATAGGATTTGAAGTCTTATCCCTCTGGTCAGCTTCTGCCACTGAATCCAGCTGCTAGAGATAAGAAAATCTAAAGTAATCCTGGGAAGACATAACAACAATGAACCACAATAGCAAATTTGAGAAAAGACAAGACAATCACCATGTTAATCACACTACACACACCCCTTCAAGGATGCAAGTAACACCAAGCAGAACTGACAGATGCTTTAAAACAGCCAAGACGACCAGCATGTTCCTGTATGAACTAGAAATTTGTTCTCCAGGTCTGTCTTGCCTCATCTGAAAGTGATCACTGACCAAGTGTTACTTGAGTTTTATATCTTCCATCTCTGCCAGAAGAAAATACCCTTCACTGTGAGCATACTAGGAAATACTGGATTGGTTTCAGCACTATGCCAGGTAAGTCTCTGGTCAGCAACATCCTGGTTGTAGAACAAGGAATTTCATATTTTTTAATACTGGTTGATTTAAACACTGGATACAAAACACTTCAACAAATGGGTTTTCTACCTTTAGCTGATGAGTGCATAAGAACTTGCCTGCAAGATATTCAAAGGCAGAAAGGCAAGAAACAGGGTCAGAAACTGAAACCTACATCTCCTGTTTCCCACTTCCTCCTTTTTCATTAAATGGAACATCACGCTATTATTTGGAATGTACTTGTTGTTTAATCAGGTACTCTATAAAAGAGTGAATTCGGCTAGGGTGTCAGACTCATAATTGACAACTGATGCTTTCAAAATGTAGCCCAGATGTGCTCATTACTCAACATCATAAAATCCACCCTAACTGATAGAATGAAATAACCGCTGTCCTCTGTCAGTGATGCCTACAGCTCTGTTTAGTCCTTTAGAATGCAGTGAATAACCAGTTCTTCCTCTGAAGGTTTGAGGAGTGACACAAAGATAATCCCTGTAGTCTTAAATATATAAAGCAGCTATTTGTGATATGGCTGCCAGAGAGAGACTGTTAAAAGTGAAAAAGATGTACATGCAAAGTGGGAAGCCATCCAAGTGTCCCTTCAAATTCGCTGGGCTATGGTGTCACATTAAGACATTCTATGAGGCCTACAAGAAAAGGTTACAAATTTAGTACCAAAAAAAAAATACCTTGTATTTCACATAATATGATGCATCCACTTTAAATTGTGTCTTCAGGAAACCCAGGTTGGGAATGTATTAAGATATGCAATACTAATTGCAAACGCAAGACTCAAAGGAGAAAAGGGGACAAGAAAAGAGGTCATAGAGCAACACAGCACAACATGTCTCAGCTCTTAACATGAAGAAATGAGGAGGGGAGGTCTTGCAAGGTTTTATTGGGCAGGACATTTGGCTATGACACCCTGGTTTACCATCTCTCAGACGTAGCTCATTTTGTATCTGCCCTTTCAGAAGGCACAATGTATGGCTAGAAGGCAGCAACTTCTGGAAGCAAAGCAAGAGATACATTTCAAGTTAAAAGAAGAAGATTCCAGTTAAACTGAAGTAAAGGAGACAAAAAGATAACTGAGGGATTGAAAGACCCAAAGATCATCTCAATTGTTGGGTTTTCATTTCATTTTCATTGGCCTCTTCCAACTACACTTTAAGCAAATATTACATTATCCTGAAATCTTATAGTGACAAATCCAACTCTAAACAGATACAACACCCCACCAGTTAATTCAGACAAGCAGCCTTTAAACCTGTGCTCCCACGGTACACTAGCAAGCCCCCAACTCCCCATCATACTGCTTCAAGGGACAAAGGACAGTGTATCTGTAGGCATTGGCTTGAGAGCAGAAATCCTTGGTGGTAACAGTGGGAGATCTCACCTTCGGGTGGCCAGGGATGACTAAGGAATATCCCCAGGGCAGTCAAGAAGATACTCAACTTGCAGGCGTTTTAAAGATGCATGTGATAGCACTGAGCCCAAGTAATGATTTCTTTCAATTTTAGACTTTTACAGGGCTTTGACTGACCTGCATTTTGTTGTCTGCATCCTAATTACTGGAGAGGACAGTATACGTGTGTGTATTTATACATATTATATTTAACTGTATCTTTTATAAGTCCCCAGAAAATGTAGTAGGAAGGTATTATCACTGACCATCTTGCTGTGAAAATTGACATCTAATGACCCAGTCTTTTTACAACAGCTCATGAATACATCTCCATGAGAATGACTGCCAAAAGCACGTCTGTCCTTGCATATTTACACTGTCCAAGTCCAAGAGCTTAACTAATGATGACAGAGTTCAAAAGGCTAAGTGTAACCGACAACTCAATACCATTCTTACTTTAAAAATAGTTTTTCAGCCCAGACTTGTGACCGTTTTTGTTGCTATTGAGCAAGTGAAACACTACACTGATTAGAATCATCTCCACATACCATAGTACATTACAGCAAGAACACGTCAGCATTTAGTACATTCTCAAACTTTTAACAAGGGAAACAACAGGACCGCAGTCCAAGGGTACATGAGGAAATATCACTTTTCCACTTTCAATTAGAAAAAAAAAATCTATAACTTAACTGTCAATGCTTTAAGAGATATATCTATCTTGTCCCTCATTCTAAGCCATAAATTCTCCATAAATTTTATCATTTGACCTCCTTGTGGAAGATTTGTGGCATTTGAACAATAAATCAATACTGTGTTATGAAATGTTGGCTCACTGCAGAGAATCTCTGAAATGACACATTCAAGAAAAATTTGATTTGCTAGAAAGACTCTCTATTTTCTCTTTTGGGATAGATAGCATCTGACATTCAACATCAGTTTCACTTTAACCAGAGCAAAGAAGCCACCTAAACTTCCAATGACAGTTACAGGAAAGCTGAATCTCAAACAAAGACTATGACAAAAATAGTGGAAAAAATTAAGGAAATGCATTTGTATTCTAGAAATATGGAGTTTGGACCCTGTTGTTACTGCCTAAGACATCTTGTCATCTACCCTTCCTGTGAGGGTGCTCTCCTCCGCATAAATAAAGATGAAGAATGAGTGTATCCCTCTAAGACCATAAACTGGTGGATTGTCAGAGACTGATTTTGTGCTACTCAGATGGTTTGCCTTAAATAATTTTGTTTTCGAATGTTGAGACTGCAGCAGCAGCAGTGCCCTTCAGCTTTATCTCACTGTCGCAAGCAGCCCACTGTCGCAAGCAGCCCAGCTGTGCTTGCTGCCCAGAGAGTTCATGCTGTGAACTTGCCAGTAGGGAGAGCAGGGACAGAACGGTACCTGACATTTGCCACCCTGGAAGGAGCAACACCCCCCCACCCCCCAAAACTCAGTTCCAGAAGCACTGGGAAGGCCCACCAAAATCCTATAAATAATGCTAAGCAAGAGGGGCCATTTGGGCAAGCCTGCCATCCTGGGAGAAGAGGAGGACTCGAGCTCAGACCTTCTCTCACTCTCTGTCTCCCTTTTATCTCTTTCTTTATTTTCCATTAACACAGATTTAGCTAGCCAATGCCAATCTTATTCCCAAGAATACCTATCCAAACAAATTCCTTTTTTGGACCAATCATTTGGCATCATTTTGCCTTCATTTAGCCTGGTGGGTACTAAACCCGTAAACTTTAAAGGGAGACCCAAGGTCTTACCCTACTCACCACTGGGCTGTCCAGACTGGGTCACGATATGGATGAAAGGGTAACATTTCTTTTGAATGGAAAGTCTCTTTTTAAGGAGCCCACAGCATTCTTCATGGGCCCTCAGGAATGTAATGTAGTTCAACCAGTACTGTTCACAAAGCAGCTTCACCTCTCCGGTGTTGCAACAGTATCCAGCTCACTCTTGGAAAAAAATATATGAGAATAGAATAATTTAGTAAATTGGGCCAAAAGAAAATTAGAGAATGTTTATCTATTCCTATTTTGTCCTCATTACAGCAGTCATATTTTCCAAAGGAAAACAGCTATTTACAAGAAAGGTGATTTTGACATCTTTAGACTTTCTGTATTAACAGAAAAAGGTGTCACAAAAAACAGGGTGGTTCATGGGAAAACAATCTGATAAGACTATTTCTAACTACCTACAGCAAAAGCAAAATATAATGTTTTATTATTACATTTATTTCTTGTAAATAGCACATTTGACATCCAAACAAAAATACCAGTTAAAACTTTCAGTCAATTTTTCATTTAAAGCTGAAAATCTGTCACTAACTAGTACTGGTATTGGTAAGATAATGGTAGCACAGCCAAGAGCTTGGACAAGTCTCATTGAAAGATACATTTCTTAAAAGACATTAAATAGGTATTAAGTTTCAATAGTTCAAGACAGCATCTGGTCAGTTAGGAATATGTTGGAGGTAACCAAAAAAACCCACATTAAGAACCAATTTAACAATGCCACTGGAGAGATCTTTACTGTCTCTTTATCATTTTTCATGGGGGAAAAATAAATAAGAAACTCAAATAAAAATCTGGTTTATGAATTCATGATTTTTTGCTTTGTGGAGCAATATCCTGCTTAAGAAAAAAAAAAAACACTCATTGGCCTGTTTCCTTCCCTGTTATTAGTAGCACCTCCAGTTCCTTTCTACCACATTTAAAATGTATTCAATTATTTGTCCTGCAAAGTTGCATTAGGAGTTCTCCAGTCTTGATCTCGGCACATACATCCATGGACTTAACATATTGCAGACTGGGTCTTGTCAGTACTGTCAAACAACTGAACAAGAAGAAACACTTTCCAGCACCTTGTTGGAGAGAGCAACTTATCAATACATCTCAGATGCAATTTCCTGGTCCCAGGGCTCCTCTCACCAAACCTTTAAAATATCAAGCTGTTGTTTCCTCAGCGTCTTACATCATTTATGCTCCCTAATGAATGATTCACCCATTACTCACCTTTCTTTCACTTCCATTCCTGTCTTTTTCTTTTTACCCAACCCTCATCCCTCTGTAATCTTCAGTTTCTCCTTCCATATGTCTGCTTCATAAGCCTGCCCTGACATTGTCAGTCCCATTGCAGAGACAGCTGCCAGCCACATTATCTCCCCAGCTGCTCTCCGCTGGAACTGTCAGCCAGGACTGAGAAGTCACTTTTTAACTCAATAAAATAAAATATATATATACAATTATTTCAGCTGTGGTGACTTAGTTTTATCTCCCGGAGAAAAAAAAAACTTAAACAAGCATCCTCAGAGAGCGTATCAGCAGTACATCGTGCCATAATGACAGGGTGTCCTCTGCTGATCCCAATGGAATAAAAAAAGCACATTTTTGCAGGAATGTATAACCTGAATGGAAAAGAATTAACTTTAGTGAGATAAACTTAAACCAGCAGAGAATTTAAATGCTTTTTTACAATGGCCCATTAATTTTGTTTTAAGGAACTCATTGCTTCCATTAAGACTCTTCTCCCTACAAGAGCTACTCACATCAAAAACTCTCCAGTAAATTGCTCATCATTTTCTACACTTCTACTCAGTGCGAAAGCAATGAAATAACAGCCCATTTCAGGAAATAAGCATTTAGTCGCCATAATGACAATGTGCTACAATTTGCCGGGGGCTGTACTACCAGATGGCAAACCTATAACTCCACATGCCAACCCTCCATTATTTATTCAGAGATTCCGCAGAAAAATCACTTTGTTTCTTTTCACATTTGGAGGCTTTTACTAAGAGAAAATTCATAGGAGGCCCTCAAAAATTCTACTTCTATCTCGGAAAGGAGATACCAACATCGGCCTGAGCTAAATGCATGTTGCTGAAATAGTAGGGGAAGGAGAATGAGCCAAGAAAAGCCTGAGCCACTGAGAACATCTTGGCACTCATTTCTGGCAGTCATGGGAAGCTCATGCACCACTGCTGGATTTCCATGTGCCTACCATCAGTACCAGAGGCATTGGTTTCTCTTCTCCATCGTCCTCAACTTGGCATTGAGCAACAAGTCAGACTTAAGAGCCTGGGCACCTTGCACTAGCTCCAGCAAACAAGTTGTAAGAGAAAGCACAGTCTTAATGAGCACATTGCAAGATTGACACTGTCAAAAGCACAATAACATCCTGGGATGTTCTCTTGCTAATGAAAAGAGGTGTGTTATACAACGACACACAAAGGTGTTTTAGCTCTGGGAAGATGGGGTTTCTGCAGCTTTGGAGCTTGGCAGGGTTTTGTTTTTTTTCCCAAAACAATAAAACTAGAAGATTTGTTAAAATCAGTAGGAAAACAATTACAATCTTTAAAAGGATGCATGAACTGATTTGAATTTAGCAGTGTTGAAATTTGCATCAATAAGTTCCACAGGCATTCACATACATCCATCACAGGTATTTCCAACTGAACAGAAGTGCAGAGTTAGAAAAGTATGATCTAAGGCACAAAAGACTTTTTTTATTAAGTGTCTATATGTGTGTACACCTATATGGATAGATATGTGCATATAAACATCCAAGATGCAGGAATGGTCTGTAATTAAATATTTTCATACATTTATAGTAGTCCAGATTTACACAACTGCTTAACTTAGTGACACATCAGTTATTTGCACAGATTTCTTAAAAAAAACCCCACAAGATATGCAACAACCACACACAGTTTTGAACTTAACTGAACCTGCTTGGAAATTCCTTTCAGCCAAGAGAGTCCTTCATACCCTTTGCATTTTCCAAATTTGTTTAGAGTCATCTTGGACATAGTGTTGCCTTAAAGCAGCTCACAATTATAAAACAGGGGCAAGGTTTGGAAGACATGGACACAGCCCCCATTTGACTAAGATCAGAAAAACTTCCCAGCCAGTGCTGCCACTCAGTAAGCTGCTACCAGCAACCTCGCTGTGTTGCAGACCCGTGTTGCCCACGACACGTGCTTAATCTTCACTTACAAACAACAATGTTACTGTAAGTCTGTTTGTCAGTGAGTGCCATTTCAGTTTGTTCCCCCAGCACCTCATGTACTGCTTTTAGTAGAGTTCATTGCATATTTACCTCTACCTTAGGTAGTTTTTTCCACTCCTGGGCTGAGAAGGCAATAATTCACTACGTCTAGTACAAATGATCCTAGTATTCACATAACAAAGACTTGAACATTGCCTTAAGATTCCCTGCATACATAGAAGTGTGCTTCCAGGAACATGCTTCCTATTGACTTCTATGGCTTTTAAGAGCTGTATGTAAAAATCCTCTTTCTGCACACACAGAAAACTTAATACGATAGCTATTATGGCTGCTTGGTTTTTAACTAAACCTCTTTTAAGAGAACCTATGCCAAAAACAGAAGCTTAGAATCATTCAGGAACCCCAAAATCTCCAAATCAATCTTTTTGGTGTCAAAAAAATGCACACTGTTTCCCAATATTTTGACAGTCTAAAAGCAATCCAAAACACTGTCCTGTTATGCTCATGCTTTGATAGCAAGGACCAAGAGAGGGTGGGGTGAAGGATACTAAAAGAAGCATTCACCATGTGGATCTCAATTTTGCATAAACTGTCAATTATTACAGAAATAGTAATTGGTATGCTTGGAATCAAAGAAGGAAGAACATCAGTAGAAGTTTTCTGGTCTTTATTTTAGATATAAAGCATCAGAAAGTTTATCCTTTCTCTCTCCTATTTTTTTCCCATTCATGAGACAGTTACTGCCTCATTACCTAAGGCTGAATGGAAATAGTTTCAAAGCTGTTTCCTGACAAAGTCTCTCTCAAGCAAATTTATTGATTCCTCCTCTAGTTTCAAAACTATAAATAGCTTGTCTTGTATTTTAGCCCACAGCAATTCACAGGGAAATCATGAAAAATGTCTTTACATTATGACCACAGGCAAGACATGGGTTGCAAATGCAAGATATTGGCACTGTGGCAATTTTATGGAAGCCACAATACTGCAAGTTAGAAAGTCCCATGATAAGGAGGGAAGGCCAACACCTCATAGCAGCACCATGCCTCTGGAAAAAAGCTGCCAAAGCCCATGCACGTAAGTAAGCTGCCTCTCCCTTGGTGTTTCAAAAACACAACTTACAACAGCAAGACTCAATAGCTTTAAAGCACTGGAACTGACAGCAGCTCTTCTGTCAAGCTCTCCCCATGAAGAGGACAGTGCTGATGCCAGCCAGATGGAGCTGGCAGTCACAGCACCAGCTTTCCTAGAGAACATCAACCTCAGGAATTGCCTCCTCCTCACACAAAAATCTCCAAAGGAGTCTGCAACAGGCAAGTAATTCCCAGACAGACACTCCAGCTATTTCAAGACAGAATACAGAGTATACACTAAGCATTGCATAATAAATCAAGGGCCAACACTGATTTGGGGGAATTTTGCTCTAATTTAGGCAAGGCGCATAAGTGATGTACACATTTGCATATGCCTTTTGCTTAACACAGAGATGTGCATGCTAGACATATGCAGTCTGAGCTGTGCCTGTGGACAGCCATCAGTGCACAGAGAGCTTGGGGCCAACAAAACCTACACTAGAGAGGAAACAGAGAAAAAAAGACAACAGAAAAATGCAGGTCCACAGATTTGGTAGGAAAACTATGAGGCAGCATTTAGGATGCTGGGAATTCTGTAACAGTTTGGCTCTTTACACCCAGTAGACCCTGGTGACGCACATCACCCACCTCCTAGTGCTGGGGGGATTAACCAGAATCTCTGCTTCGATCTCAAAAGCTCTTTTACCCACCACTGATGTCTAATTTGCATTTTCAGGCTCGGCATGTGTCTATATAATGTGTACCTTATGAAAATGTACCGTGCCTACCTGCTTTTCAATTGAAAGTATTGAAAGCAACAAATTCAATCTGTCAGACAAATGAAATAAATAACACCAACCCTGATACATGCGCCTGGCAAGTGCCTACGGCTTTGGAAGAAAACCCAGGCTGCTGGGCACCAACCAAACATGTTACTTGTGGGTGACCTGAAAATAGTTTTTGGACTGGAAGACAGTTTTAAATTAATTATATATCCCATGTTAATTTCTGTTGATTTCAGCAAATAAGAACTTGCATAAACTCAAGGGGTAGAAAATAAATATTTTTGTGCTATGTACTCATTCTGCTTCACTTATCTGCAGGATTCAAATATTAAAACCAGCTACAATAAACAGCTATAGCCATTTCTTGGCAGAACAAGGTTTGCATTCCCATTTGCTGCCAAGGGTAAAATTCAGGCGTGAGCCTGAAGACCAGCAGCACCCACTGCTTGTAAGATATGAGGAAAGTCTTACATATTTTTCACAGAAAGTAACTGGGATCATGGACTTTCACTCTGAAATGTGACCCCACTGATAACATACACAGTTTTGAGATATGCATTATCCTCTTGGGGTTGAGATCTTATCACTGAATCATAGATGGGACTGGAAGAGATCGAAAGAGCTCATCTAGTCCATCATCCTGAACTGATCTAAATGGTAAATCACTAACAGTTAGTCCAGGGGAAATACCACTAACTATGCTAACACCAACTGCATGGGAAAGCAACAATATTATTTGTTAACAGATATTATGTTAACAGATATTTTGCTGTCCCGCAATGAACAAAACGTTCTTATTTCTACAGCTTTAAAACAGAACTCCGCAGAGATTTTTCCTGATCAATTATTCAAGATATGGAAAACATAATTTTGTATAGGTTGAATGACCAAGAGATTATATTTTTTAAATGCTCTACACAACTTTTAGGCCTCAGAGCACACATATCTAATTAAGCATCTGCTGCCAGCCATGCTGCAATGTTATACCAGTCTGGCTTTTCGACATCTTTTTTGCATCTTTTTAAGATAACACTTGCGTGCAATTGCTGGAGTTTGTAATACCATGCTATTAATTGCACACAGACCATCATTTTCTCCTTGAGCTAATAAAAGGGCTACCCAGGAGGTTGAGGTTATTTTGAAATTAGTGAGTCCCAAGAGCTATCCTTGCAAATATAGGAGGAAAAGAATGTGTGGCAGGATCTTTTCTCAGGCTTTGAGACAGATTTCCCCAAACTATCTCCTTACAGTGAGTTCCCTACCATGATTTATTTTGAACGAAAACACAGATCCATTTTTTCAAACAAGGAAAACTCAAAGCATTCAGTAATGACAAAACAGAAACTAGTTGTATATGCAATGCTTGCCTACTGCATCCCTGTAGGTGGACCTGTGCTTTCATCCTTGGGTTCAGTTGTGTAACTGACTTGCAGAGCAGCACATTTGCTCAGTCCTTGCACGCTCCTCATGACAACTCACAGGCCAGGCTAGCTGTGATCTCCTGCTCATCACATGCTGAGGCCTCTCAAACTTCCTCAAACACACAGGAACAGGACTTGGTTGTGAACATAAAGGAACAAAATGGGAGGAAGCATAAATGCTGTCAGTCACTGGGAGCATCAATGCTCTAGAATAATTGAAAGCTCTTTACTAATATGCACCCAAGCTTGGAAATAAAGCATAAAAGCTCATGCACTCATCTGCCTGATTCCCCTGGGTGCTATTTTCAGTTTTACATGAGAACTTGTTTGTACGCTGAAAGCACGACATTTGTGGATAGTCATGACTGCTCATACAAGCAGAAAACACTCACAGAAATAATTGTGAGCAAGACAGCGTTGTTTCACAGCTCAGAAAACAAAGCAAATGCCACTTCAGCGGAAGTGTCTGCAGCAGTTCCATTTATTGTTCACTGATAGATATGTTTGTTACGGCCATGCATGGGTCCAGGAAGGAGAACAGACACCTTGGTGCTAAGCATCAGACAGCTACTGCCCACAGGCACTGGGAGGAGAGCAGGAGCCAACAGGCAGACAGTGGAGACAAAACAAAACTCCCAGCTCCACATAAGCTGCTCTATCAAAGTCAGTAACAGAAGATGGCCAGGACTAGTGTGTCACATATCTGGCTCTGCCAAGCCTAGAACCCTCAGACAGCTGGCAAGCACACAGCTTGCCTCTCCTGGGTTTTCCCACTTTTCTGTTGGCACCATGAACCTCTAGTTTTCAAGACTGACACACGGGATTGCAAAGATTCTTTACATGATGAGCAGAGATGAGCCTTATTCTTACCAGCACATACATGTGCCCTCCTTCACAGCTGGTACAGGGAGTGGCACCACAGCAAGAACAGAGTTTGATTTCTCTTTTACCAAATTGTGGGATGATGCTTTTGGCAGTGTTTGCAGAAAGTTTCACTCAGCTTCAGAGGAATTAGCCCCAAGCCCAAAACCAAAAGAATACAATCACAAGTTTTCAGTCTTCTTGCACTCACTCCTCTCCTAAAGCCATCTCCAGAAGCTAACCCCTCCTCCTTGCATCTTCTTCTGTTGCATTAGTCTTACCCATAGCCTGCACAATTAGTTCTGTTAAGTTTCACTATCCCTTCTGTGGAGATTGGGCTCATACAATATTTACTAAACTTTCAATAGTAGGAACTGCATATTTCATCCCAAAACCGAATTGCACATTTTGTATTTTAATGAAACAATTCAAATTATAGATTTCCTAAGTTATGTGAAATCTCCTACATACTCTGGAAATACCTAGACTCTAAATGACTAGTTGTATTCCAAGATAGTCTGGAGTGAAGTCCTTCAGCAACTCGCTAGCAAACGCAGCAAGTGCTTCAATTTATAAATTAGATTACCTCTCTCTTTCTCCTGCAAAAGGGCAGGTGAAGAAGACTGCCATGGCAGGACAAGTGCAGGGAGAGGGCTATGGCAAAACAACTTCAGTTAATTCAGTCTGGATTTATCTCCTTTTCAAATTTATGAGTATATACAGACTTGTAACTGTATTCAATGTCTTAAAATATCAGGAAGGGTAAAACAAGGCCAAAAATGAGGCTGCAAGTTTGAAAGACTGTAAACTTTCATCAGCTTTACAGAGTTTTTTTCCTATATATTATTGTCTTGTCAAGTGGAGATATTTTGCAAAAACAGCTTGGTAGATGGCTTTTCCCTTGCACAGAAATAAAAATTAGGCATCTAGATATGTCAAAATGGAGTCAGGCACTTAGCCTTAACCCTAGCTCTAATTATTTCAAAGTCACTGGTGAAGTTCCACTGCCCTCTGTCCATATAGATCATCTCTGTATATCTGTAATTTCATTGTGAAGGTACATAAACTGTTTGCTGAGTTTGATTTAGCATTTTAGCCACTCCATTAATTCAAAATAAAACAAATAAAAAACTGATAAGCTATCCTCTACCTTTCCTCTCAATGACACTAGAGCAAAGAGCCTCAGGAGATAAAAACCCCACCAGTCCAAGCCCTGTTCCGGCTCCTCCAGCAGCACCAGTGCTCCCCATCACTTCTCAGCTGTAGGCCAGTTTCTTTCCTAATTTATATTAGAGAAACCCCACTAAAGATGATACATTTGTCAAGCTGCAAGGGAAAGAAGGTTCCTGTTTGCATAATCCTTATTGCTATGATGAGTCATTTTGAAAGTTTCTTTCAGGAGGGTAAATGAAACAAAAAAATACAGTAGTGAAATTACTGTAGCAAAAAATAAACTCTCCCTATTGTCTTCTATTGAGGGGAACAACCTTTCTGAATAAAACTGCTTCTGTCCCTGATTACAAAACAAGTTGTCAAGGATGACTCATACTCAGAGAGAAAAACTTATTCTCAAAATCTAGTGCATTATGACCTGAAGCCCAATATTCCCACAAGGATTAAGTCAGGAATTAATATCAGAAGGTACCTCCGAGGACAGCCTCTGTTTTAATGTCATGGCAGCGTCTGAGGAAGAGCTCCTGTTGCCTGGACCCAGAGTGCTGCTTTTTCCATTTCTTTGGTGCAAAAGAGTCAGCACAGAAGAGACAGCTTAAACTCCCTACATCCATTGTAGAAACCTTATGGAAATCCAGGAACTGTGAAGAGCAGCAAGACAGCACTTGCAGTTCTTGCTACTCAGACCCATCTTGCTCCAAGAGATGGGCACACTGTAGCAGTGACACCAGCTTTTTCAGGATAAATCATCAGGGATACACACTTGATACATCCAACATAGGGTACTGATAATCCTTGAATTTTATTATTTCTTTATCAATGAAAACTATTGGAAAACACAGACTTCAGATCAAGTATATTATCATTACATACTTATTACATAAAATTCCATGGCACTTCAAACACCACATAAATTACTCTAGAGGAGACAATTACTTACTCAACTTGAGAAACTGCAAACAGAATTTTCACCAGCACCCCCCTTCCTTCAGTTTAAGACAACGACATAAATTTTGTAAGTTCCAGTAAAATTGGGGTAAGTCAAATGCTGAGAGCACTCGGCAGCCCAGAACACGCACTGCATACTGACACTGCTGCGGTATTTTCACAGCTGTACCATTAGGGTTCCTCCTTCCATGTGCACAGAGAACTGTACTGCCACATACTTTCATCCGTGCTTTCTCAGTTTAAACATTTGTTGCTCTTTAAGTTCACTAAAATGTACAATAGCCACTATTTTTAATCAAACTCTTCTGCCCCAACCAAGTTTATACTTTCATGCAAATGTGTTAGAATCTAGAGATTGCTGCCTGCTTACTGCACTGTTTCAAAGAAATTGAAATTGCAGATGTCCACACAGAGCCTAAAACCCAGCTTTAGCCTTAAATCAGAAAAATGCCACTTTCAATAAAATAATTTGTATATTATATTATAAATGATGGAAATATATATGCTATGCTTCGAGTTTTGAAAATGCTCTGCAGCTTGGTAGGGCAGCACAGGGAGAATAGTAATGGGAAAGATATAGCTTTATAACCCTTTTGTTTGGTTGCAATCAGAAAAACATAAAACAGCACATTAAGGTTTGGCCTAGAAAGAATATCAATTCAGACACAATAGCTGTTTGCACTACTGAAAAGTTGCAATTCTTTTAAACGAAGTGTAACGGCAGTAATTGTGTTTCTCTGAGTGAGCTAAGAGGCAAATGGTGCATGAATCAATAATGATGTGGCTTGTACACCATTTATCTATTCGCATGATCCACAGGAAATCCAGTTACATAATTACATCATTTACAGCCTGTCAAGACCACAGAATAACTGGATGTCCTTAGCATGTGCATTTACCTCTGTGTGTAAAGGGCAGACACTCACCAAGGGGGATCTGTCAGACCACAAGCCAGAGCTTCCAATTATAATGGCATCTCACTCTCCAATGTTACCAACACTGTAACAGGGGACTTAATTTCTGTTATCAGTGAACCAATTTTCATAAATATCTTCAATATTTAGAAATATTTTGAAGTTTCAATATTTTTAGCTACTATAAAGCTGTTACAGTGAGCACTACCAATGTGTGTGCTGACTTCAGAAGTCAGATCGTTAAGAATAAATTAGGATTCAGGCACAGGCACTTTAACACAATTATAAATCCCCTATTTAGACAACTGAGGAAGCTGCAGGTATAAAAGAAAGTTTGCAAATCTAAGAGCTAAAATAGCATTAATGACTGCTTACAAGAGCAGTCTCTAAAGGATGAAATTTAATGTTGGTGCTTAGTAAATACGTAGTTTCAAACATTTATCTTCCATCTTCACTGAAGGACACGTTCCCAGTCTTTACTGATTTCTCCTGCACCAGTTCTGAATTCCTGTTAAGGCCAGTCTGGGAACAGGACAGCAGTGCCACCCCTGGTGACAAGACCAGAAAGGCAGCGTACATTTCAAAAGCACTTTTTCCATTCTCCAGTTGCCTCCCAAAGAGATGGGAAACCAGGAAAGTCTGCTGGTCCTGACCAAGCACACACCCCCTCCCTCTGCTAGCTGGCTAGACAGCCTCCCCCCCTTCAATATTCTGTTGTAAAACATTTATCTCCTCCCAGTGTAATTTATTTTACTCCACAAAATTCTGGTATGAAACCACAAGGACCAATCCTGCTGACACATTTTATTTAATAAACTAGTTTCTACACATCTCAAGGATTTGGAGAACACTAAACTCGAGCAGACTTGCAGCTGAGGCACAAGGAGTTTGCACAGCTGCAATAAAAAGTTAAGCTGAATAATCTCAAGAGGAAGTCTGTATTTCAGGTGGCTGCTTTTCAAAAGAAAAAACACACATTGAGAGAAAGAGATAACACACCTAAACATAAATGATTTAGGTATAGAAGCGACTCCACGCTGCAGTTTTACTGTTTGCTTTCTGACCAAATTGCCCACTTCTTTACAATCCAACCCATATAGAGCAATTACAGCCAGATGTATCTAAAACTCCAAGAGAGTTTCTTCAGCAAGAGGGATGCTGACTGCTCCGCCAGGCTACCATCACTCTCCCCCCAAAGAAGTTTTCCAATCCTGCAGTCAGATTTTTCAGAGGGCATCTGCAGTTAAGCCTTTTTGCTGCACTGTGCTGCCTGCTGTTCCCTTGCTATATCAGTCAAATAAAAAGTAAGCCTGAAAAATTCATCGCAAATTATTTCCTTTTTTTGTCATAGAATAAGAGTATCCCCAAGGAAGCCACTGTACCACAGACAAGTAAATGTCTCCTTGAGGCACAAACAGATGGGTTACAGGTCTCCATGTTTATGAAATGGGGAGGAATTCATTGCCTCATACATCCTCTGCCACCATAGGGTCATCACTTCAATAGTTGACCTGCTTAAAAGCAATAACTAGTTTGCTGTGGCTAGAAGAAGTAGTTACTTTTATCAACAGGATGTACCAGAGTTACACGATAAGAAGCAAGGATAAGAACCAAGACTTGCGCTGTGATATTAACCTGATTTTATTAGCAGCCCTGAAGGAAAAGAGAAATATGGAAAAATTCTAATAAACAGTAAAAAAATAACAAACCAGCAAGTGTTAATGGACAGATGAAGACTTAAAAAAAGTAAAAGCTAAAGGCAAGTTTTAAAGACATTAAATAAAGTTACACATATTTTCATATATTTCTAGTTTCACCACAGTAATCACTTGCACGAGGGGAGTTGAACTACTTTGCTATTCAGCATATTGTAAATCAAAACAGACTAAAGATTTCTGCATCACAAATTTGTATGTGCAATGATGAAAAGAACCATGAATTTTGGGTTAAGGCCATATCAAGAATCAAATCCAAAAGGATCATTTCCCACACAAGGGCCCATTTCAAGATGAACTATTCTTTACAACAACAAAAGTTCAGTGAGCATTTACCTATTGATAATGAAGTCCAGACACTGCTGCTCTAGGTTCTCTCAGGATACAACCCAAGATAACCCCTCTTAGAAGGATGCACAGGGAACTAGGAGGCACGTATAAGACAAAAGCTCCTTTTTTTGATAGCTAACAGTAGTGGCATTAAAAGGAGCAGAGGAATACATAGGAGGCAACATCTTACAACATGCAGCATTTTTCATTACAGTCCAGCGAGATTACAAAATAAAGAGACAAAAATATCAAATAAAGATATTTTACACCACTCATAAGAAACCACCTTTTGAAAAAATAAATAACCCAGCAGCCATTTTGCCACAGTCTCTGCTACCAAGTCCTTTATGCAGGTTTCTTCTTAGAACAATATGTTCTACCTTAATTACTACTGTAATATACTGTTCAAAGGTATTCATATCAAGAAGTCCAAAAGTTGATATTGGAAGTCAAAGTCTGACAAAACTCTTTCTATTAAGAGTATTTTCCAGAATTATTCAACTTCCACACATAGCTGTACACACACCTGTATCCCAGCACATGAGAACACAGACTTCAGCATAAGTCTGCAAAACAGAATTTTACGAGCTGCAAAAGAAGAACGATACATAAGATAATACTTGTCTGTGGACGTGTTCATCCTTTCCAGCATTAGTTGAAATGCTGCAAGATTGCTGTTTGGATCAATTTTACAAAATTTCAACTCCCAAAGAGTCCTCCCACATTCACTGACAGAGAGAAGGTACTCGGGGCTCCTGAATTCCTCAACCAACAGGCAAAACCCACTGTTCCAGAGTCAGGACTTCCATAATAAAAGCAACGAAAAAAAAACCCTGAAGAAATGGATATCAAAAAATAATTGTCACTTCAAAGGAAGGAGACTGGAATAACCAAGGGCCATCTCCTGAGGAAGATGAGCAAAGTACATTGCTGTGTTGGTAAACTCTGGCTATGATGTGTTTGCAATACACTATGTTTTACCATAACAAGCACAGTAATGATCATTTTTTTTCCACTTACAGTGCCACTCTGGGTTGCATTAGCATTCAAAATATTATTTTGACAGATGGTCATTACAAAAGCTGTAATTCAATCACAGACTTCTAAAACACTCCAAGAGTAAAAGTTTGCTAAATTTATTCATGCCATCACAGCTCTGCTATTAAATTTCCACCACAGACTCAACTTTGGCCCAAGCACACTTATTTATAATCCCTCCAGTGCATAGAGAAGTTAAAAATTTAAACAAGATGAATCCATATGTACAGAGAGCCTACCCTGTATCAGATGCACTGATGTGTATAATATTCAATAACACATCTTCTTTGTTCAAAGCCATCTGAAATCATGGAAATCAGATTCTCTCCAAACTGGGATGTGTGAAATGAATACAAATAGGTTGCTATGATGCTCACTCTTTAGGATGAAATATCCAATGGGTGCAGAGTGCTATCGGCATGAAAGCACTCTGAGACCATTCCTTAAAGCAGTAAACCAGCAGTAACACCAATTTCCTACATAACAGATAGATCATAGAATCATAGAATTATCTGGGTTGGAAGAGACCTGGTCCTTCCTAGAATCAAGTATTGTTTGCGACAAGGCTCATTCTGCTGAGAAAGGTGTGGAGTTGAGGGAGGGGCACATTTTTTATTTTTACTCTATGGCATATAGGAGACTGGATCATAGCTCTTACTTTTATTTATACCCAGTACATATTTCTTTCAACAATTTGAAATCCAAAACATCTGACTGTGATACAGAGCAAGCTGTATACGCAAAGATGAGATTCACGGTATTAAAGGAATTGCTCTCATGAGAAAGCTGAAGTGGATTTTGTACGCAAGAGCAACCTCCGGCTCTCCAAATTTTGTACACTTCTCAACTTATTTAGAGCTAAAAATAAATGCATGGAGTAACTCAGTCTCTTCAAAAGTGAAAGATTCACCTTGCACCAAAAGGAAGAGACACCTGGCCATCAGAACCTAAGAATCCCCAAAACCCTGTAAGTCCACCAGCTCCCAGTTGCTCCTGGCCACCATCAGAGGTAAGGCATGAGGCTAGACAGACTTCTGGTCTAAGCCAGCACAGTCATCCCTGAGTTATTTTTGTATTCCAAGCAGAGAACATTGACATATGTAGGACTTGACTGCAAGTACACAAAAGACAGCATCGCTTAAGGTAAAAAGCTAATGCTGATATAACTCAAGTGCATATGTGTGTTGCAAATTCTGCGCTGTGCCAATCTCCTTGTGCTGTGCATTGTCACAGCCCATGGCTACAGAGTGTAAGGCTCTGCAGTGCAAGCTGTAGGAGCAGCTTGTCATTTCTCAGGTTATCAAAAACCCAGCTCAGCTAACAGGTCATTTATATGTCGGTCTGAACACGATGAGGCTCAGTTGCTCAGGACTAGAGACCTGTGAGAAAGATAACACTTTAAATTATTTAAATCAATGTCGAGGAAGGCTTAAACGTGCCTGACTGAAAGAGTTAGAAACAGCACATGTCCAACTTGTTTTCAGATGTGCTAAGTAAGACTAATATGAAACAGAATAAACAGAAAGAAACAGAAGTGAAAGCTGCAAAATCAAGTAGTTTCAGACACATGAACAAGGGTTGTTACTAGCAGAGGCTAACAAAGTAAGACATACTTGTCCAATATAGATGTAAGACAAAAAACATTCTGCCGCAGTACTCCACGCTGGCTTGATTTTCACACTGAGGTTGCCACACTGACAGATCATCCAAGACCTCATTTGAAGTCAGGGTACAGATTTTAGCCAGATACAGATAAAATCTGTTCCTTACAGCCTGCACTTTGCTCACTTATATCACATTGCTCTTCATCTGCTCATTGTGCTGTGTCTGAATTTTTGATTTAAGTTCTTTCTAAGACCCTAATGTGGGAGTCTAGTATCTCAGGGACAGTTCCCTGAAGTTTTTGAGTTGCCAGCTTACATTTTCTTTAGCAGAAGCAGCCCATGGATTAGAGTGTTTAAAGGACCTTTCCTTATTATCAAAGTACATAACATCTAGAGAGATGCAGCTGAAACTGTAAAGTCCTTTTGGACTAAACTGAATGGGGGATTATAGAAGATTTTTCTTGAGTATTACCCAAGATGTGCATAAGAAGGGGAGAGGAGGGATTTTTCTTTAATGAACAGTATCAGAATATCCCTCAAATTCACCCTCACATCAAGTTTTTTTACTTCATTGGGGAATTCCACAGCACAATTCCTCCCATTGCTCAAACCCTCAGCTTGCCTACACTAGGATAAATGATAATGCAAGATACCTGGGATATTAGCAGCTACTCTTTTAAAACAGTTTATTTAAACCCACGTGGACAGCTAGCAAACCCACAGAGATCAGACTCTTGCCTGCACCTACACTCACAAAGTAGTATTGCTTGTTTTGGGTTTTGTCATATTTCTCTAGCTGGAGATAAACACTGAGAAAAACCCATTCCATTTGTAGTTACGTTCAATGAATTTTAGAGAGAAAAATTGCACTTTGTACCTAAAATGCTTAGTTATTGAAGTACAAAGTTGGTTAACCAGACAAGCAAAGGAAAAAATACCCTGGTACAAGAGAGAACAGAGCAAGAAGAAAATAAATATAGCACCTTGCCTTTTTCAAACCCATGCACATTTTCATCTTTTATGAGTTTAACCACAAATTTTCCTTGTGAAATCAGTGCTCATCAGCTGAACTGGATTTACCCACACCATGTGGTTAAAGAAAAGTCTGGATGCATCACATACAGCCACTCGGGATGAAAACCTAGCAAATGGAAGAGTTCCTGATTAATCACATCAGTGGAAGTAATGGAAAACAAAGTGACAGACCCTGAAGTCAATTACTTAACAGAATGTAGGCAAAGCATAAAAACACTCTTCAGTGAAAAAAATGCCCACATTACACTGCATAATAGTGTTTCATGCTGAAGATGGTATTGCATTCTGTTTTCATTATGGGAACATATGATAGGTATTTAAGGGATTTGAAAAACTCAAAAGAGCTCCTTGAAAAATAGGCTAGTATTGTGATGCACTGTTATAATCAAATGCTGAAATTCAAGCAACAAAAAAGGTGTATTCTGTCAAAGGTATCAGATCGAACTATTAATCTGCCTATCCATACCATAACAAAGTAGAAAATAAGTTATTTTTCATCTGCTTAAGCTGTACCAAAATGAAGAAAGGAGGTGGGTTTATTTCTGTTTTATTATAAATATCTGCACAGTTAACATTAAAAAGAAGTTCTTTTAATACCATAGAACACTTGGCCCAGAATACAATGAAAAGCTCAAAGTGGAGGAGACATTTATCGATTTGGAGAAGATAAACAGTGCTTTCAGCATTTTAATTCTTCTTCAATTCTTCATCACTACATCTTCCCATTTCTTTTGTTCCTCATGCAGCAGATTTGTATGCTGATCACAATTATTCAAGCAGCCCAGACACAGGTATTATTGGTGCCAGGAAAGATGTACAAACCTACCTTTATAACAAAAATACCTCCAAACTTTTTCAAGCAGGTGCCTGTGTGCTAGTTGGCAGTAACTAAGTAATACCAGGGCCCTCTCAAACTTGCCTTTAGCATACCCACATTTGGGTTCAGGGTCTGTCTGTCCCCCAAAAGAGGCATGAGTTGAATTCCTACCTCCCTACAGAGTCTGAAGGCCCAGACTCACGATCAGCATCTATTGCAATAGGTGCTTGACTTAAATCCCCTGCTGCTGATCTGTGGTGTCATTTCTGCATTGAGGGCAACTACAAACCTCATGATGCAACCCAAAGACTACTGCAGTTGTAAGCCCAGTACATTAGGCTGAAGATGTGATTTCAGGTCACCATAACACACCAAGCTGAAAACCATGGGTCCAGAGCTGATACTGGGGTGGCTATTTCTATGATGGAAGAAGTCAGGCTGTGGGTTGGGTGGGGAAAGGGCACCTTTAAATCATTCAGAAGTTCTTATCCCAAACACTGGCAGCATTCATAACTTCTACAGCTGATTTTGGACTAACATTCTATTATAGCATTTGAGTATTACACCAAATTTGAGTTACAGTAGCTTTTCTACATGCCTACAAATACTTTCTGCCACTCTAAATTATTTCTCACTAATGTGATTGTTTTTATGTACTGATGTCAACACATGCTCGTCTGTATTGATTTTTAATTGTATACTTAAGCTGTTCCAATCTCAGTTACTACTTACAGTAACTACGTTAAAAAAAATAACCCGTGGACTGCAGAAGTAGCTTCGTATCATTGTTATTCTCACTTTAGCTTCTTAAGGCCAAATCTTATATGAGATTAGAGGACTGAATTCATTTTCATCATCACTTTATAAGAGAAGTTGTGACATAATGCAATTCTACTTTCAGCAAATTATCTTCCAGAAATCCACTTAAATGTCACACTTCTTTAGTTTCTGTTACTTCAAAGCACCATTTGCTCTAGGATGTTGTGGATGGTGTTTACAGGGATTTGATATGAAGCAGCCAAGGTTTGTAGAAGAGAAATCCATGAGGGTAACAAAACACAGAAGGTTCTTCAGACTTGGAAAAATTAACTCAAGAGTCAGAAAGCCAAAAACAGTTGGACATATGGAGAAGGTGGCAGGGAGAAGAGAGAGGAGGGAGAGCATTTTTAGGCTTTTTCTTACGTCTCCCTCAGGTGCCCACTTTCAATCACTGTTAGAGAAAGGATCTTAGACTGGGCTTGGTCATGTCCTGCTCAGTTGTCCCACATGGTTTACCTGTCATGGAAGTACCACATGTTTGGGAGAGTGAGGTAGAATCCATTTCTCATAACACTAAAGCAATCGTTAATCAAGATCCAGCTGCAGCTGTTACTTGGAATTGTACACAGGAGAGGAAAAAAGAGCAATAAACTAGGAAATGAAAATTAAATCACAATTTCAGAGAACTAAATAGATCTACCTTACTTAATTAATGAAGTGTCTTGGTCAATTCTTGCCACAGAAAGCAGTATTGCAAAGGTACATCCTTGGTTCAAATACATGAGCAGAAAGTCATTCTTTTGAAATCCCTCTGCCAACAGCATCTCACATGAGCTGTGTTGATGCACATACCATATACAGTTGCATAGTGGAATGATAAGGGCAAGCAGCACTATCACTCAGATGTTCAGTACAAGGTTGTATTATTGCACAGTTCTCCATAACAAACTTTCAAAGAGATCACTGAGCTACCAAGCCAGAGTTTAAATATTTGACTGATATTACATTAAAAAGCACTTTGTAAACTTAGACGCTGTTAGACACATTAGTAGGTGATACCAGTAACTCCCTGGAAGATCTGCATGTGTTGGATATGCAAGTCTCACTACTAAAAAGTGGCCAGGCAGTTTCACAAAAAGGACCTGTTAAATGTATGTAGAACTGAGGCAGTTAAAGGCAAACACACTGCGACTCCAGATCACCCTTATTTGATCGACACATATTCAATGTTCATTTTTCATCTTTCCCTCCTGACTGCTTGTGAAAGAACACATTATAAATATAAGTGAAAAGAGGCATGCGATTTCTTCTTCGGTTCTGAACACACAACAAAAAGTAAATGTCTCTGAAGCCTTTGTGTATCAGCCTTGCCACTACCATGCTAATGAAACTAAAGGATAAAACAAATTGGCTCCATTCACACAGAAGTTATTTGTTCTGCCTACTGCAGGCATTCACTGCGTATGATTCACAGGACAGCAGTGGGGAGAGCCTAAATGCCCCTCACACTTCGAAAGAAGCAAAGGAGGAAGATTTAGCACACTTAAGTTGCAAAAAAGTTCCTGTCCCTAGGAAGGAATAACCCCCTGCACCAGTCCAGGTTAAGGGCTTGACCACCTGGAACACAGCTCTGTGGAGAAGGACTTGGGAGTCCTGGTGGACAACAAGCAAAACATAAGACAACAATGTGCCCTCGTGGTCAAGAAGGCCAGTGGTATCCTGGGTGCACTGAAAAGAGTGTGGCCAACAGGGTGAGGGAGGTTCTCCTCCCTCTCTGCTCTGCCCTAGCAGGGAGGCCCCATCTGGAGTCCTGGGTCCAGTTCTGGTCTACCCAGCTCACAAGAGATAAGGAACTACTGAGGACTGTCCAGTAGAGATCACAGGGATGATGAGGGGACTGCAGCATCTGTCTTTGAGGAAAGGCTGAGAGATCTGGGTCTGTTTAGCCCAGAGAAATGAAGACAAAGAGGATCTCATCAATGCTGCTCAATATCTAAAGGGCTGGGGGTCAGGAGGATGGGGTCATATTCTGTTCAGTGGTGCTCAGCAACAGGACAGGAGGCAATGGCTGCAAACCGGAGCACTGGAAGTCCCACCTGAACATGAGGAAAAAAAACTTTCCTTTGAAGATAACACAGCACTGGAACCAGCTGCCCAGGAATGCTGTGGAGTCTCCTCTGGAGATATTTAAATCTGCCTGGACATGTTCCTGCACAACCTGCTGGAGGTGACCCTGCTTTAGCAGAGGGGTTGGACTGCATGGTCTCAGAGGTCCCTTCTAACTCCCACAATTCTGGGATTCTGCAAAAGCTACTGAAACCTGTGCTGAGGTGGAGTTCTCTCACATTACAAGAAGCTGACCATTTAAGATATTTTAAAATAATACTGATCTAAGAAAACCCAACGAATAATGCAAAATACACAAACATTAGTAATTACAGGAAGGCCAACACCCACATGGTGTCTAATGTGGGCCACAGGATATACTCCCAGAGAAACAGTTGAAAATAGCAGTCAGCACCACACCCAGACATGTTAGGGTGGGCATTAATGTCTGCCAAAACCACTTCCCTAATCCTGTGAATTACAGAGCACGCACAGGTACAAGAGGAAGCAACAGGAAAGATGCATGCATATCTTGGTGAATAAACCTCAATCCTAGGGAAACCTTTGCAGAAGTGAGGGTCAACCCATCTTACGGTCAGGTAGATCCTTTTGTCTGCCTCAACCCCCATTACCACTCAAAAATTGCCTCCTGTCTGAATCTTGCAGATGCAATTTCAGAGGTTGGTTTGTTTTATTTGTTTTTTACTAACGGGGTAAGAGTACTTGCCCAGGAGTTGCTTACATTTTGTTCACTCCTTTTCATTCCTTCAAATGCATCAATATGAAAGATAAATACAATCTTTAGGCAGTATTAGGGAAAAGCACATTAGGAGGGCAAAACAGCACAGTGGACCTTCCACAGGGCCAAATATTTGTCATACTACCTAAATCAACAACAGGAAACAGAAAATTACTGATAATGTTGCACCTAGCTTCAGACCTCTGAAGAGTAATCATCAAAAACAAACAAGCTAGAAGGAAAGTTAACCTCTGAAATTAGAAAAATAAACCACAGGCATTGGGGGAGAAGAGAATAAGGAGCATGAGACATAAGATAACCACAAAATACACCTTTACAAGCAGGAAGAGTGGAGGGCAAGTAATCTTTCTCGAACACCTACTCTTGCCTAGGACCCTCTAAAAGCTTCATGCATGTAAATTGAGAATTAAAAAAATTCCTTTTTTTATTATTGGTTTCTAACTCATAGCATGGATCTGTCAAGAAAACTCTTATTTCCCAGCAAAATCTCATTAACATTATTCCATTTTCCCCATTTATTTCCTCGATAAACTAAGTGACATCAGTAATAGATTTCAACCAGGAGAGGTTGATACACACACTGTGTTAGCACAAAGTATATGCAGATTTGTGCAGGTATAAAAATGCTGACTTAAATACAAAACAAGATCTTCACATTTCTGTGCTTGACAGGCACTAAACTGATGATAGGTATATATTAGGAACATATAGATACAATTTCTTCAAGGACGAGGGATTTGTTCCTCCTTACTCCAGCCCAGCTATGCAGAATAGCTGGGAAATGGCAGGAAGCCACTGATACTGCAGGGGTTGGTTTCCTGATCCATCCCATTACACTGAAATAATTACTTAAACCCCAAAGCTTATTTTCATGTGGGCCTCTAAGCAGCCATCAGATAGTGAATGACGTGTAGTCCAAACACTAACAACCTTAGGTTGTAAAATTTCAATCACAAAGAGCAAGTGGCTGCAGTCAGAAATAGCAGCCTGTAGGAGTTCACTAAACCTGCTCCTTCCCTTGTTTTGTAAACTTGACAAGGAACATATTGAGTTATTCAATCCAGAAAGGCTATTCACAGAGCTAAGCAAACAAAAAAAAATCATCAAAAAAACCCACAAAGAGCAAGAATTTGCACTGAGGAATAAATTTTACTAAAAATCCTTTGTAAGTTTTGAACCATCCTAGAAGGGAATGTAGGTTTTATCTAAAAGTTAAGATCTGAAATTTCAAATACTTCTAAATACAGAAGCTGACTAAAATTTAAGCTTCAGAAACTTTTTATAAAATATGTCTTATATATTCCCAAAGATAACATATGTTAGGTAAAATACATTGCAGTTTTCACACAAAGACACTTGACACTGGCAAATTTACTTTTAACTAATCCTTTGTTTCCTTCTGCCTGTAGCAAATGGTAGTAAATTCACTTCTGTTTCCTAAGATCAAGTATTTACATTATGCATGAAAAATGATTGAAGACGGCAGTTACCATTAACTAACACTATGTGTATGTATCTTACCTGCTGCTTTATGTGGGGTTATTACAGATTCTGTGACCTTTTAGCTCATGTCCCAGTGACTCTAAAACAAATGAGATTTGATGAATGCAATAAAATCTTTCAACTTACACATGTGACTAAAACTGTTTTGGAGAGTGCTGTAGCAGGAAGGCAGCTGAACACCAGGAATGACACACAAGTGCATAAAGCACTCGAAATAAAACTCAACGGCAAAAACTCCCAACATATCTAAAGGTTGCTTGAAGATAAAACATTAAAGAATAAAAGCATTTTTGACAAACTAGAAAATACTACGAAGACCTAAAGTTGGACTAAAGAACATTGTTTAGCAATATGTTTTGCAGGACTGCTCGTGGAATGTAATTGCCCTGCCTAGGAAAAGAAGATAATAATTGGCTGCATTGTTCATTTGCAGTATGTGGAGAATAATTATGGGGGTTTTAACTGCTAAAAGGACACTCCACTTCTCTCAGGTCTGTATCTTGACACTTGCTGAGATTTCTGTAGCAATACAACAGGAATAACCAAAAGTTTGACAGCTGAGTAAACTACAAACAATACTTCCGAAGAATCTGAAAAATTACACCATTCCCACAATGCGAGCTGGTGATTCTGGCATGGTTTGAGAATCATAGAATCTTCCAGTTGGAAAAAGACCTCTGAGATCAAGTCCCACCGCACCCATCATCCACTAAACCATGTCCCTTAAAAACTCATCTATCCTTTTCTTAAGCACCTCCAGAGATGGTGACTCAACCACCTCCCTGGGCAGCTGTTCCAGTGCCTGACCACCCTTTCGTTAAAGAAACTCTTCCTACTATCCAGTCTGAACCTCCCCGGCACAACTTATGGCCATTTCCCCTTGGTCCTGTCACCTGTCACTTGAGAGAAGAGATGAATACTCGCTCTGCCACAGCCCCCTTTCAGGCAGCTGTAAACAACTATGAAGTCTCCCCTCAGTCTCTTCTCCAAACTAAACAACCCCAGTTCCCTCAGCTATTCCTCATAGGACTTGTTCTCCAACTCCTTCACAGCCTCATCACCCTTCTCTGGACACGTTTCAACACCTCAATGTCCTTCTTATACTGAGGGGCCCAGAACTGCACACAGTACTTGAATGAAGATCAGTAAGAGTATTTGTAAGTTGACAGGAAAATGAAACCATAGATTCTTAGAATAAAAATCAGGCAGTTACATTGCATGTCAAACTGCAAGGGCTCTTTCTGAAAGAATTAAATGCACATTCCCATAATGGCAGGGACTAAATATCCCTAATTGAAACTAGGAACCTTCTAGACCTCTATTATTTGCCACATGACTTCTTTTCAGACACAAACTTCCTGGCAAATAGTAATGTCATGTATTAAGTGTCAGCGTTTTCAAAGCAAGCTATTTTTTCTGGATCCTCTGTCTCTATGAGCTGGTATCAAGCAGAAGCAATAATCACAAACTCAAAACATGAACTGATGTTCATATTACAACTACACGCTTTTTCTTCTTTCATCAGATTTCAAGGTGAATAAAGAATAACAGGAGTTAATCACACAGTGTTTCATTAATGGCTTCTCCCAGAATAGCACTGAGATTTTCTTCAGTGCAGAAAGCCAGCAATAAGCTTCCAATGCTGTGATGACTTTAACTGCTGTTTTATCCAATTTATGCCAGCTCCTTATCATAAAAAAAACAGAAGCAATTGGGCCAAACAAAATAAAGTTACACAACTTAAAAGGCTTAATAAACTTTGTCAGAGAGCTTCTAAGAAGCTGTGGGCTTTGAAGGAGCTTGTTTGGGATTATTGACATATTAATTGCAAAAAGGCAGGGATGGTTCTGAGGTATTTGTCTGTAGGTATTGTTTCAAAAGCCACTTGTTCTAGATTAGACGCAAAAAGGATTTTTTCAGTAACTTGGCTGTTTAATAATCACAAAAACAAAGAATTATACTCAAACCTAGTATTGTCTGTTTGCTTTGTGTTCTCTCAATTTCTCAGTGGCATTTGGTCACTGTGAAAAGAAGGAAAGAGAAAGAATTAAGCAAGCTTTAAATATTAGGCCATTGCCTGCTTCTGGGCCAGTCCAAATCCACAGCAGCCCTAGTGAGATCAGCAACGTGCATATAAACAAGATTAATACCGGATGCCTTCATATAGATTTAATACTGTTCTGTGTTGGTAGTGGGTTTCATTTGCATAATATTTTCTTTTTTAGCCTTGGAGCAACAAACACAACCACAAACAAGGTGGCGGTTGGGATTAAAATCCACTTGAACCTTTTGACATGTAATCAAAGTTAATAAAGGTCTAATTACAATTTAACAGGTTTTATGACAATCAATATATCACATTTTAACTACAGAACTTGCAGAGAAAACAGTAATTAAAATGCACTATAAGTTGCACCCCTCTTCCTTCCATTAAGGAACCTAAAAACAACAAATTAGGGATACCCTAATGAGGAAAAACTTTATGATATTTCTATTAAGTTTAAGAGGCATTTTAAATTATATTTGGTGTCAGCATATGCACACCATTCTATTATTTATTCACAATTCCTTGGTGGTTTCTGAAAGACCTAATCAAATTTCTGAGGTTTAGATTATTTTTATTAATTTCTTTATTTTTAAAACTTGTGCCTTATTTAACAAGTTTAACGTTTATGTGCTCCCCACTTGAACTGAAGATTTTTCACTGATCTACCAGTCTTCGCCCTCAACAGACTCAGACTTGCCCCTTCACTCAAGGTAGCCCACCTCAGAGCACTTCATGCAGCAGCTAATATTGCCTTTAATGCAATTTTCCCCCACTGAAGTTAATGAAAGCAGGTCACGCTCTATTTGTTGATTTCATTCAAGTTTCAAGTTTATTCTAATACATTTTATGATAGTAAATAATAGTACATATAAACAGCCAAAAGAGAAGCAAGTTGGAGCAGCCAGATACAACACAAAATCCAATTCCCAAAGTACACTTCACATTAGCTATGTAAGTCCCTACACTGACTGACAAGTCCTGCACTATCACCACAGTTTCTTTTTAATACCTGTAGAGAACACACCTTCACACAAGCTTCCAGAGGGCTCTTATTAGTAAAAACATAGATTTTTCATCTCTATAAGTGCAGGTCTGCTGTTGATGCCCTCAACCACATACAACTACTTCACCAATACAGATCAGCCATCCAGTATAGAGTTCGTAATATAAAATCCAGAGTTGGGAGGAGATGCTCATTCAACACCCAAGGCATTAAACAAGCCATACAGATTATACACAATTAAGGTGGCATGTTTTGCTTCAGCAAAGATCATTGTCTATGCTATATCCCTCTGAACTAAACCGTTTAGCCTTGAGCATCTTCACATAGCCCAGAACATATTTATTCTTATGTAGTGCATATGGTTATTAATCTGCACAGCGTGTGAACTCCTGCTTATGCTAGGAGGAAATAACAGCATCCAAGCGCTACAAGTTATTTTAGCTACTGTTAATTATTTTGCACATTGCAATAATAACTTATGAAATTATTTTGTAAAATCTGTGGCTGGCACACCCACAGAATATGTTCATTTACTTGGCATTGGCATGAGTTTAACAGAAAAGATCCTATTTTCCTAAAAGTAGAGTAATGAAGGAAAGAGATCAAATGATAAAACCGAAACACATCAAGTTTATGCCTTACAAGTTATCTCCTTAACTTCTTGCTTCTGTTAAAGTGACTGTACCTTCTCTAACTCTTTTCCACAAAGCTGAAAGAGAAGTCATGAAAACAAGAAGGTACAGTATCCTTTTACTCCTGTTTAAAGGTCCCAGCCTTGTCTGGCCACCTCTTCTAACACCATTAACTCCCCTTTCCCCATTAACAACTGACAGAACCTCTTTCCCCCTTAGCACCTCCAACTAACCCCTATTGCACAGTAGCCATCAGACTCGAGGTACCTCTGTCTTCCATGCTCTTTCCAGAAACATTGTACAAAGCATTACTGGGGAATTAAATGTGCAGCCACCCTAGAAACACACAGGGATCCAACATCTCCCAGTTTCTCTGCATGTAACAGGCAATATTTCCCCTGGCTAGGAGAGGCTGCTTGTTTTACAAGGCGATTCTGGAGGAACCCTCAGCAAGCACCCCATTTAGGTGGTTCAAAAGTTTACCCACAAGATCACCAACCTATCCAGCCCTTCTTTCCTACATCCCTCCCAAAACAGATTAACAGTGAGATAGAACACCACACACGGAACAGCAGCAGCTGGAATGATGGGGCTGCGGTTCTACCCTAACAACCATCTCATCCATTGCTGCTCTTCTACGCTGCATAATTTGATAGCGGTTTTTTGGGAAGAGACGCAAATCCAAAATCCCCATCATTAGGTACTTGTCTAGAATAGGACAACCCCCATTCCAGCTTTCATCCCAGCAGCTGTTGCAGTTTCTTTTACAAAGAGCAGTTACAGAAGGAGAGACTCAGAATCTCATAGTCCTAAAAGCAACAGGTTATTGACAGGGACATGTGGTCATGGTTTGTGTCCTTTCTTTACATGTTAAGTTGGCATAGACCAAGTTAAAAGCACTACAATTTCTCCAAATGTGCTCCCTTTGGACTCTTACTCATAAGAGAGCAGAAAGGACTCAAAGCACATACTGACCACATGTTTATGGGGATGTTTTGGGCACAGATTGTCTTTTTGCCTTTTTTCAGTTGTCTGCCTTTCTGCTTAAGGAGAAGTTTTTAACAATGCTTAGTAAGGTTGTCTTTCAGGTAACTTGAGTTCCTTGAGCCAGGGTACCTGCTAGAGTATCTTCATGCAGCCAGGATTTCCCTGTCTTTATAATAGCAATACAGCCTGTAAGCACAGGGGATTGGTAGTTTCATATTAATGAAAGCCAAAATACGATTAAAATAAAACAAGCATGATACTTCAGTGTTACAGTTAAACTGTGTATATCCCCAAAATGTTAACGTTAGTCACAAAGTCTTCTACAGGTCAAATAAATACCACTTACTCATACATCAGCAACTTAATACAAAGCAACCCTCACTCTTAACATCCTAAATAAAATGGTTACAACATCACACAAGGGAAAGTTCAGAAATATTATTTTCAGCTTCCAAAAGTTAATAAACTTTTTATCAACAAACCTGTCTACTGTTGTTGAAAAAGTTCTATCACTAACACGCAGAAATATGAACCTCAGATTAAGCCTTTCAATTATATTCATTAATGCAGACTCTTGATTCTGTCTTCTTGCTAGCTTAGCAAGAATATCAACTTCTAGACTTAAGGCCCTAACTTGGACAATGAATGTCAATGATTCATGTTTCATTTATATTCACTTTTAACCTTAAAATTGCCATATTTATAACATTTCTGAAACATTGCCTATTGCAGAACATCTCATACAAGTATGGCTTTGATGCTTGTTCTGCCACCTCCTAGAATACTTGCCCCATAAATCCTCACAGGCTTCCTCCTCTCTCAGATTACTTCCCAGTCCCACCTATCCAGCTGGCAACCGCCCTTGGGGGCTCCTAAACTGCATGCAGTTTTCCACAAGAAATAATTCCAATATCAGAGACATCAATTTAAACTGTTTTGTTTGGTTGGGTTTTTTCCTACAGAAACAGCCAGTAGCCAAGAAAGTAGTTAGGGCTGCAACCTAGGATTCTCCACATCATTGGAAAAAACTGATTGCTGGAAAATTCTGGTAACGCAGAAGAATCTGAATTTTTGAAGTGTCACAGCCAGTAACCCAAAAAAAAAGCTGTAAAACAGCTGAGCTTAAGGAATCATCAGTATTTTCTACTTAGCATGTGATCCGGAATGCCATTCACTTTTTCCTCTCTTACAGAAGCTGGAAACAATGATCCCACTCTGATTAGACATAAAGGTATAGCTGAAAGGCAACAGGATTTTCTGAAGCACTAGAAAAGCTTGAAGCTATAAGGAACAAGTTTCCAAGTGAATCATCCAAATAAGCTCAGCACCATCCCCAGTAGAGTCTGGTACCTCTCTAGAAGAGACAAGACAAGCGTCAGAGGACCTGCCAAAACTGAGCAAGGAGCTGGGAAGAAGGTGGGAACAAACCTCCTCCTGCAACTACTTGTGTTTGCAGTGTGAGAATAGCAAAACTGCAAGCTCAAAAATGATACTGCTATACTTGAATCACTGCAAAGATCCCAAGGTCTTAGTCACTTCACCATTGTCAAGAGACCACTAAAGTGAAAGGGGAGCTCATGGCTTAAGTGGAGGGAAGGCTTTCACAAGTCAGAGAAATGTGAAGCCTGCTGAAAAAGTGACATTTATTTACTTCTTCAGTGGGCTGACTAAAACTTAATGGAGTTGACCAGGCAAGTTGTTCCTGAAAAGAAGTATATTTGAATAAAACATACTTGGTGTTTAATTTGAAGGTGCAAATTTAGTAGGAAAGAACAACCTTGGAACTGCAGCTTAAGGTGCCATGCTGCTACGACCAAGCTTCACTTCAGGCTCTAGAAGAAATTTAAATAGAGGGAAAACTGGTTTGATGGTTAAGTGCTGGAGAGAAGACTGCTCAATGGGGGTGGAAGGGTGAGAGCTAAGCTAGCAGAGACAGGGCTACCATGACAGGACATGTACTGCAATGGAGGAGATCACACGCTAAAGCACTTTGTAAAGATGAGACATGTTGCTTGTAAATATGTAAAAGGAGAGAGAAGCTTCAAGAGACAGGTGCTACAGGCTAGAAATAAAAGGACCAAACTAGCTGGGTTTGCAGGTGCAATCCACCCCTGAGTACCCAAAATCTTTGGGGCACCCAGAAGTAACCTGCAACCTGGTGCAGATGGCTTGCCAGGAGAGGCAGAGGCACACCAGTACAAACAACACATGGATTCATACATGAAAATGCAAGAGTCATGCCTTGAAAACTATTAATGACTGAATTGTGCTTGTATCCTGGATTCTCCACATGCAAACACCAAGACAAAGCAGCTTGAGAAGTTAGTTCTGTTGATGATTTTTTTTGTAAAATAATTTCACAGAATGTGTCTTTGTAACTAAGTACCTGAAAAATGTCAGCATATTTAAATGGAAAGAAAAACAAAACCCGGAGAAAAACACCCATAAACATCTGCAAGGTAATGGAATCAACAAGAAGCAGCACAGACTCATAAAGAATTAATCCTGCCAGCTAACGTTTTATTTAATAGAGTTATAAAACTAAAGGCTGAAGGGAAAGAAGTAACTATCTCATTTAGCTATATCAGGTAGTTTCACGAAGTCATGCTTGAAAATTAATTCAAGTTGATGGGAGTGAAACACAGGCATTATAGTCTAAAAGCCACACAGAAAACTACAAATAGTATTACAACGCTTGAAAAGTGCAGGGGAAAGAAAACGTTAACACTGGGGGGTTTTGCAGTCGTAATTAATCACCCAAAAGAGAAGCAAAGTAATGGGACTTGATGCAAAACTAGCAGGCAATGCAAGGTTAGTCAAAGAAGGGAGAAAGATCTAGCAAACATTGCCTGAAATGAAATAAAACCATCATTGGAAAGATGCACAAAAGCTGTTTCTCCAAAATCAACATTTATTTTGCCAAAAATCAAGATTATGTCAGTACTCAGTAGACAATGACTCATTGTGACTTTGCAGCATTGCTTCTTTTAAAGATGAGAAAAAGCTAATCAAATTCAGGCTGTGTCTGCACGGGCACTGAAGAACAGTGGAGAGTTAACAGGCTGTCACACTGCCCCAGTATGGCCAAACCAAGACTTGTAATTCTCAGTGTTATTTCCAGGATCACAACAGCAGCACACAAAGAGCTGCAACATAAGCAACACAGCAGAGCGTCTTGTAGGAAACATTTCAGAGAGCTCATTTCAGTTTGACACCATTCTGCAAGGCAACCATCCCTCAGTGGAGGCCGTAGCATCCACTAATCATAGAAATATTTTGTTTCTTCTTGGTTTACTAATATCATTTTAGGGGCCATCAAATGAAGACAACACAGGAAACTTTTGGGACTCCAGGGAAAGCTTTGTGATCATATCATCTATCAGGCACCAAGAAAGTCTCACAAGAAAAAATTGTTCAAGTCCCAAACCTCACATTTTCTGTCCCAATCATTTCAAATGCTGCAAGAAAGGACAATATATTCTCATTTATCGTAGGGGCTTGTTGGCCTAAGTATCCTCCAGTGTCCTTCTACATCTTTAATTGGCACAATTCTTCAAGGAGACACAGAGCAAGACACAGGGAGAAGACACACAGGAGACACCACAGGAAGGAAGGACATGGGGGAGCAAGAACAGGAAAGAGCTGACTAAATCCATGAGAAAAAGAAAATTGAAAGACGTGTTTAAAGTCAGATCTCCATCTAACCCACACCACTGTGCTGCCACTCACAGCACAACTGAATTGTGTTGCTTGGCACTTAAAATTTACAGACCTTTTCTGCACGAACAACCTCATTTTTGCAGCATTTTTGAGTTGCCTTGAGAATTTACGATGCACTCAGCAGTTTGAATCCACAAGATGAAAATTAGGGGACAGAAAGGGGACTTAGCTAAACTCAATGTCACAATGCAGATCTGCTTTTCTGGAGGGTAAGTAGTTTTTAATTTATAGTACCACATTTGGGCTTGCAGATAAGACCTTACAGAAACAAACAGAGAAAGTCTGGACTGCTGCATTTTTCACAACTGCAGTGAGGCTGAGAATGATTCCTTTTCTCAAGCACCTCAGAATAAGGGAGCTCGCATAGAAACATGCAGATGAATTTCACAGGAATTTATAAAACTTAGCTGATTTTTACAGAAAGATATGCTGCCTGAAAGTAGAATTAAGTGTTCTTTACCATTAAAGAGATTCTAGCAGTGAAACTATTAAAGTTTGTACAACTGGAAACCCACTCAGCTCATGCAGAAAACTGCAGGGCAGTACCTACCTCCAGATTTTTTTGCACTGGAGACCACACTGATGAACCAAATGAATGAATGGATCCTACCAACCATATATGACTCCCCCAAGGCAAAGTTCCGAGCTCCTATTTAACTTAAAACACACTTCTTGGCTGAGACCCCTATCCTGATGAGCTTCCCAATCTAATAAGTATCTTCAAGTTACAAAGTCAAAAGGAAATACCATGATCTTTCCATCTGATGTGCTGCACATTGGATTTCCCAGAGTTAAATCCTGTTTGCTTTGGAATCATATTTTGTGGAAAAACAGAGCAATTAGTTTCTAAAAGAACCAGTGTCAGAAAATCCTCTATAGTGAAGAGCAACTTGTACAAAATCTTAATTATTCACCTAGCAGGAAAAAAGCCAAGTCTTATCTGCTGAACTGTCAAATATGTGTTTCCTTATAGACAGTCATAGGCTATCATCAAGTCACCCTTCTTTATGAAACCAAGACTGAGCTGCTTGAGTGTTTTAACGCAGTCCTTGCCAGTTCTCCAGTCAACCCTCCTTGCTCTGCTCAGAGCTCTCTCGTTTCCAGCTTCCCCTTGAATCACCGGGGCACAGGGTAGGCCTCAAGGGCTGCACTAGGTGACACACAGGGGAGCAAAGCCTTCCCATGCCCATCCCACAAGCCGCACACATAGCAATGGACCACATCACCTTTTCCTCATTTCACATTTAGTCCTATTACAAGACATATTATACCCAATTTACCAAACAAGCCAGATCACCCTGAATCCAAGATCTCATCTTCTCATTATTGGTCACTCCGGCGTCCCCCCAGTTAGAAGTTTACAGATGGTGGTTGTTTGTGCCATCTGAAAATTTCTATTGCTAGTGATCCTACCAGGATAGTTTTTTTCTTCATCGTATCACTGATTTAACAACAAAACAGCAAGGAGACAAATTGTGTGAAACCCTGCCAGGAAAATCACTCCAGACCTATAAGTGGATAATGATTGTATTTAATCACAATCTCTGCAGTCCCACTGGTTAGTTGGCTTTTAGTGCATTTGGTATTGGACGGTTTCAAAGACAGCCAAGCTTACATCCCATAGAAAAGTACACAGTATCAGCATTATTATAATACATGATATCATCAGTTTTACAAGATGTGTTGACTACACCTGTTTTCTATGAGATCAATTACTTCTTGATCTTGTAGTTATCATTCAAAACCCATATCAGTATTTCACAGCCATGACCAAGATCAGGGTAAATCACTCCAACAGCAACTTAAATAAACTCTCCCTGTTCAACTATATTCACAACATGAACACTCAGCTTTTTCTATTTCCCTCTCATTTCAACATATACTAAAAAAATTTGAAGTCAATTCAAGCCAAAACCAGTGAGGTGACTTAAACCTAACCAAAATCTGAGTGAAATGCAGAAAAACAGCACAAGTGGCTCAGTCACCCAATGTCACCTGAGGTCAGCTTTCAGAAACTCACCCGAGGGCCCAGAACATTGGTATAGCCAGGCTGGAAATTAGTTTATCACCATTTTCATTTGATGTGACTACATTACTTTGCTGTTTCTGAGGTGCACTTCAGAAGTACTAATTAAGCACATGTTTCTGCATATAACTGCCCAAACCCATCATTGCTAACTAATAATACATATAGTTTTGACAGAGGTAGTTTTCTCTAAAACCAGCCTCTGCTCCTAGTATCTAATGAACACCTCTTACTGTCCATTTACTCTTGCTGTTCTGGATATTTGGGTATTTTATTGTCATAGTGTGCTTTATATTAGATGCAGATGTGGCAATGCATTTATTTTATGAGTAGATCCTTTTCCTCCTAACTGTGAGCTTTGAGGTATACAGTGAGATGCTCCTGGCAGTTCCAAAACAGTGTTTATTGTTTCCATTTAGACATCCTCCCATCCAATTGTCTAATAATCTTTTCAATTTTTAGAATGGGCTTTTTAAAGCACTGAAAACTTAAGTGGTTGGATTTTATTCTACATACATACAATAAAGTTAAGAGAATTGTATCTAACCTAGCCTCAATTCTCATTTCCATATTTGATTTTTAACTTCTTAGACCAAGGTCTAATGTAGGGTTTGCCCTTGTAACTCAGAGGAGAAAATTTTGTGGCTTGAAACAAAGATTTTTATTTTTAAGAAGGCTCCTGCCCTGCATAGAGAAAACCATTAATCACCATGGGCTGTGGGAGAGCTGGGCACTGCAGTCTCTGCCCTCCCACACAAGGACCAGTCCCTCAAAGCAGCTCAGCCTCTTCCTCAAGGAAGAGTCTCCTGGCTTCCTCTGGGTCCTGTCACAAGAGAAGGGGCAAAGTCAGTCTCAAACCCACTACTGAAAGGGCACTGGTCACTCTGTTGTTACTCAAGCCAATGATTTATTTCTGATCAGAGCCTCAGAAGTGGCAATGCCTTCCCTAACAGTGAAACTCACATTCTTCTCTGTCATTCGAACTCTCCAAAACAGGTCAGACGCAGGAGTTTTAATATTCTAAACATGCAAATTTTGCCATCAGGTTTCAGCAATGCAGTGCAGTCACAGTTATGCTCAGAAGTGAGCTATTCTCGACCTTCCTGCTTATTTTCCAGGTTCCAAGCATTGATATGGAGATAATTACAAGTTTTCTTCTCTCTATACCCTTCTGTGTCTCAAGTAATTTTGTTCGTAATCTTGCACTAAATGAACACCCATTTGTTCCCTGTTTCACCCTTTCTTTCTGTGCAAGTTTAATACTTCCTTTCTCAGCTGAAAAATTTTGCTTTCTGATATGAGCCAGAGGCCAAATTCACCATTTTCTTCCCTGGGATAACTTGTGATCACAGCATAAAATTCCCTCTGAAGGCTAATATGTTCCCTGTCAGAAGGAATTTCCAGACTTTTCTTACCTAAATTGCTGATACATCTCAAACATTTAGAGATCTTCCACAACATCTAGATCTGTCCTCAAGAACAAAAAGGGAAAACATGAGCTTCATGAATTGATGCAGCTTTTGAGCTGCCTAAAAGACTTTTCACTGATTTATACTCACAAGAACACAGAAACAGCATTGCTAGGATTAGACTCAACATTTCATTTTTATTCTAGGTTAAGCAAGAAGCAATGAAGCCTTTACCTAGAGCCATCTTCCCTTAGACTGAACATTTCCAGACTCCATGAGTCTATGCTGTCCATCCTGATCACCTATTTGAGAGCAGATGTTTCTTTTGAAGTTATGACTGATTTTTCATAAAAGTAAGTTTCATGTGAAATGCCAATCCAAGTTTCAAAACAGATTTGACCTTTTCAAAATACAGAAAATTTTTAGATCTAGAAAACCAAACAGTATTCTGTATGTAATTTGCCACAAAGGAATCCTATACGAAGCTGCATCTTCATTAGCATTTACTTTTAGATCTTCACCATTAAGCCACAATACAGCTGGGGAAAGGTCACTGAAGTGTTTCTGCAAAGAACGCTTTCAACATGTTTTTATGTAGATGAGCCTTACTCTTGATCTACATTGCTTAGAAAAGCAAAAATTTAGCTCTGATACTGAATATTGAGTTAGAAGACAAAATTGGTAAGGGTGACTAGCATTTTGGCATGGGATCCCAAGACAGGGCATGGGGCAGCCTGGGGAGACTGCGCTGGTATTCATGCACTCACTGCACTGAGGACAGAGCAAAGCAACAAACATCATAATCATATCTGGAGGCTCCAGTTTTGCATGTGTCTCACCAGATGGTGGGGAAATTGGACAAGAAAAATGCAGAATTTAATCTAAACAAGTGATGGACAAATGTCTCAAGGTGCCCTGAGGTAACCTAGCAGCTTTCGCTAAACCCAGAGGGAGAATACAGACTCCCAGCCAACTCTCTTGCCTCCTATTACACAAGGACTATAAATCTCCCACGCTGCTAGAAGCTTCCCAGCTCTGTTCCAAGAGATTTATTGTCCAACAGGGTCTTGTGCAAACTGAAAAACTGGAAAATGCTGACTTCTTCCTTGAGGTTTGATTTAATTCACTTCCAGCAGGACACCTGCACAAGGCATTCACATCTTAACACAGAAATAAAGGGAAGCCCCAATATCACAGTACCAGCAAGAAAAAATCCAAGCATACACATATACACACAGCTAACATCATGGCTAAACATGTACTGTAGACTCCGACAATGAACCTTAAATGTCTAATCTTGACTGCATTCACATTTTTCATTTATAATCTAAAAATTGACTAGCATGTTCTGGTGACCTTGTTTCTCTGCAACATATAGATTTGGGACAACAAAAAAGCTAATGAAGCCAGAAAAAGAGAGAAACCATAAGCAGTAAAAATGTGAAAACAGAACAGCTATCTTGTCTCAGAACTGAACACATATAGACTGAAAAGGAGTTAAAAGGCTCTAGTAAAAGTGACAGCCTATAGCTGAGAAAGGAAAACAGAGATGGGAAGAAAGAATAAAGGATTTACAGCATATAAAGAACTATACTGTCCTTTTTTACTGCAATATACCAGGGAAGTAAAGGAGGAAGCACGAACTATATCTGAAGAGACACAGGCACATTTCTGATGTCACTAATAGCAAACAAAATGTCAAAATTAGTAACATGCACAGGGGTTTTTTTAAGACGACCTCTCTTCGGGCACTGCTAGCAGATGCCACTGCAAAAAATGTATAGGGGCATGCAGATGAAAAAAATTAACCCAAATGCTGAAGTTTAGTTCGTCCTCTTCCAAGCTCCAATATGCTCTGAGCCACCAGAGACTGGCAGAGTCCCCCATCTCCATGAATTAAAAGCAGATTTGATGAAAAGCCTGAGCATTTTTAGTAGCTGCCATTGAGACTGACAGATTACTTCTTGGGTTGCTGAACTTAAAACATGAGCAGCTGGAGATGCTGGGCTTGCTGTGCTGCTTCTCACAAGCTGCTGCAATGTATGCAGAGCAGGAGGACAAAGCCAGCCCTGCTCACTGAGGTATCCCACTATGCTAATTAGAAAGCACAATAAAAATTAAATTGCTTGTACGTTATACCACTATGCGAGTCTGAAGAGGTACTTCATTTAAGGAAAGGAGGAAGGAAGAGGGGAAAACAAAGTTACTTTTCTTTACATTATTTGTGTTAAAACATTCTACCAGTATGAATTAATAATACATATGTAAATCAGACTTCATGATTCCTTATTGCATTATGCTGCCAGTGCATTGCTAGCAATAGATTCAGAGCATTCATTTTGTGCTGAACTTCATTACTGGCATTGTAAGGGAATATCCATTTTTACCAGGAAGAACGCCAGCATATTGTTCAGCAGAAGAATAAAATTTATTTTTGTCTCTGTGCATGAGCCATATTGGAACAGACTGAATTTGTTTCCTCCGAGTATATCAAAGTCCCATACAGATTTCAGATTCCATTTACAGCAGTACAGTCTTAGGGCCCAATCCTCAATCCTTGCAAAGCTTTCCTCCACATGGACTGACTCTCTTCTAAGTTTCAATTGCAAGATGAAGACACTGTAACACCCAAACACTTCCAAAGGAACAAAATATTACTGAACAAAAATTTATCTCAAAAAAACAGAGGTAATATTTCAGGCAATCTGTTAACTTCTGCCACTTTAATTGTCCAAAATATTTTAATAAGCTTTTTAAACCTATGAGTCATTATTTTTTTTTTTTTATGGGAAAGCAAACAATCCCTTTACCACAATGATTTCTCACTTGCATGGAATTAAAGCTTTAAGGAAAACTAACTTACCTAAATGAGACCAAGTAGAGGGGGACAAGGGTATTAAAATACTTTTCTACAGTTTCATGGTTTGCCCTCTGCTGTTGATGATGCGCGATTCATCAGGCTGAGGAACAACTCAGATTCACTGCATTAAGCTGGGGATCTCTTCATAACTTCAATTAATTAGGATTTACTGAGCTGACACCCTCACTCTTGCTGAGCACAGCTTTCAAAAGTTTACATTACCTTAGAGACACTAGATAGAAACTTCAAATCTTTTCCCAGTCCAAACTTGAAGGAAACTTTCGGTTTCTTAAAAATAAAAGAATCCATGAGACAGGGAAAACATAGGGTAGAAAACTTTTAAGACACTCCTATTGTCACGGAAAGCCAAGCAGACAAGGACTAAATATCAGCAACATCCCAAAACCCTGTGAAAGGGCCATTCAGAACAATTCCCTACTCACAGTGACTGAATGAAGCGCAGCTCACATTATCATTTATGTGATTTCTGGACAGATTAACCACTCAAGGCTCCAAAGTGCCTACAGATGTGCTTAGCTTTATTGCCATGGGTAAAATGTGAAATTAATGGAATAATTCTTAAAAATAAAGTTACTCACTTCAGCATCAAGGGTCTTAACTGAAGTGAGCCCAAAAATTAGGATGTGGACACTACCTGTCCCCAGGTGATGACAGCTGATTTCCTTAGGCTTCCTTGATATACAGGTGGATGCACTACTCAAATTTCTGAAGCCAGCTTTGGGACACTCATTAACTTGCTACCATGATACACAGCACTAACATCCTTGTATTTTTTTCAAGTGTCCAATTTCATACACTGGGCTTTTTTTCTTAGAACAAAGGAAAGAAAAAAAGGTGTTATACTAAATGAATTCTTTTAAGTCCTTTTCGCATTCTTAAACTGGCTGTTGGCTAGTCATTGCCGCTGGGTACCAGCTTCTGCCACAGCTGGTGGGAAGCAACATTCCCTCTCCTCTCTCTACCACAGCATGTGTCCAGTGAAACCCTGCGGACTGGAGGAGAAGGCGATGCAAGCGGAACCATCTCTCAGAAACAGGAGATATCCACCTCCGTCTGCCTTGCTTGTAGCACAAGTGGATCAGATTTAGAGTATAACTCAAGCTGTGGAAAATGTTTCATAAGTTTCACAGCAATTAAAACTGATAATTGCACTTAACTCCTCCTTCCCCACTTCATTTAACACAATGCTGCCTGAAGTGACCTCTGCCTGTGCTCCCCAATTAATACCCAAGGAAGTCCATCACAACATACCTCTTCAAAGCATTTATGCTATTATATCTTTACTGCACAAGACCAGATATTTTTTTTTTAAACCACTGTTCTTCTCTACATCTTGTTTGGAAATAAAACAAAGATTTGGCTAAAGTAGCAGAGCAGCCAATAGGGCAGCAGCAGCAGAGGTGACAGAGATGGGGTTCCTGATGGAAAAGGGACTAAGATGCTCCTTCTACCCCTTTATTATTTTTGGTTGATTGCCAACTGGATTGCACTGTTTAAGTTAACAGGAGGGTATTTTCAGGGTGCAAGTATTAGGAAAAGGCAGAGGCTTTTTAGCTGACAGTGACAGAATCTTTGCTTTTAATCACTGTCAGAAGACACCCAACTGCCAAACCTCATCACAGGCCCAACTTCAGCTAAAAGCTTTAAAAGCCCACTTTAAAAGAGTTGACCGTCAGACACAGTGAGATGGGGAGAGTGTACTGGAGCCTTTAACTGCTTGATTTGGGGATTTACTCTTTGCACTGGAACAATGCAGTAGGTAGGCTTATAAGGAGGCTTAAAGAAAGGCGGAGGTAAGAAATAGCAATTCATGTTTTCAAATTGAAGTCGCAGGTTTGTATTACTTTTTAATGAGTACTTCATATAAATATCTGAAGAGGGGGAATTAGAACAAGGGAAGCAGGGAGAGCAAGGTTGCCCTGGGGTGCCTATAAAGTCAGGAGACTGATACAATTTCTAAACTTATTAAATAAACACGATAAAGAAAATTTGATAAAGATGGGAATGGACAAAATGCAGGAGGGTGAGTCTGAAAGGAAATGTTTGTGCTAATAAGGTGCTCATGGAGTGGCAGCACCATCAGCGGGCAGACTCTGCTTAATCCTGCAGAGCCCCACGCTGGCACACAGTAGGAGAGCAAGGGCTGCTGTCCTGCTTACAGCTTCTCCACAACCTCCAATCTGTAACACAAGTTTACCATCACAATGTCCACCTGCACCCAAACAGGTGCATAGCCTACCCCTATACAGACAGAAGGGAACAAAGAAGATGTAAAAATGTAGTGACTACGTAATGCATTCATAATGGGGTGTGCTGAAGAGCTTCAAAAGATGAAGCAGCAATGGCATGAAGAAATATAATTGATTCCTTTCAAAAGCACTTTGTGGAGAGGTAGTGAAAGACATGGTGCAGTGCTGGGGGACGGCGTGGACCACCAGCACGGAGCCAGAGGAGGACAGAAACTGTGGTGCACAAAACATCCCAGAAACAGCCAAGGGAACAAATGTGATTGCCCAGTACAGTTACTTTCAGAGAAAAACTGGAGTGCTGAAGTAGAGTGAGGAAATTTCTAGAAGGTCATAATCCGTGTCAGAACAAAGCTGGAAATTCAGCACTTTACAGGAATGCTTAGAATCTATTACCTTAAATATTCACATACAAAGGCATCCACTTAACAATCCCCAATATATTTGTAACAAAGGTACAGATAAACTGCAAAGCCATGTACATAGATATACCAGTTTGAAAATGACACTGCCAAGGGGTCTTTTAACAATGAAATGACATGAGTTAAAGTTGGCACTAAATGCACAAGAAAGATTTTTCTGAATAAAACGTAAAGGGCCTTGTCCCTGTTATGCATCTTTTATTAGTGTTAAAGCCAGTCTTCTGAACATGGAATATAAAAATCAGTTTTTTCAAGACTGCGTGTGGGGAGAAAAAAAAACACAAACAAAAAAACCAAAGTCCTACACTCTTCATAAATATATTCTAAGCACCTGCCAAGCATCCACCAGACATTAGGATAGAAGCAAGTTTGCCTGTCACTTATCTCCAGGCATCAACTGCAGGGCTCACTTCTATTTACACTATCAGTGTTCTATTCTACAGCTCCGCTCTCGGCAAAGCATGCACTTTTTGTTTGCTACGACAAATCCTTTTGCATAGGAAGACCAATGTCTGACAACACACCAAGAAATGCTGTTCCAACACCACTTCAAATTCCATTCAGAACCTGTGTTTTACTGTTTGACATTGTATACAATACTTGGAGAAAATTAATATTTCCAAGTGACAATTAGACACCATGAGGGAAAGCAGAACTCCAAAATAAATACAAGTCCCATTCAAAAAGAGTGAGTGCAAGTTTTTTCAGAGGCTTCTTGTGATTTAGTTGGTTTTATTTAAAAAGTAGTATATGCGGAGTTTCATGCCCTGTGGGTGAAATTACTGCCTGCAATTTCACTGCAACTTAGACACTATCGTTAAAACACCCAATAAGTGTTTTAAGAATTTGATTTCAGGTTAAAATTTTCAGCTACTGGAGATTTGAGGAGCCTGGATCTCTGCCATACAATGCTTGGGCACGTGCCCAGGCCACTTTACCTTGGACATGCAGGGCTGAGAGCTGATCTCGGTTACCTGTTGGGAAAACTTCACAAACCAAAGGATGATGCCAGATTTTCCCAAGGATAACAAGGGTCACAAGGATAACTGCACTGCCACAGACAGCAGCTATTTATATATTTAGATTCTTATTCAGAATATACACGCCCTCACAGAAGTGCCTGTTGGAACATCCCACTGAGCCAGGAACATTGATATTGGTTTGGGGGATGTTTTCCAGCAAACAGCACTGATCATATCCCATCATCAGGTGATGCTACATTTTGGGGGAGTGCCAGTATTAAGTGTTTTTTCTAGTTGCACACCATGACAGAGCTGAGAAGTGACGGTCTTTCCTCCTACCAGTCATTTTGCACTTCTCCACCAGTTCACTGTGCCCTTGATCATAGTTCTAAATCAGGGCTATAACAAACTAGAGCAAAAAAAGCAATAAGCTCACTATAGTGCTTCGTTTCCCTCCTCCCCCATTTGATTTGTTGGAAAAAATACATTTTTATTATGGTAAGGCTATTTGGTGCAATTATTTTTTAAGCAGAACCATGGTGAGGCATTACTTAAAAGTGATGATTTATTTCCAAAAGATCCTTCAGAGCTTACAGAAAGGCTGAGTTAATTCAGGAAGAGAAGCTGCAGCACAAAGAACTTGTAGGCTATTAGGGAAAAAAAGCTTTTAAAGAATTGAGATTTTTCTTTCCTTTATAATTTCTTATAATTTCCAGGAGCTATGCACAAGTGTTATGGTTTTCAGGGGTTGGAGGTGGTGTTGGTGTGTTTTGGTGTTTTACTTGGGGTTTTGGGGGGTTTTGGTTTTGTTTCTTTTCGGGGTTTTTTGTTTTGTTTTGGGGGTTTTTGTTTTGATTTGTTTTTTTTTTTTTACCATCATTTGTTATTCAGTTACTTTTGTTATAAATTAGCACTTGAAGGTTGTGGTCTGTGGTTAGATAACACATGGAAATAATTCCCCTCTCAGTAGATACAGCCATGAGTGTGAGGAATTCTGAGCTCTGGGAAACACAGAAGACTTAAATGCATCTGCTGTAGCCTCTTAAAACCACAAACCCTGGCTAAGGGTGTATCACTGGCATGCAGGTGACATGTACAAAGCCAGAGGTAACACATCTTCCCTAGAAAGCAGGGATAAAACAGAGAGGGCCAGAGAAATCCTATTACCGCTGGTTCCACAATGTTCAGAAACACACAACAGAGTAAGACTTCTTTAACTGTAGCTAAAGAAAACAGAAGACAATTTTGGACTGATTTTTGCACTACAGTGAGAAACTTCCTATATTTTGTCAGTTGACAAACTTGTCAAGTAAGAAAATCTGGGACCTAGCTCAAATATTTGACACAAGCCAGCAAATCTGCCTTCTGGATTTCAGTAGATTTAAAGGAAACTCTACTCCCTGCTTCTATTTCTTTTATATCTGCACGCTGCCACAAAGGTTGCACTCGGCAACTTTACCTAAAATTGATTCTCCATAATGCTATGCAGAGTTTTTATGGAGGATGTTAAAACTCACTTTAATGCAGGAAATTTCACAAACAAGTAGCCAAAGACACGGGCATATCCCTTAATATTTGCAGTGATACCCAGACTACTACCTAACACTCTCCAGATATCTGCTGCCTTACACAAGATTTTCCTTCATATACCCTTGCTATGATATAGAGAGCAAAAATGTAGTAATATTCTGAAAATCCTTTCTAATCCGCTACAGATATCACAGAAACATTATCATAAATACAGGAGGAAAATTGCTGCAAGGATAGAACTCACTTTTTAACAAATAGCTGAAAACTAGAACAGAAACTCAATACAGTTTAATAAACCACGTATTAACACCTGCTTCTACCTGGCTGGCTAGTCAGACTGTGCTCCTGATAGCTACAAGGCACAATTCAATACAGAGTTGGCCAATTGCACCCAAGTACCTACTGTATCAGAAATCCACACTTAACTTTTGCGAGCATCCTACAGAGTCAGTTGCACAGGGGCAGTTTGGATCCCTGCTGACATTAACTTTCTTTTGCTTAAAATCCTACATTGAATTGATAGTCCTCAAGAAACAGCTCATCCAACTCTGCAGAGAGTTTCACAATCATATATGGAATACATACGTCTCAGCCACACCGTGCTAGTGTCTGCACCTTCCCATTGACAAATTAATAAAGATAAAAGGGGAAATTTTGCACAGTCCAGAAGAATTTCCTTCATCTCCAGTTAAGAGCTTCAAATGGACAAGGCTTGCTCTTCCTTTTCCCTTGTAAATCCCACTGAAATCCTTTTTAAAGGCTGTTTGGGGAATCAAAGGAGAACAAAAAAAATCTCAATTTCTGCTACTCTCTTGATGCTTGGGACAGTAATGGCACAACAGTTCCTCTAACTGGAATAACACAATAATGAATTTTGACCGGACTACAGTACATGTTAATAATTTGACAAGTAGATGTTACTTCTGCCAATCAAAAATTACAACAGAAACCTCTAGCAACTCTCATGTTTTCTCACTAGTTCCTCATCCAACAAGCTGATCAGCTGAAAAAAAAAAGATACATCACTTTAAAACAACCACTTTCTCAAACTGCAAGGACGTCTTCTGAATACTATTCAAAATACTGTTTAGTTTGACTTGCCTTTGTTTCTTTAACCTTGAAGTAAAAAGGCCCTCAAAACATTCTAAAGAATATTTACTGCAGTAGCAGATGTTATTATTACACAATACCCCAGTCAATGTTATAAATGAAAAAATTTCAATTTTTTTTTTTGAACATTAACCTTTCTAAATGCATTTGTAAGTGGCAATGGAGTAGACTGCAAATGAAGACATTGGCGATAAAGGTTTTGAAAAATTAGGTAGAAAAAAAACTTCTGGGTTTCCATTTATTGCAAGTCATTTGGACTTGAAACTGCAAGAGACAATTCCATTTAAGAAAGCAGAGTGGAATATTTTATTATCAAAAATATCAAAACCAGCATGAACCTAATCATGGATTACTTATGGAAGAGGCACTGGGAGAGAGTCACGTGTGCAGCCGCAGTCATAGAGAGTAGGAGGGGTGGCAATGCCTCCTGACACAGTGATGGAAGACTAAAGACAGCAGGAACTAAAAGCCATAAGATGATACCCCTTAAACTCTTTCCCTGCATGTGTTTGGGTTGTTACTCTAAGAGTTATTCAAGTCTTCCCCCACCTCCCTCCAAACCCCTCATCCAAACTGCTCTGAACTTCATGGCAAGTTCCTACTCCTGCAGCACAAGGCAAAAATACATTTAGGAAGATAATTACCTCTGTAACACTTAGGTGGTTTTGGGGTTGTTTTAATAAGCTAGCTTTTAAAAGCAATATGAAATGCAGGATAAAGCAAGCACTGCAGAAGTGGCTGTGATTGTCCCAGTTCTTTGGGCTACCTGGTGGATAAGTAGATCTAATAAAACCACCTGAGTTATGAGTTTCCATAATGGATTTTCAAAGTATATCCTGCCCATGCAGCTTCAAATTACATTCCAATTTGATGCTAAATATTATAAAATCGTACACAAAATACTGTAGATAAATCTTCACTGCAGGTATAATTGATGAAAAGCCACTATGCAGAGATAAGTTTATGTAGGACTTCATTTTTTTAATAAGTTATACATGAAATATTATTTGAAATATTTCAACTGAAACATACTTTTTCCCTTTGGAAGTGTTTAAAAGATCACATAGGAGGAGAGATTGAATAATTTGGCATGGCTTAGCCCCAAGAAAAGGACATGAAACAGGAACAAAAGGAAAGACTACAAAAAAGGCTGTTGCAAAAAGGTAAGGAATAATCTGTTTTCTGTCCTTGTGGATAGGGACAGAGATAACCCACTTCAATTGGGGCAAAGAAAAAAATCTACGTAAGGCAAGAAGAGAAACTTTTTAAAAGTGAAGACAGGGCAGTTATGGTTAGGCTTCCTGAGCAAGCCTTGAAATCTCTGATACCAGAGACCCTGAAGAAGCAGCAGAGCAAGCATTCATCACAGGGAGGCACAGGTACAGCTAATTCTGGAGACAAAAGCTGGCATCTATTTTTGCTATGGATTTCTAAAGTTGTCTTCGTAACCAGTCATATCAGCACCGTGAAGCAACAGTCCTATCACACCGCTAAGAAAATCCCAGCACACAATAAAGCACCTAAAGGGGCACATGACAAGGGGTTTTACACCTTATTCAGTCTCCAACAGTACTGCAGGAGCAGTTTGACACTGCAATTCAGAGGTATGATTAACATCAAGATACCTACCCAGTTTTGTTTGCAACCTAGTAGTGAAGAAAAAGGATATTTTCAGCATATGCGTAAGCTAAAAACTCCAGTATTCTCTGACTTGACAGGAGAAGACCTCAGTAAAAGCATCCTCCAGGCTCAGCATCAGCTCAGAAATGCCCTCTGACAGCTGTTAACAATCCCAGCACTCACCTGTGTGAGGAGCCAGAAGTCACACAGGGCAAGAGACAGCCAGAAAGTTCTCTGCTGGTACTGCCAGCGAGCATGAAGGCAGGGGGCCAAGGCAGGACTGCTCCTTATCCAAACGGGTAACAGAAATAGATGAAGTGCACACCTCAAAGCTTTTTTAGTGGGTCCTATGAACTCAGGTCACAAAATCCCCTCATGTACTTCTCAATATCTCAAAGTACACTTTCAGGATAAAAAGGGGGGTAGAGAGTAAAGAAATTAGAAGGGAAACAGACAAAAGACACAGCCCTTTCATCACTCCAGTTTAGAGACTAAGACCCAACAGTGTTGTGAATCAGCACCCACGACAAAAAAAATCTTCCAAATTTCCTTACAATTTCAAGCATAACAGAACTTGTATCTTCCATTTGTTCTGTAAAATAATTAAGCTATTTGCTCTTTGACTTGGTTCTAAATATAAAAGTATGAAGCTGAATCCCAAAGACATTTTTAGCTCTAGATGCTTGTTGGTGCACTACTTCAAGTGGTTTCCTGCTATCACCAAGTGCTTATTTCTGCTGAAGAGGAACATTGTGACCAAGCACCTTCACAGCATAAGATACCCCAGTTAGGACTGCCAGCTGCCACCACTCTATTTACAAGTAACAGAAACCGCCTATGGTCAGTTTAGGAAATAAATCACTGTCCTCCACTGCTGCCTGTCAGTGTAGTAGCAAAAGTAGCTCTTATAGCAAGGATGGAAAAGTCTAAGCAGACTCACAGGAGTGATGGTGCTGTAATTTTTTTTGTCTAATAAAGCTCTTACAGGGGAATAAAAGAGATCTCCAGGGACTAAATAAAAATACAAGGGTCTAGCCATTGGCTCCCATGTTACACAAAATCCAGTAACAGAAGTACTGCATTTTGAAACCTAACATCACATGAAAAATAGCTATTAGAAATGTAAAGTCAAGCCCATATTTCACATCTCATACATATTCTCTGAGAAGAGAAAGAAAATAATTGAAGCAAAGGAGAGTACAAAAGAGCGTCTAAATTGCCACTGACAAGGGATTTAGAGCTTGGCTAAGAGTAGAAGTCCCTCCATCAGAGACTGCTAATGGAAGACACAACACCATAGTAATAGAGACGTGGCTGAAAAAGAAGATTTTTAAAGGAACACCTGAGGCAGTAAGACTTGCACAGCTCATAGCCAGTTAGGCAGGAGCAACATCTGGAGCTTGACACGGTATATCAGTCCATTCCCATCAGCACACTGCCTGGAATAGACAGAGATGAAAAAATGCATCAGACCACGTGATACAAAGGAGTTTTCAGGCAGAGCAAAGCATCCTCCACCCCCAGCTTGCACAACCATGCCACAGTGAGGATAGAACATCACGCTGTCAGCACCTACAGGGCATGATAAATGGATTATCCATCAGAGCAAATTGGACATTAATTACCTTGAAGTTGGATGCAAAAGGTGTGGGCTGCTGGGCACTGTGCTTGGTATTAAGAGGAAAGGCACTAAGTAGTGGGATGCAAGTAGGCAACATCCTGGACTCCACAGTTTGGCTCCAGAAAGAAATACGTGATTTGGGTCTGTGGGTAAACACTGCCTTAATTTCATACACTTTTTAGAGAAACAAGAGACTGAAGAGCAGCTGAGGAATCACTTCCAGAAATATCTTCCAGGGAACAGGTAAGGGAGACAGCTCCCAGCCTTTCTAAGACTCATGTGCATGGGAAAGCTCTCTTCCTCCTCCAACAGCGGCTGGAAGTGGGGCTGAAAAAGGCCAATTTAACAAGGAATCAAAACACAAGTAAAAAGCAACAAGACAAGCAGACTCACTGGTCAAAGCAGGAGACACCTCATTCCCAACACAGCTGATTATTAAATTTTGAAAATGGGAAATGTTCCCAAGGTCCTATAGAGGAAGAAACCACAGTGAAAAGCAACTGATGCCAGATATTTTCCACAGTTTGTGTTGCCCAAGTACCTGAAAAAAGCCAGAGAGCATGCCTTTGCACATCCAGCTTTCCCTTTAGGACAGACTCCCTCCACCAACTGCCACTCACATTCAACTACAGCATTTTGCCGCCAAAGATTTATCTTCCAATAGCAGAGGGAGGAGAAGGTCTCCAGCAATTACATCAAACAGACACTGTATCCAGAGACACCTAACTCAAAGGACAGTCCTGCTCCTGCAGAGTACATCCTTGGCTACTTCTCTATTTGAAACATAAATAATTTCTGCAATACTAGGCATTTCACAGGGGAAAATCCAAACAGGATTTCTTTGAACCATGCCTATCGGAAGTCCCTGGTCAGGGGTGCAATTCACATTTACATCCTGGACTCTAAAAGCAGGGATGGGGCAGAGCTGACAAGCACCATTCCAGTGTTTTTTGTTTTCTTCCTAAACAGTTCTGTTCAAGTTCTAAAGCACCTTATTACACCATACCACTTGCAGTTTACGGAGTTAAAACTTAAAAAAAGAGAATGTTTCACCTGATCCAAAAGCCTACCTTTCACATTCCATTCTTTCTTAGAAAAGAATTGGAAAGTCAGATTCACTTCCTGATTGTAATTTTTAAAAAAATAAAACTTTAAATCTCTGAAATCTAAATTTAATAGTTTGAGAAAGAAAGTTTCTACTTCCTCTATAAATACAGAACACTAAGTCACACCATACATGCATGGACTTTTTCTTCTCTGTAAGCAAAATGCTTCAGCTGGGTCATGACTTACAGTTTTACACCATAAATATATGTGATTTACAAAATAATGAATATATCCAGGAACTTGCTTCAGTTTTTATTCTTGAATGCAGGACTTGTGTTCCTTCCAAATGTCTCAAAGAATATGTGAATGTTAAAATCACTGTAATAAAAAGTGTAAAATGTGCTTTCTAAAATATACTGTCCCTGTAAGTTCATGCTTCAATCTACATTTTTTATCCTTGTTAAAGTAAAAGAATGCTAAAAAAAATAAGCTCTTGTCTTTCTAGTGCAGACTGAAGAGCGATTCTGACTATAACCTTGCTGCATTTCTCTATCAGAAAACTCACTCATGTATATTTGATGTATAGGAGAAAGCTAAACTCCAAAGAAATAAAGGATATTTTTCAAAGTAGGAAGCAAGACAGAAGAGAATGCTATCTTCTATCAATGAATGTTATTAAACATATTATCTGACATTGAACTTGAAGACAGTCACAATGCTTCTAAGGATAAAAATCAGACATTTATATTGCTTCTTCAATTTCAAGATTCATATTTAGCAGTACCGAAGCAGACTATGTAATTTAACTTGAATAACTTTACATTATATAACAAAAGAACCTGAGCTGCATAAGCAAGAGGTGGTGTCCCTGCTGTTGCATCCAAACTCAGAGGCTCTGTAGCTCCACTGAAAAATAGCAGCTAATACAGGAGGGTTGAGGAATAACCCAAAGGTGACACATGATGAAAAAGAAATACATTTACAATGACAGCCTTAAGACCAGTGCCTCGGCTAAGATAACTCCAGGTGAAATTCTACCACCACTGTTTAGCAATGCATTAGAACTGCATCATTATTTTAGTAAAATAACTGTTATAAGAGGGTGGTCAGGCACTGGAAAAGCTGCCCAGGGAGGTGGTTGAGTCATCATCCCTGGAGATATTTAAAAGATGGGTAGAAAAGTTTCTCAAGGATATGCTTTAGTAGTGGACAGGTACAACTGGACTCTACCTTGAAGGTCTTTTCCAGCCAAGGGATTCTATGATTCTACAAAAATACGTAACTAATAAAATACAATGTTGCATCAAATAATAATATAAACAGGATATATTTTATTTAATATATCCAACCCCAACAGTATGCAAAACCCCTTCCCTGACTGGGTTCCTGATGAGGAATTTTCTAAGACCCTTTCAGAGTAAAGGCAAGTAGGCAAGACACAAAAGCTCATCAGCTAACAGTGGTATCTTTGTCTATGTAGGGAAAGACTTATTCTGTATGATTTGCCTGCAAGTCTACTCCCTTCTTTGTGTGCACAACTACTACTTTTTGTTATGGTAACCATTTCTTCCATGATCCACCGTCCTCTATTTTTCTACAGATCCCCCTCACCTTACCTCTCTGCAATTTTATTTCCCAAGCTTATTTTTTCCTTAAAGCACGGAGTATTTCCATCTGAACTGTAACTGTAGGACCAATCAACATGTTGCTGAAGTCATACTGCACATACCAAGCAACAACATTGTCCTCCAGTACCATGCCATGATTTTCTCATTCACTGAACTATGACAGGCCTCAAAGAAAATTTAATACATACAAATTTCCAGTATTGCTATTTCTGCACTAATGCCTCTTATTGTATTTATCACTTCCAGCTAATGATGCTCTGGCACCATTACAAGTTTATTTCTTTTTCATCAGGCTTTCACTGAAGCCACCAAGGTTTCTCTTGTGTGTAGTAATAGTAATAATCATCTCTTCTTTCCCATTACTCACAGAATTAGTGGAATTTACAGCTAGTAAGTCAGTATCACTTGTACACAAACATAATTCTATTGTTTGTTTTCTTTCCCAAATACTGATTCTGTATTAGTAACTCAAATATTTATGCTGGGTTAAAATCAGCAAGGGATTTCTTTATCATTTTTTCTTGTTCACAGAACAACTGGTTCACCTACTCCATTAAGGCTTCCTTTTATTTGAGGCCTCTGCTACCCCAGCATATCTTCACTAATCAATCTCTTCTTCTCTCCAGATTTGAAATAACTCCACATTTGAAATAACTCCTTTGAGCAACTTTTTTGAATTATCCCTTGAAGAAGGTCACTACCTCAGTTGACTACAGAGATTAACCTGGACTCCAGCTTACTCCTTTCCTATTGATCTACAAGTGTCTCCCTCAACCCAGGCAGCCTTCCCAGTAAGGGGTAATGTGGGGAGGTGTGCTTCTGTGCAGCATTTTAGAGTCGATAACAACAGCTCTTACAGAGATCACTGTTGGTCACTTGTGCTGTGACCTTCACCAAATTCCACAGCACTATGAGATGACAAAACTCCAACAGAGCAGGCACTTCCGGCACCTTGCACAAGAGCATACAGACAACTGACTGGCTTAGTTCCAGTAAAAGAAAACCAGACATGCACCTACTTATTTTCTCCTCATTATTTTCAAAAGGCATATGGGAAAGAGACAGAAGAGCAAGACACAAATACAGTGCACTCACTGTCAGTCTGCAAGGGACCATCTGTTCTTCATGAGATAGGCTACGTGCACAATAGAGATTTACATTTCTGACACAGTTAAAAGCAAAACAAGGTCAACACACACCTGTTTAGAGCACCTCTGACACACGTCTTCTAAACACTGGATTTAAATCTGCCATAAATTTATATGAAAAAGGCTCCAAAAACAAACTTCCCAGAGTCTCTTATTCATTATGCCATAACAAGACGATAATAACTGCAGCAGCATTCTCTCTTATACAATCCATCTCTTGCCCTTTTAGTGATTAATATGTTTAGGCACCAGAGAGAGGAAGGTCATCAAGTTACACTCACTCTTAAGAGCCTACTGCAGCACCGTGGTGCACATGCTAGCCACACTTTGGAGGTGACAGACAACACTGGAACCACACTCATTGGAGAGGACCTACAGGCTGAGAGACACAGTTGCCAGCTCCTTTTTGTCCTGGTTACCTTTAGAGAGAACCATCAACACCACTTAATACCAGCAATAAACAATGAAACCCAAGAGATGAGAGCTGCTGACAACCACTTAGTGAAATCAGAGCTCTCAAAAACCATGTGTTATGTGCAATTAATGTCAGAAATGGCTGGCTGGTCTTAGTTTTTGAGAGTCATCTCATGGCTATGTAATTATAGATCACTAGCAGAGAGTGAAACAGAAGATGCTGCACAAACATAGTAAGATTTTGTTTACCCTTATTAAATTATTCAGAACCATATTAACTATGCAAGGAGAACTTTGAGGTCTTAAGTCCCTAATAAAGGAGAATGCTCCATTCCTGGAAAAAAAAAAACCAAAAAAACAAGTACCTTAATCTTAGTCATCTCAAACCACAGCTAGAGTTATACATGGATAGAAAGCCTTTGCTCACAACATCCAAACCAGCATCATCATAACTGTTTCTAAAAGATGTATCTATTAAGTAAGAGAAGTAAGCCTAATTTAGGTTTGAATCAGACAATTTTTCTCCCACATCATTTTCCCAGACTGGTTTTCTGCAAACTTTTCCTTAAGGCAGATTCACATGTCAAGTCTCCTTTTATATCTTGGACTGCAGTTGAAGCTCTTAGAGCTTTTTATTTCGGTCACACACAGTAGATTTTGGAGCAAAACTCTAGGGAGTCTGGACAGATTGTATCCTTCTACTAATATGCATTTTATTTCCTCATATCCAGTAGCCTCATCATTAAATCAGGTGCTACGCGACAGACAGAAAGGACAGTACTCTGCCCCCATTTCAAGCCAAAGTTTCTTTGCTAAAGCCTTATGCTGTGTGTCAGCTCATACGTTAGAAATCACACTGCACAAGTAGCTGAACAGGACTGGTGTTTGGCACATTACTAGCTTCAATATAAGGCCAGACAGTGGTATTTAACCATTTTGTGGTGGCAATGTTTTTAGGGGTGACTGGATCCCTTTCTCCCCCTCTCTCTTCTAAATACAGGGTAATAAAGTCCTAACCATAGGCCAGTGAAGTGTTTAAAATTATCTCACGGCTTACTGTGTACATATTTTCAACCACCTCCTATCATTTAAACAATGAAAATTAGGCTACAACTTCCATCCTTTTTTATTCCTTTTGTTTTCTCAAGAGTATTCAAAAAGCAGGTCAAGTTTAGTAGCTTCAATGAAGATAATATTCAACCACACTTCATAGCGCTAAAAACATTATTTCTGCTCTTAAAACACAAGAAGAGCAGATTTTATTTTTGTTCTACTTCAGGACATCATGCAAGACAAAGAAACAGTGCCCAGAACATTACCACAAGTTACACATTTTGATAGGATTTTGCATTTTCATACACCCACACAACATATCAATATGCCTGGAGGGAGAGGCAGAGCCATTCCCAAACACTGTCCTCCTCCCCATAACCACAATACAAGTAGCTGGCGAGACTCTGAATCAAAGTCATTTTATCAACTACTTTCCATGTCAATTTGAAGCGTAGAGATTAAGACACTTATTGAACTGCAATTTTAGGGATAATTTAGTTTACTTATCCCTTAATGAGAATTTAAGCACTTAGTTCATACTTTTTCCTCCCAATTAAATGAAATGCTTTGGTGACAGAAAGGATTAAATTAATACCAAGTCTGTTTCCTTATGAAGAACTGCTGTGGTACTGTGCATGCCATACTGTGTATCGCTCACCTGTAAGTTTGCTGTTATGGATTGACTCCACTAGGTTACACATTATAGATTAACAATAGCAGCAGTAAGAAGCTTTACAGTAAGCAGCTCCTGTGCTTATTCAGCAGTTCCTTTACAAATTGTGTATCTGTACTGTTTAATCTGAAGACTACAGGGAGCACTTAAAAGAGCTGGGCATATCTATTATGCTATTAATCTGATTTAAATGGCTTTTTACTTTTCACTTTTATAAACACAGAGTCGAGAAGCAGTGCACAAAACCCAAAGAGAACCACTTGCTGTGCAAAGTTTACTGGTTCTTAAAAAACTGCAACAAGGACCTTACATTTCTGCGAGTAAGCTTATAAGTACTGTAGGTTATACTCACGATTTAGCTGACCTGAAGTGATAATGTATTTTTTGTAGGGGAGTTTTAATCTATTCCTAATATTTATTGATAGTTCAATCTCTTGTTGGTTTTGGACCACACTTGGTAAAATTCATGTATTCCAACGAGTTTGCTCCAGCCATTAAAACACCATTGTAACAGCGGCTTACACCATTAATCCTTCTAAATGTGGAATGAATTTTACGACATGCCCATTGAAACAAGTATCCCTGATACTGGTTTTTGAGCTGTTAATGATTCATTATCATGCTCTTTTCAGAAGTGGTTGTACAGTTGTTCCTCCTGTTTTTTTTCTATGTGAAAAATACAAACTTTGTACTGTCCAGAGGTGGTAGAAATAATCATCACTGATGTACTAATTAATTAATTCAAAATAGTCAGGAGCTCTCCTTCCCTGAGGGTAGGAGAAGCTGGGTTGCACACAATATTAAGATGAGAAACATTCGAAGAATTTCATCACTAACTGTGCAGAAAACAGCCTCCTAACTCCACATTTGGGCACAGTAAAATATTTGACTTAATCTGCTTCATTGAGTTGGAGGAACAAAACACTTTGATCAAACCCTTACTGAAGGAATCAAATCAACTGAGATCATTCATAGAACGGCATTCTTTCACATTAAATTGAACCGTTAGAGAAAAGAAGACATGTTGTGAGTTTTAAAACTTGGGAATTAAAAATAAAATACTCATTTCTAAAAATCTTCAATTCCTATGTTTGCCTAAACAAAACACTTTTCTCATTTCAAATCACGTTTCACCTCTAAGTTTGAAATGCTAGCACTTTTAAAGCAGAAGTATTTTTTATTCCTTTTCACTTATTTCTTACCTCAACCTATGACTGTTTCCTCCTGTTCTGCTAAACTCAACGTATCAGCTTATTTACAGCAACCTACTGACACAACGCCCTTGCAACCCTGCCTGGAGGGATTTCCCTCCTTGCACTGTAGCCACTTCCACCTTTCCCCGCATCCCCAGTGGAGGTACCAACCTCCATCAACCGTCTTCGCAGAGAAACTAATCTTACCCCAGCTCATTTCAGCAACAAAATTTCTGCTTCAGCCTTCTGTAAGACATTTGATATTCTGTCTAGCCTGTCACCTTCCTGATTTTATTCATTACCCATGTCAGCAGTCCCCTGACCTTCTCCTTGGCATTTCTTAATTTTCCTCAACTTCTGATAGACCTTTTTTCTTTTGTGTTTGCCACAAGAGAGGCATCGCAGGCAGCTAGTGAATGAAACAGTACTGAAGAAAAGTCTAAAGTTTCAAACAGGAAGCAAGATTATTCATTATGCATTAAATTAGAAATTTCATATCTGCTCTGAAGATACCACATCAAAGTCTCAAATGAAAATGGTTTCTTATTAGCATCTAAGTAAAATTTTTATCCTGTATTATCTCAGTAAGTGGCTGAAACCAAAGAAATTTAATAAGCACCTCCGAACTGCAGGTCAGATTCCTCACCGAGTCCTTAATTGGAATATAGTAGATCCTGTAGATGAACAGTTTCTATACCAAGGACTTGTGCATTTTGCTATTCTGCCTGCCTTATCGGGGTGAAAGATGTCAAACTATTTTCAGTAATTTTCAAATGTATTTGTTCCTGAATATCTGAAGGCTTTTTCAGAAAGCCAGCACCTCATCTGCACACCAATTAATTTACACCACCTCTCCACCTTTTTCATGCAAGTCTGTATATGCAAGTCTAGTGCATCTTACACCAGAGAAAGGAAACATAGCAAAGCAGTGAACACTTATTTTGGAATTTCTGCTGTGAACTCTCACCTATAGCCATTAGTAAACAGCATAATTTGCTTTGTGAAATACAAATGTGAAACCAGTCCATGTTCAAAACAAAATACAGAGATACAGCAGCCAATGTCCAACATTTTTTCATTAGTCTCTTCCCCTTTAGCACGGAGAGAGACTTGTGCAGCTGACAGAAGCCAGGAAAAGGCTCCAGGGAGGTCCTTTCCTGACACTGCATGGCAAGAAAACAACTGACACTGCAAGGATTTTTTACATACTCAAGTCATCCCTGGAAGCACAAAACCACTTTTTAATAAATACACATACAGTCAAAAACAGCATTTCTGTTCTGTCACATGAAAAAAAAAATCACTCACTGTTTATTAAAACACAGAAGTCTTCGGGGAAAAAATAAATACAATTCAGTCACAACAACCCAACTCTTGTGGTCAACCACCTAACCCAAAATTCTGTTAAAGCAAGAAAAAGTAAAAATACAAGGAAAAAGGCAAATATTTCATTTTTGTCTTTTCCAAAGAGAAAAAATTCACAGGGGAGACATAAGCAATTCTAATTACAGAACTACAATCTCCTTCAGGCAAATTTTACACAAACATGAGGAGGCAAGGCAGAGACAGAGGAGCTCAGAGGATGCATCTGACCTAGGACCACCCATGCTTGGGGCACCACAGTTAGAGAAAAACAAGGTACCCCTTCAGGGATGGGAGGAGCAAAGCCACAGCAGCTCCAACCCAGAGCAGCCTGCATCAGCCATAGCCATTCCTACAGGTCTCTCTTCAGCCTCTCACATCCCATGTGTTACTTGAACACCCCGCAAGCAAGCACCAGGTGAGTTCCCCCTGCACTGTATGGAAGATAACTTGTACAACAACAGCATGTGCAGCACATTTTAAGGACTAAACTTAAAGCATACTTTATCTGAAATATACCCTTAGGAGATCATATGGCATCCTCTTCTCTAGCAGTCCCTCAAGTACTTCCCTGGAAATAGTGTCTGTAGCTCAGAATTGAAAAGAAAATATTGACAAAGTGTCTTTTCTGCATAGAATAGCCAGGAAAAAAAAATCAAATTTCACCTTCTGTTGTTTTTTCAGACTAGGTTTGGATAATAGCAAATCGTCATCTTTTATCAAGCCTACACATCATGAAGGAATATGCATGCTGCTGTCCTCATTTTGCCCCTGTGCAAACCCAGAATTACATAATGTGGGACCACTGTAGGCAGCTTTTGTTGTTCTGCAGTGGAGGAGCCCAAAGCCCTCCTCTTGCCCCACAGCCACCTCCTCTGCCACTACCATTGCCAAAACTCTGCTTCCTGCACAGGGGACATTTGGGGATGCCCTCTTTCTACTCTGGCACCTCACAGCAGTAACTTGTATATAAACAGCCACCTTCCTGTTGTCTTTTAAACCACATCCACCTCTAATTTGCCCCTTCGAGACCATTAGTAGCAAATTTGCTCATACAGCGCATTCTCTCTAGGCCACCTTGCCAAGGTGGTCCTGGATTCCATGCTTATTTCTGTTGGTCTCATTCCAGCATTATCTGTGTTTCCACCTCATTTGGAGCACGTGCACATGTTGATTATTCTGAGATCTACCTTGCTGAATTACTTCCAATGCACACTGACTGCATTTATTCACCTACTCCCATCTGACAGCACGTGATGTTTGTTATTTGCTCTTTGCTCCCGTGGCTGACCCACCCTTTGTGGGGTGTCATACATTAAGTTTTTAATCTTCATTTTTAAGGCCACAATAGGTAAGCACTAAGTCTCACAGAAGTTAGCATGAAGCCCATGTGATGCAGGGGTATGAACTGGCCTGCCCGTATGCAGCTTCCGAGTCAACCTCTTCTTTCAGTACTTAGCAACTCTTTTCTATTTATATCAGCCAGCAGCTCCAAGGCTTTACTTTTTGGTCTTGGATTAGCTATTCATTAACATGGCAAAGTCCAAGGCATTCCAGCACAAAGAAGTTCTTTTTATTTCATATGTCAAACTGAGAAGAAATCACTTCCCACATTGCAGAGGCTCTTTTAAAACAGCAGCACTGAGTAACCGTTAAATCACAGCTAATAGAGGCTTTACAGGAAACATTTCCGTATATGAATACAACTCCAAAGGCTAATGGACCTCCACTGAGATAGCAAACTCTGAACAGGTAAGAAATGTTTTACTGAGGCAGACAAGAGCTGCAAGAACATCATTTTGAAAGGGAAAACAACAGAAATAACCTCAATAACACAGCACAGAGACTAGAGCATTGCAGGGATCCTTGATGTGACAGAGAATGAAAAGGCCTGTCAGCTTTGCAGCACTGCACCACAACACCACAACACAGGGGACATACAGTCCCTGATGTGCTCGTGCTAAGGAGCCACATTACCAAATGCCAGCCTGCTCCCACTGACTGCCACCTCCTCACAAAAGCCTGTAAAATCCACCCAGGTGAGTGCTCTGCGTAACCGCTGGACAGATAACCACCGACCTTTATGTCAGTGAAGGAAACCAGCAGATTTTTGCCCCTGATACTTTTAGCCAAGCTGAGCTCTGCTGGTCCTAATGCTACAAGTAGACAACTCTTCCTAGTCAACAGACAGGCAGAAGAGGAAACTCCCACAATCAAGCTGTTGCTCATGTCTGATGTCAATTATAGAGATAGTTTTACTAATACAGTGCTTAACAGCATGAAAAAACAACCAATGCAAAATGGCTTTAGGTAGTTAGGACTCCAGAAAATACTTGTACGTATTCATCCTGATACAATTCAGTAAGACAATATTTTAAATTGCTGTTTCTGGTTTTTACTACTCTGAATTTAATTATGTTAGGTAAAACGCACAATCTAACCATTTTCTATTTAAGATTCTTAGACAAAGACACAAAATTAAGAGCACACATGAACTCAATTTTCACATCATGACCCGGTATTCTAGATTGACCAATAATAAAAATTTTCTATTATAAAAAGCCATTAGTGGCAACTTTTTTTTTCCACAGTGCTCCCTCAGAAAAATGAGTTGTCACATCTTAGGGTCATAATTCAGCATTTTCTCATGAAAACAAAAGTTAAGAACTTAATCTTCCCCTCCTAAGCCTGCCTTACCTTATTTCACTCACTTCTGTTATCTTTCAGTAAGGAGACAACTTAGCAATTTTCCCTCACTACTCTTATATCACTTGATGTTTCATTCACTTCCTACAGAACATACTTTTCTAAAAACAATTTTTTTACTTGCAGTGTTTTAGTACATTTGCAGTTTTGCTACATTTTCTCCTTTGTTATCCATTCATCTTTTCCTCAACACCTGTCTCGACTCCAAAAATATATCTAAAGCCAGAGGGAAAGAAGTATTTTGCAAAGGGAGCAGAGTGATTGGGGCTGCCTTGGAGGAAATTAAATCAGTGTTTCTGCAGCAATCAAAAATACCATGGTAGTTATAGCTGCCTAGTGCAAAGCAATTGGATTTTCCCTGCTGAGCAGCTCTATTGCATTTGCTTTACTGCAGCCTTTTGTGCCCAGTACCTCCATGTAAGAAGCTGCACAAGAATATGTTACTGGCAGCACAAGGAAGGAGCACATACTTAGAGAGAGCATGTGGAGAGACCACTGTTCTTTGTGTGGTTTCAGCAGTACTGCTACATCAAGCCTATGCAATACAACTGGATGAATCCAGAAACCAGAATTTAGCAGAAAGCTGATGAAATTCCCCACAAAAAAAATCAAGGTGTACACTAGAGGAGCAGACTATCAACCTTACTTAAAAGCAGAAAGGATTGGCCCCCAAGGGTCAAAAATATGATCTGTTTCTCCATTATAAGCTTGTTCTATCAGTTTATGTTCTCAAATCTCCCATGAAGATTGGGGTCACACTGCACCAGTTGCTACACAGAAACCTCAGCACACAAACACTATCCCTCCTCCAAGTAAGTCAGTCTTGATTGACTCAATACAATAAGCAAATATGAGAATAGTTGGCAGCAGAAAGATTAGCATGTAGTAAGACTGTGGCTACCCATCCTACCTGCTTCTGGGGTTGGATGGTTCTATAACATCATTTGGAAAGTGCTAACACTGAAGTATAAGAAATGTTGACTTAATTTTAATGAAAGAAATGGCCTTAGGTAGTCAGAAATCTCAGAATGACACTACCATTTTATATTTTTAAGTTGATATCTAATGTCCGAATTTACAAGGATAAAAATGTCATCGTTGCCACGTTCCACTACAGGCAGAGGCCTGAGGTGGGGAGAAAACCACCAACACACACTTATGAAGATGCAAAAAAAAAAAAGGCAGGGAAAGATAAATAATTTCCCATGCAAACATACTTTTTCCTTTAGAAGCAAAATATGCTGTTTTGCACAGTCCTTTCTTCTTCTTCTTCTTTTACAAAGTAGGCAACAGACCCACTTGATAATCTTTACGACAGTAAAAGAGACACAGTTGTCTATTTTTGAAGCAGGACAAAAATGCAGTTGAAATAAAATGGATCTGCTGTTATGACAATCCACATCTGCTTCTTGAAAGACAGACATGACAAATGAAAAATCCAAAAGCAAAAACACAAAAGGAAACTGAGTTACAGCTTGAGGCAAGTTGGTTTTTTTACATGCAGCCTCCTTTCAAGAGGATAGCAGGTACAATGCCCGGGCTTAAACCCTCTCCAAAACCTGGAAAACTTGTACAAAACAAGAGCATTTGAGGCACTGGTTTTAGCCACTTTGTGGTCTCGAGCTCATAGCAGCATTAAACAAAGCTGTCTGAAGGTTTTTGCAGGAAGTCAAAAACAGATGGGCCAAAGGGAAATAGAAATAAGGTGCACAAGGATGAGGCGGCAGATGGGACTCAGAAGATGAGCGGCAGCAGGTCACAAGCAAATTCCATGTTGCTGATTAACCTTACTTGAATACCTTCTTTTCAGTCCCATGGCAGGAGAAAATGGGGCAGATTGCAGAAGGGTTAGGGAAAGTGGAACAAGATTAAGCAGCAGCTTATGTCCACAGAGGACAGTATGGAGCAACATGAGCAACCCATGGCTTGCCAGCAGGAAAGACAGCAGTGATGTCACCTGTGACAGAGAGCAAGACGGAGATTTGGGTGGTCAGTCTTATCTGTGTGACATTTAATCTGACAGAGAAACATCCAAGGAGAAGTGTCAGAGGCAGAAATGCATGAACTGATTGAGGGAGACCAGGAAAGAAATGGAGAGAAGTGCAAATAATCCTCTGGAGGTCAGCTAAACCTGTACTATATCTGTTCAACTACCCTCCCTTCACTCTCAGAGGATTTTCCCAACATCCACCCTTAGCAGCTCTGTCTGTAGTTCAAATCCATTGATTTTTTCCTCCTTTAAAGCCAGTTCTTATGCCTCATCCCCATGCTCCTGCCTTCTCACATGCCAAGGGAGAGTTGGCCAGCTCTGCCAGTGAGCACAGGCACTTACACTATTTTGTAATGCCTACATGGCACAGCACTGAGTAGGAAGCCTGCATTCCAACTGCTGCTTTGCATGAATATACATATATATGTATAAATAAAAGGGTTGTTTTAAAACTCCAGGCGGAGTTTACATCTGCTACAAGCGACAAGGCTGATGCATCCTAGCAACTCCATAGCACCTCAGAGTGCTCCTCTGTCACTGTACAAATTTGTGTCCAAAACCCAGTGTTATACCAAGACAATTTTTCAGCCATATGTTTTTTATTTTAAACGATAGCATAGCCCATCTAGTGATATGAAATCATGGTTAATCTACAGATTTGCATTGAAACTATTATTCTACAAAAGCAATTTTGCATTGTAATAGTTTCATTAGCACAGCCTCCAAGAAGAATAGCTCACATATTTCAGTGTAATTTCAAATTGTAATACAGTTGTAATGATATTGGAATTGGCTGTCCATACATTTGCATTGAAATTGGACTGATACACTAATTATCATTCATCAAGCCATTTGCACCAAGTCTCCATAGACTTACACAGAAAGTTTTGCCATTGAACTCCAGTACCATACAGCTTTAGAGCATTACTTTTCATTCCGGATTCCTTTTAAACCCTTTACTATTTTCCTCATCATAATCCAGATGGGCATCTGGATAAGACTGTTCAAAACCAGAACCTTTCAAGACACAAGTTATATTTCCAATTCCAGTGGCAAGGAAATATATACTGTAAAGTAATCCTAACAAAGCCACTGTGTTTCTCACCTGCTAATTATCATTTCAGATTTTTATTCAAAACCACCGAGTTCTTTCTCCAACCTATTATCCTCTTCAAGAAACCTTCAATATTATTTAGGTCAGCTTCTATCACAAAGCTAAAGAACGAGACTAGATCTATAGAAGTCTTAGATATGATTAGTTTAGTTACTTGTACTATTCACTTACCTAAAAATATTAAATAAGCAAAGAAATTCTAAGTCATAGCACTGCAAATACCCGACCACTGCATCACAAATACCCAATCAGCAGCTTTTGATAATAATACAGTACTAAGAACAAGCCTCCAAAACATCAGTAGCAGATGGGAAGGGTCTTAAGGGCAGCAATTTAAGCAAACACGATCAAACAAATCTTTGCTCCAAATGGCCAAAAATTTACTTCTGAAAAAGTTAAGCTCATTCACTTGAGAAATTTTCAGTTATGCAGCTACAGCTGGGACTTGGTGGATCCCAAAGCTGCAGGGCTTAGATGGCTGTAAGGCAGTTGGTCTGGATGTAGCCACATTTCAGACCACTCTCCCCCCATCCCTCCCTGAAGACAACATCAGAGAACAGCAGCAGGGTTTGCTCCATCTCCTAATGTATTCAGTCAACTGCAGTGATGAGACTGGTTAAATGCACCATTAGCCCCAAACCAGAGAATATTATTTGGCTAGTATCACGCATTCACATTCCATACCACACAGTTAAAATTCAAAATATGTAGCTTATGCTGAGTACAGGCTGCTAACTCAGTTTTCACCTTTGGGAAGGTTATACAAGTTATTCCTTGTCTCAGTGTGATAACTCACAGAGACCAAGAGCCAAGAAAGTTCCACTTTCCACTGCACAGAAGTCAGTGGTAACCAACCTCCCTCCCACAGTTTGACTTGCAATAACATTTGCCAGCAAAATCCCGCATTTTGTTCTATAAACAGCAAATCACAAGTACCTGGAAAGATCAGTGCTATCATAACCCGTCTTCCCCACATGATTTCCAAACTTTGACTTTTTTCCAGCGGGATTAATTTGCTGCCTAACACCAGCTGCTTTTCTAGAGATATAGCATCATTATTCTGACAGATCAGATCTGGGAATATTTCTGCAGCACAAGAACAAGCTCCGGCATCTTCAGAAGATGGTACAGCCTTCAAACACAGAGGGAGCCAGGGAACACCTGGAAATCCTCCATTGCCTCTCACAGTTTGCTCCCATTGACACAAGGTGAGCAACAACCTCCAATACTCAATTTACCCATCAGATACACCATTGTTTCCTAGTTACCACATATTTGCAAGTGAAGCACTGTTCCAGGCTGAGCCAAGTAACACCCACCTGGGAAGAGGGTTGTGACTGCCAGTCCTCAGCAGCAGAAATCAGGGAAATCCCCAAAAGGCAAGAGGATAGTGGGGAAAGTAACTTCAGCATATAACATGAAGATAAGCTTTGTTCCATCTCAATCAGAGAGGGAAAGAAAAAGCAACAGGAAAAGAGATTTGCTGGTTGAGGGAGAGAGAAATTTAGGGATTTCCTGTTCACAGGCAGTTGCCAGCTACAAGCAGGTTCAATAGGAGTCTTCTGATCACAATGGCTAAATTGGAGACTATCCAGTTATATGCAGCTAATGCCTTTTTACTAAGCAATGTGACACATTGACATATTCACACCTAGGCTAACACCTTTATCGTTTATAATAAGCCAATAATTTTCCTGGAGTGTCATTTTTAGCCTTCCAGTTCCAATTTTATTTACAAAAAATGTGGTCAAATGAATCTATCTAACTTACAGAAGAGAGAACTGCAAGCCAGCACTCCTGGATTTCATTCTCAGGTCTGTCACTGCCTCACTACATGACTTCCAGCAGTCAATAAATCTAAATGTGCTTTAATTTAATAATCTATAAAGTGGATGTATTGCTCACTTAGCCTCACTGTCACCCAGTGAAATTGGTTAATATTCAGAAAAGCACTTTAAGATTCACAGATAATAGGATATACTTTGAGTGGTCTCATTTGAGTATTTAAACTGGATTTCTACCAATGATATTCTCCAAAGTAACAAACTCTGTCCTACCTGATCGTGACTAAATCTGATATAGATTAAAAAGCCTTAAACACTGCCAAAGGAATTGGAGAGAGTGGCATAAGTGCTGTGAGGACCATGTAGATATGGAGCACCATCTAGTGTCAAACAGAACTCCTTTACCTCCCAACCCTCTGCTCCTCCGTAGCAACATAACTGTTCTCCTTTATTTGTGTCATGGTAGCAGCCAGGAAGCCAGATAAAAACATGATCATTTTGGATGCTTGGCTGGCACCCGATAACCATCTTCCTTGAATGTGTCTCAGCGAATGAAAATATTTGACAGCCAAGTTGCTAGATTACTCAGTCTGTTTTGCAGAGAAGTGCACTGAAATCTGGTTTTGATTGAGCCCAATCAGAAAATTATTACAGATTTCAAAGGAGTTTTCTGCTTCTTCCCTACACATACATGGCCAAGTACACCCACAGCAAACACCAAAGAAAGAAAACGTGTTAAAAAGAGGTGGAGCGAACAATTTTAGACCCCTTCTAATGAAAGCTTCTCTTACAACAGCATACCAGATTAGGATATCAGAAGTGAGGCACTAAGACGCTCCACAGCAGCTGCTGAAGGCCATGCAGAAGAGCCAACACACCAGGACCTGAAGTGACAGCTCTGCCCTAAAGAGACAGTGGTGATTACAGCTTCTTCCCACAGCAGGAAGAGTGCCCAGTCCATCTGCAGTAGGCACAAGGTCTGTAACATATTGCTTCTGTAGTGATGTACATCTATCCTCCCTAGAGCAAGGTCAGATGCCCACCTCAACCTGGTCCTTGCAAACTAACAGGAACAAGGGAAGGTGCCCTCCATCTTCCTTCAAGTCCTCAAAAGGATAACAGAGCAATACAAAAAAGAGTAAATCATATCAGCCAGAGAAAGGGAAAAAATCTCAAGTGATTCAACAGCTGTTGCAAATGTCTGGAAGCTGAGATAATTAAAGGACTGAAAAGCTTCAGCTGACAAAAATGATTGTAAGTTAATAAGAAACAAACAACCTGACTACAACACCCATGTACTTTTATAAGAAAACACTGATTACTAAATGAAATTAATCTAAAAGAGAAAAGTTAAGAACCAGCATATGGAAGTTGAAGCTGAATTCAAAGTAAGGCAAAATAATTTAAAACAACTTTAGCAATTAGCCAGCAGAGGGGGGGAGAGAAAATACCCAAACCACTGTCCATGGAACTTGTATATTCTCCACCTCCTCGTGTTTTCAAATCAAATCTAGTTATTCATAGCATGCTTTCATCAGACCCCGAGGCTCAGTGCAGAGAATGTGGCTTAAATACAGCCATTTGTTTTCACAAAACAGAATGAATGGGGTGAACTAGGACCTCCCCCTCAGTGGAAACACTGATCAGTTCTTGAAAATATTGCAATGCAGTGGCATTTTGCTCATTTCGTGATGAAATTCTTCATAACTCTGCGGCCTAGAAATGCTCCTGAAGCACACCCTTGCAGCCCAGCCATCTCATGCCTTTCAGGTCTCATCTGTGGCATTTCAGCTCTCATGGCATTTCTGATGAGCTCACAGCTAAACACTGAAGAAAACAAGCTGAAGCAGGTAAGCTTCATGTCTTGACATAAAAAAATCATATATTGCTCAGCTGAAGCACTGTGCTAAGCTCAATGTGTTGAATTTTACATTCTGCATTATTTTAATATTTAGCCCCTTTCATACAAATTTCAAAAACATTGGTGTTCAGCAGGAATGTGCACTTTCAGGGAGATCATACATTCTCTCCATTGGCTTAACAGGCTCTCAGGAAAAGGCTGGTAATGCCTATCCTCATTTTGCTAAAGGTCTGCTGACATGACACCTCTGTGCAGCTTTCTTGCACCAGGACAGATGCATGGAGCTTATTTGACGCAAATCACATCTTTTTGAAAACAGTCACTTGATTTATCACATTTGCAATATCAAAATGGTTGTCCCTATCACTACGACTTTACAGGCTATTTAATTTTTCTGCTAATCACCAGCTTAGTTAGGAGACTTGGCAGCACACTGATCGGTACCCAGAGCTCCATGAAGTACCAAGCAGATCCTAAAAAAAGCATAACCACAGTGAGCCAGAGCTCCAGCAACGCATCTAACTTGACCATGAGACAATGAAATGAAACACCACACAGGAAAATGACATGTTTTGCATAGTTTAAGGTCTGCAAGTACTTCTCATTCAGCAGAGCCTTGCATGCAGAAGCAAGTGTGCATACATCCCCATGCAACAGGATGCATGCTCCACATGCAAAAGGCAACAGCATAACCAGGATGGACTTTAAGGGCTTGTCCACCAAAGGACTGTCAGGGAAGTGAGAAGTCTGCAGATGTGAGTTTTCACTAAGGAAGAGAGAGGCCTTGAGCAATTGTAACCAAGGCAACTTAATCCTGTCACAACAGCTATTTTTCACCCAAAATTGTTTGGTCAGTTCAGCCACCATTTGCAAATGTATGGATGGGAATATTAAATTGTCACATTTATGCGTGTAGCATTTTGGATATCCTGTGCCTACGAAAGGCTGTGCAAGTGGAAACATTGGGAATCAGGGAAGAGAGAGTCTGGGAATCCTCGTGCAGAGACATGTTGAGCAGAGACAGCCTGGCAAGGGGGGGACGACGAGACACAACATCCCTGACACTTCGTATCTGAGACCCCTTCTCCCACAGTCACCACAGGAAGAAGATAGGAACAGGACTCCCTGCTGTCCCCACCTGCAAAACCACAGGCACACAAATATCCTTTTAAATAGCCTTCCTGAAAATATAGCTACTGAAGAAAAATCCAGCAAACTGTGGTGCATAACAGTGCTCCAGCCCCAAATCTTACCTTTTGGCACTCCAGCAAGAGAAATAGTTTGTAAAACCAGGTCTACTCTACGAGCAGGGTCCCATGTTTATGAGGTGATCAGATTTCAGCAGGTCCTACAAGAGATTACCCTACAAATGAAAGTTCTTGCTATTAATTCCTCAAATCACATAACTATTTGTTTCTTGATTTTAGATTAAGCATCAAGTGTGAGGAAATAGTCAATGATTCGTGTTCCATCCTCCATAACACATTTAGCTCTTCATTCCCTTTTCTGTCTTTTTTTAACCCATCAAATAAATTATTGAATTTATGAGCATTAGGCTAAGCAAAAGCTAGTGATCAGTGAAATTAAGTGCAACTGGGTATAGGCACTGCACTGTAGAGAAGTCTAGCAAAAGGCAGCATTGCTTAAAGATTATCGAAATCTGCTGTGATAACATTGCCAAATGACATGCAATTGAATGCATCAAGTGCAAGGGTAAAGGCTATTTCAGGAAAAGAGTGAGATTTCTATGATACAGAGTGAAGTGGCACACAAAAATAAAATGGGTTTGTTGGAAAGTTTAGAGCTTTTTTTTTAAAGACTCATCTGCACAGTCATTTCCGCTTTAAAGACCTATGTCAAAGACACTTTATGCCATTTTATTTTGCCACAATAAATGTTGTTTGCTGTTTTAATATTCTTAAATATTAAGAATATTAAAATATTAAAACATTGTTCCATATTGTTTACATACAGCATTGTAAGAACAGGGAATCTGATTCTGGCTAGCTCACTATTGACTGGCATTTATAGATTCTCATTTTTAGTTTGAGGGGCATTTTTGTTAACCTGCTCTGTGATAGGAGGGATGGGGGTTTTTTGCTTGTTTTCAGGCAGATAAGAAGCTAGTGTTTCAGGAGATTCATAATAAGGCTTCATGTATGGTATAATAAGGGCATAAGTGTGCATAGCACATACTTCTGTGGCTTCTGAGCAGCACAAAGCTAACACAAATATGCAGCTTAGTAATGGCCCTTCCAGGGCATATTTCAAACATACAAACAGGCAGAGCACTCCATTAGCTGCCTGCACCAAACCAGTGCACTAGGGAAGAGCACATGCTCCCATGGCAAAAACCACAGCACACATAAGGGAGGAGAGCAACCTTCAAAACACACTTAGAAGCACTAAAGCCACAAACACGAGACTCCAGGAGTGCTGAAGTCCCACTGCAGTGAGCAGAAATAGCCATCTCTCTTCTTGAAGCAGCTATGCATGCAGCACAGTCCTTCTGCCACCTGAACGTATGAAATTGCCTGTGATGCTGTGCAGGGGCTTCATTCCAAGGGCCACAGCAGCCCCCCACCCGCTTGCATGAGTTCTAACAAGTTTTTCCAATATAATTTCAGCTTTGGCCCATTTGAAATTAGGTCTGAATTTTCAGGGGGCTTGCAGATGCGCAGGACACACTTCTGTTTGCAGAAGTGGAAGTTGAACCAACGTAGTTACTCAAAAAGTGAATAGCAAAACATGAATTTTAGAAAGCAAGAAGAAAAAGCCCCTGCTTACTAGTTTTTCAACCTTAAGAAATCAGATGTGTTTGTGGCAGCCTGGAATGGATGAGAAGTGTTGAAGGATTTTCAACACTCTGGAAACACAAAGTTTGGGCGTTAGTACAACCATAATGTAACAAGGAAATTCCATCCCCCAGAAAAAGAGTGTTAAAGTTTCTAATGCATGCAAAGAAATGATCAGTTTTCCACTTGTACGTAGTATGTGGAGAACTTTGATCTCCTCATGTTAAAAGAGAATGCTTGTGCATAGCAGTGCATCTGATATAGTCTACCAGTACAATAATAAGGGTAAAAATCCAGCATTTCACAACAGCATTCTTTTAAAACTTAGTCTTTGGCACAAACACCAAGTGCCACCCACACTCCCACAAGATCTGAAAATGTGACTCTGCCAAAAATAGCAGAAGTTTACACTGCCAACAGGTTCATACCAGGACCCCTTGCAACGCTAACAGGCAATTTGCACTAACTGCTTTAAAACATGCTTTACCATCACAATTTATCATGCTGTGACAACATGCAGCACTTGGATTCTAGAATTCCCTTTGACTTCTCAAGGCTAGGCACAGATCAAAGCAAATATAGCTAATGCTCTACCCTGAAAGCACGTGTGTAAGAAAAGAGCAAGTGAAATTACACTTCCTGTGTCACGCCATTCCACGCATAAGGACACCCCAGAAATCAGGTTACATGAGCAACAGCAATACTAAGCCACCTGCTACGAAGGTTCCAAGGCATTGGAACAGGCTGCCCAGGGAGGTGATTGAATCACCATCCCTGGAGGTGTTTAAAAGGCAGGTAGATGAGATTCTTAGGGACATGGTTTAGTAAGGGGACAGGCACAGTTGGACTAGATGATCTCAGAGGTCTTTGCCAACCAGATAATTCTATGATTCTATGAAGTACTTGTCTGTCATTCCTGGCTTAGAGATTAGAGATCTTTCCTGAAACATGATGTGACAAGTGTTTTCTTTGAGGTCTCTTCCATAGGCAGAAGCCTCATATAAGATCCTCACCACCTTTGGGCTCTAAGCTGCTCCTCCAGTTCCTCTGTGGTGGTTTGCCCAGCTGCAACACACAGCTGCGAATACAAACCTCCTCTTTGCAGGGAGACTGCTGTAGTTTCTTTTTGGAGAGATGAAAGCCACTCCCCAGGAGGTGATATGGGCAGGAACACGCTGGCTACCAACTCGTTCAGCTTTAGTCCTCAGCTGAAAGAGCACAGAGCTAGCACCCAGCTCTTGAAAGTGTGTACTGTGCTTACAGCTTGGTCTAATGAGACGTTAATGAAGATTTCATTTCCCTTGAGATTTCCACAGGGAGGCAAGGCTTAATTGACAGATAAGCTATTAAGATAGGTATCTCTTGAAGTGGTATCACAGCATGAATACCAACATCTCCAAGTAACTAACCTAGACTTGGAACTTTCAAAGTGGTTTGGGTTTTTCTTTTGCTTTACCCACATAAAAAGCAAAAGCGTAAAACATTCTCTCCACTTCATCTTTACAGCAGGATAATAAATGCCTGCTCATTATTACAGGGCAGGGGAGAAAAACATAAATATTGTTTTGACTGCAAATTCCTACCATTGGGCATTTAATTGATTTCTAAAAAAAGCCACCCTCAGTTGTCAGTCTGGAGGGACAGCCCAGCCACTTACAGGCACACATTTCTAGCATTGCACTATCTAGGCATCGCCCGGCTTCCTAGCAACAAAATGATTTTAAATACTTGTAGCAGAAAGTCTTCAACAGTTTTTGAACATAATTCCTTTTTTTGTGGTTGTGAGGTTAAGAACAATTCAAGCCAGATTCTGCTGACATAACTTACTCTGAGGTTGCCTACATCTGCACAGAACCACAGTCTTTCTATTAGTATAGAAAGGATGTTCCCTGTAACAAAGTATATTTCCTGCTGCATCAGAGAGGTTCTTCACCTACCAGCCCAAACACATCGGAGGGAGGCTCCCTAGCTTCCACACAAACTCAATGAGACTTTAAGACACATGTAAACAATGGAACACCAACACAAAGTGCTCAGATACCGCCATAGCACAGGGTATAAAATCCACTTAAATAAGACGACACAAGCATGTTGCTTATGGAGCTGCATATATAAGTCCTACTATCAAAAGCTGAACTTTCATAACAGCAATTATTCAAACGCCAATTATTCCTAATTCTATGGATATTTTCATAGTCTTTTTTTTAGTAGCAGTTCCTTGAACTCCCTGCCAGGTTATTAGACAAGCTGATTATTCAAGATATTACAGCAATATTTTTCCTTACAAAGTTAACTAGCTTCTTATACCTATCCAAACATTGGACTGATTCCTACTTTTAAATACTTCAGTAAATAGTTCACCTTAGTTATTCTCCTTTCAGCAAGAAATTCTGTGAGAGCAAACACAGTTTCTCCAATGTCATTCTTTCCATTAATAACATGGGGAATGCCCCCAGATACAGTCAGCAGAAACACACATACCCAGAAGAAATACACTACAGAAGCAGCTATAATAGGTATCTAAGTTTTAAGGAACAATGTAAGATTGTCTGCAAGGTACTGAACTGTAATTCGTTTTCTCCCAACAAGCAATTTTCCTGTAACCACCTAAAACCACAACAGACACTTCACATCCATTATTGCCTGCTTTAAGAACACATGACACCAAAGATAAGACTCACACAGCAACAGTCCCACACACTAAACTTTCAAACCCTGCAGGTCCACAGAGGCAAGCAAACACCAATTATACCTGGTTGCAGACACTGCTTTTTTCCCCATCATAAGGGGAAACCTGGAGTTGTTATTCACAGGAGCTCTTGGGGGCTCAAGCACCCAGAATCACCCAGTGCCCCCAGCACACGCATGCATAGTACAGAGCCAGCTAAGAAGAAATTCATCTGGCCTGTGGTGTCCAGTGAAGGAAAAATCTTGCTGCGTTACACCCTCCCTTATAAGTAAGAACACAAAATGACTGCCACCTAGTCATGCTTTGTGGAATAGATATTCCCATAATTTCTATATTTAGCAGCTATAAATCACTAAGTACCACTAAAATTTACCTGTGGGGTTTAGGGATTTTATAAACAGCTCTTAGGGCAATAGAAATCTTGGTGAAACACAAAAGCACCTGAAGTGTACAGACACCTTTAGAGGTAACTGTCTCAGTGAGCTGCATTTACATATTTGAAAAACTTAACAACTCACCACAAAAAAAAACTTGTGACTTACCACTAGCATCTTCACTAATGGGCACAGACCTGTGTCAAAGCGAAGACTATTTTGCCTGTAGTTTTGGCACAGATTCATTCAGGCAATCACACGAACTAAATAACTGTCCCCAGTGTTGGGATTCAGTTGTGACGTAACATTTTCTATCAAGACACATAGCTAACACAACGCTGTTTGGAAAGCACTTTCAGTACTTTGATACTGCTGTTGAGAGGCTCAGATTTATAATAAACACTGGTTAGAGGGAACACCAACTTTGCTTCTCTAAAGGGCCACTCTGTAATTTTGGAGTGAATCATCTCTCCATGCTTTAAGTTCAAATAGGATTACACATTAATACCAAAAGCAACAGTGAACGTATATAATTACTCACGTGGAAAGAGTTTGAATACCAATTAACTGGGTTGGTAAACCAAGGGAAGTAGATACGTAGACTACTAGCATGACAGATTGGAAAAAGGGTACTGAAATAAGGCAAGAGCTTCTGATAAATATATTCTACACCATCACAGTCTTATTAATACCTTTCAGTTTGTACTTAACTGGGTAACTCTGTGAAGCTGGGAGCAATCCCAGGTTGTACCACTAAAATCTCCTTTCACAGCATCCTGTGTCCAGTCTGGTATTTCATATTCTCTGGGCCAAAAGTCTTCTAGGGAGTCCTTCAAAAAACTTAGAGGTTTTGGGTTGTTTTGTTTGTTTGTTTCAAAGACTGAATGTTTATTTATTATCAATAAAATTATGAAAAATATTATTTCTTGATAGGACTGCAATAAATGGATACAGGTTAGAGCCATAGCGGATATTGCAAGGCTACATTCTCTTGTGCCAGCTAGACACACCTTCAGGGACATTTGCCTTTGGCTGCAGCTCCTTAACTTTGCACAGGCTGTAAGTGACCACCTTTGCTTAAGAGAAGTTACATATTAAAACAGCTTGCACTCAAAAACAAATAAAAAAACCCATATCCCAGCTCATACTAAACTCTTCTTCCAGATAGGGAGGGACCCAGAAGACCAACAGAACAGGATCAAGAGCAGCACTTGTGCATCAAGTAAAGGAAAGCACCTTTCCTATCCTCTTGCCACTGCAAAACAGTTTCACTGAATTTGGAGTTTCAGAAGATGACAATGACTCATCAGCCAACTCAACAGGATCAGCAAAAGTCAGCAGGAGCTGCAGAGGTGCATAGGAATACAATGAGTAAAAAGCAGTTTCCAATGGCCCAGCACAGAGAGCAGGCTGCAGGGACAGCAACTTGGTTTTTTGGACCCAGCTCCAAGGACAGAAGTGACTGCTATTGTTGAACTCTGTGCATGCACTCCTCTCTAAAAGGGGGTGTCACTAATTTTGTGTTAAGATCATGGCATATTTAAGTGAAGAATATGGACATCCTTTAGAAATAATTAATGCATTGCACACATTCATCAGTGTTTGTGGCTTGATGTCTGCAAAGCATCCATTCAGAGAACATTCTACAATTCTCCACAGGTCTGTGGAGCAATACCAGTGACTTTCATCCTTCCATTAATGACTTAAAGCATTAAAGCACCCCCACTAAAATGAAAACCAGTTTGATTCAGGCAGTGAAGACATAACCTTGCTGAGAAGTCCAAGACACAAATCTTAAAATAGTTTCATTGCTTCTGGTTATGGTTTTCTTTTGCTGCCCACATTTCCATGCAGATTAAGAGGCAGAAAGACAACAGGAAAAAAACAACCCACAGAAGAACACTGCACATAGCCTTTTCTTAACACACTGTGCCACACTGACTGACTCAAAATCAGTAGGTGAAGTCTGCAATGCAGACACGGAGATGCACTTTTCTACTAATCAGCCCCAGGTGCCCTGACAGCTCCAGCACAGTCCAATGTCTGTCAGGCCACTCATGGCAAGTTGGAAATGAAAAACATAGACACAAAGCAATTGCAGAATTGCTGGGGGGGGGGGGGGGGGGGGGGGGGAAGGAAATTGGTCCTCTCTCCTGCTCACTGTGCTCCAAATGCTTGCTTTTAATCCTTCCTCTCAGGCAGAGTTACATTTCCACCCACATCCCCCCCTTTGCACACCCTCTGTCAGGGACTACTCAGTGGGATTTCCTTACGGCCATCCTCAGCAGCTTCACTGCTCATTTCTCAGCTGCTCCCCAGTCTGGGGGCCTCAGGGTTGCTGCAGCTGTGAAAGCACTGCCAAGGGAAGGCAAGAACCAGCAACAACTTTCAGTTGTAGCCCCATCTGTCCAAGAGCAATCCTTGGACACTTCATATCTGGGAGCAGGGCTCTGCTGAGAACATCAGAAACTTCCTCCCAGCCTGACCACTTCAGCTTGAAAACAGCAGGCAGCTCCATCACTACTTCTCTGCTCCATTTTCCAGCTTGACATTTTTTTTTTAAGTCTACTCAGGTTTCCCCTCCTGACCTTTCTTACCGTTCTCTTCTTCAAAAGCACACATTTCAAGGCACAAAATCTGCCTAATGAACATAAGAAGAGTCAAGAGCCAAAATTAGTAGCTTTATTCTGAAAATAGCACTGTTAGGAAAAATTCCCAGAGTACTTAGACCCTCAGGCTACATTTCTAAGTGATATTTCCTACACTAGCTGTCAGAAAGGCTGCTCTGTGCTTTATGGGGAGCTTGTTCTGCTGTACAGAAAGACCCCAGCAGTAAAATGGCTTTTAAATCTCAGGCTTCTAAGCAGCAAAGGGCTAGTAACAAATAGCAGATGACAGCAAGCTGCTGGGTGAGCATCTTCTGTCTCAGTACAAGAAGTTGCATTAGTTTTTCTGGAACTGTTTTCTCTCCTCCAAGCCAGAGGCAAGACAATAGTACTCGCATCTTGGTATAATATGAATTTCACAGAGGCCAGGGAATCACTGACATGCTTAAGTCACACAGCCACATCCTCCACCCACCTCACCACCATGAGATGGATGTCTGTCTGCCCGCAGGAGGTGCAAACAGCAGGCTGGTCCTGTTACCCCTTATTCTGTCCAAATAAAGCACTCTTTTTCAAGTCAAAAATCTCTGCTTCAAGGAACTCGCATTTCAATTTTCTTTTCACAACTGTACCTACCCACAGGTATTTCCTACTTTTTAAGTTACAACAAAACAGTTTTTAAAACTTTTCCAAAACCACTGCTGAGGAGGTAACTAGCTTTCTCTTGTCTATAACACAAGAGTCTCCAGGTTTAGTTATGTCAGTACATCATTATGGAGGGATAGACTTTAACAAAGACTCACACCTTCTTCACTCATATCTAGCAATCAGCAGATCAAAAATTGTTAAAAAATCCTGCCTTTATCCACAGGATGCTGCAGCACAGCTGAGTTTAATGAAAAAAAGCCTCTCAGCACAGCTTCATAGTTCTGCTGACTAATACGTGGTTAGCCCTGGCTGCAGGAACACTCAAGCTGGTTCACAATACCATCGAGCCTGTTATGAATTTCTGCTGCTGCTGCCCTTGATTCCCTCATAGCGTAACAGGCTGCTTTTAAAAAACTAATTCTTTATATGCAGAGTGCTGCTGCCAGCCTATCAAAAATGGCACCAAAGAGCGTCACCTCCATCTTATCCTCTACAGCTTCACTGTGCATTTTAAAGATTGTTTATTTCTATGGCACAAGCATCTGCAGTCCCTAGCCAAGGTCTTTAAGGAACGCACGTTCTCCAGCAGGCTGATCCCAATACAAAAAAAACCACAGTGTAAACTCACAAAGCAGAGGATGAAAGGAGAAACAAACACAGAGGCGTGAGGTCAACAGAAAAAACAGGGACAAAGCCATCTCTCCCAAGTCATGCACGAGTGCCCTTATCAGCCCAGTACTCCTTTGCCCCATGAATCAAAGGCCTCTCTGGACTGCACATGTCCTACTCAAGGAGTTTCCTTATTTGTTCCTGTATTATATTCTGCCACAATTTGCATATCACTAACCTCTTCCTACCCTTCACTTTAAAACAAGCACAATTTTCAGGGTCCAAAAACTCCTCCTCCCTCACTCACCCTATTTCTTCCTGTGAGGACAATGACCTCTTGTCTCTGTCACTACTGCGCGACCATCCTCCTTCAGGAAGACTTGCATCTACTCTGTTTCTATCCCAGTAAGTTTACTTTGCATTGCAGTTTATTAATTCCTATTCAAATATTGGAACACTTTATGATTGAGTTAATAAAATGAATATTCAGAATAAAAGTTGTAGATACTATTTGAAGGCTAATGTAAGGTTTCAGATACCATATGGATTTCTACAGATTTAAGAACCAGTATTTGCAATCAGTCCTACCCAAGGCCAGTCATAGGAAACTGTGCCTGAAACTCTTGGTTCCTTACCAGCAAAACTCCTTCAGGTTTGGGAAGGAGCACTCGCTATCGCATGTGTTGATACCATGCTTAGTGTTTCATCAGCATTAAGTTTGACCAAGCAACTATTTACTGCTCAGTGTGAACCTCCCTCCTGCCTTTTGTGGAACACTGGAGCCTTTTGGAGCAGGCTGCATAGCTGACGGGTTGTTTCTAGGACACCATTAGAAACTCTTCTCTGAAACTACATGTAGGAGGTCACTGACAAATTCACCACCTCTGGTGAAAGACACCCTCCTGCAGGGACAAAGATCCCACAACCTCTCACAAAAACAAAAGTGATGATGTAGCATTTTTGTGGCCCTTCTTGAAAATGATCCCAAACTGAGATAGTGTAAGGTCCTATTACTTGAGGACCAGCCCCTACTTCTGGTGTGGCTACAGCAAAGGTCACCAGCAACTCTACAAGGAGAGGATGAACTGATGTATAACAAAGCAGGAGTAATGGGGTACAGGGAAGAAAGTTGTGCCTAGAAATGCCAGGAGGCTAGGAATGACATTGGAAATCACTGTCTGCAGTACCAGAGCAAGTTTAAAAACAATCAGGTAACATTTAACTTCATCAGCTGCACCTTTTTATAAAACAAACAAATCTGGAGTCAGACTCATTTGAGGTTCCACCACTAACACAAGTGTTTCTCAGTAACCTTTCTCTTCTTTCATTCTTGACTACCACTCATCACCACAACATATCTCATTTCCCCAACAGAACAAAAAGCAGCAGTTAGCAGCAGTAAATAAACGACGATGGGAATCTCAAAGGTATGCCAGCATCAGGGAGATCTCAGGAGTACTGATCGACCCACCTAGACAATAACACACCTGCCCATCACAGAGTTAAGTTTTACCATCACAGATCAGAAAAGGTTCTTACTTTTGCAGCTACTTGTTTTTCTGAAAAACAGAAGTAGAGAAAAAGTAAACCAGAACTAATCACAATTCATTAGGAGATTTGAAGTCAGAGAATTTAATCCTCTAAAATTCATAACCCTATTTTGGAGGACAGGATGCAGCTCAGCTTTCAGGGAACAATTTAAGAAATGGTACAGGATCTCTACATTCATTTCCTGTTTTAAAAATGCAACTGCCTGGCTGCTTCAACTCAAGTTTGATGTTTAATGTATGGGGATATATTGAGAAAAAAAAGTGAGACAAATGAATAATTTCACTAAAATCACTTTCAAGTACATTAAATCCTTACTTACATAGCTGCATTTATAGGGTCTACTATAATATAACCAGATATTTGTGCCAGCAATCCATACAGCTAACAGTATCTTATTGTAAAATATTATTTTGCACAACTCAATTACAAAGCTGTTTGTACAGATTAATTCAAGTACATAATACCTCTTCCATATCTGCAATTCTTATCTGTCTTCATAAGCTTTTAACACCGTTATCATCCACATTATCATTTCACAACATTTTCTACTGTTCTTAACTAGAAGTGCTACTAGATATTTGGTTAGGACAGAGTCAGTCACCTTTGTCTGTATTCATTTTCCTAGAAGCAAAGCAAAGCTGGGAAGCCTTAGTTTAACAGTAGTACCTGACTCAATTTCCAGTACTGGGGGAAAAAAAAAAAAAATCACACAGAAAAGCAAATTGTGCTTGTTTTAGAGAAAATCTGTGTACACAGAGTACCTACAGTTTTTAATGTTTTGGAAAAAAATAAAACAACATTCTTGTCCTTTAGTTGCAAAATTCAGTTCAGTTGATGCCACCACACAGAGCCACAGCAAACACTCAGGTTCTCATAAGAAGCCTTAAACAGCAACACCAGATTATATTAAAACACAGTGGGATTCCAAAATCGACACTCCCTTTGTAAAGGCTTCTCTAGCCTTTTTTTCTTTAGTTTTGGTTATTCTTTGACAGTAGCTTGCAGGGACTGGTCAGCAATGTTCACTGCCAGATGGACAATAAGACTACACAAATGTTCCCATCAACCAAACACAGCCATCTTCCAGAGAGGCAACACTTTTGTTCTCACTTCTCCCACTTCTGTTGATGGGCAATAACAGAGTACATCACTCCAGTTATTGCTTCCCTGGTGTAAACCTGAACCTTTTGCAGACTAATGGTCACGATTGTTCTCAGATCAAGACAAGACAGTGACTCTGGGTAACAGCTACTTTACCTACGTAAACCTATTTGAGTTACAATAGGTTGTGCACACAACACGTACAGAATGCAGAGCTGTGTGTCTATGGCACATGCATCTGTTACAGACACCTGTCTGTAATGGACAACAAGCCTCATTTCATTTAAGGCTGTTTTATGACTATTTTATTCCAGCTACCTTACACAATTTATACTTTGTACTTAGTAGTTTGGTTTCAGCTCTTCTTCCCTACAAAAAAAAAAAACAACAAACTTCTCTTATTGTCTGCACGATCACTATGTCTATCTGTTGACTCCTGTAAACACAAGGAGTGTCCAAGTTCATCAGCTGCCTCCCAGGAGATGGACTTTTTATTGGAGCCCAGCACTGAGAATGAAGATAAAAACTTCTTTCTAGATCACAGGGTCTGTTTGTCTTAAAAGCAACAGAAGCTACAAACAGCCCACTCAACTGTCTGCCAAGAGACACAAATCCTGGCCCACAATTTAAGCTGGGCAAAGTCAGTGTCACCCTTTTGTTACCAGCTGGTGTAAAGCCTGCCAGAGCTGCTGTTCAACTGCAGTGCAAGCAGGCAGCAGCAAGATTTTGCAGTTTTAAAACACAATTTTGCCTAAGACCTTCTAAGTCTCCTGACAGTGACAAAGCTCTGATGGGAATCTACAGGTCTGAGCCCCCACATCACATGCTGAGGATGAGAATCTTCCCTGGGGAGAGAAAAGGGAAAAAGAGAAGTTACAGCTCTAAAATTACTCACCCATCTGGTAGGCACATATGGGGAGCCACCAACCACCACCCACCCCTCAGGAATGCCAGCCACAAAGGAGGGGACACTATACCCCACAAGCACACACATCAGTGTCTCCTGAATACAGAGGGCAGGAACAGTATAAAAAGCCTTTTCTCTCTTCTCTGTTAACTTCCTTCGGATTCTTCCTACCATACAACAGAGCATTTGCCAAGCTTCTCTGTCCTGCACAGGGATTCACCAGGAAAGAACTGATATTTTCAGTAGTTCCTCTGCCTGTCACCTTTACTTTTGAAACACACACCTGCACTCTTAACCCTCGCTTTACCTCTCGAAGAGGGAAGCCCCATGCTTGCAAAACTCAATGTGACACCATCATCTCCTTCAAAACAATACCTGCCAAGCACATTTTTGTAATATTGACATAGGCACACTCATGTACCAACAGAGTAATCTAAAAGCAAATTAAAAATGTAAGTCACTTCTGTTTGTCTACAGCAGGTTTTACTTATTTTGACTTGGAGTAACTAGAACAGCTGAATTTTGTCTCCAGAAACTGCCTCATAGCTAAGTGATCGAAGTACCCAAAAAACATTATAGGTGCTAAAGTTGCTAAACCAGTAAGTTAACCTCTTGTTAAGGAGCGTCTGCAGACATTTTGCATCCTGCTTACATGAATTATTTCTATTATTAAAGAATTATTTCCTGAGGATGCCTTAAGCTGCTTGGTGAAGGAGAAATATCCATCTCTGGATTAACTACTCTCTAGTCTGAGAATGCATTTGAGAACACTATGCTATGTCACAATACCACAAACATCCTAGCAATTTTTCACAGTTCTTGCTCTGTACAGACCATAACAGATGCCAATCCAGAATAAACACAGAGAGATTAGCTTACACAGCTCAGATACCAAAACAAGCCTGGCACACAAAAAAAAATAAATTTTAAAAGACACAGAGATAAATGGATTAAAAGGTCATATTTTGATCACACATCTTTCAGTAGAAGGAAACTTACTCCCCAGGCTAGCTGACTTGGAGCAACAGCTGTAGCTGACCTTGATAACCCAGCTCCCAAATGGAAGGCAAAGAGATGGCATAAAAGCAAATATTACAGCTCTTGTCTTCTATCTTAAAACTGATAGCATAAGCAGTGCAGATAAGAGGTGCACACCTTCAACATACAAGTAAGGAATACTTAGTGCCTTCTTTCAAAGGCGGCATTCCCTTACACAGAACTGTTGTTTTCTTGTTTTATTTTAGCATTAAGGATTGACTAGTATTACTGAAAATAAGAAGTCCCTCATGCAGGACAGCTTCCCCTGGAGTTGTGTCCGAGGCTGCCAGTTTTCTGATCTCCAGTAAGAAAAAGAATAATTTGTTTTTCCCAGCAAAAGTCTCTTCTCAGATGCTTATTCTCACAAAATACATATTATTATATTACACAAAAACTGAAAGCAGGATGAGCAGCAGGGATAAAGAGACCTGCTGCCTCATCTCCCAGGCTCAATACCTCTACACGTATGCAATAAACACCTGCTTATCCCCATACACAGTCTCTGCATGCTGTCCCCTGTTCCACAGATCAACAGCATCCAGGTTCCTTGTCCCTGACCTGGCTCTATTTAAAAGCTCTCAGCTGTTTGCCTCAAACCTGCCAGCTATTTCCTGTTAGATTCCTAGCTCTTGTATTAGGAGAAATAAGGAATGTCCTTTTCCATCTCATTAAATTCAACGCACATATGAGAAGCATGGATTATTGGAAAGATTGATGCTTTTGGTATCTTGGGAAAATTACCAATTTTCAAAGTTCCATTCTGCGACTGAGATTCCTCAAGCATATTTGATAAGCCTAGAAAACTCTGTCTATACACAGCTTCCTCTTTTCCTAAGCTTACATATCTCCTCCCACACTGTGCAAGTGCTGCATCGAACAGGTGCGGCTGAGATCTGAACCCCATACGTTGCCCAACATCTAACTAGACAAGTACCATACTTGTCTTAAGAGGCTATATTAATATCACAGGAAGAAAAGAGTAGTCAACGTAAGACACACTTCAACCCTGAAGCCAAACAGCATAACTATTTGATACGGGTGGAATTTTTACAACAGCACACCTTTGAAAATAACTACAATAACCAGAAACTCTTCTAACAGAGATTTGATTTCAGAAGTTTTATGTTAATTTATTAAGCATTTCTTAGAAAGCAGAAGCAAAAAGTATCTATCTGGCTTTTGCCACTATACTAGCTGAAGTAATTTTATTAAGTATTATGAACCAGAAAACAGCCTAGGATCAACACGAGAACATGTCTCCTGCTTCACAGCATTTTAAAAAGAGAAATCAGAGTCCTTCAGCCAACTACACTACCTCCTTTCTACATTTGCTTTCCTCAAGTGGGATAAAGGAAACTTCATTAAAGCATCTGGCTGGACGTGGTCTGGTTTAAGTTTAATAAAGCCATGCAGCTAAATAAGAGCTTTTATACCTAGGGTATCTTCTTACAAATAAAAAAAATCTTTGGTAGTGTTTGAACCATGGGAACTGAAATAATAGTAATATTTGCGAAGTTACAAGTCCAGGTGAAATTTTTACAGATTCACCACTAAGAATAAAAAAGCCTATTTTTCTACTGAAATGTCAGAAAACATGCCATTTTTGGAAGTTGGTGACCCATGATGGTTATTCACCAAGGACAGCTAAGCAAGAAAAAATGTATTTTTGAAGTACAGCATATTTGTACATGTTTATTATAGAAAATATGGAATAAGGAGAGGGCATCCATGTGCCAAAAAACAGCAAAAAATAAAGCCTGCAAGGTCTGACGCAGAAACTGGTGAAGCACTACTGACATCTAGTGCTGCACCACTGTTTCTTATCTTTAAACTAATATGCTACAGAAGCACTTATTTCAGTTCCAGTCCAAAAAATGAAGTCAAAGATTTGAGACAACCCTAAAATAAAATTCTAACATTTAACATTTTTAAGAATGAAAGGGCAGGGCTTATTCTTTTCCCATCTTAGTACAGACAAAAACCCACTTCACAGTCATGCACTACAAAGGAGTTACAGTACCCACTAATACTTGGAAATCTTTGCTTCTGCAAGATACTGTCTCACCTGACATTGTTTCAGCATAAAAGGTCATGAAGACAGCAGGCAGAAGCTTGCTGACAGTCCTGGACCCTAATTTTACCTGTGCCTGACCTTCCCCAGTCTCCAGCAACAGGAAGAAGGTGATGAAGAGTTCAACACCAGGAACTGAGCCCTTGATTTGCCCAAGGAAATACCATCACTCCTACTGGTGACAGCAGGCCAGGATTTTAGCCAGAACTTTGAAGTAGATCTGAGCTTGGATGAAGGCTGGCTTTGCTAATAGGACACTGATGTGATTAGCTCCAAGCTCTGCCTTTTGATGGCTGCACTTTCATAACAGCAAACAATACACACACAAAAACTTTGCATGTGAAAAAAAATTGCATCCTTGACATGAGGTTTTATTTTTGAAGAGTAGTTTTACATCTCCAGTATCTTTGCTAGACTTGCTGTTACTCTGCTCCTGCTTGCTATCCAGTGGGGCAGCAATAAGCAACTTGGAAACACCAAATTAGATCTGTCTTGCTCCTGCCATTAAAGTTGTTACCCCCAAAAACAACTGAATAAAACCTTGAAAACCTTTTTGCTTTGGCATGAAGGTAGGTCAGGCTTGGTTCCCACACACAGAACAAGTCTTGTTCCGTCAAGTGTTTGACAAGATTTTTTTAACATTTTTTCTTTGAGCAGGTGTATCACTCTGTCCATGATGACTCATAGGATACATTACTCTTCCTCCTAAAGCTTTTGCAACACATCACAGCTGTAGAGCAGACTGCTGTCTGAGAACTTTTTAGGTTTTTTAGATTGTGTAGGGCATGTACCAAATAGCACTGGCTCGACTAGATCTGACTGACAACATGAGCAGAACCCACCTCTTCCCAAGGAAAGCTCATGCTGAGGTCCCACACAGGAAGTAGGAGGAGGCCTCAGGAGTGCAGGTACAAAACAGCTCACTGCCCAAAAACCAGCAGAGCCAGAGCCCCTTCAGCTGCTGCCAGTGTTCAGCTGGCATGTGGCCCTCAGGATCATCTCTTGAGTGTGGTTCCAGTACCACTTGGCACATCCTGGTTTTGCAAACTTAAGAGTATCAGAAATTCCATATTCAATGGCGCATGTTGCCTTCCCCTTCATTTCCCCTTTAGGGCCAGTTTTCTGCCACACAGGCCAAAACAGCTCCCTCAGCCAGGAGGAACACGAACACCCATGATCCAGTCTTGAAGGCTGCAGTGAAGACATGGCCTGAGCACTGGCAATCTTCAAACTGACCTCTTTGGCCACAGAGACATGTGCCCCGAGTAAATTCTGGCAGCTGCTAGGCTCAGCTTTACCTCAGGCACCATCTCCAGCAGCACTCTCCTAGCCACTGTCCTTGCAGGCAGCAAGAGGTTGTAGAAGAGCAGGGTTTGGCTTGCTCAAAGTACTGCCCACCCCAGAATGCTGCATGGTCACCAGCTGTGCTGGCTCCTTCTCACGCAGAACCCTTTGGGGCCACACCTTGCAGCCAGGGCCCGAGGACAGGCCCCGCCCAGGGCACTGGGCACCGGGCACCTCTGTGAGCAAACAAACCCAAATCCTCCTTGGGTTGAGTGGTGAATACAGCACTGAAGAGTTCAGCCTGGGGACCCTGGCAGTGACCACCAGCAGTGCTATTCTCGGGCTCTGATGCTTTCCCAGCAGCAAAAGCCTCCCTCAAATGCATGTTTTCCTTCAAAAAAAAAACCCACAATTTTTACCAGACAGGTCTTTGGATTCTGGATTCACCAGAAGAAACAGCATTTGTTACCATGAGGCATTTCTGACCCAAATTGCAACTCCAGCTCAGCTCCTCACACAGGCTCAAGCGTATCCAACAACCTAAAATGTTTCGATCACTCGTGAGGATAAAAGCCCTCCTGAGTGGGCAGAACACCCTATTAAAAACAGAACTGTCCCCATACCAATAAAAAAATAGCAGCTTCAGGTGAAGCTCTCCTTCCACTCCACCTGAAATCCCAGTGGAGGGCAAGAGGAGACAGCTGCCTCCAGGGCTGGGATAACTCCCACCAGTGAGGAAAACCACACAGACCCCAGGTCAGCCTCCCACAAGTCTCTTCTCCTGTTTCTCATCCCACATCTGAGGTTGTGTAGCTTCCCAACATTCATTCGCCAAAAAGCCCTCCCAGGAGTTAACACTGTAAAGTCTCATACTTTGCCAGCTTTGCTTTTAAAGACAGCTCAGGACTTTGTGTTTAAGTTTACCCATCCCATACTAATCATCATCTCAGAAACAACACTCAAAAGCTATGAAAATCCTTTCCCAGAAAAAAAACACACCTGCTTTCTGCATTTTATAATTTTACCTACCCTTTTGTTTCACCCTTCAAGAAGAGGCTGATACCCAGCACAGAAAACAGAGCTGGCTTTGAACACTGGTGAAAACAACTTATATTTGACCAGCAAAGACATGGGTGAATACTGCTTGCAAAGACTGCAGCAACTAGATTTTCAGATTATAGAAACATGGGCAAGCAAAACTATTTCTTCTCAGATCACTCAAAAATACACCCACTTTCAAATGCCCGACACACTGCCTCTTTAAAGCTCAATTTTGATTGAGGAGGGGAGGAAAACACAAGCAGCTGTGCTGGAAGACTGCACTTACAACTCCCTCTAGAGCTTCTGTTGCTGGAGCCATGTCTTTGGAAAACCTGCTGAAAGCACTAGCAGGGTTGTTAAGTAGCTCCCTCAACTTTTCACCAGGAAGCAGAAGCTTTTCCCAGCTTTACTAATCCCTTATTCACTTCTTTCCACATATTTAAGCCTCAAGGCAACGGTAGCTTCTTCAGCCTCCCTCACACAAGAAGTAGAGCAAGAATATGTGTTTTGCAAGGGCAGACCCACATCAGCTTTTCACATTTTCCATGCGTGCAGACTTTCGCAGGCTGGAGTTTTAAAGAGAAATTCCAATGCTAAATGGTTAAATAAAATAAAAACCCCTTGTAAGCACTAATCTCCCTAATGTTTCCAACTCCATCAGGAAAGCCAACAGATAATTGTATATGCCACAAAATGAAAAATACATACCATGAAATAAAAAAGGAAATATTATTATTTAGAGATTTCTTTCATGTTTTGTTATTTCCTAACAAAAACAAACAAAAGGAAGTCTTAGGCAAGGTGGAGTGCGAAGGGGAGTTGGGCAGGACGTGGGGAAGATCTCACCTCTGCCAGACAGCAGATATCTGTGCCAGGGCACTTTCTTATTTCAGCACTGTATTTTGTGCACCGTGGAGTTGCTTTCCCGATGAACCTGGCAATCTTCTATAACACGTCCCCTGTACAAGACTTGCTCAGGAAGGATAGCTGACCAGCAGCAGGGCACACTTCAGCCCCTATAAGCCAATGTAAGGGACCAAAGCAAAGAGAAGAACTTCATTTCATATTTTCTATAGAATTCCAGTAACTTCTTCACCATAGACTAACAAACACTAAAAAGACAAACTGCAATACCTGCCTGGTTGAGAGCTCTGGGGTTTTTAAATGAGGGGATTGCTGATGGTTGCTGATAGGCCACTTGCAGCTGAACCTGAAGAAGCTGTAGCAAATACTTCTGCCAGAACCAAAGGAATCATCCTAATGCAATTCACTCCACCCAAGGAGCTGCCTCCCTAACCCAGCTGGGAGAGCAGCCAGGTCTGCATGCTCAATTAAGGCAGTCCTTGCCTACAGGTTATTCAGCTGTATTCCAGCATAATCCCAGACATCAGTGCATTGGTGCACAAAGATCAGGAACAGGCTCTCCTATCATCAGGAACTGTATATGCCTTGGCATGGACACAGAAGGGTGCTACAGTGTTTCTTTTCTATTTAATAAAAAAGAGGAGCTGTAGCTAATTCAAGAGCAACCAGTGAGGATTGATGGGAGGGAAAATTAGAAGGCATCAGAGAAGGAAAGAAAATCAGAATTACCTTAAACAGTCTCATTTTTTCCATAAATGGTTGTTTTATTTTGTGCCTTTCCCATAGATCCTAAGTACTGAGAAGCAGCCAGAAGGCCTGCAACTGCATTGGTTTTTTTCTTCCTTTTGCAACCTTTTGGATTTCCTTAAAATACCAGCCACTTCCCTTCCACAGTCAGGTGCCTCAGCAGCCTTGTGCCTGCATGAGCACACACCAGCAAGGGATGACCAGTCACTGAAACCTTCCAGGCACCTGCTTGGTGGTGGGAGCAGAAAGTGTTCTATCCAGAGTCAGGACCAATCTGAAGAGATTAAAAAAACCTGAGCAGTTTCATTTTAACCTCTCTGTACCCATAGGTGAACTGGCTCAAAGCGCAGCCTCTGCCAAGCTGAGAAGAGATTGGGATAGGTACCTCTGGCCACGTTACCTCTGCCTGTACAGCACCTTGCTGCTGTCATAGATCACTTGTAGATGCGTTGGGGAGCAAAGTGCTTTCTCCCCAAGTGGTGGTAGGGGTGGGAAGCTGCCTGCAAGCCTATCCATTGAGGGTGATGGAGATGGGTTCTCCAATAAAGATGAAAAAAGCAGAAAGTCTCTACCCAAACCTCACTCCGTCTTTCCAACCTCTGTGCTTTCTCAGGATTGCTACCAGGGCAAGAGAACCCATTTCAGGGAGCAGCTGATATTCTCTTGCTCAAAAACTTCTCTCCCTTGACCCTGACAGGGCTGCTGGTTATGTGCTCATGGCTAACCTACTTTTGAGAGCCAATTTGTTGAGGAAACTGTGGTTAATGAACTTTAACTGGAGGGATGAGAGGATGAAGGCTCAACTGGAGGCAAAATCTGGGTTGTCTCCGACATCCCTGCTGCGAGCCGTGTCCCCCTCCCTCATCATTGTCCCCTCATTGTCTGGCACCTCATAAGGCAGCGAGCAGGATTTTGGGGGTTTATTGCCATCCTTTTCTCATCCAAATCCATCAGCCTGTCCTCCTGGAGGAACTGTTGTTTCCTGTACACATCCTGTACTCCAGAGGGCCTCTTCACTGCAAGGTAGCATAACCCTAATAGATTTTCATTTAAAAATACATATCTATGACAGTCATATAGACTTATGTCCTTAAAAACATATTTTTTTAAAAAATGCATCAATATTTGTAAGTTACACATGGCATGGAGCATGTGCAACAGCTTCCCCTGGGAAAGTGCTGCTGCTTATGATCGGTAATTCATAATTAGTCTTAAGAATATTTACCACAGTTCCACTGATATAAGAGCTCTATTACTTCTCTGCATGTTGTGAAATAATCCCATTAATGTATAGAATGGTCTCTCTAATGTAAATCTATAAAGCCAAAAGTTACGCAGTAGTAAACCTGTCTTGGTGAAGTTTAATGTGCTGTCTCTAGAATTTTATTGGGGCAGAGCAACTCTCTTTATTGTTGGCAGTTTCTCAGCTGCTACTGCCAAAGAAAATAGTTGTAGATCTCCAAGCAGGGGAGAGAAATTCAGGGAAATTTTCAGCAGTCACTCCTCCACAACCCCTCTACATGACCTGCCTTTGGCAGAAGTCACAGAGTGTCTCCAGCTCTGACCATCCACAACATACTCTCATAATTGACACTTCAAAATCTTGTCCTTATTTAACCAGGTCTCCACTTTAACCCAATTACCAGGCACAGGACTGACAAGTGTTGTTTCTCCCTCCCCAGGTAACTGCAACATTGATTTTGGGGTATCTCATTTGGCAGCTAAAGATATCACTCCGCCAAAACAAAATACCGAGCATTTTCCAGAGGCTTCTGAAGTGTGCAGAGCTCATGCCGTCTGCATCTGAGTAAAAAGAAATAACGAAAGCAATCACCACCAACAGACAATCTCAGCATGGAAAAAAATTGAGTCTGGTCAGACCTGGGTAATGGACAATGTCTTAAAATTATTTTTAATTAGAATAATTGCAGGTCAAAAGCTAAAAGCCCTATTGAGGGTAGCCTCAGAGAGTAACTCTCTGTCATGAGTTTCACAAGTCTTCATCCAGAACCATTCCAGGGTTTATCTCCCCATGCTGGTGAAATATTCACACCTTCAGTAAGGAAAGGCCACAACTGTGCCAGAAAGTGCAAGAGGACCTGGGAGGCTCCAGAGCCTCCCCACTGCGACAGAGATCTGCAGCCAGGAAAAAATGCAAAAGATGCTATCATGCATGGGGAGAGGCACCATTGGGATTTAAGAATAACACAGGTGAGGTTAAAGAAGCCCTTCTGAGATTCCCAGGCTTATTTAATATGAAGAAATCAATGATTTCTATTACTAGATCACTGCACTGGTATGCTTTGGAAGAAACAAATCCTTATTTTTGTAAAACTTCTTTTATTTCAATGCACTTTTCTTTAGGACAAAACTCCCAGTTCCCCATATGGTTGTCTCCCCCTCTCCTTTCTTCAATTGACTGTCCATTCTGTCTTGATTTCTGTACCCTGGGAGCTACAAAGCTTAACATAATTCAGGACTAAAAATGGCACCTTCCTTTCCTGCTGGCAAAAAAAGTTTTGCATTATAAAGACTTTCTGACTCACTTAGACTTCCCACAGTGGCTTTCCTGCTGACTGCTCTGACACACAGCGAACTTGCTTTTGTATTAGCAAGTACCAGTTGAGATGGAAGTTTTGAAAATAAAAAAAAAGATCAATAAGAGGCGTAAATTAAGGGCATACTCAGGGCTTCTGTGTCTTCGCCATTCTCATAGAGGCACACCGGCTTTTACAGATCAAGTGATTCATCATTTTACTTCTCCAGACACAGCTTTAGTACTTTTAAAACACTAATGCTTCTAGTTTTGTGCCAAGTGGATGTGAAAGCTGAGCTTTGCCAGAGCCTGGCTGGTTATCAGTTCCCTCCCAAGGTACCACTATGGTTGGGGAGAGACCTGGAGCCTTCTTGCTCTGAATTTTGGGGCACCAATGTTGAAAATGGGCCCAAAAAGATGCCAGGCAGGGGAAGAAGTCATTATCAATTCAAGCTGATTAAATGCCAACATGTGGTTACAGTCAGTGAGTTGAAGTCTGTAAAAGCCCTAACAAAGGAGGGATGCAGGCGAAGTGTAGCACTGGAGACTTGCCACCTTCTTCCACTCTTTTGCTTTTTTACAATTATCTTTCCCTCTGTACAATTAATTGGAAAAAGGTCACTGAACAACAAGCTTCCAGCCCTGAAAAGGAGTATATTTTACATTGCCCGAGGCTTCACAGTTATATTACTCTCAACTATGGCTAAGTGAATGTTGAACTTAGGTCAAACTTAGCAACTGCTATTTGTGCTAAAATTACGTATGTTGGATCCAAAATTTCAGAGAGAGTTCAATCTAGGCTCCTGAAAACCTTCAGTTTGTTTCAGAAGCACATCCCAGCTGCTGGGCTGAAAAAGTCCAGTTAAATGCATTTTGATTAGCTTTGAGGATAACTGTAATTTAACAAAAAAAGGGCATGTATGGCCCATGATTTTGGTTTAGTTTGTTTAACACCACAAAAGCAAAAAGAAGCCCTTGTGCAAACTGCCCCACTCTCAAGTCTCTTTCCAATACAGTACAGTTTTCTAATTTTCAATGATAATTACAAACTCATAAAAATACATCTGTTGACCTAGACAGATCATAACTGCTACTTTGATTCTTGGATTGCTCTTTTTCCATTTCATTATTGACTCCATTTTTCTCATACAGACCACAAAAATAGTTTAACTGATAAAAGCAATTATGATATGTACCTCAGTTCATTTTAAACGATGGGTATAATACTCCAGGTTAGTAAAAATCAGAATTAAAAGAGAAGAAGGCAGGCAGGCTGAGGCCATGCTGTTTGTTCATAGAAATGTTATTTTTCTGTTTGAAGAAGTTTGCACAACACAGTACTAATAATTAATACCCAAGCCTGTGGCGACAACTGTACTTTAATGAGTTATTCTGGATTCAGCTGCATGCTGAGGAGGGCAGTGAACTGCTGTCAGAAAAACAGGGCATCACATGGCACTTCACAGGGCTAATTACTGCTTCCTTCCCTCCTCCCTGATGGATTTTAGCAGAAAAAAAAAAAGAAACAATAACAAACTTGGAATAAAACCAGAAAAGAGGATAGGAAATCCCTGACCTCGGAATCTTATGGCATAGGCAGAGGAGAACAGAGAAAGATGCTCTGACCACTGGAGCTGGAGAGAATAAGTGCCCTGGGTGACCTGAGCAAGGTCCCAGGAGATGCATTGTACCCAGCTAAGGAGACCATGGTGATTTTAAAGAGGGTAAGATCTAACAAAAAGCCACGTGATTCTGCATGAGGGTCCCTCTAGATCTGCTTTCCATCAATATTTTCAAAAAGGCACAGAGCATTCGAGCCACAGGAGGACCATTACTTTTACGGATTCATGTAGTAGCATAACACTGTCTTACACTTGGATCAAATAAAGATCCAATAAAAACTCCCAATCATATCTGATTCCTACTAAACATGATGTTTTTGTCAGAATTACCTCTCCTACCCACAAATGTAAATGAACAAGTATTGGAAAAGCCCAAGGCCATGAAGACAGCTTTTTGCCTCCAAAAAGGATGCCTATGCATCCTAGAGGAGATGCTACTCCAGTTTCAGACTCACGGTATTTGAGAAGAAATGGTTTGTGTTGACCAAAACCCCAGAAGTCAGTATTTTCTTCGTAGCTGTTCCTGGTTTGTTTCTGGCTTTTCTTTTAAAAAGTAAGTTTGCAAAATTGGTACTTTGACACAGTATCTATTCAATAGCTTCCCATCTGCTTGCCCAATTTATATCCACTGCATTTGCTAACAAAATCAAGTTTTTACTGCTAGCTGCATTGCAGAGCTTATACAGGTGTGGGGGAATGGGCTGCACTCAATTTCTCCTTATGCTTCATCAACCAAAGAGTGTGCTGACTCCAATTCTTCACTGCCAGCAGTAGGGATAAAAAACACAACAGGCTACAGGTTGCCCTTCAGATATGTTGCACAACATATAAGTAAATTAATTGTTCTGCTGAGGGTCAAAGTAAGCATAAAGCTGACCAGAGGAAAACGTGTACTGACTGTAGATATTGTACAGTTCCTATTCTGGATCACATATATCCTCAGATCTTGTGGTGACCTAATCTGCAAACTAAGTTACATTTAGTGGAAGTTACATTTGGGGATGGCAATAAGTATGAAAAATACAAGCAAAGACAACAGAATGGCAACAGGCGATGAAGAGAAATATCTAATATAAAAGGTAAGCTTCCCAAATTGCTCTCTAAAAATCTCATTCCCTGCTCCCAGAAGAGGCATTTGTCTCCTTCAAAATGAGGCAAATCAAGGAAGTCAAGACAGCAGAAAATTAGTAAATTCTGTGTCAGATTTGTTTCCAGTGAAACCCACTGCCTACAGAAAGCCTTGACCGAGCTGGAGAAGACGCAGGAACAGAATCACAGTCACAAATTTATGAAAAATTCCTTTTTTTTTCTAAGTCTCAACTGGTGGGATGCCTTTGACTTCTTCAATCCTCCTTCCATTCAGAGAACTGTTTAATAGCAGAAAAGAAGGTTTTAAGAAAACACTATGGTGGAGTGCTATGGACATCGACTACAATGCTGACCAACAATTCACAGGCAACACTGCAAAGCATAAACTTCTGTGCAAAAACCCCAAGTTCTGGTTTGGGGCTTTATTTTGTGGGTGGTGGTTTGGGGTTTTTTTCATTTTATAGAGTTTACTCTTGTACACCAAAGCAGGTGTTCCCAACAAACAACAGCAGTGGATTCCATACCAAAAACACAGTGGTAAAGCAAACTGGTAAATCCACGGTAAACATCTAGAGCACAAAGAAAAGATGAGAAAGAAAGAGAGACTGAACAGTACATGAAAACTTTTCTAAGCAATCTTCCTGAATTAAAAGAAAACCAGTTATACTTGCAAGTCACTTGCAGAAAATTTTAATAATTTGCCAAATATACAGCTATTAGAATTACCCTAAATAGCACTTATAATTAAGTTACAAAAGTAGGTAGATAGCATAGTACAATGTTCTATAAAATGAACACGTCATATTAACAACACCCCCTGCAGTCCAGTAATGGCAAAAAACAGCAAATCAAATTACAAACACATAAATTAGAGAGTGGTTGACAGCTTTAGACACTTGTGTCAAAGAAACTGAGACCAGACTTAACTAGGTACATTCATCCATCAAGCATAATTAATGTAGAATTCTAGATTTTAAAAACAATTAAAAACACAACATCAGGTGCAGTTTCACATATTTTCATTTATCTTCCAGTACAGTTCCCAGAGTATTAAAGTGCCTTTGTGCACTCTAGTTCCGTGTATTGTCAGGTGCAGCACACATTGTATTTGGAAGTTACTTCATAGGTCACTTTTTCTAAAAAGAAGAATAACTATTTGAACCAAAACACGTAATTTGAACTAAGGTGTGTTTAAAGTACCCTTGTTCCAATTGTTGTTGAATGCCCTGTAACAAACACACTGAACTCCGAATATATAGGGCCCATCTCCACTAAACAAGACTAGAGTAAATGAGATTTCTTGAAGAGCGTTTTCTGCTGGACCACCCCTAGCTCTTCTTATTTTCTGCCCTTTCAAACACTGCTCAAACAGCTAAATTTGTCGTTTGGATGACAACCATCTCTGCAGCTTTTATTTGTAGGTTGCTGTGAAGACAGGAAACTGGCAGTGTTTGGCCTGCAGTGACGGAGAGGCAGGTACTCACAGGTAACGTCCCACAGCGGTCACTGTCACTCCATGAATATGCACGGCACACCCTCCCTGTGAGATGCTTGAAGACTTCCAGCCTTTGGATCTTACCTGTAGCGACTACCTGCACTGACCAGACGTCCTACTTGGTGCTCCTTGCGAACTTCCACCTCCTCCCACTATGCTACCTTCTTAAACCCAAACCTCAACATTACCTGCAGTAAGAAAAGAAAAACTTCATGCAGTTTGGCTGTCACCTTGCCTCCAACATCTTCCCTTCAAAATACAGATCAAGAAGTTTCATAAACCTACAATCCAGTCTCCCATCGACACATTCATGGGAAAGAGTGCAAAAGGGAAATTGCTTTTTCCATACTCTCCGAGGCATTTTGATGGTGTTTTTCAACACCTGCACTTCAAAAGTAGTTATGGGGCGTGAGTTGTTTTAGTGAATAAAGACTTCACTTCAAATCATTCCCCAGTGACGCTACAGGAGAGGTGGCCAGTGGCGAGGGCTGGAGAAGGCACTCAGGAGGAAAGCTTACTTGGAGAACAAAAAATTCAGAGAGAGGATGCACAATTAATCATAACCTTAAACAGCAGATGTGGATGCAAGTCTATTCTTGCACTGTCCTCCTACACTCAATAATACTTCACATCATGAAGTGAGAAAACAGCTCCAGTGGTTTCTAAGTTCTAGTTGTAGGCACCCCTGCCTGACAAGGACAGTGCAGGTGATGCCCTCCTTCTGCCACTGCTGCCACACATGAAAAGGTCAGCTTTAAATACCGCCCAAGCCAGACTCCGATCAGCAGAGGGAGGCTCTGTGCAGGAAAGCAAGTCTTACCGGGGCTCCAGAGAGATAATTCACTAATGTTACATAAAATATACCATGTGCACATAAGTATTTCAAGAACGTACAGATTCTGTTAATCAAACTGAAGGGAATTAGTGACTTTCTAACCTACCAAGTACTTTAAAAATTCTCCATGAAACTGTAAGGTTACGGAAAAGAATAATGTAAGTATGTAACACAGCAGAAAAAAAAAGAGAAAACAGTACAGGTTTCATGTGAATCACAACTATAGGTGAAGTCTCTGGTTTAGTTCATAAAATGATTTGCTTAAAATATTTTAAAGATTTCATAATGGTATAACAATTTCCAATGTAATTTATGCAACAAATTCCACCCACATCCAAAAATACCATATATGTAATTGCTTTTTTATAAAAATTTTACAATTCAAGCTCTCATTAGGTAAGCCTATACACAATTCTCACGATCACCTAGGCAGAAAGTCTTCACGAAAGCATATTCTCCGAGAGTACATGAACAACAGAGCTTCCATGAATCTCCCCTTTTGACGATTGACTCTGCCAAACCAAACTCTTATTGCTTCAAATCAGAGTAGACGGGTTTCATCAGTGACAACAGCACTGAGAGATACCATACCAGCCTGAGAAGGGACCTGCCTTCAGCTCTACTGGACAGAAATATCCATAAGCTTGTTACCACTTCTGTAAAGATTTCCATGTAACGCTCACCCACGTCATACACTTCTTATGAAGAACAAGAGAGGCATCCCTGGGAAGGAGGGAGATTGATGGCAATGTTTAAGTTTAGTGACCAGTGACTCCCTCTTCTTCTTCTAATTAATTCTGTTACGTGTTTAATGATTTCTGTGAATACATCTCCAACTACAACTGAAACCAATCTGATCAGATACAAGACACTAGAAAAACTAATTTAAAATGTGCAAGAACAATGTGAACATAACCCTGTGAAGGCCTAAATTCACAGCTAGTACTATGCCAAAACACCTCTACAGCAAGCTTTATTTACACAACTTCCAATTAAAAATACTGTTATCTCTCAAGCTACATTTTAAATTAACAGAAATACATCCATAATAACTACCGGTAAAAAAAACATGATAAAATTATTTTATTCTTTTTTTTCAAAATATTCTGACACTTTAACAATATTCCAGGTGCATTACAAACACTGCCACAGTCCACACAACAATCAATACTTAAAGAGCATTCAAACACTGAAGACATATCTTAAAGCAGAGACAGGAGAACACGCTTATACTGAGTGCATACAGATCATTTTCCAATAACTGACTTCTTTGAGGCAGATGTCTGATTTCTGGCACAAAATGGATTAAAATCCAGGAGAGATGAGTTACACAGACAAAAATTCAGATGTATAAATGTTTTCCCCCGTATTTTCTATAAAATATTGTGAATCTATCATACAAAGCCACTATCAGCCCAGACTACTCTAGAGTTGACTGTTTACGGGATAGAACAACAAAATCGTAACAGAGAAAACAATGTCAAAGCAAACAAAACCACAAACTCTTCCTAGAATATGGCTTAAATTAGTTCACAGGGAGCTGGGACTCTATTAACTCTGGTGCACTGGAAATACCAGGTAGAAGAAAATACTTAATATTCCTGATATTTTTCCCTCAGTCTTCACCACAATTTGCATAAAATTTTCAAAAAAATGATAACACCCCTCCTGCCAGCGTTACCTCCAATGCTTCAAAAACATCATAATACTAACAAATTCTTGAATGTATTGGCCAATATTAACTCTAAAGTTTAAACAATGCAGTTCTACACATAATACCCTGTTTCTTCCATTAACACAGGTTCTCAAAGAGCGAAAATTTCAGCTGTATTTAAAATAGCGGATTTGTTTGAAAAAGTATTTATCTCTGTCTGATATAGAAAACAGATGTCAAATTGAGGACTTGCAAAGATGTGTACACAAATGAGTGCATAGTGCAGAACATCATACAGAGAGCAGCAAGGCCACGGTGTCACGTTAAGTCCACATGTAAAAGATGTGTGTTTGTTTCCAATGACCAAATCCATTCTAAGAAGTTTTACTTCTGGGGCTTGCTTAAAGCATTACAATCTTGCTCTATGGATGGCAAGATTCTTGGGTCCCGAGTTCTTGTATAGCTGACTATACATAGGCATGGTAGGGCAGCCATGTATACAGCATACACAAGAGACATACCAGGAATGCTTTGGATACATCATCCTGATCTCAAATATTCCATATGAAAGCTTGAATTTTTCCTGTGAAAAAGAAGGAAGTGGGACGACTTTCAAATTACATCGCTTCCCTGTGTTGTTAAAAAAAAAGAGCCAGCTTTAGCCCACAGTGAGAGCCACAATTCCACCGCAACAAAGAGAGGCACATCTGGTTGCTCCAGGGTTGAACTGGTTCTTTGCAGGAAAGGGTCCTTTGTCACTCCCAGTTGGTGCTCCCCAGCAGTGGAAAGGTGACACGTAGAGGAAATCTCTGTATGCTTACTCAAAATGCTTTGTTTCCCCACTCAATTAGTTTGCTTTTAAAAGCAATGTTTTTGGAGAAAGGCCATCAGAACAAGAGGAGTGAGGCGTTTCCCTTAGTCATAACATCAGACACTCCTTTAACAGACTGACTTATCCTAAACCAAATTAGTTCCTGGAACATCTAGGGTTTTCATTTTCAGTCTTTCTTAAGAACAAACAGTTTCTCTAGAAGTTGTGCAGTTTAAGCCTGTTACGATATTTTACTCCAGCATTTTCTTAGCACTCCAACACAAATTACGCTGTAGCTTGTCTACAGTGAACATCAGCTACAGACAACCACCAAGAGGGGAAGCGCCCACACCAGGGCTGAAAGAACAGCAATATCGTCTCGTGACACTGAAAAGCACTTTTTGATACACTAGCTTCCAGGTTAGACTACTGACTCAGAATGGGATTTCCCTCAAAGTAGGGTTAACTCCAGTTATTCAAGAACAGTAAACACAGGAGGGCAGCACTGAGGACATCAACACTGCATGTTAAGAGTTTTCAGTCAATTTTCTGAAAACCTGTTAATGGAGATACGGCTCAGTGTCAACGCTAAGTGGGCAAATGTCATTTACGCTAAGGTTGTTATGGGAACTAATATAACCCTTGCTTATTGTACTCCTTGGACTTAAGCCAACCAAATACATTTCATACTACTAATTTACCTATCTTGCTTAATCTCCAGTATCTTCATCCTTTCATACTCCCTAATTAACTATCAATTATTTTCCTGAGTGAGATTATAAAAAGTTAAACCCTTCTACCAAAAGTACAAAGACAAATAAAATATAGAACAATACAAACCCAGTTATACAGCATTACAAGTGCAGAAATTCTTCATGTTGTTGCTCTTCCTTATCATTGGCCCCCAGTAAAAACTATAGCAAAGAATTTAGTTATCCAAAATATTCTGAAGTACTGTGATTAAATTCTTCAGACCATAAATGTAGCCCTCATCCTTTGTGTTGCTAGGAAACACATGCGCAAAATCTATCATTCGGACTTCCACGTTTACGCTTTCCTTGATCTCCGCTGGCATGTGACAGAACACTTTTTCCAGTTGGGGTATGACGTTTCCGTTCAGATGCTCCTGTGTAATGCACGTGCTGCTTTTCCACATGTTGCCTTGCTCCAAGTTTTCTACCTTTAGCGAGAGTTGACTGTGATGCCTCTTAGAATATGCCTTTTTGTGAAGTGCATAAAATTTGGACAAGCCTTTACTTACTGAGGCCTCGATTTTCCCATTCTCTGTAGAATTTATTACATGAATGTTATTATTATACTCCAGTATGTCTCCACCTGATAACAGTCTTTTGGGCATTCCTCTCTTCTCTGCCAAGGCGACATCACCCAGCCGCACAGCTGTTGCCTGACATGAACCTTCATAAACAAAGAGCAGTGAGCTTGCATAAAAGTTGAGCTGTTTCTGGCCCTCAAACCACTCCAGAATCTTTTCAATCTTCTGAATGCTGGCAGCTACCGCATCTTTTCTCAAGCAGTACCCATTGTGGAAAAACTTCGAGATGCCTGCAAGAAACAGACATGTTTTGGGATTATTTTACCTTCTGAAGAGAAATCAAGCATTTTTCTGTACTTCTGGGATGAGAATAGTTCTTGATTTGAAGAAATAGGCAATGCTCCTTTCAAGCAGTTATAAACTAAATCAGATACAAACCAAGGAACTCTGATACTTTCAGTCACCTCACCTGCAAAGGGCCAGCTGTACAACACTACAGATTGGGTTTGGACTATAAATAAACCTAAATACCCGGTGTATCAATCAAACAGTAGACAGATGGCTCCTGCTCCCCAGGTCATTTTAGCAAGCATTCAGGCAGTCTGAGGCAGGGACTCATTAACTTCTTCAGGGATAAAGAATCTCAAGCAGTTCTTTTTCCTGAGTGACAGAGCTGACAAGTTAGAGCCAGCTCTGGAGAGCAGTATGTTTGTGCATGTGCCCTTCTGTCCCTCAGCAGGGGTCAGATGAACAGACATCAGTTAATGATGGTTTGAAGTAGTTATCACCACCACACAGCCATATGATGGCAGCATTTCTATTTATTGTTAATATAGAGCAACATATGGCTTGACTTCAATCCAGAAGGTCCCTCAAGTTGAAAGATGCATTTTACAGTAGCTTTCTAATGTAAAAGATAGGATATAGTCACAGAGGATAACTAGAGATTAATATATACATATGATAAAAACAAGTGATACTTCTAAAATATTTTTATTTCATTATAGTTTCAAATTCCGGAGAAATTGAATTCTACCAATATCACCCTCTTATTAGGAGGAAAAGACACCGATGAGGAAATTCCTGCAGTCTACATCACTTTTATAGCCAACTACAAACTTAATCTAGGATTGACAGGTAGTTTAAATGATACAGGAAATTTCTGAAGACCCATCTGGCAAAATGAGCAAAAGGGACTTTTAAAATGCGAACACACAGAATAACTCTCATACAGTTCTATAAATAAGTAAATAAATGAAAAATATCCAAGAGCACCAAATTCTGACACACAAATTCCCTTACCGTCCTTTACCGTTTCCTTTGTCAAGCTCCTTCCATAATGCTGATTTTGTGTCTCATAGGTGTCAGAAGAGACATGGTAAACCTGCAAAAAAACAAGGAGGTAACTGCTCTGAGTCCAAGCAACCAATATTTCTGCAGGGCTATCAGAGGCCTCACAGACCAGCTGCAAACTGGTCCCAGTTACATCTCCAGCCAGCAATGAGTCACTCACAGCAGTCAGCACTGCCGTCTAGTGCTCTGCTCTGCAAAATCCTCCCCCTTCACTGTCTGGGGCCGAAAGACATCATTATGTTCGCAAAAAGCAACATTTCCATTATGCGAAAACATTTTATACGGCATCTGCCTCGCAAATCAATGTTACAACTTGAAAATATCGTACTCCTACCCATCTTACTATGAATATTGAATCAGTAACACACAACAAGCTGAAAAATTCAATGCAATTATTTTGCATTCTTAAAATTATCAAAATATTAAGCACAATACCAAACAATGAGAAATACTACAAAGTGACCAGGAAGGCCCAGCTCCGTGAGGCATATCTGAAAATATATTCACTGGCACAAAAGAGGTTGTCGTAAATAAATGAAAGCAGCCCATTAAAACCCCAGTAAAAGCTCAGTTCCAGCACTAGTAGTGGTACATCAGCTCTTGCCTGAGAGGGAGGCAACTCATATGGGTACAGTTTTGTCCATATCAGGAATTGTACAAGCTTAACAACTTAATTTAAAAATGTTTTACATAGAGACACATTTTCTCTTGAACTGGAATAATTTCCATAGCAGGAATGTGTCAGCCAGACAGGTCCAAGTATAATTTGTTTATGAGAGCACAGACAATTCTTATTTGCAGAAATAATGGTGTTACCAAGCAGGCAGCCATCTCTGGAAAAAACTTTGTGCTTGGCACTTGTTCAGACCACCCAACCCTGCAGCACCCATCCCGGCTGCAGCGCTCGGCCCTCCCTTCACCCACCATAATAGGAGAGGATCCCAAAGCAAGTCAGGGTGTGCCAATTGGTGAGACTCCAGTCCCTCCTTTGAGGTATTTTTCTCACTGTAGCCCACAAACACAGTCCAGGACAGGGAAACAGAGCACATAAAAAGGAGTGGTAGATGGGCAATAAGTAAAAAATAAGAATCCCCTGTTTTCATGGCAGCGCCCACCCCAAAAGCTCGCTCCCCTATACAAACTACAGAGAGCACAATAGAAAAACACAAGTCAATAACTCCTGCTTCGCAAAGCAGCTGGGAAGAAAAGTCTCAAACATCTCATACTTTGACAAAAAGACAGAAATAATTAAATTCAGGGTCCCCAATGAACTTAAATCACAGCGGGTGGAAACCGATTTGAGTCATCAACCATGACTCAAAGGGGCAGTAAATAATTCTGGTTATGTTAAAGAAATAACAGCTGAAAGCCTGAATGTTTAAACTGACTTGGTAGCAGAGACAATTCCCACTGTTATGACAGTTACTGAAACTGAGGCCCTGATACCTACAAATTGCAGAAGAGCACAGCAGAGGCAAGTTATTCTAAACCAGCATCTGACAAGTGTGATTTTGATTTCATGAAAACAGTTTTCATCACTCACATAAAAGAGGTACAGCATACAACATATGAACCCAATTATTACTTCTGTAAATACTTCCAAGCACCAAAGCTACTTCCAAAAATATACAAAAATTTTTAAAAACTTTTCAAATTTAAGAAGCCATAAGCCAGAGGTTGAATTACCCTGAAAGAATTAAAAAAATGTATTGCTTAGGAAGAAGATAAGAGTCTAATGACTACATCCAAGTTTTCACTGGCTCTGTCTTCATTTTAATAATATTAAATGTTCTCATTTAGCTTGTCAAGGGGCAGTTTCCTCCAAACCCCAGGACTGCAGCACACTCTACAGTGAATAATCTTGTTTACCAGAACCTTATCTCTCCCCCGTAGGAGCTAGCAGTTTTTGTGACGTGGGCACCAGCTCAAAAATGCTGATTAAGATCTGCAAGCTCATTTTGTTTTCCGAAGAAACTCTGGAGCAGCATACAAGCTCCCTGTGCTCCCATGAAGCAACCCTACCTGTTATAATGTACACAAAACTATTCTGCCCAAATTGCTTTCTAGATAGTTCAAAATTACCCAGGCAGATGTGCGTGTTTTCCATTAACAGTGCATTTTTAACTGCAGAAGATGGTTGGCGACAAGATACCAAGTCCCACAAACATGCCACTATGTAAAACATAAACTTATATACTAACCCTTCCCAACCTTTTCCTATATCCCTGTTGTTACAGCACCCCGTACTAGCCCATTTCTGTCAAAATTCCATGTCTTGCCCACCTGCCACAGCTCACTACACGCTTGCTCTGTATCCACAAGGAGTTTCACTGTACAGTGCATGGCAAAGACACTTCTTACATGATCCACAATGCTTCACCTTCAAGAAAACTCCTGCTTCATCAGTGACTTTTATATATTCTTACTACATAAGATCAGAGGTGTTTTGGTGGATAATGCAGAGTCACCTCCTTACGCTTACAAGAAGCTCCCATTTGGTGAGGTTTTGGCATAAACAGAACTGAAATCCAGCACACTACAGGTTCACATTTGTAATTAGTAGTGGCAGGGACCCTGTATGGGCAATTCATCAGAAAGGCCAGATGATTAACTGCCGAGGGAAATTATCTTCAGAATTCCTCAACTTGCACTTGGCTTTTGTTTCTCCACAAGATGTCCAGTTATTGCTGTTTGCATACACAGCCATATTCTTGTACCCTTTATTCAATTACAGTTTGTTCATCTGATGATCCTGGACTAAGGGAAACCTTGAGCTAAAATAAAAAGTTGGTCCAGTGTGGTCTTTAAAAAAGCACAATCCTCTCAACAGTGAGAAATACAGTCTGGAAACCTGGATCTCAACATAGAGATACACAGTTTGGAAACCTGGCAACTGCAGCTTTAGGATGTTAAGCTGAAGATGGGATTCAGGAAAACAAATATCAGATGTTATGTAATGTTACTTACGGTCATTTGGTACTGACTTCCATGGCGAAGTAGAAAGATACACACACTGTACAAATACTTAACTGTGGCAACTCCCTAACTTCCAGAGAGTATATTTTAAATACATATTCAATAAGGCTAGCCTGTTCAGTGGAGATACTGCTATCACAAATAGAAGTCTCCATTAAGTAACTCACAGACCTTCTTCATGTCTGAAAAAAATATTAATGAATCCACGTCATCAAAACAGGAAAAAAATACTTTGCGCAGGCTCGCACAGTGCAGAGGGGCACCTGCAGAGCCAAGGCAAACTTGACTGCACGCACAACACAGACCCGTGTGGTGCTGACATCCCCATGCACCAGCCAGTACCTGGGCAGCAGTTTCCAATGGAGCTCCCAGAGCCCATCTCCCTGAGGGCAGCCCGGGTATTGCTCTTCTAAGCAAGGACATGGAGGTTAGAGGTACATGCCCTAACACCAAGACATCCAGACTTCAAAGGGCAAAGGGCTGGGCTGCCTACCCCTCGCATTTTTTCCATAAATGAAATTAACAGTCACCCATCTTTTACAGGTAAAAGAAAATGAGTGTTCAAATACTACTTCTGCTTTAAAGCACCCCAAACTGGCCCCTGAGGGCAGTACCCAGCCTTCTGTCAGAAGCAGAGCCAAGTTGAAAGCAGGGGGTGAGCAGGCAGCACCCCGGCTAACCCAGGAAGACCTGACGTCAGCACCAGGCCAGCACTTCGCGGCAGGCGGCTCCAGCACCAAGCTGAGCCCCACAGCCACAGCTGGGCCTCTTCCGTCCAGCCCTCACCATTGCCCCTATATAATATTACAGGTGTCCTTCATGTCTGAAGAATCCAGGTTTCAACATAGTTCTGTGATCTCTCAGGAACTGATCTTTTCACAGCACAAAACTTAACAACTAAGTTTTAACAAGCCTTTTTTCTCATGAAAGTAAAACAAAGATTTTAAGAAAAAATAACAAAGGGAGAATTTTTTTTAATCCATTCTCATTTGATATGACTGCTTCATAGTAACGCTCTAACACTATTACTGCTGCTGAGAGCATGCCCATTTATCTAAATCCGATTCCCTAAACACCTCCTCTTCCCTTTTTTCAAAAAAAAAAAAAAAAGCTTTGTGGTGTTGTTGCTAGACAGCAAGTGATGAAAGCTCACACATGCCTACTTGCTGCTGGCTTGAAAATGCAGCACAGGACAGATCCATCCCTGCTCCCCCCTTTCTAAGGCTGTACTTACTACATTGTTCTATCTCTTCTTCCTTCTTTGTTCTCATGGCATTTGACAGAGTGCTTTATATGATTAAGTACACTGCCAAATGCTCTGACAATCAATATAAAGTTTTAGTAAGGTCCTTATATAAATAAACTGTAGAATGAAATTATGTTGAAACTAATTCAGTGAAAAAGCAGAAAGATAATCTCCTAAAAAGAAATAACAACACTGCAGTTACATCATGAACCATTTTAAAAATAGCATGGTACATCATTTTGGACTCCCAGAAGTTCCACAGAAGCCCTCATTAGAATACACTTCTTTTGTGCCTCCTTTTCATATAATAGGGGGGTAAAAAGAGGCCATTTCTCAACTCATCCGTCATCAGCTTTTTCCTAACATACAGGAAATCTTAGCTGTAAGGACACAAGTAGCCCAGCTGTCATACATATGATGAGTCTGTTGGGGAAGGAAAAACTGCTGGGAAAAAATGCCAGCGTACCCATCTACTAGAACTCGCCCAAGAGGGTGACAGAGGAATCTCCTGAACTCCACAAATTGAGTACCTCTAAAACATTCCTTTCAATCCCTTAGCTGATACTAGACTCAGAGGAATTGCTGTGCTCAGCTCTGCAGCATGGATTTGGCACCATCAGACTGAGAAACAGATGAGCCCACCTCAACTGCAAGAACCAAGGAGCGCAAGAGGACAGAAAGAAAAGGGGAGCGGCACTGCAGACCAGTAACAAAGCCAGCACAGCCCCACGACCCAGTGTCTTGGCTTACTGCTCATTCCAACCACTGCAGACATTCATTCCAGTCTTATGGGAAACTGGCATATTTTGAGGGGATTATGGTTGGTTGGGGACAAAGGGGGTTATTGGAATATTTTGGTTTTGGGTTGTATTCCTTTGTTTTATTAAACAAAGCTTGAATTAGATTTATAAATGTAAAAAAAAGAAACATTCTGGACAATTTTCACTATGGAAGAATATGAACACTAGATGAAGGATTTAACAGCTTTCTTTCACTGCCCTCCAAAATCTTGTTATTAACACATCAGAGCTTATGAAAACTACGACAATAGTAGAAAGAGTTCCTAAACAACTTATAAAATAGACACAGCTACACCCAGTTTTAAAATATTTTGCAGGACTGTGTGCTGTAGATTAGAGAACTCGCGAAAACAGCTTTGGTGAGGTATCAGCATTTCTGCTCCACTTGTTCACAGGCACAAACAATAAAAGTAAATGATGGATTACACTCGTAAAATTATGCAATCACCAGTTTGTGCTTCAAAAACACATTTCAGAAATATTATGGACTGTGTGATACTGCAATCAAGATAGTTCTAGAAGAAAAGGAAAACTTGCAGAAACTGGGAATTGTGGATTCTGAACGGATTGTGAATATGAAATGAGATCATAACCCACACATTATGCCTGTATTCAGTAGCATACAGAGTATTCTATTTTTAATACTGCATGCACTGCAAAGATATTTCTTATATATTTATATGCCTACTACTGAAACCATATTGCACTTGTATTTTTGCTTTTGGAACTTATATTTTTGCTTTTCAGACTTATATTTAAACTTTCGCTACTTTCATAAGAAATCTGTGTCCTCATCTGTTACAGAAAAGAACCTCTCCACTCAACATGAAATTGGGTTTTTAACCAATGTTATTCAATTTACTGTTTTCTAAATGTGTTTCCATGCATTTATTCTGTCTGTTCAATGCATTAAGACAAATACAGTTCAGCACATGTCAAATGCCAAAATTATGTACACAAACCAAAGCCCTGCCATATAGAAGACTCATCTCTTTTAAGGACAAGCAACACATTTTATATATAAACAGATGAGAGCTTATTTACCAGTGAACAAAAAAAAAAAGCTGTATCCATGGATTTTAGGGCAAAAAACACACTACAAATAAATTTGGGGGTTAAAAAAACCCACCTGTAACACATTTTTGCTTGTATCTCTCCATGGCAGCTTATGTGATGTGTGTTTTAAAAACCGCAGATAACTCTTTTTTGCTCTTCTAAAATAGAAACTGAATAAGCAAGCCCACCCCCATGTTAAAAATAACACTGCATGGAGAGCTTTAAACCAAACCCCTCTACTTTCTGACTTGTGTTATACCATGTTTTGTCCAGCAAACACTGGCAACTTTAATCGAGCAGGCTAGCTGTCACAGGCACTGAGTGCCTGTACAGGAGAGTGGTTTACATTATGGCCAGAATCTTGCAAAAATAAAGAAAGCAGACAGGCAGAGAGCACCCCATAATCTAGAGGCAGCAAGCTGAGAAGAGAAAATGTCTGTGAATTTAAACTTTGCTAAATGTTGAGCAAGGGGAGGAGGAACCTTTTGAATTCTTTCTGGAAAATAGCTTCCAACGTGCAATTTGGTACCAAAGGCACAAAACCAATCTCATCTCATAAACCACCAGATGGAACCTGCAGTGCCTGGGGGAACAATCATTATCCACACAGTCTGAATTAGGGAATCAAAAGAATTTCTGCAACAGGATAAAGATACCAGTAAATGACAATGTTAGGAACAATAGTCACAAGGAAAATACAGTGGAAGCAAGTACTTGTTCCTTTTGCACTGTCATGAAACAAAGGACATGAAGTGCATTGTTTTCCACAGGAGATAAGAAAGGTTATGTAAAGATTCAAGCCAAATCCAAAGCTGTAATCTCCAGCCTTCCTTCTCCATCTGAACCGTTTGGCTGGTTTCTGACTCAACTCCCACGTTCTCTCTCACAGGCTTACATAATTACTACTCATGACCACTATAATTTATGGCTGTAAAAGCTTATCTCAAGACAGCGTTATGGCTGAGAGCCTAGGCAATTAGGCACAAAACACTGCAGAGATATTAGAATTATTTCAAACAATGGTGCAATCTGTGTGCTGTTGCTGTCTAACAGCCAAGGGGAAACTTATCAAAATCTTCAGCCACTTATGCTTGTTGATGCAGAGTTTGAGAAGCCCTGGCTTTCTGTGTGCAAGAAGAAAAACAAAAATCTCACATCAAAAAGAAAATTACTCCTACGCTAAATCATAGCAGAAAAAAGTACTTTGAGTGCATTTCATCAGGAATCCATAACTGACATCATTACATTTATGACACTGATCCATAAATGCTCTGTATAGCTTGTCTTTACATTGAGAGTAGCCAGTACAGAAATCTTGAATCTTCACCTTTCTCCTCACCTAGGATAAGGAAATATAAGAGTCAGCAGGGACATCTGCAGGGCCTTATCCACCTCAAACTAACCTTCAACAGATTGTTGTTCCTTAAGCTCGTAAGCATCAAAGAGTTTTTCTTCTGGTGGAAAGCTTTTTTAAATGCAGAATGTAAGCAGCTATTTATAGCTACATGCATCACCTCTGAGAGCTAACTTACTCTTCCCTAAAGAGAAAAATTACACTTAAATTATTTTTATATTTTAAAAAAACAAGATGAAAAATTTGAAGAGGATACAGCTTATTTTAAATTATTACAAATGCTGGTTCATCAAGGCTGGTAAATCTCTGATATAAGCCTAAAAGTCAAAAAAATACTTTGATAAATTGCAATATCTGCTATGAAAGAATTAATTGCAACTACATTCAATTTTAAATGTCTGTGGTCTATCCCAACCCCTTTCTTGCCTACATATACAGAGGTCACGTTGTAAACAGAATTCCCAGAAAGGACAGGGCCAAGTTAAATACTTGTGAACAAAAATAGTGTTTTGGAACTTATTTCACACAACAGTTGATAACTACCAACACATTGAGATAACACTTTATTTACATAAAACTCAAGAAGATTGTCATCTGCTATGAAAGCTCGCTGCTGTATCTGGTGTGGGACAACAGGCCAGAGCATAAGCTGAATTTGAAAACAAAAACAAGTTCTTACCCTCATGCCAAGTACCAAAAAGCCAATCTCTTCCATCAGCGGGTACTTGCTGACTTGCTGCTGTATCTTCTCGGCTGAAGCATATGGATCATAACTTTTCTGACCTATTTTTACATCCATTATGCAAGGCTTATTAAACTTACGGGTCACATCTTCCAGTTTTAGATACGTATCTGTTAAAAAGACAAAACTTCCATAAACAATGGGTCAAAGCAACGTAATTATACAGTTTCTACTGTACTTCTGTGGAGGCATGAGAACAGTTTAAGGCTTGACAACATGTGAGCTCTTTAAGCGTCAAATTAGTCTCCAAATACAGACTAAATCACGATCATTGACACCCACAAATTCTGTTGACATTAAATTCTAAATGCCTTATTGTTTAGAAAATTGTATACAGTTAAAGTGTGCTAACCTAGCACTCAGATTCAAATTATTGCCCAGATGAAATTCACGAGTAGCTTTTATTAAGTCATTAACATACTTCATATAGCATGAATAAGCACATACAAATGCAGGTTACTACGTGGCTGGTTTTGTAACAGAGATGGTGTTTTTCTTCTCTGTATGAAAGGCCAAGAATTAAAATGGCAACTTTTCTTTGTGTCATTTTAAAAATAAAATTAACATTTAAGAGTCCTACAGTCGCTGAAATGCATCTTTTTTTCTTCTTTTTGTCCCACTCCCTTCTGCACTCATTTCTCATTCCCCTTTGGGGAAAACACTCCTCAAATCCTAGGCTCCCTTTCATCCATCTCCAAAAGCCCTGCTGGGAGTGTGGGTGGACCAAAGCCCCCAAGCCCTTGGAGTGCCTGCGGGCTTAAAGGAGTATCTGAAACCTGGTCAAACTGGTTTTTTTTTCTCCAGTGCAGGTAAGAAACTGTTAACCAACATGATCTATGGCACCGACTGTCAGAAATCAACAAGAAAACAATCTTCAGTCACTGCTTGGCTTGCAGACAGCTCTGCTGGGAGGAAGCTTGCACAGATCTCCTACACTTGCCAGGGCACAATATGCACCAAGACGACACACAGTATTAACATACATCGCTTTCTTCACACCAGCTTTTGCACATCCACCAGTCCTCAGTCATAAACTTCACATTAAAGTTTATTTTTCATTCAAGTACACCCTATTCCATGAGTGTATTTCTTTGGCTTTAATGTAATCCCACACACAAAAATATTGTATTATCTTCCCTTCTTGCAGTATAGTATAAAATGGAGTTGCTAAAGAAATCAAATACAGCTGAAGCTGAAAGAGGGACAAAGTGCCTTGTTTGGATAGTTGTACAGACAGGTAACAAAAGCAGCTAGAGTTACAATACAGGGAACAAGCAACATTCCATTTCCACTTAATAAGTAGAAACCTATTCTTAAGGATAAGAAATGAAAGCGACTTCTATTAATTCAAGAAGTTCTACTTAGAGCTCCAGTATTTACACCATCATGATCAAATGTCCCCAAAGTACATATGTATCAACTTGAAATAGGTTTGACTTTGTCCTTAGACACTGCTTTATGTATAAATGGGACTAAGGATATTGTTAGTGTAAAGTCATTCTCAGGAAAGCATCTTGAACCAACACACTGCTTTAAAAAAATACAGTCTTCTACTAACTCCCTGTATCAGCTCACGGTACTTTTCAACATACTTTGGGCTACAGAATCAATCCACTCATAGCAAAAAGAGTTTCATTATAGAGCAGCTCATCCACAAACCAGGTTTTTTAACTACAACTGCAGGGATATCCAAGCTAAAATAACATAATTATAACTTCGAGAAGCCACAGGCAGCAAACGTACTCAATAACTGCTCACTAGATATCCTCTAAGGAAAAGCGGGACAAATACTCTCCCTATCAGGAATTGTATTCTGTATTCTCTGAACTGCAGGTGCCACTTATTCCATGACAAGTTTGACCAGTGAATTAGACACCAGTCTAGTTCAGTCAGATATTAGCACAGCTTTTTCAGGGCCCTGGGGAACAACTACTGAATCCAAGGGAGTTCATATAACTTACCTGATAGCTAGGTGTTATTAAAACATAAATTGTAAAAATCTAAGCATCATCCTTCACACCCATCCTTCGTCCATACTATGGAAATTACTGTAACTGACAGCTGTGTGTCATCACTCTCAAACAATACAGAAAACAACAATGAAGTGAAATCCAAGGTTTTCAGTACTGAGCTCTTGGAAGCACTGAGCCAGAGGCATGCCGTAGTGGGGAAAGCAAATAAGCATAAAAACGTCTTAGAAAATGGCTGCAGTCCTTCAGCACCAACTCCAAAACGCTTCGGATTATGTTACGAATACCTGCAGAGTCAAACTGCTACAAACACAAAATTATCCAAACTGCAAGTTACCACAAGTTATACAAATTATTTAGATGCAATGTTTTGATTAACCCTAAAATATAACTGTATATAAAGTAGTGTAAAACATCATTTTCCATAACGCAACAAAAGAGAACCCATAAAAATAACTCACTTAAGAACTTCTGTCTCACCACACTTCGCACACTTTCCTTCAGACAACACGCAGGCAGGACAGTTGTGCTCTTTCCATCACAGGCATTCATAGAGCACCCACGGTTATTCCCTGTCTTCTGTTCCACTGCTCTAGATCCCTCTTTTTAAGCATAAGTACCAACATTCAGCACCTCTGAAAGATTTAAAAGTTCTGAATATGTCACTTAGCTCTCCATCCATTTCAGATCTGTTAAGCTACAATATCCCCGTTATTGACCTCCTAAAACCGCAACAACTGCTATTTTTTAAAAAATAAAGCATTAAAATAGCTTAGGAGCTACACTAACCCTGGAAAATACTAATTACTCGGCAAAGCCTGTGAACTATCCAGAAATGACTCATCGTTCACACTTTCTGGAATTATTATTAAAGTCTTCATCGTTAGCTAACTGCTAGCTCAGAATTAAGACTGTTACATCTGTTCAAATCACAGTCCCACTCTCAAAAAGCTTTTCGTCTTCACAGGAAAAGCAATGTCATCATAGAAGAAAGCACTATGGCAAGTTATTTGTTCTCATTACAGCTTCAGAAAAATGCACCAACTGTTTATTCTTCGGTTGTCCTGGTCCTGTTTGGTTCTGATTTGCATTGTGTTCAAGAACTATGGTCTACTGCAACAGATCCCATAATCACAGTATCAAAACACATCACAGCTTTCAAGAGCTACCCCTACAGTATCTCAAAGCATTAAGACTACAGTCAATAAAGCAAGCTTCAGGTCAGACATGAATAAGTATCACTGCTCTACCTTTTCAAGTCAGGTGTTCTTGTAGCCTTCAAGGATCTGACCCAAGATCTGACTCAATGTCATCAATAAACCCGCAGCTGAGCCCAGACAAGAAAGCACTCTCCTTTCCCTCCTCTTTTTTTTAAACAACAAACCGCAGATTATCCAAGCATCTTAGATTTTCTAAATGATTCTGCAGTACACTGCCAACTCAAGGTGCTTCTGAAAATCATGCATTCATCACCTAAATAAGGTTAAATGAAAATTCCCTGCTGAGAAAAGAAAACATAAGGATTTCTGTATTTTAGATTTGGTCAATAATCCTGACTATAGAACTGAAGAGGCTTGCCCTCCCCCTTTCTATTTTTCAGTGGCAGGTGAGGAGGCAGAAAGATGTGGTTTGACATATTATTTACATATTTTATTACAGTCCCAAGGGAGATAAAACAAAAGACCACTAAAATTCAGCAAGCATGCAAAGCATGAACCACTGCAAGACCTCAGCACGTAGACGAGGATGCACTCTGTCGTCACTGGAATCAGAAGCGACAAAATAATTTGAGGCATCTGCCTCCTTCTCAAAACTTACAAGACATCTCTCAAAACATATGAATAAACAGGGAAAAACCTCAGTTGCTCCCAGCAACAAGAGAAAAAAAGAAAGGTTTGAAACTGACTTATATTTATCTACCCTGTTCTCAGTTTAGGCAACACAAATTAGAGCATGGTATAAAATGAGCAGCAGTAAAGTTACTTAGAAAAATATGCAGGGGCAACAAATCAGCAGCAAAAACCAGAACTCTCAGCAGGAAATATAAAAAACTTACTATGACTCCAGTATCTTTATAACAACTTTTCCACCTCTTTCTTAATAAACTCCAGATGTCTGCAATGCCAGCAAACCCAAAGTTTAAATCAAAGTGTCTCACCTTTAACTCCATCTCCTGTGTAGCAGTATTAGGTGTGCAGTTTCAGCACAACAGGACAGTTATCTTACAAATTTTATGGATATAATGAATATCAGTCCATCTTTTCTGTCACATTTCCTATATTCTCGTTTACACTTAATACATTTCACCCCTTTTAGCTACTCCTCCACGCATCTACATGTTCAGCATAGAAGACTGATGCATTTTCCTAAATGTTTCCCCAAGAAAATAAACTCCCTGCGCTCTCCACCTTTCCCACCACAGTTCCTGTTCACCTGGCATGTGGAAACTCAGTGATGGTCATAGATTAAGTTCAGAGTGGTCCTATTAAGTTACTCTGTTTTTTTTCCTACCACAAGCCTACAATTCTCCTCATGTCTATATGAACCTACTCAAACTCTCAGCCCTCTACCCAAGATAACTGTGATGCTACACCCACAAGTCACCATTCACCGAAGAGCTCTGCTCCTTCCTTATCTCATAAATGAAAGAACTTTATATGAAACAAGGACACCACTGCCCATCTTCTCTCCAACCTGGCAAACAAGTCTTTCTTCCTCCACCGAAATGTTCCTAAAAACATCTATAGTTCAGAACATGCAGCAAGCACAGTTTGGTAACTATTGGTAAACTTTTTTAATTTAATTTTTGGTTTTTTAGAAGTCATCTTCATCCAATTTAGCAACAAGAAGGAATTATTGGGTTCACTGCTCAGAGACTGTATGGAGTTGTGTCCCCAGAGCTCCAGAGCAGTGACTGCCAAAGGAAAGATCAGGCTTCCAATATCACAACTGCAAAAACTTACAAATGTGTCCTCAATCTAAACTTAAACTCTTCTAGCAGACAGATTCGTTCATCTGCTATCACTGGGGGACAAGACAGCAGCTAAACATATTGTTCGATCCTTTGAACAACAGCGTAATCCACAGCTAATTTGGAGAGGACAGGTAATAAACCCACTCCCATTTCCTCTAAACAGCCCCTCCTTGATCTCCTTCCTCTGTGTGCTCACTTCCCCTCTTTCTATTTGTCAAAACTTGATTTCCTACTTTTTACACAGCTAAATGCAACACTGGTGATTCTTTTCACCTCTGGTGTCTTCTGGTGCCAAATACTGATGCACAAACACAGGCTTTCCTTCACGCCTGGCATTAGCAAACACATGCTAAACAACAGATGATCCAACAAGAATGGCTGCCTTTTCAGCTTTGGATGTACCCAGCACGCACGCGTTCTATTCTGCTCCGTTATCTCCGATGTACTTGATTTCTATCATGACTACACAAAACTCATTGAACTACAGATAACAAAGTTGCCAACAAAGTGTTTTGTTTGAACCTCTGCCATCCCGGTCTGTGCAGAGGCTCCTGACAGTGCACAGCCTTCTCAAAAAGCAAAACAAACAAAATCTAAGTTATTCTTCCTTTAAACAGTTATTCCTACTGGCTACCTCTGGTCTGCCAGTGGATACCTGCAAAAATTCAGCCCATACTGCACAGTGCTAGTGAATTCCCAAGGTAAACTAGGGATTAGTTGAATTACTGTATCTTGGCTAGACCACACATTTTTGCATCTTAAGCTCCAACTGTGAATAGAGAAAAATTATTTGCAATTTGAAGGGGACGTTAAATGAGCTCCATGTCACATACAGAATTACAAGGGAAGAAAAAAGACAGCTCCATCAGAGCTATTTGAGTTACTGCCCAGTATGAAAGTGTGAAGGCAAATCTAAGCCAAGAAAGTTCTGGGGATTTCTACAATCCTCCTCACATCTCTTTTCATGGAGTTTCAACAGGGTTTTTGGACACCACCTCACTACTCTCTCTGAGAAACAAGTCTATGAGGTGGCAGTATAGGCAAAAGAGGATAGAGTTATATTAAAGGAGCACCACATCTAGTTTTGATGCCCATGCTTTTAGAGACTCAATGGCATCCTTTGGTTCTTCTATGTTCCAGAAGCTACATTTCCTCAGTGTGCATAAAAAAGAGCAGAAGAAAACCTAGTTTCTATTTGAAATACACCAATAGCTACTTTCTCTTAAAGAGAAAAGTCTTCCAAGTGTCCTCCAAAAATACCTTTTTCTTCCCAACTCCTAGCAGGTTATACAAACACAAGTTCAGCTACCAGAGTTTTGTTCCATTCATACTTGTAACAGAGGATGACAAGCAGAGCTCCCCAGCAAGGTACCTACTGAAATAACTGATTTGTGTGACATGGCAAGGCAATGGGATTCAACTTCTGAAGATACAGATCCAGTTTGAACGCTTTCCCTTACGCTCCAACTATTTTTATTTCTTTACACAAACACACAGTTCCTGTCTCTTGCTCTGAGGGTGTGACCAGACATAAACATGCAGCCAGCCCACTCCTCAGACATGACCCAGGGCAGAGAAGACACTCCAGGGCAATTCACATCAGAGTCAGCTCCTCAGGAAAGGTTTGCCCTACAAATGGCTGTGCCCCATCTCCCCTGGGAGGAAGAACCTCGAGACCTAATCCAGCCAGAGAACTGCAACCCAGAACCTGTTGTTAGAGGGAACGTTAGTGGGTTACAAAATAAAGTCAAAAATCCCTTACAGAGCTTGCAACTGCCAAAAATCATTCGCCAGAAGATTTTTCCAGGAGGTTTGGATTAACAGATAAAATTAGAACAGTACCATTTGGTGCAGTAGGTGGTGACCAGACACCGAAGTATTTTGGCAGATATTCCCGCAGCTCCAGAAGAACGCTGTCGCAACAGTCAGAGTCATAAACCTGAAATAAATTAGGGAGGGGTGGGGAGATCACAAGTTTGAAACATTCATTTTATATTTCCAATTGTCCCATAATTATAACTTCTTACAGTCTTTGTTTTCATATGTTTAAGATTTTTGCTACACATTTAAAAAACACACACCATGGAGACAATAATTATCAATCCAACATAAAAAAATGGTGTGCATTCTTTCAAATTTTTAAGTGGAAAAAAAGTACCAGCTCTAACTAAGAATAATGTGTGGCTTAACTTAAATAAAAATATGAACTAGAATTGTTAAAATTGAAGCCTATTTAGTGAGAAGTGTGTTCTCCCACCCTGAATCCAAGCCTGCATACAGTGGTACATTGTATCATATATCTGAAGCTTTTTAAGTTATATCAGGTATGTACACAAGCACAGACGGGACAGGATTTCCTCATTTCCTCAAAAACAACTCGCACTGTAACTATATCACACAGACAATGCCCCATTCAAATATCTTTCTTTTCATCTGTTCATGCTTTTGACATTTTTTTTTCCAACTTCTGCAAGAAAAACAAGAGCACTTTGGGAACAGCAGGGGCTTATATTCCTGAAGAAGCAATTATTTACAGAATTAAAAGGAAGCCTGGGATACTGTCTGATATGGGATGGTTTGACTGTCACCAGTTTGCAGGGCTACTGTTAAGCACATTTCAAAACCATTCCCTTGACCAGATTCCCTCAGCTCTCCTGAAGATCTGCCAACACAAAGGACAGCTGACAGCCCAGTTCAGCATGGTTTGCAGACCACAAAGTTTGCCACGCAAGTACAGGTTGTAATCATGATTATCACATTCAAGAATCACCTCTCCCCACTCTCCTTGCAGCTACCGCCGTTCTCATGCTGTCAGACTCATGCCCTGCCACTCAGCCCTACAGCGGCCACACAGCAGTCCCCACAGACCCTACATGCGTATGACAAGCACAAGACAGCCGTTCCACCATCACTTCAGTGCACAATGCATGGGAATACAGGCAGAGCCCGCTGCAAAGTCAGAAGCAGTGCAAAAAATTAGTTAAGGTGTTAGCAGAGCTCTGCAGTGCTTGGCTCCCTCCTTCAAGACTCACACTTAACCACAGTGGAAGAATATTTTGATATGGAAACCACAAAGGGTAGTTATCGCAAAATGTATACCTTTAGAATTGTAACATTAAGACATCTAGGGAGAAAAAAAAACAGGCTTGAAGTACAGCTTCTATTTCAGAGCATCAAGGCAAGCCTGAGAGATGAGCACTGATGCCAAGTAACTCTAGACAGAGCCTCCGGCAGCAGTGGAATGGTAAAATTAGTCAATGTAGGTTTGCGCTAAATTTAGGTTCCATCACAGCAACCTCAAACTGGGCAAACTCCAGCCACCAGCGCGCTTCAAGTGCGCAGCATCTTCCATCACCCCTCAGGCACATCTCATCTGGGGCTCTCCTGGTCTTGCACTAGCCACAATTCCAACACCTTTATGTCAGCACAGTTACGGGGCAGTGACAGAGTCAGTGATACAATCAAATCCACACCAACCTGAAGCCACAGCATTTAATTTGACCCATTCCTTTAACTGGCTGATGGTATAAGCCCCATTTCAGAGATCTGAAAGTGGGAGCTGAATCCCCAAAGCTCCAACCACAGAAACAGGAGCACAGCATGCTACAAAGCACAGATGTACACCTCCTGTCGCACCCTCCACCTCTACTGCTGCTATCTTCAGCACACACAAGTTGCTGGGTGTGTATGTTGCAAGGCACACTGCCACTGCTTTTCACCAGTCCCAGCTTGACAAGGTCTACAGGTCCTATATGCCTAGGTGTGCTTTTCCTCCATGTTAACAAAAGCTGGTGTTGCTGATTTGCTTGTGCTCCAAGACAAAAAACCTTGCTTGTCCCAGGCATCAGTGGCTGCTGTATATTTTTATTCATGCAACATTTCTTTGATAAGCCTCAGATGTTGCCAGCAGAAGACAGCACTTTCCTCAGAAGACTGCAATGTAGCTTGATCTTACCTGCTTAAGGAAGGAAAAAAAATTAAGGGTGGGAAAGAAGATGGAGAGAAACATGAGCACCACACAGATGCTGACACAGCTGTCTTTTTAAAGAGAGCTCATTGCTCCCCATCATACATACGGCTCCTTCGGGGCCAGGACTTCAGGACACAGACTGGTGGAATTACTTTATGCTGTAAGTATTTTCAGACAAGCAGTACAAACCCAATTTTTGTTTACAGAGGTAATTTATCATCATAGCACTTAATAGGCAAGACAGGGGATTGCACTGCACCCAGCACAAATACTTTTTTCCCCGAGTGAATTTAAGCAGATCTTGGATGCAGCAAGCATGATGCAGTATTGCAGCCTTTAGTGAGAGTAAGTACATATATTCAGGACAGCACAAAGAGGAGAGAGCTAGAAGCAAAAAGTGCAGCAGATGAGGAAGAGAAACACCAAAAGCAGCAAAAAAAAAAACCAGGCAAACATATTTTGTTTGTTTAATTTATTGGCAAAATAAGGAGTCTGAGAAAGTGACATCAGGAGACCACTTCCATGTTTCAAGAGACAGTACCCTTGCTTTGACTTAGTTTTTAATCATCAACATTAGGATCCAGTATTAAATACTTAGCAAGTAACTACATGTATGCTCCTGTGTATTTCAAATAGTAAGATGCAATAAAGATATTCAGATAATTTATAATGGGGTGTATAGCTCAAAGTCAAGGCCAAACGGGAAAAACAGCTCCAGAAGTGACATCTTCCAAGCAGTCTAACCTTTAATACACTGATAGAAGACATTTTAAATGCAGACAAAACTCACAGTAATGCATTGTTCAGTACCATTACTTCAGCATAACACAAATAAGTGCATTATTTCTGTCTCTCAAGAAGTCATCTTGCTCCCAGAAGCAGTAATAAACTCCCTTTGTAAGTTTGACGTAACATACACAAAGCACTTATTTGACCTTCATATAGACCTCAATCTCAGCCTGTAACATATCTGCATGTCAAACAAGAATAAGCACGCAGTTAATAAAGATCAGGGGAAGACATTTGGTGCAGGCATAGCAACAAACCCAGACATTTCAGGAATTGTGCTCACTTCTATGCAGGAGAGCCAGTTCTGCTCATTAGAGAGGGGCCTCATAAACAGCACCCGTACCATGGGCATTTCTTCTCATGTCTTACAACCTAGTAGCAAGCCACTCATTTAGCTGTCATTCAGAATGCCAAATATAAACATACATTACAAATCATGTTCAAAACTACATAGGAAACAAAGCATGCAGCTCATGCCCCAAAAAGGTATCCCTGCTGATACTGCTGGGAAACTCATGGAACAGTCAGATTACAGCTTACCCGAGAACAACCTTTAGAAGTAAACCATGACATTTTCATTCATGTCAGCAATACTCCAATCCCATTTCAAACAGTTGTGCTTATTTTATTTTATTCTATTTTAATATAACAGCAAGTCCATTTCTCCAGCACACACTAACAAACGTACATTATTTCTGCTTACCAGTAACTGTATGTAACACCATCCAAAAAATCAAGAACTGTAAAACAACTCAATGTTGGCTCAGCCAGGGGAGGTATCCATTCTACAGATCACAGGCTAAATTCTGCCAATAGCAAAAACTGGAGGCATAAAATGTAATAACTGTTGGGCTTGAAAGAAAGTAAACAGGATGCTGACACTTGGAGGGCTTACAGCATGACCCTCACAAATTACAGCAGCTAACTCATAGGAAGGGTATGCCCCAGATCTGTCCTGCAGCAGTTCAGATGGTCTAATAGACACCATGAAGTCATAATTTCCAGTTACTCAGGACTTTTTAATTCTGAGGCAAATTTACCATCCCTTAGTTTTTCAACCCAAAGTACACTCTGTTTGTTTTGGTAAATCTGATCCAAACAGATTCATCTGTTTTTTAATGCAAACAGAGGCTGCCTGGGAGAATGGGAATGTTCTTTTCCTTATTTAAAGCAGCATGATGATCAGGTTGATTTGTCTTCTAGAGACTATTTAATCACATAAATGACAGAGGAAAGGTAAAACAAACGTTGGAATTTCAAGAGGAATCTAGTTCTGGCAGTAGAGACTCGTTTCAATTGTCTTGATGAAAAAAAAACCTCTGACAGAAACACAGTCTAAACACAATCTTCTACAGTACATAAAAGAGTGGATTTAAAAGAATGTATATTTTAAATTTGCGTTCATTTTCAAGCTATTTGAATAAGAAACTTTAAATACCACAGCAGGCATGTCAGTCTTGAAGCATCACTTTTCTTGTTGCCATCTATCACAAACTGGCTGGTAGGCAATAGCACTACAGCTGGCAGCCTCAGGGTACACCACCAGCTGCCAACATCAGGCAGAGTCTCATTTCCAATGTGGTTTTTGGGGAGCTCTTGAGAGGTGGGGAGCGGTCAATAAGTCATGCGCTCCAATTAGCAAATGCAAGATTTACAGATGATGGTGCAATCTTAATTCTGTCTCCCAACATGTACACATCATATTAAAGACTTTAATTACCTGAGCGCACGCAGCATTTCCCTTCAGACTCCTACATCACCCAGGCAAGCACAAGAACCAAAAAACTGAGGCTGGAACACCAGCAGTGAATTTAGCAATTCATAACTGCTTCACTTTATAACTCAGATAGCCCTTGCTTCATTTTCAAAGTAGCAACACCCTATTTTGACTTGCAAGTGTCCACAGTATTTTGTTTCCACACATATGACTGGAGTTCTGCCAGCTCTGCTTATAGTCAAAAAAAATTGGGTATCAGATTAATTACAAAGGTTAAATATTTGTGAATGCTGCTATACTAAATCCTATTATACTAAGTTGCTTATTTTACTATCCAAAATGTAGCTGTACTGTACATGAGACTGTAATTCTCACAAAAGATACCTACAGAAAGACTAAAAAAAGCTACAACAAATTGCAATAAATTCCCACAATATGGTCACGTAAATGGATTTTCAAATAAGAACAGTGGCCTTTTTTGACAATCATACCCTTCTTCCAGGAGTCAGGAAAAAAAATTACAGCAAGGGGTGAGCCACCTTACCTTCCAAAAAATGAAGGTTATGAAAATAAGTTTCAAAAATCTGCCAAAGGGATATTTCTCTGGAGTTGTTTATCAAACCAGGCATTCTCTGACAATACCAAAACAACAGTAGGTTTTATTTTATCCATTTCCACATGTTTTATGTAGTCAAATTTAGACTGACCCGAGCAAGATTTGCAGCCGCCGGTATGGAATCACCTTTACAAGAGGCAAAGCAAACCCCAACCCATTCCTGAGGATGTGGCAGAGCTTCAAAACGTCAGCAGCCAGAAGAAGACCCCGAAAGACAACACTGCACAGACACCATGGTAGAGCCGTGAGACACTACAAGCAGCAAGTTATTCTGAAGCAGTCAGAGGTAAGTTGGGAAGAGACAAACCATCCAGTTCTGCTTTCCTGCCAGTATCCCCTTATTACAGAGCCAAAGCAGCAAGCATTTTGAAAAACATAAGCAGGCACCTGACCCTACGCCATCACAAGCAGAAAAGAGTTCCTTCCCTCTTCACCAGACAGCAAACTCCCATCTCATCTTTCATCCCAAAAGATTCCCGGGCAACCAAAGATTAACAACAAAGCAAGTTTGAATTATTAACTTTACCCACCCACCCCTACAATTGCTGCAAGCCACCCAGCTGAGCATGGAGAGGGCATCAGGGCCTTCTTGGTCAAAATTGCAAAATTAGAGACATGTTTCATCACAAATCTCTTGCCACAGAACTGAGCTTCCTTTTGTTCTTCAGTCTCTCTTGGGCTCATCGCTCACTAGCACAATGAGATGTTATGTTCAACTTCAACTGCATAGGCACCAGAGTCTTCTGTGAACTTGAGAGCTCTTTAAAGTCAAAGATAATTCTTCCTTCAGGACATGTAGCAAAGCCTGATCCCTCAGGCACCACAATCCCATTTGTTTTTTCTTTAAAAAAAGCAAGCTTTTAAAGAAGATACCCAGGAAAGTGCAGGTGTTTATATGTACCTTAACAGCACAGACACATGTTAAGCAGCCTCCTAAGCAGGTTACAAGACTCCGAGGTGAATATAGTCCAAAAGTACATAGCAAATTGTACATCAAGGATTCTACTCCAGAATCTTCATTCGTCATTCCAGTTACCTCAATTTGCATATATGCCAGACCAGATCAGAGTACTAGAGGCTGAAATAAAGAGAACATAGCCTAAAAGAATGGTTAAGAAATACTACCATCGGTCATCTGATGAGGAAGTTGCAATGTTAACACACTAAATACTTCTCCTCCCATTCTGACCTTCTCTTACTCTTCCTTCTCAGCTTGACAACACTTACCATTCACCCAAGTGACCTGTATCAACACTGTCCTCAAGTTACCCGTTGCAAAAACTCAAGCCACCAGCGGCCAGAGAGATCCAGCAAATTTCAAGGCAAAAAGTCAGGTCACTATGCCAATTCATCCCTCCCTTGAAGAAGCAGAGTACAACCAGTTTCCCATCCATCTTTACAACTGTTGTGCCAATAGAGAATTCTGTTACTGTAATGCACAAAGTGGTGCAACAGGAATACAACTTAGCATTTTAGAGGGAAGACATGGAACTGGCCAAAACCCACACCTTGACACATCAAAATCCTCACAAATGGAAAAGCAAGCTGAACAAACACAGGAGCCAGTGTTTTCATACAAACTTGCTGCTCCAAGATGATTTTTTTAAGCAATTCCAACTGTTCAAGAGTTTAAGCTTGAATTACACTGGAATTACTGAAAGAAAAGTGAAATGGTAGAACAATAGAACAAACAGGAAAATAAGGCAGTATGGTTGTCCCACTTTCAGAGAACACTAATAAGCACTACCCTTTGTTTCTTGAAAGCTATTTGATCCCAGCTGAACATTCAGACTCAGCAGTGAGAGAGAACAACTGGTGGGAGCAACCCCAAAGCAGTTACTCTTAAACAGGCAACATTTAATTTTACATGGCGGAGACAAGTCCTGACAGACACGCCAGGCTGGTTTGTTCCTAACACTGCAAGAGGCAGCCCTTGCAAAAATTTACTCCAATGTTAACCTAAAAGGTGCGGTTTCATGGTAGTTCAAGTCAATCTGATCCAGGGCTGCCACAGTCCGACGCACATTTTCATCCCATCCCCTGCAGCAGTGCCAGCATTCAGCCAGTCCCACAGCCTGCTGAGAACCTTGAGCAGGCTGACTCGATAAATGCCAGGCCAAAGTATTCTATTTAAAGTGCAATTTAAGTACATCTAACATCAATACCTCTGAAATGTTTACAATTATGTTTTTACCTTCCTTTAAAAACACCTCTGTGTGTTCCCCTGAATTTTGGCAATTTTATTCATCTAAATTATTTGTATGTTACCAGCAACTACACATTTTACCACCTCCTACTACACCCTACTCCTCACTCCAGAATACTCAACTTTCACCTGCAGCCAGGCATCCGAAACAATCATTTCAAGAGCTATCCCACAAATGTTACATCACATTTATAGTCTCACTTTCTATATCAAAAGCGCCTCTGCCAGCAACAGGCTCTACTTTGTGATGAGAACACTTGCCAAGACAGAGGCAGCTAGGAATAATCTTTTTATTTTATTATTTGTATTAATTTTTAAAATGGACAAAGAATGGCATCTACTAACATGAAAATTAGTTGATGGCTTATGATTCTGGGAAGCAAGTGATGGCTCCTTCCACAAGGACTAAAAATAACAACCCAAAAGCTATTCTGATCTTGTCTACACAAGTAGAGAGAGTTCTGTTTGTTAGAGAAGATACCAACCAGCTGTTTTGATGTTAGTGTAGTAACTAGAGGTTACTTTTTTATTTGCTTTGAACAATGAAACCTTTGGAGTCCCACTTATAGGTTTGCCTGTGCAAAAAAAAAACAGAGGATACAGAATCAGCTATGAGCCTGCAACGACCTTTCACTGATCAGTCTACTGGACTTCCCAAACCTGCAAACAATTTCCTTGCTCACCAGGTGCAAGAAAGGAAATCAGCAGTGCTAACTTGTGCTAGAATATGGGGTGGCGGGGGAGAAACCCAAAAAGACAAACAGTAGTAACACCACTAAAAACTTTGGGAACCCTTTGATCAGAGTCTGCTTCAGGAAGACAAGAGAAAAGTCTGGGTAAGTGGATTCTGTTACACTCAGGCATGGTGAGCCAAGTCATTTGTTTTGCTTAGTCAAGAAGATTTGTGTGTGTGTGTTTACACACACGCATATATATTTACACAACACACACAACTCTCAGAAACTATATAATCTTTCCGGCCCCTTCCAACCCAAACCATTCTGTGATTCTGTACCCCCCAAAAAATTGCTACTTAATTGCTCCATAAGTACTGGATATTGCAGGAATTTTAACAAGCATGTTATTCACACAGTGGGATGTTCAACGTAATATTTAATGGAGCTTTTAATTTTCTTATGGTTAATTTGGTACCTGGATGACCAAGAACACACTAAAACGTTACATTATTTTCTACCACATACACTGGTGGAAACTGGAAACTGGTATTTGAAATCTGGAAACTGGTATTCTTGTTTTCAGAGACTGAATTTATTTTCCATTTCCGTCAAGAAGGCAACCTACACTTTCCTTAATCCCATACTAGCAGCCCACCAACACGTATCATACTTTTAAATAAAATTGTAATGCATAAAGTACTGTATTTGTTGTGTAACATCAACATATCTTCAGTAATTTTATGTATATTCTGAAACATTCATAACTAAACTGAAGTTTAAACACTATTTGATCCAGTCTGGAAAAGTCAGCGCTTGCATGACCCTCTAGCACAGCAGGAGCACTGTACCGTAACTTAATCTAATTTAACATACTGTGGATATGAACATTAAAACTACACATTTTTGCTTTATTTTCAGACAGCTCTAGTCTCGGGAAGGAAAATCCCTCAAAATCAGACCTGAGGTTTTTTTCCTGCTTATTTATGTAGCATGGACTCTAGGCTACTCCGTCTGTTACTAACTCCACCCTGTAGTTCCCTGACCACATCAAGTTGCAATAATGGCCTTTTATTGTCTCCTTTTATGAGATTTTCCTAGATTTATTAAAGCAGGTTGTAGTTAATTCTGTGGTATACACTATACCAGGAGCGCAGAGAACAGGTGCCCATCAGACCCTTTTAAATTAACCTGCCACTCCGCAGTGTGTCCCTTCTGAACTTGCTTTCGCTGCAGAGTGCAAGAACTACAAAAAATCTGCCACACCTTTTAAGTGTCAGTGTCCTGGTAGGAACTCAGCAGATTCTTAGACCTACAATTCATTCTTCATCTCTCTTAGGCAGCTCCTAATGGCAAAAAGATCTGAATACAGACTGCCAGAGTTTTCACAATTTGGTCACAAAGCCATTTTCTTCTCATTCGCTGAGAAGCAGTGTGTGTCTTTGCTTTATTCCAAGACTCCTGTCCAGGCTCATGGTTTAAAGTACAGAGTGTGAGGGAATTTCACACACTGGTTTGGGAACTTAAATTTGCTTATTTCCCCAGCAAAAGAAAATCCCTCATGGACAGTTTCTCAGCAGGAGGAACGACATCAAGGACAGAAACGGACTGTATCAGAACGTGCGACTATGTTTGAAAACAGGGCATTTGTATACCTCAGTATCGCTGCCTCTTCTGGAGATGCAGCAGATCAGGATATAGCAGAATGACACGTGGTCAAAGATAACCTTTCAGGATATTGAATCACAATTCTGAAAGCAGTAGCAATGAAAGGTTTGGGCAAGGCATTGCATCCCCAAAATAAGATGTTAAAAGAATCATGCATCTTGTTTATCCAAGCTTTGTCCACATAAGACTGAAAATTAGAACTTTAGTTGGATATTTGATCATGGGATAAGGATATTTTAGTACACAATAGCAGTATAACAACCATCATCCACTCCTTTTTCAGTCAAGGATAATCATCTACACCAAGACTACAAAAGCAGTTAACAGAGTTTACAAAATAGGGTAATTCATCCTGAAGCAAAACATCCTTTGCCTCTCCACACCCTTTCCTTTTCCATCACTAGCAGGGAACAGTTTATAGGACACAGGCTGCCGTATCGTGATTTTTGCTGCATAGGCTGAAAGCAGGCTGAGCTTTATGAGTCAGTTCTCACAACTCTGTGCAAAAGCTTCCAGGCCAAAACACATGTTTCAGATGGCTGGCTTGATCTTATGCCATGGAGGGGGAGGGAAGTCACCAGAAGTCTTCTGCACTGCCTGAAGCTGCTTGAATACTAATGAAAATTAGACAATGCAAAAAAGAAGAAAGCAACAAGCAGTAATGAAAAGCCACAGCACAGGAGTAGTGGCAGCTTTCTAAGAATGAAATAAATAAAACAGTAAGGAGACGATTATTGATAACAGTCTAAACAGGCATACTTCCTGCATGCTGCTTCTCTGTAATCACAGAAGCACAAGGAACTATGGCTCCAGGAATATTAACATAACTGGGTCTTCACTAACATGTTAACCTCTGGTCACAAACTAAAGACTAACAGTTACAAGAGAGACAGCAAATTTTGCACAAATTATATTAATTCTGCTTTATGTCAGGTTGTAAAATGAATTAACAAGTTCTTCAGGGGAAACAAAACAGAAAGATGGGTCATTGTTCTACTGAAAGCCGCATTACAATGCATCCAACAAAAGTTCAGAATAACAATTGTGTGGGCAACCATGAAACCATTACTTCCTAGCTTTCAAGTGCCTGACTCTCACATAAGGTAATCTCTTTTACGTATTGGAGCTATTTGTGTCTCTTACATCCTGGCTTTGTTTTCAGGACATGTAACAAGAGTAAAAAACAATTTCTATTATCTACTGCAGTAACAGCTTCCTTGCATTCATATTATATGTCAGCAGGACTTGAACCCTGAACTTTCAGACTATTGCTACAGCAGCTGACAGAGCTGTCACTAATTGACAATGGGTGGCAGATCTGTTATCCAGAAGGGCCAGACGATTAGCTCCTTCCCAGTGCTACATGGGGTGAATCAGCTCCCTTGGTTCTCAAGGACTGGGACAGAGGCAAAAGGCTGCCAGAGCTGAGCTGGGACTGGGCAAACCTCATCCACCTTTTCATTCCAATCCCCCAAAACCACCCTGGCACTCGGACAAGGGTATCTGAGAATTAGGGTAAGACCTGCACTACGACAGCCTCGGAAACAGAGCATTGCAGGTGTGTTACTAGAAGCCATGATCTGGCAAAACCACAGGCACCAGCTATGACAATTCCAATGTGCAGCCACTAGTAAATGGGGAAAAAACCAAAAAAGTAAGCATTGGAAGTTGGCTGTGCTGCAAAAGCTTTCCCAGAAGGGGCAGTTTTCAGTAGGCAGGGAAGGTGTACTACTTGTAGCTAAAGCATCACAGTCACCACAGGAGAAAGGACAATTCAAATAAAAGTTTACTGGAACATTTATTGCTCTGTTAAGCATAAAATCTCAGTTCATTAGCTGATGCATTAGCAAGCTTCAAAACTTCTGTATGCCAGGCTCAGAACAGGTATACACACAGCAACAGAGGTTTACAGACCCACTGAGCAAATGTCAGAAATTAGAAGTGGAAGATCTGCCATTACAGACTAGTCCAGCAACCTCCTCTTTTTCTGTTGGACATAAGAAACACTCCATCTCTTACTGCTAAAAACACAGCTTGCAGGAAACTGTAGTCATGAAGGCAACCTCAACAGCTGTAAATTTTCTCTACCTTGATTATACATATTTGCAGCCCAAGCACTATCTTTTTTTGCCCACCAAGATGCTGCCCTATTTAAAGCCTGACATTCCAGTCTCCTCCCCCTCTTCAGGGCACCAGCAGGACAGTAGTTTCCACAATGCTACATTCCTGACATGACAAATTAAAAAAAAACCAGACTTGTGATGAAGAGGATAGCTCTTAAATAGGGAGAGAGAGTTAAGCCAGCACAGAGTGATCTTGGGTACAGCCTGGTAAGTTTGAGACCAGAGCTCCGTCCCCAGCTAAGGAAGGAGTTTTTACCACATGCAGTGACTGCACTAACCTTTCCAAAGGATGCTTTTCCCACAGTTCCCAACTTATCTGTCAGAAGAGATCTCTACAGAAGGGCTGATAGGCTCCTCCCCTTCTCTCTCCCAACACCACTGAATTAAATCAGGCTGTTTCAGCTTGTATAAATGCGCCCTGGCATAAAACAGGCTGAAGCCAAATGCTGAAAAACACAAAGCAGCAGCCCGCTTTTGTGGATTTCTTAGCATGCATGTGTGGGCAACCTACTGATATATTTTGTTTAATGGAAATGGGTCACTACTACATAATATATTATACTGGATTTTCAAACAACACTTTTTTCCTGTTTCCACATCTCTGTATACGGCTCCCTCATGAAACTCCTTTAAAAGCTGTTCTTTAGAGTGCCTCTGCCTACACTTTCCCACCAAGTATTTTCATTAGACTGAAACAACTGATCATCAGTGTAGACAGTCCTTCTACCTCAATTTTTATCATTCGCTTGCCACTCATACCTATTGAAAAAAAAAAAGTACTTTGTACCTATTCAAGGTTAAAAGAAATACAATTTTTTACCTAAAGGTACCAAAAAAATGGTAAAACACCCCATACTTATGCAGCCTATGTCTGTAAGAAGTTCATGTCCCCGGGTACAGGAAGGGAGTTTCCAGGAACAAAATTAATATGTTATTATTTTGACTTGATAATGACTCGTATTTACAGAATTCAACAGAAAGTAAACATTAGCACTGGGAAGTCACAGAGCAATGATAAGTTAAGCAATACACAGTAAGTTATTAACAATGACTACAAACAGCCCATTGTTCTACTACATTTTATCACAGAAGTTATTCACAATAATCTCTTCACACTCTATTCTCCCCTCCCTCATAACACAGAATCATGGCAAGCCATTTCACTATCAGTAGAAAATGACACATGTTGCTGGACAGAAAGATAAGCCAATGGCAGCCTGAGTAGAAATTACTTGAGAAAATTTCCAGTTTTCCATTTTGATAGAAGCCTGTGAAATTCTTCACAGCTTGAAGTTGCCACCCACTTCAGTGCAGGTTTCAGATCACTGTTAGTATGTTGCATTGCAGTGTCCTGCTCAAGTTCCCATTCCAAAACAGAAGCTCATTTTGTCTGGGCTCTACCTGTCAGCGCTAAGCTTTGTGCTCAATAGAAAACGCATCAATAAACCAAGAAAAAAATCTTCTGTTGATTCATGGACACAGACTACAGCCCTTTCACGTTCACATACCCAGCTGAAGGAAAATTCAGCAGTTTCAGAAGAGAAGGCTGTTGTCTCCACATGGAAGATAACATCTACCCGGCTTCAGGGTAAATATAGCACTCATAATCAAACTTGTCTCTTAATGCATCATTATCTTCCATCATGGCACATTCCCTGTAACCTTCATCTCACGAGTACTCAGATTGCACACCAAAATACCACTTCCCAGTCACTGGAAGATCCTTCTGCCTCAGATCTGTGATAGCTGCTCTCCAGCTGACTTGTGCAGCTGAAACTGAGACATGCTCACCTTCCTGTTACCATAATCCAGAGGTTTGCAGTTACTTCAGCCAAGGAGGTTCACTTTACCCATAAACAAAAAAGCTTACTTGTCTCTGGCCCGGGTATGGGGACACCAATCTTAATTCAGGCCAGGGTAAGGCAGCACACAAAGGAAAAAATAACTGACCTGTCACTACAGACAAAAGTTATAAGCACATCCAAAAGAACAGGTGCAGAAGTGGAAAAAAAAAAACTATTAATCCACATATACTAAGGGATAATCTTCCAGTTATCAACGGACTTACTGCCTAGTCCTGGCAACGTGACAGTCTGGGGTTCATCAGTCTTGTTTCACTTGTTTCATTTCTGCAGTGTTTCTCACCATCTCCTGTATCTGGCGGCCTTGAAAAAAAACCCTTGTCTCAAGGAGTGGTAAAATTCTCTTTTCCCCATTCTCTGGAGGCCCATTAGCCTACTCCAAGGTGATAATCTCTCTTCAATTACAAGATGCTTTAAGCTCAGCCACTAAAACAGGGCAGTCTTGCTGTTGTTCCCACAGCTCATCAGTTCCATCACTAAAACTGACAGAAGATTACCAACACAAGGAAGTTTTGACATCTTTTAAATAAGTCAAATCAGTTCATCAACTTCCAAAAAGCACTAGCACGGCACAAGGTAAATGGCGAGAATGGGAAGAAAGGTCTCTCTCTTGGCAGCAGCGAGCTATTTTATCAGCTCGAGCTGTATGTGAAACTGTACCTTACACTGAACCTCACAATCCACAGTAATCCTCATCCTGTAACAACCATATGTAGTGCTTAGGTGTCTATATCCTGCATCACGTGGTGCTTGCCCGTGAGCAAACATGATAGTAGTTAATCATTGATAAGTGACAAAATCCCCAAGACCTTTCTCCAGTACTTTCACCTATGCAACGCACGTACATTTGCTCTTCTTCCCTTCTCCCACAGAAAGGCATTCTAGTCCATGCACAACTAATTGTGTATACGCCTTTTCCTTTCTCCATTATTTTTCAAGAATTGCCCAATCCCTTTCCCCCGTGGCTTATAACCCAAAAAATTCAATGTCAGAAGCGCCACAGCAAGGTCCTGGAAGATATAACTCAAGCTAACTTTGCAAGTTACCAGCACTGAGACCTGATTTCTCTCACTGTGACATGACAAGGGTAACAATACAGACCTCTTTTCTTCTCAAAGATTTTGCCCAGGGTCTCGGTCTTGCTCACAGCTTGTCACGTGAGTCTAAGCAGCAGGCAAAATGATAAAGCCTGTGCTGTGAACAGTTAATGTCTAAGCAATGGTGAAGTATATCCCTCTTACCCACTGGCTTTAGACAATGACACACACATATTGCCCATACCTCAAGACTTCACAGGAGAGTAAGCAGCCCGGTACTCAAAGGAGTCTGTTCAAGCCTTCTTCTTCTATTGAGAGTTACCACTCAGGCTGGACGGCATCTTTCTTAACCTCATCTAAATGACAGTCACTGAGAAACCTCAGAAAAATATTTACATTTATATTTAACTGGCTCCTGCTGAGCTTCTACCAACTCAAGAGCTGCTGTTTTGTCTAGCAGTCCCATCATGAGAATTATCCAGTAATACTAGTATGCAAACACATCGTTCTCTTCAAGCACATTGCTTAGCCTGTTTTAATGTGAGACGTTCCCACAAAATACACAAAATATTTTGGCACCTTAGATTAATACCCTTCTAGGGAAAAAAACAAACAACACAACAAAGAGGGTCTGAAGACTCCTCTCTCATCCTGGATGAAGATTTCTACAGTTCTTCGTGCCTAATAAGCCATGGAAAGGGTTGACATATCAAGCTGACAGAGAAAAAACATGTATCAGAGTATCCCAGGCAGGTAGGTAACTAAAGGTAAGAGGTTTTAAAAGCAGTTTACCCTAACAAGATAAGCAACAGCTTTCCTGGTTTGCGTTATTGAAGTTACTGATAAAGTAAAATGAAAATGAGCAATGAGAAAAATGTAAGAAACTAAAATTAAAACAACTGGAGGGTTTCACTTTTTATTGACTTGTTAAAGGAGCTGAGTTCTAATACAGCAAATAGTTTTAATACAGTGAACAGATCAATACTTCTAGCAATAAACCAGGCTAGACGAAAGTGTAAGACATGCTAAACTCAGATAAAACCAGTTCTGAGACACTCGGCAACATGAGAAAGATGGGATCAAACATTCCACCCTTCAATCATCAACGGAGATAATACAAGGCTTTTCAATAAAATTTTAGATGCTGTGAAAACCCTGTTCTCCCACAAGTAAATAAGCAAGCTTAAATCCTGTTAGCAAAGTTGGTCTGGCGGGAGGGCAGACATCCCAAGAGAAGAAAGTTCTAGACAGCACCATGACAGGGCCATCGGTGATCTACCATTAAGACATTTAGGTTGCACTTTGCCAACTGCAACAGCAAGAATGTGCTTCTTCAGGAAGTGCATCCATCACTTCACCCACAGCGAGCCAGCTCCCTCCATGCTGCAGGGACCCTCACCTTGTTGTAGAAGTCTTGCTCCCTGGGACCACGAGGTGGTGGCTGCAACTGCTTCAGGACAGTTCCATCTGGATGCTGTAGTATACCTAGAAGAGAAGCATTTTCTTTTATTTCTTTTTCAGAAACAGCAAATACACCATCAGGGACAGCCTGTTGGCAAAGTTGTACTGCCTTCAGTATGTGCACAGTAGAGTCGAAACCAGCAGCTCCTACACAAAACCCTTAGCAGAGGTTCACTTGCATTCCTCCTTCCCTAGCCATCAGATGATTTCCTGGGTCTAATTCTGCTCAAGGCCAACACAGAACTAGGATTTGACATTAAAAGTTCCACCCAAAAAAAAAAAACATTCAGTAAGCTCTGGAAGATTACACAGACACTCCCTTTTTGAATAAACCGTAAGTTGGTTTTCCAACAATACCAAGAAGTTAAAGGAGTTGCTCTTGAGTTTAACACATTTATCACTATCTAAAATAGAAATTTATGTCCTATGAATGTATTTCTATACAAGTGGCACAGAAAAAGCACTTCTATATTACTAGAAGTAGCACCCCTATAGCACAAATAGTAGCATCTGATTAGCATGGATTATCACCCATAATTACAATACAGAATTTCACCTCAGCCAGGCAATCACCTTCATTATGCCTGCTCCAAAAAAATCCAACATATCTTCCCAAAACAGCCATAATTACTCTCCAGTCAGCAATATTGCCAAGTAGCTACATAAGAAATGTAACTGAATATCTGAGGGTTATCAAGAGATGGATATGGGCAAGAATAGAAAAAAGTAATTGCGCCCCTATGAAATGCACTCCAAGTATCAAGATCACCAGTTGCAAGGGAAAAATTAAAACACACTTCTGGAAAAGAAAATTTCTCCTAGGAATTATAGCTTTTCAGATAGTAATTTATTTTGCTTAGAAAGAAAGCAAAAATATCAACTGCATCTAAAATCGATTCCATCTTCAGCTTACCACTTGAAGAAACACAGTAAAATGAGCCAGGAGCTTTGTGTCCCAAAAACAGTTTGCAGTTTTAACAGCAATTGTGTTTTCACCTTTTAGAAAGCACTATCTCTGAACGGGCTCTGTCATGCACTCTTGGAAACTAAACAAAATCTTTAGAGCCTAAGATATTTACTTTAAAACAACCACCAGAACTAGAAACGTGGTTTCATTAGTTGACTGTGCCAGTAAGCAAGGAGTAGTTTTAAAAGTTTGGATAAAATAGTTCTCAAGTCATGTTGCTTGATTAAAGTTGGATGTTGCATAGTTTCCAGAACTAGAAAAAAATGCTGCCACATAACAATGTGCAGGCTACCACAACATCTTCAAGACACAATGGCTGCTTCTTCCCACTTAGACCCTTCTACATGTGCTGGAAACCACTTAGCAAAGTGCACAAAGCATTTGAATGACACATTTTGAACATGAATTGCTAACGATCACAACTTTAAAAAAAAGTTTATAACACATTCTCCTCAAAATCTGCACGCTGGCTTTGATGGTAAGATAAGTAGACTATCTACAACGTAGAAAGCGCAAGCAAATATTCCTGAAAGTAGAACCTATATACTGAATTGATACATATTACATGAAGAGTTTAAGATAACCCAAAAAATTGGGTTTAAAGTTCCCTCATCCTCTGGATTTCCTGACAGACTGGAGCATCTACTCTGTAACTGGGACTGCAGCAGGCCTGGAAACCAGACTCATGCTTCAACATCCACCACAAAGATGAAAACTCCACAACCTTCCCTCTGATCTACACCAACCAGACATACTATCACCTGCAGATGGATGTTACTAACATATGGATGTTGGTCCTGGTTTTGGTCTAGGGTTCCTGGAGTTTTTCAGCACAGATAGGGAGTAGGTTTAACATAAGAGTAAACAATTTAACATTTCTGAACAAGCAGCAGAACTATTTCAGAATGTTAATTTTGGTACATCTCACAAACATTTCTCAATGGCTCTGCATGCAAACCTTCCTAGCATTCTGAAATTCAAACCTGCTGTAAAAACAAGCAATACAGATGCACGCACTCTTTTAAACAACCAAAAAAATTACATCCAAACCACATGCTTCACTGGAACACAGACAAAACCTGTTTTGCACAAACACACTGAACATTTCCTTTAGAAAAGATGCTCTGAGGGTATCTAATAAGGAGTGACCAGTATGTATGTGCCATTTTAACCTTTGTGTCAGGAAAACCACAACCAGAGTCACAAGTTTTGTGATTTGCATGACCAAGCATCACAACAGAAGAGCTCCTTTAGCTACAGAATCCCACTGATGGCTCAAGGACCTCCAGCACTCTGTGGGTACAGGCACCAAACCTCAGCCAGGCATGATAGGCTCTATAAGGCCGTGTATCCCATCAGCTCCTGCCTCTCTCCATCTGCCTATGGAATTAAGCCACAACACAAGGGGGTCACCTTATGATTTACTCTATGCCAGAGAAGCACTACTGAATACAGCATTCAATAGCCAATTGTAATGCAGAAGCTAAGGGTCTGTGCACGCGTGCAGGGACACAGCCAAAGCCTTTCCTTTGCAAAGCAGTAACAGTCACAAGAAGCAAAGGGAAAGATTATTCAAGAGGAAGGGAACCCTATGGCAAATATACTTTAAGGCATACTTTAATGAAAAAAATAAAATAGTTTAAAAATATTTCTGACACTTTCAATTCCTCTGTGTGTTTGTACATGGGGACAGAAGGGAAGTCGAGCACAGAGGACAGTAGTGGCTTGCAGAAGAAAGCTGGGCAAAACAAGGAAGGCTCTGAGTTCAAATCAGAAAACAACTCAGATACCAACAGCAGCCAAGTACAACCGTCAAGGTACACCTGCTGTGTTGCATGCTGAGCAACAGAGGCATCCTGAAAACAGGCACACTGGTTTTACAGCATTAGGCTTCTAAAATGTTAAAGGTTCAATGGAGTAGAAAAGACAGAATGGAAAACAGCAGAAAGGATGACTTCAGTATGAAAACGCAATGGAAGAGGCAGAAAACACACTGTTCTCCTCACACATGCTTAAAGTTCCCACAGATTCTGGCATACAGATTGTCTGTAATATTCCTCACCACCACTATTAGCAACTACATATATCCAAACACCTGGGCACTAGCTTCACAACAAAGATGTCACAGGGAGCAGCACTGCAGAATTGCACATGACCCTGTATCTTTAGCATCCCGACTGCCTGCATGACTACACATATCTGTAAAGAAATAAAATGAGAAGATTCAGTTACAAAAATGAGAGAGATGTGAGTGCCAGCACAGCTTTGGTCTTCACTTGGATGTGAAACTCAGTTTCTACGATGAGATCATCAACCGTGGTGGTATCTGTCCAGGAAAAGAGTCTTGCTCATTACATGTAGTGGAGCCAGCTTTACCTAATCCATTGGAGCTGCACCCACAACACAGATAGTGTATCACCCATGTTGTCTTGATTCAACTGTGATAAAACTGATGTGCCAAAGGTGAGGCTCTCCTGAAGTGAGCCCTTTTTGCCTGATCTCACTCCACGTTATGATACATGAACAACGTATCATGTACATGAGGAAGATGTATAGGTCCAAGGATTCAATGCACCTCCCTTGACATTTTATTGCATCAGTTGCAGCAGGGACAAGGGACAAGAAATGACTTTGCCATGGAGATTATCAGCAGCAAGACAGGCCATGGACGTGGGCTGTAGATAAAACAAACTCACAGTGTCATTAGTGCTGTAATTGCACTCACTGACTGCTGGAGTGGCTCTCAAGCTCAGCCCTCAGCCTGCAGGGCAGAGGCATCTCCCACACACGGGGATCAAAGGAAGCATGACAGCAAGGTACTCGTACCAGCTGCTCTCCAAGGGTGCACTGAGCACTGAATGGACGCACACCTGACATCTGGCTCGGAGGCAAAAGCTACACCAGATGTCATGTCCTGAAGGGTGAGAAATGGCACCTGACAACGCTAACTTGGCTGGTGCTCCAGCACTGACCACTGCCTACATTAGCATGCACCTCCATGTGAAGGGCCAGCTCCTCACCCTCAGCCTGCAGTCAAAACACAGATCCAAAGCTGGTGGAGGAACGCTGCCATCACCGTGTCCTCGACCTCTACGTGCTCCTACACCGCACACACTGGGCAGCGGTGACACACCCCATCAGCCCTCAGCTTCAACGGGAGGCACCGGGAACGCTGGCCTGCACCGAGATGACCCACACTGAAGTGACCCGCACCTGCACCGAGGTGACTCACACCCACGCCCTCATCTGCACTGAGGTGACCCACACCCGCACCGAGGTGATCCACACCAGCACCCACATCTGCACCGAACTGACCCACACCCACAAACTCACCTGCACCGAGGTGATCCGCACCGAGGCGACCGTCGCCCGCACCCTCACCCACACCGAGATGACCCACAGCCACACCTACAGCCTCACCCGCACCGAGCTGACCCACACTGAAGTGACCCGCACCTGCCCTGAGGTGACCCGCACCGAGGTGACCCTCACCTGCACCTGCACCCACACCCGCCGGGAGGCGGCCCGGGCAGCTGCGGTCCCCGCGCCCCCCGCCCCTCATCGCCCTCGGCGCTCACCGCCTTTATCCTTGCCGTACATGTGCCCGGCCACCTGGTGCGCGAGCGGCACGCAGCCGTTCAGCCCCCGCCGCCGCCCGCCGGTCGCCGCGGGGCCCGGGGAGGCGCCGAGCGCCGGCTGGGCCGCGGCCTCCTCCGCCTCCCCGCGGCCGGAGACCGGCGGCGCGGGCCGCGGCGGCTCCGTGGCCATCGCGGGGAGCGGGGGGGGCGCGGTGGGTGGGCCTCAGCGCGCGCTGCGAGCCAAGGTGCGGGTGCCAAGCCCCCGCCGCTCCATCACCCTACGCGCTGCGCTCCGCGCGCCGGGGCAGCGACTGCCGCGCGCCGCCACGCCACGCCCCGCGCGCGGCTCCGCCCCCGCCGCCCGCAGCCGGCCCCGCGCGGCGCCATCCCCTCTGCGCCTCGCCATCCGCTCCGCCGACCGCAACGGGCTTTCCCCCCGCCCGGCAGCCAGCCCCGGCAGAGCCCCCGACAGCCCTTGGCCCCAGTATCCCTCCACCACCAGTTCCGGCAGAGCCCCCCGGCAGTCCCTGGCCCCGGCGTCTACCCAGCAACAGCCTCCGCAGAGCTCCCGCCCCGCCGCCGGCAGAGACCTCCGCCGATAGCCCGCGCAAAGCCCTTCGCCAGACCCCAGCCGAGCCCCCCGACACCCCCAGGCACCTCTCCAGCGCCAGCCGCCGCAGAACTCCCCCGCGCCGCCCACAGCCGGAGCCTTTTTCCGACATCCCGAGGGTTCTCTCTCCAGCAGCCCAGAATCCCAGAACTGTCGGGGTTGGAAGGGCCCTCTGGAGACTATCCAGTCCAACCCCTCTGCTAAAGCAGGGTTACCTCCAGCAGGTTGGACAGGAGTGTGTCCAGGTGGGTTTGGAATTCTCCAGAGGAGACTTCACAACTTCCCTGGGCAGACTATTCCAGTACTCCATCACCCTCGTAGGAAAGAATTTTTTCCTCATGCTCCAGTTTGTGCCTGTTGCCTCTTGTCCTGTCACTGGGCACCACTGAACAGAGTCTGGCCCCGTCCTCCTGACCCCTGTCTGTCAGATATCGATCAGCATTGGTGTGATCCCCTCTCAGCCTTCTCTTCCCCAGGCTAAACAGACCCAGGTGTCTCCCCTGTCCTCATGATGCTCCAGTCCCCTCATCACCTCCATAGCATCTACCGGACTCTCTGCAGTAGCTCCTTGGTATTCTTGAGCTGGGGAACCCAGAACTGGACACAGGACTGTGAGATGATGGAAGGTAATCATACACAGATCATAAAAGCAAGAGCAAGCTGGAGCTTGTAGATAGTATCAGACTTTTCCAGTGGAAAAGGACCTTGAAAGCAACCTAACCCAGAGCCTCATCAAGCTCTGTAGGTGCTGCTCTTGGATATGAGGTGGGGCACCTGGCCTGACATCACATCAAAACTGGATATGGGATTAATCTCTACTTTAGATTTTAATCCTCCACAGATACAGAAAGGCATGCACAAGCCCTGCCATCACTCACAGGACTCCAGAGCCCACTGCATTGGTAGGAGACTTCATCAACATCTCTTTTCCCTGGAGCATGTATTAGCTCTATTTGTCAGCCTGTAATTACTGCCTCTTCTCTTTACTGTTTATTTCTTTTATAAAATGGACCTGGATTTATGCAAAGCATTCAACAGTGTCCTGCGTGACATCCTTGTCTCTAAATTGGAGAGACATGGATTTGACAGATGGACCACTCGGTGGACAAGGAATTGGCTGGATGGTCACACTCAAAGTGCAGCAGCCAACAGCTCAATGTCCAGTGGAGGCTGGTGACAAGTGGCATTCTGCAGGTGTCATTACTGGGACTGGTGTTGTTTAACATCTTTGTCAGTGACATGGACAGTGGGATTGAGTGCACCCTCAGCAACTTAGCAGACAACACCGAGCTAAGTGGTGTGGTTGACACTCCTGAGGGATGGGATGGCATGCGGAGGGACCAGGACAAGCTTCAGAAGTGGGCCTATGTGAACCTCACAAGGTTCAACAAGGTCAAGTGACAGGTCCTGCAGCTGGGTCAGGGCAACTCCTGTATCAATAATATCAATACAGGCTTGGAGATGAAGGGACTGAGAGCAGCCCTACCGAGAAGGACTTGGAAGTACTGGTGGATCAGAAGCTAGACATGAGCTGGCTGTGTGTGTTGGCAGCCCAAGAGAGCCAACTGTATCCTGGGCTGCATCAAAAGCAGTGTAGCCAGCAGGGTGAGTGAGGGTGGTGATTCTGCCCCTCTCGTGAGACCACAGCTGGAGTACTGTGTCCAGCTCTGGAGTCCTCAGCACGGGAAAGACATGGAGCGGGTCCAGAGGAGGGTCACAAAAATTATCAGAGGGCTGGAGAACCTCTGCTGTGAAGAAAGGCTGAGAGAGTTGGGATTGTTCAGCCTGGAGAAGACGAGGCTCCAGAAACACCTTATTATAGCCTTTCAGTACTTAAAGGGAGCATACAAGGAAGCTGGAGAGGGACTTTTGAAAGGGCATGAGGTGATAGGACAAGGGGTAATGGTTTTAAAATAAAAGAGGTTAGATTTAGATTAGATATTAGGAAGAAATTCTTCACTATGAGGGTGGTGAGGTAATTGGAATAGGTTGCCCAGACAAGTAATGGAACCCCCATCCCTGGAGGTGTTCAAGACCAGGTTGGATGAGGCTTTGAGAAACTTGATCCAGTGGGAGCTGTCCCTACCCATGGCAGGGGAGTTAGAACTGAGTGATCTTTGAGGTCCCTTCCAACCCAAACCATTCTGTGATTCTGTGAAAATTAGCTGAATGCTGTAAATATCAGACCTGCACTTTTGCCACAGTAACTGCCTGTATCAAATCATGCTTAGCATTAGTAGGATGCAGGAACCAGAAAACAAGAACAGAGTGAAGGAAATGTATTTTAGCACATATATGGTGTTCTCATGGGTTTTAAAAAATTGGCTGACATACATCAGGAATCAGCGCTTACATTAGGGAAACAGTGCAATGAGCTCAGCTATTATGCACTGCCACTTCCCCATCCCATAGTTGGGACATGTGGCAGGTGGTTGGGAGAACTGGATGGCAATTTGGGGGATTTACTGGGAAAATTAAAGTATCAAAGGAACAGGAAGGTCATATGGAAAATGAGGGTGTGGAAGAGTGAGAGGAAGGAGTACAGCATAGAAAACTATCAAAACTGAGTTTCATTAGTTCATTGTTCATGAAACAATCTGTTTCACTCTCTTAATAGGGTAAGATGGGGAAGACAGTGGTAACAACTCACCAAGATTCTTTCTGAAGTAACAAGGCTGGTCAGAAAAGTTATTTTTACCTCCCAAATATCCTCTTCTCATGATTACTGACCAGCCCTAAAGATCAGGAGTCAGATGGTTGCAAGCATAAACTCCCATCTTCAGTTCCCCAAAGCTAAACTTTCCCAGGGGCTGCTGATGCAGGAGAGAAATACCACAGACTGGGCAACCCTTGCACAAAAAAAAAGACTGAGGAGGCCAATAAAAAAAAAGCACAAGTGGTACATGTCTGGCAGAGAAAAGACTCCTGGTCTCGGCAGCAGCAGCTGCTGCAAGGTTCAGATGCCAACCTGAGCCTTGTGGAAAGATGTTTTTCTGCCTGCAGAAAAGTGAGACACTGTCTGATCTGAGTCTAAATGCAAAGAGAAAAACATTTCAGACTTGCATGAGCACTGCAATCTACTTGTGCTCAAACTCTTAATGGGAAAAAAATGGCATTAAAAGACAAAACAAATTTGGAATTTAAAGGCTATTTGAGTGCCTATTCCTGAACTAATAGCTCTGCATATCCTTAGAGCTAGCAGAAATGGACCTGGAGGGGATTAAAAGAAATACGACAGCATGACTAAGTGGAATAAGTAAACACTGGCCATTCCCTTTACCCTGATATTTGCTTTAGTCAGATCTATGCGCCATTCCCTTTACCCTGATATTTGCTTTAGTCAGATCTATGCGTATAGAAATCAAGTGATACAAGACTTGGTCTTCTGCTCACTCATTCCACTCTCACGCTTCAGCACTTAAGAGTTCACTAATCTTATCTGGGAATTTCTACTGAAATGAAACAAGTGAAACCAAGAGAATACCAGAAATGCGAAACAGTAGTTTCTTCACTGTGTGTGACGTTCTAAGTGCTTGTGCTGAAAGCTGAACCAACCAGCAAGATTCTCAAGGAAAGGTCTTGTCTCTGAGCTGTGCAACTGCACTCAAAGGGAAAGTGAAAGAGGCTGCAGACAGCTCCTGTAGAAGGGGCAAGAGTCCCCCCAACAAAATACATTTGACAAAATTATGCTTCATTCTGTATTACTCTTTTGTTGCTGGAAAACAATTTTACCCCCGTTAGTTTGATGTAAAATGTAAACATTAACAATATAAGCATAATAAATGTTACACACACATTTATTTTGCACAAACTGCATTGTGCTGCAAGATGATGTCTCACTGGCAGATTGCAAAGCTCCTCTGAGCTAAGAAAGGATTACAAAAGAATCACTTTCTGCTGAAATAAAGCCCCTTTTCAAACACAACAGCTAGTTAATAGCTAACCACAAGGTGCACAGTAGTTCAGTACAGGAAACAAGCTCATACTTCTGTGAAGTGCAGGGGGACATTAGGCAAACAGAGGAGTGGGGCTGGGACCTGGCCAAAATACCAGTATTCTAGAGGTTGGATGGATTTTTTTACTGTCCCTTTGGATGGTTCACAGACCCTTCGTCCCCATCTCTCCAAAATCACCACTCCTCTACCAGAGCCGTGTCCTCTGCAGAAGGTCTGTGTGAGGGATGTTGATCCTGCAGCCCAGAGAGTCACTTCCTGCAGCAAACGGCCACGCCTGGGGAGCTTCTGCCGGTCAGACACATTGCAATGGAGCCAGCCTGGACCATATGTGTGGCCTCGATGAGAAACATCGATTGATGAAACCAATAATTTGCTGGACAGCTGAGAGCATCCGCAGGGGTGGGAGGCCTTGGTCTGCTCGTGACAGTTGTAGCTATGCAGCAGGTATTTTTTTTCTCACTATTCCCCAGCAGAAGGTGTGAAATAACAGCTCTTAAAATAGGTCAGGGCTTTTAATCCTTTGATAAATTCACGGAAGTTCTGCACTATCTTTTTTTTCTTTTTAAGTAAATTAAAATCTAAACTACCTTGTGTGCTGGAGCTGTAAAACTCAATGGTGCTATCCTGCTTTTTTTCCTAGCTAGAGCCTTGTCATTAGGCATCAGGCCCCACAATGATTCATGTTTTGCTTGGCTGTGACTGATGCAAACTCTTTGACTGTACTCTCCTCCCTGGCAATCAAGTACATCTGGGGTTTTCCAGGATGAACACAAAGGGATGGTGTCAAGAGCCAACGCTCACTCTGCAGATACGTTTCAAAAATGAGTGTGAGGTTAATGCGTGACAGTTGTGTATTTTCTGGATCACCTTTTCTCCAAACAGAACCGCACATGTAAATTTTGGGTTGTATTAGAAAGCTACAAGGACTATAAAGGTATTTCAATAGATCCTATCTTCCTCAGAGTCCTTGGATTTTATTTTGTTCTTGGTGATCATTAAACTAAGAACAGAATTTGGAGGAAAGGTTCATTTTTGCACTGAGATGAAGTTAAGGGATGAGAAGCAAACAGAAGGGCTTTCATGGTGGGGAGGAGGCAGCAGTGGATGTTTGCTGAGACTGTTTTTATTCAATATCTTCATTCAAGACTTGCAGAAGGGAGTGTGCACTCCAGGTCTGTGAATGCTCCTGACCTCCTTAGGGAAGTCAAATGTCACATCAATGGCAAAGAAGCCCTGTAGTATCTCACAAAAGTGAACAAAAGGTGCAATGTTGGCATGGGAGCTTCGGCGTGGATAAACATAGGGTAATGTCTGTAGAGAAAGATAATCCAAACCAAAAATCTTTGATGCTGATTCTGGAACCAGTTGTCACAGCCCAGGAAAGAGCTCCTGAAGTCACTGTTGATAGTTATTTGAGATCATCAGCCTGGTGTATGTCTGCAGCCAAAAAAAAAAAAGCCAACAAAAAGTTGGGCAACATCAGGAAGAGTATCGAGAGAAAGACAAAAGGCATCATTTTGCTGCTAAGTGTAGCCTCCATGCGGCACTTACAGAGGCCAGCTTCCATGCCTGTTCTCTCAAGAAGAATTAAGAACATACCATTACTTAACTAGTGCGTAAGACGTAATTAAACCATCATTTGTGGAAAGTATATACTTAGTGGAACATGTTTTAGTTGCTTCCAGCCCTAGAAAATGACAGGGATGTGTGTGCTATGACACTTTTGGGCAAGAAGCTGTGCTTTGTTCTGAAACAGAGGTATTAGAGCAAAGTCTTTCATACAATCTCCTGGTCTCGTGGCTTACACGTAAATAAAAATTACTCCCTCTGTCTTTTTAAACAACGTCTTTCTTAACAACGATTTTGAAGTACAGCATTGTGACTCTACCAGGGGACATTTTACCATTCACATCCTAATGCTTTAGGATAACCCTTGATTTAAAGGCTTATTTTATTTAGGTACTTGATTTAAAATGGTTAATGTGACATGAAGTTTATTTAAAATGCCTCTTTGTCTTTCCCTGTCCACCTGCAGTAAAATTACATACCTATTTATTGACTAAACCCATTGCCAATTTGCATTCTTAGAAGTCTCTTCTATTAAACAGTATTATTCTCCTGGACTTCGTCTGCAAAGCAACAGAATTTCAACCCTTAGAAAGTAACTTACCCCGTGCAGATGTTTCAGCCAAGAATAAGATTGAAAGAGCAAGATCAGACTTTAGAAAAGAGCTAAAAATGTAATACTTACTGCAGTGAAAGCTGTTTTGCCCAAGCCCTGAGCAAGAGTCCCGGCACTGAACAGACAGTGCATCTTGACCATGTCTTATCCATGTATGGTTATATTTGCCAGCTGCAGAGAAGTATTAGAAAAAAGTTACGCAGCCAGTGACCTTATCATTCATTTTGCTGTGTTTCTGCTGCCAGCTGAGTTGACTGAACAGCACAAACATTCCAGCTACTGAGCAGATCCTTGCAGCGTGCTGAATTTTGAATGCTTCACACATTAAAGCTGTAATTTCTGGCACACTCTTCTTTTCTGCACAGGCTGCTCTCGGACAGCAGACAACACATTTTTTGTATAGCTGTGCCATGCATTCAAAAACAGCACAAGAAAATGCAGTCTGCATGACAAAGAGGATGCAGAGCAGAGCGGATTAAGGGCAGTACAATGTCAAATCGGAGAGGAAGGATGGATCTGTAGCTAGGAAAACAACAAGATAAATGATTTCTCTGTGCTCACAGGAGATGTATGCAACTTTTTTTGTACCAAACAAAACAGAAGTTGCTTGAGAACCCAAATAAACCCTTTCTTTCCAGTCCAAACTGCTCATAACAAAGGTCAACTGAATTCTGCTTTGCTACAATAACAGGAACCTATGTGATTTAACTGACTTCAGGGAGCATGCTGGGAAATACTTCTATTTATTATAACTGTACATCTAATCCATCAGTTTACAAAGGTGGGGACAGAGGAATGTTAAACTGCCAACAGGAGACCCACATCATGAGTGTACACTGCTTTCTGTCCAGTACTGTGGGATTTCACAAACCGTTCAAGAAGAAAAACCACAGTAGCAGATGTCTGCTCAAGGCATGTAAATCCTTCAGCTCCAAGGAGTCAGGGTTTGGCTAATAGAACCACTTGGACCCTGAAGCTGACGCACAGCTATTTTGGAGATCTTATGCTTCATTTTGTTAAGAGGAGGTATAATGAAATGCAACACATCACATCTGTGCTTTGATTTACCTTTTTTTGCTACAACCTAGCAATGTTACAGTGTTAAATCTTCTCTCCTAGCTTATGATCTCCTCCCATCTGCTGTTTTGTTCCTTCTTTTTACTCTCCTTGTTTCTCTCTGCATATTTAGTTTATCTATTTTTACGTTATGTAGCTTTTATTCAACTCCTCTCTGCATTAGCGAGCCTGGAAATCATCCTGCCTGAGAAATGCACTATGCACAGCAGGCAGCACAGCTACAGTGCCGCCACAGAAGAGAACACACAGCGGAGAGCTTCAAGCAGCAGCCCCAAATACCTATCCTACACTAATAATGGCTCTGGGAAAATGATCATTCTCCTACTGGCGCAAAAGCCACTCATCCATGCAGGAAAACCAGGGCAGAATGAGCCAGGGTACACAAGCAGTTGGGGGAATTGGTATCCAACACTGCTGGGCTTAATGTGTCCCGCTGACAATGAAAAAGGGATTTGGTCTTCTCAGCAGGTCCATGTGAAATGTTCTGACTGGGCTGAAACAGAGATGCTGAGCACTGCTAAACCCAGCCTGCTGGCAGCAGTGTCAGGGCATCCCCTCTCTGCCCACACACTATGGGGAGATTGTGTTCTTCCACCTCATCCAACCATGGCTCACGGTGGGCTTTGTCAGCTTTGAAAAGCTTTGGGAGTTGAAACAAAAGCCAAATTCAGTAAGAGAGTTCCATGTTCAGGATGAGTAAAGAGCAGCCACATGACAGTAAGGTTTCTTCGCAACACCAATGTTTAGCTTCATGCCTACATTCTTATCCTTCCTGCCATTATAAAATGCTCTTCCGTTATTGGAGTGACTGTGATGTGGCAGTGACTCACATTTCCATGTCTTCATCGCGTTGCATTGCACTTAAAGCCTCCCTCCAGCTGCTGTGCAAAATGAGTTTTACAGACACAAGCAGCACTAGAACAAGGTCCAAACTGCAACAATACAGTGAAAATTGCAGCAGAGCCTGCAGTCAGCTCTGCACCCCCTGTTAGGGAACTGGCGATACAAAGTGCACAAGCCTCCCTGCCTGAAAAGCTGCTTAGTCCCAAACACGTTTACACAGCACTTCTAGATGCCTGGGCTCAGCCAGCAATGTTGCTGAAAAATAATGTACATTACACACAAATAATATACATAACCACATGCATGCATTAAAAAAACCTCTTAAGCCCAGCATTGCCCATCTCTAGGAGCATCCTCACCACAGTGTGTTATTTCCTCCTAGTGGACTAGCATGTGATTGTAATGGAAATCATCCCTGAGATGAACTGTGCTTGAGTTAAACGCACACAAAGTACCCGCACTTACAGCTGTCTTGCTCTTCAACACCACCAGTTCTGAAAGTACTTGAGTAATTCACAATCAGACTGTTTTGATGAGTCACACTCAATTTCTGCATAACCAGTACTTTAAAGTGCTCCCCTTCCTAATGAACACTTACAAATTGATGAATAACTATGCAGAACAGAAAGTTTTACTCTGGGACAGGAAACCTTCAGTGTTTTAACTAGGAAAGATTTGTACCACATCTTCATGTAGGATTTTTCCATCTGGTGTGAAAATTGCACACTTGCAAAATTTATCTATGCTTCAACCTAGGCAAAAACCTAACTGATTTGTTTCATATTCTAGAGAGGATTTTAGGAAAGTACTAACGAACAGAGATTTCAGCAAACACTGGAGTAGGCAAGCACTCAGACCATCAGAACATAATAAACTCTCCTGATACTAAGGAAAAACAATGATGTGTTCCCTGTGATGCTCACCCAGGCCGTTAGCAAGTCTGTTTACTCAGATTCAAGTCTCTCTTCTTCATCACATTCAAACAGCTTAGGTATGTAACAGGAACTTTTAACTTTTAATTGTACATACATCAGAATAAGGTTTAACCACTTCGTGTCAATATTCAGAAATGTGATGCTTCTCTAAAACAAACTCACTTGGTTGTGAATCCACAAAGACTGTGCTTTTGCATCTTTGCTTCCCAGAACAAAAACTTCTCATGGAGCCCATTTCTCTGACATGCAAACTCCAGGAAGCAGTTTTATGACTCAGGACACTCATCTGAACTTCACAACTTCATCTCTCAGAATACTTAGGCAGTTTTCAATGAGCTTTTATTCCTTCAAGAACAGCCAGGCTTTGCTGCCAACAGGAAAAGAAACTTCAGAAGGAAAACCCAACTCCGACACAGGTTTATGGTTACAGCAGCATTGGCATACAGCACTACTCACACCGTAACTCTCCCTGGAGAGAGACAACACACCCATGAGTTAATACAGGCGTTACAACTTCAAGGTCAAGATGAGCTCAAATGTATATTTGATGTGTACAGAAATATCCAGTGTCACATTCTAATAATACAGAAATAACTTTGTTTCGGATAAAAGCAGTGTATTTGACAATTTAAGGTTAAAACAACTTTCCATATGCATCAGTACTCAGACAAACAAAACGTAACAAGTGCCTTTACAGTCAAGACAGGAAGAAAAGGCAGAAACTAAATTTATTTGACTGCAACTTCTTACAAGTAGAGGTCTCTCATGGACAGCAGTTGCCCCTACTATAGCATTCCACCTGCAAAGCCTCTTTTCTCTGCCGCTGTGCCACCTTCCCTACTTTTTGCACCTTCTGCTGAAGTTCAGACTTGTCAGCTATGACCTCAGTCTCTGAAAGTTTCACATCAAGAACATGCAAAACATTTTCTTCAATCCTAATCAGTCGTACCATAAAAAGAACTCAAATAAAACTTCTACTGCCTGCTCATCTGGAAGAACCCTTAAGGATCCAGGTTAAAAATATTAGCTTACCAAAAAGGCCACTCCTCTAGCTCCGAAGTAGTCTCTCTGTCCCAGGACATCAAGAGCTCCATCTCATACAGTCTGCAATTACACTAACGGACCGGGTTTAACGCAAAACTGCCCTCTGCCACCCTGCTCTTTGGGTTTTGGTTTGTAGCCATTTGCTGTTGATAAAGCTATTGAAGGAATCCAACGTGACAGCCGCTGGGTCAGACAAGGCAGGCAAGTGCCACACAAAAGGAAGATAAGAGCGCTCCTTGCCTCGTCCTTCCTTTCCCTCTTGGTTCCTAGCTGTCACCAAAGCCTTTCCTCAGTAAAATTCACTGAACCACATTAGTTGTTAGCCCAGGGAGGCAGGAGTCATTTAAGACAAATAAAGCCTAAGGCCACTTAGTAAGAAAGGTGCGCCTCCTCCCTCCGCAGCAGGAAGAGTCCTCCGGAACCAGCCAGAGCAGTGATACAGAAGACAGTAATGATGGGTGGGGGTTTAGTTTTTATTTTTGCTACTGGAATAAATCAACATAGCCTCCTCCAAGAAGTGTCCCGTGGTCTGGGGAAGTTAGCTTCACTGTTAGAGACTGCAAGTGAAACTAAGGCTTTCTAGCAGCAAAGACAACCTGGCTATCCCCTGCCCAGCACTCATTGAGCACTTCATATCATGCCACTGTCTATTAGGAAAGCTCTCACAGTGACCATCTTCCTAATCCTACTCTAAACACAGGTCTGTAGCTCTGGCAGCATGTTCCTCATACCGTACAGTAGCAGAGTCAAGTTTCAACACTGTAGTAAAATCAACAGTAAAGATGACCTTTAGCCCCACCCCGCTACGAGCCTTTTCTGTTCTCTGATCATAGTTGCTATTTTAAATTTGTTCTTCAACAGAAGCCACACAGAAGAGTAGTGTCACAGGCCAAATGTGACACCTGCAGAAAATGCAGCACCAGTGGAGGTTAAGCTGCATTTTGGCACGATTTCTTTCCTCCTGCTGCCTTTTACACAGCAATGTATCCAGACCTTTGACTTTAGAATTTCTCCAGAATTTTAAGATCTACCTTCTGAACACAGTTTCTACTGAATAGCCTCAGAGTAGTGCACATCTATTTGAAAATAAAATACCTATTTTCTGCTTAAGTACATTCTGTGCGTCATTTTAATTTCATATTCAATGAGAGGGTACACACACTTTACAGGACTAAAAATCTAAACCATGACTATTTAGTAAATTATGCTTTGTAGTGATTAAAACAAGACAAGCACCGGAGAGAATACACATGATGAAGCCTGATGGATATACTAAACTGAAAAGTCTGCAGTGACACGACAAAGAATTTCTGGTTTTCCCCCCAATTACAAGTGAGCAGAGGATTTGTCAGACATTCATTTTGTAGCTTCTACGGTCCACTCTACGCCTCCTTTCTCTTGATGATCAGAGGCCCAACGTTGTCACCAGTTTCCTCATTGTGCTTTGTGTGAGAGCCATCACACAGCGGGAACTGAAAAAGAATAAACACATCCAGAGTAAGAATTAAGAACCTAGGTTGAAAGTTCATTAAAAAATCTTCTCATTAAACCCACTGTGACTGCAGACCATAGTTTTTGTGCTGGCCTCTCATGTCTCCCTTAATTTTGGCTGAACACAAGTTTTGTCCATGGTAGCGCAGAGTGGTCAAGAGACTTGTTAAGGAAAAGCTTAACTCCACTCTGTTTGGTGTTTCTGCCTGAGGCCAGCACAAGGAAAATGCAGACTGAGCTGACCTTCAACTATAACCTACCTGGAATATCTTGCTCTCAACCTTGCCCCACCACTCCTGGGCAACATCCAGAGTTGGGTGCAGTCACAGAAGATAAGTGGGGTGAGCAGGAAAAAAAAGAGGAGATCCAAAGTTGTATTTTTTTCCTAGTTTTCTATAGCACATGATGAGAAGAAGGCCAGTTTCCATAGCTCATCTCTTAAAAAGGACGCACATCTATATATTAGTCCTGCCTCCAAACAGCTAGAGTGGAAAGTTGCCTCTGCTTCATCCTGAGATAGCCAGCTTATCTCATCCACACAAAGGTCCCTTTGCGCAAGCTGGCTTTCACGTTAGGATTTTGACCTGCTAATGTAAATAAACTGTACTTCCAACTGACACAGCTATTCTTCAGGGGTTTTACAGGTAGTGCTGAGGACGTAATTTGAAGAAGTGTTTGTTCCATAAGAAAAATCCCTTAGAACAGCCTGGTCAGAGCAAGACCCACGGACTATTAGCCAGCTGTAACTGCCCAGGTCCCAAACCAGTCATAACCACTCTGTTCCTGGGCAGCTCTCTTTATCTGCAAGAGCCAAAGGACATTGTCTGAAGCAATACAAGTAGGGTTAGATCCCACCACTTCTCAAGGATATAATTTCTGGGCTTCACCTCTGCAGAGGAAACTGGAAATGATCACAGAAACTGCACACCAGTATTTTGCATTCTGTTATGCAAAATTATTCTGTATTTTGTCCGCTTAGAAGAGATGGGAATCAAAATTGGGCATTACTCAGCTTGCAGCGCAGTCACAATCAAACACATTGTTTGTGCCTCAGTCACAGCCCTTGAAAAATATTAACATCCTATCACCCACGCTTAAAACAAAAGATTTAAAAGTACTGCAGGAAAGCAACATAATGAAGACAATAAATTTGCAAGAAGAGCTCTAAAAATGAAGTCCCATGCTCTGTATACAGGGCAGAGGGAAGAGAGGTGAGGGGTTTTGGTTTTTTTTTTTTTCCAAGTTATGAAATGTCAAAACCCATGCTATAAATGGCAGGTGACGTTTCCAAATAAAGAAATTCTGAATCTGGAGAATACTCGTGCGAGCTAATTAATGCAGGAACTCTTATCACCAAAACAGACATTTGTGACTCAATGAGTAGGTACCAACAGATATATGGAAAAAGTCTGAGCAAACAGGTGTATGTTCCTGGGCCACTGACCAGCTTCCAGTGCAGATGTTCCCAAGCCAGTTGCCTTTCCATGCAACACCACAGTCCACTGGTCTTCATGGGACCACTGACCCAGTTTCAATCAGACATTAACAATTCACATGCCCCAAGGAGACAAGCCCAAGGTCCAGCCACACAGAACATCACCACTTCAAGTTTGCAAGTGACAAAAGTTGTGGGGTTCATAGATTCAGAAAGCACCGAGACACCTTTAACAGCTACTAAGTCTGATGGCTCCGAATTCATCCTCTGGGTCAGCTGAACGACTGGCTCCCAGAGGTTGGGACACTAGACTTAAGCTTCTCAGAAAAAACAGCATGTTTCTACAGCATCCACTTGGCCACCTTGGAGATGAGATACTGGATAGATGGATCCTGGGGCTGACATAACATGTTCATCTTTAATTAGGATAAATAAGTTAACGATAGCAGCCAAAGTTGAAATTCTGAGGGAACAGTGTAGTCATCTGGACAGCTCGTCTTATTTCCCTTGACACTGAACAGATTTAGATTCTCTACTGCTATTTATTCTCATGTTCTGCATAGTATTCTTTGATCTGTAGCCTGGGGAGTAACACTTCTCTGGAAGACACAGAGATTGCAAGTCACTGCAAAAGAAAGCAAATTAATTTCACTGTCCCCCAGGTCACCGCAAAAGAAAGCAAACTCCCTGCCCCTAGCTCACCCACTTAAAAATGCAGAACAGTCAGAGAACAAATGTTCTAATTTTAGACTAATTACAGTTCAGTTTTAAGAAAATACTCTTACCTCTACACTGACATATTTGAACACTGGGTCTTAGCACAAAACTTGACAAGTAGTGCCCGCAGAGCACAACAGTGAATGACAAAGGGCCATTTAAAGAACTACCTACCACCTACATTAACAGATAATTACATCCCAAGACAGACTTATTGGAAGATATCATGTGCGGGATTTTTAAAGACATGCACTCCATGAAGACTTTGGCCAGTATAAAAAAAATGAAGTACACTATTTCAGGGGAAAAAAAACCACAACTGAAGATGATCCTGCTCCTTTGTAAGAGTTACTCCGAAACATCCCAGTATGGTCCAACTGTTCTGTTATTCCCTATGGAGGAACACCCTGGAAGCTAGCTGTAGGGGAGGCACGCTGTCGGCGCACACAGGAGAAGCCTACAGCTCATTACATTACTGGTTCTACTAACAGCCTAACGCCTCAGATGAGGCTAAAACTGATGTGAACTGCTCACACAGTCGTATGAAAGGAAGATACCTCTAACTTGTACATGGAATAGAGACCCCCATAAACCTCTTCCTTCACAGAAACACAGCAAGTACCTATTGCTTTTGAAGTAACTGTAGTTCCCTGCACACACACTGTAACATTTCTGCTACCATATAAACATTATCTTACACATTTTAAGAGACTTTTAGTTTGAGAACTGTAGAAAACAGATAATGCTAGCCAGCTACTTCCAAAGATGTCAAACGTGAGAATGATGATGAACGTCTCTGTATTTTATTACCGTTTGGTAATAATCAGATGTGAGAAGCAGCATGCACACATCTTGAAGATCATGCTACCCATCACACAAGGCCGACTCATCAGGGTAAGAGGAAGGCAGCAAAACCAGAAACTGCAGTCTTTGAAGCAAAACATGTTGATTAAAAAGTAAAAAAAAAAAAGCAAATGCCTGCAAAGACTTCCACTGTCTCCTTAATGCCTTTACAAGGCCTTTCAGATCAGAGTTCTAAGAACGGACTCACTATAAGGTACACCAATCTGCTTACTTTAACTGTATGATTACAAAGCCCTAACCCAGTAGGACAGTACATTCCTAAATGGACAACATCCCCTCAATATATACCAAAACATCCTTCTTATGATTTTCATTTCACCCAGAAAAATACCATCATGCAATAGCTAAAATATCAGCAGGAGCTGCAATGCAACCACTAAAACCAGAGACAATCTTTCATTTCTGACAGAAAATCTTAAAGGAAGCACAAAGCACAAACACCAAGGTCCAAGTCAGGATTGGGTTTTTTTTTGCAGGAGCACTGAAGGAGGTGCCTATCTTATTGCAGCCCAAGGTAAATCCAAATTCAAATATTAAAACAAAGTGCATATACTTAGAGAAGCCTTTCTGCTCCCCTTTTTTCTCTTCTGAAGCTGTAGCCCTTGCAGCAGTTTCCAACGCTGGATTCTGGCCATCAGCTAAGACTTACCACAAAATTTAGCAGCAATGCTGCTATACACATACATGACACCTGCACACTGTACAGCCATCAGCACTGCATGTACATGTACACACTTCCTTGTCATCATACAGATCATACAATGTGTACCTTAGTCCACAGAGGACACTGTGACAATGGCTCGGGGGGAGGAAGGAATTCAGTTTTTCCATTCAGACTCTGGTCAAAGCAAAGAAGACAAGCCCATATCTGCAGGATTCTTAGAATCAACTCATGATGCTGCTTAATCCTCAGTAGTGTTTTAATGTTAAACCAAATACAGCCATTTTCACTCACAAGGTAATGAAGTGAGATCTGACAACAGCAAGAACAGAAAGTTACAGCACCTAGAAAACTGCAGTGTGGCCTGATTAGACCTGTGCCTAAGGCTTAGGAAGTCTGGTATTCAGTTCACTGATAGAGAGAGCGTTACATTTCAAGGCTGTTGGCCTCAGTTATCTGGCTGTGAAGGTTTCTATTATTTCAGTTTCCCAACATTAACACCCTGATTTCTAAAAGAAGCTGTTAAACGTGTGCCAGTGGTAAATGGATCAGGTTGCTCATGTAATCTGCTTTCTCTGTGATTTTTCTGTGACTACTCCATATAGCAGCTCTCCTTTCAAGGGATCTGCTTCTTCAGAGGCACAGAAATATTTTGCTCATTATTAACACTGATCTGCAGGCTTTACTCTGAGTGACAGCATAAATCTACATAGTTTCATGGATCAAAACACTGCTGCATCTCTCTGCAGAATAGTTGAGGTGAAAATAAATTACTTTTATTTATTTATTAAAATTAGAAAATAAAGCAGCGTGAAAATAGTTTTGCTGACACATGCATGCACACGAATGGAACTGAACCATTTATTCTTCTCTTACCTTCTTAGATCTCCAACAACGACAGTACACAGCCTTGTCTCCCAGATCTTCTATATCAAATGCATGGACTACCTTGGGGTTATCCTTCTGGATATGGGGGTTCACCATCGCTTTGCAGCATTTGTCTTTAGAGAGAAATTTTCTGTAAGCCAGATACCCCACAGCAGCTGCTCCAACAGCTAAGGAGACTGCAGCAATCCATTCAACTAGAATAAAAGAGAAGAAAAACAGAGAGACTGTCACTTTTTTACCTCAACATTCTACTAAAACTGCTCCCTAGTAAATGTCTTCATACTGTGGCAACCTCTACTTTCCAGCAGACCTTTTTGTTCTGAAGGGGTAATGCAATACTTTACAAGAACACCTTCTTTTGACACTTGCCTTGTTAATTTAGTCCTTCCTCCTGACCAGAGTTCTCCTTCACCCCAATCACTTCTACACAAGGCTGAGGATCAGCCTGGCAGGGTTTGAAGTGTTTTTAACCTTTTATTCGGGAACCTGTGGTACCAACACTGGCAGCACAGTGTTTCTGAGTTCAGCACATAAATCCAGCTGTAAGTACAGCTTGTAGCAGCAACCCCCAGTTGTGTGTTTCAGTTGCAGGAAAGTCACTGAAGAAGAACACTCAGCACCAACAACCCAAGCAGATCTGGGTACTGAGTAGCTTTTACTATAAAGCATCTTGTAACTGAAACCGTTAACAGGTGTTTGGAAATGGGGAAATCATTTAATATGATACCACTTCAGAAGAGTAACAAAAGACATCTTAAGATTAAAATCCCTACTGTGGTGTATAGGAAAGAACATACATCCAAAAAGATTATATTTAAGAATAACACCACGAGTTTATTTTAACTGGGTTAGGTCCTGACTCTCTGAAAGACAACTTCCATTGAAAAAATCCTCTTTTCACCATCTCCCGTTCTTACTTCCCCCTGCCTAGATAAAATATTTGCAGTCTTGCCCACTTGATACAATTTCCTTTTCTGCGAGGAGTTTTCCTACTTTTTTGTGGCTCCATTGCTTCCTCTCTGCCTCATGAAAAGATGCCGGGCTTTGGCCTGAAGGTTCTGGTTGCAGCAACAGCTCCAGCTGTACTTCTCAGGGCTGTAGGCAGCTGCTCCTTTTTTTACTTTTTATCTACCACTTCTACTCACACGTGTAGTCCTAACATGCACACACCAAGATGGAATGACTACAGACAAATAAATCAAACAGGAATTTAAGTTTCAGCATATTTACACAACTTAAGAAAACTAAAACGCTCTCCAGTGGGAATTTCTATCTGGCCCTTCAATGTCTGCATTGGATTTGAAAGACTCCAAGCCACATGGCATCTCTGGGGCAAGAGACCTTACTACGTTAACTCTAAAGGATATGAAGAAACAAAAAGCCTGTCTTAGTTTTTGCTACTTTTCACAGCTAACCAACTTGCTGCATTGCCACTCTGAGCCTGCACTAAAAGGATCAAGAAGGTTTTCTGCCTAGTCCCACTGCCTTTTCTAAAACCCTTTTTCCTCAGCTAGAACACTGTGTTAGCTCACACGTGCCACACTATCCCACAAGGGTCTAAATGTAGCAATAAGTGGAACTGGACAAATACTCATACAACGTCTGCAGTCCTGTAAGATCAGGGAAGGCAGGCACTCTACTTTAGAGTCTTACTAATGGAGCAAAAGATGCAGAAATCCTCCAGAATTCATTTTCTTAGTAAATGAAGTAGAAGAGACCTGCATACACTGAAATCTCCCTTGCAAATGGGTAACAAACTCTCCCTGTAACAACAGGGTGACACCAAGATACAGAAAGCCATATTTAACCTCAAAGAATTTAGGGAATGTTTCCCTTATCCCAAACTTCTTAAAACAATAAAAGCACCAGAAAACAAAATGTGACTTCAGTGTTTCACAGCCACCCAGTGAGTTCTCTCCTCTTTACCTCCCCATTACAAACTGGCCAGAGTAATGTATTAATTTTTACAGGGTAAAGAAGCAAAAAAGTGAAATTAAAGAAGGGATTCAATTAAAATCTGCTTGAATTTAGCAAACCAGCCCAAATTAATATAAAGAACACCCAGAGCTCAAAATAGAGACAGCAGCTGCTTCCAGGGAAAGCCACTGCAGAGAATCTGCAAATCCTTTGCCCTTCTCTCTTGAGGACATTTCCCCAAGAAGAGCAGGATTGTGGCAAGGAACGGTGTACCCAACCAGTTCAGGAACAGGCTGGGTCTGACAAGCTGGAAATGCTTCCTGGCAGCTGGAGCAGCACCAGAACCAGAGCACAGTGATTGCCCATGCTGGGGGCTTCAGAAAAGCAGGAGTCGCAAGGATTGCCCAAGCCACAAGCCGATGCACTGCCAGTGGATCAAATCATAACCAGTGCTTCTAAATCACAAGGTGACAGTAACAGACTGTACCCATTCCATCATGGAAACTAACAGGAAATAGTGACTTTAATGAATCCCAGTGATGACTCCCACAGCTGTACCACCCTTTAAGGTGCTGCACCTTAAAGAAGTTGGATCTTCTACTGCACCTCTCCAAAAGTCCAGATCAGCTTAAAAAAACAGCAAAGGAAAAGATTCTGATAAAATACTTGTATCACGGCGCAGACAGGAAAGTCCCTTTTAATGTTCCGTGGCTTTGCAGCACGTTCAGAAGAGCTGTTCTGCACATCTAACCCAGATCCCTGTGACCATCCCTCAGGCCACCTACCACAGAACCACGCACGGCACACTCAACTCAGCAAGCAGACATCATTAATTCAAAGTAACTGTAAATTGCAGTGACCCTCTGCTTCTCCTCCTCAGGGACAGATGCATCTATTACACACAGAGGCAGATTTTACACACATACAAACTGCTTAATATGTTTTTCTATTAAAGGGCATAGTGTCTTTTTTTATTCTATTAACTTTTCTTCATCGCTTCTCTGGAACTGTATCAGAGTGGAAAATTATACCAACTGTTAATACATGAAAGCTAAACATTTTAAGCAGTCTATTCTTTAAATTTCAGCACTGCCTTAATAAACATAATGTAACCGTAAAAAAAGCTACATTTGAATGTAGCAAACAGACACTTTCTCTCTCATGACGCTATCACCCTGTCAGGTTTCAGAGGTATATGAGTTTTGCTGTCAACTGTTGTTTTTGTTTCACAAACAAATTCAGACGAGCTGGAATGCCCATTTCACATTTCCAACTACATCAACCATAAAAATGCACCCAGAAGGAAAAAAAATCATCAGAAGTTCCTCAATATTTTAAACTCTGTTTACAAGGCCTCCAGTGCCAACACAACAGCTTGCTGCCAGCTCTGAAGGTCAAGCATGTATTACTTGAAGAGGCGTCTGTTAACAGTGCGACACTTATGTGGAATATCAAGGGGGGGTGGTATTTCTTTTTAAAACAAAAACACTAAGAGCAACTTTTGAGTGGTTATTAAACAAATCCCAATTCTGGTATAATACCAAAACTCAACACTACAAGACATTACAGGCCTGTGTAACACAGCAGAAAGATTGTTTCCATGTCACGAGCACTATATAATGTAAAAGGTCTCATTAAAACTCCAGAAAAACTAACATGCAAAGGCAAGAAGGGAAGGAAAGAGAGACAGAAAGAAAAAAACAGCAGTCCTAGGGGAGCAGGCAGTGCACAGAGATAAACTAAAAAATCAGAGTATGAGAACAGCAACAAGCTGATGGTGGGAATTTACTTTCTTCTCTATTCTTTGTAAATAACCTAATGAACAAGAAATTTGGATCACAAAGTTCCTCTCCCCTTCTCTCCCTCAGCAGCTAGAAAATCGTTCTGGATGTTTCTGGATCTAGGCTACAGAGGCAGCTGTAGAATCTACAAGCGAGTTCAGATTTTATCTGCAGGAAGAACACGTATTTACCATCTGCCATAACAAGTGCACGAAGAAACTGAGATAGTCTTGGCTCCACCAGCACACAGCCCTGGTTAGAAAACCTATCAGTTTACTTTCCAGAAACTGGCAACAATATATAGGATAGCTGTACCCCTAAAAAGTCAGTCCAAGACAGTCCTCAAAGGCAATTTTCAAGTTACCCCTGCTGTTTAAAAAAAATGTTCATATTATTTGGAAGTCAGCTACGGAGTAATAACTCCAGAGGAAAACACGTACTTGGGGCTTAAGAGGCACTGCCACTTTTCAGGCCTTGTTCCCCCAGTTTTGCTGCCAAAGATGGAGCTGCTATTGTCCAAGCAGGTGTTCACGACAGTCCGGCAGTGTAACTATCCACAACGGAAGGCCGCTCTTCTACAGGCCACACTTGGAGAAACACAATGCACTTGTTCACTGAGGAGCAATCCAGGACAACCGGCCGCACCAAAAGCCGAAGAGTCAAGCAGATAAAGTCACTTCTGCATCCACAAGAAATGGGATTATGACTGATGGGCTTAGTTTAACTGAAACCATCAGGTAAAGAAGCCACTGAGGGAGAAAGATTGTCGGATCTGGCCAATAAGAAGCAAAAGACAAGCTGCTGTGATCAGATCTATGGTCAGGGTTGGACCACACCTGTAAACCACAACGACTCATGGCAAAGAACACTAGCTGAGCTATTCCCTGCCTTCCCTGCCTTTAGCATATACACTCAACAACATACACTAAAGCAATTAGCCCTCCAATTACTGGCAGAAATTAAACCCCAGAACAATACAAGAAGTTTTTCGTGTCTAGCTTTCTCTGGGGCAACAGGCATGAGTACGACTTCCAAAATTGACCAGCCCAAGACACACGCAAGAAGACAAGAAAGAACTGTGACCTGCCGGGCACTGATCAACTTTAATCTTGACAGAAATCACATTAACCATATGCCACCTCCTCCTAAACAAAGCACCCTCCAGACTGCTCTGATCAGCTGTTCTCCTGCTTTTCTGGGATAAGGAGGATATTTTCAGTTTGATTGGGATCATGTTCTTCCTCACAAACTAAGTTTTCTTCTCAAGTTCTTGTTTAGAGGAACTGTTTTAATTCTTACAAGCCTATAAATGACTGGGAATGCAACCTATTATCAAGTCATCCTCAGGGTTTTGGTTTGATTGTTTTATGAGTACAGCCTTCCATCACTATAGCTCAGTTCAGACTATAACGATGCCTTTGCCAACATGCTCTGTACCAGCAGTGTACCCCAAAAAAATCTATCTGGGTGGAGTTCCCTGGCTTAAGGGCAGAGAACATGAGCAGCTTTGCAACTGGAAACCACAGCCAGGCAGGTGAAGCTCCTTTTTTTGTAGAAAACTGGCTTTAAATTGGCTTAAGGGTGAAAATTTAGATAAGACATTACGAAGAAATTCTTCACGATGAGGATGGTAAGGCACTGACATGGCTTGCCCAGAGAAGCTGTGGATGTCCCCTCCCTGCAGGTGTTCAAGGCCTTGAGCAGCCTGGTCTGGTGGCAGATGTCCCCGCTCATGACAGGGGAGCTGCAACTGGATGGGCTTTAAGATCCCTTCCAAACCACATCATTCTATGAAATCAGTGAATTCAGGTCTCTGCTCTGTCCTCCATCCACCGCCCAGGTGAAATCAGCTAAAACACACACGGCCGCTGCAGGCAGGCTCGGGGCAATTCTAACCCAGCGCGGGAGAGCTAAAAAACCAGAAATTTAGAGGTTTTTATGAAATTCACATCTGGAAGCTTCCCTTAAAGAACGGGGCCTGAACGGGGGACGGAGCCCGACAGCGGCGCAGCAGAGTTATGGAAGCGAACCCCGAGAGGGGCTGCCCCCCCCCTCACACCGCCGGCCGCAGAGGAGCCCAACTTGCCGCAGGGGTCGCCCGCGCCGCCATTTTGTCCCCTGGGGTCCGGGGGGTGGCGGCGCGAGCCCCCGCCTCACCCTCTCTCTCCGCCCCGGCCCCGACAGCATACGGGGCATCCGCGGTCCCCAGCCTCCCCCTCCCCGCCCCGGCGTGCGCCTACCCCTCGCGGCCGAGTTCTGCCCGAGTCCCATCGTTCCCGCCGCTTCCGCCGCCGCACAAGGCACGCGCCCGCGCAGCCGCCTCCGCCCACAAGATGGCAGCCGGGCCCGCCTCTTAAAGGGATGAGAGAAGGTGGGTAGAGGGGGGAGTTGTCATTATGACCCTGCACTGAGGGTTAGCGAGTTTGCACCTCAAATCCTGTGTTCAGTTGTGTGGCTACAGAAAAGACATTGAGAGGCTGAAGCGTGTCGAAGGGGAGGGCAACGAAGCTGGTGAAGGGACTGGAGAACAAGTGTTATGAGAGGCGGCTGTAGGAACGGGGGTTGTTTGACCTGGAGGAGACTGAGGGGAGACCTCATCACTGCCTACAACTACCTGAAAGGAGCTCTCCCTCTTCACCCAAGTAACAAGAGATAGGACGAGAGGAGCTGGCGTCAAGTTACACCAGGGGAGGTTCAGATTGGACATCAGGAAAAAATTCTTCACCAAAAGGGTTCTCAGGCACTGGAACTGATACCGAAAATGTCAGCAAATAAAGTCTAAGACTCATTTTGGAGTTTTAGAAAGCAGCATCTTTATTTCTGCGCTAGGTGCATGAGGGAATGATTTCCATCAATCATGTGCAAGAGCTGGGGACAGAATAAATATCCAATTTAGATGCATATGTATAAACTCTCCTAGCAGTCTCATGCATATTCTTCCACTTTCCAAAGGCTAATATTAATTTTATTATGAATTTCACAACAGCCAAGTCTCTGCTCATTAGAGCTTTGAAGCCAGTTCTCTGTCTGGCCTTGCATTCTTATCTAAGGAAAGAAGTATTGTCTGAGAACAGCACTATTGAAAACATACTATAAAAAGAATAGTCAGCATCTGTCTTTTAAAAATACTGCCATTTAGATATTGCTTAACTGAAGTCAGTTAGAAAACCTATTCCTAATGTCCAACTTAACCCTCCCCTGGCACATCTTCCTGCCATTCCCTCGCGTCCTGTCATTGGTCACCCGACAGAACAGCGCAGCGCCTGCTCCTCCTCTTCCCCTTGCGAGGAAGCAGTGCATGGCTTTGAGGTTTCCCCTCAGCGTCCTCTTCTCCAGGCTGAACAGACTAAGTGACTTCAGCCGCTCCTCACACAATTTCTCCTCTGGACCCTCCACCAGCTTTGTGGCCTCCTCTGGACGCTCTCCAGTAGCTTTTATGTCCTTTTTATACTGTGGCGCCAAAACTGGACACAGCACTCGAGGTGCCCTTCCTTCGGGTGCTGTCATTGGTCTCCAGAGAGAAAAAATCAGCGCCTGCTCCTTTATCCTCCCCTTGTGACGAAGGTGTGGACTGAGATGAGAGTGGCGGTGGCGTCAAGGGGAATAGAACGCACCCTCCCTGAGGGCAAAGCAGGCTCTTGGACCTCAGTTACCACCACACGGGGTGCGGCCACCGCCCTGCGCTCTCGGGAGGTGCCGCCTCGGGGAGGGCGGGGTCGGGGCAAAGCCCGCTCGCAGCGCCCGGCGTGTGAGACACCGCCGCCCGCCAGGGGGCAGCAACGCCGCAGCACCCGCTCACGCCGCGCAGCCGCACGCGAACACAAAGGGCCGGGCTCCGCCCCTCCCGGCCCGGCCCGGCCGCGCTCCTCGCCCGGTGCTCTTCGCCCCTCCCCGTCCGGGTCGTCCCGGCCGCGCTGACCGCCCTGCGCTGCGATGGCGCTTAAGCGGATACAGAAGGTGAGTGGGGAGGGGGTGGGAAGGGCCCTTGCTGCCCCTCGAGGCGGCTGCCGCGAGCCTCGCGTCGTCTCCGCCACGGCCCCACCGGGCCGGTGTGTAACCCACGGTGGGGGCGGCGGCGGCTCGGTCAGCACAGGGCTTTTCCACACCGGGCATTGCTGCCCGCCCCGTGCCCCGCATGACCTTCGGATGTATCCCGGTTCCAGAGGGTTTGGATAATGCTTGTAAACGGCCGGGTTTTAAGTGAGGAGTGAGCGTTCAGATTCCTTTTGTCTGGGCAGCACGGACCGAACACGCGTTACAGGCCGTGAACACCGAGGCTGGGTCCCTGTCAGCGCTGGCTGGGCTGCAGAAGGGCGGGGGGGGCTGGGGTTGCTGTGCCGTGTCTGCCTTGTGCTGTCCTGCTTTAGTGGCTGTGCTGCGATTCCTTGCTCCTTGATTCCCATTTATTTTTGGAAAACGTTGCTATTACAGAATTAGAATTCGATAACGACTAGTTAACCCTGCAGCGAGCACCTGAGATATCACACAATAGATAGGAAGTTACTTGTGTGCATTTCTACTAGATGTTGGAAGTCAGCTCTCATGCCACAAATCCTATTGTGCCTTCACAGGTGGTGCAGTTAAGGGACCTTTTTGTTAGTTCATATAATGTATTTGTTGTGAATGTTGCATTTGAACATTATATCAAATATTAATGAATAACTGCTGTAGTTTTCTGTAGCAACAACTTTCACGCTTCCACATATTATGAGAATGCTTTACCTTTTGTTGCCTTTTTAATTTCCCACCTTTTTGTGAACATCTCCTTACCCTTGCATTTATAAGGAAAGGATTGTTCCGAATACCTCTTCTTTCCTCTTGCTCGGTTTCACGCTGCTAAGGTGAACAGATGAAGAGGAAGTGGGAAGTCTGGTAGCCTTCTGGTGTTTTTGAGATGCAGTGGTAGGTCTTGGCCTTTCAAATGAGGTCCTGCCAGAATAGATTTGTTCTCCGTATTTTTCTCTTGCTGCATTCCCTGTGTAACTTTTTCTGGTTTAGGGACCTCCATTTGTATTGGAAACTCATATTTTTTTTGTCGTGGCACTTTGTGTTCAATAGATCTGAAATTATGGGTAGACTATTTATGAAAAAATATTTTTCATCCTGTTACTCTTATCAGATTCTATTTCTGCTCGTTGAGAATGAAGAAGTGCTTACCAGGATGCTCGTTTCAAGGTAGTCTGAGATTTCCTGATTATGCTGTAACTTCTACATGAAACATGAAGAGATATCAGGAGAAGGACCAGAAGAGCTGAGCTTAGGGTCAAAGCTAGTTACCTCTTGCTGCTAGTTTGCTGCAGAAATGGCTATTGCTAGTTTTCTTTTTTCCATTATCTGCCCTCATCTCCATCTGCTGCCTTTCCAGGGTGAGGATAAAATACTTCTAAAGGGCCAGCAGGCTGCCTCTGAAGCAGTAGAAGAGGAAAGCAGCGAGGAAATAGGATTGTTTTTAATGGAAAGTTAGAACGACGGGGAGAAGTTTAAAAAGGCAGACTCTCTTGATGTCACTGTGATACATGGAGGCTTCCCGAAGATTACAAAACTGGAATTTTAATGCTAGGCAAAATATATTTGTGTGGTGGTGGGTTTTTCCCATCTGATTTCCTGATGTTTGAGACTGGCTGTAAATGTTGATGGCTTTGTTGCATCTCAAGGGTAGGAATGGATAAGATTTGGAGTAGAGGACATGCTGTAAGGACTTCATAAGAGGAACTCTTTGGAGGACAAAGCACTGCCGGTAAACATAGTGGTAGTACTTGGCAGCTTGTCAATCTAGACTTACTGTCTGAAGTTTGGATTGAGTGATTTTAGGGTGGTTTGGATTTGTACTTTTAACACTGCTAAGGGATTTTGGTAGCAAGCTTGAGTATTTGTTCACAATAATTGTGATATTTTGTTTTCAGGATGACAGCACCTACAGAGGAAGCAAAGCTGTAATACATATAAAAGATAGTGACCATATTTCGTCTCACGCAAATTGGTTCTCCAGTTTCTAAATAGTACTGCCACTGTGATTTGTGCCATTGCTTCCCATCCTTTGTTGATCAGCCTTGAAGGACTCCTCAAAGGAGGTCACTGTGCAGACTTCGAGACTATGCACAAGTCATGGAAAGGTATATTTCACCTGCGAGCTTTCTTAACAAAAGAGCAACCAAATGACCAATGAACAAGCCAATGGCTGCATGTTGAGGATGTTAAGCTGTGCTGTGCAAGCACAGCTGTCAGCATAGTTCATGACAAATCAACCTCTGAGTTCCTCAGAGAATCTCAGAAGGACAAGGGGTTCTTATTCATCTTAAGCTGAGGAGCCTGCTTTAGTTTACCTTGTGACTGCTTTGCTTTGTCATTGTGTGAAAGAAGCAGTATGTTTCAACACTGTCAAAAACTTTAGGCTGCGCTCTGTGTGTAATGTAGAACAGATGTTCCTTGCGGCAGGAGTTGCTTCTCTGTAGTCTGTGAGGCAGTGATGAAGGAATAACCCATGGTTTTGTGGGCGCTGTAAATTCTAGATGTTGCAGATTATGAAAATGAGGCAAATAGTGTAGGCTTTAGTTGGGAAGGGATCTTGTGCAAATAAGCCTTTATTGTTACTGCCTCTGGAAATTGAGACCCTGTAGCTTTTGTGCAAGACAGACTATAATTGAGGCTGTTGGTTTTGTAAGGTAGAGTGTAGGTCAGTTCTAACCCCCACCCTGTGCAGAACCATTTCTCTGAAATCCCTTTTCAGAGTTCTTTATTTACCTATCAGATTCAGAGTTTGCCATCCTGTCAGTTCAGTGTTGCAATTGAGGAGATGGTTTTCGTCATAAATCCTGTACTTTTGGGTGCTCCTCTAGTGTTAGCAGGATGTTGATGTGCTTGTTATTGGCTCAGGCTGTTTTGGAATATGTACAAACCCAGTATTGGCTTTTGTTATAGGCATAAAACCAGTTAGAAGAGACACATTCAAAGACTAGTTTAACAATAGCTGTTGTGCTTTATCTTGTTTGTGCACAGTGCTTGGTTGTTTCTCTCCTACAACTCTGAGAGAATAGCAGCATCAGCAGCAACATTAGATACGTCCATGAACCATACGTTTGTCTGTTCCGGTGTGTGTTTCATACATCTGTAGGCTAACAGAATGTACCAAGTTGAATATTTATGTTGAAAATAACTTGTTACTGTAAATTGACACAAACAAATAAAATTCTGTCAATATTCGTGGTTTAGGTTTAGCATGTTGAGTCACATGTTGTCTTTGGACAGTTATAAACATACTGAGAAAACTCCTTTTTTTTATCCATAATGTAAAATGTTTAATTTGCTTTCAAAACATCAGCTGTGATATCACAGCAATATTTTTCTTTTGCATTAAAACAATGTATAAAAATAGGATATATACTTTATTAGTAAGACTTACCTTTATATAGAGAAATGTGATGATAAATATTTGCTTTATGTTTACCCGATTTATGAAGGACAAAGAATCCTTTAACTAGTCTGAGCATAATCCCTGGGGGGCTTTGACAGATGGTTCAAGACAGCATTAATGTAAGAGCAGCAGTGTGTGCACGGGGTTAGTAGGAACTGACTGGGGGGCTTTGACAGATGGTTCAAGACAGCATTAATGTAAGAGCAGCAGTGTGTGCACGGGGTTAGTAGGAACTGAGTCTGTGGTCTACAGTGCTTTTTGATTGAGAAATGAAGAACAGGGCTGGCAAATATAAACTCCTGTATTTTAAATAACAGTGTGGAAAAGGGCTCTGGTTGTGGGTTTGTGTCACTTCCAGAATTAAAATAGCTTTTAGTGGTGCTGCCTGCAGTTTATTTTGGTCTTGTAATAGTCTGCAGTCTTTTCTTCTGACTTTATTTTTTTTTTTACTGAAAAAAAGGAAACACTTTTAGGGCTTTTTTTGTTACTGCTCATCCTTATAGCTGTTGAATGTCCACCAGTAGTATTCTGAGAATATTTCTCTCCTTGTTAACAAAGTATCCTTTACAATCTTGTTGCAGTAGCTTATTAGGAGAGACACCTGGCTGCTTATGAAGCATGTAGGTGCTAGCTAGCCTTCCAGTCTTCGCCAGCTTTATACTTCTGTGACATATGTCCTGTGTTATACTTTGACAAAGAGTACTAGTCTGCACATTCAGAAATATTTTCAGCATTTATAGCTTGCCATAGTGTGTGTTTTACATCTGTTAAACTTGCTTTCTAAATGTTTGTCTCCTGCTGCCTGGTGCAATGGAAGTTGATCAGTTGGAGATTTTGCTGTGTCCATCTCCAGTAGCTGTTGTTTAGCATTTGCAGCATTATTTGAGTATTCCTTTACACCTGATCATGAATCCTGCTTACTTCTGTGCTCTGCTGCTGTTCTGTAGTTACAGACAGGAGAAACACTTCACTGTTGTACCCATTCATTGAAACCAGGATTAACAGTATCATATTCTACTCCATAATATTTTCTGTGTTGGAGTGGATTAGAAGATTTATTCCTACCACTGTCCTCAGCTTAGCTGTATTCTCTGTACAAGTTTTTGTTTTGGGATAGTGTGCCATGTGTTTGAAATAACTGATAACTTTGGTTTGCATCTCTTGCAGACAAAATTTGGGATTTGTGTATTCTCACAGAAGACACTGCACCAATGTACACTGTAATTTGTAGTGTTGGGTTTCTCTTTAGAAACTGGATCTGCATTGTTTTGAGTTATAGATGCTGTTTGTCAGCCTGCCTTACGTGACAGTCTTGTACCTGCATTTTTCTGTACTGGTGTAGGCAAGGCCTTGAAGTAACCAGACCTGCGTCATGCAGAACAGAGTTATAATCCATAAAACATGGACAAAGCTGCTGAAACTAATTAACTTAAAATGTCTGGGAAATTATTAGTGTTGATGATGTAATGCCTTACCTGCAGTTCCCTTGCATTTCTTGATGAGCTTTCAGCACACTGCGCTCTGACTCCTCAGCCTTCTCTCTTGACACAGCAAGGTTGTGAAGAGCATCCTTACTGCTTTGTATAGAGAGTTCTCATGCTCAGCTTCTCATTCTTTTGTCTCTACGTGAAGTCTTGAAGCATTTTTTCTATGTTTTCTTACTCTAGAAAATCTCACAACTGTTCTCTGGACTCTCTGGTCAGTCAGTCTGGCTCACAGGAAGCAGTTAAGCGCAGTTACATAGATTTGTGACTAAAATTAAGTGCTTGCCTAGCAGCTTGCATATGCATAAGGGGATGTTGCATGTGTTTTAGAGACTTTCTGAAGAGATTAAGCTACATATTTTTCCCATCACTGATTTCGATTTAATAGTCAGCCATGACTGCTATAAATAATGTGATTTTTAGGCTGTGAGTTCTCTGCTTTGGCTAACACTGTTGTGTAGCTGTCCAGTTTTTTATTGTATATGAGACAGTCTTCTCTTGCAGGGTTCAATCTGGAGATGCAGCTGAGGGTTGACAGTGGCTGTAACTGCTCTGCTGCTGTAATGCTTGTTACAACTCTTACAACTCCTGGAAACTTCAGACTTGTTGACTCTTCTCATGTACTGGCAAGGACTGGGCTTCGCATAGATCACTGGTTCTCGGTATCACTCCCTTATTGAAATTTGAATCCTCTGATGAAAAAGGGACCTGCACTTCTAAAGGGTTTTGATATTGCCTTTCTGAGTCAAAGTGTAGCCTGGGGCGTTGTTTCAGGACTAGCATACAATTCCACCAACAGAACAAAGGCAGGGGAAGACATGTGACACTAGTTGGCAACCTGAGCTATTTCAGTATATCAAAGAACTGTCTCTTGTTTGTTTTCAATCACAAAGATTGTGAGGAGTGACTTCAAAGCAAGTAGTAACATTACTGCTCTGTTAACTGCCTGAAGATATGTTGCAGTGCCTGTCTTTGAGTTCAGGGCCAAGAGTGGACCTGTAAGAACTGTACCTGAATTTAGGTGCCAGATCCACGGTAAATCGGTTCCTTCAGAGAGCAGTATTGAAATGTTTACTGGATGTTGAACATGGATAAATATATCACAGCAGCTGAGAAGTGCAGAGTTTTAACCCTTTAAATTGTATGTAAGGTCTGATCAGCCTATGTACACAAATTCTGTGCTTGAGTTAAGCTTAGTTCTAATTTAAACCTTGATTTTGGAAGTTGTCTTGACTAATGGTTTCTAGGTAGAAATGTTTCCACTATTTCTCCATAAGCTGAACTTAAGGAGATATTTGCAAGTCTTATGTCTGTTGTTGACTTAAATGTGTATATATGAGTAATTAGTTGAGTGACTTACTGCGGTGACTTAGCACGCATATGTTAGCTTATTTCAATGGAAGTATTTATGCATAATCATTAAACTTAGAACAACAGAGTTCCTGTCAGCTTAGAATTGGAATAAGTTGTTTGTTCTTAGTACAGTAAAACTTCTGACATTGCAAGTAATTTTCTCAAATTAAACCAGGAAAAAGAACCAACGTTAATGCCTGGCTTGTTTTGCATTTGATATAGCATTGATAAATCAGATGAAAAGCTGAGCTGGTTTTGTGTAGTTAAGTAATAATTTGGGACTGTGTGGACTTCTGTAAAATAAATCAGTTGATCTGCAAAAGCTTCTCTGAATGCTTCTCTAAAATTTCAACTTTCTTGTTTTGTTTTTTTTTTGGTAGTAATTTTGAAAAAACAAACAAGCAAGCAAAACCATATCCACAAAACACCATGCACACAAACTCAAGGCTAACCATGTGGGGAATTAAATCAAGATGTGTTAAGTAAGGTATAGAGCTAGTATTTTTCCTTTGTGTTCTAGTTTACTTAGAAACCCTTATGTTGTGGTCATATATCGCCTCTAGGCAGACTGCAAGCATTTTATGAGCTTGTTTAGCTCAGCTAGTGTGAATAGATTAGACCAATACAAGAAGCTTTTGTAAAATCGAAAGGTACAGTCAGATTAGTGCATAAATTTCTAAATTAAGCAGTGAGTTTACATTGAAATCAGTAAACCCTTCACTTTCTTCATTTTTTTGTCTCTCTTCTGTATATCCAGCTTATTGTGAATATGTGTGTAAATATTAAATACTTTCAGATATTAATGTATAGCACAATGTTGTCTTTAGCCACACATGGATCTGCAACAAACACTTTCCCTATCAATGGGCCTTTCAAGTGTTGATTTCTCTAAAAATACCACAGGTCTATTTAATAAGGTCTGTTTGGTTTTCTCTTTTGAAGCGTTACTGCTGCATGGTGTGTATTTTACATATCAATGTCTTTCAAGTATTTGTGTTTCTTACAGGAACTAAGCGATCTGCAGCGAGACCCACCGGCCCACTGTTCCGCTGGACCTGTTGGAGATGACTGTAAGGGCTTCATAAGTACATTGTCACAGTTCACCTTTCTTCGAGCAAGGAAAAGCTCAAACTCTCTAATGATTGTATCTTTGACTTTCAGTGTTTCATTGGCAAGCAACAATTATGGGACCTGTAAGTATATAATTCATGCCCCATAGAAAGTAGTCTTTGTTTCCCTTTGTGTTAGGGAAGGATTCGTTTGGGTTTCTGTAAGCATGGCAGTCACATTCAGCAGTGCTGCGTACAGGTTAGATATTCAAGGTGGTGCTGTTGTTCTTAGTAGCCTGGCACTGATTTGTTTCTGTAACTGTTCAAAAATTCATCCTCTTTATGAAATTAGGGGTGTTTAATCAGTCAACTGCAATGTTTGAGTCGGTGATTAGGGCTGCAAAGTGAAAAGCTTGCTTTCCAAGAGATGATCATTTCAATTCTGGGAAAGTCATCTCTTGGAAAGGAGGAAGAGTGGGTCTAATCTGAGGTGAAAGTAGGTAAATGTAAACAAGAGTGATGCACAGGGTGATTTGGGGGCTTTTAGATAGACCTTATTTGACGACTGTGATGTGGCTCTGGCAAAAGCAGATGGCTTTTTACAACTGTAGATCAGCAATTGTGGGTTCTTCTGGTTTCTGTATGAGAAAGGCCTGCTTGCCTTATGGTGGGGGAGAGCTCTTAAAGAACTCATTTATGACTCTTGTCAAGGAAATTACGTCAGAAAAGACAGTAAAGCTTAACAGAATGTTTGAAAGGAAAACTGAAATAATTTTCAGCATAAAGAATAAGGAACAACATGACCTTAGGGAAGGCATGTTTATTGATATGGTAAGGAGTTTGTGCCTAGTCATTTCCTTTTGGACTTATTAATTTGGAGAGAAGAGTCTCTGGTTCAGATGGTGAGCTGAACTGCAGTGCAAGTTGAAATTTTGGCATGATACTTAATCCATTAAGATGCAGCATCACATGGTGGAGAAAAGTGGAATATTGTCTGCTTTGAGATTATTTCCGCATTTTCAGCACAAGCGGCTCTGAAGCAGTGAAAGCTCCATTACCAATTTGCCAATGGTATATTGGCAGCTGTTGTCCAATTGTCAGTGGCCCAGCAGAAGCTGAAATGATTGTGTCAAGTTTTTCTGTAGGATACTAATGCTTTTGCCATTTTTCTTTAATAACTGTGTTCTTTCTGACCCTTGCCCTTTTTGCACTGCTTAATGGTGAATGGCAAAACAGCAAAGAAGATGAGTTAACAAAAGCTGATGTGCTGTTTGACACCAGTAATGTCTCTGTCCTGACTTTGGCCTGAGTGAGGGCACAGAAATCCCAACTTAAATTCCACTTTTTCTTCCAGTTTGCAATTCATAATTCATATTCCATAGTGGAAAACATTCTTTACTTTGCTTCAAGTTCCTCACATTTCTCTAGCTAAGAATAAGAGCCAACCTTTCTCAGCCATGTCTGCTGAGATACAAGAAAAGAACACTGTCAGCATCTTAGTCCTTTATCTTGATAACATAAGGGAATAGGGTTCTGCATCCTGCACGTTTCCTGGTGGCCTGAGGGACACACAGGATTGAAGCTTGCCTTCAGAATTCACTTCCTGTCTGTGGAAGTAGGATAACCTCCTCTCCTGCCTATGGACATCATCAATTTCTTGTATATACCTTACTCATAAAAAATAGCATGACTTTGCTTTGCCCTCTGTCTGACACTGAACCTGTCTCATCTTCAGCTTATTTTAACTTTGACAAATCTATTTAGTATGCGTGCAAGCAGTCCTTTCAAATGTGATTGGAAGTACAGCGGCAATCTCTTCTGATGTTACCTAACACTGACTTATTAGCAATACTATATATAACCTGCCTTACACTGCAACACTGCCTGCATTTTAAGTGTGTAAGGCCACATGTCTCAGTGGACTGTTTGCCACTTTACCTCTTATATTCATCTCTAAAACTGTAATTTTTGCTCATTTCTACGGTAAACATTTTATTTAAAAAAAAAACAGTCTGCCTTTGCTTCCATGAGGAAAGCCAAAAACTTGATCTTACACAGTTTTGCTGAGATTGAGTTGCTGTGTTGCAGTTTTAAATTTGCCAAGTTTATTATTACTTGCCAAGCAATGAGAAATGTTTTCTCCTCCTTCCCTAAATCAGAAATGGCAGCGCTGCTCTCTAACATTTAGCATTAAGACTTTCCCTCACACACTTTTTTAGTTAAAAAAAAATGAAAGATTTCCTCAACAGATGACTGCAACAAAGTTACTTCTGTCTATTAACTGTGTGCAGCCTGGGCGTAAACCTGTGCACATGTTCTCTAACAAAATGCATGTTCACAGATTTGTGCAGGTCACAAAGATGTTGTGTGTTTTAAAACTCCCTGATGTCATCATGATCAACTGAATTATGTTGGAAAATCCTACTCTTTGCATCTGCAAAGAGAACCCACTTCTAAAGGTAAGTATGTTTGTAGTTTAAGGATGGAGGAGGATCAGAGCAGCTGTGGTGTTGCACGGACACAGGATCTGGAAGACCTGCTCTGGGTTTTGTATTCCCCTTGGTGCGGTGGAGCTGAGCTCCAGGAGAGCCTTACAGCCCAGATGTTAAGGAGGGAGCTATTTTGGGGCTGGTGGATCGGCCATTTTGTAGCTCCACCAGTCAAACACTGCTCCCTCCCTTTCTCTCCCCAAGAACAGCAGCACTAGGTAGTGCCATGGTTGGCTCTACTGTAGCTCTGTGGGCCAGTGGGAGGCTTCAGCTCCTTCTGTGCCTTCCCAATACACAGCCCGTAGTGGGCTGTGGCTGATAGTATAGGCTGTGTACTGGGGTAAAAAATGGATTTTCTAAGATGCTCACAGCTTTGGGAGGTTGTCTGCATTCAGAAGGAAAGCCTCAGAATAACTGAAATATATTAATGTGTTGTGTTTGTTTTGTTTTTTTCTCCCCAGCCGGATAGTGCATATCAAGGGGGAGTATTTTTTCTCACAGTACACTTCCCAACAGACTATCCTTTCAAACCACCAAAGGTAAGTCCTTTCTGTCAAACTTTTTGGAGTATTTTGCTCAGATCTTTGCTTCTTTGTCTTAGTTGTTTGAAGCCTAATTTTGGCTGTTAAAACCAGAAAATATCAGCAATAGGATACATCTTCGTAGTGGTTGAAGAGATAAGACTGTACAATAAATTGTGTTGGCAGATCTAGAATGACTGGAACCAAAGGGACCAGGTTAAGGATTACAAATGGAATAAACAGAATTTGATGTTACTTGCTTTTTATTTATTTTTTATTCCAGATTGCTTTTACAACAAAAATATACCACCCAAACATAAATAGTAATGGGAGCATTTGTCTTGATATCCTGAGGTCACAGTGGTCACCAGCTCTGACTGTATCTAAAGGTAAACTCAAGAATTTGCTGATGAATGTGTGAAATTGCATATACTGCCGTGGTGCTTTTTTCTAAGCTACCACACCGAGAGTGGCAGGGGGAACTCATCCTGCGTGTTACAGAAATGGCAAATTCCATTGGAATTCTTATGATCCGAGATCTTGCACACTTTATTTGGAGTGTCACCTTACATAAAATATTATGGGCACGGCAAAGAAATGTTCTAAAACAAGTTGGGTAAGATAATAAATGTCCCATTAGTCTGAAATGCAATTTCTGTGTTATAGCTGATTGCATGCAGAACTGAGGAGAAGCTGGTGAGCAGAGCTTCAAAATCAGATGAATTTGAATGTAAACAGAAACTGATACTGATGTGTGGGGGTTTACCTGATTGCTTATTGATGGCACTTTGAGTTGCTCGAGCACCCTTGTGTGAGCTAAGATCTTCATTAGGCTTTATTTTAAATTCAGATAAATTGTTCTGGTTTGCACTCCTCTAAGATGAATATTTTAAAATGTAGCTGCTTGCTAAGTTGCCAGTAAAAGATTTTATAAAATATTCCAGTCCTGTAGTTAAACTTTCTCAAGCTGAACACAGTAGATTTTTGGAAAATTGAGGTTACAGTTAAGCAGTTCTTTTCTTGTAGGCATTTTGTCACTTCAAAAGCTGCTTAAAATAGGGGTGCTATCATTGCTTTTTCTCATCCATCTTCAAAATGCTTAGCCACATTCTAGTCATGTTACAGAGAGTTCTCATTTGACTCCAAAGGTTAAACAGTATCACATATTGCTTATGTCTTGAGAGTTGTCTAAGCCATGTGTCTTTTTTTAGAACAGTGTCATTGCATTGGTGTACAAGGAAGGAAAAAGTTTTTAAGTCTTTGTCCAATGTAAATTGCTTTGTGCAAGTGCGATTGCTATACCTCCTTGGAAAAGCAACTTCTGCTCATGTGTAACAACCCTGTGCAGTGACCTCTCCAGCTAAATAAAATCTAAGTTTGATACCCTTTCCTGTTGTAGTTGCTGAAGACAAGAATTATTTTTGTGTGTAACTGGTATCGACTTTCCACTGAAATTGGTTGATTGATTTATTGCTGACCAAAAATTGCTGTTTCTAGTTATTTAGGAGGTATTTAGCAAATGACTGTTGGCACTTGTATCATGTTTAATGATTGGCATTTACGACTGAAAACTCCAAGTTTTTAGATCTTCAGCATGTTTGTGTGTCTTTACTTGTTGAGCATTCCCTCAGTTATAAAAAGGAGCAGTTTGCTGGTCTTACATATTCTGGTCTGACATACTGTTAACAAGCTTGTGCATTAAATATTAGCTCAGTGGCCCATGGAAAGGTTATCCTTTATATTTCTTGTTTTGCTAAATCAAAGGATTACAAGATACTCATAGTACCTCTCATTGGTATGAGCCAGTGTTATAACCTGATTTTCTAATATGGTTGGTGTATTTGGCACTGCATAAAATGCAATTTGTCAGTATGAAGTGGTTACACTTGCTACAGCCAAAAATAGGTGTTAGTCCAGGGCCTTTTGTAACAAGACAAAGCAAGGAAAAAAATCCTGTTCTACTGCAGATTCTTATTATGACATCAAATTCCCTTTCACACCACATTTAGGATTGTTGTAACTGTGTACTCTTGTGTTCTTATTAGTGATGAGTTCAAAAATAGACATTTCATGAAAAGTATGCATAGGAAATGTTAGAAAAATCAAACATCCTTTGTTCCAATACCAGGAAGTCAACATAGAATTATGAATACCTGCATATGGTGCTAATGAAGTATTTACCCAAAATGTAAGTCACACTTCTATGGAATTAAGTGAAATGTTCATATGAAGGAGAAAAGAACTGTCAGCACAGATATGCACAAATGGAGTATTGCAAGACAGCATAATATTAAGGATATTAATTATCTTAAATAATTCTAGATGGAAGGGATTAGTTTGATCAAATATTTATATGGAACTGTGTAGTCTGTAGCTTGTTTAATGTTTGTAGGTTTAAACATGGGAGAGAGATCATTACTAAAGATACAGGTCCATGGGTTTCAAGTTCTCAAGGCAAGTACTAGGTAGTGTTTACTTAGGACCTAGAAAAATTATGCTGTCTAAGCACTCCTGCACAGAACTGCTCTGTGAAAGCTTAATAGTAGTGTGCATTCTCTTTCTGATCTTCCTCCCACCACCCTCCTTCAGAGTACTGGAATACATTAAAAAATTAGAAAAATAAAACAAACTAACCTCTTTAATCTAGTGTCTCTTTTATTTAGTTTTATTGTCCATATGCTCCTTACTTTGTGATCCTAATCCAGATGATCCTTTAGTACCGGATATTGCACAGATCTACAAGTCAGACAAGGAAAAGTGAGTATAACGTATATGTGTTTGTGCGTGTGGTCCCTGCAGGTGGTTATCTGCTGTGCACCTTCTGCCTTAACGGTTAAAGATCCTCTTTTCTATAGGTTTCTAAAGGATTAGATTTTTAAGTCTTGAAAATACCAATTAGTGGAATAGCAAGCAGGGAACTGTAAGCATACACAGCTGTTGGGTACTCACTTATTTTTTTGTACCTAAACTTCAGAGCTAGCTCTCTGTTTGACCTTGCATCTTTTAGATACGTAAAAAAAAACAAGGGTACAGCACTATTTTAAAAAACATACTATATCAGAAAAACAGTCTCTGTCTGTCTAACTTAAAAAATATTGCCTCTTAGGTATCACTTAACTGAAGTTAGTTAGAAAACCAATTCTACAGCAAAATAACTCTACTTAATTCAAAATATTGCATACTCTGCAAAAACAACCACTTCTTGAATCAGTAGGACCTGTGTCTTTAATAAGTTATTTGATATATACAATAAAGATACGTTTTTGACAGGATTTTTAAATATAAGAGTCTAATATTTAATGGTTTTTATTGCATCATTATCACAGTTGTATCACATTGCAGTGTGTTACAGAGAAAAAGAATCTTTTTTACTTTCGGGAGCAGCCTTAGGAGTTGCAGGAATTTTCTGGTTTTGGGTGGGTAACATGGACAGTGTGTAACTGAAGCATTATATGCTTCAGGACCAAGCCTGTTTTTTTATTTGAGGAGTTTTATCTCCAAAAGCGCTATACTGACGGAAACATATTCTGGGACCACCTGGATTTCCCAACACTCAGGTTTAAGGCTTGCTGACTCCTTGTTGTACCTCCCCCGTAAGGAGAGGTTTGAAATGCTGTCTTATGATTGCATACATGACTGACCCCTCTCAGTACCAGACAATGGGATTTAGAGGTCACTGGCAAGCCCTGTGCTTTCGCATAGTGGCATTTCTTTCCAGAGCACTGCTTCCCTAGAGTGACTCCTTTGAGTAGTGGTGTCTAGGGGCATCTAAGCACAGTGACACGCTGTTTTCATAGCAGTTTGTTGTAGTTGTGGGTGGCAGGAAGTCAGGCCCATTATTCCACAGATCAGACTGCATGATTTCCAGAGGGTTTCGTGGACAAAATACTGCCTTTTGCGCCTCTGCTGATGTATCAGCTACTTGCTTCTCCTGGGGTTACAAACTGAAATGTTTATGCATGGAAAAGGTTACAGTATCAGTGATCCGGGAAGGGAATGTTTTGTCTGCCACTGGAGATGTTTGTTGAATTCTGCTGCATTAAATGTTTTGAACACAGTCCAGCTTGTAGTCTGCAGTTCACCAGCATGGCCTGCACTGTCTTCTGTAACAGGGTTTTGGCACCTGTGGATTTTCTAGGTGTGAGGGGGATTAAGGAGGACTGAAACACATGACAGATTTAGGATAGTAATATGGAGTACAAGGCTGACCTCAACAGTAAATTTAACAGTCATAGCTATCCAGCACGTTCATAGACAGCCTAACCACTGCTGTTTATCTGAAGACTTCTTCAAGCTTTGGTAAAGACTATGGATTTAATTTGGGGCAGGCTTTTTTTCCTTGGTATTTGAGCTGTGTTTTGGTAACCTTGCTGTTAACTATTTTAATCGTGAAATGTTTGTGATATCCAGAAGAATTTGTTACTTTCAGGTTAACTGACTGAGAAATTGCTTGGTACTGTTTGGTATTTTTTAGTACTGACCCACTCAAGACTTCTTGCAATGCATGGTAATGGCCTGTGGTTCATCACGTCACAGGTCCATGAAGATTTGAGTGTTGTTTTTACCTTGAGGAATGGGTAGAGAAGGAGTGATGTAGAAGTTACATGGAAGCCTATGGTCTAGTATTTCTCTCCCTAGAGGAAGAATTACTAAAATTGCCTATTTTTGACAGTTTGTCTGATACGATCACATGACATAACCCACTTCTGAAGGGCTTGAACTCTGTGGCTTGTACTGCAAAGTTCAAGTTGGGGATGCTGAGCCTCAGCCCCTGCCCGTTTGTGTCTCAGCTCTTGTCTATTCACTTACTTAAGGATGATTTCAGCTCCTGTTTGTGAAGGAAGTGAACAAGGGATATTTCTCCATCTCCAAAACTTGAAATGTAGTCATTGCTGGAGAAAGTGAGAGAATGTGTAGTTTGACTATAGCTTTTTCTTCTTATGCTGATCACCTATTAAATTGTGTTATTCTTACTTGGACTTAGGAAATAAGATATGGCTGGTTACCCCTAAGCATTTATCTATGGGTATTTTACTACAAGTAAAAATTGAAAGACTTGTATCGTGACATACTCTTAAGGACAAAACCAGTAAGTACATGAGTTGCTGCACTGACATTAAGATCTAAAAAAACTTGTCCCCACTTTCTCTGGAGGACCCAGAAGAAAGTGGATCTAGTCTGAAGGTGGAATGTAACAAATAGGAGGACCAGAGGGAAAGTTACTGACTCTGTAAGGACATGTACCTTCAGGACTGCTAGTCAGCTTCAAATCAGAAGGAAAAGAGCCAAGACTTAAAATCGAGTCAAAAATACCTTTCAGGAAGTTTTCCTGTCAGCTTCTGAAATGCAGAATGGAGAATGAAAAAATCACCATGCCTTCTATCCCTCAAACCAGTTAATTGTACTGAATTTTATGCAACTGAGATGCCTGAACTCTGTCATTGTTAATAGCTTACACATTTAGGAATAGTTGACAGCAACCTTCCATTGAGGTACAAATAAGGGAACCAGTTGTGAAATGTGAATTAAATATGAGTATTGTTGCACTTTTTAATACAAACCTGTGGGACTGGTTTTGAGTTTAACTAGCACTGATAGGTAATCTTAGAGATTGAACCTACATCTGGTGTGCTCCTTGGCTTTTGGACTATTTTAATGTTATCTGAATCAATGCTAAGAGATTAAAAGCTTGGTAACATCTGTATTAAGTAAGCATGTGGCCATAGTCAAAAGTCACTAACAGTTCTTCACTGTAATGCCTTCTTTCCACACGTACAGATACAACAGACATGCAAGAGAATGGACTCAGAAATATGCAATGTAACTTGTGAAGACTTTTTAACATACCACAGAGTACTGTACATTCTAGGGATTTTTAAAATTAGAAACAAGTGGAGCACAATTTCCTGCTTCAGTGTATCATGATGCCCCTGGAATTTTTCACCTGTGTGTGTTTCTGGAGCAAAGGAGAACAAGACTTCCACAGATAAGGTTATGGTGGTGATATGGATGTTTATCCTCTTTGTATGCATTGCAGAAGACATTTATTATTGGTTTTGAGTTGGACATCTGCATCTTCAGACTGCAAGATCCATAATGCAGTTGTGAAGTAACCAAATTATTTTTGCTTGAAGAAGTAGCCAGATTTGTGATGAATACTGTATGTGTCTTTAAAGTATGTTGTTCATTTCAGAAGTGTGTTCAAATTTCATTTTATTAGTTCACTCTTATAATTTGATTTTTTTACTGTATTGACTAAATATTTTATTTACCATGTAAGTAATTTCATTTTAGACTTACTTGTTTATGCACAGTATTGACAAGCTACAACTGCTATTAATGAAAGTAATTGGAGTATCCCGCCTGTTAGGATGTTCTAAAGACTGACTGCAGATTTCTTAAAACCTGAACTACTCTTTGCACTGTAAATCTTTGTACGCTGATGATAAACACATGGGTTTGATTCTGTTACATACTTGAGTTAATTTTATTGCCATGTGAACTAATTGCACTGCTATGTAGAAAGATGTAACCATTTTGTTGCTATTCACAAATTATTTTTGATGCGAGCAAGATAACACTACCACAGCCCTTTTACAAAACTAAATGTAGCCTTTTCCATATAAATAAAATGCATTTTCTACTATTTGTCTTGGCTTTTTTTTTTTTTTTTGCAACCAGGCATATTATTGAAGTGCTTGCTCTAACATTAGAGAATCAAAATACTGACTGTGGGTGTGTCTGGTTGACAAAAGCGAAAGTAAAGCCGTGCATCCGGTACTAATTAGAACTGTTGCAATTAATTTTTATGCTAGCTTTAGCCTAATTTATTTAGCATGCTATGCCCTTTGTTTTAGATTGGGCTTCAGCGGGTTTAGTGGCTTGTTACATCTTCATTCATTTACTGAGGATGTGCTACAAGTGTTTGAATCTCACCCACCTGAGCTTAGGTGGTGTGTATGCTGTGTCAGAGTGTTAGTGAACTGACTTTTCTTTTACCTGGCACTTCAGTTGCTTCAGAATATGCGTGTGGGAAACCAATAGTGCTGGAGAGGGGCAGCCTCTGGGGCAGAGGAGATTAAAAGCAGAAGAATTCTGATTTCCTACCATTCTTTCTACTCAAAATAAGAAATGTGACTAACACTTTTCTCTGTACCTTGTGCATGAAAGAGGAGTGGCTTACACTTGCAAGTCTGTCATCACAAACCACATTTTAAGATAACAAAAAGCTTTGGGTTTTTTAACTGGAATTTGGGGTGTGGGTGGGAAGCATACACAGCAGGAGCTTTTATTCCTGACATTGGAATGTTATCATCTTCATGCTTGCTGGCTTAATGACCCCAGTGGCAGAAGCTGATTATGAATGGGGAAATGTCAAGTCAGTGCCACAGTCCTATGTGTGATGTGGTGGTGACTTTTGAAAGAAAAGCTTGGTGCAGAGTCGCTCTGTTCATCTCAAAATATCCCTGTTACTTCTGGCTGGAAGCTGAATAAATGTGGCATTTGCTATTAAAATGAATGCCTCATTATACCTGAACTGTTGTTTGTGCTCATTGCCAACGGAGTGGGAAGGAACTCTGACTGCCAGGATGTGTCCCAGAGCTTTTATTTTTTGTAGCTGGGCAGTGATATGTTTGTACTGGAAGTTAGGGAACTTTGCGATCCCTTGAGCTGTGTGAAACAGGAAATCTGACTTTCATCGCAGAATGCTCACTGAATCTGGTTCACTGATTTGTGTCGGGGTGGTTTGAAAACATTGGTACTTCAGCTGGAGGTTTTTCCTGTTGTGAGCTGTACATGTGCAAATGCTTTTCCATCATGGGGCCAGGCCAGGGGATAGTTGGAAAGCAAAGACCACCACGGTCAGCATTCTGTCTACAGCCTGTTTGTGTACCTTTTAAAAATGGTCTTCAATTGTGTTGAGGTGTGAAGCAAAGTCCGTGATTGTTATGATGCTCCTCACCCTTCAGCCTTTTTGCTTCTAGAATGAGGGCTAAGATAAACACAGCAGTGCTTGGAACTTCCATCTCACAAAGTGTGGCGGGATTTCAGCTACAGAGAGAAACATCTCCACTGCTGCTATAAATGTTTACGGGAAGAAGCCAAGGCTGCTCCAAGAAAGTTGCACCAGGGAAGGTTCAGATTAGACCTCACGAAAAATTTCTTCACCAAAAACGTGGTCAGGCACTAGGATGGAACGGCTGCCCAGGGATGTGGTTGAGTCACCATCTCTGGATGGTAGATGAGTTTCTCGGGGATCTGGTTTAGTAGTGGACAGGTATGGTTGGACTTGATCTCAAAGGTCTTTTCCAACCAGGTGATTGTGTGTTTCTGCTGAGAGGTCATCTGATGAAGAGTGTTGGACCCCTCTGAAGACCACCAGAGTGACTTGAGATCGTGGAAACAGCCAGCAGCTGGCAACAAAAGACCATGGAATACCTCAGTCCATGGCTGTGTAACCAGTTGTTAGGGTAAGTGCGGCTATGTTAATGATCTCCTGGGCTGTGTAATGAATACACATGTGGTTAGCAAATATAAAGAACCCGACCGTGTGTATCGCCGGCGAGCGCACGGCAGGAGCACCACCCCGCTGTCGCCTCGCCAGCGCCAATGAACGCTTCTGCCTGGAACCTCAGACTCTGCTCTCTAGCAGCTCCGTTCGCCCGGCGGTCGCTGTACCACCGCGGCGGGGCCCCAGCGCCCGGCCCCACCCCTCAGCGCGGTCCGGCCCCGCTCTCCCAGGGTGCCGCGTGCGGGCGGTGCGAGCGATGGCGGCGGCGCTGGCGTTGCTGGGCAGGGCCGCGGCCCTTGTCACCGGCGCGCACCAGCTCCTCAGGTGCGGGCGGGGCGGGAGCGGGGAGGCGGGGGTGTTTCTGGCCTCCCCCGATGCGGCGGTAATGGCAGTGCCGTTGTTTGCAGGGCCGGCGGCGCGGCGGAGGCGCGGCTGTGGCGGGGGATCAGCTCGGAGCAGCGGCCGCGGCGACCCCTCACGGCCTATTTCCGCTTCCTGAAGGAGACCCGACCCGCCTTCCGGGAGAGGCACCCAGGTACGCGCGGGCAGGGGGTAGCGGCTCCGCGCCTTGTGCCCCTGCCTTGGGCAGGGACACCTACCCCCACACCAGGCTAGCCTCATCCAGTCTAGCCTTGAACACCTCCAGGGAGAGAGCAGCCACAGCTTCCCTGGGCAACCTGTGCCAGGGCCTCACCACCCTCATCGTGAGGAATTCCCATGTCTAATCTGAATCTTCCCCCTTCCAGTTTAAAGCCGTTCCCCCTCGTCCTACCACCACTTGTCCTTGCAAAAAGTCCCTTCTCATCTTTCCTGTAGGCCCCCTTCCAGTACCTGAAGAAGGCCTACAAGAAAGTAGAAGAAAGGCTCTCCCCAGAGCCTTTTCTTCTGTAGGCTGGATAACCCCAACTCTCTCAGCCTGTCCTCATAGCATAATTCCATCAGTAATGCACAACAAAATGAGCTGGTTATATAATGTATTTTCCACCAATATGTATAACACTTCCTGGAAATCTCACGCATATTCTTTTACTTTCCAAGGACTAATTTTAATGTTATTGTGAACTTCACAACAGCCAAATCTCCACTAACTGGAACAGTACCAGCCCTCTGTCTGACCTTATTCTTCAGATAGACTATAAACAAATGGGAATGATAACAGAAGGCACGTCTGTTCAGCACATATGATACCTAACACAAGGCATTAGCATTTCTCAAGAGAAGAGTGTCTGAAAAAACCACACACTGTTTGAAAACAAGTTGTCTGAAAAATTTGCTATATGAGAGACTTAGCTGAAGTTAGAAAACTGATTCTACTTCAGCTTGAATCAGAATATTCCACTTTTGCAACAGTAACTACTTCTTGTATCAACATAATTGCTGTTGTTGTTACCTTTACATCTGTAAATATTTAAACTGCACTGCTGTTGGTACAGCCAGCTTTATGTGATTTCATTTTGACGCAGTCATTTAAAAGCTACATATACTACATTACTTCAGTGTATACAAGAGAAGAACTAAATGTATTTAGAGGAAAATGGTTTCCTGTGAATATGTTGCCTTCATTATCAAAACCATCATTTATAGGCAGTTTTACTTACGGTTTCTTCCCTGCCCCACTCCAGGTCCTACATGGGATAGAAAAGGGTCCAGCTGACCAGAAAGAAAGCAGCTGTTGTGGAGTGGTCATAGCTGTCTGTCTGGAAACAGTCCTTCTGTTTATAACTGCATTTTCATTTGAGTTTGAAACAAGAACAGGGACTCTCCCCCCTCCCAGTATTACAGTTCCCTTTAACTGCCACCATTACTGAGTTATATGAAAGGACAATGTATTTGTATGGAAAAAAGATACCAGTGACAGCTCTTCTTGGGAAAAACTGAAGAAGCTTGCTAAAGATACAGTGTTGATCTTTGTTTTCCTGCTTTCTAATTTTAATTTACAGAAATGAGCAATGTGGAACTGGTTAAAAAAATAGCAGGTGCTTGGAAGGAGTTGCCAGCATCACAGAAACAGGTGAGTTTTTGTCTTTGTCCTCTGAACTCTGTAGAGCCTTAGTGGCCATTGTACTTGGTTTTGTGACCTCTGTGGTATGGGGGTTTTGTTCTTGGTTGATTTTTTCTTAAACAGCAATAAAAAAGTACTTGCATACAAAAGTTCAGACATAAGAACAATTCTGAAGACAATTGGGAGTTTTGAAGTACTTGGAGAAGATACTTTGACACTTCTACATATGACCTCCGTTTTAGTATTTTTAACCTGTTGCCGAAGAAACAGATGAGACAGATCTTGTGCTATGCGGCCGTAGGGCTGGGAACCGATATCTCCATTCTTTTTGAATGGTAATTGTCTACGTGTGTGTATTACGTGTATAACAGCGTAAGTGTTGTAAAGTTGTTTTCCTTTCCTATGCATAAGTTAGGTGAAACCTCAGTTAATTTTGATGAAAGGAACAGGTTGTTTCTCTGTCAATTAAATAGTAGCCAGAGACCTAATGTACAGGTAGCTTCCTGTAAATTTCATCCAGCTTAGTGACTTTTCTTTCAAAGTGGCAAGGGTTAATGTGAAGCAACTCCATGAATTGCTAATCTCTGCTGAATGTAAGTGCCATTTATGGCAAAGTAGTGATTGTTCTTCCTTGATTGCAGTCAGCAATTAGATTTGGTTAAGAACTAATTGTCGTTTTCTAGCTGAAGTAATCTCTTTGTTCAGTTGAAGTGCTCATCTTCTGGAGTTCTGGCCCTATGTACCGTAGTATAAAATCCACCCTTTCACTTGTGTATCTAAAATGGAGCAGAGAATGGTGATTTTTCAGGTCTGCCTGGATGCTCAGTAGCCTGGCTTAGTGCTTCTTGGCGCCTTAGTACCAAGGCCGTGGCTTTGTGATGCTTCTGTACCTGGTGTTGAGTGGTGTAGGAACGTGTTTGATGACTGCAAGGCTTGTGTGCTGCACTTCAAAAGTGATATTTCAACCAAGCTTCAGTTTTTTCTTCTTGTGTGGAAGATGGTTATTGCTTTGAGTTGCCTCTGCAGATTCATCTGATATTATCGGATTAACTGAGACGATTCATGGGAAGAGCCCAGGTTTTGAAACTGAGTTCTCCTGAACCCATTCTGCTAATCAAACAGATCTGAAGTGGCTTCTTTACTTTAAAAATGTTGTGTTCCAGGGTAGTCTGTACGTTTTTCTTAGTAGTTTAGTAGTGTTAGCTTGTTTAACTGTCCGGTGCTTCTGACCGAAGGCATCTGTTTGTGGTTGGTGGTTGTTTGCCTCGCAGGTTTATGAGGAAGCTAGAAAGACAGACTGGCAAAGATACGGAGAGCAGTTGGCTGCGTATAAAGCACAGCTCACTCCAGCCCAGGCGGCGGCTTTGAAAGAAGAAAGAAAAAAACGACTGGCAAAAAGGAGATCATTCAGGGCAAAAAGAGTAAGTATTTTGAAGCTCAAGTTTCTTTTCCCTCAAGGAACCTGAAGTCTGTTTATTTTGTATACAGAGCAGTGATGAGGCATGTTTAAAAACATAAAACCAACTCTCAGAATAAAAAACCCAAGCCACAAACCCAAATCAAACCCAAACCTCTCAAATCCCATGGATTAAAAGAATTGCTCGTGTTAGCAGTTATTTCAGTGGCTTTCCTGCGCTTGAAGACCAGAACTAGCACATGCCTCGTACTCACAGGTAGCATCTCTTGTGCTTTTTTTCTTCCTAAAGCTCTTGCCTGTGATAAGTAAAGATACTGGAATCAATGATGCTTTCTTTGGTTGGGAAGGCATCCAGAAATAGCTTTTCACAAAGGCCCAGTTTCTGTTCCTCTGTTCCTTCAGTGGCCCCTGCAAGGTAGTACGTGTTTGAAGTAGCCTTTTTCTTTCCTTCTGTTGGATTCTGCCAGCTTGCTGTCTGTGTAGCTGCTGACGTGTTGAATTTGGGCTGTGTAGAGGCATGTCTGTCAGCATCCTGTATTGACTTACTCATACGGATCATCTTCCCTATTCCCTTTCACCTGCTTTACATACAAATCCTGAGAGCAGATCCATCTACGAAGTTGCACTACTATGGTTTGTCCTGTGACAAAATCAGTTGAAGGAGTTACTTATTTCTTGTTTATTTCTGTGAATTAAACTCCTAGTTTAATTCACATTCCTGCCCTAATTGGCAAAAGTGAAATTAATTTACTTAGAGGAAATGTTTAATCCAAATGATTTTGCTGATGCTTTATAGTGCATGGCACCACAAGGAATTTAGCTGGCATACCTAATCCCTAAACAGGTGTTAATTTGCTGCAGTGGGAATGTCTTAGAGCTGGAGGAAAGAAAGTATGATTGCATCTATAACTTGCTGTACTTTCCCTCTCTCACCCTTCTCCCTGCAAGCACACAGTATTTCACACCAGAAACAGAAGCCTCACAAAAAGAATAGAAAACCTGCTGTCAGGCCTTTCTTACTAAGGGGAAGTCTATAACAGGCTTTGGTTTCTGGAAGGCTCAGCTGAAGTAAGAATCCATTTAAAATGCTTTTTTATGTCTGTGAAAATTCAAGTTGTGAACTTTTCTTAGTTTAGTTCAGTACTAGGCTTGACAAGTGGTGAGAGCACCTTGACAGGCAGTCCAGTTTGCAGAATAGAACACCGGAAAATGAATTTGAGTCTGATTTCTATGTAAAATATAAGGACATGGTAAGTTTAGTTTTGGAAAAATGAATGCTTGGTAGCTGGAATAACTTTTCTTGTTGTTTTTAAAGGAACTGACTGTGCTTGGAAAGCCTAAAAGACCTCGTAGCAGCTTTAACATCTTTGTGTCAGAAAACTTCCAAGAAAGTGAGGGAGTTTCACCTGTGGTAAGCCAGGAAGGACTGCTCTTTGAACTATATCTACTGTATTCAGAAAACCTGATTGAGATTCTGTTGTTTTCAAAGGAACTGTTAGATGGTTCAGTATTGGAGAGATACAGTGGCATTGCTCTAACTCACCTCGGCTCTTCTGTCCCCCTGCTGTCGCAGCAGGATGAGCCGCACTTGCATTATCTGTCAGTGCGGCTCAAGTGATGCCCAGCAGCTTATTAAACTGTGTCGTTGATTGTGTAGCTGTGTTAAGAGAGCGGGGTATTGAGCCCATCTGACTGCACTTTTGTACGTTGGTTTGTATTTGGCTTTCTTTCACGTGACATCAGTCTGTGACGCGCTGTGGTCAGTCTGCTCATAAAGTAACTCTGATGCACTGCCTGTTCTGTGTCCTGTAGGCAAAGCTGAAGCGATTATTTGATACATGGCGAAAAATGTCCAGTTCTCAAAAGCAGGTACGTCCGTGGGTTTTGATGGGGCTCTGATCTAATTGAAAAATTACAAACTTAGGTCAAAATTAATAAATTCATACAAAATCTTGAACTCAGTTTCTCAAAATATAATACTGAGGAAAATACTCTTGAGATCTTATTTATGCACGTCAAAGAAGACTGTCATTACTTTTATTTCAGTAGTGACCATTACTTTCACAGTGTTGATGAAATGTATATGAGTAGGATAGGACGGAAGTTCTGTGTGCCTGGAAATGGGCTTGGAGTGGTGTCTAGGGAGAAAAGTGGAATAATGTGCAACAATTTGATTTTTTTTCTAATAATATATAATATTTCTAAATGCCAGTGTAGTAATTTGCTGCTCACGGAAAGACTTGCGACAGGCAAAAGCAACAGAAACCCACACATGATGTGCACACAGTAATTTATTAACTCAGATTGGCTGGGGGTTAGTTCTCTGCCAGCTTTCATGGCATGTTGAAATAGGAATCTGCAGGTGGGTGTGTGAGAACTGGAGGGTGCTACACTGAAACATAATCTAAACCTCCAGATTTGAATTGTTCGGTGCCAAAATGCCCTTCCTCCTGACTGCCCTGTCCCCAGGTTGTTTTGGATGTGTACTTAGAACATGTGCTAGGTTCATGGTTTTTCTGTAGGAGCACAATCTGAAGTGGTTCTGCAGGCATACCTGTTCCTGTTCTTCACGTCAGCCAGCTCTCAAATTCGTACTCAGATACAAAACCTTAGCTGTTAGAAAGAACAGTGAATAAGCTTCCTCTTCAGGCATGGCCTTCTGCTGGCTTAACTATAGTTCAATGTTAAGGCTTTGTATTTTTGTGCAAGTTGATGTTTTTCATGTTTTCTGGAGGCAAAACTGAATGCCGGGGTGTGCACAGCACAGGTCTTGTAAAGTGAGTCCCCTTTGTCACAAAGTGGGCAGGTGACATGGCAGTTATCCTGACAAAGCCCCTTCCCTCACTGTGGATACATCTGTTCTCTCCCAGCCGTACCTGCAGCTCGCAGAGGATGATAAGGTTCGGTACGAAAATGAAATGAAGTCCTGGGAAGCAAAAATGCTTGAACTGGGACGTGAAGACCTGATCCGTTCCAAGAAGCAAAGCCTGAAGAAGAAAACTGCTGAAACTGCAAAGCAAACTGGAACAGCCAAAGGTTCCTCACATGGAAAGAAGGGAAAATCCAAGTTGAAAAAATCAGAAGAATAAAATGGTGAAGTGTTTTATGTTTAAAGCCCTTTGGTTGTCACACCTTTACCCTGCTGTGTTGATGCTGCAGTCAGCATTAGCACTGTGATCTGGAAACCCCGCAAAGGGCTCACTGAAGAAACAGAGAAGGTGATCAGGGAAGGGAGAACTCCGTGTCTGTCTAAACTGACCAAAATCATAATGGCAGGTGTCACCTGCCCTGCACACCAGTAACCGGTTAACCAAGCTGTGAACAGTGATAATGATGCCAGCAGAGCTGTCCTGTAACCCTCCGTAACAGCTTTTATAAGGAATTTTTTATGAATACAATGTCACCATCCAAATCCTGTAAATAAGCTGAAATTTGAGTTAATGCTGCTGCGTTTTATTCCCTCCATGGCATCGGTAGTGAAGAGAAATGTTCTACGTTTCATCAGAAGGCACAAGAAATGTCAAATACTTTTATTTTATGCATCCATCTTTTTGTACATACCAGCCTGTGTATGCCACTTCTGTCACATTGAATTAAAGACCGTGAGAGTTTTGTATAAACACATCTTTATTGGGCTTTTATTTCATGGTTTGTTTGGATACAGGCAAACACTTTGGCTGTTCTGGTTATCAGCTGGGACAGCAGGTTCTCGTGCAAACTGCTGGAACTTTGGCGGTTGGTGTAATAAACACAGGGATTTTTAAAGAGCTGTTTGTTTTTTTCCGGGTGCGTGTGTGGCAGTGAAAGTGGTGCAGGAATCCTGGAGAACTGCCTCCAGCAGGCAGGCGCGCCTCCGCCCCGAGTGAGCGGCAGGCAGCCCCGCAGCCCTGGGACACAGCCGGGGGAGCCCCTTCCCTTCATTTCAGTTGGTCTGGGCTCGCTGACGGCGATGTAATCCGAGCGTTCCTGCCTCTCCTTTGCGGAACGAAAAGCGCGTTCCGCGCCTGAATCCATCTCCCCGCCGCTCCTCACCCCCCATGTGGGGGGGGGGTGGGGACAGCGCCCCCTGTTCCTGCTGTGCTTCTCCCAGCGATTTCCGCCGGAAAGCCGTCCCGGAGCTCTTCCCGCGCTTCCCGGAGGCCAATCCCGCACTCCGCCGCTCCGCCTGCGCCGGCTCCTCTGCGCGCACTGCGCATGCGCGGCGCTGCCGCGCGCCACACTAAGTCTCGCTCCCCATCTCGCGAGAGGCTGTGGCCCGGCTTGGCGCGATGGGGCTGCTGGAGCAGTGCGAGGCTGCCTTCGGCTCCCCCGACCTCTACGCTGTTCTGGGTGCTCGCCGCGAGGCCGCGCCCGCCGAGATCCGCCGTGCGTACCACCGCGCCTCGCTACGCGTGCACCCCGACCGCGCTGCGCCCCGCGACAAGGAGGAGGCTACGCGCCGCTTCCAGGTGAGCGCGGGCGGCAGCGGAGAGGCCCCTCAGTGCGCGGCGGGCTGAGTGAGAGAGAGGCTGAGTGACTGATGGGATGGGTGACAGACTGACTGACTGAGTGATGGACGGACTGACGGACAGGTCCGGTCTCCCCGCAGATTCTGAGCAAGGCGTACGCGGTGCTGAGCGACGCGGAGCAGCGCGCTGTGTACGATGAGCAGGGCACGGTGGACGAGGAGGGCGAGGCGCTGCGGGGCGAGCGGGACTGGTGCGAGTACTGGCGGCTGCTCTTTAAGAAGGTGAGGGCTGCGCCTCGGGGAGAGCCGGGGTTGGGGCTGCGCCTCGGGAAGAGGAGAGCAGAGGGCTAGGGCTGGCGGAAGGGCTGGGGCTCGTCCTCGCTGACCGAGGGAGGGGATTGTGCTACTCTGTTCCACACTGGTGCGGCCGCATCTCGAGTGATGTGTGTAGCTTTGGGCGCGGATGAAAAGGGACATAAAGCTACTGAAGAGTGTCTAGAGGAGAGCCACAAGGCGGATGAAGAGTCTAGAAGGGAAGCCGTGTGAGGGGAAGATAAAGTCACTCGATCTGTTCAGGCTGGAGACGAGGAGACTGAGAGGGGATCTCGGAGCCATTCACTGCTTCCTTACGAGGGGAGGAAGAGGAGCAAGCGCTGAGCTATTCTCTCGGGTGACCAATGACAGGACCCAAGGGAACAACAGAAGATGTGCCAGGGAAGGTTTAGGTTGGACATAAGGAAAAGGTTCTTCCCCTAGAGGGTGGTGGAGCACTGGAACAGCTCCCCAGGGAAGCAGTCACGGCGCCAAGCCTGACAGTATTCCAGAAGCATTTGGCCAATGCCCTCAGACACACAAGTGTGAATATCGGTGTGTCCTGCACAGAGACAAGAGTTGGACTCGATGATCCTTGTGGGTCCCTTCCAGCTCGGGTCATTCTGTGATTCTTTGTGGAGGACTGCTGTTGCTCTCCAGGAAGGGGAGAGCTGGGGTCTGGGAGTTGGTGGTGGTGCGGAAGGGCTAGGGGTTGGGAGCCACTGTTGGGATGAACCCACCAGGAGGGGCTGTAGCTCCCTCTTCATTAGGAGTTTTCTGCAAAACATTGGGGTGTTTTTAATTAATACTGTCTCTTAAATCCTACTGGTGAGTCAATCCTATAACTCAAGGAGTGTCATCTCTGCCTCAGATCACTGTTAAAGATATTGAAGACTTCGAAAAGAGCTATAAAGGTTCAGAAGAAGAGCTAGCAGATATTAAAGCAGCGTACATGGATTTTGAGGGTGACATGGACAGAATAATGGAGTCTGTGTTGTGTGTGGACTATGCAGATGAACCAAGAATACGGAAGATCATAGAAAAGGCCATTGACTCTGGAGAAGTCCCGTCCTACAAAGCTTTCATAAAAGAGTCTAAGCAGAAAATGATGGCAAGAAAGAGGCGGGTAGGTTATAGTTATATATATTTTTGCAGGGAGCAAAGGGAAACATTATTTACAATAAGCTTTTAATCTCCTTTGGTAGGAAAAAATGAAACTGATCTTAAAACAAATGTTTGCCACAGAACAGGTGGTTTACAGGTCTTCCTCAGTATCTGAGACTTTCACGTTTCATCACCTGTGTTCTCCATCCCCCAAATTGTTGTGAAAGGCTTTAATGCTGTAATAGGCTGTTGCCTCTTCTTTCATTTCATTATCATACATAGTGGCTTATTACAGTTTAGCATCTTCCTGCATTTATTTACAAAGCCATGAGTTGCTGGAGATGAGAAGTTTATGTGGGGTGGAAGTATATTCTCTTGCATTTTGGCAAGTGTGAAATAACTTTCTGACTAAATGGACCTTTTCTCCAACCTGCTTCTGTCTTTTCTTGGACACTTCATAGAATATGGTATATGTACATCGCAGTAACCTTTCTGCAGTGTATGAAAACGTCACGGCAGCTAAGAGAAGCCAGAATGGGGGGAACTGGGGCGGGGGTGGACATCTCATTGTGTTCAGTGCTGTGAAAGAGCAAAAAACATTCCCCCTTTGCAGAATGCAGACCCAGAATGGGCTTGCTCTGGCTGATCCCTCATCTGCGGCCAGGCTTGGAAACAGTGTATGTATCCTTACAGCTTTTTATGTACAGATGTAAAAAAAAATGAAGTGTTTGGTCACTACTGTAAGACTTTGACAATATGCAAATTACTTTTTAAAAAAGCTATTTTGCTATTTTAGGCAGAAAAAGAAGCTAGCGAGGCAGAAAAGATCAAAGAGGAAATGGGCCTTGGTAGAGAAGATGACTTGAAAGCGCTGATTCAAGTAAGGCTTTTTCTGTTTGTTGAAGATAATTAGGTTATTGGCTTACAATTGTGTCTTCCCTGAGCATCTTCATCTTTTGGATCTTCTGAGGTCCTGAGGTTAAAATCTGACCTTAATGCTACCTAATGGTATACTTTAATAGTCAGAGAGTGGTATGGTTTTTATTGCCTGTGTCTTTCTGAAAATTAACAAAGTTATTCTAATACACTCGTCCTTACTGTATACACAACCAAAATATTTAACACCTAGTTTTTGGCAGGTGGACAGGGAGTGTTAATGTTTTTTTCTTTCTGAGGGATTTCACAAGGATGTAGAAGTTGATACGGTAATACTATGCTTTTTTATCTTGGGGATCGAGGAAAGAAACATAATTGTGTCCTGATTTCAATAACCTTTTCTGTCGCTTCTTTCTTATTGCCCAGTGGGTTTCCCAGAATGCTCCTGCTTAATTCCTCAAATTGTAATAGAGCTCAGGGTCTAAACTTGAAATTGCTTTGCTTTACCTAGCCTTATGGTGTGATTTTTTTTTTTATAGCCATTTTTTACCTCTGCCTTGATAGTTCTGGAAGTTGAGCACAGAGCCTAGAGTGTACAAGTAAGCTCTTGCATGGCAGTATGATAACTCCTATAGCTTCTATTCCCCACTTAATGTATGCTGAGATTTTATGTAACTATTGAACTTCAGTAGGATGATCTGTATCGGGAAAGAGTAAAAGCTTTAGGTTTGCTTTTTTTTCTCCTCCTCCCCAGAGCAGAAATAAAGATCGGAAAAAGGAAATGGATGACTTCTTGGCCCAGTTGGAAGCAAAATACGGGAATAATGCCAAAAAAGGAGGAAAGAAGACTGCAGCCAAGAAAGGAAAGAAATAAAGAACTGCGTAGGTGAAAATATCAGGTCTAATTTTGTATGGTAATTTATGGATTTGGGAGGATTTCAGAATTTTTCTGCACTACTGTTTTGGAGGGTGTGTGCTTCAGCTGACAGTGACTGGAAGGTACGATACGGAACGCATCCTGGACAAGGACAACAAAGCATTCTGGTGCTACTCTTCAAACTCTTTGGGTGCTCATCAGTTACGGTCAAACAGATCCTTGGCTAGAAGTTTTGTTACAGTACAGAGGTGGCATGATGCTCGGAATCGTGTTTATTACACTTGGGTTGAGGCACCTTGCTTCCAGACACCAGTGGGTCCCAGTACAGCTGCTGCTACAACCCTGTCACCCCACCCCTTTGAGGGGCGGCAGTGCAGATTTCTGTGGTTTCCAAGCTGGAGACCTTATTTCTTTGCTGCTCACGCATTTCTTTTGTTATCAAACCAGCCGTTCATAAAGGTCTTTTCATTTCAGCTCAACAGGTGTTTCTCAGATGTTCTACTGGTTTTATAGAGATAATTTTGAAAATTGCAGATTTAATAAACGAGAAATTTTTGCAGAATCCTGTGCTGTGTTGCTTCCCTAGCCCTCTCCACATTTTCTAAGTAGCTGTTCAAACCCAACTGATCACCTTGGCTTTTGCAACTGGCTTAAGTCAGTAAATACTGCTTACTTCCCCAGTAACGGAAAAGATGGCTCTGTTGTTAACCATGGCAGCAGTGAGGTGAAGCCACCTGAGGTGGAAGGGCCGTGTCCTGTTTGGCCTCCGGTGGTCTGTGCAGATGCCTTAGGAGAACATGAGACTGCAGCAGGTGTGCGGCTGAGCAGAAACTCCCTAATACACAGAGGTGAGGCAATAAATTTAAAACCCCATAGAATGGAGGCAGTTCTGTGTATTTCTACGGTCTGCGATGTCCTATGACACAGTGTCCCAAAACTTAGAACTGTCTGGCTGTTATTTCAACAGCTTCCCAGTCGCAGCTGCTGTAGGAATGGCAGTGACAGCTCCTTCAGCGTGTCTACTGTTCTGTTATGTCAGAAGGTAGTTGCTTCTGTAAGGTAAGGTGCGCAAATACTTTGAAGGTTTTACTTCAGCTGGTTTTACACCACTTGACATGGTGTGTAGGGGTGTGAAATCAAAGAGTAACTAGGGGTCAAGTTGCTCAAAGGAATGAGGCTGGCTTTATTTTATGGATCACTTTTGGAAAGCTTGTGAGCCACAAGGCCCCCAGTGCTTCAGTGGTAGTGTTCAGAGTGGACTATTTAATAGAGCTTCCTGGGGGAAGCTAGAGAGGGAGGTGGTATCTCTGTTCCCTATTATCCCAGTTCTGAGAGTGCAGCGTGTCGTCATGTTGTGTGGCACATGACTCAGGTGTTGCTGTTGCTACACCAACAGGAATCCAACAGCCCGGATGTCTCTTATGTCAACCATCTCTACAGAAACCAAAAATTACCCTATGATGAGACGCCTTTCACTTCAGCATGCCAGCTCCCTTAGGCTACAAACCACTCCATCATGTCACTAGAAGCCTGTTACAATTTATTGTGTATTTTGTAACTCATGCACTAGGGCTACAGAAAACTAACTCAGCTCCTGAGGAATAGCACTGATATAAATGGGATGCTTATCTCGTGTTTGCTTGAGATAACTGCCACACTGTACAATGTCCCAGTAGTCTTCGGTGTCAGAGGTCTCTCTTTAGCATCAGTTTATCTCTATGCAAGCTTAAGAGATTTAGACTGAGCCCAGAACTTTTTTCCTCTCTCAAAATGTACAAGAAAGTTAATCCAGTTACGTTTGTGCAGTTCTGCTTTGTCTTCTTTTCCCTTCTTTTCAATTACAGCATGCTTGGATCAACTGGACTCAGGAACATCGATACTGGATTAAAAATTACTTGCTGGTCTGTACGCAACCACTGACATTTGACAGACTGCACAGCTTAGAGTGGGGAAATAGGGGAACCACTTCATAAAGAATACTGACAAGTTTTTACCATTATGAATTGTAATTTGGAAAATAATAAAAAGGGAATATAGAAAGTGTTCTTTAATTGGATTATAAAGGTACGACTGGTTTTCGTGCGGTGTCCTTACTGTTACAATACAGTAAGTGATTATCTTCCCCTTGTCTGTACACTCTCTTGTAGCCTGGCGCTCACTGCTCAGGAGCAAGACCTTCAGCTAATATTTTGTTTTGAGAAGCTTGTGTTTCTTATGTTTGTCTTCTTTAGAGCCACAAGGGCAACTCCAGCGCATACCTCCGGTACGTCTGCCGCACCATGCAGCAGACATCTCCTGAAAGCTACATTCCGCCTGTGGGTTGTGGGGCTTCATCACAGAGTGCAGAAAATGTGTAACTGCAGGTATTTTTTAAAGGGAGACTGAGCTATTTTGTGAAATAAAACATGTCATGAGGAAGACTACTTTCTTTGAACACTGTCTGGGACTACTGCTAGTAAGAGACTCCTTTTTGCCCCTTAAACCTTCTCCATTCACTGAGGAAGAGGTAAAAGTTTATAATGCAGGGCGAGCGAGTAGCACGCTCCCCATAAAGCTGTTGGTTCTGGTCACTTGGTTTTCTACCCTATTTTTACACAGCTGTGTTAATGTACTGCAATTACTACAGGATTCAACTTCTCTATGTTGGACTGTAGAAGCAGTGTCATGTGCAGTGCATGCTTTTGATAGGATAATATTGCTTTAAACATATAACTTTAAAGTTTCACAGCACTGCTACTGTGGAAGGCTGCTTAACCTCCTGTAGAGCTAATGGAAAAATCAGCAGGTTCTGCAGAACCTGCCTGTAACAACATGAACAAATCACAAGCCAAAACCAGGAAAATAGCAATGATGGAGAGTGCTAGATTTTCTAGGAGTTAGGCTCTACTGCCCACTGGAGTGTACTCACCCTGCCACTGGAGTACAACTTCTGCTACTAGTAAAAAATGGAATGTTTACGTGTACCCCTTCTAATCTTTGGCAGCTGCTTCTTAGATTTATATAAAAATAATTAGTCATAAGGAAGGGTGTTTGAAAACTTTCTATAAACAACATGGACGTTGCTGAGAATGAGAAGTGGTTCACGACTCTCTGGAGAGGGATGGATACTTCTTTGTGGCATGTCAGAACCCTTGTTTGCTTTTTGTGACTGATCCACTTTGCCCGTGGGCTTTCACAGAACCGTGCAGCTGAAGACCTAATGAACGAAATCATGTACAATTTAATACTTCTGGAAGGTATTAAAACTGAGTACCAAATACATCTTTAACTTAAAGCTAAAATGCCTTTTTTTGGCTTTTTGTTCTAATACATGGCTATCAACTGCATTATCTATAACTGACATGAGTTTGAGACAAATGACTGGCCTGCCCAAAGGGGCAGAGTTTGTGCTTTCATAGTGGCTGCATTGGAGGGAACTACTGTGTTCCTTGATATCTCATGAAGTATTCAGGTCTACGAAGTTCTGCCAATTCCTTTTTTTGTTTTTTTTTTTAATACAGCAGTTGTAAAACTCACTTGCTTTTAAATATACTGAGTGGTTTTTGGGTGTGGGGAACAGATATTTCAATATCAGTAGGAACTATTCCTTTCTTGTTTAAAAACAAGTTCCTTCTGTTTAGCGCCTTTGTTAAAGTCATGTTGTCTCTTGTGCCACTTACATTAGTGGCAGGGGGTTGGTCAGCTGTTACACAAGCTAAATGCCCCTCCCGTACCGTACATGCTACCTTAACCTTTGCAGCTTCCATAACTTCTGCAGATTAGATCTGATCTTGTCAGTGTGTTTTTATGGGGACATTCTGACAACTCCATAAGGAATCCCAAAACACTCCGATGACAGGAATCCAGTGGAACTTGCCTCAGCAGACCTAGTTTTCAGGAAGTGCCTCTGATCCCTGCTCTGTGCCACCCTCTCCAGGTGGAGGTGATATGGAGCACTAATACCACAAGAACCACAAACCTGTTGTGACTGCTTGGGTATTCTGAAGCACGCAATGACTATTTTCAAAGAGCATGAACCACAAACACTTTCAGGAGATGACTGCAGAAAAGGAAGGGAAACTAGAGAGAAGAATTTGCATCACATTCACCACAAAAATGCCTTCCTGCAGCTTTGGTACTTTGATCAAATAAAAATAAGTAATTTTAGATGATATTTGGTTTAGGTAATGCTAAGTAACTCCACCAGGTTCATCTAATTAATAAAATTAAACAGCACAAGCATATTTTGATTTCAGAGTGAGCATGTGAATTGTACTGGTACAGCTACTGGCTCTAGACTATACTTTATGCGATCTACTGCAATTCTAAGAACCAGTGCAGATCCAGAACATCTTCCAGATACAAGTGGAAATAAGTTTCTGTTGGACATAATGCAGCTACCTTCAGTTCTACAGCTGAGCAGAAGAAAAATCCTTGGACAGAAAGTATTTGTTGCTGGTTCCTGTTCAGATTTGCAACTCCAGCTCTTAACTTTGACATGAGAGGCATTGGGGATGATTACATTAACTTTCCTTAAATGATTTGAAATACTAGGTGGTAATAAAACCATACCCATCATACTGTATATATGCACATATAAAACTTGTATAATGGAAAATTAAAACATGAAGCAGAGCTGCGAAAAACCTCTTCAGTGTAATTCCCTCTGTAGGAAATTGCATCCTTGTCCCCAAGGCTGACCTCTTGCTTAATCTTACTAAATTCTGTGACTGGTGAGCATACCTGAACCCGCTGATCCTCTGCTTATCCAAGATCGATTGCTATAATCAATAACAGTGCAAGAGCGTCGACGCTGTGGGTCTGGCTGAAAAGACAGTTCAAGTTGTTCATCTTTGCATGAAAAATTCTAAATAACAAGATTATAATACAAACTATTTCCACGTATGCCTAATTCGTAAGGTCTTGTACGTCTGAGTGGAACTTTTGCAAGTTTAAGGAGGGTTAAATCAACCTGAATTTCAACTCCTACAGAGCAGAAAACACACTTTTACAACACTCTTACACTCTTACTCAGAATGTTCACTGAGCCAGTTAAAGGCATTTGTACCACTTTTGGAAATTGTTCTCTTTTAGGATAGATTTAGAAAGTTTGTACACTCAAGTGCCAAGTGTACACAGGAACCAAACCAGCAGCTATTTAAAAGCTACTGTAATTATAGCTTTCAAAGCTTAGATAAAAATGCGTTGTTAGATGGGACAAGATATCAGGAGAGTAGGTGTTTCAGTATATTAAACCAAGAGCATTTGGTACCAGAAGACTGGACATCAATAGCATGGCACACTTGTGCAAGAAAGCAATGAAGGCTACCCTACCCTTTGTGTTTCTGAATGCAGCTGTAGGCATGACTTCCCAATGTGTCTGCAAAATGTTAAAGCATCCTCTCCTGCCCTACAGTTCATCTTAAGCCTTCACAGTAGATGCTGGATTGAATGCTCCACCTCAAGTAACATTTTCTGTCAGCATCTCAAATGTGGGAACAGTGTGGTTCCACCAGCTGCTGGTGCAGTGAGGGTCTCGCTGGGGGCAGTACAGTGAGATAATTAATTGTGAACAAGCAACTTGTCCTGTTTGTTTAGGAAGTGCCAAGCAGTGATGTTTCTGTTAACTTGCAAGTACCAAATCAAGCAGCCAACTTGGTGAACTCCCTGGCACTGATCCCCTGCAACATTTGGTTCTCCAGGAATGTTCTCCTATGTTAACTGTCAGAGCACCCTATTGGGTAGCTAAGGATGAGTTGGTATAATTTGCCATGCTTTACCGAGACTGTTTTGGTCGTGTTAGCCCTGGAGAAACGATCAGGTAAGAAAAGCTGCTCCTGTAGCTGCTGAGGGGTATCTTCATGTGCTGTTACACTGTGAGCTCGACCTGAGTTCCCTCGAGATTTCTGCATTAAAGAATAACAGTTATGACTTTTTTGTATTGCAGTAGTACGTTTAAAAGAATTAGCCTAGGAACTGAAGCTAATTTTGAAGTTGACTATTTTACTTCTATTTAAGGGAAGGAAAAAGATTCTGGCATTACTTGGAATTAAAGCATTCAGTTCTGAGTGATGCTTTGGGTCAAAATGGATGCAGCATTTTTGGGCATCTATTTCAGTTGCTGTCACCTGCAAGACAACAAACTGGAACCCTTGGGTTTGGTAATTTGATCAGCAGAGATTACAATTCTAGACTATGCAACAGAACAACTGTTGTGCCCATTACCGTTTGCCTTTGCGATCCTGCAGTGCTTGTGTGCTCTGCCACACTGGTGGTAGCAATAGGTGGCAGGAGATGGTGTCGGCCCAGCAGCTGTGGGGAGGCTGAGGTCACCTGCTCATGGGCCCTCATGCTGAAACAAGAGCATAAAAAACATACAGTTTATGTGTAAATGTACAATCCTGTCAGTGTGTTTGGCATTATGTAGATGGCAGAATTTTGCTGCAAGACACTGGTGTTAGGGCTGACTATTGGACACTGGACTTAAAAAAGGAGTTCTGCAGCGGTGAAGGTTTGCAGAAATCTTCCTCTATTAACATGAACTTCCAGTTTTCAGAATGTTTAATATTAGGCAGACAGGCAAAGTGAGCCTGACAATGAGTACCTCAGCAGGAATCCTGGCAGTGGGTGCATAAAAAAGGGAATTTAACAAACGCACCTCACCCAGTGCACTGTGAAGGAGTGCACTGAGCAGCTGGTGCTGCAGAATGAAAGTGTGTGCACATAAAGGTGTCTATGTGGGCAATTACCATCCAGTGGCAGAATTGTGTCTGCCCACACCCAGACATGGCACTCATTTCTGCTCTTTGTTCATATCCTTTAGGATGAAGTACCGATTGCTGCTAACCTCAGCTTAGCAACAGAAGTTAAGAGTGAGCCTAGAAAACAGCAGTGGGGCATGGTTTAAGCAGAGCAAGTAAAAAAACGACAATGCAAATGCACATGGTAGGTCTTTCATGTATTACAAGCATCACATAAAACCTCTGGGGGTAAAACAAGGCTTTTACCTTCTCCATATTTTGTTTGAGTATTGGAAGGAAGAGGTGCAAGACACTTTCGGAAGCCTTCTAATGGGGGCTAAACCAATCTAACTGCACAGAACATGAAATTAATTAAGCATTAGTCACAGAAGGAATCTTTTCTAGATTCAGCTTTTTCACGTGCAAGGTGTCTGTATATTACTGTGTGTTTGAAAAGTGCTAGAAATCATCAAGAGGCCTTTAGCCCTATAGGTGTTCTGCAGCTGACTGAAGGAAGAATGTTCTGCAAGAACACATCAGAGAAGCTTCAAACTATAACCAGCATTTAAAAATTACTTTCCCAGTGCTCTCTACGTACATGTAAACATATACAGTAATAAAGGGGAGATGTTAACAACTGTTAAATTGATTGAAGCCTGAGGAAAGGAGCAGAAGCATTAAATACTGGAAGTAGAAATACCAGTTGTGAAGGGACAAGGAACAAGTTGCTAAACAGCACATGACAAAATAGGCTGCATGAGTTTATAGGTCAACTGCAAATCTAAAAGGAAAACATGTCAATTTACACCACCCATGGAATACAAAAGTATATATTAAGCCCTGCACTGTTTCCTAATGCCCTGTAAATTACTACATTCAGTCAGTTCTTAGATTATAGATTATTTTAGATATTAGGAAGAAATTTTTTACTGTGAGGGTGGGAAGGCACTGGCACAGGCTGCTCAGAGAAGTTATGGATGCCCTGTCTCTGGAGGTGTTCAAGGCCAGGCTGGATGAGGCTTTGAGGAAACCAATCCAGTAGAAGGTGTCCCTGCCTATGGCAGGGGTGTTGGAACTGGGTGATCTTTAAGGTCCCTTCTAACCCAAACCATTCTATGATTCCATGATCATTACGCCAAACAGAAATTGGCTATTCTAGATGTGACTAGGTTCATAGAGTTCATCAAGAGTCCTTTGGCCAGTCAGATAATCCATCTAAGATGAGCACTGTCTTTAAAGCCCAGTCTGTTTGACCTCCAAAAACTGCAGACTTTTAAGTTCATCTATAGAAAAAGAAAGCTAATGAAGAATGAGATGATGGGACTTGCTTTGCTTGTACTGGATAGACTGAGGTCTATAATTTATGTGCAAAACTGCCTAAATATGCACGTTTCATTGAATTACAGCTTATAGTACAGTAAACATCAACTTTTGCAACTCAGCTTTCTCAGGGAAGATTGTGCTTTAGTGGGCAGTTAATTTTTTTAATCAACTTAATTAACGTTCTTTCTGTTCAACTGAATGCTTTTTGTATAAGTTGGGTTCTCTAAATATGGTAACTTCAGAAACTGGTTTTGAAACATACAGTCGAGTTCCCCTGAAGACATTGTCCACAGACCCGGGGGTGCCTGTGCGGGAGTGGCTGGTGTTGATGGGATGCAGGGTACACGGTGGTGGGTTTCGCTGCCTTGTAGAATGCGACAGAGATGATGTGCTTAGCTCTAGAGGATGATTTGGCCACACTCTGGTAGAGAGGATGGAACTGGAGCCTGGCCGTTTGTCACTCAGGTCCCTAAAAAGAATTACAAAACCAAAAGCGATCTGGTCAGCACAACTGATAACTGCCTTGTTACCAAGCTACTCATCTATATGTGATTATTTAACAATGTTACCTGTGGATAGAGAGGATGTGTTTTCGTTTTTTACATAACTATATAAAATGATTTACAGATAGGTTAGAAAAGGATAGGGGATGGAAAAGAAAAAAAAGAAGCCTATCTTTATTTTTTTTCACTTAACTGAACTTCTTGAATGAAGATTCCAGTGTAGAAGTAAAAATTAATCTCAGAGCATATTAAAAAAATCCCTACTGTAAACAGTACTTTTCACACCTACAGCCTAGGTCTAACACAAGCCCACTTCTAGCAACTGAGCGAATCAGTTTCTGTCCCGTTCTGAGCTTCATCCCTTTTCAGAATGTCAGTTCATGCCAACAGTAATGCTACCACTGTTCCTTATGTGGCAAACCAGCAGCAATCAAACTGAAAAGCTGTACTAGAAGTACACTGGTACACAGAGGGCAAATAAATAAACAAGCAAGCAGGAAAATAACTGAGAATTGCATTCTCTAGTGTAGAAAGTTCTCTCACAATGTTTTGGGTCAAATCCCTCTCACCATGAGAGTGCTCTACTTTACAACAGATAATCTATGGTTCTTACAGGGTTTTCTCCATTACAGGCAGATTCCTTTGCTGTAGCTGGATCCCGTGAATCACCATCAAGCCACTTAGATTATGTTGAGAGCCACTACTTGATCCTTGAGAAAGAGTTACCTGAAAGGTTAAATAAAGAAGTAAATTCCTGTTCGGCAGAGACATACACACATATTTACAGATTTTTGTCCTAGTAAACAATTTTGGAGGAAAGAAATTAATTTTTCATGACATCTGGATGTATACTCAGTTACACTATTTCCCCGCTTAAGGCAGGAATCTTAGCACTCCATCTTTCTTGCAAATGGTAGAGTGCTTAGAAAATGTATCCTACCATGCTATGTCACACTTGGTATCCTCCAACTGAGCTTCCCATTTGTACAACAGGACCTTCCAGCAATGGCTATAATCAGAAAGCTCTACAAAACTAATTTTCAGTGTATGGAATACAAACTGATCTGGAAAAACATCAAATTCCACCCACCATAACGACAACAAATATAGAAAATACCAGAGCTTTAATCTCTCCTGCATACATACTTGAGGTGGTTTTCTCCTCTTTTTGCTTTTGCGGCCACATCTGGTTTTTGGGCACTACACAAACAGTACAGGGAACACCAGGAGGAGGCAGGGGTGGAAATAAAGGAAAAAGAAATAAAAAGAAATAAGAAGGAAAGAGTTGATTTAAAATGGAATAAACAGATAACACTGGTGCTCGCCACTCTAGGAGCAGATCACCTACAGCAGACTATACAGTCAGATTTAGTGTCTGAGAAAATAACTAAATAACTGGCTTACAGCTGCACTGAGATTTGTGCTCTCTTGCCTGATGAGTTAACTATAAATAAGCTAGTGAGAATAGGATCTCCCACACGTAATCCTCCAGCTCACAATTCAGTTCAAACATTACTGAAACGTAGAAAGAACTACATCGTGAATGAACAGTCACCGTGTGGCTGTGCAATACATATATAAAATAATAAGCTTCAGAGCAAAAAGTGAGAATTAAAACTTGCAACTGAGGAATAACAGAACTTAAGTATTAGAGAGAACAGTCAGCATTCATACAAAATCCAAACTAGTTATGTATGTAAACAGTCCTCTGACCTACTCAGATCTGTTTGCTTAGGTAGTGCTACATTGATTCGTCCCTCCACACACCAGCTGGCTAAAAATACTTACCAGATTAGATGTCACTGAGGGCGTTTTAGTTGGTGGCACACGAGGTAACAGCACTGGCAGGCGATCAAACTGGAAAGGGCTTCCAGCATCTGCTCTGATTGTTTCTACAGCTATGATGTTTTTCTCATCATCTACACAAAGCAACAGAGAATTCCTGTGAATACAGACTGTTGGCATTTCTAGCTGCGGAGACTGCTATAAACCCACGTTTTTTAAAGAGAGATGCTAAGCTTTAATAAATCTTTTGAAGGCATGTCTCATGCTGCTAGCAAAATAACCCCTTTTTTGCCCCTGAAATTATTCCCCAATATATCTCTCTCTTACTGCATCCTTGCAAAATTAAGTAACTGAAATCCCCTTTTGAATCTTCAGTTTAACTGTGATCCTTACCAGAGGCTGACCCTTCCCAGTGTCTGCAGATTAATTCTTCCATGCAGCCTAGGACTTCACTCCACACATCATCAAACACAAATGTGAGCACAGAATCCTTCATGCAGGCATACGGAGAGATAGGTGGAAAGCCCAATTTCCGTCTGCCAGAGGACAGTCCCATTTTCCTCCCATGCAAATCCTCCTCCCTGTGAAAATGTAAGCATTATCTGTACCATAAATACATTTGCTTTGTCCTCTGTGTTTTGGTTGCAATTATTTAATAGGATTAGAACATCAGCTAAAGCTGCATTTCTGTTTTATTTTCTCTTAAACTGAAATAGGTCAAGGCAGCTGGGCAGACGGCCTGAAGACATTTTGTAGTTATCACACAATATTATTTTCTGAAAGCTGATAGTAATAAGCAGCCACATTAAATAAGAGTATAATACTGAAAGCAGCAACCTGCTGTACTTTTGGCACTTGAGCTTTTATTTCTTCCAGAATCTACCACTCACACAAATGAGAACCGACCAAGTCAATCACCTTATTGCTGCACATCTTGGTTTCCCCGTACAGAATGACTATAAATGATACTTCACGACTCATAAATAATTTACCAAGGAGATCAAAATTCCATTTAAAAATAAATATTAATAATTCCAGTGGTATCTGTTCATCACACTGTTAGGCTCCATACCTAACACCACTACAGAAATGCGCAGGTCAGCAAGAGGAATCTGCAAGGTCACCCTCAGCCTCCTGCTCGCACAGCCAAGGGCTCAGGCCTAACACAGTTTTAGAAAATTCATGTAATGAAAGGGGAGAAAAAATGTAATTCACAGCAGCAAGTAGCCTCTGCTGCATTTTCTTCCACAATGCAAGAAGTATTCTCCAGTGTGAAACCTGGAAGACAACTGCTCAAAAAAGTCCATGTTTATCTGCCAAAAGAAATCTCATGGAAGGGAGAAAATATTACTGATGAAAGCACATTTATTATGGCTTTCATATCTGCTCCCTGAATTAATACTTAACATCCAAAAGCTACAAACCTTGGAAAAAAAGTTGATGCCACTGAAAAAAGCTATAAAGCTTCTTTTTATTTTACAGAGACAGCACTATTGTTTGCTGCAGCAGTGTCTCTCTGGCCTGGTCAAAGCAAGCCACTACCAATTTCAATCTCATGGTCCATGCTGCTAAGCAGCTTTATTTATTAAAACCAATTAAGCAATTAGCAACTGACAGTACCAGCCTGAGTCATTACCCAGGCAACATGTTAATATTGCTGTGTTGAATAAAGTAAAGGTGCACAAAGAATCCACTTTACGCCACCCTAATCCTTTCTTCTTAAGATAAAAATAGTGGTAATTATTTATTAGCAAGCATCAAATCCTCTCTGATTCTTAAATTACCACTGAAAAATCTGGAAAGGTGCAAGCAATTCTACCCCAAATGCCAGTACAAATGCAAAGCAGTGCACTGCTAGCATGTAACAAATAACAATGAATTTGACTTTGTATAAAAACAGCATTTAAACAAGTTTTATGAAATATGCCAATATGTAGCAGTCTCTTGATTATGATGGAATTAACTATTTAAACCAGGCACAAAAATCGCTGGTATGAAAAATTACAAAAAATTCAGAAAAACAATTTTCCAAAATAAATTGTTCTAGGAAATGGATCGTTAGAATTCCCAGTGCCCAAACAACCCCAGACTTTGGAACGTTCTCTAAATGAAAGATATAAAACCCCTCAAATTCTTCAAATACTTTATCAACTAACATCGAACCCAAATATATATATCTTAACAGCAGAATTCCAGGACAGTGGTACTAGTTGTTGTCTTCATGCTCAATACCTACACATCTCTGCGGTCAAATGCTAAGTATTCCTCCATTACACCTTCAGAGACAATTACTCCATCTTCCCCTTCTTCACTCTCTGGAGAATGCACTGTTGGAGACTCGGAACAGTCAGCCTTTTTGTGAACTGGAGTAACAGAAAGAGGCACCTTCTTGCCACAAACACTAAATCTGAACAGGAGACAGTTTTCATAAAGCAGAAATGAAAAAAACTTGTTATTCCACTTCAAACAGCAGCACTTGGGAAGCTAGGAGACAACACAGTAGTTCAGGCCAAGCAGTAGGGAAGCCAAGAAATTATACAATACAGTAAAAATTCTTTTGGTTTGGATATTTTAAATTCTTGCTAAGGAACTTGAAACTTCAGAAAAAAAAAATCAAAGCTAATTATAAAACATTCTAACACATTAAATAATAAAAATAGTAGTAATATCACACTGTAATTTTGAAGTTCTGTACAAATTTAATAGATGATTAACAATAAAACCAGCTACAATACACACGTAAACTTAATGACTCAGCAGCAGCAAAGGTATGTCTACTGACTGACCAGTTTACTGTAGCTAGCAACAAGCACAACTACGTAGCCTTGCTCTTCTGAATGTGCCACCTCTAGTCAAAAAGGAAAAAAAAGTGTGCTGTGTTCAAAACTCAGCCTAGCAGACAGAAATTAGGCCTCAGATTTAAGAAGCCTGTCACTGCAGCCCACTGAGATCCAAATTACCTTCCCATTTTGGTTTGGTCTGGGTTGTCTGCTGGTACTTACTCATTAGAATCTTTTTCTTGTGGTGAATTTACGTCTGAGGAACCAAAAACGCCAGAAGATGAACTGGAATACCATCCATAACCTTCATCTGTGGGGATCACTATCTGCTTTCCCACAACCCTGCCATGGCAAAAGCAAACGATAAATGAATCAGTAATTGTTGACAGTAAGATTATTGTAGTGTGCAAGAACAAACAGCACAAAATCTAAAACTTCTGTAGGGAAGCTACATGGTTTTCTTAGTGATAGTTAAATATGGTTCCACTTGTTTTCCCTAGTACAGATCGCTTTGAGTCAGTCATACACAATAAGAAAATTCTGCTTGTTTTTTATGCTCTGCTAATTGTATGTCTTTTGAATGTGTACAAAAGTACACACGATGTACACAAGTACCCATGATGAAGATTTAAGACTTAAGTTTCCAGGTAGCCACAAGGACTGCAAAGCTAGGGTCAGAGGATTTTTAAAATCATTTGAACACCTAGCTTATAGCTCTACTCTATATCAGGGGTGTCAAACTCATGGCTCCTGCTGTTCTCCTCCTCCTACAGTGTTACAGGCATCACATGCTGCACACGTGACCAGCGGGCCGGCAGGATCATAGGGGGAAGGAGCTCAGTGCTGCTGCCAGGTAGAAACAAGGTGCTGGGCCGGATAGAACAAGGTGAAGGGCCAGATTTGGCCCACAGAACGCGAGCTGGACACCCCTGTTCCACATATTTTCAAAGAGAACTCTGCTATGTTCAGGCCAAGTCAGTTGCCAATAGCAATAATCATCTGGCAAGGAACCAAACATAAGACAGCAGTATTGATGACAATGGCAGGCATTGTATATACCAATATACCAGAGGGATCTTTTTATATCTACTATATAAGCACATAAAACCACCCTGCTACTCACATTGTTTTAAAAGCAACTGTTCCCATTTCTGTCCTCGTACAACTCTGTGATGGTAGTGGCATAAATCTATTAACAAAGTACCTGAGATGAGGAAAGTTGGATGTCCACTGGTGGCATTCTTCCCACAGCCCCTTAACATGTACATTTTCCGTCTGCTCATACAGAAACTCATCAATTTCCCTGAACATTTGCTGAACTTGTTGTGTGGCAGCTTTATCAAATTCCTAGACAAGGAAGTTATCCAATAAACACCTAGTGAATAGCATTCAGAGAGACTTTTTCAATTGATTTTTTTAATAATTGTAAAAAGAAAACTATTTGTCTAAAACTTAGTGGGACTGATTTAAACATTTTCATGTCTTTTGCACAGAAAGACATGAACTTCAAATAATTTCCCCCTGGAGATGATGCAGAGTGCTGTTAGGACTGATGGTAGCTACCTAAAAAGCTTATATTGACACAACAGAAAAACTACTAAGACATTTTGAAATATCTGTATTATTATATGAAGTAACAGACAGTAATTTACATAAAAGAGATTAGAATGGTAAGGATAACGTTCAGTGACATTTTAATGAAATGGAAACACAAAATAGACAATAGCAAAACAAAAAGCATGAATGGTATGAAATGCTCTGGAAGTGAAGCATGTTCAGTATCACTGTGACACGTTCTCCTCTAGCTAGAAACTGGGGTCGGTTCTTGGGTAATTTAAATCGAAACAGTTCCATCTCACCTGACAGAAAGCAATAGCATACTTCGTTTTGGTAGGTGCAGAGTAAAGCACATATTTCTAAACGAAAATAGTGTTGTAGGTGCTTACTAGATTTTGAGACATGTACAATTATGTTTTAGTTTGATAAACTCACGCCAAGTATCATCCGTTCCTGTTTGCGATTCCACAATAACAGCACTTATTATATTGGATAGATTTATGCATCAAATTTTTTGCATTTCTAAAGTTTTAGATTGAAATGCAAAATATTAATTGAATAACATGAGCCTAATATATTTTGATCCAAGAGAAAGAAAAGATCAGGTAGAGGTAAAAAAAATCTTCTTTCTATGATTATTATCATGATTTATTGACAGATCCAAGCTTCATTTTTATCCTGACATGTATTTGCAATGCTGTTTCAAACGCCTTTCTTCCCACTGTGCTCCATTTGGCTCAGATAACTATGTTCTACTCACATCATAGCCCCAAGAAAAGGCTGAGCTGTCTTCAGTGGAGGCACCAGCATAACTCTGACCAGCAGACCATGAATCCCCATCATCAGCTGCAGTAACAGAAGGGTCAGCTGATTCCTTCCGGATTTCAGACTCCCTGAAACGCATATATTGAGGAAAAAAAGTAAGAAAAATACCCCAACAGTACACAGTGACAAATGTGGGTCAGAAAACTTTTCTTTCTATAGAAAAAGGCACAGACGTAGCAGAAGTCTTAGCGATGACAAAGTTTTCATAGGGTAAGTATTTTTTCAGATGCATTTAAGCAGAAGCCATAGCACACAAGTAATTATAACAACTATAACTCCTATTAATCTCAACAACATAGGAAGACTAAAGGTCAAGCAGAACACAGATTTTCTGAAAATTATCTCAGTTAAGCTACAGACTACTTCTAGTCCCAGTTCTACACCGCTCAGGAATTATTTTCATTTTTCCCCGGCTTGTTTCTGCCACAAAATTAGATGACCCAGGCTATTTGCGAGCTGGGAACAGAACACAGTCACACACTTTTTATTGTTTCCAAAGCAGGAAGGACATGATCTGCAACGATATATAGATCCCAGGCAAAGCCCAAGCACACCAACTGTATTCCTTCTGTCAAGGGAACTCAACACAAGGTGCTTGGTTTCGCCATTGTCTCCAGACAAAGATTCGCTTTATGTTAGGACACATACCTTGAGACTCGGCCATAGTTTCCAGGTGGGGGTGTGGCCGGGCACACCTCCACTACTGGTTCTGGCGGTGGATGATGCCGCAAGGCATGTTTTGGAAGTCCTTGCCTGAAAGAAGTGGAACTTCACATTACTTTTAAAAATAAACACCAACAGAGTTCCCATGCTTTGCAGGGTTTCCTTCTGCTTTTCAAGGAATGAACTAATCTGCTCATTTCTTATTATTAGAAGGCTAATTCTTGTGACCAAAGCTTTAGAATTAAGGCATCAGAACTAACTGTAGATTAAACACGGAGTTATAAAGTTTTGTTGCTTAGAAATCAGTGCCTTTATTTAAGCTTAAAACGTTATTGGGAATGGGTGTACAGCTCTCCAGAAGCAGTTGTCCCCTCCCTGTCCGTGTGGGTGACACAAGCAATACAGCTCAAGACTGACCACCGCACCAAGGAGGGAGAAACAGCATTCCCATCTCTCTGCTCTGCCGAAGGGACGAGTGGCAGCAGCCAGGGACAAGAGGCAGCCGGCGGACAGGCCGTTGTGTTTCCTTAAGCCTTTCGCCGTCCTGAAAGGACGCCGGCACCCCCTCACCCGGCGGCAGCAGGGATCGGTCTCGCCCTCCCACGCCCGGTTCCCCCGGCGGTGCCCGCAAACTTGCTGCCCCGCGCTAACCCGGCCTCCTCGCCGTTACCGGTCCCGGTGGGTATCACGGAATGACCCTGGTTGGAAGGGACCCACAGGGATCATGGAGCCAACTCCGGCCCCTGCACAGGACCCCCGAACATTCACACCGTGTGTCCAAACGCTTCTGGAATATTGTCAGGCTTGGCGCCGTGACTGCTCCCCTTGAGGAGCTGTTCCAGTGCTCCAGCACCTCCTGAGTGAAGAACGTTTCCTTAATGTCCAACCTCACCCTCCTCTTAAGCGGGGAGAGGAGGAAGAGGGAAGGAGATGAGGGGGAGAGATGAGATGGAAGGGAAGCGAAGGGAAGGGGGAAAGAAAGGGACGGGAGAAACGGGGACAAGAGGAGGAAAGGGGGAAGAGGGGGAAAGGGGGGAAGGGGAAGAGGTGGGGAGAGGAGAGAAAAGCGGAGGGAAAAGGGGAGGAGGAAGGGGAGAAGGGAGAAGGAGGGGAAAGGGACTCGATGTCGGGAGTACCAGAGCCCGGAGAGCCAGGGGCCCGGCTGAGGCGGGGGAGGTAGCGGGGGCGGGGACCGGGGGTGCCGGGGTGCGGGCGGGCCTCACCGCTCCAGGACGCCGCGGAGCAGCGGCTGCCGCGCGTATCGCGAGATCATGGCGCGCCGCTCCGCGCCGGCTCAGCTTCGCACTCCGCGCGGCCCCGCGCCATGGAGGACGCCGTGCGCTACCGCCTCTTCCCGGCGGCGGGCGGCGACGAGGCCCTGCTGCGCCGCTGCGCCCGGGGCATCGCGCTGCGCTTCGCTCCGCTCCTCGCCGCCTACATCTGGCAGCGGCAGCCGTTCCGCCTGCGCCTGGAGCCCTCGCGGGGTCAGCGCGGGGGGGGAGCGGCGGGAGGGGTGTGTGTGGAAGCAGCCGGGGTGCGATGAGGAGGGACTGGGGGGGAGCCCGTGGAGTAGGGGCTGTGAGAGGAAGCCCTACAGGGAGTTGGGCGCTGTGAGGGGAAGCAAGGAATGAGTAGTGGAGGCCTGTGAGGGAGGAGCAGGGGGCCGTGAAGGGGGGGAGTGGGGGACCGAGAAGAGGGCTGTGATGGGGAGTCCTGCAGGGAGCGGGGGGCTGCGAGAGGGGAGCGAGAGACGCTGTGAGGGGGAGCCTGGCAGAGGGGGAAGTGGGAATCTGTCAGGGGGAGCCCAGGCAGTGGGGGTCTGTGAGGGGGAGTGCAGGGCTGTGAGGGGGAGCGGGGGGCTGCGAGGAGCGGCCCTACAGGGAGCAGGGTGCTGTGAGGGGGAGCGGGGAATGGGGAGTGGGGTCCTGTGAGGAGGGAGCAGGGGGCTGTGAAGAGAGTGGGGGGAGGTGGGGGAGCCCGGGGGCTTCGAGGGGGTTGTGGGGAAGCTGGGGCCGTAATGGGCAACTTGGCACAGCAGGAAATAGGAATCTATGAGGGGGAGCCTGGCGGAGAGTGTGGGCCTGAGAGGGGGAGCTGGGCAGGCAGAGAGCAGGGAACTGTGAGGGAGAGCCCTGTGGGGATTGTGGGGCTGTGAGGAGGGACCTGGTGGGGCAGGGAGCTGGGGCAGGGGGGCAGCAGGGTGCTGAGCCACCTCTCCTCTCTCTGTCCCTGGCCAGGCGAGACCCCTGCACACCTCGGAGGCACCACACTGTTTGGGGATAACGTGGAGGATGAGTGGTTCATAGTCTACCTCATCCGGGAGATTACCAGGGAGTTCCCGGAGCTGGTGGCCAGGTAAGGGTCTCAGCCTGAGGTGTGCCGTGGGGAGTGAGGGCAGCGCCTTCCCTGGCAGGGGCTGGTAGAAGGTCCCATCTTCATATTAAAAACAATGCAGACATGCATGTAGAAGTGTGCGGTTACTGATTTCTCTTTGGCCAGGATCGATGACAATGATGGGGAGTTTCTATTGATCGAAGCAGCTGATTTTCTCCCGAAGTGGCTGAATCCTGAGAATAGTGACAACAGGGTGAGTAAGACTTCTGTACCCATTGGCAAGTGGCTCACAGCGGCATTTTTACTCACCAGTTGGAGTTCTGTCTTGCACCTCTGCATAGCCAAGTGGGCCAACTGCCACTGAAAATCCAGAGTGCTGTCTGCCCCTTATCTGTGATGAAACTTCTAGTCAGGGCTCAAGACTTCTTTTAATTAACAGCATGTTTTTTTTTCAGCACAGTCTGTTTTCATTCTGGTTTTAATGAGCTTCTTTATGCGTGCTGTGGATGTTGAATGAGAGACTGGAAACCTCTGATACTTGATTCTGCTCGGTGTGCACTTGCAGAAGGCTATGTAGAGCGCATGTGTCCTCAGAAACTGTTGTAGGGGTACCTGGAAATTATTACAGATAGCAAGTGGTTCTTCTAGAGTTGGTTTGTTGAAGGAAGGAAGGAAGAGAACATTCTTATACTAATATGCTCTTATCCTAATGGCAAAACTATGGTGACTATTGCAAAGATACGGAGGCTACAGACCTGCCTGCTAGGCTGTGACACTGTTGTTCAGCTAGATCTGACTCTTGCACATAAATCATTCTTTAACAGTTGTTCCATAATGCGTAGCTGACTGAACTTTTTAAAACTTGCTGCTCATGGTGGGAAATGTGGAGGCAGTGAAGCTGTTGAGCTATTGATTGATCTGTAAAATCAGTAAGTTTGGCCAGCTTTCCATATTTGTGGTTATTGGAAAGCTTGGATAAGACAGGAAATATGGAATATATTTGGCAGCATGATACAAACACACCATATTGCTCTCCTCAGGAGCGCTCACGGATCCACCTGAGCTGTCTAGCTCTGCTGTAGTCACTTGGATTTTTTTCTCCCATCTTCTAAAGTGCTCAGGCCTGACAATAGCCAATGCTCAAGACTGGACTGTTGCTGACTCTACAAAGAGGCAGACTGGGTCTGGCACAGGTGAATTAATGAGCCAGCTTCTTCACCCTGAGTCTGCAGGCGGATCACCTGTGGATGATTGATAGGAGTTACTTCACTGAATTTCTTGACAGTGGATTTAAATGGAAATAACTTACTTTGTCATTAGCAAAATTTTGGTGGTGTTTTTTTTTTTTTTAGCAATAACAAGACTCTTAAAAAGAAAAGGGGCAGAATACAACACATTAATTGCAAACCTGTATCTGGACTGTCAGCACTGTATTTTCTTTCCACTTGAAGGAACAGATGGAGTGAGGGAAGTTGGTAATGTTACATTCAGTTCTTTTCTTAGAACCAGGAACCAACAGAGGTCACGTGTAGCCCCTGAAATAATGCTTTTCAGTCCCTGTCCTATTCTTTGGCAGTTAGGTTAAGCTGCCTGATTCTCCCAAAGCAAAGAGGAACTTTTGGAATTACTGTATTTAAGGAAAGAAGATATATTTGACCAAATGTTGCAGTTAAGATAGGGTGGTTTGTTTACTGTTTGGATCATGATTTCTGGCACCCGTATTCACCTTATCACCCTTGGCTCTTTTCTGCAATATTTTCTGTGTTAAAACCAATACATTCGTGAAATGAAACAAATTTTGCATTGCCTGCTGTGTGACTGTTCTTATCCTGTCTGCCAGGTGTTCTTTTACAAAGGAGAATTGCACATCATTCCACTGTCAGAGACTGACGAGCAGGAATGTGACTTATCTACTGCCAGTCTCACAATCTCGGAGGCGTTAACACTGTTATCCACCCGTTCAGAGGAGTTCCTGGCTGCAGAGCCCATTAAAAGGGCAGTGTATAAACGCATCTGTGGGTATGTGGGTGGTTTATTTTTGTCTTCTGCAACAGTAAGTCTTGATTCTGGGCTATCTGTGGTACTTTCTTCTATTCAATCATTTTCCTGTTAGTTGCACTAAAGCTGTTTACTTTTCATAAACCACCAGCTGGATTTTTTTCTATGGCATTCTTCTGACGAGGGGGACCAGTGTCGTGTAGTCTGTAATGTTATCTGGGTGTTCTGAAAGTTGATCCCTGCTGTGATGCTGCTCCTGACAATGACGAGTTATTCTTCCTTCACATCATTCTTGTACTGAAGAACCTGAAAGTTCTGTGAGCCTTTAGGAGCCCTTTGTAGGGCAGGGAAAAGATTGCAAACTGAAATGTAGAACCAGCATGCTTTTCAGAGCACCAGTTTGTCAGCACTTACATGATTTGACTGCATGAGCCAGGTGACTTCCGCACTGGGTGTGGTGAAGGATACTGTATAGCTGGATGTGTTAGTCAAGTTCAGAGATTCATCTTACAGTGTGGGGATTAAATCTTTATTAGCTATGTGTGCTAGTATATATGTGTATATATAAACAGACATTCTGGGTGTTAGTTTAGCAGAGTTGTTAGTTTAGAATAATTTTCTGGCACTTGACCCATAATATAGATTAAGATTAAAGTGAAAATGGGAATAATAATTCAAAAGGAGTGATTTGGGCTTGCAATATGCTTATTACACCATGTTGCTATTGTGTGATACAGGTATCCTGAGAAAATTGAGGCCTCGTTGCACCGAGCCCATTGCTACCTTCCGTCAGGCATTGTGGCAGTGCTGAGGCAGCGCCCTTCGTTGGTGGCTGCAGCAGTCCAGGCCTTTTACCTTCGAGATCCAGTAGATTTACGAGCATGTCGCTCTTTTCGAACTTTCCCTCCAAACAAGTGTGTGATGACTGTGGTAAGTGATCCTTCTCATGCAACTTATCACTTAATTGGGTCCTGTAACTGATGGAGTTTCTGTGGTTGAGTGTTACAAATATGTGGATTTAATTTTTTTAATTGATGTGGCTCGACTTTCAAATGCCTAATCATGAGATAAGTGCTTCTGAAATCAGAGGTTCCTCTGCTGAAATGCTTGCTCAGTAAATTGACGTAGTTCTGTGATCACAGCAGTTCAACAGCACTGCCAGCCAACATAAGGAGCTACTCCTAACTACCCCTAGGTGTTCATTACTAGACCTTTCACCTTGGCTGTGATTATACAACTCTGTTTTGTGAAGTGTTCTGTGATATTGTCCACGCAGTGCTGTAGCTGATACATTGCATTAGAGTTACACCCCTAGACTCCTGAAAATAAGCTTTGGAGTCGAATTTTAGACTTCTAGACTGTTTTTGAAATGTTAGCTTTGGTTTCATTAGTTGAAAAGGGCCCTTAGGTGTTTCAAAATATACTCTGTAGGCATGAAAACTGAGGATTTTTCAAATGTGTTTAGACTGAATGAAGTCATGCTTATTTACAGATATCGACTTGGAATGTACTTAATAAGATTTGAAAAGCAGCATATCTTAGGCAAATGTATCTAAGATGTATTTTTAATACAGTCTCAGGTATTGTCTGTAATTTAGATGCCTTAAAACAAAACTTAGTGAAGAGTGGTAGAAAGTTGATGCCTATACACAACAGAGTCACTGCAATGCATGTGTTTTTTTTTTTCTCTCTGTCTTTTTCAGGTGACTTTCACAAAGTGTTTGTATGCACAACTGGTGCAGCAGAAGTTTGTTCCGGACAGACGCAGTGGATACACGCTGCCCCTCCCATCTCACCCTCAATACAAGGCGTATGATCTGGGCATGAAGCTGGTAATTATTTTTTACGCATTTTGTACTTAGTCCTTAGTTTACTTGCTTATGTATGTCTGAAGGATGACTCTTGGCTTGTAAGTTGCCTACATGTATGGAAGAATGTGAGAAAATTTGCAGTTACCATTTTTCTCTAAGTACAATATGATGTGAATTTTCTTTTCCAAACAGAACACTCTGATACTTCCATAGATGATAAATACAGGTAAAGTCTTCATGTTTCTGTGAGGAGCAGCTCATGCACTGTGGATCTGTCTTCCAGGTTGCTTTGCAAACTCAGAATGATCCTTTATTGCTGCAGAAAGACAGATTCCAACTTCCATAGGAGGATACCACTACCTGACATACAATTGGGTTTGGCACCTGCTTCTCCAATAGCAATGTCAGGAGCTCAATGACAGTCAGTTCTTTATGCAGGTGTTTAAAGATGCACTTTGATTTGCCACATCTTGAGAACCTCTTGTTGTTCCATCTCTTATACAGGCTCATGGCTTTGAAATTTTGTGCTCCAAGTGCAGTAAAGTATGTCCTATTTCCAAGAGAAACATGTTAAGTGGTCCCCTGTGGGAGAGATTCCTCAGCAGCCTGAAGGAAAAAGATTATTTCAAGGTGAAGTAGTTTGTGTGCGTCTCTTAAGCATTTCAGAAAAAAAAAAGTTTTCACTGTTCAACTCGTGTTAGTAGTTACAGCTGGGCAAGAAATCTGATGCTGCTGCCTGTGGAGAATGAATGAATGTCTTCAGAAGAGATAGGTGCAGTTTCTTCCACTTTGAAATTAATTGATTTCTTTGCAAATTAAAGAGGAAAAAACATGATTTTGGGATGAATTCATTCATCTAAAGAAAGGGAAAATACAGCTGAATAAAGGAAACCATAATATGTTTGTGTGTCTAGACATAAATATTCTTCAGGATCTGTACTTAACACCCATGGACCAATTTGGGCCCATATAACTGTATTTTTTCTGTGTGTGGTTTTCTGGTTTTGGTTTTGGGTTGATTTTTTTCTTAAAGATGCCTTTGACTACTCATTTGTAGTTTGTAAATTGGACAGTAATTGACTGCTTATTTGAAGGTTATAAAATTGTACGGCTCTAGCAGAATGCTTACGTTTATGTCTTTACAAAAGAGAAAATGGAGAATATTCTTACAGTACTGCAAGGCCACTTTGGTGGATAATTCCCAGACACTAAGACATTCATTCACAGTTTCTGTACAGCTGTAACATGGGCATGGCAAATCCACCCTGCTGTGGGATCATAGTGCTGCCTTTGTGTTTAGTGCACACCATGCAGTCTTGCAGCATAAGACATCAGTTCATATTTGACTGTGAAAATCAACTTATTCCCATTTCCTGTATTCTGTTCTAAGTGCACACGGCAAAGCAGCGTTACTTGTTTAGAATTTCTCAGCACTAAATATCCGTATAACACACAGTCATTGTTATGAATCCTGACTGAAAAGTAAGGGGAGGGAGAACTGTTCAGGTTCTTACTTATGACTTGCTTTAAATAGGGAGAGCTGGAAGGGTCTGCTAAGTACACAGAACTGTTGCATATGGCAGAAGATTACTTCCAGCAATCTGTTACCAAGGCAGAAAGGTAAGAGCTACTTAAAATTTGTGAGTAGTCGTACACAGTACCTACAAGTACTTCAACTTACCTTTTGTAGTACTTGTGAAAAACCTGAACCCTTTTAACTATTGTGCACTTCACATACATGCTGTGGCTAGGACATAGAGGTGTTGATTCCTCTAGAATACTCTCCACTACTGGAAGTTACTCCTTCAGTAACTATTTGTCTTGGCTTTGTAAAATGCCAGGCTATTCCAAGTGGGTTAAGAGGTGACCAAAGAGCGTTGGTTGGTTGATTGGTTATAGAAAGCGTTTAAAATGTTTCGTTGAAAAGCAATCTCAGTGAATAATAATAAATACAGAGTAATCTGTCCCCTTTACTCAAGACAGGCAAGTAGCATTGAATTTCTGCAAAAGATCAAATTCAAAAAATAAATCATTACAAAAATGTATCAGGGTTTGTGAGCTCATAGTATCTTGACTGTTAGTTGCTTGAATTTCCAGTCTGCAGTTTGGGAGCTGGCAATCCCTAAAGTTTACCAAGGCAAAATAAATGTAAACAGCAAGGAAAATTGAGAAAAAAAATTGAAGCCATCAACAAATTGCAATAAGTGATTGTGTCTTGTTTTGGCTAATACAGTGTGTCATATTCTGGTACTTTCCCCACATTCACTGATCTTTTTGCACAGAAGGAATAATGGAGAATTTGAGTGAAAACCTGCCTGTATAGCATGAGATGCCACTGGTGTTGTAATGCCAGCAAAAATCCGTTTCAGTAAATTGAGCTTTTTTTTCTTCTAGCTATCTTGAAGTGAATCCAGGTGATGAAATCTTGACATTACTACAGACAACAACCTTTGATTTGAAGGAGCTGGAGAGAGAAGCAGCTTGTCTTCCTCCAGAGGATGGTGAGCAGGTTTAGGGATGGACTATTCCTATGCAAATGCTTACTTATGGAGAGGGGGGTTGAATGTTGACTGCACTGTACCAGTCTCTTTATCCACATGCGTTGTCTCCTGTCCTGTGACTGCTGGTGATTATGAGATGGAGGCAACCCATTTGTGTAAGACACACAGCTTGGGGCTGTGAACTGGCAAGATCAGCTGTCCAGTTTCTGGGTTCATACCACTAGATTAGTAGCACCGTGCATGCTTACACCAGATCATGTACTTTGTGTCAGCTGTCTACAGGATAGAAAAGTCTTAAACATTTTATAATAATAAACCAGTTCCAGTACTGACAATACAAAGTTCATTGCTGTCTGATCTACTCTGATGGCCAGTACAAGCCCAGTGTAAACTTTATACAGCAGGTTTCTTTCACCCATTGGACAGAAATGTAGTTGTTGCCAGTGTGCATGCAGTACAGGTCACATCTGTATTTCTAGATGGTGCAGCAGCACACAAATCCAACATTCAGTGTCAGTGATCATAATTGAAGGTTGGATCGGCTCCCCCTTTATAGTGTAAGCCTTTTCTTCCTTCATTTAGTAGAAAAAGAATTGTCTCTGACTAGAACAATACCTGCTAGCTTGAAGCTGCATATAAGGCAGAGTTTTAAAGTAGTAAAGCAATATCTGAACTCTGTTTTCCTCACCATCTCACTGCCTTATACCCTGTGTTATAGAGCATCAGCATGAAAACTTAGTCGTACAAAAGTAAGCTACGAAGTGCTAACAGTAGTCTGAAGTGTCTGGTTTGGGCCTTGTGTCTAACAGACTTCTGCTGAGTAACAAGTATGTCCTGTGTCCTTTCAGATGACAGTTGGCTGGAGATTACACCAGATGATCTAGATAAGATGCTGAAGGAGACAAGAAATGAATATGTTCCTTCCTCAAATGAGGAAGAGCAGAAATGTGATTTGGAAGCAGTTGCTGAAAGTATGAAGGCTTTTGTATCCAAAGTCTCAACACATGAAGGAGCAGAAATGCCATGGTAGTAGCATTTTTAAGTTCATTATCTGATGTGGAATGGGTTTTTTTTTCTGCTTCAGTCCTTTCATTGATTCTGTAATGCAGAGAATCAGGGTTTGACAGTGTTCTACTTAGCAGAGGCCTGAAACAAACCTGTGCTAATAGTGACTATGCGGTTGCTTTAAAACCACCTTGGTGACTACTCTGACAGTGGTGCAGGTGAAAATACTGGAAGTTGTACTATTTTGCAGCACTTACATAGTTTGGGTTTGTGGTTTTAAAATTTTTTCACCTTTTTAAGTTGAAGGCTTACTGTTAACGTAGTTCTTAGCATTGTAATTAAAATGTACATCTCAAGTTCATTTGGGCTGAAATTTTTCTGCTGTGAAGGTCTAACTGTTCCAACTGCAATGATTCTTCTGATGAGGCTGTGCAGAAATATAAATGAAACTTAAGTTGAGGGTATCTGTCTCCATGAATGAAAACTGTTGATTTTTGTGGTACAGCTGTATTTAGGTTTCCCATTGATGAATATTTTGAATATGCTTGGCCTGGTTTTGCCCTACTGAAGCACATACTGCACACCTAGAAGCAGGAGAGAAGAATCAGTGTGGTCCCTCTTATTGTCCGTAACAGTGGAAGAAAAGTGCATCATAGAATCATACAATTTCAGGTTGGAAGGGACCTCAGGGATCATCCAGTCCAGCCCTTCAGTGATACATAGTTTAAATGAGATGGCCCAGAACCTAAGTGCCAACTGAAGATACTTAACTGCTTAGACAGGGGCAGAGTGCAATATCAAGCAGATAAGGGTCTGCTCCATTTATACTTTTCACTGTTTGATACTTTTTAGTGTTCATGTCAATGGCTGAGTTCTAATATAGGGGGGTTTTCAGTTATTTAAAAAAAAAAAAAAACCCAGACAACAGAAAAGGCTGAGCCTTGAGACACCAGAATGAAGCCGTTAGTGTTCTTTCTAGGCAGAAAACCTCAGAGATCCTTAGCTTTTTGAATATTTGTATAAGATACGACACTACCACTTTGTTCCAGGATTCAGACATGCTTATTGTGGATGCCTTCAGGACAATTGTTGTTTGACCATGACAAACAAATTCAAGTTGTTGGTTTGCTTTTCTCCTTCATGCCAGGAGTCCTGCTGCTTTGCTGTCTCATTTCTAATTCATGCGGGCCTCAGAATTTTAAGTGTTTCCATGACTGTCAGTTCAAATGTCCCAGCTTTCATCTAGACTTGAGAGAAATCAGCATGCCGTGTGGTTTATGGTGTTAGGCTTAAACAAGCACAGAAGCTTTATTTATTAAAAAATATTTTTATATTTCAGGTCATCTGATGAATCCCATGTTACCTTTGACGTAGATTCTTTTACAAAAGCGATAGACAAAATCTTAGGTGAGGTTGCTTCTTTGTTGCTCTTGTCAGAATAACTCATGCTTATTTGGCTTCTCTGGGTTTTCTGACCACCTGTGAGCACTGCACTGATTTGTTTGCTATCTGTATCGACACAAATAATACATAGGGGCAGACTCAGAAGAGCTGGATTCTGATGATCTGGATGAAGAGCAGGAGTTTGATTTCTCAGATGAGGATGAAGAAGATTTAGATGCTGAAAATCAAAGGCAAGACCAGAAGGTATCGCCTAATGAGGTTATAGGCAGCCTCAAGTCATACATGAATGAGATGGACCGTGAACTGGCACAAACCAATGTTGGTAGAAGTTTCACCACCCGGATGAAAGGGGTAAGTGTGCCTTGGGTTCTAGTTTGTAGTCAGACCCTAATAGTTCGGAGAACTTTAGTAGGAAAGAGGAAATACGCTAAAATCAGTCATTCTGAGTAACGTGATAGAAAAACTTTTGTCTTCTGATCATGTGCTAACTAATTATTAAAAAAATCCCATGTGCAAGCAAAATGCACTGCAGTGGCACCATTGTATCTTTTTTGGGGGAAAAAGAACACCAAAGGTTAGCTAAGCTTTCATTTGCATTTCATTTCCAAGTGTTGGGTTCTTTTCCCTGTTTTACCCTAGTTTAGTAGTAAGGTAAGCAGCTGCAGCTTCTCTTCCTTAATTCCTGTAGTGGATTATTCCCACAGGAAGTTGAGCCAGGACTTGGTAACCATCCCTGTCCTTCTTGGAACTTGATCTGTATGGTGGAAAGTGATGATTTTTTAACTGGAATGAGCATTTGGTGACTTAATTCCTGTTTCTCAGTAGGGTGGGGAACATACAGAATTCTATTGGCTGTTTGCTTGTTTATTTTCACTTGTGGTTTGTCCTTGCTTTCTGTTTTGATATTTTTTTTAAAAAAAACTAGTTTATACAATTTGATAAAACTTTATATGTTTTACAGGCAAGTTCAGTTAATGTAGCTGCGTCTGAAAATGCTGACCTTGATTCTGGAGCTGAAGATGCTGAGTTGACACCAGTTGATGTGGATATGAACCTGGTAGCAAACCTGCTTGAATCCTATAGTGCTCAGTCTGGACTGGCAGGGCCCACCTCTAACATCTTGCAGAGCATGGGAGTGTATTTACCTGACAATGCAGATCACGTTGGCTCTAGCAAGGGAGCGACAGGGTGAAAGACTGAATTCAGAAGCAATGGCAGATTGAGAAATTAAGCACAGAAAGACCAGAGGTATTTGGAATGAGAGACACAAGGTTTGAATTTAAAGCAATTGTTGCCTTAGTTTTGTGTGACTTTCAAGATGCAAAGTGAATTCAACAGCAAAAGCTGTCTGTTTGGATACTGTCTCAGGTAGAAATTGGATTTTTCCAGTGCTAACATGTTTTCAGAAAACTCAAACATGGTGATGTGACTTGAATGAAACTTTTATTATAAAACATGTCTTCAGTTTTTCAAATCAATGATATGATTTGCCATGTTTTTTTAAATGTCCTTTTCCCCATTACTAGGTGATTTCAATATCTGGAAAGCAGTTCATGCTCTGAAAGTGCTGCTGCCTTTGAGGGAGATGGAGGAATACAGGAACAGAGTTCTCTTATGAATTTGGGAATGCTGGTTAGGTGTTCAGCAGATACTTAATGGCTTTTCCAAAAGTACAAATGCTTCATTGTAAGAACTTCTGATAATTAGTGTAAGAATTTGTTCTTTATTAACCAGGAGTATTTGAAGAGTAATTGGATTGAATATGTAAATATGGGCTATAAGTATTTTTTTTGATTTATTTAATAAAAGCAGAAACACAACTTGAGATGTGTTTTTTTCTTTGAAGCTATGAATGACTCAGTGCGGTATTGGAAGCTCTTAGAGTTAAAGCATTTTCATAATTGGGCATCTTTTGAATTCCATTATTGTTGAATGTTGGTATTGTGCCAGCAGTAGCTGTGTGTGAGCCCAGTCTGAACAGTTTTGTTTTGTTTTTCATTGAAAAAGTAGCTAGAAGGCATTCAGCATGTTGATTTCACATGGAATGAAAAATGTGTTCTAGATAGGAAGACTTGTTTTAAATAAAATTTATCTTTTTAAAACTGTGCAGCAATTCTTGGTTTACAGACAGCAAGAACACAGTCCTGACAGATCTGAATCCGTTCCTACACATCTGTCTGTCTTTATTCTTCCACACAACAGTTAAACTGTGTCTTAACTAGTAGAGAAGAAGCTCAGTGATGGAGATTTTGGGCTTTGGTTGGGTTTGTTCTTGTTTGTTTGGTTGTTTGGTTTTTTTTTAAAATATTCAGAAATGGTTTATTTGCAGGAGATTGATGTAAGCAGGAACAAGCTGAAGGCATACGTAATTGTTCTAAAAGACTGAATTGCTGTTATTGATGCTGTTACTGTTGGTCTAGAGGTTTGGAGTCCATTTAGCAAAGTCCTTGTTTTGTTTTCCATATTATGTGTTGACATTTTTCTAACTGACAAAGCAGAACATAACAAGAATTGTTCCCCTGGACGTGGACACTTGCTGGGTGCTGAGTTTCTGTATCTGACTGCCATGCCAACGGAGTTGACAATGCACAGAAAATTCTTTGGAAGTCACACGTTGCATAGTTTCATCGACATTCCTGAGACCTTGCCAAAGGGCAGGTAACGTTTGCTTGCTGGATTCACTGCTTATCTATGCTCATGTTTTTGGTTTTCTTCCAAATTTTTATTTGGTTTACAAATGACAAATATGTGTTAAAATGCTCTGATACAATATCATAAATACTGGAGATTCTGTGTGCAAATGCATGAATGAGTGTGGCTGAAGAGTGTGATGGCTGCGCTGTCTCCACGTTTGTCCTCCATCCATGTTGAGTAAGTTACCTTGTCAACAGTTCAAGGAGAGCACTGGTGAGTTGGACAGGGATTAGAAATGGACAAGCCAGTATTAGGAAGTATAAAGATGCTGCTAAAGTTCAAGGAGTGGGACTGCAGAGAGGTGAGGTGGAATAAGATTGAGATAGGCAAATCTGCACTGGAAAAATTGGGGTAACAAGGAGTTCTTGAATCTAGCAGACAAGGATAACCAGCACTTAGTGGTGGAAAACAGGTGTACTCAAACCTCAAAAAAGGCTTTTGTTTTAACAGAGAAGTTTATTAACACTGAAGTTACATAAAATTCTGCATTGATGAGCAGTTAGATCAGGTTTAGATACTTTAAACAACAATTCAGCATCAATAACGATTCCATTTAAACTGTCCAGTGGCCTGTACTATACAAAAGGTTAACTAGATCAAAGGACTCTTCTAATGTAGTATGTGAAGAAAACTTCTAAGCTAATGTTCAGAACAAAGCTGATCTTACTTCTTGGATAATCTTACTTTTCCATCAATCAGGCTGTTATTTCTGTGGGGCTGTACTTATTCCAACTATTGACATTTGTTCAGCAGCTTCGCAGTGGAGACCTTCAGGGCTCTGCGGTTGCTCACAAGAGAATTTACCATCTAAGAATAAGCATTTCCGTGCTGCCTCTTCTACTGCTTTGAAGTAACATACGAGGCGATTCTGCTTTTAATTTTGAAAGAGAGTAGTTTTAGTGAGGGAAACCTAATGGGATTAATTAGAGAAGACGAGAGCAGTGTGGTTCCCTTTCAACGAACTGCAATCAATGTTTCCATTATATTCTAAATGAGTTTAACTAGAAGAGCATTTCAACACAATTTATTCACTTTGCTAACTTGAGCATCTGCCTTCTGTAGCTTTGTTCTTCCCAGAACTTCTGACCCTTCCCAGAAATGTAGGTTTCTTGTTTGCGGCTTGACTCCTGTAGCCCCAGTTTGGAATGGTGTAGTGGTTGACTGGTGTGCTTCAAGCTATAAAAAAACAAATAATCTTTCATCTTCCTTATATGAGATCAAAATTCCAGGGGAAAGCAGAGACCTTTAACTTGTTAAAACTTCTCAACACCTGTGCAGTGTGGCTGTTGCCACTTTTTCCACCGGACGGCTTTACAGAATGGTGAGGAGCCTCAGAAAGAGGGCCTTGATTTTTCTCTGTTAGTGGAGGGTGTGCGGTTCATCTCGGAAGCCAGCAGGCCGCAGGGCAGCAGTGTCGCCAGCGTGACCCTAACTCCTGCCCACTGAGTGTGGAGGCGGTGTGGCTCCAGAGATATAGTGTTGAGCTATGGCTGGCTGTGTTTGAGTGTAGTTTGGTGTCAGTGACACTACCTGCTATTCGAGGTCCCTGTGCTTACGTCAATCTGCAAATAAACTGTTCTCAGCATCCTTGCTGTGTAAGTGGCTATCAGCCTCCTCTGGTGCCATGAAAGGTCACCTCCCTGCAGGACACTTGCCTCCTGCCTGTCCGTTCTAACCCTGTGGAACAGGAGTAACAGTTATCTCCAGGGCGTGTGTCAGCTGCAGTGGTGGAAAAGCAGTTTCTATCAATGTTTGCGCAGCTCCTGCTGCAGCTGCTGATGGAACTCCTATGAGAAGCTGGATTTTGTTCTGAAGAGAGGCGGGAGTCGGGACAGGCCCTTTGTACTACCTCAGGATCCCTTGGGATGTTGCAAAACCTGCAGTAACAGCTGCCTCCCTCTTGCCATTACATCTTTGGAATGGAACTCAAGAGCATCTGTTCTGGCAGGTCCAAGATGGAAATGTGTTTCTTTTTCTAACTTTTGTTTATTCCCCTGAGAAAACATCATGGTGACGGCAGCTGGGGCTCTCAGCTTGAATAGTAGAATACAGAGCATTTGAAAAAAAGTGGATTGCTCAAGGACATGAGAAGTCAGGGCTGTGAAGCCTTTAGGCATCTTAGTCGATGTGCATCAAGTGTGTTCCTCAGCCACCAGCTGAGGAACCTGATCACCACCTCCTGGGGATGGAGAAGGTCTCCTATTATGGATTCCAGGTGCCAAGAGTAGATAATTAATGCAATAGCAGAACTGTGCTTTCAGGACAAATAACTGAGACTTGTGGTTGTGGTTGTGACTCAGTTTATCCTGTGTTTGAATGACTGTAATGACTTGTCCTGTCAAAATAGGATGGAAACAACTGGCAGATGAAGGAATAGGTCCTGGCCATGCTTCCAGGTGGAGTGCAGAGTCATGGAATAAGGTGTCATGAACAGCTTACAGGTTTCTGGTGTGAAAATGCAGCCAAGAAGTGAAGTAATTGATGGAAGCAGAGGAATATCACATTGTCCATTACTTCTATGTGAAGTGGCAGTTACTGTTTGTAGTAGAGCCTGTACTTAGGTGTGTCAGCACTCCGAGATGGATGGGCAGTGTTTTGCAAGCATTTGAGGATGGGAAGTGAAAAGCAAAGCTGATGTGAAGGTAAAGCTAATTTTTTTCAGAGAAAAATGTGTAGGTGACGCACTCCTGCAGTTAGGAGGCAGAAGTAATGGTATCCAGTGACTGCAGTGGTGTTAATCTAAATTAGCCTAGAGCAGGCCTTTTTGGGTATTTTTTAATTGGTGCAGGTTGTTAACCTCACCTGCAGTTGTAAGGCTGCACAGTTACAGTGCTGGGATATAATCTCACTTACTCTAGGCATCTGCCATGCTGCATGCTGATGGCAGCCAGGTTTAACTGTCAGACTCCTCTGATCATTACTGTGTACGCCTTGTGACTATAGACGTGCTTTCTTCCATTAATAAAACCTTTCCAGGATTTTGCTCTTCAGACAGATCACGGTTACTGAATTTTGCAGAGTATCTACTTGCTTTTGCTTTGTTCCTGTCACACAAATCAGTTGCTGATGATTATAGGTTAAGCTGTATGGCTGCTCCTGCCCTAGTTCAGCCCACATTTATTTGGCAACCTGAATGTAGTCTCCACCTCACCAGTTATGATTTTTCAGGTTCCCATTCCTTAAAAGGTCTTGTTGAGATTCTTAGGCTTATTAACCAAAGTGACATATGAATTTGCTTCTCTCCCTATCACAAACCTCATTTTTCTTCTTTTTCTGCTTCTATTACTATAGTAATACATCTTCTGGCTCCCTTTGCAATGTTTCCACTCATAGAAAGAGGGCCTTCTTTGCATTTCCTGCCAATAGAGTGACCTTACGATGTGGCACACTCTTAACTGATCACTTCAAATATTACTGAAAAATTTGTGCCTTGCCTTGCCTCCCAACTTCTGCTGTATCTCTCTGTAGCTGTGTTTTGTTCAGATGTGCAGGTTTGTGGAGAATGCCATATAAAAAGATGCCATATGCAGTTGAGCACAAGGAACCTTTCCCATGTTTGTAACAGCTGATGCCAACTTCAGTTACTCAGTTGTAATGATGATTCTGGACATCACTGAGAGTGCACCCAGTTGTCTGCAAAGTACCACTGATGGCTCCCAAAGAAAATGGAAGTCACGCCCTTTCCAGATTGGCAGCCTGACCTGTTTTTAACAGGTAGAGGTTTGGTGGTGCTCCATTGTTGCATGAGTGACACATGGCAGTATTTTTTCCCTTACATAGCTGCTTGCCATCTATTCCCAAGTTGAAAAGTGAGCAAGTTTTAAGTGGAGCTGAAGGCTGAGGCTGCTGGATTCTTTCCAGCAGTGCTCCAGACTGAAACACGGGAATTGTATTTTGTAATTACAAGTTGTTCTGACAACCTGTCCCTTGCAGCTGCCACTTGACCTGCTCATGGTTACTTGAAAAAATGATGACCTGAAAAATGACATTAACACACTCATGTCATCAGGACATTCCATTAAGTTATGTCCTCGCAGGCTCAGCATCAGACCGAGCACGTGTCCACCATTTCTCAGAGCATGCTTTAAGGGGAAGTAATTTCTTGATACAAGAACTTCCTCCTTGACCTATAATGCTGAAGTCAGACTTTCTACTGTTCACAATGGATGAGGACGCCTCCGGGTAGGAAAATGTGACCTTTCCATGCAGCAGCAGAGCAGCTTAAGGTGGCAGGAGAGCCTGTGGTGAAACAAGTATTTTCAGGCCACACCATGTCCAGGTAATGTTTTTCTAAGCACCCTCAGTCAGAGACAGATGTGTCATGTGGTCTTGTGACTTTAATCCTCTGCTGATGCCTGTTGGAGACAAACATAATTTGTATGCCTCACTGCTTTTAGTGGGTAGGTAGAACGCTGCTCTGAACCTGCTTGCCTTGCTCTCCAAAATCTATATCACATCAGTTAGACAGAAGTTGCTATTTTATAGCTGCCCAAGTATCCTGCTGACAGGTGGTGCCTGCAAACACCTGAGCTGCAATGTCCCAGGATGACAGCTTTTCAGGGTTAGGTGTTCCTGAAAGCCCCAAGCATTTGCAGTCTCTGAAAGCAGTGGAGTCTCAGTGATTTATACACACCAAGTGTACCCAAGAGGATTTATTTAATGGATGTGTTTTCAACAGGAACATGTTTCTACCTCCCTTTTGCCTGCCCGATCTCTTTTACTTGGGAAACAAGTAAACAAAAGGCATTCACGAGGGGCAGGAAAGAGGATGAGAAGCGGGAATATCTTGCTGGTAGGTATCTAACTCTTCAATACCTGCTTCTGCAGAGAAGGGAAGAAAGGAGTGAGGCTGAAAATGAAACTGGCAAATTCCAGAGACAAGAGAGGAAGAGGCAAATGCTGGGGAATTAAAATAGTGTGATGGGAGAGAAAGAAGGAGGAACTACTAGGGAGAGAGGCAGCGAAGCATGTTTTGAAGGAAACTGGATGCAAGAGTGTTGCAGTTCAGTGCAGGGGTGTGGGAGCTCCTCTGGGCTGGAGGGGAGGCAGCAATGCCCTTGGTTGTACCTGAGTACACTCATACCAGGATAACTGACAGATTGAGTTCACAAACATGAAAGGCACGCTTGGACACGTGGGTTTTGTTGCCTGAGAGTCCATGTGGTTGGGAAAGACGTTTGCACTTGCCAACATGGCCTGAAAGAATTCCCCTCCCAAACTCCTATAGTAAAATTAACTCTGAGGAAACAAAGCATGCCTTAACAGTGCAAGAATGCCTTTTTTATTTATTGTTCAGGTGTCATGACTCCAGATTTTTACCACTGCTCAAGACATCACCTACAATGAATCCTAATGGTGGCAGTCAGCGCTACATTCCTGTTTCCCCTTCAGGTATCTGTACTGATCACTTTGCAATCTTGGCATTCAAACTCTGACCAAGCAGGTAGAAAGGACTGTCAGCCTGAATCAGCAGCAGGTCAAACATCCTTCCGTCTGTGTCTCTTACTAAGATTTCCTTGCCCACACTGTCGCTTTCCCTCCAGAGAAGTGACATCATTTCATCAGCAAAACAAGACCAGCTCTCCAGGCAAGCCTCAGACTTTTGGCAGGTTAAGAGGCTTTGTGCATTTCAGGATTTTTCTGTTGGAAGTGGAGTCTTCTTGCAGCAGTTCCTCTCACCTTGGCATTACCTGGCTTTTAATATGTAGGTCTTGCTCTTCCACTCTCTACCACCAGATAGCTCTGTTCTCTCTTACTTGGGAGGGAAGTAAAGCTGTCTTACTCGTGGGGGAAATGGTGCCTCGGGAGCCCAGTTAACATTTGTGAAAAGAATAGGATGTTCTATGTGAAACTGGAAGGTTGAATGGGAAGTGAAACAGAAGAAGGGGAAAGCAGACAGGAAGTGACTTTCCGGTTTTTTTTCGGTAGTTCTTCCAGACACATATAAATGTGAACACTGAAAGCTGCTACTAACCCTTTATTGTTTTCTGGAAAAATTGTGAATTTTATACCCATCCAAGATGGATAAAACAGGACATCAGTTCTAGGGGCTCTCTGTCCTGTTGTTTGCTGGGCAATAACAGCATCTGGTCATAATAAGTTTGATGTTTTGGGACTAGCAATTTTATTGCATGTCATGGGATCTCCAAGGTAACCCACTGCACATGGAACTGTCTGAGGATAGAACTGGCTTTGTAGGTCTCTGAGCGTAAGGCTGCCATCAGTCTAGTGCTGTCCTCACTGTAACACAGACTTCGCCTTCAGTAACTTTGGAAGGTTTTGTATCAAGTCTTGGAAGTTCCAGATGAAGTCCTGCCTAGGCTGGCTACGAAGTTTGCTGCTTAACCCACTCGCAGATCAACTGGTGAGCAATGGCCTGTTTGGGAGGGAACCAGGGTAAAAAACTGCCATTGTCTTGCTTCAAAGATCTGGGCTCTCTCTTGAGACCCTCCACGATTTCCTCCAGGCCAAACCAACGAGCTTCCTCTAGTTCCAGGCTGTTCATACTGATCTGGAAAGAATTGAGAGAGAACCAATTCCTTAAATCTAATTTAAATGTGGGCAGCAGTACCTGGCTTGTTCATCTACCCACAAAGATCTATGCTGGAACGCCCAGAGTGCTTTATCCATGCCTGAATTAACTGCTGATGCCAACACAGGAAAGAACATTGCCATCCACCAGTGCTTTGTTGTCTTGGTTTCCTTAGGAAGCCACAAATCAGGCAGCCCTATTCCATCATGACACTGGCCTGCAAAGTGGCTGAACTCAGTGATTTACATGGCAGAATCTGCACATTCTATGGCAAAGATGATATTAACACTAGAGAATACCTCCTCGGTCAAGTTCAGAGGAAAAAATACAGGGGATGTTGGGCTCTAGGTTTGTATATATACAGTGAAATGTGCAAACTCTGGCACAGCACAGCAGAAGATATGATTATCTTGAAGTTTTGTTCTTCACTTGTAGAGAAAGCCAAAGGAAAAGTGCATTTAGAGAGGCTCTGATGCTCTCCAAACTAAAGTGTGTGGACTAAGAGATTTTGCTACAGAAGGTGAGCAGTGAAATGCCTTGGGGGAACCTGAGTCTGCTCACCTCAGCCTGCTGTGCTCCCACCAACGCGTGACAAGCTATCATTAAGCAGCTGCTGGGGAAGGGCCAGTGCTGAGAAGCTGAGTACCGGAGCGACTCCACCTCCAGGCCCACCTCTTCTGCCACTTCTCGCCGGACTGTCTCCTCCACGGTTTCACCTAGAAGCAACCAACCTTAGGTAAGGACGGCCTGGCCTCTGGGCAGCAAACCGTGGCAAAGAAAATGCAAGCACATTCATTTCTGAGGTGTTCCAGTCCTGACCGCTCAGACACACACAGGAGCTCCGACTGTGCTGACCTGGAAACACTTGTCAGCGGGATGCTCAATTAAATTCATCAACAATGCTTACCTCTCCTAAACAGAGACATCAGAGATATTTTTGTCTTTGTTTATATACAGCTGGTGGACAGAATAATGCTGCCTCTCTTCACCATTTCCCTTTTTAAGCCATTTTCCCTCCTGTAAGAAGAGCTCTGTAGTCTTTCTTCTCAGCCAGACTGCACTAGATACGAAATGGACTAAAAAAATACCCGGGGTTCTAACCTGGGGGAGTCTTATACTTGTATTTACCTTCAGGGACTACAGCAACTGAGATACACCCAAAGTTCCCATTCTGTCTGAATGGCAACGTTGATTTGTTTACACCCAGTGTGCTTTTCCCTGATACCACCTATATTTCCATCCTCCTCTGTGAAGAGGGGTTCACTTGGTGTCCCATTGTTCTGCCCCCTGTGTGTCCGAGGCTGCCACACTGAACCAGCGAGTGCCTTACCCAGGTCACAGAAGCCTGACAGAGCGGTGTACATCCCATGGGGAAATGAGGGCTGTCGTGCGAGGAGGCATCGGCTCCCATCAGACACCAGGCTGATAACCACAGGAGACATCTAGCAAATGCATCGAAAAGCAAAGCAAGGAGCTCAGACCAAATGAGCAAGAGCAAATTATTGCTTTTCCTGGCTGGTAGGGAGTCCCTGGATGAACACTTAAGTTCCCAGCTACATGCAGAGCACTCCCCTGCCTTTACAGATTCCCCTCTGTGTGACCCAGAAGCACTGGCTCGGCACCACAGAGATGCTGCACTGCTCACCTTGGCTGCTCAGGTGCTCACCTGTGGATAGTAAGTTATTCCACTAGCATGGCAGACACGCTTGCTGCCAGCTACGTTCTTCTGTGTGGGCTGCCCAGTTTTGCTACAGTACTGGTGGGAATCATGCCACCGAAGAAGGGACTGAGCCTGCAAACACCAAGAGAGAAACACAAATCTTATCTACAGCTTGGGCAAAGAGAAGATTCAGAACAGTCTTCCTGAATGATACTTGCTGTCTTCTCCCCAGCATGCAGTCATATGGATAAACCCTGATTATGCCTTGAAGCTTTGGAAACTGACATTTTGCAATCCATGTTGCAGGCTTCTTGTTTTAGCAACTAAATTTGAACCCGCTCAGAGAAAGTGGGGGAGAGATGTTCTTTATTGGGATATAGTCGGAGTAGTAAGAAATATACAGCCCTGAATACCTTCTTGAAAAACAGCCCAAGCACCACAAACGTTATACAGCAGGAAAAGAAACATGAGCTATTTCTACAAATGGGTCAGGACAGCTGCTTTTCACACACACAGGACAAGTCTTAGGACTTCCAGACATTTGGCATCTGACAAGTAGCAGGTTGGGAGTAGTTTTAGAGAAGCAGCTCTGAGAGAAGACCTATAAGTTCATTCATGCAATTCAATTTGCCTAGAAGATTATGGAAAACTAGTGTCTGACATTAAGCTGAAATCAAACTGGGATTGCTGTGACTGTGGATAAGTACAGTATGTTTCACACTGGATATACAGTGGGGTTATGCTAAATGGCTTATTACTGTGGTCAGTTTTAAGCCACTTTGGTTTCCCTTTCTGTTGCAGCATGCTTTTGAGATCACAGATTTGGGAAAACTGCTGTAATCAATTTGAGATCATAGATTTGGGAAAACTGTGTTTGTACCTAGATCAGTACAAGTGTACAGCAGGTACACTTAAATCATAAAACAATATGGGAGACATGGAGAAGGGTTGATGTTAGGAACTGCAGCTTCATAAAGTGAAAATTCTGTACAATACCGAAGCCAGCAAAGGAGAATCTTTCCCATCCACCACGAAGAGAGCCTTTCGCAAGTCAGTGAACAATCCCTGGAGTTCAGATTCAATGACTGATTTGTCCAAAGCTCCTGTTTAAACAACAAAATAGTCTTTGATCTCATAAATTGCCATTATTATCCCAACTTACACCCCTCATTGTTCCAGTATAAAATATCTGGAAGTTCCCATGGAAGTGACATCACATCAGTGGTAATATTCCCAAATGCAAAGTGACCTGCCCACAGCCCACCTTTACTGACACACACAGAGGAACAGCAGTGTGGTTCTGCGGCCCTGGCCCACCACGTTCACAACAGCTCCTACAAAATCTTTGCTGAGTTCTCTTTGGCAGTAAATGTTCACCCAGCAAGGACCAGGGATGCTGCCTAGGCAGTATCTTTATCCCAGCACATCAAACGTGACGCTGAAACAGATGGAAGAGGAGTCATCCTAACCTAAATCCAGGGCAAAGTGTGGTACGTGCTCCTCTGAACAACCTATCAGCACCGACTTCTCTATCCACTGTCCAGTCTCTTTGAATTTCTCCAAGATCTTTTTCATCTCTAAAACAGCAGGGGAAAGGGGAAGAAAAAAAAAAGCTGTGATGAAAGCAAATTCATACAACCATTGATGCTCCATCTGGACCTTCAAGGCACACACTATCTTGTCTCAAGGGAGTATGCTCATGTAGGAGAGGGGACCAGACAAGTGGTCCCACCCGGATGGAGACCAACATCTGGCCTTCCTCCTAGCTGTTGGAAGTTTTGACCACATCAAGCTAAAGATGCAAGCACTGTAACACTTGAGGAGCAGCTGTCCATTCCATTTCTATCCTACACCAACCAATACCTCTCCTTTAAAGAAAACTTCTCCTGCGTTATGCCAAATACCCTGTGTCAGCTTGTTTTCCTGCCAGCCCTTTCTCTTAAAAATGCATAGTCCCAACTATTGAAAACTGATCATCTCAAAACAGACCAAGTACATGCTGATACTGTATGTGTGTGAAGAGCATGAACTTGTGTCCACATACCAAGGTTTTAACTCTAAATAGTCTTTGTTTGCTAACAAATAGCATGCTGCATTATACCTGTATGTTCCTACACAGCTTGATAGATTTTTCAACCCCCAAGCGAAATGTTGCCTATTGCAAATGACTCTGTGTCATTTCAGCCATATGATCCGTGAGGTGTTTCTTTCTGGACACCTGCTTACCTGCTGCACTGAGCTGCGGTACCAAATACTTAATCCCAGCTTTCTGCAGGAAGGGGGAGAGATTGTGAAAGAGGTAGAAAGTTCCTGAGGTCTGGGCTTGTCTACAAAGCCTGTCATCTTCCTTTAGCTCACTTAAGTATCTGCAGCGAGAAAAGAACTGGGAAGATGAATTCAAAATCATGTTGAGCTTACCTGTGTGATGCTTGTTTGGACGCACAGAGCACAGAGGCTGAATGGACAGTACAGATTTTATACATTCCACATGCTTCTACAGTTATGGACAGTTGAGCCTGGTCTTTGGTGAAGGTGGTGTGTGTCAAAAAATATGGCAATTCTTACTGCCTCACAAACAGCCTTGAGTCTAGGACATCCAAGAAGATCAGTAACCCAGTCTCTTTATCCAAGAGGTCTGCATTACAGACATGATAATTTATGTGCACAAACCCTCAATCTCCCCCTTCATCCCCCCAGTCTAGATGGCTCTAAGCCCTGTTTGGCAAGGTTATGAGGTGTCTCAGGTATTGAATACGCTTCCCATCGGATAAGTGCGTTACTGCCAGGGTATGTTCTGCCTGCTTTGCTGATGGGAGGTAAAGATTAAGGTGAAGTCTGGGGGCTCGGCAGGCCGGGGCCTGAGTTAGGAAAAGCAGCCAACGGGATCATCAAAGATGTGCTGCCTTCAGTCTGTTTGAAGTAGTGTTCAAAACAAGGTGAGCAGCATTCAGGTCTGTCTTGTGTTTTAAGAGACCTTTAGCTAGGACAACAAGCACAGACATTCATTAACAGAGCTGCAGCCCGAGAGAGCCAGTTCTTATCAGTGGCGAAGGGAGTGGAAAGGTTTTGACTGTCACCATTCACAGAGCTCAAATAGCACTGCTGTGTTATTGCTGAACTGTTAAAAGATTAATTTCAGTTAGATTTGGGTATAGCTTGTGACAGAGGGCACAAGAGTGCCAAACTCAGCTCTTCTCACTGTACACAAGACTTAGATGAGAACTGACCTCATTTTTCTAACATAGGTAGAGTATAACTTGCAGGCGAGAGAGGAAGCTCTTCTACACACAGCTTGAGAAATTGCAGCCATAACCAACACCTACAGGTAGCTGTCTCCGCCTGTAAAGAGAAACACAGAATATAATGCAGCAGCCCTGCAAAGTTAAGTTTGATTTAAAAGGTGCACTAACCCACTGCTACCAGCAACTGCCCTCTCGAAGAGTCTGCCGAATGCAGACATCTGCTTTCTAAATGATCTCTTTGGTCTTAGTCTCTAGTCTCACATCAAACGCAGTTTCAGGCAATTTTTAAGACTATTTCAAGATAGCTCAGTTTGTTTCTATCTGTGAGTGTGCACAGAAGGTCTTAGAGAAATTGCTGCAAAACGAGGGTAAATGTTCCTGTCCTAAACTCCTGTACCCCTGGGGAAAAGAGCAGAAAAAGTGGATGCTGCCTTGTTTGTTTCCTACACAGTTGTAATGGACTCGATCCAACAGAACATCCTATTGCAGCACACAGTAGATCTGTGGGAAAGGCACTGATGCCAGCAGAGAACAAAAAGCAAAATATCAGCTGCGGAAAAGAATTCCCCGAGTCAGAGGGGTGACAGCAGTTCCAGCTGAATTGGATCATCTCCAGCTATGAATGTTTTCTGTGCCAAAGGATCCCACCACACTTTGAACTCAGGCAGTCACAGACTGCTGTTTGGATGTCAGTAAATAGCCAGAACCGCTACCAGCTCTAGCATTTTTCTGGAACCAAAATGAACTATGACTCATAATCCTTAGCGATTCTTTTGAATAGTTCACTTCTCAGCCATAGCACTAGACCCCCTTTAAGGAGGAAGTTACACTTGCTTCAATTTACAGACACCTCAGCAGTGTCTGTAAAAGAAGAGTCTGAGTCCTCTGTAAAGGACAGAGGAGGTCCCCAGGGGAGACGGGCACTAGGCCTGTTGGGGAAGCCATTGAGAAAGCGCTGGCGTTCCTGCTGGACACTGCTGCCTTGGCACGCCGACGGGCTCGGGCAGACGCACTCAAGGACAGTGACTGTCACAGAGACTGCGTCTGAATCAACGTTGTGCTGCGATGCTGACGGGTCTGCACTTCTCCACCCTCACATCTCATACAGACCGAAGCGCGAAACCTCCCGCACTGAACACAGGAGCTGCGCCCTTTGCTCCGGGATGAGCGGCAGGGTGTGCCCAGGACGGGGTGGGGACAAGAGCAATAGCTGGAACCTGGAACGACGAAATGCAGCGTGTGGGGGTGCTACACGGCCAGATTTCGGCCACGATCATCGACAACTGTGGTTTGGGCTGCGGGGAGCCCAGCCCGCCCCGCCTGTGCCGCGCAGCGCGGGGCCAGCTCCGCCATTCCCTGCGCGCTCCCCACTTACTGCGCTCCGTGCGGACGCGAGGCCGCCTCCAGCTGGCAATGGCCCACAGTCCCAGACAACCTCTGCTGGAAGCGCTGCCCCCGCAGCGAGCCGGGACGGGGCCGGCGGGGCCCAGCCACTCTTCCCTCCCCGGGGAGCGCCGGGAAATGTAGTCCTGGTGCAGCTCCGGCAAGGCTGGGAGACAGCTGGGTGTGCTCTGGGCTCTGATTAACTCTTGGGGGTCCTGAGGCTGCTCGACAGCAAACTCTCTGTTTTCCACACCTGCTCTTACTCTATCAGAAATCCCAGTGCTGCGTTTTGCCAAGCAGGAGTTGCTGGGAGAACAACGCTGCCGCAGTAATTTGAGCTGTGCTTGAGTTTGTTCCTTTCCTCCCCTCTCCTTTCCCTCCCCTCCCCCCTTTCCCCTTTCGCCTTGCCTTCCCTTTCCTTATCCTTTCTGCCTTTCCTTCCCTTCCTTCTCCTTCTTCTTCCCCTTTTCCCTTCCCTCTCCTTCCTCTTTTCCCTTGCCTTTCTCTTTTCCAAGCTTCCCTGCTTTTTGTATCAGTAACATAAGAGCATTGTTCAAAGTTAAGTACCATACATTCTCCAACAGAAAAATATGCCAAGAGCTGTATATATCTAAAGGACGGAGCTGTTTAGTGTTCAAGCGCCCCAACCCGCAGCTGAATTTGCAAGTGAATAGCTCTGATTGGAAGGCGCACTTTGCCAAGAAAGATGTTAGAATAATGACAAATATTTTTCATGCCTTTATAACTGAACAAACAGATTCCTCTCAAGTACTGAAAACTTTATTCTGGGCTGGAACCTACCTGCCTATATTTAGCACAAAGAGGATCTTATAAACATACGAAAGTAAATGTTTCCAGGGCAGCCTTTTGCTTCTCAGTCATGAATTGAGACATTCTAATCGAGCATTCACGTCATGTAACTTGAGAGCTTAGCTTGTAAAAATAATAAATAGGATATTCAGGGAAATAGAACTCTTGTTAGCAGCATTACATACAAGTTTAGGTTTAATTACACTTGGCTGCTGTTGGTGTGCTTCCTGAGACAGAGCAAGCTCAATCATATTAACCCACCAGGCTAATTGGATTTATGGACAAAACACATCTTCCCTTAATAAGATAAAGGATTGAAATATAATCTCCAAGGGAAGCATCCACCCTGCTGTTAAAACAAACTAACATATTTATTGACCCTAACTGCCCCAGAAACAGATCTTGCAAGAAGAGCTGGCTTTAGAGAAAAGCAGTTGGGGAAGATATTTTGGACCTCAACTCCTAGGACAGCCTTCAGCCCAAAGCAGTCAGTCGTTTGGTAAGTGCACCCCCATCCAGGTGAATGCCAGAGCACATGCTGTAAAGTTTCCTTTGAAGGCAAACGAGTGCAGCTTCTCATCATTATAAGCATCTAGAAAAAAAATGGATTAGCCCAATCATCTATACCTGGCCTCTATGCTATGCAAAGACACCAGAGAAAATAAAATCAGAGTCACTTCTATGACTACTCTGACCATAGGGAAGCTATGCAGTCTATGAGAGATTCCTTGTGCCTTATCCAGGGGTCCATTGCCTGCTTGTGATTGCACATTGCCCAATTAAATATTTCTGCAGCACATAAGCAGGGGAGATGATTTTGGAAACAACAGCTTTCTCATAATTTACTCACATAATGATTTAATTTAAGGAGCACAAATGTCAGTTGTCACTTTGGCACCAAGTTGCTTCTCTGTGAGGATTTTTGAGCCAGGCTCCGAGTTGTGTAAATGGCATCTATAAGCAGTGAATATTGTATTTGGCCCTTGCAGATACTGTACTACACGCGAGAAGCCATCCTGTGCATGAAGTGAAGGCCTGGCTGTACAAACGCAACAGCTTTCTGGCAGCTTAGTAATTTGAGCTTTGGCCAGCCACCAGAGGAGTGAATCCCCGAGACTCTCCTGATGCAAGAAGAGCAAATAAAAGGAGCAAGCAGGGAGGACGGAAGTAGTGGGAACAAACTCTGGTAATCTCTTTCATGGCCACAATTGTGAAATAGGTACATTTTTGGTCCTGTGTTGCTAAGATTGTCTTTAGATCTGGGTTTGTAAAATACTCACATTGGCATTAGCAGTTGGTAAAAGATTTTTTAAGCCAAAGAAGTGGCTCGAAATTGTGATTCTAGCCTAGTAACAGTTACACTGGCAATCTTGCTGCTTCTTGCTGTTCTGTTCTGGTTCTTTCTAGCTGCCCCCATGAGCAGAAGCAAGCATTAGAATTGCTAACAGCTAGCCCTTGCAAAACAACTATTAATTACTTCAAATAAAGAAAACTAGAAAACTCCATTTAAAACTTACGGCCAAGCCATGAGATTTCTTTTATAGAAAGAGCCCAAGGAAATACAAACCACTTCTTTAAAGAGAAAGTTAATGAGTAGTCTTTCCCTCTATCATTAAATTCTAGATGCAAACTAGCCTAATCTGGCTTTTCTCTGAAGTTAGCCTTGCAGCATATATTATGTACTTGATGAACTCTTACAGCTTCTCATACTCAGGATGGGGACCTTGAAAGAAAGGGGCTGTCTAATTTGATACTGCTCATTATATTCTGTGCTCAAACACTTGCAGGGATGTAGAGGACAGACTTTTGACACTGGAGTAACATTTTAGCAGGATTTGCTCATTGCAGTTTATTGGGGGAGCATGTGTGTTTTGGACTTTTCCCCTCCCTGCTGCTGTTGGTTAGGGAAGATCGTCAAACTCTGGCACTGTTTTGCTGCACTGCACCAAATAAGGGGTGATAGGATCCAGCCCCTCAATTGCAGGTAATGACTTCATTTTGGGAGCAGACCAGCACCATTTGATGAACCTATGTGAAACTAGATAAGGGCTCATTACTTTTCATAGGGTCAGCCTAAGTTGTTAATGTGCTTTAAAAAGCTAAGCAGTACTGTGAGCTAACTTGGTTATGATACAATGATAACTCAATTGTGTCTTAAAATTCTGCGTGCAGGTCATGGTCCATTGTCTCCAAAAGGATATTGAAGAACTGGAAAGATTCAAAGAGGACAGCAAATGTGATCAAAGACTTGGGGGATGGCCACTGCAAGGAACTAAGTAGGTTCCCGACACTCTAGCCTGCATAACAGGTAGGCACCAGCTGTTTGCTGCCTCATCCCATGCAGGAACCTGGTTAATCGAATTGAACTAGCTGGAGCTACATTCCCAGGGAACAGACAAGATGTGGTTTTCTGTGCCCTGGCCAAGGGAGGGTGCAACTGCTAAGTAAAGGATGTTGTGGATGCAAGCCAATTCTAGCTCAAGAGAAGAGAAATATTTAACAGAGAACTCCTTTAAGGGTTACTAACAAGATGGACCACATCAAGCTGAGAACGTGCCGAAGTTACAAGTGTTTGGAGCTATGATAGCATTCTAGGCAGCATGAGGTAAAAGAAGTCTTTGGTGTAAGCCACTGCAGTTGTGTTCTTATGAGGCCTCTTATGCTTTATTTTTGTTTTACCTGGATCTTTCTTCTCATATCCTTCAGCTAGGGCCTGTGTGTGCTTCTACAGGATTGCTTGGAAAAGGACACAAGCTGGTGCTTTCTACAAATACATCCGTGGTTCTGCTAGAAAACACACAGGGCTCCACAGGTCCCAAGGAAAGTCTGAAAGCCACTTGTTCTTCTGCCGTTCTCTCTCAAGAGGTATTCCTGTTCCTGTTTGTTCTTAGGGACAGTAAGTGCTTCTGAACAAGGTACTGACATAACAAATTGCTCTGCTAAGGCCTGCTTGAAGCTGCCCAGCTGCACCAGCATCTGACAGCAGGTGATAATGCACAAGTCCAGCATTGAGTACTTTACAAACCATGTCTTAATGCAATCAGAACATCAGTGATTATGCTGGGGCTGAGGAAGGCAGGAGAAAACAAGTAGGCTCTCTGTACCTAATAGGCAGAAAGCACCAATAAGGGGTAGAAACAGAGTCATGGGGCCAGGCAATGCCATCACTCTGGGAAACAACTCTTAATTTGACTGCTTGGTGGATGCCAAAATCCTGGGCTCCTTTCAGCAGAACTTTCTTTGCCTTCAGCTCCACACTGGCCAATGCAAGCGAAGCTGCTACTGACCATGCTAACATACATGGTGGTGTTCTCTGCTGTTTGCATAGGTGTCTAAAAACATCTGAAGATGATAACAAATCTTGCTAGGAAGAATCTGAATGCCTCTGTGATGTGTGAGGTTTTGCCAAATCTCTAAAAGCTGCTGTTAAATCTTTGGCTAGATATTATGGACTCCTTGGATAACAGGACTTTAACTAGACGCCTCAGCTACAAGCTTGTATATCATTCCAGTGTTTCCTGCTAGTTGTAAGAGTTGTATTTCTGTTGGAAGGCAACCAAAATGAGAGGAAAGGAAGGCTTATTTTTTGATGAATAGTTCCACTAAAAACTGGCTGTCTTCCTGCTCTGGCGCAGTAGCATTCTCAGCACTGGCGATGTAGCTGGTTGTGTGGTCACATCTGTGTCCACATCTGCATAAGAAGTGACTAAATTCAGTGAATGTTGCTGTTTGTTTCCCATATGAGATATGCTGTATCTCATCGTCTTCTCCAAAACGGGGCGTACCACCCAATGATGACCTTTCCTCTTCAAGAAAACATTGCTGGGGGAGTTGGAGCTGAGGGAAGGGTTCGGGTATAAGGAAAAAAATCTGAGTTATGGGTCATGCTGCAGCCTCCAGTCAACTCTACAGGATGAGGTGGGATTAACCCTCCTGCAGGACACGTGTGAGAAGGGGGACCTGAGGCCCGCGAGGCCTTTGCTAGTGCTCTATAGTTGATGCGGTGAAAGCCTTCCAGCTAGGGCTGACCAAAAACATCTGTTGGAAAAAGAAGGGAAGATGGCAGGCTGGCTGGCTGGTAAGGAGATGATTGTTTGAAGAAAGGAAAATTTACCTATGAGTGTCCCTGATTCTAATTTATTTGCCAGACCAACAGTGGACAAATAATGAGTTCAGTTATGAACTCTTAGAAAAAAGAACAGTCAGCATGGATCTGCCATTGCACATCACATCCCAGCAGTGTGACAGCCAAGAGCTCCTGGGAGCCAGAGAGGGGTGATAGAGGCGGGATCCTTTGTGATACAGCTTTGGATACTGCCTTGCACGATGCCATCATCATCATCAGAGCTGAGATGAAAGACCTGTGAGGGGGTGGGAGGACTGGCAAAAGTGTTGGCTCCCAGCGAGTGCTGGCTGATTGAACAGAAGGCCAACAGAACTCTGCGAAACAGAGTGGATGGCACCAGCGGGAGAGCAGGATGGGCAGCTCTGTTTGGAAGTGAAATAATCGATAGACGTCAGAGCCCTAGTTGGAGATAAATGAGACAAACTTGGTGGGTGTTGTCCAGCCTGCTTCAGCAAGGATGCTTGGGAGGATTGTGGAACCACACATCCCATGTGCATCACCAACACATGCCTCATGGCCCGAACACGGAGGCTGCATAGAACATGAATTGGGACACATCAGCCAGGAGTGCTGGGAACGATCCCTCCTGGCCAGGGTGGGGAGCTGGGGGGTTGGCAAGGTGGCTACCAGGATTTTGGGCCTTTTCTGGGAACTTTTATTCCAAACCTGCTACTTTTGGCTTAATGCTTCTCTTGGTTTGTACTGTTCCGAGGTGGTCCCCACTCACACCCCATCTTGGCTGTAATTACTAAAATACCCCCCCTTAGGAAGTGGACACAGACACACACCCATTCCCCCAGACACGTCCCCCTCCCGCACACACACACCCTCACCCACACCCTCTAGAGATACACGCCCCGCACACACAAACCCCGACACACCCCCAGACACACACGCGCCCTCCCACAGCTATCCCCAACCCCAGACGCGCGGAGTGAGGGGCCCCGCGCGCTCACGTGGAGCGGCGCGTGCGCGGTGCGGCGGCCGCCGCTGTGACCGAGCTCACGTAGCGCGGCGCCCCCACTCCCTTCCCCCGCCCGAGCTGCCCGGGGGGGGCGGGGCCGGGGCGCCTATAAAGGGCGCGGCGGGGCAGGCGCGCGCGGCTGCTTACGCCACGGGCACCGTGCGCGTCGCGACCGGTAACGGCGGCGCCGAACCCGCCAGCAGCGCCGCTCGGGTGAGGCCCGGGAGGTGGGGGGCGCGGGGTACGTGGCAGCGCCGCCGCCCTTCCCGGAGCGCGGCGGCATCAGGGGGCGGGGGGTCGTGGGGCAGGGCTGCGGCCCGCACGGCTGCCTGGGGCTGTCGGGAGGAGCTCCTTCTCCTTCTTTCTCCTCCCTCTCCCTCTCCTCGCCCTCCCTCTCCTCTCTCCTTCTTCTCGTCCTTCTCTCTTTCCTTTCTCCTCCCCTCACCCACTACCCCGGTGTCTCAGGCCGTGTTTGCTGCCACGGCCCCGCGAGCAGCGCAGCTCTTCGGGGTCCCTTCTCGCTCTGCTGCGTGCAGCGGGGCAGTAATCTGTTCCCTCGGGTGGGTGTTCTGGTGGGACCGGACCCGACTCCGAGAGGGAAACTCCGGCGTGGAGCCTAGAGGATGCTGCCCTGGCAGAAGAAAATAAAGCTGTTTCGTCTGCCTCGAGTAAATCTTCCCGTTTACAGGAAAAGTTGAGTGCTCTTAGGGGAAGGATCCTTCAGGGTTGCAGAGAGAAGGTGTCAAAAGGGTTGCCCGGTATTCAACCGCACACGTTTTTTTTCCGCTGGATTCAGTCAGAAGAGTTGTAGAGGTGCTCAGCTGCTATGGATGTGTACAGATCGAGTGCTCAGGGTTTAGGGAGTGAAAGAAGCTGTCAGTTACAACAAGTAGATAAATGTTAAATGCAACTTCTTGTGGTGCCAGGGACCACTGATGTAAGCATTCAGGCAGCGCTCTGGCAGGAGTGGAGGGTAAAGGTAGTGAGGTCCCAGTTTGGGAAGCCAAGGCCTGCTGTTGAGGTAAGAGGTGTTTTCTGTCTTGTTGCTCTGCACAGGTTACTGGTTTTGGATCATTGCTGGATAAGTTTGAGCGTCTCGAGCTCTTTTGCAAAGGCTTTGATTTGACCTAGAGTACTCTGTACTGCTTCTTTGTTATGTGCTGACAGAACCAGTACTGATTATTATTCCTCTTTCTTCTAGTGTTTCTTCCTGGGACTTAAAGTGAATGTGCTTAAATCTTGCTGTGCTAAGAGCATCAGTTCTGTAGTGATAGTGGCATAGGTGGGCACATCTCTCCTAGCTGTGAATTCATTTTGAAGCTGAAGCAGCAGCATTATTGCACAAATTGCTGTCCAAAAGCAGTGCTGTCCAAAGCAGTTCTGGATCTGTGCTTGTCATATGGGCTGGTACATCTGGTAAACCAAACTATAAATGAGTGTATGGGGGGGAATAACTACCTCGCCTCCCAGCAGAAACTAGCTGACGTGGCTTCATCCCTTTTGCTCATTCCGTGTGTAACCATACACGTGAGGGGTCGTCTGCTGGTGCAGCTGAGGTGGTGCTGTGGAGACAGGAGCTGCTGTGGAAACCCTGATTAAACACCAGCATTCATGGGTGCAACGAGAGCTTAGCATTGTGCCAGAAGAGAGAGAGGGGCTCTCTGACCTGTAGAGTGTTAATGATGTTAAAATGATGTTAAAATCAAGCATTTAAAGGTGTGATTTTGAGATGTGCACATAGATTAAGAAAATAAACAGTGCAGTTCGAAAAACGTTAAGGATAATGAGGAATGCTGTGGAAGAAGTGACGATAAATAGAGGTTTATGGGAGAAACACTCTACCTCCATGTTGAGGCTGATAGATACAAGAAAGCTTTCCTTTTTTGAAAAAAAAAGTGGTTCGAAAGCATATACTTGTTGTAAGACACTTGATGAATTGCATCTGTTTAACTGAGGGCAGATAGTAAATAAAACCTGTGCTGAAACAGCTTTTTTGCTGTTGCTCATGCCATGTGTTTCTTGGCCGTGTCTCACAGTAGTGTCTGAGTGGCCTGCTGTTCACTGCGAGAGGAGCAGGCTGGCTGCTGCTGCAGAACCACCTGTGGTCTGCACTGCAGCCTGAAAGAGCTCCTGCCTGTTACTGGTTTTCTGCTCCTCAACATTGAGATTGTCCTGCTTTCCTGTAATTGCTCTTAATAGCTGAAAACATTCTGTGTATCTCTGTAGATATTCTGCTAATCCTTGAATAGAAGGATAGCCTCCTGCTTGTTGTGTCTAATGAGATAAGTACTCCGCTCCATTGCTAGTGTTCTTTGTCTTGGCTTAGGAGTTAAACCAAGCAGGCTCTGAGAGGGCTGGGTCCATTCAGTCTTACTCTGGAAGAAGCTAAGAAAAAACTTGCTTCAGTTCCTTAGGTACAAAGCTGTGTACTGATAGGCCTATCCTGTTGTCATGCTGATGAGTGCTCTCCAAGTTGGCAAGGAATGATATTTAAAACACATCACCTACTTTAACTCTTCTCAGCTTTTAGTAGAGCTAGCTTGTATTACTTTTATATAAGAATGCTTATATTGCAACTTCATTAAAAAGAAGGCTAAAACCTGCCATGTTCTTCTGTTAGCAGCAATTCTAGAGAATCTTTCTTCTCTCACTGCTTGGATCTTAATGTAAAACAGCCTTTAAATACAACGTGCTAGAGAACTTTGGGAGCTGGGTTCTGATGTTTCTGTCCTGAGACTATTGATTATATGTTTGCAACTAAATGTTCTTGATACTTAGTGCTTACTCTGGGAAAATTCTTTCATTTTGAGTTGTACTTCCAGTCACGTTGTGTCACAAGAGCAGCTGGAACCCCGTCCATAGAACCAGGAGCCTGCGGAGAGCAGCTGTCCTGTGAGGTGCTTTGTCTTCCTCATACAGGCTCAGCTTGGTTTGACTGATCTTTTTTTTTAATGGACAGTGGGATACAGAAAAGATTGTGAGGATTGATTAGTAAAGTTGAGGATCTTGGTGATACGGTTTTGACTGCTGACCTTGTGTCAGGCGATTTTGAGTAGGCCACTTAATTCCAAACCAGCTTTCTAATTTAGGTTAAGTTAGAGCTATTCCAAAGTATTTCCATATTGGAATATATGCTCAGTTTCCGTTATCTATCTGTATTGCTTTCTAGATCCTGGTTAAGCACCTGTGAGCTTGGAATTTTTGGTGAGGAGACTTGTATGATAAGCATTTTCAATTAAATGCTTCAGTCACCAGTTAGCATGACTTTGATTGTTGTGAGGTAATATTACTCTGTGCTGTCTTCACTTCATTCATCCTTCTGCTTGTGTGGATACTACATGCACATCTCCTCTCGTATGACACGGGCAGGTCTGTTGCTACTTGTGGAGCAGAGATGGTGCCTGTAAAAGTCCCTCCAAATGCACCTGTGAGTTTCACCATTTGAAATGGCATTTGTTGTCTATCCCTGCTGTTCTGGGAATCCTGTGTTGGGCTTGGATTTATTTTACTTGTATCTTCATGTTTGTTGGTTCTTTGCTACTCTTTCCTATTCACTTTTTGTCTGCTCTGTGTTTTACCTTGCCAAAGCTTAGCAAACATACTTCTCGTGGAAAGTCGGGAAGTTCTTGTGTTGAAGCTGTCAGCTGGACTCCCACTTCTGTATGTGGGTAGTGGATTCCTTCCTTTCCAAGATGCTCAGCTGATATCTCTGTGTCTGTTTGAGGGACACGGCTGAGGAGGAGAGTCAGACTGACAGGAATAGAGCAGAGAAGTTTTTTGTCTTGTTTTTACTTCATGTCACTGACAGGAAGAAATTAAGCCTACTTATTTGGCAGCTTGTGTGTCTCAGATTTCAGCATCTATCTTAACTGAGCTTTGTTTTCTGTGCTTTGGGAACCTGTAGCTGATCCTTTTGCAGTACTTTTCAAAGCTATGCTAATTAGCAATGGCTGTTAGGGCAGTGGAAGCTTGGCTGGCCGCTGCCTTGGGCTCTTGAATTCAGGCTGGAAGGGAAGTAGTCTTGGGTGGCTAGAAAGCTATTATAGGAGCCTGAGTCCTTGCAAATGACAGAAACACTGGAGACTGTGAAAGGAAAGAAAAATGAAGTTGGAAGTGACTTCTGGATGTGGTGTAGCCTCTTTGAAGGAGGTTGAGCTTGGAGTTTAGGCTAGGCTGCACGCGGGCTTGTCCTGTATTCCGTTCTGAAATTCTTCCAAGAAGAGGAAATGCAGTTTCGCTGAGTAACCTCTTCTAGTGGCTGACTGCTGTCACCATGAGAAACTCTCTTTGTACCCACTTAGAGTTTCCCTCGTTGTAATCTGTGGCCCTTGCTACTCACTCGTTGTTTTGCTGTGTGCCTGCAAAGGTGTGAGAAGGGAGTAGGATTGCACCTGCTTTTGGAGTCAGCCCAGTATTGGAGCAGGCTGTAGAGGCAGGTAGAGAAGAGGAAAAGCTATTTCCAGTGCCTGTTACTCAAACCGGCTTGAATGCATCACACTGTCAGGCGAGGTGGAGGGCTGTCACCAAGAGCTGTAGGTGGAGAAGAGATGATGTTTTCATCACCTGGTGTGGATTTTTTCTTTTGTTTGTGTTTTAGAAAAGTTTCGTATTGATTAATAGCAAAATGTAAACTTTTTGAAGCTTTCCTTGTGTTTCACTGAGCATGTTAAATAGGTCAATGAATTCTGAGCACTGATAATGTTAGCAAATATTTATCATGTAATAGAACTGTTTGTGCTTTGTAATTGACTCACAGATGTATTAGTTCAAGTGTTGAATGTGCAGGAAGCACTGGGTTTTCTGCAGAGTAAAACAGGACTTGAGCAGTGTTTTTATTAAGAGTGCAGGTACACATTGGGATCCTTGTGTATACGGACACAGCTTCTTTTAAGTAAAGAGACAAAGGAAATTTGCCAGCAAGAAATCTTGGTTCCAGATGTGACTTATTAATTTACAGCAATTACTCAATTGGAGGTTTTCTCTAATTAGACAGACTTTAGCCACTGAAGAGGTAGGAGTGTCTGTGTAGTCTTACCAGGTTCCCTAGTTTATGCTGAAAACCAGGTGTTACAGGCTGGCTGGAGGGTGGCATGTTACTTCATTGCATTTAGGGCTGGAGCGGCATAAATGGGTTGAATCTGTGCTGCTACCAAAACAACAATTTTGCATTCCTCTGCTGTCTTAGGCTGCCAGTTCCTGCCTCCAAATTGCCCTCTTGTGCTGGCATGGATGCTACGTGGCCATGTAGTGAACTGCATCAGAACTGAAATAGGGTGAATGGAGCTTTTGGGGGATTTTTTTTAGGTCAGTTACATTTGAAGTAGTCTGATTTAGCTTGTTGCCTGGCTGCCTGTGGACTAGGAAGCGAAGAGGAGGTGAGGAATGCTGCTGTGGACAGCAGGGCTGGTTTAGAGTGTTTGTGAGGCTGAGGCGCTTTGCTCAAGTCGGGGAAAGGAGGGCTTCAGGCTCCACTCTGAATTTTTGCTTTACAACTTTGTTTTCAGCTGGTAAATGTGTCAGAATGTTTCAGCTCTTCAGTTTTGATCGTGCAGACTTCAGATGATTTACTAGGGTTGGAGATTGTGCTGCTTTTCTAGGCTCTTGGGAGTTTCCTGTTCTGTTCATGCCAGGGAGTCTGTGCTTGCCCTGTCCAAGAGGCAGTCTGCGGTCAGTATATCTACACCCGTGTTCGGGTCTTTCTGTGGTGCTAGAGATGAGTCAGGAAACAGTTCCCTCCTCTCCTTCAGGGGCAATAGAAGAAGAAATCCTGACCCCTGGAGTAAAGGGAATGGTTCCTGTTAATGCCTCCACTCCTGGTTGGGATGAGTTTTCTTTGGGTGTGACCTTCGCACTTTCCTAAATTTGTTTACACCTTTTTGTGCAAGTGGTCCACCTGGTTTTGGGTGGTTTACGCTCAGAACTGTCAACTGGAGCAAAGGCATATTGCTTTCTTCACTACGTAGGCTGAGCCATGTGGTGGCTGGACTTGCTTTGTGATGTTTCTTTTTTTCTCTTTTCCCTCCATTGGTTGTCTTGCCATTGGAAGAGTTGTAAAACAGTTTCTCTTAGTACATGCAGTTGTTTTAATTTTTCTGAGCAGATACAACACAGGAGAATTTAAGCTTTTGTGTTTGGAAAAAAGTAAATCTTACGAATTTCAAGACAGCATAATTACTTGCAAAGTATGTAGTAGTGAAGAAATCCTAGTCTGTTTAACATGTTCAGGACCTGAAAGGCTGAGACCTTCAGATATTTGTGTAATGTGTATTTTAACATGGTATTATGGTTTGAAAACACAAAGTGTTTGGTCTTGGGGTTTTTGGTGCTTTTTGTGAAACAGCTATATCTGCAATGTCACTTAGATGTCAAAATATGAAGAGTGATTGTGAAGGCCCTCCAAGCTGTTTTCTTCTCTTTTCATGCAAGACAAAAGTGTAAAAAAGTCTGCTGAATGGTATCAGTCCTCTGTGAGAACTGCTCAAACTTATTGACACTCAAACTGTTAATGGTGTTCTGCTGCTATGGGAACTAGGGGTAGTCCCAAGAGAAGGAGCTGTCTCATTTGAGGGTGGGTGCAGCTCTCTGGTGAACAGGGATTTTTTTTACCTACTCTGTTTCTTTTGTAGGTACATGGTGAGGTCACAACTATTGAAATATGGCATTCAACAAGATCTGGTATACTGTAGCTCTTGGGCTTCTGCTGCCTTTTTCTTACGCCCATACGGACTTCTTCACTTCCATTGGTGAGACTTTGGCAAACGTGCTGCATAACCAGAAGAATTTCTTGATGACTCTCAAAGCTGATTCTGTGATGATGTCTTCATGGCATGCAAGGCTTTAATTGGTTTAGAACTAAATCCACTGACTAGTTCTTATCACCTTACTGGTTTCTTTCGTTTGGGAGAAAAATGCTTTGCGTTAAGTCCATCCAGTTATCTAATGACCCAGGCTAGGCTTCATACGCTTATGTATTCTTACGGGTATGGGATTTTAAACAGTGCTTTGTGGACCCCTACCCATATGTACAAGGAAGCGGAACAGCTGTTGAGGGCACATAATGGTACCAGTATGCCAGTGTATTCTCTTGGGTTCTGACACTGCTGAAAATGTGGACTGTGTCACTTGGTGATGAACCAGTTCAGCTTCCTGCTTGCAGGAAATGAAGCAGTTATCAATTGATAACAGAGTCTGTTAGGAGACCCATTGGAGTTATGCAAGTAATCTTAAAAATAAAACACTGGATTAGTATTGTATATCAAACATAAGGCTTTGTGTATTCCTCTAGCTTTGTCTTTATTTGCTCTGCATTATATATGCTTGGATGAAACAACTCTCTTGTAACCATACTTCCTTTCCCAAATGAGTTCTAAATTAGTTCTAATAATAAATATGTGATATTTCATTAATTTCCATGGCAACAAGCTTGGTCCAACATGAGCTTTTCTCCTTCAAAAAAACAAAGTGCAAGAAGCCTTATTCAAATACGCCTTCAGGATTATTTATGCAAACACAGAACGACTTTGGGGAAGAAAGTAGAAGAGAGAAGGGGAAGAGCACCCCTAATGCTCAGTTCTTGGGGTTTTTGTTTCTCCTGGCGTAACCGAACTCCTTTCTTTTCTAGGTCATATGACAGACTTAATTAATACAGAAAAAGACCTGGTGGTGTCACTGAAAGATTACATCAAGGCAGAAGAAAGCAAGCTGGAACAGATCAAAAAGTAAGCAGTTTATTTCATAATGCTAATAGTTAATTTGAGTCCACCTTTATATAAAATGTGCTTCCAAAGGCTGATTAAATTTGTGCAACCTTTCCTCTGAGGCAAAGCTTAAACCAGCAAGTTTTGCTGGATTTTTATCATAAGTTACTGTGTCCGAGTCATTGGTTTGTTTTCTGCAGCTTTCTAATAATGGAATCCAGTCAACCTACTTTCTGTAAGATATTTAAGACTCCTGCTTGCACATAATTCCTTCCCAAGGGGATGTAGTTTTTTGAATGACAGTTTGTTTAGTGGAAACTAAAACCCACGTGAGCGTTACTAGGACTGCAATGATACCCTAGATGTAAAAGCTCTAGAAAGTGTTGGTGTGGCTGTATCGCTCATGAGTGGCTAACCAAGGAATAGTAATAACACCCTAGAAGAGCAGAGTATCTGTCTGCATGCTATATTTAGATTTAAAAATAAAATAAAGCAAAATAAACTTCTTAACTGCATTTAAAAATAACAGGAGACCTGACTATTGACATTACTGTGCTGGTTGACTCTATAGATGTGAGAACAAGAGTGCAATATGTCAGATTTTATCACAACTAGAAATAAAAATTTTGTGCCACTGAACAGGATGGTTTCCCAGCTTCCAAAAATGTGTGTAAATCTGTCATGAGGATGTTGAAACAGTTTCAATTAGGTGCATGAATTTTATTGTAGCCGTCATGTATTACATTCTACCATCCAAGAAGAGAGAGAGTTCTGTCAGACTCTATTTATTTTTGTCACTTAAAATACAGAGTTGGATTTGCTCACAGGTTTGGAGTGCTCTGAGTATATTCTTTACAGCTACAAATTAAGATTGGAGCATGCTTATCAGGCATCTGAAAATGTGTAGGAATGGCTTATCATGTAAGCACAGGTCTGTCATTATGATATTAGAGATGCCTACTGTCAGGTCAGAAAAGTTGAAATGAGTGTCATGGAGAGGTGGCATTTGAGGTTGTTGGGTTCTGTGCTTTGGCTGAAGGATGTTGGCAGCTTGTGTTGGCATAGACTTGGTGAAAGTGGTCACTTACTGAAATGCAGAGGACAGCTCACACCTGTGGGTGCCTTGTAGTGGAGGCTTTTATGAAGCAGAAACTACTCAGAAGACATGTTGGCATTGTGGTTGTGGCTCACAGTTGCAGTGACTTTCAGCTGCTCATGAGGTTTGATGGTCATGCAGCAGGCAATGTACAATGGATTTGTCCATTTGCAATGTGAACGCACAATTTGTTAAAACTAGTGTCTTCAGGCATGAGCTGGCTGGAGCCACTCTACGGGAGCACTTTTGGCACTCCATTTGGGAGGGTGCCCTGTTAGGTACTTTGCTGCTGAGAAGAACCCAGGCAGGGGCTGTCAGGGTATAAGGAAACAACTAAAGGCAGTGTGGGAATACAACCAGCAGCATCTCTAACAGTGGTAAACAGCTACCTGTCTCAGGTAAAGCGCACAAACTTATCCAGGCATACCAAATTCTGAAATGAATGCCAGCTCATGTAGAGTTCCCTCCAGGCTACAGATTTTGTTTGCTCTGTATTAGAGTTGGTGTTTGGTATTCTCTGTGGGGTGTGACTTCTTTAACATTAATTTATCCTGTTTTCAGGGTGTTTTTACATGTTGTCATGTTCTAGATCTGCATTGCTTTGGATAGAGAGGGGAAGTGCAGTTGTTTTACGGACATATAGGAGCATAGTGCTGCTGGGTATAGCATGAATGATATGCTTGCTGACCTGAGCCTGAAGCAGGCTCCTGGATTTTCCATTAAAGTGATAGGTGAACAACAGTGGTTGTTGAAAGGCATGCTTGTTTTGGAGGGCATTGGACTGTGAATGGCTTAGGTCGATGACAGTGTTAGAGAGGTTTGTGAAGGCAGAACTCTGTGGCACTGCAATGTGGATCTGGGCCCCTCATTAGCAGTGTGAGAACTACGTGTTCCTTAATGCAGGCTTACAGCATGGAAGGCAGTTTCCTGGTGGGGGGCAAGGGGCTTACCACAGATTCAAGAGTAGGTGTCTAAAAGTAAAATAATTCGAGACAAGTGTTATGTATTTGAACTGCCTTTTTGTAGACCTTAGAAAAAAGCGCATTTAAAAATAAAAGATGAAAAATGCGTATAAAGCTTTGGTTTTGATTAGTCCTGCGTTAAAACTCATAATGGCTCTGCTGGCATACTGCGTTTGGTATTTGTAGGAAGGAGTCCATTCAGCAGTGTTCCAACGAAGACCACAAGAGCAACACAGAATTTAGATTGCAGCTGAGGAGGAAGATTAAAAAAAAAAAAAGGAAGAAAGCCTCTTCTGGTCTTCCTAGGAGAGCTTTATATATAGATAATGTACAAACTTGAAATTAATGTTGTGTTTTTTTTTAATTAGCCAAGACTGTTGAGTAGCTTGTAATCAGTTTTATAGGGCATTGGCAGACTTCTGCAAGAGACTTTAATGAATGCATATTTTTTATTTTCACTACAGATGGGCAGAGAAATTGGATCAGCTGACAGATACTGCTACAAAAGACCCAGAGGGATTTCTGGGACATCCCGTGAATGCATTTAAATTGATGAAACGGCTTAACACAGAGTGGAGTGAGCTGGAGAGCCTGGTTCTGAAGGACATGTCAGATGGTGAGTATGCCTGTAGTAAGAACAAGGATCACATTATTTCCTTTACTGTTGTCTTTCTGTTTACTGTTGTTGTGGTTTGAATTACATTTGCAAGTCTGTTTTTGAGCTGCCTTCATAGAAAATAATTCAAGAAGGCTTGCCGCTTTGCTGCCGGTGTGCTGCAGTTTGAGCTTGACAAAAATTTAGAAAAACTGTGATGCTTAAACTGAATTATATCCTTGGATGCTTTAAATTTTGCAAGGGATCAGGGCTTGCTTCGTGTACTCTTCCAGTTTTGCAAACTAGTATTTTAGGAAATTCTATATCAAAGTGTGATGACTCTGTTGAACAGAAAAAAGGGAACAGAATCCTTCAGAGTGCCAGATGCTTGGGATTGTCTTTGAGTATGGTTGAGTGCTGTGGTTGCTGATGTGCCCAGCATTGTTAAGGTGGGATGGTTTGAGACCTGAATTTTGGCAAAGGATGGGTGCTTGTGGAATTGTTCTGAATTAGTGTGGGTGGTAAATGCTTTGCTGCCTCTTTTCCTCAGCAAGAGTGGAACCTCTTCAGTGGAGAACAGGACATAAAATAGTTGACTGTGAAAGAGGCTTAGCAGCAAGGAAGCTGGGATGATTATATTTGTAGTAAGAAATGATGAAGAAGTGGTCCTTTCAAAACAGACCCAGGTTAGACTGTGATAAGGACTTGGCACGATCAGCTTTCCTGTGACTGTACATGACCACAGAAAATGTTCTTCAACCGGTTAGCCAAAAATCTGGACTAGTGCATCTTAATCCTTTCTTCTAAAGGGGAGGTAGGAAGAAAGAAGTAGTAGTTTGTTTTCTTTTAAGATAACTGTCAGGAAAGAAGAAAATACTGGGGGAAGTATAGTGTAGAAAAGAAAGGATGAAAGGATATGGTATCTTTTTAAAGCAGGAAGACCTTTCCATGAACCAATAGTGTTATCAAGTCTGAATAGTTGTAAAGGAGTGCTAAAGTGTGGCAAAAATAACAAATTTGGCCAGTTCATTTTTTTGGATGGTTTTGCAGCTGAGTGTTGTGTACTATGCTTTGTTTGATTTGGATCATGCTCCTTAGTTTTCTTTCAGCAAGATGATATTGACACTGTCCTCAGTAAAGCTTTATGTGCTTCTGGATCTCGGGATGGAAGAGCTTATCAAGTACAAGAGTTAATTTTCTGAAAATGCTGGAGCGGCTGTCAGTTTGTTCAAATGGACATGATCAGGGTGAACTTTGAGGCTATTAATTTTGGTGGCTGTGCATACCATGGTGCTGGTTTTGCCCTCTGTTTTCTCGAGTTTCGTGTCCCTCATCAGTGCAAACAGCCCACCAGCCTCTTGACTGTGCGGCAGCAAAAGGGGAAGAATAGCATCAGTTGTCCCGTTGAAGAGAGGGTGATGGCTCTACGAGAGGGCCCTTCACCTGACAGGAGTAGCAGTGTGTATGTGTGTGTGTGTGTTCACCAGTGAGCAGTAGGCGTACTTCATGGCAGAGGAGATAATCACATTTGCCTCTCATGACAGTTCCTAGAAAGAATGTTTTTTGTCTTTATAGAAACCCTGCTTGTCTTTGTTCCATAAATGTCACCCTGGTGCTTCTTTAAAGAGCCCCCAAGCCCCATCATTTTTGGTTTTGGTTGTTCTTTTGCTTTCTTTTCACAAAAAAACCCTCTAAATGACAGCTTTCCAATACAAGTCTTCAGAGTTGTGTGAAGGTGGATCTTGAGAAGCCTTTTGAAATTTGTGTTTCTCAAGTTTCTTTGTAAATTTGTTAATGCCCAAGTTCACAGAAAGCATTCAGATTCATAGTGGCTGCTTAGTTGCCCAAGTCTTGTCAAAAGCTGCTTACATCTTTTGGTTTTTGTCTTTATATTGAGCCGCCTTCTTCGCAGTGTTGCTATTATCACTGTTTGCTTTTTGTCTCCTTCTAAATTATTTGTAAATTCCATGTTACTAAATGAAGAACCTTTTGAAAGGATGATTGAATGGTATGGTTGCAAAACCTACCAATGTAGTATTCTCCATGCAGGGGTGGTCTTTTTGTTGTGTAACCTTTGTTAAGACAAAACCAGTTTCTATGTGAAACAGAAAGGATTACTTCTGTCCTGTAGCAACATGTTTAGGGCTTTTGTTGGTGCTGTGCAGGGCTAATAGCTTTCCTGACTTATTAATGGACTAATGTTAACTTCCCCTTGAGCAGGGAGTCATTTCATGCATAGAGTTTATAGAATTCCTGGGACAAAAGAGGCCAAGTGTTTCCCTGTCCTCACAGGCTTTATCTCCAACATGACTATCCAGCGGCAGTTTTTCCCAAATGATGAAGATCAGACCGGTGCAGCAAAAGCTCTCTTGCGGCTCCAAGACACGTATAATTTGGATACAGACACCCTCTCAAGAGGTAATCTTCCAGGTAAGCATCAGTGATGTTATTTCCAAAAGACGCTGAACTTTTACTAAGTATCCTGATTAGAAATCCTTTGACTCTGTTCCATCTTTAACTGTGTAGTGTGAAGGTGACAATAGGAAAACCTTTGAGTTAGCCAACAGTGACTGAAAAGTGGTGTGATGTGGGCTGTGAAACATAGGTTGACATAGGTTTCTCAAGAGCAAGGAACCTACTGCTTCAGGCTGTGCTGATGAAGAGGAGCCTGGGAAGAGCTGACCTTCTCTGTCGTACTTCGGGATCTGCTGGGAACTACGTCCACTTGGCTTCCCTGCCTGGTGGGCTTTCTTCTGCCAGCGTGCTGAAAACCAAAAGACAGTGCATACACAGATTTGAGCTTATGTGGCATTACTTTAATAGGTCTGTAGGCAGGAGAAGAAGAAGTTGGAAGACTGTTTCTCTGCCAAGTTTTCCTTGTTTCCTCTGTTTGAAAACAGGACTGTGCCAACTGACAAAAAATCAACTCTGTACAATCCATCTGTGTTTTTACAGGCACTCGTGGTCAGATGTCTAATAAAATTAAGGGTATTGGCTTTACATGTTATGGTGTATAACCTCGCTTTTGGGTTTAGTTCAAGACTGGCTCAAAAACATACAGATTCACTCTACTACAGTGAACAGTTTGTTATTGTTTTCTTAAACCAGCACAAAAATACAGGATGAAGTGCCTAGGGTGGGCTGTAGTTTATGGCTCCTTTTGAAGCAGTAAGCTGTCCAGAGTGTGTTTAATAAGGTGTCATTGTGGAACCTGAAAGTGCTAAGAGAATAAAAGAGAATAGGTTGGTCTCCTGAGAGCTCCAGAGAGCTCATCCCACACAATTGCTTGTCTGTGGTCTTTGTCATCTTTATCAGGGAATTTCTGTCTGTCCAAGTCACCACGTTTTGATCAGGATCTTAACTACAGTCATATTGCTTATTAATTCTCTTTCCTGCATTACCGATTGTGCTGGTTTTTTATAGTAATGATCAGCCCTGTTTGATGGTTGCTGTCTTAAGCAACCTTTAAAGAGCCACCTTTTCATGTGTTGCTTCCAAATGTACCAGGCTACAGCCCTGCAACCTGTTACTCCAGAGGATCTCTTTCTCCGAGAACACTCCACCACTGTCTCACCCAATTCCCTGATCTTTGTGTTGTTTTAGAGTTTACAGCATCAGGCACAGAAACCTGAAGTCACTGGCTGTCACAGGATGGACCACAAGGTGTTTAGTTAGTGAGAAGAGTCAAAGTTGTCCTGTGGGGTACTGCATTTTGTGGACTGTCTCTTCAGTTATTTAATCCCTTAAGGCACGTCTTCAATAGAAGAATTGCCCTGCTTGGTTGCTGCTGCAGGAGCTGCTGTTAAGCATTTCGGTTGTATTAAGATGTAATCAGGAATGTAATTTTAGCTGTAAAACTGGCAGATGCTTTTTCCTTTTTACAAGATTGAATTTGGTTTTTCAGTGGTCCTTAATTTACAGTGGCAAAAATAGGAATCTGTAATTTGCTTACTAGTGCTTAAGTCTTTCAGAGGTCTCTTCAAATGCTTCTAAAAATGCCTGACTTCAAAAATCTTGAATGTCTGGGAAGCTACTGACTTTTTGTTTTCCTCCCTCCCAAAGCTGTTACTAACAAGATGTGCTTCAGTAACGTCTTGAAAGCGATAATACAATGTCTTTGCAAATAGATTTCTCGAACTTCGTATTTGGCTTACTGTTGCTCTTGCTCCAAGGATTCGGGGTTTTGAAGAAAGGAGGTTTGTTTTATTTTGCTTTCCACTAATGGTGAAGACGTTTAGCTAACTGCTGGTATTCTGGGAATAGAAATCTGCATCTAACCACTGTGTGTTCTGCCAAGGATTTGCAGGCTTTAAATACTTAAACTGAGCTGTCAACAAATAGCCAGCACAGAAGGGAGATACTGAAGACCAGAGATAAACTTTACTGTGAAGAATAAGATATAGCTGAATATTACTCTGAAGACCAGTCTGGAATTTTGTGTAAATTCTGTTTGGTTTGTTTTAAATGCAGGTGTGAAGCACAAGTCCTTTTTAACAGCTGAAGATTGCTTTGAGCTGGGAAAGATTGCGTACACTGAAGCTGACTACTACCACACTGAGCTCTGGATGGAACAAGCTCTGAAACAGCTGGATGAGGGAGAAGTGTCTTCTACGGATAAAGTCTACGTTCTGGACTACCTGAGTTATGCTGTGTATCAGCAGGGGGACCTGCGCAAGGCCATGACGCTCACAAAACGCCTTCTTGAACTGGGTATGTGAGAGAGATCTGAGACTCAGCACGATCTAGCTCTGTTATTGGGCAGGGTGTCAGCTACAGGTTTGTACTGAGGAGTGTCATCTTGCCAGAAATCTGACTTGCATATGGAGTTTTAAAATGGATTACTACTATTACCGTTAATATCTTGATGTGGTTTCCAGTGATGTAAGACTTGTATTATCATAAATCTTATTTTGCTACAGTGTGTTTAGAGGGACAATTACTTTCTAAACTACCGTGTCAGAGCTCATTGTGTGTTTTCCTGCAGATGTGTAAGGATATGTGTGTGATGCTGCAGGCTATCATCGCTTCCAGCTTAGCTTGGGGTTTTAGCTATCCTGTAAATGCTTTCAAACTAGAGTAGACGTTTCTAATTTTTATTTGACAAGCAGTAATGTGCATATGTTTTCTTTTTGTAAATAAGTGATACTTGTCTATTTCTTTGTCAACAGATCCTGAACATCAAAGAGCAAATGGGAACATGAAATATTTTGAATATATCATGGCTAAAGAAAAACAAGCAAATAAGTCCAGTACGGATTCAGAAGACCAGACGGAGAAGGAAACTGAGGTTAAGAAAAAGGATTACCTGCCCGAGAGAAGGAAGTACGAAATGCTGTGCCGTGGGGAGGGTCTCAAAATGGTAAAGTCGAGTAGACTGTTTTCAAATTATGAAACAAACCGTAACAAAGCAATGTCAGGAATTTATATGTGGCCTGAAAGCAAGGAAGTTGTTACAGCAGTTGGCCGAGTGTGTAGAACTCGGGATTAGCATGTGTTGGATTTCTTCACTGTTTCAATCTGTCCAGTAGACAAAAAGTAATACTGTTGCAGGCACAGCTGACTAACTTGGATGCACTAAATATCTGTAATGAGCTGAATAAGGGTGCTGGAAGTCTAGACTTACAAATGGTATTGAATGAGTGTGGGGTTTTGGTGCTAAAGTTATTTTTAACAGGACTGTGTAAAGTACTGCTTGATGCAATATTACAGAGTAACGTTAATGTGCCAATTTCTCAAACATAAAGCATCTCTATAACTTTTAACGTCTCTTGTTCTCAGGGCATCCTCTGCTTCTTAGAGATTTTAATGTCATGTGGAAGTTCTCTGATTATCTCTTGCTCTACCTTGTTTTCAGACTCCTAGGAGACAAAAAAGACTCTTCTGCCGATACTACGATGGAAACAGGAATCCTAGATACATTCTGGGCCCTGTCAAACAGGAAGATGAGTGGGACAAACCTCGCATTGTTCGTTTCCTTGACATTATCTCAGATGAAGAGATTGAAACTGTGAAAGAACTAGCAAAGCCAAGGGTAAATGTCTTGCACTTCTTTGCCTTTTGGAATCTTAAATTTTCTGTGTAGTTTTCTGTGTGAATGGGTGTGCATCTGTCTCCTCTTGAATGCAGATGTGTGTGTTGTGCTCACACGGCGCTTTTCTCATTTCGTAGCTCTTGGTGACACGCTCTTTGAAGGACAGAGTGAGGAAGCTGGAAATTCTGAGTAATTAAGAGCCAGGTAACAGCAGTGCAGGATTGTCAGTCTTCCGGCAGACACCATTTCAGTGCGTGCTTTTTCAGATGCAAATGTTCTACAACACACTACAAATGTACTGCAGATAGGTTGCCTTGAAGTGTACCTGTCATCTGGCGGTTGTTTGGTTTTCTGATTTTTGTTTGTTCTTTTTTAAGTCTGTATTCGCCAAAGATGAGACATGGCGAAGAGTGCCCTCTAGGGAGAGGCAGCTGTTTCTCTGGTCCTGGAACACCACATTATTGTGTAGACAGGAATGGATGGTGGTGTTCTACATTTGGTATAGAGCTGACTTCTGTCTCCCAGGCTTTGAAGGTATCAGCAGATGAAAGAGCTTTAACAAGGCAGTGGTACTCAGCTTTTTGTTTACAGTTCCAACTCATCAAATCCTGTTTCAGAAACAGGATGCAAAGGTTCTTGTTTCTGCATGCAGAATAATCTAGGGTAGCTCAACTGTCACCGTAAACAGGAACGTCCAGACAAACACAAAACTGCATCCAGTTGGTGAAATTTCGCATCTCAAGATGTGCCTTGAAGGTGTACTTAGTGATTTATTTTTTCCTATCAGTTGCCAGTTACTTCTAAAATAAGACTTAAACTTGTGGGAATAAACTATTTTTTCCTTTGGTTGTTAGCATAAATTGCTTTTTGTTCAGAGAGAGCTGAGCAAATGAGGATTAGGGAAATAAGTGTATTAAGTGTAGGACAAACAGCTTGGACTGCTGCAAAGTAAGGCAGCTGTGGGTTATGCACGGGCACATCAAGGATGAGGTTGTCCTTGGTCACTACACTGAGTACTAGGTAGTCCGAAGGTGATTTCTAAGCTTCCCAAAAGCTGGTGCGTTGTATTTCTGAGGTGACATTCTGAACTGAAAAGAAGTAGTGCAAGGAGTTCTCTTCACTTACCTTTACAACAGCCCTTCCTGCTTTCCTGTCAGGCAGCCTTGCTGCAGATCTGAAAATTAGAGCCCTGATTGGTTGTTGATGATAAAGTCCCTTTGCTGCTGCAAAAGCTCTGGCATTATGTCTTTGTAATATGACTGAATCACTTCTTTATGGAGTAAAAATAAGGCTTAGCACTAAAAAGCCTGTATGGGTTTCTGAAATGTGTCTGTTTTAATTTCCAGACTTGCCGAGATAGTTGTTTTCCTATCAAGTGTCTGGCTCGAAGTAAAGACTTGCAGATTCCTATAGTTCATTGATGTAGAAGTATCTGTATGCAGTTAGTGTTGAATGTATTTTCTACAGCTGAGGCCTTACAGGGATCAGTACTGAGTGTAGCAAGGGGATTGTGTTTTTTGAGACTGAAAGGTCATCTGCTTCTTCTGGTGCTTGGGATGTTGCCATCGCTGCCTTTTGGAAGACAGCACTGTCTGATCTCTGCCCAGTGTTCTGCTGTGCTGGCAGCACAAACTGGCAGGATGAAGGCTTATTGTTCGGCATTGGGAGTTTCACTTGAATTGTAGTTTGTGCCTGGGTTCTGATGTGCGTCTGCATGGGATGAGGGGAGAGGTGGCATATTAAGAGCTCCCACTACCACCTCTTGTTAGTTGGCATGGAGAGGCTTTAATTTACTTAGTTTATTGTAACAACAGAAAAATCCTTCTAGTTGTTTTGGACTTGGTGTGACACTTTATGCCTCCTCTAGAATTTGGGTTGTATAACTCGGCCTTTCCAGTTACAAATGATGGAGAGTGTCTGATATTACATGAACAAAGATAAAAGGTGCAGATAAGGTTCTGAATCGGATATTAACATTGATGGGATGGCGTCAAATAAGTGGAGCACCGTAGAGGGATAGGAAGGCCCTGAACCAGGACGTCTCATCCTGTGTGACTTAAGCATAGAATGGAAATGCATCCATGGACTGAGCAATCGGTTTGTGTTAGCATCAGTGTTAAGAGTTCAGTGCAGCTTTTGGCATAGAAAGAATCGGAAATGTAGTTTTATTCATATTTTGCTTATCCAAGGTTGCAATATTGCCTGCATTCAATTTGACTGTAAAACTCATCTTATGTATGTGGGACGGAGTGCTAACGAAGGACCAGTTGTACCCATGCTGTAATGTTGTACTGCTTCCAGCAGTTCTTGCAATATGAAGAAATTGAAAGCTTCTAGTTCACTATATTCAGATGACTTTTCTTCTAGTTACAGAAAAGGAAACATTGCTTCCTGGAAAACTTGATCTTCTCTAAGGCTCTGTTTCAAAAAAAAAAAAAAAACAAAAAAAAAAACCAAAAAAGAACTCTGAAAACCTCTCTTTTAGTAAAATTGGAGAGTCCACCTTCTTCACCACCACTGCCAGGAAAGAAAAAACACCCAGTCCATGAAAGAAAAACCACCACAAATGGTGACTGGGTGGCTTTTGTGTGAGAGCTTGGGACATTTCCCCTTAGGCTTCTGAATGGTCGGATTGCTGTGATGCAGTATATGCTTTGTAATGCAACTATTCTGATGGTTCGCTTCACAGCTGAGGCGAGCCACCATTTCAAACCCCATAACAGGAGCCTTGGAGACGGCACATTACAGAATTAGCAAAAGGTAAGAGAGCTCTATGCCAGATGTTTTGGGCCTGTAATGAGTGTGTAGATTCTGCTCATTATGGGGAAAAAAGAGGTGGTCTAAAAAGGCAACTTTGGCTTTGTAGACCACTGCTTTATCATGTGCAGGTCTGTAACAGGCTGTTACTGCTGAGTTTCTCAGTCTCTTCCTTCAGCTTGAAGTTCTGGGGACATATTTTGATTTCTTGTTTTTCTTTTTTTTGTCACCTTCTGAGTATGTGTTCTCAAACAGTAATCCATAGGAGAAGTGGGGCTTTACAATCAGTTAAAAAAATATGTGTTGCTATAAAACCTTTATAAGAATCTGGTTTTTTTTAATAATAGTATTTTTTAATAGTTCTTTCCCCTTGCTCTTCTCACCAACCAAAATTTGTTCTCCCTTTCCTTGTAAAGTGTAGCAGTTCACTGGAAGTGTGAAGTGCCTTTTTATGTGCAAGAGGTGCTTTAAGTCCTTACCATGCATGACAGCGGGAGTGGCATGCACATGGTGTTCCATTGTTCCAAGATAATCCCATGCTTCTGTCTGATCTATTTTACCTCCTTCTGACACAAGTCTGGCAGAACACAGGCTTGGTTTCGCTGGACTCCTGATTCTTGCCAGCTTGTCTATTGAGTACTGAAAGTCTTGAGTTTCGCCAGTGTTTTCCAAAATTGGCTGCCTCTGTGAGAAACCGCCTGCCTGCTGCCTACCCCCTTGGTTTTAGTAGCGGTGACTAAAGAGATTGGCCACCTGCTCCTTCAGCATTAAGCCAAAATTCTGAAAGGAGTTAAACTTCTGGGTGAAGAGGAATTGTCTGTGAAACTCAGCATCATAAATTATTTGCAGAAACCAAAAAAAGAGGACAAAAAAGGAAAAATAGGAGGAAAAAAGTGAAAGGACAATCTAACCAAATTTTTCAAACCAATTTGTTTTGATTTGGACATGGCACCTTACAGCTTCTGTTGCCCTTCTAATATTGCTACTTTAAGAGCATTGCATCCAGACCAATCGGAATCCTTTCAAACACCTGTGGCTTGGCAAAAAAGGAGCCTACTAGGTGGGTAAGCCCTTGTCCTTTCTCTTTTTGTAGCTGAGCCGTGCTACTGTTCATGACCCTGAGACTGGGAAACTGACCACAGCACATTACAGAGTCTCTAAGAGGTAAGGGGAATATCTTCCAAAGGTACACCCAGTCCGAGGAAGTCTGTTCTGGAACTGGACTGCTTCAGCTCTCAATGTGGGGCAAATGCAGATTTTGGATCACTTTTATATTCTTAAGTCTCTCTTTAGAAGAACGAGAATGGCCTAAAGCAAACTGAGCTGTTGTATAACAAAGCAATCAGTCTGCTGAAATAGAAAATAGCTTTCTATGTAAGTGGTGGCCAAGATGGGCGTTCCCTCTTCTGCTTCGCATGGCTTGTCTGGTGCTAATGTACTAAATTGCTAGCACTGTGTGGGTTCTCTTAACACTAACAAACAGTGGAAGAGGTGGCCTTTATAGCTCACCCCTACCACTAAACTTTGGTATTGATACTTGCTGCTTAAAACTGGGTGCTGTGATGGGCTGCTGGCATTCATGGGAATACTGCAAATGGAAGCTGGTTGATAATTTTACAGAATTTCCTTGTTTAAATGATTGAAAGTAGTTACTGCTTTAATAGAAAACCAGTGTTCCTTCAGCTTCCTTGAACAAAAAGTCTGTACCTGGAATGACGGGTAGATCAAACCTCCAGGATTTTGAGTTAGCTATGTGTTTCTGTAAAAGTTGAAAGTGCTTCAAAGCCCTGGGTTACAAGAAACTGATTAAAAAATTATTATAACTCTCATGGTAATTAGAACACCATTGTAGCTGAAGTCTGATCCTTAAAGCCATGCTTGTTACAAGTAGCGGCAAGCTGAAAACTTTTAAATTTTGGACATTAAAAGTTGCCTTGCACCTACAAGCAATGTGCAGGTCCGCTTACTCATTGGGGCATGTACACGTGGCAGGAGTCCTTTGGAAACTGTCCAGCGCACTCTTGCATATTAGCTCCTTCCGGCTGCCTCTACAGGCCTGCTCCTGAAGGATTTGAGGAGCATATGTCTTCCTGTTCAATGTATGATGCGTTTAGGTTTTATTTTTTGGTTTTAATTTTGAAGTCTGTCCAGGTCCTATCTCGGTTGTCTATGGCCATGTATTTTAAAGGAAGCATTTATTCAGTCTAAGGATTTGTCCTCTGCAACATGGACCAGTCTGGGGCATTTACTGAAGAAATTTGCTGTTCCATTTGAATGTACCCTCAGGGTTTCTGTCAAACTTGATGGGCTAACAATAAGAATTAGAGAAAGTGACCAGATTACTAACTGAAAATTGAGATGCTTAACTGGCCCCTTTTTAGGGCGCCATTCCCGTTTCAGTAAAAGGATTTTTTATTTAGAGTTTTGATTTTTCATTAGTGGGAAGCATTATGTCTTGAGAGTGTTGGAGATGCTGTAGTTAGAAAAAATAGTACTAGACACTACTCATTGTATAAAGCTGATTGCTTCATGAATGTGTGCAGCGGATGGCGCAGCCAGATCCCATTTGCCATCACCTCTTCACTGACTTCCTGACGTGACAAAACAGTTTCTCCTAAGGCTTCAGTCTGGAATTAACTGTGCGCTGTGCCATGCGTAGGAACTCTCTGAGGAGGTGCAAGAGTAACTGCTGTCTGCAAAGGGCTGCAGCCTCCTTGCATGGTGTGCTGCGAGCCTGGAACAACCCGTGGTGAGCATCTGCTGCAGGAGACCCCTCAGCGTTTAAGATATGTATACTTCACAAGAGAACTGACAGCTAAATTTTGTCTCGTCCCTAAGCGAGACTGCTTTAGCAGGATCACAGTATTAAAGCTGGATCACTGAACAGCTCTTGCAGAACTTTTCTGGTTTGGATTCAAGATGGATCATTGCTCCTGAAAATGAAAATATGCTTGCTGTATATTTTTTTTAATAGATGGCTGCTTTCCACCTTCAAACATTCTTTCCTAGCAAACGCACGGCTAAATTACAGCATTCTTGTCTTTGAGAGGACTACTGTTCACTGTGCAGTACGTGGCAGACTGTATAAAAGGAGGCACATTGCCAGCAGTTTGGGGAGCACCATCAGTCCATGCTGTGTGCAGTACCCAAATAAACTCTGCTGCTCTGACACTGCTTTTAAAGAAGCTTCTTTTTTTCTTCTCTCTTTCCAGCAGCCAGTCGGAACTCTTAGCACATGATGATAAAGTTTCCACTTCAGAAATAGCAGTCTGTGTTTTTGTTCACTCTCTGTAGCACCTCTACTAATACTTTATACATACTAGGTGCATTTTAGAAAGTTTTTAGGTTTAAAAGCCAGTATTTTGTGTGACCAATGACCATTACAAAAGCAGCGTTGAAATATTCTGGTGCAGTGCTAGTGTGGCTGAGAGTAAGGTCATAGCCTTTGTCATGTCTGATACTGGGCTGTCTAGTGCAGTTGGAGGAGGAGACAAACTTTTGGGAACATAAGCCCTTGTATGCCACGTAGATCTGAACAGTTGTCTGGCTTTCTTTTTATATACCACTTAGTCTAAAAGTATTTCTGCATGTAAATCTTGCACTGATAAAATCTCTAAGATACCTGATACGGAATTGTAAGGCGGGGGAATAAATGTAATTACTGCTAGCTGTTTGTAATTAATATAAAAGTTGTTAATAGCCAGATCTCAGTGTGAGGAAGATGAAATCCCCCTACATGAATTCAGCACCCTAATGAAGTTCTCTGAATTGCTGTAGTGTATTAGCTTAGTTCCCAGATGTCTTCACAAAGGCAGGTGGGGCACCAGGCAGGTGTGCTTTGTAGTCTGAGAATTTTGGCTTATGGAAATATCAAATCCTCCAGTACATAAAGTCACCTGCATTTTAAACTGCCATGCTTATGACTGCCCAAGAAATAAGCTTGTCCCTTTTCGTTAGTAAGTTTGCTGCCCATGGTGGGCTCATAGGTGCCAGCTGGTCAAAAATCGAACCAAAATTGCTCTTAATGCAAGTTAACTTGTCACGTGAGCAACTTAATTGAACAACTGTGTAGGGAAGAGAATGACCTTGTGTGCATTTACTGAACCACACTGGACCTTGGACTATGCATATATTAAAAGAAAGAAGTTGTTCTGGGCTCCTCAGTTCAAGAAAGATATTGAGGTGCTGGAGAGGGTCCAGAGAAGAGCAACAAAACTGGTGAAGGGACTTGAGCACAAGTCCTGTGAAGAGAGGCTGAGGGAGCTGGGGTTTAGCCTGGAGAAGAGGAGGCTCAGGGGTGACCTCATCGCTCTCTAAAACTATCTGAAAGGAGGTTGTAGGCAGGTGGGGGTCAGACTCTTCTCCCAAGCAACCAGCAACAGAACAAGAGGGCACGAGCTTAGACTCTGCCGGGGAAGGTTTAGGCTGGATATCAGAAAAAAGTTCTTCACAGAGCGAGTAATCAGGCATTGGAATGACCTGCCCAAAGAGGTGGTGAATTCACCATCCCTGGAAGTTTTTAAAATAAGACTGGATGTGGCACTTAGTGCCATGATCTAGTAATCATGATAGTGTTGGATTAAGGGTTGGACTTGATGATCTTGGAGGTCTCTTCCAACCCAGATAATTCTACGATTCTATGATTCTAAGTTTGAGCACAAGTTAAGGCTGTTAATTCTTCATTACATACACCACTGGTGAGGGAGGATAAAAGAGTCCTTCAGGGAGAGGAATACCTCCTATAAATGGTCTTGGACCAGGCACACCATGTCAGGCTGAGACTAGCATCAAAACAAGGCAGTGTGGGGAAACTGTTGTGTTCTGCAAAGGCCCCAGGGCAAAGCCTGCAATAACAGAGGACCTTTGTTGTGCATCGTAACTCCAGCAGGTGCGGAGACCTCCTGGTGCTGGCTGGTTGCTTTAGGCATCTGCAGGGCCTCCTGATTTTGTGGTGCTTGCAGGATTAAATCACACTGAAACTCTTCACAACAAATTATTCAGAGCTACAGACCTCTGCCTAAGTTTTGCTCAGCAGACTGGCTGGCACTTGAAATACAGTTTCAGTTCCCTATTTCCTGCACCTTTCATAGACTTTGTAGCCTTGGGCAATTAATTCTATTCTAAAATACATATAATACTTTGTGAAAGGGTATAGTATTGTCCCTGTTGAAATATTCAAAGCATTCATTGCAATTCTCAAAAACTGATAACAGTAAGAATCTTGCTTTTTGCTTTTTTTTCTCCTAAGGCCTTTATGTAGAGTGGACAGAGGCAGCGAGAGCCTGCGCTTTGAGGGCTCGATGGGCTTGCCCAATGGCTGTGTTGAGGCTTTTCTTTTGTATGGAGTGTGAGGTTAGGATTGCTTGTGTGTGTTACCTGTTCAGCATGGCTGCACAGCATGTGGCTGCATTGCTGCTTCTTTTTTGGGGGGAGAAGTGCTTCATGTAAATAGTCTCTGTTCTCCTTCCACCTTAAATTGAAGAAGGTTGCATTGTAACACTCCCTTATACTAACTGTTCGTAAGTGGAGCTCTGTGTATGTGTTTCTGTAAGTCTGTCTTGAGACTTATTTCTTTTATCTACAGTTCATTTGTCATTTACAAAACAAAAAGCTCATAGAGATTCTGTAACCTGTGTCAGTGCCTTGTGTCACACGTCATGCTACTGTTCCTCCTATGCAAAGTGGTTTTTAATACAATTTTTATATTAAAGAAAACAACCTTAATTTAGTATGGATGTGAAAGTCCATTTGAGTAGAAATACTATGGTGAATTTGCCGGCTAAGTCTCTGAGAACAGGTCAACAGTCTTGTAAAAGCAGCAAAGACCACTGATGAGTCCAAAAGGCAGAGCCAGATGCTAGGAAAAAAGCAGAATTAGCTGTCTTCCACTGTCCTGCAAAAAAGGGCAAACATGTGGCACAAATCTCATCCATATGAGACACCAGCAGGGGACTGCCAGGTTAAACAAAAAGGAGCAGGTAGGTAGTGAGCATGCTGACAGCGAGCAAAGGGGGGCAGGTAAGGTGAAGGTGCCTTGGCTAGATGCAGCTACCAACAAGAAAAACAAGCATTGTGTGAGCAGGAAAATGCTTTTGGGGAAAAAAATAAAGAGAGAAGAATAATACTTTTTCAGAAAGAACAAAATGTTTCTCTTGTAAAGTGATGAAAAATGCAATGTGTTTGTTTCTGGATGCATTCAGGGCTGGTGAGAGTCCAGTAGGGATGCGCAGAGCTGCGGTTATGCTAAGCCTGTGCTCTTTTCTGCCAAACATTGCTATTCTGGGTGTGCCGCTGCTTCCCAGCCATGCAGCTTTCAAGAATGAACAACCACACAGAGTAAAAGATGCTGCATTGGGTCTGGGTGAAGGCAGCAGTTTTCATGTAGAACTGCTCCTCTACCTATTCATACCTTTCACTGCTGACTCATTTGCCAGTTATTTAAAATGTAGTGTTTTGAGCTGAAAAGTCCTAATTTACAGTAGGAGTTAGACAGTTTGAAGATGCCTTTGGAACCTTTTGCATTTATGTTTGTTTGGTTTTTTTTTAAAAAAAGGAGAGTGGTTGTGTGTTTGGGTTTTTTGGTGGTTTTTTTTTCCCTTAAATATCATTATATACCTGAGACGTGTGCTAAATACTACCAAAACAGCCTATTACAAATTTGGAAGTTGTTCAACAGGGAAAATAGGAAAGAATTTTATTAATTGTTTAATTGTTTTCATAATTCTTTTTAGCACAGGTAAGTGATGTGAAAGGACAGGTCACAGAGTGTGCACTTTTAAGTGCATGACATATGGAAGAGCCGAATTAGTTACAATTGCATTGACACTGCATGCACTAAGTAAAGCAACTCGCCTGTTCCTTTGCTATGTGCTGCTTCAAAATGCATCAAATGTGGGCTCTAAATGAGCTGTTTGGAATGGGGAAGAGCAAAATTGCATTGTGCTTGTTTTAGAAAACATCTTGAAGCAGGTTTTACTGTTTGGAATGTTTTCTTTTGTAGTCCAGTGTGGGAATGAAGGCCCTTAATTTTAGGGCTTTTTTCAACGAGTGCTGTAAGTGTCCTTTCTAGAAAACATGTTTGTTAAACCCACCCCTTTGTAATATCTTGGAAACATTTCTGACCATCCTACAAAACTCCTGAAAAGTACAAAAAAACTAATCTCAAATGTAATGTAATTTCAGGTGTTGCATTTGTACTGCTAGCTTGCTGCCTAATTATTATCATATTTCATTAATTTCTTCTTTGCCTTACTTAGCGCTTGGTTGTCTGGATATGAAAGCCCGGTGGTATCTCGCATTAACACAAGGATACAGGACCTAACAGGACTTGATGTCTCCACAGCAGAGGAACTACAGGTAAACTGTTAGCACAAGTCTGATGGTGAATGACTGTCAGTTGGCATTTCACTCTGGATAGCCTCATGTGCAACACTGTGCTCACTCAAGCAGTGTTGCTAAGGTGACCTCAACAGCTCATTCAGCACGGGGGCAGCTGACTTGAGGGCTGGTTTGATTGAAGACCAGGGGAAGAATGAGTGTTCTATAGGGACGAAGAAACAAAGTTATCTTTGCAGAGTAGTGTTTACATTAGTGGGAAGTGGCTTTCTGTTGCTGAAGGGAAATAATAACTGAAACGTCTGCTGTTGGTAGAAGTGGATGTGTAATGCCGTTTCATTTATACTACTAAAACTAAGTTTCTTTGCTTCAGGGTTAAACTTTGGTGCTGTGGTGATAGTAAAAAGTTTAGTTTGACTGATACTTAAGGAAAGGGAGGCAGAATGGGTATTTAGATTTGCCATCCCATCCTTGGTCCTAGAAGGCCAACAGTGTGCTGGTGTCTGTAATGTTGGAAAGGCAGACTTTAACTTGAGTAAATTTCATTTAAGTACTTACTTTTATTCGTTTGCTTGAGGCTTTCAAATGAACAACTGCTTCTCTTATTCTGAGAAGGCATTCGTACCTAGAAAGCAGGACACTAGAAAGTGGTTCCTGAAAGTTGTTGTGCTGCTCTGCTACTCCATCGAGGCTCCTGATGATAAAATGTCTGAGCATCTGGTTGAAAATTGAGGTTATGAATACATGGAAGAGATGAAAAAAAAATCAATCTGCAACAAGGACAGTGGATCCTCTTTATTGACATAGAGATCAAAGAGTGATTTAAATTTGAATGATGTAAAAGTGCCGTGACCTATTTTGAAGAGAAAGTTTCTGTAGAAGAAAACTACTTTTCTGCCCCAGGGATGTACCAGATTCCTTACCTGGAGTGCACTGCAGCTTGCCGTGCCAGTCTTGGATATGCTGCTTCTCTCGTAGCTGAACATCTTGGGGCTCTTTGGAGCCCGTGGCCATCCAGATCTTCAGGAGTTTCAGAAGTTTTGTGGCCAGGTTCTGTAACTTGAAGGTCATTAGATCAGACAGTAACAGGCACTCAGAAGTGAGAGAATGTCTTTACCATTCAGCTGTGGTGAAGAGAGAGCTTTCAAGGAAAGCTGACCCTGGGGAAGGGGAGGCTCAACTGTGGCTTTGCTGGGAGCTGAGCTGGTGTCTATCAGGAACTGCAACAGCAGAGTGCAGGGCTGAGACCCTAACGCTCTGAGGCAGGTTCTGGCTCTGTGCTGATGAGGAGTCTGGCTGAAGCCAGAGCTTCCTGTGAATACCTACTAGGACTGTGCTCTGTACAGTGCAGTTTACCTGGCAGAGACCTGTAACTTCCCAGGGCTTCATTTTTAAAGTTTGTTGAAAGGTTGTAGATGACAGGCAAAATTCTTATCTGGATAAAATACTGCTTTACTAGATTTTGTGCTTCTCCTTCTACTGTAGGTAGCCAACTACGGAGTAGGAGGCCAGTATGAGCCTCATTTTGATTTTGGAAGGGTAAGTCCTGTTTTTTTCTTCACCTCTTTCTTCTTCACAAGCACTGTGTTTCTCTTTTTCAGGTGGCAAATTATGGAGTGGGAGGACAGTATGAACCCCACTTTGACTTTGCACGGGCAAGTAAAGAGATGGAGGAGAGATAGTCACCTGGTGAAGCCGGGGCCTCTTGGCTGCGGCACAATTTCTATTCTTCAATGTGGATTAAATTTTGTAGCACTTCAACTTTTCTAATCCTTGTTAGTGGAGAAAGCCCTCTAAACCACCAGCTGAACTGAGAAACGTTTTGGGCGTTATAGAGCAACAAGGTTTTTTTTTTCAAAAACATAGTTAAAAATTATTCTAAGGAGATGATGGATAGTTCTTAACAGAGCAAAGGGTATTAGCTTTATTCTAAATCTGAGGTAATGTTTAGAAATTTTATAACAGGCCAGGGTACTGGCCGTGTAAAGCTATTTGTTTAAAATCACTGAAGGATATACAACTAAACTGTGTCAAAAATCTGTATATATCCTCTTCTTCTGACTTGTGTAGCAGATGGTGGTATCAGCTAACATGCATCTGTGCACTGGAGCTACCATGGCTGTGTCTGCAGTGCAGAGCAGCACTGAACAAGGCAAATGTGACTGCACAGGTGAGCGCTTAATGCTCAAAGAAAGGCTTTGTAGGCAGCGTAGGAAAACTTGTATTCTAGCTTACTGTGTAGGCCTGCCGTGTGGAGAGAGAGCTTCTTTCTCCAGAGCTGAGGTGCAGGAATCTTGGATGCTGCTGAAGAACTTTTGAAAAGATGAGTGCTGTAGCTCGCATGGTGATTGCTAGCAGCTCCTGACACCAGGAAGAACCTACTGAGTCTTCTCATCTCACCACCCTCAGGTTTTTTTAGTTGATTTAAATTCCAAACTTATTTCTGTTCCAGCTTGAATTGTGGACTGCTGGAAATAATGCGACTGAATTCAGTTGGTTATTTATTGGGCGTACTTATGTGTGATTTAACACCTTCAAATTAACCTTATGTTCTGAAACCAAGATACAAACTATTAATCAGAATCTCTGCTCTGTAAGCATGTTATCAAAATCATTGCCAATTATTAACAGGTTTTGTTTGGGAATGCATAGGTTAATTTCTGGAGTAATGATTGCTGGAATTTTAGCACACACAAATTGTGGTCACAGGGCATGGGTTTTAGAAGTGAAATCAGAGGTGGAACAGAAGTTTGTATTGTAACCCATCAAAATGGGGGTTTGTTCTTGTAAGTCAGGTGATAAGAGCCTCTTATTTACCGAGTGGCTCTCTGGGCTAGTTACTTGGTTGCTTAGTTAGTTAGCCTGTTATGCTCCTGAGTGCCGAGGTGCGTTCTGCTTCTGCCCTTCTTTCCAGCTGTAATGGAAGAGCAACGGTGAAGTGTGAGAGCTGGCGGGGCGGGGGACTCCCCTCTGAGCGCGGGACTGTGCTGCTGCTGTCGCAGCTGCCTTCAGGCAGGAGCAGCCCTTCCTCCTGCCGAGGCGCCTGTGGACTGTGCTGCTGCTGTCGCAGCTGCCTTCAGGCAGGAGCAGCCCTTCCTCCTGCCGAGGCGCCTGTGGCTGGGGTGGCGTGCTGCTTAACCGAGCACTCCATAGGTTTTTAACAGCACTCCAAAATGCCTGCGTGCCCGGGAGGAGCAGCAGAGTGCGGAGGGCAGCCAGGTCGAGCAGCAGCCGGCACTTGCTGCTACAGTGCAAGGTGGGAAAGACTGGAACAGGAAGGGAGCTGGGGGCCACCCCTGCGGCAGAACGCGGCTGCAGCCTCGTTCTCAGTGAACTTGGCACTGATGAGCTGCCTACACTGTTTTGCTCATCTTGGCTGAGCACAAGAGGGGATAAGTGAGTGTAATGAAATAATTAAGTTTGCGACTGTGAAGAGGATTTATATACTCATTTGCAGACAGTACAGTTGTTCTTGCCCATTAACAGTTTGGGCTTATGCCTTCCCTGTCCTACAGAATTTTAAAATTCCTGGTTTATTTAAATTAATTTATACACTCGTATTGCATTCTCCCCTTCTTCCAAATAGAGAGATTGAATTAATTTTTCTGCATGACTTAGCTGCTGGCTCTGCAGCTGTATGTCATTGACTCTTCTCAATAATCAAAATGAAATGCTTATTAAATCTTCTTGCTTTTATTCACAGAAAGATGAGCCAGATGCTTTTAAGGAATTGGGAACAGGCAACAGAATTGCTACTTGGCTGTTTTATGTAAGTGGTGTATTTCTGTCCTGTGCTAGTGCCAAAAATATCTGTCATTGCATATTCTTTATACCGTTGAATGTGATTCCATTACATTTGTTTTACTGAAGTGACTTGCAAATGAAGACAGCCACTGACTTAACGGTAATACATGAGGTATCGTCTTACCCATAAGTAATGGGTCTCCCGTGTATTCTTAAGGGGGATTTTCCTCAAAGGTGAGCATCACCTTAAATTCCTTGACTATCCGTTCACTTTACATTTGCACGGGTGTTGATGCATGCTCCCTGCTGCAGCACTTGGGGAGAAGCGGTAGCATTTTGAACAAGGTGGGTAAGTTTTAGCCATATGTAAGACGGTTTGTTATGCAGCCTCTTCTGACTCATGGGGAGGCAGAAATCAAGTCGTTCAGTGAATTTACTCTGTTTCACTGACCCTTGGGAGTGTCTGGTCCTGCAGCTGACCTCTGCCTTTCCCCTCAGATGAGTGACGTGTCGGCTGGGGGAGCTACTGTCTTCCCTGAGGTGGGAGCCAGCGTCTGGCCCAGAAAGGTGAGCAGTGATTCCGTCTGGTGAGCCACTTCCCTCCCCGTCTACTCAAAAATACAGCAGAGGGGTGTTCAGACACTTATAATGCGTTCATACAGAGAAGGTGAGAGGAGAGGGTACCTAGGACGAAGTGAAGAAACTGGAGTGGTACTGCTCAGTCCAGGGGCCTCAGATCTAATGCATTGTTATGTTTGGACTTCATTGATTCTAACACACAGGCTGGACAAAACATCACCGTACTTCAAAATACATCTTGAAAATACTCAGATCTGTACGTAGGTTGAGTCTTGAGGCATCTGTAGGAAATTCTCCCTGAAATGGTGTGTTCCTGTGACTTTTTTCCTCAGAAGGGTCACAAATAAGGTCCTTCTTTGCTGGCCATCTGCTTGCTTTCTAAAACTGGTCAGAGTTAAGTGCAACTGGCTTATGGTTTTAAAAAATTAACAGCTAAGTATATGTAGCCACAGAATGAGTCAAAGGAGAGTTACTCCTTAGGAAAGCAAATGTTAGAATATGGAAAAGAGTCTTCAATTTAAAAGGAACATCTGAGATACAAACACATGTACCTCTGCCTCATCATTAAGTAAGCTGGTTTGAAAGTGTGTATCGCACAGAGACAAACGCTGAGGGTTTTCACTGCAATTTCCAGGGAACAGCTGTATTCTGGTACAATCTCTTCCCAAGCGGAGAAGGAGATTACAGCACCAGACATGCGGCCTGCCCAGTACTAGTTGGAAACAAATGGGGTAAGTACCTCTCACGCTGTGGCGTGAGATCTGGGGCTTTGCTAGAGGGTTGTTGTGGTTTTCTTTTTCTCTGGACTTCATGGGGAAATAAAATGAAATTAGGTCCTTTACAAAGAAATCTACTTTATAACTTTGTCTACTAAATATCTTTCTATAGATATTATGTTTTATATATTACATAAAGTAGCATATTTATTATATATAGAAATACATATACTATGTCTAATAGTATTTTGTAGTTTTGCAACTACAGGAAGGGGTTTTCTCCCCTCTTGGATTTATTACACCAACTTCATATGTGTGTGTATTAAAGTACTTCAGAAAATGAAGATAGTTATGTGCTTAACTGAAAGCTGGCCAACAGTGTATATTTAGCTGAAACAGAAGCATGAGATAACCAGGTGCAGTGATCAAATACCTTTATGTCTTTGCAGTATCCAATAAATGGCTTCACGAACGCGGGCAGGAATTCCGAAGGCCGTGTACTTTATCAGAGTTGGAATGATGTAGACACTCATCCTTTTTCTTCTGTATTCAGTTTGTGTATAATGTACACATCTCCTACAGTTTACAATTGACTAACACTCCACTACAGGTTCAGTCTTCAGCTACACCAGTGTTTCATCTGTGGACAAAACAAAATGTGCTTCTAGTCGCCTTCAAATATCCCCTTAAGGTTTTATGAACAGAATATGGTCTATGAGTGCTACAGAAAAAAAAAAAAGGACAAAATACAGACCAGGGCCACGACTAACAGTGGTGTTGTGTGTGGTGTTCCTTTCACCATCGCCCCTCTGACCTGCATGGAAAGCCAGTGGTTGTTGGCTTAGAGTCCTCCTCACAACTGTCCATCTGTCAAGGGCCGGATGATTGAATGGGAGGGCTCTCTTCTAAGGAAGGCTGAATTAAACCCATTCATTTTCCTTAGTTTTCAGACATTCAACTCCTTGCTTTTCTAGAGTGCCTGACCACTCCTGGTGAGAACTGTGGGCATGGTTTGTGTTTCTCTGGGGAACAACTTATTATCATGTTTTAGTCTGTTTTTCGACTTCCACAAAAGCCCCAATTTTTAAATGTTCTTCCTTCTCAGCATCTGTGGGGAGTCTGGTTCAGCCTTGAACTTGTGAGCCAGCAGTTGCATATGCATAGATGAGGTGGCTTCAGCAGTGTGGTGTCAGACATGTGCCTGCATCAGAGCAGCCTGACAACACTTAGAGCCCATCTTCCCTCCATTTTATTCTTTAATGTTTGTCCACATAAACAAATGCTGCTTTTATTCTGTCTTAGTCATCAACTCTTCCGTCTGTTCCTTGGGCAGTGGGGATGGCAATGTTACAGTCTTCATTAATCAAAATAATTGTGCCTTAAGACACTGGAATTTCAAATTGGTTATGAGACTTCAGGTGATGAGATAATGCATGGTCCTCAGAGAATGCTCTCCACCATAGTCATCCTGGCCTATTTATAATCCTGACTCCCCTAAATGTTTTTTAGATGCTTTTTATTTTGGTAGTGTTTCTTCAGCTGCAGGTGCTGAGTGCAGGCTGCAGCAGCGACATGCCTTTAGTAAGGGTGGCTCTTCACAGAGGGTGCTAGAGTTTGGTGCTGCTCACCTTGCAGAGTCACTGTGAGCGAGGAAGTGCTGGGAAAGGACCTCCTCCAGAGGATCTGGTGCTGCTTCTGCTGTGAGCCAGGGCTGGAGCTGTTCTGATTTGCGCCACCCCCACAGAAAAAGAGTCCCCAAAGCCAGCAGCATGACTCTCGGGGACCTCAGATCTTGAGGGATCATGCTTATGCTGAGATGAAGATGAAACATCTGAGGGAGGTGAGACTGTCACTGCTGTAGCTGTTGAGCTTCTGTTCTGCTCTGCTCATCAGATTGCTGTGGGAGGAATAGCCCTGTCCAACTAAGCAGAGTGGCAGAGGCTGCAGGGAGGTGCACTTTCCTGGCTGCTTCTCATCCACAGCAGGATTTTTAGCAAAATGTCCTAAATATTCCACTAGCATATTGACAAGAATCAAAGTGAGCAGTAACAAACTCTGCCTAAACAGTCTGATTTTCTGGATGATGACCGCTACATCACTAAAACCATCAAGCCTGAAGTCTTCACCAAGGAAAAAATTCCAATTTTAGTTAATTGGATTTTCTGCCTCAATAAAATCTTGAAATTTGAGCCAAAAGGTAGATAAAGCCAACTGTTAATGTGTTAGAAATACCTCTGGAATACTGAGAATGCAGTTTAAGGTACTGTAGTTTGTAGAACTGCATACTTTCAGAAGACACTTTAAAATCTTTGCTGGAAAACGTGTTGTCAAATTTCTATTGAGCCTGTTAGCAATGGGGCCTATGGAACTGTTTATCCTTAGCCCTGCATTGTGCCTGTGCTTTTGGCAGATGTGAAACTAAGTCCATCCAACACTTAAGAAAACAAATAAAAGGAGAAATAGTTTCACCTTATGTCTGCTCCACTCATTTATTCAGAGTAGCTGGTACGCTTAGAGCAGTATCTGATAGAAGTGAATTCACCAAAGAAAGGGATTATCAGAGTTATAAGCTCTTGATCACTGAAACGTAATCATTAAGAAAAAAACCAACCCTATAACATTCCTGCTTATCTGAATTTTCTGCTTTTCACTCGCTGTCTTCATTCCTATCCATGGTTTTCTGTTTTCCATATTTTTTTACTTCCATCTGCTCCAAAGAAAGGTGACTGTGGCTGTAGGTAAGTCCTGCCACTTTCTTGCAAGGGAAAGAACAGAATGAACAAGGGAATGATAGGAGTCTTACTGATGGGATACTGATTTGTCTTGGTAGTTCCCAGGCATCTATAAATGCTTTCAGGAAAGCCAAGCCAGCACTGTTAACAAGTACAAAAAGAAATCAACACGTTGCCACCATGGACATGTTGAGAAAAGAACATCTGGTTTTGCTGTTACAGAAAAGCTGTACAAAAAGTAGGGCAGAAGAGTGATGACATGTTAAAATAATGTAAACCTGAAAATTGTAGAATTTATGTAAATTAACAGAAATTCTTAACAAAAACCATCAGTGGCTGCTTTGGGTACTGCTGAGGTGGAAGAGAAGACAGTAGTCTCTTAGGTGTTGAATGAAGAAAGGAAGGGCTGAGGCAGTGAGAAATCAGTTCTGTTATGTTAAGGACCCGGGTTGGTGGTTCCCCCCCCCGCCCCCCAAGCTGAGCTGCCCCTGCCCAGTGGAATGATTGCCTTGGGAGCAGGTGCGGAATGGCTGGGGAGGCTGCTGAGCCCATGCCTCACTTCCCATTGAGTGTTGCCAGTGTTAAAACAGCTGTTTAAAAATGGTCTCCAAGAGGTTTTTCTTGGGGAGGAAAAATGTTTTGGTAGGTGACTTCTTTAAGCAGTGAACTCATCACTAACTTGCATTTCTTTGGGGAAGTAAAATGGTTTGTCTTTTGTCAGTGGAAAATTTCACTTGGTTTAAAAAACGCCCCAACCCCTCAAAACTAAACCTCGAGGCCACTGAGGCACGTTGGACTGAATTCCGGATTATCAGAAGACAAAGGGTAAGCTGCTTTTTTAAACTGTGGACAATCCATGTTTCCTCTTCCCCTGCTGCAGCAGCGTCTGTTCCCTGAACCTGAGCTTGTCGGGGTTGCGCTGCTGTCTGCCTTATTCCTTCAGTTCTCCAAGGGCTTTTGGATCCAGAGCGTGGCTCCTGTGGGAATCTAGTTTTGTGTTAAAGCTGACTGAAAACTGTTTGGCTCATAGTGACAAATGAGAGTCTGCCTTACTGTTAAACGTTTTTGTAATAAAAATTTTTAATGTAAAAAAGATGGGCTTGAAATAAAAGCCACTGCCATTAGCAGTGAGAAATCCTCCACAGCACACTCTCCTTGTATGTGGCTGTTGTAAAGCTGATCTCATAGGCTGTTGTCACTGTGTGTGTGTCCTGGAAAGGAGGCTCCTTTGTGTCACTCCATGGTCAAGACAGACAGGTGCAGAAGCTGCTCTTACCTACAGCTGCTGTTAAGCACCTCCTCAGGCCCAAATGTTGGAAATATAGCACAACGGGGCTGCAGAAGGGGAGGACGGATCCTGTGGGGCTGAAAGTGTTGTGAAAATAAACAAAAAGGAGCTGAGCTGCTCTTGGGGAGCAGTGTTCCTCAGCCCCTTCATCTCTAATACACTGACTGATGGCAGTAGCTGCTGCAGGATTGAATAATGATGTGGGAACCACACCAGCTCCTGGCTTCTAACTTACAACACACAGCACAGGGTTGGTTGCTAAGAGACCCTTTTCCAGGGTAGACAAATACTTCCATTTCCTGAGGTCAAATAACCAGTTACTCTGACAAGGGAGGGAAAGAAAGATCAGCCTCCTCGGCAGCGTGGACCCAATAGCATGATGGGGGATGGGCCAGTATGTGTAGGGAGGTCAGGCTGATGTCTCTGTTATTGATACTACTGCGGTTCATACCATTGTCCTGTGCTTCACTGTGAAAACAGTGGAGCTCCCACTTAATCTGTGTCCATTGGGAACCTGGCAAAAGGCATAGCAGGGGCTGGTTAGAAGCCTTGGTGCTCTTGCCTGTGGGCCAGAGCTCTGCATTGCTGATAGACTACTTGGCTCGCAGTCGGCACTGCCCTGCCTTCCCCATGCATCCCGCAGACAGAACTTGTGCTCAGAAATTGGCAGCCGGGAGGCCGGAAATAAGGCTAAAGTGTCCCAGCTTTTTTTAATTTTGGAAATCTGAATTGATTCCATCCCTAGCTACTCTATGCCTACTGCTAAGCTGCTGCTCTCAGCAAGGTAGGCCAAGGCCAGCAGAGTGTGAGCAGCCAGATGGCTTTGTCCTTTGACAGCACAGGCTTACTCCAACCCTCCAAGCTTTTTGGGGTGTTTGTGGACTTTGCCCCATCCCATGGAGGAACGGAAGGATTGTGATTCAGCCCTGTGCTACCCTGGACCAGTGCTTACACACTGTGGCTTCCCACCATCCTACCTGGGCATTGGCAGTTCCTACAGCGCAGCCACGACGGTTCATGACTATGGGAGGAACACACCTGGGCAAGAACTGCAGCTGCTGGAGCTCAGCAAGGCCAGAGAGGGGAAAAGGCCTGCAAATTGCTGCAGGGCAGGGAGAGATGAAGAGAAAGGAAAAGACCTGACAGTACCAGCACCTACGGATGTGGGGAGGGCAGTGCAAGGCTGAAGTGCTCTGTCCAGGGACTTCTTGGGAGACTGGACCAGCCCGTGAATGTGAACACAGCTCCTGAAGGAAAGGGTCTTCAACTACCCACCCACCCTCCTCCTGCTGCTGGACTCTGCCCTGACTTGGAGAGGGACTCTGACATTTCATCATAAAGCTGCATTCCGATAACCAGTGACTCATCCGATAACCAGTGAGTTGTCCAGTTCCCAAACCAGGCTCTGAACTCACCAGAGATCGCCCACTAACCTTAACCACAACCTGCCTATTACCCCTGCTTTGGCTGTGCTTTAACACAGAGCTGGCCAAAACTAATAGAAAAAGGGCTCGGTGCCCCACGTAACCAGCAGGACACAAAGGGAAGGATTCTGACAAAACTCGTCACAGTGTGCTCTGAGAAAGGAATGCACACAAGGAGGTGGAGCAGCCTCTGTGCTTCTCTCCCAGGAGCCAAGCCCAGTGTTTGCTTTGGTGGAGCTGAGAAGCCGAAGCCAAGAGGGTTTCCAGTCCCATCCAGGCCAGGGGTTGCTGCCATTGGGCATGGGGAGGGGGGCACATGTGCATGCAGCACTGCTGCAGGGTGGGTGGGTGCCCCCTGTATCCATCAGCTGTGCCTCATGTTTGACAGGGGCTGACTGCTGCCAACAGCGTGGCGGTGTCATTGGGAGGGAATGACTCATCACAGCCCCAGCACAGCTCTATATTTAAGCATTACAGAGTCAGAAATGAATGTGCAGAGCCAGGAGCTGCTTATCCTGATGTCAAGACAGGGTTCAGAAACCACTTGTCAGAGTTCACCATCATGACAAACGCCATCCGAATCTCTCAGATGTTCAGAAAGAGGACAAATTGGCACAAAGGGCTGTTTGCAACCGCAGTGACTCAAAGCATATCAGAGGCTGCAGGTCTGGGCTGTGCACATCCACCTCAGGGAGCCCTCGCTTCTGCAGCTGCTGAGCCCAAGCAGCAATTCCCTGGGATAGCTCTGTGTGTGTGTGGCAGGTGGCGAGTGCCATTTGTTAGGTTACCCAGTCCTGCAATTTTCGTTGTCTTCAGATCTTGAAGTTTGGGTGTGACCAAGTTATTTGCAGCTGGACAGAAAATATCTCGGGAGACTGGTGTGGGGGTGTTGGAAGAAAGGAAAGCAGCTCTTTGCGGGGGCAGGGTAACGGGGCTGCCACGTCTTGGGAAAGCAGTCAGATTGCTTCTTTATTCCCCAGTTTTGCTTTGGGACAAGTGACAAACCAGAGTCCTCTTCTTCTGGGCTCTGCGCTTTGCCAGCTGCTCAGCCCAACCCCGTTCAGCTTTCCTAATTCTAATTGATTTTGCAAGCAGCCCAGGCTACTCTCTCTGGGCAGAGCTCCCCTTCCCGGGCTGCCTGTCCAGCATGGTGCAGTACAGACAGTTCAGTCACGGTGGGTTTGTGTTCAGCAGCACATGGATCAGCCAGCAGGGGCTGAGGGATGGTGAAGTCAATCGTGTTCTGGAGTTACCTCTAGAGCAACCCTAAAAGGCTCTGCATAAAAGCATGGCACCAAGCACAGCCACCCAGCAGCTCTACAGGATATTTCCAAGCTATTTCTGAATAGCCATTTTGCTCTTTTTTACATTAACTCCTGCTAGGCTGTTGCTGAGGGAAGGGAGTAGCAGGACTGCAAACCAAGGCAGTGATTCAGCCAGCAGACAGGAACAATTCCACTCAGTGCAAGACACAGCATGGGACTGTTGAATCTGTTTTTTCCTCCACTGAAGCTCCTTGACAACAAATTTCAGGGTCAGTGGCCCCTTTTCACCCAGGATTGACAGACCAGTCCCCAGTATGGTCTGAACAGCAGGACAAGCACAAGCTCTCCAGTCCTGCATTGCAAAATGCTCAGTCCTCAATTCATGAGCATCCCCACTGCTTTGTGCCAGGATTGATAGCTGCTCAAGAAAGGCTTAGTATAGGCAGGGACTTGCTTGTTTCCAGGCTCCAGGGAATGGTCCATCTGGTAGCAACCTGACACCTCTAGCTCAACCCAAAACATCACCCTAATTTCTCACCAGGCATTACAGTGCTCCCTGCCTCAACTGCAGCATGGGCACTGCCAGCCTTCCTTCCAAATGCTCTCTTCCTGTCTCTTTGAATTCATCCGCAAAAGACATAGCTTGTTTGAGGTTACCTTGCAACCTCCTCCACGCCTGGTATGTTCCCTCCTCCGGTAACACAGCTGAGCTTCCTCCCACGGGCTGGGACAGCAGTGCATATGGTTGTGTAGCAGCGTTCAGGGAGGCACCATGCAGGTATCAGCCGTGGCAGTACAACTGAATTGCCTCCAGCTGCGCGTTTGAGGAACCCTCACTCCCTTCCAAGGAGCACTGAGCATGAACACAGGCAGCCGTGGCTACCAGAATAGGTGCAACAAGAAGTCAGTGGCTGGCTTCGGCTCCACATCATTTCACAGGAAAGGGGCTAACCAGCTTGTTTCCTCCCCTTCCCCACTTCTTCTGTGACTTACCTGTCTGAGAAACCAAGAACTGGCTGTGCTGCCTCCCATTTGTCCCACATCTGGAGCACATCACGCATGGCTGTATGAAGAAATAGGCAGGCAGACAGGTGCCACAGGTTTCTGCCGCTTCAGAAGGAGCAACGCAGTGGGGCTGAGTCTCCTGCAAAACAACACAACCTCAGAACTTGCCTTTAGGCTCACTGTGTAGTTGAAAGACCCACTGTACAGCTTCCCCCTGCCCTCTGGAGTCTTCACTCAACAGCCTGGCCACTCAAACAGCAGTGACTGCTGAAGTTGGCTGTTGGAGTCCACAGAGAGCAGCTGATGCGCCAGAGAAGCCTTCTGAGAGCAGCCAGAGCCTTCCCATACCATTTCCTTTCTCTATTCTTTATCAGTGGTTTGTGTTGTCTTTCGCTGTTGGCATTTGTTTGATTGTTTTCTTTTAATGAGTAACTTCTTTGAAACCTCCAGAGCTGCACAAGTCCCCACATCCGAGTGGGCCGGTCCCACTCCAGAGCCAGCACCTGCAGCTCCTTACAAGTCTGTGACCTGATCTGGGTTTCGGTGCCAGTGCTTCCTCACTCTGGGTCACCTATGCTACATGTTTAACCCAGCAATACTAACATTATGCAAAGGCCGTCTAACATCAGCCTTCAGGAGTCCCACCAGAGGGACTCATCTATGTCACTAATCCTACAACTGGAGGAGACATGCTAAGGGACGGCCTTCCATGCTGTGTTTCTGAATCCAAACTACTCCCAGCTTGCTGGAGCACGTCCAGAGAAGAACAGCAGAGCTGGTGAAAGGTCTGGAGCACAAATGTGATGAGGAGCAGCTGAGGTAGCTGGGATTGTTTAGCCTGGAGAAGAGGCAGCTGAGGGGAGACCTTATCACTGTCTACAACTGCCTGAAAGGAAGCTGTAGTGAGGTGGGTGTTGGTCTTTTCTCCCAAGTGACAGGTTATAGGATGAGAGAAAACAGCCTCAAGTTGTGCCAGGGGAGGTTTAGATGGGGTATTAGGAAAAATTTCTTCCCTGGAAGCGTTGTCAAGCACTGGCAGAGGCTGCACAGGGAAGTGGTGGAGTTTCCGTCCCTGACATGTTTAAAAGATATGTGGATATGGTGCCTAGGGACATGGTTTAGTGGTAGACTTGGAATTGTTGTGTTTACAGTTGGACTTGAAGGTCTTTTCCAACCTAATCGATTCTATGATCAACCCCTACAAGGCCCAGTAGCACCTTCATCCATGATGGACATGATGCTCTCTGCCACCCAGGCATGCTCCTGCCAGGCAGCCTGTTCTGAGCATGCAGGCACAGGATGAGTGTTCCAGCCCTGTGAGGAACCATCCCCTACAGTATTCTGGATAGATGTCTTGTCCCACCCCATTACTTGCCCAGGAAGCCTAGGAAAAGGTGAAGGGTGCTTCTCGGTCTGTTGCTAATCTGCTACTCCCACTGCCTGAGTAGCAGAAATATTGGAGAGAAATACTCTTCATCACCCAACAGGGTGGGAAGAGAGCGAGGCAGGCAGAGGGTCTCCCAGGTTCCACACAGCCTGAGCAGGCAGAGGCCACTCCAGCACCCCAGGGAGAAGTCCCTTTGAGGGAGCTGAGCCCGAGTGTTGCAGGGGTTGAGCCTGTTCCAGCAGGATTGTGCAAACTCCAGCCTGGTGTTTCTCTGGGAGATGAACTTGGTCCAAATCTCTGTGGTGAACTTTGCACTCTGACAGTGGTGACCTCATGCCAGCTCCCTCGGCAGCGTTTAAAGTCCAGGGGAGAGGGGTGTTTACCTGCTGCCTACTCACAACAGCTCGCTCCCACTCCTCCCTGCCCACACATCTGCCTGAACGAGAGGGGTCCAGGGCCCGGGTCTGGACTGCAGCATGCGGCTGCTTTTCGAGGCAGCAGTTCTGTGCTTGATGCTGGGCTTAGGGCAATGCGTTGAGGAAACGACACAGGAGAGCACCAGCCACCAAGCGCAGCAAGCAGTGTCATCCTATGCAGACTGGGGCATCGACACCATCCGGGACAGTTTCGAAACGGTTAACAGCTACTTTGACTCCTTCTTGGAACTGCTTGGGGGGAAAAACGGTGTTTGCCAGTACAGATGTCGATATGGTAAGTGAGGTTCACTCCTGCTGCTTTTCCCTCCTTTTCCCTTCTTTCCCTCTCGTTCAGAACTCGCAGCACCATCCCTGAGACCACAACCCTGCTGTGCTCAGCACAGAGAGTTACTGCAGGGAGTCACAACTTCTCTGCCAGTACCAGCACAGGGATATTGAACCCTCATCTTTCCCTCTCATCAAGAACAGCCTGATCTTGAAGCCACCATGCTGTGCAAGGGACCAAGAGACATGGATTTTCTAGGAAGGGCATGTAGGTAACCAGGCTACCCCACTGTCTAATGTGCTGGAGAGAAGGACCAGGGTGGGCAGAGGGGCCCTGAAGGGAGGACAAGCAGCCTGGGCAGACCTGACTCAGAAGGGGTTGGTAGCATTGCCAGTGGCCCTAATCTCAGCAACCTTCGGAGTGTCATTATTCAGCAGTCGCGAGTTGGCTAATACTGTGGGCTGAAGGAGGGGAGATAACAAGAAGGTAAATGAGACCTGCTGTCACCACAGAGGAAACTTTAGTACTCTGGGTGGAATGAGGCAGCTGCTTCTTGCCTTGGACTTTAGATTGATTAACCAAAAAGGAAGAGTAGATTGATTAACCAAAAAGGAGGAGCACAGGCAGGGCAGGGGACGAGGTGCACAGAGGTGCAGATCTCTATGGTGCAGGGCTGTGGGCGCTCGGCAGAGACCCAGGTAGCACCAGCTATCAGCAGCAAACCCACCAAAACAACCTGCTTGGGAAGAGAAAGGAGGTTTCCCAAAGACTGTGTACATTCCCCGAACAACTGTCCCCACATCAGGAGATGTCCTCTGCCACCTCAGCCTGCCCAGCAGCCCTTTCCCTCCATCTTCAGCCCATGTCCTTAGTGACTGCCTGGGCAAGATGTTTGTGAGCACAGCCCCTCTCCTTCCCAGAGCATTGGTTTTCACAGAGAATCCATACTTTTGAGGGGTCCCACTGACCCAGTTTCAGTCCATAGACATTCCTTTTCTCCCAGCAAAGCTGACTCCATGCTGTGGCACTGCAGGCTGCACAGGGTGTCTGTGATGGTCTTCCCAAGAAGAAGTAGCCTTCCCAAAGCCTAGTGAAACACAGATCCTGCAGGGCTGGGGTCTGAGCTCCCTGTCAGGGTGAGAGGGCAGATGGGCCACCTTTGCCAAAATGGGACCACAAGGAGAGCTTAAGCTCAGCCTTGCAGTTGTTGGAGATTTTTGTTTTGTTTTTAAATAATGTGTATACATCTGTCCTCCTCCTCCTGCCAGCACTGCTCCGCAGGCCCCACACAAACAACAAGCACGGAGCAGAAAGCCAGACACCTCAGCCCTGCAGCGAGTCGGGCACCCAAGCCCATGACCCCTCAGCTCAGGAGGTGATCTCCACAGAACAGTGCAAATGCCTGCCTGTTCCCCAAGAACATCCTACTCTTACTGGAGAAATATTTTACCTAGAAAGTAAGGTGAACAAGCACATCTTTAGCCATGTTCTCGTCCTCTACTGAACAAATTAATCACTGTCTGAAGGAAGAACCTATCAAAATGCTGCCCACATGCCTCCAAGGGTCTTGCTGGACCCCCTCAAGCACCATTTGTCCATGTTGACCTCTAGCATAGACATTGCAAATTGCAAATGGGGAGGATGCAGATACGATCCTAAACCAGGAAGACCTAGGCTGTGCCCAGAAGAATAAACACAAACCTTCTTTACCATTTTGCTGCTGAATCAGGGCTGATTGCTTTTCCCTAGGCAAGAAGCAAAATTTGTGCCTTCAACATCCTTTCGTTTCAGCCAAGGGACACGGATAATAGCTTATTTTGCCACAAAAAAGGTCAGGACTCACCTGTGATTGCCACATCCATCTTCAGCTGAGCACAAAGCACTTGACTGTTCTGGCTGTAAGAGTCTCCTGATTTTTTCAGCAGCGAGTGAGGTCTGAAAACAACTTGATGGATTACTCCCTTAAATGAGGACATCAGGATTACACTAGCATTTGCTAGAAAATAATTTCTCCTTACAAAATCTCTCTAGACACATCAGGGTTGGGGAAAAGCCTGATCTGGGAGTAAAACTCCTGGACAACTTCCTTCAGATGTCTGGCCAGGCGGGACTTCGATGTTCTGCCCAGCATTGGTCCTCAGGGTCTTTAAGATGAGAAAGCACACCCAGGCTGTGGAAACAGAGCCTTCAAGGTCAGGCTCTCCAACACGGCACTAAAAGGCTGTGGTAAATATGGGACACATCTACACAAAGCCTGGGCAGAGAAATAAAGATGGACCACTCAAAACAGCAAGGAAGCCCAAAAGAAATAAATGGTCTGAAATGGCTCAATAAATGACCCAGCAACACATTCATTTTCCCTTGCCAGTGTACCAGTACTGCAGTGTCTGAGATCTCCTGCATCACCAGCAGCTGTTCTAACCACCTGGCTATTTTCCAGTCTCTTGGCACAGCTACAACACCCTGGAGATATTAAAATGCATCAGGGAAACTCATTTCCTATTAGAAACTCAACTTCAGTTCTCCTTGAAGGCCATGCCAACAAGGCAGCACCCTGAAATACATCTTCTTCCCAAGAACACACTTCCTGAGTGATCCTGTGCTTCAGAATTGCTCCTCAGCGCGCTGCTGGGCAGGTCCTGCTGTGCTTGCAGCAGTCTTCTGGCACCTCTCACCAGCTGCCCTGCAGCAATCAGACAGACAGCAGGGCCCTGGGGAAACACAGCTGGCAATGTAGCCAGTGCAAGCCACCAGCTCCCTTCCCCACCACAGATGGGCCTGTCGGGGTGGGCAAGCAATAAGTGAGAACCAGAACACTGAGTTGGTGCTCATGGAGAGGCAGGAACGCCTATTATTTCCACTTTGCTTTTGTTTTTCTGTTAGCGGGAAAACAAGGTGGGAGAGAGGTTAACTGTGGAGTCTTGGACTTTATCTACCTGAGAGGGAGTTCAGAAAGTGGCGCCTTACAAATGATTAAGCTTTGTTTTTCAAAGAGAGGGGCAGGTTTCCTGCAAGGGCTCATCCCGAAGGCAGTTACCTTTTACTGATCACCACAATTCTCATGTGAATTTTTTTTCCTCAGGACAACTTTCTAAGACATTGTAATAGCTGTAATTTCAGCTTAATGGAAAGTTTTTCTCAGGAAACTCGGTTATCTCCCAGTTCCCAGAGTCTCACTCCTACTCTGGCTTGCCCTCTTCTCCTGTTAATTGGCAATGTGATGCAGGAACATAACTAACAGTCACTATTACAAGAAAGTAATTAAAATGTGACCTAATGCTGCAAAATTCACCTTGGATTTTGAACTTTCCTCTGCCTCCTACCTCAGTTCAGGAACGTTTGAATTCTGAGTCCCAATTCTCACCCTCTTCCCAAAGAGCAACCAGGCTGTGAATTGCACAGAGACCTGGGTGCAGCCCTCCTCTCATTATATTGCTTGGGAGCCTTGGGTTATAGATTCAGCCCATATATAGACATAATTTCTTCTCTCTATAGCACAACCTCCAAAACAGTGTAATGTGCAGAAATGTGTCATATGAACTCAGCTGTTACCTTGCATCAGCGTATCTCAAAGAGCTTGAGCTCTGTTTTTGTGCAAAGGTAATCATATAGTGAGTGTTCTGCAGCCAGCTGATTTATGCTTTGTTAACTCAGTTCAATCTGCTCAAAATAACAATGTTTTCTGCACTAGAAAATTCCATCTGGAGCATGAACTGACCTATCCAAAAGGGTTCAAAAAGGTGGAAACACAGTCATAACTGCTGTACTGAGGAATACCTTACCCCAAAAAAGGCGAACACCTGGTGCTGATTTATCTTGGCTTGCAGGCAGCTAAATCCTTGGTGCAGACAGCAGGGTTGGAGAAAATTGGCTATTGGCATCTCACAGCTGAACAGGATTTCAGTTTTTTGTTTATTTGTTGCAAGTCTGTTGTTTAAACAAAACTGCTCTGGCAATTTTTAATTTAGAGGGTGCTGGGAACATTCCTATGACCGACGTTGTAACGCATCACAGCAGGTTTGTGGCTGTATCAACCCCTGGTACTTTAGGTAGCTTGACAGAAATAAAGGGTCTTGAATGATTATCAGTGCTGACAGGAAGAAAACAATGGCAATGGTGTTTACAAGAATCCAACCCTGCCTGAAGGGCTAAATTGGATCTATTTTATGTCTATATAAATTCTCCAGCAGTGCTCAGGGAAGCAGAAACTTAACCCTAGATGTAATGGACTTACAGAAGGCTCAGCTCACACGTTTTTGTTGGAGCATTCACACAGCTTACAAAATTTTCCCAGAGCAAGGTAGAGATGTCTTGGTTTAGCACCTTACTCTGCATTTGAGATCTCCCTTTTACAAGTCATCTGGGACAGAAACAGAACAAGCACTGGTGATATGTCAAAGGACAGTACTAGGAGAAACCTGACTTAAATGAGGGACAGTTTCCATGACTCCTCTGGGACAGAATCCTCTTTTGTCTGTAACCAAGGACCTTGCACAAAGGGGTTGAGGCACAGAAGCAGCCTTGTGACTCATCCTGCCCAGACAGAAGGTGTTGGGTTAGATGGAGATGGGGTTGAGGAAGGGGTGAGAAAAAGATGATCACCCAGGGCAAGGGCTAGACTGATGTGGATCTTTCCACATCAACAACTTCCAACCCAACCCTGGGTGCCCACCCCTCACACCCAGAGCATTCTGTCAGCCACCTATGGAGTCCCAAGAGGGGCTGGCAGGCAGAGAGGAGGGTCTGCACACCTTCAAAGTAAAGTCAAATGGACTAAATTGCTGCTGAAGCTACTATTAGCTGATTGACTGCTGGACTCTTCCTACATTGGGCAAATAATTATTCACAGAGGAAATTCTTACTCCTCTATGCATACTAAGAGGCGTAGCAAGGGAAGGCAGGGAAAAAGGGACAGAAACTATTTGTGAAATGTGGTAGTGCATCACCACATAGAGAAAATAGACTAAGGCGACCTCCTGCTCCGAGCAAAATCAGGTATACAAAGCCTAGCACAATATTGCTGAGATCCATAGCTCACACTCAGAGTGAACTGAGGTAGGAACCCCCCCCCTTGCTGATCTAGTAGTTTAGGTGCTAGCTTATTGGAGGAGTTAAAAACACAACTGGGTGAGCCCAACTGTGTAGAGCTCTCAGGAAGCACATAGAAAACCTCCTAGGAGATCTGGGAGGTCTGAGGCACTAGATCTAGCATGGATGGCTGGTCAACTGCAAAATCCCAGGATGTGAAGAAGGACTTGCCCCTTTATATGAGCTGGGGAGAGTCCAGATCTAGGGTCTGGCCTCAGACCAGTTCAAATGTTAGAGAATTGCTGGGGACCCATTTCACACAGAACACAGTACTCCAGAGGCCATGCCAGAGGAAGTATGAACTAAGTCAGGCTCTAGGGCGCTGCCAGAACTGACCTGAGAGCAGGGCCAGTGTCTCAGCCAGCTCTAGTACCTACCCTTCACCCGTGCATCTCCTGGGGAGGAACAAAGTCTTTGGGGTCACAGACTGAAGGCAAGCTGCCTGACATTCCTTGCTTTTGGTGCTGCTCCTGGGAAGATCAGCTTTCCTAACATTTTTCCTTTCTTTCTCAGGGAAGGCTCCAATGCCGCGACCTCACTACAAACCCCAAGAACCCAACGGCTGTAGCTCCTATTTTCTGGGGCTCAAGGTACCCGAAAGTGTATGTACTGCCACACACACCACTCCCACATGGTGCAATTCTCTAATCACAGTAACCAGCCAAAAATACCGGGGAGAGAAAAGACTTAACTTGCCGTCAGTCTGGCAGCATTAAGATCTCAGCTGCTGGTGGCAGTGAAATAGGAATTGTAGACAGGAGCTGCAATTACTGGCTGTTGCTCTGGATCTCTTGGCAGGTACAGAAAGAACAAGTTTCCTGAGCAGGTTTGCACTAGAAGAAGAAAAAGGGGTGCCTGGCCAAGCAGAGCACTAGTGTGGAGAGAAGCATTTTTATCAAGGCCCTAATCAAACCCATGTCCTTGCAATAGGACAGGGATCGCATTCAACGCCGGGCAGCTCAGTGCCATGGCATAATGGGCAAACAGCAGTGCTTAAATTCATTCTCCACATCTGGCCCTTCGTTCCTTCCCCCCCATGCTTTTTGCCTCTGCCAGCAGTGAAAAAAATCCGCAGGCTTTAATACTGCACCCACTTGTTATTTAAAAGGCAATTAATGAAATCATATTGGAATCTCCAGGAAAAGCATTCCCCAAAGCTCCAAGAGTAGGAATTTAGCATTACTGCTGCCCATGCAGACTGCAACAATTAGGCAGAAAAAAACCCTCCCTTTACAGCCCATTTTTCATGTTAGATTAGTTCCTTAAACTGCATTTCATTGCAAATCTTGTGGGCATTTCTGCGGTAGCTCCTCCCTATCCAGGCAGTCATGAGCATTGAGCACAATGAAGAAAAAAACCTCATCTCCTAGATATTATATGAGGAAGGCCAAAAAGAGGAAGAATTTATGACAAGCTAATGATCCAGCCTCTCCAGGAGACACAGCTTCTGCCCCATCACCTCCATGGTTATTAGCTAAGCTTGCTGTTTACCTCCAAGCAAGTGGAACTCCTGTGACCAAGCTGTATCTGTCCTTGGCCTTGCAAGTAGATCTGTGAGAAATAAGGCATTATTGACACTTATAGTAGATTTATTAGGCAAAGAAGCAGGACTTGTCAGGTGTGGGAAAAAGAGGAAAATGGAAAGGGGTCTTTACCACTGCTGGCAAAGCTCTCCAGCGAGGTTTGGCAAATGAGAACTAGCAAATAGTTAGGGAGGGTTTGTTCCCCACTTCTATCCCTTTGACAGATGGAGAGAAGGAATGTGGTCTATCCTGCGTTGGACCTGCATTACTTTCTTTACACAGTGAGGGAGAAGCATGTTCTCCTTTCAGTTGCCCCAGCTATCGGGGGTAGTTTCTGGAAAATAAGCCATCTGGGCTTAGCAAACCTCACCTGGTTCCAGCTGTTTGAGCCTGAGGCAGGGAGACAGCCAGGGGACACATCTTTTCTCTCTTTCCCCAGCTAGATTTGGGCATCCCTGCGATGACCAAGTGCTGTAACCAGCTGGACATTTGTTATGACACCTGCGGGGCCAACAAATACCGCTGCGATGCCAAGTTCCGCTGGTGTCTCCACTCCATCTGCTCCGACCTGAAGCGCAGCCTTGGGTTCGTCTCCAAGGTGGAAGGTAAGTTCCCTGGATCGTGTCCCCTGCCCAGGAAAGAAGTGATGGCAGGGAGTGGAGAGTGTGGACAGGGAGCCCTTTTCTTGCCGAAAGAAATAAGAACTGCATTTGGGAGCAGCATTTCTGTCCTGTACCTGTCAGAGATGGGTCATTTATTTATTTATTTACCTTTGGAAAACATTACAAAACACATGTGGAAAGAAGAAAAAAAAAAACCCTAACAAAAATACCCTAGAAGCAATTCTTTCGGCCCTTGGATGCCCTCCCTGAGAGTTCAAACACCTTCATGTGAGGTCAAAAAGCCTCAGAACCAGTAAGCCACACACTGAAACCTGGATGTGTCCAAGGGCCAATAAACTGGGAGAGCCAAGGGCGGGGCTCTCCAGGATCTGGTTCACAGATAAGAGATGGCGATGGCATCAAGGACACACCACAGCCTTTGTGTGGCTGAGCCATTGTAGGGAGATCTGGGTTGCTCAGAAGTCCCATCCTAACAAAGTTCTAGTGATGTGTCAGCAACTCAAAATCCACCCTGGTTTTGCCTAATTTTAAAAGGCTCAGTCTGGAAGTTTGAGGAGAGGTTTTTAGCAAAGCCTGCATTCGGCAATCTCATGTGCCTGCATTACCTTTCCTGGTAGCCTCGGTGGCAGCAAGGCAGGACAGGCAGAGGCAAGACCCACCATTATCTGGACACTGAAACAGATAAAGATATTTACAGGAGCTCTGATCTGGAAACTTGGCAGAGCCCTTGAGAACAGCCCATTCCCAAACTGGTGGTGCTGCTGGATTTCTCCCAGCTGACTGCAGCAAGTGAGCCTGAGTTCGTCCCCGCCGCCAATGCCCTGTTGTAAGGTGCAGTTACGTAAGCATTTGTTTTCCAAAGCTGCAGCCTGATTAGGACACACGGGCAGGTCTGTGTGACACTGGCACGTGTGCAGATGGCTTTCTACCTTGTCAGAGATAAATGTTTGGAAGGAGTGCCCAAGCCAGCAAGAGAAAACAAAGATGTGGACTGAGATATAAGTGCCACAGACCAAGTACAGCCAGGCTTTCACGACCACCCTTATCCACAGCCAACCTCTTCCTAGCTCTTCAGATTTTCCCCTGTCAATTTTTCAGATCCCTCCTTTTCCTTTCTGCCTTCAGTGGACAGGCCCTAAGGGGTTAAGGTGAAGCAGAACTCGCGCTCTTTGGCTGAGCCAAGCCATCTCTGTCTATAGTCAACTGGGGTGAGATTCCTCCAGCATCTCTGGCTTGATTGCTGCGGGAGGCACAAAGTGTTGCTAACAGGAATGAACCTCTGAGACATCCTCTCCTCCTCTTGCCTTGTGCTCTATACCTGTCACACCCTGTCCTCAGGGCTGCTCTGAGTAGCGCCTGTCACACAGTCCTTCCTCTTCCTCCAACACCATCCCAGCTCTTATCTGGGATCCTTTCCACTGAGTCACCTGAAGCTCGGAGAAAGCTGCGCTCCCTTCACATCGGCACAACTATCCCAACTGCAGAGGAGCCAGCCAGCCAAAGCCTCCTGACTCACTACAGCCTCTCCAGCCAAGCAGACTCCTCAAAGCAGAGTAAGGCAGTCGGAGAGGCTGAGATGAGAAGAGACAGTCCCAAAGGCAGGGCCTTCCCAAATCTATTACTTGTACAGCAATCAGTGTTAGCGCCAGTAAGCACACCCTAAAAGACTTGGTATTAGCCTATTTATTTATTGACAAGCAGTTTGGGACTTGTTTTATGGGAAGAGAAGGGCCTAGCATCAGGCAGACCGCATCAGCAGCTCTGCTGCTATAACTGCAATAAGGTTTCTCATGTTGGCTCGTGGCCAGCATCTCGTAACTCCCAAAAAGCAGAAATGGTTGGTTAGTAGTAGCTGTAGGCAACTGCAGGGAGAGGGAGCTGGGAAAAACAGTGCTGTGGAGGTCTTCTGGGAGATCTGCTTGGCAAACAGTGCTATTTACAGTGCTCCAAATGATCCATGAGCCAGAAAAGCCTGAGAGAGGCAAGAAAGGAGGCTGGTCCTAGAGGGGGAGAAGTTAGGGTCAGATTGGTGCCACCCAGGGAGAAAAGAGCTCCAGTTCAGCAAAAGGGAACTTCTGGATCTAAAGAAGTGCCATACCCAGAGAGAAAAAGACAGCCCATGCTTCCAATTGCAAATACCAGCCAACTCTGTATGGGGATGAGGCTAGAATGCTTCTGCTCAGCCTTCAAACATCCCTGAGTGCCTATTATTTACCTGCCTGACCACCTCCTTCTCCACAGCTTGTGAATCCGTCGCAGACACCGTGTTCAACGCCGTCTGGACCCTGGGCTGCCGGCCCTTCATGAACAGCCAAAGGAGTGCCTGCATTTGCAGTGAGGAAGAACGAGATGAACTGTGAAGAGCAGCAGCTGCCCTGGCTCCAGGAGCCTGTGGCCAAGCGTCCCCTCTCAGATATGACACTTCAGCACAGTGATTTCTATCAGCCTTCTGGCCCAGAGTGGGATAGGGGGACCTAGGCCAAGCAACACACATCAACTACAGCTTCTGGGCAGAGAGCTGTGAAAGGGAAGACAGCTTTTGAATACTGGGTAGTGATACCTGCTGTCCACCACAGATGCAGCTCAACAGCCCTACTCCTTTCCAAGTGCATCAGCCTGAATGATCCGATGCCAATTTTCAATACAGACTGAACAGAAAAGGCAAGCAGGATGCAGCACCGGTTATAAACAAGGGCCTTCACTTGTTTGTTTGCCTTAGACATGTGTGTATTAGCTCCCCCCCCCCCCCCCCCCCTAATTTGCAGTGCAAGGCTGTGGGTTTCTGCAGCCCCTGAAAATCCCAGTCTGTGGACACACTACTCGCATTTTGCCAGCACTGGTGACAGACTGAGGAGGGGTAACTTGGTTTCAGTACGTGGCTCACACCCATCCCTGACATTTTCCATCCTATCATTATACAGCAACTCTACTTATTTAAATACTTTGTGGATCCAAAAAAACAATTTAAAACATCCAGGGATCTGGTAAGCACAAGAAGGACTTCAGGTGTTTGTGATACAGGCATAACTCATATCTGGGCCAAAGCCCATTGTGTCCAAGATGTGAAATCACAGTGCTCTCTCACAGTGTCAGGCGAGGAAGCTGCTTTTCTTTTGCAGTATCGTCCAGATATATTTCATTATTTTCCTCCTGTATCATTTAACAACACTTTTCCCTCAGCATCCCTTTTTACGCAAAATGGCTGGGTATCCACCTCCATCTTTTGCATGAGGGAAACAGGAGGCTCTCAGTTGCCTTGGAGGAGATATTAAAAATCCTGGAGGCTTATCTGTCAGGTGTCAGAGCTTACGTGTACTGCTTCTGTGGGGCAGAGACATTGCCAGCTGGGGAGATCAGCCACCCCAGAAGGCATTCTTCCTACAACATGCTTAATACTTCCATCTGCTATATCTGGAGAATTTATTGCATGCAAAATTAGGATGTAAACAGTATATGGAATTTAATCCACTTGTAACATTTGCAGATAGCTTTCATCTGTGTTTCTAGTTGAAGAGAAGTTGCAACTGCCTGCGCATGCCACGACACATCAATGCTTCAGCATCATCTGCAAACGTATTTATGGTTATGTTCTTCCACAGAAAACTTAAGGCTAGAGCAGGCTGATTTAACAAGAATGGAAGTCTGTGTTTGTGTTTAAATACATGCAAGGAGCTATAAATTATTTAAGCCCCATATTCCTGTTCTTGCCAGTTATCTTTGCTTTACGGTGAACAGCAATGAGGCATTCATTGCCCTAAACACACTGAAACAAGAAGACTAAAGAACAGGAAAATGTAAGTGACAGCACGAGGGGTACTGGGAAGTTTTCCATTAAGGAGAATCTTAATTTACACTGATTAAATGAAATGATGTCCGTTCCTAGCTGTGCTAATGGCACTGAAGCATGAATACTGCATTGCCAAGGTTCATTGCAGTGTGTGTCTATAAGAGAACCTGAGGCTGGACAGGCAACCGGATCAGCCAGCTAAGAAACACGTATTTTTGGTTAGGGATGGGAAGGAAGTGTTCCTTGTTCCAGACACTTCCCAGGCTTGATATTTTGTTGGTGAAATGGTGCCTGTTGCCAGTTTTAAATGTGAGCATACTCTTATGATTAAATGATAAGACTGAAAAAAAAATATCTATCTTGTCTATGCTCAATAGCTGAGTGGTTGGCAAAGCCCCTAAAGCATTGGTTCAAGTGGTATCAGATTAAAGCTGGGCCAAGCAACTGACGACAGATGATGTCACACAATGGAGAAACTGAAGGGTTCTGAAGAAAATCTCTCTATCCACACACTGATGTTTTGGAGGCACAACTAATATAAACTTTAATTTCTTCACCCTTTCAGACCATGATTCATCCCAAAACACTAGAGACGGCTACACTGAATATTCACTACAAAGCTCAGCTGTGGCATTCCGAAAAACCCCATAAGATACAAGAAAACTTTTGAACCTTCAAGTGATGGCAGTGACTCAAGAAAACCATCCGATAATCCTGCGTAAGAGAAACCCAGTGCATGAACTGCAGCTAAACCTCTGCATCCCATCTAAAAGCTACATCCCTTCCATGCCACTCCTGCTGCTCGGTGGTGTTCAGCCACTGATCATGGGACTCATCAGGTCAATGCACAACCCTGGCTCATGTTCATTTCCACCCCGCTCTGAACAGGAAGCGGACACTGTGCTCACCCGAAGGCTTCCTGTTGACTTTGTGTATTGGCAGGATTATTTGCAGCTCTTGCCGATCTTCAGTCTGTTTGGTCAGCGTGTCCTCTTCCAAGTAGCAGCTCCCCAAACAGCGATCTCTACGTTTCTGCTGAGGACACAAAGGGAGGGACTAGGACAGCAGGTAGCAGACGTTTACTCCTGGACATCCAGCGTTCAACATTCACTTTTTATCCAAAGAGAGAATGAAGTGGCAGCAGCCAGAACACCAAGCGCATATCAGGCAGCACTGAAGCAGCTCAGACACTGAACTGCAGCTGGCAGTGCTGGTTGGACCCTTGGGAGCACCAGTCAGGCACGGTGCCGTCTCACACATGAACCTCCTGCTCATGCAGCACTTTTAGCTTCCACTCTGTGGTGTGGCAGATTAAATCAAACAGACAAACAAACCCCTTGGCTCTCAGATGAGTCTGGCCTTTGATTTCATGTCCAGGCTTGTAATGACAAAGAGGACAGATGGAAGCAAAGCTGGAAAGCACTAAAAGAATTTGAAAAATGGTTTTGTTTGTGCCTCTACATTAGAGGAGGAATGGCCACAGGGCAGTGGCAGACAGCAGACCTGATATCCTGTTGGCAGGGCAAACCCGGCACCTTCCCAGACAGCTCCATGCACACGGCCACACAACCAGTGTTTCCTTCTCCTCAGTCTCCCAGATTATTTAACCAAAACGTAGCACAGTGGAAAGGCTGCTTTGTATGTCAGGAAGACCCAAATAATGTCCACAACAACTGAAAGAAGCCAGGAAATGAGCCTCTCCCTCCACCAATCCCTGACATCCCTTTCACACCACCAAAACACTAGTTGCCTCTCCAGAAGGCACCAGCTAATTAATTCCATTTCCCAGTTCTTGTTTTACCAAAACAAGTACATTTAGAAGGGGCTGCCTGAACAAAGAAGTGACAAAGAAATTGCCCGGGTGGTCCTAACACAGCCATGAATCAGCAGAAGCAGGAGACACACAGCAACACAAGGAAGAGGCTTTTTTCATTTCTTTTTCTTTCATGTATGGTTAGATAAAACACGGAAAGTGTCTTTCCACTTATACCTACTTATCATCACAGAAACATTTTCATTTATTCTAACACAAATGCAGACACACACATATATTCCCAAATTGGAAAATCAACCATAAAACCATTTAGAAAAATCATTAAAATCCCAGCCTGTCAAACGCACGTTCTTCACTAGAATCTCACTCACCAGGAGAAATAAAAATGTGAAATGGAATATTGCTGAGGTGATTTGTGGCTCCCTTCCAAAGGGACTCCCCATCTATTTGAGCGCAGCAACAAATTTTGGCCTTGGCAGCAATTTGGCTGCTTCCAACTGAAGTAGAAATTGGGCAGTGGGGACTGGGTGGGGCTTTCAGTGCACCTCCAACCCCCAGGACAGACCTGCACACTTTGGAACTTCTTGTAGAAACCCTCATGAGCTCACTGCAGTGCCACAGCCAGTGGTGGAGATGGATCCTTCCTCTACCATCCTCCAGCCCTGCCTCTCCTCCACTGTCCTTCACCTCTCACTGTGCCTCCTTCCCTTCATCCCACGCTTCCTATCTGTCAGCACACAGCACTCCTGCTCCTGAGTGAAGCCCAGAGAAGCCAGAGTTGATCATCCATTGTATTTTTCTTGGAAGAAGTTTGACAGCCCAGGGGGATTTCTGACAAGCACGATGCAGCCACTGTCAGCAGCACTTGTGTCTCCAGTCAGCACTCACCCACCAGGGACTGCGAATGCAGACAGCCACTCAAACACAGCTGGCACATCTCCCGTCACCTGGCTCACTGGGGACAGGCCTGTCCCGAGAACTACCCACAGGACAGATGATAAATATAAACACCTAATGTGCACTCCTCTAATCCCTTTGTCAGAGTAGCAGCCTCTCTCAACCAGGGTAATGCATTCCAAATATCAAACAAAGACTTGGCATCAGCATGCTTTGGGGGGTGTTTATAGATGTTTAATGGTCTTTCTCTTACAATCAAGGTGCTATAGCACTTACACCACATTTTTGGTGGGAGGAGAAGAGGGAGAAAAATAACGATACACTAAATACAAGACAAAACACTGTTAAGCTGCATGCAATTATCAAAAGACACTAAAAAAAATCAAGTTTTATTAAAAAGATTTTACTATTTAAAAATAACATTTAAATGTGCCTGTGATAGACCCAAGCTTTAGTTGCATGTAATGACAACTGTTTTATAGCTCCAAGGAACTTGCATCTTACAAGATACATATTTTTTATTAACAGTCATCCAAAAATCTCAGCACATACAAAAGCTTCAGCATCATTCACAGAACTACATAGCAAGCATGTTTGGCTATACTGTTTGTATTGTCTGATGAAAGAAGGGCTTGAATAACATTTGTTTAGTCAAGGACAGCCCTGTGGAGCCTGCAGGCAGATGTAAGGAAGGACACTGTTGAGTAATGCTTCAGGCCCGCAACCTGAGAGGCACCTTCAACCGCAGGGCTGTTGGAAAGAAACATGGGTAAAAAAAAATGTTCAGCAGTCTGGGTTGTGCCCTGAGGGCTGCCTTGTGTGCCCAACAGCCTGCACAAATCATCATCACACGGTTAGGGAAACAAGCCCTGAGGCTCAAGTGGGGCTTTACCAAACACCTCTTGTTTCTCAAACACCCATGAAAGAAGGCATTGATAAGGAAGGTCGGTCTGTGGCAGGAATGCTGTTCCAGCGGGTGGCTGTTAGTCCTCAAAGTCAATTCTGATGGGGCCGCCTGTCAGGATGCGGTTTGCCACGTGACCAGATTCCTCTTCCTCCTCCTTCTCCGTTGCAGCCAACCTACGCACCCGTCTCCGGCAGCCCTGGGCACAGCGAGAACTCTCGTCCAGCGCCCCGCACACGAGGATGCGGCAATGCAGGAACACCTCCTGGAAGGTGACAAGACAGCAGGCCAAGTCAATTTGTATCCCAGGGAATCAGACCGGCAGTGTTGCCAGCTCTCAGAGAGCTTGAGCAACACCATTCCCATCGTAAAATCATTTCTATCCCCGCCATGGTGGTCCACATCCACCATTTCCATCCACTCCATCTCTTTTCTTGTGTGCTCAGGAGAGGACACGGTTTCCAGAGTGCCTGGCTGAGATGTCAGAGCACAGAGCCTGTCTGTTACCCAAGACAGGGAATAGGAAGGCATAAAATCATCCTCCAGAGAAAGGGATGAAAATGCCAGGAATAAGCTTGAAAGAGCGCGCATGGACTGGTAGGAGCTGCATGGTAGGAAGCAGGCCAAGACCAGTGAAGGAGATGGGTTGATAGAAATGCGCAAAGGAGGAAAATACTGGCTGAAGGGGGGCTAAGACTGGTAGTTGAGGGGAGAAGGAAAACACAAAGGGCAGGGAGACTGCTGCCTTTTCTTTCTGCAGAACAAAGGCAGATGGTGACAGGAGTGCAGCTCCCTGCCCTCTAAATGACAAGGAGAATAAGCCAAGATCCCTGCAAGCAGGAATTAGGGAAGCAAATATTTGTGAATGTTTGGTCAATGGTGAGGTTTGAAGCAAAATCCATTGCACATGCCAGGAGGATGCACGTTGGAGGCAGCAGTGGCAGTCAGATGGCCAACCAAAATTTCTGAATTTTGACAATCTCATTTGTTTTAACCCTACTGAGGCTTTCCAGGAGCTGAAGAGGCATCTTTATGCTTTTTGGAGCAAGTAGCATTGGCTGAGCATAACAACAGTGACTGAAAAACCTGATTTCTTCTAGCACAGTAAAGGAAAGCTACTTGCATTAGGAAAATGGCAGTGTCCTTCAACTCTCCTCCCATTACAAAGTTTCTGCCCTAGAGTAGCACCAGCCTGGACTGCCTGGTTTTGCATTGAATTAAACTGTATAGTTGCATTGTATCCAGAAATGTGGCATCTGTACACATGAGAGCTAGAGAAGATATAAGGTTGAGAAGATTTTAAACAGTAGATGGTCCTGTTTTAAGGATAGGACAGTGCATAACATGCCTAACTCCCCAGATTTCTGTTTGGTGACTAGAAACAAAATAGTTTTCTCACCCAGCATACAAGGATCCTCTAAGACTACCCTAGAAAAAATGATTATTTTAACCTGCTATTACACTGATTTGCCACAACTGTCCTTCATATTTTATTTAATTTTAGTTGTTTCCATCACTGCCTCCCAAAATACTTGTGACAGGCTCCTGAAAAACACAACTGCTGGACAGGGACAGCAGCATCTGCCTTGGGCCAGCCATCCCTCCCCTTTGCACTCTTATACAGTCAACGCTGTGCTGAGACTCCTCAGTCAGACCAGAGCTGATGCAATATCTAAGAGGTGAGTTTTGAGCTTACCTTGTTGTCTTTGCCCACAAATTTGAATACAGGCACCTGGAAATGCTTGGCAAGATGGTCCTTTGATGTGTACTGTTTCACTGAATCATCAGAAACGCAGCTGAGGAAAGCAGAGGGAGAGAGGCGTTAATGGGTTTCCCAGAAGTGGAAAAAGAAAGAGGAAAAACATCCCAGCCTATTCAACTAGAGAAGGGAAAGGAGAGCTTGGCTCTCTCAAGCTAAGCTACCATCCATGTTACTTCCGCTTTGGCCACAGGAGAAAATTCAGGAATGATGGGGAAAAACAACAGCAATGATGATAGCATCTCCAGGCAAAGAACAGCTCAGCAGCAGAGAACTGGCAGGACGTGGGCCAGGCCCCTCGGCAGATGGACTGCCATAGAGCTGCAGGCAGGTCTGTCCTCATCTCACCTTCCTGTGCAACAGTCTGCAGGGATCAACACAACTGCTATACAGCACACAAGGTGTGATGTACTTTCTTTATACACATACATATGCACATAAATCATGCTCAAAACGAAGAAGCCATCACCCACATTACTAAAATAGCGCAGATGATGGAACCCACAAAAATACAGATCTACTTTCTTTATATAATTTAGGTTTTCCTTCTTGCTGGACTTGATTGGACAGCTCAAATTCACTACACTAAAATTAATAATTTCCATTTCTTCATCATGCAAGAGGTCACTGGATTGCAAAAAAATTAGCTACTTTCATAAAAAGCAAAATTTAAGGTGCCGTCTGTTTCTAAACTCTCATAGCCTATAGAGAGTTTTATAGGGAAACAGCAAGACAAAACGTTATGGCTACCTGGCAATTCCTGCTGCCTATTGTGAAGCCTTAGGTGTTTTGAGAGCCCCAGAGGTTGCTGTTACATTGCATTACAATGCAGCCTGTCCTTTCGGACAAGTTGATTCTAGAAAGGTGGACTTTGCAAGCCATTAAATAAAAAGTGGTGGTGGAAGAGGCAAGAGGTGTGACAGCTGAGGTCCTGCTTTTGCACCAACATTTAGCGCTCATCTTTACACCAGAAATATGTAAGGCATTGTCAGAAATGCTGACGTTTGACACATTTAATTATCAAACTGCACAGCCTCCACGTCTGTATGTAGCTCTGCCCCCACCAGAGCATGTATTTGGAAATCTCCACTGCTCGGTTGGCTCAGCTCTGTGGGCGGCAGCCTACTGCAGTCCCTCCCGGAATCGCCCTTCTGCTGCGCACAGCAGAGCAGCAGTGTATGCTCACGGGAGTGTTAAGCACTGCGCTATTCCCAGCATTACTTCCACCACTTCATGTCATATTTTTGTACCTTTTCTCAGCCAGTGGAGGTTACGGTCTGAAGGGGTATCCCTGTCCGCAGCACTTCTCTAGTTTTAGTTTGCCTGAGAGGCAAACATAAAAACTCATCCAAGAGGAGCGAATAAACTAACACTGAGCATCTAGAAACATTGACATAAATTCCTCCTCTTGAGGCGAAACACTAGATGTTACTAAGGCATTTACGATAAAATTGCTTTTAAAAGTAGCATTTCTGAAGGCATCTGATTGTAAAGAATGATAGCTGAAGACTTTTCATAAGTGACTGGCCAAGCTTTGAGACTGTAAAGTCAACTCATAGGCATATAAACTGTGATGATTCTTGGACACCGGCTCAAATTGACTCCTAAATTCCAGGTTCTCTGAAGGTTCTCCACACTGGTAGCAGGAAGCCTACTGGTTTGGGGCTAGGAAGAGGGAAAAATGGAAGAACAATAAGGAGGAACCAGGGATACATGGAGCACCCATCACGCCCCGAAGTATGCCTTACGGAGGGCATTGCAGCATGACAAAAAGAGCTCAGAAACCTCCGGATACAGAGGGTCAAGTGCTTCTGAATCATGCATGGAGCCACTCCATGTCCCACCCTCCTAAGAAACCTTCAGATCCCGCTTCCCACCTTGGAGAGTTGAGATAGGGCAGGGAGCATAGGTATGGAAGGAAAATGAGTGTTCCTGGTCAGAATACAGGGAAATTAACCCTTTTCTGTGTATAATGTACTCAGGTTAAGGAAGGAGAGAGTGGCTGTGCCACGGGAGCTGTGCTCTGCCCCTCTTATTGGGGAGATGGAAGGTAGAAAAGACAGCTTGGAGAACAAAATAACCACCTCAGCCTACGAACGAGGGGCAACCTGAGGCGTAACAAGACAAGCCTTGCAATGGAACTACCTTAACTACATTACAGTCAGAGAAATTGCAGCTCCTGAGCACAGCATATCACAAAGGATTGCCCTCAGTGACATGACTTTGCCCTGGATGCCCTGATAGCTGCAATGTTTATTGCCTGTGCAATGGATGAACAAGACCAAAAGCAGGAGAGCTGCTCTGGGGCTGGCTGGCTGGGCTAGCAGCAGTGAGAGCAGGGAGGGATCTGGGAAAATCCTGATTTCCCAGCGTGGTCACATCAGCCTAGGGAGAGGGCTGAGGGGTCCCACAGAAAGCAGCTCTCACCTCTTGCCAGCTGGAGATGCGAGGGAAGTCACAGGGAAGAAAGCAGCAAAGGAAATTTTGACATCCCTCAGTCTAAGGCGTATCCCCTCAGATTTAAACAGTTTCCCTCTGGAAGCTGCAAGTCAGCTCCTACAGGTCTGATTCTACATAATCAAACTGATTAAAAAACCCCATCTTTATTGCCTTGGGCTTTTGGGGCTGGGTTGATGGAAGGAAACTGGGTTATTACAGAACTGTTCGGAGCAGGGACAAATCAGCAGTGTATTCAGCTAATTTTACTTTTTAATTGCTGCAAGCACACAGAGAGACAAAGAACTCCAGTTATCTCAACAGCACTGGGCCCAAGTGAGCAGTTCTGCTGAAATACAGCACAGCGGAGTGGGGCTGCCATGTCTGGGGACACTGGGGCCACAGTGACAGCTGGAGAGCAGAGCAGGCCAGATGAGGCTCCATCCCAATTTTCCCAACGGTGATGTTTGAATGCCCTCTGCAGGATAACAGCACCAAAGGTGTCATAAATCCTCAAATTTCTGCTGTGGTGAATTTAGGAAATGACATTTTCTGCCTTCGCCCTTTTCTATTTGGTTCAGTGTTTGGCCACTACTTTGAATCCCATCATTTTCACTCATGGTGGGAAATGAGTGAATGCTTGGAACCTTGTCTCTGTGAAGGGTCTACAGGAACAGCCAAGCCAGGGAGTCGATAAATCAATCCTTCCATTATAAATCTGCTTATAAACCCCAGATGTGTCAGGCACAGAAGAAATGCAGCCTAGGATGGTGCGAAAGCAAGATAAAGCTGAAACCTTTGTCAGATAGAAGTAAAAACAGTATTTTTGTGTACTGTATTCTGCAGCACCCTTTTGCTACAGGACAGTCATGTAGGACTTGTCCTCACCAGCACTGTAACAGTGGATGATTTAGCCTGACAGCTGAGGAAGTAACTATTGTCCTCAATGGATGGTTTGGCAGGCAGAACACAGCCCCTTGACTGTCATAGATATTACTATGGTAGGATTTTCCTCCCTAGAGGTTAGCAGACTGGTTCTCACATTTCCACAGTGTTGTCTGGTTAGGCACTGCTGGATGCAAACACCTCACAGCAACATTGCAGCGTGGCGCTCTCATGTTAGCACCCAAAAAACATGGATGGCATCTTAGGAGCCACAGCAGAGCTCACAGCAAAGCTCCCCAAACCTTGGACACAAAACCTGTCACAGGAAAACCACAGGTGTGCCCTGAGTTTTTTACTAGCATATCCTGGAAAGTTCATTAGACCCAAACAACTCAGGAAATTACAGCCAAACTGAAGGACACTGAGCTTACTGCACTGACAGGCACTGGAGAGAGAGTAAAGCAAGGAACTCCTGGAAATCCAACCAGGACCAGTCTCGCAGTCTTCTGGCTCATATTATAATAAAGCCATTATAGAAAAATTCAGAAACTTGCTCCAGTTGCTGTGGGGGCTGTGTGGCAGTGGCACACAGCCATCGGGGAGTTGTACCGATTGGTTTGGCACTCTGCAGGCTGGCAAAGAGAGGATATCAGGAAGAATATCTTTTCTATGAGAGCCAACTCAATTATCCACAAGGCAAGTTAGTGAAATATGTGCTGTTAAAAGCTGCATTTGGAGTAACCTCTTCCATTGCCTCCCACTGTTTCTCCCCCTGACTTTCGATGGGAATAGCGGATTTCAGCTTGGTGGCCCAGCTGTTGGTGATTGCTAGGAACACAGTAGACAGGCTGCTGTGGAGAAGTGACAGTGTTCCCTGCGCCTCACAGGCAATGCAACTCAGCCCCACTGCCAGCTCCCGTCTAGTAGTCAGCAACAGAGGGAACTGTGAACTTACCCATCTTGAATCAGGTAGTACTTCAGGATCTCATCGATTTTTGAGGTGGGAGTGGCAAAGCAGCTCTCTACCAGTGTCTCTAGTCCATTGACATGTACCAAGGGTTCAATCCCAAAGTACAGAGAGTCCCGAAGCTTGAGGGTGGGAAGAGCACCCCTGTAGGGCTCGTCAAAGTCTTTGTCTTTGAAGATCTCAAGAGTGAAGGGAAAGATGCCCTGGTTGCGGCTCATGATTTCCAAGGGAGAGTTCTTGAGGTTGGGCACGTAACCCTCGGAGATGGTGTACCGGCGGGGGAACTCACAGGTCACCGGGATCAGCAGCTTGCTGGTGCGGACAATGATGTCCCCATTGCTTCCTGGAGTCTGCTTTGGCAAGCCAGTCACCAGATTGGTGGCAATGATTTTATCATTTATTACCTGCAGCAAAGAAAGGAGTTTATGAGAAAGGGGAGATCATCGAGAAAGACTTCTCAGAGCTTAGAGTAGCAGCTGAGTTTACCTTGTTGAGGAAACTCAGACATAAACCAGCCACTGAAAGTACAGCTCCTGACTTGATATGCTGCAACCAGAATGGTGTTCCTCCTTACCTATGACCTAAGGGCTCTATTAGTTTGCTGTCAACTTCAGTGCGCTGTACTCCTGCATGAAACAGAGGAATCTCCTTCCAATTGCTACCCATCTGCTAAGATGAGTTTGCTGTTTTCTAACCAGTTGCCAGGATAACCCTTGAAACATTACTGGGGACCAGATTTTGTCTCAACAGGAGGGTAAGGAGTGACATCACTTGTGCTTTCTGCACCAGCATGATGGTGAAGCTGCCTCCGTGAAGCATGGGGTGACCAGAAAGCAGTACTCATGCTGACAGACGCATGCCACTGCAGAGGAGATGGAACCAGCTCCCCTACTTTGGGATGCCATCCCAGGTCTAATCTGAGGCCAGCTGAACAACAACACAGGAAACTGCTCTGATGGTACAGCTAAATCAACCTTACTCCCCAAGTAAGCCATAGTCAAATCTACAGATCTGAGAAATCCCAAGAGACAGGACAGCAACGGGTATACGTACATCTACAACAGTGCCACAGGACTTCAAGGAGAAATGGATGTTGACATGAGTGCCATTCGATACTCCTTTGCAGGAAGTGTTGATGAGGGAGAGGTCCAGACCTCCAACCAGGTCCTTCGGGATGCTCACCTCAATAGAACTGGACTTGCACAGCACTGGAACTACAAGAAAAGTCTCCAGAATAACAATGTGCACTACAAAACTATCAGGGAGTATTGAGAGGTGGGGAAGGGCTACACTGATTACTATCAGAGAAAGAAAGGACAATAGTATGTTATGTTTATAATACCACCTAACCACAGTAATCTACCTATCTTACATTCCCATCTACACAACACTAACCTCCTGAACTGTCCCAAATTCTTTTGGCATAGCAATGCCACAAAAGACAACAAAGATAACCTCTGCACTTGCATCAGAAACTTAGTGATGCAGTATTTTCAGCTATACTTAATACTCAGCACAAGTTTGATTGATATCGCTTGCACTGCTATGTCCTGGGAAGAGCCTTTGCCAGATATGGACATCAAATTCACAACAGCTCAGACAAAGTAATTTTTAAGAGCCTTTATCAGGTTTTGCATCAAACCCAGAACATGTCAAAACAAGGCAGAGCTAAAATGGAAGTACCTCAATAAACCCAGCTCTGACAAACCCAATTAGCTCAATCATTCAACCTCCTTCCAACCTTTGAATTTGAATACAGATCTCCATGTGAACTTTTTAAAATTAAAATTCCATTACATAAGAAGTGGAGAAAATACAGAGACTGGGCAAAATGAAAAAGGAAATAAGAGGGAATAAACTGCAATGAAAATAGTAATTGCTGTTCCTTATGTGTATAAGGATCCGTTCGGTCAGATACAGGACAAACACACTGGCGCATATATTCTGGTCTCTTCTCAGCTAGAAAAACAAACCCTGTGCAGAATTTCCATTTATCATATTTTGAAATCACATGATAAAACTTCTTGCAAATATACTAGTTCCCCAACCTTTTTCTAAAACCAATTACAATTCCAATCCTTGATATTCATATAATCTCCCTTCCCTTAATTTCAATCAAGTTAATTATACAATCCAGGATTCTGCATCTTGGATACAAGGCACACTGCTGAAACATTACTTTTAGCTCCCTTAAAAAATTCTCATGTCCCAGCTAAGGTATTTGTAACAGCTACCGTGTACCTGCAGAGAGTATTTTTTATTAAAAGTTGATCTTTTCAAGGTGATATGCTAAACTGTGTGCAGTGTGCCCAAAGCAATGCGCTCTCATAACAGCATTGCTGAGTTAGAATAGAGAATTAAAGAACTAAGAATTACCTTAATTTTTCTTCCATCCGCAGTAGAAGGCAAGAGGGAATAATTGAGTATGTCAACTGGCAAAGCTTACACGGAGACAAAGGGACTTTGAGAACACAATGCAATGCAGAAATTAATATCCTTTGGAGAACTGATAGGCTCAATTTGGATTTAAAGCTTCACTGCTCTAGTGACTCCTTGATGAATATGTGTTGCTTTTACAAAGGTGTAATTCAGGGTAAGACAGTTCGGATCCCACCTGCAACTATCCAAAGTTCAGGACCATTTTACTTCAGGCTATCTCTGTTTCTAAAGGTCTTTGATCGGCCCAAAGAGGAAGAAAGAGAAGACACCCACTGAACCTGGGCTGTGGCACTGCAGGAGCTGTCTGTGCACTCCAGCATTTGGGCACAGAAACAAGTGAATGAAACCTGGAAGCAGATCCACTTTTGATTCAAGCCACCTCATCACTATTTAGGAAAACAAACTCCTCATATCAATGACCACAGAGTAGCTGGCAGGGTAATTCAAAGCAGCCAAGACATTTGTACGCAGAAAAGTGATCAGTACTGAGAAGGGTGTTGCAGTTCTACGAATTCCAGAGAGGCATCAGCCTGATCCAGCTCCAGGCAGGCCTGGCTCCCCTAGGACAGACTGCCGGCAACTGCATCATCAGGGGATCTGGAAAGAGTCAGCAGGGCAGCCATGACTACGTGCAGACACTCCAGGGTAAGTGATGAGGTCCTCACTGCCAGGACTGAGATGCCCAGCAGAAACGAGTTATCCTGGGTGCCAAGGAATCCTCTTCTATTCACAGCTTCTTGCATCCATTCAGAGAGCTGCACTCTCCTGACTTGCTGTCAGCATCCTGCCCTGGGCTCACCCCAGCCTGTGAGCCTCCCCAGAGCCTCACCCAGTCTTTGCCAAATGTTCCAGTTCTCCACCCGCATACATCGCAGAGCACCTGGAAAGGCCTCCTCATTACCACTTGCTAGTACCCTGACCTCAGTAGGAAGCTTCTGTGGCAACTCCAACACTCATTTTGCTGTCTGCTATTGTTGGTGTCATATTCCTTGTCCAGTCAATGGCTCCTCCGTGGCCTTTTCAAGTACAGCTGCTTGGAGCAGGGGTTACCCGTTTGCACAGACACCTTAGCAGAACAGGACCTCGGGTGCTGGGGAGCCTTGAACCACCACTACAAACACAAATAACCATCAGCATTGTACCCTGCTTAGCTCCACATAAGGCTTGAGCACGGGAGAGGGGAGAAAAGCATTTCACATCAGACTTCAGAAAGAGGAGGGGTACCAGTCTGGTCTGCAAAAATCCAATCATTTTGCTGGCAAAATTGTAGCCAAGGCTATGACTTCTGTGGAAGATTAATAATGTTTGTTCTGAATTCAGTGCGGGGGAGGGCTGAGAGGCTGCAGATCCTGCTGCTTGAGGCAACTGTGCCTGTCTTGCACTGTCAACCGTGCCACTATAAACCTCATTAGATGCGATAAAAAATTGTGTGGTACAGTTTCAGAGATATTCTGCCATATCTGCTCAAAATTGCAGACTACTGTGTGGGGACATAAATTCATGAAATGCCAAAGAATAAACAATCTCGCTTTATGAGGTGCTGTATCCCGAGTCCCAGCTTGGCAACCAGCAGTGCTGCTGCTCTCATTAGCAGTCTCAGAAGGAGAAACCCTGGCTGGAAAAGGCATGGCCTTCTAACCCTGCTGGAGTTGCCTCAGGGAGCCAGGATTGAAGAACACTGCTCTTTTTCCATCAATGACACCTTCAACCAGAAAGCATAATCACAGGTCTTGGAAATCCCCATCTCCTCCTCCTCATCTGACTCTGCTGCAGCAGTAGGCACTACTGAACCCCACAAATGTGGTGCTAAGCCCTGAAAACAGTGCCCTGCACTTCTACAAAGCTTAAAAACAGAAATTTCATTAAGCAGAAGCATTCCAACTTTGTATCCAAGACATATCTGCCCTTTTGGTCACCATGCAATCTGGATCAGTTCCTTTAAGGGGTGTCTGGGCACTTTGTAATACATCAGAGTGGGGGAGATTCTGAGCACATCAGGTAACACCAGCTCATTGGCGTTACCTAAAGCCCAAGTGAATTAGCCCATGACAGGCTCCTTATTACTGCATTTTAGATCCTGCCCTTGCTACGGCCTGAGTCCAGCCCGTTAGCAAATTCCCATGGAAATGTCTGAAAGAAGCCATACAGATTCCTCACGGGCCCACCAAGAAGAACACAGGCAGAGAGCTACAGGGTCTGCCTCTACCAGGGCAGCAGTGCACCATCTCCAGTTTTGTGCTGAGCCCAACAAGGCTGAGAAGTAGCCAGGCAAGTTAGGTGTGGCCCACCAGAGAGCATTACCCCTGTCTGCCTTTCATGTGCCCACACAGCTCTCCCCAGCATGCAGTTTTGACTGAATGTCCCTTCAGCAGAGGACCATAGCAGATCTCTTCTCTCAATGCTTTCAGCACCTCAGGGTTTCAGCTAGCTGGGGGATTATGAGATGTGCAAGTCCTGGATTGTAAGAAATCATTGCACGATGAGACCCTCTGCTAAACTCTCAATGCCCTCAGGAACTTCTCCCTGATCCTTACTCCCTGCACTCACTGCTGTAGGCTAAACTGGCTCCTGGGAGCCTGGATGTATTTGCAAAGGCCCTTGCAACCGAAACCAGGGAACATGTTTTCCCATGTGCATGCTGTTGGTGCAAGTGAGCCAGCAAGGACTCCTGGCATACAGGAATGGAGAGAAGGTCAGATGGGAGGTCTTCCAAGGGTAACGTTGCCTTTGCCTCTATGCAGCAGAAGCAAGTCAATATTCAGATGCTGTCCTGGGCACTTTTCCAAGGGACAGCAGAAACACCTAGTATCAGAACCAGTGTCCTGCTTCAAGACACAGGGATGCTTACTGGAATGGCTACAGAGGTACTTGGGCAAAAAAAGGCTTTTCTCTTTAGCCCCATTCTTGGAAGGGACTGAACTATTTTAGTTGAAATTTTAAAAGCCCAGTTTGAAGCATGGAAAATTTCAGTTCTAATAGCATAAATTTGTCAAAGGCGTACAGAGCTGAAGCAAGCAATATAATGGGAAATGTTAAGCAACCTTAATTGCAAGTGAACACTGCCAAAACTGCCTGTGATGCAAAAGGCACCCAGCTAGGTCTTGTGTCTCTATTCTCCTGCAATGTCTCCAGGCTCTCAGTTTCGGATGACCTGTCATTAACGACAAAGCTCCATTAACCAAACTGGAAAGGACAGACTAAGAGAACACAACAAAACCAAGAAGAAAACTTCCTTCAGATGTACTTCTGGCTTCCAGGGAACAGAGGCTGCCAGAGACATTTTGGTAACCTACCTTGGCAAGTGTGGTTGTCTTCTGACAGAACAAGTCCTCTTGGACATTCACATTGGTATCTATCTTCCACTTCAATACAGGTATGGCTGCAGCCTCCATTGTTATTGTGACAGCCTTCAATTTCTGCAAAAGAAAGGAAAATCAGCACACTGTGGTCCTCAGGCAGCTGTGTGACAGCTACGCTGGCCCCACATATACTCCTGGCTGACAAACAAACAGTGTGACCAACACAAAGCTCTAAGATGACAGCATGACGAGAGCCTGCTTCCAAGAAAATGCAGTGGAAACCTACTTTAAATTGTACAATTTCCTGCATTTGTCATTGCACCATGAAGTTAACAAGGGATTCTCTGAAAACACTTACCAAGTTAAATCACATGCTATAACTGGTACATATAAGAAGGTTGAACTGGCAGTCTTCAGCCTGGCTCTTTCTAACTTCCGAGACATCCTCTTAAACTAAATTTTTAGGTTGTTTCTTACTTCAAAAAGGTGTGGGGAAAATCCCCTTAAAACTTCTACCTTGTGGTACCAATACCCACTCCCTTAGTCATCACCAGAAGTAAAGCCCTGAGACTTGCAGGGAAGGTGTCTTGGGGGGACAGACTCACGGGCAGCCAGCTCCGTTCCCAACACGGAACACAACAGAGAAGATGACGCATTCTTTACCTGTGGGATTCCCAGCGGGGATGAAGGTGGGTGTAGCAGGTTCCTGAATCCACTTTGTAGGCTGAGGACAAAACTCTGCTCGCAGAAGTTTGTTTAGCAGGAATTTTGCTAGATGGGAATTCTAGGCTTAGAGATTGGCTACCCTGACATGCGTTATCACAAAGACAGAATGACAAGGGCTCATGGTGCAAGGTTGATTTCCCTCCCAATTTTTTCTGAGTCTAAAATGCAGAGGAGAGAGGGCAGCACAGCTAACTGGAGGATTTGTCATTTCAATTCCTACGTCTTTTCTGTTCAGGTGAGGCAATCCTCTGAGGATCTGAATTTTCATGTAAAACATATTCCTAGCCATTACAGCTGCAGAAAAGAGCTTGAAAGGTCACCCAAATACATTTTGAAGATTTGAAAATCTAAGGCAAGTAAGGCCATTTCCAGTTGTTGTTGGCTTTCTATTATAAAGAAAATATCATGACTTAAAAAAAAAAGTCACTGCTTGATTTTTTTAACACTTTGGGATGCATACTGCTAGATGTTCTCAGTAAAACAATAGTACACATAATATAAAAAAGTCATAAATACAAAATATTTCTCCTTAAGCCTTCTATCAGAAATAACTGCGTGGTTTTCACTAAAATGTAAAGAAACAAATGGGAATCCCATACTTAGCCCTATGCTTTGCATGAAAAAACAGCAGCCGGAACAATCTGTGACAGTACTGGGTAAAGAGCTATAAGGAAAATTTTAAGATATTCTTAACCCTACTCAGCCTCACCAGCTCCTGTAATCAAGCTAAATCTCTTGCATTTGTTCTTTTTAGCAAGAGCTCTGAGTTGGCTCACAAGTAAATTACATATTCTAATGACTCCACAAAGCCAAGGGCACATCTTTAGAAACAAAACTCACTAACAAGATTGTAAAAATCCCAAGCAGCAGTGTTAAACTCATGAAAAGCACTGTCCTTCTATCAGAAGGGGAAACGAAATGATGCAAAGGCCCTAAAATGCAACTTTGGGAACAGCAGAAACAAATGAATTTCCAAGCACAGACTATTCCAGCCCTGTCAGAAGAGTACAGCGCTCAGGAGTAAAACCTGCCGCTTTATGTGACAACAGTGGTGCTGGATGTGGAAGGGACAAATCCCAGAGATCACTTTTGGACCCAAGAGGACTCTGCACAGCAGCTTTCCTGAGGGAAGAGTCACTGTGTGGATGAGCCATGTTTTATTGAGAGCCCAAAGAGATTTTCTCAGAAGAGAGACGAAACATGGTTTGGTACCTCAGAGGGGAAAAATGGGGTAAAACTGTAGCTCGGAGTGGTCTGTCAGTGAACCATAAGGAAGGGTGGAGTCCAGCCTAAAAACACCATGGATGTCTGCCACACAGCAGCTAGCATAAGGCTGCACGCAGGCTGCAGATGTAGTCAGTGGCTCAAAACTGAGACACCTCTTCAGCTGCTATTCTTGTCGGAGGCCCCACGGTGTCTGTGAACACAACAGGGCAGCTCTTCCTGCGGAGGGCCACCGTGTTCTTCACAACTGACCACAGAAAACCTCAGGCACAAGTCAGTCTTTGCTGGGTTTTCCTCTTTCTTCTCCAACAAGTTTGTACATTGCTGGTGACAACAGAACAATCCTACAATTTGGTCTTCAAGCCCCTGCTGAGCTACCAGTCTAAATTTATCAAGGGTTTTCAGCCTGGCTGTGCCACCACTGGGAAGCAATCGCAGCAGCCGCACACGACAGACCCCACAACTAACTACTTACAAAAAGCAAACAGTCAGAATGCAGCCCTAATCTCAAACCCAGCTTCTGTTCACAAACCGGCACCCCCTCTCCTCAATCTCTATCCTGAGACACTAAGAGATCCTCATAGTGCTACCCCATACCTAATCCCTGCTGTCAAAAACCAGCAGTGCCAAATCTGCCCCTGCATAACTATCATACAAATCTCCAGAGCCAAATCCCAGCACCTCCAGCAATAACCAGTTCTGTCTGGACAATCAGTCTTCCAGTTTCACTGCTGCCATTCCCTCCATGGAGCTACAGACAAGCAAATACTAAGAGAAATGAACAGGGCAGAGAGAACAAGGAGACTCCTCTCTGCTTGATTAGCAGGATATTTTAGTAACAACCCCCCCGGCAAGCACCAAAGTGATGAGTGACATTTAATCCCAGCTGCAAGGAGCCAACAGAGAACTGGTGCTGCAAGGAAGGGGAATTATTTATACCGTTTCCAGCAGACTGTGATAGCTGAAACCTCACCTTCACAGGTTTTCCCATCACGTCCCAGCGTGCGCCCGATCCCGCACTCACAGCGGTAGGAGTTCTTCAGGTTAACACAAAATTCACTGCAGCCTCCATTGTTCTGCTCACATTCATTTTCATCTGCAAAACACACACTGTCAGAGGGTGCCCCACACCTAGCAAAAGGGGCCACTACATGTCAGAGCTGGTCTGAATGTGGAGTGGCTTTCCTGGCCTCATAATCTGGATTAGCGCAGCAGAGATGAGTCAAAAGATAAGGACCATTGTGTACTGACAGTAACAGAGTGTTTTACTGTGCTGAGTCCAACTCGGGAGCAAAGCAGGCCTGGGGGGAAAACAGCACACATGCAGCAGTCATTTCAGCGTTAAGATGGACACAGGCCTACCAGGAAACTTCCAAACCAGTTCCACATGCTGAGGGAGCCCATATTTTCTTTTATCTTCTCACCTTAAACTACTCCCCAACTCTACTCACAAAGACATATAAATGAAGTTAACGTGTCTTCACTGCATGGTAAAACCAGAAGAACACCAAAATCAACCAACAAATACACCCCAGCTATATCTGTATCACACCTGCTACTGCTCCATTTGGCCCACCACCCTGCAGCAGTTTTAAATGATTCAATCATTACTTCAAAATAAGGACACAAGAATGAGAAACAGCTGTAAACTTATAAACAAAGCTGAAATCAAACCAAAACATTTTAACAAACCCCATGATGCTTCCTCAAGAAAGCTAGGTATTGAGGAACTTCATTGTTTCAGCTTCTGGCCCCCGCTCTGGCTGTTCCTGTCACAGAAAGCTCAGGTGCTCTTGCAGAACAGCAACATCAACTGGTCATGGTGAGACATAACAATAGGAACTGGTGCCACCCAGGCCATTACAACCATTAGCTGCTTAAACACTCTGCACCAAAAATGAGACAAAGAGCTCAGTTCTCAGCTACACCCTTCAAGGATTCAGCTCCTCAGTGTCCTGTGATGGCCCTCCAGCTTCCTTGCAGCTCCCCCCAGAGCTCCGGCACCTTCTTTTCCAGCTCAGAAGAGGTGTGCCTGAGCTGGCAGCCCACACTTTCTGGAGTGGACTCTAGGTAAGATTGCAGAATAACCTTGTAACAGGCCTGGACTGGTTTTTTATAACTTTAAGCAATTTACCCACAAATAGTGCCTCTGCCATATTTCCATGCTGGCTGCATTCAGCTCTAGATTAGAGCCCTGCAGGGTGCTGAGGGTATTTACTGGGGAAAAAGCACTGCAGATGCTTTTGAATCTCGTGGTAAAGCTCTAGAAACTCCTCCTAATCTTCTGTGTTTTAAAGGCTAAAGTTCCTCTATGTCTATCTGCCTTTTTTTTTAATGTACTTTATTCTCCAAGATTCTCATTATTCAACCTGATTTAATCTCTGTGTGCAAAAAATGAATCAAATAGAGAGGAAGGGACAGTCATTGCTATTGCTGCGCCACAGAACCAATGACTTCTCTTAGGCAGGCCAGAATGCTGAGGTTATCAATCAAGGCTCACATGGGGTTTCACCAAAACAGCTTGGAAGTTACCAGTTATGAGATGCCAGAAGCTTAAAAACAAGAAAAAAGAAAAATACTGATTTAAGAGACAAGTCTGAGATGAGCATTCTTTGGTGTAAGCAGTCACATACACAGAGTACCCGCAGCTTGAAGTGGTGGTGTTGCCTCCTTTCACAAGGGACATGAAGTGAATATTTTTAGCCGAAGAAATGGCTGGTACCCTACTTTGGGAGGCAGGGAGCTCGTCCAGGAGACACACACAGACATTTCCCTTTTCAGACATGTGATGGGCTCCACGCTTTTCCTTCTAACAATAAAAATAAAGCTGCTGAAAAACAGAGGGTGAAGAGGGAAAGGGCCTCTGCCAAAGGCAAAGAGATACTATTAGAAGGTCCTAGAGGTTGGCTCGGTCAAGGGCTGTACCCAGCACTTCACCTGGCTGGTCCTCCAAGCTCTGCAACACACAGGAGATCTGTCGCCGCTCTTTGCACCAGGGACAGCCAGTACTTCTGGGACACAGGCTGGTTTTCTCCAGACTGGGTTGGGAGAGTGTTGAACTGATTTTGACAGTGGCTTCATCCAACATGGACACAGGTACTCAAGATGTCAAAGGCAATGCACTGAGTTGGTGGATCCACAAAGTCTAAGACCTAATCTAACCCCTAAGTAAGTCTGCAAATGAAAATATAACTCAGGATCAGCAGTTCTACTCTGGGAGTTAAAGCATGTAATGTACTGAAGAGAAGTCAGCCTGGCACAGGAAGGTTCGCAGACAGAGCTGCCTAGCGTGGCTGCAACATCTTCAGCCCCTCTCTGAGGGTGAGCTGGGAAGGAAAGAATATTTTTCCATACATGAAAGGCTCATATACATCTGTCTGGTTTCTCTGGAAGGCTGGCGTGGTTGCCCTCAGATAAATGATTGCACAATTACACAGCACAACAGAAGGTGATTAGAAAGATGAGCGAGCCATGCAACAAGAGAGGCTGCAGGCAGAGGTAGATAAACCAGTGTGATTAATACAGCTGAGATGTAGTGCCATCTGGGAATCTTGAAGAGAAGAAGCAGTGCACGGTTCCTGCCTGGCCCGGCCTTGGGCGACGAAGGCAGCTGTAGCACATGCAGACAGGCTCAGGCCTCCTGCGTGCCTCCCTGCTGCAGGAAATCCTTTCCTGCGAGACTGCCACATATTTATTGAGTGCTGATGCTTGTCAAGAGCACTTGTGCGACTCCAAGTTTTGCAGAGAAGCAGCTAATAGATGCTTTTAATTAACTGAGTGCACTAAGTCAGCCAATCAGCTGCAGAGATGTGTAGTATCTTAAGCAAAACCTTTCCACGGATCGGTGTGAGCAAGTGAAATCTGCAGCAAGGCCAAGCTGCTCTCCTCACAGACTGTAATGATTGTGGTCCCACCCTGATGCCCACAGACATGAGGAGTGTGAAGAAAGAAACCACCCATGCCTGCTTTGTCAGCTATAGCTTGTATGGAAGAAACTCGTCTGCCACACAGCCTGCTGGACAAACTCTGCTCTCAGCTTCTCCACCAAACCAAGCCTCAGCAACAGAGACCCCACTTCTCCCAAACATTAGCACCCCCTCCTTCCTCCACATCACCTCTTCCTGTCCATTAGTGTGGCTCTGCAGCTCCCCAACAGCCCCCTGCTTTCCCAGTCCCTTGCATTGCCCACAGGTGATCATCTTGCCAAGACCTCACAGACCAGGAGGTCACCTCCCAGCACCACATACACAACCACAGCTGTCCCCTCCTCAGAGGTTCATGAAGATACTCTTAAAAATCCCTTAAGCCAAATTGTCTGCTCTGCTGTCACTTACAGCCCTTCACCTTTGGTCTCTGTCAGGGCAGCCACGAAGTGCCAGCCCCTCAAATGCCACCCTGTCACGCATGCCCAGAACCACTGAGGTTGCGCTATGACCTGCAATCCTTTGGCTCTCCTCAAACCCCAGGCCCTGGACAATGCCCAACAAGGGCAGGAAGCACGGTGAAGCTTAATGCATAGCCCTACACCAGCCAGTGAAACTTTTCTTGGAGGAAAGAGGCATTCAACAGAGCGAGTGAGAGGAAATTTCTAATGACACCCTCCATAGCCATTCCTGAATACCAATAAGGCCATTGATCTTGCAAAGAGACTGTGCTACCGACAGTGAAACTGCTGCCTTCAGCAGCTGGACCATGCAGAAAGCAAATCTAGCCTCTGTATACGCGTAGCTCCAGGGGCACCAGAATTTATTCAGGCATGGGGTGTCGTATCTCACCCTGCGGGAGAGATCAGGAACCATTTACAGAATCAAAAAACCTGTTTCAGGCAGCAAAGGGGAAAAAATTCCTCTCAGGATACTTTATTTTTTTCATACTGCTTTGTAAGGCAACGGATTAAGATGCGAGTAATGAATGAAACAAAGGGGACAAAAAGCATCAGTAACTGTCACAAGTTATTTCCACCCTTACCAAGACACGTCTGTCCATCAGGTCCAAGTGTTGTCCCTGGGGAACATGTGCAGTCACCGGTGTCCAGGCAGGAGCCCTGGCAATCCACCACATCACAGATATCATAAAAATCTAGGGCATGACAAGAATGCTGTCAGCACAAACCACTCAGCATGCATCAAAAATACAGCATTTGTACGGTCAGCTTCACGGCCTGCATCTAGTCCATCACATACAGACCTAGCCCCCATTAGGAAAACAACCACTGAAGCTGATGAGAAACAATCTAGTTTAATTACTGTAAGTCAGAGATGCATGCCAAGACAAACCACAGGGCTCACAGAGACATTAAATCACTGTGGCCAGGTCAGCTACAGAAGATTTCCGCCAGCTGAACAAAGGCTAGAACTCACGGAGGTGAAACAGTCTAATTGTAATCTCTTCCAGACAGGCCAACATCTGCACTGCATCGCCTGACACGCCTCTGGGCGAGAAAGGCAGAAACCAGTCACCACCTCTCCCAGGTAGAGGGATGCTCATGACCTCTCCTGCATCATGGGGATGCAGGGGCTGCAGAAAAGTGGTCTCAGCAGTTACTTACGCCCACAGTATGCATGGAAGCAAACGCTAGGCTTGGTTAAGTGGTACACGTAGTACCCGCCCGGACACGCCTTGACATCAATCGTGGTATTCCAAAGGCAGCAGTTCCCATTGAAGCTGGCACAGGCTTGGCGGGGGACAATGCCATCTGACTCCCGTGGGTGGCTGCCATTCAGCCAAATGGGAGCGTGGGTGCCACAGTGGTTCTCTGGGATGCAGAAGGTAGGCATAGCATCGCCAGCCATGCCGGTGAAGCGGTACCACTCCCCATCGATTTGACTGTCGCATGTCGGCTGGCCGTGGGAACCGTTTATCTGATGATCTGTGTTCCTCCAGGGCTCGTTCAGGCTGATGTAGGCAGAGCAGGGGTCCAGGGCTGAGACACACAGCAAGAGACAACAGAGAACATCTGGTAGATATTACACAAAGTTGTTGACTGAGAATTGCAAGGAGCACAAAATAATTTATTTTCCTATTCTTGACTTAACAGAATCGTTGTGATAGATAGGGATCCCCGGAAGAAACAGCGATACCAGCTAAGTAATTGCCTTATGGAAAATTCTGACAGCTCAGCTTAAATTTCTTGGAAGAAAAAGTAAATTATCAGGGTTCTTAAAACATTATGCAACACTCTGACTTGCTAGTTTAGCTGCTGTAGAGTATTACAGGGGAAAAACGATATACATTAACCTGAAGACCAGGGAGTGATTTCTCTTAGAAAATATGTCCTGGGGACACTGGATCAAGCCTAGGACATCCACCCTTTGGCCAAGTGCTACCTGAGCATCTGCAAGCCCCTTCTGAAGTCACTGGTAACTCTCCTGCTTGTCTGGGAGAAGAGGACCAGGCTTCAAACAGGTCACACAGCCTCTCCAAAAATCCATGCATAGCCATAGTTGAGTTGCCATAACCACAAGCCAGAGATCACCTTGCAAAGCATTAGTTAAAATGTGAATTACAAGATATGCACCAGGAATGCTACATTCAAGGCATACAGAAAGAAAATACTCCATTTCAATTATTAAAAGTGATCTCTAAGCATAATTTATCATGACCTACTCACTTCAGGGTACAATTTTAAATAGCTAAATAGAAGAACCACCCTCCCAGGTCACAATGAAGTTGATCAATAGCCCAGCAGGCTGTCTCTAACCACGAGCGTATGTTCAGAGAGGTGAGGTAGGAGAAAGAGACCCTGCTCCATTTACATTGGGTTTTGTTCTCCTCCACGATTCACAATGCCCGTGTTCTGGGTTTGTGTGATGTTGTGACTCCTTGCATGTGAAACAGCTTCCCAAAATATTTTTATTTATCATCTTAAAATTTAGAGAGCATGAAGGTCTGAATCAAGACCTTCAGGGGAGGAAAATGTTCAGCTTTCTATACGGTCATGTTCCTTACGAGCCCACAAACCCTTTGTGAGTGAAGTAAGTGTGAGAGCAAGACACAAGCACATAGACCTCCTGGAATGTGCACATCTGGTCGTGCAGTGCTCAAGGAGGCCCTTGTGAACCTTCTGCAAAAAACCTAAAACATAAGAGTACCATAGGGAGAAAAAAAACCTGAAGTGCTGATTGCACTCTCAATCCTCTCATTAACCCTGATTTGGCAGCTTCCTCTTTAAAAGTCCAGAGGTTTTGTTTTCACTTACATTTAATACCTGATTAAGCTTCACTTACCCGTATCGAGCTATTCCTTATTAAGCAAAATGAATGTTAATATTGTCTTGAGTAAGGAAAATTGATTACCATTTGCTAGAATTAGGCTAATAAAGCCAGTCATTCTGATGAAAAGCATCTTGAACAGAAACGCCCTCTACTTTCCACGCCACGGGTCTCTAAGTTCTCAAATAGAGCTTTCTGTTATGTTTTGTTTAAACAATAGATGATGCAATTTGGGTGGGGAAGACATGATATTGTTTCTTTTAAAACTCTCTGGATGCAGGCAAACCTTCTTGGTTCATTATTTTGATTTGCTTCACTGACCTTAAAGTGGGAACTACAAGTGCTTCAGAGAATGGACTCCAAGTCACCCTTATTTAGCAGCATCCTCTGTGAATATCTGCCTCACTGACATGCTACCTTGCACTTTCTCACAAATACAACACCTCTTGACAAATATCCTCACACCATCCTCAGACACATTTTGTTTGGCCTGGAATCCAGCATAGAAGGCAGAAGCAGTCATGAGAGCACCGCAGAGCTGCAAGCTGACATGGGGAGTGTGAGTCAAGGTTAGGAAGGGAATCTCTAGGGCCATAATTTATGAGATACACAGAGGAATGGACTCACTACCACAACAAGCAGCCCCTAGTTCTGAGCAGCGGAGGTGTAACTGCAGCAGGAATCTCTGATGGGATTCACCAGGCAACCCCCTGTGAGCTCTCGACTTCACTTGCCTTTCCCTGTCTCCCCTTGGACACAGACAGCAGCAGCACCGTTAAATCCCATCCTCCAAAGCTTGCTTGGCTTCTCGGGACAGGAACACATGGGTCCTGCTTTTGCATGCAGCTGAAAAGACCTTCCTCTGGGCTTCCCTCCGTACAACTCACTTGGTTCCCACAAGATGATTTGCTATGGCCTTAGGGTGAGTCACTGACTAAGATTAAAAGGTTTTCGTGTTGTTAAAAGCCAAATGAGGCGAAGCGAGGAACGCCCTGACAGCTTCCCAGCTGGGCAGCACCAAAACCACATGCACTATCATTAGCTTTCACATAGCATAATTAACTTTATGAAATATGCTTTGTAGACAGACACTGAAAACGCTCATTTGGGGAGATCACATTGTCTCCTAAACATTCAGAAGATAATTTAAAGACAAAATTTACTGAGGTGCAGCAGCTCAAAGGGAACTGGAAGGTGGCATTTCAGGGGAATGGGGTAGCACACCCTCTGATCTTTCACTTCTCTGAGAGCTTCAGGCAGGAGTGAAAGGGAGACAGACAGGCAAAGGCAGCAGATAGTGCTCTTGCAAACACCGTAGACCCTCACGGCCACCCTGGGGCTGCCAGAGCTGCCCTGAGCCAACCTCCCTGCAGACACCAAGTAGTCTTTGGCAGCACAGTTTACTAAAAACTAATTTGAGTTTTTAAGAAAAAGCTCCACAACAATATAGAAGCAGCCAGCCAACCTCTCATCCCTTCGTCCTCAACAACAAGAGCATGGGGGGTTTGCATGAGACATTATTGTCTCCAGTTCCCTTTGGTTTTCATTTTTCTTGGCTCAACATTTTCATCCCCAACACTTCTTGCATGGCCTGAGCAATTCAGCCTAACAAGTATCAGCTATGAAGTAAAGCTTTACAATTTGTGATCTTGATGATATCAATAGTTCTCTAGCTGACATGCTAGCATATATATTTGATGACAAATCAGGCTCTAGCAAGCATTCATAAGCCCACCATTCTGCAGAGAAATTAATCCTCTGTGTGTTGTGTAACTGGAGGTCTCTGCTCTGGCATGACAGAACAACAAAATGAGCAGCACTGCATTATGACATTAAATTCAGTTCAGATTTATCAAAGCAGCAAGTGAAAAAGTATCATAATATCTACTCATAGAGTGTCTCCTCCAAAGGGAAAGGAAAATCCCACAGCACCTTGGCAATAGAGATTCTCCCAATATGGGAGCCATTTGGCTCTGTGACAGAAAGACCTTTCCAATTGGAAAGAATTTAATAGGATCATAGGATGGTTTGGGTTGGAAGGGACCTTAAAGATCACCCAGTTCCAATCCCCCCCTGCCATGGGCAGGGACACTTCCCACTGGATCAGGTTGCTCACATCCTCATCCAGCCTGGTCTTGAACACCTCCAGGGATGGGGCATCTATGACTTCCCTGGGCAACCTGTACCAGTGTCTCACCACCCCCACAGTAAAAGGTTTCTTCCTACTAGCTAATGCAAATCTCCCCCTTTTCAATTTAAAACCATCGCCTCTTGTCCTATCGCTACACTGCCTGATAAGAGCCCCTCCTCAGCTTTCCTGTACGCCACCACCACCTTGCACATCACCTTCAAAGAAAAAGGATATTTTTCATGTCTTCCAGTCTTTCACCAAGGAATAACAAGACTCAGCATAAACTGTAAAGATGGTGAACATAAAGAAACTTGAAGACAACACCTTCCTTACTCACCCATGGAAGACACTGGTTGCAGCTGGATGATAAAGTAGATAAAGAAAAACAAATACTGGAACATCCCACTCAGCCAAGGAACACCACTCAAGTAACAGAGGCTTCAAAGCCCTAGCATATGCTGTGGCTCTTGCAGCCTTCCTTTCAGTGGAGTTTCTGACCCCAAATTTTCTGAAGAGCAAATGTGATAGCTCTCCTGGAACTTTATCACAGGAAGAAGCGGAAGGGATGTGGGGTACAGCTCCAGCCTTGACCTCCACAGAGCAGCTCTGCCCCTTATTGAAAACAGAGATGTACTTACTGATCAGTCTTGTTTTCTCGACTCAACTGGCTATTGTTTTCTGGCCTGACTGCCCCACAGTGACACCTCCACAATCTTATCCGGAGACGAATTCTAATCAGGGGACACCCGGACATCCCGAAGGGATGGAAAAGAAGAACAGATGGGTGGTTGTTATCTCTGCTTCTTGCACAAGTCATACGACTTCATGGCTCCCCACAGGCAGAAAACACCAGCCAGAGAGCCTTAACTGCAGGAAATAGTGGCCAAAGGAGGAGAACTGATCCTTCCGAGCAGAGATTGCAGACGAGAGCTTAGAGCAGAGCTACAATGGGAACATCAGTCAAAGTGAAGGACTGGTGTCCCACAGGGAAATAAGCAGTTCCTATGCTGCACAAAGACCCTTTCCACTCCTGGTTACACAATCTGAGCATTGCAGCAAGATTATCAAAGGAGGCAAATAAAGAGTTTTCCACAATAGTCTTAGGGCTGTCTTTAAAAAACCAAACCAAACCAACAATCAAGAAACCAAACATTACTGAATTAAATTCCATGCAAAACTGAAAAATCAAGAAGCTCTGCCTTACCAGTCCAAACCAAATGAGGCCGAGTTGCAAGTCATAACCACGTGCTCTGGCTACAGATGAGATGTAGCACAACAAAACCTGATCTCTGCTACAGCAAACCAAGCACCACAACTGGCAGTGAGAGATACCAAGAGCATCAACAAGCAGAAAGGAATCTTCTCTCTCATCACACTGGCTGTAGCCCTCGTTATAGAGAAGAGATTTAAAGCTCTTTTTTTGAACATATACATCCATGTGAACATCTATAGGTCTCTCCTTGCTTATGAACAACAGTTGTACAGTTCTCCTCCAGGAAATCATCTACAGGTAGAAACCTCTCCATCAGCGAAGAGTAAAGCTAAGCCTACAGTAACTGCACAATCAAGCAAGTGTAGGCATTCCCCCATTTCCTTGGCACCCTGCATTTCTACAGCAAGCTGGCATAAAGAATAACACCAAGGCTGATGTGCTAGTTTCAAATTCCAGTAAGAAAAAAATGGCTCCATTGTTTTCATATTGAGCTGGCATGAAACAGGAGCTGGGTATTTGTCTGCTTTGTAGAGATGGTACATCATACAAGGTTCTCTCTGTCTGGGTATTCCCTGGCAGTGAAGTGCAATATGCTGCTCTGCTCCGCCCTGGTAGAGGAGTCCTTTGCAGTGGCGAATGACTCTAGGGAGGAACAACAGAAGCTTTATAAATTACTGTCATCGCTCCCACTGCCACCAACAAAAAAAATCACCTCTGTGGTTCTACAGTGCCGACAACTGTGCAGTACCAGAAAAGTTTTTTCAACAACGGAAAGGAAAACAAATTCTCTTGGCAAAGCTAGCAAAGCAGATAAACTTTGAAAGGTGATTATGTGAATTCTCAGAAGAGAAACCAAAATTGAATGGAGAATAACACAAGGAGTCATAGGAAGTTATACTTTGTCATTTTCATTGAGAGGTTGATACTTACTTAAGATCCTGGGTAAATAAAACTGACAAGCTTGAATTGAATTTTCTATTTGTGTTAGAGACGTGTGTTTCTCTAAACCATTTCCTTACCAGCTGCTTTTATCTTTGTAGTTGGTATATTAGGCTTGACACTAGTACTGTTTTGACAGTTACATATAAGTGACAATTAACATTGGAAAATTAACTACATCACAGCAGTTTGGAACCTCAAGGGTGTCATACACAGGCCTTATCACATTCTCAAAAACGTATTAAAGCAGGAGAAGCGCCAGCATTCCCAGGGATAACACTATCCAAATCACCATAACATCTAGTTCAAGGAAACAGTCTAAATCTCAAGAAGATTCAGTGTACTGCCTCTAAACATTTTCAGGATCCACAGGAAAGACAAAGACCATCTCCATCTTCCAGAAGAAGCACCAGCAGAGGCAACTCTTCCATCAGCACTTTCTCTTTGCTTTGCAAGTTATTTTGTGTGATAAACGTTGCTCCAGTTCCCCACAAATAACAGTACCCTGTATTAGAGCAGATCACTGCAATCTGTGCCTCAGGGAGCTGGAGCACTTGTTCTGGGGGGTGGGAAACCCAAATAAAGCACTCTCCTGCAAACACACCCTTTGAGAGAGAGGATACAATTCCAGTGAACTACTTGAGGTGCTGCAGGGCCTCTGCTCTCTAGGCAGACCTGGTAAATCTGTTTTTCCTGACCTCCACTTCCCCATCCCAAAGATGAGTAAGCCCGACTTCCCAAGAAGCAAGAGGAATCAGAATACAGTTAGTATTTCTTCAATGCAATCATCAGTAAGGATTAAAAGATATGAAAAGGGCAGATAATATTAAATAGACAGCTGGGATTTTATTTTGGTACCCAAGAGATGGGATCTTCTAAACTTGCTACTACCCAAGCCTAGGCATGCCTATTCTGAATGAAGAAAGGATGATAATTTTCAGGCAGCCACCACACGTCTTTACCCTGCCAAAGATTCAGAAGATGTTCCCATCCTCACACAAGGAATTCAACTTCTTCAAAGCATTGGCTAGGCTGGGAAACCTCATGCTGTTTGTAATGGGCTAAAGATATTTCAGTGTTTGCTGAAGCTGGCCTTGTCTTGGTCAGTGCCACCTCTCAAGACACAGCAATGTTTGATGCAAGAGAGGAGTGTGAAGGGTAGCTCTTGGTGCAGAAGTGACTCCTTGAGCCTGTCTGGAAGGAGCAGATGGAAGAGCTAATCAGCAGTTCTTGCCACTGCAAGAGAGGAGAACCCGACACAGGATCCCTGTCTGCAACTGATTGGAGGATGTACGTTCACAATAAGCCTTGACAGGCTGCTGAGACAGATTGCACGAATGTCAAAGTTTAGCGATAGGCTTTGTTGCTGTAAACAACTTGTCCCAGGACACGGTGCCAATGGGAAGGGCTGTTAAGACCAGGGAGCGAGCAGGAGTTTGGTGGTTTGGTGAAGTATGAGCAGACTCAACACAAGAAAAAGTAAAACATCAAGACCCCATTAAAATCAGACAAGTACAAGACATGAGTATCACTTATTTCCTTTCCCTTAGTGGAGTCTTGTGATACAGAACTTGACGTTTTGAGTGTGTTCTTCCACAGGTTGTACAGAAAACTAGTGTATTTTCCATGATTCTGAAGTTCTAAATGGAGGAATTTGGGCATAGACAGCATACCCACAACTGTAAAACTAGTCAGGGGCAAAGAAGTATAGGACCAATCTTTCACAAGTTCACAATGACACAGCATTAACAGCAGTTTCTCTCGTACTTCAGGGCTCACATATACTGCAAGTGTAGTTTCCATTCTTGTATTTTATTTCTCATCTCTTCAGTGTCAGTATAGAAATAAAACTTATTTTTTGAAAAAGGGAGTAATTATAATATCTTGGGATATGTAGAAAAATATTTAAGATATAAAAATCTCCTTCTTACGTGGAAGTAAAGCCATAAAATGTGGCACAGAGGAAAGCAGTTTGCATTTACCACAGATGAGATCAAAGAAATGGTTCAGAAAGAACACTGACCAACTCGACTAACATAGTGCCTAGGTCTGACAGCCAACAGCAGCTTCAGAGCATCATGCAAACCCTCTTAGAGTCAACAAGGGAGTGCAAGAACTCGCAGCAAAGTGATCATCAGTAGTGCCTGCCATGTAGGGAGGGTTACAAAAGAAAAGAAAAAGGGTTTCTTTGCTATTCAGGAAAAGAGAGTCATGAACACCTTTCCTGGTGAGTTTTGCACGGTAGAGCCTCACAGGTATGGTAAAAAAGGAACCCAATACATTGAACTTGATGCATATCTATTTGAAAGCTCCCTCACAGGCAGAAAGAGAGGTTAACTAAATGAATAACAAATACGGTAGAAAAGGCAGCATCTGAATACTGCAATGCACATCGCTGTTTGTCCTTCACGGGGTCTTAAGAATGCAGTGTTACGTTAAGATTCAGGCAGCACTGCCTGCTCTTGAAGTGCTGCCAGAGGGACAGGACCCTATTTCATGCCGAGGAGCCAGGCAGGTAATAACTACTGCAAGAGTGTTTGTCGATACTGATACATAGCAGCGTACACCAGGGAGAGCAGACAAACAAATATCGCCCTTCCCCTCAGGGTTAGCACTCAGGAGCAGTAGAAGCTGAAGCGCCCGGCAGAGCCCATGCGTGCACTGCTGGTGCAGAGGGAGGAGACAGCAGGATTCCAGGGGTACAGACTAACAACCCACCAGATAGTCCACAGTTTTCAGGGTACAACTGTAGACTTTTATTTTACTCCTTTTCCCACACTGTCCCTAGAACAGTTTTTTTGCTTTCTAAATAGGGATTGGGGTGCTAGATGTCAAAGTCTTCAGATCTTCTGGATGCCAAATGGATGAGTTCTTATGTAACTGTGCCAAGCAACCTGTCTGGGGAAGGCAGCAGCGCACCCATACAAAGCAGCAGAGCAAAGGCTGCTTGGAGAAAGGGGATTTGTCAGCATTGCTGAACTAAATTTCAACAGTGATTAAAGGCAGGTCACAACAGCTTCCAGCTCCTCCTTTCAGACTTCAAAAAATACAGGAGAGAGTTGGCTGCTTTTAAAACTGGAAATCACAGAGTTGTGGGATTTTAGAAGTTATTTAATTTATAGTCTATGGACATGATAAAAAAAAAAATCTTCTGGCACCAAACATCTCATCCTAACATCCCACAAAGTTAGGACAAAGTGCAGTCTGTTGATTCCCAAAGTTAATGAACAAACTATATGTCTTCAAGACAAATCAAACCACAGCCATAGAAAGGCCCAGAAAGTAACAGAAGCTTAAAACTTAAATTTTTCCTCTGAAACAGCACTTGAACGCAATATTGAAATGCGCTGACACCACTTGGTACATTTTTAGGTATCCGGGCATTACACGCTCATACATATTCTTACCCTGCCACCTGCCACATGTCTCCATACTTTGTCAACCTTCACACAGAGCTACTATGCTGGTCAAACAAAGGCAGACCTTTGTTAGACCAAACATCTCTACCTCACCACCTCAACTTCTCCTGAGATCCCTGTGTTACGCAGCTAGGCATGGCAGCAAGATCTCCATCTGAGCTTCTTCAGGAAAGCTATTAGCTGCATCACCACGGCCTCAGTGATGTAAGGTCAAGAAGAAACAACCTAAACAAAAAGAAATGGCGGCATCTCAGGAGACATCTGCCACACATATAATATTCTCTTCTCAGCTGGGGAAAATAATATTATTCAAGAACACTGATTCAAAAATTGAATAGTTATTTATTGTTCCAGAAGTACATTGCTCTTTTATACATATTTCATAAATGATACAGGTTTTTACACATGTTCAGTTGTGTTTTTTTTTTAAAGAAGGACTTTTCTCCATGCTCCCTCCCTCATCCCAAACACACACCAAGGATTCAGCTACAGGATTGTGTTCATTGTTTCCCCCTTTAAAACTCACCACACGAACAGGATAAAACAGATAAAAAATAATCACACAATGTAATTAAATTGAAAGACAGAGGAAAAAGGGAAGGGGAAAAAAACCTAGAAACATGCACCCATTCAGTCCAACATGCCATTGAGTGAGAACAGGCAGCAATCCCAGCTGTGTTTCCACATCTGCAAGGCACCTGACGTCTAGTTAGTACTGATTTTTTTTTATTTCCTTTGTTTTTATTTAAAACATGGTTCTCTGAAAACCCAGAAGCCTCTTTCTATGACACAGTGAGGAAAAGTAATGAAACACCAAAAAAGCAGCCAGCTTCTCTGTATATAAAGGTTGGTACCCTTCTCCTACCTACATCCTGTCTCCACAGTATTTATCAGCAGGATGCTACAACAGACTGACTTGCTTTGAATGAAGAGATGTTTTATCTGCTTAGAATTCAGCCAGCCTTGGCTAGAAGAGAGGCCAATGGGTCGACTTTCCTTTCTCTATTTCATTTAGCTAAGAACAAGAGATGTCATTAGCCAGTCCTAAGAAGTTCTGACCCGTGGGCGCAAACTGCATTTAAAGCTACTTAAGTAGGGGAAAGTGCTAGAGAACTGAAGTAGTTCTGTGTCTGGCACTGTAAGAGCCCTGGGCTTTCAAAAAGCCCCTGGGCAAGTAAAATGCTTTGACCATATGAGACCTTTTATCCCGTAATCAGGTAGTCAAATAACAAGTTCAATTATTCCATGTTCGAAAACAGTTCATTTAAGCAGATGTCAGCACTCTGCGACAATTTTGTAATCCTTTAAACCTTTATGATTTCATAGTCCAGGTGGTCATCACATTTGGGGTAGGAGGAGAGGAATCTCCCTCCCTTAAGACTGAATATTAAAAAATCTCTCATGCAATGCTGCCATTGATTTCTAGAAGGAGCTCAAGGGCATTGGGATGTAAAGTTTATATAGTTATTATGGACTAATCAAAAAAAATCAATATTAAATGTCCAGAAGAAAAACTCGTTCCTTCTCCCACTTGGCTACAACCAGTCTGTGCTACAAATAAGCAAAGGAGGAAGTCAGTGGAGCACATGGGGTGGGCTGGGAAGGGGAAGCTCACGGTTTTCCAGTAGAAAGCAGTCTTGTAGTAACTTTATAAAAGAGACCGGGTCTGATCAGAAGTGTGCGTGTTAATGGCGGTGGAGTGCAAGTTCTGATCACCAGCCATAGCTCCAAGTGGCTTGGGTTCTTTGTTGGTTTTTTTTTGTTCCTTTTTTTGAGAGAGAAAGAGATCTGAATCAGGTAAAGGAAAATTTAAAAAGCTAAGCAGGCTGCTGGTGTCTTATCAAGAGGCAGACCCTGCAAAGCTGGAAGAAGACACCCCTACACCCCAGCATTACATTCTTTTAATGATCCCCCCAATCCTGTATTTGTACATAATTGCCATTCAGAAGGTTTTTAAATGTGACTATTTTCCAAGCCCTTTTCAGAACTAAATATTCCACAATGTCCCATCTTCAGATTTAAGATATTTCCCCCCGCTGTAGTCCTTTGTCTTGATTAAAGGTAAAAACCCTCCACCCCCACACCACCTCCCAGCTTCCACCTGCAATGCTTTAATTAAAAAGGCAAGAGCTATGAACACTTTTGTCGCCGGGGTTCAGAGCTTCTTTGCCGATCAGTCCCTTTCATCGATTTGCTGGATGGGCAGGTGAACCTGCAGTGGGTCTCGAAGCCTCTTAAGGTCCAATTCTGCCTAAAAGTAAAAGGCACATTATAAAGAATCAGCTCCCAGTACACCTTCCCCAATTCCATTCCCCTTTATGGAATGGAAAGCTTTTCTGCATTTCTTCTTTTTTTTCTGTCCAGAAGGGAAGCACTCAAAAAGTAAAACAAAGCCACAGGCTCATACTTGGGAAAACCATTCCTGGCACTTAAAGACATTTGCTCTATAATTCTCAAAACTTGTCTACATGCAGCCACTTAAAAAGGAATGATGATTTGATCCCCATAAACTCACTGGAACCTTTTTTTTAATAAAAAAAACCCAAAACCAAAACAAAACCCACCAACTAGATTCATGGGAATAGTTGATTCTAGAAGAAAACCTCCACAGAAATACAGCCACCCAAGATCATCTGTATTCACCACGACATGAGAAAACCCAGAGATTTTTCTGGGTTTTCTCATGAAGCCAAGAGAGCCCTAGCCCTGATCTTCCTCAACTCCTTGAACAGCTCCTTCTCCAAGTCAGGGGGAGAACACATCTTGCCCTGGATATCCTCTACTGTCATTCCCAGAGCCTGGGAATAAACAGAGAATTACACAGAGCAGTGAAAAACAATGTGGTAGGTCTGCTGCTTCTGCTCATGCCATCCTTCTGCAGAAAGGCTCTTAGAAACATGAGGAAAGATCTCTACTTGACTCGTTTGTTGAACAGGTCCCACAGTGTGGACAGAGTGTGCCAAAAGTGTCTGTCTGCAGAATGAGAAATCTGTCCCCATTGCCTCTCACAATACAGCTAAATTTTTTTAATATTCTTTTCCATGACTGCAACCCAGCACACAGCAGTGCTATGTCAGGAAGACATGAACTGAATGGATGCAAGTCTTCATTCCTCACTAAACCCATCTGGTGTGGAGGAGATGAGAAGAAAGGAAATCTTGAATTAGGCTCCTGTGAGGCATGAAGTGCCTGAAGCAACTCATGATTTACCAGCGGTTTTTAGAAGGCCCTTACAGATATATACAACCATTTCACATTGATTTACACATCCGGCAGCTCTATTCCTGGGCATATCAAAGCCAATTCAATGATTACTCTGGGGCTGTGACAAGAAAATGGGTTGAAAACTTAAGAAATGTCTATTCTTGTTTGAGGTGTATCTAATAATAGCAGCTAAGAACTAGCAAGCAGTAATTTCTTTGTCTTATTTCTGGAAAAATTCTTATTACCTGAGCAATTGCATCCTTGAGTTGATTGTATTTCTCTAGATCAAATTGTGTCTTTTTGGCTCCTTTATGGAAAAAAAATAAGTACTGTCTGTCTCTGGCATCTGGATAAACATATTCCTAAAAAGAAAAAAGGAAAGAAGATCAGAATAAAGCATCAACAGGATGCAACACAGAATAGCACTAGCATAGGTGTGTTTTGGGAGGATGACTTGTTTCTGCCAGTGCAGACATCAAACCAGACAGCATTGTCCAAGCTCACCCAGTGCAGTGGGATGACTCCAGACAGTAGCTAAGGCCCCACCCAGTCACTCACTCCTTTCCTCCCCCATATTTGGTTAGGAGAAGAGAATCAGAAGAGCAAAACCCAAGAAAAACTTATGAGTTGATATAAATACAGTTTAATAAGTGAAGAAAAAAACCCAGAAAAGTGATGCAAAAGCATCACTCACCACCTCCCACCAGCAGACCAATGCCCAGACAGTCTCCCAGCAACCACTACTCTGGAGAAACTTCCTCCCAGTTTATTGCTGAACATGACATTACATGGTATGGATATCTCTTTGGTCAGTTTAAACCAGCTGTCCCAGCTATGTCCCCTCTCAACGCCTCACCCACCTCCAGAATATTCCAGTGGGATGAACGAAGGAGGAACAAGAAATACAGAAGGCACTGATGCCATGTGAGCATTGTTTTGGTCACAAATCCAAAACAGAGCTCCATACCAGCTGCTATGAAGAATATGAACCCCATCCCAGCCAGACCCAGTGCCGTCAGGCATTTGCTTCTCTACTGGCATGTTACACTCCAGCAGCGAGTTATCATCATCTCCCTCCTGTCCCAAATATGTGAATCCTTCCATGCAGGGATAACACAAACTAACACATTTCAGCACTGCGATACTGGCAGTTTGTGAGGGAAAAGAGGAAAAAACTATAAATGCTAGAGTAAGCTTTTGTAAGATGGCCCTTATTCTCTTTTTCTTAAGGTCATAAACATGCAATCCTCATGATTTCATCCCTCAACCAAGCTACACAGGTGAGAACAAGAACTCAATATTCCAGCTTTTGCCACAGATACACTACTACAAAAAGTCACAGCTTTTTAGAGCATCATGGTAAGTAAGTCAGAGCAGCAGAGCTGTTCACACCAAGTCCCCTATTTCTCCAAAAAGAACAGGTCTGCCTTCTGAAGTTAACTCTCCCTTGCACGGGAACATCACACAGCCTGTAACTGGTATGCATCCAATGATCAGGATTGCGAGGTGGAGAAAGGCTGCATTCAGAGTCAAGTTGTCTCTGAAATGCCAAGAAGAGGTACTAGTTCAGATGGATGACTTGATGAAAACATCAGATCTGAGCTCAATCGTGGCAGAAGTTCCAACTGCACTTGGCAGAAACTATGTCAGCAACCCTGACAGGGGCACATGTGTCCTCAGTCCCTGAAATGATGCAGCTGACAAACCCTGGGGACACCACACTGGAACACGTGAAGTGTTTGTTCTGGTGGTCTTGTGACAGTAGAGACTGAGCCCTTCCTCCATCATTATTTAGGTGCATTATGAAGTTTGAATGGCAGTGATGAGACAAACCCCACACCATAAAACCTCACAAAGTCTGTCACAAATACAAGAATACAGAGAAGGATCCTTCACCTGGATGGGAAGTAAGACACACAAAACATCTAATAAAAAATGTTCCAAATATGATCCCTAAAACTTTGTGTCTTTAAAAAGATCAGCATCTCATGTCAGAGAGGTGCGCTTCCTTGAAACTAAGTCAGTACCTCATGCATCCATAGTTTATTTGGTCTGATAAATCACAGCACTGGGATGCTTTTGGTGCAGGACAATGTGCCTGAGGCTGCATGGGTGCATGTATACAGCAACCATGCCCTGTGAGCAGATGAAGCTGTACAGCTAAAGTAGTCAATCACAGAACATACATAAGCATTTATGGTAAGACAATCAGGAAACCAGCAATGACCACTGCCAGAAAATACCACTACCACGCATCACCAACCAGGACAGCAGAAATTAAATCAAGTGGCATCTAGGTTCCAACAGGATAAGGAAGGGGCAAGTTTGCTTTTAAGAGGCACAGTTTTACTCTTTTTTTCTAAACAGCAGAGCTCAAAGCAAGTCTTCTATAAAAGTGTTAATGTCAGCACAAGAAGTCCTACCTGGCGAGTTATTACGAAATAAGCATACATTGCCATGGCACTACCATAGGTGATGAAATAGGTGACTGGTTCCATAATGTCCCAAGAATACTCCCACCAGGTAAGGCGGGCCAGGATTCCAAACTGAGTGGCCATGTAGGCCAGACCTCCCCACAATACCAAGGTTGTCCTCTTCTCTGCTTTTCTGGTGAGCTCCATCCTTACCTGCAGGAAACAGAAACAATTGTGTTGATATAATTAAGAGAGAATGTAAAAATAACACTTTGCATTTATAGCAAATGCTAAGTGGGTTGAGCCATATGATTTGAGTCTGTTATGCAGACAAATCCAGACTTCTTTTCCATCAGTATCTTGCCATTGTCCATATTTTATTCTGAGCATGCTCTGGATATCTTGCAGAGCTGCTTATTTCTCTACATTCAGAGATGTTCTGTCGCATTGGCCCCAGTCTTTATTTACTACCAAGTTCATTTCCAATTATATAAAGCAAGGAAACAAAACCATTTTCCACAGAAGCCAGAAACAGACGTGGTTTGGTAATACACTTAATGCATCTTCTGCTTCAGTGATCTTAAAACTATTTGAAGCATGCCAAGGACCTAATTAAAACCTTGAAATAAATTAAGATTGCATTTGGAGGATAAGCAAAATACAACCAGAAACTTCTCACTTTTTCTAGCGGTGCTAGTTGCTCCTTCAGTTCCTCTAGTCTCTCTATCAGCTCCTTCTCTTTGTTCAGCTGGTGCTCCTCAATGCACAAGGCAGTATACAACTGCTGAACCAATGTCTTGACATCATTCAGCGTCGTTGCATTTTCATGGCTTAAGAGCTCTAGGAAAGAGTGAAACTGCTTTATATGCATTAATCCACAGATTTTCTCCAATACCCTTCAGAAACTGCTATTAGTCTGCACAGGAAACACATGAAACTATCTTTTCAACAAAGAAGCCTTTGGAAGATCTCCAGGACTCTAAGACAATGCAATTTCTTCAAAAGAAAAGCAGGCTTCATTATTGGATATTTCTAAAACTTGATAAGAAGGAAAAGAGATAGATGCTATTAGCTTGCCAGATATCAACAGCTACTCCTGATCCATATTTATATACAAGACTTAATGAAGACAAATGAACGAGTATGATCATCACATCAGCTGTCAAGGGACGGCCAGAACTCAGACTACAGACTATCAGCAGCCATAGTTACAGATGATGGCACTCAAAGTTCTTGAGTTAGTGTCTCCAAAACAGGCACTCTTAGGACAATTTTTAATATCAATGCCGGGAATTGTTTCCCAACTCTCTGTGGACAATCCCATGCTGTTCTGCCTACAGGGCAATTAAATTCTCCCTCACAGTACATTTAAATGAAGACAGTAACAAGCCACTAACTGAACTTGCCTTTATGTCTGCATTTCAACACAAAAAGGACTCCTAAAGGAAATCCACTTCCAAAGGAGCTAGTGGTATGTTACACACTCGGTATGGGAAAAAAAACAAGTTTCAAGCAAGAGAACTTGACATTAGCCAAAAAATCTAAATAAGAAAACCAATATTTTTTGGTAGCATCCTTGGCCTTCTACCTTAGGTTATCTTCTCAAAAGATGATAGTACTGATCCAGAAAACAGAATAGACATGGAAAAATTGCAGTAACCCATCTAGTCTTGGCCTGCAACTCTCAAACAAGCAATAAGTGAAAGAGTTTTGATTGATAAAAAGCTATGGACAGCTTAAATTTTAACCATAGCAGCTCAAGGGAAAGAAGGGACTCAGCTGTCTGTGCCAAGGCACACAAAGCACAGCATACCCCTTCCCAGCTAGAGGGCTCCTATTCCCCTATGGAGAAAAAAAAACATCAATGTTCCTACTGAAGTGACCATCAAAAAGTAATTAGTATGGAAGACTACATAGTGCTGGCATTTCCATTTCATAACGCACAGGGTGATTTTGCAAAAATGGAAAAGCAATAGCTGAAAAGTTTAACACTCAGTGCCTATTTACAGGCACATTCATTTTAATACAAGGTAACTATAGAAATCTCCTTGGCAAAGGAATCAGAGGTGGCAATTTCATGTAACCTAGGTGATCCCAGAGCTCACCTACCATTGCACAAAGGGTATAGCATAAAAGTGAGGTAACCAAAACCACACCAACTCACTAACACTAACTTTGCTCTTTCAAACATTAAGTAACTGAGATATATGAATTCCCTTACCTTGGGACAGCAATTTTTCCAGCGAAGAAACAGACACTGGGTTTGCATTCTCATCTAGTTGTACTAGAAATAACAGGCTAGACCAGCTAGGCTTGATGCCATCATCCACTCTCAGTTGGAAGAGATTCCTTGTTAGAGTCCTCACTCCACCTCTCTGGCTTACAACATCTTATAAGTGTGTGAAAACACCCCACTGAGGGGACAGAGCAGTGAGGTGAGAGAGCAGAATAACATACATGTGAGAGAGGAGTCTTACCCAAGAGTTTTCTGTTAAGATGCTTTTGAGGAGATTGGGAAAAAAGTCTCCAGTTGAGGTCAGTCTAACCAACAGATAGGGGAAAAATGGCATCTCATCCAATGCCACACTCCTGAATTCCAGAGTCTTCCATATACTAAGGAAAAGAGACTGCACCAAGTTCCCAGAGTCAGGAAATGTCTTTTTACTTGATATTTTTATATTGTGAACCACAAAATGAATCCTTGCAAAAAAGGTCCTTGATAGCTAACTGCATCTACAGAGGAAGACTGCAGGTATCAGCCAGGCCCAAAAGATATGGTCAGTCTCCTGATTCTTTGATAGATCAACTTCCTTTTGCACATTGTCTTATTCAGGCTGCTCCAGATGGCAAAAGGAACATTAACAGTTCCCTCGCAGCTTTTGCCTTATGAATAATTCTGTTCATTGTCTACTGCTTGAAGAGAGGAAGGACAAAACACGAGCGAAAACATCCAGATAAATAGGGGAAGGCATTTCCACCATCTAACCTCAACTGGTCATGCAAGTCAAGTCATAAATCCTTCAAAAATTGTTTCCCTATCTACAGGGCTAAAAAAAACTTCAGAAAAAGAATGCTTGCAAACTTCACATTATTGTCTGCAACAATAACAGAACAATAAGAGAAACCCCCCCACAACCTGTGAGCCAAGTATCAACCCAAGCAACATTTCCAATGCTGGTCTTTTTGTTTAAGTCCTCAGAGGTAAGCAGAGGCACGCGAGAACCTGGTACTTGAAGCCTATAAAGTTGCCAGAAGAAAGCATAGCCAGTAGATGAAAATACCAAGTTCCTGCCTCCACCAGTAACTCTGGAGTGTCTCAAAAGCTTCTTACAAAGTTTTCATATCTTTTACACAAGTGTCCAAAGTCCAATACCTAAAAGGATTTTCTTGCTGAGTCAAAATAGGCTGGTTTCCCTTCCTGTCTGATTCTTAGCAGGATAACCCTGTAGGAGCACAGTTTCATTTATTTCACTGTTTGTGAGCTAACAAGGTTTCAGGGTTTGTTTGCAATATTCTAAGCACCACACTTAAAAGGAAATAATGTTAACTGTCAGGTGAGGGAATGATTTATTCTTCCAAAGCAGATAATTTAAGTTTCAACCTAATTCCTATTTTGTATTTTACTCCTTTAGAAGGAATTAAATGAAATGACTTTTTTTTTTTTAGTTTTTCTCTAATTACTGAAAGTTTATATATGAAAAGAAACCACATTTCTTCACTTAATCCTTTTAGGGTGGGTACTGGCTTTAAGCAGAATGAATAGCTGCTTTTCATCAAAAAAAATGAGTACTCCGATTACTTGGATATCACTAAATTACAGTTCAAGGACAAGATAAGAAATTGCAAGGTTTCCTTCAGAAATAACACATCATGTTCTTGAACAAATTAATAAAGCATGCTGCAATTAAACAAGGAACTGAATACTGCCGGGCTGGTTTACCTCTCTTTGGTGGTCTAACATGGTATGTGACATCATTAATGGTCAGTTTGAAGTCATCCAGCAGAAGCAAATCTATGCCTGTGGAGGAGGCAACACGTGTGCCATCTGTAAGGCAAGCACAGACCACACATTAAATAGCAGAACCGAAGGACCTAAACACACTGTAGCTAATCAAGTTATAATGCCACGCCAAATCCAGATGCTGGACTTCCATTTTCCCATAGACAATATCCTTTGTTAAGATTGATATATAGTTTGGGAGACCTCACATGACAAATACTAGCTGAGCTATGTACACAGCTGCTTCTCTAAATTTCTGATATTTTGGGTCATCTTAATATCCACCTGGAATACTTCTCTGTTTTGCTACACAATCCATTTAAGTGACCTTCATGTCTCCTCACTGGCATTGCAAACGATTATTCCGATCTCTGGTATCAGACAACTTTGACATCACCTAGCAAACACGTCCCTCCTAGGCCAAGACTTTTAAGGAGATACCTGCTTTGATGGCATTTTCTAAAACATCCTCACAATGTTTCAGAGCTTTGGTGGATAGCAGTTACACAGCAATCCAGCAAAACATAGTAAAATATGATGTGAAGTGAAATATGATTGAATGCTCATAAGCTATTTCTCTTGTATCACCTTTTACACCCAATTCCTTACAAATCAAACCTCTACATAGGTTGCATAGCTTGCAGCTTTCCTCCTAAATAGTAGGAAACTCCGCAAAAATGGACATTAGTCTCAGTGGAGGTAAGCTAAGCATTAGGAATGTTTTCCTCGTTCTTCACTAGACAGTTAAGATTTCCTTGGCAGACCTGACTACACATGGACAGCTAACAGAATATTCTTATTCTAAGAAAGGCATTTTTACCTTCTAGCTTTTCAGGAATGTCCAAGAACTGACACCATAATGAGCTTTTACTAAAAAAGCAAAAGGCTGGATGAGAACAGCTGGCAAGCAAGTAAATCAATCAGTTTGTAAACACCAGTACCTGCTGAGTATATTGCAACCCGATCAATTCCTCGGTCCTCTGCTTGCAGCTGTTGTAAGAACACGCCAACAGAATCTGAGATAGGTTTAAGTGTGAACTGGCAACGTTCACGCCGGGACGGAAGATTCACAGAAATCACAGGTAACCCATTTTGGTAAACCACCGTCACTTCTACAAAGATAAAAATACCAGTTTTATTAAAAATTAAAACATCTTCATGTCCCACAAAGGAAAAAGGCAAACAGTTATGAGCTGGACATAAAACAGACTAAATTTTTGGTTCATCTTTTATCAAGGGATGTGTCCATCAAAGAAAAAACAGATGGATGTTGGAGGTTTTCAATCCCATTAACATGGCTGTATCTGTTAAACTGCTTGTGCTGTGTAGAAAATTGCAAGATCCTTCCTCTAAGCACAATCACATTTATACTAAAGGCAACACAATAGCTAAAAGCCACAACACAGTAGCATGGCATGTTTTATTCTCAAAAACTAATCAAAAGTACTTTGGACTATGGAAAACAAAATACTGTACAATTTACCAGGATTTATAGCCCAGCAGACAAAGGCAGATTGTGTATATTAGGAAACATCAAGGAGGCCCTACTTCAACCTTTTTATGCTTGTTTAGTTCTGGTTTCCTTCTCTTTGTCCCAAGGCAATAAATGTATAATAAACCAGTTAGGAGTATGAGGTTTTAGGAACAGTGCTCTGAGTTTAAGAGTCAAAATCATTTTAACTAAAATTCATGGGATCAATACACTTTGTACTTCAGAAGACAGACATGACTTCTTAGGTGTAGATAAAAAAAATATTGCCCATTTCTATTAGTGCTGTCAGGAACTTTTTCAAGAGCATTCTTCAGGATTTCAGGGCACCTTTATAAAAATTTATTGTAGTGACCTGTATGAACTGTGAGCTAGTTATTATTTTACTGGCATAAAGACAACCCACTCTGCATGCTTTGGGATATCCATACATAGAAACGAAAAGTTAAAAGTTCGCATTCCCTAAGCCCTCTGAGTCAGAAACAGTCAAAATTTTTCCCCAGAGTGGTAGTTGCTAAGATATAGCAGCACACCTAAAAACAATTCACTTTAGAATGCTAGATACTTTTCTTATGTAAAAATATAAGGCATTTTTAATTGCACAGAGCATTTGCCATGTCTCAAGGATTGTGCAGTCGCATCCACCCACACTGCGTCTGGCTTGGTATTCCCACCTGTTGAAGCTTTGGCCAACCACACAAACCGCACTATATACCTATACTCATCTATCGATATGTCAAGTCATTTTCAGCAGCTGACATCAAAACTAGTTGGTCAAAGAAGACAACATAAGTAGCAATAGATGCAAATAATGTAATATTAACTACCAAAAAACCCCTATTTCTCAGCATGCCACCATTCAAAAAGGTTTGCCACCAATAGCCTTTATACCTCCCCTTTAACATTTGCTGCCAGATGATGGAGTTGTTTATCCCTGGATCATTTAAGTATAGGACAAGCCTTGGGGAAACATGCCTTTCGGAAAAAGGAGGCTCATGGATGTTGAGAAAAGATGTGCCAAGTACACTTTTACAAAGCTGGAAGAGTTCTCTTGGGCTTCTGCATTTACTGTTATATGCTGTCATTAACTGAATCAGGCATACAAAGGCTTTTTCCCCCTTCCAGGGGATGACTATCCAATGCTAACAGAGGAATGTCATCTTTATAGACAAGGTGGAAGTGACCAACTATGGGCATCTAAAATGACTATTGCATCCCAATCTATTCCAAGAGACACCATTATTTGGATGCTTATAAATGCCTATTCTCAAGACTCAGACACCTGTCAGGATTTTAGTAGCTTTAATGTTTCAACGCTTAAAACTCAGAGACAACAGTCAAGATTTTTACTGAAAAAATGAAGCAAACCGCCAATTTATTAGGACAGTTAGACAGGATTTCAAAGTCCTTATCACCAGCTGTTATGACACCAGCCATCAGATTCTTGCATTTTTTCACTCAAGTATTTGAGGAACAGACTAGCAAGAAATAGATTAGCATTAGCTGCACCTGTAGTAGCAGGCTCAGAAGGAATGATCAACATGTTTAGAAGCTTAAAATAATCACTTAAGTATTGAATTCATTCATTCTGTGAGCAGCATAGATAACCTCAACTTTCGTACTGCTTACATAACCACAAGAAAAACATTCTTTATTTAAAATGCTACCTTGATGACACGGGCAGTGAGCCAGTTTACTGTAGAGCAGAACAGATAACAGCATTGGCACCACCACTTTCCTGTGCATCCCCATGGTACAACACATCCACTGCCAGCTCTGGAGGAAATGCCTACCAGCACCAGCCCTGTCCCATTTTAACCTTCTGCAGACCAGATGGAGATCACAGCGACAAACATAAGAGGTCAGACTGCACCGTCAGCATTGCTAGCATATACAAAACCTTTCTCGAGGACTTCCAGCTTAGGTGAAGTGTTAAAGACAAATTATTTCCCCTCAGAGGACTGCCTCAGTAAGCCTGGAATTACAGTTGGTTTATGTTTTTCTTATAAAATGCTTGTACAAATAATTTTCTAGCTTAATTCACTGGTGGGCAAAGTCCATAATTCCAGTTTGATCCTCTCATCACCTCCCACAAGTAATGTTTGGTCAGATTTTGATTGCATTGGACAGGGAAAAGCTCTGAGGCAAACACAAAACAAAAGAATCCAAAAGGACATGTTAATACCACCAACCTAACAGACAGCAACAGGCAGCTTCAGTAAAGTTATTAACAAGACACTGTGATACGTCTGTCTGCCTTGCTCTCCTCTGCTCCAGCAGCCCTGGCGACTCCTTGTACGAGGCAAGCTATTAAGCAGTCCAATCATTTTGGCATCTCACTAATTATGGAGCTAACATTTTGGATAGTCTTCACTGATTAAATTTTAAGCCAGTACTTGAATATGTGAGACAAGCAAAAGAAACTAGTTGCATTCCAGTGTATTTCTCTTACATTGACAGACATCTACAGCCTGGCCAGGGATGTTGCTAAATACAACCATGGAGAATTTTGAAAGCTTTACGCACTATATCAAGTGTGAGGTTGCTTTGAGGTTTGAATTCCATCAGAGCACCTCAAAGGTTTGACTCAACCATATATACACACCAGTAACAGGTCATTAATGTTTTTTTAAGACTCTCTTCTTGCACAAGAACAACCTGCAACACATTAGGCCAAAACAGGTACAGTAAAAATGTGTGGCTAAGGAGGTCAGTGCTGAACATCTGCTGCTCGTAAGGGTGAAGTTACTGGAAGAAATAACAAGAGCAATACTCAAGCACAATATGAGGAGTGGTAAAAATTGAAATCTTGCAAGTAGCTATACAAATTATCCTTTCAACCTTACTTGTCCTCTACACTTCTACCTATTTAAGTCTCCAGGCTTTACTTTGAGCTCTCCACAGCAGTCATGTTGTCTTTGTGTTTGCACGCACTCACTCTCCTGGCAGGGGAAGCAACTGTGCCAGAGCCCTTCACCTTATTAGCTTTCAGGTTTCATTAACAGGTCTTAATGGGTAGAGGATCCGCCAACCACTTGTGCCTGTCAGCATAGGCACTCCAGTCCCTGCACAGAGCACACAGGTGCTGAGCAGGCAGTGAGTTCAACACTGGGCATTTTCTCTTCACCTTCTGCCATACTGGGATTTTTAAACTTCCTCTAAGGCATTCTTTTGCTAATGTTACAATAACTTACGAAAAAAGCTTAATGCTTGTGCTGTCCCAGAGTTTGAATAAAGGAACAAAATTGCCTTGGCTTCACAACTTGCTCACAGCAGCAAACAGCTTTTGCTCCTGAGCCAGTAGCTGGTGGGAACTGCACTTCCATTGCATAAATAAAGTTACGAGGGCACACAATGCCCCGCAAGGCAGCATCACAGACCTCACAGCTCCATCAGGAAAAAAGCTGGAAAACAACTTTGGACAGTGGCACGCAATAACATCCTTCGTTACAAGGCCTGTCCAGTTCTAGAAGGACAGACATTGCAGGAGTTGACCGCTTCCTTAATTCTTCTCGACCGCCTTGTTCTCTGCCGGCTCCCGCCTTCCAAACTGGGTTCCAGCCCAGCCCCCAGCCCCCTCTCCCGGGGGCCGGGCAGCGGTCAGTACTCACCATCGGAGGGCGCTCCTGCACTGCAGAAGGCGGCGCTCCCGCTCTGCCACGGAGACAGCCTCGGGTGCACCTGCAACGCAAGCACAGCAGAAAGGACAGACGCTCAGTGCCGCTGGCCTGGCGGGATCCCAGCTCGCTGCCACCTTCTGTGCAGCCATCTCCTCCCTGTGCCCAGGGGTACCGGAGCAGCTCCGCTCCGCCCTGGCTCCCCGGCACCCAGTGGGGTTCTCACCCCCAGCACCCCCAGCCGCCCGAGCTTCCCCCCACAGGGCAGAACACAGCACCTCTCATGGCTCTTCCTTCACCTAACAGGTGTTTTTAAAGGCAGTTTGAGCTCATCAGTTTTAAGAGATAAGTTTAGATTACTACAGAAAGCAAAATCACACAACAGGACCACTCTTCGAAGGTTAAAAAATGAAATTCTATCATAACGGTGGTAGAGTAGTTGTGGATTCAGAAGTTAATTCTTAAGCCCAAAAATTGTGATACTGAGCTATTAAAAAACCCCACATGAATGGTTCCTATGTTCTGCAACCTTGGCCCAGGATGATTTGTTCATTAAAACCTAGAATCAGAGTGATTTAAAGTCTTGCCTTCTAGGATAAGTTATACTAGTTATACACTTACCCTCTCCCAGAAGTGAAATTACAATTCTCACACAATAGAGTCCGATTTAAGAAAGGAAAAGATGCAACACCAGCTCTCATCTGCCTACGGTGGATGTATTTCAGTGACTCGTACTCACATTTTTCAACAGCTGCAGTCCAATATGGACATTGCTATGATCTGGGGTTTTTTTATTTGTTGATTCCTAAAATACAGCTGCCAAACCTGCATTTCTACAAAGGTATCTCACACATAGGGCTTGTTTTGAAAGTAAATTTCTAATAGAAGTTTGCAAACAGAACCCAGGCTGTTGAGTATTTCTCTGCCAAATTGTCCAGACCTCCATATTTCATGCATGTGCTTTCAATAATCTACTTAAAATAGCTTTATCTGCTGCTTCACTTTTCTTCTGAAGCCTGCTATGCAAATCTAGGGTAGCTGAACCTACACTAGTCTTCCTTGAAAGCAGGACCCATGGCCCAGGTCATCAATGCGCAGACAGCTCCGGACACGCACTCTCGGTTCTGCTGTATCTATGCTCCATTTTTCTCAGTCTTGAAAATGAAAATCAACAGTTTTCAATTTTCCTGCTTGCCATTGCATTTTCAGCTTCCCATAGTCAAGTAATGTTTTTTAAAAAAAATACCTATGCATTGGGAACCAAAGGGCAAATCTGTCTTTTTACATTTGAGAAATAGCAAATCTTCTGGACTGACAAACACCCATATGCTACTGCTGGGCAACAAGCATCATACCTCACCTGAAGAAAAACAGATTTAGAACTCAAAAACACCCAAGCAAAACGCAGAGACAGACTCACAACCTGGACAAAACTATCTCTGCTTTCTTGGCATCACTATTATATCATGAAGAGAATCAGAAACCACACCACATGTAAGCCAGTTTTCAGAGACAAGTTTTACCTATGGAGGGGAAGCCTCTAGAGGATGTTTTAAAAAAGACATTTTCCTATTTGAAACCAGCAATTTCAATTTTAATCTTTGCAAAAATAGCAGAACAGATTCAACAATAAGTACGCTGAGTTTGTACAGTGAGACACAAACCCTCCCATCAGAGAGCACTACCACAAAGCACAGCTTACATACTTATTTTACCCAGTCCCATGGCAGAGCTGGCACTTTCAGATATGTCCTTTTCACCGCTTTCCTCTTCCCTATTACATGGCAATAATCATTTCTTTTCTTAAGTTCTGCACACCAAGAGTCTGCCTTTCTACCAGATTTGCATGGGTGCCTAAAAAATTTAGCAGCAGTTTTCAGAAAACCCTAAACCCACTAAATCCCATTGCAAAATAGATATATATCTGAAAGATCTTACTAGCCAGCACCCACAATGACTCTCCCCATGAGTATCTGACAGGCATAAGCTGTCTCCACAAGTCTCCCGCCCTCATACAATGCAGGTAAAAATAGGGGAAAAAGCAACACGGGTTGAAACCCAGGGTATGTTCAGTGACTCATCAAAAAAGCTGAGGTATCCCCACATTTAACCTCTGACAATTCTTTCACCCTGATTCAGGTTTGAACCATCTCCGTTTCACTGACCCCACAGCAAGCAGTGTGCTGCCATCACATTTTAGAGGAAGAGAGGCTGGTTAAGCCATACCTGTCTGTCACTCCAGCAGCCCTGAACACGCCTTGCAACACACAGCTGTTGTTAGACACCTCTTATCCAAGAAAACAGTCTCTTCTCACCAGGAACAAAAAAAAAAAGGAACAAATGATCTTAAAGTCAGCAGAGACATAAATGCCATCTTATGCTATCCAAGGTCAGCAAGAGCCTAAGGCATCATCCTTTTATTCTTGAAGGTTGATTGTTGTTTTAAAAGTGGGATGGAGAGAAATGTCTGAACCCTTTATCCAACATCTACAATCCACAGCTTTATGTAGAAATGTGCCAGAAGGCTGAAGCTCAGAACTGGAGCAGTGTGGGGTAGAAGAGAGGAGCAAATGGTCAACAGCTCACCGCTTCAGCAACAAACTGTGGAATAACTACATCCAAGTTTCAGTTGAAACAGACTTGTCCACTACTTGTAAAATAAGTGATATTTGGAGCGCGAACAGCACCAAAGCCAGACCACTGAAATCAGAAGCTTCAAGCACCAGAATAACTCTCTAGGTCCCAAGAGATACAGGAATTCCTTTTCCACATCCTTTCCATTCTTTGTTTCCTATCTCAATTTGAGGCTGAGAGTTATGCAGCAGCTTTGCTCCCAAAATGATTAAGGCAGCAAGAGAAAAAAACATCCCAGACTTTTGTCTGCCACTAACACTTCCTCCAACCTTGTCAACACTCATATTAGACAATCCAAAAGTAACAATAACAGCATCTCTACAGGTCCTAATGCAGTTATTCCAGTTCTACATAAAAGACAAAGTTAATGAACGCCCTACTGGATAAACCAGCCCTTTAGCTACCAGCAAGTGCTCTCTGATGGGAAAAGAGGGAGCAATCCGGCAGAGATCTTGCTCTGCAATTTATTTAATTGTCAAGGCTAGAATGGTAACAACTTTGGGGTTCCAAACTGTTGTCCAGAAAAAAAAAGTTGTCCAGAAAAAAACACCTCAAGCATGAAAAAGGTGCCTTAACCGAGAACACAAGTAAAACACACTGCTCATTCATCACCTGGAGTACCAGTGCAGCAAAAGTTGCAGAGCTTTTGTGAAAAACAGCATTCTCTGTGTAAAAATTCTTGCCAGGAGCAAAATCTTTAATAGACAGGTTTGCAAGCACCAGCTGCAAGGTCTATGTTACAATTCATGAAGTACCTCCTTTAAATGAGCCTGTCTTATCACAGACATGAAGCAGCTCACCTTGTCCAACAAGGAACAGCTATCTGCCTCTCTAGCCAAACTTTCACAGCATGAAAAACAATGTCTTTCCTGGCTCTGACAGTGGTTATCCCAAAACCTCATGGCCAGCATCTCAATGACAAAAATTGCTGCAAGCTTGTCTAGAGCAATCACAGTAACTCAAACCACCCACCTCAAAAGTGCCGAAGAGCTCCCTTTATCCATCCTGCCCTCACTTCAGGGCTCCAACTACTTCTGCTTCCATGTACTCAGGCTGTTCCATTTTGATGTGTCCTTACCAGAAATCTGTTGTCCAAGCTCCATGATGCATAATTTATCACAACAGCCAGTATTTTTGCACCTATGAGCTCCCATTGGATTTTAGTACATTTAACTGTGGTGGACTGGCTGTGGCCAGCCACCTGCTCTCCTCGACTGGACAGGAGGACGAATGATGAAAATCTGATCACCCACCCATCACCTTCACTGCAATAACAGACTCAGTCAGGGAAAAGTTGATTTACTGTCGGTTTAAGTAGGTACTAGCCAGAAATACAGAGACATGAACACACCTTCCACACATCCCACCCTTTTCCAGGATACAATTGACTCTATTGCTGCCAACTCCTTCCCCCAGCTAGAGGGGTGCAAGGGAATGGGGAAACATCTGAGTCATGGCCCATAAAGGACCCCATGCCAGAGCAGAGGCACCCAGAGTGCCTCTCCTCCTCCCCCCACCTCACTGCAGGGCCGCTCCCTACTTTTTTCCTCATTCCTCTCCTTTTCCCAGCATTTTCCCCCTTTATTCCCCCAGTTTCCCAAAGGGGCTGCCGGAACCTGCCCAGTACTGGCTGGAACCCCTCAGCCCCTGAGCACTCAATACAGCAACTATGAAAGCCAAGGCTGCAAATAAAATCTCTCACTTAAGAACCAATGCATGGCTCTGAGGATAGACAAGACCTTTTCCAGACGAGGAGCATGCCATCGTGTGGCTCCAAGGGGACAGAGAGAAGACTTTACGGTGGCGATTAGGCCCATTATACCAGCAAACAGGGGTCCTGCTGGTGCCAGCACCCAGGCACAGCCCAGCTAGTTTCAAATTGCCTTTTTAGCATCCTCCTTGGCTTCCTCAGAAATCTCCAAAGACATAAAACCAGGCCAGACTGGCACTGGAGATCTCTGCCTGCATCTCTCACCTCCTTCTTCACCACCTCCGTTCTTTCGAGACATATGGACACCTTGGCCTGCTTCCAGGACCTTCCTTTGAAAAAAAAAAAAAATTCTGTCTTCCTCTGAAATCAAGCCCAATTCTACCAGAGATTTATTCAACAAATCAGTAACCCTGTATGGAAGGCCTCCTCCAACTTTTTGCTACAGTCTCTGGATATGTTTACATAGTAAATATTAGGTGAAATAGTTCCTTGAAGACATACACTGTGCTTCTGTTTGAGAAGTACACAATCAAACAGCACTTGCTCTTGCAAGAGTAACATTCAAACAACACTGCTTTGCTGCCCTGCGGCTGGTGTGCACAACCCCTAAAGATCTGGCCAGAGAGGGGGAGCATGGCAGGGAAAGCCCTTGTGTACTTGGGAGCCCCACAACCCTGAGCACAATTTTTCCAATGAGTCCAAAATGCTGCCTTTTTAAACCACACAACTTGTCTCTCAGGTCCTGAGCACTTGCCTAAATCCCAGTGGCTTGAACTCAATTCCTTCTCTCTGCCAGCATGCCCTTGCTCACATCCTACCCAGAAGGGCAGATTTTGCCCTGAAAAGAACATTTTGCACTTCCTGCCTCCACAGGACAACATTTCTACGGATGAAGGTCAAGCAAATGAGAACCCATCTGAACCACAGTGCTGCTCCTCTTTGGTTTTGTTGTTTTTCTTTTTTGTTTTAAAATCAGGCTGAGGAGACGGACACAAAAAAGGCAATGCCAGTAAGATGTGGGAAGTGTTAATCTTTGCATTTGGAAGCACTTTGTACGACCTACACATTAGCAAATGGTCTTCATTTGCTGCACTTCCCTTTGCTGCCTGAATTTTCTCTTCTTCCAGCATTAGTACAGAGCTTCATCACATCTGCTAGGAAAGGAACATAAACAGGAGGTAAGCTATAAATATTCCTTTCTCATCCTGCTTCCTTTGCCCATCTGCCTAAAAAGAAACAGGTAATCCATGGTGTCCATGAAGAGGTGGGGGTAGGAGGAAGAATAATCATTCTTTGCAGAAAAGGAAAAAAATAGGGATGAGGCAACTGTTCCTCATTCTTCATTGCACCTTTCTCCCTGGTGTTACTGCTGCTGTGGAGATGCTGCAATGATGGGTTTTGCAACAGGAACATCCCTGCTTTTCATGGCTTTGACAGAGCCTCTTGGGGACAAGAGAAAAAAGATGATGAAAGGGAAAAAGTTGAACAGAGATGTTAGGCACATTGGTCAAGCAGTCTCTGCTGTCTCCCTTGGCACCATCCACACCAATTCCCCTCAAAAAAAAATCCACAAACCAAAACCTTTCCTCAGTCTATATTCTTAATTTTATTGCAATTATGAACAACTTACAGAAAACTGCGCTATTCCTACTGGAATTCCTACTATTTCCTACTGGAAACAGATGACAGCTGCGGGAGAGCAGACCACCACACTCCCTCTTCCATCTGAACTCCATGTAGTCCTTCCTACCTGCAGCAGACAACCCAAAACAGAGCCAGAACGTGTGGTTTGTGATGCCAGAACATGATTTCACTATTAAAATATTTTGGCTTTACTGGAGAAGGATGGTTTGAATTCCATTTCTTTAATACAGTTCTCACTGTTATGGGAAAAAAAGCCGAAAATTTCAATACCTTTGCATTCTAAAGGTTTGAAAACCAGAAACTAAACAAGTTACCATAATACATTTAAGCCTGAGTCAGCTTTGAAAGCTGAGCACAAGTACAAGGCAGAGCTGAACTCCTTTCCCCAGTTTCCAGATTCATTACTTTGATCTTCCTGTACTGAAAAAGGATGGTACCTCTCTTTTCAAACAAAAGGGTCTTCCGACCCTGGTTTAAAAAGCAGTTTGAAGATTTTAGCAAGTTTTAATCCTGCTCACAGCTGAAGATTGTATAACCAGAGAGAGAGAGAGGAGGAATCAGATGGATTCCCCTCAGCAATTCCCCCATGGCACCTGACTGTTACTTGTTTTTTTTTGGTTTGTTTTCTGCCTCTAGCACTGATCAACCCCACTAGGCAATCCTGTTTGTCTTTTTTTCTGGCCAGTTTAAAAGACAAGCTGTTATCCCTCTTCTCTCACCTTGCTGCCATACTGCATAAAGAGCTTACCAGCAGGAAAATGCAGCTTACTGACACATCCCTGGCACTTCCAACACCAAAAATGAAACAATACGTAGAGTTATTAGGTGAGACTTCCACAAGTGCAAGGAAATACCTTCTGCCTTGGTGCATGCTGGGGAACAGCCAACTCACACTGGTTTTCCAGGGAAATAAACTCAGAAACAAAGGAACTTCACTTTCAGCTCTTGAAAAGAAACAGCAGGTTCTTGCAGACTTTGGAGTCAGTGCCAGCATGCATACAGCTTTGAGCGAAGCTGCACACTCTGAAACAGAGACAGGTACAACAACCTGCAAGCCACAGGAACCCAGTGCATCCCAGGACTAGGAGAGTCCTAGTCCCTGCTCATTTTCCCGCAGGAAAGAATATCAGAAAAACAATCCCTATCTAACCTTACCTGGCTTTGATCCATAAGGGGAACTGGTGGAGCAAAAACGCAGGTAGGCTTTGTGGAGGATTGCCTCGGACAGGGAGAGGCAGTTCCTTTGTACCCAAAGTCACATCCATTCAGTTCGAGTGTTAAAGAGAAAAATTCTCCCAGATGATAAGCCTTACAGAGTAAGCGTGGAGACTGAATTAGCTTTAGGATCAAATCCCTTACGATGCATTTAGTTGGGGTGTTTAAAGACCCAGGAATGCCAGATACATTTTACAGATACTCTCACACTGAGTTCAAGTCCTAAGACAAAAGCCACAGGTTTGATAAACAGCCCTAAGTACCCATGGCCTATTAACATTGGCTGGGTTTCTTCTGCAAGAAATACTGACGCTCAGGACATTCAGCTGGCCATGCTTCTTCCCTGTCTACATTGGGCGTCCACCAGTCCGCTCCCAGGTGTGATTAGTAGAAAACAATCCTGTTGCTCATCTCATACACGCATCTTATAATGAAACCCTGGAAATATGTTCTATTTGATTAAGAGTGGATGCTTGACATTTTTCCCTCTAGATATGCTGTCTGCCATAACATTTGTTATTGTGCAACTCTGACATCTAAATCACTGATATTCCCTAGCAAGTTATCATCATATGAGAAAAGGGGAAAAAAAATCCAACAAAAATATATGGACATTTTAAAGCCACCGTTTTGTTTTGCTACCAGACAACAGATCAAGGAAACTTCTATGTAAACTTACTATTACTATATGTTAATGTTTAATAACTTAGTTAACAATGTACCTTGTAACTGACTATTTTGCAGGCTGGCCTCCATCCTCCACCCCTAGAGAGGAAAGGGTGCAGTGTTTGCCTCCTGTGTGCCATAGGCACGTGCCTAGAGAAGGCAACTCCGCAGAAGTCAAACACAAGGCAGTGCTCTGTAGCACATCTTCATTGACACTACTGAAGCACAGTAAGAAGACAAACACATTTATTTTGAACCTGATGTCTAAATAGCACATTAAATTCAATTTTGAAGGATTTCCAGTTAGACTCCCCTTAGCTCAGAGGTGTCAAACCCACAGCCCACAGGCTGAATCCGGCCCTCCACCTCGCTTTATCTGGCCCAGCACCTTGTTTTGATCCGGCAGCAGCATCGAGCTCCTTGCCCCTACACTCCTGCCAGCACTGGTCACGTGCAGTATGTGCGATGCGCATTACGCTGCAGGAGCAGAACAGCAGGAGCCATGAGTCTGACACCCCTGCCTTAGCTCATCTCACCTGGCCTTTCTGGGAGAAGCTGGGGAATGGAGGTTGACCCATCTGTATATCACAAGGAGCAGCCACGTGGTACCCATGAGCATTTTGTGTAGTTTCAGAAATGCAAACTGAGCAGTAACTCCCAAGCTCCTCAGCAGCATTGTGTGAGAGGCAGGACAGAGAGGAACCACATTGGTCCTGCTCCTCTGGAGGAGAAAAGCATTTCTCATCTGTGGGACTGCATCCCAAAATCTCCTAATTCCAACCTTGGCAGCAAGTGGGTTTAACTGGAACTGCAGTGCCTGCACTGACCACTTCACCATCAGTCACCTCTTGGAAGAGACAGAGGAAACCCAGATATCAAAAAGGTTTTATTTAATTGACCACTGGTAAAGGAAATGACTGTAACGGCATCCCCAGCAGCACTCACCTAGCTCAAAGTGATTGATTTCAGCACCTCCTGCACAGAATTCCTGTGCTACAGAACATATCAACATAATTATACTTCCATGCCTGAAAGCAGGACAGAGGCACTAACAGCTAAACTAAGTTTGAGGAATGCTAACAAATGAAACCCCTTCATGAAAGGCTGCTTGTCCCCATTTGGTGCCACTGCAGAGCCCATGCCAGGCCCTCCTCAGCCCCAATTAACTCTGTCATTTCCTGCACCTCCCTCTGCTGTCACTGGGAAACCAGTTGAAACTGGGTGTATGGACACATGCACTATGCACAAACACACCTTTAGTTTATATAATGATTAATTCAGTCAACAGATCTGTTAGGTCACTAGTGAAAGAACCTTGAAGAAAAACAGCCCAAACAGTTTCCCACACATTGTCAATGGTTATCAAGTTATCCACTACGAGTATGTGTAATAAACGAGGATTGTAAGTGAACATTATGAAAGGAGCTCCCAAACATTTTTTCCTTTTGGGTTTTTTTTTGTTTTAAAACCATTGTTTTCTACGAATTCCATATCTTCCAGATCACAAGGATAGTTTTAGTAGGATATTAATTCCAATCTCAGATTGTTTCAGCTCAAGTATATTTCTTCCGTTTTAAAAATCCAGAAAATAACATTTACAGTGTTTATACCTCTAACCATCTAAAAATCTTTCCTACAGAAACTGTTGCAGCTTCATTCAAAAAAATAAGACATAAGGAAGAACCAACACTAAACAAATCCATTTTCAACAGCCAGTTCTGAAAAGCGGATTTGAACTACTTGCCACATTATGGTCAGATACACCCATGCTACAAAGGGGCTGCAGTTCACACTTCTCTCCAGTATGAATACTGAGGCTTAATTCATATTTAGAGACTGAGAAGCCTTGGAAACAATGGACTAGAAAAATGAACATTTTTCTAGTCCTTAAGGGCATTTACGAGTCAACTGCCCTGGGGGAAGAGATTATCCTGGGAGAGGGGGATTTGTAATGGGAGATCTTTTGCTCGGTCACTTCCTTAAGGCTTTTCCAAATTAATCAAACTGGGTTTAATATATTGTGATAGGTGCTCAGTGGCCTAGAAGGCAGCAATTTACAATTTGGCTCTGAATTGCACAAGCTGTCAGAGACACTTCTGTACTTTCATTGACAGTCTCAGCTGGTTAATGAAAATGGAATCATTCTTCTCAGGAAAAATAAATACACTCATGAAACAGATTAAAAACCCACTGTGGAACAAATACGAAGGGAGAGGGAGAAAGGTGAGGACCACAATACACACTTTTGGTCCAGCAAAGAGGTTGGCTCAGCTCATCCAGAATAGGATCCTCCCTATACTTCTCTTCCCAAGAAGATTTTTCGTTCTTTCTCACTACAGTAAACAGACCTGGGAACCAGGACTTTTCCTTTGATCCGATGGTAATTATTCCTTAAAGTTCTTTCAGCCTCAGATCCCAAGTTTCTCCCATTCAGAGACAGTCTCAAGAGGCCAGAGAGCCCTGGTTGTCACTACATGACGGTTCTGTCTCTCAGGTAAGCAGAGTAAAGCCCCTCAGCTTCCCAGATACATACACCTCCTGCCAATGATTCCACTCTCACCTGATGTCAGAAGGCGAGCAAGGAACCCAAAACCTTCCCCCCACAACCACCCAGCAAGTGGTTACAGAACCTCCAGTGGCACTGGAGACAAGTTACACTGCCACTCAGCCATACTGCCCGCATTACAGGGACTTCACATCTGCAAGCAGGAACAGGCTAAACACATCAGAAGAGTTATCAGGACCTCCATCAGGACCAGTCATTTGGTTTAAGTCATTCTGTAATGAGAAAAGGGGAAGTTCCCATAGAGCAAGGCCACTTCCCACTTTAAGATGTTAAAGGAGACTGAGTTTCCATCTGAGGCTTGCTGCAGTCTAGTTTTGACTGCCTTATGGTCAAAGCAGCTCTGTGGTCATCAATTCTGCTGGGTTCACAGTTCTGCCATCTCATACCTACACTGAGGCACAGCCTGCAATCATCTCCAAAAATACCCATCAACAAGTTAGAAGATCCAGACACAAAGGGAGAACGAGTCAAGTTTAGGACTACTACAGTTGGTTTCTTTCATCCCTGCCTGCTTATGCTACTTCACCGATAGGTGAACTGGATCAAAACAACTTGTAAGTGAACCACAACTATCTGTCATGGCTGCTGGCCATGATTATGTCCAACTGTATCTGCTAAAGGCTTGTGTGTCCAGGAGTATTCTCATGAGACACTGAAAGCAGATTCCTCTTATGACTGCATTTTTTTTATTATAAAGTTTATTACTAAACCAAGAGAGAAAGCAGCGAGGCAGTACTAGTTAAGCATTCAGACACGAGGCCCAGAAACTTCCAAACCAAATGGTTTATATTTGCAGACACCAAGTCCCCTGACAGCACACTCAAACTGATTCAGGTAGCACACAAAGCTGCAGCTTTCCCAGCACAGCAGTGAAAACACATCAGCCACTAAGAAAGCATTAAGGGAAGGACTAAAATCGCTGGCTGTGGGCAGTGTTGAGTGCCTGTCCAGCTGAATATCACACAATTCCACAAAAGAGCTCTAGATGCAAGAAAATCAGTGGGAAAGTGAACCACTATTTTAGATATGCAAACCAGTAATATTTACTCAAAGACCATTGATTTCTTAGGGAAAATAGTCATGATGGAAACCAAAACATGTGCTCAAAGCATGCTTTGAAAAACAGAAGCCAGTAAAACAAGGAACGCAGATCAGGGCCTTGCTACAATGCTGTGTGGCAGAGCAGGGCACTGCACAACTGCAGAAAGTGTAATTTTGTATTAAACCACGGCAAACCCATTCAGCCTGAGTACATCAAGAAGAGATTGTCCACATACAAGCAGGATTTCTGTGGTGGTATTTGGAATAACTGTGTGCTATTATCAATAAGGAGGTTGTACAGCAAACAAAAATGCTTTTACCTTACCCTCTCCCATAGTGGGCACAACGTATTTCAATTTAAAGAGGCAGTAGAGTCATCTCTAAGTTGCACTCCTCTAATTCAAGAACGTAACTAATATCCTGGAAAAATAAATGCGTGGGAAAGAATTAAGACCAAGTTATAACAGCAAGAGTTCGAATAGAGTCTGCAAAGTCACACATGAGCAGTAGGTGACTGGTACACTTTGGACAATTTTCTTTTTCTCATTCCTTCCCCAAGGAAGATTTGTTCCAGTATGTCTACAGAGAAGAGCAACGGAATTAACTGAAGTTCACTAGATCTTCTGGTAGTACTGAGAGGTTCTCAGCATGCAGCAGCTACAAAGGTATTTATGAAGTTAAGCTGCATGGCAAGATTGGAAACACTGGCCTGTTCCAGTCTTTCTGAAGCAGAGCATCACCAATTCCAAGCTGTCACCAACCTCTACTCACACTAAGGGGCTACTACCATCATGTACTTCACCAAATGCGATATTTCAACTTTTTAATTAACCCATAACAAAGAGATACACTAAAACAGTTTTACAGGCTTAGTGGTCACTGGTTTTGGAACATTCTTAAGTGATACCTGCTCTGTTTCTCATGGTAGGTGCAATTTGTTATTATCATATATACTATATTTAATAACAAAGAAGCAAGTTTGACAGACCAGCATCACACAATAATAAGTCTGATCCATAATCAGTGCTGTTCTACATGCCTTCTTCCTTGGCAGTTGTAGAAAGGAAAGATGGATTTCAATTTGGAGCACTAAGTTTAATGCGTTTGACACCATGACTCTGGATTACCAAAGGCTGACCAAAACTTTTATCCTCCAGACCACTGAAAAAGACAGAAAAGCACCATCTCCGAGACCACTGAACAACTACCACCCTTGTAGTTTTGGAGGCTGGTGGGAAAACCTGTTAACACATTTGTAGGAAAATGTGTGGCACTTGAGGGCACTTCCGGGAAAGGCAGTTTTCACACACACGTTTATTTTGAAATCCTTGGTTTGGAATTCTGAATCTTCCAGACAAAGGCTTGCCTAAGGAACAGAAGATTAAATACTTGGCTTCAGCAAAGGATCAAGAACTCTAGGAAAGCATCCTGTCCAAATCACTCCTCTTACCAAAGTGTGAGATCTCTATGCAATTTCCCTGGATAGAGGCAACCTCTCTGACCATTAAACACCCAAATCCCCCCCAAAATCCCAACAGGAAGTTAGAACACTCCTCATCCCTGCTGGCTGAGAGACATGAACATGCCAACCCAACTCAATTTCACTGATCTGTGTTATGGATTTTATCAGCACCACGGTCCCTCACTCCATACCAGGCAGTTGGTATCAGCTGCAGGAGCTCCAGTGGACATGTCTTTCACAGCCACCTCCCCGTGCCAAATCACAAACGAGCCCTTGCAGCCTTGTAGAAGCTCACCTCGTACCCTTTTGGTACTGGGAGATGTACAGCGAGGCACTGTAGGATTGCCCTTGTTTAAAATAACTGAGCAGGAGACTCAGCACCTCCAATACTTGCTGGTTTAGGTGGTGCCTTATTTCTGGGTAAGAAGAACAAGTACTCATGGACTTTGCGTAAGAGGAGGTTAGAAAGATAAACAGAAATAAAGCCTGCACAGACCAAAATAGATTTAAATAAGCTTTCCCACATCATTTTCAGCCCAGCAAGAGGCTTAAAATGCTCATTAGGATCTGGCTAGAGGTAACTCACACAACTGTCAGGCTCACCTTAACAGGTGATGTGAATTTCTTCTCATAACCCAGTGCTTCCCAGAACTGCATTTACATGCAATCTCTTTCCCTGCTTCCCTCCTCCCCCCACAAGCCAGGATTTCTTTGACTCTCAATGTAATTAGGAGATAATTTTAACTCTGTCACTAGACTGATTGCACTGATGCTTAAATGCGCTATTAAGCAAATCATTAGCTGACATGTGGCATCTTTTCTATCTGACAGAGCAATGCTCAGTTTTGATGGGGAGGGGGGACTCTAGAGAAACAACCATCCCAGTCCTTAGATTGCACAGGCACATGACTATAAGCTGTTAAAGTACTGCTTGGGGAACCACATACAGTTGATCATGAACAATGGGGGCAAGACAAACAGCCATAACTTCAGCCCAGCCTGCTTGGCATCCTGCATCCAATGTGACCTAAGAAGGACAACCCAGCAGATAGATGTTGGAGCTATTGCAGGGTAACTCTGAGGTCTGATACTTCCTGTGGCACATTCTAGCAAAGGGTACGAGATCACATCATCTCAAGGTTGGAAACACCACTTTATCTTTTTACTCTATTAGGAGAAAATACAGCACGTGCAGTCCTTTGCTGCTCTCTGAAAAAGGCTCCTGTGTCTCACATCTATTTGGAAGCAGACTAGTTATACAAAGTTAGACAGCCATGTCTAGTAATAAGTTTGTTTCAAAAAACAGACAATACCTGGCTAAATTCTATGAAAGGAGTGCGTTTCCACTTATTCCACCTAGATCCCAAATACGTAGTTCAGTACACAGTAAGAAATCATTTAATAAGTCATTGTGCCTAAATTGATTATCAGAGCATCAAGGAACCATAAGCAGGTGAGTTCAAAACAGCTGTTGTCTCCTCCTAGGAAAACCTTCTGTCCAAGTAGGAATTGTCAGGGAGGAACCACTCAGCTAGCCTGTGATACCAAAGCCTTCTCTTGCAGCAGCCGCAGCTACTGAATTTGCCAACTCCCTGCACAGCAGATGCTCCAGAAGCTCCTTCCTTCCACACCTTGCCTTTAAACGACCACGTCTCTCCTCCTTGTTAGTGTGTGATTTAAAGGCCATGACAAAGTCCAGGTCGTGAAGTAGTGGATTTATAACCACAACAATAAGCATTTTACAGCCCGAATCAACCGGCCGAAATCAACCGAAAATATAGTGTTATTTCTAAGAAGTTCTTGGCTGAGAATGGAAACCCAAGCTATACCATCACATCCAACCCACGCAGCAGTAGGGCTGACTTTACACAGCCAGAGTGACATCAAGTTTCTCTTTAAAGGTGAACCACATGAAGATCTGGGAACATCAATCTGCTCAAGCAGACATGTTTCCCTGATTAGTTGCCTTCTGCGCAGCAGCTGGCTTTGTCTGGTCCTCAAGAACACTAAGGGAAAGCTTACTTGTAGCGAGGGCTGAAATAATAATGGAGACCTTAAACTAGTGTCAGTGTTTGCTCTTCACAGAAGGTAGATTTCACAGCAGCCATTCAAATGACTGGCACCTCTTCTTTTCCTCTCCTATGTGCTACAGCACCTGGGAAGGAGTCTGATACAGAGACCAAGCAAAGATAGTCCACATTTCTTAAAAGGAATCTCACGTGATAGAAATCACTGAAGTATGAACACAATGAACGTTTCTCACACTGTTTTACCACATTGCAACATAAAAAACCCACCCTCTCAGATCTCTTTCGAGCCAGTCGTATCCTTTTCCACTTCTTTTTGCTAAAAAAGCGGAGTTTACAGTTGCAGGCCACGGAGAAGCAGCTACACAGCTGGGGAATCAAGTCAAATTCCAGATGGACTTTTCAAGGTCTCCTTTACTGACTCGACCTTAAAATACACCACAGACCGTCAGAGCTTCGCTGATCACTGCAGCAGTTATTTGCCTTAGCGTGGCAGCCAAGCAGAGGTGCTGGGTTCACAGGGCAGGGCATCAGAACATCTCTGGAGCAGTCCCTGTGGCCAGCTTAGAAGTGACCGCTGCAGCCATGGAAGAAACTGCATAGACAGAAGTGCGTACTCCAAGTGAGCTGGCTCATTCTGACACTGTTCCTGATCGTACATGTGATTTGTGCGGTTACAACAACATGTTGCAAGAGGGGGAACATTTCAAGCCTCTGCCACCAACATTTCTGCAGCCACCACATGGGAGCGGCTTCAATGGCCACCAACAAGAACAAGATAAATAGTAAATTCATGAGCTATCAAAGATGGTACTATTAGGACAGGTAATGGATGTCCAGGCCACTAAACCATGAACAAGCTGAAAGAGCAGAGTTTTTACTTTTTTTTCCTAAAGTTATGGAAGAAAACTCCAGAGCACTACAAACATTAATACACCAAAACAAAATCCACAAATACAAGTAAGGGAACAATTTTTCTGAACCAGTGCATTTGTAGTCCTGATTTCTTTTCTCCTTAAGGAGAACACCATTCAGTTTACTGCATGGAGCAAGCAACTGGTAGGAGTCATACATGCACACAGCACAAGTGATGTTTTATTCAACGATACATATTCATATTTCAGACTGTAATTTTCCAGTACTTTTTTTTTTTTAAACACCATTTGCAAACAAGCAGCAAGGCTTCAGTAAGAGTTAAGCAAACCTTTGCAGACCATGTGGCACCCACACCCAACGCACCAGGATGTGACTAAAGCTGTAGCCACACTGCAGTTCTGAACAAGAGGCCCACTAGTGACCAACACAAAGCTGGGATTAACCAGGTTGTCAGATCAGTCAACTATTTCTATGCAAATAAAGCAGTGCCAAGCACCATCAAAGTGTCCATGCATGTCTGTTGGGTACAGGCAGCACAATGGAAGGAAGGGGCTCAGCTCCTACAAGTACCGGCTCTGTTGTCACCCCGAATACCTCCACAAGCTCTCCACAGTCAAAGCAGCTGAAAGCAAAGATGTTTATGGAGCATTTCCATTGCATCATGAAACCTCAACTGAGGCCTTAAACCCAAAGACAAATCATCTTGGAAAGGCAGTGAGCAAGCATATCTTGAACTTGACTAATAAAGCACTGTCATCTGGATCTACTAGTAATATCTTCTCAGAGCAAACCTAAAATATACAAAGTGATACACGGTTGGGCTATGCCACACATTAGGCAACCTCATGCGGTGCATTTGCAGCTGTTTTGTCAGCTGTCACTGGCCATCTAGAACTTTTCCTGGACAAGAGAGCCTGCCCTTGCCCTGTGTACAGCCTCTGACCTCAGCATCTCTAAATCAGCTCACAAGGCCATACACAACTCATACCCTACTAACATAAGCGCTTCATTGTGCTCCTCTATACAGCAGCTAAAGCTTTCTCTTCAGAACCGCATGACAAGTTGAGAATTCCAGGGTTAGTGTCAAAGGGAAAACTTCTGTAGCTCTGTCAAAGACTACCAGTTCTGGCTTTCAATTTGAGAGGAATCTGTAGTTTAGTCACCAGTATGTGGAACAATATATCGAAGAGCTCAGATCACATTGCATAGGGAAAACAATTCCTGAAAGAAAAAGGAGGAAGAAGAACGAGGATTACTTCCACGCAGAAACACTAAGTTGTTTTGAAGCAAAAGGCTCTCAGGTACTTCATCTGGGGGACTTTTTTTTTTAAGCTGTTGAAAGAATAATCATGCTAAATCAGAAATGGTGGCTCAGCTGCAGCTCTCCAGGAGTAAATTCATGGTGGTGAAGCATACAAAGGCAAGTAGATCGACACTGCCAGACACAGCAGTATGGAGTGAGCAGGAAAGACCAGGATCAAAAGTGAACTTGTAATGGCATCAGATATGAAGTGTCAGGTACCAACTGGAAGCCTGTGTCTATGACACACTGAAAACAGTTCTTTGACTCTCAGCACACCTCATTTCAAAGCTTCTCAACAGGCCATGAGAAAATGCGCAAATGTGACCCTGTCCTCCTGCACAGACCACACTGCTTGAACGACTGAAAGAGCGCAGCAGCTCACTGAACCTGGAACCAGCCTTTGGGAGCAGACAACGGATCACAAATAAGCTTCAGCATTTCTTCTTCACTAGCACATTTGCACGTGCTAAGCAAGCAAAATGTCGCACTTCCAGCAAGCTGCCTTTTGACAGCTTGGCCAGTTACTTTATTCATGTCAAGTTTTTCCTCTCCCCAGACACTGGACATAAGCTATTTCAACATTTTAGATCCCCAAGTCAAATTTCCTGGAAGGAAACCAATGCCAGCTTCCAGTGCTCCAGGTTTGCAGTCACGTGGACTGCACCATGTTGTGACCAGCCCAGTACATCCCACAGCTGCTCACCAAACCCCAGCATTGTGCAGCGTGATGCTCTCTGCAGGCTTTCAAAAGACCCACTCACTTCAGGTGTCCTCAGCTCCTGCCATTCCACCCCTCATTGCTCTTGATTACAATCCAGGGAAACTTCCACAATATTTCCTTATGGCAGGAAGGCAAAAATAAACTTCTGTTTTGAAATAAACTTCACTCATACAAAGATATCCAAGGATATTTCATGCAGTTAAAACATTTCTGGCACAGCAACAAGAAAAAGAATTGAAATGTTTCAATGCTTGGCTAAATTAGCTACAATAATTGAAAAAGTACTTTCTAAGCAAGTTTATCCATGATATCACTGCCTTATGATGTACATCAACAGTTTGATTACTCACAAAACTATTGTCAAGGACTTGCTAGAAATGGAGAAATACCAGAACAGACATTGCAGAGCAGTTCGCTATCACAGGCACATACGTTTTATCTTCCTGCATAAGAAGCCATTCAAGAACCATCTCAGACTGAAAACATTGTTTTCCTATTTGAGGTAACTCCTAAGCGTAAAGGAGCTGTGAGGCTCCTCAAGTGGTCACTGCCCAACTCTACAACCCTCTGTTCACACAGCACTTCAGCTGTTCATTAGGTTCTTCCAGATGGAAAAGAATTCATGTAGGAAAGAACCACAAGAGATAATTTGGGTAAAAAATGTGATTTATCAATGTACTTTCACATAGAAAGCATTCTTCCTCCAGTCAACAAATTTTTCATTCCTCCTTAGGAAAGATTTGACACCACCATAGATTATCCAGCTCAAAGCACACAGTACCTAGCTTAAAATATGCTATTCAGCTCCAAATAACCACCTTTGTTTTACAAGGAGCAAGACAAAAATAAACTCCTGTTTTGAAATAAACTTCAATTTTATATGAAGGGTGAATTCTCTGTGCTACCAGCTCTTGCTTTATTCCCTCAAGCTCCTTATTCATGCTTAGCTATGCTGCTACCCACTGGACCAGGACATCACTACTATTTAGATTAAATCCTCCAATATTTACGTATTCTGTTTTCTGTGATTTTAATTTAACCTCTACACATGGCACTCCTTAGAGCACAGCCCCTCCAGGTGGGGCACAGGGCATATGCATTGCATCCGAGGCAAACAGTCTGTGCTCAGCAGGATGAACTGCAGGGACAAACTTCTTAAAACACTTCCATTGCCAAAAAGCATAGTATATAGCTTCTGGTATTAGATAGCCTGAGAGTATCTAAAAGTAGATGAGTCATCAGGGTAAGACTAAAAGGGACTGTTTTTCTAATATCGCCAGTAACAAAAAATTGGTTTGTGGAAGAGACAAGTTATAATCCTCAAATACAAGTTATTTTTGGTCCGCTTTCCCCTCAAATGGAGGCTGTCATTTTGGTGTCAGTGGATGCCAGATCAAGGCAATCCTATGCTGTGTTTCTTCAAGAAGTTATCTTCCAAATCTATCGGGGAATTGTTTAAATATTACACAGTCTGAAGAAAGAATAAATCAAACTTAACTATTGAAAACAGAGGTCATTTATCTCGAAAGATGAGAACAGAGACAATAGGCCATGAATAATGCAGAAGAGGTACGATACAAAACCTTCAGTGCAGTCTATTACCTGCAGCCCAAAGTGGTTATAAAATAGTTGATTAAATTGGAGAGCAAAAGCTGTTCAACAGAATTACTGAATAAATATTTTAGAGCAATTTTTCTGTTAAACATTTGGAATTCATCAGGAGCCTGCGTCTCGCCCAAGGGAAGTAGGGGAGGGCAGCAGGCTGTAAGCCTGTGTTCGCATTAGAGAAAGGTAAGAGCTACAGGGCATTTGGAGCAAAGACTTCTGAAGAATGTGTGCCCTTTCAAAGGCAGCAGTCTGCGAGGGAGTGCAAGGTGAGGGAGAAGCATTCATGGGATATACTGGCAGGTTGCTGGTCATGCTTCTAACAGTTGCTGCGAGGCTACAGATTGAAGGCAAAGCAAAACTCAACTCCATAACAAAAAGCAAAATCTTGGTTTTTTGCATCACTGACTCCAGTAGCTTTTTGCTGCCTCTGTGCCCCATGCTGCCTGTTGGCACTGCTGAAAACCAGGTTAACATCAGCATGTGCTTCACTGCTGTGTGATTACAGCCCCTCTCCCTGAAACCAGAGCTAAAATGGACACTTCCAAGAACTGGCAGGAATTTTTTGCTCACTTTCGCTGGCAAGTTTGCTCTTTGCTGAGGCCAGAACTCTCCTGAGCAATTACCACCCTTTCGCCTTGCCTTCAGTTTCGGTGTATTTTCACCTTGCTGTGTTCATCAATGCAATGCAGGCTCACAAGCACCTCTTTAGAACTAGTACGCCACTTGGCCAGTTGCAGCTGCTGACACCTACTAAAGAGAAGGCCTAAAGTTAATAATGCTGCTTTGAAGATGTAATTTCAGGTCCTGCTTTGGGAAAGCATTGTCATCCTCCTCCCTCCCCAGCCCACTTCTAGCTGTTGAATAGAATTAGAACCCAAAAAACAGATATCACAGCTACTTTAACTTGCATTTGCCCACCTCATTTAATGTCATCACTATCCAGCAGGTACAGGGAGCATGAGGAGTATCACAAGAGAATTGCCACCTGGTAATGCCAAGGTAAACCACTTAAACCAGTTACAATCCGTGTTATTCTCAAGTAATTTGTTTCAGAGAAGGACTGGGCACACCATTAGCTGAGCAACTTCAAATTCTGGAAAAATACTCTTAATTGCCATTTGATCCATAAGGGATGTTTTTCCCAGCACCCACAGGAAAAAGAAAGCAGAACTTGTGCAAAGACTGAACCCAGCCTGGATCAGCAGGTGATCCCCTGCCAGTGCCTCTGCACATTGCCCAGGATAGAATTACAGTTCCATCAAGACTTTAGATACTTTTCCTGGGACCTATATACCTGCAAGGAACTTCACAGTAACTCAGCCTGCATTTGAGGAAGGAAAGAAAGCACTACAGCTAATCTTTGTGCTAACAAAAAAGTTTCAAATTATGACTTATTAGTGCCATCATTTCCTCCAGCACTTAGAAGCAGCAAGGATCTATCTGGAAAATAAAACAGCTGCAAATGACATGAACCCAGTTACCTTTAGAGGCCTGACCACGATATAAAGAAAACCATCTTTAAATGTGAAAAGCACAGAAGGGAAAAGGAATAAAGCTTCACTGCAGAAGTCTGGAAGCAGTAATCAATGCCTGGGTCAGCTTTAGTTGGAGTTCTTAATGTTTAAACACTCCAGAACAGAAAGGTTGGTTATATCCACTTATAAATAAGGAAAAAAATAAATCAATGCTACTGGATTCAATCAAGCCTGGCAAAATCTGCTTATCTGTTCTTCACAGTTGGCTTAGCGATATTGCAATACAAAAAATAGGGCTATATGACAACAAACCCAAGCAATTTCAAGAATCTCTAGCTTCAGTAACAAGTCACCAAGCAGGAAAAGTAATTTGAAATACTCAAACCTAAATATATTCACCATTTCTACTTTATAATCCTGACACTGCTCATGCCCGGTGACATGAAGGCTACCCCATGCCCCAGCGCACTGATCAGACTGTGCAGTCACTGTTCCCAGTTCAGCACTATGCTTATTATAATCAGAAAGACATAGCATGTAAATAGCTATGTAGTTCATATGCTTTTGGATATATTTAAAGAGCTTTATTAAATGACATGTTTATGACTTAATCAAATTGAAGCTGAAATATAAATATCCAAGTCAAATGTAACTACCTTAAGGGTACTTGATAGATCAATACTCTAAACACATTATTCATAACATTTAGGTTAAGAGACACGAAGCTGTTGCTAACTACAGTAATAAATAGACATAAAAATTTAGCATATGCCGGCTAAAAATCCCAAAACTAGATACTGTTGAAATTTTCAGAAGAAATATAGAAGGTCTGATACCTGACTTTGATGGAAATTGAAAAGGAGCAAAGATGAATATAAGTAAACCTATTTGCCTTTTAGATGCCCAAATATCTATAAAACATAGCCGAATATGCCCTCTGATTTTTACAGGGAGTTTAATCTGTTTCCTATTAAGCTTTATTTTCATCTGCTCCCCCTCCCAAAAAAGTGGAGCTAAACAAGCAGGACAGTGTTCTTGTATAGGAGAAAAGCATATACGCCTGAGAAAAATTGTGGAACATCTGCAATCCCTGCTGCAAGTACAGAAAATGCATTTAACACTATGTATGCAATTCTGACTTATACAAGCTAGAAAGTGATCTTAATGATGCAATTCCTTCTCCCAGATGGCATTTTAAAAGAAGCTCCCCTTTAAAACATTAATATTCCAAGCTTTCTGAGAATGTAGTAGTTACAGTAGACTTTGGCAGGCTTAAGACTATTTATGCTTATTTTCATCAAGTCTGATAAAGTTACCATACACAAAAATAGATCTTTAGGCACTCATCTCAAAATATGCAAAGCTTAAGACCTAACTTCTGATTTTGACAGCTATTATCTTGCATTTGGCTCTACCTCCCTTGTGATCAAAAAAGAACAGTAACTGCCCAAAACCAAAGAATAGAAAGATGCTTTACTCTGGCAGAGGAAGTCTCTTGCAAGTGAGAAAAAAAACTGCCCATATATTCCACAGAAATCAGCTCTTGATTTGGTACCCTCCCAAATTTTAATAGAAAAGCTGCCATCTTTCAGTAGCTCCATTATCCCATCTATCCCATGTTTCAGGCAGGAACTTAAAATTTAATCTGTCTGCAAAATCTGTGCAAAATCTGCCAGTGATTAAGACAGAAGAATGATTTAGAGGGTATTATTGTTATGCTAACTGCATCAGCATTAAATATGATCTCAGAGCCAACTGCCCCATTCATGCTGCCCCTGAGGTAGCTGTGCATCACTGTATGCCCAGCACTTTCTCCTTCTGCTGGCTTTCAGCAGTGCTTGAGACCTATAAATAAATAAAGAGCAGGGAATCCCAGTAATGCTTAGGTCTTTCTGCTAGTGAGGCTGATAACTGGAACAGAATATTTTTGAGCCGAGGCTACCTCCTTCCTGCTACCAGCTTAGAAGGGATACAAGCAGGAGAAGCCCAAAGGAAAACACTTCATCTCTGCATTACAGTTTTCATCAAGGTCTTTCTCGGGGAATGACTCACCACATTTCATTCACACCAAATGCCCGTCACTGGTTTTATTTTGGCGAGGACAAGCAGTGCACGCACAAAGCAAAGGTTTTCCCTGACCCTAATCTGTGCCCTGGAGAGAGCTTGTCCAAAATGTTCAGAGGGAGAGCGTCTGCCTGCGCTAGCAGCATTGAGGGCAGCACGAGGAAGGAGCTGGCGCCTGTGTGCTGCCACCAGCTCAGCAGCCCTCCTCACCCAGGCAATCCTTCCCTGCCATCAAGGCTGCTCAAATAACCCCTTCTCCTCCCAGCTTGGCACTGAACTGACAAATCCATTAAAATAGTTTTGGATCCCGTCAAGAGATGCTGTTTCAAAAGTATTCAGTTCCAGCGGTCAGTGAGTAGAAAGATCTTGGTGAGTGGACTGAGAAACAAGCAAGGCTGAGGGGGGGTTAAATATCAGCTGTCTAGATGTGATTCCACAGATAGGATTGCGCCTGGTTTTAGTTCAACATAGAACAGCCTTAGCGGTACAGAAATTTTAAAGGGGCATAAAGGACCGAAGCACTGCTCACAAACACCATGACCTTTCATTACACCAGACTAGCAAGGACCAAGATGTTCCTGTTCAGTTTAATGAGCCCCATCCATTTACAGTATTGGTGGCTCTGATAGAGACTGAATCAACCCTGCAGCACAACAGTTCAGGTATTCACCTACAGAGAAATCTCTTTAGATGTCATATAGGAACAAGCTGAAATCCCTTTGGGTTTTGTTTGGTTTGTTTTCTAAAGCCATGCACCTTGCATCCAGAAAAATTCATCCAGTGCTAAGCTACAGAGAAACTCGAAGCACAAGACTGCCTCGGTCTCTGCAAAAAGCCCAAACCACTGCACGCGAACCATGGCAGCAAAGCATTCCTCACAAGCACAGCGTGAACAAGCCAACTGTCAGCAGCTTGGCAACTTTTTTGGTTTTTTAAATGAACATAGTTTTCCAAACAGAAAACAGCCAAAGGATCAGAACGGACTCCTGCCCTCAGGATGCCTCCATCCCAGGTCTTGCTTCTTCCCCCTGCTGCTCCTGGATTAGGTAGTACAGCAACAGCAGCTCTGCTGCTGGGAGAAATGACGCTTTCCCAGCGCTGCTGGGGAGTGACAGCTACGCCAGTAGCACCCGTGTTGCACGGTGAGGCTTACACAGCCCCCAAACAATAGAGCCCAGAACCTCAGCCTGGGGAACACCACCAAACACTGTTTTTGGGGAACGCTCGTTTGGTACCTTCATTATTAGATCTGATACAAATGCTTCAATTCGATCTTTACTTGCTTAAATTTCCTGCAACCCACAGTTCTTCCTCCTTCACATTAATTTCCCAGACCCTTACATGGGCATTATGTGCAATGAGCAAGTTTGACTCAGAATCGAGTCCAACAGTGCAGCCAATAGGAAACTAAAGGAATCAACATATCATCCCTCTTGAGTATGCATTTTAAACAAGACTAAGCTTTGGCACTGACGTATCCCCACACCCCTCTGAGTCTCTGTGCTTGCCAACACGTTCCCCACAGGCTGTCAGCACACACCATCCATCTCGCACTAACCTTAAGTGGCTGCAGAGCATTTTACCTTCAGAGGAGCTTTAGGAAAGAAGCTTCCTTGGACCAGTCACTGCCAACATAAACAAAGGTTACATGAATCCTGAGTGTTACTCCTATATAATACACCTCAGTTTATCCTTTGGATAAAGCCTCATGACTAGTGGAGGATGATCTGCTGAATCACATTAATTAAGGAGACCCCAGGCTGTGCTGCTGCTGAACAGGGCTGCCTTCCCAGTTCCTGCCCACGACTGTTCTGATGTCCTCTGTGCACTCACACTCAACCATTTTTTTTCTGCAGGGACAGTTATCCACTGGATAAGACAACCGATACAACTGGCTGCCCAGCCATGCAACCATTGTTTTTCCTGCTTGTGGCACTTGTAACTGGAAGATGAGAAACACTTCATTATCCATGTTCACCTCTACAATTGACATTTTCCTTCTAAAGAGAAATTAAGGTTAGCAGTAGAGGAAGCCTAACCTTATTAAGCACTTGTTGGCAGACCTTGGTTGCCAGACCTTTGCATTCATCCTTGCTGCCCCGTGAAAATCACATAAGCCTTGCCAAAAGTGGCATCTGAATCTTTGATGGCTTCACTTGAATAAAGTTAAGAAAAAAGAAAGCCATGACTATTGCTTTAACTGTTCAGAAGTGTTCTGTTCTCTACGAATGGAGGACATAATTGCCCCCATGAAGTTTCTAACTTTACTTCCACAAAAGCACAGCAGTAATCTTCAACCTTCACAAGGACATTAGCACATGGCAGGGTCAGACTTTCGTTCTCTCATCACTTAAAGATGACCACTGTATTAACAAACTATAAGCATTCATTTCAATAAAAGCTCCACTATTAATTTAGGGGTTTTAAACTCAGTCTGGAGTCCAGGCAATATGTCAGCCTTCTACAGACACCCAGAGAAGCTTATTGGTTCTCATCGTCTCCAACATCACTTTGCAATAAACCCAAGCTGGCGGCCAAGTTCATCTTTCTTCAGAAACCTGCACTTATTTTCTGCAAGCATTTAACTTAAACTTTCCCTTGGGCAGAAGGAGGCTTGACAACACTACAATCATCCAATCAAAATGAAATCCATATTAAGCAGCACAAAGCAAAGAAGCAGCCCCTTCCGCTTGCTCCCCCCTCCACATTCAAGGTAACAATTACCCCAAATTAACCCCATACCCTTCCCCAAGTCCAATTTTCCACTGTTCAGTGGGCAGAGGAAATGCAAAGCATTTATCTTTCAGAGGAACCAAAGTAATGGATTTCTACTGAAGAGACTGGTTCTGTCCCATTTCAGCTGTCTCCCTAGGCTCATCTCACCCTCAGCTAACATCACAGCTGCATGCTTTACAACAGCTTGAAAAGGCAAAAGATTCATGTCCAGATGCTGGAACTCAGTCCTTCAGGAAAAGAATAAAGTAAGATTTGAAAGACTGCTAAATCTGCTGGCAGCCCAGTAATGAACTCATTACTTATACCTGCTCATTTCTGCCTGCAGGTGTGCACCAAGATACCAGCACACCAGGAACCTCTGAAAACACAGCTAAAAGGCACTCAGCACATAAGCACTGACAAACAGAGTGGAGCAATTTTACTGTGCCTCCCCTTCTCGCATCAGCTTGAAGACTGAGATTTTTCCAGTAAGACACACACCTCAAATAACAGTGGACTTGGTGCTATTATTGAAAGTGCAGAGGTCCTGTTCCTGAATGAGAACACCACTGAAGCCATTTGTATAACCATATATCCACCAAAATAGCATCAACCTGCATATGTATTACTATGTCCCAAAGACAGCTGCAAGACTTACTGAATACAAGTTCTCCTGCTTCTTAGCAAACATTTATCTCTAAAACACATTTTCTTGAAGCGCTCTGAGGCAGAGAGGGGAAAGCAAGGACCACTACACCCATTTCAACCTCTCCAGCCTTCTCAGTTTGCACGCCACCCTGTCTTGAAGTTGCAGGCTCCAGCGGTGTGCTCCATCCTTCCACTGCAGCAGGGCTGCTCCTGCCAGCACACCCATTGCTTCACCAACCCTTCGTGCTGCTCAGTTTACACAGGGTGGGTTACTTCAGGGAAAAGAGCATGCCAGCACAACATGGACCCACAGGCAACTGGCTTGGGCTTGTGCTTGTGCTTTTGGAAGCCAGACTTGTAGAGGAATGATCTTTTAAGGTCTCAAATTCTCATGCTTAAAATAAATGATGAACACTTTCAGAATGTCTCCAAGTGGCTTGCTTGTAGGATGAGCCAAGGGCATGTTTGTTCTGCCTCATTTCCTCTTTCAGGTCACAGGCTGAGAAACACCAGTAAAGCCAACAAACTGATAAACTTCAATGTGAAACAACACCACAAATAAATACTAACCTCTGGTTACCAGCCTTTCCTCCAGTGCAAGACTCACCTAAACTATGCAGCAAAGCATAATTAATTCTTTTGGTAACAGAGTCCAGCAATTATTACACCACACACCAGCAGCACGTGTAATGCTGGGCTGAGTGTAAGGCAACATCCTGGCTTTGGATTCCTCAAACCAAGAACAGACCTTCTTTTATTTGCCATGATCTGATACATTTGACAATATATTTGCCCAGTAAAATCTGAGGAAAGGTGTAGGACACCTGGCCTCTATTTTCTCCTGGCAACTGGACCACATAGAATGCATCACAGAAACCCCACTCAGCCATTTAAGTAGGAGAGAAATAAGGAAAATTCTGTTTTTATAAAAATAGTTTATCTAGTCTTTTCAAAAGGATATTCTGAAGACATAAAATGTTTCTTCTGGTATATACACAGGAGCATGGTAAGTCCAGCTTGTGCAGAGGCCCAACAATAAATCACCCAACCCATGTACCTGCTAGCTATTACCCATCTTCAGCACCATGCACATTCCTGGTATCTGCAAGAGGCAGAGTACTATAGCTTCTAGAAAAATACAAAAGTATTGGTTCATTCAAAACACTTTTCACAGGCAGCATGGATTAAAGTAAAGTTAAAATAAAGTTACAGTCCCAAGGGCAAACAGCCCTTCAGCCAGATTTTGAAAACAGTCTGCCACTGATTCTGACATTTCTGGAGTAATTTTTCAGTGCAGATGCTTTATTTCGTTACCTGCATGAGTGATAGCGGTTCAGTCCTACAACCTCTGTTTGACAGAGATTCATATTTCAGGTATTCTAAAATCACATACAATTGCTCTTTGGGTGCAGAAAATAGAATTGACGCCTGGCTAAGCAGAAGGCTACAAAAAGATTATCTGATCTGTACTACACGCCACCAGTAACACACAAAACAATAGCAGAGACAGTGATGTCAACATGCAGGTGGGCAATAATCTAATTAGCAGTGACATTCTTTGCTCTTGCATTGCCTACAAGTCAAAATATTTGAATCGCTTTGAAAAGAGATGATAAAAACGGCTGTTCCATGAAATCCCTATATAACAACCGTGTTAACCCTCCAAGTCACAGAGGAAGGTTCGAATCTCAAAATGAAAATACTCAAACAGCACAATGAATACAACCAAAGAGATTTCCATGAAATGTGCACTACATGGAAGCAAGTCTTCATGATTAAATGCCTTCCTTCTCTCCCCACTCTGCAGACCCCCAGGATAATTAATGTTCTGGGATAAGAGCACTCAAATCACACCGTTTCTAAATTCAGTGATCAAACCAAACACACTGAGACCATCTGCCTCAGTCTCCTTAGCACGCATCTATTTCCCACTTTTATGAAAGGAAAGCTACTTGTTAGAAGCAGGCTTTCTAGTACAAATTTTGCTACTCCAGTAGCAACAATTTCAACGAGATGCTCTGAAAGGAAAGCGTAATCCCTCCTTTTTTATATTATTTAAAAGGGAGGTTGCTTTAGAAACAAAGGGCACCCCAGAGAATCTGATGTGGGAAATGAAGATATAGCTTTCAGGTGAGACAGCCAACAACCTTGCCATAGGAGCCTGAACATTATTAGTAGAGCATCAGCAGCAAGGGCTGCCTGTGCCCACCACTGGTTGCTTTGCTGAGTATGAGACGGAGGCAGGAGACGGGAGATACCCTTGCTGGATGATGCAGCTCTTTCCCTGCATCCTAAGTGGGAAGGTGGGGGAAGAGTGATGCGGTACAAGGAATCCCAGCTCCCCGGCAACAAGATGCCTTTGCTGAACAGATTTCAGTAAAGCATAATAAACTTACTTTCAGAGCTGCCTTTTAACTCCATCTCTTCTCTGTCCTCCCTCTAAATGCCACTAGCAACCACTGCTTTGGGGGATTACCTTTGCTGCAGGGAACTCCCACATTAAGCATCAGAAGCACAAGGCAGTTCCGCAGTCTCATTTCCAGTACGCCACGCTCCGTATGCGTGTTGGGGGTTCCCCTGATGCTTTGAAATCAGAGCCTTATCTCTGCACTGCATTTACAGCCATAAGCAACTGCAGGGAGATACGGCTGTACCAGAATAGATTGGAATATTTTTGTCATGGACTCCCCCAGATCTTAGCGTACAACAGCATGCAACACCAGCAGATACATTAATACATTTCCACACTCCTAGCTCATCAATTTTCTTTTTGGAAATTATTTGCTCCCAGAAATAATTACATCATTGCCCTAACAGCAAAAACAAGAAAATCCATAGAACATCAAAAAAACCAAGCACATAGAAGAGAAAGCATTAAGAAAGCAGTCGAGTGGTTTGAGATTGCAACAAAATTACCCACCCAAAATGATGCAGAAATTCTTCACACAGAAGTAGTTTGCATATTTATATATCATAGATGGATCCTGCAAAGTTAGCCTGAAAATATTAACCTTTTAAGATCTTTCATGTTTACCCATCTCGCTAAACAAAGTATAATTTTTGTCTGTGAAGGGTATGTACTTACCTATGTACAAGCACAATCCAGACTTGCATTAATACTGCAAGTTACTCCTGCAGAAATCTTTCTGCTCTTCTGCTGCACCCAAATGCTTCTACTATAGCTATTGCTGCAGAATGGAATCTCTGTAATATGCTACAGAATTTGCTGAAACTAATTCTTTTTATACTCTGGTGCACCTATCAATGTAACAACTTCTATCGACGTAAAGCTAAGCGGTGGAACTAATTATGGAGACTACATGAAAGAACCAACACTGTTGAGGGGTTTTTTTTCCTGTTCCAACAGATGTCTTTTCCATCAAAAGATTAAAATAGACAAGCTTGAGAAATGACAGTGTTTTTAACTACATTCAAAAATTGTGATTGGTGGGCAGAGTGCTTTAATTCTGAGGCACAAACAGGGATTTTAACTAAAAGATACACCACAATTCTTACACTAAACAAAATTCCTTTACTTTCTCTTGAACATTCCTGCTCCCCTGAGAGCCCATTTCTTCAACAGAAGAACTGACCAAGCACTACTTTTGCCACAGCTACTGTTTTACCAGCCAAGGGACTGCCTGAGAGCTATGCCAGAATTCCCCAGCCAGGGAAAGTCATGTTGAAGACAGGGTACTCTGCTTCAGGCAGAGCATGGCAGCACGAGTCCATGGCATGGCATAAAGGCTGGTTTCCTGTGGAGTAACATATTGTATTCTGCAATTAATTCAGTCTGTATTATTACTTCTGATTATATTTGAGTTGAAACAGATACCTAAGTGAGGATGATAAATATACATAGAAGGTAAACACTGATGTTTAGGGAACCATTTGAGTTTTTCAGCAAATGTAAACAGAGAAGTCAGGACTTCTCACCCCTGCACACCACCTGCTTTTTGTAGGGGTTTTTTTTGAAGCATATGAATATTCTTAACATCATGACTTTGGTTTCCCTTCTTAGGCTCAGAGGCACTTCACGTCAGCCCAAGCTAGCAGCAACATCACACTGGGTACCTGCATTTGCTCACTGAATGTCGTAGGGCTGAAGCATTTGTTGCAGACAGATCCAGTCTGTTTGCACTCAAACTCCACAGCTCAGCATTGCTCTCTAAGCTCTGTGCAGGAAGGCAGCTGGGATGGGGAACCCGAGTGGTTAAAGGGAAGGGAACTGAGAATGCAACTTCTCATCCACATTCCAGCCATGGCAGAGTGTTAGAGGAAGGAGGGATGAAATCAGACCTTACACAAAGGTGCAACATCTGCAACTTGTACTGTGCATTATTTCAATGAACTTACCTGGAAAACCAGTGTTTTGTGCTTCACACCTACAACACACGCAAAAGGTACATCCCTCCACCTCACTAGACCAAGCAAAGTAATCAAGAAGGTTGCTGCATTTAGAAAGTTCTCTTCCTCAGCTGTTCCCCTCCAGGTCAGAATACCCATCTTCAAGAATAAAAATACCTTTATCACTTGTCTTTCTAAAGATGGAAAAGGCTCAAGATGGGACAAACTTGGAGACCTCTGCAGAGTCTCTGGGTACAACAAAGGTAATCCATGATATCACTATCCACCACCAAAGCAGAGTGCACACACCTGCAGAACTGCCTGGCTCCAGTACCCCTCCTCCCTGAAGTCCTCAGCTTATTCAGCTGAAGTATAACTTCCCAGACTACAAGCACCAATTGAGCAATTTATCACAGTTAACACCTCTCCAACCAAGAAAAATGCAAGCAATAAACCACACTGTAACAAAGCACAAAATTTCTACCTGTAAGCACTAAGCAACATCTCTTTAAATAAATGCTCAGCACTTTGGGGACAAGGAGAAGCTGCAGACAAATCACAAAACTACATTTTACAACTCAAACTTGGTGTTTATTAGATACAGGAATAGTCTGCTCCATGTACTTATCCAGTATACTATTACATACTTGGTTTTATAAACACCTGGGGAGAATGGCAGTATGACACTGACAAATGGGTAAACGTCAGCAGCATTTTGGATACCACGCATGCAAAAAATAACTTGGGAGGCAGGAAAAAAGCAAAATACTTCTAAACATTGCTCACAAGAAATAATGCATCTCTTTAGTCACCTGTGGTACCACTATGAAAAGCGGAAAATTCACATTCACAGTATCAATGAGTTTAAGAAAAACACGTATGCTCCACCATGAGATCATTTCTGTATACATGAAGTAATTTTATAAATCAGAGGAGAAGTAAACACTCTTGCCCTCACTCTTTCTCCAAAGCTGTGCTATTTCATTTCCCTAAAGACAGCAGCTTGCAGGTTATCGCATAGCTGGGGGAACACATTTGCCACAAAACACTTCTTTATGTCAGAGTGATATTAATATCATGCAAGCACAGAAACAAACTCACGCACTTGAGTCTGAGGGTGGCATGACAGGCAGCAAACATCTCCAAGCAACACAACACAATCTCCCCAGCTCTATAGCCTTGCTCACAAGCTGTTTTTACCACTCTTGCGTGTTCACAAGAGCGATGCCACTGAGCTTTAAAGCACACAGAGAGCACAGATAAATCTGCTGCTAGCCTTGCATTCACAATTTCACTCCCATTTTGATAGGAGCGAGCCATGTTTTTAGTTTATGAAGGTGGCAGAGTTTGTAGGTGCAGGTAAAAATAAACCCATATTCACAAGCTCATAGCAACCAGCAATGCAAAAGTTCTATTGAAGCTGCTCTCAAAACATTCAGTCCTACGCAGCCTATGAATGAAAACATAGCCCCTCTCTTCCTCACTGAAGAGCAGTATATAGCAAGGACTCCCAAGACTCCCAAGCCTTGGGACATGACACTGTAGTTTGCAGACGTGTGAAAGGGGGCAACACAAGCACCAGTCTCTCATGGCATCTAATAAAATACTTTCTTCCTCATTTCTTCAAGACTATTTATGAAGCAGAAATTGATTTAACAAATGACTTGTCTCCTCAGCTGCTAATTTTGACATGCGTGTAGAAAACCTGTCCCAGAACCGCACAGCATCCAACACTACCATCATTTTGCTTAGCAAACACACAGCCACAGAACCTGCAGCACAATGCTATTTATTAACTTCGAGCTGACTCTACACCACTTCTCTTACACCCCCAGAGAGGTTTCCACAGTCCACCAGACAGAAATCACTGGATTTTCCATGCAATCTCAGGAAGAGGAAAAAACACATCCATTACTCCAGCTCTACACCACTCTAAACCACTCTTGCTATAATTGCCTCTGAATTTGACAATTACACGCCACAGCTTTGAAACTGCTTTTATTAAGTTACAGATTTTCAGTAATGTTGTACAGATAGAAGTATAGCAGAGAAAAAATAGAGATACCATGACACCTACCCTGAGCAGGGATTCTCACCCACTGGATAATGCACCTCAAGGCTATGCTGCTCCTTCTCTCACAGGCAAACTGAGATGCGACCAGCACACTCCACCTGCCTTAGAACAAAAGCACTTTGCCTTACAGAGCAGAGCTGAACTGATAGTGTCACTGGAGAAAGACATCAAACACGCCGAAGGGCTAAAAAAAACCCCCAAACTCAATCAACATATTTATTAGCAATCTTGAATGTTTTTGAGTTCTTCAGGTTTTTTTTGCTTGACTCCAAACTGTTAGAAACAGCCAGAAAGACATCGCCTCTTTGTTGCCTTCTCCTCTGACTATTTTTACATCACGCAACTTCCTAAATTTGCTGTACCAGACCCCTGCACTCTTATTATCCCATCAGGGCATCTGTATTTCAGACAAAGAAGCACTCTCTGAATTTATTTTGCTCCCCGTTGTGAGGCTTAACTAAGCTCAGCTCCTTAACATCACACAGAAGATACATGAAAGCATCACTTCTGTTATTGAAGCTATTTTTTTCTATAATAAAATGAGGTGATGGACATGTTTTCCACTTCAAGTGCTGTTTTCCACTGCAGTAGGCACTTACTTTGATAACGGAGGCTGCGAAGAGGAAGTCCCAAACAATTGTCAACAATTCTTATCTGTGTTTGAGGCCCCATACAACATATGTGCCTATGGTTAAATAGGAAAAGCCCCACCACGTGAGTCAGCCAGGGCCAATCTCCAGTGAAGCCACCTGAGGCTTCACACATAAGAGTAATAAAAGTTTTTTGAGTAATTTCCCTAATCAAAAGGTTGTTTTACCCTTCCAGGAAGAGTCTAAAATGCAATGTGAACACCTTCACAAGAAGGGGCAGAGGCAATGCCAGTATTTATTTCCAGAATACTCAGAGCCATCTTCAGGGCTTTGTTTACTGAGCAAGTATATTTAAATGCCACCTGCTCGTCCAGTACTGTGTATATACCTCTTCTGCTTTCAGGGAGATAGTGGTTTCTCAAACAACACTCCCATTGCAAGTCAGCAGCCTTCCACGGCAAAATGACAGGGCACGGTGGTGGTTTCATCACCTTTCCCTGCAAGTGCAGCCATCTCGACCACAATGAGTTGTTTTAGCTGCATACCAACAAAATTCACAACTCTGTAATATAAGAAAAAAACCACAACAAAACAGTCAATAATTTCTCTGTCTTTAAAATAATGCTGAAGAAGCCAGTGAGCAAAGGTCAGGTAATCAGGATAACAGGAGCAAGATGACTATGGGATATCTCTGAGGATTATAAATTGGTAGCTTTTTCATAGCTCCTTAGATAGCAACTATCTATCGCCTGGAGCTGCCACTATTCTTTCAATCCAATCCAGTCGGTTATAGCTCTGATGTGGAATTTTCATGGCTAGACAGTTCAGAAAAAAAGAAACAAGCTGCTTTTTTTTCAGCATTATTTCTAGCACCTTTCTACTATGGCTTTAAATGGACTATCAAAGATACCAAAATATTTCAATCAATAGCTATGAAAAATACAGCATTCTACGTTTCAGCTAAAAGGGAAGGAAAAAAGCATGAATTTCTTTGGAAATATTTACAAGAGGAATGTGTCCAAACAGATCTCCACAGAGGTAGGTATTCTAGGCAATTAAACCTTCTTGTTAACCAAATCATAAGCTAAGTTAACTTGACAACACTGATATAAAGCTTACTTGAACAATACTTTTTACATGCATCATTAGAGAGCATACCTATATCTCAGCATCTATTGTACGAAGCTCTCCAATTTGACTTCCCACAGGCATGCAAGTCACACCAGAAGCATTTTGCTCAAATGAACACCAGCTGCAGTCAGCTGTCTAACAGACAATAGAAGCAAAACCATTTTCAGTGCTTTAGGACCTCAGAGACATTTCTAGCCCTCTACAGGAAGTGGTAAGTTTAATACTAGTGACTTGCATTAAGAACGTAACCATCCCTATTCAAACTTTTGGTTTCACTTAAAGATAGTCACACAGAATGGTTTGGATTGGAAGGGACCTTAAAGATCACCCAGTTCCAACCCCTCTGCCGTGGGCAGAGACACCTTCTACTGGATTAGGTTGCTTAAAGCCTCATCCAGCCTTGCCTTAATATTTCCAGGTATGTCTCCAGACAACCTGTTCCAGCACCTCACCACTCTCACTATAAAAAATTTCTTTCTAATATCTAATCCAAATCTCCCCTCTTTCAGCTTAAAGCCACTATCCCTTGCCCTGTCAAGACAATATGCAGAAGACAGATAGAAGATTATGACACAGAACAGAAAAAAAGACTGCTTTATAGCTGTAGTTGCTCAGCCAAATTGGAAGGATCAGCTCCAGGGAAGAAAAAAAAAATTGTTCAGCAACTTTCCTCTTGCATATATCCACAGTTGTCCATACCATCTTGCCTTTATCCTTCTGGGTTGAGACACCACATCCACTTTGTATGCTCCGATGACTTGCACATGCACCAGAAGTGGTTTCCATTAGATCTGCTCTGAAAACACGTTAAGGATTTGCTCAGTGCAGGCTGTGTCAGCGTCACTACAGCCCGTGCCAACACACTGCTGCACAGGCAACCTCTCTGAGCACCCTGGGACCTAGCACTCTTCAGACCAACCCCACATGCTTTGACATAGGCACACACAACACTCAGCAATGCCAAAACAATGACTTTCAAAATATTTATAAAACAAGATGTGAAGAATGGGAAACACAAGAACACACCCCGAACTATTTTGGTGTGGATCCATGGACAATTTTTAGCGGCATACTTGGCTATCGCTGTATGTTCACATTAACACCATCTCAGCTTAATTCCCCTATCTTGCAATACCCAAGGGATGACTTTCAGGAAACAAAATTCTCTTTTCATGTGTTTATGTAGGGCAGCTTCAGAACATATGATATGATCCAATTCTGCTGTCTACAGCATAGGCAACATCTTCAGTTCTTCTACAAAGACCCAGATTTTAAGGCAATTTTCCCCAGTTTGTACAAGAATATCAACTTTCAAGTCAAACGGTAAACGGGAACTTTCAGTTCTTGCACTAGCACAAAGAAAATAGTCAAGTGAGCCAGTGTAAGAATGATTCCTACGCCATTTGCTTGTTCCTTATTACTACACTTCCCATAAATCGGGCAGTTATACCCTAGGCCATCAGCAGCCCTGAGGAGTCCCAGTGCCCTGTGGCTACCATTTCTTTTCTCCCCCATAAGAGAAAGCTGTTACTTTTTATGAGGCTGTCCACCACGAAGAACATTGTTCACTGCCAACTGAACTCTGGAAAGCTCAAGATGATGGCACCGACTTCAGTGGGATGCTCTTCAACCCTGTAAAACACTGAATCTTATCAACACTCACTAAACTACATAGAAAATAAGAACACTCACACGTGTGTGACTGTGCCCTAAAGCCAAGGGATTTTCGACTGCTCATCTGATTTGGATTTTTGTCCAGTTAAATCTACCACCAAGAATCTAGCCACTACTTTATTTCCATGAGTTCATATGAAGTCTCTGAAAGGACAGTGGAAATTTTTGTCAATAAGTTATCATAAACACTCGAAGAAAAATCTTAGGCCAGGACTGCTTTGTTAAGTAAACAGAGCTGAAGCCACATTCTCCTCTTTAGTTTGTGTGGTTACCCAGAGTGACCAGGCTCATTCTTTTCCCTTTCAAGAGCTGAAGGACTTTCTTGATGTTGGAAAAAACAACATGGTGATGCCCGGTTTTCAGCTAATTAACTTGAAGTGTGCTTGCTTGCATTTTCAAAACTTTCAAGCATTTTGTGCCTTCAGTCTCGATCTAAGATGACACAAGCAGATAAAAATCATCTTTTGTGAACTTGTTTCCCTGTTTTTATAATCCCTATGATGGCCAGGAAAGTGGCAGGTTCTGTAATGTTGCATTAGGCCAAACAGACACTTCTGCTGTACTCTCCCCTTCTTCACATCAGCCAGAGAATATGAGGACCCATCCTTCACATACACTGCAAGGTGTACAGGTACACATTACAAGCAGTAAACTGCAAAGCACATTACATAACCACAGTTTGCTCCTAGATGAGATCTGTCATTATGTAAACAATAGCTCTTTCTCCAGCTTGCTTTCTTAGACCATTTAATCACTCAAATTGTCTCCTATTATAAGGCACTGTCAGCAAAACTGCAGTTTTAGTTTTCTTCTCATTAAAGCCTAGAAAGCCATATAAGTCCTTTCCACATGATATTCTTCAGCTCTCTGGTGGCTCAGCTGAATAGTGAAAGCCAAGCAGGAAAATCTCTCATACCATTAGAAAAGTTCCCATCAGAAGGCATTCCCAATATCCAGGATAACTCACCTATCACTCTTCAAGCACACTGTTAGCATGGAAAGCCAGCCATGGTCAGAAACACACTCTTATAGGGTCAAAGGTACTAGAAGCCAAATATCTACACTTGGCAGCTGCCTGCCCAGTCAAATAATGATTTTTCTTCAAACATACTTTATTACATCTCCTACTACAGTCACCTTCTCCCTCTGCAAGGGTTCATGTGAAGCTATTTGTCTCAGCTCGCCATCTCCTTCTGAGTATGAAGATAATTCTTAATTCTCCAGAGACAATCTTTTAAAGGGAATATTTTTTTCATCCTATATAAGTTCCAATAGCAAATAACACTCCAGAGTAGCAGCATATGGCAAAACATAAAGGTGGCAATTAGCCTATCAGCATTGTCATTTATCTAAGCAGCTTATAAAGGAACAATCCTTAGGTTTCCTCTCATAGCAACCAGGACAGGTTGTAAGATCTGTTGTATTCTGGCCTGTACAGGATAAATGCCCTGAACTGAAGAGTAGACAGTTTAACGCTATAGTCAATTTCAATATAGATTCCAAAATACATACCATGGCTACTTATTCTAAGTACAATTGATGAAGCTCATTTCACATAAACTGACCCTGTCAACCCCATACTGTAAGGGAAGGAATCTACAAATCTAATGAAAAGCAGCATTTAGTGCCAGCCTCACTTGGCATGTCTTTAAAGAGGAGAGTTGTGTCATGCTTTAGTCATTTTCACTGCAGCCATCAAAGCAGGAAACTAATGCTTTTAGAGACAGAAATACTTCCGTATGTTATTTATGAACCCTGGGGTGTAGAGAAAGAAACTGCATGTAATGAAACTTTATATAAACAGATTTGGAAACAGTACTACCATTTAATTTCATATTTGGAGCTCCAAAAGGTTACCCTTATTGTGGCCATGTTGTTGCTTTAAGACAGAAATAGAAAAACAGGCCTGATTACGCATTTTCTTCAATAAATAATGCAAAATGCCTACGTCGTTCTGTGAAGAGAGATTCAAACCCAAGTCACTTAGGTAAGCATCCCACCTACTACAGCTACGCTACAGAAACAGCTCTTCCAGCAAACAGCCAGACCCACTCTGCAAAACCAAGTCCCAGTAAAACTTCACTTTATCTTAACTTCATTACTACCAGCATTTAAAATTAATGACATTCAAAGAGAACTGACTATGCAAGTCATTACGGAAAAAAAGGGTAGCACGGGTTTTGGAAAGCAGGGCACAACAATTTCACTGTTAGCTCTACTGATTGCATCTTGGTTTTTACTACATCCAGTTTTACATACTTATGCCTAAAAGATCTTTGCCCACCAATGAAGCTGCAAAGAAGGGTAACTTTTGGCTAAATGAAGAGAGCGCAAAGAGTTTTTTTGGAGGGTAGGGGGACAGTATTCCTCTGAGGAATTCCAACACCAGTTACACATGAAGCTACAGCTGCTGCTCTTCCATCCTCACCATCCTATATCCTCAGGGGAGTGACAGCGATTACTGCAGGATGTTTTCATGAACTAAATATGCGTCAGCGTAAGTATTTAACAGCCCCAACATATGAAATCAATAGCTTGACCTCTGTCCTGAGTCACACAGCTCTCACGCTGTCAGGTGTGCAAGCTGAAACCCTGCCATTTCCAGAGCCCCTTGCTGCAACTCTGCCGTGAGCTCAAAGGGAACACAGCAGTGTTTGCATTGCTTTTCTCTTCATACCAAGCACAGAAGGGTCCATACACACCCCTTCCCAGCTCTAATGGCTGGAAAGACATCTCACCACTGGTGTGCCAGTGGGGATGACAAGCAAACTGCTAGACCAGTACAGCCAGGCATCTATTTTTATTGTCAACCTCTTCTTTATTAACTGCACACCAAACACACAGCTTTTTCCTGCTCTGCTGTTCAGAAGAAATGGCCAAAACAGAGAGTAGGCAGACTTCCAGCAGCACAATTTCAGCAACCAAAGACTTCTTGCTAGGTATCCTCAAGCCACAGAGCCACAAATATGATGCACAAAGCTCCCCTCAGCAGCCTCTATGGCACACAGTGAAATCACGCGCTCCACAGCCCTTGGTGCCACATTTGCAGAGAGGGAAACAAGACTGCAGTTTTGCCAGGTACTGACACCATAGGAAGGACATGGTAAGAAAGCAATTTTCTGTTTGGTTAACCACCGTCTAATACCATTAAAATTTTAAAATTCACTGATGCCTTTTTTAACAAGACTTCAGCTTTCTTTATAAGTAATGCTCAGGTTATTTGTTTCCTCCTAATTTCATGCTAGAATGCCCAAGTCCTCACTATTTTTTTCAAATGATTCTCGATAACCTCAGCTGTTCCAGGTAGTAGCAGACAGTCCAAAATGTTAAAGAAAAAAAAGCATTAAAAATCAAATTTGCTAAACCAAAAGATTTTTAGGATGAGACCATAAAAACAATCTCCCTTTTTCCCCCCCTCAGACTCTGGCAATTTTAGGTCTTAATTTCAGGCAGTCTTTGTACCTCAACTGACCTGCATTTTCAAGTACAATAAATTTATTTCAAAACAATTCAGGTATCCAAGATCCCAGCTAATTAGATTTTTTTATTTCCCTACATAGAAAAAGGCTTTCTTCTTGTCTCTCAGGAACAACAGATCACATCTAAATTTGTCCCCAGGAGTATTCTTTCAGTGCATGCTTGTTTCAAAGAGTAAAGATGAAATAGCAAAGTGCATTACAGAAAACTCAAATGATGACACAAGTGGACATTATACCAATTATTAGGCTCTCCTGCATTTGTCACATGGAGCATCATAGTTCAGGAGCTGAAGGCAATCAAAACCGCAGCTTGGAGGTATTGCTAAGAGCTGCTAACCTGGATTTGAAGTCTTGGATGCAGTGTCTGAAGCTGGAATGCCTTTACACCTTTTTCACTCCAGTATGCCAACCAGTTTGTTAACAACCAAGTCTGAAACCCAGAGACAAAATAACTGCTATGCTGAATGCATTTCTACAGTCTACCCATCTTCTCGCAGTGTGTAGAACCCTGCAAAGGAGCAAAATACATTGAAATCTCAATTTGCTACACAGCTAAATGTCATAACAAACCTTTAATAGAATATTAACTCACAGTATACTGTTATTTGGTCCTCAGTATTCTACACAATTCATGGCTTTCAGAGTACAATTTATTATTATAGTTATACAGTGTAATCAAAGTCTTACGATATTTGCTAACCTGTATCACCATGTTTTACATACAAGTAAGAATTGAGTTTGGAGACAGCCTGTTGACCAAGTGAAACATTTTTTGTTCCTACAGTATTTTGCCTCATTTTAATAAAAATTTGTTCTGAAGAGCTGCAGACATTTTTTCACAGGATTATAATGGTACCTGCTTTATGTCAGAAAGCATCACACTGAATCAGCCCCTATATATTCAGCAGTGCCACAATATCTGAATTTTTGTTCACATCTACTGATCCAAAAACAGGCATGAGGCAGTGCCCAGGCAATGCTACCCACTGCTCCTTGCACAATCCGTGTCGCTCCCAGAGCCCTGATAAGCCTCTACTGCTCCTGCCAGCACAGTGTATTATTCATCAGAAGACAGATCTTTTTATAGACACATTATTTGCACAACCAAAATTTCTTGCTCTCAAATCTTCTCCCTGGATCATTAGCTAGACGATTTTAAGCCAATATTTACAAAATTAATAAGTATTTTTAGTCAAGCTTCATATGTGCAAGATTGTATAAGAACTGCAAAGCCAGAGGGAAGTGAGCTACTCAAAAGCAGTATGGCATCAAGAAAGCAGTTTAAGAGATGAAACGTAAAGGTTCTCTAGACATGCACCAATGGGTGCACAGGTGAAGAAACAGCTCCCCAGTGCTATTCTAGCAAGTTTTTCAAGGACTCAATTCCTCTGCAGAACTTCCACTTTTTCACTGATGAGGCAGTAATAAACAAGACCTTGGCAATATTGCTTCTCATGCCCACCCTTTCCCTGCAGGAAGAAGACAAAGCTTCCAAAGGATAGCAGTTCTCCTGTGTCAGCCAGAAGTTAGAGACTCAAGCATCGTCTGTCATCTCTGAAGTACAGTTCTTCATAACTCATCTGAGAAAAAAGCTTCACAGCAGAAGGACTGCATGATGCTAAAGGAATGCAGAAAGCTTTTCCCACTCTTCTACTCTGTGCACTGAAGGCCAAAATGACCTCAGAATCCTGATAGGTTACAAAACTAGAAAAGACAGACATTTCTCCAAGTATGGATTATACACACTCAATTTAGAAAAAGATGTGTTATGAGCTGAACAAAATTCCTTTATATCTTCAGGAGAAGAGAATCAAATTAGACATCTGCTCATAAATCAGGAACAGGAACTTTCTCCAATCCTGTCTGAATCCTCATCACTTCGTGTTCCAAGCTTTGAAATTATTTAAGTCTGAACTGGGAAATACTACCATAGGAGGGGGCAGAATAAACTCCAACAGCAGTAAAAAGCAGTGCTTGAAAAATCTGCCATATCTCAAACACAAGACACACCAACAATTACACAGAAAGCAAGGAAATACAAGCATTACCTTTTGCAAAGATAAATACTTTCTCCAAAAAGCAACACTACCTTGCTCTCCAATCATGAGATTAATCACACAGGGAAACAGTGGTTATAGTCTGAACAAGAATTTAGAGGCTAGCACAATAAGCGTAATACCCAAAGGCCAAGTAAAAGCATCTCTGGATTAGGGCACTTGCCAAGCAGCAACATAGCTAAAAAATCTTACAGACTATGGAGTTATGCTTGAGAAAAAGGGCAGGGGGTCCAGGCTACTCCCAAATCACAAAGGTTTCTTTAACACCGATGGACCACACCTGCACTCATGCCATGACGCTGAGCCAAAGCCATGTTGCTTCAACAGAGCAAGCAGGGCACACCAAAGGCTGCCCAGCCAACCTCCGGGGCAGGAACCCGCGTGAGACTGCCTGTGCTGCCAACATGCCTCTGACTCGATGCGCCTCACATGCTCTTCAAGGTTCAAATCTGCCAAGGGAAAAATAAAGAGATGTGATCAGACAGCTATTTCTGCACGTTCCTGGAAATCTCCTGATCTGATGTATTACACCAAGGCTTTCAAGGCAGCCACTGGAACATGTAATTCCAGGAGAGTTCGAAGTCTCAATTCATTAGTCCTCCTTTAAAGATGAGAGGTATTTACTGATGATATCTGAGCAGCATTAAGGTGCCAACCCTCCTCTCAGGCAATACTCAAGGATCCTTCATTACTTCAAATTACAGTAGTGCTGGGTGATTGACTCCAGCCTTTAAGATGCTGAAATTCATGATGACTCTTAAGAGTTCTACTGGAAATATTGACCTTGTTTCTCTCCTTAAAACTTTTCCTCAGCAGAATCATTTATTTAAATTCAGAACCGGCATGAAACTAGAAGCTTCTCCAGAAGCCAGTGTTGACAGGACCTCTGTTTGTCTAAAGAAAACCATATACAAGAGTCATTACCTGGCGTAACAGCACACTATCTAATGCCCTGGCACTTATGAGGCTGCACAGATGTTTCCATCCTGTTCAGAAAGGTGGAAGCATAGCAGAATTATCTTTTTCCACTGAGTTTATGATAGGTTACAGTGTCAACATGAACTAGAACACAGCACACCAGAGAAGTTGTGATGAGCCGGAAGAAGAGAAGGAGAAAGGCATCACTATTATTTCCTGTAATCAGTCAAATCACATCCAAACAAAGGCCACAGGAACAAGGGTCAAGGAAAACAAGTAGGATAATCATTACTGAGGATATCAATGATTGGGAGAACAGCACGTGTGACCTACAGCAGCCTCTACCCAAAACTGCAACCGTTCTCCAGAAAAGCAACACTTCAAGGACAGACTTTGCCTCAGAGGAACTCACCGTAGCATCTGGCTGGAAAGTTTAACTTCATCCTACTTGTTCACCTGCTGCAAAACTCATTCATTCTGTTTATGATGAAGAGACCATACGAGAGCTAAATAAGCCAGTCTCAACCCTTGAAGGTAAGTAATCCCCTTTTTCAATATGGCAAAGACAACTCTTGTAACAGCATAGAGACTAAAGAGATCAAGATCTACTTCAACACACTGGTCATTATTTGGCACAGCCAGAGAGACACAACAAAGACTGCTATTAAAACTAAGGCACACTAACACAGCTCAGTCAACTGAGATGTTTCTGTTCCTGCTATACTGGTGAAGTAAACAGATTAAAAGGTCTGAGAGTTAGTTATCTTCAATATACACATTTCAGTAACTGCAGTTTTTCTGCATGTAGTTATTAACATGAATGTTTTCCATTTGCCAAAGTATTCCCAAGTAAATAGCCCTGCACGATCTTCCAAGTAACTATTACTATGAGATTAAACCAGCTTTGGCTCCTATCCTCCTACCAGAGCACATGCATCTATCACTAACTTTCATAGTCATTTACATGGAATAAACCACTTCAAAGGACTTATACAACAGCCCAGGGGAATTTGCTTGTGAGGAGGAAGTCATTATTAACACACATTTAATCCACAAAACATAGAAAGTGAGAAACAAAAGGAAAGAAAGCCACAGGGTGATATCATGGCTATGTTAGTTGTTAATTGCCCTGAAGGCACCTTGCCCTGGCATGGTGCTTCTTTGACAGCCCTCGTGCCAGTTATAGTGCTCTGTTGGGTCACCCACAAGTGTCCTTCCTAGCCAGGAGGGGACAGCCTCAGCAACAGTTTGTTGCTTCATTAAGGATCTAAGCGACAACAGAAATGAGTGGATCAAGCTCGACTTTTTTCCCCCCCAATGAAGTCTCTTAAAAGATAAGTAGTGTCAGAAGTCACTGAAGACTAGACATTCACCTCCTGTGAGTACAAAGCCTCATTAGCTCCCCTTCTCCCTTCCTCGCGTGCTAACATGCAAAGAGATAAAGGGCTCACACAGGAGGATGTGATTTGCGTAAGTGCCGGAGGCATTGGCTGACTAAGGTGCGGCTTTACCAACTAGCAGATGTCCTGGAGTACGACCTAAAAGCATGTACGGCATTTCAGGCTACTCATAATATCTGGCAAGAGCTTCCTCACAACAAGAGAAGCAACATGTGAATGTCTCTCTGATTCTAAGTTCAGCCATCAATTAAACTTCTAATAGACAATGCAGTGCCTCTATAAAAACCTCAGTATCCAAGATAGCAGCGTAAGTCAGTACTTAGCTCCACAACCCCCACAACAATTATATTCTAGCTGGTAAAACCTCTGACAGTCAGATTAGGATGAATAAGGAAACCAACCAAGGGGTTTCTAAACTGAATTACGTACATTTTGGCTTAGAGCACCTTAACTGAAGAATTACATCAGGCACAGTATCACTGAAAATTCCAGAGGCTTAAACTCCTGTTCTGATGCTGCAGTTTAATCCTCACTCAAAATTAATGCAAAGTTGTTTCCAATGAGCTGCTTGAGGGCAGGTAAGTATGTAGGTGACCAGTTGCCCCAAGACATGAAAAACTCCTTCCTGCAAGCAATAGGAACTGGATGCTGCAGAACTGAATTGAATCTCATCCTTAAGAGGTTTGTCCTGCAGGGAACAGAAGCTGAAGTTGCAAGATCAGTCATGCTTTCAAAGCACAGGAACAATTACATACATACTACTGAAAGGGAAAGCCCAAGCTACACAAGGACAGTGCTCCAGACTCTCCTAGAGAGGAAAAAGCCTTCCACTCAAAGAGGAGAAAACAGGATTTTTAACACCTTTTGGCTATATCTGAATAGCTAATAATGTTATTTCCTGTTATAGGATAACATTGAATCAACAGGTTTTTCCTTGCCTTCTTTTTTTTTGATAGAAATTAATGTTTTACACGAAATTCCCCAAATACCAGGCAAATTACCATTCAGAACGCCCTCTCCATGTCTGTGTAAATATAGACACACACACACACATATATGTAAGCCTGCTATTTGAAATGAAGGCTGTAAACCTGCAAGCACTTTTGTCACCATAGTTATTGTCACTGAGTTATCAGTACAGAAATAAACGAATTCCCTTTACTGGGAGTTTATGTTAGAGTTAATTTGTCCCAAGGGAAAGCAAGAGTACATTTTGGTAGGTCTTCTAATATTTGTTTCTTTAATCATCCCAGTGTTTCTGAGGCACTGCAGTCATTTCCAAGTGTTGCAGCCCTCCGGCTACACACAACAAGAAGAAAGAGTACACAAAACTTGAAAATTACTTCAAGCTCAAACGCCTACAGAAAACACTGAATACATCTACATTGTTATTTTATCAAGCCTCAGGTCTCCCACTGCCTGTCTTTTCTCCTGCTTCACTCCATTACCTCAAAGGAAAGGGAAATGAATGACTCCGAAGCAAGGAAGACTGGATATGTCAGAACTCCTCATAATATTCAGATGCCTTCCACACTAGCATCCTCACAGATGCATCATCTCACAGTCAAGGAGGAGGCGAAAAAAAAGTACTATGCCCAACTAAGATTAGATGAAGGGGCTTGTTTTCTTCTGTAAATAAGTGTAGCTCACTTCCCAATTACCTAATGCACTACACCTAAAGGCACCAACCCTTACCATCTCTCTAATGCTCTTCCTGTAGCGCATTTATTTTGGAAGCTCCAGGGGTCTTACATTTACAGCCTGGGATGTGCACTGTGTTCTTCTGAGCACAGGGATTGTAAGAGACTTATAAAGGCCCTCACATTCCTGTCTTAAGGCTAATTCTGTTGGGGCAGGGTTAGGGCTGACAGCTGGGAGCGCTGTGAAGATCTTTCATTACAGGAGACTGTGTTGACATTGGTTTAAAACCAGTGGGCCATTGCAATTGCTGATTGCCTGAAACACCAGTCTCCCTTCAATAAGTGCTGCCTTTGCCAGGAATACAGCAACAGTCTTTAAAGAGCAAGCGCTTTGATCCCCATTTCAGATACAGCCATCACATGCACACTAAAGCAGAGATACCACAAGCAACAATTCCAGTGAGTAACATTCCTATCCCACAGTACAAGCTGGTGCTTCCTGCAAGGTTCAACTTGGCAAAACACTTCTCAGACACTGAAGATAACAAAAAATAGAGGGATAAGTGTATACATATTTCTTACTTTTAAACTTAGCTTCCTTGTATGTGAAACACCATTATGTCCTGGAGTTCATCACAGGCACAAAGAGGGGCTGCTGGTCTCGCACAAAGAGGACAGGGCTAAAAGTTTAAGGGGAACAGGAGACACAAGGCAGAAATCCAGGGCACAGGAAACACGCAGAAGTCCGTTTTTGCTGAACCTGGTTAGGTGAGCTCCAGGATTGCAGAGTCCAACCACAACTCTGCCAGAAAAATTCTCAACCAGATCTGATCAAAGCAGAGAAGCTCATCATCGGCCTTGACTTCAACCTTTCGACAGTTCAAAAAACTCCCAAACAGGATATTCAAGTAGGGCTGAGCAGACAATCACAGGAAATTAATTTTATATTCTGCTAGAGGGAATGAAGTAGCTTCTTTCCAGCTGAGAGCATATAATTATTTGGCACCAACTGGCTACATCTCAGAAGCCAGGACAGCAGCTCAACAGTCCACTTTAGTAGGCCAAGCCTATTTTTCCTTTGTCTCAACTCTGCTGGTTTTCCAGTCCTACCAACTGCCTGGAAAAAACATCAGCTGTAGGATGATTTGGGGCCATCATGACCAACGCAACATTCTCTTCCACACAAACAATTTTGCAATGCACTGACTACAGCTGGACCAGGCAAACCACCAAGGACACAGCAGGGCAAGAACCATAGCCCAGCCCAGGCTAGAAGGGACTTCAGAGACCCCTGAAGATACTTTCCCATACATGTGGGTTTGTCTCCAATATTAACATCAAGCATAACAGCTCAAAATACATCTAGCAGACTCTGCAAGGAAGAATATTTGTCCTATCTGAGGATACAAAAAGCGGATGATGACCACAGCTTTTATCTCCTGCAAGCAGTATGACTAAATTAAAAATCCAAAGCACCCCGTTCTTAACAGTGCAGTGAAGCCAAATTGAATCTACGCTTAACTGCTTTAATAAAAATATTGTTACACGAACAGTAGAAAAGACTTCCACATTTTTTAATAAACTCATCGAGGTGTTCAGAAGAGATTTCTTAACAAGGAATATCCAAACTACTACAGCTGACTCATCTGCTAGACTTGACATGGTCAATGACAATAACACATAGGTTACATATTTATATTTTTATTTTTCTGGGGCCATGGGAGCCAACACATTTACCATGTGGGCAGCTACTGCAGAACAGCCAACAGTGATATTTCTTCTGCTTTGTGCTACATGGAAGGTCGTTCATCACTCTCAAACGCTGAGATGGTGTTTCATACTCTCCCGCTCATTTCAGAGCTCAGTAGATGAGGAAGAGTGCATGTACAGCCACTCACAACAAAGCAGCTGCCTACTCCTTCACTGGACTGCAGTAACAGCCCAGATGCACAAGTCCTTAGTTGGTACTAGTGAACTTTTCATCATAATACTCAAATAGAAGGAAAAAATGGATAATTGGTCACTGGGACAGATAAAAAATAATTGCTGTATTTACATAAACTCTTTCCTTCTATGGGTTGCATTGCAAGTTCTGTCCAACACTATTTAACACAGGACAGTTTCAAGCCAAGTCTAACTCTAATCATTTTTATTTTCAGGATGAGGACTCTCAAATAAGGTTTCCTGTCCAATATATTTAGAGTTGTCATTGTTTTCCCAAGCTGTTTCTAATGAGTAATTTGAGAGGAAGGTTGTTTTTGATTTTAGAATCAGAACTAGTTATGGCCTTTCTATAAAGAGGAAAAAGGAATTCAGAGCAAGTAGCTCTGGAGCCAATATTTCAAAAATAACCAACTTGCATAATCTCAAAAGCATTCTTATAGAAGCTCTCCTTCAGCAAAAAGCCTTTGATGATTGCTGCAGTTTTGACAGCAAGATCCTTATATGGATTCATACCACACAAAACATTTTAGAGTGGTGATTGTAACACTGATCACTAGCGTGTTGAATGAATGGAAGACAGAACCAAAAGATTCAGGGAGGCCTCGGGATCGCCAACTTTCAAGCTTCACACCAGAGTCACCAAGAGATTTTTGCAAAGCTTTTGTTTTCAGTTAGACACACACAGGTAACGTAAGAACAAGCTCCACACAAAACAAGATCCCATCCAGGGATGCACCGAATGCCCAGGAGACTAGCAAAAAGTGGCTAAGATGAAGGATCACTGCTATTCTTCAAAAGCCAGACAGCAACCTCCAGATGCATGGACCGCAGTACACATTTCTCCAAGTATTTATAATGTAAGCAAGATAAAGAAGTGTCATTTCTAAGACCAGACATTAGTGTGAACAGAGCATTACATTGATGGGAACACTTATCGCAAAATTAACCAGGCTGCACAGTTCCTTGACAGTTTGACAGCAAGCATGAACTCTTCACCCACTAAAGCCACTCAGCACATGAATCTACACCTGATCCTCCCTCTCCCCTAGAGCCTCAATTCCATGATAGGCAAGATGGGTCTCCTCCACGCCTTTACACAGCCAAGAACCAGCATATATCCACCACACAGAGTATTAAGGGGAATGATGTTTCTGGCAACAAACTCTAGACAGCATCCCTCATATTTTGATTTCTCTGCAGCTTTACAAGGAAAACACAAGCAGAAGACTTGGTGTATTTATCATGTATCAGTTCTGCTTCCCAAACCTCTAAGGAGAAAACTGGCTGGAGAACAGGCAATACAAAAACACCTGATATGCCCATACAGCTATGTACTGTTGTCATTTATGTACCCCAGAAATTCTTTGTGATGGGAAAAAAAACCAGCATTACCCTTGTTCCAAAGGGCTCAGATCTTCCATGTCAGACATTGTGTAACCCAACTATCCCACAAAGAGACCAAAATGAAATCTCAATGTGTGTTTTGAGAGGCTCTTAACACAAGCTAGTAGGGAGACATCAGAGCAATGTCTGCAGAGCACTGATCCAAAGGGAAGTGAAAAGCAGTCCCACAATTTTCCCATGAAGTAGCAGCGTCCCACTAAGTATAGCTGGAGCCTATCAAAATTCTCTAGTTTTACTAGAGTGACATTTTATCAAGTATAACAGCTTGCTCAAGCAATGCAGCAATGATTGTTTATACAGCCAACTTTGATGTATTGGCAAGAAACTATATTACCCACACATCTCACCTGCTCCTTTCCTCAAAAGGAAAAAGATTATTTGGTCCTTCAATTTCTATGGAAGGCTAAGGGAAGACAATATTCAAGCAGCTAAAACAAACCAAACCATCATGAAAGCAAGCAGCATCGCATGCCAACACAGTCATCACAGCTTGCTCACAGAAGGCAAACCAGCATCCAAATGCCACTGCAGTCTCTTACTGAACACAGGGTTAAAAAGTCAGGGGGAGTAGAAGCAGCAAGCTAAATATTTGGACAAACTTCTGAAAAACCAATGAAGTACCACAAACTGGCTTAGAAGACAGCTACAGCTTTAACGTTAAGCCAATAATACACTTTCATTATGATTTTAAACACTTAATGGGAAATTTAACGGTCAAAACTAGATAACAAAAACTATATTCAGACTGGCAAATCTTTGCTGGAGTTCTAGATTTCCATTAATGTAGTGTTGCACAAAAAAGTAAACTCAACTGAATACCAGAGCAAGGCATGCAATAATTCATTTTACTTGTCGACAGTTACATTTGGACATAAACCATCTTGCTAAAATGAGAAATGTAGTAATTTGCATTTCCTTTGTCACCTGTTATTTCAGAGACGAAGCATTAAGCAGGATTAAATTATGTCATTTTTTCCAAAAGTAACATCATGATTATAGCCACAGGGGTTCATGAAGGAAATCCATTCTCCACAGGATTTTTGGCGAAAATGATGTTAAGCATTTAAAAGTTATCCATAATATGTAGGTGTTTCGCATAAACTTCCATGCCTGAGTACCCAATTTGAATTTGAGAGCTCCAGCAGCGCTTAGTAGTAAAATCTGAAACAGCCTGTGCTTTAGGAAAATATTGTCATGTACGGCAACCTAATGCTATAGAAGACTTCACACTCTCAAAAATAAGTTCAAGAATAACAGTTGTCCTTTGCCCACCCCCGCCTGAACACCACATCAATTTAAGAACTTGTAGTAGCAGTGAGAAAGAGGGAGAGAGGAGCTGATCCACAAGGTAAACATCAGCAGGACCCTCAAGGCTGTAACCATCTGCAATGTCCCTGGATGTGCCAGGCCTTTTATTTACAGACACTGCAGGAATCCTGGAGAGGGGCAACAAGAGTACTAAAATTTCTACCTAGAAACCCAATAAGGCAAGGAAGGCAAAATTTGTCAGGAACCTGTTCCATCAACAGCTGAGAAACCAAACTGAGGGATTGTGAGTAACTGTGGTTTGGGTACTATATAGTACTATCGTGTCAGTACAACTTCTGTGTCTTATATGACTTCATTACTCAGAAGAGAAGTCTAGGTCCATCTGTTTCCATTACAGTGTAAAATGGCTTGCTGTCACCCCTCTGCAGCCCTTTATTGCAAAGCACATCTGTTCTTCTTCCTGTATGCAGCCTTCCTATCGCCCCAGCGCAGTAACACATCCCCCCACAAAGCTAGCAATGAAACATATATATATCTCAAAAGAAGAAAAACACTTCCCAGCTGGCAACCATAGCCTTACCATTCAGTCCACATGAAGTTCTAGAAAAGCACATAAAGCACAAGTGTTTGAAACAGCTTTCCTATTTCAAAGGTGCTGCAAAAAAAAAATCCCTCTCCCACGCAAGTCTTCTGGCTACTGCAGTATCCTTCTAAACCTGAAATTGACTGCAATTTGCAGACAGTCATAGAGCACTTACAAGTCCTGCACTGCTCCCAGGCTGCTGCATCAGCTCTCAAAGTGCTCTCCGGCAAGCAGCTCTGTCATTGCTTCTTGAGGACACCTCTTGGAGCATTCAGCAGCTTGCCAGTTTGCCTCTACTCCTCTGCCCAACAGCTTGGTTACTTCCAGTATTTATGGCCCATCACAACATCCTCAGCCATACCATCGTGCCACCAGACACCTCCAAAAAGAGTGAGACAGCTGAAGAGGAAGGAAAACCAAAGATGTCAGGGAAAGGACAGGTCTCAATGGTACAGGGGGCAAATAAGCAAGCAAATAACCCACCCAGAAGGAGCACCTTAGCAGTTCAAATCTGTTACAGCCAGGGCATCCATAGCACTGCACACTCTCCAATTCTATGATTTCTTTAAGCTCTAAATAACACTCGGTCCCTAGATAAACCATGAAGCTGCAGAATTTCTATTCCATGTAAAACCCTGTGTCCAACATCATCTGGCTTTGCATTCATGAGAGAGAGACTTGTTCGAACAGAGCCAGACTCATACGCTTGACTTGTCACAGTTTGCAAACTCAGCTTTGTGCTAAGAGTTCAAGACTCCTCTGGTCAAGTCGTGACCCTCATCTGACCACAGCATCTCTACAAGTAGAATTTGTCAAAAATATTATACTAACAGTAGAGAAGAAAATTGAATAGCAGCAGCAACAGAAATTGTTGTCAAGTATTAATAAAATTGCACTACAACTCCCACCCAGGCCATGAGGAAAGTACATTTTTCATCTTGTCCTGCATTTCAGGAACCTCTCTACTGTAGCTTTTATAGACCTTGCTAGACTATGAAACAACCCAAACAAAAGCCAGATATGAGAGTCTATGGAAAAGCTTCTCTCAACTCACACCACTATGACCTACAATTCCACCAGCTGCTCAAGGTGTACAAGGGGAAGCACCCTGAGCCAACACCAGCCTGGAAAAAAAAAAAACACCACACCAAACCCACGAAGGTCTAAACAGTCTCACACTATTTAAAACACATCAATCTCTCTACTCATTGATAAATGTCTCTCTTTGCTCTCTTTGATTTTGGTAGATGTGCAGAAGAACAGGACTATAGAGGGATGAGGCAATATACACTCTTCTTGCTTACTCTATCCCAAGGATCCTAAGGAGATGCCCCGGCATACCTGTAATCACTGCTACCACTGCTTATGTCCAATCTTGGTCCTCATTAAAAAACTACTAAGAAATCCATTTCTATGACACTTATTTTCATATGTGCTTTCAGCAACAGAAAAAAACCACCAGACAATGCCTTCCAGGAGCTAACATCCTGAACAAGATTAACAAGACCTACAGACACTACCAGTTCTCATTCTAAAGAATAATTTATTCTGGTGTAGTCCTAATGAGTGCACAACTACAAGAGCTCACCACCACCTTTCTCCTTATATTTACCTGAAGGCGAGTTTGGCATTGAAATAAACACATGGGATAAGTGAGGTTAGTTCAATCAGCTACACAACAGTTATTCAGAATCTGCTTTCCAGAGCACAGCTGCCAAGTTCATGTATGCATTTAGCATTAAAACCTCACAGCAATGCCAAACCAGTTCTTTGCACATGAAGTTACAGATCAGGTTCTTGAAAGTTTAGCCTTGAAGGAAAGGAACTCAGGGGAGCCTGGAGGAACTATGCAAACTTATTCAAAGAAGCATTCCACCTGTTTCCTATTAAAAGCTTTCCCTCTCAAGCCACTAGTACATGAACTATGTTCATCACCTGAAACATCACAAGTTTTGCTTCAATTTTTAACAGGTCTGGTACAGCAGGAGGAAAAAAACACCCAACCAAAACTATCAGCACAGACTCAGTGTCTGTCAAACTGAGTACGATGCTCATTTTGACTAGAATAAAGCAAAAAAGAGTCATGGACGAAAAAGCCAAAATTTCATTGCTGCACTTATCCCACTGTCCCCACCAGCCCTACCAGCCATACCAGGGATTCTGGACTGAAACATCTCAGCAAGAAAAGAAAGAAGAAAACCTTACATGTTAGTAAACTACCCATTATCCATTTAAAATACAAATGTTGTTACTTGTGCTAAAATTAGTGTAACTGAAAAGATTACGATTGTACATCTGTAAGATCAAAACTCACTCTAATGTCAGGGCAGCATCTTGCTGTTTGGTATGAAGAGCATTTATTTTAATCAAACTTATGCTTTCATATTCCCATTTACTGCCAAAATCCACCATAAAAACAAGGCAAGAACAGACGATTCTCTAAAGCATATTTATTTTGGGGTTTTTTGAGAAGTCATTCAGAACAAGCTCACTGAATAAAACTTGTCCCAGATACCTGACCTGCTGCAGAATATTGGCCAAGTCACTCACTAGACACAGTAGTCTGCTAACTTTCAAGAAATACATCTACCTTATACCATACAAAAGCACTAAGTCCACCAGATATTTGACATGGCAAGAGACTCCTGATTATCTGAAATGTACAACCAATATATGAATATACAGGCCCATCCCACAGCTTCAGGGGCCAGCACACTCCCTGTGCTTTAACTCTTCATGCTAAGTGACCGATGTCACAACAGCAAAGGCTACTGACAGGCAGCACTGGAGGATGTATGTAAGGCATACTCAGTTATCATAGTATTCACAGGCTCTACAAGTTTGTCAGATAAATACACATCAAGCAAAGCCAAGAATGTAAATTAATACTCCAGCACCCATCCTCCTGCTCTTGCTGTTTATAGACCCCAGAAGAAGTGATGAAGCTGTAAAAGAACTCCCTCATTACCACCTGCTCAGCCTTCAGTATACTGCATAGCTTCAAAAGAGGGAAAAAAACCCACCCCCAAACCGTACATATTGCCAAACTGGCTCTCATTGACGTGTGCAGCATTCTCTGTACAAAAGAGTCTTACTACACAGTATGCAACTGTGCCCAGACTAAAGCCATAGGAAGGAAAGCCAGAGTCAGGCACAATTATAACTGAACCAGAAAAGCCAGTTTTATCTGCCACTTCATTATTTTTCACTGAAAAATATGAATATTCTATTTGTTTCAAACCACCTATCAGATCAAACATTAGAAAGGTGAATAACTTGACTGTCAAGACTCAGCATGCTGTAACCAAAGATGTTTTTCTGTCCTAAATAATCCTACCTCAGAAAACCCTCAATGATTTCCCTCCATTTGCTTGCCAGTATTGGAATGTGGGGTTCTGACAGACCTCAAGAGGAACAGACTACGACCATTCAGCATTCAGGTGCTTAACAGCCATCTAAGGCAGTAGCACAACCTGGAGAAAGACAATTACGATAATAACAATTCTCATAAATCTCTTTAAATAACTGCAAAAATACAAAACCAGCTAAGAACAAAGACTACACAAAAGGCTGCTCTTGGTTGAATACCCAGTCACTTTGCCCACAAGATAGGAAGGCACATGCTCAAGATGTGGCAAATAGTTTCTAAATGAATACAGTTATTCGGCTGTAAGCTTGTTTCTGACAGTAAGGCAATGCAGTAACCACTAAGTGCCACAGCTCTGACCACTGCACCCACCAGTTCCCCAGTCACAAGCTTTCACCATCTCATCCACAGCTTTAAGCTGCCAGCAATTTCTACATATTGCTACATTCATGGGGAAATGGGATTAGAAGATTCAGTCACTGAATTAATAACAGTGTTGTCTTCGTAGTTGTATTAATAACCCTGTTGACTTCAGTAGGTCTCAAAATACTGCACCAGGCTGAACAGAGACTTTCTCATTCTCCACCTTTCACTGACCTGACTGCCACAGAACAGTGTGCTCAGAGCTCTAAAACATAATTCAATGATAAATACATTTCATTAGACTTAAAGTTTTCATATGCAGTTAAAACCTCATCAAAGTCAGAGGCACATTATGAAGTGAACTGGGCTCCATACCAATCTGATTCAGAAATGCTATGGCCATTTCCCTCATCAGCAGATAATGAAAACCTATGAAATCATATCTTAACCATTATAACTCATATCCCATTCTATATTACTCAAAAATTCATCAGTCATTGCTAACAAACAAATACAGATTAATGTCACTTTCTGAACAAGCCCCATGTAGTTCCTCATGCACTATTTTTCCATCACTCTTCCTAATACACAGAAAGATATATCCAAATAGTCAAAACCCTACTGGACTTCCAAATACGTAGTGTCATTTTTCAAGTATTCTCAAAGCACATTAACAGTTTGCACCTTCAATGAAACTTTAGAGAGAGCACATAGAGAACAAAGATTTTTTTTGCCTTTTACATGTTATGCAAAAAGCCTCAGAAGTTCATTGCCATTAACAGACACTGAAACTTGAACCAATGATGATAATCAACACATCTTAACATACCTGTAAGAACTAAAACCTTTACTACCCAAGCCTTGCAGGTTTCTGCTTTCATGCTGGTAGACAAAAACATGAAGATCAAAATTGTAAAATATTGAAGAGATGAACAAGAAGATAACAGTAGAGAACAAACAATGTGGCAGGGGTGGAAAGGAAGTGGTGAAGAACCTTATTAGTCAGGCAAGAGTTTAATTAAAAGTGTGGAAAGAACAGTACTGTCAAACTCCAAAATTAAATTATTTTGAACTAGAAGTATACAGCCCCACAATGCAGGCAGCTCAAGACAATTGAAGATTTAGTGCAGTGGCATTAAAATAAGAGACATGAAAACAAAAGTGAAGCTGTAAATTGGGATTTGTTTTGTTTGAAGTCTTAAATCCATGTGTAAGCCAGATAATATTGAGGCAACACTAGTACCTTCCTCAATGATGTGGGTGAGGACCGAGAATTCACTCTCAGCACATTCAAAGAGCAGATCAAGTAAGGGGGATGGCTGACACACTAGAAGGCAAGGCTATCACTTCAGGCATCTCAGTAGGTAAGATGAACAGGCAGCTCAGGAGGTTCAAATCCAAATGTGGTTATAGCACATGTTGTGATGCCTTAACAATAGTAAAACACTCTTCCTCTGCCTGCGGATTATTTGTCTCATGAGGCCACATCTGGAATAGCACAGTTCATTTGTCCCAATGCACAGCACAACAGAGAAATCAAACTGGAAAGAGCTCAGGAGAAGATCCACTAAGTGGTCAAGGGTCCAGAGCACTGGCTATGTAAGAGGCTATGGTAGAGCTACTTACAAAGGGAGGCTAGAGGCTGTTCAGATTGGAGAGGAGACTGCTATGTGATCCAACCCATCTCCTACTACCTAAAGAGGAACCACAGGCAAGAGGGAGCCAGACTCTTCCAAGGGCTGCATAGCAGAATCGCAATCATGAATTGTTTTAACAGAATTCTCATTGGTGCAAGAAAGGTAGAGAAGTTACTATGAGAGCTGTGCAGCACCAGAAAAAAAGGAAGCCCAAGGAGGCAGTCAAATTTCCATCTTGGTAGGTTTTTCAAGAGCACACCTGGACAAGGCTTTATGCAACCTGATGCCACACTAAATCTAGCCATGCTCTAGGCAGGTTAAAGTTGCCAACCTCCAGAAGTCCTCTCCAATAAAAACTACCCCAACATTTTCAACAGCTCTTTAGGTTTCCTGCTGATTGACATTCATAGGGAAAACTTGCAAAATCTGACCTTTTTCCAACTTGAAAACTGACAAAGATGTGACAAGTATCATTTGAAACATCTTAACATTCTTCAAGACAATCAAATTCTCCATTCTAAAAGTTTTTGAAGTAAAAATCCCCGACAAGTTGGTGCTTGGACACCTACACATTGCAAGCAAAATCACCACCCATCAGTGAACACTTCGTACCCATCAGATGTGACTGTTTAATCATTTCTTTACCTATCAGATTAGCCCCATTTGAAGGTCTTAACTGGATGCAATTTCAGCCAAGAAGTTGCCTACAGTAACTTTTAAAAACCACAATACCACACCACTGATATTTGGATTTATCCCAGTGGCCTTTAAACTTTTAATAATCTTACTGTACATTTCACTTCAGTTTTCATTCCCTCTGACATTCACATGGTCACACTGCAGCCCAAGTCTCCCAGCATCATTCAAATGCTGTGTCTCATGCTCAACAGCCACACCTTCCATGTTCTGCTTGGCAGAAAAAGTAGAAAAAGGAAATTCAATTTCATCAGTCCATTTGGAAGAAGGAATATCTACATTCCTAAGTGCAGTCACCTGAGAAGGAAGAGCACGTACATCAGCAGTAAGCCATCAACACTACCTCTTGATAACCCAGTCCCGGGAGGTCATTTGCATGGTTCTTAAACTTGTAAGAAACCCCACACATGTGCGTCCTGTAAAGAACTTAATTTTGCCAAGCAGTGCTAGAATAGGCAACATTGCTGCTAGTTCTAACAACAGGGAGCATTCCTCATCACTTCCTGTGAGGATGATTAAATCTGCACATAAACTCATTTACTCCTTCTATACAAAATTAATGTTCAGTATAAGGCAAAGTCATGAAGGACCTGAGGATTTTTAGATTTCTAGTAATACTTATTCCTGCAAAAGCAGTGTTCCTTTCTACTCCTGATTATGCCTGAGTGATACATACTTTCTTTAGGCCCCACACAGACTGGTATAATCTTGTTCCCTTTGGAAAAAATCAAGCTACATACAACTTCAGATTATTTATTTGACTTGAATTTTGTCGTGAGAAAAGCAACTTTAAATTTTTAATAAAGACTTACCCAAAACATTTGCTAGTAACATGTGTTTAGACTTCTGTCTCTTGGAAAATCCAGATAATCATGCCTACACAATTTTTTTAAAAGGTGACTGCAGAATTTTTAATATTGACCTATTTGTTAGCTCGAAAACCAAAAATAAAACTCAATTTGTAAGCAAGAGGAAGGAATTTATAATTTTAGATCAGATACTGAGAGTTTTGGCACAAAAAATACTAAACAACACATGTTTACCTGTTTATCAATGGAGAACTTAGTACTTCTAGAAGAGCTATAGATAACATCCCCCACCACACATTCAGGAGACACCAATCAAATGCAAGGAAGAAAGAAGGGAAAGAGGTAAAGTTTTGCTCCCTGAACCCTTCCATGCGCTGACTCACTGGGAAAGGGAATCTTTAGCCAGAGTTACTAGTTACATGCTAGAAAAAGCCGTTACAGATGAGCAACAGAAGCAAAGTACTCACCCAGATGGTAAACAAGAGTTAAACCTGACTATTAAGTTTATAAGTCACAGACCAAGTCCCTCCATGAGGAGAAACATGGCAAACCCCAGTAGAAGAAAAAAACAAAACTTCATTAAGTGGGCATACAGTGCACATACACTCATCCAAACTCCCTGTCCTTTCACTAGAAAATACAACGCCCAAGGTAAATTGCAAGAGAAGGCACCAACTTACTCAAAACTTCACCCAGAACCAACCCCTCCATGGTCAGCAGCACTACAGCCTCCCCAACTCAAGGGCATGGCATGTGCTCAGAGAGCTGCCTGTCCCCATTCTCACACTCAACATTGTCTTAACAGTGAGCTTTCCTGTAATAAAAGTTAGATATAATTCTCTGTTTTACCCTAACAGAGAAGATGCACATCCAGGTTTTGGTAAATTTTTTTTTTTAAATATACTACTTTTATTCCATACTCAGCATGCTATCACACACAACCCAACTAACAGATAGAAATTTGAGTGACATTACCTTTATTTACTTTATCCAACCACTTGCATGCCTGAAAAAGCTGTTCTTTGTGCCTTGCCCTGCCAATATAAAAGGCTTATTCTGATTTAAGTATACACATAGCCACCAAAACATTGTGTGGGCTGCAAAGCTTCCGAACGTTTTCTCCTGAATTAGATTTTTCATGAAGTCATGACTAAAGTATAAACACGCATAAGAGGCACTGAAAACATCCACGCCACAGTTTTCAAGTTTGTTATCTACTCCCTTTGAGGTCTGGGGAAAGGTAAAGAGTAAACAAGGCTTGCAAGGCAAAACTTTATTTCCCCAGGCAAGTGTCCTGGTGGTAACTGGTACATTCTGTCCCTACAAAGAATTTACCTTCCCCAGTTGCCAAGCACTCATAACATCCCAAGCACTGTCCCAACACTCCCAATATGTAAAGATCAGAGGACTTACAATGCCAGATAATTACAACAACACAACACATTAAGTAGCTTGGAACGCTAATTCCAGCGGAATCCCCATACCCTCTAGGCAGAAATAACACATATTACTCACCACATGCTCTGTAGGGAGGAAAGGGAAAACCGATGCAACACCAAGTGAAGTGGTGGTGTTCTTTGCAGCTTTTCAGCTCTGCTCAGCCCATGCCAACTGCCATCACCCAACTCAGCAGGGAAGCCAGAGCCCCCTGCACAGTGGCTCTTCATCAGCCTGTTGCAAATACAGCCATTCCTTCAGACCTAACGGGCAGAGAGTTCCTCTGTCCACCAACCTGAAACCATCTGGGCCAAGCAAGACTTCTCCCTCCAAAACCATCTGCCATTCCCTACCCACCTGGTTTTCCTCTGAGCACTGAGCAAAGCTTCTAGAGGGACAGAAAATCCTTCCTTCAGAGAGAAAAGACAAGACACAACAGAAGAGATTGAACTGTGTTCCCCCTTTGTTATTTGTATTTATTCTTTAAAACCAATTCCCTTAATATATTAGTAAAGTTTTCAATTGGTTTAATCTCTTTCCTAACAGTTGGGGAATTTTTGTCATAAAACATTGAAACTTAAGAAAATGTTTACTAGACGTTGCATGGAGAATATACCCAGTTAAATACTGCAATGGCAGAAGTGGCAATTTTGGAAGTAATATAAACTCCCTTCCTTGTAGGTGATGGAAAAGAGGGACAGCTTCCCCAGATGGAAAGCAGTTCTTCAAGCCTCCTGTACCTCTCTTAAGTGTACAGAAAATGTCTACTTCCTGCAGCAGCAACCACCCTGGCACAACTACGCTGCATACAAATCAAGCTCTAACCCTCATGCTACTGCAGCCACAACTACAGATTTGACACCACAAAGACTTCCTAAAGCACAGCAATGCTAACTGTACATTTGAAGAGGTAGTTGTTTTTTTATTGCTACATTGCGAGAATAGACACGTCATCAGTTCAAGGAGAATCAACTGCTGACATAATCTCTGGAAAATATAGTTTTCTTTATGTACCATACATCTATATCTAGTAAACTTAATGCTAACTACATTTTTTTCATTGAGTGGCATTAAGTCACAATCCGTTTCTGCTTATCCCTGGCAAGCCACAAGAGCCGTATAAAGAAACACCGTAGCAAAGCAGCCTGAAGTGGGCTTGCACGCTCCCGTAGTCAGGGATGCTCACTGATATCAATCTGATTGATGATAAACTTCTTCGCAGTTCACATTTGCAACATAAACTTCTCCACAATCCCAAAGGTAGTTTTAAAATCAGAACAAATAGCCTCTTTAACATCATAAGTCAAATATCCTTCAAGAGGTCCAAGCAGCATGCCATTTACTTTGGTAATGACTCAAAGGTCACCATTCAAAGGGCAAAGATTTTTAGAAACTAAATATTTACTTACAGAAAACCTGAGAGAATCCCCACAGCTGCCTCAGCCTTCTCTGAAAAGCTCTTTTGCACCCAGACAAGGAAGGATTCATAAAAGTAAAACATCTGCCTGCACAGGAGCTGGAGAAATTGTTTCCTTGGAGGCCTCTCTGCCGGCGGCAACTATTGAGCAAGCATGAAATAACTTACACCAGCCTTCCCCAGGCAGGGCAGCTCCTGCCCAATAACCCACACTTACTTGTCTTGAAGACCTGGAGCACAGCCAGCTGGTCATTCCACAAACCTTTACTGACAGAGGACTATGCCAATGCAGTTTTTGCTAATGAAAAGCAGATACAAATGCCTTCACACCTCAAAAGGGAGATTGGAGCAGTCCACCAAACATTAACTTTTCCCACAGTAAACAGATACAAATCAGAGCATACTATAACTGTAACCACAAAATTGGTGAGGTTGTGTACAGTCCCACAGTTTCAGTTTCATGAGGGATGCCTTGTGAAACAGTTCTTTGAAAGCATTTCTTGGCAAAGAAACTAAAAGAAGGCAAAAAAAATCCATGATGTTCCTAAAACTAAAAAAAAAAACAAACCCAGTCATTTTCCACTTGACTGTGGAATCAGCAAGATGAAAGAAACTTGCACCTAAACTTTCCACTGTATAAACAGACACAGGGCACTTTATCTTATCTGAATTTCTGAAACAAGAAAGTCAGAAATATTTGATGCTGAACCTCTGCTCAGTTCACTGTGATTTGTTAGCATTACTAATGGCATATCCATTTAAATCTGTATCACAGCAGCCTGCCAGATTACTGTTTTACTGGCAGTAATCCCACGTTATTTTTGCTAAACTAGGATAAATCTTAACATAAGTACAGTAAGATCTGATATATGAACTTATGTATCTTCAACTTTGTATTCTAAAAATCAGTTTCAACGAAGTCTGAATGAAAACTGCCCCCAGAAGTTTTAGGCTCTCCAAAACCTTCCCAGTAGTGCTCCAAGAATTAGAGTGGAAGTAACAATCCTTTCCTAAAATTATCATCAGTAAAAGTTCTGAACAAGATGAATCAACCAACAACGCTCTAAAAAGATAGTTGTTAGGAGTTTTTTTGCTATTTCATATGCATTCTTTTACAGGTTTTTTTGCTAATTTTTAATCAAAATCAATTTGTAGAAATGTAAAACTGGCAGTAACAAGCACATAAAGACAGATTATGGCTTCTACTGGATTAAGTGGACATTTTACACCCCTGTATAGTCTGCTGGGATTCTTCTGTTATGTAGAAACTATACTTGGTAGAAGAGAGAAGAAGAGGGAGAGGAGAGGGAGAGGTGCAAATAAGACATATTTATCATTGGAGACTCTGGAGCTTCAAGTCACACGTTATACAAAATTAATCTTGCCAGCTTCCAGGACTTAGCTTTTTCAGCAAGGAAGGAATTAGTCACAGTGAGTATGTCTACACAGAGGCACAACATCTCAGAAAAACCAAAACCAGCCCTAGAAAGAAAGAAGGACTGATGTACAAGGTGAGATTGTACCTTGTTAGATGTGTAGCCATTTGAGGGTATAACAGAGGGCACAGCTAAAACAGCGGCAGCAAGGGTACTTCCAGTAACACAGGAGCTGGAAAGAGCTCTTAACAATCAAAAGAAATGGTGCTCAGCAAACTAAAACAGAGCACTGAGGGGTCTGTTTCAGAGATCCAAAGGCAACTTTCCATTTAAGTAGCAGCTTAAGAGGAGAAAACCCACATGCAATAGCTAATTTTGTTCCACAGGATCCAGAGATATTCCTTGTCCCATGACAGATGAAGCAAGGACTGCTACTCCACAGGTAAGAGGTCCTGTACTCCAAAGAAAGCAACTGCACACTAGATTATAACTACAAAAACTAATGCTAACATTCATAGGATCCACAAGCAATGCAAAGGTGATCAAACCTCTTGACCTATTAGCAGTATTTATAGCCAAGAAACTCTGGATCTTTCCTATGCAACTAATAAAAAAAAGAAGCAGGTTTTAGTAGGAAAGGAAAGCTTTACATTACTTTGCCACATGTTTTAGTCAACTTTATTGCTCTAAATTCTACCCGAGTTATAAAGCAAATATTTATATGAGCACCAGCTAAAGCTGACAGAAAAGACAACCATTGCTCTGTCACTCTTGTGACAGGCAGACTTCCCCACCTCCTCTCCCCAGGATACAAGGGTTAATACACTGTGTTCAGGCTTTGGGCTTTGTAGCTCACTCCTAATTACTATGTAGCTGGGAAGGTAATCAATGGCTTATCAGAGCTGGGGCTAGAAAAGAAGCAACTGTCTAGTCAGAATCTGGTTATTTTTCTCCTATCAGATTATTCACCTGCAAAAGCCACATCACAGCTAAGCCTGCAAACAGCAATTACAACTGTTAAAAGTTGTTTTATGTTGAGTCATGTGTGCGGTTGTGCTCCTTCAGGAGTTTTTAAAAAAGCGCAACTAATAGCCCCACACTAACTTGGCAGTCTTATTCTCATACCAAGGATGAGGAACGAAACCCTATGTCTAGATAAAAGCCTTAGCACAGGAAAAATAAGTGTTTATTGATGCAAGTACACTACTAAGCATGGGGGGTGGCGGGAGGGGTGGGCGGCAGAGAATAACACTGCAGCAACAGCTCTAGAAATACAAAATAGTGGGTAAGAACAGCATCTTTGCACCAAAATTACCAGAATAGAAATGGGACATATAAAAAGTCCCAGAAGTGTTGTGATGTGACATCAAATTCCAAAACTTGTAATAATGATAGTTGGCAAAGCGGAATACGAACAGACGACAATAGTTCAACTGTATCCTATTCTTCATTTACTTTCCCCTCCACCTCACCATTTTTTATATTCTGCCAGAATTCTCCTCCTCTAGCTTGGAAACAACTAGCTTCCCAGTGAGTCAGTGAAATTTATTTATATGGATCAGCACATTACCAAGTTGACTGCTCAAGTTGAACTTCATAAACTGATTTCAAAAAGATTAAGTTATTATGCTTACTTCCTTTCAACGCGTGCAATATTTTTCTGTTCTGCAATGAAATACGTACATATTTTTCATGGTGAGAGCTGGAAGGATTTTACATTCAGGTAATATACAATAACTCAATTTCCCCACCAAGAAGTCGCACAGATTTCCAGTGCCTGTCTCATGTTTATGTACCAGCTCTTCACGCATCTCTAACAGCCTACAGGTGAAGCAAAATATCATTGCAGTAGGAGAGAAGACACAGTAACAACAACAGAAAAATGTATTTTCTTCTGTTTTGACTTGTTCTATTTCTTCAGACAATAGACAAGAGAAAGGTACAGCTGGAAACCTTGCAGTGACTGCTAACAAGGACTGGAAAAGCCACATAACTCTGGGACTACCATGACAATATTAAAGTGCAAACTTCACCCCACCACAGATATAAAGCCAGAGCTGAAACTGTAAACACAGCTATAAAATGTGAATTCTAATTGCTTTAGATTAAATAAATTTCATGCATTTTATTTCCCATGCTGGCAAACCAAGACGGTCACCAGCAGGTATGTATAACTGTCGTCAAATGAACTGTTTTCGATAGTGCTTATTCCAAGGCAAACTGTGGCCAAAATAACTCAAGAAGAAATGTTTTGAACCACCTCCTGCTTACAACTGGAGAAAAAGGGAAATATTTTTGAGAACTAGATTAGCTTCACCTAAAAATCAAGGTTCCAGGTTGGTACTATGAAAACTGAGAGTGTTCTGAACCTGGAAATATGACAATAAAAAAAAAAGGTTTTTTTCTTTAGAAAAGCTTGAAGGAGGCAGAGTAACAGAGATGGAGTGCAATAAAACAATCACCAGCCAACAATAGGGTGTTTCGTGTGTCTATGTGTTCAGTGGAAAGGAGGATGCATTCCCAGTGAGGCACAGGTTCCAGCCACCTTCCTCAACCAGCCAGAGTAAGGTCTCCATGTACCCTAGGGTGTAGCAATTCTGCTTTCTTTGTTTGCCGACAAGCCATGTATTTCCACATTCCCAAGATTATAAGAAAACTTGTAAGAGTTTATGAGTCAGAATCCTGCTTGAAGCATCACCAGCTCTAACTTGTGGGTAGAAAAATCCCATCCTCAAGGAGGCAAACAAAGCTCTGTGCTGCCATCAAACTCATATGCTAACCAGTCTGGGTACCTAGTGAACATGAAGATACACTTCTTTTGTGTCTATCACATGACAACAAGGATTCCATCTAGTGTAGAAATCCACACAATGTACATAAACGCTGCCTTGAAAAATACTGTGGTGCTTCGACATTGTAATTCCAAGAACAAGTAGCCTCTATGGTGCACTATTATATAAAATGTAAAGCCGAATTTCTATTATTACTCTGACAAGTGCCCAATCTCCTAAATGAAAGCAAAAATGTGGATAAAAGTGTTTAGGCTGAGTCAATTAGATACCCACCTCTCTTTGAGAGACAACGTAAGAAATTAAATACCTCTGACTGACCATAACGGCAAACATCCTCACGAGAAGGATTAAATACTGAAAGTAACACTCTTCAATGCTAAGTTATTCTTGTCTATTCTTCTCTTCACTGATACTTCAGTAATTCAGGAGACCTAGTTCCTAACCTTGAGGAATAAGACTGTGCCAAACTGGAGTCTAATTTTTTGGTTTGGGTTGCAAAATAAAGTCTGAATCTGAGCCACCAAGAACAGTTCTCACTTTCATGTCTGCCCAAGAAGTAGGTCATGAAAACAGCACCTCCACCAATCTCACTGCCCTAGATCCAAAGCTCTCAGCACCCAACTCAAACTGGATCTGTGTGCTACCTGCATGCCTGGGACAGGAGAGAAGGATGTGCTGCAACAGGTAATGTGCACATCAGGAAAACTAAAGCAGGAAAAAAGCACGGTGCTATCATTACAAGCAGCCATTCAGCACAAGAAGAGGAGCAGCTACGTAGAGACAAACCAAATGGCGTAGAGGCACAGTCAACAGAAACAGCCCACCTTGGGGAAAGATAAAAAACATCTGTTCAAAATGCTATTTACAAAACAATTCATTTCACAAATGCTTGTGTGGTATTAATGCTTTTCTCAAAGCCCTTTCTTACAGCAACTCAGAAGACCATACCTGCATGGTCTCATATCCTGCCCTACTCAGTCTAGCTAAATAATGAAGAGGAGTTCTTCTGGAACCGTCTAAAATAACTCTCTTTACCATCAAATGCCAAAAGGAAATATGCAAATCACAGAATCACAAAATGATTTGCATTGGGAGGGACCTCAAAGATCATGCAGTTCCAAATTCCCTGCCATAGGTAGGGAGACACCTGCCAGCAGACCAGGCAGCTCAAAGCCCCATCCAACCTGGCCTTTAACACTTCCAAAAAGTGGGCATCCACAACTTCTCTGAGCAACCTGTGCCAGTCCCTCAACACACTCACTGGAAAACATTTCTTCCTAAATATCTAATCTGAATCTCCTCTCTTTCAGCTTAAACCCATTACCCCTCATCCTATTACTACATGCTTTTTTGCAAAGCCCCTCTCCAATTTCCTTGTAGGCCCTCTTTAGGTACTGGAAGGCAGCATGGTCACTCCTACACATAAGAGTGAGCTGATTCAAAACTGTGATTTATTTTTAATGAGTATGTATGCAAATCTGAGTCATGTTCTTCATCTTTGGATAAAATTATCCTTAAGGTAAAATTAATCTTGAACATCGTCACTCTATTAAACTTTGTAGTCACAGAAATCCATGGCTTTTTGGCTTCAAAGCAAAGCTCTGTTTTGGATCATCAAGTTTCTTGTTATTTAGCAATCAGACTCACATCACCCTGCCAAGCAAACTAGGAACAGACGTTTCAATGCCTGTAATTGTTTCTCCCCTCAACACCACTTTTCCAGGTGTCAAAACATTAAAAACCCACCACAAACCCACCGCACAAAAAAATCTGGTCCACAGTGAGACTAACTGGAAATGTTTCAAAATCTCTCTCCTTTCAGAGCCTCACCTCATCTGTCTGCCCAGTAAATTCTGTGAATAATATGGCATTCTAACACGCTTTTGAAAAGAACAAGAAGTTCCAGCAACAACCCTTTTAAATGATAAAAAAATTCTATTAATGAAAAAGCTTTTCAGGAAAAAAATCGCTACCTCAAAGCAGCAAAGTTACCCCCAACTAACCGGCCTGATATTCTACAGCAGATAGGCTGCAAATAAGGCAGAAAATTCAGTCTCCTGTGATGCTGCAGTCAAACTGGAGCCTAGATACTCACATAACACCTACTCCTTTGCCGTCAGTTGCCTGGAAAGTTTGAAGCAACATACCCTCTGCTTCCTCAGTCCTTCTGCGTGATGCATGACCCTGACCATAGCCTGAACAAAAGCCAAATAGCATTCCATCCTAAGTTCCAGGCAGTTCATAAAGTACCAGAACAACTTATTGGGAGCTTGCAACAGAAGGGAAAACTCTTTATTATATTCCTTTAATTCAGAGGAGAGTATTTGGAGCTCATTTCATTACTAGCAATACACATTACTTGCAATGCAATTCTTCTTTCCTAAGATAGAGACTAGGTTTGATTCTCCAGAATCCCTTACTTCCAAGTTCAAGTGAAGAATCCTGCTCTCCTCTACAGTGCAGTATCCCCAAACTCAGAGGAAACCATACAGCACTGGACTACTGTAATTATCAAATCTACTAAATACTTAGACAATGGAATTTGTGTTCTCACTGCTTTAGAGATGAGTCCCTTGATAACCAGAGTAGCCTTGCAGCAAGCAGCAGTCTCCCTTGGGAACTCTTTATGCTGTTATGCATCGCAAACATGCCATGCTCCATCATCCGATGAAACATTCAACTCCCCCTTTCCCCTCTGCAGGAGGCCAAGAGGATTTCCCAAGTCACGTGGTAAGTCAGAGCATTTTCATTCCAAAAAAGGAACAGCATTTTTTTCCCCTGGGAAACGTCTGCACTTTTTCAGTTTACTGTTTCAGGGAGAAATTTCAGGGAGAAATTACTTTCCGCGTCAGCCTTCCCTCCTATCTCACCCTCACAGAAGAATCTCTGTGATGTTTCAGACAGGTTCCAAATTAATTTAAATTACTTTAAAAAGGTTACTGCTGCCTAGCATATTGACCATGTCCGAGTTTTGCCTAAAACCAGAAAACTTGAATGGGACATGGAAAATCAGTTTGTTCTCAGCAGTAAGCATGACATACGTAACGACAATATAGCAGTCACACAGGGAAAGTTCTATACCAGATCCATCATCCAGACCTCAGCTGCTTCTAACACACAACTTGAAAAATTCCTTCATCGCTCTTGTGCCATCTTGGACAGCCCATTTTCTCTTAAAAAAAATCTTCATTTGCCAGAGTAGTACTTAAAATTGTCAGTTGTAGAGTTACTATGCCAGGTAGAAAACTCACTGTCACTTAAGTTCAAACGTCTAAGAAAAATGACATGGGTAAATTATGAAGGTGTAGTTTTTTAAAAAAATGGTTTACGTGAGAGAGTAACTCCATTTCCTTTTATAATGATCTGTCACAACCGATTTCTTTAATTTCAAGACATACCTTAAGGCCCACTACTCTGATTGAATTTCACCGCCTGCTTTCTGCCTGATGGACATCAATTTCCTATTCATTCTACAGATTTTAGCTGCAAACCAAAAAGGACACAGCATCATAAGAAGTAATTTTTGGCACAAGAAAACCAGGGCTTAAGATGTGTCTTAACAAGGAGGTCTACAGTACAGAAGTCAAGAGGTAGGTAAGCACACAGCTGAAGGGAACCACGCAGAAGTGCGGCTGACAAGGAATCAACAGTCACTGTTCAGTAGATACTGGCAATTCATGTTTCAGCCGACAGTGAGCAAGCCCATATGTCATGGGAGTATCTCCTGCTCTGTGGAAGCTATACCTTCTACAAATCATTGACAAAGCCATGCATTTAAAAGGACCATATGTTGGGTTCTAACCAAACAACTCCTAAAGTTGCTCTTCCAGTCATTTCCTAAACATGCGGGTCTCCAACGTGGAAAGAAGCCACCTCCACTACATTTAGAGAACACTTTTTCCTTAGCAGCTCCAAGGTATGGTAATAATTGGCATGAGCCCAACCAAATAAACTCACCGTGCAGCTTCAGGAAACATGACGCTCTTCTCAACAATTTAAAATACAAAAAGCTTTGCCTAGCTCAGTACTTTTCAAGGTAATATGGTGACAGAACAGAGAAAACACAGAACAACTTTAGACTCTTTTCTAGCAATGGACCTAGAAAACGAGAGGATGAGCTGGAAAGGAATCTGGAAGGAAAGGATACTGTTTGCCAGCCAACAATCCTACGGTCACTTCATTCATGAACTACTTGGTGAGCTTCCCCACCTGAAATCGCATGCACATTAATCCAAGAAATCCAGTTATTTTGCATTCCTCCTTCCAACCTGTGTATGTCAGCTAACTAAAGTCAAATCCACCAGCAAAAGTGTCCTCACTTGACTCCATGCTCTGATGCTATGCAGTGAGCAGCGCTGCAGTACCCATCTGATAGAGTGCTCAGGTGGTCCCAGCTCCTGCACACGTACACAGGAATAGAACCCACTCCGAAGCACACTGCAAAGCCAAGGCTTACCACTTCTATCAAGCAAGCATTCTCCCTTGCCCCATTTCTATAGCCTCACACCACTTTGATTCTACGTAAGCTTTGGATAACAGAAGGAGCAACAAGCTACATACACATTGTGGGACCTGCGCAATGTAAACCAGTGAAATTATCACCAAAGCGTTCTTCTAAAAACCTCTTAAACCAGGAATGCATTCCACAAAGCTTTTCTCAAACCCTATAAAATTTCTTATGCTATGAGCTCAGTGTGAATTCTTTTATTCCCAGCAGGCTGCAGGACAGAACGCAAGACTGACATTCACCCAGAGGGTATTTTATAGTGGTCATCCCCATCAGATCCTTCCTAAGTTATCTATCCCAGTGAAATTAGAGTTCTAATTATTCTAATAAGCAGTTTCAGAGATATGACAGTTTCCTGGTGGCACAGCAGTCCCTTCCACCTGGGGAAGCAAACAAAAGCAAAGCACTGAAACAAGCTCATCAGGCACATTTTTTCCCTCTCCTGCTTATGCAAGTTGTTCTACATTTCCCAATCCCTTAAAAGCTGCCAAGAATGCAGCAGACAACAGCAGACATGCTTGGTATTTTACACTGGACCTAAGTGATACCCCATAGGCTTGCCCTACTGGAAAATAATTCCGCGTCACATTCAACTGCTGCATATTTTAATTTTCATTAAAATGACATCTCATTTTGGTGACCAATTGAGACTATAATAACAGGAAGAAAACCCTTTGCCAGAACTTTAATAGGAAAGGGACAAGTCATTTTCTTTTCATCATCAAATGCTCAAGGACAAAGCAGTCCTTAAAGCCAGATCACTCTAGTTTGCCCTCAAAAAGCAAGTACTGAAATATGACCAGCAGCACATCAGCAATACCACAGGTGGTCTTTCACTGAGAGTACTTTGGAGATTAGAAGTATTCCTTCTTGGTGAGCAGAGTGCACACAGTTTCATCTAGCAAAGAATGGTGCCTCATCCCACATACGGCTACCAGAGGACACGGAAGCAAAAGGCAGCAGTTGGGATCTCAGGAAGAGCGACCACCAGCTGATATTACAATAAATAAGGAAATAAACAAAAATAAAGGCACCCAAAATCCAAAACCATTTCTACATTTCCATGGACCTACAAATAGGAGAATTATTTAAATTAACAGGTTTGTGTCATCTGTATGCTATTTTATAGAATGGCAAATAAGTGAATCATAGCACAAATCCGGAATGAAATCATAAAAGTTACGTTTCATTCTCAAGACTGCGTGGGACTCAATCGCACAGAAAGTTTCAGCTTTAAGATTAGTCAAAAAATAGCTTCAAAAAATAAACTACAACAAACGCTTGACTCTGGTGAGGAGCGCCAGACTCATTCTGTCTGAGGGCAGCCAAGAAACAATCTCTGCAGAGAAGAGATTTGTCCTAAAATTTCTCTATTGATGACTGGATCAGTTTTTACTACACCTGTAGCCTCCTTTCCCATCACAGAACTTAAGTATAAAGTCTTGATTATTCCTACAGTCTGAGTTATCATTTTTAAAAAAATATATAGTATCATGAACTAATTGTCAAAAATCCCAACATCTACTCCTTTCTGCACAGGGCTCCTCCTCCACATAAAAAGAGCGTTGGAAGGGTGTTCTTTGTACACTAAGTGAAGCTTTTTTCCTATTCTCTGAATGAACGGGCACATTGGAAGCTATGAAAAGCCTTTTTTTTTTTAATTCAGCCTCCCTTTCAAAATCTATTTTGCTCTGTAAGAATTAAGATGAGGAAGTGTATGCTTCAGCCACTTCCATATACCAAAAAACATGTGCTGGTCATCCCCTTTTAAATTTTTATTCGGGAAAAAAAATCCCCACACAATATAACAAATAAACATAAAAATGCACAAAATGTTCAGCTTCGCATGGGTGGGCCATTGCTCTACAATTAGCTATAGGCAGATTCCCTCCCCTCGTTTGAAGTGAAAATGTTGAAAAAGTTTTCTTTCCTTCCAAAATTTTCAAACAGTGGCTTTCCCTCTGGCAGTAAATCCAGCATGAGGCAGCAGACCTCCCTTCACATTGAATTTCAATCAATTTAGGCAGCACTGGAGTGGGCAAGTGGCAGTGACACCTACAAGAAATCGTTCTGGTTTCACCAGTTTCTGCCAGGTGAGGGGAGTGAGGAGTCAGCAGGGCAGCAAGTGTGCACGCATGCAAGGGAGGGGAGGGAAGAAGCGGAAGAAAAGGGAGGTTTGTTGGAGAGACTGTTTCTTATGGTGAAAGCAACTCTTCCTAGGGCCCCCTCAACTTTATAAATGTTCTGCTGCAGTTCAAGCCACATCCTAGCTTGACTTCCAAAGCCACCCAGATGCACATCACTGCTTCTATGGATGTCGCAGCATGGGAAACATTGGGGGTCAGAGTAGGCAACAAGTGCTGCCAAAGATCTGGTGAGAATAATTGTTTTGTGCCCCTTCAAATCACTAGGCAGCCACCAGTTCTTTGGCTTTTCAATCATTCATTTGAACATTAACCACCAGCAGCATTCAAGGTCAGGAAAACAGAAATTCAGTTAATTACAACGGCCTGCCAGTTTCCATCCTCAGCAAAAATACAGCCATCACACCACAATACTCTTCCCAAGTCGCACCATCCCTGCAACCAGCCACTGCTACTACATGAGTTTTGTGAGTCCCAAGCTCCACCTGTTAAAAGAGATGAGCAGCAGTAGGCCAATAAACTATTGCTTGTGACAGCAAGGACTTGAGGTGCTTACGGACCCCACCACGGAAATCACCACCACACTACTGAGCAACATGTTCTCTGGAAGTTGATGCTCCAACAGTTTGAGCCAGAGCATCAGAAAATAAATGTTAAATATCACCCAACACACACTGTACCTATGCCAAGTAAAGGAAAACTTCAGCACGATGGCCACTGCATCTTCCTCCCAAGGCTCCTCACATCCCATTTCCTTGGCATGTCCTCTCTTCCTTGTGGATACACTCTCTACTGCATCCTTAATAGGGGGCTACCTGCACCAAAACTCTGCCCTGCCTTTAAAGGTTTTTCCCAACCTAAATGAGTCTGTGAGGACTCTTCGACACAAGTCCTCATCGGGAGCAGAGATAAAACCTGCAGGTTTCTCAACCCCAGGAAACCTGTCTGCAGTTGAATTAGTTTCAAATTTTCTTTTCCAGGCTTAGAAGTTGTTACTAGGAGTCATTATTCCTCATCTACCCAGAACTGCCAGGATTAACTACCACAGGAACACCTCACTCAGCTCAGCCCTTGATTTTCTGCAGATATTTTGTCCACATCTGAACAAACCGGTCCAATGTAACTCAACCACTGGTCACATGCTTTAAGAAACGCAGTAAGAAGAGATTCTCATCTTCGTAGGAAGAAAGCTACAAAGATCAGGCATTCAACATGCAAAAGCAGAGCATTTTAAGTCCTTTGCCCAACACCATGTATTTGAAAAACATTTATAGCTTACTTCATGAACCTTTTTCACAAAGAACTGCTTCCCAGCCCCACCACATCTCAGTGATGTGGAGCTCTCACCGTCAGTATCTTAGCCACAACAACCACAGCACCCAGAACAAATAGGGGTCAAAGAAAGGGCTTCCCTTTCTTCATAAGGAAGTCTCTGAGAAACGTGGACTTAATTCTCCCTCCACACACCACTGAGGGCAAGCTGTCTAACAGGAAAATAGCAGCAATTTTTATATTAAGCACCAGAAATTACTGCAGGATAGGGCCTTAATGAGTAGGCTGTATTGTAATTTATGGCTGCTACGCTTCCAACCAGTTAATAACCTAGCAAACACCACTAAACGGAGAAATGCCGCCTAATCAGCCACAAAGCACCTGGTTCCATCCCAGTTCCACTCCCGTTACTTAGAAAGGAGGCAGGCAGTGCACAGAACTGTGTTTGCACCTCATGGCACACCTTGCCACTAGTCAACCCTCTGCTGACCAGCACCAGCCAGGCTCCTCCTGCCACCCCTGCTGCTTCTCCATTCCTTGTCACTTCTTGCATGTAGCTGGCATACAGAAAAAGAAACCCCACACAGCACTTTTTTTTCCCCACCTCATCTTGCTTGTTGATACTGATTTCTGCTGTTTCTGGTCTTTCCACCAGCAGAAGTTACCTTGGCCCAATTAACTAGAATGCCTCCTTCATCTCACCAACCAGTGTATGCAACCTCCCAGCACTGCACCAGATCCCCCCAGTTTCCTTCCAAGGAAGTAGCACCAATTTAAAACAAACACCAATACTGATGTTTCGCTCTGTGAACTATTCAGACGTACCCATCTCCAAAGCTGTAGCTGCCCTCCCAACTCCCCTGATATTACAGTCCCTCCAGCCCATTTCTGCAGTTTCTCTATAGCAAAGGTGCTTGCTGACTCTCTCCCCATCTAACAGGCTGCTTCCACTCTCATATATGTTTAAGCGAGATTGGGAGAGCAGGCAGGGATGCAACTTCAGATAATTATGCTGCAAGTCCATTCACTCTGCTCTGCCATATTCTTCCAACACTACGGATGCTCCAGCTCCACCTTCTACATGGTTATGCCAGCTGGCTCTCTCCTTACCCTGCACAGCTGCCCTGCAAGACACAACAGCATCCCTTTCAGAGAGGAAACTCCCAAGTATCAGTACACACTTCCTACCACCTGCTTCTTCCTACTCTGTGATCAATAGGTGAATTTCTCATCCAAATTTCCTGCATCCTCCTCAAAGACCTCTCACATCCCATGGCACTGTTCCACTAGGACAGCACAAGAAGCTGGGTCCTCCACAACCCCACATTCTGAGACCACTGGCCTTTACCCAACTCCCTCAGCTTTCAAAACTCATAAGAAAGCTGTGAATGCTTCTTTTAAGCCCTGCATCTCCTAATATTACTCTATTCCCATCTGAACCTTCATAACCCAAGTATTTATTCAAGAGTTCAGACTGTCATGCCCTTTCTACTGCCTGATGTTATCACAACCTCATTCTTTACCCACCTGGAGGGGTTGGCTGGTTTGTTTTAAAGTACCATCCTCACAATACTCTCGTCCGCGCTCTTCCAGCACATTTTATATCCCTTGTGAAAGAATTCACCCGTAAGACCATTTAGCACTTCTGCCCTGTTTCAAGAAAGCCCATTTATCATCTCTGCTAGAAACCAGCCATCCTGAGAAGTAACAGAGTAGAATTCATTGTATTAAAAACAATACTGCACAGATATATCGAATATAATCACTATTAATTACACCTGTATTACACAAATACTTCGTACCTACTTTTTTCTATCATCTATTGACTCAGGAAGCTTATATGGTCCAGTCCTATTGCAGAGCAGGATCAATTCTTCATCAACCATAACAGACTGACGTGCATCTAACCTATCCTAACCACCTCCAATAATGAGGACTGAACAACTTGCCCAGGAAATAATTCAGCACTTCACTACTCTTACTGTCAGTAAAGAGATCCACAGCACCTAACCAAATCCCTCTTCTCACACTGTAAGCCCATTATCTCTTCTCCTATCTAACACAGATTTTCTGGTTTTCTGTTTCCTCTTCACAGCAACCTCTTTTCGATTTTCTCTTTATTATGAAGGGTTCCAGTGCCTGTAATTTCTCCTTGGAGATCATTTATTCTCAGATCCGGCAGCTCTTGGGTCTCTGCTGTCTCTCACTCGTCCATACAGTTTCTCAAGCGTAGCGTGACGGAAAGTATAAATAAGAGGGGTAAACAGGCACATCACACATTCTGTCAAAAGGAACAGTTAGGATACTGGCTACTGACTGGCTCAGAGCAAGCTTTCACTTGATCGCTAAGACACAGGGACATTCCAACACCTTCTGAATTGACTTGCATACAACCTCACTATTGAAATGAAGGAAATCCCAATAAATCACTGCAACACCACGAAAGGCTAACAGACAATCTGCCAAAAATCAAACATTGTAACCCAACTGGTACTAAAGGCAGAAAAACTTTCCAATCACCACTGCACAGAACAAAAGCAAAATCCTCCTCCTTCCCCAAGCACCTGAAGAGGATAGTTTAGTTCAATTCTAGTGTGTTCCTGAGCGTGCTCTCACTTCAGCCACAACTGCTCAGCTAGGGCCACAGCAGCAAAGTATCCCAGACAAACAAGAGATTCAAGATATATTTAATGCTTGTTTTTAATCTTTTTGCACATTTACTGCTACATTTAACCTGATTAGAACAAAGAATGAAGCATGTAACTGAGTCTCTGACAAATTAATTGCAAAGGTCAACTTAAATTTAGATAAATAACTTGTTCTTTTCTGGGTCAGACTGCTAAAAGAGACAACTTTAATGACAGTTCTGAAAGCTCAGAAGGCTCCTCCATACCTGACAAGAATCCAGAAAACTGGTGTACCCACTTGCCAGGTGGGTATTTACAAAGCTGAAGTCAACACTGCAGAAGTCACACTTCACACACGTGAGTGACTGCGCTGCAAATATGGGACTGATGAAACTTAGACGATACTGATAGAACCTCTGGCATCCTGTCGCTGTGAAAACATGCCAACACCACTGGAGAAACTACCAGCACCCTGAAGAGACAAGGCACAAATGCCTTGCTGCTCTTTGAGCAGTGCCCCAGGGACCCCACGATGTATCTGCTGCCCGAGCAGCGCTGCTCCATTACCCGATAACAATGCGATTCCAGTGGCTTTAGGCAGTTGTGCCATCGGTTTCTCCACCAAAACAAGGAGCGAGCAACAGGTGAACCACGGCAGCAGCTTTCCGAGAGGCAGCAGTGACACAGATTGTGGCAAAAGTGAGAATAATATCCCACGGTTACACATTGTTCCCTTCACTTATAAGGAAAAAAAAAAAAACATCGAGCTCGCTACTTCTTGCGGGCGCAGCCAACAAAAATTGCCCTTTTTGGCTCCCCCACTCCAAGCTGCCCCAGCCTCTCCCCGGGCTGACCTTCAAGCAGGGCAGCAAAATCAGAGGAAAGCCCGAACAGGCGGGGATGCGCGGAGCACTGGCGCGCTCCCCATCCCGCCCGGTGCTGCCCTCCCCCGGCGCTGCCCCCCGCCACTCCGGTCGTCCCCGAGCGCCACCTGGCGGCCGCGCGCGCCGGCCCCAACTCCGCCCCGCGCCGCTCCGGGAGAGCGCGGTACGGGTACCGGTACCGAAGCCGGGCCGGGGGGAGGCGGCGCTGGTTGCCGGGGCGCAGCGGCGGCAGGAGCTGCGGGAGCTGAGCTGCCGGAGCGGGGCCGAGAGCTCGGCTGCCGCTGCCCGCCCCGCTCAAGTTTCGTCTGGCGACGGCACTGAGAATAACGTGCGGCTGCTGGGACTGCCGGCTCCGGGTAGCGCAGAGAGCGGAAGAAGCGGGGCCCGCCCGCCGGCACTGCGCCCGCTCCGCTGCCGCCGCGTGAAGGGCACGGCTCCCGCTCCACTCACCGTCCGGTGCCGCTGCTGCTGCTGGCGGCGCCGCCCCAGCGCCGGGAAACACCCGGCCGCCGTAAGCGCGGCGGGGCGGCGGCAAAGGAGAAGCGGCAGCGCCCTGCCCGCCGGAGCCGCCATCGCGCCGCTGGAGCCGCCTCACGCTGCTGCTGCGGCGGCGGCGGCGGCGGCGGCTGCTGCTGCCGCCCGGGGTGGGGGGGAACGGGGAGCGGCGGGGCGGGGCTGGCTGGAGGCGGAAGCCAATCGGAGCGCGTTTCGCGCCGACCCGGGGCGGGACAACCAATCCGGGGCAGCTAATGGGCGCGGCGCAGATGGCCTGCCCGGAGAGGTGATTGGTCGCCACGTTCCCTCCCCTGCCCGCGGAGGGCGGGCCGCGCTCGGGCAGGAGGGCTCGGAAACTCCTCAGCGGGGCCCGCGGGCGGGGCCGGGCGAGGCCGGAGGGGCGGGGCCACGCGGGCGGGGCCAGGGCGGGGAGCGGCGGGGAGGCGGGCTACGGCGGGAGATGGGGTGCAGGGAGGAGGGGGTGAAGGGAGACTGGGTGCGGGAAGGTGGGGTACAGAGAGGACGGGGTGCAGGGATATGGGAAGCGGCGGGGAAAAGGGAGCAGAGAGAGGATACGGGGAGACGAGGTGCAGGGGGAAGAGGGTGCGGGGAGAAGGGGAGTGACGGGAAAGGGTGCGGGGAGACAAGGAGGGGCGTGGTGCAGTGGGGGGAGGGTGCGGGGAGATGGGGTGCGGCAATGAGAGGGTGCACTGGGAGCAGGGAGTGCAGCGATGAGAGCGTGTGGGGAGATGGGTAGCAGTGGGGAGAGAGTACAGGGACACAGGATACCCTGGGGAGAGGTACTGCGGAGATGAGGTGCAGTCGAGAGAGGGTGCAGAGAGATGGGGAGCAGTCGGGAGAGGGTGTGGGCCACGAGATGCACTGGGGAAAGGTTGCGCCGTGGAGATGGGGCACAGTGAGGAAAGGATGTGGAGACACAGGATGCAGGGGGGAGAGGGTGCACTGGGGAGAGGGTACAGAGATGCAGGCTGCAGCAAGATAGGCCACAGAGGCATCACCGTGGTCCTGGAGATGCAGCAAGGGAGGCACAAGCATTTAGGCTCCAGTGGCAGTTTTGACAAGTGGTATAAAAAGTGAGTGATCAAAAGATTGCACAGAGAGATGTCCATGGGTATGGCAAGAAAACTGTCACGGGGCTGGAGGTTGCTGAAATCATCAGGAACATCCAGGCTGAGAGACTCTGGCTGTCATTTGCCACCCCTATTTGTCATGAAGCCCTTCTAAAAATCCAGAGGGGAGCATGACTCAGTGATGAGGTGACACGGATGTGCTTCAGCCATCACCCACACCATGGCTGTGCCATGATGCCTTCCTCCTTCCATTCCCACCTCCCTCTTCCCCTCCCCCTGCTCCTTCATTTCCCAAGTGTTGCCTTCAGGTCCACTCAGATGCTGAAGGGTTTTTCTCAGCTTTTCCCCAAAGAACATAATTTTGGAGTCACACAGCTCATCCCTGAGCAATCCTCCACCCAAAACCCCCTGAGATGGTTTAGCCAGCCAAAGTTTACAGCCTCCTTTCTGGCTGAGTTTTCCAGCAGGGATGGGGCTTCCCTTCCTTTTCTTTGTCAGTCACGGAAATGTGGTTGAAGCCAATGTCGTTGAAGCCGTTGCATCTCGTCTGTGGTGTTTACAACATAGTATGTTTAGCACTTCAATAATTGTTTGCTTTTTCTTGCAAGATCAGGAAAACCCTTTTGCAGCACCTGCTATGGGCTGCACTGCTCAGCCAGACTGAAGATTTTGTCAGCCCCTGTTCATTGTATTTCCCTCTCCTTCCACATAGAAAATTGACAGCAGGAGGTAAAATACTTTAAAATAAGGATTTTGTGTAGCACAGCCCTCTGCAATGACCCTGGGTGCATCCACACTGGAAGATGTTCCAATGCACATCTCGGCTGACGAGCCGCCTCATGGACCATAGATAGGGCACTTCTCTCTAGGGAAATCAGTGTCTCCCCAATATGGTTTGCAGCATCCCCACATAATGTGATTAAGAGCCTGTTAGGTGCCTCAAAACCAGCAAAACTGGGGTTAATACAGCCCGGAGGAGCTGGAAAAGGGAGATGAGAAAGACAGGAAAGGGGGAGGAAGGAAGTCCCCAGGATGGGGAAGGTCCTGGAGAGGGCAGAGGATGCAGCTTTGGGGCAAAGCCATCTCTTCGTCCCATAAACGACCCAACCCAATACTCTTCTTATGACTGGATGAGCAGAGATACATTTGGGGCAAGTTTGCTGCCCTCCCAGTAGGGTTTCCTATGGAGGCCAGATGCTGGCAGCACCAGGGGACAGCAGGGATGGACACATCCAGCAGACCCTGGGCTGCCAGAATTGCCCCAACTGCTCTCTCCTATTCCGTACTCCTCCAGCAATTCAGATTATATATTTAGATATTTATTTCTATTTCAAGAGGAACTGGAAATGTTCACCTGAGGCCATGTTTAGGCAGAGTTTAAATGTTTCCAGGGAGTATTTGACAGAGGTGGGAGAAGAGAGGCTGCGAAAAAGGCCAAGTATGGCAGAAAAGCAAATAATTCATAAGCAAGCCTGTGCAGAGCACATGGGCATTCATTACATTATAGAAATGGGAATTAAATATGAACCCTGAGATCAATACCATATGCAATCAAAAGACCCACATGGAACAGCTTCTCAAGAGCACAGGGGGTGAAAGGGAGAGGATATTGGCAAAAAAATGAAACCCCATCTTTCTAGGTCAAAAAGCTCCTGATATTTTCCACTCAACTTCAGAAAGGTAAAGCAAAGCTGTTCCAAGACAGCATACAGGTAGGTTCATGTTGCTAGAAGGACTCTTCTCCTCCAACACACAAATATTCCCATGGGAAACCATAGAAAGAGACCAGATGAAACAACGATTCCTCTGTTGTGCAGCCCGTAGGCTGGTAAACAGCCACAGGCTGAGATAAAGCCCCCCGCCTTGCCAGAAAAAAAAAAAAAGATAAAATGCTGCTGGTCCTCCTTACTTTTCCTGACAAGTTTTTTTTTTTCTAGCAGAGATGCACTATGGGCATTAGAGCAAGTCAGAAGATACCCACGCCTTCCCTTTGCTGTTGCCAGAGAAATTAAAAGAAAATCAGGTATTTAATGAGGCTTCCTCTTGGTGCTTATAATTATAATATTGGAAAGCTGCTCCCAAGAAGAATTGATGGGAGAAGGCATGCCAGCATTTGCAATTAATATTATTGCTGTGGGAAAGACTGAAGTGGAAAGCTAAAGCCTCAAACCCCATCAACCATCCCAACACTGCCAATGGAGGCATGGATACCATCCTCCTGCAAATAACATACTGATTTAGGAGAAAGCAAGTGTGCGATAAGCCATAGGCAACCAAACACTTTGACTCAGACCTGAGCAAGCCCCAAAATTCTTGGATACAATAAGCTAGCTGGAAATAAATAAATAATTTTAAAAAACCCAAACAACAAACAGTCTTTTAATGCATGGGCTCTTCACTTTCTTCAAGCTATTTAATTTCAGGATTTACCCTATTTTATTCCTGTAGATGTCTGAAGCTATGATACTTGTAAAAGCCCACACACAGAGGTCAGTGCATGTGCAAAATCCTGCAGGAGTGTCAGGCGTGGGTGGATGAGGAAATTCAGGAAGATACTAGGTCCAAGTGCATCTTATCTCCTTTTATTTAGAGGAAAGGTGGGTACTTTCAGACTAATGCAGATAACCCAGCACAGCATTGAGATCGGAGGGCAGAGTCTACCTGCCAAGAAAGGAATATACCGTTTTCTGCAAACTGAGCACCACAACAGCTGCTCATGGAGAAGTAAGATATGATGGGGAAACACCCCTGGGCTGGGCAGGACAGTCATCCCTGTCCCATCACAGAACTTTGATAATAAACCGCAAATTACGTAAACACGCCAGCATTTGCTCGCCCTGGCCTGTTTTTTTCCCATCTCTTCTTGGGGTCCAGTGTCTCCATCAGTGATGGCCAGGCCTCCACATGCTGCTGTGTCCCAGCCCCACAGTGACTCCTCCAAGTCTTCTCTGGCATCACCTTAAGTCTTACCAAAAGGTTTGCCCTAGAAGTGGCTGCAGAATTTTTACTGCAGGAGGGCAGTGGTGGGGCTCTCCAGGGTCTGCAGCCTCCTGTGTTCCTGAATAGTCATCACCATCTGTTTATGCTTCCGGAAAATGTTTTTTTTTTTTTAATGGGAGTTCATTAAAGCCTTAAGAGAGCCAACTTAAGAGGCATCTGGAAGCAACTAAAATTAAAATATCTAAAATTAGCTTCCTGTGCAGTGAATCCTCCCTCTGATCTAGATGCCAACAAGCACATGACCCAGCCAAGCCTTTCTCATTTTCCCTTCCTGCTGCCATCCCATTCCTGAGCTGCCAGGCATGACCCTAGGAGCCAACACACCTACCCACACTCCCAGCAAAATTGCATCACTCCACCAAGTTTGCTGGGGTTCCTCCCTTGGTTCAAAAATTAGCCTCCAAATTTACATCTCAGAGGTGGCTCAAAAATATGGTGTTCGCCTGTTCCTGGAGGAACCATTTGGGATGAGGATTCTCAGGCACTGCTCTGTCCTGAGGGAGCAACATTTATTTTCCCAAATCCTGGTCACTGATAATACCTGGCCATATTTATTTTCAAGGTGGCTCATTTCGTTCCCAACTTCCTTCCCATCTCACCTTGGGTGAGATGCTCAGGCACGTGCTTTCCTGATGTTTAAATCTTATTAGTGCATGAGATTAATTGAAATCACAGCGCTGCTGTGATGCCCCGGGTGCTGCTTTCCTCTTGAAGCCCCTGTAAGGATGAATAAAACCATGCTTGCCTTGCTGCCTGCTTCTTCTCAGAGGTTTCTTGTAGGCCCCCTTCAGGTACTGAAGATCCACGATAAGGCCAGCATGAGAAGGAAAAGGGAGATCTTCCATCACTGTAGAAATGCAGGGAACTTGATTTTTCTGGCATGATCACCCAAACTGCAAGTTCTGTAGAAATATATGAATCTAACTGCTTCTTCTTGCTTATTTCAACATGAGAAGGGTATGGAACTGTTGGAACATGTCCAGAGGAGGGCTACGAAGATGATCAGTGGGCTGGAGCACCTCTGTTATGCGGACAGGCTGAAAGAGAGTTGAGCCTGTTCAGCCTGGAGAAGAGAAGGCTCCGAGCAGACCTTAGAGCAGCCTTCCTGAAGGGTACTATAAGAAAGCTGGGGAGGGATTTTTTTGCAAGAGCAAGGAGTGACAGGACAAGGGTAATGGCTTTAAACTGGAAGGGGTAAGATTTAGATTAGATGTGAGGAAGAAGTTCTTTATGATGAAGGTGGTGAGGCACTGGCACAGGTTGCCCAGGGATGCTGTGGATGCCCCCTCCCTGGAAGTGTTCAAGGCCAGGTGGGATGGGGCCTGGAGCACCCTGGTCTAGTGAGAGATGTCCCTACCCACGGCAGGGGGGTTTGAACTGTATAGGCCTTAAGGTCCCTTCCAACCCAAATCATTCAATGATTCTATGATTTCAGGAGTTACATATAAGCACCTGAGATCCCATGTACATGTTCAGGCCCGATACCCAAGCCCCTCAAGCCCTGTGTGCAGGACCTACAGAAACTTCTGCACAGGGTATGTACAAGCACTTCGAGGTCTGTACAGAGACTCCTGGGGTGCTACAAAGGGGCCTTCCAGGATGCGTGTAGACGTCTCTCGCACCCCTGCATAGGCCCTGTGGGCCCCATGCTGCCCCCCGGCAGCCATCCAGGCCACGCCACGCCCGCTACAGACCCCACCCCTCCCGCCAATGCCACGCCCATCCCGCACAGACCTCACCCCTACCCAGGACACGTCACCAAAAGGCCACGCCCATCCCGCTACAGACCCCGTTCTTCTCGCCCGGGTCCCGACCCTCGCACACACCCCGCACTCACGCAGACCTCATCCCTTCCTCCCAGACCCCGCTCGTACAGGTAATGCCTTTTCCACCCAGGCTCCGCCCCTCCCACTCAGACCCTGCCCCTCCCGCCTTGATCTCCTTCGCACAGGCTCCGCCCCTCTCGCCCAGACCCCGTTCCCACAGGCCCCGCCCGCCCAGGCGCCGCCCTCCCCGCGCGCCACCGCCCGCGGAAGGGTGGTCCCTGCGCGCGCTCCGCTGGGGTTGAGGTGAGCGTGGCGGGGCCGGGAGGCGTGAGAGGGAGTGGGGCTACGGGTATGGCGCAGGCCGGGTCGGATTCTGTGTCTTTGTTTTGTCGCTCAGCTTTTCCTTCCGGGCCCCAGGCAGGCGTGTTTTGTTAGCCCCCGCTGCCCGGTTTAATTGGGGCTGTTGTTGTAGGGTTGCTGTGGCGTTGCCGGGCTCTGTGAGGGTGTTGCTCGATGTCAGAGCTCGTATCAGAGCGATTTTTCCTCACAGCGCTTTGTTAAGCAGCTTAAACTTCGACTGAGTGGCGCTTGAGTGGTGTAGTTTGTCTTTGGAAAAACGTTTGGGGTGGATTTGAGTCAGTGAAGGTCTGGGAGGAAGACCTGATCTTTGCCATGGCGTGATTTAAGTGTCCTGTGTTTGCCTTTGATTTAATGAACTGCATGGGAAAGGTATTAATTAACTCTCTTTGGGGGCTCTGATTTCAGAAAGTTGAGTACCAGCTCTGACTTGAGTTAAGATAAAGGCCTAACTGTCGTCTTTGTTTGTTCAAATGAGCTGCATGAGCATTTATTCCTTCCAGTCTGGGCTGGGAGTGCTGAGGTTGATACATGTGAGCACTAATTCGCAGAGCATGACTGCCAGAAGGGAACCTGTGCAGCACATTGCTGCCCACAGGGAGTTACAGCCTTTATTATGTTTCTTTCTTGTTTTTTAGAACGCAGCCCTGCATCTGCTGAGAAATAATTTCCAGTGTTCTTTGTTACCACCTGATACGCCAGCTGGGAGCAGATACGCTTGTGCTCCAGGTAAGGGTGGTATTGCTGCCTGCTAGGGTGTACAGCTCACAGCATGCTGTAGCCCTGCTCTCAGATACTTTTAACACTGCTGGACTAATAGTCTGGCTGATATTTACCCTTAAATCTGCCCTGTTTGGAGTTATTCTTGTTCTAAGCGTTCACTCACGATTTTTCCTAAAGCTGTAGGAAAATAGGTTACCTTTTTGCAGTGTGAAGAGTTGTGCTGAATTTTCTATTTGAAGGTTCAGGCAGTGCCATGTCATTTGGAAGGAGGAGCGAAGCAGGCATAGGAGTGAGCTATGGAAGAAAGCAACTGCCTGGAACTTCCCATCAGCCCAAGCTCAGATATGCCGCTTTCATAATATATAAAAAAAATCCCAACCTTGAAAACCTAGTGCCACTCACTATTTCTATCCTCTCAGTAAAACTTATTTAAACATAGGAAGGTATTTAAAAAAAGAAAACAGCCAAAACTAGCTAAAGATGCTTTATCTTTATGTGCTTGTCCATCTGGAGCAACAAAGCATTTCCTGACCATCACAGGGGTACGAGACGAATACGCTCTAACGTCATCAATGCCCACTTCTCTGGGACTCTGGAGGGATTCACAGTGGCCACCAGTTTCAGCAGTGTCTTTAGCCAAGTCTTCCTGCCATAAGAGGGCATGGAGGGTTCTGTGGCTTATAACTATCCTCTTAAATTTTCTGGTATTCAGTGGTAAGTTAGAGTATAATGTGCCTATTCAGCAGTATATCTTACGCTCATGTAACCATTGTTCTTTGTTTTCTCATGGAAATGGCTTGTTCTCTAAGCTGCCTCTTTTCTGCGGGCTTTTTTTGTGATATTCATTATGATTCCTGAACTAAAGAAATTGAGATTTCATGTTTTGAAGGAAAAAAAAAAAATGTGCTTTGCTAACATCATCTGTGTCTGCCCAGTGGGGGTTTTCTGGAGCTCTCTGTGCCTTGTTAGTCTTTGCTTAACTTCCCTGTACAGGTTCCTGTTGTGTCTCTTAGGCTGAGAAGTCAGGTTCCTGGGTAAGCTCGTGGTAGCGTTTTCAGAGGAGAGATTATACCATTGTCCTTGAGCAGTTTAGCTGGGCAAACTGCAAGGCTTGCAAATCATGTGAAGTCTTAGAAGGGCTTTGAAGCAATATCTCATCAGCATTACATTTTTCAGGTGATGTTTGAGGGAGCCATCGGCTATATTTGGATCTAGGATGTGGAAACAACTGGTTTTGCATCAAAACAAGTCCTGTAGCAATCCTGTTAGCTTTATTATAATAACACATTGCTGTGTCATGTTCCACTTGTTGCAGTGACACTTATTCTGGGATATGGGAATACTAGTTTTATTCTTTCCAGGTTTCCAGTGGTGTTGCTAGAGCACAGTATTTTGACGCGTTTCAGTGCAGTAGGGCTGAGAGTGCTTGTGTACCACAATAAAAACTGTATTTGTTAATTTCCTGGGTGCTGCACATTCCTCCTAGGATGCTGCAGGGGTGTTGGTGAAGAAGTGTTTTAGTGTAGATGTGACTTTGGGTGGGATGATGCTGTTTGGGATAGTTCAGTAGGAAACAGTTACCCAGGGCTGTTGAATATTTTAGCCAGCATTGTATGTAGATGCCTGTTAGAAGAATATTATTACTTTCTCTTTTTTGAACAGAATGGTTTTAAAGAAAGATCTGCTGCTGATGGCATGACTACCTCTTAAAGAGGAGTATGGCTGTACAAGGTCCAACAGAAAAAACTTGAGACTAACCCTATTGTTTCAGAACCAGGAGTGGGAGGGGAGAGATGGAGAGATGGTTACAGAGCATGTTCTGATCTGTCACAGTAAGACAAGGCTCAGCTTGATTCCTTCACTCAGTATGAGTGGACACGTGTTCAACCCTCAGTTGGAAAATGTCAGTGTGCAAGAGTGAACAGCAAGCTCACATCAAGTTTCTTGGGAAGATGAAGAAATCCATGCTGGAAACTTTTCAGTCATTGACTGAGGCTTGTGGTGAGGAGATCCCAGAGATCTAGCCATTGCCCAAAGGAATCCATCTTTTGTCTGTAGAAGATGTGAAAGCAGAACCAATGGAGGTCTTCAACAGCCTTTCAGACCAAGAAATTGCTTGGAATGTTGGCAGCATTGTATGTGGCTGTGTGTCAGCTCAGAAGGGAACTGTTTTGAAGGTGATCGTAGTTTATTTTCTTAATTTCTTAAATAAAGAGTTATAAGCACTGTCTCCTTTTTTTTTGTCAGACCCCACGTATCTCTTTTGGGTGGTGTGTTTGACTCTTCTAATAAGAAAAGCAAGGACTAGTGGCAAAATCTGAGTCAAAATGCACTTTGGCGGCCTAAGCACATTCCATCCAAAATTCTTTGGCACGTTTGCACCTTACTGAAAGATTTTAAGATACTATAAAGTAATAAAAATCGAAAGCTTGACTTTTCAGGTCACTGTGGCTTCTGTAGCGTTGCCCAAAAAGTCCTTGGCTTATAAATTCTGGCTTATCTTTGCCTGCTAGCTTGTGTGTAAGTTCAGTGACTAATTTTTTCCCCCAAAAAACCTGCCGTGGAGTTTCTATTCATGTATTCTGGGTTTAACCTCTATAGAGAGCAGATTTTAATTGCAGTCCCACTGCAAGAAGAGATGGGTTGGCACTACTGTGGATGTGGGGCAGGAGAAGGCAAAGTGGACCAAAGCACTGATCTTTGTAACCAGGACTTTTGAATAGCCAGGTGTGTGGGACTATACAGCCAGGGGCAGATCAGCTACTCATAGTGATTTATAATAGCCTTGAATCGGTGGCCTTAAATGCTTTCCATAAACAGCCTTTGCTTTGTTACAGGGTTTCCTTTCTGTCCCTGCAGCCTGTGAGAGCTTGTCAGCCTTGGCACAAATCAGTAACTTTAGGTAGTGATTTTCTGGTTGTGTTTTTTAAATAGAAAATAGTTGGCTTCTCTGGTCTGTGTGGTTTTCTGTTAAGTCTCTTCTGAATCTCCAATTCTTGTTTCTGTTAGTATTAGTTTATAGCTAAACCCAAGGTTCTTGTGCAGACAGCAAGAAAGAAGGTCATGGTTTGAGTTGAGTAACACTGCAGCTGACTTGTGCTTGAAACATGAGAACTGCAAATCAATGTACCTCCATAATCTGAAGTGTCAGCCTCTGATGTAGACAGTGCCGGTCTGTGGCAACAGCAAAATCAGACCCAGTATCTGCAAAGACGTGTTGTTAGGTACTACCACTTTAACATCTGTTGTTTTCATTAGTTTGATGCAAACTTTCCATCTTTGGCATTTTTCCTTCAAGAGCTAAAAGAGTAGTTGTGTTTTCTTCACTAAAATCTTAACTATCATACAAACACAAGGAAGATCTACGAAATTTGATGCCTGCCTTATGCCAGTTGGTGTTAAAGAATACAAGAGGATATTGTGACTGTATTAGGTGCTGTGTGCAGCAGCACAGTGTGTGCACCAAGTATGTGCTTGCTGTGTATTGGAGTTCCTGACCGCCCCTGTGCTTAGATTAAACTCTAGCAGCACTGGTACACGGAGCTGTTTCCCAACACCTCTTCTTACAGTCTGTAAGCATGGGTTGCTATTTCCTGTTAGACTGTGAAGTCCAACTTCTCTGTCCACTGGTGGATAATTAGGTGGTGGGTGGCAGTGATCGGGTACTGTGACTTACCCGGGCCTCTGCTTGGTGGGACGTTTGTGAGTACACATGTGCTATCTGTCTGGCCACCTTGGATGGAGTCAGGTATTTGCTGCTGGCTTTTAATACTGAAATGAGTTCCTCAGGTCACATTCTAAAAGCACAAAGCAGTAGCGAGGCTCACCTGTATACTTTTTTCTCTCTGTGGTTCAAGCTAATCCAATAGTGTGTTGCTGGAAGAGCAACTGCAGTGGCTCAGGCTTGTTTTTCCTTTCTGGGGGGGAACCAGCACTGTTCTCTGGAATTCCCCCAAAATCGCTCTGATAGATGAAACACAGGTGCTGTAACTTTTTTTGTTTGTTTCAGTAAGATTTTTAGTTAGAATTTCTGGATATGTGCCTTCAAACTGTGGCTCTTCGGGCAGGAGAGGCACTTTCTAAAGAAGCAATTGGCCGTGGCTAGGGGTAGGTGATATTTCAATTTAAAAGAAAGAACGGGAAAGGGAGAAATTATCATATGGTGATACTCAGGTTGTCAGTGAGTTCACACATCTCTTTCCTCCTTGTTGAAAAGGACGAGAGGTACACCTTGTCAAATTCTGAGATGGTCCTCTGTCTGTCTGCATCCAAAAAGGTGTCTTTTTCGGGATCTGGATGTGAATTTGCATATCTTCCAAGCCTGTTGAATTGTCACTTTCACAACCTAGTTAGCTTTCTCTTTCTGCTCACACTACTTACATTTTTCTCTTCCAGTGTTATTTTCTTATGAAACGTGTTTACTCATTAAGAATTAAAACAAATTTTCTTGGAGCCATAAACATCTCTTAAATCCTAGAATGGTTAAACTAGGTTTTGTTGTTTGTTATTCTAAGGCACACATGGATGGGTAGCTGTTGGCTGGAGAAAGGGCAGGAGCTTCAAGGAGGGTCTTTCCATTTGATGTGAACATTAGGAATTCTCAGGAAAATCATATCCCCTGAACACGGATTGTGCAAGGCACCATCACTCTGGTCATTAAGCAGCTGTATTCCTGCCTGTTGTGACTTTCTACAGAAAAAGGCCGCTGCGTTAGGTTCTCTCCCCCTCTCCCAGCAGTTCTCTACCAAACCTTTACTCCTCAAATTGGTGTCATCTTTTTTCTCCTGTGAAATGCCTCTGTTGTGGTGTGCCTGCTCCTGTGGCTGCTTTGCAAAGGCAGCCTGATTATTTGGGAGTAGTGATTGGAAAAAGAAACTTTCATGTTGGACTGATAAGGTAGAAGTAGCTCATGAGACAGGGTCAGTATCCTTAACAAGGTTTGAGATAAGTTTTTGTTTGTTTGTTTTTATTTTTACAGCTCTACTTGTTAACTCTGGCTTCTGTGGAGATGCTGCGAGGGAGTTTGTCAGTGCTCAGATTTACTGTAATGTTTTTCTAGGTAGAAAGCCCAAGGAACAGGCTATGTTTTGTGGGAAGGATCTCTCACAGTTCCTATAGTGACTCGGCTAGCGAGTAAGACTTGGGGTTGCTGTTGAGCTTGCTGAGCTGTGTTGCTTCTGCCATTTTAGTTGGCACCGAAGCTTAAGTAAACTTTAAATGTTCAAAGGCACACGGGCAAAGATCTTTCCCCAGTGAGGAAACACTCCTGTCTCCCTTTGCAAGGGAAAACCAAGACCAATCTAGCTACTTACCTACACTCTTGTAAATAATCCAATTGTAGTTGTAGCCCTTTATTGAAGCTGAATTGTAAGTTGGTGTGCATCTTCTCAATACATTGTCTTTTGTACTTAGCAGTGAAGATCAGTAAAATTATTTTCAGTGTTTCATTTTTGGTTTTAAAATCTGGGCTCTGTGCTACTGTGTTTGGGGTATGCAACTCTTCTCTGGCTCGTTTGCCCAAGTCCAAGCCAACGCTGTGGCAGCAGACATGGTGAAAACCGACCTGGGTGACTTGGACAGCCTCAGGAGAGGTGGTTATTTCATCCCTGTAGTACTTGCTGTCTTGGTGTCATCTGCAGTTCCTAGCAGACAATTTGTTTTCAAGCAAACCCCAGATGGGAGTATGAGAAGCTTAAAAATAAGGTGTGGAGGAATTAGAGCAACAGATAGTAATGGAGAAACTTAATTTTTTCCTTAATTGAAATATAGCTAATAGTGGAAGCTTAAGAAGCTGGATTTCAACTAGCCATGGCTTTGCTATTTTATTTTGTGTCTTGTGATGCTAAATGATCAATTTGACAGAATGAGATGAGGATGGCATAAATAATGGAGTCTTAATGGATATCATCCCAGTAAATGGATACATGATTCAAGCCATGTTAATGGCGAAGTGATTGCAAAACTCTAAGACATGTTGGTAGTGCAATATTAAACTGAGTTTTGAACATGTTACAACGTGCTATAGCATGGCCTTAATAGCAGCTGCTGGCAGGGCAGGATGAAGGTTAATACTAAATCCTGACTATTTGAGGAAGGGCACCAATTATCCCCAGGAGGAGGACCAGTGATGATGTGTGTAGTTGCAGAGCTGCAGAATTGGGAAGTGTGCATTTTCAGAGCTGGGGATTTTGGGAAGCAGTGAACCCTTACTGCAATGACAGTTAAAAAGAAATTGCCAGAGTATGACTTAGGTTTCTGCTAAAGACCTGGCAGTGTGTTACGGATTGATGCTTCTTCATAGACTCTCAATCAATTTGAATTGTGCTCCGAAACAAATGTGATTCCCATCTAGTGAAATTAATGTGACCAAATATTGCCCTAATCTCATACCTGAGAAGAAATTACTTTTGCTGCTGGATTTCATTTTCATTCTCAGAATTGATTTATGTGTCTTAATGAGCTAATAACTTCAGTAATGGGGGTAATCTTTTATCTGAAAATTGCATAAGATAAGGTGAAAATCGGGAGTTGCGGGAGAGGAAGAAAGCAGGAGCGGTTTGCTCTCTCTTGGGGATGGGGAAGGAGTGGCTCCAGATGCCTTGGGGACTGAAATCCACCTCTGGGCACCGTTTGAGGCAATGACCCTTGTACAAATCTTTCTCACTGGTACTGGTTGGTAAATGAAATCTATAGAGAACAGAGGAGAGAAGTCAAAATTAGTAACATAATCTTGGTGGTGGTAGGTTTGATGCCAAGAGATGTTTTCCCCTGTTTTGTGTACCTCAGTTTTTTTTAAGTATCTCTATTGGTGTTGACTTCTCTCCCAATTGCTTTGCTGTTTCCCTTGTGTCTTGACTTTTCCTCTCCATTGAATGTATTTGTTACGCTTTTTTTCCCACTGCAGTTCTTTCTTCCCCTCTTTTCCTCTTCCCTTCTTCGTAGTAATCCTCTTGAGAAGATGGAGACAGGAGAGCTGGGAGCGGAGCCCTGTACTCTTCTGCTGCTTTCTCACTGCTTCAGGGCATCCTGCACCTTCTGTAGCCGATGTTGCTGGCTTCAGTGAACAGGGATGAGGTATAACTGACAGTCAGGGGCTGAGGTGGAAGTAGGGGAGGAATTTTACAACAGCACCTGCTGGGTCACAGTGTCATGGTGCGCTCTGGCAATGTCGAACTTTGCATTTTGATAAACATAGGGCTCCAGAACGCTCTTTCAGTTCTTAGGGACTCCATCTCAGCTAGTCCCTGCAGAGGTCTTTGTGTCTCAGCAATGCCTTGTAAATGGAAATTTTTTTTTAAGGTCTTACTGCATAACAGTATTTTTCATTTAAATTTACAGTTGACATTTTGCACTAATGCTCAAGCTTACAGTGTCCTAGTAAAACTGTTTAAATAAAAAGTGCCTGTGAACCCCTCTCTTGATTAAAAATTAAACACCCATCAGCTTATTCAGTTACTGTTCTCTCTCTTGTGTGCTTGTGCCACTGCGGCCAGCTTAGACATCAAAAAGCTGCTTTTTGTTTCATCTTGAGAACAGAGGCTGTTCTGGATTGCCAAGAAGGACTACCAAAAGTTTCGTACTGGCGGTACCCAAGTGCAAATCAATTCCTTTTGTCTGGGTGGGGCTTCTTAGTGCTTTCGGGCTTGGAACCATCAGCTGGATGGAAAAACAGGAGCAAGTCTTTTTTCTTTCATCATCTGAAATAGGATGCAGGAGAGATGGGATCTGCCACTTTTTGCATGCACTGAAAACCCAGGACTGAACTGCTGATGCTCTGGATGTGGCAGACAGGCTCTCTGCTTCTCCCCCCTGAATATCCTTGTGCAAAAGGTTACTAGAGAGAGGATCATTGGGAAAATAAAATACCCACGTTGAGCACAAATGTATATAGCTGTTGAGATAAATTTGGATTTCTTCTCTTTAGGTGATCTGTTTGTCCTCAGTTTGAACAATACTCTTGGAATCTCGAATCAGAAGTGGTGCTTCCCTGAAGGGTTTGTGGGTTTCCTGGATATCAAAGGTGCTGACGTGTTTAATGTTAAATTACAAGCTCCACGAGGCTTTTGGCTGTTCCATCTTGCTGGTGGCACGTGCCCTTAGAGCAGGGCCCTGAGCGCTGCTTAACTGGTGAGCAGGAGAGCTGCTGCACCACTGGGGCAGAAACACAGCTTAAACCACCAGGGCACACAAATGTGGTGTCAAAGTGGACAGAGAGATTCAGGTACCCACATGGACTCTCCAGTTGCTTTTGGCGAGGGCTTGAGGTGAAGTGGATTTGTTGTTGGGTTTTTAGTTTTTTGAGTATTTTGTCTCCAAAGAATGGGTTTTGTTGGAGCAGCTTATAGTTGCTGGTGGAGCAGACGCTCAACAAAACCTAATTTTAAAATCTTCACGTCGGTTGGTTGACTCCTCTGCTTAAAAAAATAATGCCCAGATCTTGTGGCACAAATAAAAACACATGTGCCGTTCTTTTTGGGAAGAAAAATCAATATTTCTTCTGTCCAAGGATATGAATTCAACCTCAAAGTAACTGTAGAGCTGTTCTGAGCAAGAACTTCAGATAAGACTGGCTCTTGGAAACAAAAATAGGGTCTACAGATTGCTTGTAGCATTATTACTAAAATATCATCATAACATTTTATTATCAATCCTTATTTTCAGTATTTTGAAGTTAAATGTTTTCTCTGAGCTACTTTGTTATATCGTAAAAAATCATTTATTACATTATATTATGCAAGAATTGAGGATGTTTCTTATTGTGAGCTGTAATCATATCAGTTCTTGGGAGTTTAAACTTTACCTCAGTTTTGTTCCTTATCCTACTGCATATCATGATGTTAAGCTTTTCATTGCTGCAGTTAGGGCAAGATGCTTATTTTTAATTTTCTTAAAAGTGAGCACCAGCTTTCTTGAGTGATCTTGATTTAAACGCCTGGAGCTTTTAACAAAACACACCAAGTATCACATCACTTTTGGTTAAAAAACTATAACAAAAAATTACAAGAGATTGTAAAATTGCAGATGGAAACTATAGCAAATTCGACTTCCAAAGTGCTTCTCTTGTTCTGAGAGAAGGATAATAATTTTAGGGTTATTATCTGAGCTGCTGGTTTTCAGCTCTCTCGCATGGTTGCTACCAAGTGAGCACTTTGGGTGAAGGTTCCAGCACAATCAAGGATGGAGATTGCTTGGACAACGCAGATAATTTAGTGTTTCATAGGGCTCAGACACAGGAAACATTTATGCAGTACTAAAACAAACAATCTGAACTGCTATAAAAATCTCTTCAAGCTCAAAAGTAAGTACTATGGGGCTTGGTTTTCATTTTGACCAATTAAATGATGCTGGCAACACTTATAAGTTACATCTTATGCATACAAAGCTGTAATTAGGACGGGGAAGCCAAGCAAGGGCAGCATTGGCTTCCTGGTGAAAATAACATTTGCAGATTTTTTTCTGCATATGTAACACAAATTCATCCCTGGAGATGAAATGGGAACATCAGGTTTGTGTAGGATGGAAATAATTTGAAATTTGAAATAAGAGCTGTTTTTCATAATGAAATCTTCTGTTCTTCAGAGCTGCAGAAGACTGGAGAATAAGCACTGTTGGCTGGCTGTATTCCATTAGAACTTTATTTTTAAGCCTATTTAATTTTAAAGAAATAACTAAGGTTGTAAAGCTTGGTTTTTAATATGTGTCCAGATGAGTATAAAATGGATGCTATTCAGATACACTGTCTGTGAGCAGCAGCCGGTGGTGGTTGCCCATAAACCAGGGTGCAAGGGATCAACACCCTGTGCCTGTGTCCTACCCAGTATGGGCTGTATTGCCACCTCCATCCCAGCCTGCCCTCGCCCACTGATGCTCCATCCCATCTCCCTTGGCTCAGGACCATGCAAAAGCCTTAGATCTGACACAAAAAATCACTCATAAGGGGTTTGTTAGTGATTTTTCATTATCTATGCTTTCCTTCCCCTTTCTTGATAGTGCTGTGAAGTCTTCAGATGCATATCCACCACCTCTTGCCTTAAAAGATATTGAACTCTGGTGTTCAGAACTATCTGGTGAATATTTGATGTGAGTCTTCCCTCCCTCTTCCTCTCTTCCCCTTCGGAAGTTCACATCACCGGTTCACATTATGAAATCCTGAGCTGTGTGCTGCTTTAATTGGAGGAAAAGGGCAGTAATGTGTTCAGCTCTTTATAGCTAAAATGGATAACGCACCCCACACGTATCTTACGTGTTTGTGCAAAACAGTCCCAAGATTCTCGTTGTTGGAAGTTAATGGTTTAACAAAATGTCTTGTGCTGCAAAAGCAAAGAGAAACAAATATATGTGACTTTATTTGATATTCTGTGGTTATTTACTGGCTGGGAATATTTGAGTAGAACAGCAAGAATGGGGAACAAAAGGAAAAACTTAGGCCACTACTCTCCACTTCCAGTGTTTTTGCTGGCCTTGGGAATTCTCTCTTTGACCACTCTGTTCCCAACTACTTTTTTTTAAGGCTGATTCCATGACTGGAAAGCTGAGTTTGCACCCATTAGAAATGAAAACTTTTTTTCACTAAAAGATGCTGCACCTTTTCTTTTCAAAGGGAACATTTATGTTTCACCTGCACTCTTGTGAGTCAGCAGGAATTACTTTGTCTCCTGTAGCTGGTCTGTGTGACGCGATAACGTTTTTGTGGTTCAGATTTCTTCATTTTGATAACGTTTAGATTTGTAGCTCTGGTTTCCCATTTGTTTCAGTACCATTGTGTGTGTAATGGGCTATGGATTGTAGTTTATAAGTTTCAGCACTTTGAAACTTGCCTTATACTTAAAGCTGAATATAAATGTTTTTGCTCCAGGCCAGCTAAAAAAGTGATTAAGAACAGTAGGGTTTCCTTTAGGAAATGTAAAATGACTGGGTTGGGTTTTTGTTTGGTTGCTTTGCTTGTTATTTGGTTTAATTTGCCTTTTTAAATCCAGCTGTGTCTTTCCCTCTGGCCAAAGGGCTCTTATTTGCTGCAGTTGCTTGTAAGATCTACCTGCGTTGTCTGTGCCTTGAGCAAGGGCACTTGAGCAGGAGAGTGCAAATATTTCCTCTTAATGAAGTGTGCTGGAGAAAGGCTGGAGAGGAATTAAAACAACACTGAGTTAGAACAGCAGCTGAATAAGTAGTTGGGAAGTGACAGCAAGGTGTGTCAGCCAGGTGTGTGCCAGTTCGTAATACGCATCATTTGCTATTTATTAAGACAGGTCACACACCTATTTCAGAGCAGCTCATAAACATCTGTGACAGTTATTTGCTGTAACTTTCCTTACTTGAGAAAAAACGCAATCAAATCTTTGGTTGAGGGTCAGCGTGAGAGTCCACAACTGGAAATGGTCGGTTGCTTTACTCATGTGTTGTTCTTATTTGACAGGATGTTTCGCCTTCGATTTCTTCCCGTTGCAGCAGGGCTGTCTGCTGTTTCGCGCCGTTACCACGGGACGGCACATCACCACAGGACCAGGAGTAGGCTCGTGGTGGCGGCTTTCGCAGGGACAGCTGCAGCGACAGCAAGTGCCAGATTCCTTTGGCAGAGGTAATACTTATTTCTTTGGGTTTTTATTTTTTGCCTGAGACCTCATGCTATTTTAGCTTTGTGGTAGGTACCTACAGATGGGGTTAAGATCTGCGGGAGACTGTGAGGATTATTGCTTGTCCTGCTTCTGCTGCATGGAAGGAGTGGCTGTTGCTGACTTCCTATGGAGCTTTGCTGATTTGAGTAGTCAGAGATATGAGAAAGCTCAGGGCTGTAGGGTTTTCCTCTGTAGCCAACCTCACATGGGCTCTTCAGCCTTGGCAGGGTTTACTGCCTGGCTTCCCCCTCTGCTGTGATGCTACACAGGTCTGTGGTGATCTATGATGCAAAGAGAAATTGGTTAGCTCAACCAAGCTAGGTAAAAACGTCATGCTTTGATCTTCTGGTAGGGCTGCTAGGGACAGCACGCTTGGCCAGGGAATGCCACTCTGCTTTTCTTTGCGTTCTGCTGACCCCTTTGTATGTAAAACATAGAGAGGAGCAAAAGGGGACAGTGTCTTTCAGTAGCTGCACGCAGGACTTAGGGGAGGTTTGAGGGCTGGAGCCCAGCCACACCTCTGAACATGAGGCTCGAAGCCTGTTTCCATAACTATGAGGAGAAGGGGATAGTTGTGCTTGCCTGAGGTGACCCTCACTGAACCCTGTGCCCATGCCCCGTTTGTAACAAAACAATGACTACCTGCTCTTCCCTCAAAACATGGGAGCAGCGTGGCACCGGCAGTGTTACTCAATCTTGTGGCTGCAGTTAGAGCCTAAAAATAAAGTCTTTGCTCAATGTTTTATTTTCATTCTAATATTTAGCTGATTTATTGCTGGTGCTCTGCTCAGCTGTGATGTTGCTAGAAAGCTCTAGTTTTAATGCAGTGGGAGGAAGATGATGGTAATTGTTCTGTTTCTAGAGCTGTCAGATGTTGATATCTGCTAAAAGGAGTTTGTTCAGGACAAGGAGGAACACTGTGATCCAGCCCACTGTTGTCTTGTGGTGCATTTTGCTAATAATCTGCACTTATATAATGCCTCTTTATTCACAGGACCCGAATGCCTCTATGGGGATGGCCAGGACAATACCCCTTTTCAAGCAGAGAAGCGAGCAGGTTTTTTTCCACTTAAAAACATCCTCAGCATAATCGTAAAATAGGTAGAACATCATGTCCTACGTGAAGACATGGTGAATATCTCCCTCCTGCAGCAGGTTCACTGCTGGTTTAAAGACAGCCAAATTGTCAGTGCTTAGCTTGGCCTTTTATCAGGAGGGACCTGCTTCCTGCAGCAAAGCCACTAATGGCATGCAAAGTGCTAGGTCAGGGGGAGTTCAGGGAGGGATTTTTGGCTCCCGGAGTGCTTGGCTGTTCCTTGCAGACCCCTGGGCAACTGAGAGGGCTGACAGCAATCAGATAAAGGAGAGGGGCAGCCTCTTTGGACTTGCTGTTACTATTTGGTTTTTTTTTTTCCTTGCTTTGTCTTCTTTTCTTTTACAGATTTGTAAAGCACTGAATAAAATTCTACAGACTTTGGAGTATTCCTCTCTTATATGAGCCATGAAATAAATCCACAATGTCAGTAACTGTAAAACAGAAGTACACCCAGGCTTAAGATATTCATTTAGTTAATTACTTGGCATACAGCTTTTGAGTAAGATGAGGAACAAAACTGGTATGTTTGGTGTAGAAAATACATTATAGTACCACCTGTAAAAGTTTTAAACAGACTTTCAAATAGGAATTTTAACATTGTGTTAATAAATAAGTAAATAATAAGAATAAATAATAAAATTATAAGCAATAAAATAAATAATAAAATAAAACAATAAATTAATAAATGAGGGATACAGAACTGCAAATTTCCTTTGTCTTTCACAATATTGCCTGGGTGATTAGTAGAATTTAAGAATAAATTTGGTGAATATAAAATGTTTGTAATGACACCCTATCTTATTCAGGTAGTTACCTTCTGAGTTATTACAGTAAGTAGCAGTAAGTATAATGAATTAGTTATAAATGTAAGTATATAATACACGTAGCCAGAGCACAGGGACTGAAAAAGCTGTATATCACCGAAAACGTGGTTTATAGACGTCAGAGGAAAATGTCCGTGTGCATCTAAGTATTTACACTTGATTTATTAAATGTTGCAGTGGTATGTAAATTGGAAGCAGGGTGGGGAGGTCCTTTGCGTAACCAGTTCAGTTGGTGCAGTTAGTCTGTCATACAGTCAGTTAGTGAAGCAACCCTGCTGGTGTTGTGATACGAAACCTCCTGCGCTGCGTGGTTACTGAGGGGTGCAGCAGGTCCTAGGTGTGGCTTTGTTAGCATTGCAACAGTTACTGTCCCTTTGGCAGATGACTAGCAAGGAATGTGTGCCTGCTAGCTAAGCTTGAATGATGTTTAATGAACCTGGGACACTCCATTGCCCTTTGAGTAAGGAATGCAATGAGGGGTGCTCTCCTGCAGACTCAGTGAAGTTTTCTTTTAAGATGAGGGACGTCTCCCTCTTTTTTTCTTATAATTATTTCTCTTTACAGTTAAGGCACTAAAAATGTAACAGGCTGAATAAAGAAGCGATTGAAAAAATATTCTGTTTCTTGAGCTAAGTAAGTAAGAGTTGGTGCAGTGTTAGAGGAAGAGTGATAAAAGGAAAAGAGTATTTGACTTGGATCTCTTGTCATCTGCATAGGGCCTTGTGTAAATGCACCATCTCTTCTCAACTGACATATGAGAAGCAGCACTGCATCTCTGATCAGTACTTAAAACACCCCAACTTTTTCATTTCAGAACAGGTTTCTTGTATTTCTGATGATGAGGAATCTTGCAAAGAAGGGATTAATATGGTGGTGCCTGTGTGTGAACTTATCTTTTCCACTGCTTAGCATGAAGACAGACAAGACTTCTCAGGTGGTTTCTGGCTTTCATGTGCAGCTAGAAACCAGTGTGTTTCAGATTGATGCTGTATGATACACTTTGAGCAGTATCATAAGCCAGTGCTGGGGTGAGGAAGCCCATACAAAGGCAGAGGAGAAGTCAAGGATTGAAAAGGTGTGTTTACAAACCCCTGATGGTTGTACAATACAAGAGGGAAGACTTATGTTGTGTCTTCCTAAGACTGGAGGTGGGTTGCTGGGACCTTCATGTTTGATCTGCATCCATGTGAGCTGTCTGAATAGCTACGTGTTGCAAGTGTTGGTCTTGTTACCTTGGCTGTCCTCCAGGAGTTCCTGCTGCCCGCTTTTGGTGGAATATATCTCATCTAAACAGAGACAGGAGTACCTGATGCTGCTCTGCTTTGCCATAGTGGAGAATACTTCAGCAATGCAAATAACTGAGCTTAGAAGACTAATGAAGTTTACTCTTGCTAAGCAATAACTTAAATTCTGAGGACTTCCAGCTGGCAAGAGAAGCAATTAAGTATCTGGGCATTGGTACAATGAACTGAATTAATTAATTGGCACAGTCATTGGCTAATCTAAATGAGGCATTAATATATGAGAAGTACTAAACCTCTAAGTTTGTAGCCAGCTTAATGTTTATAAAAAATTCTGTTACTCATACCTGTGTAGAACTTGTATTCTCCGTTTGTAGTTCCAAATACTGATTCAGCGTGTTATTGAATGACCACAGATATCTTCTCTGTCACAAAATTTCTTGGCTGAATCTGTGGGCAGTGGACATGTGGAAGTGCTTAGACGGATGTTTCAGTGCTGAACCTTGTCACTCACTCAGCCCAGTGATGAATGAAATAAGGGAGTGAATGTACCTGTGGGGAGCACAGAAGGATCTCTGCAAGCAGAGTCCTACCAGTGTTGTTCCTGATGAACTGAAAGTATTTAGTTATGCTTAATTTCTTACCCTTCTGCAAATATAGTGGTAAGAATAAGAGCAAGACGTGTGTTGCTTCAGAATTTGTTTTACAAGGTCTTTGCTACTGTGTGTTTGTGTCTAACTTGGTCTTATTTTGCTGCATCCCATTGGCCTTATTCTGCTCTGTTCTGGTCCTTGCTCTGTCCTGTGCATAAGTTGAAGCGATTAAGCTCAAGGTACTCATCTCCCAGTATATTCTCATTCTATTACAAACTCTTTTTTTCAAGGTCTGCTCCTCATGATCAAACTGAGCTGTCCCACTGGCTGCCACTTCTGCAGATTTCATTCCATCTCTACCATTTCTGTCTCTCTTCCTTTACCTTTTTCTCCTTTGGCCATCCTGTATCAAATGCCCAATTGCTTTACTTTACAATTACTTTATCTTCTGTAGGAGAAACCCTTCATCTTCCTTGCTCTGCTGACCTTCACTGCTTTTTGTGTTTGTCTTTTCTCCATTGCCGCTTTGGAAATTAGTTTTGAAGCCTACATCAACCCTCAGCTAGCTCTGCTTAAGAATGCATTGCTTTTTTGTTTTAGTGTCTTAGGGGCTTTAGAGTAATTTGCTTAGAACACATTTTTAATGGCAGAATTGCTGGAAATATCTTATGCCAGCTGAAACTAAGACTTTTAAAAGTCTTTGTTCTAGCAAAACAAAGGAAACCACATAAATCATAGTCAAGAGTGGAGAAACCGATTTTATAGCTATAGATGTGTCAGGTACTACTTAACCTGATGTAGAAGAGAAAAGAAAAAAGTGTAGGTATTATCCATGTTAGGTTATTTTTACTTTTAGAGCTCTGCTCCGTTTTTTCAGTTCTTTGTAAGTAGTGACAGACTTAACAGACTATCCTTGGGATTGCTGTGCTGAGTGTTTTCTCCTAAGGTTTGAAGACATATTGATCTATCAGTGTTGTCTTGAAAGAGGACTGTGTCCTTTCAGGTGGGTTTTGGCTTCATATTATTTTTACCCATGAGCATCAGGGTAAGGAAAGAATCTGATGCTGGGGAATGAGCCAAAGTCAAATCTGGATTCAATTAGGAAAATATCTGAACTTCCCTGGAGAGAGTGACCTCACCTGGCCTGCAGAGCTTAAAGCACAGGTGTTGCCCTCAGCCTACAGTATCTTGGAGCATGGTTAGTGCATATTGGTATTATTTTATTTTAAAAAGTTGCACAACAAATCAGAGCTGGAGTTTGTGCAGAGAAGCCAAGTGGAAATGCAACAGACTGCTTCCTGAATTGTCTTGGTTTGCTGTGGCTTTATGGAGACTACATTTGAATTCTCTGTCTCATAACAGGATAAGCATTGTTTGAACCCATGGGCTTTAATGTCACTCAAAATGGCACTTTTAAATCTTTTTTTAAAACTACAGGTGCCCTCTGGTGGCCAAGTTCAATCCTTATGCCTCTCCTATCCATGAAAGAACTAAAAATACCTGCTCACCTTGCTTGCATCCTGAAGAGCCTGTTGGCTGAGCTCCAGCAGTTCTCTGGAAAGCGGCGTCTCTCCAAGAAGTCACATCATTTGGGAGTGGAATAGGGGAATAATTTCCTGGCTCGGTAAAGGAAGTGCATAAATTATAAATAACACTTGGGTTTTATTAATTCCTGATTTAGAAGTTAAGTCTCAATGCAGTCATTGAGTATCACCACTTTAGGGTCTAGTCTTGTCATGGCTGGCACCTTTCTTGTGAAGTTTGTTGTCCACCACTGCTCAATGGTCCAGCTGCCTTTTGGGTGATGCTAAACGTTGGTTCTGTGGGGAGGAAACAAGGCAGAAAACTAGGGACGGGCATAATGTTCATTAATTAAGGCTTTAAAACAGAAGCTAGCCTACCCCCGGGGATTTTTATCACTTTTTATTTTGGGAAACTTATACAGCTTCAGCTGTCTCCAGCAGTTGGCTATTGTTGAGGCTGGCTGGTGAAAGCTATACGCTCTTTTTTTGGTGTCTAGACCGTGTATGGGATCACATGTTATGCTGCTTCTGGGGCCAACTGAAGAGAAGCAGAGGCTTGTGGGGTTGAGGAGGCTTTGTTAAAATGGCAAAGTCCATCTGTTTTCAGTATGCTGAAACGGCTAAGGGATTGCATGAGGTACTGCTGGGAAGGCAATGATGCCGTTAAGTACCCTGGAGTTTATGTTATAGCAGAAGAGCTTTTAATTGGAGTTAATATAGACATGGCAGGGAATTACTCCATCCTTGACTTGCCGTTGAGTTCATTGGTACTTCTACTCTTAAGAGCTTGAGGATGAATTCTCAAAAGTGCCCAACTGTGAATTCGGCTGGAGAGCAAAAAGTGGTGCCAGGAGTGACCTTCTCTGGTCTTCCAGTTGTGGAGAGCAGTATAGCCTGCAATCTGTGATGTATTAGCCCTGTCTCTGGTTGACCCCCCATGATCTGCCATATCTGTCTGCTTGTAGGTAAAGACCAGGTTTCTTGGGAATTAAGAAATCTGAAGGGATTCTCTTTCCCCAGCAAGGGATCTTGCTGCCCTTATACCTTTTCCCATATGTCAATTAAAGGTTTCATACGTCTTTAGATGCCCAAAACAATAAAATGTTCTCTGCATTTAAATAACTCCATCTTGTATGTTCCAGCTGTCAGAGTGGGTGGTCAGATGCTTGGAGCGCTCTTGTTTTCTTCTTCTGCACTGACCTGCTCATGTTCCGCTCTCTTTCTAGAGGATTGTTTTAAATAGCTGTAGTCCTTGGGCAATACCACTTATCTTCGCTCTGCATTTGGTGGCTTGTGTTCTCATGTCTTCCTTAATGGAAATGAAGATGGATCGAGTAGCTCAGTCAGGTAGACAAACACAGCTTGTTAGGATCCTATAAAACACTGTGGAAACACCTGCTTTGCTCTATGCACATGAGTAGGCTCACCCATTTCTTATTGCTTTGCAGGACAGAGCCTGTAGTTTGCACAACGAAACCAGGTGCTGCAGTGATTAATGTTGTAGCATATCTTCATTAATGGCTTGTTGCTTTGTTGTGGATGGTCTGGGAGAGGGAACAGATGCTGAAGAGAATTCATGTTCCTTCCCTGCCAGATAACTTGGTGCTGAGGCTGCTATCTCTTGAGTTCTTCTCAATGCAGGCTAGTTAAACTAGATGGAAAGTAGTGTGTTTTGGATTAATGAACTCATGTTCACATTTCATGTTCATGTAGAGACCTGGTCTGTTGTTACAGAGAAACTAAATATTTTCAAGAAGCTTGGAGAAAATAAATACTGAATTCACATCAGGTTTTCTTTATTTAGTATTTGATGTGTATAACAACACGTATACGTGCTTTATGTGTATATCGCACTTGGGAAGTGAATAGTGCTTCAGTGCAAATGAACTTGATTGCTGATGGTGCCAGCACACATAACGCAGACGGCTTCCCAGAATTACTGCTTGCCTTGGTTACGCTCTGCTGGAGCTAGACTCATCTCCCTCTGCTTCAGCAGGAGGAGCCCACTCAATCTTGATTTTTTAGAAGCTGTTGGGGGAACAAAATCTATACGTCGGGGAAATGCCTAGTTCTTTGTGCTGTGAACAAGGCTCCGTGTTTTTCTCAGCCTCAGTATACACTAGTGCTTACTTTCAGCACTTTCTTGGTGTTGCAGTTAGGTTACAGAGCTTGTTCTTCTACCAGGAGTGTAAGTTGTGATCTATTTACTCTTATCTCAGCCCAGGAGGAGTAAGATCTCTGACTCCAAAAACTTACCCTACTAAATATTTAATTTGTGGGGTTTGATTGGATAAGATTTAGAGAAAAAATATGCTAAGAAGCTGAGTAGCCTGAGCACAGTGGCCTAGGAGGGCTGCATCAGTGCCAAACAGGAGCATAAATATTATTTAATGTTTAGGCTGATTTGAGATTCCTGTACTCGTATGTACAGGGTTTGCATTTGTCCTTAACGCTACAATGATAAACCAGGAGTATGCGTCGATCCATGAAAACACAAAGTGGCTTTCACAGGCATTAGTCTAAAATGGATGAAACTAGTCATGTAAAGATGTCTGTGTTCCTTGTGCCTAGATGTTCCCCTTGCTTTTTGGCTGTCTTGATGGGTGTGGTGTGCTTGCTTGTGCTTGGTTTACCAAGCAAGGGAGACTGTAATTTCTAGTGTTCTCTGAATCTTTGCTGATAGATGGCAGGAGACTTTACCCTCTGGCTCATTAATAAAAGAGGTGGCATAGGGCCAGGAACTTACCCTTGTTAGTGCTTGGGAGAAGCTCAGCCACTCGTTGATGATCAAATGATCATATTCTAAAGCACATTGTTAACAAGTTTTTAGTCCATTGAATGTTTTGTGTTGATTTTTGTGTTGCTCTGGGTTCTTAATCACGGTATCATTTAGGGGCAAGCAGAATAATACAGCATTTATTAAGTGAATGGTGCTGTGATTATCAACAACACTGTTAATCTCATCAGGAAATGACATCTATTTAGCATAAGACTTATTTTCCATAAGCCCTTGTTGACTGTCATGGGATTCTTTATCTTCCTTTAATTAGAAAGCCTAGACTTTACTAAAGCCTTTGACACCATTTCTGACAGTACTCTCCTTAAGAAACTGGCTGTCATTGGCCTGACAGACACACCCTCTGCTGGGTAAGAAACTGGCTGGATGGCTGTGCCCAAAGAGTCGTGGTATAAATGAAGTTGAATCCAGTTGGATGCTGGTCGCAAGCGGTGTTCCCCAGGGCTCAATATTGGATCCAGTTCTGTTCAATATCTTCATCAACGATCTGGACGAGGGGATCGAGTGCACCCTTAGTAAGTTTACAGATGACATGAAGCTGGGTAGAAGTGTTGAGTTGCTTGAAGGAAGGGAGGCTGTGCAGAGGGACATGGACAGGCTGGATCGATGGGCTGAGAGCAATGGGATGAGATTCAACAAGACCAAGTGCCGAGTCCTGCACTTGGGACGCAACCAACACCATGCAGCATTACAGGCTTGGGGAGGAATGGCTGGAGAACTGCCTGGAGGAGAAGGACCTGGGGGTGTTGGTTGACAGCAGCTGAATACGAGCCAGCAGTGTGCCCAGGTGACTAAGAGGGCCAATGGCATCTTGACCTGTATCAGAAACAGTGTGGCCAGCAGGACCAGGGAAGTGATTGTGCCCCTGTACTCAGCATTGGTGAGGCTGCACCTTGAGTACTGTGTTCAGTTCTGGGCCCCTCACTACAAGAAGAACATTAAGGTGTTGGATTGTGTTCAGAGAAGGGCAGTGAAAGTGGTGAAGGGGCTGGAGGACAAGTATTATGAGGAGAGACCGAGAGTGTCTACAACTGCCTGAAAGGAGGTTGTAGCGAGGTGGGTGCTGGTCTCTTCTCCCAAGTGACTGGTGATAAGGTGAGAGAAAATGGCGTCAAGTTGCACCAAGAGAGATTCTGATTGGACATCAGGAAATATTTCTTCACCGAAAGGGTTGTCAAGCACGGCTGCCCAAGGAGGAGGTGGTTGAGTCTTCATCTTTGGAAGTGTTTAAAAGACGAGTAGAACAAATGATCAGGGATCTGGTTTAGTAGTGGGCAGATATAGTTGGACGCAATGATCTCAAATGTCTTTTCCAACCACGCGATTCCGTGATTCTATGGTTATCGTGTCTCCTCTGTCCAACATCAGTCTTTGTCTAAATAACAGATCTGTGATAACACCTATGGCCCTCTTTTACTCTTCTAAAATATTAATAGCAATGAGTTAAGGCTTACTGAATATCAGCAACACTTGGGCAGTCTTAGCCAAGTCTTATTAAAACTAAACCTCAGACTTCTGCAGAAAGCTTTATAAAGACCTGAGTAGGTGGTTGCTGTGTTATATAAACCTTCTCTACTGTTCAAGTGGAGACAGTCTGTCTGTCTCTCTCTTAAGGAGTTCAGGATATATAGAATGTAAAGCGTTACGGAGTACGTGTTCACATGGAAACATATAGTTCTGCCACTTCCAATAACACAGTAATCAATCTCAATTTATTGCACACTCCTTGTTGGTTTTGATAACTTGGGCAATAAAAGCATGATGTTCTCTTGGTTATTGCCTCCTCCTTGGTGCCTCTGTCCCTCATCAGTTTTCCACAGCATCTAGCTTTCAGTTCATACAGAGTACATTCAGCTTTCTCTTTCTGTCTTTTCTGTTTCCTTATTTCTACAGGGCTCGCTTTCTTCTCAGCTAAAGCTGTGAGTTTTTTCACTTGTATTCCTTAGCGGTTATGGATCCTTCTCACCATTAGGTATGAGCTTTAATACCTGATGAAACACTCTTCATCAGTTGGTAGTTGTCATTCTGTGTCAGACTTATTTCTGTGTGTTAATCTGGCTCATAATTTCTGACTCTTATAAAGCCAGATTCACACAAACCCTCAAGAATTGTAAAAGACATTAATAAAATAAGGGATGAGAAACATACTTGCTGTGTTTGAGGGCAATTTTAAAAGCTTGTAGCATCAGGGGCTCTGCTTTGCCTCACTTGCTCTCCCAACCTAAAATGCTGTTTTCTTGAAAACAAATGCCAGTGAGTGATAGTGGTGATGGGTGATGAGCTTGCTGTCTTTTGGGGGACCAAGGGATAGAGAATAGGATGCCAGCTGTGATCTTCCATGCTTCTTGCTATTAGTATCACTGTCAGCCTCGTTGTTTTATTCAGTTCTCTTCCTGTGCTTCTGTATGCTGAGGAGCAAAAGCAAGGGGAGTTGCAGCAGTCAAAAAGCGACTGCTTTTTTTTCTTGGGGGAAAAAAAAGCTATTGAGCCTGTCAACCTTCAAAGTACAGCTCAGATCAAAAGAAGTTCAAGTGAGCAGTGCATTTGGGAGGTGAAGAGCACAGGCTTATGGCTCTATGCTTGGTTATCTCTGTGCATTGCAGATGTAATTGAGTTGCAGCTGCTTGCATCCATCAGGGCTGCACAGCTCAGGGGGACAGTCCCATATGCTACTTGGGGTAAGCTCTGTTTGGAAATCTAAGCAGTGTCTCCCGGACTAAGAAATTAACAGATGTACAGTTTACAAGAATGCCAGGGTAGTGTCAGTAGGATGCCTCCAGTGTGTCATTAGGGTTGATGGCTTTCATGAAGCCTTCCCTGTGCAGGGACGCTATCCAGGACTCATCTTTAAGGAGCAGCACATTATCCCGCTTGATCCAAGTTAGCTGGTGATGCTGACCTAAAACCATTCAGGCTCATCTTCTTCAAAGCAATCCCCTTCAAGGGGCTTGAAACAAAGGTCCTCTTGCTCGGACCAGTCCATCTGCACCCACCTGCTGGTTCCTAAACTGAGCTGTGACAGAGAAGAGTGGGAGGAAGCGTGAGAAATCAGCTAGTCTGCTGCCAAGGCAGGGATGGGTGTCTCTAAGCTAGTCCTGACAGGCAGCTGTCTCACCTATTTTTAGCAATTTGCTGGTCATGAAGAGAACGGTGATGGAATAAATCCTCTCTGACAACTGATTCCAGTGTTCCCCTGTCCTTAATGTTACACGCTTTCTGTGTACATATATGCATGTATGTATGTGTATGTATGCACAGGGTTCCCCTCCTTTCCCTAGTGTGCAAGGCTCTTTCCTTATTATGGCCTTAAGAGCATATCCTCCATCTTGTCCTGTCTTTGCTGGACTGGGAGAACAGCCCTGCAGCAGCTATTTTATATATATTGCAGTTACCTCACATTCCTCTTTTCCATCTTCTTACAGCAATCCGACTTATACAGTTCAGTTTTTCCCACAATTTGTTCTGGACCCTTAACCATTCCTGCTGCTCCCTGTGAGATCTTCTCCAGTTAGCATCATAGAATTGCTTGGTTGGTAAAGAACTCTGAGATCATCGAGTCCAACTCTACCTGTCCACTACTAAACCAGAAACCTGAGCACTTCATCTACCTGTCTTTTAAACACCTGCAGGTATGGAGACTCCACCTGGGCAACTTCTGCCAGTGTCTGCGGACCCCTTCAGTGAAGAGTTTTTTCCTCATGTCCAATCTGAACCTCCCCTGGTGCAACTTGAGGCCATTTTCTCTTGTCCTATCACTTGTTACTTGGGAGAAGAGGCCAACATCCATCCACCTTGCTACAACGTTGTTTCAGGCGGTTGTAGGCAGTGATGAAGTTTCCCCTCAGCATCCTTTTCTCTAGGCTAAACAACCCCATTCCCTCAGCTGCTCCTCATAGGACTTGTTCTCCAGTCCTTTCACCAGCTTGGTCTGGCTCTTCCTTGGACTGCTCTGTCAGTAGCTGAAGACACTTTCTGTGGGGATGTTTCTGCTGCTGCCTGGGGTGAAAGGAAGGACGTGCACGTCTCACAGACTATGCTGCTGTCTCAGGACCTGTTTTAGGCTGTGGCTGGTATCCAGAGTTGTCTCCGCAGTCTAATTGTTCTTGTTCATCTCCGGAATCTCTCTTAATTTTGGTGTGTTCATTGCAGTTCTTGCCACAAATTCATTGTTAATTTACGTCTGTGCCAAGTACAGTGAAAGATGAGGAAGGAAGCGAAGCAATAAGAGGTCGTGTGAGTGGAGTAACATCCTGAAAAACTGGACTGTGAAGCGTAATCATTTCTTGGTAGTTTCTTATTAAAGTTTCAGCTAACTAATTCAGTTTCTGAATATGATTGAGCTGAGGGTGAGACAGAGCTCGTCACTGAAAGTACTCCCAGTCTTTGGAGATTGCCTGTTTCTATCAGTGTTGTGTCCAAGCCTGCTTTTGCATTTCAATATGAAAGCATGAAGTTTTAAGTGGCTTTTAAACCTCACTTGGATGTCTCCAGATGTTTACATACACAGAGGGGTGGCTTTAGTCAACCGAAGAAGGCATCTGTCAGGCAGGATTGCTTTCTCCTGCTTCTTTTTTTCTTGGCAATGTCTTTGCTTACTCCTCAGTGCCCAGCTTCTTGTTAGATTGCCTACGTTTCCTGCTGAGGCTAAATAGCATCTGATAGCTAAGTACTTTTCAACTGCTTTCAGGATTAGAATAACTGAGCACTGTTGTCTCTGGCATAGAGCTTTGTTATTTTAACACACTGTTCTGCTTCTCTAACTCAAAGAAGAAAAATTCTTTAAAATGAGGGATTGTGATGAGGGTTGTGATTCTCTAATTGGAAGGCCTGCAGCTGTGGAGTATCATGAAAGTCCCAGGATCCTTTGTGGATGTATATATTATGGTTGCATGCATTTGGCTTTCTCAAAAAACATTTTTTTAAGTGAGAATTTAGCATTGAGTAGTCCTCTGTGGTAGCTAGGTGGTTTTCTTTGGGGTGGTGAACCTGATCTTATGCTTGATTGTTGGCTTTCTCTGAGGATTAAAAGAAGAGATTACTAAGTAGGTGGGAAATACTATGTTTGCCTCAAATTCAATTCACTGGGTGGGGAGGCGGAAATGTGAAGAGACCAGGAGGACTGAAGTGTGGCAGCTAGGATCTGGGGCAGGCATGCTCTGTGGAGAGAGGCTAGGAGCTAGCCTTGGCACACTGTGAAGGGAATCTCTGTATTTTCATTTCCCTTTTGAGCAGAAGCTGTAGTAACAGGTGTGCCTTTGGAAAGTCAGTCTCATCAAAAAGGAGGCAGAGAATCTTCACTTGCTGATGGCAGTCCAGTCCAGCTGGGTGGATATTTCTGCAGCTGTGGGTTTTTTCCAGCTGTACTCTGACATCTACACTGAAAGACTCCATTATGTGGGCGCAGTATGAAAGTTGCAGTTGTTGAATACCATGGATTTCAACAGAGGATGGTTGTGCGGCATTGAAAATACACACGGTAGTAGCTGTACTTTGAGAGCAGGTCCTTCAATGGTTAGTACACTGAGTAGTTTGGACTGTGGCCTGGAGATGAGGAATAGCAGGCACCGTTTAAAACCTTGCTTGAGAAATAGGCTACAAACTCTGCTTTCATTCTCATAGCTTGTTTTGCTTCTGTGCTGGGGTATTGATCCAACTGTAGAGTAGAGCTAATTACCTAGGTAAACTAGAGGAGGGAAAAAAGGCCATACCAACAGCTTTGTCTGTATTGCTGAACCCAACTGGCCTAGCGGTGTGATGGATTGAAGGAATGTGTAGGATTTGCTGAAAATGTTTGATTTTGAATTTCATCCATTCTTTCCCTGGTTTGCTAGCTGTCAGTGAAGCATTACAGGAGCAAATCTTCACTGATACAGCTATTCTCTGTCATGTTTCATACAGACTAGCTTAGTTGTGTAGATAAGCAATCAATTTTCAGCTGCTGCTCTGTTGCCAGGACCTTTTCCCAAGAGATTCTCTCAGGGCTGCTTAAGACTGGTGTCCTGCCAACACAAGGGCTTTCTTTGTCAATGCTGCTGTTGCAGCCTCAGCCGGCAACAGCTTATTCAGGCAAACTTCACATCAGCTAAAACCACAGCTCTGCAAGGATGTGCCAGTGCTGATGAAACTTTCAGTAAAGGCTTCAGGAGAGATGCCAGCATGGACTTGATGCTCCAAGACATAGATGAGCTGCCTGGCTCTTTTGGAGAGACAATTTCCCTATTGTAAGATGCTTGTGAAGGACTCCAGTTTGGATCCTGTCTCTGAAGGTTTGGTTCTGTAGAGGTCTTAAAGATAGTACTTTGCTATAAGAATTCCAAAAATATATTGGCAATAAAGGCTCAGGACCTTTTTGGAAAGGAAAGGCTGGCAGGTTAGACTCTTTTGCATGAAAAGACATGATTAGTATTGCTCTTCACCAAGCACTTGTGTTTTTTCTAGATGAAACCCTTGTGGTGGAGGTGTATTCTGACAATGTGTGGACTAGGAACCTCTAAACTGGTTTAACCCAGCTGTAGTGCTGTGGGTTATTGCCTTTCAAAGCAATGCTGGAATCTTTGTGGTTGATCAAGTGCTTTCAGTACTTTACTGAACTGTAACAGTTGCCACAAAATGAGCATAAGTTAATTTGCTTTTGTCCTGTTTTAGTCTATTCTCAAGTATTCTCTGTGGGAGTTTATTGTAGAATAATAAACTTTTTGCTTCCCACCAGTACTATGGAAGGTTTGGTGTTCTTCAGTCCTTCCCCATCTCTCGTGTACTGCAACTGTTAGTGAATTATTGCATGCTGATAAGGAGTGAGTTGTCTTTTATTTTGGTAGCATTTAAATTAATCAAAGGAGCACCTACCCTCATTTCTTCATCTTGGAAGATGATGTGCTGGGAGAGTTGCAACACTGTGTATTGCTGAGGAGGCAGTAACAGATTCTTCTCTGTTAATTTTACACACCACATCTGTGTTTTCAAGGAAACTCGGTAGGATGAAATATGCGTAGTCTTTTGCTTAGATCTTGAAAAACTTCAAAAACCTTGGTTTGGTTTTGTTTTTCTCGCAAGGCAGCCTGTTTTGAATAAACTCACGCGGCTGTAAATGACCATGTTCATAGCTGCAGGGAGTACCAAAGTACTAGCCTTCATCTGAAGGCTGCTGGCTAATGAGTGGCACCTAGCGATGTGCAAGCCCTGTACCCTGTGATAGTTCAAAATAAATCACCAGAAATGCAAAGTGAAGGCGGCTTCGCTTTAGTTACAGGCAGGCTGCGGTGTTTGCCTGAGCTGCTTGAGTCCTTAGAAAGAGAAATCATTTTGTCAAACCATTCACTTTGCTTGTGACATGTTAACGTATCCTTAGAGATTCTAATTTCAGTGATGTTAGTGTGGTCTGAGCTCTGTCTGGTTTTAAACCACTTTACAAGTAATGCGTAGGAAAACCATAGCATTGTTTGGTTTATGGATTTATCCTGCTTTTTATTTAACCACTCTGTTACCAGTTGCAATTCTGCCAGTTGCTCACAGCTTAGACTGAACAGTTTTGGGTAGATCCTTGTATTTGGACAGCTAGAGATGGGGATCCTTTTTTTTCTACCGGAGTTGTATTGCCAGCTTCAGGATAAACAATTCCAGTTTTTGTTGTCACAGATCCTGTAGCACTGGAATTTAGAAGAGTCATTGGTGGAAGAGGGAAATAAACCAGATTGTCACCTGCTGGAGACAGAAAATAAGTCAGCTGTGCTGAAACAAAGAGGCTATTCTTTCTGAATCCTCCAATGCTGATAGTAAAACACATTTCTATCCCTTCAAATAAATCTTTTTTCAAGAAGCGGGGGTGGAATTCAAAACTAGAAGAGATATGGTATGCCCTTCCCAATCTTTCTTACTTGTGTGTTTTTTGGAGAGGACACAATAATTCACAGAGTCATTTGCTCTGGTGTTCTTGGACTGGGAAAACTTACCGTGATTTTTATTTTGGGGTTTGGGGAGAGGATGTGGGAGTGATCACAGCAGGGAAAAGCACGCAATACTCTAAGGAGACAGATCACTTGTTTGCTTTTGCTTTGTGGTCTTCCACACTGAACTGTAACAAGTATTTCATTCAGGGGGAGCTTTGCTGGGCCATCTTTATAGCTTTAGCGCCCTTCTCAATGATTTCCTAAACCAGTGTTTTCTTTTCCCTTGTACAGGTCCTATGCAGAAGACTCGTCCTCTGTAAAACACGATCCAAGGGCAGAGCCAAGCGAAAAGGTGAAGCACGAGGAGGAGGAGGAGAACAGCAGCAATGAGGGTAGAAAGGCTGTTGCATCAGGCGATGAGGAGTCTCAGCCAGAAGGGAAGAAGAAGAAGCGGTCTGGGTTCAGGGACCGTAAGGTACTAAACTTGGGCATATTATATCTGCAGCTGTTGCACTGCAGTGGGAACAGGGAGAACGCTTGCAGGACATTACTCAGATTGTGGTACAGTGTCTATATAGAGTCTGGTCTGTATGTGTCTTTATTTTCTGAGATTTTTATTTTTTTATTTGACCTTAGTGTTTTGGAAACCTACTTTCTTGGCATGCTACCTTGAGTTTCTTTAGGTTGCAACTTGTTTATTTGAAAAGCACAGTACTGTCATGCCTCACTGAATGACTGTATGTGGTTCCAGGTCTGTTACCTTCCTTTACACCTTAGGAACACTTGTAGAAGCTGGTTGCTGCCATTTGGAGCCATACTGAATGAAACCAGGGCATACAGAAGAGCACTATCAAGAGAATATTATTGCGAGCTCCTTTGTTAACCTACTCTGTTGTTTACATCTCTGTGAAAGCTCTCATTAAAGTGCAAAGTCATTACTGATTGTTAAGCAAGACATGACAGTAGAGTGATCCTCTTTACCCATGTCTGCTTGGATGTTTTATAAGTGGCTGGCTGAGAAATCAAGGCTGTTAGGATGGTTTACGCAAAGTAGGGAGTCAGCTTTAAAGCCATCTCAGGCATCCAGCGTGTGTCTTGGTGTGAGCCCCTCCATTCCTATGTGTTCACTAGCAAATGGGCCATGTGTGTAGGAAAAGTAGAGGACAAGTGTGGAAGGGAGTGTTATAGCAAATGTGTACTTTGATTTTTCCTTTAATTTTTCCATGGAGACGTAGTTGTTGAAATACAGTCTCACTCCCTATTCATGGTTAGTCACCACTCTCGATGCTTAAGTCTGTTTTTTTTATATATCAGATGTCTTTTCAAGGGAGGAAAAGGTTGAGTAATGAGTTGTATTGTCAGCTTGTGACCTGACTTCACTGCTGGGCAATCCTGTGAGCTTTGGGCTCCTCGGTATCGTCTGACAACTAGTTTGGAACTATCTGTAACTGTTGTTATTACAAGATGTGTGATTTGGTCTGATGGAGAGTCCTGCAACTGGGAGGTGGCAGGCAGCAGTATTTTATCTTTTTTAAGCCTGTCTGGATGTCAGTTTTATTGGGCTTTGTTTGATGATTTAATATCTTTGCAGTGCAAAGAGGAGAAGGGGAGTATATGCTTCACAATTCCTTTCTGTATGATTTGCTTCTGATAATTATTTTTAAGTTCATATCCTGGAAGCTGCATCTCATTAGCTGTTAAATTGTTGATGGTTGTATATAGTGGCTTAACAGACTTTCATAAAAAATTAAGAGCTGTTTCATTTGAAGTTGCTGAATCATATTCTGTTCTTGGTTAGTGTGATTACACAACTTGAAATTTCAAGTGCCTTGTGGTACTGGGGCTCCAAACTCTCCTTCTTGTGACATGCTGGTGGCAGCTCACTGAAGTTATGTTGTCTTTTATTCCAGTTGTTGACACGTGTCTACTCTGACCAGCTCTTTTATTCCCATAGTAGGCAGGCAGGAATGTGACCACACTTCCCAAATAAGACACGAGCCAGGCATGGAGGGTGTGCAAGAGGTCTGGTGGGAACGACATGCAGCCTAGATCCCTTCTCAGCCTTCCTTTCTCCTACATGGCTCGACTCAAGAACAGCAATTTCAGCAGGGAGAGCACTGTTTAAAACAGACTTTGTAACCTTTTGCCAATATAAACCTTTTTCTTTGCAGCCTTAAGACCAAACATACCCTCTTGTGACCTGAATGCCAGAGATGCTTTTGCTTCCTGTAATGCAGGATGTAACCAGTAGTTTCCCACTGCTGGGTTCCATGTTTATGTTTGAGCAGTTTTGTTGTGGGCTTGGTGTTTGATCAGCCATTGCCCTAGTGAGTCACCTCAGGAGCTATGTCTGAATGTTTCCAGCTCAGATGGCAGAGGAAGGTGTGCCCTGGCTCCTGGCTCTAAATCACTGCTACTCCCAGGATGTGCTGCTCCCCTAATCATCTGTGTAGCACCTAGGAAATTCCTGACTCTTCTATATGTTTAAAAAAACCCAAATAAACAGACAACAAAACCTGCAGTAGAAATGCTTCCAACTCTTCCCATAATTATTTGAAAATAATGTGAGGTTTTCCTGGGGAAAAAAATGAAGCTTAATTGAAAGTATTTAACACTTGTTTGTTGTCCCAATGTTGCTTTTAATGAAGTTGATGATTAGTGGTATAATAATAAATTAGGCATGACACTGCTATTTTGGGTAGTGATTCAGTGAAGAGGAAGTTGAAATATAAATCACTCGGCATCTGCTGGGGCAGGGATCATGTGGGTCTGGTTCCAGGGCATGTGTTGTCTTCCAGCCTGTGCAGTGTGTTGATCCTGACTGCAAGGGAGGGAAGAAAAAGACTGTTTCAGTGTTAGTTGGGCCAAGACTTCACTTTAGTGTACATTACAGTGGGAAACTCAAAGAAAATGAGTCCTAATTACCTTACCCTGCTTAGTTGTGTGCAATGGAGCTGGACTGCCAGAGTTCCCGTTTCACCACATGGTCAGGAAGGCCCTGTGATGCTTTGGATATGAATTGAGATGTTAATTGGGAGCTTTGTTTTCATGTCTCCACAGGATTTATTATTTTCCTTTTAACTTGAGGCTTAGCAAAAGCACTGACTATCTTTGATTGCAGCTTTGCTCTTGTAGAGCAATAGAGATTCCTTGCTCATCTTCCTCCTCCACTGCCCACTCTAATAAATGCCAGAACTTTTCCCCTTTGGTCACATAATGTCTTTCTGGAGGCCCCTGATTACACACGGCTGCAGTTCTGGGGGCAGGATGAGAGCTTTCGGCAGCTCTCCACTGCCTTGAGGGCTGGTGTGTACTGGGGAGTGCAGCCGCCTGAGTGCACGCTTTGCCAGGAAAGTATTTTGGAGTATTTTGTAGGCAAAAGGTCATGGGAGGAGAGACTTGTCTGGGATGATTTTATGTCCAACTTGTTTAGAAGTAGTGTAAAAAACCCTCATGAATGCATACACATTTGTATAGCGAGATCCAGGGCGCTCATGTTATCGTCCACTTTGTGAAGGCACCCAGTCTTGACTAGTGAATTGTTCCTATTTGTAAGGTCTCAGCTGTTCCCTTCTTGACCTGGCTTCATCTTCAATCCATTCTTGAAGTCAGAGGGATGGGTTATAGCTTATTTGTTATGCTTTGCCAGAAGATGAGATCATGTTAGCAAAAATGAGGTAATTGTGAGTTTGGCTGCGGGCAAAAGGAGAGAATTATTGCTGCATTTGCTCACTTCTCATGGGGGAGTTTGAGGAGGAAGGAGGATTTCGGTTGTAATGAAAACAGCCTGTGAGATCCTGGCAAGCATTTTAGATTGTACTTTTTTGGTCTAGATTGTGAGTTATTTAAGACTGTTGTTCCTTTTAATTTTTCAGGAAGATATTTGTCCTGAAAATTGTGGGGTTAGTGTATGTCCTGACTAATAGCTGGAACACAAAAGGATGCGAATAATTAACAGTAGCTTCCATCAAAGCTTGGAGTAGCTGTACATATTCAAATTCTCTTTTGGATCTGAAACTCAAATTGCTTAACAGGTAACGTCCATTTCCTACACTGTAGTGGCCTTAGAGGAGCTATTTTCAGCTTTCACGGAGATGGTGGGTCAGCTTAGCTGTCTTTGGCCACATGTGGCAAATTTTGCATCAGAAGATGATGGTCATTAAAAATCCTTATTTTCCTGCTTTGCTGTGCTCTGAGACCTTATGCAAAACGAGACAGGCAGCTCGTCGCATGCTGCACACTTAGGGCCTATTTTTGCAAGGGAGGTCAGCTGCTTTAGTTGGAGGAGGGGAAGCCTAAACCTTACGTATTTCTCATGAAACCACAGGCTGCATGGGTACAAACCTCTGGGTCTGGAGATCTGTGCGTGGTTGTTGTGGTGCCTGCTGAGAAACAAGACCTTTTTTTGGCCTATGTTGTCCTTAGGCTTTTGTGCACCACACATTGTTTTGGGAGCCATACATGGCTTTTGAGAAACAGACTGACCCTTCCTGCTCTAGTGATGCATATTCAAAATTGCATCTTCATGAGCACCTGGCAGTTAGCTGAGGAAGCTTTTCATTCTGCAGTACACGTGGAGAGAAGACAGGATGGCGAATAATCTGGGAAAGGGTCCTGTAGTAAGTGAATGCTTCCTTATGTTGCAAGTGATGTGGTAGACTTAAGGGTTACAGTGTGGATCTGAATGGGGTGTTGGAAAATTGTTGTGCCCAAGGTCAAAGCAAAATGTAGACTGCTTAACATAAATAAAGCAGAGACCTTGAGGATTATCCCAAGCTTGGATTAAGAAAGAGCTGGCAGTGCAGTTGCTGGACTGGTAAGGAGGAGTCTCGGTGGAGATGTCAGGTAAGGAACAGCAGCAATGATGATTCTACAAAATTGACAAGAAGAAAAGCACCTGGCAGCAGCAGGTCCATCAGTAGCATCTTCGTAAGATGTTGGTTTCAGAGGAAAGGTCCATTGTAGATGTGAAGTCAAATGGGAGAAAACAAAAGATGGTTTTGCTGGCAAAGACGAATGTCTCTCATGCAGCAGCGTTGTTAAGTAAAAGTAGTGCAACTTACCTAGTTGGGTTGAAGGAAAGCGTTTGATAGTATCTTGCAAGAAATTGTTACACTGGCTTGCAAAACTGACAGTAATGTAGCATCTCAGGCAGACAAGTGTTTTAGCTCGAAAGCAGACTGTATTGAAAAGGGTGTCGTGGATGGATGTAGCTGCTGGTCATGGTCTACAGTGTCTGCTCTTGGCTTCAGACCTGGGCTTGGCGCTGTAGTTGGTTTTTGTTGTCTTGCTTGAAGATAGAAGCACTGTACCACATTTTGGCTGATCGGGTTGGGTGGAGTGTTGTTTGTAATGAGATCAGGTCATGCTACAGGAAGGAATGAGATATGGACCTGCGATCATGAGTCAAAAGATCACTTTGGCGTAACAAGTTACCACCTGCCAGATAGGAGCTGTAGACAAAGACACGTCCAACTTTGAAGCTGGGAAAGAGCTGGGAAAGTGCACGTTGTTCCTTCCTGCAGCTCAGCTGAGAGACAGTGACTTGAAACTTTGCAATAAAACAGTTCCTTTTGATCCAGTGCCCCTATCTTTGGAGGACCTTGTGGACTGAAGCAGTAAATATGGGATGAAGTTTGATTCTAGATTCAAAGGGTAGAAACAAAAGGCAGTGGTGGCAAAAATTTTCTTTTATGCAGGTGGCTACGGGAAAGAGAGAGCTTGTATTGGTTGATGCAGGGACTTTTCTGTGTTCTTGAAGGGCTCGATTATACAAAAGCTATGGTGATGTGAAGAAAAACAGGGAGAATGCCTTATGTGTTGTCAAAGCCATATCAGTAGAACCTTTTGCTGCGGGTTGCTTGTGCCTAGTCATGTTTGCTGGAGGGCTGAGCTAGAACAAGTGCAGAGGAGAAAGACTTTGCTTTCCCCTAGCTGGTTTACCCAAGGCTGGGATAGGGAATTAAAAGGTTTTGGCTTGTTTTATCATAGAAATATGAAAAATTAGAGAGGTTGTTTTCTTTCTGATAAGCATCGGGGTGAAGAAGCTGTTTGCGTTAAAGGACAAGGTTGAAACAAGACCAAAGCCATAAATGATCTACAGATACCTTGGCAGTATCCTTGATCTTCTCTGTTCTCTTCCAGCAGATCATTGGTTGTTATTTTTCTCCTGTGGCTCTTGGCCAGCAGTGCTGAAGGTTTCAAGTACATTATGGACTGTTAAACGTGGTGCATAATGCAGAAATAAAAAGCTGAACTAAGAAGGAATGTTTTCTGCTCTAGTACATAATGAAGTGTAGGTATTTGTGCCTTTTTCCTCCCTTATGGTCTTAGGTTGTGATTTTGGTTTATAAAAGCTTTCTGTTCTCTTTGATTAATTTTAGCTGTGTGGTGGGCAAAACAGTTCTAGGTACAAAATAATCACTACTGGCAGAGTTAGTAATTGGCAGATTGGTGGGGAGAAGAGGACTGAGTGAAGAATGTTTCTGCGGAATTTTGCCAAAGTGATAGAAAAGAGGAAAAAATGAGGTTGGGTGACTGAGCAGCCACCTGCAGCTCCAAGTAGATTTTTCCAAGACACAGCTTGAAAGTAAAGGTCTCTCCCAGCTCTCCCAAGACTTTTCTTTTACTTCATTTATTAATTGTAAATCAGACCCTTCAAAACTGTGGTTGAAATGTTGAGCTGCTTTAGATTCACAGATGTGGTACTGATGCATTTTTATGTTCATGTTTAAAAGCACCTTCAGGGATTTTGTTTATTTGTTCTTTCTCTGCCATTGTAAAGAGTCAAAACTTATCAATAGTAAAGACTTTTCTTGAGCTTATTCTTGATTTTGGAATGTCAAGAGTTGGTAGTTCCAGTTTTCATGGTCATTGAAAGGCTGAGGATAGGAGGGATTTGACCGTTTCAGCATTGTGTCTTTCAGGTGTTGTGTTGCTGCACACAAGGTTGTTGTCATGTGGGACAACCTTCAGAGGACCAAAGTGCTAATGTAGGCGTTGGGGAAGGAACTGTGCACATCTAATGCTGGTTAAATTTCATTTCTAGGTGATGGAATATGAGAACAGGATCAGAGCCTACTCCACACCAGACAAAATCTTCAGATACTTTGCCACTTTGAAAGTCATAAACGAGCACGGGGAATCGGAGGTTTTTATGACACCGCAGGATTTTGTGAGATCGATAACACCTAATGAAAAACAACCAGAAAGTGAGTGATGCGTGTGTAGTAATTTGAGAAACTACGACAGCAAAGGGGAATTAAACTCTACAGTCTCTGCTTACCTGATCTTTTAAGTTTCCTGTCAAACAATTATGTTGTTGAGTATTGCTTGTCATGTTTAGAGGTATGGCACAAAAGGGAGTTCTGCCACAGTCAATGGTGTTGTGGCAACACAATGATGTGCAGAAGGATAACGGAGATTAACAAATCAGGAGCAAGGCAGAGAGCTACCAGTGTGGCCACACAGGAGCCACAGTGGTTCCTCCAGCGCATTTAATAGTGAAGGATTACCTTCAACTGAAACATTTTCGGAACTGTTCATGAACCTACAAAAGGAGATTGCTTTCACAAGGAAAACCTTAGAAATGAAAGGGTCCATGCAGCCCCTGCTACTGCTGGCCAGAATGGAATTTGTCTCTACCAGCTCCAAATTACCTGTGGATTGCGGGAAATCATGTCGGCTATGGTACCTGTGGAGGTCTTCAAGCAACAGGTGGGAGAGCAGATGCAATTTTTTACAGTCTCCAAAGCTGTCTCCTGAGCATTTGGGAAGAGGTTGGGTTTTCTGGAGTGGCAGGAGGATTTTACCTGTCTTCTGTTTTGGAGGAGATTCATGCTTGGGGTGAGACGTGGGATATCAGGTTTCTTTGTCTCCCACAGTGTATCTCAAAGACTTAAACAGGGTTTTGTCAAATTAAAACTCCTGTTCTCTCTGCGGGCATTAATGAAGAACTCCAGCCTCCAAACATTAACTTTTTGAGAGTGGGATTTATGTACAAACTGTAAAACTGTTTTGATATCTTATGTGACAGCTACTAAATAAATACCATGTATGCTTGTGCTTGGAAAACAACAATATATGGTGTGTGCAGAAGGGAAGAAAAATAATCCTGGCATTAGTGGTAAAGCATGTTGGTGAATTGATATTTAGCCTTTCCTCAAGTCCTGAAAATGGCTGTAGTTTTTATGTGAATAAAATAGCGTCATCTTCAGTGAAGAAGTAGTTTGAGCAATAATGCTGAAATTGTATTACTGTTTTGTCTAGCTGAAACTTGAACTGGGACTTGGAAAAGCAGCAGCACTTGGTCTTCCCAAGAAAGTCTTTTTCTGTGTAGCAGCCAGCTGAAAATAGAAAACATCCTGTGTTTAAGAAATCTAATTCTCTTTTTACTTCTTCCAAGTAATATATGTGCTTGGAGCATTTTAAGGTGTGCACACAAAATAGGTGGAAGTGTGCTCAGAAAGTACCTGCTTTGGAGACAAGCAAAGGTGAGTAATGGGAAGTAATTTGTCAGTCTTAGTCACTGACTTTCCATTTTAGCTATTACTATCCTGGCCAGGTGAGCTGCTTAAGTGGCCCTTGAGAAGACTGTTAAGCCTTTAACTGCTTGCAAAAGCTGCCAGTCAGTGACACAAAGTAGCCCATAAGGGAAGAAAATTGCCTTAGTGATACTTCCAGGTGCTCTTGGAAAGTGGAATGAGATGGAAATTGAGCTTCGGTTGCCCATCAGCAGGCAAAGCAAGAGCGTGGGCATTTTACATCTTGTTGGTTTGAATATCTGTTGTGAGGACCATTACTGCCATGGACATGCTTCTAGGCAAAGCTGTGGCTAGGATGGTTGTTCCTTATGAACAGTGTGCATCATGACAATCACAGTAAGTGTTTTGGTTTTTTTTAAATGCATAATGAACAGTAGAAGAGTAAAACACTCAGTGGCTACGGTAAAATCAAACCAACCATAACCTTGTTCCCAAATGTTTTAAAAGCTGGTAGTTAAAAAAAAAAAAAAGGTCTGATTTTAAAACCAGAAGTTAAAGACAAAGACTGCTACCTGCTGGCTGGTTTATTTCTATACTTTACATCTGTTCAATACTTCTGACTCATAGGATAATCTAGATTACATATTACTAGGGAAATGCCAGGGCTGCTTTCTCCCTTAGTCACGACTTGGGTGTGCCCTCAATGAGGGCTGGGGCATCCTGCCTTCCTCCCAGGGAGCTTCTTCCTTCCAGTAGTGAGGTAGCCCCAAGTGCTCCTTGGAAATCTCCTTCAGGTAGTGATGTAGCCCGCTGTAATCATGCTAGCTAGGTAGTTTAATGCTTGAACTCAATTATGGCTTACTTTCTGCAGTTCCACTTGACCTCAAGGTTTTCCATGAGTGGTATTTGTTGCTAGGTTTTTGCAGTGAAGCAATTGCCTTCTGGTCTTGTGAATTAATACGGTCCTGCATAAGCAGTCCAAGATGTGAACAGCGCAGAGAATGCTCCGAATGCTCATGGTGTTGGTCATAATTTCAGTGAGTAACTTCTTGTTAACATGTCTGGTCTTCTTATGGAGAGAAAATACTGTGGAATGTAAGTGATACAGAGAGATGAGATCTCTCAGTCCCTGTTGTATTTATTTTTAAACTGCTAATCTACTGCGAGGGATCGTATACTTGATTCATTTTTATGGATTACACAGAGAAACATTTGATTTATTGTCAGTAAAGCATCTCCTGAATTGTAGAATGCTTTTTGCTTGCTTAGGGAAAATGAATGCCTATTCATTAGCTCCTGTAGATTGTTTTCTCTTTAATAGTTCAGTAAAGCTTTCTGCTGTAGCTTTCCCAAGCAGGCAAGCTGTGCTTAAGGTGTGACACACTCTTGCTGAGTTTGGAGGTGTCTGTCAGAATAAGCCAAAGAATGGCTTTAAACTTGGAAGCTGCTTTGAAAAAAAAAAAAAGATAGATTTCTTCATGTGCTATCTGGAAAGTCCAAGCGCCAACAGAAACGTGGGCAGTGATATCTACTCCCTGCAGTCCTGCATTGTTTTTTCCCTCCCACCTCCTCTGGGGCTTAAGAGGTAGCTTGACTCCAAGGCTGGATGAGCAGGGATGGTTGCTTTGTACGTGGTGCTTGCTTGATACCCCAGCCCAAAACCAGCTGAAAATAGAACCTCTCAGTCTTTGGTGGGAAGGGTAAGGGTTTGTAAAAATGCTGGTTTAGTTGCAGCTCTTTGAAGAAGGCACAGGCTTTTGCTGAAAAATCTGTATGAAGCCCAGACATTTCACAGGAGCCGTACCCCATGCTGGGTACTTGCAGGATGTTGCTGCTGCATTCTCTGTAGTCCTACGTAGCTGTTGGCCTACCTGAATGTTTCCAAGTGTTTGGACCAGCTTGGTGGTCACCTGCCAAGTCCTTCTCCCTTTCCTAGCCTCTGAGTTCTCTGCGTTTCCCCAGGTTTCTCTGTTTCCATCCTGCATTGATTATTCTGAGGGAAGTGAGTACTTTGGGGCATCCTGCACTAAAAAGGACCTGTGGCAAACTAAGCCAATGCCAGGGGTCTTGGAGGCCTTTGTAGTAAGGATGAAAAGAATTAAGAAGAGGCTTCATATCTCATCACAACACACTGTAACAAAGACAGGTTATAGCCAAACAGTCTTGCTTTTAAATCACAGTGTTCACCCAAACTCCTGCCACATGAAACATGCCTTTCAAGATCCAAACCACGAACGTGCTGTCAGAGCTCAGCCAAAAGCAGCAGCCATGCCCCTGCTGCCTCTGTGTGCAGGACAGTGACGGAGGAGAGGAACTGTGAAGGGTGGAGCTGATGCCTGGTGACTTGATCAGACCATGTAGCTTGATTCTCAGTTTTTAAATGTTGGAGGATTTTATATCTGAACTGAGCACCAGCTGGGTTCTGGATTGTTGCAATGCTTGAGTGATTAATTGTTATTTTGAGTTGATGTTCTGTAGAACCAGCAGTCATGAGCTGTGATAAATGCTCTCCTATTCTGGTGGAGAGAGGCAGCACAGATCCCTAAAATTGCACAAATTGTTTGGGATATTTAGGACCCAGAAGGAAACCAGAGATGCTGACTTGCCTTCATGTTTTTGATGGGGACTTATTTCTGTATTCCCCCTGGAATACATCTGCTGGAGAGGTCTTCAGGTAAAGGCTCTGAGTTCGAAGGAGAGGTAATTTGGTGGTTATCTTCCAGAACCAGGAGAGTGAATAGAAGTAGGTTTTTTCTGTGAAAATGTCATTCCTAAGCAAGGGTCATTGAGCCTGCCATGCCTGATACAAGAGTACCCAGGAACATAGCCAAGGAAGAGCATCGAGAGGAGAATTTACCTTCATGCTTACATGTGATAGTCACAGAATCAGATAATCCCAGAACGGCTGGGGTTGGAAGGGCCCTCTGGAAATCATCCCCTTGAGCGGGTTGCACAGGAGCACATCCAGGTAGGTTTGGAAATCTCCAGAGAAGGAGACTCCACAGTATCCCTGGGCAGCTGGTTCCAGTGCTCCATCACCTTCACACAAAAGAAGTTTTTCCTCATGTTCAGGTGGAATTTCCCATGCTCCAGTTTGTGTCCCTTACGCTGTCTCTGGGCACCACTGAACAGTCTGGTCCTATCCTCCTGAACCCCATCTGTTGAATATTGATCAGCATTGATGAGATCCCCTCTCAGAAGAGACATCAGAAGAAACAAATTATTAGGACTTCCAGTACAGAAGATGTGCATTCATAACACAACACATCTCATAGAGAGACTGACTGGCCTGTTGGGGGCAGGGAGATAGATGAGGGCAAGGTAGCTCCTTGGACAAAATAATTCTGGACTTCAATACAAACCCGAACATGTTGCTCCCTGTGAAATCTTGGGTGGCTCACTGTTTGCTTGCAGATTACATTTTGAATTCAGGGGAAATAGTCACACTAAAATCAGAAGCTGGGTTAGAGCTCTGGAGGGGAAGACATGGTCCAGCATTTTCTCCTCTCATAATGTAGCGTGTTGCATGCATAGTTAGCAGGCTCTTCTTCAATCTTGGTAATTATTCCTTTTGCTTGTCTACTTGCGAGAAAAAGAGTCCATGTTATATATCAAGCAACTGAAAAGGAAAAGCAGATGATGAGTAAATGTTACCCAAATAATGTGAAAAATCTGACACAGGTATGGGGAATGAAAGGAGTTGAAAAGATTTTTCCATCAGTGCAAAACTGGCATCCCAGAGGAAATCATGATGGTTTCTAATTGATCTCAACTGTGTTCTTGGCATAACACAATTTTTCTTCTAGAAACTTGTTTGTTAAATATTTTTCATAACTGCAGTCGATCATCTGCTGCCCCAGGCTCCTGCTTTTTTTTTTTTACAGGATAATATGAAGAGTTTTTTTAATAATTGTTGATATGTTTATCAAGTTGATAATTAGCTAGCTTTGAGGGAATCTGTGGCATGTATGTTGTTGTTAATCAATAGAAATATAATAAGCATTTGACTTCAGATTTGAGTAGAGCTGAACAAGAGTAGCAATAGGTTATTCTGTGTTTTTTCCTTTACATAAATAATTTATCAATTAAAACATCCTCCCTACCCCCAAAAGAAAGAAGTGAATGCAGGGAATGATTCTCCCTTTTTTTTTCCCTACCTTTTTTCTCTATTGTGGCAGGCAGTGAGTGTAAGTCATTTTGATTTATTTTGAAACATTTCTATTTTGGAGTGCTGTGCAAGTACCCTTGCATGAATAAGAGTGGGGGCCTTTATTCTTAGTATTGGTGAGTGACTGGTGTCAGCCAAATCTGAAATAACAGTTACAGTGATGCCACTTGCTTAGCTACTTGGTCCCCTGATGCTACTTCAGTTGGTACCAGAATTTGTAGGAGTAATATGTAGTGGTACTTAAAGATGAAAAGTAAACTAGGTATGGTGAGCAGATTTGGAAATCCTTACTGCAGAAGGTGAGCAGCTGGTGCAGCACCCTTGGCTGCGTGAGCAAAAGGAACATCGACAATACAGCTGCGTAGCCAAAGGTGAGGTGCTGTGCATGGTGAAAGCTCTGGGTTTGTTCAAGCAGAAGCAAGCACTGAAGCCAAACTGCTGTGGGTGGTCACTGCACTCTGGAGTAGCTGTGGTGCACTGTCTGCTGCCTTTCTGTCCTGGAATGGAGGGAGGGGAGGCCTTCGTGAAGCAGTCAGGTGTCCTTCTGGAAAGATTTCTAGATTTCATTGCTATCTCTCTTGAAGGAAATCCTTTAATCTGTTCCTTGGAGAACTGTATTTCAGCCCCTGCTTTTCAGTGAAAGGTGGAAGAGCTCTTTTTTACTTCTAACATTCCTATTAGCTTGCTTTCTGCAGCTCGTCAGCAATAGTCCAGCCAGGGGATATTTGTTTTATGAGCGTATCACTTACCAACCATCCTGTGGTAGCTTTAACTTAGCAAACTGCCTTTTGAATAACAGAGATGCAATAACTAACATTCTTTCCTTTCCTTGTTCAGATGTGATTGTCCTTATTTATGGAGTGTTTCCATTGGCTCTCCAGCCTACGCAAACGCTGAATTCCTATTGTAACGTCTTGGAGGAAAAGCCTTTTGAGGTTTTCATATAGTATAAGGAAAGAACAGCAAAAGCATCGGGCAACAGTCTCTCTTCTTTCTTGGTGTCCTTTTGTCAACTTTTAAGATTAAAGACTTGTGGAAAAACACATAGCTAAGTCCATAAAAAGGGAATAAATGGTATTGGGATGAGGAAAGCTGTATGCCTTGAACATATAAGTGCCCTTTTTCAGCTTTTGAATTGGCTTTTTCTGTTGGGAGCTATTATATGGGAACTTCATAGAGGGATGTAAGCGTGTGGCTTAGTTATTGCAGCAGACAAGTGACAATTTTTTGTGCTGCATTCTCTCTCTGGTCTCCAAGACCTTCATAAACCAGGGGTATGCATTTGCTTCTTGTCAGATGTGATTGTGTCAAGGGAGACTGACCTGGTGTGTGTAATAGCTACATTTCTGTCCTGGCTAGGGTGCTGACAGCACTTTCCTCAGCAAATAATGAAATGCTCAGAGCTCTTAAGCTGGAGGACAGGCCTGTCAGCTTCTATAACTGCTGGGGGGGCGTGGGTTGGGTGCAGTTACAAAAGGCTGTATTTAAGTAAAGGTCCATTTTTCTGTCCCTCACTTGAGTAGTTTCAGGTGACCCAGAGGCTGTGTTTTTCCATGTCTTTTCGTTACATGCGATAGCAATTGAGGAAACACATGGAAACAAACATCTCCATGCTTAGATTAATGAGGCTGGACCGAACCCAGTCTGGAGGAAAGGACCCTGTTTTCACAACTCCTGATTCACCTGTGTTTTTTTTCTTTCACTGAATACATCATTATTGTAGTTTATTGCTTTTAACTCTTGTGGTGCTTTTTCATGCCCTTCAGTCAGAACACCCATTGCCTCACCCTTTGCCCACCTTGTGGTTACATCTGTGGAGAGCACAAAGTTTATAATATAATGCTAGCCTCTTCCTTTAGTTCAGGTGCTGATATTCTGCCTTTTTAGGTGTCGTTTGGCTGTTCTTAATTTTTCTATATGTATATAGAGACTAGTCTATATATTAGTATTTATTATATATAAATAAATACTTATTATCTATATTTAGAAACTGATACAATTTTTTTTATATATGTATTAAAGAAATTAGGTTTTAGTTCATCTTTCCTTGCTGTTCATCTACACAAGCGTCCGTTCATTTTGGGTCTCCTTTGAAATGTGTTTGCTTTCCCAATAGTAGTGTCCAGTCGTGGGAGGTGCCATTAAGACATATTTTCACTTGCTATCTTTAAACCATATTTATTTTGAAGTTTTCCTTGAGTAAGTGTGTATTGTTGGGCTGTTAGGGATGTGTCCTGCAGCACTATTTCCTGGCATGGCAATAGGAGGTGTGATTAAGGAATTACTTCATTATGACACATGTACACCAAACTAAGCTCAGGTTAGCAGTCAGCATCCAGACGGATGCTCAGGGGTGAGCTCCAAACAGGTAACATTTCTGTTGTAAAATGAGCACATTTATTAAATGAATCCCGCCTCTAAATCTGACAGTTCTTACTACATTTATACCCACAATTTTGAGGACAAAGTTCTTCAGAAGAAGATTAAAGTCTGAAAATGCATATGAGTATGCAATTTTCACTCTATTGTCAGACACACAAAATACCGAGAAGGTACTCTCTGGTTTGAATATTCACAAATCCACAAAGCTCTCAGACAATTGCCCTGACCTTGGAAATTGATGACAGAGGATTTTAGCTACTTGGGTTCAGAAAGGTCGAGGAGGTCACCCTGAAGGGATTAATAACTCCATTTTCTGCCCTGTAACCATTATGAGCCTTTCCAGTAGACGGGAAGGGGTTTATTACCCTCCTTCACGTGTAAGTGATGTGGGAGAGGTTTTGTTTTGGTTTTTTCCATCTTTTTTCTAATTTAAATTGAATTGAAGATGTGATAGTTATCATAAACTGTGGCAGAGAATGCATGAGACGTAGCTTTTCTGAAGGGTTTTATTCTTCAGAGAACCAAAAATTGGCCCCTGTACTCCTGAATTCTGGAAGAGTTTGATTTGAGTTCTGCTCAATCTCCTTTCAGGGTGCATCTTTCTGACATTGGATTGCAGAGCTCAGATAATTAATCTTCCTGAATATTTTTGTTAACTTGCTTATATGTGCATTCATCAGTGCCTGTGTAGCCTGCTGGGCATTGCAGATTAGACTGAGAACTCTGTACCCTAACTCTGCAAATGCTGGGATTTTTTTCCTCCTCTTAAAGAGAGAAAAAATGTTTTATGTTGGTATGAGAAATTGAATTTACTAATATAAATAACCCAACTCCGTGCCTTTCTCCAAAATGCCCCTCTAGCTATAGCACTCGCCGCCTTCTGTGATTGCAGCTACAGCTTATCACCTTCACAAACGTACTTACAAGCAATTTTATACTAAAATATGAACGAGTTTTGGATTTACTTGGGGACATCACAGTTGTGGGAACAATTCTTTGGTTTGCCATTTGTGAGCCATTCAAAAGGTGTTACTAAAAATAATAAGTTTTATGAACATGGATTTAACACGGGGAATTACAGATGATATGTCTGCCTGGTAATAGTGCAGAAATCTTCCACAATGGGGTGGATATTTCAGGCTTTTGAGGTATGCTGGGCACTGTGCTCCTGTTGTCCTTGCTAGAAGGAGGTTTTCTTCTCAGAAACCATAAGTTTGATGGGTTTCATTATCAAAATACAATGTGCAAAATGTGTGAAGCCAGGAAAATTTCCCTTCTCTGCCCTTGTATTTCCTACTGATATTAATCAGACACTGCATTTTACTTTTTAATCCCCAATCAAACAGAAAACCCATGAAATGCTCACTTTTACACTCAAAGAGCGTTTTTTTTACATATTTTTTTTCTTTTTTCAGACTTGGGCCTGGACCAGTTTATAGTGAAACGCTATGATGGGAAGGTGAGCACATTAGACTATTAAGTGTGTATTATTCCATGGCTTTTTAAACCTAGAGTCCTTCAGTTATTATCTACATGTAGGTGTAAGTTCACTTAAGTATTTGCAGTATTCTCTTTTGAGCTTTTTGTTGTTTAGTAGAATTGCAGTGCTTTTTATAAAATGACAGTGAATGAGAAAAAGTTTGTGGGTTCTGGGATTTTTTTAAAGGGTTCTTATTTTAACGTTTACAAACATAACACTGCCTCTTCTTATATACTGGTAGACCTGAAAATTATGGGCTGTAATAGCATTTCTGTGCTGCTTTATGTGACTGTATGAGAGCCCCTCAACTTACACCATTTCAGGGGTAATTCACTTGACCTTTCCCTTCCAGGCTCATCTCCAGATTCCTACAGGAAGGAGACACTCCTGTGACTTTTAACTGCATCCCCAACTTGTATTTCTACCCCCATGAAATACTCTTCCTTTGCTACCCTTTTGAACCCTGGGTCCTTCCTACAGCATGCATGACTGTTCTGGGTGTTTATCCTGTCATATTCTGTGTTGGTGAAATGTTGAGGATGCTCTAATCTAGTTTTGTCTGTGTAAGTGGAGCCACGGAGCCACGCAGCATCCTACATGTTATTATGTCAATCGGAAACCCAATTAACCACACTGTAAATCCCACTGGTATGGAAGAGCAGCTCTGGCTCTAGGACTAGCAGCTCTTACTGACTTCTTGATGCAGATAATTGCAGGTTAGTTGATTTTCCATCGTAACACCATAGTGGCACTCCAGGTTTTAGCAGTATTTTCATCTGCATTATCTGAAAAGAAAGCTTTTGTTTTTCCAAGGGGAAGTCAGCATTTGAACCCTTCACTGCTGAGTGATGTATCTGATGTGTAGTGTCAGGCATTTCCAGGAAGCCTGTACAGTGAAAAGAGAGGCTTTAAAGCTTTATGTACCCACAGTGTGAGCTGAACATGTGCAGATCCTGTCTTGTTTTGTGTTTAGTAGGGAAAGGTAAAGAAAGAAGGCGATCAAATACCCGAGGTCCCTGTCATTAGCGGTGTACAAGCAGTCTGGTTACCCAGGCAGCAGTGCAAGGTTTTGCTTGAAAATAGACAATTGTAAGATAGTCTTTTGGCAGTTGGTTTTGACACATATATCTATGAAGCATGTTGTGAACACTTGTTTTCTTCTCCCTTTGCCACAAACCCAAAGTCTGTTTTTCATGATTCAAGAAAAAAATCCTGATCAACAACAACAAAAAAGTACATATATTCTCTGCAAAATATGAAATGTTTCTCCCTGTGGTTTATGACAGTCTATTTTGCATCTACTCACTTTCATCATTTTATCTTGTCAAGCTTTCATGCTCATCCCTTAGGCTTTACATGAACAAGATTTGTTTGTGGGGAAGAAGTGCTGAATCCCACACTATTTTTGCTAATTGTTCGTCTGTTCCTGAGCACTCTGCAGTTAGTTTGTATCACATTGAATAGAAGATCCAAAGGCAATCTCTTTGCTGAACTGAACTTTCTGTTCCTCTGTCCCTCAACACTGAGGTTGAACTGCGATGCATTCACATGTGACAGAGACAGTTACTGGGTGTTGGAAATCCATGGTTTGTGTTTGAGGTACCGTGCTTAACCATGCATCATCATCTCTGCTGTTAAGATATTGCCATTCAGCGTGGTGAACATCTCTGCTAGCTGAAGGATCGCTGACATAGCCTTTTGCCTTTGCCTGATGCGCTGTCTTTCACTTTGACCTGTAGCAGAATGAAATTGCTTTTTATGTAACTTACAGATGTCGGTGCTGTGCTTGGGTGTCTGTGTGCTGTGGTTTGGGTAGTCTGAGAGTGAGGCAGCAGATTTAAAGCACTGCAATGGACTTCTCTTTTTAGTTTTCTTCTCCTGGGACCCCTATTTTTTCCACAGACTAATAACACCTTAGAAGCAGTTTGCTCTGTTGAAAATGAAGAAATAGAATTTCTTACTTGCTTGGCTGTGTGCTTAAAGACACCTTGGGACTGGCTAAATCTCACTGTGGCTATTAGGGCAGTGGTGACGTGCAGGTGAAAGGATAATTCGAGGAGTGTATAAAGTAAGTTGGCGTTGGCTCTTCCTTTTTAATGAAAGAGGGTCACAGTAGATTAATCAGTCTGGCAGTCTCTTGTACTCATTTTGTTGTTTGCTTCGGGTTGCAGTTTAAAAAACAACTCTGTCTTTAGGCAGTCAAGCACCATCTAAGGTGCTGCAGAGCTGAGCCTACTCATTCAAGTTTCAATTGCATAGTGGCACCCAAGGGACTAAACCCTTCTGCGGCTCTTCCTCCTTGCATGTTTCCAACTACACATTCCTCTTGGGTTATTAAAGTATTCTCTACCTGGAGCTGACTTTCTGGTGCATTCTGTTTGTGCCCTGGCAGAGCTGATGAGCTCAAGCAGAAGGGTGAGAGGTCCATTATTCCCCTAAGCATCCTTAGATAAGTCACATAGAGTTACTTTGAGATTTAAGTGCTCCAGCATTAGTAAGCAGGTGTAGGAGCAGCTGTTTTCACAGATTCAATTTTATTTACATAAAACTACCATAAAAACAATTAATTTGCTGTCGTGCCATGATTGGGACTGGTCTTGTCGAAGGATTTTGTGGAGTGATGTGCTTCTCTGTTGTGATTGTATTGGGTTGCTACAGTGAGAATACAATACCTGGGGTTTTTTTTCTCTTCTTGCCCCTCCTTCCTAGTGAAGAAGAGTTGATGAAGAGGGAGGTAAGTGGGTACTGCCTTATGAATAGGAATGAAGCTGCTGTAATTTGAGCCTAAATGCTTTTTCTTCACTCATTGTGAGACCAAAAACCCTGGAGGAATTCATCCAGCAAAACCCCTTGGTTGGATCTGTTTACCAACATGAACTTACACGCATCTTTGACCTGTTCTTGGGATGAGCATGTAGGCAGGCAGCTCTGTCCCTAGCTCCATTTTTGTCTAAGTGTTGTGGTTTCTTTCCTGGGGATGCAAGCTTTGGAAAGTAGAGGAAGAGAGACATTGATTATCGTTCATTCAGAGTGGAGGAATAATATTAATCATTCTGCAAACATTTCAGAGTTTTCATTTTGAACCTGATCAGACGGCTGATGTGAGGATGGGCACCATCTGAGTGTGGTTCAGGGTGCTGTGCTGTGAAGGTGTCCAGACCCAGAATCAATCTGATCTATTTCCACTGCATCTTTTCCTCTTCTTGCATTTGGCTGTGGAAAAATGCTGCTTTAACTTATCTGTAGGAGAAATACTTCATGTTGCCCCTTCGCTTGTCTTACCATTCTGAAAAGTTTGCCTCAGCTTAGGAGGAGTGAAGTTCTGTTTAAGATGCAGTATTGCCCTGCTGCTTAATATTCATTGGGGCTTAAGAAAGCATTTTTGAGAGTGATGTGGAGGTGTCTTCCTGCGTCAGACTTTCAACCTGAGGCCTTGTACTGTCTGATCACTACTTGCTTGCACCTTACTTAGCAAGATGATAGTGATGAATAAGCTCTCACTAAATAAAAGTACATCACTTAGCACAAGTCATATGGCAAAGGCTTCATTGATGTTACATGAGCTTTTTTCATGTCCTCTCTGTTTACTTGTTTGGTTTTTTTTGCTTAAGCATTAATGATTGGCAAGCTTAATGTCTCAAAGAAAAAAAGGGAGCAGTGCCATTAGTGGGGTTCCTATCAAGCATGACCTGAGTATCCACCTCGTTCAGAGTGAAATCACACCCTGTCGCCTGGCTCCATCGGTGCGATCCCTGTTGTGGTGAGCCAGTGCCAGGGAGCTCTTGGGCCTCCTGCAGCTGAGCATTCCGCAGTGCAGCCCACTGGAAAGGTGTGAGCAGAGGCAGAAAAAGGATGTGGTGGGTGCAATGCATAGATCCACCTTTGTGTGGGTCGGGCTCACATGAAGGTTAGATGTAGTGCTTTTAAGAGCCCTCTAGCCTATTTAGGAAAAAAGCCCCACCCTGGATGGCTTGTTAGTTTGATACAGAATACTCTTGACTTATTCTTTTTGTTCTCCTGTGGGGAAAATTTCTTGCTACTGCTAAATAAGAACAAAAGCCTTTGAGCTACCAGCAACAGCTTATCCTGCTGCTACCGTTGCTGCAGCCAGTAATTATAGAGGCTTTCAATGTCCTCTAATTAAATTTATGAATTAAGTATTTCCTGCCAGCATTTCTGTTTACACTGTGAGATGTTTTTGGATACCGTAGAGTAATGCAGAGCAATAGCAAAATGAAGAAAAAGGAAAATACTTCAGATTGTTCTTTGCCTTTTTCTTGTATTGTCCCTCTCTTAACCAGAGCAAGAGGTGAGTCCCTACCAGAGGCAGTAGGGTTGCTAATAGCCAGGAGGGTCTGTAGACATTCAATTCCAGTCCTTGTCACTTCACAAAAGTAAAGGTGATTTGTATTTAAGCTACTAAGTTGCGTTACATATTTGGTTTGTGTTTTTTTCTGGCAATTTGTTCAAAAGTGCATGTCCTTTTGTGTTGGTTTCTTTGATGTCATCTATTAAGCTTGAAGTGTAGGAAGGGAAGAATCAGGTAAAGGCCAGAAAAACACCTGAAAATCACTTCCACTGTATAATGCTGGCTGGTGTCATGGACCAGTACAGTGATTAGCTTAAACTGCACTTATCTGCCAAGGCTCTGTAACTGGAGGTGTGTGGCCATTAAAGAAGAGTTGCTGGGAGCCAGCTCAGGAGGAAGATTTCCTGCCACATGATTTAAATTGCATTTTGGGAGCACAGGAGTCTGAAAAAAATGTGCTCAGGAAGGATCCCCATGAAGAGGACCTGGAGGTAGATGGACTATCTTCTTCCTGTGAATTGAAGGATCTTGCGGCCAGGTTTGAAAGACAGGAAAAGAGGACCCTTATTCATTAGCCTGAGTTTTTAGGGTTCTTTAGCAGTGTGTGTCAGCTAAGGCTGGGGCACGAGATTTCCCCCAGAGTGACATAAGCTGCTGTAGTCCCAAGCTTGCAGCAAGTGAGACAAGCTCAAAGTCTTGCTGTGATTTAGAAACCAAACACTGGATCAGAGCTCTGAGCTCCTGTGATCTTTTAAGTGCCTTTGAAACCTTCTTTCAAAAGGATGCAACTCTAAGTGATACTTCAACAAAAGCAAGCCATTGCAATTCAGTAAACATGAGTGTAAAGTGCATGTGCGGTTGATTTACTAAGCCCATTAACTGAGAAGGATACTCAGTACTTTCTCTAACTTAGATGCAATGAAAACAGGTGTGGAGCACTCTAAATCCACCTGCTGGAGGTCCTGCCAATGTCAGATGTAAGTGTGTGAAATAAATGAGTCCCCGGTGTCCACAGTTTGAAGTGTTGAGTCTAGGTTGTGGCTTGCTTGGAGATAACTTGCAGCCTTCAGCTATCCTGATCTATATTGTGTGTAGAACATCTCTGTCTAATTTCATATCTCCTGCTTTAAATTCCTTCGACTTTTCATCTTTGAGCAGATAACAAGGAGGCATCTTCTTACATAAATAATAAATTTACATTCATCTATACAAAGCTTCCTCTGCCGTCCCCAAAAGTGTCCTAACGAACTGACAGGAGATGCTTTTTGCCTGTGACCCTTTGTGGAAACAAGCAGAGATGCAGTTTATTGCAGATAATCAGCAAAACGGAACTGAGCCAACACAGTTTTTCTCTTTGTGACTTTGTTTGCTGACACCAGTGTCTGTGTCTTGGGTTTCTTTGCTCGCTAGCTTTCTCCTCCCAGCCTGACTTGGCCCTCCCATTTGCACTGGTTAACAGTTCTGAGTTCCTTTTGTGTTCCTCACTCCTTTTTTCTGTGTGAAATTCATTGGGACCTGTGCAGACGCTGAACCATGAAGTCTTCTCTTGGCTTGTTTGTAGTAAAAAAGAATTTCATCAAATAAAACATTTAGTTGCTTTGAACAAGGGCTAAGTGTATGATGCATAAATATCCTAGAGGGCACCTGGGTTGCATTACATCCACGTACAGAATATGCTTCGTCCTTCCTTACCTCCTCTACCATTATTTGTGGGCTGCTTAAGTTCTGACGGAGCTCTACTCGCTGTTATCTTTTTGCACTGCTAATTCTGTTACTCTTTTTCACAGGGCTTGTTTGGCAGATACTACTAAAATGCTCTGGTTGCTGTATGTCGGCTTTTATTCTCATTTCTAGGTACTTGGCAGTTGTTTCTTCCAGCTACTAATATCTTTGATACTTGTGTCTTTATTCTGATAATGATCTGGGTTTTTTGGTGTAACCAAGGATTTTCTTCCCTTTTCTAACCCTCTCCCCTTCCACCAGGATTTCTGGCAGGTACAAAGCAGCCAGCATGTGCTTTAATTAATTTGTGCTTCAGATCTCATAATATGCACTTTTCATGTAAAAAGGACAGTGTACGCTCACTCCTTCTCCCTGCTCCTTTAATAAATCATCCTGAATCCTCTCCTTGATCCTCAGCCTAAAGGATTTGTTTTCAAATACTTGAATTTGGCTTGTGAAGAGTACAGTCCTCAGGGTAAGCATTAATACGGGGCTTTATTAATGGGAACGCCTTTGAGCAAAGCTCAGGCATTCTGTCCTCCTGTTTTCGTGTTGTTTTTTGAGGCTTCTGACTTATTTTGCTGTTTGATGAGACTGCGGTAGGCTGGCTCTGTTAGAAAATGGCATTTTCCGCTCAGCACCACGGGGTTAGTTTTATTGTGTGAGAAAGGACAAATGTTTACCTGGCCAAATGCTGTGGAGAATCATCATATATTTGAATGTATGTGAGTTTGGGGAAGGTAATTGTTGCAAACTTTGTGGAGTTTTTCAAGTTACGGAACTATGTAGGGTGAATTATATTAAAGCATATTTTAGGAAGAAGGTATTAGGTATTATAGTTCATAAGATGTTTTCTAGAAAAAGAAACTAGGAAACAGAAGGAAATTAATTCAGGATTAGTAAGTAAAGAGGGAAATGTACTCCAAACACTTTCATTTGCCCTGCATGAAATCCATAGGGAAAGTTAGCAAAAAATAAGCAACATGGTGACAAAGTGCCCTCAGTGCTTGTCTGTAATCTTTTAATCAAAAAATGGGAGCATTTTGGGTTTTAATTTCTTTGATAGCTTTGTTGCCATTAGATTAACTTTTAGTACTTAAGAGCTCAGTTTTGTATCACTTAAAATTCTGACCTTGGGTATTGTGGAGTTAGTAGGGAGAAGGGGAGAGGGAAGGAGGGTGAATGGAGCAGGGTGGTAGGGAATGCTGTAGGAGATGCTTGACCTCACTGACTACAGAAGGAGGGGAGGTCTGGATGGGAGAAGCAGGTGAGGAAGAAAGGAGGAGTGAGAGAATGTAAATGAATGGCAAGATTTTTAGTTGTATCTTAATTTGGCTCCTTAAATCATTTGCAATCATGATGTCAATCTCTAATTACATGATTACATATGGTGTTTCCCCGAATTCCTTTCTCATTTTGGTGATTAGTACTGAGTGTATGGACCCAACTTCATCGTCTGAGCCAATGTTTAATACTTGCTTTCTATACAGAATTATTATTTTCCTTGTTTACTTCACACTGGAATTTTCATCTGAGAAAATGAGCAGTGTGCATTATCAACATAATGAGTTCATCTTGGTAGTGCGGGCTGAGAAGAGGGAAAGCAGTATCCCCATTTCTCATCCAGAGGCCTAAACAATCATTTAAATTCAAAGATGTCCAAAGTCAGCTCATTTTAGAAGCATGATTTGAGACCTCAAGGACCTAATTTTAATCCTCCCCCATCAAATTGCCATGACGAATGCTGCTGTGGCCCTACAGATCGTGATTTCATTGCCACTGAGGACTGAGTCAGCGCAGTGGAGAGGAGCAGAAGCGTAGACTGTCCCTTTTCTGAGGCTTTTCCTATTTGCTTTTCCAGCAGGGATTTCTCCCTTGCATGAGTGGGTCTGCTGCCTGCAAAGGGCCGGGAAAGTCTGTGTCATTTTTTTTCTTGGTTGTACAGAATGCTGGCCTTGCATTTCAGGTGCCATTTGTTGTAAAGGTGATGAATATTTACAGCCTTGCTGGAAGGAGGAAACGCAGATTTCTCTTTCCAGTCTCAGGAGACCACCCGTAGTAATAATTTCTGCATAATTTTTGATACTCTGTATGTGTCCAAATTCTAATTCAGAGGGAGAAAATATGCAGAACAACTTCATCCACGTCCAGCTCTGTATTTTTTCCCCTTGTGTATTTATACTGAAAAAATAACCCCCAAAGCAAAGGTTTTAGAAAGCTGTTTATTAAAATATAGTCTTGAAAGGTGTAAGTTGCAGTATTTATCTGCTAACAGCACATTTTAAGCATTTTCCTAAGCTAACACTCACCCACCTTAATTTCCTATGCAGAATCTGTTTGCATTTGCCTGTGTTAGTATGTAGGCTTCGTAGTAAACTATTTCTAGAGCCCTTAGTAAAGACACTGTGAAGTTTGCCACTGCAAAAAGGCTTATGAATTTCAGAAAGTCCTTGTGCTGCTTCCATGAAAAGTGGTGGAAAAAATCCCAGGCAGTGCATTTACTCCGACTTACATGACTTTGTAAAGCTATCTTTAAAACCCCTACATTCCCTCAGTTCTCCCCTAAGTCCTTTTTTTGTCCTTGTTTCACAGTGCAGAGGGACCTCCCTTGCCTTTTTTTTTCCCTAAAGGGCTTTTGAACATCTGAGGTGAAAGGCTCAGTTTTTAAACTTGTTTCTGAAAGCCTTTTTATTTGTTTACTTCAATTTTCTTAATGCAGGTAGTGAGGTGGCAACACAAGTTGTCATGAAATCTCTAAATATATAGCTTGAATTCTTCACAGTTTATCGCTTAAAAAGACAAGCAATAAATAAATATCTCCTTCATTTGAGAGCCTTCAGTTCAACGTTTTGATGCAGACAGAATTGAAAGTATTAGCATTTTTATTTCCCATAGCAGGCTCTTTTCCCTGCAGTTTTCTCTGGCATTTCATGTGGGTTTTCCATTATCTCTCTTGTGTGATAGAGTAACACAGAGCATCTGCTGCAAATGCATTGGTTAGTGAGAGTCTTGGTATTTATTTCCTGGATTTTAAACAGTTGTGCTTGGGAAGGAGCTGCAGTAGTCCATGCCAGTATGGTGCTGTTGTGCAGGCTCTGCTTGACCCCATAAAGAGAAGCTACATCTCTGCATGTTGAAGTGTTCTGTAGCTCTAGTAAGACAGCAGATGCTGGCTAATACTTTTGAAGATGTCAAACAATATGCGTGGCAGGTGCTAAAGAGTGTTTAACATACATTACTTAAATGCATTATCCAGTAAATTTTATGAAAAAGATATATTTTTCCATCCTTAGAAGTATTCCTAATAGCTTTTTATTTACAGAGGTGCTTCCTGCTTATTTAAGCCCAAGGTATCAAGCCAAGTGCGAGCAGGACTAGTAGTGCATCATGTGTGTGCCTACTACTTCATGTTATGTGCACAAGGACTAATGTGGAGTTTTTTTCTCTTCTTAGAAACATTTCACATATCCCAAAATTGCAATAATATGGAGGGTCATCTTTACTTTATAAAGCCAGAAAGCTCAGAACCCAGGAAAGTAATTGTCTATATTAGGCAAACTTGTAACACAGATTTTTTTTGAAACTCCTACTGTGGAAAAGAGACTATTTCCTTTTAACACTTACCATAAAACTTTTTAACTTATTTTCCTATATCTTCAGAGCTAACTATAAAGGAAATACATTAATAGATGTTTTTTAAATGGTTTGCATAACTGAAGGTGGTCGGTTGGGACTGAAAGAGAATTGCTTTGCAGCAAGGTTACTTCAGTTTGAAGCATTCATGGTTTTGTATTTGTTTACACAGTATTGAAAACCTTGAAGTATTGCTTTTAAAAAGGAACAGAGTATGAGGACACTTACCAATAAGAGATGGTTATGCTTCATCGAAAATTTTTTACTAATATAAAAAATACCTTTCTGGTTCTGGAGAAATACTATTATCTTGCATGCATGTTCGTAATTATTTTATTGTCGTTTTGGAAGGCGTAAGTCACTGTTGAGTGGTTGCACGAGGCTGATAAATTCCTTAAGGTTTGGTACAAATAAGTGCAAAGATGATGTTGAAACATAAATGAGTTATATGAATGAATGTGCTGAAAGTGTGTTTTCTCCACCAGATTGAAACACGACCTGTCAGCTCTGAGTGACTTACCAAGAACGTGTTCTTCCCAAAGTGGCAAATTAAGTGCTATTCATTGAGTAGTTTCCAAAATGCGAAATGAAGTAGAGCTGCAAGTATTTAGCTGATAAGGCTTTTCTAAATGTGTGTTAGGAATGCAGAGCAAACACCAGTACCGCACCTTGTGTCTGGCTCTGCCTTTGCAGAGAAGGCATCCCTCAATTTGTAAAAATATTTTTTTTTTCCCAATTTTCAGAATTAAATATTAGCATGTTTCACTCTTCACTCAGTCCTGGGAAAACAATTTTAATTGGCAAGGAATGGAAGGTATCAGTGGGGTTTTTTCCTCAAAAAATCCTTTGTACCTACAAGCTGTACCATATACTTGGCTAGAGGGAGGCTCAAGCAGTAGATCAGTCTTGGGTTAAAATATATTATATTATTTCTTTTACCTGTTGTTGATGTTTGGTATTGTAAGATAATCTGCCTGAATGCCTGTAAAAAGTTCTGTTCCACTGAGACTGGACTAGCAGCTTTTCACTGAACTTCCACAGCCATGCTTGTGCTGAAAGCAATGGTACATTTGGATTTCTTTTCCTTTTTACATGTTAGTTTGGATGTTTGCTCGTTTGTGTGCTTGTTTAATATGAATCTACTGCTTCACTGAAAAATACATCGTAATTGTAAACTGTTTCCCATGGCTTGCTTACTCATGAATGCTCAGTTTTGAACGTTTTTTGGGGTGTGCTGAATGATCTTAACCAATTACTCTGCTTTTGGAAATGGATTTAACATAGAAAAAAAACTCTTAAATGAAAGACATTTGACTGTTTTAACTGAGCACTTCGAGAATCAGCTTGTGTTCAGATACAAAAGGGTGTGAAGTATGGAAACCGTCCTGAAATTGTGTGGATAAATAATTTGTGAAGATGACGTGTCTAAAGAAGATGAAGGCTTGGAAGGGGATTTTTCTCAGTATTTTCTGATCCCATGCATTACCTTTCTGTCTAGAAGGGAAGGTAGAGTATGCTGGAAGTAAAGTAGGATGTGGCTGTGAAGCTGAAGGTCTATAGTCAGTGGGTTTGGGTGTTAGTGGGGACTGACTTTGGGTTCTCCAGTTTGAGCTTTGAGGGATTGCAACAGTCCGCCTTGTGCTTTGTAAAGGAGGTGGATTGGTTTTTCCATAGAATATAATGTTTAAAGGTGGGGACCAACCCTGAGAAGGATGATTTCAGGCTTTCCCGTAGTGGGGAGAGCTTCCCACATACTTTGTGGAAAGCATTTAAACACACAGCTTCTCTCAGTGAGCCAGAAGAAGATAAATGGGAAAGTTGTGAGTAATTTCCAACTTCTATATTCCTAAGTGCTGAGAGCTTGAAAATCTTAATGATTGGGTTAGTTGTTATTTCTCTCCTGTTGAGATCAGTGGGAGAAATTCTATCTCCCATTAGCTGCAGGCATGCTGGGCACCATAGTGACAGTGTGTGTTCTTCAGGTTTCTGACAAGTAGATGCTTGTTTAACATAAGTAAATAAAAGATTTACTCTGTTTACTCTAAGGAAGATGCAAATGAGTAAATGCTTCTCCCTTCCACCTGATTACGCATTTATATTAAAGACAGCAGCTAACAATATGTTTTTTAATTGTTAGTCTATGGATGTGATTTTTAGCCTATGAGGAACATTTTGAGCTGTTTGATGCTGACTATGAATTTTATGTGCAGAGAAGAAACCCATAAAAATTAATAAGCCAACCTCTGGAACTTCTTCATGGAGTTCTTTGAGTGGGTGAAGTAGGATGCTTAATAGCTAGTTTATGATAAATGCTGCTATAGACAAGCAGCTGGGAGAAGAGGCAGTAAATCACAGGAGCAGGTGAGATGCTGCTGGCAATGCTACTGGCAGCAGTCGCAGAAGACTGCTTTCTCCACAAATCCTCCCTTCAGTTTAAAGGAAACCCCAACATTGTGTATTTGTCCTTAAGAGAAGCATCAGTGTAATTTTGCTTTGAATCCATCTCAGTAGGAAGGGAAGCAAAACCATTTTTTTCAGTAAATGGTACTCCTGATATCTCATAAGCATAAAGAGCAGTTATCTTCCATGAAATGAATGCCAGTAGCATGTTGTCTGCTGTTAGTGATTCACCTCTTAGTAAATTTCTGATGTTCTCCAGAGGGTAAAGGCAGAGCTACTGGGAAGAGTTTTATTTGATCAATTGAGCTGAACTTTTTTTCCCTGAAAACTTTTTTGGTATCTGTATGATTATTTTTGTCTCTTTTCTTGTGGTTTCCAAGCCAGATACGGGTTAAATTTTCATCTAAATTATTAGCTGAGCTCATCCCCACTCTGCAGTCACATACAATGGTGAGTTCTCTCAACATAAAACTTGGAGGTGGATGAGAGACATCAGCTGCAGACAGTGGGTCTGGCCTGGAGAGGCTACGTACTAACTCTCGCTGGGATGTCTACTTGGGCTTCTTAGCAGTGCCCAGTCAAGCAACGACCTGGTTGCTTCGAAACCTTCTTGCTCTTCGCAAGTCTAACAGTTCAACTTGATGTAATGTTTTGCCTGCTTTTTTTAATTGTTGGTTAACCAGTTTTCTTTCCTTTATCTTGTATATGATGGGATCTCCGCTAGACAGAGGTAACGGTTGGGAACAGTTGTGTAGCTGGATCCTCGTGTGGTGGTGTTTGTCAGTGGTTTTTCCTAAAACCGTTCCTAAATTCAGTCTTGCTTTCACCATGCTTCTGTGCTTGCATGACCTGGTTTCTGTGAAGTAACCTCATTCATGCCTACTCTTCTTTATTAATTTCATTTTCCTGTGTGCGTGTGCCTTCTTCTGTTGTGTTCTTAAAAATGGGTCACCAGTGTGGATTTCCTAACAGTTTTATGGATCCTTTTCAGTCTTTGAAGCTTCAGCGGATCAAAGGGACTTGGATTTTTGGCTTAGTAGGAGAGAATAGCTGATAAAACACATTTGGTATGTTCTATTAAAACAAGATGTTGAAAATGAACTGGAGCAAGAGGGAGAGAGATTAAGATTGGTATCGGTCCTGGCCCTTGCTAAACACACTCCTGAGTCGTGTGCTTCTGATAACTACATGTTTTTGATAACTTTGATCATACTTTATATTCATGTGAAATAGTTCTTTCTTGCCTACTGCTACAATGGATATAGCTAAAATGCTATTAGTGAAATAAAATAATTTCCAATTTAAATCCTATATTAACACTAGTTATTTTCGCAACACTAATCTCAAAGATTCAGACAATTTTAAGCAAAATAGACACTTTATTTATCTGTATTTCAGGGAGGTTAAACCAATTAATTAATATTGTGCAATTTCTTATCCCTCTTCTGAGATGGGGAAGCACTGATCCTTGCAGAACATTTCTGACAGGTTTGAAGGCTGGAAAAGGTCCACTAAATAGGAATGAAGAAAGTAGGGGTGTGTGTCTGTGGAATGGCTTGTTGGTGGTAGGGATAACAAATAAAGCCTTCAGTTTCTCTCTTTAATTGATTGCTTTATTTTCTCTTTTTGGGATGTGGGTCGGATGAATAAATAGAAATTTTCCCAGGAGCGAGAGAAGTTTGCCGATGAGGACAGCATATTTTATGCACTTGGAGAATGTGGACTCATTTCTTTTTCTGACTACATCTTCCTTACAACGGTCCTTTCCAGTAAGTACAGTAGGGGTTTTGTTCTCTGCAATTATTGGGGTTTTTTAAGTTTTTAAGGTTTACAAGTAATGAGTTTGCTATTGTTGTCTACATACATCTCCCTAAAAGGAATTCTTGATTGCTTGAACCTTGAGCTGAGTGAGTAATTGCTATTGTTTCATCTGGTTTAGACATAGCTTTAAGTGGTTCAGAAAGATAAGCAGATCAATGACTTCTGAAGATTTATTTCTCATTTTAAAATGTGGCAATTTTTTTTAATGAGTCATTTGACCTGCTGTTCAAAACTGTAAATGGAGATGTCTTCTTTAGTTGTGTTCATAGGATGTTCTTGTGTTTGAGTGAATGTTTACTGTTTACATGACTGTCCAGGCTCTCTTCACCAGCTGTATTTTTCACTTGGGTGAGCTCAGGCTTGTGCATGATGTCATCCAATGAGGAGAGAAAAATTAAACTGTTTGCATTTCAACGAGGTTCATTAGATACCTTCTGTCTTTTCACCCTGCTGCACTTGACTTGCCTTTGTGATATTTCTGTGAGCTGCTAATCTGTTCCAACAGTCTTCTGCACTTGAAGTGCTGGCACTTAAGTTTGCTTTGATGGCCAAAACAGTGAAACTCAAGCCTTTGATGACAAGCAGCATTTCTAGACTTTCTTCACTGTGAAAGCAAGCTCAAAACATAGTTTGCAGAGCTTCTCTAGCTGTTTGGAAGGTGCTGCATCACAAACAGGAAAGTCAACAGAAATTCTAGTTTTTTTGATATGTGGACTAGTGGGCAATATGCCACTGTCCAAATGAACTTGAGACATTGTATTTTTAGACTTTCAAAAAGAAAATAAGAGAGAAAACTCATCCATCTAATCTTGTTCCATGATGATCTGGTTACAGGAGTTAAAAAGCTGGGCATTTCTGTTTGCTGTAGCCCCCTTTGCTGACTGTTCTCTGCTGTTCTGGGAGTCAGCTAGGTAATTCACTGATGTTTTATAAAAGCAACAAGTGCTTTATTTCTTTTCTCGTGTTCTTGCATGCTGTAACATGGACAAATGAATGAGGCAGCTCTCTATTTACTGAGGATCTGGTACGTGGAAAAGCAGTAATCAAGGTCTTGTTTGTTGTCAAATAGACATGATGGGGTAAGACATGTATGTGACCTTCATGTCATGAAAACAAACACTGATAAAGCTAGTTCAAGCCAGGCAATTTGTTTTATGATTTTAATCTGCTTTTTTGTTTGACTGAATCTCAGAACTGACTCTGAAAATTTTTTTCCTTCCTTTCGTGTGCTGGTCTAGCCTGTGCCCAAACTATTTCAGGTATTTTCACTTATATAGCCAGGGCTTTTCATTTTAGTCAGCTCTCAGACACATGGTATTGCATTACTGAATGTGGTTTAGAAAATGCTCATGTCCTTGACTTTATGCCTGTGCTGGTGGTGAACAACCCCCTAATCAAGTACACAGGGCACAAAATTAATTTAATGTGCTTTCACAAGCAGCAGTAAGAGAAATTCTTCTTGCTTTGGTTTAATTTCTTTGTGAGAATAAAAGAAAAGGGACCACCTTGTGTTAGAATAGCAGCCAGCCTTGCTTTAGAGGGCTTTGCAGGAGAGACATTTTTTTTTTCCCTTGTTCTTGAGCTTTTAAATGTATCTGCAATTACTGGGGAATCAGACTCTAACAAGAGGAGACAGAATTGGGTGGTGTGTGCTTTGAGGAACAGTGTGAAGCGTGGGCAAGGCAGAAGCTTGCAAACCGAAAAAAATTAGAAAAGAGAGAACAATATTCTGGGACTTCTAGGCTGATTTTCAGGTATTATAGGAGTTTGCTGAATGGCTGCTGAAGATGGAGGAATCATAGAATCGTAGAATTATCTGGGTTGGAAGAGACCTCCAAGATCATCAAGTCCAACCCTTAATCCAACGCTATCATGATTACTAGATCATGGCACTAAGTGCCACATCCAGTCTTATTTTAAAAACCTTCAGGGATGGTGAATTCACCACCTCTCTGGGCAGGCCATTCCAATACCTGATTACTCGTTCCGTGAAGAACTTTTTTCTGATATCCAGCCTAAACCTTCCCCAGTAGAGTCTAAGCTCGTGCCCTCTTGTTCTGTTGGTGGTTGCCTGGGAGAAGAGTCTGACCCCCACCTGTTTACAACGTCCTTTCAGATAGTTGTAGAGAGCGATGAGGTCACCCCTGAACCTCCTCTTCTCCAGGCTAAACAACCCCAGCTCCCTCAGCCTCTCTTCATAGGACTTGTGCTCAAGTCCCTTCACCAGTTTTGTTGCTCTTCTCTGGACCCTCTCCAGCACCTCAATATCTTTATTGAACTGAGGGGCCCAGAACTGAACACAATACTCAAGGTGTGGCCTCACCAACGCCGAGTACAGGGGAAGGATCACTTCCCTCATCCTGCTGGCCACACTATTCCTGATACAGGCCGGGATGCCATTGGTCTTCTTGGCCATCTGGGCACACTGCTGGCTCATGTTTAGCCTCCTGTCAATCAGCACCCCCAGGTCCCTTTCCACCTGACTGCTCTCCAGCCACTCTGTCCCCAGCCTGTAGTGCTGCATGGGGTTGTTGTGGCCAAAGTGCAGGACCCGGCACTTGGCCTTGTTGAACTTCATCCCGTTGGACTCAGCCCATCTCTCCAGCCTATCTAGGTCCCTCTGCAGAGCCCTCCTGCCTTCCGGCAGGTTGACACTCCCTCCCAACTTGGTGTCATCGGCAAATTTACTTATGATGAACTCAATCCCCTGATCTAAATCATCGATGAAGATGTTAAACAGAACTGGACCCAACTCTGATCCCTGAGGGACACCACTGGTGACCAGTCGCCAGCTGGACGCAGCCCCGTTCACCAGCACTCTCTGGGCCCAGCCATCCAGCCAGTTCTTAACCCGACTGAGTGTGCACCTGTCCAAGCCATGGGCTACCAGTTTATCCAGGAGTATGCCACGGGAGACAGTGTCAAAGGCTTTGCTCAAGTCCAAATAGACTACATCCACAGGCTTCCCTTCATCCACCAGGCGGGTTACCTGATCATAAAAGGAAATCAGGTTGGTCAGACAGGACCTGCCCCTCATAAAGCTGTGCTGGCTGGGTCAGATCCCATGTCCATCCTGAAGGTGCTGTGTGATTGCACTCAGGATGATCTGTTCCATAACCTTGCCAGGCACTGAGGTCAGGCTGACAGGCCTATAGTTGCACAGGTCCTCCTTATAGCCCTTTTTGTGGATTGGCGTGACATTTGCCAACTTCCAATCATCTGGAACCTCCCCAGAGAGCCAGGACTGTTGGTAGATGATGGAGAGTGGCTCGGCAAGCTCTTCCGCCAACTCCCTCATCACCCTAGGATGGAATCCATCAGGTCCCATTGATTTGTGTGGATCCAGGTGACTCAGTAATTCATAGACTGTTTCCTCCTGGAACACAGGGAAGCCGTTTGGTTTCCTGTCTCTATCTGTGAGTTCTGGAGGCCAGTTATCCTGAGGGGCACCTCTCCTACTGGTGAAGACTGAGGCAAAGTAGGTGTTGAGTACCTCATCCCTGGTAACTACATTCCACCCCAGGTCTAACAAAGGATGGAGGTTTTCCTTTTGTTATTAATGTATTTATAGAAGTGGTTTTTGTTATCCTTAACAGAAGTAGCCAAATTAATTTCAAATTGCGCTTTTGTTTCTCTGATTTTCCTTCTGCATGTTCTAACTATAGTCCTATACTCTTCCTGAGTAGTCAGCCCTGCCTTCCACAGTCGGTAGGCTCTCTTTTTATCTCTGAGTTCCTTCAGTATCTCCCTATTCAACCAAGGTGGTTGTCTTCCCTGCCAGCTTGCCTTTTGGCTAATTGGTATAGCCTGTTCCTGTGCACTTAAGACTTCTTCCTTGAAGCACATCCATCCCTCTTGTACGCTCCTGTTTTTGAGGAGGAATGTCTCTGGAGCTACTGTCAAACAGTGATTCCCCAGAGGAAGAGTTTTTGTTTCATTTTGAAAGCAGTTGCTTTTGTAAAAATGAAACTTCCAAACAAACCTTGCCCTGTGGCTAGGTAGAAAATTCACTGTTATTCTACGCTGGTGTGCTCTCCTACTGGTAAACATTACATTACAGGAATCCAGTAGTTTCTGATTTTTTTTTTCCCTTGGAAAATTAATAAAATAGAATGAGGAAAGTTCATCTTAAACCTCCCAGATCAATACTGGTTTTCTTACTGTTGTTTAAATAACCCAAACATTAAGAAGGTATCTGGGCTAGAGCAAGCGGTAAATTACATCAAATAGCAAAAGCCACTGACTATTGAGAAAGGAGGGTTGCATATTGAGCACTAAAGCTGGGTAATCAGAAGGGGAGTGTGAAATTGGGTCTGAGAGTGGGAGGCAGGAGGGAGAGGTGCTCCTCTGCTGTGCTTAGAAGTGATGGATAGAGAGCTGTAGTGGTCTAGGCTGGTTTATTAAGCACAAACCTGATTAATGACAACCTCTGAAAACAAGAAATCCCAAGGACTTTGTGTTTTTGTTCTCCTCAGGAAGGTCGCACCCAGCAAGTCTGCTGAGACACCTCCTGCCCATCTCCGTGGCTTGACCAAAAGTACTGCCAGGCTTTGAGAGTGCTTCCAAATTTTTTCATTTAATATGTCCACAGCTTCAGCTGAAGCTCAGTTCACTTGTATTCCCTGAAAAACGGACTGTATGGCAGGTGCTGGGGAGGGAGTGGAGGAAAAAGGGCTGGAGGCTTCGTCTGTGTGTTGCTTGCAGAGAGCTGTTTGCATATTGAACAGAAAATTGTCTGTCACCATATTTTATTACAAGTGATTTCTCGCTCTAGCACTGTCTGTTCTCATCAGTTGCCATGTTTCTGTGAAAATGTATTTTTAAAACAACTAATACAATAGCATTTAACTGCTTCAGAAAGACAGCCTTCTATTAAAGGCCATGAGAGCTGAGTGGCCTTGGGGATTCTTCACAGTTTCTGTCACTTCAGCTGCTCCCAGTGTTTTGGGGAAAAGGTAGAAATTATAGCTAAATACAGGATAAGCAAAATGCTGGTGGATTTTCCCCTGAGTCCTTCAAATGTCATAGGAAAGCAAAGACAGCGCTTGCCTAACCAAGGAAGGTTTTGCTTTTGGACTTGCAGAGCAGGTGGAGGAAGGAGAGAAAGAGCTTTTCCATCATTAGTGACTGCAGTTTTGGAGCAAACATCACCCATTGTTGAGGCACACTAATGCCTTCTTGATTAACAGGTACTGAAGGGAGCTGGACATTAAAAGAATAAGTTGGTGTTTCCATAATTGGACTGTCGCTGTGTCTGGATTTACTGCTCCTGGAAGGAGGGTTAAATCGCATTGGCTTAAGCTAAAGTAATTACTCTCTTGTCAGGGCTCTTGTAGCTGGCCTGCAGCTCCTTCTCCCATCTCCTGCAGGTTCTTTCTAGAACGTGGCGTGCTGCCATGCCTTATGGGCACTGGCCTGCAAGAAACCACTTGCCTAGGATAGATTAACCTTTTTTCATTTTTTTTTCCTTTCCTTTGTGTAGGAAAGAAATCCCAAAACATTCAGCTCTGGAAACTATTTTCTGGACAGATACTGAGCTCTGCACAGGTGCCTGCGATGGAGGCAGCACGGCGTGCTCTCCCGCGCTGCAGCACACAGGCGATGAGATCTCTGGGGTCTCTTTGCACAGTGGCCATTTGACTCTGTGTTGCTGGCTGACACAAATGTTTTCATCTGCTTATGATAAGAAATAACCCTTAGCTATTTAAAGATATTTTATCTTTACAACCCATAATACTGTGGCTCAGTCAGTGGATTAGGTTATTTTAGCTGCCTCTTATTTACATTATTTGGTTTCTTAACATTAAAAAAAAAGTTGGTGGGATTTGGATGTTTTTTTTTTGAATAGTGGAATAATTTGAAAGGAAAATATTTGCAACATGAGGACGTTTTAATGTTGGGGGTCTCCCCATATTTGTTGCAGCTGGGGCTCGGCCATCTCTAATCCATGGATAGTTGTTTTGCTAGAACTCTCTTCTCAAAGAAAATTAGAGCATTTGGAGATGCACTATGTGCAAGTCTATCACCTGGCTCTTCCCCATTACTGGTGCAATCATTTAGGATGAACTAGATACCAGTGCTGGGCTGCTGGCTGCAGTCTTGTAAGGGTGAGATCATCTATGACCACAATTCTTCCCTTCAAACAGAAATGTTCCAATTCAAACTCATACAGAAAAGTTTCTCAGCTAAAATACCGCTATGCGGAGCCAGACAGAATAATGACATGCTGATTCATGTAACTTAAGGGAGAAAAAAAGTCTTGATTAATCTTTGGCGGGAGGTGTAAGGTAGCCTTTTTTAATCTTGTGGCCTGAAAAAAGAAAAAATATTAAAGCTGTGGGGCTTAAAGAGCCATCTCTCTAGATGGAAATCTATCTTTACATTAGGAGGACTGTGATAAATTTAGATTGATTATGAAGATAGGGATTTTGTAAGCTTCAAGGTACTGTGGCCTTTGCACATATATTTTTCCTAATTTTGGGATAGATTTGGAAGGAGCAATCATAGGATGTTTAACTCCTATTTTTTCTAAAAGTCACTCCCCAGCTAAATTCTTGATCTTTCATCCCATACTAGAGTTGCTTGGGGAGTTCCTGAGCTTCAGGATGGATATTGAAGTCCTGAGCTGCTTTGTGTTTAAATTCAAACACAAAACTCAACTACATCTGAAGGGAGTTATGTTTATTTTCCAAAAGTGTGTTCAAAATAGTTTTTCTAAAATGCGGTACCTCTGCTTGAGGTGGGTGCTCTAAAGACACAATTTTTGTGACTGTTGTCATGTACTGCATGAGTTGCAACAGGAGGCAGACGGAAAGACTTGTTGAGAGGTATCTTCTATTGTGGCACATTGGGTTTGGGGGGAAAAGGAAGACCAATCAGTGCAAAAATAGTGAAATGTGGCCTTTCTCATTAGTGAGCATTTATTATCTTTCAGAATGCATTGCTTCTGTTGAGAGTAAATGGCAGTAAAGAGAACTGACTGCTGAAAATTGGTCCAATGAATAATTTAAAATAGTTAAAAATTACATAGTTGGCTTAAAGATGCCTGATCAACCCGTCTAATGCCTCAGAAATTCCCTGGGGCTTTATACTGATGGATCAGGTGGGTTTTTTCAAAGTAGTCAGTGTTGCTCATCATTTCTTTTTTCTGGTGGACGTTGCACGTTTTCATAATGTTATTGCCCTGTGGCTTTTGGTTTTCTTATTGCCTTTCTGTTCCCAAATATTTGATTTGAACAAATGAGTCAAGAAAAATATTAATTGCTCTTCGCACCAACTCCCAGGTCAGTTGAAAAAGCAACTTGGTGTGTAGACCTGGTGGAGCTGTGGATCTACAGAATGATTTCAACCCGATCTATCTATTTGCACGTATCTTAAAGTGGGGAATATGTATCCATGTGGGTTCTAGTACCATTTTTTCATTTGGGTTGATGATTTGGAGGAATCCTTAGGAAGTAATCCTACCCTCCTGAACACCTGAAGGCTAGAAATAAAGCTAGAAAACGAATTGTGGATGCACTCACCAGTTCATGACTTGTTGACCAGGGAAAATGAGTTACAATGAAAAGTCTTGTTTCTGAATAACATCAGAAAGGATGGCGAGGAGATGGCTCACAAAACCAGAGTGAGTGGGAGGAGCAGCTCAGCACCTGGGGAAATCCAGAAGTGGTTTTTCTATGTATAGACGGGCATTGCACTGTGTATTGAAAGCAAACAATCCTTTAAATGGTTTCGGTAACCATCGCAGGAGGAACATTGTGTTCATGTTGAGGCATCTTAATTAAGGAGGCAGTGAGAAATGCAGAGGAGAAGCTGCAGCTGAGAATGGGAAAATTGGGGGGTAGAATAAGAGGTTGGGGGGAAGGCTAATTTTAGCTGGGCAAACCAGTTACTGCTGCTTTTATGGTATGCAAGTTTCTGAGAGATGAAGAAGAGAAATGGAGATTGTACAGGCTGATGTAACCATGAGTAATAGGGCAGAATGGGCAAGGAGAGGTTAGCTGCCATCGGAATGACTCTTCCGAGATAAGTCCTGGACAGAAATGTCATACCCAAGAGGAGAGGCAGAAATCTTTTCGCTCAGGACCAGTAAATCCAGGCTGCCTAGAGATGAGGGACATAGGTATTCATGGACATTTCTTCCTGAACAGGAGCTGGATGATCCAAGAGTCTTCAGGTTTCCCTGGCTCACATTCACAGTGTTGGAATTGTGTCGTTAGAAGTAATTGGAGTTGGATATGCAGATCAGAGGAAGAAACGGACTGTGTCACTTATTAGCTAAAGGAATAAAGTAATTAAATTTGCCAATTTAAAGACACTTTCCTTCCCTGTCCTTAGAAAATACTGACCCTTCATATTTTTTATGCTGAACTGTTCATTTTAATTTTGTCAGTGATGTTCTCTGAGGCTTTAATAAACTGCTCTCGAAAATGTGTAATTAGAGAAGGGAAAGGAAGGAAACGGCCTTTCCACGGGTATGTTAGGTGCCCTGCTCTCTCTGTTCACTTTGTCCGGTATCTATGCGAATGGGACATGATATTATATTTCGCCTTTAAAAAAGGGGGGGAAAAAATACCCCAAATGACAATTTTTAATAAAGGGTAACAAGTTTTCCGGCCTCAGAATATACCTTATTCTGACAGAGAAACAGAGGAAGGAGGATGAGATGTGTAAATTGCTCATTTCTGGCATCTTGTAAGTAGATTAGAGATATGTATAGTCCCCAAATTCCTCATACAGGAAACAACTCTTTTGCTAGATTTAGAGGACCAATAAGGAGAAATTTCATTCCAGCTTTCATACATGCAATTAAAGGGAATAAAATTGGATGTTTTATTTAAATGTTAGGAAGGCAATTGGAAGGTGCTTAATATTGTTGCTCTCAAGAAAATGGGGAATTAATCACTGAAAATGAAGAATGGATACAGAAGAGGCTTTTTGTATAATTCCCTTTAATGAGATTGCATCATTGAAGAGATGATGAAGTTGGTGTTGGGGATGACTGGTACAGCTCAGCACATCTCAGCTAAGACTGAAATGAGGAGGGATGGCGAGCAAAGGTCTCCCCACCCCAGCAGGCAGGACAGATGCAGCTAGGTGGAGGCATTGCTGCTGCTGCAAGACTGCATATGAAATAGCCCACCTCGTGCTGAGGTTATAGGAGACATCGCTTATGCATGTGGCGTTTGGAATTTAAAGCCCAAATAGTTGGCACAAGGAAACTGGAAATGCAGAGCTGGTAGCGGCAGGACTGTATGTGCTGTATGTATCAAGTGGGTACTGACAGGCAGTTCCTACCATTGTGTTTAATGTTGTTAGACGGCTGTTGGAGGCACAAAGCGAATGGAGGAAGTGATCTCTTTAACATGTTTCGTTAATCTTTGAGTGATAAAGTGCTACTCCTCATTATGGCAAGGGGAAAACACGATGTAGAAGTCTCCTGACCCTAAGTTGAAGCTGTAAATAATGTACAAAATCCAGTTCAGTTAACTTCATACTAATTTCTTTTTGTGAGTGATTCCTCTTTGCACTGCCCCTCTCACCCCTGTCTGTGAGATGCTTTAATGCAGAAAGCAGGTTGCAGGAACTCATTACTTTTGAGCATCTGCAAGATACATTAAAGTTTGGTTGCAACAGATGAGGTTAAAGGGCATGACCCTCACCAGTGAGCTACATCCTGCTGCCAAATTTGGGTGGGGAAGAGCCATCTTCAAAAACAAAAAAAAAGAGGTTAAGTTTTGATTGACTGTTTAAGATGACAACCTAAGCATTAGCTGTAGCCTAGAGGATTCCCTAGAAATCCCAGCAAACATCAGAATTCCTGTAGGTGGTATGTATTTGAAAGTAGCAGAGCAAGGTAAATTTTCATATATTGGCTTAATTTGGAAAAAAAAATATGACACTACATAGCTTTAAATGGTGATGAGTTACAGAGCCCAAAAATGGAAATGTACTGAAATTCTTTGGGATGCAGGGCAAAGAACGTGGGTTTGCTGTGATGGGTGACTGTAAAGCACTGCTTTTGGAGAGTTCTGACTAAATAAACCATGATAACATAGACTAAATGCAATGAAAAATACGGTACTGTACTGACTCGGATGCATCTCAGCTGGTGAACTCCAGCCTGTGTGTCATCCCAGTGTCATAACTGGACTGAGACAAAGGTGGCAAAAATTTGTTTAAGCTTGCATAGTGAGACAAGAGCTGAGTCTGGAAGAGAATTACCCAAAGTCCGGGTCTGCTCCTCACCCAGCAGCTGCTTTGCAAAGCACAGAGTGCTCTGCAGCGCCAGAGGAACATCCTCTGGCCACATTGGTATTAAACTGTATGGAGCAGGCTGGAGTTCTTGTAACAACATCATTTTCTGTTCATTGTCATTAGAAATATCAGATGGTGTCTTGCCTTTGTGCTTTTTTCTATTTCTAAAATGGAATATATTTTGCTAAAGAAACCAACCTCTTCCCAGCTTCCTTGTCTAGACCTTTGGTAAAAGGAGCACTGTGAAGCTCATAGCCAGAAGTTTCAGAGAGCTGCATTTTCTTCTTAAGATTGCAAAAATTAGGGAAGATTGCTTTTCGGTAGAGTCATTCTGAACTTGTGCCTTTTTTATCGAGTTTTTAATCTTTTTTAACTGGTCTTTGTTTTTTTTTTATTTATTATTATTATGTAGCTCCCCAGAGGAATTTCGAAATTGCCTTCAAGATGTTTGATCTGAATGGTGATGGCGAAGTGGACATGGAAGAATTTGAGCAGGCAAGTTGGATAACAGGTTGACTTCTTAATGCTACAGCATCTTAGCCATAAGTGCAGCACTCTTCTACAATTTTCTTGTGATTTATATTTGTGATTACTACTGATTGTCATCTTTTCCTTCCATGCTGTGTTGCCTCACTGTCTGCTTTTTTTTTTAAACTGGGTATTTGAAGACATAATTTTTCATTCAACCAGGACAACTCTAAGTATAAATTCCGGTTTCCTGTGCCTTTGTCACTGAGGTATATTTACAAGATGTCGCTTCAAAGCAGATAAATTTTTTTTTAGAGTTTTGATCCTACTTTCTTCCACAGCTTTTATTGCATTCCTTAATTACTTTTGTCTTCAGAGAATAACCAAGATGAGTGCTTCAAAGAATTTAGCCAGTTACTTCAATGAAATCTAAAACTGTGTTTATTGAGAGTGTATTTTCATTATTTATCCCCCTATTTCTTTCGAGGTTTCATCAGCAGGGATTTTGACACAGGCTTTTTAATGGGCTTAGCCTGCACTTCTAAGACTGGTGAGGTCCTCCTACAAGCTATGATTTGCAATTGTGTCTGAATGAGAATAGGTTGAAGACTGGAGCTGTCAGTGGGAACAGATCTGGCTTTCCCAGGCAGAAGAGTATGGGTTCCTTGCTAATGTAGTAAACAGCCTTAAGGCTTTGGAAACTCATAAACATCCTGAAGTCACTATATATTAGAAAAGCTCTGGGTTGTATTCTACTCATGAAAGGAAAAGTCAGTGTATTTGTAAAAAGGAAAGTGGCCAATTGGATTGGGAGTCACCACCTCTGTTACAAAAAACAAGGCAGAGGAGGTATACCACTAATCGACCCATTGTTGTTGCAGCCCCTGGCACTTCTGTGACCCCACATCCTTGGAGGCTCTACTTTTGATGAGCAAGTAGAAGCTGCTGCTGATGGGCAAGGGAAATGAGACTCTGGTGAAAAAAACAACCTGCCCTTGCAGGGATTTTTATGCTGGAGGGCATCTGTATTTGGAGAGGGTGAAAAGCTGTGTACTGATACCTGAGAACAAAGCAGCCCTGAATAATGTAGTTACAAATTCTTAACTCATCAGTTGATTGTATGGATAGTTAACTTCAGAATAGTCTGCAAGAGGTCATGCTTGGGGCAGTTGCTATAAATGGGAAGAGCTAGTAGCAAAGCAAGTCTGTTAAATTAATTACCCCCCTTTTAATCTTTTGCTGTCATCCTCCTTAAATTATTTCTTGTGGGTATGATGTCATTATTTTAAGTGTGCTCCAGAGCCATGTAATAGATCTCATTTAGTGTACGGTTTTAAATGTAAACTTTGGACTGTGAGAAGAATGGGAGTATGTTTATCTCCAGTATGAGATATCTTATAGCTTGTAATGTAGAGCCAGGAGTTTTTCGTTTTCCTTCAAGTGCGGATTTGAATACACAGCTGTGTCCAGGTTATTGTGCTGTTTGGCACTGCCTCCCTGCAGACTGCTGATTTAGCTATGAAAAATTCCAAGTTTCCTTTTTTCCCCAAGCAAAAAATGCTGTTCTTTCTTCTATTTGCATAGTGCTTGAATATAGCAGTCTACTGTACTTATCAGATAATATTTGACAATTCAAAAGGTATTTTACAGTAGTAACTGGTGTTCTAGAGTGAAATCAATTATGGAGATAAATGAATTTAAGAAAAGTGGAGAGCAGTTAACTGCCTACTGAAAATGCAGTGACGCCAAGGTGCTAACACAGGTGTCATGTTTGGCTTCTTTATTAGACGTATAAAGTAGGAAAGAATGTTTCTCGTGGATGAATGTTTCGGAAGCACTGTGAAGATGAAAGTACAAAATTGAATTTAATTTTTTCAAATCATCTGGTAGGCAAAGGGAAGTTCTATGTGCATTAAGTCATATAAAAATCCTTAGGAAGAGGGACATATTTTTTTAAGCTTGTTACATGCGTCACTGCCTCTATATAAAGGACTAAAATTCCTGATTAGCATCAGAATATTGTGGTGAAGACTGATCTTCCAGAGCTTGTGGATGAAGGAGCTGTCTTGGAAACTGAGCAGCTTACAATGTCTTTGCAGGTATTGCTATCGCTGATTTGCTGCACTTTGCAAGCATAATTAAAGCAAGCACCGACCTTCAGTGCTAGGCACGTATATAACATCACGCACACATATAATATAACACACAATAATTTAGATGATAAATACTGGTTTTCACTCATTATGGAAATGCCTCAGTAAGAGCATGTGAAAGGTTTGCAGATTTGTCCCATAAACATCTTACCTAACAGGGGCAGTGGGAATGGGCCCTTCCAGGGGATTGTGCTGTTAGAGGTGTCATTAGTTTAGAAGAGCAACATTGTTCTGGGGAGATTGGATAGAAGAAGAAGGGAAAGAAAAGCATCACAGGAGCACGGTGCTGTTCCCCTGGCTGTAAGCACCTGGGAATGAATTGCATTCTATTTTTTTCACACATTGTCTTTGGGGACAGCCAACAGCAGGTCCTTCTTCTCATTAATATCTGCAGAACCTTAAGAGTATTCATCAAGAAAGAAAATTACTTGCAGTAATTTAGCTAATATGCAAGTAAGTCAGAGGCTTTAACTACCTAATAAGAAAATATCAAATTTCTTCAGGCCTCAATGAAGAGCCTCGGATTTTTTTTTTCCAGTTGATGCATATGGTTAGTGCACAGCACTGAATAGTTTGGTGCCTGTGTCAGCATCATCTTCAACTTTTCATCCATCAGGATGTAAATTGTTAGTTTACTCTTCTATTTTTAATTAAAAAGTTGCATGAAAAGTAGTAAACTCACAAGCAGTGTTATTTGTGATTTCTTTTGAAACATTAACTCTTTTCATTGATTTTTTTTCTTTTTCCTTATTTGGTGCAAAATATGAAACAGATCATGAACACTTAGACTGAAATACATACAAAAAGACAGTGAAGGATCTCTGTACTTCATATCCTGAGTATGATCGATGAGTCTTGGGGGAGGACAACTCTGGTTGGGCTGAAGGACTGCTTCTTGCTGTGATTGTCTGCCTTTTTGGCTATTAGAAGAATTACCCAAAATAGGGACCAGCCGAATAATTTTGGCTCCAGTGCCCACGGATGGATTTTCAAACTCTCTGACACTTGTTATAGATGGGGAGAGAAAAAGAGGGGCATAGGGTGCCGTATAAATAACACTCGGGAAAAGATGCTCAATCGAACAGTCTACAGTGTGGTAAACACTCTCTTCTGCAGAGACAGGGGCAATTTTCCAAGCTAGTCATAAACTGCATTGCTTCAGACAGTTTATAAGTATTTGTCTCCAAAATGTGCATGCAGAGCTCACAGTTAAAGCAGAGCACAAAGCAAAGTACAGAGTTGCTATTTACAGGGCAAAAATCTTTTCTCACATCACACTGCATTTTAAAAAAAAAAAGGCCCAAGCCTTTTTTTTCTGTATTTTTATTGCTATTCCTCTGGCTCATGCTGAGTTTCTTTGTAGTGAAAGAAAAGCCAGTACTCTCCAGTTTGGTGTTTCAAGTGAGGTGAGCCTGACCATGATGCGCAGTGTGCTCCTTTGGAGCATCCCCTTTGGGGCTGTTCTTGCAGGGAAAAACTGAACACCCCATATACCACAGTAATAAGGTTCTGGCATCCTTTTGACAGCTGGAGCTCTTGGCAGCTGTTTTCCTTCCTCCCTTCCAACTTTTGTCAGCAGAATGAAGAAGCTGAAGGCCAAACAATGGTGTTTGCTGGAGCTTCAGGAAACCTGTGCCGTTGAGGCTAAGCTGAGTGCTGAGCAGTACATCGGGTAGCTTTTTTTACCCTCCTTTCTCACCCTTGTCCTTAATATGAATCCTTCCGCTGCCTTGTTAGAAGATATCAGTTAATACACAGAGAAGAAGCCTCGTGTCTCATGCCACAGCAATAATCATTCAGATGGACAGGTGCTGGGAAGGGGTAGTGGGATACTTGGGTATGGAGGAGGAGGCTACCCTGCGTTTGGCTTCACTGCCCCCTTAAATTAGCACAGGGCCCTTGAAATAACACACGGTTGGATTTTTCAGGCTGTTGCATCCTCCAAGTTCAACCATTTGCCTTTTCATAGAGGACAGGGGAGTTGTCCTATGCTTCCTTGCCCTATCCCGTAGCATCCACTTGAGTTGAACTGTGCCTTTGAGAAGGTACAGGGTGCTGCTGAGAGCTCAGGAGAGGAGGAGGAGGAGGCTGTTTGTGTTTTTTTAAAACATTGAGATACTGCTGTTGTGGTCTGTCCTTTCACACTTCTCTGTCTTGTCTGCAAATACCTCGGTCTGCTGGGAACTTAGATACTTCTGCATTATTTGCTATTCTGCTGGCGCTGCTGCTGGGGCTAAGTCGGCACTGCAGGATGTCAGTCTCTGCCTGCAACTCAGCTTGCCACAAAGCCCCAGGGGTGGAGGAACTCCTAGCTGCAGCAGAGAGCAGGCAGCAACAAGAAGGGGATGCCCTTGGGTAGAAAATCCCTGAGTTTGTGCACAAGGGGAGAGAAAACACAATGTGAGCTAACTGGGGTTGGTGTGAACTAACAAGTTCGGGCAATAAAGTAGGAGTGTAAGCTCCAAAATTGTGCAGGCTTTTTTCTTCCTCACAATTGCTTTCGCCTTCTCTCTTCCTGTGACTTTGCTGGGAACGAGCTGCTCTCTGCTGACCAGGCATAGGATCAGTGCTACAATGATCATCTGCAAACTGGGTGAATTGTTTCTTAAAATTCATTTTAAGCATTTTATACTCTTCTTTCTTTAAAGAGGACTGAAAAAAGCAAAGCTTAAGTTCAGCTGAATTTTTGAATTGTCATGTCTTTTAAGAATTGTTTCAGATTAAAAAAGTAATAGAGGATGACATGAGCCTGGAGCGCTTCTTATTGACACTGGACTAGTATAAGCCCCAGTGGTGTTTTGGATGCTAACTTCCTCCCTCTTAATTTTAGGTCCAGAGCATCATTCGCTCCCAAACCAGCATGGGCATGCGCCACAGAGACAGGTCTACAACGGGGAACACCCTGAAAACTGGCTTCAACTCTGCTCTGACAACATACTTCTTTGGGGCAGATCTGAAGGGGAAGCTGACCATCTCCCACTTCCTTGAGTTCCAGCGCAAGCTGCAGCACGATATTCTGAAGCTTGAGGTTTGGGTTGTTTTTTAGGTATGGTGGGGGAGAGGGCAGTGCTGCATGACATGGATTCTGGAGGAAGAGCAAGAGCATGGGAGGGGTTTGGAGGGAATTACCACAGCTGCTGCTGTACTTAAAGATCAGACCTGTTGTTGAATTTCTGGTGAGGATTTTGGTGCCTGTGGGACTCCCCAGGAACATCTCCGGCTTTTGTGGTAGCCACTCTTGTGGAGTTGCAGTGGCAGCTGGCACATCTCAGGTGTGTGTCACTCCACGTGATGCTTGCGTTGCCATCGCCTTGGCACTGCTGTTGGAGATGATGTTGAGATGCTTTAGGAAAAGACAGAAGAGGTTGTGAGCAATGTGTTGCTACCTGTCCAAGGAAGGTTCATCTCATTCTTGGTGAGCAAGCTGTGCCCTGAAGGACCAGGGTTCATAACCATCCCAAAACTCTTCATCTCTGCTTCTGTCCCCTTCTCGTTTCCTTCTCTATTCTGACTATTTTAGCTATGTAAGCGTTCAAGCGTTATTTGGATCCTGCTAAATAGGATTCTGCTAAATAGGTGGTCTGTATTGTTACCATTATTCACTTACAGGTTAACCTGCATTATAAGAAATGTCAATATATTGAGTCTGTAACCCTTTAATTGAATTGAAGATCTCCTTTTTTCTTTGCGTGACCAGGAGTTAACAGCAGCTCCCAATCTACCTCCTCCTAGTCACATAGCTGGAATTTAAGGATCAAGCTTCAAAATTTGGTTCTTTCGACTAAAGGAAATACAAGAATAGCAACAAGGGACTCCTTGGTCTGTGTCTCAACTCTTAAGTGGAGCTGACTGAAACACGGTGCCTTTCGCTGGAGCAGGCTCAAGGGTTTGACCTGGCTTGAGCAAAGCCAAGCTTTTATTTACATTAGAAATAAGGATTTTGTGCACAAGAAGATTCCTCCACAACCATAACCTGTTAGGATAAGAGTATTTGGAGCTCAGTACTACTCCAGTCTGATGACGGTGTGCTCAGGTTGTCTGATCCAACTAAATGCACAGCATTTTATTAATTTCCTATTAAGTCAATCATTGTGAACTTAACCTGAATTTATTCCCTTTTTTATTTGGAGTTTTACAAATCTAAGTAAGGAACTGACCCAAGGACTATTTTTTTAATGAAGGTATTTGTCCGGTTGGCTGACTTCCTTTAACTGGTCGTTAAAGTGGGTGGTGTAGCCCTGCATTTGCAGGGGGAATAGGTTGGTTGAAGAAAATGTTCTTTGTGCACAGGAAAGTGTCAATTGTTCAGTGCCTCTACAAATTGAAAACGAACGCAGTACTTTTTAAAGTTAAGAAAAGAAAGTTGAAACTTGAATGCAAAGGGAAGAGAGATAGAGATTATTGTGTCTTCAATTGCTGTCCTGCTCTGGTTTCCCACTGCCCTGTTTGGTCCAGGGATGGACAACGAGGAGGCACTGAAGAGTTACTCCTGATGCTGTGCTGCAGTTTGGAGCTCCCTCCACAGGTCCCCACTTATCTCATTAAGAAGCAATGGGGTTTTTTTTTCAGTTTCGTGGTACTTCTTTTCCTCCTGTGACAGTTTAGTAGTAATTTAGGGTTTTAGTGATTTCAGTCAATTATGTGTCTTTCTGGTGAATGTTATTTGCCTTTCTAACAACTTGTTTATTAACTGGGGACAGTAGGAGACGTCTTGGTAAGTTAATGAATATCATAAACACATCATTGCTGAATTCCTGACAGCACCCTTGAGCACAGGACCGTGTTGTGCTAGCATTTCTGATACTTGTTTTAACTGAAAGATTGATCTCTGCAAAAGTAACAGTTCTATTCTGCCCAACTTAATCATTTCCTGAGTTCATGGTACTAAAGCAGTTGATTTTTCCATTCATAGTTTTCACCAATTTAGGTAATCAGGCCTATTTCTGTCCTCAGCATTACGTAACATAACCTCTCTCTTCTTCTGCTTTTATCTCTTTTGACATGATCTCCCATCTTCTCTCCTTGCTTCACATTTGATGGGTTTTCTTCATTGTTAAGTGGCTTTTCACACAAGTGTCTAGTGGGTTTGCATTTCTCCTTTTCCAGAGAGTGCTGTAATGAACTCAGCCACTTAAAAATGTGGTAATTCAGAGAAGGGATGTCCCTGAAGTATTTGCCCTCACCTATGCAAAGCAGAAGAATGAGAGAAGTGGTGCTAGGAAATACTGTGCTACACAGCATCATGTAGGTGATGCAGGTGATTTTTAACGGCTTCCCTTATTTTATGTGTCTATCCTTGGTTAATGAGCCTGTGAGCACAGTGGTCCTTCATCAGCCCCTTGCTTGGCTGCCCGTACAGGTCATCTCTGCATCCTCTTAGTGTGCCTGGGATTACTGGTGGGCAAGGAGGAGCGGAAGGGAACTGGAGACAGTTGAACTCTTGTAGGGTCCTTTGCTGGCTTAGTAAAATTAGTACATGGTTTGAAGATGAGGTGTTAATTTGAAAACTTAGTTTTTGTTCACGTTAGGTGTCTGAACTCCAGAAAAGACTTGGGGGAAATACAGCGTGAACAGGTCTGAAGATTATCTCCTGGGGCTGGTGCAGCCCCTGAGTGACATGGTGCTTCTGTTCTCAAACTGGGACGCTCGCTTTTCACCTTCCAAAAGAAATTTACTTTAACTAAGACCTTTCTTAAAGCTCTTTTCCCTTTGCCTCAGGATCCAGGCGTATCTGCAGTTAATACACTCGAGATTTGGTTTCTTTTGCTGACTGTGAAGGTCAAACAATAGTTTCTGACTGCTTGCACATGCCTTCTTCTTACAGGTTTTGGTTGATTTTTTTTTTCCTTATGAAATTGTTCGTGCATATTTCTTGTTAAGATTGAGCAGAAACTTTCTCAGAGCAGTTAGATCAGACAACCCCCTGAACGTTTCCATGGAAGTAGTGCTGACAGCATGTTTAAGTAGCCATAAAGGTTTCTTCTTCCCTTCTGCTTATTTTTTGATGAAATTATGCTTTCTATCATTTTATAGAAACTCAGCAGTCAGCTTAGTTGCAGGAGAGGAGGGATGAGGACAGTAACCCCAGCCAGAGGGAGAGAAGAAGCATTTAACGTCTTATTACAACTTTTTGTGGTTTGGCTACTTTGAGAAAACTGTGGCATCTTTATTGAGTTGTAGGGTGGACTGACTTACCTAGGGCTGAGCCACATGAACCAAGCCACCAAATGGAGCAGGCTGCCATCAAAGTCCTCCATGTTTTCTTACAGCATTCACACTGCCTTGTGTTAGAGCCTATGGAAATACTTCCTTTCTTCGTGTCACTTTGCATGACAAACAGTGACAAGTTTGTCTGGACAGGCCCTGCAGCTCTAATGTGTCCTATTAGGACAGGCAGTATTTGGCTCAAACAGTGCTTTTGGGTTTTTTTGAGTGAAAGTACTCTGCGAGTCAGGAAGATGGATAGGACTTCACATCATCGTTTATGCTGTTTCTGCTTATTAGTGTCTGTCCTAGATATTACATGTCCTTGGTGGACCAGGAGGAGTTCCAGCCAGCCCATGGGTCTTTTCCATCCTAAATATTTCTATGATTCTGTAAGTGCATGTAGAAAAGATGTGTTAGCCTTTGGATCTCCACATCTGGCTCACCCCTGAAAGGCAACCCCAAAGCTGCTAATAGCAGTGATATAACCTCCATGGTTAGTCTTGTTTTGCTCCCCAGGCCTCTTTTTGCCAGCAGTGGAGTATCTGCCTATGACGTAAGACCTTAGTACAGATTTTTTATTTCCAAATTGCCTGCAGTGAGATTTCTATAGCACATTGTTTCCCTGACAGTTACTCACGGAGGGCATTTGTTCTCATCTGAATTGGTGAAGCAGGTGCTAATCCACCTTGTAGGTGTGTGGCTGTCTTGCTGGCAAGAGATGACAGTGCTGGTGAGGCAAGGTTGAGGCACTGTGTTGAGCAGCTCCTCTTCTCTGTCTGGTGCGAACTGGGATCTGTGTTTCAAGGTGATGGGATGCAGCTTCCCACTGGAATTCCTCCCATCTGGAGGAACTTACCAGATAGATTGAGGAGTAAGATCCTCATGCAGATGGGTACCCTTGTGCTTAAATATAGGGATCTTTGCAAATCTTTGTTAAGCCAAGGATCAAGGCTGCCCCAGTAGCAGTCCCTCCCAGGCAAAAGGTTTTCTCAAGCACTGGAGCAAAGAGAAGTAAAATGGGATTCTGTGAGAATATGGCAAAGGTACCACATGTCATTGCTGCCATCCAGAAAATCACTTATTTATGTGTCTGCTCTGCAACAGGTGATATGAGAGTAACTTCTTTACCATGGAAACTCCTGTTTTCATGACCAGTGCTAATATGACTGCTTCTTGGTTTGTTTTTTGTAAGGAAAGGGTGATGAATGCTCTTCCATCTGCACATATCTTGTTAAAAAGTCCTACATATTTTTAGATCTCAACCTTGTTTTAATGAATATTATGGTTTCATAAGGCATTTATAATGCTTTGCAGTCTGGTTTTAGGGTAATAACTTGAGTTCATAAGTACCTTTTTGTTCTGAGTCCTAGTGCTGGGGTAGTTGGTATCTGAGTAATCCTGTACCAGGTATTAAAAACTGGTGTGTTGGTACCAGCTTACTCAAGATTTTTTGAGTTCTGCCCTGTTTTTATATGGCCTCGCAGACTGCTGCAAGGCCATATAAAGAATTTTGGTGATTCGTTAACATAGACAACGAAGCTTGCAGTAATGAGTCACATATCTTTGTATCTGCTGCATTGATTTAGGAGAAAAAAGAGTAATTTAAATAAATTGGTTTGACTGGCCTGAAAAGTGAAGTCTGGCAGTGTCAGATTGGCTACTCTTTCTAAGGAAGGACCCAAAACTTGGACTTTTTTGAGGTCAATGTGCTATTGAACTTACATGAGACATTTTTATTTTTAAGTCACCCTTGTGGCAGTCTCTGTCCTGGTTAGCTGTGTAGTCTCACAAAGTCGTCCTTTACCTGCTGATCCACTTGCAGTCAGCTTCACTGCTGACCTGGCCACCATGGGAACTATGATGGGAGGTGTAACGTGTTTCCTTTCTTCTTACGAATTCCTCCTTCTCTGCATCCAGTAATGGATCTCATATACTTATGTAGTTTTGTCAGTTTTGTATCTATATCCTCTATATCTGTGTCTCCTCTTTTAGTTCTCTACTTGTCTTCTGTTCCTTCACATGGTCTTGCAAATGGAGAGCTAAACGAGCCCTTGTGAAGTTGTCTCTTTAACAGGGCAATTAATGGCAGATATAAAAATTGCTTGGATTCTTTGTTAGTGGTTTCCTGACCTGGTTGTTGCACTTACCTGAGGTGTCTGTCTCTGATGTGCAACTTCTTGAGGAATGTTTTGAGTCAGCTGGGATTGTGTCAGTGAGGCTGCAGAAAAAGGTATTAAAAGATATGCTTTGCAGCCCTTCAGTATGGCATGGGCAAGGAGGGGAGGGCAGGCTGATCGTTACGTACAGGAAGCTTGAAATGAGCCTCATGAGTCTTCTCTTTATCCCAGAGGATAAGCAGTTCAATGGGAAGGTGAGGTGGGGATGCAGCATCCCAAGGACACAGGGATGCACCACATGGCTTGAGAGCTCCTGCCCCGGGAAGCGTAAATGCAGCAGCTGAGTCATGAGCAGTGGTAGGGGGGTATGTTCAAGGCCTGGCAGTGGTAAATGGCAAATAGAGGCTGCTGTGAGAGGGAATAGGTAAAGCACAGGGTTAGAGCAGGGAGAGGAATATTGATAAGCTGAGAATACAATTGGAAAGCAGACAGTTTTGGGGGCAACCAAAGAAGAACCTGGAACTGCTTGGTTTTTACGTTTTTTTTTTTCTGGTCTGTTGCCTAGGAGCCTCTTCTCTGCTGAGGCAACAGACCAAGTATGGGCTGTGGATTGCCTGTGAAGCTGCAGGATGGATGCTGTGAAGCTGAGAGGCACGGGAGGCAGCTGTGTAGGGTGAAATCCGTGCATTGGGGAGACCTTCTGTGACGACCCTCTGCTACCCACTTGTCCCTTTATGCTGTTACACGTCAAGTTCAGCCTAAACTGCTTTCTCTCGGCTGGGCAGAGGCGGTTTGCGATTGAAGGGGTCAGTGGATGGGACACCTTGGAGAATATACCTGTCCCCGTCTGAGTCTGAGACAGACACAGTCTGTAGTTGTGTCGCTTTTGTCATCCTGACTCTAGATTCAAGGTGCATTTGTAGTCAACACCCTTAAAATGACAAGTCTGGAAGGAAAGAGGAATTTAACAGTGAGAGTTTTTACCCCCATAAGTCCTTACTGGAATCAGGGATGGACAAAGCCATAATGGGTTTAGTGCCAAGGAGAGAAGAGTTATCTGGCTTCTTCCTACATTATTATGCTCACTCTTCTGTTTTTAATGTGTTAGAATTTCTAGGGAATAGCAATAAGGCTGATAACCATGACTTTGTGATGTATAGCCATGACAGTAGTGTGGATATCTCCAGATAAAAATGGGATCGAGTGACTTCCATGATAAGGTTCATATCCAGGAACTCTGTAGTTCAGTAGTCACTGTCCGATGTATACTGGACAGCTCATCATGTTTTTGACGGCATCCAGAGCTTCTGGCAGTGTGTTTTTTGTATTGGCATGTGAATGAAAGGGTCACATGAAGCTTTCAGGCTGACTGTACTGTCTCAGTTAGGGTTTGGGGAAATGCTGGTGTTCAGTCTTTGTCCAGTGCTGGCCAAAGACTTGGTGAGATTTTAGAGTGGCATGCTAGTATGAAAAAAACCCTGGAAAAAAAGAATAAGTTCCGAGGCCGTGGCATGTGCAGCTTAAAGGAAAGACAGAAGGGAGTTATAACTGTCTCAGTAAACATGAGGAGTCACTGTAAGGAAGACTGAAGCAAGTAATTTTCATCAATCAGTAATGGCAGAGCAAGTAATGAAAGGCTTAAATGTCCACGGAGGAGAGTTTAGTTTAAATACAAGGCAGGCTGAATGTCAGTCCCTTTTTTCATTTAGAAGGGAGAGTGCCACTGGGTGGGCAAGTGGTTCGCAGTCAAGGGTGAGGTACCAAAAGCTGTGCTTCATGCTTCTACCGAAAGATGCCATAATTGCTATTCCTGACATTCCTCCCCAGTATAGGCTGCAAAAGCACATGGGGAAACCAGCCATACCAGGGAAATCAAACCCTTCCAATGCCTTACTCTGACAGCTGGAGGAGGAGTCAGGTATGAGCTGTGGGGTGGTTTGGGAGGGCTCAGGATTGTAAAGGCATGTCAGGCATTTGCCTTCAGCTGTGAAATGCTTGGTGAGACACCGTGGAGGTGCTAACCGGTGTTCTTCAAGGAGTGATGGGCACACCAGCCCTGGGGCTCTACCTGAATCAACTCCACCCTCAAGCCTGCATGAGCATGGAAAAACTGTGTGTGTCTGGCTGCACAGTCCTCTTCAACATACCTGTTGGATTGAAATCAAGTGAAAGCACTCGTCAACCATTTCTTAATTGTGTCTTAGCTGTAACTTTGGTCTGCTCCATCAGCAGCAAGAAGTGAGCAGTTGCAGCACTACGACTGGTGCTGATGCTGAGGTTAAGGGCAGTCTCACCAAGCAGGTACCCAGCATCAAGCTGAGAACCTCCCATGGTCAGTAGACCAAAATAGTCAGTGATCCAGAAGTGTGCCAGTGAAGATGGCATGGGTGTGACAATATGGGTGCCTTCAGGTGCTGCAGCTGCTGGTGGGCATTGGTCGAACGCACAGGAGCAGCTTTGCCTTCTCCTAGTTTGGGATGGGCACATCATGGAGTGACTCAAGCAACCCTTGCAGTGCCTGGTGAGAAGACACCCTCTATAGTTTATACTTCTGCTTTGCTTGTACTTGAGCTGGGTGACTTAAATGTGGCTGATGCAGCCACTCTAGAGGGTTTTATTGGAATTTCTATTTATCGCATCGTTAGTGCCAGTAAAGGGCTTTGCTCTGTAACAATGGGCTCCTTTCTTGGTTTATGAAAGGTGTATTAAATCCACACCTGAGCTCCTGCAGTGCAATGCGCTGAGCCCTGCTCTCATGCAGCAGCAGAGCCTTTTGTAGGACCCCTGCAAATCAAATCCCAAGAGCAGTGATTTGATGAATTACATGGCCTCAGGCGTGTGTGGGTAGGTTTGTATTGCTGAATCCATCAAGGAGAATGGATAAGCAAATTAGCATACATGCTTCTGTTCATGTGCACTCAATTCAGTTAACCAAGAGCCAGGTAGTCCCAAAATTTGATGGGCAGGAGGCTGTGGAGGTTTGGGTGAACATGTCAGAGCTGTGTTAGTGATGTACCTGGGCACATACAGCCCATACAGAAGAACCCATGTGGACCAACGCTAGCTCGTGCCTGGCAAACTCAGCACCTGCACAGAGGTTTGTGCTGGTTTCATGCTGTTAGTGAGGTGGGAAGGGCAGGAGTCAACTTGAAAGTTTCTGCAGCTTTGTTTTTTTATTGCAGAGCCATTGCTGAGGTGTTTGCAATGTCCCAGTTAGCTGGCAAAAATCAAAGCAGATGTTTAGGGCAGTGTTTTCCATCTTCCCTCAAACCCTCAAGTACAGTGATTATGGGAGCATGGGAAATGTATTTTATTAATCACAGAAAAAACCCCAAAATGTTTGTTGCCCAACAGGCTTCCTGTGCTTCCTTGGGTGAGAATGTCAGCCAGCTTCTTAAATGTGACCCAAAATAAATACAAATTGAGTCCTGCACAATAATAGCGTGCTGAAACAGCTGGTTGGGAAGTTTCTGATGAGAAATTGTTGTAACAGGTATCTGACTTCTGCCTCATCCTTCTGCTATTAGGAACAAATGGTTTAGCCCTCTTGCTGTTTTTCCCCTTTCAGGTGCTGTCCTGTACCTCCACATGTTGCTATCTGTGCATCAGCTTCTGACTTTGCATGTGTTGGTGCCTTGATGATGTGGGAGCCGGATGCAGGCATTCTCTTTTCTATGCTAGGCTGAACCAAACTGCTGCCAACTTAGTTTTCTTGGCAAATTGAGCATCAAGGTTAAGCAGAAACAGCATAAACTCCAAGGGGCAGTAAGAGAGCTATGTTTCTTAATAAAATTGTGCATATCAGTTCCATGGATATTTTTATTTGTGTTCTTCAGAGTAATAGTTTGGCTCCGTTACTTGCAGCTCTGCCATCCCATGGGTATCCCTGCCGGGGGCTGGGTACTCATACTTCTGAACTTTGCTCTTTTCCCATTCAGTAAGTGTGTAGGATAGGAAAACTGCTCTATTCCTTGTGCTGGGGTAGCAGGTGTGTTGTCAAGGGCCAGAGTGGCAGTGGATGGAGCCAGGTCTGGAGAGCAGCAGTGGGAGACATCTCTTCCCCCTCTCCTTCTTGGCAGTCCGGCGAGTGCTTCACTTTAATTTATCAGACATGTCCTTTCCCCTTAGTATTACTGTTCCTCTCTTTTGCATTTCCTTCCTTTCATTCCTTGACTGCATGAAATTTCAAAATGTAAATCTTTTCAGAGCTGGCAGGAAGTTATTTTGATTCATGGGGATGAATTTCAGATGCAGCCATCTTTACGTAACCTTTTTTAATTGCTCATTAAAGCGTAACAAGTTGCTGGTGATTGGAATTAGTTTTTCCCCTTGCAGGCAGCAGTGGCACCAAGGTCAGCGAAGCCTCAAAAGCATCTACCAAACACCTGCTCTGCTGGGATTGCTCTGCCACTGACAGATGTACATTTTTAACCTGTCTGCTTTGTGTTCACTTAAGCTGCTCTCAGAGAGCAGAGGGAAAGTGTGAACAGGGAAAGCGTTCAGAAGATTGGATTTTTCTCATGTAAAAATAACTCCCTTTTCTTTCGTATGTTTTTTTAAGGCAAAAAAAGAGTAGCAAGCTGCTGCTAGTAGTATCTGGAGCATTTTTCCTGACTTGATCCAGCTGTACCACCTATGCTTGCATCCAAGGAATCAGGTAGGGGAGGGAGTTAATGGACAATTAAATAATTTGGATGCTCTGGCTAGTTCTGCAAGGCTCAGAAGTGGTTTTCAGACCTGAGGACTTCACAGTGCTGTCTGCCCGCCCCTGGTGAGGAGGGACCGCCATCAGCAATAGGCAACATGTCAGCTCAGCACAGCACACCAGGGCAGGAGCTGCTGCAGTGCTGCAGGCAAGGAACCTCTCAGCCTGCTCCAGACATCTGAGATGGGTCATGGTTTGCTTCTCTGTGTGGGTTATCCAGCTCTGGTCCAGCTTTCTTAGGCAGCCTGGGTTTGCAGGGTGATGCTCAGATCAGCCTGTGCACCATGGTTCAGGCTGGGTTTCGCATTTCCTCTTCTGCATCCTTCCCATTAGCATTTCTGCTCCTCTTCGTAGCTCTGGTCATCTTTAGAGCTGTTTCTGCCACTGGTTGTTACCAAATAACGTAATTGGGCTTTGCTGGTCCCACCCAGGGGCTCTTCACAGGCTGCATCTGGACCAAAAACCCAGTGATTTGGATCCGTGTGCACTGGAACTTTTCAGCATAATTAACAAAAAAAATTAATATTTTGAAACCTCTTTCCAAATAGGAAGTCTTTAGAAACTTTCACCTCAGTTTGGTTTTTTTAGGCAGTAATTTGATGCCTGTGCAAACAGTACAGCTTACTCACAAATGTATTATATTTTTTTGGACAGAGGAGGTTGCTGGGATTTAGGAAGATGTATGGTGTTTTCCTCTTTTTTTGTAATTCCTCTGTCATAGTTGTATATGCAACTTGACAAGAGATCCTGGCAGCCTGCTTCTCCAGAACAGTGAACAGAGCCAGTGCTGCAGTTGTTTGCAGATAAATAATGTATTACAGCCTGTCAAATAAAGCTTTGAGCAAATACTACTTTAAAGGGTCATATATTGTGAATCTGAATATTACCCTACAAATCACTGTTTCCCAGACTCTTTTGATTCCTTATTACGCACCATGCACCTCTCAGAAAGGGTCACCTTTTTCAACTACCCCTAAACCTGACAGAATTAGTGTTAGCAATATTTCTAGTATTGATATTGGTTTAGCCAGCATAAATAAGCTGAAAAATCATCCCTCAACACTCTTCTCTCTGAAAGTCCCTGCAGTTTTTTTTTGCTATCTGTATTGGATATGTGGCACACTTTTTTAGATGCTTGCTTTGAGATTTTAGGGAATGCATTGTTTGATTGGCTTTTAGATATTTTGCTAATGTGAGTCTTTAAAGAAGATAGAAACTGTATTACCAGGATGCCTGGGTGCAGCTAGTTTGAAGTTCAAGAATATCTGCATCACATTTACAGAAGATGAGTTTAGGACCATTTCTGAAAAATAAAAACCTAATAAGTTGAAGATGCTGATTCCTGCACAGCAGGAGTGCCGTGCTTCGTGCTGTTTGTGTTTAATATCCCTTTTAAAACTGATGTGACCGTGTTTCTTATTCTTTCCTGCTGTTTGTAGAACAGCAAAGCCACGCGGTAGCTCTCAGATGAGCCTATGCACCGATAGGTATGGGCATAATTGCCAGAGAAGCAGCGTAGAGCATCGCCTGGTCCGTGCAGCTCAGCAGTTGGTATTCCTGTCACAGGATAAGTTGGGGGAATTTAGATTCCAGTCCCAAAGCATAGACTGATTTCCACCATCCCATTGCCCCGGGGCTGCTGGAGGGGTTGCATCATAGACGTAATTGGCAACTGGCCTGGGCATTACCACTGCTCCTTCTTTTGGACAATTCCAAGCTGCATTTTCATTGTGTTGTGTCACATTACAGCTGGGTATTTCCCTCTCAACTCGATGGGCTCTGAGTCTCTTGCTGGTTTTGGTTGCCCTTAAATGCCATTTGAGTCTATGCCGAAGGAAGCCACTGGAAGAGTGTGATGGTTACTTTAACCACATTATTCTTCATCAAACAACGCAAGCAAAAGAAAATAAGTCACTGTTCATTGTACAGACCAAAAATGCGATGCTGGGATACGAAGGCGAAGAAATTCCACTTTATCAAGTGTGAGGTTTTTACATCTTATTCATGGGTTGTATGGTGATGCTAAGCCTTCTCGGGGGGTTTTGGTCCTCTGGCATCCCTCCCTGGGCAATTGTGAAGTCAGTGTTGCTCTCTTAAGCATGGTTTGGTCTAGTAGCAGCAGTGAAAATACACTGCTCCCTGTCTTTACGTAGTTTTTTATACTTGCAGCCTCTGGTTAGACAGGGTTTCAGGTCCAGGGTTTTAAGTAGAAATTTCCCATACTGATACTGGTGGTTATGACAAATCTAATGAGTAGGGAGGAGAGTCAGCTGGAATTAGAAGTCTCCCCTGAGAAGTGTCTGGTACCCACATCTGACCTTCTTCTGAAGGAGGGATATTCTGGGGGCAAGTTAAAAAAACCATTTTCTTTGTGAAACACTGTGCAGTGGCTCAGCCTAAGTCCTGTGTCCTACTAAGCCTAAACTGGAAGGAGCAGTTCAGCCCTTGCCCTGCAGCTGTGGAGCACCAGGGCTGTAGGTCCATGCTCCGAGAGACATGGTGCTGTTTGTACCCTAACCCTTTGGTTTAAACAACCTTTTGTAGTTTCTCTGGTGCTTCTCAGACTGGAAAAGTCTGCATTTATGAAGCACATGGCCTGACTCCACAGTATTTGTGATGCCTCATCTCCATAGTTAAGGAGGACCCAGAGGATGTCCTCCTGCCCATGCCAGATGGCTCCTTAGCCATCAGAGCTGCTCCATTTCTTGGCAGTGAGCCTTGCAGCTGGTGGTGGCAGAAGGAGAGATGAAAGGAAACCAATGTTCATGTTTCAGTAATTCCAGCATTTTTTTTTAATAAAGTTGCTTCCCATATTGGTGTGTCTGAAGTGGTTCAGGCTCGATGCTTCTCAGAGACTGTCGTTTGATTTCCTGATGGAGAATGTCGATTGGATTAGTGGGGTGGGAAAAAATAGTGAAGTCTGGAAACAGAGGGTTTATGGGTCTGTTTTATAGTGGATCCTTTTATTGCCTTTCTCTAAAGTTGCACAATTAAGGGTATGTGGAAGCAGAGAAAATTGTCTGTTTATTTGCCTTCTGCTCTCCTCATGGTGAAGCCTTTCCTCCGTGCATGGAAGAACTGAGGGGTAGGGTTATTTATTCAGAAAGAAACCTCACTTATAGAGGCACGTGGAGATGTTCATCCTGGATGATGGGGGTTTGGGGAGGTGGGAGGTATTTAACACATCTTTCAGATTATACATAGTCTTTTAAATGATTGCAGAAAGTATCCTGACGTGGTATATGGACTGGCTGCTGGGACTGGGCTAGCAAACCTGGGTCAGGTTGACAGTGGAAGAGCGAAGTGCTGCGCTGTCTCTCCTGCCTTCTTACTACCCCGTGAATGCCTTTTGATTTCCTTGTACATCATTTTGCTTTTTAATGAATTTCAAAATACTATTATAGCCTATTATATTTTAGGCTAATTTCTCCAGCACTTCTGGTGTCCTGGCTTGTGGGAAGAACATTGCAGAGAGTTTTATTTCATTATTTGCTGTATCCTTGCTGGTGTGCAGATGCAGAATCCACTGCTGGCACCAAGTGGCTGCAGGTGGAAGCTGCTCCGGAGGTGTTGGACTTGCCAGCCATCTGCGTTGTATGTGTAGATTTTGGGGCTGAGATTTGAAGAGGGGTAGGACCTCCTTGTTTCCTCCCTATTTCCCCAGTAGTGGGTGTCACACATAGGAAGTTATCTGTCCTGTGCTGAATGGTGACTGTAATGCCAGCTGAGCAATTGCCTTGGTCGTGCTTTTCCTTTCTGTATGATATATGAAAGGGAAAAAGAATGTCAGAGGACTTGCTTGCTTATGATAAATCTCAGCGTGCTGTGCCCTGCATCCCATCCCTGTGGGGTTTGGGTCTCTGACCCCCAGGTGACTGGAAAAATAACCTGTGCAGTAACAACATATGCATGATTGCAAAGGATCATGATTACCTGAGAAAGGACACTATTTTTCCTGCCTTCTAAGAAATCTAGGGGATTTTAACACTTAAAATTGTTCATAGACTGTGTATTGAGTACTGAAAGAAAAATTACAGTAGGCTTTGCCCTCTCCTTCATTTTCAAGTATAGACAATGGCTGAGCCGTGTTCACTCAGACAGAAGACATTCAAGGAGGCTGTACCTCTGCTCCCAGGCAGGGAGGTGGGAGAGGAGGTGTCAGGGATGGGTGGGATTTTTTTAGAAGCTTTTTTTTGAAGGTTTTTCCACTCATAAATTGTTTGAAGCCAAGTTTCTTTATGAATATGATTTTGTTGCTTTTTCTCAGGTCAGTGGTGATTGTATTTGAATTTGGAAGCTGGTTGTTGACCAGCTCTCACTTGCCAACCTCTCTCTAGTCTGGCCTTTGCTCAGAACACTGCTGTGTGCCTGTGTATGGGAGAGCATTAAGGACTGACTGCCAGGAATTGCCTTTGGACATCTGTGTTTTCATTTAATGTTAGAGGTGTTCTCTTTAAAGGGAGATAAACACAAAATAAGGAGAATTAATTCCATGGTTTAAAGGCTTTTTTAGTTCTTGTGAATAATATTTGTCTGGAGTTTTGACTCATCACTGTGTCTGATGGCCACCTACAGAAATTAAAAGTTGGAATGAGTTTTGGAGCTCACAGGGAGCAGGATTGAATTTATTCATGGGGTCTCAGGACCATTTTGTACTTTGAAGAGATTTGTATAAATAAGTTGTTTTGGTTCATTCATTTTAGACTTGTTGTGTCTTTTTTTGTCCTTCAGCACAATCTCCCAACTGTGTGATAAATCCAAAGACTAAAGCTCTTTCATCTCATGCAGAGGGTCTGCTGCAGGTGTGGCTCTTGCTGCTGCTGTGATCAAGAATTGGGCTATGGCAGTAGGATGGGTGATGGGTGCTCTGCTTCATTTTCAATAAAGTTTACAAGACACCAAAAATACAGCAAGCATCAGCATGTTAATTGTGCTCCATATTTCAATACTGCTTCTCAGAGCTGGTTACTTGAATACTGGAGTTACTTTTAACAGATGCTGTAGAAAGGTTTACCTCCAGAAGGGCTTTCCCCACCTGTCTTGTCTCGTGTCTTTGACAGCTGATGCAATACCACGTGTTGATTTTTATTTTTCCTGTAGTACAGAAGAATCCCCGGTGCCCGGTATAGACCAGATTGCCCAAACTCAGAGTTTGTGTGGTTTGCTACACCTCTGTCCATCCTTTCCTTGCATGATGGTTAAAAGTGTGCCAGTAGTACCTGCCAGGAAACTTCTAGGCCAGTACACTTAATTTTCATAATGTGAAAGGATTAGTGGGTGCCAAGTGGCAAAAGGCAACCTCCTGGGAAAAAATTGTCATGTGACTACTTAGACATATTGGTCCAGCTGCAGCTTCCCACCAAGGAAGTCCCCCAAAACCTCAAGGACCAGAAGCTGAGAAGGTGAATCACAGGAGGAATAAGCATTTTCCCTCATTGCTTATTCTTTAGCTATGAATTTTTAATAATAGGTGCCACTAAATAAGATGATGGTTTATCGGTTTTCAGTAGTGGCATTTGAGATGCAGTAGTTAGTTTGCACTGAATTTTACAAGTAATCCTGCTGAAAGCATGCTTGTCTGCCTTTCACCCACCTGCATGGCTGTAAACATTGACTGGAAATTAGAGCGTTACTCTTAATGTACCAGCTTTCCCCAGGTAATCCTTAAACCATGGGTGTGTTTCATCATCTTTTATTAGGGAAAGCCCAAGAGAGGGGAGCCAAAGGGCTCGCTGAGATCTTCTGCAGCAGCAGTGGCCAATTGCTTTGAACCTCTCAGGGTCACAGCTGAAGATGGGAAAGAAAGAGGAAGGCTGTGCTGGCACAATCTCTTTCATCGTTGTGCTGCTGCTAAGACTTCTTCAGCATGGTATTTGGAGATTAATCCTACTTTCTTATCTTAAAGTTGGCACCAAAAGGCTTTGTGTGAGACGCATCAGGAAAAGACTGAAGGTTAAAACTTCTTTTAACTTTTCTGGTCTTTTTTTTGCATCTGATAGTTCAAAACTGACCACTGTCTGAATGCCTAGTTACAAAAGATCTGTGAGGAGTTAGCCTGTTTTTATTTCCCCACTTGCAAGTCTGCAGGAGCTGTGCTGCTTGTGTTACCTTGTGGAGCTGCACAATGCCTGCTCCTTAATGCAGGGCAGGGGGAGAGACCCAGTGTGCTTTTAGGTGCTGACTCAAGACTTTTCTAAGTGTATTCACCAATTAGGTTGATTTGAGATATTCAGAGCTATTTCTTGTCCTTTAATAAAAAATGCTGTCTCATGCTCTGCTAAAGCTTGGGATATGTGGAAGCTGTTGGTAGAAAAATAAATGGTTTGTGTCTTTTGAGTTGAAATTAAGAGTGTTGTAGTAGAAGAAAGCATTGGTGTTGCTTTTTGAAACAGTACTGACTATGAATTTTTGTGCTTCTTGGGTATTGTGAAGCTTCTTCAACATTGCAGAAAGGATCACCTTGCTTTTTAATGGAAAACACAACATTTTCCTCCAAGTGAGTTTTCCTTCTCCTTTCCCCAGCACACGAGGAGGGGAGAGGACAGTCTTTGCATCGTGAGTTAAACCCCAGCGTCTGTATCAGATGACAGTGCCATCTTTTTCCCCAAATACTGCAAGGGCCACTCAAGCAAAAGCACAAGGTGCCAGGAAGCAGAGCTTGGCCAGTCAGTAGCTGCCTCCTGCCAACATAGTCCATCAAAAACCCTCTAGCCCTGGCCTTTCTTTAATTTCAAATGCAGTAGGAATCACTTGGTGTCCCACTGGGAAAAGCAGCAGAAGTCTGAAATATTTACCCCCATGTTGGTGTTAGCATGGAAATCATAATAGCTCATTTGCAAGCAGGGATCCTGAATGCTGAGATCTGTGAAACTAAAATCAGTTGACGTCTAATGTTTATGTTCGTAGAGCCACAAGGAGGTGGGGGGAAAAGAAAAGATGAAATCAGCATTGTTCAGCTAGCAGAGACCTTGTGCTCCAACACAGCACCTTCCCAAGTTGGGAATTGCTCTTCCCTCCTCCCCTGCAGCAAAAAGCTAGGAGAACATAGTCCATCTCTCCAGCATTAACGTAGTGCAAAAACTCTTGCTCTGTGAAAGGGCACATGGGAAGTTCTACAGGGGCCTCACAGCAGCATTTGTAAGGGTTGGGCACTGGGAGGGGCTGAGGATGAGGAGGACTTTCTGGGACTGGAGAAGGTGAGGTCTGGAGACCTCCATGAACTTTTCCTTTCTGGAACATTAGTACAGGGCTAGGAGCAGAGAAGAGCTGAACGTTCACTTAACTTTTGCACGACTTTTCTTTCCTGGTTTATTAACCACTGTTCCCCTTTATAGCAATCACGGAACCACTCCTACATGCACTTCTTTTGGAGCACAGAATTGCACGTTAGCTCAATCCTGAACAGATCTTAGATCAGTCAGAGGTCACTGCAGCAGCCAGTTTGTTTGGGTGCACATTCAGACCTCCAAACTGGAAATGCATGTGAAGAACACCTTACTATTTCTTCTTGCATTCCACCCCTTTGGAGATCTGTGGACAGCAGCTTGGTTTCAAGTTAACGTGTCTTTTTAAGTCCAACTCTATAAATGCTGTGCCCCTGTGAGATAAGACCAGGAGGGCGACATACAAAGACTTATTCCAGAAGATGTCCAAGGAATAGCACATGGGGAAAATGATGACCTATTGGTGGAGACAGGCCTGGGGAAAGCAAATATTCAAATGCATTAGAGTTTCTTTTTCATGACTGTTGCCTGCAATGTTTGTTTTTTGGTACAGTGCCTTTTTATGCCCTTCCTGTGGATGGAATTTGCTGCTGTATGATCTTGTTTCATCCTCCCTTTTTTTTCTTTCCCCCCTTCCAGTTTGAGCGACACGACCCAGTGGAGGGGCGGATCACGGAGCGGCAGTTTGGCAGCATGCTGCTGGCCTACAGCGGGGTGCAGTCCAAGAAGCTCACCGTCATGCTGAAGCAGCTGAAGAAGCACTTCCAAGATGGAGAGGTCAGTGGTGTTCGTGGCAAATTCAGGAAGTTGCACTGGGGGCAGCCATCCCGTACCGTGCTGAGAAATTAGTAAACAACATCCATTTTCTTATGAAAAGCACCCACACGTTGTTGAACAGAGCAGGAAGACACGCTGACCTTGCAGATGATAAATGCTTTGGCAGCAGCAGGGAGATGGAACAGGTCGGAGAGCAGTGGTCAGTGTCTGGATGAGGATGTAGCCTTGTCCCTGTTAAAATGGGTGCTGTGATTTTCAAAATTTAAATTCGCTGAATGCACCCTGGGTCTGGAGCCAGAATTAACATTGAAGGCGCATTCCTGGTTACTGACTCGACCTTGGATTAAATAGCTGCTGTGACTGGGCAGTTTGTTATTTAGTTAGGAACTTATGTGAAAAATTATTTGAATTATGATTTAGAAAGGAGTAAGGTTGCAGATACTACGATTGTGAATTTAGTGAGAGACCTTGGAATAAGCCATCTGTACTGAAAGGACGTGCTTTATCAGGTAAGGCAACTATGGGCTGCTAAATTAATTTCCGTGTTAGAATTTCATATTTGGTTCTGTAACGATGGATTGTACTGCTATTAACTAGGTTATAAAAAGCGATTTGCCAAAAAAAGAATGGATGGAAAGGCCCTGGCTGCATATTGGGTTGGTCTGACTGTTTTAGAGCCACTTTCCCCTAATATCGGAACTGGCATTTATTTCTTAACTTGTTTACATGCACAGTGTGTTATAAAACACAAACGTTGGACTGGATCTGGCCCCTTTTGGCCCTTTTTGGCGTCTTAACTGGACTTCTGTGATGTCCAATAATCTTCAGTTCATGTGAAGCCACTCCAGTGACTTTTTTCCCTTGTTTTCTCCCACTTTCACTGGTACTGGAGGAGAATTTGGATGTACTGAAGCAGCAGGGCACGTAGACCAGTAGGTCTTTCTTAACTGTGAATAATGCCAAAAAGTTAAAAACTGGAGGAAACTATGAAGAAGCCAAAAGGAACGCTCAGAGTTGTGTTCTTGCCAGAGGAGCCATGGTGCTTGCAGCTTCTCCTGGCCTCAGGGTGCCACAAGGAGTGTTTTTTTGCAGATTCTCTCATACTTTGTAGAAAAATAGGCTCAAAATTTAATAGGCTGTAATCAAAAAAGGTGTCAACGTGTCATCGGAGCTGAGACGTGATGTGTGTTAGTATTTGCAAATCTCACTTCTTAGACTCTATGTCACTGGCTTAAATAAGACAACTGAAGTTCCCAGAGTTGCAGTTTTGAGTCCATTTATTTGATCTTTGAGCCAGATGCTGTGGGTTTGGCTTTTCCAATACCTCTGTTCCCCTTGAGTTTTAATAAGAATCACTTGATTTCTCATGGCAAAATATTTCGCTGTGATGTGTTTAACAGAGAATATCAGCTCTGTTGTTTCATTCCCAAACCGTTGATTCTTTTGCTGTGATTTGTGGTTTTTATACATACATTAACACACATTAGCTGGGTGTATGAAAAATTAGGCAGAGGAGTTATTGTGGAAGGTTTCTTACAGCAGATGTTTTCTTCCTTCCATATGTAAGCCAAGACCCTTACATCTGTGGCAGAGGAAAAACTTCTTGTTTTTACCTTATTCCTCATCCCCAATCGGCCAGACTGTGTTTCTATTTGTAGAGAACTGGATTCAGAGCAAGTCTCTTTCTGTATTCCAAAGTCTTTCAAGGAGAAAGTCACAAAAAATTGACATTTTCAAGAAACAGAATAGGTGGAAAACACACGATTCCTTAGACTGGGGGAATGAACCACCGCAAATCCTAAAATGAGACAGTCTCTCTGTTAATAAGCTGTTTAATGGCATATGTAAATGGTGCAAGAAACACCAGCTGCCTTGCGCTGGAGGCAGATAAGTCATTTTTGGAGCCAGGGCAGCTCGAAGTTGATGCTTATGCAGAGCTGGAGCAATCAGGCACTGAAATCCAGCCTGGTGCCTAATTTTGCATTGTCTTTTATACAAGAGAGCCTCTTCTTGAAATTTTGTAGGGCCTTTTTTTCCCCTGTGGTATTTTAGACCGTATTCCGTGCAGATTCATGTACACTGAAATACTTTTATTGGGTCACCCTGGCAAAACTGTCAGTGGTTTTATACAGCTTAACACTCCCAATCTCTTTGGAAACAGGGCTGCTGTGACTAGAATCGCACTAACTGCCTTTCGAGCTTTCTGGATAACTTATTCAGGGATGCGCTTGCAAGTTCTCTTTGTAAATGAAAGAAGTATTAAGCCAGAGAGCATTCTCCTGCTTGAAACTGCAGAAACTCGCTGCTGGTGCTGCCTCTTCCTCTGTGTTTGTAACACAGACATCTGCAGAGCAAGCACCTGCTTGGCTGGGGCTCAGTTTTACTCCCACCCTGTAAAACAGGAGTGGAGCCAGTGCTGTCCCCTGCTCTCCCTTTGGCTCCTAGACCTCACAGAGACATTAAAGCCACCCAGCCGCTTCAGTTATCCTGCAGTACTTTCCAGTTACTGAACAACTTGTTGATCAGAGCTGTTTACAATGCAAACATGTTTTGCAGGAAGGATTTTTCTCCAAGTCCCTTCTTTTCACGCTTCACCTGCCCACTTCTATAGTAGCGTGGTATCGGTATCTGCACAATTTACTAACCTGCTGTAACTCCCCTTTATGCCAAAAGCAGTAGGGGCTTTGACTTGCTTGACTTTCTCTTTCTAGAGAAATCAGGATTAAAATAATTTTGATGGTATGATGCTGAGAAGGGATAACAGTAATTGTACTAAACCTACCTGGCAAGCTTTACCTTGGAAATATAATTTACCTTGTGAGTGCTTTCTTATCAAATCTGCCAAACGTTGTCTTCATTGATGCAATTACCTTTTCTGCATGAGGCAACGCTGGCAGCCTCCAACACATCAAAGTTCTGGTTTTAATCTAACTTTTAGCCTTTTCCCAGTACTTATTCTATATTCCTGCTTCTGGGAAGGGCATGTTTTCTTGCCGTAATTGATAATCTGCTCTAATTTTTATTTTTCTTAAGGAAAAAACCCACCTTACATGAACTCCCCTGCATGTTCAGCAGAGCTGCCACACTTTTAAATTTGTTTAAAATTGCTTATGATCTTCTTTCATAGCTGCTTTTCTCCTAGTAAAAAGAACTTGAGTAATGGGTAGTATTTACAAGCAAGGTATTATATCTGGTTTCTGTCTCCCTAACTGCTAGAAGGCCAAGCTGACTCTTTGGAAACAAGTGATTCAGGTCATCTTCCACACATGCCCTGGGGGCTGTGTAGCATAATGTTCTGTTGAGACAACAGAGGATGAGTGAGAGGTAATTCTCCATGGCTGAATGTTCCTGTTGAAGGTGTTTGAACTGTCATAAGATGCATGTGGCAAACAGATAGGCATTTCTGGAGTCTGCCTGTTTATGTATTGCTGGTATGACTTAAATGGTGAGAGGATTCAAGCTTATGAATCAACAGCTAATGCCTTGAAAGAAGTGATCATCCAGATCCCATAATTGCTGCCCTACTGCTATCCAGTTTCTTTTGATTCCAGATTAACACAAGCCACAATTATATAATGGAAAGATCTACTGATCTTTCCACAGACATGAATAACTCAAGAAGAGTATAGCAGTGCTGACAAACACACTGGGGGGGAATAGATAAATTCACATATCCAGACTTATGGCTGATGAAGGCGATCGTTCATCTGCTGACTTTTCAGTGCTGAGTCTGTCCCAGTCTCTGATTTTGCTTTACTTTTGTAGCTGGAAAAGTTTTAATGCTGACACCAGCCTCAACTATGGGATTCATCAATAGAATACTAAATTTCCTAGTACCGATGGCATTTCTGCTACAGACATTCAGTCTCTGTGTTCATGTGAAAGACCAGGTTTGTAGGATACCACATCATTACTTTTGCTGTTTCAGCTGGTTTGCAGCATGCATCAGCAGTGTGTTGTCACTTCCTCAGTTATAGTGAACATAGGAACAAACTGCAAATTTTCTGTTATTCTTCAGCTCACAATCCTAGAGGCACCATGTCTGAGTGAGAACGTACTGAAAAATTTGTTTTTTCTTAAAAAAAAAGAAAGGTGGCTTCTTCCCTTATGAGAAGTTGAAGAGTTTGAACAAGGTTACAACAGGTAGTATAAATTTATATTTGGCAGTAACTGCTGAATGTGTGCTCTTCCATCCAGACCAGGAAACTGTGCTGTGTAATTCAGTTGGGAATTTTTGTATCTTATTATATCATTCTGTCCTGCTAGACAGGATAGGAAGAGCCTGAGCATGAAGTCCTCTTGACATGCTGATTTCTCTCTTCCAGAGAGGAAGGCTGAGCAGTTATTACCGTGGTGATGATTTACCTCCTCCATTGGCTCTGGGCTGTAGCTGTGGTGGGGGAGTTCGGGGGCTGCATCTCTTGTCCCAGCACTGTTGCAGTTGTGCTGGTGCTAAATGGGTTGATAAAATCAGGTGTTGTGCTGTGTAGTGTAACAGGTTGGGGGACCCAGAGCTGCGTTTGTTCACAGTTCCTCTCCTGGCGTGCTCCTCCCCAGTGGATCAGTACAGAGAGGAGCATGTCACTTATTTCTTGCCTGCTTGTTGGCTGTGCTGGGGATCCCAGTATGCCTTTGAGTGACTATCCGGGTGTATGGCTATAGGCACTCACTGAGCATATGCTTGATTATCCCAGGGTAAGCTGAGCCCCAGGAGAGTGTGCCAATAAGTAGAGCAGACAGTGATCCAGCCCTGCAGCCACTCTGCCACCAGCAAAGCTAACTAGGGCACATCTATATTTGCTGTGGTTTGCAATGACACCTTCTGTGATGGCAAGATGTAGATCCCCCCCAGGGGTCCCTGAATCTCTTGGGAGAGACCTTGCAGCATGTGAACTATTTCATTATTGTCATTGCAAGTGTGCAGGCTTAAAAAAAAGTATAAATGAACCAGCCTGCAGTGGTCTCCTGCATCCCAGCCACAGGCTAATGGTGTGTCCGCTCTTCTGGGTGAGAGCTGTCTGAGCAGCGAGGGCCAGAGAAATGCTTTTTGGTCTCTGCTGCCTCTGACCATGCATGGGGAAGTCCCTTCCTGTTGTACAACTGATGGGGCCAGTGGGTGGGAGCAGTGGCAGCTGACAAAAGTGCGGGTCTCAAACCATATCCTCAAGTGTCAAGATAGGAGTGTTCTAAGTGTGCAGATAAATTTCCCCTGGCTGCAGCTCTGGGCTGATGAGTCGCTTTATTGTTCGTAATCCACATAGTGTCTCATCTCTTTTTCCTGTCACCGTAAGACTGCCTTTTCTCTGTCCTAGGGGCTGACATTTGAGGAGGTGGAGAGCTTCTTCACTTTTCTGAAGAACATAAATGACGTGGACACAGCTTTGAGTTTCTACCACATGGCTGGAGCTTCGCTTGATAAAGGTATTAAAACTTGTGAGATGGATTGGTGCTGAAAGCTTGAGGGAGTGCCTCTGTGTCCTTGAAACCAGGAAGATTTTGAATGAACCCGGACTGACAGGTTAAAAATGTAGCAAAATCGCATTTCCTCCCTGTAATGAGAGGTTTAACTTGCTACATCCATGGATAAAGAGGGATTTCGGGTTTTATACTTCCCCAGTTTTAGACATAGAGGGAAAAAAAAGGCTGAAATGTGTAGTCTGAACAGATTAGGAAGAGGAGATTACATGGAGATTGGTTAGTAAGCGGTCGTATCATGAGATCTTCAGCAGGACCGTAAAGGGCCTGGTGCTTGCAGAGGCAAGATGACTTTGTGAGCATATCACAGGCTCTGGGACCAGATCCCAGGCACACCAGTGTTTCTTCTTCATCCTTGTCTTCTGGAGTGAGGATTTTCCCCTTTTGTGAAGCACATGAAAAACTGTTGGCAAAGACAAGCAGTGTTATAAGAAATGTTCTTGCAAACTGTATCTTCTGTGGCAGTCTCCGTGACTGACGTGGCAGAAGCACTAAGCAGCAGTGGAGGAACCGTTGTAGGAACCGTTCAGCCCTTGTTTTGTTTCAACTTTGCTTAGAAATGAGAAGTGTGTGGCCAGATGCTGAGGTTCTGATCTGAAATCCAAGTGATGGCAAGCACCTTTGGAGCTCCCAGGCACACTGGAGGGAAGGAAGGGGATTACTGGAACCCCACTGAGGTCCTAGATTGAGCATTGAAGTCGGTCTAGAGGATGCTTTCTTCAGATAACTCACAGTCCAGAGGCAGCACTTGGCCTTTCATAAGGAGCTCAGTAGTAGAGTGGTTTAGAGGTCACACCAATCCCTAGCCTTCATCTCAATGCATGTTTCCTTTTCTGAGCTAATCTGTATCAGGTACATTCTCAAATCTGATTTATAAAAAAAAGAGTACAGCTCCCTGCTGTTTGGAGCTGTTTTACTTCTAGATCTTCTTATAGGAGTTGGGTTTTTTTAAAACACTCGAAACTGGGAATATAAAAAAAGTGAAGGCAAACTCATTAGAAGTTTTTTAGACTAAGTGGAAACTTCTGTCTACTAGAAGGTTAAAGCTGATGTACTTAGGCAACTGCAAAATTAAATGTTTTGGAAGTAAGCTGTTCTTCCAACTGCTGCTGTTGTGGGAATATTAAGATATTAATAGTTTTTTGTGCTACAGAATTACAAAGGGAGTCAAATGTGTCACATCTCTTCTTGCGTTTGTCAGCAGCCCTCCTTGTCTTCGATTTTTGGGAAAAATTATCTGTATGCTTTGGTTTAGATCATTGTTATCTTAAGACTTAAAGTTAAAAGAACCTGATAGGATTTTGTTTCATTGGAAAGTAAAACTATGAAGTACGGATGTGATGCTGCTGTGCAGAGCCCTTTCTGCTGTGACCCATGAGGAGGCAATAGCCCAGCAAATCCAATTTACTTGGTGTCTACAGTAAACAAGCAATTGCCCAGTGAAGGGATATGTAATCATGGAGTGTTTACGTCCTTGTGCAGTTGGTAAATCAGTGTGATTGCTGTTTAATTAAGTGCAATTAATGAGCTTGTGCTGGAGCCACAGCCATTGAGCTGGGAGCCCTTTGGCTGGAACAAGAAACCTTTGGGAGCCTTGGTGGTGTGCAGGGCATAGCTTCAAACTGCTCGCAGGCTCGGCTCTCTCTGGATCACTGTCCCTGCCTGCAGGGTCCTGGCTGTTGGGAGAGACTTTCCTGGGCTTGGGCAGAAGAGGAAGTTGTCCTGCAAGTTCCGTCTTTGCATGCGTAATGAGTCACCTCTCACGTCTCTTTGTGCTGCTCAGCCCAGAGATGCCCCTGCGTATCTGGCAGGACAGGTGACGAGAGCATTTTTCTGTGGTCCTAACGAAGGTGCAAAGTACGCTGCAGTGATACACCTGGGTTTGCAGCAGGCATACGTGTGCTCCCGTGCCAGACTTGTCTGTGCAATACCTGTTCCCATATGCATGCACTCTGAGCCTGGATATTGCACCCACAAATCACATCAGCAATAAGTGGGGTATACTCTTCCAAATGTCAGGCTTTTACAAGGTTGCTTATTAAAAACTAACAAATGTAAAAATGACTCATCATAGGGGAGGAGGAAGAGGATAATTTGTGTATCAAAGAAATTGCTGCTAACCTAATGCAGCAAACATCATAATTTTAGAAAGGCCATTTAAAACGTGAGAGGAAAAAAATGGATGGCATCAACAGCCATTGCTCAGCATCCCATTTTCTATGTGGAATTAAAGCAGCCTCTTATTCTAAAAAGGATCATAAACCTGTATTTTAACAATGCATAGAATAACACGCAGATTATTTGTTAGTCCATCTTTCATTTTACCAAAAGTATAGCCATCATTCTCTTAAATCAAAAGCATTACTTAGAAAACTTTCCCAGCCTGCCCTTACAGCTGGCAGCAGGACAGGAGCTGAATTCGTTGCTTATTCCCCTTTCAAGGCAAGAGTGTAAATTGCACTTCTTTTGGCACTGTCCGCAGCCAGACTTTCCAAGCAGCCCTGCTGCTGGTGCCGGCAGAGCCGCAGTTTTAGAGCGAGGCACAGATGCGCTTCGCTAGAGATGGGCCAAAGCGTGGGGAGATACCCTGGCCCGCCACTGGCTTGGAGCAGGGCTGGAGCCCGGGGGGGTTAATGGCAGATCATTTTATTTGAAGTGTGGGGTTTGAAACAGCTGCAGACTTGACAGGGAATTTACAAGAAAGTAGAGGTGAATTGTGTGCATCGTGTATTTGGCATGAAAGTGCTGCCTTCGGAGCTGGATGAAAGAAGTCAGTGCCCCATCGAGGCACAGCTCAGGTCGTTCCTCTGAAGTAATGGCACGTGGTCAATGTTGGTAGTTGGATGGGGAGGACTCCTATAGGGTAGGGATCTCTAGAGAGCCTCTAGTCCAACAGGGTCACGTACAGCAGCTCACCCAGGGCCACCTACAGTCAGTTTTGGAGGATTTTCAAAGGTGAACATGCAATGGCCTCTCTGGGCATGTAAGAAAGTCGGGATGAGTGCTTGCAGTAATTTGTGAGAAGAGTTGAACGACAAAATCTGATGTCCTATAGAGGCAAGGCAGGTTCACAGGTTGTCACCTTTGCAGCCCTCAGACCAGAGGGTTAATGAGTGTGTATGTGTGCATCCTGATAGAGAAGGACTGTGGAAGTGCTTGGCACTGTGTCCTCCAGCAGGAGGGGTCCAGAGCTCGCCTGCCCTTTGGTTTTAGTAACACCCACAGTTCTGGTGTGGTGTTCACTGAGCACTGATGCAGCGAGTTGTGAGTCAAAGCTCCATCGTGGCAGAGGATGTCTGTCTGCAAGGCTTTAAGTAATCAGCTCAGTAACCCTGCGGGTGAGCTCTCCATAGATCGCCAGCCCCTGGAAGATGCCGAATAACCTTTCACTGTAGAAACAACTTTCAGTGTTGGAATCTCCTTTCTTATTTATGACTGCAAGCATTACATAAACAGTGGATCCACTCTGTCTCTGGTCTGGTAGCTCTGCTTTCTTCTGAGAAGTGTGGTCTCCATGACTTACCATCATGCTCCCTTTGATGTTAGAACTGTTTCAGCTCTGCTGCAGGGCTGCAACCTCATATTTTGAGAAGAAAAAGAAAAATGTGCTGTGCCACAGGATTGTGTAGGATCTCTGGATCGATATTCTGGAACATACACATGCAAATGATTTGAAAAAAGTTAAATAGATTTTTGCTCATTATATTGTCAACAATGGTATCCACATTTCCAACTGGGATGCTTAAATAAAAACACGCGTATCAACATGCATGAGACCCTACGTAGCCTGATTTCTGGGAGCCCAAAATACACATGTTCTGCCTCTGCAGCTCGGGACAACCATGGGCAGCGAGCCCTGCTCCTGTCAACCTGGGTGATGTTCAGGAAAAGAAGGCAGCAACCCAGCTGCCCATTATTTTCGCCAAATGGGTGATTAATCTCAAGACAGAAGAAAAATGTGAGGTTTGCCATCTGGTGAGGCTCTCACCCGTAGAGAAGCCCTGTTTGTTAGTGCTTGGTGAGGCATTACTCACAGTGCAGTTCTGGGAATCGGAATGAAAAAGATAACATCTGTGTCAGACACTAAACTTGCATGAAATACTCCAGTGGCTCATTAGAGGAAACAGTGGGAGGCACTAACTTGAAATTTTAAAAGCCACATAGCTTTTCAAGATAGAAACATGGAACTAATTTTCAGTGGTATAAAATGCAGGAGACAAAACACTTTCTTTTATGAGAAGTTTCCCCAGACAGCACCTATTTCATTTTGTGAAACAGTAAAGACATGACGCTGGCAGGTTTAATTCATTTTAATTCACTGTGATACCTTGCAGCCTGGAGTGTGTGCATCAGAGGTAAGCAGAGAAGTTTTCCCTTTCATTATGACTCCTTAAAAACCAGTAAAATCATTAGCAAGAACAGCACAGTCAGGCAGCCCCTGGGAAATACCATTTTTGTAGATTTTTTGCATTGAGCAAGAGCAACGTGATGGAGGTGGCACTTGTGCAGCTGGATTAATAAGAGAGGAAACAGTAACCGGCGGCCGTGAGTACCAATTAGAGCTGGTAAAACTGTGACTGCGAAAAATAAATAAGCAATGTCAAAGCTGAAGGAGGGGCCAGGCGACACCCTGGGGGTGAGTGGAAAATCAGCAGAAAAATATGACTTAAGGAATCTTTCTACTTTTTTTTTGCATAAGGCTATAGCAAATAACTTCTCCGGTAGGAGTGTACCCACAGCACCAGGAGGAGAGAATGGTATTAAAGCTTGGTTGAGCACCTGTAAAGAAGATTTACATTTAAAAGGAGTTAAATGAAATTTGATGTTGCTGTCTAAGGAAATCCAGATTTGCTTTTGCTATTTGAAGGTTTATGTCGCAGCTAAGAGATGGCTTACAGTGCTTAAAACCTCTGCTGTTGCCCAAGTTGAGGTGTTTTAAAGTGTCTCCTCAGCAGAAGGACTTGTTGGGGAAAAATTGAACTCAGAAGTTCAGGTAAGCTTTTTTTTAGCATGTCTCCTCTTTTTCCTTGGGCTTCACACATGTTACTGAGGTCACCCAGTGGCACATAGGAGTTACAGGGCACGTTTTGCAGCTGGCAGAGCCGGGACTGTATTTTGGGAAAGAGCATCACTCAACTGGGGAGTCATTAGGCATATGTAAAACCCAGAGGCAGGGTTGGTAAAGAGGACTGTACCATCTGCTGTTAGGCTCCAGCGTTTGCTGCCACTTTGCATTTGCAGCGTTTGATCCAGGAGGACCTGTAAATACAGGGTTCTACCCATGCGATTTATAGTCAGACTCTCCTCTGATGTGTGTGGGGGTGACACTGGCCATCAGTCACTCCCTCTCGCATCAAGGGGGAAAGCTGAAGGCAGCTTTTTCATTTAATTTGTGAGCATTCAATGTCAGGGTGAGGTAATTAGGTGCACCATTAAAGCTTTTTTCAATGTCAGGGTGAGGTAATTAGGTGCACCATTAAAGCTTTTTTTCGGAGGGCTGCTGGCATCTAATACTCCTGCTCGCTTGTGTTACAGCTCATTCATTAGATCCTGTGGCCTCTTGCTGGCTCATTTGTGCATATTCAGAAGAAGGGAGCTGAAAGGGAAGGGATGCATGGCTGTGGTTGTCCCTGTGCTTAAAACATGAATTCCCCCATTTCCTTTGCCATCCAGGTTTTCTTGAGAGCTGTGCCATGTGCATCACACAGTATATTCTGCAGCGCGGTCAACATGGGAGGGCTGGGAGAGACATGCAGTCTCCCCACAGCTTGGTTGGCAAGGTTTGGGCGTAAGGTTGAGGAAGAAAATTAACTTAGATTTTCTTCAGTGATTACATTGCCTCTGCCCTCCCCAAAGCAGGTTCTGGCTGCCAATGAGACACGCACCAGCAGTGGCCGTATCCTGGTTCTGGTCATAAAGGGCTGCAGCACTTCTGCTATGAGGACAGGCTGAGAGAGTTGGGCTTGTTCAGCCTGGAGAAGAGAAGGCTCCAGAGAGACCTCATAGCGGCCTTCCAGTACTTGAAGAGGCTACAGGAATGCTGGGGAGAGACTTTTTACAAGGGCAATAGCGACAGAACAAGGGGAAATGGCTTTAAACTGTAAGAGGGAAGATTTAGGTTAGACATTAGGAAGAAATTCTTCACAATGAGGGTGGTGAGACACTGGCATGTGTTGCCCAGGGAAGCTGTGACTGCCCCCTCCCTGGGAGCATTCAAGGCCAGGTTGGATGGGACTGAGCAGGCTGGGCTGGTGGGAGGTGTCCCTGCCCATGGCAGGGAGTTGGACCTGGATGGGCTTTTAAGGTCCCTTTCAACCGAAACCGTTCTGTGATTCTCTGATTCTGTAACTGAAACATAGAGAAACAAGTGCAGACCAGAGCTACGTCTCTCAGGTAGGAAAAGATTTTAACTCAAAAAGAATAACTACAGGGAAGTAGGGGGTGCCTACTGGAGATTATATATATTTTAATCTACCTTCTGTCTAATTTCAGTTTTCTGCTGCATTATTTAGTATTTACTGGGGGAAAAGGACTTGATGATGGCTGTGGATACCTCACCAGAAATCCAAACCTCACTCAGGAGAGCAGAAATGGGGTGGAAGGAACAAATAATCTGAACATTCATGAAAAAAAAAATCCCTTTAGAAACACTTTATGCAGTTTCTTATTAATCCAGTTACATTATAGATTGGGGGCTTATTTTTTCCTGTCTGACACATGACTCTCCACAATTTCTGAAGGGCCAGTAGCTCTGCAAAGGAACCAGGGTGCATGAACCCAGAAGGGTTCTATGGATAAAAGCAGAGGCCTTTTTTGGTTTTTATCTGACTTTGTGTCACTCGGCTTCCTCCTTTTCCCTGGCTGAAGGGGAGCGCTGCAGCTCATCCCAGTTGTGGGCTGACTGCACGGTGCAAAGTCTCTCTGGACAGGGTTTTCTCAGGTCAGGGTTTGTAGGGCAGCAATTCAACTTGAAATACGCTCACGTTCATGCAAAGCCCTTCCGTTTTATCGAGTATCTGAAAGGGAGTGGGGTGTTTCAGCCCTTGCAAACAGTGCCAGCAGAGCTTCTCTTACCTCCCCTCCTTCCTTCAATTAGCAGCCGTCAAAGGGAGACTCAAAGGCAGCAAGACATGCACGAATACACATAGAGAAACAGCTAATCCAGGGCAGTGAGGGTTTTTTTTCCCTTTATGCAGCAAAATCTACGTGCCAGATTGATAGCTCTGCAGATTGCTCGTTTCTAGAGGTGTGAATAGAACTACCACTCACTTCTTTGCTGGTGAGCTCAGCTGCCAGTCTGGGGCAGGGGGTGAGTGAAATAATTCATTACGACTCTTTATTTTATTGCAAGGTTAACAATGCCTGTTCACTGCAGAGCCCATTGCAGGGAAAGGGTGGATAGGTTTGTTCTGCTATTGTTGGAACTGGGTTGCTTAACCAGAAACCCACTTCTTCTTATTCCCAGCCTGTTGGAGTAGTTGTTTCATAGAGTATCATCTTTGCAATGCCATCGGAACAAGCTGCCTTGTTGATCAGGCTCATCAGGAGAGGTCTCCCACCTGGTGTTTGCTGTAGCGCTGACACTTCTTACAATTTTGTAACCAAAGGGAGGAAAAAAATCTCATTTATGTGTTTTTAATGTTTATCTTGAGTAGGACATCAGCGCATCGATGTTCACTGGCAGCCTCCCCACACCCCATGTGGTCTTGCAGTAGGAAGGTGAAGGCTTTGAGGCATGTGTTGGACAGGCTAGGGATGAAGCTTTTTTCAAGCCTTTTTGAACTCAGGCAGATTATAACATCTCAGTAACCTTGCGCTCTCCCTCCATTACAGTGACGATGCAGCAAGTGGCCAGGACAGTGGCCAAGGTGGAGCTCTCGGACCATGTCTGCGATGTGGTGTTCGCACTCTTCGACTGTGATGGTGAGTGACCCCAACCTCACTCCATTCCTCTCAGCCAGGCTGAGCAAGAGTTGATGTGGGGGCAGAAATACAGGGAAAAATTGACAGCCATGAAAGCTTGCCATGGCCTTGGCTCTTCCTGACATGCAACCATCTGCTCTTTGGCCTTAGATCTATACTGGGTGCTCCAACTCTTCTCGAAGGGTAACTGATGGTACCCAGCTTTTGAGATGCTTGTGTCCAGTGTATTAAGATCAACATTTGACATGGATGGCTTGCTACACAGCAATTTTTTGCCCCCATAAAACTCTAATTTGTTTAACAAAATGAGCTACAGTGCTCCAGTGTTGGAAAGGAGCCTATCTAGTACTTTGTTATCTTCAAAGTAAGGGACAAATATCTGCTTAATTAATTAATGGCAGCTCCTTGCTCTGCTGGGAAGCTCATTGCTTTGCTGGCCCGCAGAGGATGTGAGCACTTTAGGGTAGTTTGTTGCCACACTGAAACAGTTCCAGGTTGATTTAATGAGAATTAGTGGAGTCTTTGCCACCAGGGGATGAGGCAGCAATTCAGACTTAAAAAGTAGCAAAATTCTGCATTTGCCCAAAACAATCAAGCCAAACCCATAGCCCTTGCTGGCACCCTGTTCTTCCAGCATAGTCACTGGGATTTGGCAGCTCTGAGCGGCAGCAGTGATTCATAAATAGAAAGTGCTTGCTTTCTGATATAACTATGAACATTAAAAAAAAAAATCTTTAATTATTTTCTTCCTTGTTGTCCCAGTTGGTTTCAGCGCCACCTGCTGCTTTGCATTTTTCTAAGGCTGCATCTTTTTCTTTCATTTCTCTCTGTGCTTCAGTGCCACTTTCTAATGCGATCCTCAAGCGAGATGATCAGGCTGGAGATTAGAGCGAACAAAAGCATAGCCAAACATTTTTTGTTTGCAGAGCATCTGCTAAATATTTTGATAGCAAACCTTTAAGGGGAAAGACTGGTTTGCAGAGAAGTCTTTGTAAAGAAGGAATCAAGGGGAAAAGCAGGCGCAGGCTTCTTTTTGTGTTTTCACTCCAGTGGTGTTTATAGACATTACTACGCATGCATCAAAAACCTGCAGCTTGATAGTTTGCTGGGATTTTTCTGCGCAGATTTGCATTCACATGCAAGGCAGGGAAAAAAGCTCTCAAATTAAGAAAGTCATTCATGAAATATTATTATGTGGGTCCTGGTATTGGCCAGATTCTCTCTCCTTTGATCTGGGAAGTTGCTGCTCCCCAGAAGTTAAAATCAATGCTGTCAGCTGTGTGCCAAAGGCAGGGTTGCACAATGGGCAACAGGATACATGTGGCGTCATGGCCAAAGACATCAGCCCCTCAGCAAATGGGTATCAGGCTGTCACTCGTGCCATGCCTTGCTGCTGTCCCCTCTGATCAACCAGCGCCGTACATAAAGATCCCAGAGGTTTTATTTTATTGGTAGTTAAGCAACTCTGGAATAAAATTTGCCCCAGTTCTCTATAAATTTATTTTTATCATAAATTTAGCTGACATAATTCTCAGTAACCTCATTAGATTACTTTAATGAATCTTCCTTTCTAATGCATTAAGAAAACTCTGTGCTCTGTTATCCTGTGGTCCCATAATTTCCTACCTCACTTAAAGCAGTGAGCTCCCTGGGGGTGCATGGGCATTTGCTTTGCATTTGCTTTTCTGTCTTCAAGCCCCAGTGCTCCAGGCCCTGCAGTGGCAGTGCCAGGCTAAGTAGGGCAGCATCCACAGGGTTGGAATTTAAATGCTGAGGTTCGTCAGCCCTTGCTCAGGTTGAAACCGCATGTGATTTCAGTCTCTGCAAGAAATTATAGTTGTGGCTGCTGCCCTGAAAAGTTCCTGCGGGGAGGAGGTTGGTGGTGGGTTGTAGTATTTCTAATATTTTTTCTTCTGCTTCTCATAGGGAATGGCGAGCTCAGCAACAAGGAGTTTGTTGCCATAATGAAGCAGCGCCTTATGAGAGGCTTGGAGAAGCCCAAGGACATGGGCTTCACACGACTCATGCGGGCGATGTGGAAATGTGCCCAGGAGACAGCGTGGGACTTCACCATGCCCAAGCAGTAGTGGAGTCCGGGAGGAGCACCTGACTTCCCTGTCTCAGCCCCGCCAGCACCACCTGCAGGCAAACCCAGACTGTTCCTAACAAGAGAATTTTGTAAATCACCATTAGAAATCAAAGCCTGTTGTATTTGCAGCTTCTGCTTGCCACCGGCTTGTTAATATTCCTCTCTCAGGAAAAAGGAATGGACTTTTCTTACTGCTGCCTCAGCTTTGTGACGTGCCAGGCCTGTGGAGCTGGGCATCAAGCAAGCTGGTGTGCCTGCACCCACATCACTTATTTAATATTATTACAACATGGCATGGGATTTATTCTAATTCTTAGGAGCAATGTAAGAAAGAATCCGTGGGATTCCTTGATAGATTATACCATGGGACTTAGGAACAGGGCCTGGAGCAGCCACATGCTGAGAGCATCCTGAGATTTTCGTCAGCGAAATGCTCTGTGCTCCCTGGGACTGTCAGGAGGTGGAGGGGACGGAAGCACCCACAGAGCTGAGGGGCTGACGCTGCCATTGTAGGAGTTCAAGGTAGTGGAGTCCTGCCTTGCAGGAGGTCTTTAATTTTGTATGGGGAGCCCTGTCTGTGGAGAATTGCATTTCTGTATCGGGAGCAGCCTGAAAGATGTTTTCTGCGGAATGGTGTGCTCTGTAAAGTATCATGCAAAGATGCTCCTCACAACATGGCTGGAGGTGTCTCTTTGGGTGTCATTGAGTCTTGCCTTTGGGCTGGGGGTGGGTCACAGGCACTGGCGCGGTTTGGAAGGGGAACAAACACCGTGATGCCTTTCTGGGGCTGGACAGATGAAGTCCAGCAGTCGCTGCTGGCATGGCCTGACTTATGTTTCCAGAGCTCTGGTGTGGGATGGCTGGAAGTGTTTGACAGGTAGATGAAGCGCTTAGGGATATGGTTTGATGGTGGACAGGTATGGCTGGACACGATGATCTGCTCTGCGCTGGTGTGGCCCCACCTGGAGTGCTGTGGCAGGGGAGTTGGAACTGGATGATCTTCTGAGGTCCTTTCCAACCCAAACCACTCCATGATTCTATGGTTGTGTGTAGTTTTGGGCACCACAGTATAAAAAGGACATCAAACTCCTGGAGAGTGTCCAGAGGAGGCCACAAAGCTGGTGAAGGGTCTGGAGGGGAAACCGCATGAGGAGCGGCTGAAGTCACTTGGTCTATTCAGTCTGGAGGAGGCTGAGGTAGGACCTCAGAGCCGTTCACTGCTTCCTCGCACTGGGAGCAGGAGGAGCAGGCGCTGGGCTCTCCTCTCTGGAGACCAGTGACAGGACCCCAACTAATGACAGGAAGCTGTGCCGCGGAGGGTTAGGTTGGATGTTAGGGAAAAGTTCTTCACCCAGAGGTTGCTGGAGCACTGGAACAACTCCCCGGGGAAGCAGTCACGGCGCCAAGCCTGACAATATTCCAAAAGCGTTTGGACACACGGTGTGAATATTGGGATTGTCCTGTGCAGGGACAGGAGTTGGACGCCACGATCCTTGTGGATCCCTTCCAGTTCGGGTCATTCTGTGATTGGATGATTCTGTGATCTCAAAGGTCTCTTCTACCCGTGGTGCAGCCGCGCCCCCGACGCTCCCTGAAGGCACCAACCCCTATGGGTGTTTCCCTGCTGGGTCCTGGGTGCCCCCGCCCCGCCGCTGCTGACGGGACAAGATGGCGCCGGCGCGGGGCGGGGCCCTGACGCCATCGGCGCGCGCCCCGCCCGCCGCCCCGCGATGGAGTCGAACCGGGACGAGGCGGAGCGGTGCATTGGCATCGCTCTGGCGGCCGCCGAGGCTGGGCAACGCGACAGGGCCCGTCGCTTCCTGGAGAAGGCACAGCGCCTCTACCCGTCGCCGCGGGTCCGCGGTGAGCGTGGGGCGGGGGCGGGGGGAGCGGGGCCTGCGCTAGCGCGCCTGACCTCTCACCCGCACTGCGCCTGCGCCGCGCGGCCCCGGCCGGCCCCGAGCGCCTGCCCCGGGCCTGGGGCGGCAGGAGCTCCCTCCCCTCGTTATCTTCTCCCTCTCCTCCACCCTCTGCGCCTCTCCCTCCTCCCTCTTCTCTCCCTGCTCTCCCCCTCTCTCTCTGCCCTCTCCCGTTCCCTTCTCCCCTCACCCTCCCTTGTTCTTCTCTTCTCTTCTCATCTAATTCTCTTCTTAGTCATCTTCTGTCTCTTCTCCGTCATCGTTTTCTCTTCGTTACCTGTCTCTTCACTCTTCCTCACCTTCCCTCTCCCTTTTTCTCTCTTCATCTTCACTCTCCCCTTCCTCTCCTCCCATCTTCCTCTCACCTGATCCCCTCTCCTCTCCCATCCTCTCTCCATCCCCTCCCCTCTCCTTGCCAGTCACTCGGGCTGTCCGACAGCCCCGTTCCTCCTGCGGACATGTAGCCTTGCAGTAGAATCCTCTCTCCGAGCCCCCCAGGCAGCAGTTTCATGCAGTTTGCAGGCAGGCAGAGCTGGTGTGAGCTCATGGGCTTCAGTGTATGTGTCTTCCCTGGCTGTTCTGCTCAGCAAGCATTGCTTCTGGTTTCTCACGCCCCATTGATTACCACAGCACAGCTGTTGCAGTCCACATCAGGACACATGAAAAGTAACCTTCCTTCTTGGACACTTCCTGCCAGGGGGTTTGAGGAACAATCCCAGTTTCTCAAAGCTTTGTGGCATAGATAATTAATGTGTTGCAAAAGCAACTGGAAAGTAGTTTGTAGAAGCAGCCAAACACAATCCTTTCTCCATATGTTCTTAAGCTGCAGAAATTTGTGCAGAGGGCTTTTTTTCATCTTTTTTTAACTTTGACAGACCTTTTCTAGGTTTTGGTTTTTTTGGCTGCTGTTTACAGGCTGTCTGTCCTGCGCGGAGCCCAACGCTTCCTGTAATTCTCTCTTTGGTTGCATGAGGCCTCTTCCCATTCCCTCAAACACAGTGCATCAGCCTGTTGTGATTGCTGTGGTTTTCCTTCCCGTTTGGAGTTTGTACTTTTGTGGAATTATTGGGTAGGAAGAGTGATTTTTGGAGGAAAAAGCATGACATAGCACATTGAGACACCCATTCTAACAAGGATTGCCCTTCCTCAGGAGTTCTGCTAGGGTGTGCACCAGGAAAGCAGATCTGGATGACAGCAAGCACCAGTTAGCAGTGTAAAGCAGTCATGTTTTGCCTTAGTCCTGTGGCCTAGGACACCCAGGATGAAAGGTGGGATATGTACTGTGAAAGAACTGGAGCACAGGGCAGGAAAGCAGAGGAAAGGGGTCAGCGGGGCAGGTTAATGTGTACTGATTTGTGGCAAGACCCAGCCAAGCTGCAGGTACAAGTTTCACATCTGAGCTGCCATCCAAGGATCCTGTGAGTTGCTTGTCTGTGCACTTTGGGGCTGCAGTTGGGAAATGTTGCTGACGTTCCCGCAGTTACACGGTGGTCATTGTGCCTTTGCGTAGTTTGTGTGCCCTGGGAAATCTCTCGTCTTTCTCGTGAGTTACATTGGGTTTGGCAACAATCAGTGACGTGTGCAGCCAGTGCTTCAGACTCTGACCCTGGCTGGCTCCTACAGGTGTCCTCACAGGATCAGCAAAGGGTTTTGCAAGGGGATTTCAGCAAAAATCTTCTACGTAAACGCAGCCAGGCATGCTGGTATAGACAAAATTCCTTTGGTCGTGTTTAAGTCAAAGTTTTGGAAAAATTAACAGAAGCTGAATAAATGTTGGCTACAAAGTGAGGAAAAGTGATCCATAGCTTGTGCTTGGTGGGGACTGGAGTTGGCAGAACTGAAAACTAATCCTACAGTTGCTGCTTCAGTAGTTCATGAATTTGTGTTGTGCTGTGGCTGCAAGAGAGACCATCAAGGCTTTGGGATGCAGAAGCAATAGGACTGGGGCTGTGGAACAAAACAGGATGGAGCTGTGGCCATACGTGGACTTCTGTGGTTGGCTTTGGGAATGATGCTGCCAAAAAACTCCTGGCAAGCTGTGGGGAACCGAGCCCAAAACAGTGAGTGGAGTGGATGGAGGGACAGCTCCGCAAGACAAGGCTTAAAAGTGTCTGGCGCTTTGCTCCAGTTTTGGAAGGAGCAAAAGTAAAGACTGTAATTTTATGAACACTCTAGTAGTGTAAATATGGGTAAAGGAAGGATTTATTTTTCTGAAAGCAGAAATCTGTGAAGCCCCCAAGATCAAAAGCCCTTCATGTGGGTTACTGCACGTTAGCCTGCTGTCATTTTTATCCTTCATCCTGTAACAATTGCCATTGGATTACCAGGTGTTCTTTTCTTGCCCCTACGAGCTCTGCAGGGTAGATAGGATATCTTGGCCTGTCTCCTGGCCTGCGAGCGTTGTTTGCACTTGTATAAAGTATGTGATGCCCCCATAGTGCAAGATCTGTAATATGCAGTCCACAGCAGGAGATGAAACATCCTTCTCGGTTCTAGGCCCTGGATAAAGGACTGCAAGCTCGTCAAGTTACTGATGTTTTTGTAAATATCATTGTCTGGTTTTAATAATATCACGCTTCAGTTCTTTTTAATGAGGATGCAATATATAAACTTCAGAAACTACAGACATGAAGGTGTCAGTCTAATATTTGTTTAAACAAGGACAAAAATAGTTTAAAAAGATGGCACTATCCAGCTGCCAAGGAGATGCACGATGGAAAGATACTTTTGTTCTTGGAGGAGTCTCACTTGGTTCCACAGTATTGTTACCTGGCCAGTTGGGCCAGGCCTGAAAGTGTGTCTCTCCTTGGGTGAGAAGGGCAGAGCAGGGTGAGCCTTGCAAGAAGGCAGCCAACAGTCCGCAACCGTTCACCCAGGCACTCCCTGCCTGGGACGAGGGAAACTAAATTTGCACAGCTCATATTCAGTGATTGAGGGAGAAGGTGTTTTTTTCAGCTTCTTCTACACACGTCAAATATGTAGGTAAGGCAGTACAGGAGAACAGAGCACTGTTCTGACTCATGTGTTACTGCTATGCTGCCAGCAATGAGTGCTGCAGCGCTCTCTCCTCCAAAGGGGCTATACCTGTGCAACTGATATCCCATGGCGTGCTTTTCTTAACTCTCTAAAGATAAGGAATTGTTTGGATGGTCGCATTCAGAGTAGTGGTCAACGACTTGATGTCCAGATTGAGACCCGTGACGAGTGGTGTCCTTCAGGGGTCTGTATTGGGACCAGTGCTGTTTAATATTTTCATTAATGATATTGACAGCGGGAGCTAGTGCAGCCTCAGCAGGTTTGCAGATGGCACCAAGCTGAGTGGGGCAGTGAGCACACCACAAGGATGGGATGTCATCCAGAGGTACCTGGACAAGCTGGAGAGATGGGTCTGTGTGAACCTCATGAGGATCAACAAGGCCATGTCCTGCTCTTGGGCTGGGGCAACTCGCAGTATCAATAAAGGATGGGGGACAATGTGATTGAGAGCAGGCCTCCGTAGAAGGACTTGGGGGTGCTGGTTGATGAGAAGCTTGACATGAGCAGACAAGGTGCGCTCGCAGCCCAGAAGGCCAACTGTGTCCTGGGGTGCATCAAAAGAAGCGTGGCCAGCTGGTCGAGGGAGGTGATTTTCCCCCTCTATTCTGCTCTTGTGAGACCCTACCTGGACTACTGTGTCCAGTTCTGGAATCCCCAACATAAGAAGGATATGGAACTGTTCGAGCAGATCCAGAGGTGTGCTGTGAAGATGATCCAAGGACTGGAGCACCTCTGCTATGAGGACAGGCTGAGAGAGTTGGGCTGTTCAGCCTGGAGAAGAAGAGGCTCCAGGGAGACCTCATAGCGGCCTTCCAGTACCTGAAGGGGCTACATGAAAGCTGGGGAGGGACTTTTTGCAAGGGCTCGTAGTGATAGGACAAGGGGGGGATGGCTTTAAACTGGAAAGGGAGAGACTTAGATTAGACATTAGGAAGAAATTCCTCACAATGAGGGTAGGGAGACCCTGGCACAGGTTATCCAGGGAGGTTGTGGATACCCTTCCCTGGAGGTGTTCAAGGCCAGGTTGGATGGGGCCTTGAGCTGCCTGGTCTGGTGGGAGGTGTTCCTGCCCAGGGCAGGGGGCTTAGAACTGGATGTGCCTTAAGGTCCCTTCCAACCCAAACCATTCTATGGTTCTATGATTCTATATGGGAATTTACCCTGCACACTAGGCTCTCAAAGGCAGGAGATAAAGAAGAATAATATGCTTTATTACATGGTGGAGAACAGAAACTGAAATGCTTTGCTGTTAAGGAGCGATGTGGGGGAAAAAGGAGAGGACAAGGATGTGCTGCTTTGGTGATCGGCTGTGGCCTCTGGGCTGTCCAACTGGGTTGACCCACGGTTTTGGTGGAGGTCGCATACATTGGGAGGAGCAGGCAATGTCTTCAGCAGTAGCCCATGCGTCTGGGCAAGGAGCAGCAGGAGCACAAAGGGTGGGTGGAAAGGTGAGGGTATTTCTGGTGAAGGATGGAGGTCTTGGAGCAGTGGTAGAGATGAAGGGGGTTTCTCCATTGGAGAATGGGAAAGGCAAGTTGAGCTCAGTGGTCTCTTAACTTTTTTTTTTTAATTTTCATCTTTCTTTCATTTCAGTCCTGCTTGAATCACTCAACAAGAACGAGCAGTCAGCCAATGGCCAGTCCCAATCCAGGGAGTCCACAAACCACCAGTTCAAGAAAATGAGTGGAAACTTCCCATCAGCCAATGGAGAGGCTGGTGGGGAGGCTCCCAAGGGCTACACTCAGGACCAGGTGGATGCAGTGAAGAGGTGTGTGCAGAGCTCTCCATAGCTTCAACTCACAGTTTTGAGTTTAACATGTGATACAGTCTGCTTTTTCACAATGTTTAAAAGATGTGATGATGGAACACAGAAAGAGGAAGAGAGAGAGTAGATAGAGTTGGACAGCAAATCATGTTTTGTGCCATGCAAGGAGATCTGGTCAGCTTTGAACCATATAGAGTGGGTTTTAATTCAGTAAGTGTTTACAAAGTTATCTAGGAGGATTTATAGCTACAGCAGCTGTGAGAAGCAGCTGGGTTGGGTCTATGAGGGATGACATTTTTCCCCCAAAGGCATATACAAGGGCTGGAACTGTAGGCATGTAGGTCTTTTCCAGGCTGAGGTCCAAAGAGGCATTTTGGATGCATTCATCACGTGATCTTCGCATTAATTTTCCTTTAGTGTTGTTCAGTAATACTGTGAAAAATCCCATGTCCTCCCAATGTCCTGTAGGCAGAAGTCATGGCTCATAGCTTGCAGTGGGTAGCTCTCCTGCTCCAAGCTCTAGTAGCAAGGAACGTCCTTGTCCCTCTGTCCTGATGATGTTCTCATGGTCTCTTGTAGAGCCCGATAAAATAGAAATCCACTGCAGGACACTTCACTGTGTTAGCATGATATACTATGAAAGCTCCTGCTGGAAAATCCCGGGATGTGTTTATCCAGTCACCTATTTTCCAAATCCTGTTTAAAGCTGTTCTTTATTCCTTTCTACTGTTTGCAAATACTGGAAGTTGAAGGGCTGAGCTGGAGGCACAGTCACTTGGTAAACTTTGTGTAAGGTTATGGGCATGGCCTGAATTGCACAAGAACTGCTTTGGCTCATGGACTTAGAGGGATGCCAGTTACATCATCCATTTCTCCAAAAACCCAGCCTGCTGTCTTCCCCCTTGTGGAAGTCATGTGAGAAGGAAAAACCCTCGCTGGATTGTGGGTGTACCCAGAACAAACTGGGCTGCCCACAGGGGCCTGGGCACCTTCTTCTTTCTTCCTTTAGAATTCAGCTGATGTTATTTTTAGGTCTGTGAATTAACTGAATCTGAAGAGAGAGGGGGGGAAAAAGCCAGTAGCCCAGCTGTGCTTCAAAACCTGGCCTGCATGTAGTCCCTCCCAAGTAGCCTCCAAAACGTGAGCATGATGAATCCAAAGCTTATTTGCCAATTGCATTCTTCAGGGGTTGATATGATTGCCTGAGGAGAGGCCCTTGTGCCTCGACTGGCTCGACTTGTTCCATGAGAGTGTTGGTGTGCCAGTAATGCCAGCACAGCGGGAATGAGTCTGAAGAAAACTGAGTCACCCTCTAAGGAGCAAGAGACAGGTAAACCAGAGTTCACTGAGCAACGTCAATCAAAAATGCTGTATAGGAGGTGTTGCAGAGTTGACGTACTCGTACTCAATGCAAAGTGTTTTTCGCACCTAAAACTAACTTGTCCATGTTTTCTCCCCTCTCTGCTGGCAGGGTAAAGCAATGCAAGGATTACTATGAAATTCTGGGAGTAAATAGAGAAGCTTCTGATGAGGACCTGAAAAAGGTTTACCGGAAACTTGCACTGAAGTTTCACCCAGATAAAAACCACGCACCAGGGGCTACAGAGGCATTTAAAGGTAAAGAGCATTACCCGCAGTTATCAGGTTAGTGTGGAGTTGGGCTAGCAAGGACTCTTAAAAGCAACTACTGGAGTCAGATGGGTTGAAATAAAGCTTTTGGTAAAATTGTGTCTCTTCTTCTGAACTGGTTGTGTTATGGACAAAGTATACTCTAAGCTTAAAATAATAAACACGGGTTGGCGTGGATAAAGTTCACGTCTGCTAGACAGACAAGGAGAAGCCTTTCTTCCCTTTCTCCTAGCAGCCCTTCCCTGTTGCTCCAGCCTCTTGCCAGGCTGCTCAGGGAGAAATCCCCTTGGGATGTTAAGCATCCTCTTTCTTGGAGAGATGCTGGAGTATTCATCTAGCAGGGAGAGGCTCCAGGTCCTGCAGCCATCCAGCTCAGGGCAGATGCTGGGGTGCACCACTGTCTACTGACAAATTGAGTAGAGTCCCATCAGCTGTGCAGCATCAGAGGCAGTCATTGCGTCATGAATCCTTCAAGAGAAACATTGCTGGGTGGGCCAAATGGCTGGACACTCGTCTTCTTCAGAATTGATATTCAGACTCTTCCGCTTTTAGTGGGAATTAGTGGATAGAAACCCCGGGTGAAGATTTCTAGGGCAAAACTGCACCAGTCATACCACCAAGCCCAGCCAGAACTCAAAAAGTCCCCAGGAGCTTCAGTTCTGCTGCAAAGAGCCCACTTCTCAGGGACTTTCTGCAAACACAACAGGATGTTTCCTGGGTAATAAATAGTGTTGCTTGGAACGTATAACTGCACTTTCCCTTGCAGGCTGTGGAAGTACAATTATTGTTGTTGAGCTAAACACAGAACTCTTGGTGCTAGTTGTAGAGCATTGTTTTGCAGTGTTAAGCCATTTTAATAGTGTGGTCTGATTCTGGCCACCTTGGGAGTGAACTGCATGAGATTTCTGTGGGGCCAGGAAGCAAGGCTAGCCTGGTGCGAGTATTCGGGTAAGCTTCTAGTAGACATGAATTCAGCAGTAAAAGTCTTTTGTAAGGTTTGCTCAAGTCTTTTAAGACTTAAATCCATAACTGATAAGTGTGTTGCTGTGAGCAAATAGTGAACTGACCCTCAGCTACTTGGGGGAGCTTGTTTTAGATGGGGGCCAGATTAAAGGGCGAGCATCTGCGTCTTCTGTCCACACTGCATGTGTAGTAAACTGTTGTTTGATAGTTTATCCTTTGATCCTTGCGAAGTGGCAAAAGGCAGGTTTCCTCACCTCTAATCTTGAATAATGATGTTTACCAAAGGTTTTGACTTGAGTTACGTGCCAGAAGTCATGCATTAAGCAAGGTGCCCTTTATCCTCTGCTGCATAGCTGTCTACTCTCAGGTTGTCTCCGCCAAGCCTTGCCTGATTGGCTCTCCTGTCCTTCAGCCCCTGAGACGAGCTCCTGGTTTCCAGGGCTGTTTGGTTCCATAGGGTGAAGGGGGAACTGTGCACTGCTATGAGGATTTTAGTTAATTTTTAATTACGTTGATGCATTAGCTGAAGTCTTGGCATTCGTCTTTCAAGTGACAGCTGATAAAGCATTGTGTCTTGTCCTGAGAGCTTGTTTCAGTCCATAGTTGCAGCTGGCTGCAGTCTGTCTTGTAACAGATTTGCATCACTGCCTTCGGCTGACATGGGAAAAGGAGTTGAACCTGGGTACTTTGAGCTAAAATCCTGATTTGTTATGAGGCGGTTGTTGGGCTTCATCATCAGAAAGTCAGATAGCGAACAGAACCCTGAGCTGTGCCGTGTTAGCTGCTTAACCACACAGTTTGACAGAACAAGCTCATATGCTGAGAGTTGGTCCTTGGCATCCGGCTTCCTTCCCTGGTGGTAGAAATGTTTGCTCTGTGTTCACTAATTATAACCAAGAAGGAGAATAAGTGTATTGACATTAAATCTTCCACACTACAGATCTCTAGTCCAAGAAGAAAACATACCATTGATCTTTTGAAGGACATGGTCTAGCAGAAGATGGGTACGGTTGGACTCGATCTCAAAGGTCTTTTCCAACCGGAAGATTCTATGATTCTATGATCTGGCTCCTGGGAAAATGTTGAAACTTGGAGTTAATCTCCTCCAAAGGGCATGTAGCTCCCTTTTCTATCATTTCTACCCCTGCCTTTTATACACCAGGCAACTCCATGAACAGTTGTGACAGAGGGAGGAGAGAGGACAGGCTCTGCAGTCACGCAGGGAGGCTCTTGGGTAGGTTGGACAGAGAGGAAGTGATAAGCTGGAATGTATCAAGAGAGAAGTACGGAAGTAGGAGGGTGGCAGGCAGACCTTCTTGTAGAAAAGCTTGAATGTGCTGAGGTTGGAAGGAGAGTGACCTGGGGAACTGGCGGGGGTTTAGTGCCAGTACGTTTCCACCATCACAGGCACTGGTTAACAGTCCTTGTAATTATGCACATTATGTATGGCATCTGGGAATTTTGAAATTCAGAGCTGACAGAAATGGCTTCTAGCCAGTGTTTCCTCACCAGCTTTTATGGGAGGTTTTAAAGTCTCTTTCAGGGATCAAGCCCATATTTAAATTCTTGGCAGTTCTGGTTTTAGGCAGTGACATTGAATTCCTTTAATGTTCCCTTAATGCTCAGTTCAAAGCCAGGCTGGATGGGGTCTTGAGGAGCCTGGTCTGGTGGGAGGTGTCCCTGCCCATGGCAAGGGGGTTGGGGCTGGATAATCTTTAAGGCTGCTTCCAACCCAAACCATTCTATAATTCTATGAATGCTGCTTTTGAATAAAATTTACCAACTAAAATGGTGTTTTCCTCTACAGTTGCTTATTGCTGAAGGATTTGGGCATTAGTTCTTCAAAAGAAATAACAAGTTTAATTAAATAGCTGCTCTCCTACCAGTATTTGCTTTGCAGCCAATAGTTTCACTCACTTGAGAGGGTTTCTCTAGAGACATATACCGAGTGCATACCAGTCTTATCATAACATCTTTGAATTAATTAAGGCCTTTTCCATAGAGTCTGGTGTAGTTTCCTTCCATCTGTGATTGCCAGAGAAGCACACCAGGTACTGGTGCTATGCTGCTCAAGTAGCCCATTGAAAAGACATGGGTAGCTGTGCATATCATTTGTGTAATGAGAAAGGCAAGTCCTGGCAGTTTGCAGGGCTGAACTTATCTGCAGGAGAAAGAAGCTAATCACTTCCTTATTGTCAATATTTCAGCCATTGGTAATGCCTACGCGGTCTTGAGCAACCCAGAGAAGAGGAAGCAATATGACCAATTTGGAGATGAGAAACTCAACCCTGCTCGACATGGACACAGTCACTCAGACTTCCACCGTGGGTTTGAGGCAGACATCTCCCCTGAGGACCTCTTCAACATGTTTTTTGGTGGTGGTTTTCCTTCTAGTAAGCATGTTAAACCTTAATCTCTTGAATGGGACCCAATCCTTATGGCAGAGCAACAGTGCAGTAGTTAGTTATTTGGCTGTGCAAGGATTGCTGAGTTTGATGAGAAGATACTCCTTCACACGTGACCTAAACACCTAGAGTTTTGTAAGTTGTTCAGGTGGGTATGTGGAGAGCTCAGCATCTAGCAGTTAGTACCGTCAGAGCTGGACTTCTTCCCGACTCCAGCTATTTGTTTCCATGCTGGCAGTGTTAACTCTTTATTAGGCTGGGTTGAATGTTAGAACAAAACATTACTTGTTTTAAGGCTAGTTGTAAAAATAATCATATTTTGAAGAAGACTTTTCTGTCTTGTGGTCCTAAAAGTTATTCTTCTCGCCAAACAAACTATAGTGAAGCCTGGGCCTTGTTCTTGATCTGTATCTGCTCTGCCATGCAGCTGAAGCAGTTTCTCCAAGATCAACATCCACTTCTTTCTGTGTCCCATAAAAAAGAGGAAAATGTTATTTCTAGAGCATAATTCAAACCTCTTGAATTGAAAATTGAATCTGTGTCCTGTCTTTCCACAGCACTGGTCATGATTTAGGTAGCAGAAAGGAACAGAGTGACTGTTCATTCATTTGTTTGGTTCTGATCAAAAAGACACAGATTTTATACAAGTATAAGTGTATTTTAGAGGACTCCCTTGTATTTCCCCCAGTCATGTTAAGCTGGCAGTGCAGGCAGAGGCTCTTAGACCTCCGTGGATTGCCCTGGAAAAACAAAGATTTTGTTTCAGTTGAGAAGGTTTGCTCTGGTAGCTCTTTCCTGCCTGGCGTGTAAGAATTGACATGCTAACAGCAAGTCCTTGCAAAGGCATCTTGAGGTCTTTTGCCGCATTCTTGTTCCACCTGTCAGAGAGGTAAAGCTCCTTGGGTAAAACCAGGAGGTTGCTATTTTAGCTCATTTTGTTTTCCTTTTCTTGGTGTCCCAAAAGAATCCATGACCGCTTTCTCAGCCAGTCTCCCTTTTCAGCTGTAGTTTTGACATTTGACATGAGTCGTGGAAGAGCTCTATTTTTAGGGTGAAAAAAATACCAAAATTATTGTTTTTTCTTTTTGGAATTGTTTTTGATCTAAAATAAATCTTATTAGAAGTGAGGAGGTCTGTACGATACCCTTTGTCTACCCTGCTTTGGGCAGCAAGTTGGCCTGGATGACCTCCTGAGGTCACTTCCAACCTGAATTTGCGTATGATCCTACAAAATCCTGGAGGTGGATCTCTGTGCCCACCACCAGTTCTCCTTCAGGCAGTACACCTTAGGAATACTCCTTTTTCAGCTGTGGCTAACTTCATCCATTTTGTAAATGTTGGCTTCAGGTGATAAATAGGATTTTTTTGCATGAACTCTTTAGTCAGTCTGCTGGAATCTGTGGAATCTCACATCTGCTTTGCCCTAAGGCTGCAGCCATCTCTGTCAAGACAGCACAATGGAGTGGCTTCAGTCAGTGGCCCGCTGACCAAAATTATGGGCATGCATCTTGTGCACTGGGGCATCTTCAGGGATCTCGGAAGCAGCCCAGGTCTGTCAGATCACCATGTCACTGAGAGATCACAGCTCCAGCCTGGACGCAGCCCAGATGGGCACGTACGCTGTGAACTGGCTGGCACACTGCTGGCTACGTGACACAGGCTGAACTGAGAGCGGTGGTGGCAGCAAACCAGATCTAAGTGTGAGCACAGTGTGGATTCCTTTACAATCTCTATATCCTTGTATCTTTGCTGAGTGTGGCCCAAACCAGAGAAACAGATCAAGCCCAATCTGACAATGGTCGAGTTAAAATTCCTGAGTTTGCTGTTGTTTCTTTGGCACCCAGTCTACTTTTTGTGTTGTGTTTTCATTGGTGAAGCTGACTTGGAAGGTTGCCGCCTTCTGTGGTTTCTCTCTGGCTAGTCAGCACCTTCTTACGTGCTCTGACTTCTGAGTAACAGTTTTCTTTGGCCTATAGGTAACGTTCATGTGTACAGCAACGGCAGGATGCGATACACCTACCATCAGAGGCAGGACAGGCGAGAACATCAGGGTGATGTAAGTGGAGAACAGGTGGGGGGATGAGTCTAAAGGTTTTTCTGACATGAGTTGCAAGCAAGTTCGTATCGCTGTCGTGTGAAATGGGTGTGCTGGTTTCCACCCACTGAACAGAAGGCTGGAGTCGTGGGAGGTGGGCTGCCTTCAGAATTCACATCAAGTTGTGGTTTAATTTGCTGGTGATTGTTCTCCTGGGACTTTCATAGCTGTCGTCCCATGTGGAAAACACTGGTGTGTCTTGAAACAGTGCCACCTTGAAATAAGATTGCAGCAGTGGAGTGTACTTGTCTCTACCACAGAATAAGCATTTCCTTTCTGATTTAATTCTGTCATTTCAAAAGGCAGATCCACTTTTTAGATCATACTGATACTTGTAGCTCATCCCAACGCAAACTCATTCTCCCTTTTATTCCAGTATTGAAGGTGTGGTGTTTCTAATCTGTGATGCTTAATTAACCATGGTAAACACTTCATAGCATGAGCTGTTTTTATGTTCCCCCATCACAGAAAATCTAGGTTTATCTCCAGCACTCCAAGCCTTCTGGTCTAGAGAGGTGAGAGTGAAGGACTTACTGATTTAGAGACCAGTGCTATGTATTGAAGATCACTGGGGATAGCCAGAAAACCCATCAAGATTTTAACTTTTTAAACAAACAAACAAAAATTCCTGAATGTTTTTCCTCAAGCTTAAAGGGGAAAGTGTTCTCTGCTGGAACTGGTGGGAGCACAGGAGAGATACAGGGGGAGATACTTTCAGCTAATTCTGAAGGCTCACTACCACAAGCAGGACAGAAAAAACGTGCTCTAGAAAAACAAAATATGGGCGTGAGGCTTTTGAAATATGCTCACAAGGTTCCCCCTGGCAGTCTCCTCTGCCCTTTGTCACAGCCAGAGAAAGGCCAGTGAATTTGGACCTTCAGAGTCACGCTGCTGTTTCTGGAGGGGAACGGTGAGCTGCTGGGTTCCTCCAAGTTGTTTTGTGGTTCCTCCTAAGCCAAATGCCTGTGAGAATGAGAATCAAGGTTTTACGTGGGCTGAGAGGGAGGGAGAGCAATGCTGTGGGATTCTTGTGTACAAGTCTATGGGTGGTGCTCCACTGTGTGTTTCTGTTCCCTCAGGGTGGCCTTGGGCTGTTTGTCCAGCTGATGCCTATACTCATCCTGATCATTGTGTCTGCTCTCAGCCAGATGATGGTCTCCAGCCCACCCTACAGTTTGAGCCAGAGGCCGTTAGTACCTGTTACTCTAAAACTCATGCAGCTGGGGAGGGGTTGTGCTCTGATGGGCAGGGTGGCCGGGCCGGGTCTAGGTTCCTTGGGGGTTTTTTGCTTTGTCCCATCATGCTGTTGCTCCTCCTGCCACGTCTCACACATTGGTGAAGGCCTCCTGATTCTCAAACACGTCTTGAGATGGAAGACGTGGGGAAAGGTGGAGGGTGCTCACTTACCCAGTGGAGGATGTTGTTTGACAGGGGCTTTTCTGCAGCCTGTCCCCACAGCATGGGTCTGTCCTGGCAAGGCACAGGCAAAAGTGACCTTGAGAGGCTGTAGCCCAGCACCGAGATCCCGTATGCAAAATGAATTGAGATGGAGAGTTCAATTGGGGCATTAAAAACAAAAAACATATCTGTTCTTCATGAAAGCTTCAGTTTATGCCTAGTACAAAGCAATTGAGGAAGACAAGAAGGAATAAAAGACACTTCTGTAGAGTAAAAGACACTCCCAGAGAAATCCCCTGTTTTTGAGCTCCACCTTGCCATGAAATAGCTATGGCCAGACATTTACTGTGTGAAAGTGAAGGTGTTTCTTGATAGATCCTATGGAAATGCCCCGATCTGCTCACTTGGCTGACAAGTGAAATGAGTCTTTATTCTTCCTCACTTTGCAGTGCCAACAAAGAATGACAAAACAGGCTTGATTTTTGGTGGCTTGCATCATTCTTGACAAAAGGTTAATGTATTTGCCGTGCAAGTTCCTTATGTGTGTTTAGAGAGAGTAGGCTTGGTTACAGCCAGTGAGGCCTGTTCAGTTACACAGGTGACAATATTTGCTGTTGATGATGTTAAATACTATAAAACCCAGCTTAGCTTTGGGGTCCAAAGTGAAGACTACGACATTAGTGCTTGAAACCAAAAGATGAAGCAGTTTGGAAGAGGGTACAGTTAAGAGTTACTCTGAGAGGTTAAAGAGAATTGAGAAGTGATTTTTGTAGTCAATATTAGGAATATAAAATTAAGCATTATATATATATACCAGTTTGTTTTATACTGGCGTAGAGGCAGTGTGTGGGGTGAGAAGACATAAAGAGGAGCACAGGGCAGGTTTTAAATGGGCAGGGATTTGCTTCCAGCCTTGTCAGCTTTCAGAGGAAATCCACCTCTAAGCTCTAGCGTGTGTCTGCTGCTCGGTTCCCTGTACCCTGTGTGTCCCCGTCTCTGCCTGCTTGGCTAGCAGCAAGCAAACCCATTTCCACCTTTAGATTTGGTCAAGAGCAGCAAATGAGCTGGTCCAGTGGTCCAGTCCTCCGTCATTCAGCCTGAGTGACCAAGGGGCTTCAAATGCAATTGACTTGGGAGAAAAAGGTGTCCTGTGCCAGCAGGTGGTGCTGCTCCCTCGCCTCCGCGAGCAGCTGAGCCCCCGTCGCTGCCTGATGGAAATGCTGTGCTTTGGTAGAAAGGTGGAGCTCACCGCATTGAACTCGGTGAACTCGGATTTGAATACCACTTCTCAGTGGAGCTGTAACTGAGAAAGGCCGAGCCCTAAAGAACCATTTGTCACTCTCTTGCGTTTGTAAATCTCTTCCAAAAACTAGCTTTCTGCCAAAAGACCTGTCTCATTGTGGGCCTGCCTGTGCCACCCTGCTCTTCATCAAATTTATCTGACTTAATTGCACCTTTTACTTGGAGTGGCAGGTTTCTGAGTGCCAGGTACTGCCCTTATTTTCATGCTTTACACTTAGTGTGCTGCTGAAGCCCTGTGAGCTTAAATACTCCTCCTTTGAGGGAACACTTCATAGCCTCCATAGTTTATCTTTATACAGAGCAGGAATATGAGCTTAGGGCTCTCTTGACAGATAAAATAGTGAGCTGAACTTCCCCTGGGCTGCATCTCAGCTAGCAGGCGCTGCTGGAGATGCATTAACCTTTGTCTCACAAAATGCCAGGAGAGCATTTTAGTCATGTTCAGCCCACTTGGTTTCCCACCACTCGTCCCTGAGTGCTGGACCTTGACGAAACATGCAGGAGTCTTTGCATCACTCCTGTAAACCCTGATAACAGACTGAAGGGTGAGACAGATGAGTTAATGTTTATACCTGGCTTAAGAATTGGGCTTGCTTTTAATGCAGCAGCCAGCTGGTATTTATAATGGGAAACTTTGGGCACGTCTCCAGCTGCAGCAGCTCCTGATGAATCCAGCATTTGGGCACAGGTCCTGTGTTACAGCTTGCAAACCCACCCTTAGTGCATATCTCTAGCTGTGCTGTAGTGCAGTGGAAAACAAGCACAGGGTGCTGTCTGAAATGCAAATCCACAAGGTAGGGACAGAAGAGATTTCCTTCTAGAAAGTGCTTTCTGTTCTGGTCACTGCGGGCTCAAGTGCAGAGTGGGTCTAATTTTGTTCTCACAGCAGCTGTGCTCATAGCAGCATGTGACATGGTAGAGGAAGCTCTTGGGGTTAGCAGGTACCTTAGCAGAGGAGACTGGGTTCAGCCAACAGGCAGTCGTGCAGAGCCGGAGGGGGATGCTGCTGGGGAGCTGTGACAGCTGGGCCCTGCTCTGCCCTCGCCACGGCGCTGCCGTGTTCTGCCTCACACCGCGCGAGCACCAGGCTCCCATCTCTGTAACCATCCTTGGGGCTCACCACCAAAACAGATGACGGTGTCATCAGTGAGGAAATTGCAGAGTGATTTAATTAGTGCTGAAAATTCTAGTGAACGCTTTATTTTTTTGGGTCTTGGGCAATCTGCCTCAGAGTTAGGTCTGTATTCAGAGCTCTGCCCACCTAGTTAGAGGCCTGGCAGGTTTTCTGTCCACATGTTGGCATTTCATTTCCACCAGAAATGCTTCTCCTTTCCAGACCTTCAAGGCTGTGGATGCACAGGAGTGATGTATGTTTTCAGCATTTGGTTTCATGACTGGGAGCTTCTTGCTCTGCCCTTGAAGCATGTCTGACACTGTTCTTCCTCTGCTCCCTGAACCAGGTCTGTGGGTCACAGACACAGGAGGGTGACAGAGCACTTGAAAGTCGTCTACTACGTGTCTGAGAACTTTGCAGATGAATACACAGGCACGAACCTGAAAAGTGTTGAAAGGAGTGTGGAGGACGACTATATTGCGAACCTTCGAAATAACTGCTGGAAGGAAAAGCAGCAGAGTGAGTAGCTGGGTCAGAAGCGGAGGCTTTTGGCTGCTGAGGTCAGCTTCGGAAAGGTGTTTTACTGGGGACTGAATTATGCTGAAGTTATACTTTAACATGGTGCAAGCATATTTCTTGTGTCATGGGGGATTTGTTTTCTGTCTGTGACTTCATGACAAATTGAGTACATGGAGTTCTCTTGTTTTGATTTTTAATGCTGCTGTAGAACTGGTCAGACAGGAGTTGTGCCCCAGGGGTTGCCTGCCATGTCAGTAGGATATCTGATTTCCAGTGCAAGGTTTCAGCCATTTCATTTTCAGGAGGCCTCCAATAGCTCTGTGTAATATTTTAGTTGTAGGAGGATTGTGTCTAAAGCCTGCTGCCTGTGGTGTCCTCCATCCCAGCTCAGAGGGCTGTGGTGGCAGCACTGACATGACCGTGCACACTGCTGGAGGCACAGGGGTTTAGGAGGGACAACGTGAGAGATGATCTAGCCAGTCAGCAGAGTGCAGCAAGGGCAGTAAACTGCTTGCCAAATCCCAGGGGTGACCTGACTTCCCTGCCTGCCTGTTCCCAGCACTTGGAGCAGTGGTCGGGGTAGGAGGGAGGTGCAGCAGATTGAGGGAGGTGATTCTCCCCCTCTACTCCACTCTTGTGAAACCCCACCTGGAGTATTGTGTCCAGTTCTGGAATCCCCAACATAAGAAAGATATGGAACTGTTGGAGCAGATCCAGGAGGGGGACATGAAGATGATCCAAGGGCTGGAGCACCTCTGCTATGAGGACAGGCTGAGAGAGTTGGGCTGTTCAGCCTGGAGAAGAGAAGGCTCCAGGGAGACCTCATAACAGCCTTCCAGTACTTGAAGAGGTTACAGGAAAGCTGGGGAGGGACTTTTTACAAGGGGAAGTAGAGATAGGATGAGGGGGAATGGCTTTAAATTGGAAAGGGGAAGATTTAGATTAGACATTAGGAAGAAATCCTTCACGTTGAAAGTGGTGAGGCACTGCACAGGTTGCCCAGGGAAGCTGTTGCTGCCCCCTCCCTGGAGGTGTTCAAGGCCAGGTTGGATGGGGCCTTGAGCAGCCTGGCCTGGTGGGACGTGTCCCTACTTGTGGGAGGGGGGTTGGAACTGTATTGGCTTTAAGGTGCCTTCCAATCCAAACCATTCTGTGATTCTATGATTTGAGCACCTGGGATGCAGGAGGAGCTGTTAGAGTGGTGCCAGATGCAGTGGATGCACAGAGCTCTGAGCCTCTGTCTTTCTCCTTCTCTGTACTGCTGGGGTAACCTTCGTGTAGGCTCCCTCCTGGGACTGGAAGCAGGCCCCATTAGGTTCCCAAGGCTTTCCCCAGGATGGATGAACTGTCAACTGATGTTACGCCCATCCTGTCCTAAAGGACACAGAGCATTTCCTCAGCCTCATCCTGTGATTCAGCTTGCCTTGGAGAGCTTGAGGTGCCTCCTGTTCCCAGCAGAGTCTGTGGTGGGACGTGGCCTGGTGGGTGGGTCTCCTTCCATTTCACATCCCTGACTCTGGGCTTTTCCCTTTGCAGAGGAAGGCTTGTTGTACCGGGCACGCTACTTTGGAGACACGGATCTGTACCAGCGAGCACAGAAGATGGGCACTCCCAGCTGTAGCAGACTGTCAGATGTCCAGGCCTCTATGCATGGATAGTCACCACCTGTCTGCTCAGCAGAGGCCCGGGTACGAGCTGGTGATGCTTCCCTGGGCACAGCAGTGCTCCTCTTAAGTACTTAAATCCATATTTGAGACACAGGCTTGAGTCTCCTCTGGATGCACACACGTCGCGGGGGGAGGCACCCCCCCTCTGTTAGCCTACATTCGTTAATCAGGAAGTTGATTTTGTTTCGTTTCGTCGGCACCCTGGGCTCTCCCTGAGCTCCCTGTTTTCTCTGGCGCTGCTGGTGTTGGGTCTCAAGGAACAAAGCAGAAGCCCTGTTGGCGACTTGGCTGAGGTCTTGTCAACTGCGCCTTTGAAACAGCAGCCTTAGCTGGTTGGAAATTTTCTACCGGCTGTGGCAGCCAGCCGCCACGTTTTAACGAGGTTTTTTTATTTTGCTTTATTGTCTGTTTTACTGAAAAAGCTGTTCTTCGCTGGGACTTGAAGAAATATGATGACAGGGAAGGGATTTCTACCAAACAGATGCTACTTACCCCCTGTTGCCTTCCCATGATGCTCAAGGAGAACAGAGCAAATGGTCAGAGTTCACAGCAGGCTGTGGAAGTAACTTACTGTGTTAAACTGGGAATCAGAATTAGAACAGCTGGGCTGAGTCTGGAGGACTCAGAGCTTGGAGAGCTTGAGTTGAGGCAAGCCTAGAGAGCTGGTGAGAGAGCAGGTGTGCTGAGTCATGGGAAAACTGCATGAAAATAGCGAAAATACTGGCATGGAGCTTGGAGTTCTTTGTGTGCTTAATTATCTGGGCTGATGTCACTTACCAGGTGCTGCTGGGGTGGCTGTAAAACATAGGAGTCCCTCCTACCCACAGAATTATTTGAAAGCAGGGTGTCTGTAGAAAATAAATAGGAAGTGAAGCTCATGTCGAGTGTTGGGTATAGGGACACCAGTTAGGCTTGCAAAGCCTTCTTGAGGACGCTGGACATAGAGCTGCATGGTTTGTAGTCAGGAGGAAGGAGGTTTAGCAGGGAAGGTTTTGTTTCGGTTTTATTTTCCTTGGCAAAGGGAGTGCATCTGAAAGTTTGGCCCTTAAAGCAAATCCTCTGGGTGACATTTGGCCTTTTTTTTGGGTGTATCCTGTTTTTGGAACCATTCTTATCTTGATAGGCCCCGCTCTCTTGTTTTGATAACTGCACCTCGTCTTTCACGGTAGACTGGCACTAATTATCTGCTTTTCTTTAATTCCCTCTCTGATCCCGTGGTCTGAAAAGAGCTGCTCTTGGGCAGAGGGCCCTGAAAGTGCAACTGAAAAATCTGATGCCTGAAATGAGGAGGGGAAGGAAGGGGGTGGGACAGAGATGTGCCATTGTCCAGAGGCTGACACTGCTCCTGCTTCTGTTCCCAGATTCTTGAAACTCCTGGGGACTTTCGGTGAAGTACACTGAGCTGAGGTGACAGACTTTATATTTAAAAGAATCAAACCTTATCTTAAAAATGGAATTGGAGAATTAGCAACGCACAACTGCCCTCTTCCCTATCCCTGCCCGTTCGATGCGTCTTGGGCAGTGATCAGGACTGGAACTCGAGCTGCTCCTCTTGCTCCTTCCCTTCTGACACCGCTCGTGTGCAAAAGTCTTGTTGCTCCTGGGATCCCACAACAATCATGTAGAGTGTAAAGTAGTACAAACTAACAGCAGAAGCCAGGAAGCAAAAGGAGACCCTTCGCGACTGCGCTGGTCACTGCTGACGAAGAGAGAAATTTGACAATTTGGTGATAAAAGAAAACTTTAGGAAAAAAATAGAAGAAATTATAATCTATTTAGAATTAATTTATAGCTGTATATATGTTGTACTTTTAAACTATGCACGGGTCGGATGATTAAATTATTTTGTGTTCTGCCTGGTTTGGTAACCAGGGAAGCAGGAAGTATCATCCTGGGGTGTCTCGCTCTGCAACGCTTCCCTGCCTGGCACACTAAAACTGTATTTTGCTTTCTGGAGGACTGCAGCGTTCTGCAGCTTGGGATGTCAATACCTGTCTTTTGGGTTGTAATTAAAATAATTCCAAATCTGGAGGGGTTAAGAAAGAAACTGAGGGAAAGCGCCTGGAGCTGTGGTATGCTTTTGCAGCGCTGACAGAAGCTGCCACAGGTCAGCTGAGCCTGGTGTCGCACTCCGTGATGGGGAGGATTGTCCTGGATGGTTTTTGCTCATCGGTCGTTGGGTTTATTTGTGCACGTAACTTCTTTTTTTTTGCAGAGTCTGCTTTAATTTTGCCTCGTAATCAGTGTGGGGTATTGGTTCTGTAAAGAGAGCTTCCCAGCGGCCCTCCCCCTTTGTTGGGATTTTCTTTGTGTGTCTGACACTTGGAGTTTCTCACCCCCGACCCCTCCTGTTCACAGTGTGACGGTGGCTATGACACCCTATCTCTAATGTTTCCTAGAGTAGACCTCTAAAACACTGCTCATTCACCAGAAACAGAGCTTTCTGTAGCTTCTGTTGAAAGAAGTTTTGCTGGGTGGAGATAGGAGGGTGCCCCTGCTCTCTCCTCAGACCCTGCCTGAGCAGCACCTTTCTCACTCCATCACCAGCAGGCAGGACGAGCAGGAAGGCAGTTGAGGTTGGAGCCATTGCTTCAAAGCAAAGCCAGCACAAGCACAGCTACCTTCCCTGGAATAAACTGGATTATTGGGGGTTTTTGTGGTACTCTGCAGTTCGTACTTTTCTAAAGCCATTTCCAGTGATAACCATCCCCTGACACACGCAGGGGAATGAATCAAAAGCGCAGCAGCTCCTGGGTAGGATGCCAGGGGCTGAGAGGGAAGGTGGTTTTATTCCTTTGTGATTAGGAATCCACATGATCAATCTTCAGCTATTTATTTATTGTGAAAAATACCAGCTCTCCCGTTAACTGCAAGCCTTATCGCACAGCCACCAGGACCTGGATGTGATTTTAAGGAGGTTTTTTCTTTATTTTTAAATGATTCTTCCACCTTTGGAAAGGATTGGGTGGAACTGCAGAATTTGAGAACAGCTCTTAGAAGAGACACAGGCCAGCCAACCTAAACAGATCATGGGGAGGGGGTTAAACAAAAATCTTATTTGCAGGAGGTGCTGAGTGTCTTGCAGTGCGTTCCTCGCCCAGAGCCTGCCCGATGACACCTTTCAATTAATTATTTTCAAGTAGATACCCACAGTTAACGACGAGCGAGAGGACGTAGATCCTAGTAGGTGCTCACAGAGGCTGTATCTCTACATTTAGAATCAATTATACAATTGTACATCTATAAATAAATGTTTATAAGGTGAAAGTTCCAGCTGTGTTGGTGTCCTGCAGGTCTTTGCCCTGGCATCCTGCATCCTCTAGCCGAGCTGTTTTTGGGAGATGCTGTATCCTTACCCCAGAACATCATTCTGGCGTTTTAAGGTGCCCTGTGAGTGGGTCTCTGTTTGGGGAGGGCAAGGAGGCTTGGGCTGCCTTTGTCCAGGGTGGAAGTACTAGCTTGGATGCCCTTCCTCATGGCGGCAACTTGGGAACTGCCAGCTGCTGGCCTGAAATCCTCAAGGTAGGATTTGGGGTCCGTAGTGCCCAATGGGGTTCTCTTCCCCACATTCCCTCTCCCCAGGGCAGCAAAAAGTTTTTCCCACAGGTTCCCCTCCTCTTCCCCAGTGCCACGCGCCAAAGGGCTGGAGGTTTGGGGGATTTTCCCCACTCTTCCCTTTTTCCCCATCTCTCAGAGGCCAGGGGTCACATCACTTCATTTCCTCTGGCACCGCACTCCTAGCAGCGGTGGTGAGTGACCCCACCAGCCACTCCCAGTGCCCACTCTGGCTGGAAGACTCCAGCATGGGCTAATGCAGCCATCAGGAAAACTCCCAGATGCCACCAGCACAGCCCCTGCTCCACTTTTTCTGTTTAACACTGCAATTGAGCGTGTCCACACCACAGTTTTCATAGAATCATAGAATTATGGAATGGTTTGGGTTGGAAGGGACCTTAAAGATCATCCAGTTCCAACCCTTGTGCCAGGGGCACAGACATCTCCCACCAGCCCAGGCTGCTCAGTCCCATCCAACCTGGCCTTGAACACTTCCAGGGAGGGAGCTTCCACAGCTTTCCTGGGTGACCTGCACCAGTGTCTCACCACCCTCATTGTGAGGAATTTCTTCCTCATGTCTAATATGAATCTACCCCCTTCCAGTTTAAAGCCATTCCCCCTCATTCTGTCACTACAGGTCCTTGTAAAAAGACCCTCCTCAGCTTTCCTGTAGCCCCTTCAAGTACTGGAAGGGCGCTATGAGGTCTCCCTGGAGCCTTCTCTTCTCCAGGCTGAACAAGCCCAGCCCTCTCAGCTCTCTCAGATTTTGGCTGGTTTGCTGCATTTTGAGTCATTCCCAGCCTGGAGCAATGGGAGATGCTGGGCAGTGCACTGTGCTGGTCCCTGCCCACTCACCAGAGGTGTGGGCAATGTGGGCTGTCCATTAACTTCTTCTCCACCCAGCAGCTCCTTACCTTGAGCCTTTCAATGGTGGTGTCAACCAAAGGAAGCAGGGAAGGCTGGGGTGCCCATAAGCATCCTCCTCTGGCAGGTGGGAGCCAAGGGGACCCCACTTCTCACCACCATCACTTCTGGCAGAAAAACATGAGGGTTTAGGGTTGCCCTGCAATTTAAATCCTTGTTTGCTTTCTTGCTGCTGATGGCCCAAGAATGTCCCTTTCCCCGCCACTGCAGTGAGCTGATGGTGCAGCCCCATCGCCACTTTCCAGAGCCTGAAATATCTCTCTGTCTGGAGAGGCTAAATCCAGCCTCACTGGAAGCGCGTGGCACCTTCCAGGGAGCTGTCACACCCCAGAGACCTTGACACCCCTGTTGTTGACATTACTTGGCTGCAAATAGAAGCAAAGCTTCACCTGCCATAGCTCGTGATGGGGCCGTGACCACAGGGTGTTCTAGGATCACACTGACCAGCACAGAGAGTTCTGCTGAGTGCCCCCAGCACGGGAGCTCTCCTAGCACTCTGCCTTTGTGAGTTTTGGGTGGGGTTTTTGTTTTCTTGGCATTTTCTGCAAAACAGTGTAATAATAATTTAGTAAATGTTGTATGGAATCCCTTCCGTGCTCTCGGGAGGACACGGGGTGATCCCCTCTGCATGCTTAGGGGCACAATAGGTAAAACACATCTATTTATAGAGCTACAGGTAGAGCTTCAGGAGACAAAATGCCTCAGCAGGGGACAACAGCCTCACCTGAGTCATTTCCCCAAAACTCTTTGGGTTTAGAATTTCCTTTCCCGTTCTCTCAGCAGCTCCTGGCCTGATTTGACAGTGGCTTTGCTGCTGCCTGACTCCACCCTGGTCCTCAAAATTTTAGGGGGAAAAAAGAACCCCCTTTGCACAATGTGTGTTTCCAGTGGTACCTGCCCAGCACTTGGTTTTCTTTACATCCATACGCAAGCTCAGCTTGAAAAACTGCGGTTGTGGGTTGGCCTCTTAAGAAAGAGCTTTCTTGGAGAGCCAGGACAAACTGGCATTTGAATGGAAATTTTTTTCCAGGCTGGTTTTGTCCCCTACACCTTCCTTTGCCAAGCAGCTTAATTACACTTTAGTGAAAGCCTTTTCTCCAAGCAGCTGTAATTGCAGGCTTGGGTAATTTGCCTTATTTTTGCTGAGCAGGGTTGGAGCTGGGAGCTTCCCCAGCAGGTGTGACCCTCCCTATCTCCCTCCCTTGCAATTTTAGCTGATTCTCCTGCTTTTCTGCCCACAAGTGCACCATCCTCCCAATCCGCTCTCTCATAGCTCTCCGAGGAGCATCAGCCCTGTGCTAGGGAGCCTAGGATCTCGATCTCCTCCCTGGGGCACAAGCAGGCACACAGCAGTTCAGGGCCTGACTCAGTCCCCCTGACTCACAGCCCCATGGCCCTTAATTAGGATTTCCCCCCATTCCCAAAACTTTCCAGCTCCCACATCAGCTGCCCTGCCACAGAAGGATGCCAGCACGGATTTCGGCCCATCAGGGAACAGTTACATCATCCCTCTCTGGATGAGAGTGACAACAGGGAGACAGCAGGATCTCAATCAAGACAAGTTTTATTAGAAAAGTAAAAAACCCCCCAACACGATTGCATAGGAAGTCTCGCACTTGAACATCAAGTGTACAGGTGTAAACTGTAACCAATGAAGCACCCACAGCATGTCATGGCAAGGGGTCCTGCCCTCCATCCCCACATCACCTCACACCCCCCTCTCCCCACCACTCTTTCTTCTTGTGACCAAAGACGCAAACGTGATTCCGGACCCCACTCCTGTCTCTCTGTAAGCCAGCACAGAGCTGCCCAGATGCCAGCAGTGGAGTTTTGTCTTTGATCCCAACTTACAGCCCAGCCGCCACTCACTCCCCCGCCCCCTTCTCCCTCAGAAACTCCATTGATTACAATCCTTGTTACAAAAAATAATCACAATTAATCAAGCCAAGAAAGCCTACCCCCCCCCCCCCCCCCCCCCCCGGCAGCCCTGCTGCCGCCTCTGGAGTGCAGTGGCCACAATCATCGCCTGGGTGCCGGTCCCACTCTGCCTCAGGGTCAACCCAGCACAGGTGGGTGCCCCGCAGGGACCTCCACTTGCCCAAACTACTTCCATCTACAGCCCTACTCCAGCCTAACCTAAGCTACAGCAGCTGCCAGGAGCCACCATGCTCCAAACAGCTCTTCCAGAGTTGCTTCTCCAGCACAGCCTGTCAGCACTCCTCTATAAGTAGCTGCTCAGAGCTGTACAGCCTTCTTCTTGATGACTCTGAAGCCCGTGCTCAGCTTCAGCGGTGTGAAAGCTGGTCCCGAAGTGAAGAGTCCCTGGATCTTGGGCCACAGGCGGGAGTCCAGTCGAAGCACCAGGGTGAGTTGGAAGGTTGGCACCACAGTGGGGTCCACAGCGATGTGCCCCACATCATGGCAGGCCTTGCCATGCTCCACACAGAGGTCAAGGAGGGCCCCACGCAGCCCGCAGGGCTCACTGCAGGCCAGCCGCAGCAGCTCCGTCCTCACCTGCACCAGGAGTTGGGTTGGCATGAGGAGCCGGGAGCAGCGCTTGGTCCCCAGCGGGGCCTTGCCCAGTGTAGCCTGGACCACGTCCATCAGGTTGGTGCACAGCAACTCGTCCTCCCGGGTCATGCAGCAAGTCCAGGTCCCAGATCTGGCAGGGAGGCCTCCTCGGCATCTGTGGAGGAAATGGGAGGCAGGTCAGCACCAGAGCTAGGAAAGGAAGGCTAGGGACACATTGAGCCCAGAGGTTCAGGGGCCTAAATAGGACAACAGGGGCTTGGCACAGTACCTCCACCCCCCTCAGGGACCCTCAGCCACCTCCAAACCTCAGAGAGGACCCAGGCCGCTCAGGGACACCACTAACCCTCAGAGAGAACCCCTCCCCATCCCACAGAGGGTCCCCCACCCCCCTCAGAAGGGCCCCATAACCCTCGGAAACACCTCCATCCCTCAGAGGGGACCCCCCCAGCTACCTCCCAGTCCCTCAGGGGCCCCACCCCCTCTCCCCCCATCCCTCAGATGAACCCCAGCCCCTCAGCCACCTCCCAGCCTCAGAGTCCCCTCCCCATCCCGGGGGGGGGGGGGGGGGAAGACCCCAAGCAGCACCCCTCCACTGCACTCACCTCCCTCGGAGCCGGAGCGCTACCCAGGGATTCACAGTCGGATGTCTCAACACGGTCCCCCCGTACAGGCATCGCCACTCTGCATCTGCTCCCGCTGCGGTCGCCGCAACCCTTTTATAGCGTGCGGCAGCGGGAGGCCCCGCCCATCCGCCCGCGCTGACCAATGGGAGTGCGGAGCACGTCCGCGGCGTCTGCTCTGCCCGGCGACAGCGCGCGCACCGCCCCCCTCCCCCCCGCGCGCGCCAGGCCCCGGCAACCTCTGAGAAGCTGGACTTGGGCTTCATCCACATTCACTTAGGGCATGGGGTTCATCCCCTCAGCCCCGGGTCTCACCCCACCCCTGCACTTCCTCAGAACTCGGCTTTACCTCCTCAGGGCCCGGGCTCAGCCCTGCGCACCCCCTCAGGGGCCTGGGTACCCCCTCAGGGCTTTAGCTTCACCCCCTCACCCCCAGGCACCCCTCAGGTTCCAGGTTTCAGCTTCATCCTCTCAGGGCCTGGGCTTCACACCCTCACTCCTGGGCACCCCCTGTGGGCCTGGGCTTTGGCTTCATCCCCTCACGGCTCAGGCCTCATTTGCAGTCCTTAGCTCATGGCCCAGGCTGCACCCCCTCACCCTGAGGCCTCACTCCCAGGCACACTCCCAGGGTTCAGACTTCACCCCCAGGCACCCCCTGAGGACTGGTGCTTCGCTGCAGGCACCCCAGGCCCAGAGCCTGCCTCAGGCCCCCACAGCGCCAGCTCACGTTGTCCGTTGTCCAGGCTCCTTTTAAGAAAACAAGGGCTGTTGGAGGAAAGTGCGTTAAGGGTCAGACAAAGCTGAAGCAGGGCAAAGCAGGGAACAGGGCAAGATGCTGTCCTGCTCTGAGACCTCTCCTCTGGAAGTGTATGGAGGTGTGTCTGCCCCTGTGTACGTGACCTTTCCAAAGCCAGGCCCTGAGGAGCGCAGGGAGCCGAAGTCCCATTAATTGGCAATAAAGAGCTTTGTTTGTCCTCGTGCCACTTTATTGGAGTAGCTGAGCGCATGCTGAAGTCACCCAGGGAGCGATCTTGGGTACTGTCCTTGCTGAGCAGAGACTGATAACAGCCCTGTGGTAACACAGTAGAGAGAAGGGGACTACTTCTCCCACCCAAGAACAGTGGTGCATGGGGTCCAGGCACCCCACCAGAAGCTGTGGCAGTGGGAATTTGTTTTTTAGGGCTCAAAGGCGAAGCCAGACTCAAATCCCTTGCCATTTTGGGAATTAAAAGGTCCAGGCTGGGGGAGCAGAAATCATCGCAGGCAGCAGTGAGGTGGAGGGATGTGCGGTGAGCTGGGAACAAGTCCTGGCTTGCGCTCATTGCTCTGCTTTTCTGGACAAAAAACCAAACAACCTCAACCCCAGCTGTTAAAAATCTACACCAGTACTTGCAGACTCTGTGCAATACAGCAAAATCAGAAACGATTGGATGGTGCTCAGGATCCTGTTTTTAACAAAATCTAGCTCATGGCTTTCTTATTCCCCTCAACCACCAAGTCACTGGTAGACATTCGACTGGGTGAGGCTGAAAATAGTTGAGGAACTGCTGGCTTTGGGGTCAAAACAGGGAAAACAGAAAAAAAGACCACAGGGAAAGTGCATGGCTAAAAATAAGCTTGAATCTGAAGCTGAGCATAAATATTTTTCTCTTTGCCATACCATCACCTGGTAAGCAGGGGAGCAAGCAGCCTCTGCTGTGATGGCAAATTTTAAAGTAAAAAGTAATTTCTGATAAAATAATCCTAAAGTGATGCTGCCATTCGTGCTTCTGCTGGGAGGGGAAGTGTTGCGGGGCTTGCTGCTCAATCTGCTTCCAGGAGACGGAGACCTGGACTGCTCTTCAGTGGCAGAGCCTCCAGAAATGTTTTGGGGCTGGAAAGCAAAGTTTTAACTACAGTATTAGCAATCCCTGTGCTTCACCTCCCTGGGTCCTGCTCCTGGCCTAATCCCAGAATGACTTTTGTGGCTAAGCAGCATCTTTCTTTGTACCCCTGAGCTGCCATCATTTCTGGGGAGAGCAGAGGGGGCTTCAGGATGATGGATGGAAGTTTCTGGAAAGTTCCCAGGCAGCTGTGCCTTTGTGGGATGTCCCCCATGCTGGGATTTTCTTGATCACTCCGATTTCCAAGCCAGCTGGCTTTGCAAAGGGTTAAGTGGGAGCTGTGGGGCAGCTGGCTTTAGGGAGGGTCTTGCCTGGGCCCCTGCCAAGGGACATGCTGAGCTCAGCAGTTTTGCTTTTGCAGGGCTGCAGGGGGAGGGGGCTGGGGAGGAGGAGAAGGAAGAGAGGAGATGCACAGGGGCTTAGCTAGTGCCTCAGCACACATCAGGTTTAGGGAGTGCCTCAGCACACGTGGTCAGTGCAAACCGTGCCCCATGTATGCTGGGAGGTGGGCAAATTCCTCCCCCATGGTTGTCTGCACTGCCCACAGTATAGTCCCCATCTTCAAGCCGGATCCCAGTAGCTCCGCGGCCAAAAAAACTGCTTTTACGTAAATTTATGCATTATTTCGGCACGCAGTCGCTGGTCAGGATTGGCACCAAGGTGGAACCCTGTGTGGCCAAGCATTCACGTGGGAGTTATAATGCATGGGCTGAGCAGGGGGGGAGGCCACAGTTTTTGGGGTAGGTGTCCTGTGCACCCTCTGCAGCCCCATCCTCAGTCCCCAGATCTCTGATCATGCCAGGGGGTGATAGGCACATGCGGGGTGACCCCATCCCTCTTTGCCGCCTCAACGAGTCCATGGCCAGCTCCAAGAGGCGAGCTGCAGGCCACAGGCTGGGTGGATACTGTCGGCAAGCCCCAGCATGCTGCCAGCTGAGCAGGTCTCTGCCGCTGTCTCTTTCAGGCCCGTGTCTCAGCCCCAGGACAGGGGAGGGGAACAGGCAGAGGAACCAGGAACAGCATCCAAGGAGGACGGTGCATGGGGTTTGGCAGCTGAGATGCCAAACTGGCACCGGGCCATTGGCGGGGAGGGGCTGTGAAATTCATCTCCCCATGGCCTGGGACAAAACCATCCAAAGCCAGAGCTGGTGTTTTGGGGGGCTGCTCCACACTTCTGCAGCCTCAGTGCGGGGGGAGGCCCTCCCTGGCCAGGCGTTTTGGCCAGGCAGCAAGGCAAGTGCGTGCCTTGGCACTGTCCCCAGTGCTGGGGCCGTGGCCAGCAGCGCGAGGAGCCGCGGAGGGGAGGCAGGAGCGGGGCCTGTGCGCCGGTACAGAACGTTCTGCTGCAAGCACCCACAGGAAAACCAACCCACAGCCCTGAACGGGGCTCTTTGTTCAGCTTTTTTTTATTTTCCCTCCCCTCCCCGCGTCAACTTTTGCTCGCAGCTGATGGGCTCCCTTCCCCCTGCCGCTCCACTTCCAGCTGCAGCCTTTACACCCCCGGAGAAGCTCGCCAAGCCCACGGGGAAGCTGCAGGGACCCCTAAGGAGAGGGGGAACAGTTACCCCCGGCTCTGCCCCAAAGCAGAAACAGGACAGCTGGGGAGTTTCCATGGGCCAGGGAAACCCTGCATTTGGAGGAGAAAGGAGTGCAGGGGGTTTATTTTACCGTGCAGCAATCCCTCTGGTTTGCGCTGCCTTGCATGAAGTGTTTACAGAACAGAAGGAGGGAACAGCCAACAACATGTTTTTGCATTTGTAGTACTGTACAGAGTGAACTTTTCACTTCCTCTCAATGGCTCTCACACATGTGTCTATTTTGGTGCTGGGCGCACATACAAACAAGCCATGTAGGGCACGGAGCTGTGGCTCTTCCCTGCTGCCCCTGGAAAACAAGGAATGGGAGGAGGGAGAGGGGGGGCTGCTGTGAGGAAATCTCAGCCTCCCTGTGTTTCGGGTTCTTTGGCACGTACTGGGCTTCCGGGGAGATCTGGGCAATGCTTGGGCACTGTATTCCATCAGCAGAGCCGTAGGTGCCAATCCCCTGGCCTCCCCAGAGGGCTGGCAGAGTGGAAAAGTTCCACAGCAAGCAGTAAAAAGCAAAGGATCTTTCTGCATCTGGTTACACCAGGCGCAGCACGTAGGGTCAGCGAGTGGGTGGGACTCAGTGTGACTGAGGGGGCTTGGGCTTGAACGCTGCTGTGCCCTCAACTCTACTCCCAAACCCCACGACGCTGCCTTGATACAGGGGTATTTTTGGCAGGTTTGGGCAAGGTAAGTTGAGGTGGCTGGAGTAAGCAGGATTAAAAATAGATGATAGAAACAAACAAACAAGTTGAGGATTGAAATGCTCCCTTCTTTCAAAACAACCCCATCTGGGATGGAGTTTAAATACTGAGTGCCACCATGTTTAAAGTGATACTGGCCAAGGACCCACTCGCAGTGCAGGAATCCCAGGCAGAGCTGGGGCTGGCAGCCATCCAGCACCTGGGCCAGGAGGAGGTTTTCAAGGCCATGCACCGGGGAGGAGGTGTGGGACTTGTCTCACAGCGAGAACATCTCAGGAGAACGTTCCCAGTTTCAGAAACCGCACAGTGAATTTCCACAGGTGTGGGGCTGGAGCCAGGGCTGCATCTGCACAGTGGGGCTGGCTCTTGGGCGGCTCTGGGTCACAAAAAGCCAAGTCTGATACCAGAACTAATTTACATAGAGACAAAGGCCAAATGTTTCTGCATGCTTTCCCCCCCTTAGTTTTAACTAAAGCAAACTGCTGGTGACTTAACCAAAATGGGGACAGATTAATCTGTTTCAATCCAGATGTGGCTGGACTGAAAAAGTGAGTAAAAATAAAATCATCTCGTAAATACGAGATGCTGGAAGTGGAAGAATTCGGCATCTGGAGAAGCAAGTCATATTGTTTACACACATTGCAGAGCCTATCCCTCTGCTGGTGAGCACAACTGCGCTGCTAAGGCTGTAATCAATGGAAAATTAGCATGTTGAAATGTTTATGCCAAAAAACAGAACTCCAGTTCCCCCCAGGAACAGAAGTGAAGTGCAAATGAAAAACAAGATGATTAAAATGGATGGATTTAAATAAGAGTTTTCTGCTGGCAGAGTTGAATCAGGATTAAAATCTGATTTAAATTAATCCACTTTCGTGCACAAAGCAAGTGTGGTTTGGTTCCTCTCAGAGGGCTTTTTAAATTGAACTCAAGTTGACCATCGCAACAGCCAAGCTGCCTCTGAGCTCCATTAAACCTCCTGTCACCTACCCAACAGCCGATTATTCCTTTCATCAGACCCCCACACCAAGTTGTGAAGAGATAAATGATTTCAAAGACAGAACCATTTTATTATCACAGAGCAAACTAATACAGAAAAAAAGGAGTTTCAGGGCGTTAAAGCTACAGCTTCTGAAAAGCAGTATCTACCAGCACTCGCTGTGCAGATGCAGGAGAAACAGCAGCAGAGAGAAAACAGGCACCACTGGAGAAAGCGTTGCTGCTCGCCCCCTCTCAGCCCACCCAGGGCAGTTATTGTCCTGTTCACCCCCAAAACAATGGCTAGGGCTGAGGAGTGCTTTACAGAGGCCTGGTTGGAGCAGCAAAGACACAGGCTCCCCTGGCCATGGTTCACCCCGTTGTTCGGCCATGCGCTGGGGAAAGGCCAGACTGAGTGACTGTGCTGCCACCACTCTGTAAGTATTCCCTCCTCAGTAAACAATAAGGTGATTCTCCAAGTTCCATAAAACTGATCCTGCCTTCTAAATTACAGAAACCAAGCCCTGCCAGCCTGCAGACGATTTAAAGAATCCCGACATTTCCATTTATTGGCAGCTTTATGGGGGATCCCCGCTCTGAACCCAAAAGCCAAGTCCTGCCAGTGCAGCTGTTAGCATCCTGATGAATGGGGGGTGCTTTGAAGCCAGGCCAGAGAATGTTTTTCTTCTGCTCCCTGACAGCAGCGATCCAGACACTCTCAGCCTGAGGAGGGAGTGAATCCCAGGAGCTGCTCTATTGGCTTGTACCTCCACTCATCCGCCTCCAGCTCTTCCACCAGCCCGGCTAGTTTTTCCATCCGTGCGACTTGTTGATCTGTGAGAAGTTCAAAGGTAACTGCGGTTTGCAATGACATTGCAATAAAACCTTTCAATTAGATGCCAAATTCCCAGCTGTCAATGGGGAAGAGAGTAGAATAAACCCCCCTGAGCCAATCTGAATATAAACCCACTCTACACAATGCCCTACGCGAATGGCGAGGCCTCACCAGATCCCAGGAGAAAGCAGGGACAGGCTTTTCTGCCTCATCCGGCACTAAATGTGTATCTACCCATCCCTGCCCATGCCATCTAAATGCAAGTCCTAACAGGGAAGCATGAGGACGATTAATGTAAGGAGGCAAAAGCAGGATGAAGCTCATTTCTTTAGCATAAATATTTATAGAGCAAAAGAACAAGAGGAGTTCAGAGAGGGCTTGGTCAGCCCACGGTTGAGCTGGGTTCAGTGCAGGGAGCTCCTTTTACTGAAAGCCCTTTGAGGAAGACCTGGATGATGGCAGCAGAAATGCTCTACCATCAGAGCATGCTAATGACACAAAGGTCCTCACGCAGAGACGGACTCCCTTCCTGGGGATCCTCGAGACAGCTTATTCCCCTCATCTTTATTTAAAACCGGTTGTGTGCTGGGCACACAGGCTCCATTTTCAATTAAGTTAGCTGCAGTGGGAGAGAGATGAGAACAGTCTGTCTTTTGGTTCTGTTGGAAGTTTAACAGCACAGTGGCCTCTTGGAAAAATGGCCCAGTATGAGCCAACTTACTAGCAAGAGGCGTAACATAAAATGCACACTGCATTTTATGCTGACTGCAGCAGTGGATGCTTTTAAGAGGCAGTGTTCTCACTCCGCCTCCTGCAACCCGGTGCTTTTGGGAACTTTCAAACAAACAAACCAAAATGTGTTGACCTTAGTCTTTCTTTATAAGCCTTCTCCTTCTCTCACACGGATGTGACCAGAGCTCCACAGACCAGTTTCAAAGGCTGGTGCTTACCAGCGTGCTGGTCTGCGCAGCAGCCCCCAGCAGCCACAGCCACAGTGCTGCCAGACGCACAGAAACAATGCCCCTCAAGCTTGACTTTGCTTTTTGGTTCAGAAATACGAGATCATGGCCTTGCAAGCTACTGCACACCCCAAAGACAACCGTTTCCAGTGGACGACAGGAAACCTCTACAGTCTGAGACAACACATGGAAGTACCCATTCTAGCTGATGAGAGGCGGAGACCAGAAAGGATGTGACCCTTGAGCAGCAGACGCAACCTGGTGCTGAGCTCTGCCCAATATCTTGAGAACGAAAGCTGCTGTGCAGTCAAGCCCATGATTTAGTTACTTGCACCTGGGCAGCAGGCAAAGGCCTCAGGAGGGAAGCAGAAGATCAAACAAGACGAAAGGCTCTTTCTTGAGGAGACAGGGAGTAGGTTAGCCCTGTCATGCCACACCAGGCATCTGCACGTCCATGTCCTGAGTACCTTTGGAAACCTCGCTTGACCCTGCCAATGTCTCAGGCTCAGCAGAGGAAGAAAGGTGGAATCAAGTGTCTCTTTGCCGGAGGCTGAGGAGACAGTCAGCACTGAGCCAAGATCGTGGGTGTTTCCTGCCCAGAGCTGCCTCTTCTGGCCTCACCTCTTGTGAAGGCAGCACGGCACACAGCGACGGAAAAACATGCTTCGAAAGTCACAGTCTGTTCCCACCCAGGGTCTGTGGGTTCCCAGTGCTTTGCATAGGGCTTGCAAAAGGACTCAGCCATAGTCTGACTTAGCGTTAATTCGCCAACTTAAAAGGCTATTCTGCTTTTTTGTGGTCGGCACCCGCACACACATCAGCCCTTTCTGTGCTCCCCTGCCATCCTCCCCTATCAACATGCAGTTGCAATAGAAGGTGCTGCAGTGCTTACCATGTTTCACCTGCTTTAATGTAGATGCAACCTGATAGCTGAACACGGATTCACAGAGGAATCTTTCAGAGCCATCTGTAAATAGAGAAAGTGAGGGGGTTTAATCTGAGAGTTTTAAGACTAAGCAGCCTAAACTGAGCGCTACTGACCTGTTTTTATTTCTGAGATGTGGGTTTCCCCATTTGCCTATCCCAACACTTTCCCCTGCACCAAGCAGTGCTCTGCTTCCTAGCACATACAGCCCCGCACTCAAGTCCTGTGCAGGGCTATGGCTGGCTCCCAGCACTGCTGGGGAATGGCTGGGCTATCTGGAAGCCATTCCGGCTGATATCCTGTTACAACCCCTCTGTCAAGCAATTTTAGCCCATTTTAAATAGAAGATAAGCTAAGGAGAAGCCAGCAACTACTACAGCAGCCTCTGTCTCCTTTGGGGCTCAGATGTTTGTGTCTTTGTAATGCTTTATGGTTTCCCACAGGAATAGACCATAAAGGATTTCAAATAATGTGTATCTGGCCATCTAAGTCAGTAATTGATCGCACATCTGTCCCAGAAATAGAGCAATCTGGAATACATAGCTAACTGTGTGCCAAGTACTGCCACAGTTTATACTACTTCCTTCTAAAAAAACCCCAACATCTAAGGTTTTATTTAAAAAACAGTGAGATAATTAAAGTAACAATAAAAATCAGTCAGTTAGCATGAAATTTTGAAGGGGAAACTGGCAGGCAGCTGTCCCACCTGCACCTGCCTGACAGAAGAATGGGTGCATCACCTCCTTTTATCTCAGGAATTAAAAAGCTAACTTCAAGCTTCCTGTGACACGGATGGCATTCAGTTGTTGCTGCCACCCAGAGCAGATGAACTGCCCTTTAACTAGTAAATAGGTCAGCTCAAGGCAAAATGAAGTAAAAGCTCCATGCTATAAAAACAAGGAAGCGAAGTGATTTCAAAGGCTAAGGGCAGTAACAAGCCCTTGGCCCTGGAAAATCTAATCTGATGCTGAACCCCAGGAAGAGCTTGAGGTTCGCCATGCTTGGAGCATTCTCTTGCAAGCTGCTGACATGCTGTATTGGTGCTGCTCTGTCCTGTTTCCAAACATACCCTGCCCTCTCCTCCGACTCCTCAGCCAACCATCCTGCCGAGTGGCTCTTGAGAGGAACAGCTGCCTATTTGGTAACACCAAGTGCTTCATTATTTTAATTTGTTTTGAGGGCTCGTTAAGTTCTATGAGCAAGCCTTTAGTCATAATTACTTCAATAGACTGGCATATGGGCTCTAATGTGTAATAAAAACAGTCCTCAAATGACGCAGTGATCAGTTCCCAGCTGCCCAGTGCTGCTGTGTTCGTCTGTGCCAGAAGGTAGTCACTTTAGAGCTGTAGGGCCATCCCAGGCTCACGCAGTCAAGTGTGTGGCGTGGTGAGATGGGAAGTTCAAGAGAGATACACCGACCAACCTTGACTTAACCCTGTCATGTGAAGGACCTGCCCTTCCTCCCTCACCCAGAGCAGGGGCAGGGATGTGCAGCCGTGATATGCTGGTTCCTCCTTTGGGCAACCCTGAGAAAGTGGGTGGCAGGGCTCAGACACCTCAATGCAAGATCAGAGCCCCAATCCTCTCCAGGTGGTTCTGAAGAAACACCTCGACAAGACTGACCCAGAAGGGGAACGTGCCCAGCCTCGAAGGATTAAAAGAGAGATCAAGTCCCCATTTATTGTCTCAAAGACCTTGGTGGCGAGATTTTAACTCAGGTCACAGGAAAAAGCAAGCTGTACGTTTCCTGGCTAGTAGGGATACAAGCTGCCTCCTGTACCAGCCCAAAACATGTTTTGCCAAGAAAAATACTCGTGTCTCAGCTATCTTTACAGTAATTCCTGCCAGACATCAAAGGATTAGCTAACAATGAGCAATTAATACCGTCATGCTCCCTTTCAGGTAGATCACTTCCTCATCTGGAGTGTTGTTATAGAGCTAAAACAGGTGACTGCCAGAAAAATCACTTCCTCATGAACAACTGGTGGGAGAGCTGGGGCTGCTCGGACCTACCCGAGCCTTGGTGCTTCCTTCCTCCCTCCAGCTCTTGCCAGCTAAAGCCCAAAAGGGCAACGGGGTGCCAAGCTTCACAAATCCCTGTGCACCAGGAAGAGTGGGGAAGGAGAAGGGCAGGAGAAATCACCTTCCAGCATCTCCCCAGCTCCTTTGGGGTAAGTGAAGAGCGCTTTTCGGGGTGGTGTCAAGTCTGAAACGCTGAACCCCGATCCAGTTACAGAGCTACCGCTGACTCCGCCAGCTGAAGAGGAAGAGGAAGAGGCTGCCATGTCTCCCCGTCCCAACCTGAAAGAACAAAAAGGGGAGCAAAGCAAAGTTAGGAAGGATGACTTGGAGTTTCCCTGGAGACAAAGCCAGCAACCACATATGTATGTGATGGCAGATGAAGGTTCTGAGGTTCAGGAAGAGCCAGCAGGTAGAGCTTTGGGCAGCCGCCCCCGCTTCGCAGCCTCAAAACGCTGGTGGTTTGAGGCTCCCCTGCCTGCGTGGGAGAGACTGCTGCTGCCTGCACATGCTGCAGTGAGTGGTGGCACCACGCGGTGGCACCCAGAAACTCAGGGGAACCTACGCTGTGACCCCGCGGACAAGGAGGCCTGGGAATTTAGCAGGATGATTGGAGCGTGCATAAAAATAACTTGGCACAGGCCATTGGCCTGAATTCCCCAGCTTCAGCTGCTTGGCATTTCTCCCACTCCCCAGGGTCATAACAAGACTTTTTTTCTTTTCTCATTTTGTCGTGTTTCCAGGAGCACAAACATGGAAAAACTCCTGCTGCCTCATAAAACCTGGAAGCCCTTAGGACTGCCAGTTCCAGTGCCACATCCTGCATGAAGCCATGCTAAGCCTAATTTGCAGTAACTGTACTCTGCACCTCTCCAGATGTCCTTTTGCTTTTAGAACACTGCATCTGACCCGAACCAGAGCATCTGTCCACCTGTACAGCACAAGCCCAGCCACCTCTTTGCATCCACGTTTCTCAGCCTTGTTCCTAAGAGGTGCTGGCTGTACCTTTGTCATGATGGAGCACTTAAAACTTGTCACCTACCTCTCCGATAGTAAAACAGCTGTCACTTTCAGTGCCCAAGTGGCTAAGGAGGACAATGGCACAAGAAACAGTGTGGCCAGCAGGACCAGGAAAGGGATTGTACTCAGCAGGGAAGGGAAGGCCCTGTACTCAGTGCTGGTGAGGCCACACCTCGAATACTGCGTTTGGGCTCCTCACTACAAGAAGGACATTGAGGGCCTGGAGCATGTCCAGAGAAGGGCAATGAAGCTGGTGAAGGGGCTGGAGAACAAGTGTTATGAGGAACGGCAAAGAGAATTTGGGTTGTTAAGCCTAGAGAAGAGGAGGCTGAGGGAAGACCTCATCACTGTCTACAGCTCCCTGAAAGGTTGTATCAAGGTGGGTGCTGGTCTCTTCTCCCAAGTGACAGGTGACAGGACAAGAGGAAATGGCCTCAAGTTGCACCAGAGGAGATTCAGATTAGATACCAGGAAAAATTTCTTCACTGAAAAGGTTGTCAGGCACTGGAATAGCTGCCCAGGGTGATGGTTGAGTCACCATCCTTGGAGGTGTTTAAGTGATAGGTAGATGAAGTGCTCAGGGATCTGGTTTAGTAGTGGACAGGTACAGCTGGACTTGATGATCTCAAAGGTCTTTTCCAACCATGCAATTCTATGATTCTATGAGTCCATGATTTGGCACTTCTAGGTGAAAGCACATGCTACTCCTCCAAATAATTTTTAAGCATTTCCCAATGATCCTGCCCATTTAACACATTTCTTTTATGCTGTCTATTCAGTGCCCTTCTGCAGACTCTCTTGGCTATGTCAACAGAGCCTCTGGAAAGCACTCAAGGATGTAGTGGAGAAAATGGGTTTTTAAGAGGCTGTCACAGCTATGAATTGGGTGCTCATTCACCGCAATGCTCAGGTTGGCTCATTTGCTGTGTATAATACAGAACAGAGCATCAGCTCAGCAGAGGCTGGGGGATTACCAGCCCAGGGAAACTGTGGATGCCCCTCCCTGGAAGTGTTCAAGACCAGGTTGAATGGTGTTGAGCAGCCTGGTCTGGTGGGAGGACTGACTGAGGAAATTAACGAGCAAGCAGGCCTCAGAGCTGGAGTCTGACCAGCTGCTGCAACACACAGGAGCCTGCCTTGCTCCAAGAGCTCTGCATGAACACACAGCCACCCTCTCGCTTGACAAACACCCAGTTAACACAACATCAGCTGAAGCTGATGGGAAACCTGATTTAAATTTTTACAAGGGCAAGTAGTGAGGGGGAATGTTTTTAAATTGGAAGGGGGAAGATTTAGCTTAGACATGAGGAAGAAATTATTCATGATGAGGGTAGTGAGGCACTGGCACAGGTTGCCCAGGGAAGCTGTGGATGCCCCGTCCCTGGAGGTGTTCAAGGCCAGGCTAGATGGGGCCTCGAGCAGCCTGGTCTGGTGGGAGGTGTCCCTGCCCATGGCAGGGGACTGGAACTGGATGGGGCTTAAGGTCCCTTCCAACCCGAACCATTCTGTGATTACGGGCTGTGAGGGAAAACACTCACACAAAACAAACTTTAAAGCGGCTGTGACGCGTCTAGCAGCGCCTTCTGCTCCTGAGGAAAGCGGAAGGGTACTCAGCGCTGGGAAGACACTGGCTGGGGCTCCTGAGCCGGGCGAGCTCCCCTCGGCTGAGCAGTCCCCCATTCCCAGCAGCCGGCGCTCCCCGTCAAACGAGGCGGAACGGGGCAGGGGAGGGAAGCACTCCACGCCGCACGCGCCGCCC